>JBAIAC010000033.1:15000000-17500000 GCA_037349315.1 Chelydra serpentina
AAAAGTTTGTGTGAAAATTGGCCAGTTTCACTGTCATGGCTGAAAATAAGTGAAACTTAGATTTATTAAAGAATGTCACATGCTTCTCTACTCCAGAGGACGCAGTTGGGATTCTTCACTTCTTACATGGGAGTCCCTGGTGTGTAATTGTCATTACATGGCTACCTTTTCAAAGAATTTCTAACACACGTTTATTTTGTTCAAAAAATGACCTTTGAGTACAAAGGCAGTGATGTACTAGCACTGTAATTCACGATTGCTGATTTCACATGAATGTAGCTAACACACAAATTTGAAATTTTGTGGATACCCTCTTATGTCAATGTGCAGAGTAATTTTATTAGCTTACCATAATGCTTTGCCAGGTCAACTTGCCTCGTTTATTGCTTTCTGAAATTGATTCACCATACTCCATTCCTATCAATATTTCATTTCTTTTTCTGAAATTATTTGTTGTTCAGCATTGTGAGATTTGTAATAGCAATGTCACTGGGGCAGCTCGGTGCTAAGTGAAACCACTGAATACAAGCACAAACCTACTTTAAATAAAAACTTGCTATCAACATTCCTAATTATCTCTGTAATGCAGCTGGATTCTAGCAGGCCCAATTCAGCTCCCACTGAAATCACTGGAATTTCTCCTTTTACTAAAATGGGAGTTGGACGAATGAAAACATCTATCTAATTAATTCTGGGCTCTTTTCTCTTTGAAGAGGGAACAGATTTCATTTTTTGGAAGGGAACATCTCTGCCACTGAATAATTAAGCAAAGCCCCACTTTTCCACATCTGTCTTTGGGGTGTCTGTTGCAAGTCTGACTGCAATGGAGGATAGAGTTGTTAAACTTCTCTATATCTAGTCTAGGTTTTTATACTGCTGCCCATCACCAGAGTATCTGGTTACCTTCCAGATAAAATCAATAGCAATGATAAAGTCCTTAGTTGACTTCCTGGAATCTCTGGTTTTGACCTTTTGGGGGTAGAAACTCTGCTTATGCCATTTGGTGGGTTGATCTGTTTGGGCTTTTTTGAGGGGGCGACATTTGAGTACATGGGGATGTCAGTGTTGAGAGAGTCATTCTTGGTATGGAGGGAACTGTCATTGAGACAGACTTGACATCTGCTATATTATTCTTTTACAGCTTTGCTTTCTGTATTTCTACATCACTGTGATGGAGTGTTTACCTCACATTTGCCCAGAAAGGTTTAATACAGAGTGGGGAGGGGGCTAATTAACCCAACAAGCCACAGCTGAGGGGAATCAGGTGGCTAAGCAATCCCCTGATTGAATGAGGAAGCCTAGCTGAGGAGGAGTGAAATGCTGGCAACCCCAGAGAGGGAAGGGAAGCCAGGAAGGTAGGACGGGGCTCAGGGAAAGGCGTAAGGTCTAGATGGGAACAGACCTTGACTGCTGGCTAGAGGGTCCCTGAGCTGGAGCCCAGAGTACAGGGTAGGCCCAGGTTCCTCTGCTAGCCACTGTGGGCGTGGCATACAAGTCAGTGAACAGGAAGATTGCCCAGGATCACTGAAGGAGGCTTTGGAACCCTGGAAGGGGAAGACAGGTATAGTGACCAGGGCTGGCTCTAACTTTTTTGCAGCCCCAAGCAAAAAAAAAAGCAAAAATCCCCACCGACTGCTGGCCCCCCAAGCAAAAAAAACCAACCAAACAAAACCTGAGTGCTGCCCTGCTGAAACAAAAATACCCCCGCCCCAGAGCACCGCCCCACCAAAATAAAAACAAACTCCCCCCCTGAGCGGCGCCCCGCTGAAGTAAACAACAACAACAACAAACCCCCGAGCGCTGCCCTGCTGCCCCAAGATTGGCCGCCCCTTAGAAGGTGCCGCCACAAGCACGTGGTTGGTCGGCTGGTGCCTGGAGCCGGCCCTGATAGTGACCTGGCCAGAGAGACAAGTCATGAAGAGGCGGCAGCAGCAGCAGCTCATGGGGTGAGAGAGGGGCTGCAGACGCAGAGAGAGGTGGTGAGACAGCATGCAGCCATGGGAAGCGGTGTTGACCTGGAGAGCTATTCCTCAGAACAACCAGGAGGAGGTGCCATACTAGAGGTAAGTGGCCCACCCCATCACAATCACATTAAACTGCTTGACATTAACTTTTGTAGTCAAAATAAAAATATGCCCAGGGGTATATTTTACAAATCTGATCACTCTCTTGTAGTCTTCTCAGCTGTCAAATGTACCCAGTGGTAGAGGCCTGTAGATGTCCTTATCAAAGGATTACAAACTGGCTGCAGTCTTTCAGTTGGATCTGCATGGGACTCAGTCTGTGTTCAGTGTTTAACCCCCATCCAGGTCTAACTGAAGGATCTGGGCCTATAATTCTGGGTCAACTACAAAGTTCTATGCAATCTTGCCCAGTCCTACACCTCTCCTCTGGTTTTAGGTGTTATGTTTGCCCTGGTGTCGTCTTGTAATTTTTTTGTGGTTTTGAGGTACTTTTTTTTTTTTTTTAAATCTCTCTCCTGTTACTGTGGGGAAAAAACCCATGCAAACAGTGGAAACTCCCTAACTATTCAGGGCTAAGAATGAAACACACTATACCTGAAGTACTCTCAAATGTACAAAGCAAACAAGGTGAAAATTAGAAGAAATATTTTCTCCTCTAATCTTTCAGTTGTTGTTGGCTCTAGGTGTTACTTTATAACATTAGGTATGTAATGTCAGGAAATGTTGCCCTAAACAAATTGCCTACATGATTGACCACTGCACAATTAGTTTGAGTTATGAAGCCACTTAAGAGAATTCAAGCAGGTGACCCCTCAGGGTCTGCAGACTAAGATTTCCAAAGGTCAGCATATCCACTCAACAATTCTAGGGGTCCACCAATGATTGAAAGATTGAAAACCACTATACTAATAGTCAGGTACTTCATGCACTTGGGTTTTGGTGTGAATTTGGTAGAATGAAAAAGAGGATCAAAGGTGAGTGGAATGGAAAAGACTTGGGAAAATTGAGCAGTGGCCTGTGGGGGCAGAGAACAGAACCCTGGCAGTTTGAGTGACACCCAGGTTACATTGTAGACAATACTGTTTATCAGGTGCGTGGTGTATGAGAGTATCTGAATAAGCATTGTCCAGAGGATAGAGCAAGGGAGTTTTTCTGCATCCTCTTTATGACACACTACCTTGCTGTATGATATGTGCTGTGAAGTTGGAAAAATCACTTAATTTCCTTTAGGCTTCAGTTTCCTCATCTGTAAAATGGGAATAATACTTGTCTAGCTCCTAGGGGTGTTACTTTAAGAAAATCCTTCAGTTAAATTTGCTGTTAATAGGGAAAAGTTTACAATAATATATAATCTGTTGCAAGTAAATTCAGGTCATTGTTATAAGAGGCCAGACTTTGTATTTTTTGGCTATCAGGCTCTTCATTTTGCATTCTGTTATGTTTGCAGAAAGTGTTTAATTTTATTTAAAATATTTTTCTCTTGTGTGGAAAGGAGAGGAGAATGTAACAATGATGCCAGTGTGAAGACTTGCTGGACTGAAAAGATACTGTGGAGGGTGGGGACGGGGGGAGGTTTTGATCTCTCTCTCTTTCTTTTTTAAGAGATCTTCCCAAATAGGCAAAGGAGACAGGGTTGGTCATCAAATTTCCACTTCAAGGAGGTGGGTCAAGAAGAGGTGCTTAAAACCAGTACCATAGAAAGAATGGGCCAAATAATCATTAGGTCCATGCATGCTGTTGCCATTCATTTTAAAGAGAGTCCTGTGTTTTCATCCAAGTTCAGAGATTGATCCGTTGGTAACAGCATCTTCTTCTTTATGGGTATTAATGCAGTGTGTTCAAGGGACAGCTAAAGTTTTCCTCCCCAGCACACATGTGACAATGACACACACATGATTTGATCAAAACTATGTACACAAAAATATTCATTTGCAGTCCATTAGGAAATCAAGAATGTAAAATATACATTCTCACATCCCTATTCCGTGTGTTGATTTCTTTGTTTACAGTATTAATGGACAGTCTCCACTTTTCATTTTTTTCCCACTTAGATAATGCCCGATGAACTCCTACCCTTTGAGCCTTGACTACTCACAGATTTGTGACTACATCCTGGTAGCCTTTTTTGCAATTCTTTCTATAGCCGGGGACTTGGCTGGTGGTATGAATCAGCAGCATTGGCGAAATCTACTTTGAGCTTCTCACTTGGTAAATTGCATGCTGTGTTCCTAATTATACACACACACACACTTGTGAGAGCATAACCCTATAGTTCCCCGCTGAGTTGCTGGGCCCAGATTTTGAAAGCTAGAGGAGAAGATGATTCTTTTATTGACTTACAAAGTAAAAGCCAGGGACCTACGGCCACTTGGCTCAGTCTTTGCTGTGCTAAGAAAAGATCAATTAGTCTGCTCTGAAGGAAAGCTTCCCTCAAAAAAGCAACCTGAAAACGAGAGTAGTTGTTTAAATCTTGAATCCTACTCTTGTATCAGGACAGGAATCCCTGGGGAACACCACTCCTGGAGCTGCCAGATTAGCAAAGTGTAATTGTAGGGGACAGATGCTACCTCTGAAATATACTAAAGCTCTGTGGCCTGCAGTGAACGGACACAAAACTGTGTCAATGTTTTATTTATATAATGGCTAATCTCCTGCTTAATGAGTATCTGAAGTCAAAACGTGTTACTTTACATTGGGTACATTTGGATGAAACATCGCTGACTTTTCTATTTTTATGCCACATATAAAAACGGTGCACTCCTCATCAATATTATCCCTGCATTGCGTCTTTACTCTAACCTGGGGTATATTTGGTGTTAGAGCTGAATACGTTATTTTTAGCAGTGCTTTAGGCATTCCAACTGAGACTTTATGCTGTGTGCTAATTTTGGAGAAGGTGGCCATATTTTCAGTGTATCGCAGTAGTTGGTCCTGACTACTAGATGGATTAAGACCAATTAGGACCTTGAGCTACTAAAATTTGCACCCCATCCTAGGCTCTTCCTGTATCTAATGCCCCTGCGCTCTTTTGGATAGTTGGGGGCTAAAGAGGTTGGCTCTATCCATTCTTCCTTTCCCCTTGTCTGAAAACTTCTCTTTTTCTTTGTGCTGCTGGACTATTGGTACTTTATTCTCTTATTTGATTTCAGGATGGGTGGCTCCTTCGCCTGCTTTCCTGTGGCCTGTTGCATGAGCAGGGAAAGGCTTAAAGATTCCAAAATGCTCATAGCTATCGATTGTCTGCTCTTTCCCCGAGAAACAAGCATCTCTCCCAGTGCCGGCAGGCAATCCTTGAAGCTGCATCATTGGAGGCCAATGCCATGTTCCCATTGCCCCCTGCAACTATTTTTTGGTCCCATGAGGTGTTGCAAGCCCTTCCCAAAAACCCCTGTGACTAGTTGCACTATGGGATAGCTACCTACAGTGCACTGCTCTATGCATCAAAGCAAACGCCACTAGTGAGGAGACACTCCACTGACAGAATGAGCATGGTGTGGAGATGTACAACTGACTTACTGTGGAGGCTGGATGTCAACTTACATTAAGTTGACTTAACTGTGTAGTGTAGACATGCCCTGTTTGTGTTGAGATTATACATCTTTTGCCTGGATCATAAGTCTGAGAATTTGGCCATCTTAAATTTCCCTGGCTTGTCCACCTATCATTTTAGCAACTCCACAGAAGAGAAATTGTCATTGCTGGGGGGTAATCATCAAGTGACCCATCTCCTGTTGCCCATTCCCAGCTTCTGGCAAACAGGGACACCATCCCTGCCCATCCTGGCTAATAGCCATTGATGGACCTATCCTCCATGAACTTATTTAGTTCTTTTTTTTAACCCTATTAGTCTTGGCCTTCACAACGTCATCTGACAAAGAGTTCCACAGGTTGACTGTGTTGTGTGAAGAAATACTTCCTTTTGTTTGTTTTAAACTTGTTGCCTATTACTTTCATTTGGCGGCCCCCTTGTTCTTGTGTTATGAGAAGGAGTAAATAACACTTCCTTATTTACTTTATCCACATCAGTCATGATTTTATAGACCTCTATCATATCCCCCCCTTAGTTAATCTTATTAATCTTTCCTCATACGGCAGCTGTTCCATACCCCTAATTGTTTTTGTTGCCCTTTTCCGAACCTTGTTGAATTCCAATATATCCTTTTTGAGATGGGGAGACCACATCTGCACACAGTATTCAAGATGTGGGCATACCATGGATTTATATAGAGGCAATATGATATTTTCTGACATCTTATCTATCCCTTTATTGACGATTCCCAACATTGTTAGCTTTTTTGACTGCTGCTGCACATTGAGTGGATATTTTTAGAGAACTAGCCACAATGGCTCCAAGATCTCTTTCTTGAGTGGTGGAAGCTAATTTAGCCTCCATCATTTTATATGTATAGTTGGGATTATGTTTTCCAATGTGCCTTACTTTTCATTTATCAACATTGAATTTCATCTGCCATTTTGTTGCCCAGTCACCCAGTTTTGTGAGATCCCTTTGTAGCTCTTCGCAGGATGCTTTGAACTTAATTGTCTTGAAAATTGTGTACTGTGGCAGATTATGACATAAACGCCCAAATGCCACAGGCGCGGACTTCCGGTTCCACCCGTGGGTGCCGTCACTCGGCGTCGGGGGCAGGGCCCCGCCCGACGCCGGGCCCCGCCCCCGACGCCGGGTGACGTTGCGGGGCCCCGCCCCCGACGCCGGGTGACGTTGCGGGGCCCCGCCCCCGACGCCGGGTGACGTTGCGGGGCCCCGCCCCCGACGCCGGGTGACGTTGCGGGGCCCCGCCCCCGACGCCGGGTGACGTTGCGGGGCCCCGCCCCCGACGCCGGGTGACGTTGCGGGGCCCCGCCCCCGACGCCGGGTGACGTTGCGGGGCCCCGCCCCCGACGCCGGGTGACGTTGCGGGGCCCCGCCCCCGACGCCGACGCAACGTTGCCCAGCGTCGGGGGCGGGGCCCCGCAATGTCTCCCGGTGCCGATAAGTTTGCCGTGGGTCCGGGGCGGGCGGGGAATTGCCGGTGGGTGCAGAGCACCCACCAATTTTTCTCCGTGGGTGCTCCAGCCCCGGAGCACCCACGAAGTCGGCGCCTATGCCAAATGCAGAAAAGTAAGATGCTGTTGTGGTGTTCTTAACCAGTAAAAACGTGCTGCTGTTCTGCACATCAGGTAAAAAGGATGCAGTCCTTGTACATTACAGTAAAATTCAAACGTATGAATATTTTCAGCATTTTCAGGTGTGAGCAGTTCACAGCATTCCAGGCATTTGCCCACTCTTGGAAAAAAGCTAGATGGCTAAAATGTCAGGGGTGTCTTGCTGTGTAAATGCTGAAATAGCCAAAAAGCTGCACATTTACCCCAAAAGTCTAAGTGTGTTTTACCTGCTCTGCGTGCACACAGTATGATGTTCTCATGAGATAGTGAAACATCATCCCCTGTGTTCATTGTAGCAGCATCCTTACTTGGAATATTGATTCCATGTTGCTGTGTAGGTCATCAGAATTTTTCTGGCATGGTTATTTTTGATGTGCCAGCAGACATTTGCTCTTGTTTGTTTTCCTCTTTGTTGTCACTTTCTGTTTAGTTTAGGTTGACACTAAGATGATTGGTATTAATTATATTACCCTCCTTTAATTCTTTATTAATCAGATCCTGTATCAGCTGTTCCATTATCTTGCCTGGGATTGATGTCAGACTGACAGGCCTATAATTATCCAGGTTATCCTGTTTACCCTTTTAAAATATTGGCACACATTTGTTTTCTTCCAGTCTTCTGGAACTTCCCCAATCTTCTAAGTCTTATTGAAAAAATCAACATTAATGGTCCAATGAGCTCCTCACCAGCTCTTTCAAGTGATGCAATTTCCTCTTGTTAGCATTGTATTCACTACAATGAGCCACACTGAACAAAGGGAGAAAAATCCTAATACAATTTACCCTTTTCTCTGCTCCGTTTAATAGAAGCATCTGTTTTCCTTGTTGGGTTTGAAATGTCCAGAAGAAAAGTAACACCTGGCAGAGGCATGATACTACTTG
This sequence comes from Chelydra serpentina, assembly GCA_037349315.1. Taxonomy (NCBI): domain Eukaryota; kingdom Metazoa; phylum Chordata; order Testudines; family Chelydridae; genus Chelydra; species Chelydra serpentina. The sequence continues at coordinate 15,008,013 of JBAIAC010000033.1, forward strand.
CTGGGCAGAATTGTATTCAGATACATACCCACAACTCTGGAAATATTTCAGTGAGTTAGATGTGTGTAAAACTGAGCAGAATTCAATCTACTGCTGGTAAAACTTTTGTAAAATATTATACTGAATTAACATTCTGTGAATACCTCATTTTTTTGGTATTGTATCTAAAGCCACATTTTTTCTCTCTGTCTCTTCCATTGCATTGAGGAGAATGCAAAGGAAGGTGTCTTCTTATACTAAATCTAAATTAACATATGCTTTGCTACCTCTGAATTTATGGTTGGTTCTCAAGTGCTTACTCCATGCCCTTCCAAATATTGCTGGGAGGAAAAGAAAGGTACATGTGATTTAACTCTCCACTATGTTTTTAAATGCTGCTTGTACTTCACAAGGGATTATTCTCTCCCTACATATAATACAATGTTTGTAACAATATTTACACAAAGGGACAGTGCTGCAAGAAAACTATTCTAGTTAGAAATTTGGAAAGTATAGGTTCCTACTGTAGAAAATAAATATTTTTATTATTATAGTGCCATGGAGTCCCAGTTATGGACTAGGGTCCCATTGTGCTAGGCATTGTACAAACATAGAACAAAAGACAATCCCTGCCACAAAAGCTTTAATTCTACTCCATTGTCTGGCTAGGTAATGAGTTATATGAAACTGTATATAGTTAATTGTCTGTCTTTCATTTCTGCTATTTGAGAAAAATGAACCTAAATATCACTTTAAAAACAGACAATTGTAATAATCCTTGGCATTGTATGGGTGTCCGGATAATATGACTTCTTTACTTTAAAATATTGGAGGAGTGCATGTTTAGTTCTTGCTTTCCACAGTTGGTTTTTATCGCTACTCCAAAGAGTAACAAACTTGGAATTTGTACTTAGTTACTGTGAAGACATTTCGGTATACTTGAAAAGTACTGAGCTTTGCATGCAGTGGGGAAGTAATACGACTGGAAAGCCTGCAGAGGGCACTGTATTATCTCAGATGAGAGCTGCAGGACCCCAGAAGCACTATGGATGCGTGTTTACCCAGTTTTGTGAATTTCTGTAAAATTATAATAGAAAAATAAATGTTTTGTAAAGTTTAATTGTGTTATAAAGATTCAGTAGAGTTACTGGTTGTGCATTAAAATGGAAATTTGTAGTGATCATATCTCTGGGGTGAAGGGACAGAATAGAAATACTGTACTACATTTCCTTCATTAGCTCCTTGTCAAAATCCCCCAGCAATAACTTAGTAAATATTTCAGTTTTGTAGGTACGTGGGGAAATTCTGAGTAGTTTCTATTACTGAAGGGCAGCTATTTAAGTCTGTACTTGAACAGAAGGCTTTAGTTTATCCTATGACAATATAAGGTAAATTATACGGTTGTTAAATTTGGAGATTCTAAGCACCAAATGAAAGGATGTTTGGACATTATCGGATAGTGTGTGCAGACAGATTGTTTCTATGCCTTGAGAAGAGATCCTGGTTTTCAGATATGAAATCATGCTCTTGTACAGATGCAGTATTGAAATAAGATCTCCTGTATAGAAGGTAAATGATTTGAGATTGACAACTGCAGTAAACTATGGTCCTCCAGCCCTCATAGACATTGAAAATTGCTCTGTACTATCTACACCAGCAGCGAGACCATTTTTAACACTTGCGATAGAAAACATTGTAGACGCTGCATTCTATTAGGTGTCTATGCCACTCTGAGTGTATGTTGAAAATGGTTTTATCCTCTTCTAGATTAAAGCCCAAAGTTTCATCACTAGTTGAAGAGGCCTCTGTGGTTTTATCCTAAATATGAATTTCTCCCTTTACAGGAATCAGTGCACTGTTCTTGCCTTCTTTTGGGCTAACCCCACTAATCCTCAAAAGTGAACCTGCTAGTCCATCGATGTGGTCAGGAACTTAATGGTCTGCTTCCTGAAACTCAGCATATTAGAAAGAAAGCCACTTTGCTTATTCATTTCATTAAAGGGAGTCCAAGACAAGCTAACGTGCTCCCTATTTCACAGTATAGTTGACTTGTCTATGCATCAAGGAAACTTACTTGGCTGAGGATAGTTCTGTAACTGTGGTTCTAGGCCGTACTGGACTTGATACATAGCTACTTCCTAGATGAGTGTTTCCCTTAATGAGATTTGCAGGTTGAAATCTGAAAATCAGTTGACATGTTTACTTATTGTTCTGGGGAAGATGTGGGGACATCCATAGATGCTTTATCCAGCAGCTGGGCTCTGAGTGCAGTTCTCCAATTAGGTCCTCTTTTCCCATTTCCTACTGGTTTTGTGTCCCACCTGGTGTGGGTTTTCTTGGGTACTATAGGCAATGATTAACCTATATTCCAGATTGTGGGACACTTGAGCAGAAAAGTGAATTTGTTTTTAATTGGGAAGCTGATCTCTGTGAAGACACTGCCAACTTGTTGGATTTTAATTAGTTAGGTGGCCTGCCGAGGAAGCTTTGACTGGTTAGAATGGGACAGGCTGTGTGAGGAGAATAAAAAAGTTTAGTCCTGGCAGAGCCCAAGTGTCCTTAGGCACAACAGGAGCAATGAGTACAACAGCAAGAAAATATAAAGATTCCCAGCTTGTTTATTAGATAATCCCTCTGGATCCCTGTCACAGCCCTGGTCAAGATCCCCCAGATGGACATTCACCAGGCTGCTGTGTTTGGGGCCCAACATGCTGGACCTGTGTGCTTTTAAGCTTCCCTGGGTCTCAGTAGGTTCCAGCCACCATTTCTAGATCCAGCTTCTATAGCATACTTACTTGGTACAGACTCTATATCTGCTACCACTTCATGAAAGTGGGACCTCCCAGTCCAGCTGCCCTTGGCCCCCAGGACCAGTGCTGACCCTCTCAAGAATACCAATAGTTTAAACACACCTTTTCCCAGAGCTCCAACCTTGTAGTTACTCTGTCTTTCAGTTCACCTCTTCAGGGACATGTGATAGTTGAAACACATAACATATGCAAGATAACATAGGAAATATACAGAGCTAGACAAAACAATAGCACATCTATATGCATTTCTCTGCCTCCATTTTCTCACTGTTGAACATTCTTTTGGCTTAGTCAGAGTTCTCTGAGGAGTCCCAGCTCCTTCCTCTTTCCCTGCTGCTGCTCAAGGCTTTTCCTCTGGAACACGGAGTCTCCTTTCACTCCTGAACACAACTTCCTGCTTCTGGTCTCCTCTCTCTCTCTTTCAAATGGCTGATGAGAGACCCTTTGTTTTATAACCTCCAGCCCTCTTTGGCAGGGGACTCCCTGATTCCCCCTCACCAAGTAATCAGTTGCTTGGTTACCTCACCACTGGAATTTTAGACTTGAAAAACTGGTTTGCCCTGGGCAGTTGCCAGCTCTTCATCCAAATGGGCTTCCACTTTAATAAAGTACCATCAAGGTTTAATGACCCTCCATTGTTAGCACGGTATCACCATCCCTTGGCATTTCAATCCAAAATGGAGGTAAAAAGATACCAGAGAAAATAGACAAGCTCTATGTTCAAAATGGAGTTAGCAGTCTGACACACAGGCGCAGAGAGTCCCCAATATCCAACAGAATTCATAAGCTGTGCATAGATATATTCCCCAGTGAGAACTGCAGGTTCTCAGCACCTCTGAGGATTTCGGCAGAGGTGGTTGTACATATTTCAGTTTAGCTAAGCTCAGTGCAGTAGTTTGCTACTAGCTTTACATTTGGGGTGTGTGGGGGGGTCATCTGTGTCTGTGCTACACAAACATTGTTTTTCCTTCTTCCACTGAAGCCCGTGGGAGCAGAATGAGGACCATCGAATATACTTTCCTAACTTTGTAATATTTATAAACGGCTGTGACAAAATTAAGTTAAAAGTATTTGAACCCATTAATGGAAAATTTTTCTGTGTCATTGTGGCAATAAAGATGAATCCTTTTGGAATGAACATTTATGTTTAATCAGTTATTTCAGAAGTTACTATTAAATTCTTGATAGGAAACAATCAATGAGAATTTTATTATTCATAACTGAGAAGGGATGAAATTTTAAATACTGGATTCCAAATGAAAGGATGCTGAATAGCTTAAATACAGACTGTGATATAAAAAATGAAGTGTGCTATAAATCTTGTTCATTTTTTAATCAATTAATAGATTTAAGCAGCAAAACAATAACAATGGTATTTTAAATTGTATTTACTTAGGTCAGTCTCTCAATAATAAAAAATAGAAAAGCTTCCTTTCTGTATGAAGCAACAACAAAGTGTTTAGCGTTTAAACTTCGATGATTCTATTTCCAATCCTCTTTTTCCACTGACCAGTTGTTATCTTGGGTGGGTCGTTTAGGTTAACAGAGACAGAGAGGTTATCTGTAAAATGCAGATGAGACCTTCCTATAAGAGGAATAACCTTCTAATGATTGTAAAGTGTTCTGAGATCCTCAAATGAAACCTTAGGTAAGTGCAAAATATTACCAAAAAGCTTCAAGTGACTTGGTTGAGAATATTAAAACTTTCAAATGTACTGGAAATTAACTTGTGAATTATTATCAATAACCTGCTACTAAATCACTGGCAGCACTTAAACAAGAGGCAAGATTATCCTCTGGTTGCTCTATATGTCATTAAAATAAATGTTCTTGTATTGTTCATTATAACAGCACCATTTTTGATCCACTCATTTGGAGCCTGCTCTTGCTCCCATTGAAGTCTTGGTGATGATGTCATTGTTAGACTTTCAGAGTGTCATTTAAAAAACAAAGCAACCCTCCGATCCTCGAAAAGCTCTTACAATGAAAATAGCCTTTCAATGTAAATCAATATCCCAATGTTACAGCATGTCTGCACCTAGGCCTACAAATTGTAGCACCAAGAGATGTCTGAATATCCCAAAGTCATTTTAATAGGTCATTACTGAAATCTAGAAGTTTTAACTGTTGCAGAACTAAATAAAATACTAGCTAGACCAACAAATGTATTATCTAGTGATGTTGGATATACCAGCTATGTCTTCAGTTACCAGTCATTTGAATGGACTGTCAGAACACACGTTCTGTCTCTTCCGCCTCCCACCTCCTGTAATAGGGTCCAGTATCATGTACAGCATGGTCTGCCTTGATCAAAAAATTCCCTCTCAGTAAAGAGACCATTGGCAGCTTCACTGATGTTAAAGAGCTTTTATATTTAGAGAGGTTACTTAAAGTGGTGCACTTACTCAGTCTGCATCAAATTACAGACATTTACATGTGGGATAACTGGCCTTTTAAATATCTCCTGGCAGATTTCTTTCATTCCCCCACAAATTAGTACATCCCCTCCCCCCCCCAGTTGTGTGTAATGCTACAGGAATTCCAGTGCTGTTTGATACTCACTAATATTCTTTGTTTCAAATTGTTTCTTCAGCTAGATTTTAAATGGGGCTGGATAATGTTGACTCATTTCTAGCTATGCATGCTAAGAGGAGGGTGCTTAAAACCTCAGGCTGCAGGATTTGGTTTTGCAGGCTGCTGAAAGATGTGCAGGGAGCCCAAGTGTCAGCACACAGCACTCTGTGGTTGCTCACCAGTGCAGAGAGGCATCTGCATAGTGAAGGGAAGTGCGTAAAATGCTCAGCAGTGTGAGCAAACTTCTGTGTCTGCAACAAACTGAACATTGGTGAGAAATGGGAGATGGGGTTGGAGATCAGACATGGCTAATAAATGAAGTTCAGCAAAATAATATGATATGCATAGCATCTCTTAAAGGGTTTTCTGCTATTCCTGCTGCTAGCCAGGGATTAGCTGCATACTTAAGAGCTGCACTTAAAGAATGAGATGAGGTAGCCGTGAAAGCCAGCTACTAACGCAAATGCATCAAAGGATCCCTGAAACACTGTCTTACAGCCAGCTGCCGATTCTCACATTGCTGGCCCACTAGCACCTGCTCCCTCCTTTTGCTTCACTCTACAGGATTGTTAATAGGTGAGGTAGAAGAACTTCGATATCTGGAAACACAGTCCTCTACACACCCTTGGGGCAGATAAAAACTGCTTTCTCACAACCCTAATCTGTATCCCTTTAAGATTGTGCCCTTAGCTGATCACTGTAGTGGTTAAGATGGAATTTCTCCCAAAGTATTGCATTACACAGTTAGTAAGAGTCATTATGGACCTTTTCATCTGAAGAAGTGATTCACACAAAATGGTCTGAGTATGGATTTAGGAATTTTACCCACCTACCTACTCACTCATTCTTGTGCTCCTCTTGTGCTTTGTCCCAGAATTGCATCTCACCAGGTTAGGTGTTTGCAAAAGGAATAAAGCAAAAGCAAATGTCTTCTGCTAATGTCAAAGGGCTCTTCTGATCTGTAGCAAATTCGCTGACCTTACCCTTAATTATGGTTGCTTTCAGGGTGCAGGCTAATGAACGGGGCAGTTGGGGAAGTTTGCATTGCCCGAGTTGTGCATTCTGTATGTGTTCTGTGAATAAACACCACGGAGCTGTCAGCCCAGCAACCTTTAACTAGCAGTAAATTCACTTGGAAATGTGTGGGTTTTGTTTTTTTTAAAGTTTAACACAATTTTACAACAGAAAATGAGTCCACAAAATCAATTTTCGAATTCTGTTTCTGCTGCCTTTCCTGTTCCTGTATTGCATATGGATTTCATATTCTCATAGGATGTACAATACCAGCCTTCATTTCCCATGGCTAGAAGAAAACCCAAGATAAAGAAGGCTGCATTTGCGTGTGTATCTTCTATTTAATAAACTGGGCCCTAAACTCTACAAGAGCTACAGAATTTGGGGTTCCTTAATGGAGAAAAAGCTTTTAATTTTTTTCTCAGATGCTTCAGACTTACTCCTTTGTCAGCTTAGACTGGAAAAGGCAATCTTGCCAAGAAAGAGTGATTTGCCTTCTGTGCTGTGCTTAATATCATATAAAACATTTTAAAATCAATATGCAAAACATTAGTACCTCAAAGCTTTTGCTGCTTTGTCCAACAGTAGCTAAGGAAGATCTGACAGTAGCTGATAAAACTGTAAACATTATTTCAGCAGGAACAGAAAACATAGGGGCGTACTTGATGTGGCATGCCTATTTTCCTCTCCAGTTTAATTAGAGCACTCAGCACTAAAGACTATCACTGGTGTTATGCAGTATAAGGGGAGTGATAGGTATGTTTTGCAAACTGGAAAATCGTGAAACCCAGCCCCTCCCGCAGAAAACTGTCTAATACAAGAGCTGCTGTTCCATAGTTCTTAGCAGTGTAGAAGGCCCTGGTGCTGGGAAGAAGTTCTGAACCTCATTCATATGCCTGTTGGCTTCTGAGCCCTTAGCATTCATGTTTTCAAGCTTTTCTCCAAAACCATGAAGATTAGAATTTATTAGTGAAAATTGAGATTCTCATGTAATCACAGGAATCCAGGAGCTGGGACATTAATAAAACCTGGAAATACCATAAGACTTCCAATAAAATCCCAAGAATTGGCAACACTTGTTGCATTGGTTACAACTAAGGGTTTGTCTAAACTTAAAATGTTGCAGCAGTGCAGCTGTAGTGCTTTAGGATAGACGTGACCTACACCGATGAGAGGGCTTCTCCTGTCAGCATAGGTAATACACCTCCACAGAGGTGGTAGCTAGGGTGACAGAAGAATTCTTCTGTTGACCTAGTGCTGGTCTACACCTGGCTTTAGGTTGGTGTAGCATGTCTCTCAGGAGCGTGGATTTTTCACTCTCTCTCTCTCTCTCTCTCTCTCGACTTAGATCTACCGAAGTACATTTCTAGCGTCAATCAGGCTTACGGAGGAAAATGTACAAAAATGGCCAATTTTTAAAACATACTTGAAACCAAATATATTTTTAAACAATTCCCTTGCTATTTTTTTCTTTAGTTGGAGGATTCAAAAAGGCGCACAGTTACTCTGTACATTTAATAGATAATACAGAGCTACCTGCTGGTCACAAACAAACCACCAACAAAGTCAGCATTAAGGCCCAGTTGTCAAAGGTGTGTGCCTGTGCAATTTAGGTACACAAATCCCAATATACAAGCACCTGTGTGAGTGGGTATGCGCAGTCTGGGCTAGCATGTGTTCATCAGGGATTGGTGCACCCTGGCTGGGCATATGCAAAGTGCATGGGCACACATCTTTGGAAAATGAGTTTATATCAGGGTGTAACTATTGCTCTATTTAAGGTTGAAATACAACTGGTCTTAGAAGCGCCCTACCTCCTATTTTGTCTTGGTCATAAGTTTATTTACCAACATATTTTTGGGATAAAATTTTCCATGCTTGGTCTTTGGAAAGAGATGAATAAATCTTCTCAAAATGTATCTAAATTCAGCTGTTTTGGTTGCCTACATCTGTTTAAAAAATGCTGTACTGATGTGTTCAGAAACTTTTGCACAGGCATAATTCAACCATGACTAAATTGATTTTGTTCAAATCTGGCTTAACAAATAAAGACAAATGTGAAGATGGTTGGCCTGATTTTTCAGAAGTGACATTACTGTAAGTTGAGTACTCAGTGCCTCTGAAAATCAAGCCACGTGGGTACAATGGTATAACCGACTGTATAAGAAATTCCAGATTGTGTTGACTAATTACAAGTATTTGATGATATAAGGGGAAACTATATCTTAACGATGATTTGTAGAGGAGGGGGGGAAGGGCATATGACTTGTTTTGCTTCTTTCTGATGTATTTTTGAATCTTTCTGAAGATGATTCAAACAAATAAAACTTTTTTTCTGCTTATTGGATGGAAGATGTTATGAAAACTGGGGATCTGGTGAAATGACTTCACAAGAGCCAGGAGTTAGAGTTGAGCAATTGAGAGCAAAGGATTTTTAAGTCAGACTGTTTAGAACTTAATTTTGATTAAGAAAACCCCACATTTAATTTCAGTGAACAATAAAACTTTTTGGGTAAAGGAAACATTTAAGGATTCATTGAGAATTTACAGCAGATATTCTTGAGATGACCTACAGGTTCTCCAGAAAAACGTGGGAAAACCAAATTGAAATTCTTATTTCCAAGTTAAAAAAAACAAGCAGAAAAGAATTAACAAAACACATAGTAATTAACCTTTCAGGCTTTCTTTGTACCTTTTTTTTTTTTAAAAGGCACAAGCCTACTTTAAAAAATATCTTTTGCCAGTCACCTTGATTGCATAACCATGGGGGCAAAATTATGGTTGAACATTCAACCTTAACTCCCCACTTTTGAGTGTTTTGATTTGGTATTTCTTAATTTGTTGCATGGGAATTTTAATGGTAATTAGACAGAAGGCTGCATAGACTGGTGGTATGGTGAATCCATGGGAGGCTGAAAGCATGAGGCCAGGGAATCTCACTGGGCCCAGCTCAACATTTGGTATATTGTGCCAAGAAGAAATGACCTTTTTCCACTTTAATGCTGCTGCAGCCTTTGATCCCTTTTTACCTGGTAACTCTTCCTGTCAAAAGATTAGCTTCCTGTCCTGTTTGTGACCTTAAGACCCATATCCTTTTTGGAAGATGTGCATACCTCCCTGGTAAATAAGATTTGTCACCCTCCATTTTGTTATCAAGTTAGTTTGTCAGGCTCTATTTTCCATAAACTCATGGAGCTCTAGCCTGAACTGTACCATCTACACAGCTATTTTTAGTGCAGTAGTGTGAACCCAAGACTGTCGACCCAGCCTCAGAAGCACACTGCTGTGGGCAGTGTAGATGTGTCCACAGATCCCAAATGTGTTTTGCAGTTTGGTCACAGAACACTAGTATTGATGTAACATGCAGACTGAGCTCTTAAAAGTCAGGAAATTCCAGAAGATAGTTACTCCAATGCTAACTTGACCTTAGAGCCCTGTGCTGGGGTTCCTGCTGAATCTGCACCTGTTAATGTTAAGTTTCCTTAAGAAGTTAGTACTATAGGTCCTACTGAGGGAGTCAACAAGCATGTGGACAAGGGTGATCCAGTCAATATAGCGTATTTGGACTTCTAGAAAGCATTTGACAAGGTCACCACAGGCAAACTTAAGCAAACTAAGCAGTCATGGGATAAGAGGGAAGGTCCTCTCATGGATTAGTAGCTGGTTAAAATATAGGAAACAAAGGGTAGGAATAAACTCAGTTTTCACAATGGAGAGAAGTAAATAGCAGGGTTTCTTAAGGTTCTGGACTATAACCTATGCTGAGCATCATCATTCATAAATGATCTGGAAAAGGGGCTGAACAGTGAGGTGGCAAAATTTGCAAATAATACAAAATTACTCAGAATAGTTAAATTAAAAACTGATTGTGAAGAGTTACAAATAGATCTCAGAAAAGGGCTACTGGGTGACAAAATGCCAGATGATATTCAATGTTGATAAGGGCAAAGTACTTGGAAAACATAATCCCAACTATACATACAAAATGATGGTGTCTAAATTAGCTGTTACCACTCAAACAGATCTTGGATAGTTCTCTGAAAACATCTGGTCAATGTGCAGCGGCAGTCAATAAAGCTAACAGAATGCTGGGAACTGTTAGGAAAGGCATAGCTAATAAAACAGAAAATATCAAAAATGTCACTATATAAATCCATGGTATGCCCATACCTTGAATACTGTGGGCAGTTCTGTTCCCCTCATCTCAGAAAAGATGTATTCAAATTGCAGAGAAGGACAACAAAAATGATTAGGGCTATGGAACAGCTTCCTTATGAGGAGAGATTTTAAAAGACTGGGACGGCTCAGCTTAGAAAAGAGACGAGTAAGGGACGATATGATAGAGGTCTATAAAATCATGACTGGTAAGGAGAAAGTGAACAGGGAAATGTTTACCCCTTCACATAACACAAGAGCTAGAGGTCACCCAATGAAACAAATAGGCAGCAGGTTTAATACAAACATTTGGAAATACTACTTCATGAAATGCACAGTCAACCTGTGGAACTATGACATGGGATGGTCTGAGGGCCAAAAATATAACTCGGTTAAAAAAAGACTCAAGTTCATGGAGGATAGGTCCATCAATGGCTATTAGACAAGATGGTTAGGGATGCAACCCCGTGGTCTCAGTCTCAGTGTCCCTAAACCGCTGATGGCCAGAAGCTGGGACTGAATGATAGGGGATAGATCACTTGACATTGCCCTGTTCTTTGTTTCCTCTGAAGCATCTGGTGCTGGCCGGTCAGAAGACAGGATACTGGGCTAGATGGAACCTTGATCTGACCCAGTATGGCCATTCTTATGTTCTTATTTCTATATATCCATATAGTGTAGTAAATCCACTTGTTTTTAAAACAAACAAACAAAAAAAACCAACAACCCTGTTCCTTGGACTGGAAAAAACTAGGGGTAGGGACATGGAGTATACATTCCTCTAACCATCAGTTGCTTTTGGATTTATATCTACAACTTATCCTGCAAGCGTATAGTTGGTTCAGAGGTTCATGGTGCCACCCATTCTCCTCCCACTTTATGTACAATAGGGAAAACTCAGAGTTCATACTGTTGGTCCTGTGTAAATATGGCAGCAGGATTATAGGTTCCCCTTTGTGTAACTGTGGTTTTGTTTCTGTACTCTCTGACTGGTATGTAAAAGCTCTTTATACCCCAATGTCTGCTGCAGGAGCAGGGAGGATGAGCCTTTGAGGAAGGGTTTAATTTATTTATTTTATTTTTTGGGGTATATGTATGGGTAGAAGGTTGCTGAAGTTCTGGTGGTTTCGGCCCAATTTATATATGCACATGACCATGAACACCAAACCTGTCAACACACACACACACTGCCTGTTGAAACACACAGGAAAGGTTTTGTGTGCTCTTGTGAGGTTAGAAAAATTCTAGTATTTTTAATACTTGAAAAATTGAAATTCTTAGCTACATTTTTGAGATTTACAAAATATATTGGAGAATGACTCTAGTTTGTTGATTGGGATCACAAATGCTCATACCACTCAGCTATAGGTTTATTTTAATGCCAAATAAAATTATGCTTTGTGGTGCAGATGTGTTCATATTGGACTATTTGAGATGGCAATATAGTTCTATTCATGATGACAACAGCACCTCCTTTGTCAGTCTTTTTGATTATGATGTCAGAGTTGTTCCTGAGGCTGTTGATGGCGTTGGGAATAGCATGGCTGAGGTTATGGGGCAAGTGATGCTGCTTTTCCACAATTTCAGCCCGTGCACGTCGACGGAAGCAATCTATGTAGAAGTCCAGTCTGTTGTAGGAAGGATTCAGTGGGTTAGTATGTTGTACAGAGGTGTGCTGGAAATATTCTTTCAGTCGGAGACGTCAAAAGTAGGATTGTAGGGCGCCGCAGAACTGAATCATGTTTGTGAGCCTGGAGGGACAAAAAGAGAGGCCCCAAGAGAGGACAGACTCTTCTGCTGGGCTAAGAGTGTAGCTGGAACGATTAACAATATTGTTGGGTGGGTTAAGGAAACGACTGGTGTGGCTCCTTGTGGCATGTAGCAGTTTAGATAGTTTAGTGTCCTTTTTCTTTTGTAGAGAAGCAAAGTTTGTGTTGTAAATGGCTTGTCTAGTTTTTGTAAAGTCAATCCATGAGGAAGTTATTTCTGAATGATTCAGGTTTGCCGGCAGTGTCACAGTATAGTCACCCTAGATTGGGCTGGGGAAGAGAGAAGAGAACACATCTATATGGGATATTTCACCTCTCAAAATTTGAGTCTGTCCATTATGTCTCTTATTATAATTAATAGCTACAGTATCTCACTGGATATAGTTCATTAGCCCTTGATGTGGGTGATGAGGATGGTTTGTATGTCAAATTATATTACATCATGTCAATTGGGTTAGGATGGCAAGTAACATGCCCTAGGGGGAATAATATGAGTAGACTGATGAAAATGTAAAATATCTCTGAAACTGAGAGCATGTGCATAGCTAGTAAATAGTCACTCTGGGACTGATCCAATGCCCATTCAAGTTAATGGGAAAAGTCTCATTGATTTCAATGGGCATTGGACCATGTACTTATTGGCCACCTCCCACCCACCTCTAGAAGATTGTGCAGGGCAAAGTGTGGGTTAACTATTTGGGAGCAGCAGGTTTTCCATGAAGGGCATGAATCAGAGGGATGAAAAGTCAACACAAGGTTGCTGATCAAAGAATTTCTACTCCTGCCACTCAATCCATCTTCCCTGCTCGCTGCTGGAGAGAAGGAGACCACATCAAGATAGCATACTGAGACAGAATATCCTTGGAAGAGTCATCCCCGGGGAGCTGGGGAAAAAAAACTTTATTAAAGGGACATGGAAATTTAGTCTGTGACCCCCAATCAGCTTTGGTGCGTGTGGGGTCAATTTGCAGTGCAATGGAGGGGAAAATGTTTTGTATAGTGGCTCCTTATGCAGACTGTAGAGATGTGGGAGCTCCTCAGCTGGTGTCAGCTGTCATGACTGTTGAAGTCAGGGAGCTATGATAGTTGACACCAGCTAAGGATCTGTCTCTTGTCTGAGTAAGGAGCAAGGTCGACTGTCTGTCTGCACTGAGAGTTCCGGGTAGAAGGAGTGTGTATGAATGAAAAGTCTAAGGAAGAGTTTTGGGAAACATGGAAGGAAATGGAGCAGTTTTGTGCAGTGAACTCAGGACATTAATCTAAAGATCACAGTTGGGTAAACTATTTCCCTGTTGAATATCATTCTGCAACACTGTAGTTACGGTTTTGGTTCATAATTTGTTCAAATTCTGATCGATGACTAGATTTAAAAAAACACAACCTAAAATATTTGCTTTCTTATTTGATTTTGTTCCAGAAAGCATCCTTTCAGGGCCTGAGCCAAAAAGAAAGGGAAACCAGCTGGCGTTAGTAGTAAAATGGGAAGCCTTTTGAGAGGACTTTACATATTGGCTCATAAAAATGACTAGTGCATGATGAGACATTTGCTTCCTCCCAAATTAAAAAAAAATAAAAAATCACATGAACAGTGGTTGTCAATTGATTATTCCCTACTTCTAAATGATTGATTTTCTTCAGGAGGATTAAAGAACAAATCCAATATCTTAATACTAACTGCTTAAATAAAGCAAGGAAGGAATAGTAAGCTGCTGAAAACAAAGTTGCAAAACTTTATTTCCCTTTAGTGTTAGGAATCAGAGAGACATGCAAAGCGACATTGAAACAGCAGAAAATAAATGATCTCTTTAAGAAAAATAAAACCCCAAAGGATGATGTTCTACCTCCCACTCAGAAGGTCAACATGCCATCCTCAATGGCTTCTTTAGGATTCCTTTGTAATAGTTACTCTGTCAGATATAGTGAGAGAAAGAAAAGAAGCATTAGCTGCAGTACTATAAAAAGTCCCTTTTTCTGAGTTATGTAAACATACATTATTCATAAGCAAATATAATTGGAATAATGGAGCTCTTCTGTTGTGACTGAGATCTGAGACTGTACAGCATTGACCCAGTAAAGCCTCCATCCAGCTCAAATTAATTCCTGTGCACCACATGGCCCCAATAGCAAAGGAATTTGACCTCTATCCCTTGCAAGCAAGTGTGTAATGCCTTGGGGCCACACAAATCTGGTCCCTTCCCTGCCTTGTGGGAATAATGTAGGGGCCCCAGTTAGTATGCTTAGCATTTCGACTGATATTCTAATAAGGAGAGAGTCTTCCTTGGCTGATTCAGAACTGTGTTGATTTTAAAACTGCTGGGTAGCCAAAATCACCTTTTTGAGCTGACAACTATGATCTAAAGCTGCTATACGTCCTAAAGATTATCGCTCTTCACCCAACAAATATTTTCTTTGGGGAGGAAATGAAGGGGGAAAAAGACCCTACTCTAGCAGATCCAATTAGACAGCATCCAACACCCTTCTGGTGGAGGAAGTTAGTATGTGACTGGATATCAGAAGTTTAGGACCCTGCATGGAGAAACAGAGCTATTCTACTGACTCATTGCTTCTATCCTGCAGGATAAAAGATGGAGAGGGGCTAGGGAGTGAAACAGAAGGTCTTGGTGGGGGGAAACCCCTAGAAACAGCCAGCTCTATATTGGCTTGTTTGCTATATTTAAGTTAAGAAAGGAAGTTTGATTTGCAACTTAACCAGCATACATGTATGCTGGGTTCAGAACATGATTGGGAACTAGGCCTGTTCACATAAGGATTGTGGGGAGTGGAGAAAATCCACCCCCCCTTCCATTTCTGGGTAAATTCAGGGAGCCAGTCATGTAATGTACACAAGCTCTTTTCCCCCAGAAGTACCTCCATAATTCCCTGTTGTGGAGCTTCTTGGCTAATGTGCATCATGGTAGTAAATACTTGATTAAATGAATACAAATGGGACAGTTCTTTGCAGAAAGGCAGTGCTTTACTCGCATCCTGCCCCAAATGATTAACCGTTTCACTGCTCTTATTCACATCCCATTGAGATGAGTTCGTACGTCTCTTAGAACTATCGTTTTATTCTTGCTGCAGTCTTATGTTGACACCACTGCACTGACTCACATTGCGAAAGTAACAAAGATTTATTTCAAATCTCAGTTGTTAAGACTGAGGAGAAATTTGCATATTTCATATCAAAGCTACTTTGACTAGTCATGTTACACTTGAACATATATTTAACATCTTGCTTTTG
Source organism: Chelydra serpentina (assembly GCA_037349315.1). Lineage (NCBI taxonomy): Eukaryota > Metazoa > Chordata > Testudines > Chelydridae > Chelydra > Chelydra serpentina. The sequence continues at coordinate 15,023,555 of JBAIAC010000033.1, forward strand.
ACCGAAGAAGCACATGAGGGATTCTTGTGTGTGCCTCCTTTATTTTGCTGGAATGTCTGCTGTGAGCTTTTTGCTTTGCAGTTGAATAAATGTTTTAAAAATGGGAAGAATCTTGCTAGTTTTGAACATTAACTCTAAGGTTCCACACCCTAAATATGCCTAAAATCTAGACTCCGTAATGTCCTTTTCTTTGAAGGGAAAAACAAAGATCTCAATCCAGTCAGACAATAGCATTTTGCTATTTGTTTGCATTAGTTATGTCCCTAAACATTGATGTCGGGTTGCCCTAGCTGAGGCACTTGGGTATAGCCTTGGACAGAGACTTGACTTTTTGAACTTACCTGGAAAAGATGTGTGCAACCGTAAAAGCACAGACTAGCGTAGGCCGAAAACTTGTGGGCAAAACAGGGGATGCTGATGTGTGCATGCTTCAAACAGCGACTCTAGCACTGGCATATTCAACTGCTGTGCCCCAGCCTGGGTGGGCAGCTGACATATCAAATCTCTGCATTTGCAGCTCAATGCTGCAATAAGAATCATAACTGGGACATTAAAATCGATATCTGTACAATGTTTGCCCACTCTGGCACTTATACCTCCACCCAAAATCCAGAGAGAGAGAATGTGTACAGTCACACTATGGCAAACTTAAACTTATCGATTCATGAGAAACTTCCAAAGACATGCCTGAAACTCACAAGTTATTTTAGCATCGGGCAAAAGCTCTTAGTGTCCTCATTCAATCCTGAGGCACACTGGCAAGAATTGTGGGATAATACTAACGTCCCAAACAAACACATGATTGCTGACCCCACAAAAGAACTTCCAGGCTTTAACCCAGTGGATCTCAGCCTTTCCAGACTACTGTACCTCTTTCAGGAGTTTGATTTGTCTTGCATACCCCCAGTTTCACCTCACTTAAAAACTACTTGCTTACAAAATCAGACATAGAAATACAAAAATGTCACAGCACACTATTACTGCAAAATTGCTTACTTTCTCATTTTCCCCATATAATTATAAAATAAATCAATTGGAATATAAATATTGTATTTACATTTCAGTGTGTATAGAGCAGTACAAACAAGTCATTGTATGGAATTTTAGTTTTTGTATTGACTTCACTAGTGCTTTTTATGTAGCCTGTTGTAAAATTAGGCAAATACCTAGATAAGTTGATGTACCCCCAGAATACCTCTGAGTACCCCTGGTGGAGAACCACTGCTTTAACCTACTCCAGAAATGGTGGTGCACATTGAACCACTTCAGAACATCATGTGGCAGATGCTGTCATCTCTTCCATCTCTGGAAGAAGAGACACTATGCACAATACGACTGTGGACACTAGTTGCAAACTGTGGAGCACATTGTAAATCAGTGCCCGCTTTGATCGTTTGCATCTCAGACTTACACTTCTGAAGCTACTAACTGAATCACTAATTTGGACTTGTTTATTTGAATGTTGCTAATCACCTCTCTTGCCATGAGAAAGAAAAAGTGATGTCGATAGGAGTTCTGTGATGCCCCCATGGGTGCGTAACAGAAATCATTAGTTTTAGTTTGCATTGTATTGTAGTTGCAGTGACTGAGAGACTTTTGGAGACGCATCACAATAGGTCATTCAGATATTCTCTTTACCATTATTTTTGAACTTTTGGAGTGCTGAGAGACCCTATACGTTTGGGAAACACTGGTAGCCTCTGTGTTTTTCCTTCCCGCGAGACCTGCAGCGTCAGTTGCTATCCTAATTAACCGTCGCAAAGTTTTTCATTTCCCGTCTCCCTCCCAAAGATCTTCCCTCCTAAGTAGTGTGCAAAGTCTACAGAATTTCCTTGTTGTATGTTAACAACTTCTGATGTGACAAGCAGAGCTGAAAATCAAATAATCGTTCCTCTAGTATGCAAGACTTTTTGTACTCTAGTTGCTTTATATTATTGAGACATTTTGCTGACAGTAAAATTTTAGCATATTAACCAGTCTAATGCGAAGGGCTGTGGTGTGGTAAAGATCAGGAGAAAAATGAATGTCTTTAGGACTGGATCTTAGGCCAGTCATACAAGTGGGTAGCTCATCTGTGAAATGAGGATAATTATGCTTACTCATCTTTACAAAGTGCCTTGAGCTCTTTGGATGATGAGTGCAATATTAGTACAAAGTACTATTATTACCACTACTCCCATGAGTAACGACTACTTCCAAGCAAAATGGATTTCAGGATCAAGCTTGGAAGTCCACACATCAGCCCATCTCATGGGCCCAATCCTACAATCGCTTATTCACTATGAGTAGGAACCATACTAGTGAGAGGGGTTTGCAGGATCAGGCCTGATATTTTAAATATAAAAACCCAAGGAACCTTGGGATCCGATTTTATATATTACACAGTACTTTTTGCAAACTAAGATCTACATGTGTCTGTTTGGATAAATCATCTTTATTGGGTATGATATATGGAAAAATGAATATGTGATTTATACTTTGAGAATATTGATTCTATTGAAAACCAGAAGACTTTTTTTGTGGCGTTTGTCCTCAATATAGCATAAACAAATAGCAAAACCTTCAACTTGTCAAATAAATTTGGTCAAGGGCTTCTGGCCCATAAACTTGGAATATTCACAAGACACTGAGTACCGTTGCAGTAAATGAAGTCCTTCAGAATAATAAATTCTGGTCATTTGTACATTTCTGTATTCTGATGTAATACAAATGGATTCCAGAGGGGAAAAAAGTAAATGTTTAAATTAGGTTTGCTTAGATAAAACCATCAAGAACAGAATCTACTATGAGAAATTGAGAGTTCTTAAGAGAAATGCTGAAACTCATATCATGTATTTTTCCTCCTAGAGCAACACTTCATGGAAACTAAAGCGGCAAATATTAAATGTGTATTTTATTGTTACTATCAGCATTACTGTGCAGTTTTAAATTACAAGTCATTGTAACATAATCTTTTTTGTCTTTTGTAGCAACCAATTGAAAGTTATAATAAATCAAGTCCTTACAATAATGCCAAAATTCCTTCAGAACTTAATTATTGGCAGGAGTCAAAAGGACGAAAACAGACTGTCAGATGAATAGCCCTCCTAAAGGTTTTATTGTTTAATTACAGATTAAAGAAAGCCTTTGCAGCGTTCTTTAAGATCAGTATGAGGTACAGATCATTCATCAACACTGCAGTGCACTATTGTGGATATTAATATTTAAAAGAAAATGAAAGTAATAAGCAGTCCCTATTGTCTGAAGACAATTATTTTGAGTTATGTGAATGTTATATGCTGTAACACATTCCAGCCCACGTTATGTGTCCACGTTATGGAATTTAAGAATACACTGATATCCTTACATATGATACATATGATGTAATTAGTTGTATATATTAATCATGACTGAATTTTACCCAAAGTTTACTTTTTGTGTGTTTTTATCCAGGGTGGTAACAAACTGCATTTTTACAAGGATGTTTTTGAATTGCAAAGTGTCTCCATGACATGCCCAAGAACGTTGTTCTCTGCAGTGAATGACTGTTGAATGACTGTTGAAGTTTTTTTAGAGTTACTGTAAGTACTTTGATGTTTTCCTTTTATTACACTGAAAAATAGCTTCTGAGATAATGACTTTTATGCTTTGATTTGCAAAGTGACTTTCATAATATACCAGTTGACAAAACCTGCTGTTCCATGTGGACAAGCGAAATCTGATTGTTTTTATTTAACAGAGCCTTTTAATTCATTTAGTCTATTTCAGGGGTTCTCAGACTTCATTGCACTGTGATCCCCTTCTGACAACAAAAATTACTAGACAATCCCAGGAGGGGGACCAGACCCTGAGCCCACCTGAGCCACTCTGCCCGGGGGGGAGGCCCAAAGCCCGAGCCCCACCGCCGCAGGCGGGGAACCAAAGCCGAAGCCCAAGGGCTTCAGCCCCATTCGGGGGGCCTGTAAACTGATCCCCGCTACCCAGGACTGAAGCCCACAGGTTTGGGTTTTGGCCCCAGGACCCAGCAAGTCTAATGCCAGCCCTAGCGACCCCATTAAAATGGGGTTGCGACCCACTTTGGGGTCCACAGTTTGAACCGCTGGTCTGTCTGATGAGCATTGGAAAAGATGTATTTAAATTTCATATTTAGGTGATAGTAATGTTTCAGTTTTGTCTTAGCTGCTCTTATTTTGATCTACTGTAATCGTTTTGCTGAAAGTTTTCTGAGGTGAATTAAAGTGGAGTCTCAAAGGAAGATGATTGTGGATCCTGCTTTAGACGCATGGTTGAATGGTCTTGCTCTTTGTGGGCCCTGCTCAGATAAAGGGAGCTCTTTGAAGTTTTGCTGTTTCTTCACTCTGTGCTGAAATCCAGGAGTGTTGTTTAAGCTTCTGGTGATGCCAAGCTGGAAAAATGGGGCTGGGGCAAGGAGGTTGTGTTTACCGTGCCTTAATGGGCTCGTGTGTCCTGATCCAAGACTTTCCTGATGTTGCCCATCTGTTAAAACATGTGAAGCACAGTTTGGCCCTAAGCCCTACCATTGGATGCACATCCCCACCCCCCACTTAACACGATGAGGATCTGAGTATCAGCCTTCTGGGTTTGGAAGACAGCCAGGAACAGATTATTTATCATTCATACTTCAATAGTGCCCAGAGGGTCCAATCCAGGATCTGAGCCCTACTGTGCTAGATGCTGTACAAATGAGTAAAACAGAGTCTCTTCATGAGGGAGCTCACAGTCTAGAATTCTGATAAAATGTAACCTGGATAAACAGACAATGTCATAACAGTAAAGAGGTGTGAATTTTGAATAAAGTAGTAGTTTTGGCAGGTTACAGTTGTCACAGGGTTAGTACAGTTTAGAGATTCTTCTTCTAGACAGGGCTTTTGGGGCATGTGTCACAACCAATGCCAGAATTAGGACTAAGGCAGGCATTTGACATTATTTTATAGCACTTTTTGCCCCGTCTTTTTTGGATTATGCTTAATTGGGTGAAATTATCATTTCATTAAATTGGAGGGGGTGGGGGAGGAACAACATTAATTCTATTTCAGCATTTTCCACGTGTTATCCATGATGCGTTACTGTGCAGTTCAAGAGAAAAAAATAGTGGATGCATCACGTGACACTAATGATACCTGAGAGCCTGCACTTTTTGTAGAAAGACATTATATCAGGTGAGCTTTTGTATCTGATTTAATGGTCTGACACACTTGATTTTGCAATAGATTCTACACATATACATACTCCCACCCAGAAAAAGTTAGTATTTATTTTATACTGTGGTGTTCCTTTTCCATTTTGTCTTTGATACTAATATCTTTGTTTTATCAGGGCCAAAGGAGGGTAAGATTGTACTGAAAGGATGAGGAATTCAAAGTGCAGAAGTTGGTTGTTTGGAAACATTCAATGATAGTTGTGGGAGTTTTATTGAATCTGAACTTGGAGGTATCTAATGCAGAGCGTTGTGATTGCATTGCAATTATACTTAAGAATCAGGTTAAACAAGAGTACCTCGAAGCCTTTTGAGGTTCACTCATCACTGTTCCAGTCAGATCTGAGTGCAACTATTCTTGTGTTTCTCAATGTTGATCTACAAAAACCACTGCCCCACGATGAAGTCTGATATTGAGAAGTTATTGTATAGTTGCCAGGTAAAACAGCAGGCCTGCCAGACTTTCTAGGAAGCAATGTCACTTATCTCTCTTGGGCCTTCCTTTGTCACTCCCAGTTTTGTCATTTAGGAAAGCAGTCCTACTTCACTACTCTTTCACAAGCCCTGAAATTCTGATCCCATGTTACATAGAGTATACCCCCTAGGTGAGGGTGTGACAGGTTCCCTGGGGTGCAGCCTGAGACTGTGGGACCACTGTGCCTCCTAAACGCTCTCCAGCCTCGGCTGTCTCTCACAACACCTTGCTAGTGACCAGCAGCAAACCCCTCCAGGTGCTGTTATCACTCAGCACAACCACATATGGAGACCCAACACCCAGCTAGGTTGCATTAATGCTCCCAGAGCCACTCACGAATCACCCAGGGAAAGGCACCAGCCAAATCCCACCCCCAGTTCCTAACACTGTACCCCAGGAATATACCGCCTTGCACTGTTCAAGATGAGCAGTGCAAATTTATGAATTGGTTCACCACTTCATCAATAGAAAGTAGACATACACCAGCCTTTGTAAAACCTGAGCACATTTACCATTCACTTCAGGCAAACTCACTGGTAAAGATAAACAGTAAAACAAATTTATTGACTACAAAAGAGAAATTTTTAAGGGATTATAAGTGACAGGCAAAAAGTCATTTAGTTACCAAAATAAAATAAAATATAAGCACGCAGTCTAAGCTCTCAACCCTATTCGTCTGGGCAACATCTAGATTAAGCAGTTTTTCTTACCCCACTGGATATTGCCGTTCATAGTACACAGATTTCACCCTTGAAATGTGGGCCAGTCTCCTCTGCTTAAGTCTTCTCAGTGTCCTTGTTGCTTGCAACATGGGTGGGGGCAGGAGAAAGGCCCAGCATGAGCCTGCTCTGCTCTGTTTTATACCCTCCGTCCCATGTGCTTGGGAAACACACAAGTGCAGGCATGTCTGGTGGGCATTCCTGAGTCTCCAGGCAAGGTTGAGCAATTCCCTGGGTGTGGCCTCATGCAGGTGAGCCATTGAATTGTAGCTCCCTTGCTGGACAATGGCTGTTGATGGGTTGTTTGACACCGTGCCCGGGCATTGGTTCCTTTCCTTGCTGTTGCCTCTGGGGAGCTAATATCTGTCCAGTTCCCCATCTTATAACATGTTTTAGTGACAACCATAAAACACAATCTCATAACTTCATATGCACTAAAGATATACATATTTAGATAGAACAGTGACTTTCAGCCAATCATAACCTTTACCCTGATACCTCACATGGCATGCTTTATATGCAATATCACAATTATATACAGATGAGGAATATGGGGGTTAAAAGACGCCCCCCCCCCAGGTATAGTATGTCACAGAGGGTAATGATATTTTCATCATTTTTAAAAAAAATTAAAAATACTGCGGAAGTATAACCTTCACTTCAGCTTTGTGTAGATTAATGTAATATATAAGGCTGAAATGAACGGATGAATAAGCCTGTCTCTGTCCCTTTTTACATTCTGCTAAATAATTATAGAAGTCCTTGCCAATCTAAATAAGACCACCGTAAAAAGTGGCTTCTGGTGACAACGCTCCTTCGGTGAAATTCTCTTCACCTGCAAACAGCCTAAATAATCAGGCTACTTTATTTAGCCACCATTACAGCCTGTTGGTCACTTCATGCAGGTTCATTGGTCCCTTCCTGTCCCACTCTATCCATGCTTTCCTTACCAATCTGTGTAGGCCAACTCAGAGACCCCTGCCATGGTGTATAGTGTCCCTCCTCACCACCACCACCCCCAGTTTTAAACCTTACACAAACTTCTTTGGGGAGCGTTGCTGTCTTTTCTGTAAATTCCATACCTATTTTTAGGGTTGACACAATACAATACTGTATTTTCCCAACCAAGCAAAATAGAATAAACATACAATAGTTTTTTTCAGTATATTTAGAAACCGCAAAAGAAAGGCCAAGGTTTTTTGTTTTTAGTTGCTTGCCATATTCTGAAACACAAAAACAATGTGGCAATGAGAATAGAACAGCACATCCTATCTTAGATGAATGTTAGCAATTAGTTACTTTTTGGCAGGAGTTTCAAAAATGTCTAAAGATGTATTTTGACAATAGCCTTGGAGCTGTTAGAGTCCTTGGATAACTGAGCTACATTTTAAAAAGTAGGTCCCTGACCATTTACATTTAGCCAATACTTTGTTACTCTTACAAAGACAATCTACTATTAGCTTTTGAATATTTCCATGGAAATGTTTTTAAAATAAAGATAATATTACAGAAGAAGGAGGAAATGAAGACTTATTTTGAAATGTCATTTAGAATGTGAAATTAGCCAGTAAACAAAATCCGATTAACTGTCACTTCTTCCTACAGGTGGGCAAGTGTTTGTTCTTGAGCTGTTTTTTTTTATTCAATCAGTTGACCAAGAATTATTCCACTATTCAGGAAGAATTATTTTTTTCAAGAATAATCCTGAATAATAAATATGAGAAAACATTTAATTGAGGAGGACAATTTTCAAAAAACTCCATGTTTAATAGATAGACACTCCTGAATCACATACAATAAACACTATCCCTGCGGGTTTGTTCTTGTTTTGTGAGGGTTATACAGCCCCTAACCGTATATAGTGTAATTGTTATAGATTTCAGTTCCTTTGATCAAATGAGCTTTTCAGAGTATAATGTTATATTAATATAGCTATGATACAGTGCTGCTTTATAATTATAAATAGCTTTATTGCTCCCAAATCCAGTCTCCCATATAAATGACTTCTTTCTAATGCCTGGCTTTAATACACATTTTGTATGTGTTTCATGAATAACATTATAGAAACCATTATCACTGTGTATTTTTATGGGTGTTCTTTAGTAGCCCAGAAATGAATGTACTGTATCAATATTTTAAAATGCTTCTAAAGCTTTACATGTAATAATGGGATGAAGCATAGTCTGTAGGTTAAAGTACAGGACTCAGTCAGGACAGTGGGGTTGTATTCTCAGCTCTGTCACAGGCATCTTGTGTGATCTTGGCCAGTCACCTAGGGCCAGGTTCTGACTCGGCTCGTTGTTCACTGTGGGAGTAGTCCTGTTGACTTAAAAATGGGACTATTTATCTTAAGTAATGGTGGCAGAATCTGGCCTTTAACCTCTCAGGACCCTATGCTTGTGTGTAAAATAGGGACAGCACATTAGCTCACACAGGTGTTTCCGGGACTTACTTAAAGCACCCTGTAATAATCAAAGAGAAGGGATGATAGAAGTGCATTGTGTTACTGGTACAACATGCTGAATACCCATAGGTCTCATCAGAATGGTTCCAAGTACCTCCAAGTGTCTGGCTACTTATGGACATAACTTTGACAGGGTGGGCAGTCCTTTTAATGGTCAGGGGGCCTAGGTAGGGTCGCCAACTTTCTAATCGCACAAAACCGAACACCCATGCTTTGCCCTGCACCGCCCCTTCTCCGAGGCCCTGCCCCCCGCTCACTTCATTCCCCCGCCCTCTGTTGCATGCTCTCAGGCTCTGGGAGGGAGTTTGGGTGTGGGAGCGAGATGAGGCATGGGGTTAGCTCTGGGTGGTGCTTACCTCGGGGAGGGTCCCTGAAAGTGGCCGGCATGTCCCTCAGCTCCTAGGCGGAGGTGCGGCCAGGTGGCTCTGTGCACTGCCTCCACCCACAGGCACCATTCCCGCAGCTCCCATTGGCTGTGGTTCCCAGCCAATGGTAGCTGCAGAGCTGGAGCTCAGGGCGGGGGCAACGCATGGAGCCCCCCGGCCGCTCCTCTGCCTAGGGGCCACAGGGACATGCTGGCTGCTTCTGGGGAGCCATGCAGAGCCAGGTAGGAAGCCTTCCAGCCCCATGCCAACCAGACTTTTAATGGTCCAGACAGTGGTGCTGACCAGAGCCAACAGGGTCCCTTTTCAACTATGTGTTCCAGTTGAAAACTGGACACCTGGCAACCCTAGGCCTGGGGCCAGCCAACCCTCTTTGACTATCAGACCTAGCTGGAAAAGGGTCAAGGTGTTCTGTATAAAGTGCTGAGAGGGATCAGTTGAAGAGGGGCTGCAGGAGAGATGCTGGCTCCTGTGACTAGCCTTGGAGCATAAAGAGAGAGGGCGGGGAGCAGAGTGAAAGATTCTGGGCCTCAGCAGCCTACTTTGCTGGTGAGTTTTGTTTGAATTAATAAACAGTGCCCTAAGAGTCTGGCTGTGGCAATGAGTCCTTTGTGGGCTGGGGAGACAGGCCAGTACCTCGCAGGGAGAAATGACATTTCCAGTTGCACCCAATGCAAATTAAAATTTTTCAATCAATTCCAGAGGCACATGTGGATGATCTGTTATTAAAAAGGAACTATTGTACTGTTGTGAAGTCAGTGTAGCTGGGATTTCACCCCCGGTGTTCCTATACATGCTCAAGTGAAGTAATAGAGGAGAGGGTGCATGACTGGTTCCACCTGGGGTGCCACCTGGAACTGGGGTACCACTGAGCCCTCCTGAGCCACCAGCCTGGGATCCCTTTACACTGTACTGCTGTGACAAGCTGCTAAGTTCTTTCCAGGCTCCAACCTGCACTTTCCCCAGCACACATACAGGTAGGGACACATCCAGCTACAGTGACATGCAGATGCTCTGACCAGCTACTGCATGGGAAGGCTCCAGCTAGGGAACTTCCCAGCTACTCAGGCATGCACCCCCTCTGGAGTGCGAACCCAAAATTATACCATCTCGCGCTGCACAGGGAACTGTACAGCATAAGCTCATGAAATTCACCCCCTCTCTCAATGTGGAGAGGACTATACAACAGCTTTTTGCCCCGAGTTATGACTCTCACACACTGATTTTAGATAAAGCAAAACAAATTTATTAACTACAAAAGATAGATTATAAAGGATAGCAAGCAGATCAAAGCAAATAAACAAAACTTGCAAACTAAGCTTAATATACGACATAGATCGGATATGAATAGCAAATTCTCATCCTAAGTGATGATACAAGCAGGCTGCAGATTCCTAAGGGGCAAGCTGCACTTGCTTACAGCTTGGAATCCCCAGGTGTTCCATTCACAGGCTAAAAATCCCTTTAGCCTGGGTTCAGCACTTTTCTCAGTTCAGTCTTTGTGCCTCAGGCATTTCCAGGAGTTGTCTTGGTTGGGGGAGTCCGTGAACAACCAAGATGATGTGTCTCCCCTATCTGATATAACTTTTGCATATGGCAGGAACCCTTTGTTTCAAAGCTTGGTTCCCCCTGGCAGTCAGTGGAAAAATACTGACATCCCAAGTTGGAGTCCAGCACCAGGTGACCTGGTTACATGTCTGTGTAGTGTCATAGCAGCCATTACTGAGAGGCTGTCTGTAGCGTACTCAGGAAGGCACCCCAGGTGGGAGATAAGCTTCTCCTAAGGCCTGTTGTTCTTGCTAATGGCTCATTAACTTGAATGGGCCCTTCCCAGCCAGCCATCTAGACTGAGAGCCTTTTGCATAGTGGGCGTTGCCCAGGAATAGCTACACGTGAAATAGATACATAGTCAATATTCATTACTTCGGATACAAAAATGACACATGCATACAAATACGATAATCATAATAAGAAAATCATAACCTTTCCAATGACATTTCACATGACTTATCTTGCATAAAATACATCATAACTATGTCATAATCATATAATGATATCACTGTGAAGAATATGGGGTGCAGTGTCACAAGGCGTTCTCTTGTTTTGTATTGCTTTGGTACCAACAACGTTAAGTCTAACCATCTTACTTTTTAGAGAGAGGCTGTCTGATCTAGACAGCAACTAGCTAAGTAAGAATTTTTTTTTCTTTTCAAGTGAGTGCTTACGAATAGAACTGACAAGTGCAATCTCCAAGATAAAGAATCTATGAACATTCAAGCTTCCATGCTCCAGGGTATAAACTGATTGACTAGAGTTGACCAGGATTGATTAGTTAGGCTAGGTATAGTATGAACAGTTGGCAAAGAGCTTTAAAGAGAGTGCCACTTTCTTCAGAATACTTATGTAAGTGGTTAGGCCATGAATTGGCCATGGAAACAGGCTGCTGGACTAAATGGACCATTCTCATAAGGCAGTTGTTTTTCTGTGTTTCTGATGCTTGTCAGGGAAACATAAACCCCTCAATTTGGGTTTTTCCAGGTAAGTAAATGCGGAATTGATTTTCAAATACTTTTACATTTGAAAACAAAAAAGTACAGTATTTTGTCATTTTTAATGCATATGTTCCATACACCCTGAAATAACAGAGGTTTACAATTTGCCTATAGTCTTGCTGAGTTTTTTTTAAAAAAGTTTTTCAGTTTACCTTTAAGCTACATTGATCATTATATTGGCCACCTGGGAAATAAAACCAAAGAGGAATAAACCTAAATTTCCCGGAGTCTTTTCCACAGATAATTTGATTTATAATTGTAAAATATGCATCATCCAAAACACTGCATGGTATTGGGGGTGGGGGGTGGGGGTGGGGGAGCAGGGGTGGAAATTGCTGCCTGTGGAGTGTTAAAAGGTCTTTAAAGGAGTTGGGAGTGGATTAGACAGACCTTCCGGCTAAGAGAGGGACTTGGTGGGAAAATAAGTAACTGCTTTATAAAAAAGCAAAAACAACCCAAACACAGAACTTAGGACCAAATTATGCGCATTGTTATGCAGATGCCAACTGTATTGCACTTGATGTAACCAAGAGCAGAATATTACTTTGAATTTTTAAACTTCGTGCTGTAGGGACTTTTCCTTTTGTTAAAACCATGTCTTAAAAATTGAAGTGTGTTTACTGGGCAAATACAGTAACTAATACAGTAATCAACAATGCAACCAGGGAATCACTAGGTAAGACCTCATCCAACCTTTGCAACCTAAAACCATTTCAGTTTCTACACGTTACCACACTTGTGTCCAGCACCATCCACAATATAGCTACCTCCACAAATGGCCATAACTATGTGGAGTGGTTAGAAATAGCTGTGTTCTTACATTCTGAATGTTGAATTGGCTCCATGTTGAAGTAGATGGTTAGTGTATATGGTGTGGATTCATAGCGGATGGTTATGTTTAAATGTGGTGAGTGGCATGATTGCTGTCATAAAGATTCTCAAACATCTTTATTCCTCACTTATTTTTTAGTTCTATTGCCCACAGTTAGAAATTCATTACTGATGAAAATACACTGTATGTAAACTCCTTACCCCTTACCAAGTGCCTTTTCTGTAACCAGCGTAACGCATTACTTGACCCACTTTCATGTACTTCTTTCCTGACTTCAGCACAAGTTAGTAATCAAATGAGATCCAATATTGAATCAGATTATAGTAAGGTCATTCAAACATATTATTATTTTTTTCAAAAAAGCAAAGAAAATTTTCAGCTGAGAAATCATTGAGGGCCAAATTTAGTTAATAAAATCTATCTGGCTTTGTCCTACATTACGCTAAATCCCCCCAAACTGATTTTTAATGTGGCTTTTATTTCTCTTAAGTTGAAAAGAATACCCCATTGTTCCAAAACAAACAGCTTTCCTTCTTTGCGGCTTGACCGTAACCCTTCCTGTGTATTGCCTTCCCTAAAAATACAGGAAGTGGCTTGGTTCTGCCATTGCATATATCTGACTCCTTGGCTTGAGAACACCATGCTGATTACCTAGCTAGCTAGTCACACTCGGAATGAACTATAGTAAATCAGTTGTACTCTTCTAAATTAGGTGGGTGCACACTTCATAGCTTCAGTAGCCTGTGCTCATTGCAGCAGTGGGCTTCTTGCATCCCCAGTCCATTGCCCCCGCACTTTACAAGCTCTCTGTCTGTCCCATCTCCTCTATTTTAAGGATTCCCAGCACCTCCCCCACCCTCTTCTTTCATGCCAGCGTCTTTGTGTTCCCCTCACTCCCCCTGGTGATTGGCTGGCTGATTCTTGTTCACGTGCTCAGGCTCTAACTGATTGATTGCCATAACTGGTGTTGGGAAGGAATTTTCTTCTAGGTCAAATTGGCAGATTTTCCACCTTCCTCGGGCTCTCCAGAATGTGGGTGCAGATCACTTGTTAGCATTACCTGGGTATATCTCACTTAATCATTTCCCTGCCATTGCAGGGCCCCCAGGCACTGGTGCATCATGGTCTCTCCTATTCTCTGCCTGTGGCACATAGTAGTGTAGTCTCCTGTGGGCTGTACTACTTTAGTCTAATTTAGATTGTCGGGTTCGTGTGTGGGTGCTGGGTCTTGTTGGCCGTCTGTGATGTACAGGATGTCAGACTTGATCATCTGGTGGTCCCTTCTAGCCTTAAACTCTATAACTCTATCACTGTCCACCCCATGTTTCTCTCCTCCATTCCCCTGTCCACTATTTTCCCCCTGTGTAAAAGGCTCTGTGTGTCCCCATGCCCCTTATCCCCTACTAGGGTCTGATCTAGACAGGGTCCCGCATTAGTCCCCTACTAGGGTCTGATCTAGACAGGGTCCCGCATTCTCCCTTACCAGGAGATCTGTAGCCCCCAGTCCCCTTATCCTCATAACATTTGTATTTTCTTCCTTTCTGTTTGGGAGATAAATCATGGCAGGATCAGCAGAGCTGAGATAGGGCCGGGGTATTGTTATGCTGGAATGTGTTAATGGCTTCCATCAACTGGTTCTTTAATCTATAGACAATGACAGAGGTGGCTGAAACTGCCCAGTCTGCCAACTAGATGTCCTGGATTCCAGGTGTCCCCTGTTTCTCATTTCCAGTTTTCAGATTTTCACCAAAAACCAATAGGGTTCTGCCCCTTCATACCTAGAACATTCTTTTAAATCTTCCAAGAAAAAAAACAAGGGTGCAAAACTACTGAGGGGCGGCCCCGGAGGGAGTGGGAGAAGTGAGCCAGCCCAGCATTCACCTTACAGCTGCTGCTCTTGTCCCACGGGATAGGGCCTGGCTCCCTGCTTCAAGTGTTGAGACCTGGCACACAGGGTTGCAATGCCAAACCTGAGTGATGCTGTGACCCTGTACACCAGATCACGATGCCCCTCAGTCTGGGGAGGGGGGCGGTAAACTGCCTGCACCCCTAGGAGGTCAGATATGAATGAAAATGGCCCCTTTCATATGTTTGACATTCTTTACGACATCCAATGTGTAGTGATACATGATCCTAGCAAGGGAACTGATATATATAGCACATATGTTAACAAAAGTTCTCTTTTTTAAATTATATATGAGTTGCATTACACTTCTTCTATGTATATCAGATATGCACCTATCGGGGGGAGGGATAGCTCAGTGGTTTGAGCATTGGCCTGCTAAACCCAGGGGTGTGAGTTCAATCCTTGAGGGGGCCATTTAGGGATCTGGGGCAAAAATCTGTCAGGGGACAGTACTTGGTCCTGCTAGTGAAAGCAGGGGACTGGACTGGACTCAATGACCTTTCAAGGTCCTTCCAGTTCTATGTGATAGGCATCTCTCTCTCTCTCTCTCTCTCTATATATATATATACACATTTACAGAGCATATATTACAGTCCACATATATACTATCATCGTTATCATAAAATGTGCATTGTGTGCTGAGGACCATTGTGCTGACCAGAGTGAATGTGTTTGGTGGCACTGTACTAGGCATCATAGAGTGAAGGTTACAGATCTGGCTCAATTCTATGATGTGCTATCCAAATATATGTGTATCCTTTCCTTATGGGATATTATCAGTTTTCTCAGCTTGCTTCCCATTGCAGAATCTGCACCAAGATCAGGAATGGTTGTGAATTTCTCTATATATCCCTGTGCCAGGGTGGTCTAGGTCCGAAGACCCCCTGCTCGAGGTCTTGCGGCCTTGCATCAGCCTGCCCCAGAATAGAGCAGCAAGAAGTTCTCCAAGCAGCCTAGGGTGGCTGCAGAGCAGCAGCCAATCAGAGGGGCTGATGGAGCAGCCAGAAGGGCCCCATATAAGACAAGCAACAGAGAAGAGAAGTCAGTTTGAGGCGTGAAGACTGGCAGGCATGCAGAGCAGCAGTACCGCAGAGAGCTCACTGCAGGCAGGACTGAAGCCCAGGGAAGGCTGCTGAAGACTGGGTGCCTGGCTTGTGGGAAGAGGACCAGGACCAGGGGAAGGTCAATACAGCAGGCAGGGTGAAGCCAAAGAGGAATGAGCATAGAACTTGGCCATGCCAGCAAGGGTACCGAGATGGGCGCCACTGGTCTGGTTGAAGACTGAGCCCGGGGAGGCCTGCTGAAATACCACCAGCTGCAGGTACTGAGATGAACTCCTGCTGGTTGGTTGAAGAAGGTAGTGCCTCTGGGAGAAGCCTTAGAGCTATAGCCCCATATGTAAGCGGGGGAATAGTCCCGCTATTGTGGGGAACTTTCCTCGTCTCTGCACTACCCCGGTGAAATGGGCTAGCGGAAGGATCTCAGTCCTCGCTCCCACCTCCTTTACCCCAGAGGCCTCCCTGCCCTCGAGGACTCCCCTTGTACTCTCCTGTCTGGCAGAGTCCTCGTAACCCCAACAAGGCTGGGCCCAGGATTCCTGGGGGGCTCGACCCCCAACCTTGCTGTGGTCACCTAGGTCAGGGGCTAGGGTGTCCCCACTCCGGGGTACTCTCTCTGTACAGGATGCTTCCCTGACCCACTGATCACTGCATACAATTCAAAGCAAATGCAAATTATTTAATTAACAATTAATTTGTAACAGGAATAAGGAAAAATGGGAAAGGCTAATGAAAACACATCACCCCGCTCTGTGGCAGGGAACATCACAACAGTGTCTCTAAAATGTCAGGGCAGTTCAGTCTGTTCCTGTGCAAGTCCCAGGCTCCTTCTCAGGTCCTGGCTGTGCTGCAGGGACGCTGCTTGGACACTTGTTCTGGCGGTGGCCACACGCTCGCAGGCTCTGGGTGGCAGGACCCTTCTTCCCAGCGTTGCCCCCGCCCTGTCAGGGTTTAGATCCCCCTGCAAGTCTGGCCTGCAGGGCCTCTTGGCTGAGGCCTCTCCCTGTGCTGGGCCCACTGCCCAGGGTCCCCCTCGCTCTCCCCAGCTGCTCACCGCACCCGGCTCCGGACTGCTCCAGTTCCAGCTCCACCGCTCTGCCTCTGCACGGCTGCTGCTGCTCTGCCTCCAGCTCCCTGGGCTGCTGCCCTGGCCCCTCTGGCTGCTGCAGCTTCTCCCCCAGGGCAGGTCTGTGTCTCTGGGCTGCACCTCTGCTCCCAGGGCAGGTCTGTGTCTCTGGGCTGCTTTCCTGGCCCCTCCAGATCTGGCCCAGCTCAGCTCTGGCCTCTGGCTTCTTCCCTCTCCTCAGCTCGGCCCCACTCACTCTGACTCAGGCAACTTCAGCTCACACGGAGGACGGGATCCACTCTGACCTCCTGACTCCCTGATTCGCCTGCCCGCCCTGTCAATCAGGCTGACCTGGAGCATTGGCCTCTCCCCATTGCCCCTGGGGACTGTCAGTCCCATCGACCCTTCCCCTTTTGGTACTGGGAGCTCTGAATGTTAGTAAGGGGATAACAGTCCCCTTACACATACAAGGGATGAGATAAGAACTTGGACTGTATACCCCTGAAGGGGGGATAGTGTGGGTGGCTCGGCTGGAGGGCTGAGCTGCTGAAGACCTGTGAAGAGAACAATCGGCCAGGGGGTGTTCATGAGAGGTGGGTGCCACCCTGATGTATGACCAAAAATCAAAAGCAGGTTCACACCCAACTGAGAAAAGGGAGCCGTCCATGAGAGGTGGGTGCTGCCCCATGAAAAAGAACTGTGTTTGCAGGCACTATTGGCCAGAGAAAGGGGGTGCTCGAGAGAGGTGGGTGTTGGCCCCTTACAATCCCACACATCCCAATGCCGTGCCACGTAATTCTAACTTTCGGAGCTTTTCTTAAAAAACAAAACAAAAAAACCCCAAAACACCTAAATGGGGATCAGTTTAAATAGCTCAATATGCTTTTCAACATAATTAAGGAAAAGTGAAATTGAATACCAGACTGGAGACTTCTTTCCACAAGACAGGGTTGGAAAGAACATAGGAAATGAGAGGTGAAGCAGGAAGAACTGTAGGGACAGGATTTTATAATTGTACTATAAGAATTGACATAAATCTTGATTTCACTCTGCCAGCCACCCTTTTTGAATAACAGAAAGGAATGAGTGCAGGTGAAGGAGTAGGAAGATGCTCATTATGGAGAATTTAATGAATGACATTGACTGAGACTTGGTGGAATTGTTATAAAAAAAATCCTTTTTGCCAGTGGGTCACAGTCATGAGACAGCTGTGCGTGACACACACAGAAAAGGGTTGTTCTGACAAAGGCACTATTGTTTGTTTATTTTTTAAAAAAGAGAAATCATCCTTAGTTAATATTTTGAAAAGCTTTGGAGATAAAACAGCCATAGCGCAAAAAAGAAAAGAAAAGGGGGGGGCGGGTTGTAGGTTATTACAATACTATGGATCAGGATTTTCTGAAAGCATTTCCTGTGTTCCCAACTAGAGGTTAATGTCTGTGTTGCAGAATGGTAAAATAAGAATGACGCTGAAGAATCTAGGTTGAAAGTATGGCCAAGGGGCATGAAACAAATGGTGGTTATAAACTCAAGCTCCTCATACTGAAGTTAGTAGAGGTTATGTTAATGAGTGCAACAATCCTACCTTTTTGGTTCTCAGAAGTAATAAAAATTGCCTTACAAATTGGCATAGAGTTTGGAGTGAGAGCTTTAGACTGAGTAACCTGACCACAGTCCCTCTTCTATCAAGGTTGCTCCCTTTTTTGGGCTGTGCTGTCTGTCTATGGGCTCCATGACAGAGCAGTACTTTGCACAAACGTGACTGTTGTCTGGGTGAGTGTGTATTCTGGGGTCTCTATGGTAGGGTCCTTGTCTGCAGAAGTCTATGCAGGTCCTAGATGAATCAAGCCCTCAGTTTCCATTATCATTGTGATTCTCCGCCATTTAGGCCGTAGCTCAGAGTCACTGAACCCTAAAATAGTATTGCTTTGCTCACTTCTTCCAAATATTCAGATTGTCTGTCTCCAGAATGTACCAAGACCCATTACTATTCATTGCAACAAAAAGCTTTTTTTTTTTTAAAAAGGCACAGAGATAATACTGAGCTCTTGACTACTCTAACCATAAAACAGAATTAGTCTCCTCATGCTGAATCTTTTCTGTTATAGTTGTCAGTACAGTCAAACAATCACTAATGGGAACCCTTTGAAAGAGATAGTAACTGTACCTATTTCTTGTGGGTATCTAATCTTCAAATTACCTACAAGCAATTTAGGTCAGGGACCTTGTGTTTGAATTTTTTTTTTAATTGCTCTCTCAGCAGGGTTTTAAAACACTAAGAGCTGAACTGGAAGATCTCAGTAGAATTTAGAAGTAACAGCTTAAGGCATTTAATCTTTTCATTTCCTTTAGTTAAGATTTCCATTTGTGTCCATATTATGTGACTGTGGAGCACATGAATAGAGGAAATGTTAAAAAGGAATAGAGAAGAGACGTGTTTTTAGATATGAATTTTTTTGGGTGTGGAATTTGGAGCAGCCGATAATGGAAAGCTTCTCCCCTGAAAAACCGTTTGCATGCCATGTCCAATTGAGATTACAATGTAGATAGTGTATGGTGAACAGAGCTGTACAACATCATTGTGGTGAAAATGGGAATTCTTGAAATGTGTCTTCTTAGCTCTGACACTCATAAATGGTAGTGCTAATACTGGCAGGGTCTTATAGGTCCCTTTCTCCATGATATGGCTGTGCCGGCTGTAGGTTCCATCTACCTGCATGTCACCTCAGCTTTTCATGATACATTTTCAGGTTTCAGGCTGCAGTAAGTCAGTTGGGGTTTTATTCCTGGGGGAATCATAATTTATTATTATTAACCTTGCCTCTGGGCATAAAAGAAATTGTGATCTGTCTTTAATATATCATAGATAAGTTCATATCCATCGTCTTGAGTATTATATTTCCACTTAGATTTGTATATACCTCCGTAGGAGATGGACACTTGACTTGTGTTTTAATACTTCCCAAGTTTTAAAATATAATGCAGCCTGAGCTTCCACCTGAACAATCACAAAACCAAGTGATCTCTCAGTTGTTATGCACGTACCACTCTTCATCGTTGATCTCCCTATTATTCATAATTTATCTTCACTGTTGATTTTACTTTTAGATTTTCTTCTGTCTCAGATTTATTCCTGACCTTTTGTTATGCTTTCTCTGGCAGTACTTTGGGTTGGTCCCTTAGAACTATAACAGGGTTCCCATTTGGTTCCATAGTTACTTTCCAATCTTTATTTTGTTCAAACCGGTCACAGGTCTCATAAACAGGTACTTTTGTGTTGCACTTTCATCATAAAGTTTTGTGAGTGCACATTATATTTTATGCACGTTTGCGTAATGGTTCCTTCCGTTTAAGTTTCTACAAACTTTCCAATATGCAGGATACTTACTGTGGAAGGAGGTGGATTATCTCACACAAGATTTTTATTTTAGCTCGTTAGTTCTGCTAACTTTCTGAAATCCTCTCTTTTCTGAAAGGTTTTTTTTTTTTTTTAATGACATCCAGAGCAGCTGCCTCTTTATTTTCTTCCTTGTGGTTTCTGCAGCTGTGAGTATACTGAATTTTGCCTTAGTTATTGCCAGACTTAGATCTCTTAAACTGCATCTTCATGATGGGCTGGATTATTAATACATAGAGTCCTGCCCTGTGGCTGAGTGTTAGTTCTCCAAGTTTCCAGGCCCACATTTTCAGAAGTAGCTGTACAGTTTTGTACATATACTTTAAAAAACATTGGGCACCAGTTTTACTTTTGAGAACTGTCACGTATTTGTTTACGGTTTCTGTTTGTTATGGCTGGGTTGCCAATTTTGATTGAATGTATTCCTGGAGGTTTTATCACATGACATAATCTTTAATTCCTGGAGACTCCAGGACAATCTTGGAGGGTTGGCAACCGTAGTTATGGTAAATGAAGTAGTAATGTCTTTCACAGGTTGTTGTCTTTCTTGGGTACAGTACTGATGAAACGAACATCAAGATTATTTTTTTACCTAATTTTTGTAGGTGAATGTGTTACAATCTTTCAGGGCTGCATCTCTCACCCTATACAGAAATAAGTCTTTAAATGTGCAAGCCTTCTACTCTGACTTTGTAGATATTTTACATAAATAAGTAGTTATTTCCCTTAATTTGCTAGCTGTGACATGTAACTGTGATGGAGTAATTAAAACTAAAATAAAATGGAAAATCTGAATCCCAATTTAATGCCAAAACTGTATTTAGGAGGCAGCCATGTTGGGTTATTCATTATGCATCATTTGAGTGCAGTAACAAGCAAAGTAACCTTGTGTCTAAAGATGGAGCCCTTGTACTAACATAATAGAACTCATTATTTTATGTTGCTTATTAAAAACCTTTCCCCATCTCCCAAAAATCTCCAGTTTTTTGGCTTTGTTTGACCATCAGAAGAAACAGGTTCCAGACGCAAGGGTCCCTTGTTGAGTAAACTGTCCGGTGGGTCCTGAAATCTTTAGTTCTATAGGTGGTGGAAACCTGGCTTTTTTTCCTTTCAAAATTTTCTGTTAGGAAATTCTAGTTTTCCCATGGGGAAATTTTGAAAATGTTTGTTTGAAAATGTGTGTCCTCCCCTCCCCCCAGCTTCTCACCACTCTTTGGGTGTCTACACAGCAGAAGCTGTACATGTGCTTACCAGCCGAGGTAGCTTGAATTTAGCTAGTGTGAATAACAGCTGTGAAGATAATGCAGTGTGGGCTTCAGTGCCGACTAGTGACCAGAGTATGTACCCAGGGTACCTGCCACGCTTGTGCCATCCATGCTGCAGCCCGCACTCTGCTATCTTCACTGCTGTTACCCATGTTAGCTTGGATTCAGGCTAAGCTGTGCACAGTTCTTGCTGTGTAGATGTACACTTCCTTATTATTTCCTACTTTTTCCTGCTGAGGAACAGTAAGAAAGTGGAGAAACCTCAATTTTTCACCTTTAAAAATAAATCTTTTCAACAGTTTATTTTTTTCCAAACTGGCAAAAGTTGGAAGACAAAAGGGGGGAAAACCCTCAATTTGTAAACAAAAATTCTGGAAAATGAATGTCTTTGAAACCCTATTTTCTGATGAAAAATGTTCTCCTTAGAAATTTTTGACCAGCTGTAGTCAGTTGCATTGACTACTAGAATGCCCTTGCAGACCATAAATCTCTTAACAAAAACTGGATTTTGCTCCTGTCCATTGCCTTTTGCTATTATGGAAGCTCAACAGTTCCTGTGCACATCAAAAGCATCAAGTTCACCATATGTTTCTTTAATGTTGATACTTTTGTATGCAGGAAAATATTCTGCATCCTGCTGGTTGGTAAAGGTGCAGCTGCCCTAATACTCCCAGCACCTGCTAGCCAACTGCACTCATGTGGCATGAAGACCCCTGATAGTCTGCTCTGGAAACACTCCCTTTCCACTTGTGCTTTCAATAGTTGTAGGGCTTGGATCTTCTTCTAAGTCAGCTACTCGAGGGGATATGTTATTGAGGTCTGATATTCCATAGAGCAGAGAGCAGTGATTACACAAACTATACAGTACATACAACTCAGTACACTGCAATACGCTTAATAGGGAGTTAAATTTATAGAGAGAGCATTGGCCAGCACTGCAGTCAGAAGGAGGACCTGAGGTTCAGGGCCATCCCTACCCATACGCAAAGTATGCAGCTGTGTAGGGCACCAGGAAATTTGGGGCACCACATTTCCTGGTGCCCTGTGCAGCTGCATGCTGCCCCAGCCCCTGCTCTGCCTCTTCCCCAGGGCCCCCACCCCAACCCCACCTCTTTCTGCCCCTGCCCCCACTCCACCCCTTCCCCAAAGCCCCTGCCCTGATCCGCTCCCACCCCTGCTCCACCCCAGCCCTGCCTCTTCCCGCCCCTGAGGACTACAGCAGGGGTCGGGCCCGCACTCACCGGCGACGGGTAATGCAGCGACCCGGCCCCAGCGGCGCCAATGGTGAGTGCTGGGGGGCGGTTCCCTCTGGCCCCCCAAGCCAGGCTCCACTGCGGAGGCCTGCCCCCCCATGGGGGGGGGGGCTGCATAGGGCCCCAGAATAGCTCGGGACGGCCCTGCTGAGGTTCATTCCTTTCTCTTTAACTGTTACCAAGACAGATGCTAGAAATGGACCGAAGAGGCCTTGGCTCACTGGGCTTCCTATGGTATCTCTTTCAAGATCTCCTCTTTCCACATGTGAAAAAAAAAAGAGTAGATTTAGTTGCTTGTTAGGATTTTAACAATTGACTCATAGGGTCGGATTCACTCAATTTCATTGATCTGACTCCAAACTTTTGCATTTGTAGGCATAGGAAGTAATAAATATTTAACAGGATGGAGAGAGAGTGATAGGACATCTTTGTGACAGCAAATAAGAATATACATATACAGCATATCTGCTGGGTTCTTGAGCCCATGATTTCCCCCTTCCTTCAACTCCCTCCATTTCTTAACTGGCCTTCTGGAAATCTCTTTAGAAATTCTTGAACTGTTTTTTTTCCCTTTCCCTTTCCTATAATTTGCAAGGGAATTTATCGGATTCTTAAAACTCCAATAACCTATCTATTTTTGGACAGATTTCTGGCAACGTTTTTCACCATTGTGACAATAAAGTAAAACAAAGCTAACACACCAATATAATATCAAATAAACTTTCAAAAATGTGAAATGTGAATTTTTGCAACATCTAAACTGAAGCTAAAATCTGCCTGAATTGTTGTTTGTTAAAGCTAACAATAAAAAATAGATAATCAGCATTATGATCTTATTTAATTTAATTTTTTTTTGCTGTATTGTAATTCAAGAAGCACTCCTCAGACTCTGAAATGCCTTGTGTGTTGTGCTGGAAGGTATTTTTAATAATATTAGTAGAGTTGGTGATTATTAATTCTGTGAATCCACATTATTTTGCTTGCATTTGCTTTTGGCCTATTTCACTAGTTGTGTGGACATATTTTTAATTTATTGTATTTATGTGGAAAAAACAGTGTTGCTAGCTGGCACTTCTTTCTATACTTCTCTGCAATATATTGTAGTTTCTGACTGCCATTGCCATTATATTGGCACCTCTTTTTCAAAATGGGCTTTGATTTATTAGGGAAAGATATGTCTGATATATTAATGTGTAAGCAGAGTCAGAACGGGCTCTATCCTGACATCTGGTGGTGAGCTGTGGAAAAGGACTTCAGGGGCTTATCTCGTTTGCATGGGCACACCCACGCTGCCAAGCATGATGGGACTGCTTGGCCAAATGGTCACTTTTGCTGCTGTGGGATCCTCACTCTCTTTGTTATTGGGGCAGGACGAATAAAGTGTTATCCTGGTTATGTGAATCAAAGACAGTAGAACTGTACTTGGCATTTTATGACGGAGGGACTCGCCCTCAACTAAGTAGCACTCGCTAGGCAAGGGACATGGGTTCCAAAACACAGTGAATTGAGAGGGGTTGGTGACAGGTATTTGTACCTGGCAGAGTGTGTGCGTGTGCGCTTTCTCTGAGGGCCTGAAACACCCCTTTGACCCCTTCTGTCTCTCTCTCTCTCTCTCCCTCTCCACTGTGTAATAACACAGCTAATTTTGACTCCATTAGGGGTCTTGTTACATGCTGCAGAGCTGAAATCACTGATACCTACATTAGACCTACTTTGGGCTCGTGGTGCAAAAGCACTGAGGCTCCCCTACTATCAGCTGAAATTGCTGAGAGCTGAAATTGCTAAAGAGCTGAAGTTACGGTCGGGGGGAGGGCTGAAGATATATTGGTGAGTGGCTAGCAGGACAGCTAGCGGAGAGGAGCAGCTCGTGGTGAAGACTGCAGCAGAACCCCAAGGAGAGACGTGGCAATCGGCCATCGACATGAGCAGCGGAGCACGTAAGGTGCCCCCTATATCTTCCTCCCACTTTCCGCCCAGGCTGGGAGGTAAACTCTGCAGATGAACTTCTGAACTCTGGGGGGACTGCACTGACCAAGAACAGAAACTGTGGGAGGGGTGACTTTGGGTTGCTGGACTCAAGAACCAAAAGGAAAGGACACAGCCCAATCTGCTTGGGGGTGGGTCTTTTGGTTCATGGTTTGTGTTTATGAACCCTAGTTGTGATGGTTTCCCAATTTAATGCGGAGTTGTTCACCTCATGTTAAAGATTTTTTTACTACACCGAGACTCTCTGCTTGCGAGAGGTGAAGTATTGCCTCCTTGAGGCGCCAAGGTGTGTGTGTCTGTGTGTAATTTTCCCAGGTCACTGGATGGGGGCTTGAGTCGGTTTTGCATTGTATTGTTGAGAGGGAACTCCTATGTACTGAACCCGGCCCTTGCTGCTATCAACTCGGCCTGGCAGAAGGGTTTCAAATGCCTTGGTGGCTTTATTGGAGTTAGACTAGCAATAGAAGCTCAAGATAAACTAGGCCGATACCACTTTCACTGATGTGCTATCTTCCAGTATAGGAAGTTTAGTGCTACGGCTAATAATGTACATCATTATCTTCCAGTATTGGTAGCTAGCAACCAAACTAGCACATTATTGAAGGTGGTATCTGCCAAGTTTATCTTGAGCTTCCTTAATACCATTGGCCAGTTTTCCCACTTTCTTTTGTTCCAGGAATCTGAACCCTATATGTAATGAGCTGGAATCTTCTCCTCTGTGCATTGTTACAATACGTTGACTCACCAAAGCTGATTCAATAACATTTTTGTTTGTTTTGCTGTGAATGGCAAATGTTGACATTGAGTTTTATCTGCATCTTGGTACTACTTATTTGACTGTAGCAGTTCCTATGTGGGAAGTCAGAGGTAATCTTACATAACAGTTATGCAAAGCATTTTATAATACATGTGAGAGAAATTCATGATGCATACATGTTTTGGACCATTGTCTTCAATAATAAAACTCACAGGAGCTAAGAGGTTTCACATAACGATGTAGTAACGCTAGCAAGCTCTGTTTCTGAAATTTGGTACTTTTGAAGAGCCCAGAAGGGTAGTGCAGTGCCAGCAGAATAGATCACAGTTACATTCGCCTTAAAAAAACAAAACACTTCTGCTTTTCATTGGCAGGCTGTATGTGAGAAACAGTTTTCTCTCACTATTTTTTGCTTTCTGTAAAAGTTTCCTCCTCCCATGGAACTGGTAGGGTGTCTTTAAAAACAAAAACAATGAAAACACCTCACTCAGGTAGGAATGATTTTATACAGTATACCCTTATATTAGTAAAAGCAAACTTAATTCACACTAGGTCTGATGGAAAATTAGGAGTCTATTGCTTGTAGCAGTGTTGGAGGTGGTCAGTAGGGTTGCCAACTTTCTATTTGCAGAAAACCGAACACCCTTACCCTACCCCTTTTCCGAGGCCATGCCCCCTGCTCACTCCATCCCTCTCCCTCCGTCGCTCGCTCTCCCCCACCCTCGCTCATTTTCACCGGGCTGGGGCAAGGGGTTGGGGTGTGGGGACAGTGGTGGTGAGGGCTCTGGCTGTAGGTATGGGCTCTGGGGTGGGGCCAGAGATGAGGAGTTTCGGGTGCAGGAGAGGGCTCTGGGCTGGGGCAGGGGATTGGGTGTGGGCTCTGGCTGGGGGTGTGGCGTATGGGGTGGGGCTGGGGATGAGGGGTTTAGGGTATGGGAGGAGGTTCAGGCTCTGTGGTGGGGCTGGGGTGCATGGGGAGGGCAGAGTGAGGGCTCTAGGATGGGGCCAGGGTTTGGGGTGAGGACGGGACTCCGGACTGGGACAGGGGGATGGGGTTCAGGAGGGGGTGCAGGCTCTGGGTGGTGCTTACCTCAGGTGACTTCTGGGAAGCTGCCGGCATCTCCCTCTGGCTCCTAAGCGGAGGCGCCACAATGTGGCTCTCACTCTCTGAGCTGCCTGTGCCTTCAGGCACTGCTTCCTCGGCTCCCCTTGGCCGTGGTTCCTGGCCAATGGGAGTCGTGCGGAGCCAGGTAGGGAGCCTGCTTGTGCCCTTGACCGGACTTTTAATGGCCCAGTCAGCGGTGCTGCCCAGAGCCACCAGGGTCCCTTTTTGACCAGGCGTTCTGATTGAAAACAGGACACCTGGTAACCCTTGTAGTACTGGCTGAAACTTCCAGCACTGCAGGAGGACTGAGGCCAACATAGGAGTTATCAAAAGTAGCAGAGTGCAGTAAATTATTGGAAGGGACAAGAGGAGGAAGGATACAAAACATGTTGCACGTTTTGTTTATATTTTTAATTTAAACAGATTGGGCTGTACGCAGCCCAGGCATCTTGGTTCAATTGGCATCAGGCCAATGTCATTGAATATTTATGAAAATTACACCACTGTCAGGTTTGTGACAAAGTTGATTGCAGAAAATGTCCCAGATAACTCCTATGTAGGCCTCAGTCCTCCTGCAGTGCTGGAAGTTTCAGCCAGCACTACTAGGGTTACCAGGTGTCCTGTTTTCAATCAGAACGCCTGGTCAAAAGGGACTTTGGCGGCTCTGGGCCCCACCGCTGAAGAGTAGATGTTCCAGTTCATGACACTTTTGGAAACACTGTCTACCAGTCTTGTGAGCTTGATGAGTGGCTAGGACGTGGTGACTGAGAAATTTCCCAGAACCCTTTTGTTGGTGAACTGTGAACTTCTTGGTCTATACAGTGTGAATATTGAAATGCATGCATATGGGCCAATGAATTGTACAGAATTTTTTAAAATGTTCTGTCCTCCCTTCTGCACCATCCGCAGGACATTTATCCAGTGCAGGACTGTATTATAGCTTTGAGGGATCCTGTAATTTTGTTCTGTACAACAGATAAATGATTGTAAAACAAATATGCAACATGTATTATATTTTTGTGTATATGCTGGTTACAGCACTTTGCACAGGAAGACTGAAGAATCTCATGCTTTCCTGTAAACTGGCTCATAAACTATCTTTATTTTGTCAATCTCCTCTTACCTTTCCTCCTTCCTTTTTTGTTATGGCAGTCTGATCCTTAGAACATTTGGCCAAAAGATCCTAAAGCCTATTGGAAATGAAAAATGCTAAATACATCTTTAATTCATTGTGCTGCATTCATGAAGGTGACAATAATTCAAGTACAGACACAAACATGACATCCAAACCTTTGTGAGTAGCAAGCCAAGCAGGCTAATAAAAACCCCCGAGGTATTATTTCTCTATGTATTGGTAGATGTAAGTGAAAGTTTAGTTCATATTAGGACACTTTATATTTAACATCTACCACCCTTGCAACAGATTACAGAAGGCTGCTAATTGTAAAATTGGCTAAGCAGTCATGACCAAGCTGTGTATTTGTCGTTGTGCTGCCAACCTGCATAAACGGACAAAGTTATCTGGAACCAACTGGAATGACCATGAAAAGATTTGGTGTGTTTCTGAAATCTCTGATGGTACATCTTTTTATTGTGACCTAAAATTAGGCCGAGTTTCATCAGCTGAGTTATATGTACAGGATGGCATTAGTTGGGGGAAACAGTAATATGCCCTGAAGCTGCCAGTAACTGCCATAAGAAAACAATTATTTTTTGCCAGTATAGTGTTAATAACTTATTTGCCAAGTCATTGAGGAAAATATTAAAACGTTCCCCATTATATTTGAACTATTGAACAGAATTTGGACTTTTTATATAAAACAAACTGGTACAATCTGTATTCCATGTTGATCTTACATACAGTATCATGCGCTATACAGTAATTAGAAGGTCTAATGCAGTGAAAGCTCAGAGCTGAATCTGAGGGCTTCAAGGTAGAAATTTAGCCACCCACTCCTTCATTGTTTCAACCTTTTGTTTTTCTTCTCTTTTACTCTTTGGGCCTGTTCCTTCATTTCTTGTATGTCACAAACTCCTCTGAAGGTTGTACAGTGCCTGCACAAAGAATGCGGGATAGAGCCTTTTCTTGTACTTTATTAAGGCAAAAGAAAACCTTTTAGCTGAATCAGTTTGGATTATTTAAAAAACGTGCAACACTATATGTACAGAAAGAGCAGATCTGGCAATTCTTTGCACACATTGAGTGTAGTTTCTTTGTACAGAATGAGTGCAAAACTGAACAGGAAACAAAATCTACCTCTTTCTTCTCTGTAGCCCCCTCCCCTTGCAAGTTATTGCCTAAGTAATTGTCAAAACCAGGCATCGGCAACCTTTGTCACGCGGTTCGCCACGGTAAGCCCCTGGCAGGCCGGGCCGGTTTGTTTACTTGCTGCGTCTGCAGGTTCGGCTGATTGCAGCTCCCACTGGCCGCAGTTTGCTGTCCCAGGCCATTGGGGGCTGTGGGAAGCGGCACGGGCTGAG
This sequence comes from Chelydra serpentina, assembly GCA_037349315.1. NCBI lineage: Eukaryota > Metazoa > Chordata > Testudines > Chelydridae > Chelydra > Chelydra serpentina. Next base: position 15,052,451 of record JBAIAC010000033.1, read on the forward strand.
GGATGTGCTGGCCGCTGCTTCCCGCAGTCCCCATTGGCCTGGGATGGCGAACCGCAGCCAGTGGGAGCCGCGATTGGCTGAATCTGCGGATGTGGCAAGTAAACAAACTGGCCCGGCCTGCCAGGGGGCTTACCCTGGTGAGCCACCTGCCAAAGGTTGCCAATGCCTGGTGAACACTAACAATGTCTCCCTCTCTCAACTTCTGTGATGCAATTGTGTGTTGTCAATACACAAATCTTTGGCATAAACAGTACTGTACTCGCATTTGTCGTCCAAGGGTCGGGTCTCGGGAGCCCTAGGTTTTATTCCTGGCTTTGCTACTTAGGCATGCCACTTCACCTTGCTATGCTACTGTCTCCCCTTCCAGCTTTTGTCAAGCTTGGAAGCTCTCTCCGACAGGATTGTCTCTTTCTGTGTGTATGTACAGTGCCTAGCACAGGGGTTCTCAAACTGGGTGTCGGGACCCCTCAGGGGGTCGTGAGGTTATTACATGGGGGGGGGGGGAGGGGATGGGAGGGTCGCGAGCTGTCAACCTCCACCCCAAACCCTGCTTTGCCTCTAGCATTTATAACGGTGTTAAATGTATAAAAAATGTTTCTTATTTATTAGGGGGGATCGCACTGAGGCTTGCGATGTGAAAGGGGTCACCAGTAAAAAAGTTTGAGAACCACTAGCACAATTCTGGTTGGGGCCTAAGATGTTGCTGTAATGCAAATAATCGTAATGTGTCCTGTTTGAAAGAGAAATTTTGCTCTTTTAATCATGCATTCCTGTGTGTGTGACTGAGGGACTGAATCTTTTCTGCCATAGAATTTTTTTTACCAGCCAAAGATTACAATTATGTGGTGTGTGGCCCATGGTGATTTACAGTAGCAAGAACAGCCAGAATGTGTGTTGGTTATTCAGAACTACTGTTATCACCATGAGAATCCAAGAGGTGCTAACTGCTGTGACTTGCTCTGAAAATAAGAGAGTTTTCAAAATATCTGATTCTTGTGTGAGAATTGTAGCTGCCTGTCATAACAGAATAGCCTTTCATATTCAGTGTCCTATGTCACACTCAACTGTGAACGCTGTCATCTAAGTGATTCCTTTCTATGACTAAGTTTGGTTCTTGAGTGTGTCTTTGTATTACAACCTTGCAATAAAATTACAAGTCTGTGACACTTTGGCCTTTGTTTCCAAGATTCATTTGCTCCATAGTGAAACATATTTCCAGTTCTTATTTGCATGTCTGTAACTGCTATAGGATATTATTGAGGGAAATAGCATAGGAAGTTTCAGTGAAGGATTAGACATGTATAGAAACAAGAATAGCAACTGAATTAACACTAGCTAGTATAAAATTATAAGGACATTCCATTCTCATTCTTCAGGACATATGATCTCCATCTACCCTACCCCATTAAGATCAGGGAGAAAAAAAATCCATGGCATATTTCACAGTTAGATGGCTTAGTAGGGATTGCATGTTGACCTCTGGGATTGATCAGCCTTCAAGGATCAGGTACTTCTATGGGTAACAGCCAGTCAGTTTCTCAGATATGACAAGTGAAGAGTACTTCCAGAATAGACCAAATCATAGAAAAGACATAAATATACAAAGCTATACATTATAGAGTGCTGTTTGGAAATCCCTGTATAGGTAACCAAATGACTCTCACCTGTGTCCAATTTCAGCCCCACAGTAGTATAACAGAGTATGTGCAAGGCACTGCAAGATAACGTATGTGCATTGTTCTAAGGGGACGCTATAAAATCACTGGATTGGAAAGTTTTATTTTGTATTCATTGAATCAGGGCAGTGTTGAACTGTGTGTGGTGAATGTGCAACATGGAGTGCAGATATAACCAAAGGGCAAGAAACTGGAATAACAAACGTGACAGGGATTCCATGCTACTAGAGCAAGCAAAGAGATTGCAGAAGGCTCAGGGGATTAATCATTGTGTGTGGGGGGAGGAAGAGAAGTGGGGTGTCTTTTGTGAAGAGCAGCAGCCCCAGAATCCATTGCAATAATTGTGTAAGAATCCAGGAGCAAGCAATTCAGCCTCTACATCCCCCTTAGTGTGGTCCCATTGTTTTAGGGAACAACGGCAGAGGAAACTGCTGCATGTAATTATGGCATACAGTGCTGGATTTTGACACGTGTATTATATAATTGAAATGTTCCTCTAGCCTTTTATGCAATATATAAATTAAAAACAAATGACAGCAGGCCAAATTTTCTGCAGGGATCTGTGTGTGTAGTGTTTGGACTCTCTTAATATGGCAGGGAAATCAACATGGTTTTAATTAGTGTTGGAAACCCAGAAAGCCTTTTATTGGATATATTGTAGTATTTAAAAATCAGCTCTACTTGACCAAATTGTAATAAATCCTGAGCCCAGTGAAGCCAAAGGGATTCTTTCCAGTGGGCTTGGATGAGGCCTGCAATGTGAAGACGTTACAAAAAGGTAAACATTACTTCACAATAACCCCATAGGCACCAGCAACATTTTGTTGTTGTTCTTGCATCTTGGTTGGTGTTCAAACTGAATAATTTGCAGATGGGGCATAAAAGCCTTGTAGGGAGTCAAGGGTTATCCTAGAAAATATTATCTACCATTTTGGGTAGTCTAGTGCGTTCCAGAGAAAAAAGTATTGCTCTTCAGTAGTGTCTGGGCCCAGGTTGTCTCTGAGGAGAGAGGGAGGAATGCTATCAGGAGCATGGAAATCCCTGCCCCTCCTACTTTATTTCAACCCGATGATAAACGTAACAAAGGAATCGCCTGGTAAAGGGGCACTATAATAGAAAAGCATGAGAGATTTATGAAACAGAAGAGGATAAAGATGTAAAAATATCTTTTTGTGGCCACTTGAATATTGTACTTTGCACATGTGAGTTATGAGGGGAACTTTTTTTTGAGATGTCAAAGTGAAGCCCAGATTAAAATGCTACTGATCTCAAGTTTACAGCCAAGTAACATGAGAGAATTCTCATGTGGAATTACAAGTGACAATGTGAGGGAGATTATTAAGGAGCCTGATGCAGCAATAGGAAAAGCTTTGGACATTTGTAGAGCAACACAGAGAACATATTATCAAATGCAGTCAGCACAGGGTGAATCTGTTTTTTAATAAAAAACAGAACACTACAACAAAAACCAGCAGTAACAAAGAGGGAAAATAAAAATTCAGACTGGGAATGACAAGAAGCAGCCACTAAAGTGTGAACATATTGATGCAAGAGAGATGCAGAATTCACTACCAGCTAAGGTTACCTGTAATTAGCCAGAGATGCTTGCAGTGGTGGATGAGCTAAAAATAAGCCAAAAGGCTAAGAAGCCTTCAAAAATAAAGTTCAGGTGACAAAAATACACATGAAGTTGTTGAAGAGGAGACAGAGAAGCAGAAACAACAAGGTCTAGAAAATGACAGGGTATTATGAAACATTGCAACTCTTGTCAGAATCACTCTAGGAAATCTAGAAGATAACTGAGATAAGTGAACATTCAACATGGGCACCCACAGCACTACACAGAGGATGTGCTGTTCACTTTGAAGCCAATACTTGAAGCCAGAGAGCTCTCTCAAGGTTACTGTTAACTGTCTACCCTGATGCAATGCTGAAATTGTTTAGCTCTAGCTAAGTGCTTTTAAACTGGCGATTGGAGTAAACGGCATGACTCTTCTAGGGCCTCTGTTTAGAAAGGTGCATTATGTAGTCCTATGGTAGTTATGGTATCCTGTGGTAGATAGTTTTTAGTGTTTTGAAACATAAGTGCTTACGAGAAGCAGCGCACTGTTGGCAGCAGCTGTACATGGGGAGGGTGGGGAAAAGATTAATTTTTGTATGGAATCAGACTATTTTATGTGTAAATTTCAGGTAGGCTTCAGGCCTGATTAGCTGGTTTTTTTGTTTTTTGTTTTAAATGGCAGCATATTAATGTCATGAGCCAAAAATGAGAGAATGCAGTGTGGATTAGCAGATACAGGTAACCATCGCCATCTGAGAGTAATGGGTAGAGCCTCTGGGACTATTGAAAATGGTACGTTTCTTCTTGGCCACAGGTGCAAATGGATAGACTAGGTGCAGTTAGGACTCTGAGCTTCATGTTTACGCTGGAGCTCAAGAGTTCGATGTCCTCTGTCAAGGTGAAGTCAGTGTTCTGGCAAGCCCTTGTCTTCCCCAAATTATGCACCCCCCCCCCCGCGCTTTTCCTTGCAATTTCACTTCTGCCTTCCCCATATCTGTTCTGGGCCAGGCCAGCTGCTTCTCATTCACTTACTTCCTCCTAGTTAGACTACTAGAGTGAAGCATCAAATGCAAACCCTGCCCCTTTCACAGGTAAATGTTCCTCATAGGATATGAGCATAATTGTATAGGAATCTCAAATGAGAGCGAGAGAATCACCTGTCTCGTAAGGATTTTATATGATGATAGTACATGATTTTGAGCTTTCATCTGAGGCTGTCAAAGTGCTTTCACAGAATTAACAATCGCAGATCTTTTGAGAAGTAGATAAGCAGTATCACACCCATTTCACAGATGCATTAACTGAAACTCAGAGTGGTTGAGTTACTTGTCCACTAGCATATGGCAAAACAGTGGCAGGATTGGAAATAAAACCCAGGAGTCCTGACACCTTCAACAACTTAATACCTGTTTCTCAGGGCCAGGTTGCCTCAAACCATGCATTGCCGTATTCCAAAATTGAAAACCAAGGGTGGCAACCACTGCTTCTACACTTAATTTTGTAGGTGTTTGTGAATATAAATGCAGACCCTTAAATAGAACATGGGATGCACCTCGTTGCTTAGGGATACAAATGAGTACATGATGAGAATAACAAATAGTCACCCAAGGTAACATTTGCATCTGCAGGAGAAAGAAATCATTTAGGTGCTTAACATGTTAAAGTTGCATTAATGAAGACTGTACAAAATCTTTGATGTGCAGCTTCTGGTTCCCAGAAGGAAAGATCTCCTGCAAGATAGGCACTGGCTATGTTATGTGAATTGCTTCTGCCCTCTTCATTAGAGAAGATGTTCAGTGTATTTTCACTCAGTCATTCTAAACTCTCCTATTTTACCATCTGTTTTTGTGTGTATCTTTTCTTGCAGAACTATAATTTAATAGGCAATATCAAGATTACATATAAATAATGTATATTATTCATTTTGGTTTTCATGTGGTTTACTGTAATTTAACAATAAGTTCCTTTAGCTAAACAAACCGCAGTCCCCACAAATTCCAAACTAGGCAGAACTCAGGTAGGTTATCCTGAGTAATGGAAATAGATGCTGTTACGTGTATCATTTTAAAATGTCAGAAGTGGCCCTTGGGATGTTATAAGAATGTACATGTGTGCAATTTGTGAGGACTGTGATTGTTTAGCTAAGGAGCCCAAAGAAATGATAGGAAAAGAGCAAAATTAATGGGAGTATTTTTAAATGTTTCCTCTGCAAAAGGTACTAAATATTTTTATTTAAAAAATTGCATGGACAATTCATTTGACTTTTGAATCATGCCAGAGTTGGGCCCTGATCCAGCAAACACTTATGTGAGTTACCATAGTAGTCCTGGTTACTCATGCATGAATGTTTGTAGACGGAGAGTCTTAGAGTGAATCCAGTCATTAAAGTGTAAAATAACTCAACCTTAACTATGGAATACTTCAGAGCCTGTACAAACTGGTTTGTACAGATGTGTGATTTGAGGATTGGGGAGATCACAGTTCGAAGGGGGCATGTGGCTGATTCTTCTCATCCTAAACTTGTTGGCTGTGCCCGGTACAGGAGAATAAGAAAGCATTTAACAGAGCGCATAGGAATAGTAAGATTAGTAGTAAGTGAAAAGATTTGTGATGTGTGAGATGAATTCTGGTCTGTAGAGTATTGGGTGGGAAAATACATTAATGTTTTATAAATCTCCAAAATGTTTTCATTTAAATGGAGAGAACCTACCCTTTTAACCTTGCTTTTAAACTGATAATGAAATTGCAGTCTCCCATTTGGGATGCATACTCACTTTGACATACCATAATAATCTGTTGCTATGGAGAGGGGTGTGGAATTGCTTAGGCTTAAGTGTTTATAAAAGAGTAAATGCCAACCGAAGGGGAATGGGTTACCAGGTGACTGTATTGTTTAAGGTAGATGTTTTTGTCTCTGCCACAGTGTGTGCATTTGCTGCTTTCTTTTCATTCAAGTTCTTTATATTTAAAAATAAGCCAATTATTTTGCTGCCTCCTTGAATTTTAATTGTGTAGACCAGTTTCAGGTCAAGTATCAGAGCATATTTTATTTTGATCTTCTGTCTTGTGTGTGCCAAATTGTTGTTAAGCCAGCTTCTGTGCTATTAATAATATGAGTTAAGAATAGGCTTTTTGGTGGTCACATGCCAATATGTAATAATGTGAGGGAGGTCTGGACTGTTTTAAAGATTTCTTTTTTCTTAGATCTTTGCATTTCTAATGCAATCTTCTCTGTGGGGAGCTGTGTTGTTTTGGGTGGATACAGGGAGGTGTTAAGCAATTAAAGTTATATAGTGTTTCCTAGATATGTTCTGCTGGTACAGGGTGGGATAGGCAGTAGGAATGGGCCAAAGAACAGAATGTGCCCTGGCTAGCATGTACAGCACAGCTCAGAATAAATGCGGGAGTTCTACCCAAGCCTTCCTTGTCAGACCACCACATCCCCTTGTGGGGAAAATAGCATAGGCCAGCATGAAAGCCAGGCTGCTTTCCTGGTGTACTTGAGCATTAGATGGATATCTGAGTCTAACTGTGCACAACTCAAGATCAGGATTAATCCTTGAAATACTGTGTAGTTTCAATCCTTTTTTGCTGCTAAATTATTTTGGCAACAAACTTTCTTTAAATTGCGTAATTACCAGGTCTCTGATGTAATGAAGCTAAAAGGTACTTGCTACCATATTTAAGGTTGAAAAACAGTTACCATAACTGTCTCCATATGTTTGTAATTTTCCAGAGCATTCCCCTTCCTGGCTGAAAACTTCCATGATTGCTCTCTGTCTAAGGTTTAATTTTTATGGATCAAAATCTCTTCAGTCAATTTTGAATTAATTTATGGTAAAATATATTTTTTTCCTATTAAAAAAAAAAAGCCACACTGTTCTAGACAAAGCTACTACATAAACAGGAATGGGCTGAGGACTAGCGACTTTGCTTGGTTTGGAAAAAAAGAAAAGGTTTTGATTTTAGTAAGTTAATAAGTGTTTGAAAATTGCAGTAAGCATCCACAGTATATTCTTTTCTTTCAGTATATCAATGAGCATTTAAATACACTGTTTGGATGCAGTTAGATGTATGCAAATGTGCATGACTGGTTTGCTAATTTTTAAACATTTGTTACTTTTTAAATCTATGGAGATAAGTCAAGGTTGGCTTGTTTTGTAGATATCTTTGGCACTTAAACTATGTTGTAAAAATTTGCATGTTTTTCTTTAAAATGAATCAAAGCTAAATCAATTTAGACTATTGAGAGAGTTTGAAGACTATAGCTTTGAATTGATCTGAGTTGAAGTGGTCCCAGGACTTGTTGACGTTAAACATTTGTAACTTTAAAACTACCACATCAATTGTTTTCAAACTTAATACAAAACTAAGTGTTAAATCTATAAAACAAGTCTAATTTTGAATAAAACTGGCTTAGTAATTTTAAAGCTTTGTTTTGCTTTTAAATTAATTAAATGCATCATGAGCTGAGATAACATTAACAAATATTCTCTCTGATTCCAATCCATCTAGGGTTGCCAACTCTGACTGAAGCTATTCTGGGAGATTTTTTCCCCCCAACATGACGTAAAGTCATTTTCTTAAAATACCCTATTAAAATCTCCAGGATTGCTTTCATTCGTCACTGGGAGATTGATGCCGATTCTGGGAGACTCCAGGCCAATCCTGGAGGGTTGCCAACCCTAAGTCCATCCTTGTCCAACTGCTTGCTGCCTCTTAACTTGCCCTTTCTTGTCTCTACCAAAGCCTCCCAACCCTCATGGTATCCCCTCCCCCCCAATTGTGTTTTTAGAATGTTTTTCACAGTTGACATTGTTCAGTTACAGTAGATATAGATCAGTATAAGCTGATTTAAGGTCTATGAGTTTAAGCTGAGGACATTTCCATAACCCAATTTTGGGGGACAGTGAAGTTGGTCATGGACAGGAGCTGTTTATGCTGCTTTAAAGACTTTTTAAAAAAAACTCTGTACTTCTAAGGATATATGCAGTGCGTACACAGGTTTGGCGAAACATGGTCAGGTCCTGAATCTGCAAGTAGTTCCACATGAGTGAACCTCTGCACCCTGCTGGCAACAGCGGAGTCTTGGGCTGACTGTTATCTTATCAATAAACAGTGCTACAAATGTTCAATTTTCTAATGTTTGGCCCCAGTTGCCCTTGATTGGTGTCTTTTAGTTAAAACTAGTTGTAGTCATTCTTTAAAAAATAAATACAAATTAATTGTACATTTAAGCACCCAAAAGTCAGAAGTACAAGAGTAAAGGTTGTATGCATAAATAAATCTCTGCTTCCGTGTACACATGTATTATGATAGTCTTTAAAAATCTGACATAGAACTTCTCAGTGCAATGGAATAATTTCCCATTATACCTTAAATACAGGTTTATCACCCCAGACAGCGCTACACTACAAGCAAGACATAACCAGTGCACAAAAATCATGTAAATAAAGAGTAGGAAGTTAAGCACATCTGGATGAAATATAATAACATACAGTAAAATAGTGGGTGCTGAACTGTGTAACCTTGGCATTGTATAAACTTAGTCTCTTGCATTTCCAATTGCATTAACATAAATACTAACGTAATTAACACAGATACTTTTGCCATTAGTCACATTATAATTTCTCTCATTTTTGACGTTGAATATTGCTGAAAGGCAGACATTACAAAAATTATGTTGGACAAATACCTATGACTGCAACTTAAGTGTTCAGAAAGTAAGAAGTCACAAAACCTTGTGGACCCAAGGCTGGGAGATAGATTCAGTAGACTTGAAAAGCAGTTAAAACAATGATTAGAACATGGAGAAGTAAACATCATATTTGCAGTACTATGTTTGAGTCTACTAGGAACACAGAAATTATCAGACTGGGTCACACCGGATTATATATTGAATCTTTTTTATTGAATATAGTTTACTCAGGCAAACATATCATTGACTTCACATCGCCATAATGCAATTGCCCAGTGAACAGTGCATTTGGGGATATGATATTTTAAAATTTAGTTTCATCACATTTTAAAAATATATAACTATTTTTAGTCCTATTAAGTTTATCAATCCCCTCCCCATTTTCACAAACCTAAACCATGTCCATTTCAATTAGTAGTCAAGCAGCCCATAGCACTGAAGCCGTTGTACTCAAAAGCTTCTCTCTTCCGCCAGCAGAAATTATCTCACCACTTTGTCTCTCTAATAGCGCTGAAAGACACATGTTAGATCTCATTTACTCACCCTCCTCCTCCATCAACTTCAGATTCTTTTTTTGTCATATTTTTATGGAAATGCTAATGTGAGAGACCAACAAGTGTGTAAGAATGTTAGGGGGAGAAAAATCAAAGGTGCATAAAATAATTTGAAATTGCTGAATTGGGTACATTGGTCTTCTTATGCTGAAACGTGGTATTTAGAAGATAATATTGTTAAACATCTGTTGAATGGGTAGGTTTCTCTAGTCTGGATGGTGCTTATTTTTCCTTTATAGTCTAGTTGCTGGACTGTTCTGTATCTGGCAATAATAGCTTTTAAAGTCTGCACTTCAAGTTACATGGCAGTGCTAAAGAGTATTAGCTATTAGAGTCTGAATAATACTAGCAGGCCAGGGAAGTAGGTAGAAGCTGTGATTTGCAGAGGCAAACCTAGGGAGAAAAAGAGAAGGGGGAGTGATCAGTGGCTTTTTTACTGAGGAGATAATTGACAGCAGGCTGAGTGCTTCAATGAATATGGAACTCCAAGCCCTTCTTTATTAGAGAAATGGCACATCAAATAAAAAAAAACCCGGGTTTCCCTCAAAAGAATTCATGCCCCCAATTGCACAGCCAGAGTCATGATTTTTTCCTATGCTATTTGATCACTGTTAAATTATTGTATAATATATTTCTGAATGTGTTTTATGGAGTGACTTTTTTTCTTTGGGAATTGATTGGTATTGTGTTTCATAGATGTGTCGGGCCGGATTCTCATTTACACTAAGGCAGCTTTACAGCAGTCTGGCAGAGGCATTAGTGTAAATGAGCATCAAACCCATAGTGGTTTATTTTAAAGACTGATGTTTTCCCCCAGGCAGGGTAATAACTTTCTTTTGATTTTAATAGGCAGGTATTAGCTTCCTAACTCCCAGTAATGTTGCTGAGTCTGTAGCCCTGTACACTGAGATGAGAACATCTCTAGCTCAGGGGTGGGCAAACTGCGGCTCAGGGGCCGTATCTGGCCCTCCAGATGTTTTAATCTGGTTCTTGAGCTCCCACCAGGGAGCAGTGTCAGGGACTTGCCCCACTCTGCGTGGCTCCCGGAAGCAGTGGCATGTCCCCCCTCCAGCTCCTACATGTAGGGGCAGCCAGGGAGATCCGCACACTGCCCCTGCCCCAAGCGCTGCCCCCGCAGCTCCCATTGGCCAGGAACTGTGGGCAATAGGAGCTGTGGGGCGGTGTCTGCGGACAGGGCAGCACGCAGAGCCGCCTGGCTGCGCCTCCGCATAGGAGCCGGAGGGGGGACATGCCGTTGCTTCTGGGAGCTGCTTGAGGTAAGTGCTGCCCCGGAGGTAAGGGAGCCCGCAGCCTGCACTTCTCCCATACCTGAACCCCAGCCCTGATCCTCCTCCTGCCCTCTGAATCCCTCAGTCTCAGCCCTGAGCACCCTCCTGCACCCCCCAACCCCTCATCCCCAGCCCCACCCGAGATCCCGCACTCCCATCCAGAGTCCTCACCCCCCACACACTCCAATCCCCTGACCTAGTCCGGAGCCCTCCCCCACACCCTGAACTCCTCATTTCTGGCCCCACCCCAGAGCCTGCACCCCAACCCCCAATTTCGTGAGCATTCATGGCCCACCATACAATTTCCATACGCAGATGTTGCCCTTGGGCCAAAATGTTTGCCCACCCCTGCTCTAGCGGCACTTATTATTATACATTACATACAATTTGAGGCAGGGGCTGTTACCTATCAGCTCTGTATTCTTGGAGAACCAGGGTGCAGTATCCAGCCTGTCTGACTCATGAAAGACCTTCCCCCTTGCAGCCTCTGCTTGAACCAAAGCCAATCAGAAGAAAGACTTACGAAAAGCAATGAAAAGGCAGTGGAAGACCCACCTAAACCCCTTTGGACAGGGGTAACAGGTTTAAGGAAACTCCCTGTTCCATCTTTGGTGCAAATGAGGCTAGGGGATACAGAATGGAGAACAGATTCCAAGGCAAGAACCGCACTGAACTCTGGGACCAGAAAAGCAGGGAAGCACTGCATGATGAAGGAATCTCTGCTCCAGATGTTAATGAACTCACACCTGCACACACCCAGCTCAGTAGTTATCAGACCAATTCTAGTTATATATCCTTTATTGGTATCCAAAATACTGAAGCTCCCTAATTGCATTAAGTATCAGAAGGATAGCCGTGTTAGTCTGGATCTGTAGAAGCGACAAAGGGTCCTGTGGCACCTTATAGACTGACAGAGGTATTGGAGCATAAGCTTTCATGGGTGAATACCCACTTCTTCGGATGCAAGCAGGGTATTCACCCATGAAAGCTTATGCTCCGATACCTCTGTTAGTCTATAAGGTGCCACAGGACCCTTTGTCGCTCCTAATTGCATTGTGAGCTCCCTCGAAGGAACACCACCCATAGCCAGGAATGGTCAGTTCCTGTTGTCTAGCCTGAACAAAACAACTTGAGCCATCAGTTTACCCATAAACAAAGGGGGAATTAATTGAGCTATTTAATATGAGGGTCCCTTTCAAGTCTATTAAACAGGATTCCTCAATTCTTTAAAGCCTTTTATAATATTATCAATGGTATCTTAAACCTCAGTGGTCTGTGCCAAAGGTTCCCGCTCTCTAATGGCTACAGTATCAGAATTAGCAGGGTGAGCACCACTGTTAAAATATCGTTAGGTTTGGAGACTCTAGGAGCGCACGAGGAGCAATAGAAATGACCACAACAACATTCAAAAGTTATCAGTCAGCCTTTTATTAACAATTTCATTAAGCAGATGAACAAAGCCACAACTACTGAGACACCTGCAGAGACAGAGACGAAACCATAGGACAGCTAGCATCAGTGATTTCATACTCACATCTCCAAGGGTAGCATAGAGATGGGTGTATCTTTCAACAGGTGATCATTTGTGGAGGGTCTCCTGATGGATTGATTCTTTTTTATTCATGCTGGGGAATTTCTTTTATCCTGTGGTACACTTGCGCTTATGCATTAGGGTTCAACCTCTTTTTCCTTATCGGAATGTCCACACCTCATAAATGTGGGGGTGCCCTGCTTTTCATTGGCTATCCTCTTAGCTCCCCTTACGTTCAGTAACATTTACATCAACAAGTCCCCGTGTTAACTTGTGGTCATTGCAGAATTTCCCATGCTCTTACAACCGGGCACCTTCCGGTAGTGACTGGTATATTTTCCTGAACATAACCCACTAACACATCTTTTACAATAATCTTGCAATTTTACTAGCTGACCCAGGGTTAACCCTGGACTAGTCATGTCAACTTCTTTTAGATTTAAGGCTTGATATGGCTAAGCTGGAATTGGGCAGGCCTCAGGCCTGTGGGCCTTGATTTACAGCCTTATCTTAGGCCGGGTCTACACTACAGCGTTAGGTCCACATAAGGCAACTTACGTCGACCTAATTATGTCAGTGTACATGCTACAGCCTTGCTCCCACCGATGTAAGTGCCCTGATACACTGACATCATAACTCCATGAGAGGCGTAGGGCTTATGTCAGTATAGATAGGGCGGTGCAGTGTCCCTGTAGACACTGCACGACTTACGTCCATTGGCTGTCATTCTTGTCAATTTCACAGCTCAGCTGGAGCTGTGAAATTGACAAAGCTGGCTCCCAGCTCCTCAGCTGGGCTGCTGCCTGGTCCCTGCCCCAAGCCAGGCTGCCACCCAGGTCCCCACTCCCAGCCAGGTTGCCATCTGGGCTCTCAGCTCCCCGCTGGGAGCATGGCTTTCCCCTGCAGGCTCTTAGTTCCCCACTGGGAGCAAGGCTGTGCCCGGCGGGGAGCTCTGCGCCCGGAGTCCAGTTGGCTACTGTTCTCCCAGTGGGGAGTGAGGAGCCGAGAGCCTGAGTGGGCAGCCAGACGCACGGCAGGGAGATCCGCACGCGGTGGCCAGTTGGTTTTCTCGTTCCCAGCGGGGAGCCAGGAAGGTCCAGTGTGGCTGCCCCCTTCCCAGTGGAGAGCCAGGCTATTGGCAGGGAGCTGTGCGCAGAGCTGAGCGCCCTGGCTCTCAGCCCCCCACACTGCCCCTCTTAAATAGGTGGAAACGCTCCTGGTGAGGAAGTGCACAAGTGTGGACATGAATTCATCTGTAAATTGACCGAATATAGGTCAACGTAAGTTTATGGTGTAGACATGCCCTCACTTATATACCTAATGCACTCTTAACAATAATACATGCTTATCAATTCTGTACTCCTATAATACTATCCTAGGTAGTCCCACACTTATGACCTACAACTTAAATCTATTCTTCACCCATTGATTACATATAGAATAACCACAACAATAGATAACACAATTAAATGATTAGATAAGATGATTAGCTACATCCTGAATTTTCTTTAGGATGTATGAGACCTCCCTAACTGATGCTAAAACTTTATTCACTGTTGGATGTAGGGTTGTGGTTAGATTAGAGAAAATGTGGCCAATATGATCATATTGGCAGCTAAACTGAGCGGGTTAGTTTTTAGAATGAGGTTTTGAAGCGCAGTTTCAATTAGAGTCCAGCAAATAGTGGAATTTCTGTTTAGAAACTTTATTTGAACTGGAAGCAAATTTAATTTGAATGTCTAAACTTTTTTCTGTTAACTTCCACAAACATTCTAGTATTTTACATTTTTTCTAGGGCAGATACTTGCAACAAGGACATTTTTTACTTCGAATGTTTTAATATTTGCTGAATGTTCATTTTGATTGATTATATTGAGTTGCAAAATTTGGATTTTGCATTACATGCTAACTGCAATTTAAGAATTTTATAAAACTGACTAGATAATTCCCTCTGTGTTGGTTAGTTACATAAGTCATCCAGTCAGGGACCATTATACCATATGACTTACATAACTAATAGAGCTTGTCTGACAATTGTCTTAATAAATACTTCCAGTGAAAAAAGACAGTTTTGGGTGCACAATATTGGTGGAAAATGTCCTATTTTCTTCTACCTTTAGTAATTGAGTATCCAGTGGTAGAATTCACAGTTGGAACAGTTTGCAGGTTAATCGTTTTCTGGGGAAAATCATGAGTAATTTTGAGGGTGAAAAAAATAGGAAAGTTTTTTGTTGAATATATTATTTCCCCTGTTCTGATTATGGTTCACTCTGTGGTGCAGGATATTCATTTCCTCCAGGTCTCTTGTGCCAGATTTGAGAAATGAGCTTACATTTAAAGCATCTCCAAATAACTCAGGATTTACTGTGTGATAGTGACACTGTCCAGTTTGCCATTGCAGATGGCTGTTTCTGTGCTGGGTTGCTGAGAGCTGTTGCCTCAAACTATGCCCCTTCCTAAAAGACTTTTGAGGAATAAATAACACAATTTGAGTAAGATTAGAAGCCCCACAGATGTAACCTTTATGCAGTAGGGACAGAAAAATATTGTTTATCTGAAAACAGCAACCCAGTAGCTCAAAGAAAGGGAATTTGAAGGTTGCTATGAGGAGTGTGCTGCATCTGAAAAACTAGAACATAAGGAATCCCATCTGCCCTGTACGGGTATGCCATTGAAACAATGATAGTAGATAAGGGAAGCAGTCCACATGCATTTAATGGTTCAGAAGATATATTGCCATCACTTTATAAGGGTGGCAGACCCTGAGAACCCTGCATCACAAGAGCTGCAAAATTCTACTACCTCACTTATGGCCTGTGGCCACCATTTTAAGTAACTCCTCAGCTGAAGCAAGTCCCAGTGGCAATTTCAATGTTCAGTGGCAAAGATGTATTTGAACGTCACCTATGATGAAATGTGCATCTGCCACTGAAAATGGCAAAGCTTCCTACAGATTTTGAATGATCTGGCCCTTCTGGGATAGCTGAGATTTCTCAGTGTGCTCGCAGAATCCTGTGCTCATCGCCTTAGGTCCCAAAATGTGACAGCATTGTGTGGATTGCAAGGTGTGCGATGTGAGTTCAGTTCAAGTTATCAGTATAGCCTTGTCCCTTATCTTAGTGATCATTTTTCAAGAATTGGAACATGTTTGTGTTTCAAGTGAGAACATGAAATGCTGTACTGGAGTTATTAGACAGTAACAGGGCAGACCTGGTAGCTTCTTATTCAACCTGTTCAATGTGCATCTGCACCCGGTACATCTTTCAGTTATAGCCACTAAACTTTACTAAGCAAAACAATCTGCTGTTAGTATTACTGTTGCCCAGGCGCTGTCCTGACAGGTATGGACAAGCGACCTGGATTCTACTCTGCCTCATGTACCACTGACAAAATGATCAATTCAGCTGGCTCTGATTGGAGACTCTCTGGATGTCACTTAGGAACTGTTCCGAGCTCTAACACAAACTTGTTGATTTTGGGGCAAATCACTGAGGCTCATATTTTCAAAAGTGGCCTCTAATTTTTGTTGTCTAACATTGGTTACCCTACAGCCCCCCTTTTAATTTTTTTTTTTTGTCGGGGGTGGTGAAAACCCTTACTATCACAGTTAGCACCTGCAACCCCCATTGCTTCCGACTAAAAATCAGACTGTAGGTTTCTAAAAATGGGTGTCCAAAAATTGAGGAAACCTAAATAAGGCTGCTTTTGAAAATATGGCCCTTAACCTCCCAGTGTCTTTGTTCCCATCTGAAAATGGGGATACTAATACTTTCCAATCTTGCCTGATAGTTGAGGCTGATTTGATTAGTTTAGACATACTTGGATGGAAGATGTTTCAGCAATGCAACGTATCCTTCAGCTGTTCCCAGATTGCCCCAACCCACTGCAAAATCCATGGGAGGGTGAGAGAAACTCCATGAAGATTTCCTCCTGGAGCTTCTTCTGCATTGTTCAGTTGGGCGTGGGTGGTGGAGGCTGGGTTCCTTCCTCCCACCTTCCCAGACTACACCACAGGACCTGTCCCTAAATCCAACAGACATTTGGGGCACCATGCAGAGGCTCTGAGCCTCTCTAACAATTCTGTGTCCATCATGGCTCTGGCCTCTGTCCCAGGCAGCACAGCTCTGATAGATCCTCATTGTCAGGGACTCCTCTGTCCATGGATGACCCAGCGACACCTCAAGGCGGGTTCAGCAGGAATTGTGTGTTCCCCTCTTCCTTGCACTCAAAGTCCTTGTCTCTGTCCCAGGGCCCATCCCAGTGGAGATGAATGAGCCTCCTCATGATGGGTCCCCTCAATGTACATCTTGGGGGAAGGAGGCGAGTACTGCAGGATGGTTATGATGCCAGAGGCAGAAAGAGCACTGGTAATTTTGGAGACCCAGATGCAGTTTGTAATGCTGGCAATTAGAAATGTTAATCTCTTTGATCTGTTTCAGTACAATGCAAAATTTATGCTCATCCTCAGGTGTTAAGAGATTCCCACTCCGCCATTGACCATTCCAGACTGCAACATGTAGCTCTGTTTAAGGGCTTTAAAATTACAAAGAGGTAAATTAATATTTTTTGTAAAATGAACTGATTTTTTTAGGAATATTAAACTCCTGGGGCCTTACTTGTCCCCTGCTAGCAAGATCTGAGTAACTCCCATTGAAGTTGGTGCAGAATCAGGATGCTGAAGTTCCCAGGGGTACTGCTTGGAGCCAGCACTGCTTTCTCTGTTAAATGCAGTGACTTGTGGTTTTAAGTTTTATCTTTTATTTGACAAAATTCAAATCATTTGTGGAGCTTCAGACAGATTTAATTTCAAATGATTTTCTCTGTTGGCTGTAATGCTGTATTGATCCTGCAGTAAAGTGCAGCTGTTGTTTAGCTGCCTCTGCTTGACCAGCACAGATTTACAATCTCTCCTACTTCTTCTCCCTCTTGTCCTCCCTAGCAGGCACACGTGGAAATCTTGGGTGATGGTGGAATAATGCTCCCTTTTAGGTCACCAATTTAAATCCAGCCCCAAAATTCTGGGCTATTCTGGTAATCTGTATATAGGGGATCTTGTGTTCACATCACAAAAATGACCATCCTTTTTTTGGCAATGTCAGATATGCAGGTCAAGATGGAGGCAGCCAGTAGTGCATTGTTGGGAAATTTGCAATGCCATTTCCTGTGCTGTACCTGTCCTGTAGATAGTTAGATGCCCAAATTCTTTACTAGTGTAACCCCATTGATTTATATGGAATTACACCATGGAGAATTTGGCCTTCACCCCCCAGGTGTCAGTCTGATACCTCTCACCAGCAGTAAATTCAAATGATTTTTATAAAAGTAATGAAATAGCTTTTATTGATGCTAGTTAGATCACTAATCATTTCTGAATGAAAGGGATTGAGTTTAGGTGGCTAAAATAATCTGAACAGCTTTGGCTTTCTGTGTGATGTCATGAACTTCATCTGTTAAAATCAACAACACCCACAGCGTCCAACAACAAACAACCTGAAGGACTTTCCATTTCTAAAAGAAGGTTCACATGTAAAAGACCAAAGCAAACCTAAAAACAGCTTGGCCTTTATCCTGGTGCTGTGGCTGTTGTATTTAATCACCCTCTTACCCATTTTGTTTGAAAGAAAAATGTGCTACTTTGCTTTTCCCTTTAAATTCAGATTTTTTTTGTTGACCAATCTTTTGTTTTTATAGCAGCTCTCCATGACTTTATTGCCTGGAAAAACACCGCAATAGCACAGAGATTGTGGAATATTTCAAGAGTAGCTTAATACCCGCTGACCCTCTTACACACAGTATGAAGTTTACTTATATATAGTTATCGTTCTATCTCAGAAGATTACACAAGATACAATACCCACATTTTACAGGACTCTGAGAGCAATTCCTTCTAAAATCCAATGCTTAGTTATTACCAATTATCATTATTCATGTCCTATAGAACTCTATACATGAGGTCACTGCTATTTCACCACTGCTACGAGATCAGGACCAGGTCCTTCACAATTTGGAGTAGCTGCAGGATATCTTACATTTCAAGATGCATGGACCGTAACAGGGTCACGTGGGCTATTCAAGCAAAGGGCTGGGGAAAACAGGATCCTGGTGCTGTGACTGGGTCAAGTCACTGGTCTTCCTTGTGTGCTTAATGTAGCCCATTAAATCTTGTGCAGCCCATGGAAATTGGAGCTGGGCAAACCCTACAGGCTTAGACCAATGCGTTTGTGAAGTCAGTGAGGTTACTCTTGTATAGGGTGGCACGTTTGTCACAGCATTTTTTGGGGGGGGGGCGCGGGTTTGCTCAAAAGTCACAAAGTAGTCACAGTAAATGTAATAAGGTTTAGGGGCCAATGGTGTGTAAAGTCACGGGAACGCTATTTAAAATGGGGGAGGGGGGAACCTGGAGGAGTTGGGTCCTGCCCTTGGGTGGTTGGAGGCCTGGGAGGGGGGAGGATAGCTGGAGAGCCTGCCCTGAACTCACCCCGCAGGCGTGGCAGCAGCTCCTGTCCCATGGGGCTGGGCCTGGCACTAGGTTGCAATGCTACTCACTCAAATTTGGCCTGGCCCCACGCATCCCCTTCCCTCCCCTTCATGACGCAAAGGCAGCCAGGCCAAATCTGAGCAGCACTGTGACCCCATGCGCCAGGTTGCAAATGCCTGGAGCAGGTAGCTGGGCCCAGAGCTGCAGGCAGAGCTACTGCAGGAACGGTCACTGTGGGGTGAGTTTATTAAAAATCACGGACACAAGGAAAGTAATGGACACACAGAAAAATCACAAATCCATGCCTATGTTACCATTATGCAGCTCTACGCATATGAGCAGGGGCACCTGCAAGGGTCCCAGAGTAGGGAGGGACTCCTTTAGGGATGGAGGGAAACTAACTGTTTTGAGCATGCTCACAGCCAGCTAATCATTCCACTCTGAGAGGAGAAAGGAGCTTTGAGCCTCATGCTGCAGACTTTGAGCATGTAAGGAGGGGTCCACAGGTCCCCCGGTAGTTGGTGTCTTCAAGGGGTCTTCCTGGGGGCCTATGCTGAATGAGGTGGCCAAATTACAGGGTTTTTCTCCAGGCCTGTCCTACCCATGAAGCTGATGGTGCACCATTGGAGAGTGGGCTTGGCTCCCCTCCTTCATAAGTGATGGTACTCTAGTTTAGGGGAGGTTTGCCATCTTCCATATATGGAAGGCCCCAATTGTATGGGTCTGGGGGAAGCTACTAATGTGCTGGCACCAGCTCTGCTGATGGATTGGGTCCACAATTCTGCTGATGGAGTAAATTGATACTATGCTAGGTCTCATAGGAAAAAAATGAAATGCAGGATCTCTCTGGAAGACATCTGCTGTATGAGCTAAGTTCTGCTGGGAAAAGCACCAAAACATACATTTCACCTTTGCTGGCACATGTAACTGCTTTCCAAGTCAGTTTTGCAAAGTAGACTCTAGTATCCTTACAGTTACAAATGAGCAGAACATTAAATGTGATGTAATCCCTTGTATCATCTTATCGTATCTTTTTGAGCAGAAAACTGTTTGCTTGTCTGAGTGGGTATTAATTATTTTGGTTTCTCTGGCACATACAGGGCTGTAGATACCTCAAAACACTAAACAATGTATTAGAAAAATATATATTAAAAAATCAGTGCATTATTTGGATTTTTCAAATATTCTATTGCAAACTTCCTGGAAATAGATTCTTCGACAAATATAAAGAAATAGGTTGTTTGTACCCCTCCATACCATAACCCCCCTCTCTTAAATACTCCTTCATTCTCCAGCACCTCCATCTATAAACCCACAATCTTCAGCATGCAGAGAAGTTAACAGATCTTGGCTCTGTTGGGCCTAGAGTTGATGCAAGTTTCCAGTGTTGAATACCTGTTACAAGAAAGCATCCTGCCAGCAACTACTTTTCATTTAAATCAAGTGCGCTCCAGTTCAAACAACTCCACTGATTCCAACTTCAATATCTCACAAAGAGGCAGCTCATTAGGTAACAAGCTCTCAAACCTCTTAGTGCTTTGTTGGTATTT
This sequence comes from Chelydra serpentina, assembly GCA_037349315.1. Taxonomy (NCBI): domain Eukaryota; kingdom Metazoa; phylum Chordata; order Testudines; family Chelydridae; genus Chelydra; species Chelydra serpentina. Next base: position 15,072,788 of record JBAIAC010000033.1, read on the forward strand.
TTATGTATGTAGGTAATGTGTATAAAGTCTACCACTATTCATCCCCTTAAGCTTTATTTTTCTGTGCCTGTTTTTTGAGAGTGTAACATTCCAGGGTAGGGATTATCTTGATATATGTCTTGTATGGTACCTAATGAAAAACTAGAGATGGACATCAAGCCACAAAAATTTTCTGAACTTCACCAGAGTTCTGATAACTGTCTATCCATGGATGATAGTTATGTTTATTTTCCTTGTATAAAGGTCATTCCTATACATTTCCTACTGTTACACTGGGTATCTGTTACAGGAAATACTGTTTTTTGTGTGTGTTCATGTCTATTGGAAAAATATTCAGGTGTGGTTTAGAAATGATATCATGTGCAGTCCCAGTTGTGAATAAGTGTCCCAAGGTCATTGTGGAGGTACTTGTGCAGCCAAATGCTGTTTTTCTAACTTTATAGGAAATAAGAGTTGTTCTTCTTCCCCTAAATAGTTTCGCTCATAAATATGATTCCCTTTCTTAATAACCCAGGGGCCTCTGTGGAGAGGAATGACAGTAGCATGATTGCTTTGCAAGAATGTTACTAGGGTGAAGGATATGGCTTAGTGTAATGACGCAGTCAAATATCCTTCATGTAACCCAGCAAGAGCAGACAGTCTTCTGATTTTTCTCATTGTAGAATCTTCACACTGTGTGTGTAACAAGTGAGAGGAGGAAAAGATAACCCCACTTTTTCTTACACAGCCTCTCTGACTTGGGTTTGGTTCGAATAAGTATTAGTCTCCGAAGTCAGAATTTTTAATCAAAGGTAGGGACTGATTTAAGGGGATTATTATGGAATCAGCTGCAGGTGTGTGCAAAACTCCAGTTACTATTGGTCAAGCTATAGAAAACACACTAAAATCTGGGGAGTGGGTGTGAAATCCTGGCTCTATTGAAGTCAATAGCTAAACTTCCATTGATTTCAATGGAGCCAGGATTTCACCCACTGTGTATGTCTGTCCAAATATGGTTTTGGGAATCGTGGAGTGAGGGAAAGGGGCAAATTAGCCCCAATTGTGTATTGTTCAAATAGCTACTATGACCATTTTGAAATGAGGTTTAATTTTTTATAGCTGTTGTACATTTCTATAGCTCACCTTCTTTTCTATTTAGCTTTTTTGAGTTGTTGAAGTTTCTGCATAAATAGCAGTCATTGAATATCCTACATGCCAGGGAGAAATGAGTGCATTTTTGCAGTATAATTGGATTTCATTAGTTTATGATACAGGGACCATAATAAAATATGCAGCAATGAAGGGATAATCAGTGAAATTTCTGAAACATGCCCCAGTGTTTTAGGAATATGCACACTGAGTAGTAATCACCTGGCATGTGTGGTGCTCAGTGGCGTAGCCAGGTTTAGAGCACAGGGGGAGCGGCGGCGCTATAAAAAGGTGCCTCCCCGCTCCCCCTGTACTCACCCGGCGGTGCTTTAAAGGGCCTGGGGCTCCAGCCATTGTAGAGCCCCTGGGCCTTTTAAATCCCCACCCGAGCCCGGCTCCGGCAGCAGAGCTGGGGGAGGGGGCGCTTTAAAGGGCCAGCGGCTCCCCGCAGCGGCAGGAGCCGCCGGCCTTTTAAAGCGTGCCCCCCCAACCCCAGCCCAGCTCCGGCAGTGGGGCTGGGGGTGCGCTTTAAAGGGCCAGCAGCTCCTGCCACTGCAGGGAGCCGCAGGCCCTTTAAAGCGCCCCCCGAGCCCGGCTCCCGCAACCGGGCTTGGGCGGCACCTTAGCGCTGCTTCTCCTCACAGGGGGAGCGGCCGCTCCCCCTGCTCCCCCCCGCCTACGCTACTGGTGGTGCTGCTAAAGTAAATTAGCAATCCATTGTGAATGTCAGACTATTGCACTGTTTTTTAATTTATTTTCTTCAAATGATCAATTAAACAAGTAATGCAAACCTGTAGAAGAAATTTGGGGCAGAACCCCTTTCAAAAAGGCTATGCACTAACTTCTTTTTTTAAATTTGGTATTTTCCAAGTGACTATAACATTAAAAAAATGATAGATATGTAGAAACATGAAAATGTAATCAAGACAAAATAATTTCCCCATCTCCAGGTTGTATATACACACTAACTCATCCTTTTACTTAACTCATTGCCAATTCTTATTTCCTTAGTTTTAGGGATGAATCTGTTTAATCCCTTGTAATTTCACAACCCTAAAAACATCTCTGATGATCATTTCATGTATAGTCATGATAAGGAAGCTCTGTATATTATAAACATCTCATGATGATTCTTAACTACATGTGCATATGGTGATGCCGCTCGATAAATATACTTACCCTACATTTGAAATATATTTTTCTCCACTGAGTCCCATTTTTGTGCTAATAACTGTATAACAGTGCTAAAAAAGGGAAAAGACTTGAATTAAATACATTGCTGCTTTTGCTTGCAGTTTATAGTAGACTCTTATCTTATGTGGACCAGTCACTAGAGGGAGGGACCACCCTAGTGTGGATTATTCCTTCCCCTTGCCTGAGGTTTTACTAGCTCCCTCCCTCCCTCGAGTCCCAAATCTTATTCATGAAAACCACAGGGCAATGCGCATCTTTCTGTGATGGGTTGGTATCACAGAAACCCCCTTGGAGCTGCCACCTGGTGTGCCAAGACTACTCCTGCCCCTGCTTTCCTGCCTTTTCCAGCCTGGGACTCCAGAATCCTGTCTGGTTTGAGCCAGACCCGCTAGCCTGCTGCAAACCCAGACCCAGGTCTGAGGCACGTCCCCTGGAAGCAGCTTAGGAAGCGTTCTTGCCTTTGACACCCAGGTGCCCAATTCCCAATGGGGTTCAAACCCTAAATAAATCCATTTTACCCTGTCTAAAGCTTATACAGGGTAAACTTATAAATAGTTCACCCTCTATTTCACAGATAGAGCGGTATGCACAGCTGTTTGCCCCCCTCCAGGTACTAACATGTACTCCAGGTTAAGTGATAAGTAAAAAGTTATTTTAGTAAGTACAGAAAGTAGGATTTAAGTGGTTCCAAGTAGTAACAGACAGAACAAAGTGAATTACCAAGTAAAATAAAATAAAACACACAAGTCTATGTCTAATAACACTGAATACAGATAAAAACCTTACCAGTTCCAGTAAACTTCCTTTTACAGGCTATGGTCCTCCTAGCCTGGGTCCAGCAATCTCTCACACCCCCTATTATTCTTGTCCTTTGTTCCAGTCTCTTTCAGGTGTGTCGTTGGGGGTGGAGAGGCTCTCTCTTTAGCCAGCTGAAGACCAGATGGAGAGGTCTCCCAGGGGTTTAAATAGACTTTCTCCTCTGGGTGGATACCCTTCCCTCTCCCTGTGAAGCATCCAGTTACAAAATGGAGTTTTGGGGTCATATTGGCAAGTCACATGTCCATGCACAACTCAGTTCCTATACCAGCCAAGCCACATTTCTGGTGAAGCTCAGATGTGGATTGGTGTCTGCAAGCTCTATTGTCTGTTAAGTGCTTCTTGATTGGGCACTCAACCTGCACATTCCTTTCTCAAGAAATACAACCAATATTCATAACTTTGACTACACAAATGATACACGCAAACAAACAGGAGGAATAGATTCAGTAGATCATAACTTTTACAGAGATATGTTACATGGTACATGTAGCATAAAACATATTCCAGTTATATCATATATACATTTATAAGCATCTCCCCATAAAGCCTTACGGGGTACACCGTCACACCCTCCTCCTGAACTTACTGCCAGAGACTTGGACACTATCCATGGCGGAGGCAGTACATATAAAATCCCTGTTTGTCTTTGGTCACACGCCCTTTCAGAACCTGTACACCACATGATGTCGTTCATAAGTGTTCTAGCAAGTTTTGGGGTTCCTGGTCCCTGGGTGCCTGAAAACAGGTTGGGGTATAGTATTGCTAACAGAATACAGACAGCAATACCTGTTAAAGTGTAGGTGCCTTGATATTTAGCCACCAATGCCATGAGGCTGTCTGCCTCAGTTTCCCCTTCCACACAGCAGCATAGGCCTGTTATGCTTTTGCTGCTGTGCCAAGCTTCCAGCCTGTTAACAGATATAGGCTGACAGGTAACATGCTTGTGGGACTGTTTGGTCACCATCCCTAGCATGTACGACAGTTTTTTCCACAAATCAGGTATGTCCCCCATCTTTAAAGGGTTTACCATCAGTATTAACTCCTTTGTTCTAACCCATAGATGAATTAGCAAAAGACACAAGATTAACAGCAAATCTACAGTGGACCGGCTTTGTTTACACGACTTAGCTTGTTTATTTTCCACTGCATTTTTCCATTTCTCTGTGTACCCTGGTAGGCACTCTGATGCAGATTCTTCTGCCTCTTTGGAGAAAACTTTTGATTCAGGCATGTGTGTGAGTCTTTGGCAAGGAAAGGGTGTACTGCAACCATGCCTGCTCTCAGCCCCTCCCTCTGGAATTTCTCTGGGCCGGATCCCACTCCCTTGTGAGTCTTCACCCATACAGAGATTTACTCCCTCCTGCCTTGACAGATTTATCTCTTACCAGTGTAGCAAGAACAACCTCTTTCTTGGACACCCCAGTATCTGTTCCCAACTAATCAGCTGGACGGACTCCCCCTCCAGGAGGTCTGACTCCCAGTTTTCCCTTCTAACCTGATCCACAGGAGAGGGGTCTTGCATCTCAAATGCAGACTTTTCACCCTCCTCCTGGGAAAGATCCTTCCATCTGGGCTTCCCTCTGGGTCAGACACTCCTGTGTCCCCCAGAAGAGAAGGTGACCCTGGTCCAGCTGTGGTCTCACAGCTGCCAGCTAAGACAGACCTGTCACTGGCCAGCAAAATTCCCCCCTTTTCACTCAGGTTGGGTTTGCTTCCAGCCACAGAGTCTTTGGGGTCTGTTCCCACTGCAGCGGTCACCAGGACCCTAACTTCCACCTCCGGAACACATGTCTCTGCGCTCCCCAGGACAGGCCCTGCCCCCTGCTGACCTGCAACTTCCTGGCAGTCAACAACTGGGGTGACCTCCTTGCTATGACGTAGAACATTCCCGTCCCCCGGGGGGATAATTACAGGACAGGAGCTGGTTTCATCCAGCCCCTCCCTCTGGGTATAGTTGGGGTATAGTATTTAGTACACTTTCTTTACCCAGCTTTTGTCTGGAATAAACCTCCTGAATAATCAGGTGAGAGGACAAATTCACATATGCATTTAGAACTTAGAGAAAATAAAATCCATGGGTTTTAATATTAGTTTATGTATCGTCCCTTTCATCAGAGGGTCTGAAAGCCCCTTACTAAGGTTAAGTAGGTATTATCTCCATTTTGCAGAGGAGGAAACTGAGAGGTTTAATGACTTGCTGTAAGTTAGACAGCAAGTTGGTAGCAAACCTGGGAGTCCTGACAGTCAATCCATTGCTCTAAGCATTATAAACCTGGTATCATTCAAAAGTTGGAGGGCTTTTTTGCTTTGCCTTTGGTTTGGTTTTCTGAATAATTTGTGCAGATTTTTCACCTTAAAGTGAGTCTAAAAATGGCATTTGAGACCCATATTTATGATCTTAATGACTTCCAGGCAAATTTGCTCATTTCATGAATAAAGATATTTGTTTTCCAAATTGGTAGTCCAGCAAAATCAACCCAAGACCTGAAAATCCAGCTATGTTTTTTCTGGCTCATGCCTCATCACCATTACTAAGGATTCTGCAGGCCTAATTATGCCACCACACTTATTCAACCCCATTGTCTTCATACAATGGCCTCATCTTCAACTGTGTAACCTCATTGCCTCCAATTCACCTTTAAAGCTTTAAGGAATGTTGGAAATAGAACTTAGTGAATATTTCTGTTGCTACACAAACTGGGATAGAAACCAGCTCATGCTCAAAGGGTTTATCTACATGGTGGGATAATGTGCTTTACAGAGGTGTGATTTTTAAAGTGCACTAGCTTGTTGTACATTAACTTAGTCTGTGTAGCACCAAGCTCGTGTGCACTAAAGAGTCCATATTGTGCTTTAATGTGGTATTGTTTCAAACAGTGCTTTGTTAAAGCACACTAGCAGGGTCTATATCAACCAATTAGTGCACAGTAAGTTAGTGCACTTTAGCAATCTCATCCCTGTAGAATGGGGTAGACAAGCCCTTAGTTGTGTTAGGTCTGCAGGATAACAAGACTAAAAAGCACTTAATGCTTCAGTCATTGAAGTCAGTAGGTAGTCAGCATCAGTGCTCCTTGCCTACATATGACCGGTCTTCTTGAGATGTATATAGATCTTAAGGAATCCATGGGCTGAGTACTGAGTCCCTAGTTGTCCTTGTGGGGGCAAATGCTGTTCCCTCAGCAGAAGAATTCCATGGAAACCCCACAAGTGGAAGGTTAAATTATTTCACTCCTCTACATGGGAATAATTTGTAATGGAAAATTCTTGGGACACAGACCTTGTCGTCTTTCTTGTCTGCAAAGCACAGTGCCCATCAATGGCATTGTATTAATAGTATAACAGAGAGCTGGGGTGAAATTGTTTGGCCCAGAAGCAGGGTGGTACCTACACATAGAAGTGGCTTTAAATCTGTTGGCATTGCTATTGTTAGCTCCCTTCATGCTGTTGTTTTCATACTCTAGGATCCATCTCTGCATACACACTCAGAGGTGGTATAAGGCAGGAAGGTTAGGTCACTGACCACCTGATGTGCATTTTTACTTTCAGCCTGATATCCGTGCATCACCACTGTCAGAAATGCCAAACCCTAAACATGGTACAATGTGTCCCAGGACTGTGCTGATTGATATACCATTATTCCTGTAAATTCAGCCTTTTCACATAACTGCTGTTTCCCAGAATATCAAACTTACTAAATACATATAATTTTAATGGCATTACCTAGTGGTATGAAGGATAGTTGGGGGATGCACATGAGGTACCCAGTCAGACTTGGTTCTCATTCATATTGTGAGAGGGCAACTTCCTGCAGTATCTTTGCGAGATCATATTGTATTAAGTGTATGAATGGTTTGTGTATAATTGTGGGCCAGGGATTATATGCACTCCATGTGGGGAGGACTACCACAGCTCCTCCAGGAAGTGAAAGCAGTAGGGGATGATCAAGGCAAATCACTCAGGTTATAACACCTCCAGAGAGGCACCACCTCCTAAGGAGGCTCTTGTATTCTGGTTCTGACTGGAGTCTCCAGAGACCAACAGACCAAGAAAGGACTTTTGGATAAATAGCCGGATCTTAAACTGAGTAGGGGCTTTTGTTCTGGTTCCTGATCTAAAGACTGATGTGAACGTGTAACCACAGGGAAAACCCAATAGTGGGGGTTGAAGGACTGACATTTTCTAGAGCCCAATGTTGGAGCTAGGGGTGACCTCTGGTAAGCTTGGCATGTGTATAGGTTCCTTTATTGTTTTAATATGTTTTCTAAGTAATGCTTTTACTTTAAGAATAAATGTGCCTGCTTAGAAGGAGCTGTGTGATAACTTGTAACTGTGGGCAATACACTAATGGTAGCTTTTGGAGAGAAAGCAAAGCACAGCCACTGGTCTCTTAGGCAAACTGGCTTGCTGGAGATATCAAGTATAGATCAGGGAGTGTTGCAGCCTTAAAAACCCGGGTGAGATGTAGGTCCCCGCCCAGCTGGAAGACAGAAACCTTTAAGTGCGTGCCCTCCAACGACCATGGAGTCGGAAATATAGGTGCAGTTACCCAGGAACTGTGAGATATACAGCTTTAATTGTTATATACAAGTTATAACTCTACAAAACTGCTTCATTTAGTGGAATCAATATTTGATTTTTTCAGCTATGAGATTTGCACTGAACATGAGAAATCAATTTCTCGCATCTGTCTGAAAGCAAATCCATAAATCATCTTCTATAAACCCATGGGATTCCAGTGGCAGGTTTTAAAATTTAAGTGGGATAATTTTACACCAGGACAGTATTTGCTTTTTCTGCTTGAAAATGTTAGTTACCCCTTTTGATCAAAGTGGCTAAACAAAAATTTGGGGTCTAGTAAATTATCACAGTTAGAAGGAGAAACTGATAGGTATTTATTTTATGCAGTTCTGCATATTTACAAAGAATGTACAAAGTCTTGTGTTTCTGAATGCAGAAGAAATGAAATAGCAGGAAGCCGCTTCTTCTGCTCATAACACCAAGAACACGCTTTTCAGCCTGCATCCCTGACCCAAAAACCTCCCCTCCCCCGTTTCTTCTGGGGTAGTTAACAGTCTTTCAGTTTTTCCTTCAGGCTGTCTTGCTATTTCCCAGTATTTGTCTATTTAGCCTTTTCTCCCTCCTCCCCATACTCACCTATCTGTAACCATGCTCAGCAACACTGCCTGGGGTGTGTGTGTGTGGGGGGGGGGTGTCACATATTTCTATTGTCTTAAGTGGAGGTTTCTGCTTATCCTTGAAAGCAAATGCCTCAGAAAAATACTAAGTATTAAACTGAATTTCTAACCAATGGCAAGATCTATCAGAGTTCACTAACCCTAATTTCTAAAATTATCTAGAAAAGATGATGGAAGTACCTGGGACATGTGTTAAGAATAAAGATGCCATGGCAGGTGTGTTATTGAGCATCTGGAAGAACATACAGAAGGGGCCAACCAAAAGAATACCTCTGAGACAGAAAACATATGGGACTTAACAGCAAAGAGGACATGCAAAGAGCGGCTCAGGATAGACAGGGATAGTGCAGCCTTGTTCATGCCCTAAGCAATGTTTAATTGGACAGGAAGGATTTAGATTGTAATAGTCCAGACCTTTATAATTGGTTTGACATGAGCTGTAAATATGGACATACTCTTTGTAAGTTGGCATATAATTTGACCTTCTCCTGCGACCTACGTATTAATCACTCCATAGAGACAAAGTCAGTCACAGCTTTTTGTAGCCCTTCTCTAAATCTAGATGTCTCATGGCCTTTCAGTTTCTCAGAATTATGCATTTGGCTGCAATATGAGCCAGTATCAGCTGTTACCTACCAGGCCGTGATGTACAATGGGCTACTTAGATTTTCTTTTGTTTTACCATCTAAATGCTGTTTTCCAATTTTAATCTTGCATACCAATATTACGTATGACATGGGTTTCTGTGTGCACCTGACACCACAGTACAAAATATAAAGTGACAATTTGTATAAAATTGCATTGGCAGAATCTGATTGAGGATAATTACCCCACAGGAATAATTTTAGATCAGTTAATCATAGTGTAACTCAACTTCAATTTTATGCTACTCCAAAATTCAGAGAAGTCACTATTTGCATTTTCTCATTTAGTACATTTTGCCCATTTTTGTTTACTGTTGTTCATATCTTACATCTTTCAAGACAAATAATATCCTGGTAATTAAAACAATCTTAAAATTTAAGACACAACTAAGTCTGTTTGCTTGAACAATGTGCACCTTGCTGCAGCATTGTTCAGCAATGCTTGTTCAGTCACTGTGTGTTATGTGATCAAATTCTGACTCCATTCAAGTCAATAAGAGTGAGGATTTCATCCTATGTATTCTGAGGACATGTATGAGTTAAATGTTCACAGTTTCATCTGTATCTCTCCCATAGGGAGAAAAGTGCATAAAGAGTTGAAAATAATCCATAAAAAGTATTTTTGTTAAAGTTCAAAGAGCTTTGAACTTTCCAGCATAAGCCCTGTGAAGGGTTGTAATGGGTCAACATCCCATCAGTCTACATTATAGAACAACAGTTATTTGTTTAGATCCACACACTAATATTGTCTGTGTGTGTGTGTGTGTGTGTGTGTGTGTGTGTGTGTGTGTATATATATATATATATATATATATATATATATATATATATATATACACACACACACAAAGTGTACACTACAGAATACATTAGTGTACATGTTATATATGTAATATACATATAAAATTGTGCGTGTGTGTATAGGTAATTAGAGCTGTGTGAATAATGCAAACAAATCCACAAATATCAGTGGCAATTTTTGTATGAATTCATGCTCCTTTTGTATTTACTTTCTGCAAACATGGTTGAGTTTTTACAGGCACAAAATTTTCAGTGATATTCCAGGTTACATGTGTAAATAATCATAGAAACCAAATTTTAAAATTGCACATGTAAGCATTTTCAGTGGACAAACTTGTATGCCCATGCAATCCAGGGATAAGTTATATGGTATTTGTTTCTATGTACCCCAAAACTAATAAGCATAACTCATGTTCATTATATTCGAGCAATTCATTTGAAAAGCTATTTATTAAATACATTAAACTGAAGTGTATATTTGGGGAATTTGCTATCTGCTTGCAGAGAGGGGCTGAATTAGTTGAGTAAGTAATTAGAGCTGTATGAATTCATAACTAATGCAGATTCAGCTATATGATAGAGGTCTGATTTTTATTGATTTTAATGGGACTTGTGATGAGACCCTTACATTTTTCAAGACAAATACGCTGACAATTAAAATGGTTTAGAATTTAAGACAGAGCTAAGTCTGAAAGATTCCCTCAGAATCAGGTCCTAAGTTACTGCAATGGCCATGCATTATATCTTAAAAATCCAGTTTTCTGGAGTTCTCACCCCTTTTACATCTAAAAATTACATTAATCCCACCGGATTCTTGTAAAATACACTTTTTTGTTTAGTGGAGTCTTTTACCTGTCATTTGGTTTGAAAAGTTGTTAATTGAAAACAAGTGTGTTCTTGAGTCCTATTTTTTTTCATATCCTCGGAATTCTTGCCAAGAGAGACCTCTAGTTTCAGAGCGCTGCATTTATTTTCTCCTATACATATAATCTTTCTCTTCTTCTGATATAGGACCAGTACAGTGTAGGAGCACAAAATGTTGGATTTAAAACAAAAATGTGCTACAATCAGCCCTGGTTCAAGTTTGACCTGTGTCGCAAACAAGTGGTGGTTCATTAGAACTGTTTTTCTATCTATCTCAGCAGCTCTCAAACTGTGGGTTGGGACCCTGTTTTGATGGGGTTGCCAGGGCTGGTGTTAGACTTGCTGGGGCCCAGGGCTGAAGCCCAAGCCCCAGTACCCAGGGATGGTGAGGTCAGGTTATGGGCCCCCTGCCCAGCGCAGTGGGGCTTGGGCTTTGGTCCCTCTCCCTTCCCCCCCCGCTGGGGTGGCTGGGGTTGGGTGGGCTCAGACTTCGGTCCCCGCTCCTGGGGTCAGGTAGTAATTTTTGTTGTCAGAAGGGGTTTGCAGTGCAATGAAGTTTGAGACCCTCTGCATCTTATTTGGCCTCCATCACTTCAGTACCTGAGCATCTGTGTTTTTACTCACATGAAATTGCAACTCCATTAGTGAAATTTTTTAATGAATCTGTAAACTCAGGGGTTGTACCATTTGACTGGAGAATTGCTAATATAGTTCCTATTTTTAAGAAAGGGGAAAAAAAGTGACCCAGGTAACTACAGGCCTGTTAGTTTGACATCTGTAGTATGCAAGGTCTTGGAAAATTTTTTGAAGGCGAAAGTAGTTAAGGACATTGAGATCAATGGCAATTGGGACAAATTAAAACATGGTTTTACAAAAGGTAGATCGTGCCAAACCAACCTGATCTCCTTCTTTGAGAAAGTAACAGATTTTTTAGATAAAGGAAATGCAGTGAATCTAATCTACCCTTGATTTCAGTAAGGCATTTGATATGGTACCACATAGGGAATTATTATTTACATTGGAAAAGATGGGGATCAATATGAAAATTAAGAGGTGGATAAGGAACTGGTTAAAGGGGAGACAACACAGGTAATACTGAAAGGTGAACTGTTAGGCTGGAGGGAGGGTACTAGTGGAGTTCCTCAGGGATCAGTTTTGAGAGCAATCTTATTTAATCTTTTTTTTTTACTGACCTCGGCACCAAAAGTGGGAGTGTGCTAATAAAGTTTGTGGATGACACAAAGTTGGGAAGTATTGCCAATTCAGAAAAGGATCGGGATATCATACAGGAAGATCTGGATGACCTTGTAAACTGGAGTAACAGTAATAGGATGAAATGTAATAGTGAGAAGTGTAAGGTGATACATTTAGGGATTAATAATAAGAATTTTAGTTATAAACTGGGGACGCATCCATTGGAAGTAACGGAAGAGGAGAAGGACCTTGGAGTACTGGTTGATCACAGGATGACTATGAGCTGCTAATGTGATATGGCCGTGAAAAAAGCTAATGCGGTCTTGGGATGCATTAGGCGAGGTATTTCCAGTAGAGATAAGGAGGTGTTAGTACCGTTATACAAGGCATTGGTGAGACCTCATTTGGAATATTGTGTGCAGTTCTCATCTTCCATGTTTAAGAAGGATGAATTCAAACTGGAACAGGTACAAAGAAGGGACACTAGAATGATCCGAGGAATGGAAAACCTGTCTTATGAAAGGAGACTCAAGGAGCTTGGTTTGTTTACCTTAACCAAAAGAAGGCTGAGGGGAGATATGATTGCTCTCTTTAAATATATCAGTGGGATAAATACCAGGGAGGGAGGAATTATTTAAGCTCAGTACCAATGTGGACACAAGAACAAATGGATATAAACTGGACATCAGGAAGTTTAGACTTGAAATTAGACAAAGGTTTCTAACCATCAGAGGAGTGAAGTTCTACAACAGCCTTCCAAGGGAAGCAGTGGGGGCAAAAGACCAATCTGGCTTCAAGATTAAGCTAGATAATTTTATGGAGGGGATGGTTTGATGGGATAACATGATCTTGGCAATTAATTGACCTTTGACTATCAGTGTTAAATAGGCCCAATGGCCGGTGATGGGATGTTAGAAGTTACTATAGAGAACTTTTTCCTGGGTGTCTGGCTGGTGAGTCTTGCCCCCATGCTCAGGGTTCAGCTGATCGCCATATTTGGGGTTGGGAAGGAATTTTCCTCCAGGGTGGATTGGCAGAGGCCCTGGAGGTTTTTCGCCTTCCTCTGCAGCATGGGGCACGGGTCACTTCCTGGAGGATTCTCTGCATCTTGAAGTCTTTAAACCATGATTTGAGGACTTCAATAGCTGAGACATAGGTGAGAGGATTATTGCAGGAGTGGGTGGATGAGATTCTGTGGCCTGCATTGTGCAGGAGGTCAGACTAGATGATCATGATGGTCCCTTCTGACCTTAAAGTCTGAGTCTAACTTCCCTCTGAAGTAGGGTTAGACTGTTCCACCCCCACCATTTTACAGATGGGGAACGGAGGCACAGAGACGGTGACTTACACAGGGTCACCCAGAATTGAGCCTGGTATCCTGAGTCCCACCCTGGGTCTCTAACCACTGGAGCCTTCTCCTGTTTGTGTCCACAAGTTGTCTAAAGGAGAACGTGTGTGCATGTACGCAAGCGCCCTGGCTGTTTCTGGAGACTCTTGAATGCATTGAGGCGTCTGTTCACCAGCTAATTTCTAATTAAAATCACATTTGCTGGGTAAAGTAACATTTCCTCTGTCCAATGTCCTCCTGTCCAATTTTATGTTAATTTAGACTAGCGCTTGGTATGTCCGCATTGCTTTCACAATTACCAGACAAGCTGCATCTTAGACACTTCTTTGATACCCTTGAGTATAGTCTCTGGTGGCAGGCCTGGCTTCCTGCACCTCACTCTGGGTTGGAACCACACAGTCCAACTCTTTGACTGGCTCTCTGGGCTGCAGACTCTCTCTTTCCCAATCATGTTTACCCAACAGGCCCAGCTGACTTTGGCACCTGTAAGCCCCTTTCCTCTAAGAGTCCGTGGTTGATTAATGACTCAAAACCAGCTTCTGCCTTCTTCAAAACAAAGCATTATTTATTCTTTCACCCAGAGGTACATACCATGCAGAGCAAAGAGTAAAAACAATAACGGGGTATCCACATATTCCCTTTCCTAATCCCTTCATTTTAATTTGCAAGCTTTTGTATGGGCCCATCAGCCCAGCTAACTCGATCCCTGGCTGGGAAAAGCAGACTGTCCTGTTTGCAGCGTGCACTCTATATCTGCATGTCCCTTGTATACATGCCAGTCAGCTCTCACTGACTCTCCTCCCTGAGCAGTCCCTCTCCTTCTTTAGGCAAGCATTTTAAAGGTTTTAGTATTCCCTTTCCTCATGGGTTTTGGTCTGGGAAAAATACACGTCACTAGATTAGCTGCAGCCAGGGAAGGGGTAATCCCCCAGTGAATGGCTTCCCCACTTTCTCCTCAAGGACTCTTGGTATACCTTATTGTAGTCCCTTATCTTTGCCATTGTTCTGTTTCCTGTTGGTTTCTCCCTTTCAATCTTGGGTGGAGTGCTGTAGCTATTTTTTGGAATCTCACATTGGTACCTTTTTTGCATTTTGTCAAATCTGCTGTGAAACTGTTCTTAAAATGAACATGTGCTGGGTCATCATCTGAGACTGCTATAACATGAAATATATGGCAGAATGGGGGTAAAACAGAGCAGGAGACATACAGTTCTCCCCCAAGGAGTTCAGTCACACATTTAATTGAAGCGACAAAGGGTCCTGTGGCACCTTATAGACTAACAGAGGTATTGAAGCATAAGCTTTTGTGCGTGAATACCCACTTCTTCGGATGCAAGTATTCACCCACGAAAGCTTATGCTTCAATACCTCTGTTAGTCTATAAGGTGCCACAGGACCCTTTGTCGCTTCTACAGGTCCAGACTAACATGGCTACCCCTCTGATACTTGACACATTTAATTAACGTCCTTTTTTTTTTAATGGGCATCATCAGCATGAAATCATGTCCTCTGGAATGGTGGCTGAAGCATGAAGGGGCATACGAATGTTTAGCATATCTGGCACGTAAATACCTTGCAATGCCGGCTACAAAAGTGCCATGTGAACGCCTGTTCTCACTTTCAGGTGACATTGTAAATAAGAAGCATGCAGCATTATCTCCCATATATGTAAACAAACTTGTTTGTCTGAGTGATTGGCTGAACAAGAAGTAGGACTGAATGAACTTGTAGGCTTTAAAGTTTTCCATAACTGCACTCAAAAACAAAACAATGTAACAAAAAAGGTCTACATTTGTAAGTTACATTTTACAATAAAGAGATTGCACTACAGTACTAGTATGAGGTGAATTGAAAAATACTATTTCTTTTGTTTATCATTTTTACAATGCAAATATTTGTAATACAAAATAATATAAAGTGAGCACTATGCACTTTGTATTCTGTGTTGTAATACAAATCAATATATTTGAAAATGTAGACAAATATCCAAAA
This sequence comes from Chelydra serpentina, assembly GCA_037349315.1. NCBI lineage: Eukaryota > Metazoa > Chordata > Testudines > Chelydridae > Chelydra > Chelydra serpentina. The sequence goes on from JBAIAC010000033.1 coordinate 15,087,967, forward strand.
ATATTTAATAAATTTCAATTGGTATTCTATTGTTTAACAAAGCGATTAATCATAATTTTTTTTAATCGTGATTAATTTTTTTGAGTTAATCGCATGAGTTAACTGTGACTAATCGCCAGCCCTAGTATCAAGCAAATTATTCAATTCTTTATTGGTCAAATGGGCCCCATGAAATGCCCTGAATTAGGATATTTAGCTGTACAGACAACATCCAGGCAGACACGATTTAATATAGGACACCTGTAAACTCAGGTATTTTCTGAAGCAATTCACCCATCCCAGAAGCTATAATTTAGGTACCATATGACAACTGCCATTGGACTGTGAACTGTGATGTCCAAATAGATTTAAGCCATGAGATATAGGCACGTTGATTTCAGCTACATTTGTTTGGTCCTAGAAGAGCAATGTAGTATGGCCTGTTTCCGCTAAGGCCAAAATTTATCTTTAGATAGCATACATGTAACTTAAAATCAAATATCTGCCCAAGGAATGCAGCATTTTAAACTTGAATTTTCATTATAAAATAGGGAAAATAAAAATAATTTGCAGTGATGAAATTCCATGTAAAATTATTTGAATGCCCCTTTCACCTTCAATTATACCATGTTTTGTGATTGGAAAAAAGACTTCCAGTGTCTGAGCTTCAGAAAAGCATCAGCTTTTAATTTCCTGCAGTCAAACCAGAATACAACACAGCTTGTTGTTCCAATTTTCAGCTTCCTATTTTCTTCTCAGTTCCCTGTACATCTCACAGTCTGCCTATCTTGACTTCTCCCTTTGCCCCAACCAAGGGCTATTTCATAGCTTCTGAATGCAAATAAAAGCATTTCTACTTCTGAGTCTGTCATAAATATAAAGGGAAGGGGGAGAGGGTCTGATGCAGATAAAATCCTCTTACCAGTAAAGGGTTAAGAAATGCAGGTAACCAGACCGACACCTGATCTGGCTGGCATCTGACCAATAAGGGGACAAGATACTTTCAAATCTTGGGAGGGGGAAAGCTTTGTGTGTGGGTCTTTGTCAGACTCAGAGTGATCTTGGAGTCAGAAGGAACCAGTCATCTTTTCATCAAATCCTCACTTTTCTAACGTAGGTTTAGATAGCATAGCGAGTAGATTTCTGTTAATTTTTGCTTGGTACGTTCCCTGCGTGAGAGGGAGGGGTTATTCCTTTTTTTCCCCTGTAACTTTAAGGGTTTGTCCAGAGGGGGAATCCCTCTGAGTTTGGAAATTGAGTACCCTGTAAAATAGTTACCATCCTGATTTTACAGAGCTGATTTTACCTTCTTTGTTTTAATAAAATCCTTCTTTTAAGAAGCTGACTGTTTTCTATGGTGTTAAAAACCCCGGGGGTGTTTTTTTTTTTAGATCACTGTGTAACCAATTGGTTAGGAGATTATTCTCAAGCTTCCCAGAAAAGGGGGGTACGAGCTTGAGAGGGTATTTTGTGGGGAAAGAGATACTTCAAGTGGTTTCCTTTCCTGGATTCCTGTTTAAACACACTTGATGGTGGCAGTGAGAAGCATTTCTCAGGGTGCAGGGAATTTTGTACCTTGGGGGTTTTAACCTAAGCTGGTGGAAATAAGCTTAGGAGCTCTTCATGCGGGTCCCCACATCTTTACCCTAGAGTTTAGAGTGGGGAGGGAACCCTGACAGAGTCTGACTAGTTTCTGAACAGTCTCTTCTTATTCCCTTTACTGGTTTCCTGCTGTGATTCTTCTGACTTCAAATTACACAGGAAGTGGTGTTTTCCATTTAAACATGAGTTATCCAAACTTTTAAACAGACATAGCCAACCCAGTAACTCAAGCTACATTAGGTTAAAAACATATAATAACTATTGTGTGTAAGCAGAACCTTAAACGTTATCCAATATTACTTTTTATTAATTCAGAAGTGAGCTATAGCTATATAAAGCCTGACAGTAGATTTAGAGCCAAGCTCCGAGAGCTTCCATGTTTAAAACGGTTACAAATAGCCTTTCATTGTAACTGTTTATTAAAAAATAAATGAATGCTCAACATCTGGTGAAATGAGGGAGTATTGTAAGAAGAATCTGTCTAACAAATATTAGTGCAGTTGTTATTTTGCATTTGTGAATCTTATATAAAAAATAGAACAAAACAGATTTTATTCTGCAGTGGCAATCCTGCAGCTCCTGTCCCACAGGGCTGGGCCTGGCTTCCCTCTTTGAGCATTGTGACCTGGTGCACAGGGTTGCAGTGTGGCTCAAGTTTGGCCCAGCCACCATTGTCATGAGAGGGGTGCAGCCAGGCTAAATTTGAGTGGCGTTGTGACTGGTGCACGGGATTGCGATGCCAGTCAAACCTGAGTGACACAGTGAATCTATGCACCAGGATGCAACATTCAAAGCAGGGAGCCAGGCCCAGCCCTACAGGGCAGGAGCTGCTGCTTTGGAGTCAGTGCAGGAGCCAGCTTGATTTGCACTGCACTTCCACCCTCAGGACCTCACAGCCCCCCTTGGGGCAGGACCTAACATCCTAAATCAAGACCTTCCACCCTCCTGAGGTAAGGACCTGAGCCCTGACCCCAGGACCTTCCACACACGCCCCCCAGGGAAGGATCTGAACCCTGCCCACCTCCCTTTCCACAATAAAATAAAATAAAATTTCACTAGGCTCTAGTCATTGAACATGGCATCATTTTGCTCTGATCACAAGGTAACCCTGTACCTAGGAAGGGGTGTCATTGGTTTGTTTTTTATAAACAAAAAAAATCGAGTGGTGTATATTGAATATTTTCTTGATGTTTGAACCTATTTTTTTCTTGATCCAAACCTGAATATGAGTTGGCAAAAAACAAAACAAAAAACCAAACAACCAACCCCCTCCGCCCCAAAGCTATAATAGCTTTTGAGCACTTTAAAAAACTTAGCAATGTCAGTGACTGGAACCCATACACTAGATAATCTCCCCTTGGAGTTACTAAAATAATTCACTTAAAGATATTTCAGAAACTGTCCAATCATTTTACAAGGTATTTCATAATATATAGGGCACTATGAGATTTACTCTAATCTAATGTATTGAATGTTTCACGCAATTGAAAACTGTTTTTGAACTCATCTGGGAATAGTTTGAATGATGGAAGAAACATTAAATGGTTTCTCAATTCTTGATTATTTTAACTATGCAAAGAAGAGGAAATGAGAAAGTAAGACAACATTTTTGTGGGAGAAAAAGGCAATCTGCTCTTACTCAAAATCGAGTAAAAAGCAAATTGTATTTAGTTATATAGATAGATAGCATGGGCAGTTAGTGCTGGTTTATGTTGAGTTCATATATCAGAAGATACCATATAGTTTTACTGTGTGCTGTAAAACTTATGGACAAGAAGCTCTTATTGCTATTGTGGTTATTAAAGGTTTTATGGCCCTACCTCATCAACCAAAGTGAGAGAATGTATTGTTCCTAATTGTGATACACTATTGTATCTTTTAATAAAATCCCCAAATATTAAAAAAAGTACTAAAAGATCAAGGAAGAAATAAAACTTGACATCTGAAAACTGCCTTCACAAACTTCTAAAGCTATTGGCTATGTCATTCTTGACAAAGGGCTTCATTATAGATGGTCCAGCCAACTTGAAAGAAAAGGTGGCGCACACAGCACTGCTGACATTCAATGGCATTGTTGGAGCATTCTGTAGTGTAGCCTTTAGCTGTATTACATTATTGTTCTGATAGAACAGGGGTTCTCAAACTGGGGTTCGGGACCCCTCAGGGGGTCGCGAGGTTATTACATGGGGGGTTATGAGCTGACAAACTCCACCCCAAATCCCGCTTTGCATCCAGCATTTATAATGGTGTTAAATATATTAAAACGTGTTTTTAATTTATAAGAGGGTGAATCGCACTCAGAGGCTTGCTATGTGAAAGTGGTCACCAGTAAAAAAGTTTGAGAGCCACTGTTTGTTTTTTATGATGAGTCATATGTTACACAGGCATGGATAAAGAAGTTTATTGTAATCGGGTTCATTCTTTCACTTACTACAGCAAGTCAGATAAAGTACTCTTTCTAGGCGTAGATTGAATCTGAACATGTAATTGCATCCTCCCTTGCAGGATGAGTACACAGCTCTGTATTTCATAAAGCACTGAAGTCCTTTATCAAGTACTTAAATGCTTTGGATTATATGATAGGAATTCAGTCTAATGCATATTCAGTGAGAACATCTCCATTCTTCATGTAGAAATTGAAGCTGGAAAACACTTAATAGGTTTCCTACTCCCCACCTCTGCCAGTGCAAAATTGTTCCCTGCCATGTGTTTTCCAGTGCTTAGTCTACCGTGAAATGATTTAAGTGATGGTATCTCCACCACTTCCCTTTGGAAACTATGCCATTGTCTGAGAGGCTTCATGGTCAAAAAGCCTTAACCATTCAGCCTATATTTTCCTTCTCTTAGCTCTGTACTATCATCTCTTCACCTACTAACTTGCCATGTGCACTTATACTTATAGATGACTGTTAACTTCCACTCCCTTAGTTATTTTAGTCAAACTATATAGCGCATTTGTTAAATTTATCATCACAAATGAATCTTTCCAGGCTCTTCATCAACCTATTCATATATATTAAATTAAATTATTAAGGTGTCCATTCGTTACAAAGAAAGGTTAGAATAAAATTGTGCAGCTGTTTAGGCTGGGAATAAATATATAGCTGCTTGAATTTAGTCCAAAATACTACATTAAAAACGTGTGTCTTACTGTTTTCAACTAGCAGCTTGCTTGGCCATCATCAAGGGATAAATCAATTTGCAGCAGCTGTGAATAACTACTTGCATCCAAGCCCAAAGTTACTTAATTGGGAAAGTGCTATTAAAAAAATCAAAGGGGATTGGAGTCACATTTGGTACTTTAAGTTTTGTTTAGGAGAAAAACCCATATTGCTGCCACCCAAGACTGTTTTGGTCTTCATGGGTGAATTAAATATTTTTCATCTCCTCCAGTTGCACACAAGTTACAAAGTTACGTTATTCAATACTAGAACTTTGTGTACATCAAAAATGACTGTCTAAATAGAATGTTCAAGAGTCATGAGGGGCAGATGGAAATTCCAAACATTCCCACTCTACAAAATATAAAATAGGCTGGTGTCAGCTACCAATGCTCCTGGTATGGTCCTAAAAGCCAGAAATAGATTAGTTCATGCAAGTGTTATGAGAATTGGGTTGAACTTCATGGCATGATCATTCTTGAAATTCTCTCTCAAAGAGTTTGATTTCTGGAAGAAATCAGTGAATCATCAGAGGGCAAGTTGAGAAGAATAAATTAGAAGATAATGGCAATTCCAAGATATCTGATGGTCATCTAACGCAGTTATTTGAATGGCTGGGATAATTTTAGTCTACCCTGATACAATGTATGCTCTGAGGATTAATAATGAGGGCAGTAAACACCATTCATTTGTACACCTTTTCTGGTTTTTGGAAAACCTCCCTGAACAGCAAAGCTATTTCCTAGATCTAGTGGGTTACTATACTCTAGTTACTCCTGCTGCATCCCATTTACTTCTCTAGGTATGTAAAAATGTAGCTTGAGAGCAGAAGTTGACTCAGTGGCTTTGATTCTGCTGCTGTGGGAAACGGAGTAATGTAAATTCAGACCACTATTCTGCTTAGAAACGAAAAACAAGATCTTTTCAGCCAGTCTTAACTGCCAGATGGTATAAGGTGGGGGGTGAGTACCTGTTAACTGGGTCCTGTTTCATTGCAGTTACTATTGTGTGGCAAATATTGACTTTCTAATGGTGACCACAGTGTGTGTGCTCAAAGCTGTTCACTTTGCTCAAGAGACATGTAGCTGCATTCAGAGTGGATAGAATGTTTACATGTAGACTTTTAGTTGAGTTCATTTTATTGTTTTTTTATGTGCCATTCACTATGGTACATGTACATATATTGAGCGGGGACCAGAAGTATCTGCCTGTGTTAGACAGCGTAACAGTCTCCTTCCATCCCAAATACGTACAATCCCACTCTACCATAGAAATACCTTCTTGCTAATGGTCAGTAGTCATTCAGATATCTGACCAAACTGTTTATTGCACTATGCTGTGAAGGTCAGTATGACTGGGCTCTGACCGACTGCCAGATACAGCAGCAATGGATGCTACAGAAAAATCTAAGATAGCAAGTTATGAGGAGTTTCACAGTTGGGGTCCCAAATGACTCATTTGCACTTACAAAGAGTTGGGGTGTGTGAGTGAAAAATGAGGGCATGTACACTCAATTTCATGCACAAGGAAAGACATCCAAAAATGGAGATGGGGACTGGAAAAAGAGCCTTAAACAACGGGAACTAAGAGACCACCTGCTGCAAAAATGACTTAATTGTCATGGTGTCAATAATCCACCATTCAGAACCCAACTTTCTTAAATCAAGAACAATCATGCAAACAATCAATCTTGTAAGCAACTTAAATTCCAATTTCTTTCAAATGATAGGAATAGGAAGAACTGCAATAGTTATTCTGCCTCAAGGTATAAACAGCCACCATTTTCTTAGTTTTCACTATGGAATTCAGAATTCTGTGTATTGTTATATCTAAGCAACCCCTTTCATTTGGACTCCCATGTTTAAGTGATGCATCACAAAAGATAACTGCAGCAGAAGCACTTCCTTGTGCTTTATCTACTGTGGTTGCTGCCATATTGGCCACTGTCTCTAGGGTCATTGCCTGGGTTTTTGAAAGTCGAGGAAAGGAAGATGCTCTGAATCTTAAATTGAGATGACAGTTTGAAAAGAGCTGTCCAGTCATTTCCTCTCTGAATTACTTGAGCTGCTCTAGAATGCTTCATAAGCCTGAGAATTACAGCCCTGAGGCAATTCCAATCTTTTATCAATTCTTTCCCCTGTAGAGTAGAACATTTAAAAGGCAACATTTGCCTTGCAGACTTAAGATTTTCTATACAATTTTTTGAGAACTCCAAGGCTTGCAATTAAATGAGGAGCTTTTATTGCTAGGGTATCCGTGATTGTCTGTCTTTTGTAGATTCATGTGCACAGTGTAAACTGATCCCTAATGAAATGTGAAGCTAAGGAGAAAAGGCGTTTATTCTGACCGCTTTAATATAATAGCCGTGGAGAGTAACAGTTTAGTGGGCACAATAATTCTTCCACATTTGAAATGTACATGCTCTGTTTTGTTCACAGACCACAGGAAACACAGTAAGGCCAGGTAAAAGATGTTGGTGCACTATTAATACATCCTTAATTACATAAAAAAAGGTTTGGAAACTGCCCTTACAAGTTCCTGATTAAATTTAACCCCATTTCCACAGGTTAGGGGTAAATGAAATCTCAAAGCTGTAATTTAATGTCCATGATCTCTTATGCTCAAATGAAGTGAGTTTTTGTATCTATATCGCCCAAAAGATTTTGAATGGGGAAACCTATTCTCCCTATGTGCTATGAGTTCTGCATGCAGAGAAGAGGATGGACCCTTAGCTCATGTGGCACGCCAAAGAATGGAGATCGACACTCTAGTTTAGATAAGTCACAATTTCATTTAAACTGCAAACACAATAAAAGCTTGGGCAGCAATGGGAATTCTTTACTGGTTTTCATGCCTGGTGGTTTGCAGGGTTCTGACAAATAGCCTCAGTTCATGGCAGTGCCCACGTTTGGCTAGGGCAGATCTCTTGGCTACCGGTCAGCTATGTCAGAACCTTGGTTTGTTTGAGTATCCAGATGGGGCCAGCGAGTGGTGCATGCCCTGTCACAATTTGAACAATCCTTACAGTAAAGCTCTTTCTTTGCCAGTAGCACTGAATACAGTATGTTTGGTGGTGGTTAGTTGAATTACTATTCTTGGGAAAGGTTACTGTCACAGGACCTGCTTACCCCAAGTGTGCCTCCTCTAGATCGCTCTGGGCATTAGCTAATTCCAGGTCCGACACCTCCTTTCTGCCTCTCGCTGCATGCTCCACCTTCTCTTCCTGGCTCTCAGCGAGGCAGGATGCTGTATTAGTGGCTTAGCCCTCCAGCCAAGTCACACGTCCTCCCCTTCCAGGGTATCAAAGTCTTTCAGGATGAACTGTCTCAGGCAGTCATCTCTCCAGTGCCAGATCTGTGCCACTTCCCGGTGGCTGGTAGGAGAACCCAAGCCCGTCCTCTACTCCAGGTTCCAGCTCAGGGACGCTCTAATCAGCAACCAAGGTCTGTTCCATCCTGGATCTTTCTGCTTTTTCCCTGAGCCTTTTCTAACCTTCTGGGTAATTTTCTCTGGGTTAGCCAGCCCCAAAACTCCTTTCTGCCAGGGAGTGACTGCAGATCACTTCCCTGCAGCCCCCTTTCTGCTCTTGGCTCCTGGGCTTTATACAGGCCCATCCTGTTCAGCTGAGCCTCATCTCTAATTAATCCATGCTCCCTGGCTCCTTCTCTAGGTGCAACCTGGGCAGTTAATTGGCACACCTTGTCATCTTGATACTTTCAGATCTTGTGTGGGGTGGACTTTCCATCACAGTTACTCACCACAGCACAGATTCAGCTCCAGTTGTTGCAATCCCAGGTGCTAATCAAAAGACATTCAAAGCATTCGCTAGTGTAGCAGGTGTCCAAGTTAAATTGATCCAAGCCTATATGTGACAGATAGCCCCTGTAATAAAGGTGACACCACACACAAGTGCTGGTAAGAGACTTTGATCTTTATTTCCTGACCCCCGTCAGCGTGCACGGTTACAAAAGGCTACAGATCAGTGGTGGGCAACCTGTGGCCGCAGGGGCGTGCTGGCCGCCGCTTCCCACAGCTCCCATTGGCCAGGAACGGTGAACTGTGGCCCCCTGGAGCTGTGGGGGGCCATGTCTGCAGACTGTCAATGTCCGCAAAATGTCTCGCGGCCCGCAATCAGATGACCCTGATGGGCCGCACGCGGCCCACCACTGCTATAGATCCTCCTTTAGTTGGCAGAAGTCAGTATCTACTGACTCCAGTGGCTGCTGTTTCACTTCAGAGGGTATCTTCCTTTGAAAAACTGCAGAAGGGAATAATTGAGAATACACATGAACCACTCTGGTAGCATCAATATGCACAGTTCCGTCCAGTGCTTGGATACCAGGACCACAGTTCAAGAAACTAAAGAGATTCATAGATTTATCAGGACTTTATATACCTCTTTCTATAGTGGGTCTTTTAATTATAATATTATGGTGATACAGTGTCCTATTCATTTATTGTGGTGATAATTTCCTGTAGCTTTCTTACTCTATGGCCTGTATACAGAGTGTTTTAAGGAAGGATACATTGAGTATTTATTGTATGTATCCTTGATCTAATTGTTAACACCGCACACAGGAAAAATGTCCCCGTCTTATTCATTTGTAATTAGATGGTCTGTAAATACAAGGTAAACTACCATAAGTAGTTCTCATGATTAGTAAACAAACAAAATAGTTGTTGTGTTATGTTGGTTTGTAGCCTGAAACCAAATTAAGTAGAAGATGATGTAACAGGAAGGAAGTAATATCTATCACAGACTGCAACTGGAAAGTACTTTTTAAATTACTATCACAAAAGGTTATTTCCTTGGTGCTCTTCAAACTTGTGTCTTTCACGTGGCCTTTAGACTTTGCCAGTGCTTCAGGATGGCTATAACTAGAGCATTGAAAGTCTAACCGATTTAATGAAAATCCATATTCAGAAAATGTTGGCCGGCTGTCCTAGCAATGATTGAGTTGTCTTTGTCAGTTCTGAATATAGCTGGTTTGGATCGGGAATGTCAGCCTGAACTGTTCATCAGCCTCAGCTTTGGACCAGAAATATCAGTTATCCAGGAAAGCTCTGCGGTAAGAAGAAAGCTCTGATGATCGCCCCTGAAATGTTATGGGGGATGGTTTCTAAGTGACAAAACGAATAACACAAGGAAAACCAAACAAAAAGGTGAGAACTTCCCAAAGAACCTTTTATGATTTTCACACCAGACATTATATGCTGTTGCCTGATTCTTAAGTGGTTATTGATTATTACTGATTTGCAATTAATTCGGATATAAAGAGCTGGGAGATTGTAAATAAGGCTCTAGTCCAGGGGTGGCCAACCTGTGGCTCCAGAGCCGCATACGGCTCTTCAGAGGTTAATGTGCGGCTCCTTGTATAGGCACCAACTCCGGGGCTGGAGCTACAGGCGCCAACTTTCCAATATGCCGGGGGGTGCTCACTGCTCAACCCCTAACTCTGCCACAGGCCCTGCCCCTACTTCACCCCTCCCCCAAAGCCCCTGCTCCTTCCTGCCCCATTCCCTGAGCCTGCCACGCCCTCACTCCTCCCCCTCCCCCCAGAGCCTCCTGCATGCCGTATGAGGCATGGGGAAGGAGGAGGAGGCACTGATCAGCAGGGCTGCTGGCAGGCGGGGGCGGGGGGGGAGGAGCTGATGTGGGGGCTGCTGATGTATTACTGTGGCTCTTTGGCAATGTACACTGGTAAATTCTGGCTCCTCCTCAGGTTGGCCACCCCTGCTCTAGTCCCAGAATCAGGCACAACAGAATCCAGGTTAAGTTCAATATCTGGTTGGGAACCCTGATGTGCACAACAGAGACTCTCACGCTGAGGACAAAGTAAAACTTCAACCACTTTTATTAGCACAATTAGGAAAGACAAAAAAGTGCTGAGCCACATAAAAAGATAACAAAAATACAAAGTTAAGGTGATATCTTGTCTCATTCCTCACATATTTGCTCATATACTCACACCTATCCTTCAGGATCTGGTGGCAAGAGACAAAGACTTGTTATTGGCATGCCTGTCCCTGTCCCTGGCATGCCAAATGGATCCGATGGTCCAGATATCCCTCTTACATGATGGTCTGGCCTTATTATAGGGCATAGGAGCTGTCATGACTTCATTCAAATGACCAGCCTTTCTTGTGCATATCTAACTTCCTCATTCTAATAATATTGGGGTATCTTTATCCTATAGGTTAGTATATTAATGATTTCAACTAATCATCATATACGTCAATTCGTTGTCCAGGCAAATTTGCAGTTAAGCATTTGCCAACATTTTATTCTAAAATATTCAAACCTTGTATCAGTTCAGTGTCCATGCAGTTACCTGGTATAAACTTCCCCCTTAAACACACCTTTCCCAGTTCCCCAAAACACAGGGTGACTGTCAGGCCATTTATCTGTGCCAAACGACACAAGTCTCAAAGCCTTATGCTAACTGCTTACCTTATGTCTTACAGGAGGCATTACTGCCGAGCAAAATAAAATGCGAATGCTAGCTCTATAGACTACAATGCCAAACTGCTACAAAAGAGCCATGCCTGAGAATGTCATAGTGATAACTTATGTCTGAACAGACCTCTTGTTGCTTTATTGTATTCATTATAGTAAGGCTTGGCCATCTAAGTCGCATGGAAGATGGAGGGATCCCCAAAGACTGTTGTATGCTGAACTTGCCTCCGGAAACAGAGCTACAGGACGGCCCCACCTTCGCTTCAAGGATGTTTGTAAGAGGGACCTGAAGACTGTTCAAATCGACATCAACAGCTGGGAAGAGCTCGCCCAGGACAGATGCAGATGGAGACACACTCTGACCACTGGATTGAAAACTGGTGAAGACAAGCTGTGGCAGCTTGCCGAGGAAAAGTGAGTTCAACGAAAAAGGAAGCAGCGGCTCCAACCCACAGCTGACACGGCCTTCAAATGCAGCAAATGCAATCGAGACTGCCACTCTCGTGTGGGGCTCTACAGCCACAACAGACGCAGCACAACCATCAACTAAACATTCCCCATGGGCGCATATCCATCGTCTCTCGAGACTAACGGACGCCAACATAGTAAGGCTCAGCAGCAGTGATGTGGGACTGTAATCCATAGGGTATGGATGTAAGACAGTAGACAGCACAGAACAGTGTTGTAAACTTAGGGAGTTGCCTTGTATTTTTAATTTGGAATGTCACATTTATGGATTTAATCCTGTGAATATTCAGCACCTTGCAAGAGAAGCTCATCTCTTTGTGAAACTGAACCAACCCCCATAAAAAGTCCTTTGGGCCAAATGTGGCGTGTACATTTCTTTTACTGCATATTCACATGCAGGGATAATCCCCAAACAATTGGATTTTTCCCTTTATGACACAGTAAAAGGAATTTAAATTTTATTTTAGCATTTCCTTCTGGAAGGACAAAAGATTTTAAAGAGAGACAAACCACTTGATTATTCTTTTGTGGAACTATTCTGCAATGAGAAAAGAAATACATCTTGCCTTCCATCTGCATACACTTTTATTCAGTAAAAGAAACTGAACTAGCAGCCAATTAAGAATACCTTCATCCAAGAAGGCTGGGATTAAAAGTAGAGCAGAGAAGAAAATTCACTTGTTAAAAGCCATAGTCCAGAAAACCAAGTTTATAAATGAGAAGGGAACCTTTAATCTTTGATTTTCATGGATGCCAGAATCAACTTGACAAATGATTTTTTTACTGAAGTTACTGTAGGTTTATTGGTTTTTAAAAATTAATTAATTAATTAAAAGCATGCATTAATCAGGAGTATGGATGGGGTACATTATACACAGAGTGTTACATTTTCTTTGATTTTGCTTTGACATTTGCTGCTGTTTTTTTGTTGTAGTCACTATTTCCTACAAGTTGTGAAATAAATATGGTAAGCATTGAATCCATCATAAGAAGCCAGGAATCTAATATAAAGAGAATAGGGTTTATTCTATTATTGTTACAGACCAGCCATGTGGTTATATAGTATGGTCATCACTTAAGGCATTGATTCTTCTTTGAGACTTGGTAATAAAATCTGTGCAGGTGGACTCTGTCATGTGTTCAAAATAGGATTCACATCTTTGACATATATTCAACCTAGAGATCGCATGCTAGTTGTGTTGTAGCTGAAGCTACTTTCTGTTTTTATAGCTCATCTGGGGAAGATTAGGAACCACAGGTTTTTATCTCAACAACTTTTGTTGTTTTTTTTCATGTATGGTAAAAAAAATTTGGCCCCTCAAGTTAGATTTTGTAACATTAGGGCAACCCCACTAAGTTTCAGGGGTTACGTGGTTGTAGCTCAGAGCAGAATTTGTATTAAGTAACTGAAGCCAAGTGGTCTTCAGGAAAATGGTAGCATGTGTGTATTCTTTGTAAATAAGATGGGCTCCGGCAGGTATACACCATGGGGAGCATTGTGGAGTAAATCTTAGAGAAATAAAAGAGTGTCTAAGAGATTATTCTCCACCTCTGTGCCTTGTTCTTCCCAGCTGCTACTTAGTAACTGCTTTGGCACTTGGTAATTGCATAGAAGCAGGTATTAATTCATTTTAATGATGGCCAGCCTCTCTTGCCTGTGGACAGGCATGTATTTCTGTTGGTTGCTATAGCACTTGCCATGCTAAAGAGCTGCTTGGAATAAATGCTTGCGGCGGGTAGCCTGAGTGTTGTGCAGCTGTGTGAAAGAAGGTCAGAAATCCCTCTTGAGCTGCCAATGCAGTAAAAGGTCTGTACTGGCAGACACAGCAATATCCATGAACCATCTGTGTCAGCCCAGCATCAGCAAAGTCCTCCAGCAGCTCGGGCATTGCTGATGAGCCCTAAGCTCTGAAGGCTGTCCCATGGGGAACTCTTTTATTGTCATGCTTCTGTGCGTCTCTCTGAGCAGCATGATTCTGCCTTGTGCTTCAATAAAGGCCCTGTGGAACGCACTCAGCCACCATGTCAATTGGTGTTTGTGTTTGTGTGTTTCTCTTCCTCAAGGAGGAGGAAAGAAGCCATAGTGTTTTAAATCTGGGCACCATGTGCTGGCCGTGGTGACATTGCTTGCCAGAGTGTGCAGTGGTTTTTTTTCCTGCCAGTGTGCTATGCTTTTGTTGTCGTTTCTCTTGTAGCACCACTCGAACCAGTGATGGTTTCCCTTTCCAGTAGCAAAATCAATGGAATGATTTGGCTGATGACAGGAATCCTCACTGAAGAGGCTCAGGGCATTGCTGATGGACCTTTGGATGCTGTACAGACCCTTTGTGGCCACAGCAAGTACAGGCAGCTCTCTCTTTGGGCCTGAGTGGAGCCATTTGAAATTCTGAATTGTTGCATGCTGTTCATAGAACATTTCTAATATGTGGGGTATTACCACCACCTTCTTCATTTGGTGACAGGGAGTTGTCTTGCTTATTCAGCAAGAACGCCAGCTAATTTTATGTCTTTCACAACCCTTCTTTAAACTCCCTTTTTTGGTGATACCCACAAAAAACTTGACAAAGGTTAAGAGGCTGGTGTGCCATGACCACTGCCTATCATGTTGACCAAGATTGTTTCATTGTTCCCTTGTATACCTCTGTCTGTCTGGAATACATTTGTAGTCTTTTATTTTATGCACAATAAGCCCTTTGGGACAAGGACTGTCCTTTTTTTGTGGGTTTGTACAGTGCCTCGCACAATGTGGGCATGGTCTATGACTAGGGCTCGTAGGCACTACAGTAACACAAATAATAAAAATAATACTTTTGAATTTAGAGTCCATGTAATGCTCTTTCTTGTACAAAAGAGATTATTTTAAATGCTGTAAAATTATCTCCTGCAAGTTCTGTCTTTCTAAAGTGCTTCCTTTCCAAGTTCATTTTCTCCTGGAGAGAATCCAGGCCCCAGTGATTTCTTCAGGTACTTCTGCTTACAAAGATGAGCAGATCTAATTGGAATAGAAATAATACAGTGTGACTTAGGTGACCGGTCGAATAACAAGTCACAAAACCTAGTGGTGACCAATTCTCAAACAACCCATAGGTTCTAATTTGTTTGCAAAAATGATTCACATAACATTTATGAATAGTGAGCAAATATAACGAAATTCATGGCCTGTTTGCAGATAATTCACAAATGTAAAAAAGGGGCTAAACTGGCCAGATAAACTATGCATTGTGAATTGTGTGCCTAGCTTTCTGTATGAACAAGAGTTTTGAGGGCAGCTAAACTACTGGGAAACACTGTGCTCAGGAGATAACTTTTAATGTGGGGGAATGAACACTCACAAGAAGCAAAGGTGTCAGATAACGGTAAAGCTAAATCGACACATTTGGCTGTTTGTGAAAAAACTCTGGATTTCAGAACTTTGATTACAGAAAATGTTTAGCGTTACAAGAGCAATATTCTTCAGGACACTAATCTTCCACCCCCAGCAGAGCAGGACAGATGTCAAATGATGGATAAATAGTTGTAAGCTGCAAAACAACATTAATATTCCAGGTTATTGCTGATTCTGGCATTGCCAAAGCTTCCACTGCTTTGATAACTGACATGTTGTTCATATTAAACTGACAGTGTAATCAATCTAAAAAACTATCACTGCTGGCAGAAATGGGTGGATTATTTTGAGTGCTGTTTTCACTTTAGTGGTGATGCAAAATACAGTGTGTGAGAGTAAGCATGTACAATGGACACACTTAAAACATTGTTCTGTTTCCAGAACAAACATGGTGGCTTCTTGCTGTGTGCAATTGATTCTCTGAATGAGGCTTTGTCTACACTGGCAAGTGAAAGACAAAACTTTTGTCATTCAGAGGTGTTAAAAAATACACCTCCCCCCCACCCCCCAAAGACAGAAGTTTTGTTGATGACAAGCACTGGTGTGAACAGCTAATGCCCCTCATTGGGGGTGGAAGTTTTTTGTTGGTGGGAGAGCTCTGTCATGCCGACAAACAGTGACTACACTGCACGCCTTTTAGCAGCACAGCTGTAAGTTGCGTAGTGTAGACATAGCCTTAGTAACCAAGTGATAGTTCAGATGCGCTGCTGCACAGTGCAGCTGATACTTTCAGGAGATTCTTGGAGGAAGTAGAAGAAGCTCCAACTTCACTTCATAGAAAGATGAAAAGAATAAAGGGATGTATTGAATAGACTTGGATCATGAACAGTAGCGTAGCCAGCGGGGGAGCAGGGGGAGCGGCCGCTCTCCCTGTGAGCAGAAGTGGCGCCTTAAAAAGTGCCGCCCGAGCCCGGCTCCAGCAGTGGGGCTCGGGCGGCGCTTTAAAAGGCCCTCGGCTCCCTGCGGCTGCAAGAGCCACGGGCATTTTAAAGCGCCGCCCGAGCCCCGCTGCCAGAGCTCTGGCGGCACTTGAAAGGGCCTGGGGCTCCCTGCAGCGACTGGAGCCCCGGGCCCTTTAAATCACTGCTGGGTCAGTACAGGGGGAGCCTGGGGAGGCGCCTTTTTATAGCGCTGCTCCCCCTGTGCTTTAAACCTAGCTACGCTACTGATCATGAAGTTGTCCTTTTGGCTTCTGTTAGAAATATCTTCACGGCAGCAGTCTCTCTCATGGTATATCATCTGAATTTTAGAGAGATGGGAAAATTGTAGGTTGTTGCAAGTGTAAATTAATGCAATAATGATTGTAAACCACCTTGAATGCCTTGGTTGGAAGGTACTATATAAATGTATTTATTTATTTCACCATTTCTGCTTGTCGCCCAAACCTGTAAATGAGAGCAACACAAAATGAATATGGCAGTGCATAGTTGTCTTATATTATGATAATCATTAAAAATAATGAAGGGAAAATATTAAACCAAACTTTAAAAAAAAACTTAGTTTGTTGTGAAGGGAGAATTCTTATTTTATGCTGACGAGTTTTCCCATTCCCAGAAAGAGTGTTTTTATTCTGAATCTTGATACATCTCTTTAATTAAACATAAACCTAGGCTACTTCTCCCTGGAATTATTTAATTTATGGCCCTTGCTGGAAATGACCCAATGTTCTGATATTCTGAATGCACCTTGTATGAATCTTGTAATGAACCATAGCAATATTACATTAGTACAAACATTAAAGATTAAAAATATCTCTTCACAGTTAGAAAAAAATGCGCTACTCTGTTTGGGCCTCCTTTAGACAAAATGCCGATCATCTCACAGGATCTGGCCTTTAGATATTTTTTTCTTCAATGATTTTAAGAATCACTTGAATGAAAGAACTTTACAATGTAAATTTTCGACGTGCAGGTATTACCCTTATTAGCAGCTGTCCCAATTTTATTAAAATTACATAAATACTGTACTAAAGTTTAAAGTAATCTGAGATGAGAGTCTCCATTTCATGTAATACAGCACTGTCAGGCTTAATTTGACGTTTTCTAATGTGTGTATTAGTTATGGAAATGGCCCCCAATGGATGGCTTTGGAGGAGTTAATTGATAGCTCAATTATCAGAAATGGTTGCCTTGAGCACAGCAGCTAGCTCTGCCTTGTGTATGCCATTAGAAGTATTTGTGAAAGGTCTGTGTGTCACAAAGACCCCTTGTGTGACCATAGACAAGTCACCTAGTTCTCTGTGCCCCAGTTCTCCATCTGTTAAATGGGGACAGTAGCACTTCCGTACCTTACAGTCACAGGGATGTTGCAGATAAATACACGAAAGATCATGAGACGCTGATATAACACAGTGATGGGGCCATGTAAGTAGCTAAGATAGAAAGATAAGAGCACACGAAAGGGAAACCCTTTAATGTGTTTTGCTTGGGGCATATCTCTTAGAGGTTCATTATTGAATCCTACAGATACACAATTTTTTGCATGTCTGCTCACATTATAAAAAAAAGTCCAGAAATTACAATTCTGGAGGAGATATATCTGCAACAAATCTATAAGGATCTTAAATTTATTACAGGAAACCACCCAAGACGTCCCTGAAACTAAGGAAAATAAGAAAATGCTGTGTTTTGTTGTTTTCATCTGTTTCAGAAAGATATGTCTTAAAGGGCCAATAAAAAATCTTGGAATCAGTTTCTAGTGTGGATGAATCTCTGCTGGTGATTTGACCTACTTTCTGACAACTGGCAAGTAATCATTATGCCAAACATAATTTATGGATACTTAACATAGAAATTGTAGTACCTGTATCTGTAAACTACCATGTTGTGTCTGGCATATCTATTAGCTATCAGTCCCCAAACACTTGGATTTATGTGCAAGTATTGTTGAATGAATGGATCTTGTTAGAAGTCCTTTTGCATGGTCTCCTTGACAGTGCTCTAAGAGAGGAAGCTTTTATTTATATTATTTATTCTAGCCACTGACTTCATGTGGGCCAAGTCTGCTAGTTAAATCTCTGGAGAAATGGTACACAAAGAAATAATTGATGTTGAGGTTATTTCTCGACTGACTGGATATATTTTGAACTCCAAAACAGTGTTAACCTTTTCTTGCTATCATTTTGAGACAAAACTAGAGAAAAGAAAAAAATTAAGAGAATAGCACAGACTTTCTGATTTGTTCCTTTTTATTTCCCAATCCAGCAGACAATAGGAAGGAAGAAACAGGATCACACATCCAAATGAAGAATTATTGAACAAAATAGTCAGTTTGAAAAACAGTAGCATAATGCAAATACATTGCATGGCCACTTAAAAAATATTACTTACCTTTCAACGTTTGTCTTTGAGCCAGATCCTCAGCTGGTGAAAACCTTGATGTCAATGCAGTTACACTGATTTATGAGATTAGATCACTGATTAGAACAAATACTTCTTCCATCCGAGCCCCAAAGTGCTTTGAATTCATTGATGTTTGGATCCAGGATTTTGATTTAGCCCACAGAGATGGGAGGCAAGATGCAAAATTCCAATCCAGATTTGAACTGCCCAGAGTTTGAGAGTGTTAGGACCTAACCAAAACCCTGGATCCAATCTCCAGTTTTAAAAGTCAGCTGATTGACTTGCACTAAAAAGTGGATTGTAAGAAAACCAAATTTCAGTGCCCACATGAAAATGATGGTTCTTGTGTCACCCTTTTGGGAAAAGCAGTTTAGGTTTTGGAAATACAGTCTGGGATTTGCTAGGGCAACTGTCTCTCTAACTCTGGGCTTGTCTGCACTTAAAATGCTACAGCAGCACAGCTGCAGTGCTAAAGTGTTGACACTACCTACGCTGACAAGAGAGATTGTCTTGTCGGTGTATGTAATCCACCTCCCTGAGAAGCTGTAGCTAGGTCGATGGAAGAATTCTTCCATCAACCTAGTGCTGTCTACATGCAGATTTAGGTTGGTTTAACTATGCCGTGCAGGAGTGTGGATTTTTCCTACCCTGATTAATGTAGTTAAATCAATTTAATTTTCTACTGTAGATCAGGCCTTTGATTTTGAAGTCTCAGCAATAGCATTTCCTCAAAGTGCATTAGGATTTCATATTGGGAGGGAGAAGATGCAAAGTCTCCAGGTGTAGATTAATGACAGATATAGGTTAAACGGGCTAAAGTATTCCTGATCAGGATAAAATTCAGTGATACTCCAGAAAACAGAAAAAAGGTACCAATGAAGCAGTGCAGATTTTTGGGTTTTATGGCTGAGTGAGATATATTTTACAAAGGAAAAATGAAAATGTATTGGAAAGGGAAAGTAAAGCACAAGAGTCAATTAGAAAACAGAAGAGCGTCTAGAATTTTGTATTGACTCTGAATATTTGGTGTTATAAGGAAAGAAGAAGGGCAGTGCAGCAGGATCAGGGTCTAAAGACAGAGGCCCAGATCCAAAGGGACTTAAGCACCTAAACCCTGGATTTATGTCTAAATCCCAGTATAAATACCTAGATTCATTGGGCGCACGTGCGCGAGAAAGTGACTCTGTAGCGTGGTGGGTAGGGCACCCACTTGTCCAGTCCCCCTGCTCCAAATTACTCTTTATTTATACAGCTTCAATAGGAGAGTCTGATGGAGCCCAACAGCAGAATATCTCAAGCTCAGTGACTGGAGCATGGAGACCCTGTTCAAATCCTTTATCCCCCTCTGCTGAGGGGGAAGTTGAGCCTGGGCTAAAAGTTATAAGGTTATCAACACCATCTCATCCTCCTGCTGCTATTTTGTGTAAAGTAAGGCAAGTGCCTAACTAACACTCTCAAAAAACACCTTAGGTGGCTAAGCCACTTGACTCCAGGAGAGAGTTTCCATCTATGTATCATTAGCAGAGACAGGTGCTTCCCTGCAGCCTGGACTTAAGCACCTATCTCTGTGAGGTTCAAAAGTTTCTTTCCCCTACTGATAACAGTTCCTTTCAATTAATTAGCCTTTTACAGTTGGTATGGTTACTTCCACCTTTTCATGTTTCTCTGAATGTATAAATATCCTCCCACTGAATGTTCCATTCTATGCATCCAACGAAGCGGACTGTAGTCCACGAAAGCTTATGCTGAAATAAATTTGTTAGTCTCTAAGGTGCCACAAGTATTCCTTTTCTTATTTTCTTATCTCTGTGAGAGGGGTGATGCTTAGGACACACCCCTCTGGTCAGCATCTGGCTAGCTTTAGCAGCTCATGGCCTAGTGTGCTGAGCTTTATGGATCCCATTCTAAGTGCTTATATTGCCCCATTCCTTGTATAGGGAGCCTAGACGCCTAATTTAGGCTTTGTGGGTTGCAGTGGTATTCCTGTGATTTTTCTAGGTGCCTAAATCTCTTTGGGAATCAGTGCAGAGACACTGAAGAGAGGCGATAAGAGATGGGGGCCATGCAGATAAACTCAGATGGAATTCCAACAAATGTACATGTTACTGTAATCTAATGGAGACAGAGTCTTTCAGTGAAGTGCATTGATACAGGATCTTGCTTTTAGGAGCATATTTTGTGTATAATTGCACATCCAGAGAGAATGAAGTAAGCCTGAAGGGCTGAAAACAAGATTGTATGCAATATAGTTCATATGTAGCAGGACATGGAGAACCTGTTCTGCAGTACTCTGTTAATTACCTCGTCTCAGCAATTAATTAGTAGCACAGGCGCCGACTTTCTGGGGCGCCGGTGGGAGCTCACGCCCAGCGTCGGGGGCGGGGCCCCGCTCCCGACGCCGGGCCCCGCCCCCGACGCCGGGTGACGTTGCGGGGCCCCCGACATCGACGCAACGTCGCCCAGCGTCGGGGGCGGGGCCCAGCAATGTCTCCCGGTGCTAAGGTAAGATGGCGGCGGGCCCCGGGGTTGGCGGGGAGCTGGCCGCGGGTCCCGGGGCGGGCGGGGAGCTGCCGGTGGGTGCGGAGCACCCACCAATTTTTCCCCGTGGGTGCTCCAGCCCTGGAGCACCCACGGAGTCGGCGCCTATGATTAGTAGTAATTGACAATCTTTTTGATGCACCTTTACCAGTTCATTAATTGCCCATTCACAGCAGCCACTAAGTGAATATCCAATATACTGATCTAGGAAATCTTTAGATCTAAAGCCCTAACTACTTTAGGAGTTGCAAATGCTTTGGAGGATAGGATTAAAATGCCGAGAGGGGTTGCAAGTGTTTTGGAGGATAGGATTAAAATTCAAAATGATCTGGACAAACTGGAGAAATGGTCTGAAGAAAATAGGATGAAATTCAATAAGCACAAATGCAAAGAACTCCGCTTAGGGAGGAACAATTAGTCAAAAAGTCAAAATGGGAAATGACTTTCTAAGAAGCAATACTGCAGAAAGGGATCTGGGGGTCATAGTGGATCACAAGTTAAATATGGGTCAACAGTGTAACACCGTTGCAAAAAAACAAACATCATTCTGGGATGTGTTAGCAGGAAAGTTGCAAGCAAGACATGAGAAGTAATTCTTCCGCCCTACTCCCTGCTGATTAGGCCTCAACTGGAGTATTGTGTCCAGTTCTGGGCACCACATTTCAGAAAAGATGTGTACAAATTGGAGAAAGTCCAGAGAAGAGCAACAAAAATGATTAAAGGTCTAGAAAATGTAACTTCTGAGGGATGACTGAAAAAATTGGGTTTGTTTAGTCTGGAGAAAAGAAGACTGAGAAGGGACATAGGTTTTCAAGTACATAAAAGGTTGCTACAAGGAGGAGGGAGAAAAAATGTTCTCCTTAACTTCTGAGGAGACAAGAAGCAATAGGCTTAAATTGCAGCCAGGGCGGTTTAGGTTGGACATTAGAAAAAACTTCCTAACTGTCAAGGTGGTTAAGCACTGGAATAAATTGCTCAGGGAGGTAGTGGACAAACACCTGTCAGGGATGGTCTAGATAATGCTTAGTCCTGCCATGAATGCAGGAGACTGGACTAGGACATCTCGAGGTCCTTTCCAGTCCTACGATTCTATGGTACTTTTCCAAAAGGTATTAACATACTTTAAAAAACAATAACAGTGAACTTATAGGTATTCTTCCAAATCGTGATTTTTGGGGGAGAGGTGGCGAGGGGGGGAGGGGGGGGAGCAGAGGAAGTGACATGTGGGGAAGGAGGACTAAAAGAAAAATCTATTGTTGCTACATATTTAGGGGTTGTTTTTTGGAGTTTGTTTTTAGCAATTTTTTTAGTTTTATGTAGATGTCCAAAAATTGAGGATTACTCATTACAGTACACATTACAATATATACAAAGAGAGAGCCCTGAAAATGTATATAATATTCATTACTCATTACAGTAGTTTATGCAATAATGAGTAATCTATTTGTAATGTTCCTTAGTGCACTTTGAAACAGTACTACTTTAAACAGCACTATGTTAAAGTGCACTAGGGAATCTTTAGTGTGCACCATCAGGGTCTACATGGACCAATGAATGCACTACAACTTTGTGTGCTTTAAAAATCATGCCCCCATAGTCCATGTTACTGCTCAGTGTAGACTAGTCCTTAGATACAAGTAACCATTTACAGTGTTGTTCTGGTGTTAATTGGACAAACACCAATAAAACACTGGTGGTTTAAAAAAAAAAAGAAATCAGTGTTTATTGGTTAAAATCAGAAGTTCTACACATATTCAATGACTAATATTTCCTATTTAATTTAAAATGTTTAAAATTTACTAACTTTTTATTAGAAATTAAATAAGAGGGTGTGACATCTAAGCAGGGCCGGCGCTCCCACTAGGCGATCCTAGGCGGTCGCCTAGGGCGCCAGGATTTGGGGGGCGGCGACTCCCGGCGGCGATTCAGCAGCAATAAAAGCGGCTGCGGAGAATGCAGCTTCTGAGGAGCTGCTGCTACCGGTGGAGGTAAGCTGCTGCTGCGGGGGGATGGGGAGCTGCCGCGGGCAGGGGGTCAGCTGCCACAGGAGGACGGGGGTGGGGATCTGCTGTGGGTGGGCAGGGAGCCGAGCCTGCCGTGGCCGGGCGGGGGGCCGAGCCGCTGCGGCCCACTGGGGGGTGCTGAGCCGCTGCTGGGGGGGGGGGGGGGGAGAAGCTGGCTGCCGTGGGGCAGGGGAGCTGGCTGCTGCGGGCGGGAGGGCGTTAGCCGGGAGGTGGGGGGGCGCAGGGTTGGTGCAAGGAATTTTCGCCTAGGGCGCGAAACTTCCTTGCACTGGCCCTGCATCTAAGGCAATGGTTTGTCCTAGCTTTGCTCATTCATCGAATCTGCTTTGTTTAACCTGATAGCACAATGATGTTCTATTTAAGATATCAGTGGACCCTGTTCCATGGAATAAAAAGCAAGCAACAGCATAGCTGCAAGTCCTTCTCATTCTTTTGCTTTCTGTTCCATCTGGTCCTAATTTGCTTTTCTTTGGACTGTGGGCTAAATTCAGCCCAAAGTTTATGCTATCTTCTCTCTAAGTTTTCCCAGTGGAGGAGGATGATATGGTGAAAAGAAGCAACCTCCATACTGGTGTGGGGTTGCCAATAGGGGACAGTCTTAGTCCAAAAA
Organism: Chelydra serpentina; assembly: GCA_037349315.1. Taxonomy (NCBI): domain Eukaryota; kingdom Metazoa; phylum Chordata; order Testudines; family Chelydridae; genus Chelydra; species Chelydra serpentina. The sequence goes on from JBAIAC010000033.1 coordinate 15,111,532, forward strand.
ATAGGCAGTGCTAAATGGTGAGGCGTATGCTTAGGGTAACCAGGGAATGCACTGAATCTATGAATCCCCTCAGCAACCTCTACAAATGAGGCTTGTAGGTAGTCCTGGCTGTAATCTAAATATGCAAGCCCCTAGTGGAAATCCCTGTGGCAGGAAAGAGATAGTAAAGCCACCTGCTTCCCCTTAATGTGAATACAGGATTGAGGGAAATTATCTGGTTGGCACAATGACAATGATATCTGTATATATTTTTTCTCTTAGTGCCTCTTAGGTAAATATTGTCATTTCTGTTAAGAGTATCTCTTGGCTTGGCACAACAGAAAAATGATAAAACACAAATGGACTATTCACAAGCCACTAAGTAGCTAATAACCTCTGATACTACTTCCCATAACTCCACTATTGTAACAGGATACTTTAAAATACCTAATGTAATATAAAAAACTTCCAAAAAGCGCAACTATTTTCTGCTTTGTGTTAAGTGGTAGAAATCAAAATGTTGGGAAGGATCCTGTCAATGCATCTTTTAAAAAGCTTTCATCAATTCTCTGTGGAAAACCAAAAATAAGCTTTCAACATACTGTTTGAGAGCACATACTTTCTTATGAAGCACTATTAACTCCTTTCAGCATGTTCCTTGTACGCCTTCTGCTGTAATAGGCACAAGAAAATCTGTAGATGCCCACAGGTCTGTTGTTAAATATGCCCAGGTGGAGCAAATTAATCTTTAAAGCAATCTTAAAACACACATAAACACAAGCTCTACATTTTAGCTTATCTGCTCCTTTTTTCTGGTACTGGATTTTAATGCTGTTATTGCAAAGTAGGTGATGAGAAGTATTTTTATTTAGCTAATTTCATTTCCATTTTGTTTTGGGGTATCTCTGAAATCTACATTCTTTATTGTTATTATTTATATTGTGGTAGCACATAGAAGTGCAAACCAGGAATCAGGACACCATCCTACGAAGCACTATATTGTGTTTGTCCGGTTTCCTTTAGAATTAAAGTAAAAGATTTAGGAACATTGCAGTGTTACAATTATTATAATGATATATTCTATCAGTGAATCTAGAGATAACAATTAAAGGTGGTGCAACTATTGCTATGTCTCTGGAAATGCCTTTAGGCTAATTGGATATCTTGTGATAATTGTAGCACGCTAGTAGATTGTCTGGGTATACCCCAAGAAGGACAGGAGACTTGTTACGGGTTTTAATCAATACACTTGACACTGAGGTAATGCTCTGTCCTGCGGGATAGTTGTACAGATGGTCCAATGTAAAGAGATATGCAAATATCTCACTGTGTGGACATTTGTTGCATTAGAAGGCACCTAGTGTTCAATTTTACTGGGTAGCACAAAGTAACAATACAAATGTTCAGTAGTGTTCTCAAAATTACATTAAAAAAATTTTAGTTCAAAATTTTCCTCATTTGAGCTCCATAGATTGTTCCTCATCTGTGAATAGGGCAGAAAACAAGGACAGTGCACACTGGTATCTCCACTATGGGCTGAGGAGGTGGATGTGATGTGTAAAGCTGCTGAAAATGTGCACAGAAAATGTACAGGATCCCTTGGATTTTGCTGGAATTTAACCCTATGTTTTTTCAAGTGTTTAATTTTAAAAGCGCCAATATTTTCCTAGTTAGGAGTAGTTTGTGCTAGGCATTAGGGTAGAAATAAATTATTCAGCAGCTAGCACAAGTGGTAACCATGCAAACTGTATAGGATGAAAGCTTCTCTCTCTCTCCCGCGCCCATCAGACTACTTGTCTCCTTTTCTGCTGCTTGTTTCATAGACTAGTTTGTTTTTTCTCTCAGGCCTGTATTTTACTTAGTGAGTTCGCCCTTCTGTATCTGACCAACTGCCTGAGTTACGCATGCATATTAGCATTATATATACAAAATATTTATATGCATTAACAATTGCATTTGCAAATGTTCTGACCTAAAATTGAAGGTTGGTCTGAGGCCAGCCAAAAAAGGTGGAGGTAGAGGGAGGTTAGCTGGGTAGTAATGCCATGCCAATGTCATCCATAAGAATAATAGTGTCTCTTCTTTATGAAGGTCACATACAGGTTTTCATGCTCTCCTTTCTAATTGGAGGTTAAAATATCACTGTAATTAGTTAATGAGGTATGTTACCCACACAAGCGATCTTTCTTCCCATGAAATATAAGTGTTCCTTAGCTGTTGACACTGAGCCTCAGGGCCTCCTCCTGGCAGTGCACATGTAAGGCTAAAACATCTACAAATTAAAAGTGGAGAAAAACTTTTGTTTTTAAGTCTTAGGAGATGTCTATGGATACAGCGCTGAAGATGTACCAATACAGCTGTGTTAGTGCAGCGTGTTGAGTGAAGACGCTCTGTCGGCAGGAGATCTCCCACCGACATAGCGCTGTGCACACGAGCGTTTGTCAGTGTAACTTATGTCGCCCAGGGGGTTGGTTTATTCACATCCCTGAGCAACAGACGTTATGCCAACATCGGCTGTAGTGTAGACATAGCCTTATTTTAACTCAGACCTAAGTTGTCCTCAGCTACAGGAAAACTCTCTTCAGGGAGATTCCCTCCAAATTCTTCTCTTAGGGGACTTTGCCCCACTCACGGCTACTTAGGAGCCATAACTCCCTGCTTCTGAACTCCATAATTCTTGGAGCATCTGCAGTTTCTTCTCTTGCACAATTCACACTGAAAAACATTTCTCTCCAGAATAAGTGGGAAAACTGTAAGCAGTAGTGGGTGAACCACAGAAGGTTTGGTGGTAGTTTCAGATAACCTTGACTCTTTCGTTCAAAGTGATAGCTCCGATTGCACAATGGTTAATTCAAGCTATTGCCTCTTTAGTGCACTAGCTGCTGATTTAGCAGCAGCCGATTCAAGCTTCATCATGAGTTGTCTACAACAATTTTTTCCTTGTTAGTGGATGAAATTAATTTCCAGAAGTTTTCTAGTAATTTTGCATTCCAGTGAGATCAGAAATAGTATGAGAATTGTCTGTCTTCTGGTATTTGCGTACTTTTGTCCAAAGATGCACAAAATGGGGAAGGGTGGCAGAACCACCCACCCTTTAAAAGGTTGAGTTTGATTCATGTCATGTTTTGGGTGGAAGTTCAGCTTGTCTAATCCCTGAGCGTAAGAGGTAGAAAAGGCAGATACTTGGGGTGGAGAATCAGAAGGGTAATTCTGGCTAGGTATTTACATGCCAGATGCACTAAAGATTCATATGTCCCTTCAAACTTGTTTAATTGTTTTGAGTTAATCGCATGAGTTAACTGCGATTAATCGACAGCCCTAGTTTTAACATAATTACAGAATGACTCACTTGTTGCATGTCAGTTTCATATATTGGGGCAGATCCCCCATGAACTCTAATGCAGTTCTTGGAACACCTTGGGAGGTCGAGGGTCATAGGTGGCTTTCTCGCCTGATCCATGATGTTACTAGGTACCAAACTAGCTTTCAGCACAAGTTAGAGCAGCTTCAGGGCTGCTCTGATTTTTGCCAGTGGAGAGCAACTCCAATGGAGCTTCTCTACTGGAGTACATTGTGTTCCCCACGCTTCTGACTTGTCCAGAACAACCCCTATACTCATGGGGGACATAGCAGGTGGTGTAGCACTTCCCAGCAGGTGAATCTTCAGCTGCTGTCTTATAATACAGCAGCAGCAGTGAAAAGGGACCTTACCAGAGCCTGAGAATCTGGCCTATTTTATTTAACGCATTGTATCTGCATACACAGAAAATCACCAGACCAAAGGATGTACATTGGTAGCAGGATATCTGAGTGGTCACTGATTCAGATTTAGGAAGTCTCTATTATGACACTTTGTAGGCAACCAAATCTAAAGTATGTTTCAGTGTGACTGAAAATATTATTTGTACTGTGGTTTTAATAACAATGCACTTGCAAGTGCCTTATAAACATAAGAGAAGTCAAAATTTGCTAGGTTCTTGAAGTCGGCTTTCAGTGCAATTTTAAGTAAAGATGAAATATATAGACATTCACAGTAACTTCCAGAATGCATTTTACTGAAAAATCACCAGGAAAGAGGCATTGTGCTCTGACTAGCTGTAAAAATAGCAATAAATTGATTATATTATTTCACTAATCTTATGCTCTTGAAAACAACAAGAGTTATATGAACTGGTGTTTTATTATCAATACATGAGTTGCTTGACACGTTTTTTGAATCAACTGAAATTCTGGCTTTGCAGAGGTTGGAAAAGAGGCAATTCCTTTAACTCAACAAGAGATGACAAAGAGTATTGTAGGCAGGGATAGAAAAAATTATCTATTTTGACTAAATTTTTCATATAGAATCCATTAATGTGTTAGTTTCAACTGAAAGCTATAGATACCACTCTTGGACTTTTACATGTTTTGTTGCCTGTAACAAACTATAACCTTAATAATTAACCATATGTTTGCGAGATGTATCGCCACCGTATGTCCCTTATTTCCCTCCCCATCCCCAGGAAGAAATAAGATGAAACACTTTTTTTCCCCATTGGAAGTCTTCAGAAACTGTGCTTTGATTCAACTATGGCTCTTTCCTTTACGTTTGTTCTAGGTTCGGTGTCTTATCCTACTGACGGCCATATGTTCCCTAAACAGAAAAACAGGATATTGACCATTGAAGCTTGTAGTGATGCCCGTCTGCTCAGTCCTTCATCAACAGACACATCAAGGACTGAGCTCAACTTTAACATTTTCCTGATTCTGACAGCGACCCCTCTCCCCCCAGGAAAAAAAAATCACAAGGCTGGCTTTTGGGATCTATGAAATCTGGTTAGAAGTCCCCTGGATTTTAAGAGGATACTAGACCAATTCATGACTATACTCTCCCAGGCTGCTGTGTAATGCTTCAGATCAGTAGCAAGTTTAATATAAAATAATATTGTAATCAGAGTTCTGAGTGTTATCCAAAATTTACATTCAAGGAGAATGTTCAGACATAATTCTGAAACTTTTAAAAGCCAGTAGATTTTTGTAATGTAGACTGTTTTAAAGATTTGCTTTCCATATGGAGATGAAAGAAAAATATTAATGTCCCATTTAATAAATATTTTGCAAAAGCCAGAGCTTTGACACTTTCCCTATAAAAAAGCAAGCCAGGGTTTTGATTAGCTGCAAAATAAAGCATCCTTTCAAACAAGCTGTGCTACTTTAAATAATGTGATTCTTGATAGCTACTATAAAGATCAATAGCGGAGAGAATGAAAAGATATCATGGGATCTAACTGAGAGGGATAGCAGCTCTTTAGAAGATGCTGTATGCTCTGGTAGGGTCAAAGATTTCTTGCATGGATAAAACTGAAGAGATGGAAAGTGTAGTGGATACAAAGGGCCAATTTCAGAGGTGAAGTTCAAGGTGATGTAACTGGATTACTTTAGATTTGTTTAGACTCACATAGGGTGATTCAGACTTGCATTTGTTCGTACATCAGTAAGTGGATTCAAGGGAGTTTTTGCTGGTATAGCTTGCACTCTGAGGAGCTGAAATGAAAGTGTAAATTAATGGAAGGGTTTGGCCTACTTTAATTTGTTCATTAATATTACTGTTGTGTTTCTTGTCGCCCTCTTTCCCTCTGGTCCCTCAGTGTGTAATGTACACCAGCTCTAGACTCTTTTACATTCTGACTGAGAGCTTGTCTACACTTGGAAATACACTGAAATAGCTATTCTGAGCAGTTATTCTAGAATAAGAATGTCTACATGGGGGTTTATACCAAAATAACTATTCTGGAATAGCTATTCTGGTAAATTTCCAAGTGTAGACAAGCCCTCAGTTTGCTGCAATGGGACCAATTCAGAGGTGATCTGAAAAAAAAAAGTGGGTGGGAGGATATAAATTGTATATTGGTACATGAATGTGAGTCGTTATTAATCAGTTCTAGGTAAGCAAGGGAGACTAAGCTGGCATCGGGAGGTGGGGGACTGAAGAAGATGATGTATATTAGATTTCATTTAGACTCACATGGAATCACTTTTGAATTGGACCCCAATCTCTAAGTGACACCAACTCACTGATGTCACTAAAAATAACTTTATAACTTGAGGGAATAGTGACTATGATTATTCCAGCACACACCTCCATCATTCAGTTAAGGCCCCATAGCTAGCAATAGTAAACAGTACTGAGGTACCCAAGAGGGTGAGGATGAAAGAACAGCCCAAGCCAGAATTTGATTTAAAAAAAAATAGTGACACCCAATGATAGGACATCTGGCTTCTTTTTTTTTTTTTTTCCAATTTTGTTCTGCTTGATTTTGCTCTTTTTCTTTCCGGTGACAGGCAATTCCAAAATGCCAGCCCTATCTGTCTGCCTGACAGACATGGTGTTGTTTGTTAAAATTCTTTTTATTAGTTTTTGCCTATCAGTGCAGTCAGGCAGACAGCATGATAGCTGTACAGAGTATGTTTACAAATGGGTCAGGACCCTCAGGTTCAAAAGAGCGGGGAGACCATCAAGTCTTGACCAGGATAAAGATACACGGTCATACAGGCACTGATGTCATTTGTATATTCCCTTGACATTATACAGTGCACTTCATTCTTGGAGCAAAAATGTATAATACTCAAGCAAAGAAAGGGGGTGACCCCACAGCAATTCCACTGTGATGAGAGGTGAATGCACCATATTATGATGGATCTGTATACAGGCAGGGCCGGCTCCAGGCACTAGCTAAAGAAGCAGGTGCTTGGGGCAGCCAATACCGAGGGGCAGCACTCCGTCTCCTATTGGGGCGGCACGTCCGGGTCTTTGGTGGCAATTCGACAGCGGGTCCCTCAGTCTCTCTCGGAGCAAAGGACCTACCGCCGAATTGCTGCCAAAGAGTGGAGCGGCGTGATTGCGCTGCCGTGGCTTTTTTTTTTTCCGCTTGGGGTGGCAGAAAACCTGCAGCCGGCCCTGTATATAGGAATGTAACTAGCTTTCCCCATTTTGAACGAACAGACACACTGTTCATTATATATATATGGAGGGGTTCATTAAAGCTGTATATGTAGAGTTTTTTGTTGGAGTAGAAGATTTGGGAAAAGTTTAGTTAATTGGACATGACACTTTGTAGATACAAGGGTTTTTTTTAAATTGTTTTTTCACCTTAGGAGCCAATTTTTTAAAAGGGAAGTGCTGGGGAGAGGGGAGGGAAAGAGAAGGAAGCTTTACTGTGGATGCAAGTTGTACCTGCAAAATTTGTATTATACCTGCAGTAAAATTGTGACTACAAATCTTAGTACTTGCGTTATTATAGTTACAATGTGGCCATAATCAAGTGGTTGGAGGGACAAATATTCAGATGTGCGCACACAGTTCATTTGTGCAGGTGCATATTGTGCTCTTAAAAGGGGAGACTGGACCTTCTGCCTTTTGAAAATAGTCTTATTTGCTTCTGCCATTTACAACAGACTCTGAAAGGGAGCAGAAATGGATGGAATTCTGCAACTGGAAACGTGAATCTGTTGCAGTTTGTTATTTAATATAAAATAAATTTCAAGCATATTTAATTACTCAAATATTTGATTTCTGTCTTTAAGTAAAAAGGCAAGACAAAGCACTTACTATATTTTAGAGTTGCAAAGTGTATTTCTTTATATTACTGTACTTTGCTTCTTCCACTTATGTAATGCATCTATCTAACAAGGACTAGTTTTAATTACCCCATCATCACGAATATAAACTGGGAGAGGAATTAATGGCTGCTTTTCAATCAAACCTTTCAATTCTTTTTGTGTCTGTTCTTCTGAGCTGTCTTTTTTCCTTTTTTCTCACTTTTTTGGGCTTGGTAATTTAAAGCCCTGAAGAGGCAGAGTAACTTTGTAACATCCAATTTTAAAATAGTGCTACATCTTTATTGCTCTGGGCTAGCAGGAAAACATGATATTCCCCCAGAGACAATATCAAACAATTCAGTGAGAAAAGACACACACAATGTTTCAGAAAATTGATTATCCCTGACAAATACATACAGCTGTCTAGCAGTGCAGCCTCCTCAGTCATCCCTGTCCATGTTATGGGATTTTTATGGTCTGTTTAATCTTCTTATTTTTACAAAACCCAGTTTTGTATTCCATTAGTATGCATGTGCACATTCGAATAGACTATAAAACTACGACATGACCTACTTATCAAGAACCCAGTTTTATATCCTATTAGTATCCATGTATATTCCTGATAATACTCTAAAAACACCATGTGACCCATTTATTCAATGTCACGAGTAAACTCTCTGTTTTGGGTGTTTCTGTTCATTTTATTCATCTGCATAGTTTTGGGTAGTTTTCTTATAGCTTCCCAAATCATACAAGACTTCATAGCTGGGTGTTTGGACTTTCAGACATTATTTCTGATATTTAATCTGTGCAAAATTATCTGTAATATTTGATGGCCTTTTCAATGCAAGAAAACAAAATGAAGATAAAGCATACTGTTCCATAATGAGGATTAATATTACCATGTAGTCTGACCTATTGCTTTTTTTAAAGGAATACTTTTACATACGTATGTTATACCTGATTGTTCCACTTCTGTACAATTAACATGTACAGTAAATCTCATAAATGAGCATAGATGGAATATATCATAATTAAAGTTTTTCTAGGATAATGTTTTGAAAACTGGCAATTGTCACACACAATCCTGCACCTGCTGAACATTGTTACATGACTGCACACTTCTAAATAGTCATGCCTTACCCCTTTAGAGACTGATAGTTAGATCTTTAACTCCTATTAATTTCAACAGCAATTGAGGGGACTCAGCACTTATCAAGTTAGGACCCTTAGTTATCTGTGGAGCTCCAGGTGATGGTGTTTCTCTTGTTGCACAATCCTCCCTGGAGCACCCCAGCTGTAGTATGGCTGTGGACCATGTGCAAGACAGGCCTGTACCTTTCAAGTATAATGTGGCCCTTTGTTTTTCATCCTTAACTAAAAACATACGAGATAATTTATAATAGCAATGTTTGTCACACCAATGCATTGGGATCAGCCTGTGCTGAGCCTGCTGGAGGGGAGTGCTTTGAGCACCATTGCATCTCTGAGATTCTGGGCTCATTGGGGCATGGTACAGCTGTATGGGCAACTCCAAAACTCAGGTTGGCTCAGGATTATCCTGCCTTTCCCCCCACATGCTGGCACATCCCCTATGCCAGAGGATGTGAAGGGGACAAGCTTAGGGCAGTTTATATCTGTGCCATGGAAGAATTCTCCTCTGGCCTGCTATGAAGGTTTGGCCCCTGAATTCAGTGTAGAGAGGTGGTAGTGGGAGGGAGAATCCCTCTTTTCATTGATTTGATGTATTGATTGGTACCTTTTATTTTCCAAAACAATTTTAATCGATCATCTTGGAACAACTGTTTCACTGTTGGATATTTCTGATTCACAGATTTTTTTTTTATAACCTGGAACATCTGAATGAATGAAGATTTTTTTCATGCTTTTAGCCTCCATACATTTATTTAGAATTTTATATTTTGTCTTAGTTATATTTTGAAAATGAATAGTTGGTATGTACTGTATGTACAGATACAAAGGAAGGTTAATAGATGATTTCTGAGTATGTCTATAAAAGTAATTTATAGTATTGTAGCTATTAACAGTTTTTAATTAATTAACACGTATGATTCTCCCAGACGCTTTCTCTGTTCTTTCAGTTATGAACATGTCAAAAAGGTTTTTGTTTGGAAGAATTGGGAATGGCTGTTCACGTGAATGCTTATAATTTGAATGCAAAGAAAGTTATTTTGTGCACAAACAAGTGTTCTTGATTAATCTTTTACAATTTGTTCCTTATTTTTCTTATTTTAACTGGAAGCTTCAGTTATCCAGTCAGGAAACAGAAATTTATATCATGTGACTTAAGTGGCCAATCACACACCATAGTCAACAAACACTTAAGATTAATAGGGCTCTACCAAATTCAAGGTCCATTTTGGTCAATTTCACAATCGTTGGATTTTAAAAATAGTCATGGTTTCAGATGTTTACATCTGAAATTTAATGGTGCTGTAACCGTGGGGGTCCTGACCCAAAAGGGGGTTGTGAGGAATCGTGGGGTTGCCACCTTCACTTCTGTGCTGCCTTTAGAGCTGGTCTACGAAGGCAGCGGCTATGGAGCTTCCTGCACCCAGGGAAGATTCCTGGAAGTGGGTCTGATCTCTTCCTGCCCCCAAGAGTGGCCGTGCACGGGAAGAGGAAGTCCTGTCCCTCCCCAGCCCCACCGGGACTAGCAGTTGGGGCGTGGTGCATGGTAGGAGCCCCTGGCTTGGATGTCCCCAGCACGGCCCCTCCCCCACCCCTACAATAGCTAGATTTCACAGGGGAAATCTGATTTCATGGTCTGTGATGTGTTTTTTCATGGCCATCAATTTGGTAGGACCCTATTCATGAAGAACCCATACTTGTTTTTTAGTAGCAGGTGTTGTTGTTTTTAGTCTAGACATCTAATGTACTGTAGTCTAGTGGGGTCTCTGTTTTTAGTTCTTCTGAAGTTCCTTTTCTCCCAAATATATCATGATAGTTCATTTGACATTTGCTCTACTTTTGCTTCTAGCAGAATAGCCAATTGGTTGTCCATGATACAATATCATCAAATGCTTCTCGGTTATTGCAGCTTGATTCAGAAGACTTACAGATCAGAAGAGAATGAGGAGAGGAGTTAGTGGATGTTTTTGCTGAGACTTGAAAGAACTTTCTGTTGGACTTAGTACAACGGAGCAAATTGCTAGTCCAGGAAAAATACAAACTCTTTCAAGGCTAAAAATATTTAAAAAAACAAAATTCCGTAAGGCAGTTTTGAAAACAACAGTAACCAAAATGATACAAACAGTAGCAACGGGAAGAAAGAAGTAGAGCAGCTGGGGTGTGACAGGGTGTGCTCACCACTCTGGTGCCTCCTGCTGGCTATCATTGGAATTAGCTCTGCATGTTAGTGTGCTCTCTTCAGGTGGTGCCTTGCTGCCATCGCTCCTGCTCTAGGACCCAGGTCTCTCGCTGGACTGCGGCATCCTCTTCAGTGACACTGCCCTCTGGCTGTGCCACACTCTGTGTTCCTCCGCTTTCGGGGAACCTGCAATCTCTGTCCAGCCACTCCCCTCAGTGGCAACTGCAGTCTGTTATCCTGGGGCTGATTCCCATGCGGCTCCAGCACCCTCTTCTGCCCTTACCTCAGGGCCTTGGCATGCAGGCCCTAGCAGCTAGCCAGGAGCTCTCTCTAACTTCCTTGGTCCCTGCTTGCAGCACTGCTCGGTCCAATGTACTGGCAGGTCTCTCAGCCCTCCAGAGAGACAGTCCTTCCTCCCTGGGCTCCCAGCAGAGAACTGACTTCCTCTGCCCTGCAGCTTCCATTTTATATGGGCCTGCTTGGCCCTGATTGGCTGCTCCCTTCAGCCCTTCTGTAATTGGCCGCCTCCTGCACAGCCTCCCTAGGGCTGCTTTTAACCCCTTTTCTGCCAGTGAGGGGCAGCCGCCCCATCACATGGGGTCACAGGTGGGCAGGTTTTTCATCAATAACTGATTAAATGTGAGAACAGAGGCACTGAATAGCCTCAAAGTGAATATGCTGTACAAATGTAGTAGCCAGGAAAAGGTGGTGTAAATTTCATACTCCCCAAAAGATTCCTACAGAAGCAAACATTATTTTATAATTAACTGGCATGAATCCATGTAGCCTTAACGTAACAAACCCAACCACCAATATCATGGTGGCAATACAGGCAGTCCTCGACTTTACGACATTCGAGTTGCAACGAATGGCACTTATGATGCTTCTACATTGACACCCTGATTCGACTTACGACTATAGGTTTCGAGTTTACAATGCTCGGTCCCGTAATGGAGTAGATTGTGGTTCTGAGTTACAATGGTCCAACTTACGATGCAATTGTAAGGAACCAATTGTGTCGTAAGTCCAAGGACTGCCTGTATTGTGTTGATGTTCTGTTTTCCCAACATACATCTTCACTTTCTCATCTTATAAAGTGATAACAGGATCTGAGAATTAGAACTGGTGATCAAGGCAAGATGGATGGGTGATGTATGCTTCTCAAACAATTCCAGTGCCTAGAGTACCTCTAGCAGCAGCAGACTGAATTCACAGATGTTTCGTAGACTCGGTCCTTAAATCAAAAAGGAAATAAGTTCTTGACCAGAAGCATAGTATTTTCACCCCTGTCGTTTATTTTTGGCCTCCTAAAAGTAACTCAAATGCAGATCCTTCAGAGATAAAATAAGGAATGTGGATCCATTCTGCTCCCATTGAGGTTAATGGGAGTTTTGCCTTTCATTTCAAAGGAACCATGATCTGGGTTGTTTTAAAGAGGCACCAATTCCTGCAGCACCTCAAGGGAAGCAGTAGTGGATGGGGTACTTTTGATATCCTCTGTCTGACCAGCCTCTATCTGATGTGCTGGTTGCAAGCAGCTGAGCAAGCCCATCGGTGCAGAAGACTGGAGACAGGTAATGCTAGCAATATCATGACTTTTCAGAAAACAGCTGGTGAGTCTCTTCACATCTTAGCCCACAGGTTGAAAACAATTAAAGAGGATGTTGTTTTGGAATATATTATGTGCAATACAAATGTTGACATAATGCATTTCAGGAGGTCTGATCCTGGAAAATTTTAACAGTTTTAAATGCATAAAAATCTGCCAACTCTATAAAGGGTTATCATTCTGTATCAGTAAAAAAAAAGAGATGAGCTCTACTCAGGTGAAAGATTGCAAAGGGAATGAAGTGACTCCCTGTGGTGCAAGTAAAGGTAAAAAGATATGATTCAAGTGTAAATCAACAAATGCTAAAGGAATGACAAAGGGTCCCGTGGCAGATCAACAGGGCCAGACGTGTACCCAGAAGCCTCTTGCTGCAAGACAAGCAGAAGAAAGAAACCAACAGAACTCCACTGGCCATCACTTACAGTCCTCAGCTAAAACCTCTCCAATGGATCATCAGTGATCTACAACCCATCCTGGACAACGACCCCTCACTTTCACAGGCCTTGGGAGGCAGGCCAGTCCTCGCCCACAGACAACCCGCCAATCTGAAGCATATTCTCACCGGCAACTACACACCGCACCATAATAACTCTAACTCAGGAACCAATCCAGGCAACAAACCTTGATGCCAACTTTGCCCACATATCTACACCAGGGACACCATCACAGGACCTAACCAGATCAGCCACACCATCACCAGTTCATTCACCTGCACATCCACCAATGTAATATACGCCATAATGTGCCAGCAATGCCCCTCTGCTATGTAGATCGGCCAAACTGGACAGTCCTTACGCAAAAGGATAAATGGACACAAATCAGATATTAGGAATGGCAATATACAAAAGCCTGTAGGAGAACACTTCAATCTCCCTGGACACACAGTAGCAGATTTAAAGGTAGCCATCCTGCAGAAAAAAAACTTCAGGACCAGACTCCAAAGAGAAACAGTTCATTTGCAAATTTGACACCATCAGCTCAGGATTAAGCAAAGACTATGAATGGCTAGCCAACTACAAAAGCAGTTTCTCCTCCCTTGGTGTTCGCACTTCAACTGCTAGAAGAGGGCCTCACCCTCCCTGATTGAACTAACCTTGTTATCTCTAGCCTGACTCTTCCCTGCATATTTATATCTGCCCCTGGACATTTCCACTGCTTGCATCCGACAAAGTGGGTATTCACCCACGAAAGCTTATGCTCCAATACCTCTATTAGTCTATAAGGTGCCACAGGACCCTTTATCACAATTGCTAAAGGGTGATTTCCAGGGTAAAAACTAGAAAAGAGACAAAAAATTAATTACTGAAAATTCATATTATTAGCATTAAAGCAATCAGGACATAACCAGTCTCCCCAATTCTCTTTCCTTTTGGATCATATGCTTTTGCTGCCATATCTTTAGTAAATTTCAAAAGCACCAGCAACATTCATAATCTGTGCATTCTTTATGGACTCATTTGGGAAATGTCAAGACATATCTGAGATGCATAAACCAGGGTCTTTCCAATCCAGTCACACCTACAGATGATGAAAATCAGATTAAGTTAATCTCCCATTTTAGTTTGAAATCAGATGAAAGTAAAACTTTGTACAGAAAAATAAATTCACATGCAGCTCTTATTTTTACTGACTATTCATAAAGTGATTTACTTTAAAAAAATGGTGGGGGGGGGCAGCAAAATGAAACAGGCACTTAATCTGGTTAGAAATGTTATATTACACTTCTACAAAATAAACACTGAAAAATAAATGTTTCATGCAGCATCTGGCAGGTCTAAAAATGTTTTGCTCAGCATGTATCTGATTCTGATACCACTTGACATTAATGTAAATTAGGAGTAACTTCACTGATGTCAATGGAATTACACTGTTTTAAGAGAGATGAGGATCTGGTCCAATGAACCAACTCTCCTTTTATATATACCAGTGGTCCTCAACCTTTCCAGACTACTGTACCCCTTTTCAGGAGTCTGATTGTCTTGCGTACCTCAAGATTCATCTTACTTAAAAACTACTTGCTTACAAAAATCAGACATAAAAATACAAAATTGACAGCACTCTATTACTGAAAAATTGCTTACTTTCTCATTTTTATCTTATAATTATAAAATAAATCAACTGGAATATATATATAGTGTATGTGTATGTGTGTATATATATATATATATATATATATATATATATATATATATAATGTATACACTTACGTTTCAGTGTATAGTATATAGAGCAGTTTAAACAAGTCATTGTCTGTATGAAATTTAGTTTGTGCTGACTTCGCTAGTGCTTTTTATGTAGCCTGTTGTAAAACAAGGCAAATATCTAGATGAGTTGCTATATCCCCTGGAAGTCCTCTGCATACCCCCAGAGGTACACAGACCCTTGGTTGAGAACCACTGATTTATACTGTACTTAGCAGTGAATTTTGTGTTTTGCAATGGAATGTGCTATAGTTTCCTTTCAGAATTCTAGAGAGTAGCTCTTTTTATAGGAGTTCTGCAAACTAATGTATGTGTCAAGGCACTTTTTGGCCCAAAAGGAGAAATGAAGAACTTTTTAGGCACTCGTGAGAGTTTGTTTCCCTTTGGTTGATATTAGAAAACACAGTGAGCCAAATTCATCCCTGGCATAATTCCATCCATTTAAGTGGCCATACACTGAAGATTCATTTGGCCTAGTGCAGTGACGCAGCCTCTAGTGAAAATTCCACTACTGCATTGAAGGGAAGATTTGTGATTTTCTGGCTTCTGACAGAGCTCTCAGGATACAGTTAAATCACATCTGCTGGAGATGACAAATACACGGGGCTCATAAAAATACTTTTGCAAAGCAGAAACATTCCTTTGTAATGTACCAGATTGTGGTGAATGGTAAGGATGTTAAATCAATAGACGTGTATTTATCTAGTATCTGTCTGTCTGTCTGTCCATCCATCTGTCCCAATGGAGGATTCTTCCTATTAGGTGTTCATCCTGTTTCAGTCAGGGTTGATTGAAACATAGAACTGTTCTTTCACTAAGCATCTTTTTTCATGAACAAACACTTCCAACAAAATGTAGCTTAATATGTTTGTTCTAAGGCCTTATTTAAACACAGAAGTTGTACCAATGTAACTAAAATCCAATTTTTAAATGGATCTAGTATAGTGGTTCTCAAACTGGGGTCTGCGGACCCCTGGGGGTCTGCAGGGGTACTCCAGGGGTCTGTGAGTCATGTCCGACTCCAGGGTGTCCATGAGTCGTGTCTGGGGCCACTGGCCCCACTGATCAACTCCTTCCCCTCCCTCCCAGTGCCTCCTGCATGCCATGGAACAGCTGTTTAGCAGCGTGAAGGAGGCACTGGGACAGAGGGGGAGAAGTGGGGACAGGGTGTGCTCGGGGGAGGGGTGGAAAGAGGCAGGGAAGAGGAGGGGCAGGGGTAGAGTGGGGGCGGGAAGAGGCGGGGTGAGGGTGGGGCCTTGGGGGAAGGGGTGCAGTGGGGGCGGGGCCTGGGGCTGAGTTGGGGTTGAGCACCCCTGGGGAAAATTAGAAGCCGGCTTGGGGGTCCATGAAAAATTTTAAATCAAAATGGGGGTCCTTGGGTTAAAGTGTGAGAACCGCTGATCTCGTACAAACCCCAGTGTGGACACACTTACATCAGTTTACAGCTGCTTACATCAATTTAGCTCTCCAAATGAAGATACAAAGTTAGCAATTGCTAATGCTTTATTTTTTTTATATTTTCTCTGTAGTCTGGACCTTGACAAAAAATTATTGTCTATACCTTCTATAGAGACTAATGGATAAACTGGACAGTCAGTTGGCAAGTTTAGAAGGATGAAAGTAAGTGTGAAGAGGGCCTGGTAATGAAAATTCTAATGTTGTATTGTGAGAACAGGAAATTGTCATCCTCAAACAGCTGCAGAAATAACACGGGGACAACCGGCAGAGCTGCTGATTACAAAGTTGGAGACTTGTGTGCTGTCAGTTATTTAAAAACAGCTGATTCTTTAATGTGATGACACAGTTGCAGGAAATGTAATTGTTATGATCAATATAAGGACGAACATAGAAGTACATTTGAAAGCAGAAAAAATGGGCATAATACAAGATGGGAGGACAGAGCAATCTAGTTCAAAGTGAAGACTGAAGATACTGCGGACTGTCTATTATTATAAGACATGGACTGAACACTAATGATACAGGGTACCGTATTTCCCTGGAGATCCTTATATCTAATTGGAGTTAAATTCACCAACTGAGTTATTTGTGTTTTAATGTTGATATGTTGTATCATTGCTGTTGAGGAGGAGGAAGTGATAGCATAGGGAATATGCCAGCTGTTTATAGACTTAGGAACAGGTTGTTGTATCATATGCCTTATTATCACTATATGAATGGTTTCCCTTCCATTACATTGTAAGATGTCTCTAATCTTGTGTTGCACTTAGGCTGTACTAACTTCTTTATTGTGGATGATGTCAGAGGATTCTAAGCGTAGCAAGGAAAAGCTGTCACTATATCCATAACATGATCCATCAAGTAGCCTTAAAAAACAGAGGAGGAAGCAGTCTTGCAGTGTAGTTAACTAATTCTTGATCTGCCGTTAATTGTTATTGGATAGTGGGGAAACAACACTAGTTTGAATTGTTTCTCTACCAACTAGGAGTGATCTGAAAAAGAGATTAAAGCCACCATCAAACTCATTAAAAACCCTTTTGAAAACTGTCCTTTGTCATGAAGTCTACAAAAAACTTGGCAACAGTTAGGCTCTGGTGTGCTGAGATTACGGCCTATCGTGTTGACCAATATTGTCTCATTGTATCCTTGTATTCCCCAGTTGGTGTGTATATCTTCATCTGTTGTCTCTTTTGTCTTACATTTAGGCCATGTCTACGCTACAAAGTTAAGTTGATTTAAATTAAGTTTGATGTTCATCCACCGCCATAATTAAACTGCTGTTGCTCCTTGTGTCAGCGGAGCACATCCACAATAGGTGCTCTTGGATTGACAGAGAGAGCAATACACCGTGGATACCTATCCCACTGTGCAACTCACCATCGTCTGCTGCTGGGAGTTCTGGGAAGGGATCACAGTGCCTCGGGGTCATCCCATGGTGCAGTTTTCTCTGTCCCATCATTCTATGGGCTTCCAACTATGTTTTGCGCCACTTTTCAACAGCCCCTGTAAACTGTGAGTCTGCCATCTCTTTCTGAAAGCATGGATCCTGAACTGCTAACCAGTCTTTTTATGAGCATTATGAACACAACGCTAGAGTATTTTATGAGCTGTGAATCTGAAAATGACACCATAGTGTCTGCCCTGCTGTGTGCCATGGCAAGAAACAATTCAAGGTTGCTTTTGGCATTCACAGAGCAGCTGCACGTGGTGGACCATCGGTTCTGGGCTTGGGGAACAAGCATTGAGTGCTGGGATTGCATTATGATGCAGGTATGGGATGATGAGCAGTGGCTGCCGAACTTTCAGATGTGCAAAGCCACCTTCCCGGAACTGTGTGTGGAGCTCGCACCCGCCCTCCGGCGCAGGGACACCAAATTGAGAGCTGTCCTCAGGGTGGAGAAGCCAGTGGCGATCACTGTGTTGAAGCTTGCAACTACAGACTGCTACCAATCAGGCACAAATCAGTTTGGAATTGGGAAGTCCACCGTGGGATTTGCAGTCATGCAAGTGTGCAGGGCCATTAATTGCTTCCAGCTACGAAGGACTGTGACTCTGGGAGATGTGCAGGAACTAGTGGATGGCTTTGTGGCAACAGATTCTCTAACTGTGGCGGGGCAATAGATGGCGCATACATCCCCATTTTGGCCCCAGATCACCTTGTGACACAGCACATCCACAGAAAGGGCTATTTTTCTATGGTATTGCAAGTGCCGGTGAATCACTGGGGTCATTTCACAGACATCAATGCGGGGTGGTCAGAGAAGGTGCGTAACACATGCATCTCCAGGAACACTGGCCTGTATAGAAAGCTGCATGCAGGGACTTTGTTTCCAGACCAGAAGTTTACAATTGGGGATGTGGAAATGCCAATTGTGATCTTGGGAGACCTGGCTATTCCTTGCTCCCGTGGCTCATGAAGCCTTGCACCAGAAACCTTAAGAGCAGCAAGGAGCACTTCAACAACAGGCTCAGCAGGTGCAGAAGTTGAATGTGCCATTGGCAGATTAAAGGGTCACTATTGCTGCCTTTTTGGAAATTGAGGAAAATATTCCCTGCTGTGCTTTGCAAAATATTTGCATAACATTTGTATAATGCATAACATTCTCCGGGGGGTGGGGAGAGGGAAGCAGGGGGGGAGCGTTGAGGTGGATCGGCTGGATAGAGGGGCACAATAGGGAGCTATTTGAATCAGCGAGGCTTTGAAGGAGTGTTTTGACAATGAGCTCCCGTAATGTGTGTTTCTGTAATGCTTTGAGCCAGGTATTGCTTTCTTGCACCAGAGCCTGACTTCAATGATTGCTGTGTGTTCATTCACTGTACTCTGCAAATGCACTGATTGCTAAGGAGTATGCATTTTCGCAGCAACCACTGTGATTTTTAGACAAATAAAAACTCATTTTTTCCATAAATACATTTTTATTCATCAGAAATACAAACGCTTCTCTTTTCTAAAAGGGACATGACAGTTAAGAGCACATTTCAAAATGAGGCTCTCACAGCAGGGTGCATGTCCAACTGTCATTCAGAAACATGTCCCTAGGGGTGGAGTGCATGGGTTACTGGGACAGCCCGGGAACATGCAAGGAATGTGTGTGGGGATGGGTCGGGGGTGGGGAGGACATGGAAGGCAGTTATGTATGGGCTGCAGGGGTGTGTGAGCATGGATGTGTTCTGCTTTCAGTGCAGTCAGGGACTTCAGCATGTCTGTTTGGCCTTCCAGAAGCTGTATCATCTACTCCTGCCCCCGTATCATCCCTGTTTTCTCTCCTGGCTATCCATTCTCAGTCTTTCATTTATAGTCTCTCCGTGCTCTCTGTTCGCCATCAGCTGCATCAGACGAATGTAATACCTCCCTGAACATGTCTTCCTTATTCCTGCTGGTTTATCTCATCAATTGGAGCTGCTCATCCGGTGTGCAGGAGCAAACCCTCAAGGGCTCATCTGCAGTACCTAAAGAAACAATAGACGGAGACACCATTTTGAGTGCAGTCTCAGCCTTGATTCAGCCTTGATACACCACTTTCTAACTTTCCCTTGGCATGCACACAGCACTACGAGAGCCCTAACCATGGTGAGTTCGGCCTGGGATGGAGAGGGGAAGATGGGAGAAAGGATTGGGAGGGTTTCACAAGGGTATCAAATACAAGTGCCCAGGGGCCACTATTCTGAATACTGGCACTGTTTTCCATAGGCGGGGGTGATAGCAGCTGATGATATGCTCCTGAGGGTAACCAAGGATGCAAGGGGGCAGCTCCTGCATGTGTGCGGCTACAAACTCGGTCTGTATACTGCTCACCTACGTGTAGCTATGGTGCCTGCAGATGTAATTGCTGATTGGTGTGGCAAACTTTCCTACCGCAGGGGGAAGGAACAAGGCAGCCCTCCCAAGGAATCTTCAGCAGAGAATTGCAGAGTACCTCCAGGAAAGTTTCTTAGAGATCTCTGTGGAGGATTCCCTGCACATCCCGGTGTGGATCAACAATCTTTTCCTCAGGATTGCCTCTGCATAGCTGCACAGGGGAATGAGAAGCTGATGCAATCAATGGTAGTCTGGGTTATTTCTATTCCTCTCCTACCCTGGAACAAAAGTAAACAGGAAGTGGAATTTCAAAAATTCCCAGGCCTTTAAAGGAAGAAGGGCACATGCCTGTGTACCTGACTGCAGAGCAGCAGAGTTCAAATGATGGGCATTGTGGGACACCTCCTGGAGGCCTCTTAGGGCAACATAAGCAACACTGTGTCTACACTGGCACTGTGTCACTCTAATTTCATTGCAAAAATTTCTATGCCTCTCGTCCAGGTGGCTTTATTATGTCGGCGTAGCAGGAGAGTTTAATCTGCGGAAGGAGCATTGCACATCCACTTGTTTTGTCAATGAAAGCTGGCTTTTGTCGACAAAACTCTGTATTGTAGACATGCCCTTAGATTGTAAGCTCTTTGGGGGCAAAGACTGGATTTTTGTTCCATGTTTGTATAGTGCCTAGTACAATGGGATCTTGTCCTAGACTGGGGTTCAGAGGTGCTAGGATAATACAAATAGTAATAACATTTTCAAAAGTGGTCACAGGGTTTGGGTCCATCCAGTTGGGTACCCAGAATTTGAGACCCCCACAATCACTGATCTTTTTTGAAAATGTAAGTGTAAAGGACTTGGTAAAGGCTGCACAGTGAGTCAACAGCACAGCTAGGAAAGAACTCAAGACAGCTTGCTTTCCCTTCCCATGCTCAGTCCAGCAGATCATGTTGCCACTTCCCATGTGCTACTTATATTGCTGCCTCTTTCTCAGTATGCTCCTTAGTAAAGCTGATGTCAGAGCTGGAACAGAGACAGGGTCCGTTGATGAGGACACGCAGGTGAATGAGGACAGACACAGAGACGGATTTAAGTGAGAGGCCATAACTTAACTTAGGGCAGATAACACTGGGAAAGGGTGTTATCTCCCTGTACCAGGCATTTAAGTAGGCCCATTGCAGGGTTCCCATCATATAGCCCATAACTCAGGGTTGACTCTCCTCAGCTTACCCCAGGATTCAGCTCACTTTGCGGAATCCTCTCATCCTGCCTTCTGTGAAGGGAACAGAAGGTACCAAAAAGGGACCTTGGACTGGGAAGACTTCAGATTTCCCCTGTTCCCAGAGGCTTGAGGTCCACCAATGAAATCCCAAGTCTTATTTCTGTACACCGGCCCTTTTGGCGTTGTATCCGTACTGGACAGCAGCCACAAGATGCAGCAAAGGAAACATTCATATACATTACTAACATTAAATTCTTCAGTCCTATTCCTGTTTAACCTAGCTCTGCCTTCATGATGCTGTGAGGAAGGTGAAAATGTGTATATACAAATATTGCTTTAAGGGAACTACTGGCATTAATACTTGTCAGCTCTTAGCCTCCTGACAATATATCATTACAGTTGCTATTTGAATATATTCTCATTTGGGTGAAACCTACAACTGAAATGGATTAATTAGTAATGGCTTCGTTACATAAATGTGAAATATATTTATTGTTTATTTTGGGGCTATCAACCATTTTGGCAGCTCTTTCTGGTATACTGAACATTCTCCAACACAATCCCAGTTTATGCAGAGCATGTGAAGTCTGAAGACATTTAAAAAGGGAGAAGGGGAAGCTGAAAATAGCGATAAGTATATAAAATATGAGATTTAACAATAAAATTACTTGATATGATAGATTTTCTGCATTTAAATGTCCTAATTGTCAACCAGAGGAGGTAGCTGTCTAGAGTGATAAGAAATTAGAGGAAGCTTAGTGTTAGTAATAGGATAACATGTCTCTGAGTTGACTGTATCCATCTACTTTTATACAAAAATATATTAGGAGATTCTCTGGTCAGACTTTTATTTCCCCTGAATGTACTTCCCTCCTCCCAGTGTCACTAATTTTCTTTTGCTCAAAAAGAGTTTGGAGAAACTAATCCTACCACTGGAGACTCTGGGACACTCCTGTACGCAAACTAGGTATGAAGCCTCCAGTCCCATAGTATTTGTTGTTGCAAAACTCCCATATGCCTTTAGGGATAGATACACAGTAATGAAATAAACCAACTAAATGTATTAACTAACCTTCCTGCTTCATCTACTCACTTGTTCTGCTGTCTGATGATAACACAGCAGGGCCTTTCTTATGCTCTCAGAATAAATATTTCTGTAGGGCTCAGTGTTTGTCCAGAATAAGGACTGCATGGGTGAGCCCTCCAGTAGTAATTGCCACTAAATTCTTCCAACAGTTTCCACTCTCATAAAGCAGAATATGGAGGGAAACCACCAGTGGACAGATTCTCCCCTCCCTCAACTCTCTTACAACTCCTGATTCCCTCCTACCTGGCCTCGCTTCCTTCTGCAGCAAAGGCACTAGAGATGGGGTGGGGGGCAAAGGTCAATTGCCCCACTTCTCTTTTTATACAGGGGAGGCCATACCCCTCCACTTTTTAAAAATGGCTGGAATGGAGCGTGCCATGGCCTGGTCTGGCTGGCTGACACCTACTCTGCATTGTGCCGGCAGCTGGGCCTTTACCTGCTGGCTACTGAAAACATGGTGGTAGCTCCTCTCAGTGCCAGGGACCGGCTGGGTCTAGGAAGCAGGATGGACCCGCTACCCAAGGGCCCCAGGCTTACCAACAGGGATGGTAAAATAAAGAGAGAGTGTGTGTGGGGGGGAGGGGGCTGGGGCTCCAAGAGGGTTGGGCTGGTGAGGGGAGAGGCTCTTGAGGTCTCAGGGGGTGAGGAGGTTGGGAGTTGGGCTGGTGGTGGGAAGGCAGGGACTCCGGGAGGATTGGGTTGTTGGTGGGGTGCTCCCTCCAGGGTTTTGGGAGGGGGGGGCTGGTGGAGGGGGCTTGGCCCCCCTCCCAACACTTTTGTAGTCCTTCCGATGCCCATCTTTAGAGCCCTGCACGGATACACAAATGTGTATCCGCATCCAAGCCGCGATCTGCAAAAATTATCTGCGGATGCAGATATCTGCGGATTTGCAGGGCTCTACACTGGTGGCCGGGCTGAGGCTCTGAGGCAGCACCACCTCTGGAGCCTGGTCGGGGAGAGACGCGTTGGCAGCTGTGGGGAGCCACGGTGGACCCTCCACCTGCCCTGGGCGTGGGGCCCAAGCAGCCCCCTGCCCCTGTCACTGCCCCCCAGGCCCTCTGCCCAGGGCAGGTGGAGGATCTGCGCCGTCGTTCGTCACAGCTGCCTGCCCGCTCTTACCGTCAGAGCCCTGCACGGATAAAAAATTTGTATCCGCGTCTGCTCTGGTATCCACAGAAATGGTCCACGGATATAAAGCAGATACCTGCAGATTTGCAGGGCTCTACCCATCTTCTGCAGCATGAGAGAGATTTCCCCACATCCTCAGAAGTAAACACTGTTATGAATTGAACTGACTGAAACTTGCAAACCGATTGACTTAAAATCAACGTATATAACAGTATATGGTATGATGATCTGCATCTGTTCACTTTCAACTGTCACGCATTTAAAAATGCTTGAAAGTTTTTTCATTCTTTGGAGGGAATTGTTCTTTTACAGAAGGTGGATGACCTCTACTGTGGGGAACAGTCCCTTTGTCAGACATGAGGGAATATTATTGCTGAGAGTCTGAGAAAGACCCTGTTGTGTTATCACTCAGCAGAACCAATTGGGATAGAATGCAGGAGAGTTGGTTAATGTATTTTGTCTCTTGTATTAACTACTGTATATCTAAACCCAAGGCTGTTAATTTTTCTCTGCACTAGACAGACTCTGAAGTAGTCTGAATCTGCCTAGTTGATTTCATACTCTAACAAAAGTGTTGCTAATACACTTGCTATTTAGTTATAACTGTTAAAGCTTCTGCTTATGGTAATAATTTCAGAAATGGTACCTTTTCTGATGCGAAATCAGACCAAATGAAATGTCCTTTCTCGCCTGCCAAAATATTAGACACTGACTAATGATAGTTTATGATGCTCAAGACGGAACAGCCAAATTTCATTGCTGAAAAAATGATTATAGAAACTTTAAAAGCTGTGAAACATGCATGGGCATCAATCACAGATTTCTTTATGGGAAAGATGGACCATTTAATGGTAAGAATAGAAGGGCAGGTTTCAGCAAAAGCAATTAGTAATGAATTCATGGGATCGAGTTCCTAACTTAGATCATTAATCTTTTAAAATTTGTGTTAGCCAAATTAGTGCTTTGTTGGTCCATTTCAGTTAATTTAAAAATAGAGAGCAGTCTTTAAAGACACTTTAGTGAAAAATAAAAATCTCACTCCAAAGAATCTGTCACAAGCTTAAGTCTTGCACTTGTACTGGTAGTTAAATAAAGAAATGCAGATCTGATTAACTGTTGCCTGGAATTCTTTTGAGCTTGTATCTCTTTAGTCGGAAGTAAAAAAAAAATGAACTGCATTATAGTGATTTAAATGTTTAATTAGAGGACAACCCATAGCTGTAAATAAAAGTCTGATTGTAGAGAGAGAGAATTAGCAGGGGGCTGAGAAAAAACTTATGTTTCACAGAAGGGGGTTGGTAGTGATTAAAAAAAATTACATGGGTTTGAACTAAATGGCAAAACAATAGCATTGTTGTATGCAGCGTTGTAGTTGTGTTGGTCCCAGGATATTAAAAAGACCAGGCGGGTGAGGTAATATCTTTTATTGGACCAACTTTTGTTGGTGAGAGAGACAAGCTTTCAAGCTTATACAGAGCTCTTCTTCAGAGCTTCTAAAACAAGAGCATATTTGTCAGACCATTTGCGTGAATATCTCCAGTTGGTGTAGGCTGTTGATTTGCCACTGCTCAGCCAGCTTGTAATAAACTGGACCCAACTAAAATTGGAAAGGCAGATTATTTCGCGCCATCCTGCAGCCACCCCCGTGTAGAGTGCAGAGATGGGTGAGTGAAGTCTCGGTGGTTTTTCATTCAGACGAATAATAGGCACTTGGTCTCTCTGCAGAAGCATCCCCAGGAAGGGTTTGGTATATGTTCTGCTCTGCTTTTCAGTGCTGTTCTGCTCGGAGTTACGGTGCACCCCAACATTTCACTGACAATGTGTGTCTTTCAGGCACGTTAGCCAGGTGCTGTTTAAACTTGTTAGGAGCCCATATAAATTGTCATCAGTGATGCAGCAAATACCTGGATGATGCACAGTATGTGGCATTGTTATTGACAATCTGTCCTATGATGCCTGGTGGCCATCTCCATTAGTGAGGCCACCAGAGCCTAAGGGTACGTCTTCACTACCTGCCGGATCGATGGGTAGTGATCGATCTGTTGGGGATAGATTTATCGTGTCTGGTCTAGACGCGATAAATCGATCCCTGAACGTGCTCCCCGTCAACTCCGGAACTCCACCGCTGCGAGAGGCGGAAGCGGAGTTGACGGGGGAGCGGCAGCGGTCAAGTCGCCACCGTCCTCAGGGCCAGGTAAGTCGACCTACGATACGCCAACTTCAGCTCCGCTATTCGTAGCTATTTGCATAGCTGAAGTTGTGTATCATAGGTCGACCTCCTCCCCCCCATAGTGTAGACCTGGCCTTAGTTAAATAAAGCTGTGCTATTAACTGCACTTGCCAGGGTCTCCTGCGTCTGATGGAATTCACTGGCATGAGGGAATGAAGAGCAGAGCATCAGCTCAGGGATTACTGACTACAGATATAAATATCGTCCCACTGTATGTTCCATTCTATGCATCCGATGAAGCGGACTGTAGTCCACGAAAGCTTATGCTGAAATAAATGTGTTAGTCTCTAAGGTACCACAAGTATTCCTTTCTTATTTTCTTTTTGCTGACACAGACTAACACGGCTATTACACCTGAAACCTGACTACAGATTGCTTCACCTGCTGTGTTGTCAGGAAGTTCACCATATCATCTTATTTGTGCTAACTTCCTTAAGTCTTTCTTCTGCTCTTGCACAATGTCACACCACCTGCCTCCAGGTTGCTGAGCAGGATGATCTCATATGGACTCCTCTTTTCTGCACACACTTCTGTGTGAAGTTCAGTAGGAAGTTTCATTCAATAAGATTGCTTGCATGAGGAAAGTGAACAGGATTTGACTTTATTCTTGGGAGAGACAAAGTGTTTATTGGGGTCATAGGTATGTCTAGTCATCATCACAGCTTTGTTGGTGTCATTTTTTTTATACGAGAGAACATTGGCTAAGAGTTTTGGGATTTAACTTCCTTTAAACGGCTTCTGTAGAAAGTGCTCTTTTGTTGTTTATTATCATGACTTTTTCAAAGCATTTAGTTCAGAACACAACCCGTCTTCTGCTGATGGACATGTTCCTGCTCCTATTAAAGCCAGTAAGAGAGTTGTCATTGACTTTACTGGGAACATGATTAGACTCCCAATAGGGACCATGCCAATTTACAGGAAAACAACTGCAAGGAGGCTATGGTTGGTACTCCTAATATGTTTTGTACAGTCACATAAATCTTGAGCTGGAATTACTCCATGTAACTCAGTGCAGCTCAAAACCGCCAAAAAAAAAAAGAAAAGAAAAAGCTGTAATATTACATTGTTACCAGCTCAATTTAAGGCACCCTGCCTATACCATACTGAGGTCTCAAGGCGTGACCCGGTCAATTTAGGGCACTCCCACCCTTTCCCTTAGGAGGGCTCAGGGTGTAAGGCACCTATCCTTACCCATGGGGCTCAGAAAGAAACCTGGTCAATTTAAATACCTGCCATTTCCCTCGGGATTCAGAGCCTTACACAGTTGTGCTCTAAACATTTATTTGTTAGCAATACACAGAGAATATGTATACCAAGCAAATCTCTTATGCTCACCGCTCCCAATATACAGACATATTTCACCTGATAGCCAGTCAGGGTTAATTCATCTGGGGGTTCCCGGCAATGCCTCTGCACGTCACAATCATGCAGAGGAGTCAGAGTTCCAGCAGCTTGATGTTGAACCGCAGTCTGGAAATGGTTCCCAAAGATCATTGTTTTTCACTTACATTACATAGGTAAAAGTAGCTCCCTCCTTCAAATTTACTAAACCTATCACATTATCCCACACTCCTAAATAACAAAAATTTTAACCAATTATGCACTGGCACCTATGTGTCTTCCTTGCTGCCCAAGTTCTTTACATTTTGTCTTTCATGCCCAAATTTTAACTTAATTGTGACCTTCTCTATTTGTGCAGATGGTCAGCATAAAACGCTGATCAGAGCTTATCTTACCATTTGTTGAATCTCTTTCTGTATCCTCTCTAATTTCCCAGCATCTTTACAACCTTGGTGGTTATAACTCTTGTGAGGGACATTCCTGAGGTGGGGGTGCTTTATTAGCAGCAGAACATTCCTTTTTTCTGTTTTAGTGGTGAACTCCCTGAATTTCACCCAAGGCTGGTTTAATGAGGGGGAGGGGAGAGAGGAGGGTTGAGGTCTACAACATGGTCACGATGTCAGATTATTATTTTCTTTAGTTTATAGCTACATAAAAAAACACTTGTCCCAGGTTCCAGGCACCTACCTGCATATCCCTACCACATGGCCCTTGCATAGAATATAGTTTTGTATGTCATTATTTAATTACAAGGAGACCATAATGCAAAAAAATGTACAAACGTGTCAGTAAGAATATTGTACTCTACACTAGCATCCTTTTTAGCAGCTTTTGAGAGCATGCCAACATACCACTCAAGGGAGGCAGTGTGGGAAAGACTAAAATATAATTTGATGTTGTACTAATAGGGTAAGATCTTCTGTAGAGATGTGCCTTAAGGGAAAGCAAAATGTCAAGTGTAGCACCTTCAAATAAGAAAAGCACGTTGAGCTGTGATTCTGTTAGATCTTAGGTTCAGTCCTGTCAGCTTGGATCTTGTAAAGGTAAGATGTGTCTAATGGTAGAATGGAGGCTTCAAAGAAAATCTGGGTACTGCAGTAACCCCAACAGTCTCTATAGGTCTCCCCTCTCTGAGAAACCCCCAACCCTGTTATCCCCACCTTGCCTCAGTCTGAGCTACTGCCAGTCACCACCAAGCCCCTGTTTACTGAGCCAGACAGCAGTGTAAACGCCACTCATCATAGGAAAGGGGGTTCGGACCTGCTGCCTTCCTCTGCCTCCCAGTACCTCTATGGGCCTTAGACCAAGTCCTGCAGCCTGGGGAGTTGCCAGCCTGGGGAGTTGCCAGCTCCTCTGGCTTTCCCCAGCCCTGCTTCACTCCCAGTACCCTTTCTGCAGGCAGCCAGGCCCTGCTCTCGCCCAGCCTGGAAGGAGACTCTTTTTGGGCCTCTGGCTCACAGCCTTTTTATACAGGCCAGCTGTGGCCTGATTGGGGTGTGGCCCAGCTGCAGCCCCTTCCCCAATCAGCCCATCTTAGCAGCTCTCACCCGCAGCCCTCCCCCAGGGCTGAGTTTAACCCTTTTTCTGCTGGAGTGGGGAGCCGCCCCAGTACACATGGATAAAGAACAATGTAATCAAGGCACACAGTGGGATAACATTTAGAGTAAAAGTAGAGTCAGTGACAGTTGGAATTGCAGAGAACTCCAGAAGAAGAGAGGTAATATTGCTACTAGGGAATAAATTAACCCTAGTCCTCTGCTCTGAGAAGCACCCAACAAAGCCTGTGCTGGGGGGGGGGGGGGAATTAGACAGTCCCAAGGCTATTACCATTTTGTGCTGAAGTGTTTTTATTAAAAAGAAAAAAAGCTACCACAAATCAAACAAATAGGACATCTTTTAAAGTCCTCAAAATTATTGTATCATAAATATGCTATTTTATTAGGGGAAAAAGCCTCTAGGGAATTAATGCTTGAGTAGGCAAAACTCCTGCTGGAATATGCTTTTGGGGAGTACCTCTCCAGGCAAAATCCTGCTAGCTCTGTCCTTTGAGCTCCCCTGGAGGAGGTCTTTATGCTTGCAGAGATCAAACAGACCACAGGCAAGGTACTCTTATTACTCTATCACAGTAATGACAGCTAGATCCCATGTAAAACTGGATGCAGCTGTCTTCTCAGTTCCTCTGGCACATAGCTGACTACTTTGCCACAAAGCTGTTTCATTTAGAAAAGATATAGGTTTTCATATGAATAGTTGGTAGAGTTTTGTTCCTGTATAAGAGAGATGAAAAAAGACCAAGAGAGCCATCAGATTTTCACACAATATTGATTTGTATCCTGTAGATACAGCACATTTGTTATTAAGCTGAGCAACAACATTATTTTTTACACTGGTTTGGGATAAATTTGTTACATATACTAAACTGTTTACATAATGAAATTTAATTATCCTTGCATCATATTTCCAATATTCATATTTTTAGTCATTAAAAGCCAGTGCATACTCTTCCTTTCTGTTAAGAGATTGAGGCTTTGAATGTGTAGATGAACTCTGTCATTTACAGTGATATTATGTTTAATGCTTAAAATATCAATGACAATCTCTAGAAAAGAATACTATTTAATTGTGGACAATTAAGGTATCTGCAGAATACTGTATTTTGAAGGTTACTGTATACAGAATACTGTATTTTACTCTGATGAATACAGTATGATGTATGAATGTATTGATACAATACAGTCTGATGTATTGTATGACTACTGTATACACAATACTTTATTTTGAAGGTTATTGTACAATTATAATGTAAGTACATGTTTATTTTTGAAGACTATTGCTGTAGCCTATTCTTTAGATTTTTTTCGCAACTCACAAACTAATATGAATTGTTTGTATTGTGGTAAGGTCCAGACACCTGGGTTATAATCAGGATCAATTGTTCTAAGTATTGTATAAAAGAGAAAGAAATCCCAAGAAGTTTACAATGTAATTTAAAACAAGTCACAACAATTGGGTGTAACAACAAACAGAGGGCGTGGAGAGAGAGGATGAGAATAACACTATTAAGAATAGGTAGATAGTCAAGCTGTGCGAGACGAACTGATGGCTTTAAGATGTTGCTGCTTAGATACGCTGAACAGTACCTAGCACAAAGGAGTGCTAGTCCAGGACTGTGGGTCTTACGTGTTACCACAATATAAATAATAATAATGTTTTAACTAAACATAATTAAGTAAACGCCTAGCAGTTCTGATTGAAATAATCAGAAACAAATAGCTGGGCTTATCTTTATAGGTTACAGACAGATACATAATTGTCTGCTAAAGATATGGACGATGCAAAACGTGTTGGGTGAGTAGAAGGGAGTCTAAGGTGGAATAACATATATGCTGAGCAGTTGGAGGAGAGAAGTAACATTTTACTAGAATATGCAAGTAGGTGTAAATTCAAGTAGGCCACCATCTACTTAATCTTGTACCTCTTTACACCTTCTTCCTGCTAATTGGCATGTCTCTAACACCAGTTCAGACTCCTGCACACTTCGACTCATACTGTGACTGGGGCATCTTAATATCGATCAGCTGAACACAGGTTATGTGTATGATGGCTCAAGTTACCCTTTGGTAAATGTGTAACTTAAACCATCTTACGATGTCACCAGACGCCACCGGTGTGGTGCTCTGCTCTATCTTATGTTGATACCAGTTGGCTGCATGTGTGTGTTCACTCTGTGTGCTGCCCCGGCTCTGCAGATCGCTGGCACAGCAGACCCCGAGAGAACCCCCAATGATCAGACTCCGATAAGGTACGAAGGCACCTGGCCAGGTTTATTGTCAAATGAAACACAGTCTCTAGCTCACCGGATCAGATGTCTACAGTTCTGCTAGGGACACTCCACTGCCCCCTAGGCTGGACAGAGACGCCGCCCCAGGGATGCATTCTTATACACAGGTACAAAAAAGTTACATATCATTCCTGACGTATTGAGTTGTAACCCCTCTATGTAGCAAGGTACAACCCCTCTACGCAGTAAGGTGCTGCCTCTCACCTTGTACATGTTTGTTTGAACAAAACAACTCTATCCATCATATTACCCTTTTGCCCATCTTTTGGATGGGTCAGCCTGTTCCTTGTTATCTGTGTGGAATGTGCAAGTATAGGAGTGTTCTGGTACCTTTTAGGTACGTGTATTTTTGCAACAATACTTTCCTTGCCAGCTTCTGTGAGCAGGGCCTGCCTCTGGCTCACAGCCTAACTTTGCTTTATATTAACAAAGTCTTGACCATTACTTTAGTTCAGGCCCTAGGCCTCATACCAGGCCTCTGATACAAGGGTTTATGTTTCACGGCCTCATCTTACTACGCTTATCACCTGTGACTTTGGTTCATTAATACTGAGGACCCCATGCTCCTCTGTGTGGGTTTGTATTTGCAGTTTCCTCCTATTTCCTCCATCGCAGGGATGGGTCATGGAAGTCACAATGTTTTTCATCCCAAAGCCTGTGGCTCATTCATTCGCTTTAAAATGCCTTATTTAAATAGCGATAGTATACAACCTGGATACATAGCTCTTTATACTGTGATCTTATCAAGAGCTCAGACAAAGCAAGGCTGGGCCTGACTAGGAATCACATGATTCCTTTGGGATGAATGAATGAAAAAAGGAACCAAGGCTGATGAAAAGGCTGCTGTGCCAAGGGAAAATTCACTTCTGGTGAATGCTGGGGAACACTTGAACTGCCACTTCCCCTGGGGGCTCTGCTTGGGGAAAACATCTGGAACTTGTATATAAGATTCTGTAAGCAGGCCCGTTGATGGAGACACTTGTGAAGATACACTGAAATGTGTATCTGTGGCTTCAATGGACATGAATACTCCCTGGTCTCTTTTGGGTTCACTCTAGGTGGCTTCTGGTCCCCAGAAGAGTTTGGGTTATTGAATGCATTCACATAAGGTATTAGTTACTGCTATCTCTCCATGATGATTTTGTCATGCACAATATTAGGATTTGCTTTATATATATTTCTTTTCCTTTTTTATTTGCAACATTCTCCACTAATTTCCCTTGGTAGGCTCTGACAATGCCACATAGTGTAAGAAGTAGCTTCAGACCATGGAACTGGGCTGCATCAGTATTCTGGCCATTGATCTGCTTGGTGTTTGAGTTAACCCCATTCCTTACTCTTCATTCATCCACAGGGATCAAGTGACCACCTTATCCAGGTTCGGAAAATCTTTGTTTATATGACTTTTGTGAATTTCCATCTAATAATCAGGTAACTACTGTCAACACCCCCGATTTGATGGGAGCAGTTAGATTAAAGAAATCACTGAACTCATGTTGTGGTTATAGTTGTTTTCTCAGATGGCATCACTAGAAATGAAACAGAAAACTTTTGAACGCAGCAACACTGCTCTGAACACGGACACATTACTTCTACTTTCCAATTTGAAGGGATTGGGGGAAATGTCACATTTTGTCATTTAAATCATTTGAAGGTGAAGTGTTTTTACTAAAACATAAATTTTAGTTGGTATAGTTCTGTGAACCAAAACTGGCTCTTTTAGCATATAAGAGCAATAATCTTTGAATGTCTCTTGTTTCTTGATGGACTGGAAAATATAGAATATTGTGAAAATCTCAATATATCATGTTTAAAAATCCTCCCCATCTGTG
Source organism: Chelydra serpentina (assembly GCA_037349315.1). Lineage (NCBI taxonomy): Eukaryota > Metazoa > Chordata > Testudines > Chelydridae > Chelydra > Chelydra serpentina. The sequence continues at coordinate 15,144,162 of JBAIAC010000033.1, forward strand.
AGTGAACTGAATCATTCTTAAGTTTCCCATCTGTTCCTTGTTTCCATCTGAATCAGCTGTGAGGGAGTAAAACCTACAGTTGCTCAGTTCTTCCCTTTGGAAGACTTCCAAACAATAACAGAGTGAACACAATTAAGAATTTTTTAAAATAAATGTATTGCACTTATTTTTATGAACCAGATTTCTACTTTTAGAGCTGGGGACTAAGTCACTAATAGTTCTGTGTCTGATCCTTGAATACGAAGTAGGTTTTTCAAGACTTGTTTGTCTCTTGTGACAAAACTGACACTAGGCCATGTTGTATTTATGTCTTCAATACAAAGCAGCTGGGGGGATACATTGGATTTCAATTAATCATTCTAACTGCTGTAAGAGGTGGTGTATTTAATAGTCAATTGGAGCATGGAAAAATAGTGCAGTGGAAGACAAAATAATTCATTTTTTTACCTCAGTGTATATTACAGACCATTTCTTTAAATAATTGGTCGTAATGTGAGTGTCTAAACTGTTCTTTTGCTTCCAAATCCCTCATCTGATTCACTGCTGCTAAGGGGATTCGCTTAAAGTAGAGATGCTCCTAAAACCAAACTGCCAAAACCTGGGGTTCAGCTACCTATAGTAATTTAGTTTTTTCACGAGAGCCACTCCTTTCCCTTGCATTCTTCTTTGTTTTTATTCTTGTTTCACATTTATGCAGTTACTTTGAAATATGTGGTTATTGAATTTTCAGATAAATCCTATGGAAGAGAGAGGAAATTCTGAGTGTTCTCTGATGTGGCCTGGTGTAAAACTAGTACCTAAATTCAGTGGAGTCACTCCTGATTTACACTGACTAGGTGTGACGGAGTAGGGAGCGAGGTGGATTTGACCTGGGAGGCTTGCGGGGGAGGTTCACTGGGACCTGCTGCATTGGGAATGTGAGACTTTACCTTATGCTGTAACATGAGCCAGGAGGGGGGTTGGGAGGTGACACCTTTGGCTGGGAGAATGGACAAAGGCTAGAGGAGGAGCCCCGGGGGACGGGAAGAGAGCCTGCTGGGAGGTTTTTGTCTGCTTGGTTTCAGTTTGGAGCTGGGTGGTGAAACGCAGGGAGCCCCAAGGCTGGGGTCTAAGCTCCCTGCCTCCCAGAAGGGCCCGACTGAGGGGTCCTGTTTGTACTAACAAGCTCTGTTTGGACTGTGTTCCTGGCATCCCCAATAAACCTTCTGTTGTACTGGCTGGCTGAATGTCACAGTGAATCCCAGGAAGAAGGGTGCAGGGCCTGACTCTCCCACACTCTGTGACACTAGGGTAACTGGGAAGAGAATTAGTCCAGTTGCCCATTTCTTATGTAATTTGTCTATATAAAAATCAGCCTTCTTTCTGGGACATTTCTTTGGGTTTAGCACCCTTGATTTTGTTTTTGAGTCAGCTTACTTCCCCAATGGCTGCATAGTTATACTAGACATTGCTCATCCCTAATCTGTTTTAGCAGCTAAAGTAGCATAATTATGGGGTAATGGAAAATTCCAATTCAGCAATTAAAAAAATATATTAGAATCAACTCTGGGAATTCTTCATGGACCACATCTGGTCTATGGAATTAATTTTGGGGGGTACTACATACAGATGAATAATAAGGACACACTTGCATTTAGAACCTGGAATTCAACATGTGAAGATATCAGCAGATACTAATGGGATGGATGTCTCTCACAGATTTTCCATGGCTTCTTGGAGACATGTTCAATTTGTAAATGTTTAATCACAACTTTCGGAGTAATTAGCAAACCAGTAGTCCCTCAACAGAAAATTGTTTTTGGTGACTTTAGGAGTTTTGAAACACTTGTTACATATTATGATAGATAAGAACTGTCCTTTATTACAAACAAATAAGTAGGTTCTGGAAGCTTTGATTTGTGTTGTCTTTTGAGCAAACCTGCCCTTGGTTTGATAGTTGCATGGGAGCAGTTGCATTTTGGTACTGTAACACTCCTACCTACTATTTTTATGTTAGAGAGAGCGAGCTGTTTTTCAGCCTGTAATGTTTATTTACCTCAAGTCACTTGATGTAACAACTCCTGGCGTGACTTAGTTCTAAGTAAACTTCTTTGCACAATCCACCTGAAAATGGAATACTTAGTCCAGAGGGCAAATTGAAAAGTGCTGCCTAATTTTAACCAGTTGTTTCCAGTCTTTTGTGTGTGTGTGTAAGTCTAGCTGTTTTTTTGAAAGTTCATGTTTGTGCAGGTCCTGTGGCTTGACACACTTGTCCACTTCAGTATGAAAATTCAACATACACTGTTTTAGCCTAGGGGGGGTATGGTGGGGGGAGGAGACCCTTTTGGGAGGGCTACCACAATTCATTAGGCCAGTAAATGGTAGAAAGGCTTGCAAGGCTTTGCATTCCAGCTGCAAGATGGCTCCTTTAATTAAAAATGTGCCTATAATTTTAGCATACTTACACTTTTACACTGCATTATATTATTATTCACAAGATTAAAAGAACGTGAAGGTTGTGACCAAACTAGTAAAAAGCTGGAAATTCATCATAGTTCAAGTTCAGATGAACCATCTGTTCTCTGGTACAGCACAACAGGGCTCTGTAAGAATATTATTAGGAAAATTTGCGGTTGGATCTAGGAATGGGACACTATAGCTTATAATACATTTTACTCTTAATTGTGCCTCAAGTTGCATTTATTTCACAATGTTGATAATATTTTATTGTAAAGTCTGGTGTGTGAATTTTCTTTCTTTGTTTAAGCACCCCAGTCACCACCAACCAAAATAGTTCATCACTTTTTCACTTTGTCATGGTTACAAGGCTAGGTGCACCTCTGGCCCTTCTTTGGCCTCTCTAAGTGCACTCCCATATGGCCTTACCTTTTCTAGGGTAGAATCAATGGTGTTCCCACTCTTAGATTGGGTCCCAGGCCACAAAACTCTGTAGACCAACTATGCTAACCACAAAGGATCTGAAGGGAAGTTGTGACCAGTGATGAATACAGTAACCAGACAGCTTTCTCAAACAAAAGTATTGTTTAATCTTAACAGTAGGGATAAGGCATAACAGTAAGAGAACAAGGATTTTTAAAACAATGCGAGGTCTATATGCATGTCTATCTTACTTAAAGCCCTATCGCCCTAGGATGGAAGGAAGGCTTAACTATTTCAGACCTTTCAGCGCAAGGTCTGTCTGTCTTCCTGAACAGCTCCTAAGCAACTGCCTCACCTCTGGTCAGAGTGAGTGTTTGTAACTCTTCATTGTCCTTCTGACCTTTTGGCTCTCAGCCTTAGCAAACAGGCCGGCTCACTCAGCTGAAGCAAGGGAAGTAGGTTATTCAGAGTTATAGCTCCTCAGGCATTGTCTCTTAACCCTTGAAATGTTTATCTGGCCTTCCTGATTATTTCCCAGCCACCTGACATTAAACCATCATATTAAACCGTCACCTTGCACCTTCCTCCAGCTTCTCAGTTTAGAAAGTTTACACCAGTGCAAGATCTTTCTCTAACTCACATATTGGTAATTGGGTGTGAGTAGTTTAAGGGAACCACACTTATACCATAATACACACCTCTGAATCTGACTGTTACATGAAAATTAACTTACGTTTTACTTTTTTCCTGTCTGGATGACATTATGAGAGAGGCTAAAAGAGTGCAGCATTTGTCCTACTGGTAGGAGAACTATCCAGATTGAGATGGATTGTCACTAATGCTGTCATTGAATGTTAGGGATTGTGGCAAGGAGATATTTGCTTTGTTATAGTTGAGTCAAATATATATGGAATTTAACAGCTACAGATGTATTAAGTTAAAAGAATTCTTGGTAGCAATATGCTTTTTTACCTGAGTAGCCTGATTATCACTCTTGCCAGTTTTTCTTGCATTTCTTAAGTACTATGAATCTATCTCAAGCAATAGCACAGGACAGATGTTACTTCATAGAGTCACCATGCAAATCTTATAAAATGTGCATATGTGGAGAGTGGGAAAGGTGACTGTACTATAGGTATTGTTTTTCCGTGTATATTGTTGGCATACTCAGTGTTAACCCTCACTAGAAACAAAACAAAAAAGGCTTAGTTGGTCATGTTATCTTACAGTTTATTAGTAATTACATAAGAGATATTCTGATAAGGCCAATAGCTGGAAATCAGTTTAAGTCTATTTGTCTCTTTATCAACTGCTGGCAACAATCACGATGAGCAAAAATTCCCATATTTTTACTTAAGGACTTTTTCAGCTATGTGGAAAGCTCTGAACTGTCCTGATAAATCATAGAAATGTAGGGCAGGAAAGGATCTTGAGAAGTCATCAAGTCCAGTCTCCTGCACTGTGGCAGAACCAAGTAAACCAAAACCATCACCGACAGGTGTTTGTCCAATGTGTTTTTAAAAGCTTCCAATGATGGGAACTCTATGACCTCCCTTGGAAGTCTATTCCAGTTCTTAACTACCCCTATAGTTAGAAAGTTTTTCCTAACTCTAATCTAAATTTTCCTTGCTGCAGATTAAGCCCATTACTTCTTGTCCTACCTTCAGTGGACATGGAAAACAATTGATCACAGTCCTCTTTATAACAGCCCTTAACATATTGGAAGACTGTTAGCAGGTCACAACTCAGTCTTCTTTTCTGAAGACTAAATATGCCCAGATATTTTTCAACCTTTCCTCATATTTCAGGTTTTCTAAACCTTTTATCATTTTCGTTGCTCTCCTCTGGACTCTCTCCAATTTGTCCCCATCCTTCCTAAGTTGTAGTGCCCAGAACTGGACGTAGTACTCCAGCTGGGGCCTCAGCAGTATTGAGTAGAGCAGGGGTTCTCAACCATTTTCTTCCTGAGGCCCCACCCCAACATGCTATAAAAACTCCATGGCCCAGCTGTGACAGCTGTTTTTCTGCATATAAAAGCCAGGGCCAGGGTTAGGAGTTAGTAAGCAGGGCAGTTGCCCTGGGCCCCACACCACAGGGAGCCCCACAAAACTAAGGGCATGTCTTCACTAGCAATGTTAAAGCACTGCTGCGGCTTGTGTAGTTGCGGCATAGCGCTGGGAGAGCTCTCACCTCCATCAGGGAAATAGCTACCAGCGCTGGTGCACTGTCTACACTGGCACTTTACACCCCCGAGTGAGAAAGTTGCAGTGCTGTGAAGTGCCAGTGTAGACAAGCACTAAGTTGCTCAGGCTTTGGCTTCAGCCCTGCATGGTGGGGCTTTGGCTTCCTGCCCTGGGTCCCAGTGAGTCTAATACTGGCCCTGCTTGGCGGCCCCCTAAAACCTGCTTGCGGCCCCCCCAGGGGGCCCCAGACCCCTGGTTGAGAACTACTGGCAGGGCCGGTTTTAAGCCAAACTCCGCCGATCGGCGGCGGGAGGTTTTTGTTTGATTGTTTTGCTCCAACAAAGTTGGTGGGGCCCCGCCGTCGTTATTCACGTGGGGCCCCGCACCCGCTAAAGCTGGCCCTGACTACTGGAGTAGAGCAGGACAATTACCTCCTGTGTCTTACACACAACATTTTTTATTAATACTCCCCAGAATCATATTAGCCTTTTTTGCAGCTGCATCACATCGACGACTCATTCTTTTTGTGGTCCACTGTATCCCCCAGATCCTTTTTGGCAGTACTACCACCTAGGCAGTTATTCCCCATTTTATAGTTGAGCATTTGATTTTTTTCCTTCCTAAGTGAAGTACTTTACACTTGTCTTTATTGAATTTCATCTTGCTGAATTCAGACCAATTCTCCAATTTGTCAAGGTCATTTTGAATGTTAAACCTGTCCTCTAAAGTGCTTGCAATTCTTCCCAGCTTGGTGTCAAATTTTATAAGCATGTACTCTACTCCACCATCCAAGTCTTTAATGACAATATAGAATAGTACCAAAGCAGGACTGACCCCCCCCTGCAGGATCCCACTAGATACTCTCCCAATTTGACATCAACCCATATATAACTTTTCTGAGTACAGTCTTTCAAACCAGATATTCCAGTACCTAAATTTATCCCAGTGGCAATTGAAAGCCAACCAAAATTTGGTGATGAGGCTGTGATGTTGCTCCCTGATTTTTACAATACCCATTGCAAAATTGGACTTGCATTTATAGTTTCTCTTGAAATAAACCTCAGTTCATCTTTTATATATGGGTGAGTAATTGCATGAGGTTACTAAGCAAATCAACTACATTTTGAAACCCGTTAATTGATTGGAAGAATTAAATATTATTAGAGTCCATCCTATTGTAGCATTTAGCTTTAAAATATTATTAATGGTGCAAGTTACATTGATTATAATACTTATAACACACTTATAAGGTGTTGCAGAATGCAACTTATGTTAGGAGTTTGGCAACTGAAACAGAGAGCAACATAAAGAAAAGGAATACTTGTGCCACAAGTATTCCCTTTCTTTTTGCTGACACAGACTAACACAGCTACTACTCTGAAACCTGTCAGAGAGCAACATAGTTGCTATACTATATAAACCAACTCCCTAAACTAATGGATCGAAACCCTCAATAAATCGAAAACTCCAAGGGGAGAGTATTGGTAATTGACATAAGGGTCATTTTTAAATGAATACGTTTGGATGGTATTTGTACTGATGTGGCTGGCTTCAGCCCAGTTTTGATATGATTGTTGCCTTAGTGACCTTGTTATTAAATAAATTTGCTTACAGTTGCTGCTGCATAGGTCAAAGGTGATATTTTGACCACAGAATCTACTTAAATTAGAGGAGAATGAATACACAAAATGTCCTGCCAAAAGCCCGTTAAAGGAAAAACAGGTCCCTAATATTGGGAAAAGGGTAAAAGTGGCCTGGTGGAAATTGCATCATCAGTGGTAATAAACCAGTTAGAAAAGAAAAATAATAACTTGAAAATTAGCAAGGACAGCAAACATCATGCCAGTTGAAGTTTATGCATGTGTATTGTATGCATTGCACAAGACACATAATATTCATAATGCTTAATTCTAACTGGATGAGAACTAATGTAATGTATGTGTTTGTAATTATGTAATTTGGATATATACAATATGTGGGAGATTGTCAGGGGTAGATGAAGCTTCACAGGAGAAATTCATCACAACCCAACTATGCCCTGTTATATTTTTAGACCAACAAGGTCTAAAACCAGGAGAAGGTAACTGGCTATTTTTCTTTTGTAATTTATTTCTTTAATAGTAATTGTGATTTGCAAGGCATACTTTTGGTTCAAATAAATGTTTGTATAAATAAATGTGTGTCTGGGACCCAAGTGTATGGCATTCTCACACAATAGATTCAAATAATTAGAAATGGCAAAGGTAAAGTTGTATTAGATTGGAGCCATCCCTCTGCAAGGGCAGGATATAATCCCTTGACAAAACACAGAGCTTGATCTTGGTCAAAATATAAGAAGCAATCCAGTTTATAAAATGCAGTGTGTTTTACATTAATTCCGCAGAGGATATTATTCTAAAATAACTTATTAAAGATTGCTACTTTTTAATTATCCACCAGGATACAGATCTCATCTCAGATCAAGCAGAATTCTCACTGTACTCATACCTCATCATTTTCATTTTGATTGGCCTGTAGGTGTCACTGTTAAGCAACACAATGATTTTGGGTTTGATCCTTCAGCCCTTACTCTTGAGTAGTCCCATTAAGGTCAATGATATTACTCATGGAGTAAGGAATTAGTCATGGCATGGCTGGTAGACTCATGATTTCCCCTAGTTGAGGAGAAACAGCCAAATGACTGAAGGGCAAAACATATCCTCCCATGGAAAACCCATGTGTGGAAAAGGTGGAAGAGATGTGGAAAAGAGGAAGAAAATGATTTGAGATTCCCTGTCACTCTTTAGTCCAATTAATCCACCGAACACCACCAGGTATCTTCCCTCTTATGGAAGCAGCCAGGATATTAGCCATTGTACTCATGAGGGGTTTGCAGGGTTTAAGGCTGTCTTCAGAGACACTTGCTCCAGGAATTGTGTGTATAACTTCTCAGCTCCCTGACTGCATGGTTGCAGTAGGGCTACCCTGGCCCCACCCTGAGGTTCTCTCTGCAGGATGCCAGGGGCAATACATGACCCATGCCTGGCTCCCCATCTGGCCTGCCCATTGATCCTCTCATGATGCCACATTGGTGGCTAACCCCTCCCCACCACTTTCTGCTTGGTTGGGAACAGATTTGTTCAGAGTGCCTCTACATATATGGATCTTTATAGGTCATGATCTGGCTTGGAGTGTTCATTAGGCCTTGTTGGTCTAAAAATATAGCTGGAGATCTTTATACAAGGCTGATGAAATTATCTTAGTCTGTGCAGAGCTAGGAGATATCCACAATGGTCTTTCTGGGTTCTTCCAGAACTTAATTCTTTTGTCCATAATTTTCTGTTTTTCTCTTTTGTATTCTCTTTTCAAAAACAAAGGCCTATCAAGAATCATAGAATATCAGGGTTGGAAGGGACCTCAGGAGGTCATCTAGTCCAACCCCCTGCTCAAAGTAGGACCAATCCCCAACTAAATCATCCCAGTCAAGGCTTTGTCAAGCCTGATCTTAAAAACCTCTAAGGAAGGAGATTCCACCACCTCCCTAGGTAACCCATTCCAGTGCTTCACCACCCTCCTAGTGAAAAAGTTTTTCCTAATATCCAACCTAAACCTCCCCCACTGCAACGTGAGACCATTACTCCTCGTTCTGTCATCTGGTACCACTGAGAACAGTCTAGATCCATCCTCTTTGGAACCTCCTTTCAGGTAGTTGAAAGTAGCTATCAAATCCCCCCTCATTTTTCTCTTCTGCATACTAAATAATCCCAGTTCCTTCAGCCTCTCCTCATAAGTCAAGTGCTCTAGCCCCCTAATAATTTTTGTGGCCCTGCCCTGGACTCTTTCCAATTTTTCCACATCCTTCTTGTCGTGTGGGGTCCAAAACTGGACACAGTAGTCCAGATGAGGCCTCATCAATGCTGAATGAAGGGGAATGATCACGTCCCTCGATCTGCTGGCAATGCTCCTACTTATACAGCCCAAAATGCCATTCGCGTTCTTGGCAACAAGGGCACACTGTTGACTCATATCCAGCTTCTCATCCACTGTAACCCCAAGGTTCTTTTCTGCAGAACTGCTGCCTAGCTGCTCGGTTCCTAGTTTGTAGCAGGCCATGGGATTCTTCTGTCCTAAGTGCAGGACTCCGCACTTGTCCTTGTTGAACCTCATCAGATTTATTTTGGGCCAATCCTCTAATTTGTCTAGGTCCCTCTGTATCCTATTCCTACCTTAGAGCATATCTACCACCCCTCCCAGTTTAGTGTCATCTGCAAACTTGCTAAGGGTGCAGACCACACCATCCTCCAGATTGTTAATGAAGATATTGAACAAAACTAGCCCGAGGACTGACCCTTGGGGCACTCCGCTTGATACCGGCTGCCAACTAGACATGGAGCCATTGATCACTACCCATTGAACCCAATGATCTAGCCAGCTTTCTATCCACTTTATAGTCCATTCATGCAACCCATACTTTAACTTGCTGGCAAGAATACTGTGGGAAACCATATCAAAAGCTTTGCTAAAGTCAAGGAACAACATGTCCACTGCTTTCCCCTCATCCACAGAGCCAGTTATCTCGTCATACAAGGCAATTAGGTTAGTCAGGCATGACTTGCCCTTGGTGAATCCATGCTGACTGTTCCTGACCACTTTCCTCTCCCCTAAGTGCTTCAGAATTGATTCATTGAGGACCTGCTCCATGATTTTTCCAGGGACTGAGATGAGGCTGACTGGCCTGTAGTTCCCCAGATCCTCCTCCTTCCCTTTTTTTAAAGATGGGAGCTACATTAGCCTTTTCCCAGTCATCCGGGACCTCCCCCGATCACTATGATTTTCAAAGATAATGGCCAATGGCTCTGCAATCACATCAGCCAACTCTTTTATCCCTGGTCATTTGTCCAATCTTCCACTTCTTGTAAGCTTCTTTTTTGTGTTTAAGATGAGCAAGGATTTCTCTGTTAAGCCAAGCTGGTCGCCTGCCATATTTACTTTTCTTTCTACACATTGGGATTGTTTGTTCCTGCAAACTCAATAAGGATTCTTTAAAATACAGCCAGCTCTCCTGGACTCCTTTCCCCTTCCTGTTATTCTCCCAGGGGATCCTGCCCATCAGTTCCCTGAGGGAGTCAAAGTCTGCTTTTCTGAAGTCCAGGGTCCAAGGATTTAATGTAGCATGAATAAAGATGAATTTAAATAATTTTGGCTTTAAAAAAGACTTCACAAAAAAAAGTCATGTTTTTTCAACTGGCTGCAAGCTTACAGTAATGGAATAGCAATTTTTAATAGCCACGGCACTATCTTAATCATCTGAAAAGATTTTTCCAAACACCTTGTTGTTCAGATGTTTTTTATGCCCCCTTAAAGAACAGCTGTATTCCTACTCTTTTAAAGCTGTGCTGTTATAACAAGACATCAGATCAAGCTTTGTCCATCATGTTATATGATGTGACATCAGTTCCAAAAGGACATCCCAAGCCAGAAACTTCTCCTGGGTAATTAATGCCATGATTGATTCTGCCTGAAGTGACACACGTGAAAACGTGACACAATAGCTTCAAAAACGCTTACATAGATGATTCCTTCAAAATATGAACGTCATATTGGAATGGGGTGGCACTCACCTCTTGTGAGTGCCCTCTGTCCAAGTTTATGTGCCTGCACATGCTCTCTCTCTAATTGTGGTAGGTCATCCCTCCGGCCGAGTCCCACACAGTCTGTATGTGAAGCAAACAAACCCTTTCCAGGGTGTAACATCCAACAAATGGTTGGACTTTTCCTGGTGTCTTTTGTCCTGCCTCTGGGCCTGTTTAAGCACTGGGCCCCTTCTCGGGATTGAAACAAACCTCATCCCTTTCTCGGGCTTTGTCCACTCCGCCTGTGGCTGGTGGGGGGACTCAGGCCCACACACTACTCCAGGTCCCAACCTAGGGACCCTATGACTAGCAGCCACTTGCTGCTTTCTTCACTAATGGCTATTGCTACATTCCCTGGCCTACATCCCATCAGCTTCTTGGGTCCTCTATCTGCTCCCTGTTTAAGCAGGACTTCTCTCAGGCCTCTTCACCTAGAGAGCTTATAACAGTCTCTGCCCCTTTTGTGAGGGCTCTCTCTCCAAGGCCTCTGTGCCTGGAAAACTTCACAACCCTATCTCTGCTTAAGCACAGTTTCTCCCCAGGCTCTTTACCTATGGAGACTCCTAGCCAGCAACTTCTTTGTCCAGACTGCTCTGCAGCTTCTTCTTCTTCAGCCAGCCAGGAGCATCATCCTCACTCCTCTAGCACTAGCCAGTAACTGAGCTGTCCAGGCACTGCAACTCCTTTTATGTGAGCCTGCTGGGCTCTGATTGGCTGCCTCCCCTGCAACTGCTATAGGTAGCTTGGAGGACCCAGCTCTACTGCTCTTTTCCCGGTGGCAGGGTGTGGTTAGGACCGCAGAGCCTCCAGCAGGGGCCTGGTACACCCTGTCACACCTGTCTTAGCTAAATCAAGCATGTGTGCAGGGCTGGTGCAAGGAAGTTTCGCCCCCTAGGCCCTGTGCCTTCCCCCCTCAGCTAACACCACCCCCCGCAGCGGCACCCCCCCCCCCGCGGCAGCCTCCCCACCCATCCGCGGGCCATGGCGGGGGGGGGACGGGCTCCCTGCCCCCCCGGCCCGCGATGGGGGGGCTGGGCTCAGCTCCCCCGCAGTGGGGGGGGGGCGCTGGGCTGTGATCTCCGCCCCCCCGCCCCCCGCGAGGCACACGGCGGCCTTGGCTGAGCTGCCGCGGTGGGGGCGCTGGGCTCGGTTCCCCACCGGCCCGGCTCCCCACGGGCCGAGGTGGCGCTGGGCTGGGCTTCCTGCGCGGCTCGCGGCAGGGGCTGGGCTGGGCTCCCCACCCACCAGCGGCCCCCCACCAGCGCCCCCCACGGCGGCCAACCTCCCGCCCGCGGCAACTCACCTCAGCCGGGGGCAGGGGCAGCAGCTCAGGGGAAGCAATCGCCGGGAGTCTCCACCCCCCAAATGCTGGCACCCACTAGGCGACTGCCTAGGGTTGCCTAGTGGGTGTGCCGGCCCTGTGTGTGTGTGTGTGTGTGTGTTTGTGACAGAGTATATGGACCAAAGTATTCTGTAGAGTAGTTAATTTCTTGAAACCAGAGTTGGATGAATTTCATAATATACCACCAACCTCACTGCTATCTTGTACCAGTTAAAAAAAAAAGTGGATTTACCTGCAGGCAAGCTAAACTTATTGCAAGCTAATGATAATACATTAAAAATAATGCCTATTTAGCTTTATGGGTTATATTACACATATAAATTGGATATAGTCCTGATTGAAAATGCAATAATAAGCACTGGTGTATTTAAAGAAATTATTCAAAATATTCAGGAGAACCTTGATTTTATAAAAGGCATTCGTTTTTGTTATTTAACAAAGAGGAAATACCATGTCCCATATATTTTTGAGTCTGGGAATGGAACATTGGACTTGGATGATGTTATAACACTTTGATCTCTGAATTTTTCTTAAATTGTTTTTAGTTGGTAATAGTAGGCCCTTATCCTCACCAGAGGTACTCTATTTGACAAATCTTGTTACCCATTATGGCAATGACATACATACAAAAGCATAGCAATGAATACAAAAGTTCAACTCCTCATACTTTCCATCATCCTCTATATTAGGGGTCAGCAACCTTTCAGAAGTGGTTTGCCGAATCTTCATTTATTCACTCGAATTTAAGGTTTTGCGTGCCGGTGATACATTTAAACGTTTTTAGAAGGTCTCTTTCTATAAGTCTATAATATAGAACTAAACTATTATTGTATGTAAAGTAAATAAGGTTTTTAAAATGTTTAAGACGCTTCCTTTAAAATTAAATTAAAATGCCGAGCCCCCCAGATCGGTAGCCAGGACCCGGGCACTGAGAGTGCCACTGAAAATCAGCTCGCGTGCTGCCTTCGGCACCCGTGCCATAGGTTGTGTACCCCTGCTCTATATTGTTCAAGGGTTTCTTCTGGCTGATTTTCATAATTTTCTCTTGATATGTTTTCATTAACAGAGGGACTGGCGTTTATTGTAGGTTTGTAGTATGCCTAGCATCATGAGACTTCAAACTGGTTAACCTCTAGGCACTGCCTGTATAAATGTTAAATGGTAATATTGCCATGGTAGATGTTGCCTGGTGTTGCTTTTACACGTAGTTTTCTATGTTCTTTTTCTTTGTGTATGAACATATGTTCAGTCTTGGGAAGACATACTGTGGTGGCGTTAGTGTTCTGCAAGGTTCTGCGCAGTGGCAGGTTATCCTGGAGAGGGAGCTTTATGAGCAGCAGGAGTGTTTGCTGTCTGTCCTGGTCTCTGGTTAGATTCAGTTGTTGAGGCAGAGTTGCTCCTTTGGGGAAAAAGGCATTGGTGTTAGACTTTTTATTGAAAGGAGAGATTGCCTGGATGCTGTTTGACCACCTCCATTCCAGGTGTAAACAGAACAAGCTACATTTAGAGTATACCAGATTCCACGTCACTGATTTCTCCTTTGCTAGGAAACAGACCTTCAAGGCCTCAGACCTCTGCTGCTGCTTGGCAGAGGGGGTAATGCTGCTGTTGGAGGAAGGGGCAACAATAATAATGTATTGTATTACATTTAGATGATGCATTACCAATTTTCAGATTCTCCTGATTATATCAGGGGAAAAGACAAAGAACATGTAAGCAGCTAAAAGTATAAATATTTTCTGGAGAAGCTCTTCTGCCAACATAGCGCTGTGCACATGAACGCTTCTCTCGGTGTAGCTTATGTCGCTTGGGGCAAGTCTCTGGATTAAATTTAGAAGTGCAAGCAACAAGGGTAATGTCGTGGTGGGAGTCTGCTACAGACCACCAGACCAGGGGGATGAGGTGGACGAGGCTTTCTTCCAGCAACTAACAGAAGTTACTAGATCACAGGCCCTGGTTCTCATGGGTGACTTTAATCACCCCGATATCTGCTGGGAGAGCAATACAGCGGTGCACAGACAATCCAGGAAATTTTTGGAAAGTGTAGGGGACAATTTCCTGGTGCAAATGCTGGAGGAACCAACTAGGGGAAAAGCTCTTCTTGACCTGCTGCTCACAAAAAGGGAAGAAATAGTAGAGGAGGCAATAGTGGATGGGAACCTGGGAGGCAGTGACAATGAGATGGTTGAGTTCAGGATCCTGACACAAGGAAGAAAGGAGAGCAGCAGAATACAGACCCTGGACTTCAGAAAAGCAGACTTCGAGTCCCTCAGGGAACTGATGGGCAAGGTTCCCTGGGAGAATAACATGAGGGGGAAAGGAGTCGAGGAAAGCTGGCTGTATTTTAAAGAATCCTTATTGAGTTTGCAGGAACAAACAATCCCGATGTGTAGAAAGAGAAGTAAATATGGCAGGTGACCATCTTGGCTTAACAGTGAAATCCTTGCTCATCTTAAACACAAAAAAGCAGCTTACAAGAAACGGAAGATTGGACAAATGACCAAGGAGGAGTATAAAAATATTGCTCAGGCATGCAAGAGTGAAATTAGGAAGGCCAAATCACACTTGGAGTTGCAGGTAGCGGAGATGTTAGGAGAAACAAGAAGGGTTTCTTCAGGTATGTTAGCAACAAGAAGAAAGTCAAGGAAAGTGTGGGCCCCTTGCTGAATGAGGGAGGCAACCTAGTGACAGAGGATGTGGAGAAAGCTAATGTACTCAATGCTTTTTTTTCTCTGTCTTCACAGACAAGGTCAGCTCCCAGATGGCTGCACTCCTCAGCACGGTATGGGGAGGAGGTGACCAGCCCTCTGTGGAGAAAGAAGTAGTTCGGGACACAAGTCCATGGGGCCGGATGCACTACATCCGAGGGTGCTAAAGGAGTTGGCCAATGTGATTGCAGAGCCATTGGCCATTATCTTTCAAAAATCATGGCAATCGGGGGAGGTCCCAGATGACTGGAAGACAGCTAATGTAGTGCTCATCTTTACAAAAGGGAAGAAGGAAGATCCGGGGAACTACAGGCAAGTCAGTCGCACTTCAGTCCCTGGAAAAATCATGGAACAGGTCCTCAAGGAATCAATTCTGAACCTCTTAAAAGAGAGGAAAGTGATCAGGAACAGTCAGCATGGATTCACCAAGGGCAAGTCATGCCTGACTAATCTAATTGCCTTCTATGATGAGATAACTGGCTCTGTGGATAAGGGGAAATCAGTGGATGTGCTATTTCTTGACTTTAGCAAAGCTTTTGATACAGTCTCCCACAGTATTCTTGCCAGCAAGTTAAAGAAGTATGGGCTGGATGAAGGGACTGTAAGGTGGATAGAAAACTGGCTAGATGGTCGGGCTCAACGGGTAGTGATCAATGGCTCCATGTCTAGTTGGCAGCCGGTATTAAGCGGAGTGCCCCAAGGGTCGGTGCTGGGGCCGGTTTTGTTCAATATCTTCATTAACAATCTGGAGGATGGTGTGGATTGCACCCTTAGCAAGTTTGCAGATGACACTAAACTGGGAGGAGTGATTGATATGCTGGAGGGTAGGGTTAGGACACAGAGGGACCTAGACAAATTAGAGGATTGGGCCAAAATAAATCTGATGAGGTTCAACAAGGACAAGTGCAGAGTCCTGCACTTGGGATGGAAGAATCCCATGCACTGCTACAGACTAGGGACCGAATGGCTGGGCAGCAGTTCTGCAGAAAAGGACCTAGGGGTTATGGTGGATGAAAAGCTGAATATGAGTCAACAGAGTGCCCTTGTTACCAAGAAGGCTAACGGCATTTTGGGTTGTATAAGTATGGGCATTTCCAACAGATCGAGGAATGTGATCATTCCCCTCTATTCGGCACTGGTGAGGCCTCATTTGGAGTACTGTGTCCAGTTGTGGGCCCCACACTACAAGAAGGATGTGGAAAAATTGGAAAGAGTCCAGGGGAGGGCAACAAAAATGATTAGGGGGCTGGAGCACATGACTTATGAGGAGAGGCTGAAGGAACTGGGATTGTTTAGCCTGCAGAAGAGAAGAATGAGGGGGGATTTGATAGCTGCTTTCAACTACCTGAAAGGAGGTTCCAAAGAGGATGGATCTAGTCTGTTCTCAGTGGTACCAGATGACAGAATAAGGAGTAATGGTCTCAAGTTGCAGAGGAGGAGGTTTAGGTTGGATATTAGGAAAAACTTTTTCACTAGTAGGGTGGTGAAGAACTGGAATGGGTTACCTAGGGAGGTGGTGGAATCTTCTTCCTTAGAGGTTTTTAAGGTCAGGCTTGACAAAGCCCTGGCTGGGATGATTTAGTTGGGGTTGGTCCTGCTTTGAGCAGGGGGTTGGACTAGATGACCTCCTGAGGTCCTTTCCAACCCTGAGATTCTATGATTCTATGAGGGGTGGGGGACCTTTGGTAGGGCTGAATCTTGGAAGGGAACTGAACTGTTGTGTGACTTGGCTGGAGGTCTGAGCCACAGAAGCCCAGTGAGAGAATCTTAAGATGAGATCAGCTGAGACAGCGGAGAAAGTGACTACTAGAGGCAAAATCTCCTGCCATGCTGCATCCTGGCAGGAGGGGGCACCTTATAAGTAAAGATGTGCCCTTTCAGATACAGAAGCAGATTGTGTAGAATAAAGTAATTGGAAAAGGGGAGAACCCCTTAGCATCCATGAACTTCAGACTCTTTTCCCATGGAAGTCTTTGAAATTGCTTATTGCAAAATGTGTATGACACAGATAAAAGTCAGCTGAATGGTTTTAGATTCAAGTTTACTTTGAAGACCATAAGCTTCTCAAAGGTGTTTTGGAGAAGCAAACGGTGACTGCTCAGACAAGCCCCAAGATTGACATGAAAAAAGGCATTGGACATACAACATAAGAATTTAGTGTCTGATTTCAGGGTCCAATACCCTTACTGGATGATTAAAAGGAGGCAAAGATTCCAGAGTTTGTTGTCTGGATCTTTCTTAGGGTATGTCTACACTACGGTACTATTTCGATTTCTGTGAAACCGAACTTGTGAACCCGATATTTCCAGGTCGATTGTTCGAATCCACACCAGGGATGTTTATTCGAATGTCCGAGTCCACAGTAGGGGGGCAAGCGTCGACATTGCAAGCGGTGCACTGTGGGTAGCTATCCCACAGTTCCCGCAGTCCCGCCTGCCCACTGGAATTCTGGGTGTAGCCCCCAGTGCCTTGTGGGAACGAAATTGTGTCAAGGGTCGGTGTACGTACATTTCGTCACTCGACCCACACTTCCGCCTTCCCTACGTGAAAGCGCCGGCGGGGAATGAATTCGCGCCCTTTTCCTGTGGCTGATAGCTCGGACGCCACTGGACAGTGAGCATGGAGCCCTCCGCGATTATCGCAGATGTTCTGTCCGTAGCCAACAACTCGCGCCTTATAGCGCACCTTTTCCAGACTCTGATGCAGAGAAATCGGGAGAGGAGACAACGTAATCTCCGGGAGTACTTAAACTGTGAAAGGGGCATTGATCTCTTGCAAAGCGCTGGACCCCGGACCCTACACATCATGGTGGCAATGGGTCATGTTGATCCCGTGGAACGGCGATGCTGGGCAAGGGAAACAAGCACTGACTGGTGGGACCGCATAGTGCTGCAGGTATGGGATGAGTCCCAGTGGCTGCGAAACTTTCGGATGCGTAAGTGCACTTTTATGGAACTTTGTGAGTTGCTGTCCCCTGCCCTGAAGCGCCAGGACACCCGGATGCGAGCTGCCCTCACTATCCAGAAGCGAGTGGCCATAGCCCTCTGGAAGCTTGCAACCCCTGACAGCTACCGGTCAGTAGCGAACCAATTTGGAGTGGGCAAGTCTACCGTGGGGGTTGCTGTGATGCAGGTAGCCCGTGCAATCGTTGGCCTTCTGCTCCACAAAGTAGTGACCCTGGGAGACGTGCAGGCGATCATAGATGGCTTCGCTGCAATGGGATTCCCAAACTGCGGTGGGGCCATAGATGGGACACACATCCCTATCCTGGGACCGGAGCACCAGGGCGGCCAGTATATTAACCGAAAGGGCTATTTTTCTATGGTTCTGCAAGCACTAGTGGACCACAAAGGACGTTTTACAAACATCAATGTTGGGTGGCCAGGAAAGGTTCATGATGCTCGTGTTTTCAAGAACTCTGGTCTGTTTAGACGCCTGCAACAGGGGGTTTATTTCCCCGACCACAAAATCACTGTTGGGGAGGTGGAGATGCCAACAGTGATCCTGGGGGACCCTGCCTACCCGCTAATGCCATGGCTCATGAAGCCATACACGGGAGCCCTGGACACTGAAAAGGAGCTCTTTAATTACCGCCTGAGCAAGTGCAGAATGGTGGTGGAGTGTGCCTTTGGCCGGCTCAAGGCAAGATGGCGAAGCTTACTTACTCGCTCCGACCTCAGCCCTAAAAGTATCCCCATTGTGATTGCGGCGTGCTGTGTGCTCCACAATCTCTGTGAGATCAAGGGGGAGACATTTATGCAGGGCTGGGAGGTTGAGGCAAATCGACTATCAGCAGATTACGCTCAGCCTGACACCAGAGCCATTCGAAGATCACAGCGGGAGGCGGTGCGCATCCGGGAAGCTTTGAAAGCTCGCTTCCAGACAGAGCGGGTTAACCAGTGACTGCTACACTTCCGTAAACAGATACTGGACCTTCCCCTGTCCCTTTACACATGTCCCGTTGCCCATCCTCCCATTACCAACCGCCTTCCCCCTCCTTGGATCAACGCTGTAAAGTCACAATAAAGGAAAGATTTTTTTGTTTGAACCTGTTCCTGTACTTCTTCTTGGGTAATGATTATCACTGTGTAGGCATACGGCGGTTGGGGGGCGGTTTGGTTGGGGGACACTTTCCTTCAAAGGGGAAGCTGTAGATCCTGCCCAAAGCGCAGCACAAAGAGGTGTTCCGCTTGCTTAAAGGGACCATCACCCTCTCCTAATCCCATGTGTGTGTGGTGGTGTCTATGTGCCTTGTACGTATTGAGTATCGCCAACGGATCACACAGTGCATTGATCTATCCAGCAGGCTACTGTCAGCCGCAAAAGATCAGCGACCACCCTCCCCAAACATACAGTGCACCACCCAACCCCCAACCCTACGTTTAGAACGTAGAAACCAGCACAACGAAGGAAAGGTGTGCTTAATGCATGCAATGTGTACTGTGCTTGTCACTTCAGCAGTTAACCTGTCTGCACCCTCGTTTGTGCTCCCATTCTCTGCACTTAAAAACCATATTAACCACTACCCAGAGATACAAACGGTCCCATTTAAAACACTCAGGGAAACATCGGTGAACCAAAAAACAAGATTTATTCAACAAAACAGTAACTTAACATGGAACCTGGGAAGGGAGGTGCTCAGGGGTGCTGCTAAATGGAGAGGAGGGAAAAGTCTATGGTTTTGGGAATGACAGCCTTCTGCTACTGCAGCGGTCTGCAGGGGTGGATTGAGTATTTCCACGCACCCTGGCTCCCCTTGTCCTAGTGACTTTTGGGGAGGAAGCCACTGGACTTGGTGGCGGGGGAGGGCGGCTTGAAAGAACATACAGAGGCGCTCTTTCTTCATGTCTCCTGTCCTGGAGAATATCAACTAGGCGCCGGAGCGTGTCTGTTTGCTCCCTCATTATTCCCAGCATTGTTTGGGTCGCCTGCTGATCCTCCTGCCGCCACCTGTCCTCGCGCGCTTCAGCCCTCTGCTCCCGTTCCCTGGCAGCTCGCTCGTACCGTGCGAAGTCCTCTCTGCGCTGTGCCGCCTCCCTCTGTGACAGCATCACTAATTCCGAGAACATGTCGTCCCTGGTTCTCTTTTTGCGCCGCCTTATCTGGACTAGGCCATGGGTGGGAGAAGCACTGGTAGGGCGGGAGACAGTCACAGCTGTGGGATAAATGAAAGGGAGTGAATTTCTCAGAATGATACTTTTTCAAGAACAATGACCATACTCTTTCACCGTGAATAGGACCAAAGACAGTGCCTATCACATGTACACGTACTACAAGGTCAAATACTATGCCTTAAGGCTGAGTGAGTGTCTGGGGTCCCGGTATACGGATCCCAGAAGCCTTACCGTACACAGAAAATCACCTCTCTGAAAACCATGGTAAGGTGCTTACTTTGGACTGCTGCGAGATTGCTTCACAGCACTGCTCTACTCCCATGTCTCCCTCAGTGTTCCTGGCGGCGGTCAGTAACTGCTGCTGGCCAAACCGAAAATCTACGGCGGCTGTCCTAAACCCCCCCCCCCCCCCCCCCCCCGTCCGCGTTGCCGCTCCAGGGAACCAAAAATGCCCGCGAACCGCTCTGCGTGAACGGCTCGCCTACCCTTCCCCCCCTCAGCGTGTCCGCTCCAGGGAACCAAAAATGCCCGCGAACCGCTCTGCGTGAACGGCTCGCCTACCCTTCCCCCCCCTCAGCGTGTCCGCTCCAGGGAACTAAAAATGCCCGCGAACCGCTCAGCGTGAACGGCTCGCCTACCCTTCCCCCCCCTCAGCGTGGCCGCTCCAGGGAACCAAAAATGCCCGCGAACCGCTCAGCGTGAACGGCTCGCCTACCCTCCCCCCCCTCCGCGTGGCTGCTCTAGGGAATCAAAAATGCCCGCGAACCGCTCAGCGTGAACGGCTCGCCTACCCTTCCCCCCCCTCAGCGTGGCCGCTCCAGGGAACCAAAAATGCCCGCGAACCGCTCAGCGTGAACGGCTCGCCTACCCTCCCCCCCCTCCGCGTGGCTGCTCTAGGGAATCAAAAATGCCCGCGAACCGCTCAGCGTGAACGGCTCGCCTATCCTATCCCCGGTTTAGCGTTGCCGGTCCCCGGGACTGTCCCTACCCGCGCACCGATATGTACTACTGGTTTTGCTCCCGACCCCCTACCACCACGCGTTAACGTAAACAGCCGGGTGTCTGTCTGTAAGGGGAAAAGGAAGCATGCAGTATACTAATTATACCACTCATTCGAACCAGGACCCCATGACTGATATCACTCTGATGAGGATTACGGAGACAGAGAAAATCTGCATGCTGAGTCAATGCAAGCAAACCCCGGGGCCGTATGCTGCCATGCTATGCAAGGCAATGATACCAGAGTACCTGCTGCTCGCATGGCGCGGGAAAGTATCCTACCATGGAGGAGACAATAAGGCAGCTCTCCCAGTGAACGTGCTAAACAAGCTATCGCTGTACCTTCAAGACAGCTTCTCTGAGATCTCTGCTGGTGATTACACCTCTATCCCCATACATATTGACAGACTTTTCGAATAGTTGCACGGGAAAGCGACTCCAAGGTGAAGCGCATAAGGCCAATGAAGCCACAGTTACAGAGCGCTAACACACCATAACTATTGTATTGAAAATAAATGTCTAAAACACTGACCTGATGATCCCTCTCCTGATTCCTGGTCAGGAATGCTGCCTTGGGAGTGTTCGAAGGGCAGCGCAGTCAGGGTCAGGAATAGTTCCTGGCTGTCGGGGAAATCTCCAGGGTGACCGCTCTCGATTGCCTCGTCCCCCTGCCCTCCTTCCTCTTCTTCGCCGTCAGCGAAAACCTCCTCCGATGTGTCTGTAGAATGGACCCCATCATCGGTGTCCACGGACACTGGTGGGGTAGTTGTTGCCGCACCACCGAGCATGGCGTGCAGTGCCTCGTAAAATCGGCAAGTCTGAGGCGCTGAGCCGGAGCGTCCGTTGGACTCTTTGGTCTTTTGGTACGCCTGACGTAGCTCCTTGATTTTGACGCGGCACTGCGTAGCATCCCGGCTGTACCCTCTCTCCGTCATAGCCTGTGAAATCTTCTCGTAAATTTTGGCATTCCGTCTTTTTGAACGGAGCTCGGCTAGGATCGATTCATCGCCCCACACAGCGATCAGATCCAAAACCTCACGATCACTCCATGTTGGAGCCCTCTTTCTATTCAGTGATGGCATCGAAACCACCGCTGTAGAGCTCTGCATCATTGCCAGTGCTGCTGAGCTCGCCACTATGTCCAAAGAGGCAATGGGATTCAAAATGGCCACAGAGGAAAAAGCATTCAAATTTTCGCAGGGATTTCTCTGAGTGGCAGGTCAGAGCATCCGAGTACACAATACTGCCCTGAGCGTCCACCGAGTGGTGCACTGTGGGATAGCTCCCGGAGCTATTAGCGTCGAATTCCGTCCACAGTACCTCGCATTCGACATGCCCATTTCGAATTTGGCGCTACTCTCCTCGCCAGGGTGGAGTACCGAAATCGATTCAAGGAGCCCTTAATGTCGAAATAAACTGCTTCCTAATGTGGACGGGTGAGGGATTAAATCGAGTTAACGCTGATAAATTCAACATAAAGTCCTAGTGTAGACCTGGCCTTAGAGGTGATATAAAAACTGTCATATTGGAAGCTAAAGATAGAGAACTATATTCTCCTACTTGTCAATATTAGCACTGTTCTGCATTTTAACTGAATTACGCAGTATAATTTGGAGATGAATCTTGTGTAAATCCAGCATGCGTTCAGTTGTGTGCTCTTTTAAGATGGATAATAGCTTTTTCTACAGCACAAACTTTTGTTTAAAAAAAAGATTTGGCTTTGGTGAGGGCAGTTTCTACTACTGACAATCCAATATCTTGAGAAACATGAAATTCACCTTTTCAAATAAATGTAAAGGGAGTTCCATTTGGAGTTACACTTTCTAGAGTGCATGTGTTATACACACCACAGGATACCAATAGAATATTAATTACACCTTCTGTGTTTTTTTCAGTATGGGACAGTAATGCAGATGTGCCATATAACTGGTTTGAGTTTAAATTTGTGGGCAAAATAAATTAGGTTGTAAATGTCTATTATGTATTAATGGAGAGTTAATATTCTTTTCTGACCTTTAAGCTGTGGTCTTAGTGCATCTTTACTCAATATTTTTTTTAATGAGACCTAATATAACTGTTAGCATACAGAGAATTCAAAACAGTGTAATTGCATGTAGAAATTGCCCGGCTAATAGAAAACTACAAAGTAATGGGTCAGATGCTCTCAAAAGATCAACATTCTGTGGATTACTTATAGTACAATTGGAGTTCGTGTCCAAAAGAAGTGTGAGAAAATTGGAATTTTGAAATATTTTTATAGAACGTTCATTCTGGTACAAAAGAGCAAGAGAAAGGGGTATTATGAGGTGGCTTTCAGGGAAAGCGATAGGGAGGGTAGAAGGAAGACTGGCAAACTATTGGAATGGTTAGTTACCCTCCCTGTCAAAAATGTATGCCTTATTTCCAGTCCAAATTTGTCTGGCTTCAACTTCCAGTCATTGGATTATGTTATATCTTTCTCTGCTAGACTGAAGAGCCCATTATTAAGTATTTGTTCCCCATGCAGGTACTGTAATCATATCACCCCTAACCTTCTCTTTGTTAAGATAAATAGATTGAGCTCTTTTTTGAATCACTATACAGCTTGTTTTCTAGTCCTTTTAATCATTCTCATGGCTTTTCTCTGAAACTTCTCCAGTTTGTCATCATCCTTCTTGGATTGTGTACATCAGAACTTCACACAGTATTCCAGCATCAGTTGCATTAGTGCCAAATACAGAGGTAAAATAACCTCGCTACTCCTACTTGAGATTCCCCTGTTTATGCATCCTTGGATCACATTAACTCTTTTGGCTATAGCATAACATCAGAAGCTCATGTTCAGCTGATTATCCACCATGAACCCCAACCTTCTTGCAGAGTCACTGCTTTCCAGGATAAAATCCCCCATCTTGTAAGTATGGACTATGTTCTTTGCTTCTAGATGTATACATTTTACATTCTTTGCTTGTGCCGAGTTTACCCAAGAGATCTGGATCTCTCTGTATCACTGACCTGTCCTTTTCATTATTACCATTTGCTAACAGGGTGTTACATTGTCAGTCTAGAGCTTCAGATTCATGGACTGACAGAACTCTTGTCCTAGGAATTTAAAAGCATTATTCTTTTGGTTTACACAACCCTGGTTCTGAAATACTACAGATTGCACAAAGTCATTCAATTATCACTGAAGTGAAAGTATTTTGCAGTGGGAATGACAACTTTATCTAATTGTATTTCTTCAAAAGACAGGAGCAATTATCTAACATATCGCCTAGATAAGCTTCATCAGCAGGAGTAGCATAAACAGTTCTCTTTCGCTTGAAAATTGGTTGAATTAATTGCCTCCTGCCAATAACCAAAAAGCACAGTAGTCAATTCAAATATCCTGCAGCTGAATGTTCTAGTCATTGTGAAGTCTACTTTGCCAATCTCTGATTAACGGTAGTAATTATTCTGAATATGTTGTAAACAATGAAAGATCAAATGTTATTCTGAGGTTTAGTATTTTTAGTACTTTTTAACATTATTCAGGGTACAGTACAATAAACTCAAGATAATCAAGATTTTTATTCAAGATGAATCAAACAGCTTTTGGGGAAGGTACCTGGGTGGCTCAAATGAGTTGAACAGGTATTTTGTGTCCTTAGTTTTCCTCTGATTTCACCTGTTTTACCTTCTTGATTTTTGTTATTTCCAAGGGGTATTGTTTTTGAAAGAAATTCTTTGGGGAATAGCATTTGTGTCAGAAAATGGTAATGGTGATAGAGGGGCCTAGATGAGGCCTGCAAAATGTTTATGCCTGGTCTTATTTAGCATCCTCCCTGATGATTAGTGAAATTCACTGAAGGTACTAAATTGAGAGGTATTGAAAACACTATGGAGTTCAGGAAAAAAATAGTAAAACGAGCATAGGGAAGCTTAGAATAAGTCTGGGAAATACAAAATGAGATTTAACTTGGAACAATTCAAGCTAAACAATCTAGTGAAAAATAAATATAAATACAGATTTACACTGGGAGAAAGACACCTGGATATCAATAATGCCAGAAGAGACATAAGAGTGATGGAGAACTACACTTTAAATATACATTTGCAGTGTAATATTGCAACAGCAAAAAAGCCATTGTGATTTTGGACAGACTGTGCAGAGGCATCCTGTCTAGGATCTAATCTCTTCCTCTGACTGGTAAAACTATACCTGGCATATTGCATTAATCACTGGTCACCTCATTACCACAATATATAGAGGAATTGGGAGAGTTCTTAGAGAAGTGATAAAAATGACAAGGAGTCAGAGCTGACATAAGAGGAAATATTAAAGGAACTTAACACTTACAGTTTGCCTGAGTGACAATATGTGGGGACATAATGGTGTACAAATTTCTGAAGGGTAATGGTACAGAAGAAGATAACTAAGAGTTCTATAATGAAATTAAGGGAAGAAAAATTTAGCCTGAGTATCAAGAACACTTACTGAAAAGTGAGTTATAGAAGACTGAATAGTTTTCTTATGGAAGTTTCATCACCTGGAACACTTTAAAAACTACAGACTAGATACATTTAAGGATTAGACTAGACTAGCTCTAGAATATAATGTAGGAAACAACATCCATGGATAGATGGTTGGACTCGATGGCTTACTGCAATAGTTCCTGTCCATCTCTGATTTCTGTGAATATGTAGTTTAATTGGCTACAATACTGATGGGATTCTGAAGACCCCTTTTCTTCCTCTGCTACTTAGGTGAGTGGCTTTAAAAAAAAAAGTCTTGTTTAAAATGAGAAAAATTAAGTTTAGAAAGCAGCTAATGTCTAATCTAAAGCATACTAAAGTGAATGGGATACTTTCCATCAGTTTCAGTGGGCTTTGGAAGACATCCCTAATGTATAGTATACACACAGTAACTTTGTTTGAAAAATGATTACTACCATGTTGTTACAGCAAATGACGTTAATAACCTGCAGTGGTAAAACAGAACAGATTCCATTAAACATTTATCAAGTGATTGAATCTAACTTTATGGGAATGCTTATCCAAACAGCAAACTTCAGATGATTGAATATCAAAATGATACACCATAACACAACTCTGACTTGAAAACAAACCCGCCTTAACATTTCAAGATAGTTGTATCCATGGAAACTATGCCAACCTAAAGAAGCTTTTTTCAAATAAACATGCCTTTGCTCACAGTGTTCTTTAAATTCTGGGTGAGATCATGTACAACATATCATGGTGGTTTTTGGCAGGTATGTTATCAACTAATTAATGCAACATTAGTATTTATGTTTATTTGTTGACCTCTTCTCATGTTGCAGAAATAAATGAACAATGCATTTGTGATTGGTTTTAATAAAGTCTGCCTCACTTTAAATTTGGAAGGTAATCGCACTAAAAATATTAACTACAAAACTTTGGTTTGCATTTTAAGTACATGATTCTGTTGATAGGGTAAATTGTTACGTAGCATTTATAGCGTGCCATGAATGCATGCCATGCTTTTCAGAATATAAGCATTTTAAAACAATGAAAGATCTCAATTGTTTTCTCAAGTTTATATAGTATGTATCTTGCACAGTGTTCTCTTCTCTCCAGGATAAATCTATAACATGTTTTTTGCAGGACAAGGGAAAATTGTATTTAGTGTAATTATGGAAGGATAATTGAGCAAATGTTGTTTTAGAAATTGTGTGTGTCCATAAGGGAATCTTAATGAGCTGTTATAAATCTGCCAATCCAGCAATAGAATTAAAAGCCATGGTGGGAAACAACGCATCAGGATTCCAAAAATAAAAATAAAAAATTGTTTTACTGATGTTGGTGTGCTGGCATAACTAAAAGCATTTACTGTAATATAGCACATATATGTACTAACAGCTAGGGCACAAGGACCTGATCCAAAGCCTGTTGAAGTTATTGTTTGAAAAATCATGACAACACTGAAGTCATAAGAATGGCCATACTGGGTCAGACCAATAGTCCATGTAGCCCAGTATCCTGTCTTCTGACAGTGGCCCGTACCAGATGCTTCAGCGTGAATGACAGAACAGGGCAATTATCGAGTGGTCCAGTCCCAGCTTCTGGCAGTCAGAGGTTTAGGGATACACAGAGAATGGGGTTGCATCCCTGACTATCTTGGCTAATAGCGTCATGGACGTATCCTCCATGAACTTATCTAATTCTTTGGCAAAATACCTATTGACTTCAGTTGGGCCAGGATTTCATCCAGTGGAAAGACTCCCATTGATTTCATTGGGCTTTGGATCATATAAGGATTATGGATTTTATTAATTCTTTTCTTATTAATCTACTGCTAAAATAATTAATATTCTTTGACTGGTAAACAGTCCTCATCCTCTCAAATTTATGTGACTATTTTTCTCCCCAGTGTGAAAAAGTTTACAGTCCAAGTCAAATATGATACATGGAACAGTTCAAACACAAGAAGGTAGGCCAACATCAATGCGCTGATTAGTGAATGAATGCTATACAAAGGCTTTTTTAAAAACTTGGTTCTGTGCTTTTTAAAAAAATGACACATAACAGAGCCCTTATGTTTATTTGTTCTTTATAAGAATCAAAAATAAGAAGTCCAGTCTTCCCTGGTTTGCTGGTGGACTTCTTGGAGGTTTCTGAGAATGTGCATTTTGAGATCTCTCACCTTAACTGAAGGAGTGGCTTGCTGAACCCTTAGCAGAGATTTTCATAGAATCATAGGACTGGAAGGGACCTTGAGAGGTCATCTAGTCCAGTCCCCTGCACTCATGCCAGGACTAAGAATTATCTAGACCTGCCCTGACAGGTGTTTGTCTAACCTGCTCTTAAAAATTTCCAATGATGGAGATTCCACTACCTCCTTGAGCAATTTATTTCAGTGCTTAAGCCCATTGCTTCTTGTCCTATCCTCAGAGGTTAAGAACAACATTTTTCTCCCTCCTCCTTGTAACAACCTTTTATGTACTTGAAAACTGTTATCATGTCCCCTCTCAGTCTTCTCTTTTCCAGACTAAGCAAACCCAGTCTTTTCAATCTTCTCCAATTTGTCCACATCTTTCCTGAAATGTGGCACCCAGAACTGGACACAGTACTCCAGTTGAGGGATAATCAGCATGGAGTAGTGTGGAAGAATGACGTCTCATGTCTTGCTTACAACACTCCTGCTAATACATCCCAGAATGATGTTCACTTTTTTTGCAACAGCGTTACACTGACTCATATTTAGCTTGTGGTCCACTGTGACCCCCAGATCCCTTTCCACCATACTCTTTCCTAGGCAGTCATTTCCCATTTTGTATGTGTGCAACTGATGTTCCTTCCTAAGTGGAGTACTTTGCATTTGTCCTTATTGAATTTCTTCTTCTTTACCTCAGACTATTTCTCCAGTTTTTCCAGATCATTTTGAATTTTAATCTATCCTCCAAAGCACTTGCAACCCCTCCTAAATTGGTATTGTCCACAAACTTTATAAATGTACTCTCTATGCCATTATCTAAATAATTGATAAAGATATTGAACAGAACTGATACCTGCGGGACCCCACTTGTTATGTCCTTCCAGCATGATTGTGAACCACTGATAACTACTCTCTGGGAATGGCTTTCCCATCAGTTATGTACCCACCTCATAGTAGCTCCATCTAGGTTGCATTTCCCTAGCTTGTTTAGCCCAAGTGTTTGTTAGGCATTGGAGTTACATGAGTGCTGACAAAAACAGTTGTATATAGTCTGACTAAAAATTCCTTCCCCACGCCATTGCTTAGCTTAAAGTCTCTTGCAGCATCATAACTTCCATAGTTTTCCAGGTGCTATAGTGTCTTCAAGGTAAATGAGACCTGAATTTTTAATGTTTTCAGGATCTCCTTATACTTGTTAAATAAGCAAGTAAAACCACATCTATTTTTTCACATATTCAGGTTTTCCTTAAAGGGGATTTGAAAGAGTAGAGGGGGAGAGTGTTTTGTATACAGAAAGTGGGACAATGTGATGTATCACAGGTACCATCTTAGTTATTTTATTACTTACTATGTGCTACTTACAAATGTTACAATATGAACATTATATTCTGTATTTAAAACTAGCACCTTGAAAGCCTTTTAATGTATTCACATTTCACTAAAAATTCAAAGCCATACATAATTAACAAGAAACTCTGTAACTGAAAAGATTGCTATAAATTATGGATAGTGGGGACGGGGGCGGGAAGGATATATGGTTGTGTATAAAAATAGATACTTGCTTCTGCCCAGTTTTACTAGTGTGGCTATCTTTTGAACTTTAGCATTTGTTGTGGATTGGGTTAGACCATTTTTGATATTCTAACAGATATGAGTGTGGAAGAAAAGAATTACTGCTACTGCTGTGCAACAAATCTGACAAGAATTTTGTGTCAAGAAATGTGGATT
This sequence comes from Chelydra serpentina, assembly GCA_037349315.1. NCBI lineage: Eukaryota > Metazoa > Chordata > Testudines > Chelydridae > Chelydra > Chelydra serpentina. The sequence continues at coordinate 15,173,362 of JBAIAC010000033.1, forward strand.
TAACTATTAGAGCTGAAGATAAAGCTAATATGGTGGAAAACTACATAGAGTTCAATGTTAATACTGATAGACCCAGTCATTGAAATTAGAACTGACTTATAACATTTCTGAATTTATATTAATCACTGGATTGCAGTAGACTGTAAAATACATTCACTGCAGTTTCGTAAGATGAACATAGACAGCAAATTTTCTCACCAAATACATAAATAAATTCTAGTTTTGTCCTCATATTTTTTAAATGGCATTGTATATACCATTGTCTGTGGCCTTGCCCCTTTATCTTTAGTATTTGGTAATTGTACTGTAGATTTTTACGGTTCAAAGTGTGAAAGCTCAGTATGATGCTCTGAACTGAGCTGAACGTAATGAACATAGTGAACATAATGAAGATAGTCTCTGTCTCGAGAGGATTATTCACCAAGTTGTTATACCTATGAGTGCTAAAGAAGAAAAGACACAGAATGCTGTTGGTTGGACACTGCCTCTCCTTATGCACTTGAGGACCAACCCACACTCAGGTTCTCCTGAGAATTCATTCCATCCATTAAGCCTTTCAGCAGTAATATTCCAAAAAGAGGGAGTGTGGTAATGATTGGAGCAGGGTGGATTGATCTAAATCACCACGTGGAAAGTGTCAGTTTAAATAATCAATAGTAATAAACTTTTCCATTTGTACTTAGTTACTTTCTAAAGAAAGGTGCATTTTCACTGGTTGATATAACCATTAAAACAAGCTGATTTACAACTAAACAGAGCCTTTACACCAGATGTGGGAAATCTTTTTGCTACCTAGGAGGGTATGCTGTAACGATGTACATTTATTTAAGCAGCAACAATATTTAATGTTTTCAGATTCTCATTAATTGTACATTTTTAGTATATTAGAAAATGGTGAATGATATATTGCTTATTTGTTAAATAATTAACTGTTTGGTCATGACTTGTATCAAGCTGCATTATGATGGTAAATGGAATTTAATTAAACACACAACACCATATACCTTTTATTTTTTATTAAACTAAACAAGCTCTTAATACAGTACCTGATCTATTGTGCCATATTTATAAAGCTTGACCTCAAAAGTTAGATGTTTTTTCTCCTGATTATTTCTTTAAATAAAAAAACAGCCTTTAACTCAGTCACTAATAGAAGCTCATGGATTTGGCATATTTATTTTTATTTAAATGTTTTAAGAGATTATAATAAATTTAGGCTTTAACATATTTTGTATTAAATTCAGATCTCATTTTAAGCAGGTTTATTTTTAAAAAGAAAAATGTAATTTAAATAACAAAATAAAATCCAATTTAAATGAAAAAATCCAACTTTTTTATCCCGCTTCCCCCAATCCCCCCCCAAACAAACAACAAAATTTTCAGTTTTTATCCACTGTGGATTAGAGCTGGTCGAATAATGATTGTTTGGTTCAGTGACCTAATTGAAAAATACAGAAAAAATTGTTTTGAGTCAACCTGAAATGACCTATTTTTCTCTTGTTTTTGTTTTTTAGGCATTAGCAAAAAACTGAAGAAAAAAGGTTTCATTTTTAGGTGTATTTTGCCCCTTTAAAAAGTTAAATATAGCTACATTGTTAATTGAGACATTGTTTTAAAATATTCTGTTTTGGAAATCTTGAAACAGAATGTTTCATTTTTTTCAGAACCCCCCCCCCCCCATATTTTTATTTTGCTGAAACTATCTGACAAATTTGTGAACAGTTTTGGTTGACCTGAAACTGCATTTTTTGTCACATAAAAATTCAACCTGCTCTAATCTGATGATATTAACATAAAATGAGGGCACAGTTCTGAAGTGCAAATTTAAACAAAAGTCCTATTGCAATAGTGGGAATTTTGATAGAGTAAGGACTTTCAAGATTGTGTCTCCTATACTCTGTATCACTATGGTCTGGTCTACACCAACCCCCAAATTCGAACTAAGATACGCAACTTCAGCTACGTGAATAACGTAGCTGAAGTCGAACTATCTTAGTTCGAATGAAAAAGCACTTACCCGGGGTCCACACGCGGCGCGCAGGCTCCCCCGTCGACTCCACCTACTCCGTTCGTCGAGCTGGATTACCAGCGTCGACGGCGGAGCACTTCCTGGTTCGATTTATCGCGTCTAGACAAGACGCAATAAATCGAACCCAGAACATCGATCACGCGCCTCCAACCGGACGCGTAAGTATAGACGTACCCTAAGTGATTGGTGCTTCAATCTGTCTATCATGTGGCCTATGTCACAGAAAAGTGTTTGGTGCCATATTTTACTTTCTGTTTGTATAGGACCAGGCTAAGAAATAATAGTGATGGCAGTTTTTATGTTGTTAAATGACCATGGAATGCTTTACATTATAGACAGACCAAATAGAAAGTGTTGGAAGGACTGCAGCTAGGTTATGAGAGAGACAAGGTGGGTGAGGTAATGTTTTACTGGACCAAATTCTGTTGGTAAAAGAGACAAGCTTCCGAGCTACACAGAGCTCTTCAGATCTGGGAAAGGTAGTGTCACCGCTAAACACATAAGGTTTACACCTCTGCAGTTATTGAACGAAGAGTTAGTTGGTTACAGATTGTTGTAATCTATAATGTGCCATAACAGATGCAAAACCTGCTGATGTATAACACCACTGCTACAATGATCAATATTCCCTATAAGACACCTTTCAGGATCCATGGGTCCTACACATGCATGTCACATGTGGTGTACCTCATCCAGTGCAGAAAATGCCCCAACTACTTACTGTGTAGATGAAACCCAGACAATTACTATGCTCTCAAATGAACGTACACAGAAAAATAAGACAAAACACTCTATTACCTGTGGGCGAACACTTTTCACAAAATGATCACTCCATGTCTGACCTCTCAGTCCTCATCCTCGAAGGAAATATGCACAACACCTTCAGAAGAGGAGCCTTGGAGCTTAAATTCATAACTCTGCTAGATACAAAAATCATGTACTCATTACAACAATCTGTAACTCACTCTTTGTTCTATAACTGCAGAAGTATTAATTGCACACTTCATTTTGAATGATTTCTTGCAACATAAGTTAACTCATATGCTTAACAATCTGTTCCACCTTTGTATTTAGTTGTGACATGCTGATTACCTTTCCCAGACCTGAAGAATGGCTCTGTGGAGCTTGAAATCTTGTTCTGTCACCAACAGAAGTTGGTCCAATAAAATATATTACCTGACCCACCCGTGTCTCTCATATCCTGGGACCAACCAGCTACAACATCTCTGCAGCAAGGTTAGGTGATGGCTCCCTGCCTATCTTTGAAATGTCTGACATTTGCTCGCCATAACATTTGATCATCTGTCATTTTTGGTTTAGGACTCCTTCTGTGCCAGACATGGTTACAATGTTATTTAATCGGCCAGTGTGGATATGGTATTTCTAGCATTGTAATATGACATTTATGATCCCCAGTAACTTGGCAAAGGAATGTGTCATTGCTGCTGCTCTCAGCTTTATTTACACTTGTATTGCCATTAAGAAATTCACATTTACTATACGTATGTATTTATCTTTACAACACTGTTTGTGGTATTCTCTGATTTTAGAACGGAAAACACTTCAAATATGGAATGGTGCCCATGGTGGCACACTTTATGCACTTGGGCATTGTGCTGTAGTTGAATTTATTCACTGGGTGCCCATCAGATGCCTTTCATAAAAGTATAGTTGTACTCCACCATTATTATAAGGTTTCTGTTAAATAGTGTCACTGTTAGGGGCACAGTCATCACTTGCATTGCACTATATGCTTAGTGGGCTGTGCATAAAGTTTGCAATATCTAAACTCCCTGGAACCTGCAGGGGATGATACACCCCTCTATTATTCTGAAGTAGATACATTAAGTACCAAGTTTAATGTGTAGGTTTCTGTCATCTGAGCTCTTCAGAGCCGAAGTCTTGTTTGTTCTGCATAGCTACTAAAATTCCCAAGGCACTTTTCTGAAGATGAAGTTTATCTCTAGGGTCCTTTTTCCTTCCCCTCTCTGTTTGTAAATATGCCCCTATATTAGTTTTTAAAGTGACACCATTTGTGTGTAAACATCAAATTGTGATAATCTCCATCATATCGATATCCCTTCATAGTACTCAGGTCTTCTAGGAATTGTGTTTGTATGATGAACCTGCAGTTTATTCACCTTGTCATGTAGCTCAGGCATATGACTAGATTAAGCTAACTGCTTTATGCACACCAGTTTGCACAAAGGTATGCATTCAACGGTGATTTATTCTGTCTTTGCTAAATTGCTACTGAGAGCAGTGTAAGAGTTTTATGAAGAGTTCAATGGCAAACCACAAAGCAAGTGGAAGAGGAGAGAGAATAAAGAGAGAGATGAACAAAGAAATACAGAAATGAAAGCATGGAGAAAAAAGAGACAACCACCTTCTGTGATGGAGAACTAGAAAGCGATAATCACAGAATTACATAGTTGACAGCCTATCTCCCAGGGCCAACTTGTAGGTTATCATGAAGGTAGCATTGCAAATCAGACCCTTGCAAATCATGTGGTGAGAGAGATAAATTCAGTGAAGTGAACAGGCACAATGCCGTTTGACCTTGGATTTGTAGATCTAATAGACAATGACAGCTGAGCAGTGTGTTCGGTGCCAGCTCAGACCTGAGCAATCTACACACTCTACGAGCTGCTGAGAAGCAGCAGATGTATTTGTATAATTCCTTTTTAAGAATTACCACTGTAATATCTGCATTGAGCATTAACTATATTCACAGCAAGAAAAGGCTTTAGTTTTATTAACCATGAAGAAATCCTCATGAAGCTGCCGTGAATAATGTACAAATGCCATGATGCATCACATCATTCTGTTTTAACTTTCCTCCCAGAATAGCATCTGAAATGAAGAATGGGCCCAACAGTGTCACAGTAGTATAGGTGCCTGCACTATTTTCAGAAATTTTTTTTTTAAGGAGTTCGTGGTTAAGATGAATATTTTGTTCTTAGCACCATCATTTTTTCTCCATCACCATTGCAACCTGCTAGCATAAAATCCAGTGTTCTTTGCAGTGGTGTTTGTAGCTGTATCGGTCCCAGGATATTAGAGACACAAGATGAGTGAGGTAATATTTTTTTTATTGGGCCAACTTCTATAGGTGAAAGAGACAAGCTTTCTAGCTACACAGAGCTCTTCTTCAGGTCTGGAAAAAGTAGTTAGAGTGTCACAGCTAAATACAAGGTGGAATAGATTATGCAGCAAAAGTCATTACACAAATAGCCTATATGGCATAAGTGGTTAAACAATCTGTTCCAACTTGTATTTAGCAGTGTTTAGTAGCTCAAAAGTATGTCTCTTTCACCAATGGGCATTGGTCCAATAAAAGAGATTACCTCACTCGACTTGTCTTTCTAAAATAAAAACCTGCCTTTTGCAAGCTTAGCTCAAAATCTGCACAGGTATACACATGCACACAAATGAAGTGCTGCATGGAAATGAGATTTTTGATCTAATACAAACTGTTGTGGTGACTCTAGCACACATATGAAAAATTATTCATAATTGACTTTCCAAAGAAAATGGACGTAGATGGAACTTGTGACGGGTTGGATCACAGAAACCCCCTTTGGTTACTGTCAACTGATGTGCCTAGACTACCTCTGAGTCTGTTTTCCTTGGCAGCTTGGGACTTCAGAATCTTGCCCAGTTTGAGCCAGACAGGCTAGCCTGCTACAAACATAGACCCAGATCTGAATAACGTCTCCCAAAAGCTGCAGGCTTCACTGAAAACAGCTTAAGAAGTGTTCCTGTCTCCAACACTCAGATGCCCAGCTCCCAGTGGGGTCCAAACCCTAAATAAATCCATTTTACCCCGTATAAAGCTTATACAGGATAAACTCATAAATTGTTCACCCTCTATAACACTGATCGAGATGCTCAGCTGTTTGCACCCCCCCCCCCGGTATTAATATATACTCTGGGTTAATTAACAAGTAAAAAGTGATTTTATTAAATACAAAAAGTAGGATTTAAGTGGTTCCAAGTAATAACAGACAGAACAAAGTGAATTACCAAGCAAAATAAAATAAAACACGCAAGTCTAAACCTAATACAGTAAGAAAGTGATTTCAGATGAAATCTCACCCTCTGAGATGTTCCAGTAAGCTTCTTTTACAGACTAGCCCCCTTCTAGTGTGGGTCCAGCAATCACTCACACCCCTGTGGTTACTGTCCTTTGTTCCAGTTTCTTTCAGGTATCCTTTGGGGGTAGAAAAGCTATCTCTTGAGCCAGCTGAAGACAAAATGGAGGGGTCTCCCAAGGCTTCATATAGTTTTGCCTTGTGGGTCTAAACCCCTCCCTCCACCTGTGTAGAATCCCCTTTACAAGAGGGAATTTTGGAATCACATGGTCAAGTCACATGTCCATGCAAGACTTAGCTTTTTACAGGAATGTTCCCAGGAAAGCTCAGATGTGGATTGGTGTCTATCAAGATCTATTGTTAGCTGATGTGTCTCTTGATTGGGCACTTACTGAGAACAGTCTTTTCTCAGGAAGCTGACCAACTGCTTCACTGAGGTTACTTAAAATTAAACAAGTACATAGCCAATATTCATAACTTTGAACACAAAAATGATACATGCATACAAATAGGATGAATATATCCAGTAGATCATAACCTTTGCAGAAATATGTTACATGGCATATCTAGCATAAAACATATTCCGGTTATGTCATATTTACTTTCATAAGCATATTTCCATAACGCATTATGGGGTGCAACATCACAGAACTAACTGGTAACCCCCGCAAAATCAACATTTGACACTTCTCCCTTAACCTTATTTATTTAGCATCAGTTTATTGTGGATCAGATTAGTACAGAATATTTACAAATCATCTTTTACCCTTTAGTAATGCTGTTAACTTTGGTGGAATTACTCCTTATTTATACCAGGGTCAGTCAGAGAAGAATGAGGTCCTGTACTGTAGATAAAATACATGGACACAATAAGAGATGAATATTGGCCTCAGATTTGTATTTCCTGGCTTCAATAAAGTGTTGCAACTTTGTTGAGTAAATGTATTTAGTGTGTGTTAACACAGCACACAGACTATACTGCAGCTATAAAATATCTGTAGGTATTTCTTGGGGAATTTATTAATTATCTACCAAGGTAGATTCTCTCTGCTGTGCTGCTACAGATATGCCTTTTACTCTCTTCATAATGTGAATCTTTTAGACCTAACTAACACTGGCTGCTCAAGAGACCTTAATATTTAGTTCAATTTTAACAATGCAAAACGTCCAGATATTCCCTTAATATTAAAATCAGATGAAATAACTGGAGTCTGTATAAGCTTGTGCACCAGTATTGTTAAGGCTTACTTAAAGATATGCCAATCTTACTCCAGCCAAAGCAAATGTCAGTAGTGTTGACTGAATACTGATGAGGCAACTATATACAGTACATAGAAAACTGACCAACCAGGTACCTAAAGACTTTAACTTAAATGTGTAAACAATTGGGTTAAGATATCAGATAGTAAGGTTACTGTTGTCAGACGGCTACCGGTGTGGTGCTCTGCTCTATTCAATGTTGATATCAATCGGCTGCGTGCATGTTCCCTCTGTGTGCTGCCTCAGCTCTGCGCAGATAGCTGACACAGCAGACCCCGAGAGAACCCCCAATGACCACAAACTCTAATAAGGTACGAAGGCACGTCGGCCAGGTTTATTGTCAAATGAAGCACAGTAATAGTTTCCCGTAGACTCTACCAGACATACTATGAAATATGTGCCCCCTGGCAATGGACCGGCTCAGTCAGTGGCGGGACTTTCCACTGCCCCCTAGGCCAGACAAAGACAACTCCTCGGGGGTGAATTCTTATACACAGTGTGATACAGCATGGCCAGAAGGCAGCAGGAGAGTGATCTAGGGTGAGGAGAAGCCTTATTCCCTGTAGATTAATTAAAAGCACCTGAAACCAATTAGAGCACCTGAAACCAATTAGAGCACCTGAAACCAGTCACCTGATAAAATCCCCCTGCTTCAATCAGCCAGAGGAGGAGCTGGAGCAGAGTGGTTTGGTGGTGGAGCAGAGAGCAGTTTGGAGGAGCTGGAGCAGAGTGAGGAGGAGCTGGAGCAGAGTGGTTTGGTGGTGGAGCAGAGAGCAGTTTGGAGGAGTGAAGCAGAGTGGATTGGTGGTGGAACAAAGAGCAGTTCGAAGGAAAGTGGAGGAGAGTTTTGAGAAGTGCTGCAGCGGGCTAAGAAGACCAAGATCCTAGGTAAAGGGACACCTGGCTTGTGCAAAGGGAAGGCAGGAAGCCCCACAAGCTGAAGGTCAGGAGAGGGAAGTAGCCCAGGGGAATGAATCACTGGTACAAGTGGTTCACCTACTATCATAGGGCCCCTGGGCTGGGACCCGGAGTAGAGGGCGGGCCTGGGTCCCTCCCTCCCTCTCCACTCCCCTTCCCTGGGATACTAGTAGGATAGCTGTTACCCCAGTTCAGGGGCAAGGAATGGCACCCTGAAATCCCCCCACAAGAAGAGAAATTGCGGGACCCATCATAGTAGTGCCGGCAATTTGCCACACGAGGTACAAACAAGTTACACATCACTCCTGACGTATTGAGGTGTAACCCTTCTACGTAACAAGGTACAACCCCTCTACGCAGTAAGGTGCCGCCTCCCACCTTGTACATGTTGGTTCGAACAAAACAACTCTATCCATCATATTACCCTTTTGCCCCTGTCTTTAGGATGGGCCAGCCTGTTCCTTGTTATCGGTGTGGAATGTACAAGTGTTCTGGTAACTTTTAGGTTTGTGTACTTTTGCAACATCAGTCCTTTCCTTGCCAACTTCTGTGAGCAGGGCCTGCCTTTGGAGTACAGCTTAACTTTGCTTTATGTTAGCAAAGTCTTGACCATTACTTTAGCTCAGGCCTTAGGCCTCATACTGGGCCTTTGATACCAAGGGTTTATGTTTCAGGGCCTCATCTTACTACAGTTACCTGTGTATTTTAAATCAAGTTGCGTTGACTAAGAAATGACAGTATGTTTACAGAAAGGTGATACATACCAAATAGTACCAGGACTGTCCGCTCACACAGGTCCAAGTTAGTTTACAATCTTTACAATCTAGGTCTTTAAACCCTCTTGTTTCTTTTATACGACTGTCTGCAGTTTAGCGTCAGCTAGTCAATATTAAAATGTCATATTTCATTATGTCTACATTTCCTTCATAACAACCTGTTTTTAATGCTACATCTTTATTATGCTTTAATTTTACCAAGAACCTAACAGCTTTGACTACTTATAATTAGCATGGGTTCAAACAAGAGTCTCAACCAATCATTTCATTGTCCTTTGTGGTGTTAGAATATGTTAGAAATCAGTTTGCACTCCGAGCCTCCCATTTTGAATGCACAAATGGTGGAATAAGTATTTCCATGGGTGATGTGGACTTTAGTGTGGGCGAACAAATGTGCCCACACTTATCAGGCCCTTGAAATTTGGTATCTTAATGTTAACTTTGTTTATTTAACAAAATATAGAAGAAATGAAAATTTACAAAGTGATTTGGATTATGAAGTGCTATCTAGGTAGCTCTGTACTGAATGAACTCGTTGCTTCTGAAACTCTCCTTTCCATGTATAAAACTGTGAAAAGATAACATGATTTAATAAGAATTGTTTACCAGGTTGGTCATAATATCAATATACTGAGTTGCACCACATTTTAAACTCTTTACCACGCAGTCCATAGGAGAAGCTAAACTATTCAACTCACGTATTGCCCACAGGCCAAATAATGAAGACAAATGGCACGTGAAATTGTGTGATTTGATTATAGAAGAGCAGCTTTTTATGATGTTGACAGTTTCAATGTGCCTTCTGCAGAAATCATCTGATTAAGTATGCAGAATAAGATTAGGAAAAAGGGGGAAAATAGCATGTCTATTGAGATCTCTCTTCAGCAGGTGTGGATAACCTGGTGCCAAAAATCTATCACGCTCTTTGTGTACAGGTTTGCAGTGTGAAAGCCAAACAAAATAAGCTATTTCAGACTGCACGGTGACATTCTCAAATCACAGTGAGCCTCAGTTGTCATCTCCTAAATTTTAAATTTTTTCTAGTACCATGTGTCTCCAGGAACACCTAATGCATTTACCAGTTGCAAACATTTGCAAAGAATATACAATGAAAGCAAAGTAAAGCAAATCCAATGAGATTGGGTTAACTTCCAGACAGATCATAAATTAAGCAGTGGTAAGCTCAAGCAACAGGGTCATTAATTAGATTATTATGGTCATTTTAGATTGTGAGGTGACAATGCTTGAATAATTTTAATATGTATCGCTTTTGTACAAATGATTAGATTTAACACACAGATTATATCACTACTGTTCACGAAGCCTTTTCTTCACAGGGCTAGGTGACCAATGCACATTGAGCTGATTAACTTCGTTTAGGAGGGAAATGAGTGCCCTGGTCACTAGATACAGGATTATTTTGGTTTTTGGAAGTACAATTCCTACAGTTAGGCCCTGGATTTTAAAAGTTAAAGCTTTGTATGTAGACACAGCCAAGATTTGTATCCTCCGTTAGATGGCCTCTTTCTTCCCAAAACAACTTGAGCTCATCTCTCTTTGTAATCGGCAGCTCCCAGCTCAGAGACTTCTACCTGCCCCAAATACTTCTGGCCTGATTCTGATCTCCCTTACATTGGTATAAAACAGAAGTTCCACTGAACTGATAATTACACTAGTATAAAATTGGTATAAGTGAGGTCAGAATCACATATTGACAGAGTATTTTCCCCACCTTGAGCATGTGTTTTGAGATGACCTGAAACTGCTTGGCTCCCTTGAGTTACTGAGAAGAACAGTTCTCTTCCTGAGTTGGACCCAGTGCTCCCTGGAGTTGAAGTCAATTGTAAAGTAGGACAAAATTTGGCCCATGGTGACTGAGGCCAGCTTGCCATCCCAAAACGTAAGTCTGCCTATCATTCATTGTCTTCCTTAACTTCCTCAATACTGGCAAAAAGACCCATACTGTTAAAGACAATTGAACATCTAATTTCTTAAACATACATATGCAATTTAAGTCAAACTAGTTCACGACTGTTTCTGGAATTACATTGTTTTCTAGTAGAAACTGACTTGGGAGAGAATAGTTTTCAACCTTATCAAAAGTGTCTTCCATTCTCTCATTAAAAAAAATAGTGGTCTGTGGTCTAGATTTACATCGAGGCAGCATAAACCAGATTCTGTTCCACCTTTTGTGGGGGGTTTTTCTTTACTGTTTTGGAATGTTTTTCTCTCTCTTGCTGTACATAGAATCTCTGTTCTTAGGGTTAAACTGCCTATAATCAGGACTGGTGCAAGGAAGTTTCGTGCCCTAGGGGAAACTTTCTTGCACCAGTCCTGCACCTCCCCCCACCCCAGCTAATGCCGCCCCCCCCCCTGCGGCAGCCATCTCCCTCCCCCGCGGGCCCCGGCAGCTCGGCCCCCCCCACCCGCGGCGCCCCCCCCAGCTCCCGGCTCAGCTGTGGAGGCAGGAGGCAGCCGCCAGCGAGCTGCCACCCCGGCTCGGCTGCGGAGCCAGGAGGCAGCCATGGCTAGCCGCCCCCCTGGCTCAGCCGCGGAGCCGGATGGCGGGAGGCAGCCGCAGCCAGGCGCGCCCCCCAGCTCCATGCTCAGCCGCAGAGCTGGGAGGCAGGAGGCAGCCGCCTGCCGCCCCCCAAATCCTGGTGCCCTAGGCGACCACCTAGGGTTGCCTAGTGGGCACGCCGGCCCTGCCTATAATACTTCTAATTTTCCTGTGTGCATTTTATTGTATATCTTCAAGGCTTAGGCAAGCTATTTAGCCTTAATTCATACCACCAAGTGTGGCAAAGAAGTGGACCAGTATATTAGTAATAATACCTAGCTCATATATAGCACTTTTCCTTGGTAGATTTCAAAGTGCTTTACAAAGGAGATCAGTATCATCAGCCCAATTTTACAGATGGGGAAACTGAGGCACAGAGAGGCCCAAGATCACCCAGCAGGGTGATAGATCTTCCATCTATTTAAAGTCATTGTTTAAAGGTAAAGTATTTGTTAGAATGATACCTGATAACATGCTGCATTACTGGGAGGATCTCATATACTATGTTGATGAGGTCTGTATAAGAACCTATATAGACTAGCATAATATGATGCATTTTTACTATTATAAGTCAAACCACTGTCTCCTCATAGTAGAAACTGCTAGGAAGATAATTACATTGTCGATATGGGCTGAACTCGCATGTATTTTTTTAATTGCTAGTCTTTTGGTATTACTACTATCCCTTTTTACAAAATCACCAAGAATAACAACCCCTTCCATGTGCTTATTGCCAGGGTGGGGATGGAGGCTCAAGTGGCTCACTGTCAGCTTTCTAGGCCAAGGTCAGTACCAGAGGTCAGAACTTGTGTTGGGGTTCCATGTTCAGAGCAAAGGTCAGAGCCAAAGTCAATGCTGGGAGTTCAGGAGGAAAGAAGCGGAGTTGGTCGTGGTGCTGCTGTGTGGACACTTCCTGGTATATCCTGTAGTCTTATATAGAGTCAAGGGGCCAGTCGGGAGCCTCCAAGATGGCTGCCAATCGGGTCTCTCAGGCGGGGCTTCCCGTAGTGTATGCCAGCTGTGGGTTTCAGGGAGCAGCTGGGTTACAGTTGCTGTGGCAGCGCGGAGTTGTCCACTGTCTGGCCATTTTGCTGATCTGGGTTTGAGTCCTGCCACTCCTGATGTATTCCTGCAGCTACCAGGGCACTGGCTTTCCCAGTCAGTGGTTGCTTCATTTACAGACTTCACTTCATTTACATACTTTCAATGAGACGTCAGCACCATTATATTAAAGAGTATCTATTTTCTGGCTTCTCATCTTTACCCTGTTTGAGTTCTGCACACCCATGCAGAAGAGGGTGTGGGAGTCTTTCTCCTGGCCCCCCTGTGCCTCACAATTTTTTCTTTCTGCCTCCTCATTTACCTCTGCTCCTACAAGCTCTGTCTGTCCTGGTTCTCTGTCCCTCCTACTCCCTAACAAGCAACAGATTTGTGTGGGAGGTGCCATGGTTATAAGGGCCCCAGAGGCTAGGGTCGTAGTTGCCACCATTCTGGTCTGTGAATGCAGGCAACAGTGATGAACTGACTCTATTTTCACTCCCTGTGAACCAGGCAAGTCCAACAGCATGCAATCAGTCACTTCTCATTCCCAGAGCAGTGGGGAGTGATTCATTGTTCAGACTCCTATAGCTTGTGTCTGATAGAGGCTCAAGCTCCCTGATGGGCATGGGAAACAAATTCCCTAAAGACAGCTTTTATCCAGGTCCCTAGATCCAATCACACCCAACACTTAGAGGTGTTTGGATTCAGGCTTGGGACTTGGGACCATCTCTACTTAGAGGCTGATTCTTTTTTTTTTTGCATTTTAAAATGGATAGTGAGTATTCCCCTGTGTAAGTTTCCACATGCCTTGGCATTTAGCAGTACTGAAAAATGAAGCATTAGAATAGCATGAGAGAAGCTGATCTTGCTGTGTCTCTGACCCAGTTAAAATCAGGGAGAACTAGATATCTCACTAGTCATGAGAGTTGTTAGCCGGCATAGATAGGTCGCATTAATAGGTACTAGTGTGCTAATGACATTGATATGGTGTTTAGGTGTTGGGAAGTTATGTTAACTGAGTGCACTGTGCTCTTCTCACAGTTCTGTTTACCCACATCAAGTATCCCACAACAATTTGCAAAACTAAATCAGCTTTGGCAAGATACATGAATATTCTACCTGTGTACAAACTTAGAAGGTGCCTTCATGCCTGTTGGTATCTGGAATGTAGTCTCCAAAACGAGAGAGAAGGAAAGATACAGAACTGGTACAAACTGTTCAGTTAGAACTCAGTGATTTATGGAAAGCTCTCTAACCTATAAACAGACCGGCATAAATAGATGTCGTTTGGATGGACGTATTTTAGAAGCACACCTTCTGTGTTAAGGTGAACTGCACGCTATGAGAAACAAGCTTCCCAGAAGGATTGGTATGGTATTAACGCTTTCCTTTCTGTATTCTACTGTTTTGTCTTTAGACAATACATTTTGCAAAGCTTGATTTTTTGGTCTGTTAAACATTTTTAATATCAAACTGCAAGTGTAGTCAAGCATTGGCCATACCTTTAACACGAGTGTTTTCTCAGGAGATTTTCAGATCAGTGCAGTTCAGAAGGTGCTTTTCCGAGATGAACATTTCCTCCTCATAATGCATGGGGAATAGCAGGAGTCACAACAACAAGTGACGAGATGTTTTTCTGTAACAACAATCAATCAGAGCTGTCTGTGCTGAGTACAAAATAAGGTTCTGTCTTGCACAAATCAATGGAAAGCTGAGAGTCAGGTGGTCTGAGGATAATTCCCCCTTTAATCTCCACTCAAAATTTCTATGAACATCAGGGAGCTTATATCCCAATGCACTTTATGAAAGCTTGAATGCATTATCATGGAATGCCACAAAAGCCCAAATCAAATGACAAGATGTATATGTTTGGCATTTATCTGCCAGAGGATCGCATTGTTTTCCAATATCTTTTGGTGACAAGGCAAAGAAATATTTTCTGGGAACTATTTTTGTCATTAGTACTGCTGCGGATCTGGCCTCCTCACTTGTGTCCCAAATCATCAGCTCTGTGCTGTTCCCCTGTGTGTAACAGCAAAGGTCTCATGAATTTCTTCTGCTGTGCAGAAGGAGAGGATACAATTCTGCAGACATGAAGCCTTTTCTGGGGCCAGAGAGGCTCATGGGCCACCCCTCAATTGTTTTTTATTTGCATCAGCCAGGGATCAGGGCCCGTTGTGCTAGGTGCAGGGCAAATGTGTAGTAAAAAGACAGTTCTTGTCTTGAAGGCCTCACAGCCTACATAAAGGGGAAATGTGGCAACAGAAGGGGTTTTCTACCAGCCCACATCCACATAACCTTGATTGTCTCCTTTGTGATCAGGGCATATAGAAAAAGACAAAGAGGCCAGCTAGCAGCTATTTTAATTGGATGTCCCTCTTTCTACACAACTACTGCCCATGTAATAAAATCAAATCAGTAGTTAATGATGATTCGAGTAGGAAGGTGGGAAAGAATCCAGCTGGCAGCTGCAGGGGATTTTGGTTGTTTATAATATATACCATTATATTAGGGTAAGGGGGGGCGGGGAAGGCCACGTGAAGTACTTTGAAGCTGACAATTGTGCACTCTGAGTGTTTGCTTAAGTCTAAGAATGTGGTTTAGTCCCATTCAAGTCAGTAGGACTGTGATAGGGCCTTCAGTGGCCAGGCAGCCTAGTAGCTCTAGATCATTGGGTAGGGGGGCCGTAGTGGGACCTGACCCCTCCTTTTCTCTCAGTTCCTGGCTCAGGGTCCCGTGACGCTCACACCACTAAGTAGTGGAGCTGGATCTTTCTCCCAGCTGTGAGCGGGGGTTCAGGATGCTTTCCTGGGCTACCCCCTATGCAAGTCCTTAAATTTGGGGCGTGGCCCCAGTAGTC
Source organism: Chelydra serpentina (assembly GCA_037349315.1). Classification (NCBI taxonomy): domain Eukaryota; kingdom Metazoa; phylum Chordata; order Testudines; family Chelydridae; genus Chelydra; species Chelydra serpentina. The sequence goes on from JBAIAC010000033.1 coordinate 15,188,900, forward strand.
CAGTTTCCCCGCAGTTGGGGCTTAGCTGTAGGTTCCCCTTAGCAGGGGAAGACTTACTCGTTTCCCACAGCTACATGGCTGGCAGGGTGCTGGTCTGTGCAAACAGCACCAGGCAGGCAAACAGAGAGCTCCTGATTCTTCACCAGTCAGCTCCTGGCTGAGGGAGGCTCCCTTCTTTTCTCCCTCCTCCAGGCCTGGCATTGGCTGCAGGTATAACGGTGAGGGGTTAGATGAACAGGTATAACGGTGAGGGGTTAGATGAACCCACCTGTTTTCTTTAACCCCTAATGTGCCAGGCAGCAGTCTCTCTGCTCCTTCACAAGGACTTAAGCGTGTGTTTAAGTGCATTCCTGAATCTGGGGCATGAAACATTTAGAGAGGGGTTTTGTACAGGTGCTTCTATATACAGCAGTGTTTCCCAAACTTGGGATACCGCTTGTTCAGGGAAAGCCCCTGGCGCATTCAGCCATTTTTTTTACCTGCCGCATCCACAGGTTCGGTCTATCGCTGCTCCCACTGGCCGCGGTTAGCTGTGCCCGGCCAGTGGGGGCTGCAGGAAGCGGCGCGGGCCGAGGGATGTACTGGCTGCTGCTTCCCGCAGCCCCCATTGGCCGGTCACAGCAATCCGCGGCCAGTGGGAGCCATGATCGGCTGAACCTGCGGATGTGGCAGGTAAACAAACCGTCCGGGTGCGCCAGGGGCTTTCCCTGAACAAGCGGCATCCCAAGTTTGGGAAACACTGATATACAGGAATGTCTACAATTTACTTTTGTCAGACTATTAGAATATTTTAAAAAATACACCAACCTGAAACACACAATCTGAAACTAATTAATTATGTTTCCAGTGTATGTTTTCCTATATCTTTACTGGGGGGAGAAATTACATTTTATAACAACCCAGAATATGTGATCTTAGTTCAAAACTGATCCCTCATCATGTACTTTGAAAGTGTTGGGACTGGAAAAGTTGAGCGTTAGTGTGGTAGAAAGGAAACATACCTGTCGTTTTATCAAGACTGGCAGAAAGATTATTATTATTAAGCTAGCTGATCGCACAGCCTGTATGCTGAATGAGACAGAAGAAATGGCATTCACCGTAAATAGAAGAAGTGTCATCTCCATCCAGAAAAAACATGATGAGATTTTGCATGCATTCCTGGGTAAGTCATTCCTGTAAAAGGAGACATAGCAACAATCCTCAAGGCACTTCGGCTGAGATAACGGTTGAAATTGTGAAAAGGAGTGTTGACATGAAACCTTTGAAAATGTAAATGATAGGAAGGGAATGTAGACAAGGAAGAAACATTTTTGAATTCAAAAAAAGTCAGTGGTGATAATCACAATGTCAAAAACTTTATTTTAGAATATGTAAGACACTAACTGTGAAATAAGGAATGTATGGCAGCCAAAAAATCACTTGCTATCCAGGAAAGGCACCCCCTTTTTTAACAGCTGATGTGCCTTTCCTAGACACACCCACATCTGGAAGTGATAGGAGCTTCTTAGGAAAAAGGTGTCCATGCTAGTGATTCGTGTAGTGCAGGCCTGCACAACATGCGGCCTGGGGGCCGCATGCGGCCCGCGTGGGCTCACTGTGCGGCCCGCGGGGGGGGAGGGGTGAGTAGGTGGGCTCACTGTGCAGCCCCAAATCTGGGACTGTGTCCGTTGGTCCTTTTTGCTGCTTGTCTCTGGGCTGGGGGTTGTCCCAATGCTGCAAAGAGGGTGTTCCCAAAGGAAGGTGCTTGCTTCTAACCTCCGAGGCCGTCAGTATGTCTGCTCTTCTCTAGTCAGCCCACTTGACAAGTTTGATTGTCCCCTCTCCAAGGGTTGCAGCTGTCTGGAGGTGCCTTCCTTCCACGCCTTCCTCATTCACACCTCATTCAATCAACACGGCAATTGAATACAAAGTGGGGGGAAGATCTTATTCTACTTCTAGCAAAAAGACATTTTTCTTTTACCTTAATTATACTACCTTAGGGGCCTGCTATAACATATTACCAAGGTTCAATACAAAGTCATATAAAAGTTATACAAAAATGCATAATGCAGAGATTTATCTACAACTGCATTGATTGACTGTTGTGTGCAGTAATATAGTGATCCCTGGGGGGGTGAAGAGGGGTGTGATGGTGGGGCTGAGTGGGGAGGGGGTGGGTCCTATTTTACTGCTGTAATCTGGTCACCCTATGCGCGCTATTTCTTTCCCCCTCTACAGGCTTCCGCACCCCAGCGCTGGGGAAGGAAGGGTTGTTTCCGCGGGGCGGGCGGCGCTGGGGGGAGGGGGTGTTTCTGCGGGGCTGGGGGGTTTTGGCCCTCAGCTGTTTTCTTTGGAGTAATATGGCCCTTGCTGCTTTACGTGTTGTGCAGGCCTGGTGTAGTGCAACCTTACATTTCATTTCCAAAAGCTATCATCTTACTTTCTAGAATGGAGGTCAGACTAGGGATATGATGACATCAACGCCTACAGCTAAGAAACAGCAAAAATCCTAACTAACACTGTCTGCATAATGCAGAATCGAGCCGATATTGACTTTCATTCTGCCAGACTGTTTGAATTCTCTCTTTACATTGACAGATAATGGTGTATTTTCATTTTTGGCAGGGTTTCTTTGACCTGTATAACGCTGAATAGCCTCATCTCTGGAGACATCTACCTCTTTGCAGGATACTATACTCACATAATCTTATTTTCATAATTAGGAATGCATTTGTGTAAATGATTTCTTAATGGAAGAATTTAGCTTGAGAAGGAGCCTGTCCTAAATCTTAATGCAGTTCAGATAAGATACAAACAATGAATTAAGCTTAAAGGGTTAAACTGAAGCTAACGAAAGCAAAGAAATGTGGAGTTAAGGTTGCCCTAGTTCATTAATTCACACTGTTATGCTTCAGAATCTCAATTTAGTATGCAAAACAGCATGCTGCAACTGACCTTAAGGTAAATATAGAGCAAAAGGGGTTCCCGTTCTGGAAGGAACTCAGAAGACAGCTATCTGATCTGTTTTAGGAACTTCCAGAATGCCAAGTCACCATAGTATTTAGATAACCACAAAAATGGTTATCTAAATACTAGATTTAAGGGCTGGATAAAGTGTCGTACGGTGAGAGACTCAAAGAGCTCAATCTCTTCAGTTTACTAAAAAGAAGATTAGGCGGTGACTTGATTAGTGTATTCACAGGGAGGAAATATTGGATACTAATATGGACTCTTTAATCAGGAAAAAGGCAAAACAAAACTAATGGCTGAAGCCAGACAAGTTCAAATTGAAATTAGACACAAATTTTTAACAATGGAGGCAGGGTTTAAATTCTGAGACTATTTCCCAGAGATCCCCTTCCCCATTCGGGGCTCTGGGCTTCAGTCCCAGGGTGGGCTGGGGTGCCGTGATTTGGGGCTTCAGCCCAGTGGAGAGGTGCTGTGTTGCCTGTGGGTTTGAAAATATTTACTGGAGCTCCCAATAGTCTGTCTGGGCATTTTTAGTTTCCATTTCTCTGACAAGTACATTGGTCACACAGGATCATGGATGGTGAGGCTAAAAATGTAACTGGAAGATTCAACAAACAAGGTACATCTGTTGAAATGTCGTAAAACTGATGTGCAGAATTTCTGCTTGCACAGCTCAATATACGAAACTGTTGGAAATCAAATGAATAGGGTGTTTCAGTGACTGGTTTGCTGACAGACTACTGCTCAGGTTAGTGATAGAATACTACACTATATAATGACAAAACACTGCAGAGTAATACCCTTGTTGTGCACCTTTTGCAATTATTTATACCAATGCAAATGAGAGCAAAGTGGCTGTAGAACTCTATTGAGCCAGAACAGGAGTCTTATACACCCACTTTGCAATGGTGCTAATGACAATTCCAATTGCCAGGCAAAAGAGTTGGGCCCTGCCTGTGCTTGCAATTCTGGATGCAGTTTGACAGTTTCAGTGGTGTGATCATCATATATGCTGTATATAATGACAATGCTAATAACTTTATTTCGGACCAAGACAGAGTTTTTTTTCTCCATATACTCCAGTGTGTGATTAAATCCATATTTTTTTGGATCAGATCCAAGATGATCTAAATTGCCACCCCTCTTCTCCATGGCCCTGATTCTGCAGGTAGGGCCCTGTGTGGACACCTACCGACTTACAGCACTGGGGTCCAAAGAAGCACTTGGGGCATTGAACAAAATACAATAAAACTGGAATCCAGCGTACACTTCTGTAATTAAACACGGCTTTCTGTACACTTTAGCCAAGAAAGCCAATGAAGAGGAGGAAAGGGAGTTCTAGGGCCTTTACATCTCATCTGTATCCACCTCTCTTTCCTCTCATTTGCCTCTCTACAGACAGACTGAGAATGTACCCTTGTGGATCAGAAAACCAGCACCCTGTTCCCTAAGTGTCGTGTCTGTCTTTTGTCTCAATTCAGCCTCCTTGAAGGTAGCTCCTATGAGGAAGCTAAATCCAGAGAGAGGGAAACAAATGAAATGTTAGTGCCAGGAGTGGAGGGTTTAAAGGGAGTACATCATCTAACTAGAGCTAACAGAGAAGCAAGTGGTCTAGGGTTATAAGTGTGAATACAAATATTCCATCGTCTCTGAATTTCGGGGGAGTTCACAATTGACTTGGAGAATCAGTGATATATTACCAGGCGTGGGCAAGACTACCAGTACTCCAGAATTTCTACCTTTGCAGCCCAAAAACAGACAATTGTAGCCAGTCATCCTCCTCTTAAGAATTGCATGAACATTGAGGTGTCATATGGTATTGAACCTTGAACAAGGTTTACTGCACTCATTCATGCTCCTTAGATAATTGGTATACATGCATTCAAAATGAGACTCTGGGTTGTATGGGTTTGCCTATGCAAGTCCTTAGGGCTTTTTTTTCTGGTGCAAAGTTGTATGTGTTTGTAACTGAACTGAAGCATGGGCTTACTATATTTGCACAACTGTCAGTGAAAATCTGGCCTTCAATAGGCTCCATTAATGGCTATTAACCAGGATGGGTAAGAAATGGTGTCCTTAGCCTCTGTTTGTCAGAGGGGGGTGATGGATGGCAGGAGAGAGATCACTTGACCTGTTAGGTCCACTCACTCCGGGGCACCTGGCATTGGCCACTGTCGGTGGACAGGATACTGGGCTGGATGGACCTCTGGTCTGATCCAGTATGGCCGTTCTTATTATCTTAATGTGTTTGTTCAATGTGTAACCTCTTAACAATAGCACATATAGGCCTTGTCTACACTAGGAAAAATGTATGCAGTTTATTTTCAGTGGAGCTGATACTGTGTTAGCAATATTAAGAACATCTTGAAAAAATGTTCCTGGTATAGATGGTGTCTTAATTAACACGGTTAAGTACAGGTTTCAGTGTAGTTAACTTAATTAACACGGTTAAGTACAGTAAATTCAGAATGTCAATTGTGCGTGCCATCCTTCTGTTTCTTTCTTAAGAGATTGACAGAATGCATTGGCTCATTATGTATGGTTTTTTGGTACAGAAAGTGCTTTGTGCAACTGAGCCTAAATCTAAACCCTTATGAAAACACTGGAATGCTGTGTTGTGATTAACAGTAACTAATGCATGACCAAATGGCAACTTATCTAAACAGGAAATGACAAGTGATATTCTTAGTGCTCAGATCCAGAAGAAGAACTTCATGGTTAGCTGCTATGGTGATTGATGCCCTAAGAAACACCTAAAATAGATAGATATTGTAAGATAAGCCTGTTTATCATTGAATATTTTGCAAAGTAAGGTCAGGCAAATTAATACATTGATTTCTCTAGTAATGTTTGTATTTAGTGAAAAATATAAAATGGGTGTTTTTAGAATGTGCAGTGTATGTTTATATGTACAGACATGGTTGTGACTTTTGCTTTTAAATTGTGATCACATTGACAGTTTGAGTTTTGACGTGAGATCCATTAGGTATCACCCAAATTGTTCATGTGAGCACGGTACGCTAACAAGCATGTACTTGGCTCTCAGCATATACTTATCTTATACTTATACTTATACTTACAGTACACACTTCAATAACAAATATATTTTGTTATGGTGGGAGTTATCAAAGAGCACTGTTACACATAACAAGTGTATATTGTGCATTTACAAGTCATTTTTCTTAGTGTGTGAACACTGTTCAGTCCTTGAACAACTGCTGTATTGTTTTGTGATGTACTTTCCTTGGGAGAAGCTGTGGCAAACAGCAAGAGAGTTTGCTCCCTGCTTTAATTTCCCTAACTGGAGTCAATTTTGGGGACAGAATTGTTTCCTGGGAACTGGACATTGTTGTCCTTTGTCTGAAATAGACCAAGACTGTTGTTGACTTTCAGTGTACCTGCCCATACAAATTGTGGATTAGGCGCATTTGGAACTTTGATTATTTTGTACACAAATTAGGCATGCAGTTACATACACATTTTGTGTGTGCAGTTGCATGCCTAAATTATTTGAAAACCTGGTCCTGAATTTGCATTAAGTGAATGACAGGGCTCACGAGGCGTGGCTGAAAGGGAAGCTATGGTTCAGTTGCTCCATGCAACCTGGAATAACAGCTTCTTAAAATGACATCAAAAGCCCTAATTTTGGCCAGAGAGATTGTACAGTAACCAGTTATTTGAAAGAGTTTAACCGCATGATTTATAGATTAACCTTTGTTAGTTTGTCTTTTTATCTCCTGTGTGGGCTGATAGAGCCACTGTGTGGGAATGCAGTGGTTGACCTCTGCGAGCAAAGAGCTCAAAACACCAAACAATTTAAAAAGCCCATAATCGCAGTGAAAGGAACTGTGACAAAGCCAGCAATTGTCATAAGAGATATTTGAGGATGCTCAGCTATAGAATTTAAAAACTACACTGTTGATCTGTCCTGAAACAGAGGTATAGAAGAACCACAGTTTTAAAGCCAGAACGAAAAATCTACCAATTGCATTTTATTAGTCATATGAAGATCCATACTAGGTAGGATCTGCTGCTGCTACGCACAGCCACTGTTTGAGAGTGAATTGTTTTCCCTTCCCCTGATGTAAGTGGGGCAACTTAAGAGGTATCATAAATGTACTTATAAATTACGTGTCACTACTAAAGTCAGTGAGAGTTTTGTCATTGACTTTAATGAGACCTATGCACATGAGTATGTGAATGTAAATAGGACATGGAGAGGGCTGGAGAGCATGGTTGTAGCATGAGAAGCAACCAATACAAGGGTGTGAAATAAAGATGCACCCCATTTTCTTACATTCTTCTGTTGAAATAGGTTGAACTGTATTGCTCTACTTTGGCATTTGAATTTAAGGTGTGGTAACAACCTGCAGGCACCAATTCTAGAGCTCTATGCTCCATGTAAACAGCTGTCTCACCTGCTACACACAGTAGTTGATCAATTATGAAATAGAAGTAAAGATTATTGGTCCGAATCCTGTCCCCAAGTACATTCCTTGCAACCCCATTGACTTCATCTAGTCTGATCTCCTTCCCACCAGATGTTTTGTTTTCCTGATAATCTCTGTTATGTGATAGACCCAGGCCAGTTCGGTACAACAGAATAGTCCTATTGGGATGCCCGCCCACTGCTAAAGGATCCCACCCCCAGCCTAAGGGGAGAGATCCACAAGATCTGGATTCCAAATAATTCCGGGGGGCAACAAATAAAAGAACAGGAACGGGCGTGAGGGTCAAAGGGCTAAAACTAAGGAACCGGAAGGGGACACCGAGAAGAGAACCCCGGACAGCGCCCACTGCTCCTCGAAAGCATTGAGGGAGCCAGCGGGTGCTGCCCAGAGGAACTCTGCCCGGATGCGTGAGCAGACGAAACAACGAAAAACAGCCCCACAGTCGCAGGCCCCTCCCCCTGCCAACCTCTCCTCCCTGGTGTTCCGAATGGCCACCTTGGCCGTGGCTAGGAGGAGGTTGACGAGGTGGTCCCGCGACTTTGTGGGGCCTCGAATCGGGTGTGCGTAAATAAACAAGTGAGGGGAAAAGTGCAGCCAGAACCTCATTAAGAGGTTCTGGAGGAGCCGAAAGAGGGGCTGCAGCCTGGCGCACTGAAGATACGCGTGCGCCAGGGTACAACAGAGTAGTAGAAGGCAGATGTACTGGCCATTGGGTTAGCGGTTTTCTGTTCCCTAACTGACCAGAGCGGGGACTGCTCCAGGCTAATGAGAACACCTGACTCTAATTAACCTGCAAAGAGTCAGGTGAGGCCATTAAGGTGAAGTGAACACCTGACCCTAATTAAGGCTCTTCTGAGCATATAAAAGGCCTCACTCCAGTCAGGCTGAGGAAGAGCCAGGGCGCCAGAGGAGAGGAAGTGCTGCTGCTACTACTGAAGGGCTGAGTAAATAAGGCAACTCTCGAGCCATTGGTAAGGGAGCCCTAAGGTAAGGGTGAAGAAGGGAGAAGCGGGAGAGCTGTGGGGAAGTGGCCCAGGGAAATGTAGCAACTCTGGCAGTGAGAGGTCGGCTGCCAACAGCTGCTACCATTAGGGTCCCTGGGCTGGAACCCGGAGTAGAGGGCGGGCCCGGGTTCCCCGCACCAACCTGCCACTACAAGGAAAAGACAGGCCTCTGGCAGGACAGGAGGCTAAACTGTTCTGCAATAAGCCCAGAGGGACAACAGGAACTGTGGGAGTTCTCTCACCATCCTCTGAGGCTAGCATCAACCGCCTAGAAGCGCAGGACCCACAGGGACAAGATCAGAGCTCTGCCACAGTTGTTATATCTAGTGTTTCTCTTAGCAGAGGTAACATTTACCCATCCTTAATTTTCTACTATTTATGTATGCAAAGTGTGGATGCTTTGTCTCTAGCTCCATTTTATAGACATCTGGGTAATTCTCTTTGGTTTTTCCCCAGGTTGCCCTCTCTGTACTTATTTTTTGTCAGTGTGCTATAGAAGAAGATTTGTTGTCACACTGTCAGCATTTGTCTTTTCATTCTTTTTAGCTTATGTTTCCATTGAGGGTACACAGATTCATTTGGAATGATTGTTTTCTTTTATGGCCTTCATAATTTTCCCTAGTGTTGTGTATAATTCATTATCTTCACACAGATTTTGCTTCTTTGTTTTAGAAGATATTTTACTTGGTGTCAAAACACTTCGCTGCATACTTTCCTCTGTGCCTTTTATTAGTGCACACCTACATATCCTCTAAGCGGTGCAGCTGCGCAGCAGTCTATCAAGGGCTGTGCATTTGTGCAGCCACAGGAGCCTGGACTGGTGAGGCGTCTCTCCCTTGGCCCCAGCCTCAGCCCCGGAGCTGCCACTGCCAGTGAGAGGTGCCTCTCCCCTGGCCCTGGACTTGGTGCTGCCGCAGCTGGAGAGGTGCCTCTCCCCCGACTCTGGGTTGCTGCAGTGAGAGGGCTGGGGGGGAATCCTCTCTCCCTGGGGCAGCCTGCACCCCAAACCCCTCATCAACCCCGGAGCCCATCTGCCCTGCTGGAGCCCTCACACCCCCCCCACACCTCAACCCTCTGCCCCAACCCTGAGTCCCCTCCCACACCCTGAACCCCTCACCCCCCATACCCCAACCCTCTTCCCCAACCCTGAGCCCTCTCCCACTTCGAATCCCTCAGCCCCACTCTGGCCACACATCTCCATACTGGTGCACATAACAAAATTCATGCCACACATGGATGTAAAAAGTTAGAGAGAACATTGGTACACACATAGTCACTTTATAGCAGCCCACATAGGCTCTGGTTTTGTACTGTCTGTAGTATATTTTCCCACACAACTCTAGGGCTTCCTGTACCTTTGCGTTATTATGGAAACTGCATTAGTATCAGGAGATTAACTTTTATTCATTCCTGCTTTGTGTTTAGTTTTACACCCCATCATCCTATGTTCTTTTCCTGACATTCTTCCTGATCTGGAAGATGCTTTCAAAATTCAAGTGGCTGTTGTTGGTAGCATAGGTAGTGCACAAGGAGGCATAAAGAATGGACCAGTCACTATGCATTTTATAATGCATCATACCTAGCACTTTCATGTAGCTTTTCTTCACTAGATCTGCAAATGCTTTACAAAGGAGGTATTATCTCCATTTTATAGAGGGGGAAACATATACACAGAGGTGAAGCAATGTGTCCAACGTTATCCAGCAGAGCAGTGGCAGATTTTAGGCATTCCAATCCAGTGTTCTGTCCTCTAGACCTCCAACTTTGCTTCCACTTTATGTACAAGTGATGAACAAACCTGAAAAACCTCCCTGTGATAAGTATGATAAACCTTTTATTTATTTCTTAAATGTTGAAATGGCAAACACCTTTATGAAGTGCATACTTGCAAATATGCTAGCTAAATGCAAACCTCCCAATATCATTGCTATGTAAGTAAAATACCAACCTGAAATCTAATGAACTTGCTAAACTAATTACTAATGTAAGAAGCCATTGAAGTATAGAATATTTATATTAATAAAAATTAATTACTGGCTGTGCTCAAGCAACTCTCACTCTACTCAGGAAGGCAAGAAAATCATCTTTCCAAAATTATCACGTAGAATCAACAATTTAAGCTAAAGGTCTTCTAAGAGTTGTTTAGTTTAAAAAGACTTTCAAGAACTAAAATATTTCATGTTAAGAGTAGGCGTGTTTGAATTTTTTGAAAACAGAATTGCATTATGTGCTGAATTCTAATATAATTGAAGGGACAGCTCAGGAAATGGACTGAGTAAAAAAAGAGAATATCCTTGAAGTGAGAGTTTTGAGAATCTTCTGCCACAAAAACAAAGGAAATTTAACCGTTAAGAAAGAATTACAATTATAATGCATATACTCATTAACAAATTACATTTCATAAGATGAAGAGGCTCCTAATGGCAACCCATGAAGTTACTAAGCCAAAGAAAGAAAGATACCAACCAAGTTTGAATCTAAACAAACCTAAAAGACATCTGTTTTCCTATAATTTCATGGAAATAGGAAAGGGAAGAGTATAAAAAACTGAAGTAAGCACCCCTTATATGCTCATCCCCTCTGCTACCCTGCTTAACAGCAAGCACTCATCAACTCATCCTGTCAGTCTCTGCAAACAAGCTTCTAAAGGCAGCTAAGAACACAGAAGAACTCAGAAGACTCAAGAGGAAACCAACCCAAGGAAAGCCTCCCAAAGACTTCAACATGGATTGGTGACGGAAAGTTAACTGGGGGGGGTGGGGGAGTGTCGTCAATCTAAGATACGCAACTTCAGCTACGTGAATAACGTAGCTGAAGTCGAATAACTTAGATCAATTTTTAAAAGTACTTACCCTGCCTGCTGCCGTGAGGACCAGGCTCCCCCGTCGACAGCGCTTCCTCCGCTCGCGGAGCTGGAGTTCCGGTGTCAACGGGGAGCGGTTCTGGGATCGATTTATCATGTCTAGACGAGACGCGATAAATCGATCCCAGAACATCGATCACTACCTGCCGAATCAGGCAGGTAGTATAGACTAGCCCTAAAACACTGCCAAGGGATTACATTTAAACTTGTCAAGATTTTATAGGGAATGCTGGGGATATGAAAATGCTGTTGTAACCTAAAATACTAACAGTTTCTTCTTTTAAAACACCAAGTAGTTAGACCATGTATTCCTGGAGAGGAGACGAGGGCTAAACATTGTTAAAAAGAGAAATAGTAGGATTTAACTGGATTTAAGATTCTGAATATTTGTAATTAGTCTGTCTTAAAACAGATCCTTAAATGGCTTCTTTGAAGTAACTGATTTAAATATTTTATTTGATTTCATAGTGTTTAGTTAAGATTACTCACTGTGTCCAACTATAAATGGCTTAAGTGTAGTAGCCGTGTTAGTCTGTGTCAGCAAAATGAAAATAAGAAAGAAAAACTTGTAGCACCTTAGAGACTAACAAATTTATTTCAGCATAAGCTTTCGTGGGTTAATACCCACTTCATCGGATGCATGGATGAAGTGGGTATTAACCCACGAAAGCTTATGCTGAAATAAATTTGTTAGTCTCTAAGGTGCTACAAGTTTTTCTTTCTTATTTTCATATAAATGGCTTGTTATTTATTAATAATCAACAGGATCCACCTGCTCTTAAACAAAATTATTTTGCCCATTTGTAAACATTCTTAATTAGCTAAATATCTACTAAAGAACTGATTCACAATAATTTTGGGGAAACAATACCTTGGTCTCAATTTACCAAGAGAAAAGTGCCCCACCAAAGGTGGGTTCACTCTCCAGGGTGTAACCTCTGTTAGAAGCTCTCTACAAAGAGACATGCAGAAGAGATGATAATGGATGGAACCAGGTTGTCATTTGTGTTTGTTTGTGTTTTGTTTTGTTTACAGCTTTCTTTTTCTTTTTTTTTTAAATAATAAAATAGTCATCATTAGTAATTGTGGTTATTTTGCTTGGTCTTGCTCCTGGTGTCTCCTAAGGTATGTAAAAGAACCCCTGTGACCAAACTAGAGGGAATCTTTTGATTTGATTTCCCCGGATTTGGCAGTAAGAGGAACAATTAATAAGAGCTAGTCCACCGTTTCTTTGTTCTCTGCACTAAATATTTGTAGTAATTTTTAAAATAAAATTACTTGGAGTCCCACAATTTTAAGTTACCTTTTCTATCCCACTCAGGTTAGTTATTCAGAGTACTACAGTCTGGCTAATATAGGGACACTGTGGTTCATTCAGTCTTCCTCAATTTTTGCAAGTGTAAAAACAAGCACAGTAACATTTGCCTACTTGAGAAGGGGATGTGGGCTTTGAAACAGCATGAGCGCTAAATATTATTACCATTTCTGAAATCGCGACTAGTGTAAACAGGCTTACTGAATGTTTAATCACAAATCTCTTGTTACTGTCACTCACAAGAGAAATATAAACTCAAAAATGGCACCTCAAGGGCTGATATCAGTGTGGATGCTTATCTTGTTACATCCCTTGAGTCATGGGAGGATTGTTTGAGTAGCATTCCTGGGATGACACACTGGTCAGATTATATGTAAAGGAACCTACCTGGGAGTCTGCAAACTGTCCTTGTATTTTGAGATACCTGCTTTTATATAATCACGTTTGACTCATCTTTTCTTATAGGTGCTAATCAAAAGTCCATTTAAGTCAATGGATTTTGGATCAGGCCTATAACTCTTGGACAAAATACAGAAGTAAATGGCAAATTTTTATTATTCCTAAAAAAAGAAAATGAAAAGTTAATTCATTTAGCAAAGTTCAGGCGGGAAGTAAATGGTGCATAGGACATGTATTCGCTCCCAGCATGGAGTGAATTTCACATAGCTAGAAATAATGTAAAGAAAAATATCCCAAGTGATTTCTAGCTCAATAAAAAATTATCAATAACTCTTCCCTTCTCAGCTATTAAACCACTTTCAGATCCTGATTCTCTGGCAAAAGAAACCTGATTTATTTATTTTATTTATATATATATATATATATATATATATATATATATATATATATATATATATATATATATATATATATATATATATATATATATATATATATATATATATATAAACAAACATGCAGAAAAATGTGGTCCACATCTGATTTAAAATTATATCATTTTAAAAGTGGGCAAACAAGGGGGACTTTAACTCACTAGTCTTTGCCTTGATTTTTATGTTCTCTAATTCTTGTTTTAAGGTCTCGGGCTTGTCTTCACTACCCGCCGGATCGACGGGTAGCAATCGATCTATCGGGGATCGATTTATCGCGTTTTATTTAGACGCGATTAATCGATCCCCAAACATGCTCCCCATCAACTCCGGAAATCCACCTCCGTGAAAGGCAGAAGCGGAGTCAACGGGGGAGTGGCAGCGATTGACTCGCCGCCGTCCTCACGGCCAGGTAAGTCGATCTACGATATGCCGACTTCAGCTACGCTATTCACGTAGCAGAAGTTGCGTATCGTAGATCGACCCCACCCTCTAGTGTAGCCCAGGGCTCAGTTTCCACCCATGTTCCTGCCTCAAGGACACTGGTTCATAGAGATCATCCCTCTATTGTGCAGGTTATAAATCCCATTGTGAGTGTTTTCTTGCCTATAATTGGATAACAAAAGTAATCACACTTAGGAGTGGAATTACATTGGTCACTTATTCCTTTCAATAAACCTTTTTTTTTACTGGTCTGCATATTGCAGGACATAAATCTGCTCTCACCAGACCGTTTCTAAAAGTAGATGCCTTCTAAAATCCATTTAGGAAATTCTTTCAAGACTAAGTTTAAATCAAGGTCAATATCATTACTAGTCAACTAGCTGTTATCTGATTATACCTTTTAAAATGTATTTTAAGTACAGACTCAATGCACGAGGCAGAAATTTAACAAGGTTGGTGTTTGTTTTTATTTGTGCTTTAGAAACATTTGATTTTGAGTAACTTCCCTAGATTTCTCTGGAGCTGGTACTGTGTGTGTGTGTTTGTGTAAGCTATTTGGGTCAGGGACAATCTACTATTCTGTGTTTGAACCGTGCCTAGCCCAGTGGGGCCCTGATCTTGGTGGGTGCCTAGCTACTACTGTAATGAATGTTATCATTAATGTTTTAATCCTGGATAAATATCCCCCTTCCCCAACACAAAGCCTAAGTGTGGGGTGAGAGCACAGAATCCATCTCACCAACAGCGGAGGTCTGTGGTGTAACACTTTCGCCGCTACTCATCTAACCTTGGAACTTGGTGTGACTTTGCACTCCATATGATTTTATGAAAATATGCTAATGAGTGTGAATATACTGCAACTGGAATATGCTTCATGCAAAAGGTCTCTTGTAAGGTATCATTACAAAGCTTATAATCTACTGAGCGTGGTCATCCTATTTGTATAAATGTATCATTCTTGTATCTGAAACTAGAAATATTAAATATAACTCTGAGGTCCTATTGTAATTCTGGAAAGTGGTGGTTTGGAATCTTGATGGCTCCCATCAACTAGGACAGTTGGTTGTAAATAGCTCTGTTTACTTGAAAGCCTTCCTGTGAGGCCAGGAAGAATGGAGGCTGGGGTCTCACAGGACATGTGACCATGTCACCTGGTACAGGAATCCATCTTAAACCTGGTGCTTTTCCATTTAGAAGGAGGGATGGGGACCCAGAGAGACAAAAGATTCTGGCCTTGTGCCAAAGCAATATAAGGGGGTGGAACAGAACAAAGGAGGTTCCAGTCATGAGAAATCCCCTAGTTACCACCTGAGCTGGAGCTAACAAGAACTGTACTGGGGAAAGGATTGGGCCCAGACTAGGAAGGAGTCTAGTCTGTGAAAGAAGCTTATTGGAACATCTCTGAGGGTGAGATTTTATCTGTAATCAGTTTCTTAATGTATTAGGCTTGGACTTGTGTGTTTTGTTTTATTTTGCTTGGTAACTTACTTCTCTACTCTTGTCGGCTGTAGTGGGCTTTCCATGGAGCACTGGCTCTCTGAATTTTGGATAAACTAAGTTCATCTCAAGCAGGCGCAGAACTAAGAGAATAGATGTCTGGATCTCTGATGCATGGCTGGTGAGCTTTCGAAACATGCCCACTCTTAGACCACAGGCCTCCAGAGTTACCCTTTACTTTTCACTGGTGACAAGACAGTGCCCTTGTGCTGAGTTTGTTTTGGTTTTTTTTTTGCTTGTCATTGAACTTATTTCTTGGGTTGTTCTGATTATTCTATACTGTATGTAAAAATCAAATGGTACCCATGTTACCCCAAGTACAATAGAATTTTGTAATTCCTAATTAACTGCTGCCCTGAAAGCAGACTTCTAGTTGAAAGCTTGTGGTGATGGAAGAGAGAACGAAAAAAGCCTCTTGAATTTCCTTCCCTGCCTTGCTTTAGCTGTGGGAACATAAAGAAACACATTTAATGGCTTGATTTAGCACTCACTGAAATCAGTGGGAGATTTCCATTAATTTCAGTGAGAGTTGGATCAGGCCTTAAATGCCAAATCCTGATGGGTGCTGAACACAGAATCCATCTGACCTCTCAAGAGTTGTGCCAAACACTTTTGTTGTTGTTGTTGTTTTAGTTCTTCAGTCCCCCTCTTGCCCCCCAGTATTGTTAGCAATTGTATTGACCTATTCTAATGATCCTCAATCATATGTTTCTGAGTAGTTTCCCATTTTGCATGTGATGATTGTTTCCAATATCTCTTAACTGTCAAATTGATCTTTCATGTGTGTAATTTCCTGGAGTCTATCTTAAACAAGTAATGCCAGTATCTTTCCAGGTCAGCCTTCCTCTTCTGCATTGTTAAAATATCCCTGTTTATGATTTCTAGGTCTCTCTCTCATGGTCTTGGTGTTCAGTCAGGTTTCAGACATCGCTCTGTAATCCATTCTGCTCCTTAATGTTCTACTGACAGAATTAATTCCATACATTATTTGGCTAACTGTTGCAAATAACTGCAGTTGCTGCAATTTCAAGCTGTTTATAGATTATTTGAAAACAGGAAAAAGGGACAGTGTTCATCTGGTAAATTATTCACTACAGATTATTCACTTAGCTCTATTTATAGAAACTTGTGTGACACTGACTTGTGTACATTTCACCATATCCAGTTGATGGGAATATGAATGGATATTAAATGTAAACTAATTTTTTGTTGCACTCATTTCTTCTGCTTGTAGAATTTCCCCTCATCAGAAATGAAATTCTCTGCATCAGAGAGAGAATCCACTGCAATTATATGGGCTATTGAACATTATAGAGCATATTTGGTAGGAGTTAAGATCACTTTTGCTATTGACTCTAATTCATTTTAGTGGCACCTATAATATTGAGCCTTCAATGTCAGACTGGTTAGGTGGAGAATGAGACTTTTAAAAACTCAATTTTATATTGGTCCAGTTACCATGGAAGCTGAATGTGACACCGGAGTTTCTATCCACAAATTGTATAGGAAAAGAAGAGTGCTCTTAAGAGTGTATTGATTTAATACTGTCATCTGGGTACAGATTAGCATGTTGATGCCAATCACTGCTGTTTGTCCCAGTTCCCCAGCACAATGTTCCACCTGGTTAGTGCTGCTGCATCTTGGATAGACTTGTTATTTAGGGAAACCCGCAGAGACTGCAAACTGTTCAGCTGCAACCTGTTTCTGGGTTGACCACATGTGAGAAATTACTTTTTATATCACAATAAACCCAAAGCAAATAAAATGCAGGATCCAAATATTCAAATTCAAACACTACTCCAGGACAAAGAGAGTGGGGAGGCCAACTAAAAATCACCCAGAGGACCAAATTAATCCTTGCTATAATTCCACTGAAGTAATATTGAGCGAAGGAACATTTTGTCTTAACTCGGAGTAGAATAGGACAGGACAAGAAAATGAATGTAGTTCTACTTGCCAGTGAAATGCAGCACGCAGTGGTAACAGCTGGCTTGTGGCTTTTAAGCTACTGCCCTGAGGCGCTTGCACCAACTCCAAGTAAAATATTTCCCAATTCTGTTCCTTTCACGTGCAGGGAGCACAGTCTGATCCCAGGTTGTTCCCCACAGGCAGTGCATGACCTCGCTGACACATTCTCACCATAGGAAGCAGGAGCAGAGTCCGTGTGCTCCCCAGAGTACAGAGGCTGCTGCTGTACATGGGCCCTGAGTACCTGTGCAAGTAGCACGGAGCTTCTTGCTTCTCCCTACGTGGCTGTACATGGACTGCTCACAATCTCGACCTTAGGATCTTGTTTATGCTGACAGTACTAGGAGCACCACATCTTTAATTTGCCTTATTGAACAAGCAATGACAGTGAGGGAGTAGGGAGTTTCATGTATTTTTAATTATGCTTTTTAGAGATTGTTTTCTGTTCAGGTCCACTGGCTCACTGGGTTGTCTCACTTGAGAACTCCATCGCTGTTGCAATTGTTCAATAGCTGATTTTTACAAGACACGTGGGCCTGTGTTTTTGCACAACAGGGTCCAAGCCCCTTAGTGTCATTTCTAAAACAAACAGGAAGAAAAAATATATTGACAAAAAATATGTGGGAGTTTACTTGATAAACTGTAGTGGCTCTGAAAGATTTGTCATATAATGGGTATGGTGGATAATTTCTAAAATGTGTGCTTTGGAGAAGGCTGTGTGTGTACAGGGTCAATAGCTACATTACAAGAAAGTGAAAAATGTTACCGATTCTTTTCAAAGTTATTTTGTCAGCCATATTTTTTACATTCTCCAAGACTGATTCTAGTGCGGGGGTTGGAGGCAGGGCAGACTGAAGTTCAGGAGACCTGGCTTCTATTTGTGGCTCTGCCACTGACTGGCTTTGTGACCTTGGGCAGGGCAAGTCACGTCCCCTCTCTGTGCTTCCATTTCACCTCACACCCTATTTAGATTGTGTTCCCTGGCATTGCTCCTTCCCCAGTTTCTCTGCTGCACTGGCCAGATCTGGGAGACTCAAGGAGAATGTCTTATACCACACTAACTTTCTTGTAACTTCCCCTTGGGAGCTTGTGATTCCTCCGTTGTTTAAAGCACAATGTCTTCGCCAGCTAATGTTATTCTTTTGCAGTTGGTGAATGTGTGCATGTTCATTTCAGTCAGTGGACTTGATCCTTGGTTCCCATATGGTTTCATTGTAAACTGCTCTAATTGGGCAGGCCTGAAGCTGCTCTGGTTTGTATCAAAGGCACCTTGCAGCCATAGCTAGGGATCGGGGGAATGCAAAGATGGCGGAACTCTCTAGTCCCGTGCCAAGCATAGCTTTTGCCAGGTCTGTGGATCTGGGCCAAGATTTAGAGCCCTAAATCAAGTGAATAGTAAGACACTATTTTAAACATAAATTAAAAAAAAAACATAGTTAATCTCTGGACACTATATATAATGTGATAAAGATTCCTTTAAGCTGTGTAAAACAGCACCTTGTAATAGATTATTTTACACATGAAACATTTAAACACTTAATTTTTTTTAAGCCATCAGAATGTGTTATTGGCTGAGGATCTGCATGCATGGAGCTGATCTCATGACCAAGATATAGGGTCAGATTCTCCTTGCTGTAAATTAGCATGGTACCACTGAATGTATACATTAAATGGATTAAAAACAGGCTAATTGATAGGTCTCAAAATGTAATTGTAAATGAGGAATTGTCATTGAGCAGATATGTCCTGTAGGGATAGATTGTTGGCCTTATTATTTAACATTTTTTATCAGTGACTTGGAAGAAAACATAAAATCATCACTGATAAAGTTGGCAGATGACGCACAAATTGCAGGAGTAGTAAATAATGAAGAGGACATGTCACTGATGTTGAGTGATCTGGATCAATTGGTAAAATAGGCACAAGCAAACAATACACATTTTAATATGGTTAAATGTAAAGAGAAAGGAAGTAGGTTATACTTACAGGATGGGGGACTCTGTCCTGGGAAGCAGTGACTCTGAAAAAGATTTGGGGAATCATGGTGTATAATCAGCTGAACATGAGCTCCTAATGTGATACTGTGGCCACAGGAACTAATGTGATCCTGGGATGCAAATACAGGGGAATCTTGAGTAAGAGTAGAAGAAGTTATTTTACCTTTGTATATGCCACTGGAGTGACTGCTGCTGTAATGCGGTATGTGTCCAGTTCTGGTGTTCACAATTCAAGAAGAATGTTGATAAATTAGAGAGGGTTCAGAGAAGAGCCACGAAAATGATTAAAGGATTAGAAAATATGTCTCATAGTGATAGACTGAAAGAGTTCAATCTATTTATCTTAACAAAGAGAAGATTAAAGGATGACTTAATTACAGTCTATACGTATCTATATGGGGAACAAATATTTAACAATGGGCTCTTCAGTCTATCGGAGAAAAGTATAACACAATCCAGTGGGTGAAAGTTGAAGCTAGACAAATTCAGAGGAAATAAGGTGTAATTTTTTAAGTGAGGGTAATTAATCATTGTAACAAATTACCAAGGGTTGTGGTTGATTCTCTATCACTGACAATTTTTAAATCTAGATTGGATGTTTTTCTAAAAGATCTGCTTTTGGGAAGATCTGGGGCCTGTGTTATATAAGAGGCTAGACTAGTTGGTCCCATCTGGCCTTGGTATCCATGAATCTATTAACTCAGTGGAGCTATGCAGATTTACAGCATCTGAGAATCTGGCCAATAATCTCTTGAAAACATTAAGATTTAACCAGTCCAGTATCAGTACTATCCACTACTCTCACTTTGGGAAGTCTACAAATTGTGGTTTTAAAGGCTGGCTTTAGGGTATAATTATATGGTCCCTGTGAATCACAGCTTTCCCATTTTGGCCAGGAGAATGCTCATGAGGCACCTGTAATTCAGTTAGAAGTGCCTACTGGAACCATGTAATTATCATGGTTCACCCATCACTACCGAAACCAGGATGTTAAATGGTGCCAAGTGAAGCTAGAGAGAGTATCCAGAAGAGTTTGCAGGAATTGCTTGTAGCTCCATCTCCAAACTTCAAAAAGTTAGCAATGTTTACTAGTTTTTATTGATTTCTTTCCCCCAGCAAGAAGGTACAAATATTTTTTGGGAGACGAGCAAGGCCAGAAATTGCTGCAGACAAGCCTGAAAATGAAATGTCCCAGAAAAGACTTACCTGACTTGATATGTAATTTTTATGTACAGTATCACAAAAAGTATATTGGAGATTCTTCCACCTTCGAAGGGCACAGCTGGCTACATAATTTGGGAGAAAGGGTAGAGAACAGGTAAGTTTAAAGTTAATTTTAAACCTTTTAGCTCTCTCTAGTCACACAGGACTCCCCTCGCCTGGCTCCCATCCCACCTCTACCATTGCTGTATGGAGCTATGTACCTGGCTTGGAATCCCACTTTCCCTCCCCAGCCACACTGGGACCCCCTCCCAACCCCGTGTGGTTTCAATCTGTCATTCCAGCCATATATGACAGCGTCAACTGGTTTCCATCCTGTTTTCTCTCTAGGTTCATAGGATCACCTAACACAGTGGCTCTCAACCTTTCCAGAATATGCCTTTCAGGAGTCTGATTTGTCTTGCATACTCCCAAGTTTCATCTCACTTAAAATCTACTTGTACAAAACCAGACAAAAATACAGAAGTGTCACAGCACGCTATTACTGAAAAAGTGCTTACTTTCTTATTTTTGCCATGTAATTATAAAATAGGGTGACCAGACGTCCCGATAAAATCGGGACCGTCCTGATTTTTGAGCATGTGTCCCGGCATTGGTCGGGACGCCTTTTGTCCCGATTTTCAGTCTTCTTGGGTTTTTTTTTTGCTCCAGGCTCTTCCGTTTCTGGCGGAAGAGGATTCCGCGCCAGAGGATTCCGGAGGCAGATGTTTTTTTTTTTTTTGCTCAACAACTTTTGCTGAAGAGCCTCTTCCGGTTTTTTTTTTGGTGAGAAGTCCCGATTTTCGGGTCTTCTCATCTGGTCACCCTATTATAAAATCAATGGGAATATAAATATTGGATTTACATTTCAGTATACTGTATATACAGCAGTATAAACAAGTCGTCATCTGTATGAAATTTTAGTTTGTACTGACTTTGCTAGTGTTTTTTATGTAGCCTGATATAAAACCAGGCAAATATCTAGATGAGTTGATGTACCCCCGGAAGACCTCTGTGTACCCTCAGAGGTATGTGTATCTCTGGTTGAGAATCACTGACCTAACACACACACTGGATTGCTAGACTTTTTATCTATTCAGCCACATAGCTGCCTCTCGTCTGCCTCCCCCAGTAAGATTCAAGCTTCTCCCCAGGGAGTCACTTCTTGTCCTCCAGGATATGGAAGCCTAGTGACCTGTGTTGGAAGTCTTGTTAGCTACCAGAGCTCCACCATATAATCCTCTATTCTGAGGGACCCTACCCAGTCATTCTTTTCATGCCATTGTTATAATGACTCTTGCAAATGCTGTCCTCAGTTGTCTTTTCCTCAACCCCCAAAAGTGGAAGAAATCATGGCTTTTTCTTACCAAAAAAAGGCAAAAGTTATAATTATAATTGTAAAAGCAAGGGAAAATCATAGCACACAACATTTCAATCAAATTCATTTTCAGTTGAACAAGTGTGAAATATCAGTAATCGTTTAAAAGCATATCATTGGAGCAAATACAGCAAAACACACATATATGTATATATTTCAGTGTTTTATTGTCCAAACTGTGCCATTTAGAAATTCATATTATCAACAACGATCCCTTTAAGAAGCCTTGTGTGTACACCACTCTCCCCCTTCTGAACAAATATCCCCTTCCCCTTTGCTATATCCTTACTCACAAACCTATCTCTGCATTTGGTCTATCTCCAGGCATGTAATGGGTGCTCAAGACACAGTGGTTTTTCATTAGCACTTTTTTGTTTGGTGGATCCTTTAGCAAGCCCCTCTCATTTTTGATGCAACTATCCAGTAACTGACATTTGATTTCCTAACGTCACTACCTTAGGCTTGGAGGCTTAAAGATCAGCTATCAGACAGTTGCTTTTTGCAGCAGAACGCTACCTATGTAAGTGGGAAAATATCATTTAACAGAATGCCTGGAACATCAGAGTGTAAAGGGGCAAAAGTTGGAGCAGCCTCTGCGAGTAGCTGTGTTAGCATACTAGTTATAACGGTAGCTTACGGTTATAGTCTTTAACCATTAGCTGTGAGTGATGCATTACTATTCAGGCAGATTCAGTTTGTTTCTTTATTTGTGTAAGTATATCTTCTCTAGGATGAATCGTACATACTGTTGCTGTCAAGAAACACCCTTTCATGCCTTGGGAAGCTGGCCTGGAAATAACTGATGTTCTCCACTTCAAGTATCCTCAGTCCAGCAGCAGGATTTAGTGAATGGTCAACAGCATTCCATGCAAGTGCCAATGTCTGCCCACTTGAATCCAATTGTAGGATCAGGTTGCTAATGTGTATTCAGAGGGCCTGATTCTATTTTTGTTGATTCAATGGGAACAGGATTGGGAATGGTGCTATAAAAACAGGACATGCACGTCAAATTTACTGATTATTGATGTTTTCCATTGCTAGTATAGGGAATACTGCAAACACCCTTGTACAGGGAAATACTGTGACAGTTAATTTAAATTTTGTTATGGCACCCACTGTACATTCACTTCCACTAATTACTTGACGACAAACTGGAGGACAGTCATACATAGTGGGCTTGATTCTCACTGCACTCGGCTGCTTTACACTGCTTTAGCAGTATAAATGAGCCTTAAAGTGTGTGTAAAAATAATGTGCTCCCATTTTATGGTGCTCAGCTTTAACCTTACACCACTAGAGTGGTGTAAATTGGCCTAAATACAAATGAGAATCAGGCTCAGTATATTTAAAGAGTTTTGGAGACCTTAAATAAGCCAACCTAAATATAGGACCCAATTCCACACATGTACCACATTCTGGAGGTCTTCTGATTTTGCAGGCAGATTTGCAGAATCCAGCCCATATATTATTGTACCTTACAAGCCCAAATTTCTGAATATTTTCAGAGCCATCCAAAACTGTAAGAAAAAGGGGTTACTTGGCCCAGTATGGATGCACTAAGTGGTTTGCATTGCAAACAGGAGACTGGCCTTCAATTTAACCAGGCATTTCATTTAATGAAAGGCTGGATGATCTGGGTTACACTGTACTAGCTAAAAATCATGCCAGTTAGCTGTAAGTGCGTGTCACAAAAACAGGTTAATAAGATGCTTTGATGGTCAGTCTACACCTTATTACCATCAGCACAAAGCATGCGCCTCCTTTTGTTTTCTATCCAGAGATACCTTTACTGATAGTTTTGGCGCTATTCAATCAAGTATACCCAGCAGAATAAACGAGTAAATGCTGACATGTTCAACAGGGTGCAAAGGTAGGGAGGAGTATGCTTCCCCCCAGGGCCGGCTCTAACCTTTTTGCCGCCCGAAGCAAAAAAAACCCTCCCTCCCTCGAGCCGCCCTGCTGAAACAAGCCTCCCTCCCCCACGCCGCTGAGCTGAAACAACCCTCCCTCCCCCACGCCGCTGAGCTGAAACAACCCTCCCTCCCCCACGCCGCTGAGCTGAAACAACCCTCCCTCCCCCACGCCGCTGAGCTGAAACAACCCCCCTCCCCGAGCTCCATGCCGCCGAGCCGAAACAACCACCCCCTCCCTCAAGCCCCGCGCCGAAACAACCCGCCCCTCCCCCGAGCCCCACGCCACTGAACCGAAACAACCTCCCTTCCCTCCCCTCCCTCAGCCCCGCACCACCGAGCCGAAGTAAAAAAACCAAAACCTCCGAGCGCCACCGCCAAAGGAAAAAAACAAACCTCAAGCGCCGCCCCTTGCAAGGTGCTGCCCCAAGCATGTGCTTGGTCGGCTGGTGCCTGGAGCCGGCCCTGGCTCCCCTGATTATAAATTATGAGCTTTCTAGAACCTGTCTATGTAGCTAGACTGGGATCCTTGGCAAAGGTAATGATGTCTCCCTTTATTTCCATATTATGGAAGTGTCATCATGATGACTAGACATCTGTCTAGTTATCCAACAATACTTGTGGTCCTAAGTTTTAGTGGTGGTGTATGACACTTTCATTTTGCTATAAAATTAAGTTGGTGAGCTCTGTGCTTTAATGCTGTTGGGATTCTGAGGTGGTGGTGATTCTTCTAAACTGCAGAAGGAATGTGGAATGATATAATGCAGAAATAATGTGAATGGAATAGTCTGCAAAAGTGTTTTGATTACTAGGAAGAACTTGGAGTGCCTTGTCAGATGTTAGTAAACATAGTGAACCTGAATACAGAAAGTAAAGCACTTAGATTGTAAACACTTCGGGACAGGGGCTGTCTGTTTGGTTTGTGTTTATATTGTGCCTAGCACAGTGTGGTTAGGGCCTCTAGGGTCTTTCCCACAATACAAATAAATTAAATGATAAAAACAATAGGAGACCAAACATTCTACTTGATTTGACCGATTTCTAACTCTCTTTTCTTTTGCCGGCATTTTCCGATTAAAAAAAAAAAATTAAAACCAAAATGATTGTCCAAAATTATTCTGTGACTGTTTGTTTAGTCTATGGCTTGTTGTTCAACCTTTGAGCTATGCTGATTATTTGTGACTGACGTCATAAGTACAATTGAAGTAAAAATGTGTGGACATTAATTTATTCAATTAAATTGATTTAATATTTTCTCATATTTACTTGTATTTGAAATTATTTGCTCAATTCTCTTTCTGAAAAGATTGTTAGGCTTCTGGTCATTCGGAAGGAGTTTGTTTTGAGTATTTGATAGCTTGAAATGTGAGCTGTGTTTTGACTGGACACGTAGGGACTAGTCTACAGTACTGCGCTACATTGACACACCTGCCCCAATGCAGCTGCGCTGCTGTAGCACGTCTGGTGCAGATGCGCTATGCCGACAGGAGAGCGCTGTCCCGTTGGCATAATTACTCCACCTCAGCAAGAGGCAGAAGCTATGTCTGCAGGCGAGCGTCTCCCACCAATGTAGTGCAGTGGGGACACTGCTTAAAGTCGATGTAACTTACGTTGCTCAGGGGGGTGGCTTTTTCACACCCCGGAGTGACGTAACTTACATCAACTTAAGTGACAGTGTAGACAAGCCCTAGGTCACATGGTATTGTTTCTACTCTGAGTGGGTAAGTATATTTTTTTTAATCAGGTTTCCAGCATGAATATGAGCACTTATTTCAAAAGTCACTTTCCATAAATGTTCTTTAAAATGTGCTGTTTGTGCATACATTCCTGCCAGTAAACTCATTTGCTAAAATGCACATGGAATCTGAACATATATTCACTTTTTTTTGGCATTATTTACCCAGCTACATTGTATGACTGAAGCCACCCATATATTAATTAAATACTCTTTAGTTGAGCACTATAAATATGATAACGTATTGTTTTCCATATATCTGTTCATACTCCTCCCCTTAGGTCCCAAGCAGTTTATAAGAAGTGGGTATTCAGTGCAGGATGGTGTGGTTTGTAGTAAATTATTGTTGTGTTTTTAGTGTCTGTCTGCAAATTTTGTTTCCATAGCAACTAGCATGCCCTGCTAGTATGAGAATCTGGTAATAGTCTTGAGAGAATCCAAAAAAATCAATACTTTATTATTCTTTTCTGTGAACTCCTGATGTAATTTTGTTAAGCTAATGGAGTTAAAAACAGAGTCCCTCCAATAACATTTTATTTATGATTTTTTAATAAATAGCTGCTTTCTTCCTTGACTGCTCTTAATGATTAAGCAAAACAATTGACAGCAGTCTGAGTACTTTTTAACTGGTTAACTATATACTTTTCCATGTAGAATTGTCCAGTATGCACAGTCTAAATCGCATAGTATCTGAACCTGATCCAAAACCTGTGGGAGCCTTTTGATTGACTTGAGTGAAGTTTGGATTAGGCCCCCTTCTGATCAGGGAAAAAAAAACCCTTTCCCCTCATCTACTTATGCTTGATAGTTCCCTACTAAAATCAGTATAGTAACAAATATCCAACTTAGAGCCTTGTTCTGCTGTCATGCACATGACATGTAACTATAATGTTTTGCAATTTAAATGAGAGAAACATATACAGATTGAAGCTGTTTCCTTTCAAACATACAAATGCACTAGCCTTCCATCAGGATTATAACATGCAAATCAGTCTCATTTACTCATGGGGGGGCAGGATGGGCATCTGAACAGGGAGCAAGCAAAAAGAGTGGAGGGTCCCAAATAGCAAATTCTACAGTTTCTTCTTCCTATAAAAGAGTCAATGTTAAAAATTCAGATGCATGGGTTAGAGCTGTCTGTGGTCAGCTGTGATATTAGTGGAGAGCTTAAGACCAAAATAATTATATCTTTGATTAGCATTAGTCATAACCATTACATCAAAACTCAGTCATGTTCTAGTATTAATAAAGGAAGATCTTTTAACACAAACCTCTTAAGGATTCTGTAATTATGTCAATTAAAAGGCAATGCTAACTTTGTGAAAGAATCATCTCAACTTAAAGGTAGGCAGAGATCTGGAAGGAAACCACTATATGAACCAATTTGCCATATGTATTGTTATAGGGCGAGCTGTCATTTAGACCCCTTCCAGTCTCTCTCAAGTGTACCCCCTCATGTGATAGCTTACTCTGGAACAGTGACACCATGCTTGGGCCAGTCTACAGTCTTAGGCCAGAACTCCATTTGCTTTAGTGACAGTAGATTCATGCATTGAGGTAGGTCCAATTAAGGGAAATAATAATGGATACTAAGATGAAGTCAATTTGCCCCTTTAATATGCAGAGGATTTATGGTGCCAATCAGTCCCCATTAACACTAATGAAAATTAGCCATGTAAATCTCCTCTTTATTGATTGTTGGGGGAACAAATCGCTATAGTTTTTAAAAGTTCCTTTAAATTATTTTTAATGTTAAGTGTAGAATACAGGCATTGGGTAGAGCTGCGTAACTGGTGCTCTCTTTAAATGAAAATCAGAGAACAGACTGTTCAAGGGAAAACAAAAATTATGAATGCACTTAAATATGTTTATGGGGAATATGGATACTGATAACGCATGTTGTTATTACAGAGCAGAGGTGTTTGGATACAATTTTGATCCTATGTATGTGTAAATGAAATGACTTCCTATTAAAATAAATGGTAAATGAGTGGAGATGGGTATTTGAAGGCATTGATTTGTATAAATAGATACATTACATGCTGTGCTAGAAATCTGTTGTTTTGGCTGTTCATCAGTTAGGCTGTGAATAGGCTGCTTCCTGTTTTTTGGTGCTCATCTGCACAACAAACCTTTCAGATCACAATTTAGTATACAGTCTCACTGCTGGAAGTACCAGGGGATTTTCAAGTGAAGTGCTATTGCCTTAAATGTATTTGAAATAGATATTATGTCATACTTTATTTGTTTCTCATTTTGTTTTAATGAGAATGACAGGAGGAAAAGAAAATATTCCTAAAGAGGTGCCAGCTGTGGTCTGGTCATTCTACTGTTTGGGAGCCGTGAGCGTGGGCCGGTAGTGGTCGCACACATATGTACTTCATGCCCAGAACTAAGCCCAGGATGTAATAATGTTAATTGAAATGGTGATCTCAAGTCAGTTCAGAATATGTAATGTAATGTAGTTAGGTGTAACAGAGCAAGCTAATGTGATCATGAGCACCAGCATGATACGTTAATAAATAGGTTTCTAAGAGGCCTCTTGGGTCCAATTTCTCCACAGTGTTGTCACCAGCTGCAAGGTTCACCGGCTGCCTAGGTGATGCACCTTGGGGAGACTAAGCTCACTGCTATCTAGAGAAGCAGCCCATTATCCAGGTGACAGAGTGGTATGAGTGGGACTGAATATTCCCTAAGAGCACACACTGTATGTTAAATCCTTTTGCAAAGGTAGGTGTGAAGGAAAGCTCTCAACACTATTGTAGTCAGTAGGTCTAGGAATCTAGTCACGAGTGCATCACGTGTCACCTGGATTAAATCTACAATGTCAGATCGGTTTAGGTCTGTTTAATTTGTACACACTTAAATGGCTGAAACAGGCCACATGGGACTGTGTGGGGAGCAAGAAAACAAGCTGATTGCATCTATGGTAATTGGTGCTTTCAAGATTGGGAAAGCTAAGCACTATAGATAAAATCCAGTAGTATGTAGTGCATGGTCTTAAGGGCTAAGAATAAGAATATCAGCTTCAAGCTGGGGGCTCATCAGTTGGAAGTGATAGAAGAGAAGAAACCCTTGAGCGTGTGGGTCAGTCACAGGATGACTGTGAGCCACCAATGGGATGTGTCTGTGAAAAAGGCAAATGCGATTCAAGGATGTATCAAATGAGGCATTTCCAGTAGAAAGAGAGAAGTATTAATACCATCGTACAAGGCACTGGTAAGCCAATATTTGGAATGCTGTGTATAATTCAGGTCAAAAAAGATGAATTCAAACTGGAACAGATACAAAGACCTACTAGGCTGATCAGGGGAACAAGGGCCTTGTAGCGGGGTAGAACCCCGCTCCTACCCGGAGGGGCTGGAAATAGCCCTGGGAGAGGGCTGAGGCTCAGAAGCTGGGCTGATGAGCAAGGCAGCCACAGCTGGGGCCAGTTTAATCAGGGCCCAGCTGGCCCTTTTAAGAGGGCAGTGGGCCTGGACCTAACAGTCTCTCTCTGCCTTTAGAGGGAGAAGGGCTTGGCTGCAGGGACTGGAGCAGGTACCTAGGGTGGAGCAGGGCTGGGGAAGGGCCTGAGGAGCTGGGGAGCTCCGGCTGGGAAAGCCCCAGGCTGTGGCCTAGTGTTAGGCCCGATAGGTACAGGGGTTGCAGGGGGTAACCCATGGGTAGGCTGAGGCAACAGGTCCAACCCAACTTTGCCTGTGATGAGTGGCTTATACTGCAGTCTGCCCCAGGGTGCGGGGGCTAGCTGGTGACTGGCAGTAGCCTACAACTGAGGCGAGGTGGGGATAGTGCGTCGGGGGTTCCCTAGGGAGGGGAGACTCTAGAAGACAGACCGGTGGGGTACTGCCAGGGGGCAGCACCCCAGTTAAAGGGGCACTGGGTCCTGGGAGGGACACAGGCCAGAGAGTGGGCAGCCGGATCACTGGCCTGCAGAGGGCGCTCCAGGGCTGGACGAGCTAATTCCCAGGACAACCAGCAGGAGGCGCCGCAGGGGTGAGTCCGACCCCTTACAGGCCTATTTTAAGAGAGGAGACTGGAAAAGCTTGGCTTGTTTAGTGTAGCAAAAAGAAGGCTGAGAAGGGATATTATTGTTCTCTGTAAATACATTGGGGGGGAGGGTGGTAAGTACCAGGGAGGGTGAAGAGCTATTTAAGCTAAAGGACAAAGTTGGCACAAGAACAAATGGATAAAACTGGCCATGAAGAAATTCAGACTGGAAATTAGACGTTTTCTAACGATCAGAGAGGGGAAGTTCTGGTACAGCATCCCAGTAGGAGTAGTGGGGGCCAAAAAATTAGTTTTAAGAGAGAGCTCCGGGCTGGCCTTACCATGAGGCGAACTGAGGCAGCCGCCTCAGATGCCAGACCTGGGGGGGTGGGGGCGCCACTAGGACCCAGAGTGTAGAAAATTGTGTCTGCTGCTGGTGCATATGTATTCTCTCTGCTCTAGATGCACAGAGATGGTGGAGTGCTGTGCTGGAGGAAGGAGGGCACAAGAGACATAACAGGCAGGAAGGAGAAAAGGTGAGAGGGAATAACAGGGAGCAGCAGGGAGAGAGAGGAGGAGGAGCCTCTTATGTACCTCTCTAGCACCCCCAGGAGCCTGGACTGATTAACACCAGCTTCTCAGGGAGCTTTCTGTTTCCTGCTGCTTCCCTGAACCCACTTGAGGAGAACAGGCAGTCAGCTGAAGTAGTAGGAGCCAGTTAGGCCCTTAAGACGCCGATATCTTCCCTCACTCAGGCCCTGCTACCAGCCTGCTTATTTGTCCCCTTCAACTGAGTGTTGAGAGCCATTATAGCTGGCACAGAACAGCAGTCATGAGTGAAAGAAGAAAACGCCCCTCTGGGGCAGCATTCAGAAAAAGAAATAAAGCAAAGAAAGCTTTTCTATCTAAGCAGGAAGGAGGTCTCATAGACACAAATGTTCACAGTGAGCCTTCCGGCCCCAGTGAGGATGTGAGTAGTGAGGAGATGCCTGATCTTCCAGTTAGTCAGAGTGCAGGTGACCTGGCAGCTACTGCAGCATCCATATCTCCATCTCAAATGGATGTAACCATGCACATTCCTGAAGAAAAGTGTAGATCAGAGAAGAGTGTGGTGGAGGCACAAGAAACAGCTGCTGCTGAGTTTAGTTCCTTAAGTCTAGATGATCCAGGACTGTGGACCCACTTGAGCAGTAGCCCGAGGGACCTCCTTGTACTGCATGGGCACAGCAAGTGAAAAACTTTGTGTTCCCCAAAGACAATGAAAATAGAAGTTTCCATCCAACACATTACTGGCGTGAAATCCCCAATGGTGACAAAGTGGAGAGGCCATGGCTTATGTACTCAAAAACCCAGAATGCTGCATACTGCTTTTGTTGCAAACTCTTCCAGTCTAATATTCCAACCACATTGGGTTGTACAGGAACAAAGGACTGGAAAAATCTGGCTAGAAATCTGGCATGCCATGAGAAGGCAGCAAATCACCAGAGAGCATTCTATAGGTGGAAAGAGCTTGAGATGAGCTTAAGGTTAAAGGCCACCATAGATGATCAGCATCAAGAGAAGATTGCACAGAGTCTCTTTACAGGCAAAATGCTCTGAAAAGGCTCATTGCCATTGTGAGAATGTTTGCTACCCAAAACCTAGCACTGAGTGGCACTTGAGATCAGTTGTATGTGCCAAACAATGGAAACTTCCTTCAAATTGTGGAGCTGAGTTTGATGCTGTACTCCAGGAACATCTAAGAAGAGTCACCACCCAAGAAATGTACGCACAGCACTACCTTGGAAAAACAATTCAAAATGAGATCATACAGTTACTGGCAACAAAAGTCAAACAGAAGATTGTGGCAGATCTGAAGTCAGCAAGATATTATTCTGCACACCTGACATCAGCCATATGGAATAAATGACGTTAATGGTGCGTTTTGTAACAACAACAGAACCTAGTGAAAATGTCCCTGCAGTGGTGACGGTCAGAGAGCATTTTCTAGAATTTATTGACATTGATGATACTACAGGAGCTGGTATGACAAATGCAATTCCCGTATCTTCCAGCTTTTTAAGAAGCACGATAGCTGACATGAGGGGTCAGGGCTACGATAATGATGCCAACATGAGAGGAAAGAACAGAGGAGTGCAGACATGGATCCGAGAGTTAAATCCTCGAGCTTTTTTTGTCGCATGCAGTTCTCATTCATTGAACTTGGTGGTCAGTGATGCAGCATCAGCTTCTAGTGAGGCTGCTGAATTTTTTAACGTAATTCAAAGCATCTATGTATTTTTCTCTGCATCAACTCATGAATGGCAAATTTTGAAGCAACATCTGGGAACATCCTCTTTGACACTGAAACCACTGAGTGCCACACGATGGGCAAGTCGAATGGAGGCGATAAAGCCTATCAAACACCAAATTTGGAACATAAATGATGCTATCGCTACCATTATGGAGGATAATGCTGTGACAGGAACTGTTCGTGGGAGAACAGTGGCAGAGGGAAATTGAATCACTAGAAACATACATAACTTTAAATTTCTGTGTGGCTTAGTGTTGTGGCATGACATACTGTTTGAAATAAATGTTGTAAGCAAGAGAATCCAAGGTGTTGACCTTGATATATCTGGAGCAATGGAACAACTTGACAAAGCAAAATCATACCTACAGTCTTACTGGTCAGATGGGGGATTTCAAAATGTTAGAGATTTAGGGTGAAATCCTTGCCCCGTTGAAGTCAGTGGGAGTCTAACCATTGATTTAAATGGAGTCAGGACTTAACATCTACTGTCCTGACTGAGGAACTATTAAAAAAAACTGGGGAAAAATACTTGTACCTGGGGGGAAGATGCCCCACTCAAAACATCCTGGCTGATCTGGCTCCTCTGACCTCCACTGTTTGCTCTTGACAGACACTAGTGTCTCTCTTCAGGGTTTTCTGTGGAGTTGAATAATGAGGATAGCAAAGGAAGGAACAGTAACAGTTACGATTCGATAACCTGTCCTTTGTGTGCCCTGGCATTTAGAATGATAGTTTTAGAAAGGAATGCAGAAAGCTTCCTTTGTGGGGATATCCTTTTTCGGTGACCTTGTTTTTCTACTGGGAGAGAAACAATTAGACTTTTCAGTGAAAGTTCTCACAGTATTTTAGTATCAGCAAATAGATGATTTTGTTATGAAAACCCAGAGCTATTGTATCAAATGTTTCTCAAAAAGCTTCCCCATTCTTGTAGAATGTATTTGTATCAGAATTTTGTGCTTTAAACTTAAATGGTTTCTCACATTTATCAGTAGTCTTTAAGACTTACAAAACCCATAAATTCTGAATAGAACCATCATCAACATAGTTGAAGGATTTATTTGCTCTGACAAAAATTCTTAGCCATTATCAGAAGTAGTTTAATGTTCATTCTGTAGAAGCTTGCTTGGGCTATTGAGATTGTCTTGATGTTTTTAATTGTGAAAAGACTCCTTTGAGGCTTTCAAACAGATTTTTAATTACAAGGGAAAAAAATGAAATTGCACCAGTCCTACTGAACATACTAAAAAAGCCATGTGGAGAGGGGTGGGAACTTGGGAACACGCTGTATGTGCTGAGCTAATTAGAAGGAGAAAAACCTGTATTGGAGATGACGGTTTCATATATTTCTAAACAGTGCTCTGGATGTAAGTCCACGTGTATCTTTCTTTTGTTTCCCATTGTAGGTCTCAGTAATTATAATATACCTCATGTGGAAAGCACACCTTTCATTGCAAGGCACTTTACGCTATGTATGTATAGTGTTCATTTAATCCACAATGGAAATGCCTCTGGGGTGCAATTCAGGAGCTGTTTACAGCTTCTACCCATAGAGATCTTTCTAGTCATCTTGTATCACATTCTGCTGAATTCACCTAAGTGGCCAAATTATAAATTCGGTTATACAAGTGTAAATCAGAGTCACTCCAGAGCTAATTCCAGGTCAATGGAGTTTCTCTGACTTTGGCATAACCAAGAGTAGAATTTGGGGTCAATCTAGACTTACAAGTCCAAACTTGGGTTATGCATTTGGCAGAATGCAGAGGAAAATTAGTTGAGAAAGCAAACATCAGCCCATTCCTTACAAGTATGGCCCCTCAGAATCTATGGTTCACCACTCATTTGGCAGACTACTGTTTGAGGGCCATAGACCAGGCGTGGGCAAACGTTTTGGCCTGAGGGCCACAGCTGGGAATAGAAATTGTATGATGGGCCATGAATGCTCATAAAATTGGATTTGGGGTGCAGGCCAGAAATGAGTTCAGGATGCGGGAGGGGGATCAGGGCTGGGGAAGTGGCTGGGGGGGGTGGGCTCTGGGGTGGGGCTGGGGATGAGGGGTTTGGGGTGCAGGAGGGGGATCAGTGCGTTGGGGCATGGGGAGAGGCTCAGGGGTGCAGGCTCTGGGTGGCGCTTACCTCAAGCGGCTCCCGGAAGCAGTGGCATGTCCCATCTCCGGCTCTTATGCGAAGGAGTGACCAGCGGCTCTGCACGCTACCCCGTCTGCAGGCACCACCCCTGCAGCTCCCATTGGAGTGCCAGAGGGGGCCATTGGAACACGTAGGAGCCAGAGGGGGGCCAGGCCGTGGCTTCCGGAAGCTGTGTGGAGCAGCCCCCGACCCTGCACCCTGGCTGGAGTGGAGCCATGCCGCAGCTTCCGGGAGCCATGTAGAGCGGTCCCCAACCCTGCGCCCCGGCTGGAGCACTAGAGCAGGGCAAGCCCCAGACCCCGCTTCCCAGCAGGAACTCGAGGGCTAGCTTAAAACGGCTGGCAGGCCATAGTTTGCCCACCCCTGCCTTAGACAGTTACTCCATAAACAGGCAAAAACGTCCCACTGGAATCCGCTGAATTCGCACAGAAATTTGATTGTGCAAGGAGTACTTAAATAGCCTTATGTTGAGTTGCCTTGATATGACTCTTGCTTTAAATATGTCACATCAAATAACACATGTAATAACTAAAGCCTGAAATAGAAATATTTACACACACACACACACACACACACACACACACATTGTGCACTGAATCCTTTAAACCAACAGTACCTATAATTCCATTTGGCAAATACTGTCAGCAAATATAGATCCAGAGTGGTCTGCCAGAAATTTAAACATTTGAAATTCTTGAAAGCACAGCAGCTGCTACAAGACTAACACTAAATGGTCCTCAGCTTTACATCTCATTCAACTGAAAGCTACTTCTGACAGCATATTGCTTCCAAACACCGTGCCAGGTCACTGGTTCAGTACTAACTCGGGAAATAATGCCCCTTGGATTAACAGTGCATTCAGTCATTGACCACAACAATAACAATTCTGTCCTTTAGTGCGTTTTCAAATAACTTCTTTACTAGATGATAGACTTCTTTACAGCCAAACCTCTTGGGCTGGCAGTAGTTTTATCAACTTGCAAATAACTTATTTGAAAACTACTAAAAAGATGAAACTGCTGTGCCTTGAGTTACATAATTTATTTCTACCATGGATGTAGAAAAATAAAATTAAAATGTATGGGGAAAGCACGCTGTCTGGTAAAACCCTGCGCTCAATTTCTCACCATCCTACAAAAATCAAGATATCAGTTTCCTTCTATGGGAAGATATTAATCATCTTTGTACACACTAGCCATCCATCCATCAACAATTACAAGATACAATTTGGCATTTGTTCATCATACTTAAACCTATTTAAAAATGTTTTATTTCCAATTCACTGTACCAGCAAATATACTTACTAGACTTGAGCGGTCTCGTGAGAGCAAAAGCGATAGTTAATTCAAATTTAAACTAATGGGAGTTCACCATGGTATCATTAGTACTAATATTTGTTTTCATACTGTTGTGAATTGCTACGCTGAACATTCAGATGGGGAAACTTATTTTTCTATTATCTCAGTTATGAAAAGGCTGCAGAGCTACTTCAGGAGCTTGAGCTAAAAGTGCCTGAAGCACAATATTTAGCCCTGGCAGGTGTTTCTTACATTTAGGGGAAAGCCATAGAGGTAGGGGCAAGGTGAATGACTTTCAATTACAACACGGTCCATGTGCTAATCTTGCCATGAATAGTCACTTCAGTTGATAATTCAGCACTCTCCTTTGAGAGCTAAAAATTGAGCTAAGGAGAGACTAAATGAGAGCTGGAGTCTGAGTGACACATATCTTCCCACTTAAATGCTATGCCCATTACAGTCTAAAAAAGATGACCTTCGTAAATTTGCTGCAATGGAATGACAGGAAATCACAGAACTTGTTAAAATTCTGTCTGAGTCAAGAATCAGGCTATGACTGAGCCTGAGACAAAGAAAGTTAAGAGCTTTTTCTTTAACTGTATACCTTGATTTATGTATCACCTTTCCTAGTCAGTTAGTTAGCTCTCAATAGCAGTGAGCCCAGAGACAAAGGTAGATGCCACATGGTTCCACAGTAATTCTATTTGGAGTTAATTTTCTCCTGCCTGTATGAAGAGGCCTGAGGAAGGAAACTATTAATTAGCTGCTTGATGAACTGTTATTAATATCCGTAAACTGGAGTTTTGTACTGATCTGCAGCTTAGCATCTACTCCCAAACTGAAATTAAATAGCTAGGCCCAGATTCTGTCCTTTGCTACCTGTGCAGCTGCACTGAAATCACTGGTGCTCCATGAGGTTAACTGAGGACAGAATATTGTTATAGAATCATAGAAACGTAGGACTGGAATGGACCTTGAGAGGTCATCTAGTCCAGTCCCCTGCAAGCAAGGCAGGACTAGTATTATCTAGACCATCCCTGACAGGTGTTTGTCTAACCTGTTCTTAAAAATCTCCAATGACGGAGATTCCACAACCTCCCTAGGCAATTTATTCCAGTGCTTAACTACCCTGACAAGAAGTTTTTCTTAATGTCCAACCTAAACCGCTCTTGCTGCAATTTAAGCCGGTTGCTTCTTGTCCAATCCTCAGAGGTTAATGAGAACATTTTTTCTCCATCCTCCTTGTAACAACCTTTTATGTACTTGAAAATTATTATCATGTCCCATCTCAGTCTTCTCTTCTCCAGACTAAACAAACCCAATTTTTTCTATCTGCCCAGATAGGTCATATTTTCTAGACCTTTAACCATTTTTGTTGCTCTTCTCAGGACTTTTTTCAATTTCTTCACATATTTCCTGAAATGTGGCGCCCAGAACTGGGCACAATACCCCAGTTGAGGCCTAATCAGTGCAGAGTTGAGTGGCAGAATTACTTCTCGTGTCTTGTTTACAACACCCCTGCTAATACATCCCAGAATGATGTTCCTTTTTTTGCAACAGTGTTACACTGTTAACTCCTATTTAGCTTGTGATCCACTATGACCCCCAGATCCCTTTCCGCAGTACTCCTTCCTAGGCCCTCATTTTGTATGTGTGCAACTGATTGTTCCTTCCTACATGGAGTACTTTGCATTTGTCCTCATAGAATTTCATCCTATTTACTTCAGAGCATTTATTCAGTGTCTCCAGATCATTTTGAATTTTAATCCTAACCTCCAAAGCACACGCAACCCCTCCCAGCTTGGAATCATCTGCAAACTTTGTAAGTGTACTCTCTATGCCATTATCTAAGCCATTGATGAAGATATTGAAGAGAACCGGACCCAGAACTGATCCCTGCAGGGATCCCTGCATATCCCCTGGATATGCCCTTCCAGCTTGACAGTGAACCACAGATAACTACTATTTGGGAACGGTTTTCCAAGCAGTTATGCACCCAATTTACAGGAGCTCCATCTAGGTTGTATTTCCCTAGTTGGTTTATGAGATGGTCATGCAAGACAGTATCAAAAGCCTTACCAAAGTCAAGATATACCACATCTACCCTTCCCCCCTAGCCACAAGCCTTGTTACCTTGTCAAAGGAAGTTATTAGGTTGGTTTGTCATGATTTGTTCTTGACAAATCCATGCTGACTGTTACTTATCTTATTATCTTCTAGGTGTCTTAAAATTGATTGCTTAGTTATTTGTTCCATTATCTTTCCATGTACTGAAGTTAAGCTGACAAGTCTGTAAATCCCCAAGTGGTCCTTAGTCTCCTTTTTATAGATTGGCACTATATTCCAGTCCTCATTATATATATGGCCCATTTCCAGTCCTCTGGAATCTCCTCCTCCCCACCTTCCATGACGTTATCAAATGTTTAAATAGCACTGTGTATTTACTGAGTGCTTTATAAACACATTCCCTGCCCCATAAGCTTAC
Organism: Chelydra serpentina; assembly: GCA_037349315.1. NCBI lineage: Eukaryota > Metazoa > Chordata > Testudines > Chelydridae > Chelydra > Chelydra serpentina. Next base: position 15,226,652 of record JBAIAC010000033.1, read on the forward strand.
AAACTAATGATCCATCCTGTAAACTCTTACTCATGAGGGTAGTCTCACTCACCTCAATGGAACTACTTGTGTGAGTAAAGGTTTGTAAGTTTGTCCTAAATAAAACCAAACAAAAAAGTCCCAGGGCAAACAGACATAGGACAACAGTTTAAAAGAGTGAGCGTGTGAGCATTATTGGAAAACAGTAGGCAGGAGGAATTACCACAATAACGTGGCTCCAAAATTTCAAATCAAATTAAAATACAAATCCGTGCTCTCAGCTTTAGCAAGCTTACAATTTCACAATTTTTCCCCTTTTGGAAGTGCAAAAATGTGGTATTGAATAAACATTCCAGTTTAAGTGTATGAGAATACCAAAATTTAATATTAGATAATAAATTAAACAAAGTTCAGTTTTGAGACTGAAATAATTAGCAACAAACAACTCTGTGGACCAAATTTTGTTCTCAGTCTTTGTTTTCAAAGATGTGCAGGTATATCTGAGAGCCATGACTGTCCATCTCTCCAGATTCCTGGTTAGACAGGTGTATAGTATTTTGTGTTTTCTATCATTTCCCAGATGATCAGCAATTCAGGCAGTTGTAGTAATTCTAACACTGTACCCATTGGAGTACGTATAATTTCATTGAATACAGTAGATATGTATGTGTGTGTGTGGTGGGGGAGAGTATGGCTAGAATATATACTGGTAATGCTCACTAACCAGAAATTTTCCAACTCTTTAATCTCCAATGCACTGGCAAATTTATAATTCAATTCACTTATTCAGTGCATCAGTTCTGGTTCAGCAAATTATGACCTTTACGAACATTCCCTCTTTAGTTGCTTTATTAAAAGCCATGCATATGAGGATACAGCATTCATGCATTAGGAGGAATTGTGATGTGTATTTTCAGAGAAGTTGTTCTTTGATTTTTCTTTCCATCAATCTTATGGCTGAACTGTTGCCTCAGTACATACAAATATATTTCTTCTCTAGCTGATCCACAACTGAACAGGATGCTACACCACAACTGACAAAGAGTTTTATGATAGGCACAGATAACTTGTGTATCAGAATGGATACTGGAGGGGGGAAGAGAAGAGACTATTTTCTGCAGTCTTCATAAAGGATTTATTGATTCTTCTGAGCCTCCAGAAGAATTCGCTGTAACTAAGATTCAACAAAACAGCTCTTAAAGTGTGCGTTATCTCATTTCCAAGTGATATTTTTTGAAAGGACTTTCAATGCCATTGTATATGCCATATAGGAGATTCCAATCTCATAGGTGTAATTTCTGATTTACCCACACACACAAGACAACAAAATCAGACAATGTATGGATATTAATGTCTAGCAGAATGAGAAATAAGTTTTCAGGTAATTTCAGAGTTAAATGCTGACAACTCCATCTCTTGCTACTGGCCCCATCCAAGCATTTATTTTTGAGGGAAATTCTATCATCCTAAAAGACTATACTACCAGTTAAGCAGGTAAGATCCATATGGTTCATTTGACATATCTCTCTGTCAAGGGGCATGGAAGTCATGAGTTCATAGTACCACAGAAAGGACTGGCAGTGTAGTACAAGTGCTGCACTGTTAAAGGTGGTGTCATTTAGATGTGACATACTGAGATCCTTTCTGGTGTTTATCCAGGTGGAAGATGGCGCCCAGGGCACTTTTGAAAAAGTAGAGGTTAACCGTGGTGTCTTTGGCCACATTTTCTCTCTCAATAAAATTGCGGTAGATCAACTATTTCAGAGTCCATAATGGATGCTGGGTTTGGCTACACAGCTGGCTTTATCAGTATTTAACCTATTGAATTATTACTACCTGTTTTGGCACATGTTAAATATAAAACAGACTAATTAAAACCAACTTCTACTACATTACATTTTGGGGCTCTCTTTGTTTTCTGTTGGTGAGCTTTAGAAATATTACTTTATTATGAACTCTATGAATGTCTGTTCATGTGTTTGTGACCTCTGGACTAGAATATTACAATAACTTGTTCTGTGGTCTCTCCCTGGTGTTACAGTACAAAATGCAGATACTATAGACACATATGGCAACAGCCCTAGCTCATATTCATGCCAAACCACATTTGCCCAACATTTTTCTTCAGTCTTGAAGGCTTTATGCTTGCATCCTATAAAATTCAATACAAAATATAAAACCACTCTGTTTAACCCTTGAAGCATTTTTGTAACTCAGGCCAACATGTTGGCCTATGCCATTGGCTCCTTAAGTGCTGTCACATTGCAGACTACTGTCAATGTGGATCTCCTGGCTACTCCAGATACGTGGCATATGGGCTGAGAAATTTCCATAAAATGGTTATTCCTTGCAGCTTAGAAATTCTTTCCCTTCTTAAATTGGTGGTGGTGGAAGTAGTAGTGGGGTCTCCTGCAATTTTTAAATTAAATTATATTCAATCAATGCATATTTTTAATATCTTAAAAACTAGTATAAAATGAATAGGGTTTACATTGTTTTGCATCAGTTCTGCTATCTGTGAGAAATTAAACCGAAGAAACTGTTAACAGAAACCCATCCATCAATTTTTTTTTCACAAGAGTCAGAAAAATGATCTAATATATAAATGCAGATTAGGTTTTTAAATAATGAAATGTTTACTTTTCGGAAGCCAAATATCAGTCTTTTAGCTTAGTCAGTATTGATAATTTATGCCACAGAAAATGTTTGACTTCAAGCTGTATACAGTGAGGAATAGCTTTTATTTGCATTTTGATCAATAGCTAAATATCATTTTTATAACAGAGCTCTGTAATGTAAGGATAACACATTTTCCACCTCAACCTGTCGTAAGACAAACCTTGATACAGTAAGTAAATATTTCTTTGTTAAAAATGAGGAAACATGAAGGTACATCATAAACTCTTCACACTTGTAGTTACAAAGTTTGGGTTTTTGGTTACTACACTGTCAGATGATTTTTGGTGTGCAAAAATAACAAATTGCTTCTTGCTAGCAGCAGTGATATTTTCTTGGCAACTTCAATACTTATCCCTTTATAGGTAGTTCTGAATTATAAACATTTATCTTATTTGTTGACTTATTAATACATTATACAGCAAAATGTACAACATTTTACAACATAATATACAACAATCAGAAAAAAATACAACAAACATGCTTTAGGTAAACAAACAGGAAACCCATTTTTCCTGTAGAATCCAGCCTTTCCTGTTTAACTTCAGGAGCCACAGTGGAATGCACTAAAAAAAATGTCAGTAGATGAATCGTGTATGATCCTCTGCCTTTTATCTAGAGGTAATGCTCAGTATTAGATGGACTGTCTCACTCTCTGATGTTCTCCTTTTCTGTTTGAGATTGAGTCTATTAATGGTCTATCATGTTAAATCTTGTTGATTGCTAATGGGTTTTGTGAGTACTACTGCAAGGCAGTTTGACTTTCACCTTAACTGTATTAATCACTTAAGTGTCAGCCAGTGTTCACACACTGAACTATACCTTTTAAAAGAACAGCTATTTAAATACATAGAGTAATATGACTTATCATGTACTTCCAAAGGGCCACATGAATATTACTTCAATGGATGTACAATATGAGCCCAATACAAGCCTGGTGTATTTTTGATGAAATTAATAGAGCTACCCCAGAGATCAATTTGCCCCCAAACGTTTAAGTGTACAGAGAGTACATTTAAAACATCAGTGGGTGAGATTAGTTTTAATGGGAATAGGGCATCCAAACCCCATAGGCAGCATTGCAAATCTCAGCCAGGGTCTGCAACCTACATTTAGTAGGTATTAATGCTTGAATCCTCAGAAATGTCTGAAGTCTGAAGTAGACTTCAATGATCTATCTAATTAAATACTCTTTGACATTCAATGGCTATTTTATGCTATGAAATACTTCAGCTAAAAGGGTTTCTGGGCTGATGGCAAAAAATGGGATTTTCTAACCAGTGAAAACATCTTTCCTAAATGAATATTCTGCAAAGTATAGACACAAACTAGGTAACAGTTGATAGACGGTCAGCTCCTTTCCCCACTCTCTGTGATCATAGTTAAGTACAGCCAACTTCCTTGAGAGACTACACATTTTCTCTAAATGTCGAGCTCTACTTCTTGCCTGAAATAGTGTTTTCACCAAGAAGATTTAAAAATATTGAAACAATCCATGAAAATCTCTTGAAAGGAAATTCTGGAAAGATTTACCTCCATGAGGTCACATAGACCTCATCAACAAATTGGAATCAAGTCCACCAATGTTCTTATGTTCTTCTCCCCGCCCCCCAAACAATAAAAGTACCAAGCCAATAACTGAACAACAAGGATAGTTGAAACCAAAGCCAATGGAAAATGTGTGTGCGTGTGTGCCAGAATATTACATTCTATATAGTATGAGTTCATTAAGAAAGTAAGTGCCTGATTTATTATAATTTTGCATGTATTGTTCACATATGAAACCTTATTTTTACAAAAGATGCAAATATTTAAGGAATGTTAGAGACACTAGAATCCATACTTTGATATACTGTAATGCAACACTGCACCCCACTCAATTGGCTTCACAGTGCAATTTATGCCTACAGGCACATAAATAATGTCAATTGCAAAACTAGAAGCAGTTTCTTTCATACTTTATTTTACAATTTCTCACTAAATATTTACAGGACATGGATTTTGCTTCAGTGCAATACATAGTAATGTTGCATAAGTACAAACTGTTGAACTTTTCTAAAACAAAAGAAATAAAGCACTTAACTGATATTACAGCTAAGTATGTAAAGCAACATTTATAACTTTCAGAGTGAAAATGCTAACAGCATCATTACGTTTCATAAATGATTTCTAGAAACAAACCACAAACCAGCTTTACATCTTCCGAACTATTAACTCTTATACAGTACTGTATCATTTTTAAAAAATGAAATTTTTGTAACGCATGTATACTCTACTGTATGGCAGTCTTTTTCTACAGATATCAACTTACCTTTTTATACAAATATGATGTAGCCTTGGCAGTTTTGAAGAACAAAGTTATCTCAAGATATCTAACATCAGTAACAAACTCTGATAAGCGTAGCTTCTTGAGAACTTGCGTTAACAGTATTTCTTCACAGTGATATTTATGAAAGGTTGGAAAAAGGTCAGCATAAAATATTTCCACCCTTTTTCAGTTTGTATGCAAAAATCATTACTTTATATCAGTAATTATAAAATTACAAACACTTTCTAGAAGTAACTGCATCTGTAGTTATGATAGAAAAAGTTATTGGTAAGATACCTAAAATGAGGTTAGCATAAAATGATTATGAAATTAGATAAAATTCTTTATAATGATTAGGGAAGTAACTCAATTCAGACATGTAGAAGCAACTCACAGTAATTTAACAGAGACCACTAATTAATCAACTCAAAAGAATAATCATTCATGAATAAATATTTAATGTGAAGAAGTTGCAATGAGATGAACTCAACTTTTTAAAATATACCATTAATAATTTACTCTTAATCTTGGTTTTGGCACTTCATTGTAACAATTACTTTTCCAAAGACCAAAATATGTATAAAAGGTGTACAGCGCCTCAACATACCTTGCAAATATAGTACTTAAGTACTGGCAAACACTGAAACAGAGTTAATTAAACATTCCCACTGATTTGCACATGCATGCACTATTCAGACAACAACATTGTATCTATGTTCTTGACGGTGACACCCTTGCATTATTTGTGCTTCAGGCAGTTTCTTCAACAGATCTTGTTTCTGATTTAAGTCTCACAAATTCTTTAGCAACTTCATCATTGGTCCTCTGAGAAAGTATTCTAAGGATTGTCAACCCAGTGTCATCCATAAAGATATTTTTCAGCAGAGGATACCAGGATGTGCAGCTACCTTTCTCTGCAGTATTCTGTAGCTGGATAACTGTCATTCCTACAATGCGATCTTCCCTGGCAAAGCAGTAATCTTTCACAGAGAGGTGAAGCTCATAGGCTCTCAGGCCGTCTTCATTACTCAGAATGCTGTGTGGTTTAAAAGGATGGATTTTTAGTTTAATTCCCCCAAGGGGTTAACATGGCTTAGAAAACTTTTAAAGAAATTAATATGCATTTCAGAGATGGTTCTACATCTGCAAACAGAATATTATTGATTTATAAACTGTATAGGTATTGATCCTGGAAGGTGCGGAGTGAGCGCCCTCAGTTTCCATTGACTTGAATGGAAGTTGAAAGCATTCAGCAACTCCCTCAGCATTTGGCATAATCAGACCTTCTGTTCCCTTTCTACAGAAATATTTCAGATGATCAACATTTAAATCTCAGCTGTTTAAGCATCATTGACCAATTATGTTTTTTTTTACCCCAAACAGAAATGTGTAAGCTGATGTAAAACTACAATTCAGAGGAATTCAGAACAGTATCTCGCATGTCTTTAAAGCACAACTAACCTTTACTTAGGCTCTTTCCCCTCGTCCAGCTAAAAACTTTTTTGGATTTCTAGCAAATCTTTGATCTGTTTTCCCTCCTCTATTAATTTTCAATTTAATATTGGGGCAAATGGTTTTTATATGGCAATTATAGGGGAGGCTTTCCACTCCGAGGTGTCTGTTTTCTAAATCAGAGGGGTAGCCGTGTAAGTCTGGATCTGTAAAAGCGGCAACGTCTGTTAGTCTATAAGGTGCTACAGGACTCTTTGCCTGTTTTCTAAATGTTACTTACAGAGTAATGTGGTGATATCCTCTGGGTATTCAGTATAAAATTGTGTATCAGTATTTGCTATTGAGCTTCTACCCAGATTGCAAATTTTATTTATATATATATATATATATATATGTGTGTGTGTGTAAGCCTGATGATGATCTACCTAGGACACTTTTTCAACACAACATAAATACCTGTGATGACCTTTTTCAATCAGAAAATGAAAAATGTTTCTTTAGTCGGACTCACGTATTCATTTATAAACAAAATCATTCCCACAATTTACTATTCTTGTTATATTACATAATAGCACAATGTTTCCTTTCTAAGTTCTGGTCCCTTCCCTTCCATCCCAATAAATGGATGATGGACCGAGCAGTGGGAATCAGTGAAGTTGGAATGTGTGACAAGCTATGGAGCAGTTTTGGAGCCATTAGATGTTCCCTCACTATGCCCTTAAAACCTTCCTGTGTACTAGGATCAGGGACACTCCATAAAGTTCTATGGTGACTAGTGGATCTATCCTCTGTGTAGCTCTCTGCGTTCTGGTCCCCGCCCTGAACATAGGAACTGCGTTGGCTTTGCTTCAAGGCCTTCTATGTCCCCCTATCTGACTGAAGGATTTTGTCTTACAATACTTTTTTGCTATACTCTTACTCCCAACTCTGAGAGGTACAGCCTCTGAATAGAACAGCTTTCTAACAAAAAATGTTTAGCTTCCAAGAACAGGATTATACTCTCAGAACACATAATTACTGTAGTAACTAACCACCTTTTTATTGTAATGGTTGGTATTATAATGGCTTTCATTTTTATTTTAACTACTGTAGATCTAGGCTGAGATGAATGCTGCATGGAAACCATTGGCAGAGATGGATTATAGCTTAGATATTACAGGCAGTGCCTAGGGCCAGAGTGTCCAGTATTTACGTCAGAATCTCAGGTTTCATTTAAAATAGTGAGTTTCTAGTTCTTACGGCCACAAAGAAAGGTCTGAGAATGTGACCTGAGTGTAACAATACTGGGGCGTCTGCAGACAGTCTGAAACAATAGCTCTCAGAGGGATGAACTGTGTCCCATGCCTCCCTATGGAGGGTTAGCTCCATGACCTACTGCCCAGGAGTCTTGCCAACACTGCCTCAGCAGAAGTTTTTGTGTGTGGCTGACACCACCCACCCTAACAGATCCACCGTAACTGCTGGGTTGAGTACTAGAAGCTCCTTCCTAGCACTCATGCCTCTCAAAGGAGAGAGAGTCCCCCACTGCTGCTCTTTGAATGGGGATAGGAGAGAAGAAGTGACCCCAACCGGCTGTCCTTGGCTCTCTAGGAAGAGAGAGGCACCTCAGCACTGGCACTCCAAATAGGTGTGGGCCCATATTGGTGAATGGGGCTATGGGGGAGGGCTCTGAATTGCCTTAATCCAGCCCTGATGGTTGTTTTGGGTTTCCACAAGTGTGACCAACCTAGGGTAGGGGGATCAGTTGGCCAATGTTTGCTTGGGACGAACCAGAAAACTCCCACTAAACCCTCACAAAACCAGCTGGTTTTGTAATCATTGGTCCCACTTCCCCAAACCCAGAACAGGCATTTTCCCTATTAGCACTGTGCGCTTGGGGACATCAATCCAGAACAAAAACAAAAACAAAAAAGAAGACAGAGAAGGGGCTGGGTGGGCCAAAAAGGCTTTTGAAGCAGCAAAATGACAGAAAAATGTTTCCTTCCCGGCTGCTGCTGAATTTGTGTGTGGACAGGCATCCTGCTCTCCTGAAAATGTGTCCTATAGACACATGCTGGGGCAGTGGGCCTATTGACTGGTCCCTCAAAGAAACAGGAGGGGTGGGATGGACTAGCTCCCATCTCTGAAAGAAGGGGAGAGGCCAACTGATTGTACCGCTATAGACAGTAGGAAGACATGTCACTAGGCCTCACACAGATGTCAACATAAAGAAAGAAGGGATCCTAGGGTCTGTGGCTGAAGGAGTGAGGGAGCCCCCTGCTTGCTGAGAGTTGAGGGGATTCCTAGACCAGCCTGGGTCTGATCAAAGTCTTCTATGAGTTTCAACTTTGCATTGAAACTCAGTGTCAGTTAAGTCTGGTTTCAGGTCTCAATCTGAAAGGTTCACAGCAGCCCTAAGATTATGTAATGTTTAATCATAATTTCCAATCAAGTGGCTGTATATTTTTGTTTCCACTGTGTAAAAAACAAAACAAAAATGGGGTGGGGGGCCGAAGAGGGCATTTAGCTTGGGAAAGTAATGGCTAAAATGTCATCTATTGCTGTCATCATGATGCTAATTTGTTTTTAAGCAGATTTTCTTTCTGCAACCTCGATTTGGTTGTCAGGCTTACATTCTGTTTTTGCTCCTGTGACTGCAGTAGGTACTTTCCCCAGATAATGAAAAAGAAATTGGTAGGTTTGTAATTCTCACTATACATTTATAATAACAATGCATCTCTAGCACCTTTCATCTAAGGAACTCAAGGCATTTTACAAACACACATTAAGTTCCACAAAAGGCCCTTCAGAGTGTTAAGGGTGAAATTCATGCTAATGTAGGGATCCAAACAAAGCCCTATGCACCACTTAAGAACTGCATTAAATGGTGTGCAGCACCTGCAATGGGGTTAATTTTACTGCAAGTGCTGGTGGCTAGTTGCAGTGAAATATAAATATACTTAGGTTATGGTTGGTCCAAACCAACGGGAGAAACCTGCCAGTTATGACATTGCACTGGCAAGAACAATAATATGCATTGCTACTGTTCCTATAATATTGTCCTGGATGCTTTTACTGCAGGAAAGCATATTATTAGTATTCACTCTGCAGCACACAATAATCCCCTTGTAGGATAGACAGAGCTGTAAGGATCCAAGACTGTATATATGTGGAGCTTTGTTTCATGAAATTCATTGCATATTTTGAGTTATAGCTACAAGATTTCACTCATTCTGAGGCACATAAAACAAGTACACAGGGCAGGTTATCACTTGAGGAAGAAGATTTACATGATTAGTTCCTTTGATTTAAAAATAAAACATAGTGCCAGGCAGTCTAGAATCCTCTTGACTAATGATATGCTGCTATGCTGTAATCCAAATAGAACATAGTTTAGGTTTAATCACTCAAAATACCTGTATTATTCTAACAGTCTAGCATTAAAAAAGATTTAGAAAGAAGGCATAGTTTGAAAATGTCTTTTAGCCCCATTAAAAAAAAATCCTGCCATCCACCTCTAGAAGAAGTTATTTGGTAAATAAATCTGTGGCATGAAACAGATTGGGGATACTACTTAACATTGATTTCTGCTTTGCCACTATTTTATTATGAATGGTAGCAGCAGAGATATTAACTATGGGTTGAGCTATTCCATGTTGAAGTCAATGAAAAGGCACAGTTGGACTTCAGAGGGCATTGGATTAGGCCTATGTTAGACTGGTGAATAGTTCAAAGGTTTTGCATGAATAGACTTTTATTACCAAAATTATTGTAGATCCTTTCAATTTCTTTCATGCTTAAAGTTAACCTGCTGATTGCTACTGGATGTAGGAGACAGAGATGTGGAAAACATAGGCCCCTGTACTGCTTAGTATCCTGTACCTGACAGATCCATTTGTTACACTGCTGTTATTAAAGTAAAAGGCTTGTGAAGCGTGCGATTAAAAACTAGCCTAAACTCACGTTCTCGTTACTGCAAGTGCTCCCTCTAGTTGTGATGATTTCCTCTTACTTATTATGTAAGTAATCTTACAAAGTAAAGACAGATCTAGTGAAGACAGGTACTTGAGGGTGGATGGGTGTCTACCAATTTGGAGATTAAGCTATTTACAAAGAATGAAAAACACTAAATATATTGATTACTTGATGCTCATCCAGTCTGGTGCTAATTGTATTTAGTTGTTCCCATCTTTAGATCCTTAAGATCGTCCTACTGCATTAAGTGATTCTCAGCGTCTATCTTTGTTTCAACTACTGTGCTTTTAAAAATCAAATTTTAGGAAGATAATTGTTGGCAATCACCATTAAGGATGTTTCAGTCTTCTAAAGGGATGCCTGTACTTCCTGTGTCCCCATAACCCTGGTGTTGTAGGAAAAGGGAACATTTGTTCTGAATATATTTCTCTTGTAAACAGACTGCTGCTTTTGTTCACGTTTGTCTCTGTGCAAACACATCAAATACATTAAAGGAAAATTTGTCACAAAGGGACACATTACATATCCCTCTTTCTTAAAATGTGGCTTAACCCGTGAGGACACTTGCCAGTTCTAAGATGTTAACCACCATCAGATTGGTAGGCTATTAAGGGCTGCCTAAGGGGGTTATAGCAGTAGGAGGAGGGAAGGTTGCTGCCCTTGGAGTTGGGGTCAAGTAGGGATTTTTGCTAACAGAGTGAATTCCGACTGGCTTTCCTCAGCCTGCCCTTTTAGCTGCTATTTCTAAAATGGCCTTTGAGGCCAGGAAACAGCACTGATGAGGCAGTGTGGGCAAAGGTGTAGTGGAGCCAGAATGCACCAAAACAGCATTCCAACACTTTTACACCACATGTTGAAGGTCATGTCGCATAGAGCACGCCATTTTGTGCAGCAAAATGGTGTCCTCACAGTGTGACCTTGAACATCGGCGTGAGGTCACACCAGTGGGAGCACTCCAGTAGTGTACAGCCCATTCAGGACTATACCACTGAGGGCTTGTCTTCACTACCCGCCGGATCGGCGGGTAGCAATCGATCTATCGGGGATCGATTTTTCGCGTCTCATTAAGACGCGCTTAATCGATCCCCGATCGCGCTCCCCGTCGGCGCCGGAAAACCACGTCATCGAGCGGCGCAAGCGGAGTCGACGGGGGAGCTGCAGCGTTCGACGCGCCACCGTCTTCATGGTCAGGTAAGCCGATTACGATACGCCGATTTCAGCTACGTTATTCACGTAGCTGAATCTGCGTATCGTAGATCGACCCCCCCTTCCCTAGTGTAGCCCTGGGCTGAGTTGGGGCAAAGGGAATCACTGGCATAGAGCCTCAAGCAGCTTCATGGTCAGATGTAGGGCTGATGGTCAGGAGGATCCAAGAAAGTGAAGCTCCCAGCGCGTGGAGGCAGAGTGTGATCTTTTAGTGCTTGGGGAAATGGGCAGGCTATAAAAGAGGTCTTAATCTAGAAAAAGGAGGATGATGTTGAGAGTAGGTAAAAGGAATTTGGTGTGGGGAATGCTAAATTTAGATCCCTAAATCAAATATAAAGGTTCTTTGGCTTCTGGGGATTAAGTAAAAGTGGTTATTAATAGCAATTATCATTTTACATCTTCAGACTTTTACAAACATTTAAGGCCCATTTTTATAGACATGTATATACATCTGGCATTAGCAATCGAGGTAACTGCACATGCAAATGACCGATTAGGTATCTAACATCTCATCTGTGTGTGCAAATGAATGTGCATTTCTAACTAATAATCCCCACAATTCCCAGAATGTCCTTGATTCCAAATCCACTTGTCTTCCATGTTTCAGGAACTGGAACTTCAAAAAGGAGTGTTACATGCCCCAAACACAAAGATCAAAATTCATCCCTGTGTAAGACAAGGCTATAACCCAGACTTTCGAACAAGCTATACATTGAAAGAACCCTAGTTTTGAAATTGTGTCTATACTTATGGTCTGTGAAATATGCAGTCTTGGACTGTAGCATTTTCAGTTATCACAGCTTTAGCTGCAAAATTAATTGTAACAATTTATATAAAATGGACAGCTAAAAGAAAAGAAGACTTACAACTGGAATGTTTCATTGTATTTTGGTGACCAGGTGTTGCTCTTTGTCTTGGTGCCATGTTTTCTCCTCTTGTCACTCAGGTTAGGACCCAATATACAGACTTCTACAAATGGCCGGAACATAGCTGTTGTTTGCCAATTTAGGTTATTAATTGCTACAACTAAAGAGAATAACAGGAATAAGATATGCATTTAGAATCCCAATGCAAAATATTAGTAAATATCCTTGCTTAAATATGTAGTAAGGCTTAGTGTAGCCAATGAGAGGTCACAGAAGGACGACCTCAGATCTTCCTGGGTAGAAAACCTACTCTCCACAAATCAGCAATAGCTTTGTCTGCTTCCCACTGAATTAGAAGTATGAATAATATCAGTTACAATTCCAGCAATCTGCAATTTCACAAATAATTTGCATTCTCACCTGGTTTGATCTGCCAGATTCACTGTAGCTTAAAACCCCCCAGCAGATATGAATCTAAACATAACTGGTTTTCTGTGGACTTTAGCTTCACCAATACAATGTTGGACAGTATTTATTACAAATTGGATATATTAAGTCTTGGTGCAATTATTCAACATCTAACTCTGCCACAGCATTTTAAAAACCAAATCACATGCATGAAGTATAAGAGTGTTATCTGGAACATCACAACTTATGGTTGTTTGGATGGAACTGTTTGTTTAATTTCAACTGTGTAGCATGCTAGCAAATACACGCTGAAGCCATGCTGCATACTGACCTCTGCAGAGACAACTCCCAATGTCATCAATAGGGGCAGAGTATGGCCCTGAGAACTTGAAATCCAGACACAGCCTTTGCTATTATTTTTGTTGGGAAGGAAGTAAATTAATACCTAAGATTTGCTGTTTTGTGATTAGAACTTTTTACTTCAGGTTTCCTTTCCAGATTCTAAGACCAGAAGGGCTCACTGTGATTGTGATTGTCTAGTCTGACCTCCAGCATAACACAGGCCCTAGAAATTTCTCAAAATAATTCCTGTTTGAACTAGAATATGTTCTTAAGAAAAACATCCAATCTTGATTTTAAAATGGTCAGTGATGGAGAATCTACCACAACCCTTGGTAAATTGTCCCAGTGGTTAGTTACCCTCACAGCATACTTCCATCCTGAATTTGTCTATCTTCAACTTCCAGCCATTGGATCTTGTTAGACTTTAGTAAGAGCCCATCATCCAATATCTGTTCCCATTATCAAATATTTGTTCCCCATGTAGGTACTTATAAACTGTGATCAAGTCAATTCTTAAACTTCTCTTTGTTAAGTTAAATAAATCGCTCTCCTTGAATCTAATCACCATAAGGCATGTTTTCCAATCTTTTAATCATTCTCATGGCTCTTCTCTGAACCCTCTCCAATTTATTGACATCCTTCTTGAACTGTAGACACAAGACCGGGAAACAGTATTCCAGTAATGGTTGCATCAGTGCCAAATACTGTGGTAAAATAACCTTCCTACTACTTGAGAGTCCCTATTTGAAACTTACCTTTTACAGTGACTCTATGTTCTCCAGTTCCAGGATGTGTAAAGACATCCACCTGCACAGAGACCTCACCTACTGCATTATTGGTAGAATGACCTGCAGAAGTAAACAGTAGTTTAATACTGCTGACTCCTCAACAGCTCAGGGGAAAATAGACTGTACCAGTATGTTACAACAAGAAACAGGTGAACAAAGAACTTTATATTAATGTAAGGTGAATAGTATGTTTTCTCATTTCTCCACATATTTTCTGAACCATCTGGAATATATTCGATGCCTGGATAAGGTGAGGTGATAGCTTTATAAGTGATTTTACCACAGTTGCACCTTGTGACCACAAACATCTGCTTCCCGTGTGTATTCTCAGTAGGACTGGGAGAACCTGTCATTATGAACCTTAAATTCAGCCTGTGATTCAAAAAGTTGGTGCCAACGTGAAACTTGGTTGTTTTGCTGAGTTCTGTATGTATTCACACACACATCTAGGTTTGCTTGCATGTATATATTTGCAAAGCTGTTCCTGTATTATTTAAGGAGTGCCAGAAAAGTGCATCTTAATATGAAGTCAAATCAAGACAAAGGTCTCTGTCTGTGGGCTGGATTGTAACAATACAATCTACATAGGAAGGTGCACTGTACAGTTGCACTGCCCCAGGATTACACAAGGGAAAGAATTGTGATTTAGGTAGTCACAATGTGACCCTTAGTTAACCTGGAGCAACCATTTACTACACACAGATTTGGCAGGGTTGAGGGTGCAGAGTCAAGACTCCATCCACTCCTTACTTGACCACCCCATCCCTGTCCAACCATTTCCCTTCCACCTGCATGAGCAGGGAAGCAACAGGCCCCCAGAGAAGCTACTCTCCCATTGCCTGCAAGCCACAAACACAAGTAGTCTGTGCAGGGTTTAAGGGAATGCCTTATACTCCTGCTTGGGTGCATTGGGCAAGTGACAATCTTGTCCTAAATTAAAGATCCCAACCAATGTGTCTGCCCTGTTTTTCCTTTCCCGTACCCTAAAATGCTTTTCTAGACTTCATCATCTCAGTGGCTTCCTTGAAATGTGATTCTACAGTGATGCTTATTGGTCAGGTTGGAATAATCCAGAGTTACATTCTCTTCACTGGCTCAGCATTGCAAAGACAATTGTCACTGTCACCGATCGGTTTATCAGCCTTCACAGAGAAAGCGCCGATCACAACACGTCAGATGTGTTGTTCTAGCCAGTCCTCCAACTACCTGCTGGCCAGGCTATCAGTAGCACCAGACACCCGATTGACATAGCGCACAGCAGCCTAGAGCTCCTGAGCGAACCGCCAACCGCAGCCTCCCAAGCAGCTGGGATTACAGGCACACGCCACCACACCGGGCAAAGACAATTAAATACTCTTATCCCATGGGTTACTGCATCAAAGAACAAGCTTTTTTTCTGACATATTAAGATATGGGAACTCACTACTCAATTTACTTGATCAGAAAACCTTGAGAAAACAGAGCACTCTATTTGCCAGCTGCTAAGTGAGTTGGGCCACAATGCTGTCAAGAGTTCACTTGTTAAAAATCATAATCAGAAACCACAGATTTTAATTAAAAACAAAACCAACAAAAACTGGTTTAATGTCTTAAGCAGTGAGACTTAGCTGCCACTTCTGAATCTCAGGGTGCTCATACAAATGTTGCTTCTAGATATAGTCCAATATCAACCAGATGGTGTAGACCATTTATGACATGTGTAAATAGCCAATTTGTTACTCAGCGGGTTTTAGTGACAAGTTTAGCTTCAGTGGCAGCCATTAGACATCACAGTGCAGTTTGATAATTCCACAGAGAAATCTTTACTATCTTAAGTCTCTAATTGAACTACTGACTCATCTAGTTCACAATAAATGAAAAGTAAATAATGCAAGTTACTTCATCTTTCATCAATTAGTATTAATAAGCATGTTAAAGTCGTAATAAAATGTTCAAGAATAAGTGAATATCCAAACTCAAAAAAATGACTAACCAGTTTCAACAGCTTCCACCACTGCTGAGTTTTCTCTGACTATCCTATAAAACCAGCCTTTAGCAATAAGAAAGGAAACTGTTATATGCTAGAAGTGATGTATTTCAATCTGATTTTTCCTTCTGAGGGAAACAAAGTGTTCTCTAACCCATTTGTCACTGTCCAGCCTTTATTTGTTAGCAATGACACTCAATTTCTGCTTCCAGGAATAACAATTTTTAGCTGAACACAAAATTGTATGTAAAATATTCTGTCAAGAAAAATAACACATTTAAAATACAGCTGTCATGACCACTACTCTTGCAGGACCAGATTCTGCCTGTTTACCTGTTTTGAGTAGTACACATGTAGTCCTCTTGATTTCAGTGGGGCTACTTAAAGACCTTGTCTTAATTATGAAAAAAGGTATGTTCTTAACTCGTGTGTGCCTTGACCTGTTAACTTGTGTGGAAACTAAAAACTGCCTTATCTTCACTAGGATTTTACCTCAAGTAAGCGAACTTGTTAGCTAACTTGAGTTAAGAAAATACCTATTTTTCTGTAGTGAAGACATGGGCACAGAGTAAAAAACTATTCAAAAGGCAGAGTCTGGCTAAGCATTATGTTAGTGAAGTTCTTCAGGTCCGAAGAGCTCTGTGAAGCTCAAAAGCTTGTCTCTTCCACCAACAGACAATTTCCAATTAAAGACATTACCATACCCACCCGTGGCTCTCACATTTGCAGAAATCAGGAATGTCTGGTGAACAATTCCCCCCCCCCCCCCCCCCAAAAAGGGGGATGGGGAAGGGAGGCTACGTTACCAACAGATATTATTTCCAAGGAAAAATTTGAAGTCTCTGCTAGACCTGATCAAGGTTTTTGCCTCATATAAGAGACAATGCATGTGAACTTAGATCAAATTGGGACAAAATTTGTTCTCAGTTACAGCGGTGAAAATCTGCACTAGTTTGAATTTAACTCCAGTGACGTTCTTCATAATTTACTTCAGCTAACCTTAGAGCAAAATGTGGCTTACAGTTTCTTACAGCTGTCAACCCAAGCATGATATTCCTATCATGAATTACTCAATAGAGTACTTTTCCCTACAGAGCTTTATTTGTCCCATTTGTGGCGTTAATATAGAAGAGCCCTTTAAAGAGTACTGTAAGTTTTGCATATGCCTAGCACATTACCTATAATACGGTATGCTGTAGGCATAAGAGAAATCTCATACTATATTTAAAAACATCAAATCATGAAGAGTTTTAAACCGAAAACCACTGCAGTTAGCACAGCCGCTTTAAGCACAACAAACCATAGCAACTGTTCCTGAGCTCAGGAGGTTCCTTGCATAAGCTGTTTTAATACAAAATGTTGAAATTAAGGTATTTATTTATTTTTCCAGTCTCCAGCCCTCTTTCTCATTGAGCTGCTGAACAAGTTGGATAGAGATCTTTAGAACATTTAGCATTTGCAAATGTCAACTATCGTAGCTCTTCAAGAAATATCACAGTTCACGCTAAAGTCTCGGGGGGGGGGGGTGCGTGCGTGCGTCCGTCCGTCCGTCCTTCTCGGGGGGAGGGATGGCTCAGTAGTTTGAGCATTGGCCTGCTAAACCCAGGGTTGTGAGTTCAATCCTTGAGGGGGCCATTTAGGGATCTGAGGCAAAAATCTGTCAGGGGACAGTACTTGGTCCTGCTAGTGAGGGCAGGGGACTGGACTTGATGACCTTTCAAGGTTGTTCCAGTTCTAGGAGACTGGCATATCTCCATTTTAAAAAAAAAAAATTTTTTAACTGCCAGACTCTGAGAGGTCACATCAGGAACAGCCTCCACAGTACGACACACTTAGCAATTCAGATGAGTCTAGAGAAAGGTGCTTTTACCCTAAGCCATATAATAGATCAGTTCTCCTGACAGCAAATAGCCCTGCAGAGCATGATAGCATTTTCCCTTCTTTAACACTGCAATTCATCTCATCAAAAGCTCTACAAACATACTAATGGACTTCATATTGAAAAAGCTTTATACTTGCTTATCTACCAGTGGAATCTACCCATGCCCCAGAGCTCTGATTTTACATTTTATTTATTGCGATGCAACCAGAACATTAAAAAGCACCTATGCAGTGCTGTTAAAAATGCAGTTACTCTGTTGTAACGCAACAAAAAATTCTCCACAAAACTGGAAAGGAAGAAGGAAAAGCTTATGCCCAGCCACAGATGCCGGACTGCTCCATGCACTTGTCCCTTCTCAAAAGCCTGGGAAGAGAGCTGCATGCTCTGCATGTCAGCAGATATGAGGGCCACTTATGGAGGGTACCCTGCCAAGATCTTCCTCTTTTTTTAGTAAGGGATCCCCTGCTTGAGGAGTGTCTAATGATTATATGTAGACTATTGCATGGGGATAGAGGCAAGGCTATTTCTGAAAGGTCTCAGGCCCATTATAAGTCAAAACTATGTGTTGCATTCCACCCTGAACCCAACAAGCAACCAGTGGAGAGCTCAAAACACTGGTGTCATGTGTTCACAATGAGAAACTCTACTTAACAAACAGGCCATCTCATTCTACTCCACTTTGAGTTTGAGTTGAATTAAGCATGTAGAGCACACATTGCAATAATCTAATCTTGAGGGGACAAAGGCATAGACCATAGTTATTAGGCATGCATCTGAAAGAAACAGTTGCAACTTCTTGGCTATGTGCAGATTAAAAATTAGGATTTCTAGTTGTTACTGTTATATGACCATCTAGCAATGACTTGTATGAATGATGGCTGCACAACAGTGTCTTTTATAGAGGTTAGCAAGGTGACTCCTCTATAAAGGAGTCTCCATCAACAATGAACCCCATTCTTCCCCTGCTGACTCTTCCCAGTCAGGAAGGACATGTGTCCAAAGTGTCATGGGACAGAGGGAAATGCAATGCAGAATTCCCAGCATCTGTAGTGCTTCAGTGAATGTCACCGGCATAAACTCCAACAGAGGAGACTTAGCACATGTACGCTCCAGAAATCACTCTGCATCCATAGAAGCAGAGGCTTAAGTCCATATTTCCTTGATCTTTCCCCCCGCAAAGTAGAAATGTCAATACAATGGGAGGGACCTGTACCAGCCACTGACTGGAAAGCAGTCTGATTAAACTAGCTTGTCCACTACTCAAAACAAAATGGCTGATTGATTGACACTTATTCAGTGCTATGAAGGAGGAAAATAAATCTTCTCTGCTTCTTGCATAGCTATGGTATAAGCTTTTCAATAATCTTTAAGATGAAATTGATCAGATTTTGCACCCTACTTCATCCACCTGCACTCTAGTCATCTTTCCTCTAATTTCAGTTGTGACAGGTCTTTTACAAATCAAGGAGACTTGATAGGTTAGGGAGAGGTTATCTAAGGGCACTTCATTGATAGCTGAATATAAAAGATCATTGCAAGTCCTACAAAATCCTTGATAGAGTTGGGGGAACAAGTATTCATCTTCAGAGCCCTCCAGAATGGGGTCCATTAGGCTCTGGAAGTGGACACTCAAAACAGATGCCTTATTCCAATCTCAGATCAGAGGAGCTAATGGTGTAACATTGCTAGTTATCCCACCTCCAGTCACAATCCAAACACTGGATCAAGAAAGTGGCTAGCTGAGTTTAGCCAGCAACAGATTGTGTTAGCCCCATAATCATCTTGGTGGCTATGGAATTATGAGTTGTCTCAAAAGACTTCATCAGCTCTGTCTAGATGCTTGTTGTAAAGTAAAACAGAATTATACATCTGTTAAGTGACTTAAACATCTTTTACACTTAAGTGTAGACATTGTATATTAGTGCATTTGTATGGAAAATGGTTCATTGTCCCACCTGAGTTACTTAATGCTGAAAAGCTCAGGTTTGTCACCTCAGGGGAGGTTTGGAAGCTAACTACTAGGGCTAGATGGATAAAAGTTTAGACCAGCATAAATAAAAGGGACTCAGAGAAAATGAGGTAGCATAAATTACACCTGAATGTCAGACAATTTCTTATATTAGAAAATAACTTTTTTCCTTTTCAAAATAGATTATTTCAGTTGTGGTAGTGTTATGCTGTCTATAGAGCTTCCCACTTATCTTCACCTATCTCCTCTTAAAATGTCCCTAATTATTTCCCCTCTTAGAATTATGTATTTTATATATGTATGTCATAATGGAATGCAATGTTAGAAGAAAATAGAATTTCACGAATCTCCTGTATTTTTATTTTTGCACATGATAAATATAAATGTTGTCTTGGCTCCCTAGGGCAAGACTTTCTGCACGAAGGCGACTGGAGGAGAACGCCGAACCACAAAGGCGCAATTCCAACTGAAGACAAGGAGTGAGTTATACAGTATAGTTACCCTGAGAACTGATCGACCAATCAAGAGGACTCATCCCTGACTGATCAGCACTACTGTGCACAATTCTCTTTTATGTGATAAATAGACACATACTTTGAACTGTCTGGCTCTCCTTGAAAATATCCCAGACTGTGCAAGACAATAATAAGAGCAAAGAAGACGGGTCAGACTGTATGTCTCCCACCCATAGATAGCACTTTGACACAAGTAAATTGACATAGTGGGCTGTCGCCATTATAATCTAGAAGCTGTGAAGCAGGAGGAGCAAGTATAACATGGTGCAATACGTTTATTTTTAAGAAGTCCTTTTAACACACAATTTCACTGGAGAGGCTGTCATAGATTAAAAGGAAGGGGAGAGGACATTACTCAATGGCGCAGAGAAGTGGTTGATTATTTGAAATAGCAGGCATGGCACATTTGGGAGAACCATTCCCTTTGTGCTTTGGAAGCCTTGCCAGGCAATCTGAGAAATGGGAATAGTAGAATGGCAGTTTTGGCAGTATTATTAAAATCCAAAAAATGGTGTCACTGAAAAGCTGGCAATGTCATGGTACAGAAAGTTGGAACCCAAACAAGTTTAAAAAACAAAAACACCTTCTCTAGTTCTGAGTGTGTGACTTTCAAGTAATTTGGCTTTAACTGTGTGTTTTTTTTTTTTTTTTAAAGATCATGTTTCAACTGCAGAATCTACTTGCGGCCATGTGCTTAGAGCTGTGTGCTACTTCCCAGTCTCAGACATTGGCAAATATAATAGATATATGCCCCCCTTTCGACACTCTTTGCAGTAATGTATACGTATATTCTATGCCACTCTAATGGACTACTATGAGTACGTAGAGTAATGATAGGTCTCAAATATTTCCAGGCAGATGCATGTTGACATTTTCATTCATATGTTTACTTATTTATAATGACATTGCATTTTTATGGAGGTGTATAATTACAGTTTGCAGTAAAAATTTCCAGATACACAGTGGTTACCCTTTAAAACTTGCCAATTTCCATAAACCTCTAGTCTCATATTTCTAAAACTCCATGTAGAAAAAAGCTCAGTCATCAGTTACATATACACAACACCCAATCCACGCATGCAAGCTGGTGTTGTGTATGTGTGAAGAGGCATGGACGTGCAACTCGTTAGGGTTTCCAATCACATAATGTCACACACCTGAGTCTGAAAAATTCCTGCCTAAATAGCATTCCCTATTTGGGGTATTTTCAGCATAAATACAGGAAAATTCAGTTCATGCTGCAATTCCTTAGGTAATCATATCTATTAGTCTAAGGCAAAACTTGCAAGCTTTTGAGGGTGATCACAGTATTGCTCAATTTATTTATAACTAATTTTTTTAACCTTGGAATACATTTTTCAAAACCAATATTGTAGTGGTCAACCTTAGTCTGTTGTATCTAAAAATCAACATAGCAGTATACAGCAAATTTTTTGCTACTAATAAAACTTCCCAAACTTGGAAATGTTAACACACATGGTCAAATTCTCTGTTGGCATAAATGGGTTAAACTCTCTGGAAGTCAGTGGTGGTGCTCCCTTTTACACCGACAGAGAATCTGTCCTTGTCCTCAGCAGTGTAGGTCTTCCTTTCAAAAAGGCATGCATATTTTAATAGCTCTATGCCTGTGGCACAGTGTTTCAATATGGTCGTGTAATCAATTGTTAAGACATCACTTCTCATTATGGACTGCAGACTGTGACTATCCTACATTTTGGCAGCCAGTCCTCCCCTTTGAAATTGCTTCAAGCTCATTAGTGGTCATCATATTATATTGCTGGTAATTCCAAGGAAAAATTCTTAAACCTTGAAGCTTTCCTCAAATTTCTACATCTCTAGCACTGTGAAGAATGAAAAAGAGTAATAAATCTTGAGACTGAGGATGCTGCTTCCCTTTGTATTGCATAGGAGTCTGACGTTGGGAGGGGGGTGGGGGGGGAATAATGGAACATTTTTATTGTTCTTCTAGTGGAGACTTATCCTCATCATTTCCTCCACAGTAATTACAGCCTTAATTAACAGCAGCTGTAATCATCCTAACTTTTAACTTTTTCCTTTTTTACTATTGCTGAATTCCAGACAAAGGTGACAGGTTAACGATTTGTGTAGATTCTAATCTACATTATTGGTATGTCTAGACACTATTCTAACCATGTAGATGTGCTGCAACAGCAGGCCTCCTCTTATAGCTGCCCCTTTACAAGGGCAATGATAGCCGCTATTCCTGTTTTCCCTATTGTCCCTGGGAACCTTGCCACTTTTTCACAAACCTGCACTGTATTGGCAAGATTTGCAGGACACGTTTGGAAGATCGTGACCTTTTGTTAAAAACAAATCATAGCAAGCGCCTAGAGTGGGACAAAATTTGCCTGGACCATAACGCAAGTTGTAGAATGGCCACTGAGCAGTGGGGATATAATTATGTCCTATATAGAGATTGGTGCAGCATGCTTAAGGAGCACAGAAAGGTCACAGTGTTCATTAATATGCACAATGCCAAATGTAAAGGCAGAACTGCCAAAGCTTAAAGGTATTACGTTGCTCCAGAAGACATTTATAGGATTCCAACAGAGTTTTTTTTGGTCTATTGTGACCTTCATAACAAATAGGGTTGCCAGAGCCAGCACCCCGAAAGCCCCTCTGCACCTCAACCACCTGCCCCAGCCCTGAGCCCCCTCCTGCACCCAAACTCCCTCCTGGAGCCCGCACTCCAACCCCCTGCCCCAGCCCAGTGAAAGTGAGGTGGAGCAAGAGATGGAGGGAGGGGGGCTGGAGTGAGCCGGGGAAGGGCCTTGGAAAAGGGGTGGAGGCAGGGGTGGGGGCAGGTCAAGGGTGTTTGGGTTTGTGCGATTAGCCAGTTGGGAATCCTAATAACACGACTCCCCTGGACCATGTTTTTACAAAATAATGTTTCACTGTGAAACGCAATGACTTTAGATGTCTCCAAAACTCCTGTTAATGACACTTGTGGCACTAATTTACTGCTATGGCTCTATTTAGGGTCATCAAGATGGGCCTTTACACATTCATCAGGAAATAGCTCACTTAGGTTCATTAGATTGACAAATGTACTTACATTCATTGGGGGGAAAGCCAGTGTCGGTTTGGTAGGGGCTAACAGGAATAGTAAGATTTGAGGGTGAGGTTATTAGGGGCTGCAAACTAGCCACCTAAGGCTTGCAAGGAATGAGTCTCATAACTGTCTGGGAAGGGTCCCTGATGAGTCCAGAAAAATCACAGGTGGTTTATGTTGAAGAGATGGGGAAGGGAGTTACCAGTTGGTGATTTAAAGCTCACAAAGGGGGTCATTAGAGCCTTCATAGATTTTTAAGACCAGAAAAAAGACCAATTAGATGATCAATTCTGACTGTATTATATAAGCTATAGCATTTCAACTAGTTACCCCCTACCCCATATTGGGCTCAATAATGTGTTTGACTAAAGTTTATCTTCCAGAAGGGCATCCAGTACTAGTATTTCATACAGTCTAATTTGAAACCTGCCAAATGATGGGACTTCCATCCTTCCCCAGGGAGGTTATTCACAGGTCTCACTGTTAGAAAGATACCCCCCTCCCCCAAATCTACCCTAAATTCTCCTCTTCTTAATTTCATCCCATTATTCACAGTTATGCCCTTCTAAATATGTTAAATAATTTCTTTTCTTCCTTGTTGTTTTCATCCTTAAAATATTTGTAGACTGTTATATTTCTTCCTCTGTCATGCCCAGTCAATACTTAACTCATTTCATTAATAAATTAATGAAATTAATTAATGAAATTGTAAATTAAGTCCCTCAAGCCTCCTGTTTTTATGCCTCTTCATTAAACTCCCTCTGATTTCTTAATAATTTCTTGGTGATGAGATGACCAGACCCAAAGAGAATATTTCAGGTGTGGTCACACACCTGGTCCTTTCTCTCCTCTCCCTGAATCTCCATGGTTTGCATGATCATTCATGTTCATTTTTTGAAGCTGAATGTCATTTTGTTGTTTTCTGCATTTACCATTACATAGTAGCATTTAGTTTTAAGAAATTTAGTTTCAAGCAATTAAAAGGCATGGCCTTTTTGAACTCAAGTTCAATTCTCTTGAACTCACAGTCAAGAGAATTAATTAAAAAAGAGCTTTCAAAGGAAGCTATTCATGTGTGCTCCCACTCACTATTCATGTGTGCTCCCACTCACATCTACAGAACCTATACCTATCCATGAAGTGTAGAACTGATCTCATTTTAGGAAGCTAGGATCCCCTGACCATCCCACGGTGTCAGAGCGATACTACCGTCTGTTCCCAGATATATGGAAGCCACAGTTCTTGTTTGTGCCAGAGACACTTCTGTGCTACACATAATAATAACTTTATAATCTATTATTTGATAGGAAGACAGTAAAGTGATGGTCAAAGCCCACTAAAAGCTATGACTCTATTGTCAAAGGACCTGCAATAGAATTTACTTCTTTTTTTTTTAATCAGCCAGCATTAAGAGTACATGATGTCAGCCTGACTACTAATCCCAAGAAGCGTAAAATTGGCTGGCAGGAAACCACCTATTTAGGAAAAAGAAAATAAGAAAGGAATACTTGTGGCACCTTAGAGACTAACAAATTTATTTCAGCATAAGCTTTCGTGGACTACAGTCTGCTTCGTCTGATGCAAAGAATGGAACATACAGTTGGACGAGATTTATACATTCAGAGAAACATGAAAAGGTGGAAGTAACCATATCAACTGTAAAAGGCTAATTAATTGAAAGGAACTGTTATCAGTAGGAAAGAAACTTTTGAAGTGATAATCAACATGGCCCATTACAGACAGTTGACACAAAGGTGTTAAGGGTATTTAACTGGGGGAAATAGATTCAATTAATGTAATGACAGAGCCATTCCCAGTCAATATTCAAACCTAAGGTAATGGTATCTAGTTTGCATATTCATTCAAGTTCGGCACCTTCTCGTTGGAGTCTGTTTTTGAAGTTTTTCTGTTGCAAAATTGCCACCTTTAAGTCTGTCACTGAGTGATTAGAGAGGTTGAAGTGTTCACCTACTGGCTTTTGAATGTGCTGATTTCTGATGTCAGATTTGTGTCCATTTATTCTTTTGCGTAGAGACTGTCCAGTCCTTTCTTATTTTCTTTTTGCTGACACAGACTAACACGGCTACTACACTGACACCTATTTAGGGTACACCCTTGGGCGAGGCCAAGTACGACCCTTGGTAGGGAAGGTCCAGGCACTGCAGGCCTACTCAGCCCCTACCACAAAGAGACAAGTGTGGCAATTTCTTGGGCTAGCAGTCTACTATCGCTGCTTTGTCCCCGACTTTGCCTCAATTGCAGCACCACTGACAGAGCCCCTGAAGGACAGCCCCTGATGCGTGTGTTGGACTGATGCATGCAGACGAGCCTTCCAAACCTCAAAGACCAATTGTGCCGAGAGCCTGTGGTCTTCAGCCCGGCCTTTAACTGGGAATTTCTGTTACAGACCGATGCATTGGAGGTGGGTCTGGGAGCTGTCCTCTCCCAGGAGGTAAACAGAGATGAGAACCACATATTATATATCAGCCACAAGTTGTTCCCCCGAGAATGGAACTATTCGGTGTCGAGAAGGAAGCTCTGGTGGTCAAGTGGAGCATGGATGCCCTGAGATACTATCTTCCAGGGGCTCCCTTCGTACTGGTGACCGACCATGCCCCCCTTAAGTGGCTGAAGACTATTAAGGAAACGAACCCCTAGCTAATGCGCTGGTATCTGGCCCTGCAGCCCTACGCCTTCACAGTACATCATCGAGCAGGTAAAGACCATACCAATGCAGACGTCTTCTCTCGGCTGGGGAAGGGGAAATTGCCATCTCCGGATCCTTGGAGACGGACTTGAGGGGTGTGTGTGTGTGTGTGTGTGTGTAATGAGGCAGAGTGGCCTCACTCCAGACTGGAGAGTGAGAGAGCACTACACTCCCATTGGTGGGTGGAGCCGAACCCACCCTGCCCCCCTCACTGGAAGTACCAGGGTGGGGCAGGAAGTATAAAAAGAAGGAGCTTCAGCTCAGTTGGATGAGAGCCAGCAGAGGAGACGGATGCCTCTGCCCTGCGGCTGCACCTGGGAGCTGAACCTGTGCTCGGCTGCCCCCTGCCCCCAGAGGAGATGGACCCAGAAGAGTTACTGGCTGGCTATGGGGCTGACTGTGTCTAAATCAGCGTACTGTGGCTGGATCCCTGCTTACACACTGGCAGACCACTTTGCCACTGTTAAGGCCCTTGGCTGGAATGTGGTGGAGTAGGGTAGGCCCGGGTCCCCCTGCCACTCCAAGCCCAGGGTGGCTGACTCCCAACCTTAGGCCAGGAGGCCTGTGCTCTGTGAACATCCTAGACTGTCTGCTGGGTGTTCAACCCTTGTTGGCGCCCCCTGGACTGTGTGGGCGCTCACCCCTACCTGAACCCCAGACTGTGTGTGGTTGTTGGTCGCCTGAGCCCACAAGCCCAGGCTAAAGCCGCCCCCTGCTCTGGCCTGCCCAAAGGGCTAGAGCTTATTGACTTAGCCTGTTTCCCACCCTTTTCCCTCACTCCCTTGGCCTCATGTACCGGGAGGGTTAGGCTACAGCCTGCTGCCAACCCAGCCCTGCCCGAGGGCTAGGGCCCTAGACTGTTCATTGCTGTCAGCCCTGTTGCGGGGCTGCAAGCTAGAGACTACTCAGGGCAGTGCCTTGCCCAGGGGCAGGGATAAGTGCCCCTGACTGTTGTCCATTTGCCTCTGTCAGATGGGCCCAGAGCTCTAGACTGCTTACGGCTCAGTCCAACTCGTGCCATCCGAAGCCAAGGCCTAAACCCCAAGACAATGAGGCAGAGTGGCTTCCTTCCCCACTGGAAAGTGAGGGAGCACTACACCTGGGATTAGGAAATACATTATTTTGTTTAATAAATAGAAAGTTGCAATTGTCCATTTTAAAGAGAAACTGTAGAAAAAAATCACTACCAAAGATCTGCAATATGCTGAATAGCCATCTGCCCTGTTCCCACTGAGAAGGTCAGTACTGGGGATAGTGAGTACATCCAGAGAAAATGGATCTGCCCCTTTCAAATTAACTGTGTGTAGAGCTACTAGATTTCATACTGAAGAGTGTAAATTATTGTTTAGGTAAAAAACAATTTAAAATGGGATTTGAAATGTTCACGCCTTTGGCTGCTCTGTCTCTTCAGACACCCTTGGGCTGTTTTATATCCCTAAAAATCTTTTATTTTTCAGGCCATTCTGATTAACACCACCTCCTCCAACTTCCCTTTTCAGCAACGTCAGCATCTTCATAATCGCCTTCTGGGTCCTTTGGAGCCTCCAATCTGCTGATCTCCCCAACGACCACGCTCCATAACAGATGCTTGTGGCTATTCTGATGTCATGCCTAACAACTTCCAACCTTCCCACTGCTCTGAGCCTGGAAGGAGCGTCTTAACTCTGATTTAATCTCTTTAGATGTCTGACCTGCCACCCTCATGTGTCATTGTGGGTTTTAATAGCCTAGCCCCTTTGAATCTATGTGATCTTCACCCCATTTCCTATCTCCAGACGTCTGCAATTTCTTGTCTTGACTTTCTCTCTCCCTCACAGTCCAAGAAAGTTCCCATTAGGCTTGTTAAGTGGGAACCTCTGCACTACTGGAACCCCGCGCGTTCAAAAAAACCATGACATTTTAGGGTACTGTTTTGCCCTTTTGATCATTTAGAAAATAAAGTACTTGTTTTTAGTGCCTGTGAAAGGTCCCACATCAACAGTCAATGGCTACAGAGCAGGTACAACATTGACAGTGCAAGTTTCTTCACTGCACCCCACCCATATATCGTAAGGAGTGAAAATCTAAATTCTTGGCTTCTCTTCTGAGAACGAGACTGCAAACAAAGGTGCCTATCGTGGCGTGGCTTTTGTCTTTGGTCACTGGGAAAAAGGACAAAGGACAATCAAATTCATTTCACATAGGCCACAAACAACAATTTGTGGCAAAGACTTTCAGTCACTACCAGTGGATTAGAACCATTTGCCAACAAGTGGGAGTTTGTGTAGTCCATTATTAGTCCCTCGAGCCATCTATTCCCCCATTGTGAAAGCTAATAAGATATTCTTTCTAGCTAGTCTGTTATGAGAAAAAAATTGTTAATTTATGGCACACTGCTGGGGTAAGGACTACCTTTTACTATGTGTCTTCTAGTGCCTAGCGCAATGGGTTCTTCATTGTGGTTAAGGCCTCTAATACAAATAATTAGTAGTAGCAATTAAGATTTGTTATAACTCAAAAAGGCAAAAGGAAGCAAATGCTTTTAATTTTTAAAATAACAGGCTCAATCCTATCCTCAAATAAGTACAGCTCCCCAGTTGGGAATTAGTAATTTTATATATGTATTGAGGACGGAATTACATTCAATGAATAAAAGAATAGTTATAAAACTTTGGGCCATATCATCCTATCAGCTTTACTCTCCATTGATATCAAGGAGTTCTTTTTAAAACAGAATAATCAATCTATAATATTAGATATAATGATATGTCTGAGTACATTCATCTAATTTTTGTTGTTGACTTTCTAGAAGATTTGAGAGAACATTCATTTACAACTTATTTATAATTTACCTGCATTAATATTTATTTGAGTTAAAACAGTGTTGGCTAGGGAGATTTTTACTCCATTACAATAATCTCTTCATTAATTGAAACAGTTAATGATGTTGAATTGTTTTGCTGTTAGTCCTCTTGTAAGTAATCTAACTTTTGGGCAATATTCATTGGAAATAGATGTTACTAAGTTTGTTTTAGAAAAAAATCTGTCATAAAATACTGCTTCTGTAATCTACCATGTGCACATATTATCAGAGTTTGATTAAGCTGTTCTGATTTAGGGGTCAGTGCAGACCAATGACTAATTTGTGAATTGTAGCTGAAACTGATTGTATTGCATAGAATCACTGTAAATTAACAATACAAGCCCAAGAAATACATCAAAACTACCCTAACACCTCTTTAGGATAGTGTAAAATGCACTTGGCCATGATAATGCATGTGCATGTAAATGATATTATTCCAATTTATTCAATTTAAAACTTATCATAGAAACATAGAAATGTGGGGCTAGAAGGGACCTGTAGAGACCCCTGATCTAATCTAAACCTTACTGCAAGTTAAGTCCATTATTTCTTGTCCTATCTTCAGTCGACATGGAGAACAATTGATTTCTGTCCTCTTTCTAACAGCCCTTAACATATTTGAAGACTATCATGATGTCTCCTCTCAGGCTCTCAAGACTAAACATGCTCAGTTTTTAAAATCTTTTCTCGTAGGTCAGGTTTTCTTAACCTTTTATAATTTTTGTTGGTCTCTTCTGGATTCTCTCCAATTTGTCCACACTTTCCTAAAGTATGGTGCCCAGAATTGGACACAATACTTCAGCTGAGGCCTCACCAAGTAGAGTGGGATGTTTACCTCCAGTACCTTACATTTGACACACCTGTTAATACATCCCAGAATATTAGCCTTTTTCACAACTGCATCACATTGTTGACTCATATTCAATTTGTGATCCACTATAACCTCACAGAGCCTAACCAACTAACCAGTTATTCCCCATTTTGTGGTTGTGCATTTAACTTTTCTTTCCTAAGTGTAGTATTTTGCTCTTGTCTTTATTGAATTTCATCTTGTTGCTTTCAGACCAATTCATCAAGGTAATTTTGAATTATAATCCTGTCCTCCAAAGTACTTGCAAGCCCTTCCAGTTTGATGTCATTTGTAAATTTTATAAGCACACTCTCTACTACATTATCCAAGTCTTTAATGAAAATATTGAATAGTAGTGGATCTCCAGATGTGACCCATGCAAGACTCCACTAGACACATTCTCCCAGTTTGATAGCAAACCATTAATAACTACTCTTTGAGTATGGCCTTTCATCCAGTTGTATATAGTTGTATAGTAATTTCATTTAGACCACTTCTCCCTAGATTGCTTATGAGAATGTCCTGGGGGGACTGTATTAATAATTTGTTCCAGTATCTTTCCAAGTATCGAAGTTAGGCTGACTGTGTCCCCTTTTTGTTCCCATTTTTAAAGATAGGTACTATGTCTGCTCTTCTCCAGTCCTCTGGGACCTCACCCCTCCTCCATGAGTTCCCAATGGATAATTTCTAATGGTTTTGATATTGCTTCAGCTAGTTCCATAAGTACCCTCAGATGAATTTTATCAGGCCCTGCTGACTTGAATACATCTAACTTATCTAAACTAGTTCTCTGAGTTTGTTAAAGGCTGCTTTTTTGAAGCCTATTGTCCTTATTCTGCTACTCTCACTCCTTCCTTTTCTTAGAATCATGTACAAATTCATTACTTGCATTCACAAGCAGATTCCCATATTTGCCTACAAAATAATTGGGAAAGAGCTTTAGTATATGTAGAGTGACCAGATGTCCCGATTTTATAGGGACAGTCCTGATTTTTGGGTCTTTTACTTATATAGGCTCCTATTATCCCCCACCCCCATCCCGATTTTTCACATTTGCTGTCTGGTCACCCTAAGTATATGCAAAGTGTAACTGCACAAATAAATAGACAAGACAAGGACACTGAGATTGGAAAGGGTACAGCTTTCAAAATTGTAATCACGTATTTTCAAATAGAGCAGAAATCTCCTTTACTTACAGTTGTAGCTGTCAAGACTTAATTTAACTATTGTTTTTCCCCCGAAACATTTGATGCCATCTCTCTGTCTGTCTAATCAATAGTTTTTTTTCCCAAATTGCCTATCAATGTATTATCTAAGCCTGATTTCTAATGCCTAAAGAATATAGAGAGCTTTTGCCTTTGTACCATCAGTGCATACAAGGAAAATATAGAACCTTGACTTCTGGTTTGGCAATTGGAAAACTTTTCTGTTCACCTCTAATGATGTCATTTCCTATTTCAGTGTTTTATAAAGCGGAGCTGGATTTATGTAAGCAACTGATATTATAGTATATTCCTTCTCATTAGGCAAATATTGTCCAGTTGTTCTAGATATTCTCTTTTCTTGTTTTTAGATGCTCTCTTCTCCTTTGTCTGGCATATTGAAAGCTGTTGGCAATCATTTCATGTGGATCAACACTGCTCTGCAGCCACTTAAGCACAAAGTAGGTCCTGCAGTGAGAGTTTTGTGATACTGGATGAGTATTGATCCTTTAGTTAGTTAATGGCACCAAACCTCAAGACTAGAAATATTTTGCAATCCAGCAACCATGTTTGTTATGTCCTATACATCTTACAATAAATGAAGTATGTGCAGTACTTTCTTCTTTGTCCTAATACCGATCGATACATTATATACAAATATACTTCAGTTGTAAAACCTCAGGAAAGATTCCATACATATGCTTGTTGATACACAGCCATTCTGGATGTAATACTGGCATTTTTAGTTTAGCAATATAATTACTAATAAGAGATTAGACCAATTTGCAATGCTATTGGTGTTCAAGACACTTTCTTTTCACACTGGTGATCAAAGTTAAGATTCTGCATTCATATGAAAGTTTGATGATATATCTAAAAAAAACTACTTTTAAACATATACATAAAATATGTATAATGTTTTAAAATAAATTATTAATTTATTATTAATTATTATTATTATATTTGTATTTTGGTAGTATCTAGGAGCCACAGTCAGGGACTAGGCCTCTATTGTACTAACATAGAACAAAAAGAAAATGTTTAAGAAATTTAAAAAATATTAATAGATTCTTAGTTCAGTCTTGCTCATACTCATCAGAGTATGTTACAATGCTGTACATGGAATAGTATAGCATGGAAAAGCTCCATATTGATGCTAGACATTTTTGAAATATAAAAAAGCTCAACTACATTTTACTGTGGTATTTATCTTTGTCATTGTATCTGGTGTATTCTGTTTTCATGGGACTAAATACGCTGTTTACCAATTTAAACAAAGAAAAACTCCACTGATATTTAATGGGGGTATTCTGGATTTATGCTGCTGTTAATTTAGCACAGAATTCTTTGAGTGGGGAATAGTGGAAATACGGTGATCAATTTGACAAAGTTTACATTTTAATAGTATCCACTGTAAATGCAATTACTGATTATTATGGAAAGGGTCAGAAGACAGAATGAAATGTGCAAAATTGTTAGAGTCACTAGATCACTCTCAAACCAGATTTTCAACTCATCTAACCAAAATTAACAAGTAAAGGGTAACTTTGTTCTATGAGAAGGTGATTGTTGGGAGAAAATCCTTTTTTAGGAACCATTTTTGAGAAACATCTGCTGAGATTGATCAAACCTATGATGCACAGACACAGTATTCTCAACCTACAAAAATAGAAGCTGTTCTACTTTAGTTGTTTTCAACCTGCTCCTGCTCCTCTTGAAGGTAATAATGATTTAGCCTTTGATTTCAAAGGCTTTATCTTGACTAGGAAAAGTGCGAGAGTTTAAGTTAACTTCAGCTATTACATGCTAGTCAAGCTTCAACCTAAACTCTCTCTCTTTTTCTAGTATAGATACAGGGTAACACCTTCTAGCTTGATTTAGCTGATCAAGTTTGTAGACTAAGCTCCTGCAGAAGCATGTATTAGCTAAGCCCAACCTAAACTTGCCCACTTTTCCTACTCAAGACAAAAGAAAAGGGAACAAAATTGGGACCTTTGTAACTACATGGAGGCTTAAATTCCGTGGACTTGCACTTTGGTGAAGGGATTGTAATATACTACAGGATTCTGATTTGTACAAATGGAAATGGCTACACAAGATGCAAGGCTGTGATCACTCTGGCCTTAAAATCTGGATTTCTAAACTACGTTCAAGATTTTTCAAATGTTAGGTTTTTTTCTAGATGAATTTACACTTCTAAAGAATGCTAAAATCAGCCTGCTTCAGCCTGTTTGACAGCAGTATTACAGCTGCTAACAGCTTTGAACTCTAATATATGGTTGACTAAAGAGAAAGATGGGCTTGTGTTCCAGGGGAATTATATTCCTATATGCTGCTGTATGGAAATGTAAAGCGGGGGGAGGGATAGCTCAGTGGTTTGAGCATTGGCCTGCTAAACCCAGGGTTGTGAGTTCAATCCTTGAGGGGGCCATTCAGAGATCTGGGGCAAAAATTGGGGATTGGACCTGCTTTGAGCAGGGGGTTGGACTGGACGACCTCCTGGGGTCCCTTCCAACCCTGATATACTAAATTTTCATTTATCGGGGGGGAGGGATAGCTCAGTGGTTTGAGCATTGGCCTGCTAAACCCAGGGTTGTGAGTTCAATCCTTGAGGGGGCCATTCAGGGATCTGGGGCAAAAATTGGGGATTGGACCTGCTTTGAGCAGGGGGTTGGACTGGATGACCTCCTGGGGTCCCTTCCAACCCTGATATTCTAAATTTTCATTTATCGGGGGGGGGAGGGATAGCTCAGTGGTTTGAGCATTGGCCTGCTAAACCCAGGGTTGTGAGTTCAATCCTTGAGGGGGCCATTTAGGGATCTGGGGCAAAAATCTGTCAGGGGACAGTACTTGGCCCTGCTAGTGAAGGCAGGGGACTGGACTTGATGACCTTTCAAGGTCCTTCCAGTTCTAGGAGATTGGCATATCTCCATTTAAAATTTAAGAAGTAACGTAAACATTCTCAGGTTAAGTATTGAATTTCAGCCTGGCACAAAAAGTAAAACTAACTTTCATTATCAGTTTATAATTACTTGCCTGTAAAATTCCATTGTGTTGCTTGCTACCAGTGAAAGTGACTTTACATGTCTCAAACAACTGATTACCAGAATTAAATGCAATGATTTTTTTTTTTGGCAAAAGAGAATATTGCTCAACTAGTTTTAAATGTGTGGGTTGAAAAAAACAGCTTAAATGCTTGTAAGTTTTCTACTTGAAATTAAATCCCAATATTTGTATGACTGAGTACCTTTTTTTGGCCACCTTTGCCCTTACCAGGGCATAAACATAGGCTGGATATTTCCCTACATATTTTAAAGCAGAAATGATAACTCCAATAGCATTCAACTTCCAAGCAGGTGGAAAAAGGGGCAAGGCTGGGACAGTAACAGCGGCATGGTCAAGGAAAAAAAACTTCCCTGTCCCCTTGTATGAAACAGAAAAATAGTATTAAAGTTAGTGTTCACCATGAGTGTGGCATGTCAATTCTGTGTGCACATTTTGATCCTGTCCACTAGTTACAGTATGATATTGCAGCCAGGATTTTTGGCTTAGCATTCACTTAACAAGTCTGCAAGCCCAGCAGTGTATCAATATGCCTAGTGAACCAAAGAATTGAACTTGCAGTATCCACCACCATTTTAGTGGTAAAATTGTAAAACACATAAAATTGGCCATTGTTTAAAAATACAGCTGGTTTATGCACATCATTCCATCATTTAATTATTGCTTAAGCATTTGTCTGTTGGGAAAACAATCCTGGTATGCTGCAGAGCCTTGAAGTAGAAAATCCATCATAAATTTATGGTACCGTTTATTAACTTTATCTGTCTGTAGTAATTTACTTTTAAAGTGCCTGTAGTCAATTACATTTTTCCTTGATTGTTATTTCAAATAAATCACAAAACCGATTAGCCTTTACATATTTATTACATAAAAAACCTATTAAAATGTTAAGGTTGCCTCACATTAAGTCAAGCACTCAGAAAGTTAGGAACTGCTAGAATTAAGGTTACCTCTGTAACTTTCACTTGGTTTCATTGCACAATCTAGACTGTTAATGGTATACAGAAGGGAGCAAAATTAAGGCCCTGATTCAGGAAATCACCACTATTCAACACTGATACAGTGGGCATCAATGAACTGGAATAAATAAATCTTTCTGATGTGGGTATTATGAAATTAAGGCAAAATGTAAATGGAACAAAATTCTGCTTTCAGTTCCTCCAGTATCATTCTAGACTAATTATGGTAAATGGGTAGAATTTCCCCTTAAACTGTTGGGTTCTAAAAAACATGCCTGATTATTATTCACTTTTAGTTTTGTGATAATTTTTTTCTCTTATGTTACAAAGTGCATATTAAGTGGGCCATGTTCTGACCTTAGACAGCAGATACAGCTCCTGCTGAAGTCAATGGGATCTGTCCCTAGGGGTAATTAGAGTGAACCAAATGCCCCTCGCCATGTTTTACCAAAGATTTCCCAGCACCATGACACCTTAAAGTGATATTTAAAACTGTAAGCAGAATGACTAAGTTGAAACTTTCTAAAAAACCCGCTTTCCACCAGATTTTGGACTGGTGTGATTTTGTTTTACTGATGGTTTTATAGCAGTACAGCCCCTGTATCAATGCAGTTGTCTACAGATGTAAAGGTCACTCCTACTGATAGAGCTTATTTCCCATCCTGTCAGGGAATAAGCTGTACCTGTAGAAGCACTTTCATACTGATGGATCTGCATCCACGCTGTGGGGACTGTGCCACAGTCACTGAGCTGGTATAGTTACAGCAGTATAATGTGTGCATGTAGGTATGGGCTAAGCCTTTTAAAATGAAGAAACGGGGAAGAAAAGATAGCTCTGGTCTGGCTGTGTCCAATTGTTTTTTTAATTAAAATGACATTTAAACTGATTGTACCTATGAAACAACAGCTTGTACAGCTTTGAGAGCCCTTCATTTGACTATTTATCTAAATGGCAAACGAGTACATGGTGCCAGCCTTCTTTGCCCTTGTCTCACTCATTTTGACTCTGCAAGGTCTCTAGAGGAAACTGTAGACGTGCTGCGCTGTAACTAGAGATGGGGAAAAAAATGCTGGCTGCAGTGTCTGCAACTCCTTCTCTCTAATGTGTTGAGTTAATCTAACAATGAAATGCCAAAACCCATTACCAAGCCTGCACCTTTATTTCTCCCAGTAGAAAGAGGATTTCACTGCTGTCTGACCTGCTCATTGTAAACAGTGACAGCATCTGACTAACAAACATGCAGTTTGAATATAAACCAACATTAAAGCAAAAAAATAAGACTAAGGGAAAAATAGTCCTTTAGCCCAGACTCTATAAGCAGATCTGGGCATGGAGAGCAGAACACCACTCAACATAGATGAAGAATTTTCCCTGCAGTGCCCCTCTCTGTCCATGGAACTTCTGCAGCATCTGAGGATCTTGGCTCAAAAGCTTTACTCTCCTGTGTCAGAGGAACATGCTTTGGAGACTCTCTGGAGATCTGCTGCAAGGAGGAGTCTGGAAGTCTGAAGCTGGATAAGGGGTTGACTAGGCATTGGTGTCAAGGATTAAGAGTTGAACAGAAGGAAGGGAGATCCAGAATTTTAAACAGGATCTGAAACTTAAATGATCATGGCAAAAGACGACATCTACATCTCTAATTTGTACAGTCAACTTCCCTTAAACCTGGAGGTAGAACCAGGGATGAGTATTAGCACTATTTGACCTATCCACTGAATAGCAGTCAGGTGGCACTGCTGTCCCTGAAAGCACATGTTTTGCAAGTGATGTGGCTGCCTCAGTCATGCTGACTGGATGACATGGTTCTAATGTCACGATCAGGAGTGCAGCTATGTAATAAGGTATTTCTGAGAGTAATAATGAAGAAAATAGAGACCTTTGTGTGACGGGTTGGGGTCACAGAGACCTGCTTGGTGCTGCCACCTGGTGTGCCAAGGCTACATCTGCCCCTGCTTCCAGGCCTTTTCCAGCTTGGGACTCCCGAATCCTGTCTGTTTTGAGCCAGATTCCACTGATCTGCTGCAAACACAGACCCAGGTCCGAACCAAGTCCACTCACCACTGTAAGGCTCCTGGAAGCACTCTTGCCTTTGACACCCAGGTGTCCAACTCCAAGGAGGTTCAAACCCTTAATAAATCCGTTTTACCCTGTATAAAGCTCATACAGGGTAAACTCATAAATGGATTTATTAAGCTGGAAAAGGCCTGGAAGCAGGGGCAGAAGTAGCCTTGGCACACCAGGTGGCAGCACCAAGCAGGTCTCTGTGACCCCAACCCGTCACACTTTGCTCTCTTCAGTTAAGCTTTGGCTCAGGCTTATAAGTTACTTTGCAAATTGTAGCTTGAACAACTTGAAGACCAGGACTCATTTGCTGAAGAAATTTGAAAATAATTTCAAATAAAGAACAAACGAGTGAATTTTATAATCTGTTTGCAGACAACAGCCAAGAGAAAACAGACAAAATGTAAGGTTCTGTTATTAAGACATCCACCAACATTAGATAAGAAGCAGAGTTATGCTTAAGCTACTTTGAACCTAAGTTGCTTCTCAGCTCTATCAATATTTAGAATTCACAGACAGTTCAGGTTTCTCATTGAACATCTTAAAGGAATTGGTGTGTACAGTAAAATCATGTTAAGTTTAAGATTTTTTAAATAAAATCTGTGTATATTTTGCAAATATGAGTAATTTTATAGGTCTGTATGTCTATATTTAATCCTGAAAAATCTATTCTGCATTCTTACTGTGTGTTTGGACAATTTGTAACTTTTAGTATGAAAAAGTTTGCAGAGGTTGATCTTCTCCATTGAAAATGATTTTGCAAAAGATTAGACACAACCAATTGCTTTTTAATGTGGATTTTTTTTTACTGTATTTGGCATCTACACTGTCACTTTAAGTAAGAATGACCAAGGTAATAAAAATTACTAAAAGGGTACTTCTCAAATTTTATCAACAAGAGTGAGCTTAAAAAAGATAAATCAATTTCAGTTAAAACAATTGAGGTTATCACTAAATTTACAAGTAGCTGCTCATTCATTTATTAGTAAAGAAAATAATATAGAGCATAAAATATAAAACCAGAGGTTGATATTTAAAAAGTAGAACCTTATTGCTCATACAATTTGTGTGTGCATTTGTCTTCATTTACACATGCATTACCCTAATTGGTTAGTTATCTAATTATTTCTGAATGCAAATTCCTGATTTGCATAAACATTGATTATAACTGCATGCAAATAGCACAGCCACAGTTGGGAGAGACCAGGCATGAGAATAAATGAGTCCTTGCTTTCTTAAGTAAGTGGAACATCAACAGTAAAACATTAGGAGATATATTTCCCTAGCCCTTATCCCCTGGTGGCACTTATGTTAACAAAAGTGTGCAACTACAGGCACACTAATGTGTGCACAGCAATGCACACAGACCTCAAGCTTCTGTTAATGAAAATCAGGCCCTTCGGGTTTGTGGCTCAAAACTTGTAAATGATCTTTATTTAATAACTACAACCTGTGTAATTTTCTCTCATGCACATTTTCATTATAATTTAGGGAAAAACAAAGTGTATGTTAGAATTAGTAATTACTCATCTTCTTCCTAAATCTATACTGTATTATCTTATGAGAGGGAAAAATATTTTCCTTATATATTAGAGTTTTAAGCATTTTTCTGACACATGAATTATTAATAAAGACCCTTAACGTAATGGAGTAGCTGCTCAGAAAATCATTCCTTACAATGAATCTTGAGAGCAAGTTGCAAAATTCATGTTGCGTGCCAGTTTTTTGAATTGTAAGTAACAAATTGCACTTCAAAAGTAAAAGTAATTACTTTCCAGGTTAATGTTCAATTAAAACTGTTCTCACCCTCATGAGATGGAGCAAGATAATAATTATAGATCAGCAAATTGTATTTCCTCTCAAAGACAGTAAGTGATGGACAGAGCCATTTTTAAAAGGCCCCTCACATTTGGTGAAATCTAGCACTTATTTTCAGTATGCAGAAGTAACTCTGTAGTATGGAATTTTAATGCATGTTTTATAGGTTCCAGAACAATGGATTGTCTATTTCTAATAGGTGATAGCAGCCTTTGAAAGTAGCAGGAACTCATGTGGAGCCCTTTCATTGTTTGAAAATGTGCTCTCAAGTACTTGTTACTCTTCACTGGATAGAACCATACCTTAAACATAGAGGGACTGATTCTCATTTACACTAAGGTCATTTTATACTCCTGTGGAAGTATAAAACAAAGTGCTAGAGCAGTGTAACCTAGTTCATAACATGCCTAAACTCTTACACTGTTCTCTGCTTTAATTTGACTGTCAATATTAGAGATTTGACATGGAGATGTTTAAAAATGATCTGACATGATTTTTGCTTGTCATGGTTAAAAATCATCACAAGGGAAAGAAAAAATGCCTTTCACTCTGAAAGCCACCCAGCTATTACGGGTGGTGGATGTGGCAGAAAAAATCAAATAAAAATGGGGAACCATGTGTAAGCCTTGCCCTGCTCCTATGTAAATCAATCACAAACTCCCATTGTTTTCAATGGGAGCCCATTTGAGCCAAAGACAGAGGCAGGCCCTGCCCATGCTCTTTACCTCTGGGTCTAAAATTGCCCAGGTCCAAGGTTCTGGTTGAGGCCTCTTGCAAATGGTGGTAGATCGCTTTCGAGTGCTCTTCTCTGGGAGGCCAGGAATGGGGATGGTAGGGTACTTACCAGTCAGGGCTGAAGTGTGCCCTATATGGAAAAGTTAGCATGTATGTCAGACTGTGAAATCACTAGGTTATGTGCAAGAGCCACACTTTGTTATTCTCAGGTTAAAGAAAATAGTATGTAGCATTTCCTATTTGAGAGCTATTTACAGCTGATAATCTTTAGCTGCTAGTGTTGTGAATCTCTATAGCTGCCAAACTATGATGTATTGGGTCCCTCCCCCCAGTAATGGTATACACTATGAGCTTACTCCTGCTGGTGAGCACTCAGAGTTTAAGGCCAAAAGGGATCACCAGATGATGTGGTTTGACTTCCAATATAGCACAGGCCTCCAGCATCCACACATTAAACCCAACCACCAAAAATTAAACCCAAGTATTACAGCCCACAGGAGACTAGACTATTACATGCCACAGACCGAGAAGAACTGAGGTGCACCACTGCCTATGGCCCCTGCAATGGAAGGGAAATGAAGTGAAATAGATATCTTGGCAACTGACCCTCACTCACCCATTGCAGAGGAAGGCAACCCCCTCCAAAGTCTCTGCCAGTGGAACCTGGCAGAAAATTCCTTCCTGACCTCACACAGGGCAATCAGTTAGACCTTGAGCATGTCAGCAAGAACCAGCCAGCCAAGTACCCGGTGCCATCTCGGAGCACTGTCCCTTCCCCATCCTGTGTTCAGTCCCTAGCCATGGCCATCTCTGATGCTTCAGAGGAAAGAGACTATCCCCTCTAGGATATATAACTGGGAATCCCCGCCTGCTTCAGGGAGCTGGCTGATGCCCTGAAGCAGGAGCTTTCAGAAACATAAGAGAAACTGAAAGTGAACCCCCCCCATCACAAGCAACCCCATCATCCAATTGCACCTACAGGTTTCTCCAGCTCTCTCTGAAAGCTAATTAAGTTGTTTGCTCCCACAACTCTTACTGGGAGGCTATTCCAAAATCATACCCCTCTGATGGCTGGAAACTTGTAATTTCCAGTGCAAGGTTACAGCATTTCTATCCTATAACTCATAACACCCTGTTTCCTGCAAGGAGAGCAGAAGGTGCCTTCTCTTTAGCCACCTTATAATTCTTGTAGTGATCCCCAGACATCATTGATGACACTGATTTCAATAGGACTATGCATGTGAGTACAACTTTCCCACACAAGTAAAGGTTGAACACTTAGCTTTGTCAGTGTGTATGCATAACTTTAGGGTCACAGCTTCAACTAGTGTAAATGAGCTTAGCTGCATTGACTTGCTGATGTCTACCAGCTGAGGACCTGGCCCCTAATCTCACACACTTGAGTGTATACAGTTCCTTGTATTGTTTGCCTAGGTAGATATGGATGTACCATAGAATCTATTATCCACCTGGGTTTACTTATTGTTGAGATTGAATTTTTATTACCATTGCATAAACATGGCTTATATTAACATGGGCAGATTCTGCCAGCGTTACTTGCATGGAACAGTGCTTTACTCTGAGTAGTCAAACTGAAATCAGTTGGACCATTTGGGGAGTAAGATACTTCACGTGAAGTGCCGCCTCGAGACCATAATCATGAAAACTTCATAATCGGTTTTGACAGATATAATATCTATCGATAGCAAAATATGCATTTAAAATAATCTTTGCTACATTTCCAGCACCATTGAAGAAGTCACTTACTTTGAGAAGTCTGAGTCGCTATAAATTTCTTTATCAAGGCATCAGTAGTTTGCGTATAAAGGCTAAGAGCATATCTCAGAGACTGTAGATCTGGGCTCTTCTCCAAGAAATTCTTTTTCAGCCCATTTCCTCCAGCATGAAAGTATTGCTAAAAAAGAAAAACATAGGTAAGGCATTGAGAAAAGTAAATTATCTGATAAAAATCTCTAGGTAAGACCTGATGTTTATATAGCACTATCTAAAAATAAAACTGATGAATGCAGTGTGTGATACAAGAGGACCAGGGAGCAGTAGTAGAGTG
This sequence comes from Chelydra serpentina, assembly GCA_037349315.1. Classification (NCBI taxonomy): domain Eukaryota; kingdom Metazoa; phylum Chordata; order Testudines; family Chelydridae; genus Chelydra; species Chelydra serpentina. The sequence goes on from JBAIAC010000033.1 coordinate 15,268,342, forward strand.
TGAGAGGGGAAATATATAAGCCCTAGGCTAATTAAGGTGTGGTTCCCTGGACACTAGGGAGGGTGGCTACAGGTTAATTGGAGCACCTGCAGTCAATTAAGGCCCTCTCAGGAACCTAATAAACCCCCCTGCTTCAAGTAGACATGGGGAAGGAGAGAGGATTGGAGTTTGGAGGTGTGTTGTGAGACATTGGAGAATTGAAGTAAGGGAGACCCTGCCCCAGCAGGGGAGGAAGACTCCCTTCCCCAGTGTCTAAGGACTGAAGGTACCTCATCCAAGGGGGAAGAGGGCAAGAACCCACAGGGGTTGAGAGGGGCTGGGATTCAGAGTCAGGAGCCAACCCAGACCCCTCCCCCTGCTTCCCTCCCTTACCACCTTCCCGGGCTGCTAGCAGGGCCCTCAGCACCCCAAGAGCAGGGGCAAGGGGTGGCATCTTAGCCCCCCACCAAGAAAAGTGCAGAACCCACCATATTAATGTTGGCCATCTTGTCACAAGTGCTTAAAATGTACAATGTGTATCTTTGGGGACAGTTGTTGTTGTCAGTTTTTGTGTGGCTTTTACATTAAAGGTTTTGTGTGGTTCCCCTCTCCCAAACAAAACACTTAAGTGTTCTTTTAATTCCTCTTAAAATATATATAACTCAAAAATAATTAAATGTGTGGGTTTTTTATGTTGATTTAGTTACAGCCATCTCAAAACTAGGGTTTACAGTGCAACTACAGAAACAAATTTCTTTTGACAGCATGTTTGGTGTGGTAGAAATCTGTCCCAAGTGTAGTTCTAAGACATTGTTTTGCAGAAAGGTGTAATTTATGGTGAGAATCCTTGGACTGGATATGGTGAAAAATTTAAAGAATAGCTAGAGCTCCAATGTGGGATTAGGATTGCTTTCTAGTCTTACTACTCTGTAAAATTGGCATTGTGAGTTTCCATGGTTATTGTCTCTACACCTACATTCCACACAAAGATGGATTACAAGCTGTCAGTAACCCCTATAATGTCACGGCAAACTTGGTGGCTGAACTTTGTGAATTTGTCCTCACCTACAACTATTTCAGATTTGGGGACAATTTATACCTTCAAGTCAGCAGTACTGCTATGGGTACCCGCATGGCCCCACAATTTGCCAAGATTTTTATGGCTGACTTTGAACAACGCTTTCTCAGCTCTCATCCCCTAGTGCCCCTACTCTACTTGTGCTATATTGATGACCTTTTCATCATTTGGACCCATGGGAAGAAGGCCCTTGAGGAATTCCACCAGGATTTCAACAATTTCCACCCCACCATCAACCTCAGCTTAGACCAGTCCACATAAGAGATCCACTTCTTGGACACTACAGTGCAAATAAGCGATGGTCACATAAACACCACCCTATACCGGAAACCTACTGACCACTATACTTACCTATATGCCTCCAGCCTTCACCCAGACCACATCACACGATCCATTGTTTACAGCCAAGCCCTAAGATACAACTGCATTTGCTCCAATCCCTCAGATAGAGACAAACACCTACAATATCTCTATCAAGTGTTCTTAAAACTACAATACCCACCTGGGGCAGTGAAAAAACAGATTGACAGAGACAGAAGGGTACCCAGAAGTCACCTACTACAAGACAGGCCCAACAAAGAAAGTAACAGAATGCCACTAGCCGTCACCTACAGCCCCCAACTAAAACCTCTCCAGTGCAACATTAAGGATTTACAACCTATCCTGAAGGACGATCCCTCACTCTCACAGATCTTGGGAGACAGGCCAATCCTCGCTTACAGACAGCCCCCCAACCTGAAGCAAATAGTCATCATCAACTATGCACCACACAGCAAAAACACTAACCCAGGAACCTCTCCCTGCAACAAACAACATTGCCAACTCTGTCCGCATATCTATTCAAGGGACACCACCATAGGACCTAACCACATCAGTCACACCATCAGGGGCTCGTTCACCTACACATCTACCAATGTGATATATGCCATGTGCCAGCAATGCCCTTCTGCCATGTACATTGGCCAAACTGGACAGTCTCTACGCAAAAGAATAAATGGACACAAATCAGACATCAAGAATTGTAACATTCAAAAACCAGTAGGAGAGCACTTCAGTCTCCATGGGCACTCAAAAACAGACAGTTGGCTATTCTTCAACCCTAAACCTTCAAAAACAGACTCCAACGAGGAACTGGAATTAATTTGCAAATTTGACACCATCAAATTAGGCCTGAATAAAGACTGGGAGTGGCTGGGTCACTACAAAAAGTAATTGTCCCTCTGATACTCACACCTTCTTGTCAACTGTTGGGAATGGGCCACATCCACCCTCATTAACACTATAAAAAGTAATTTTCCCTCTGATTTTCACCCCTTCTTGTCAACTGTTGGGAATAGGCTAAATCTACCTTATTTGAATTGGCCTCATTAGCACTGACCCCCCACTTTGGTAAGGTAACTCCCATCTTTTCATGTGCTGTAATCAATGTTCCCTCTAATTTTTAACAGGCCATGTGTGCAAAAAAATTCTTCTGTGCAAATTGATGTGCTTCTGTGCACATTTTTATGTGCACGGTGTTTCGCCGTGTGCGCGGGGTTTAGGATCTGTGCGCGCGCGCACATGCGCACAGCTTAGAGGGAACAGTGGCTGTAATATATATACCTGCCTACTGTATTTTTCACTCCATACATCTGATGAAGTGGGTTTTCGCCCACAAAAGCTTATGTCCAAATAAATTTGTTAGTCTCTAGGATGCTACAAGGACTCCTTGTTGTTTTTGTCTCTTAGGGCTAGATTGTGACCAGCCCTAATGTGGCCATGCAGGGAAGTAAAACCCCACCCCCATGTACAGTGTTAGGGCTATCCATTACATCTGGGGTATGGAAAGAGGGGATGAGGGAAGGAGGGGATGAGCACAGTATAAATTCCCCCTAAAATAGAGTAAGGTGCATCCCAAAAAAGGGGAAATAACTTACTATCACTTCCAGCTCAAAAGACAGGGACAGAGGATGAATTGTGATGTTGTCACAGTCCCTTTCTGATTCTCCTCCTGGGGTGATGCATCTTTGTGCCACCTCTATGCAGGGCTGTGCCTAAAGGCTCAATCTTAAACCACTATGAGTCTATATCAAATATACCATTTGCTAGTAAAAAGATTTTCTTTCCTAATTGCCATTCTTGCTTTAATTCCAAAAAGCCTGGGCTTGAAAACTGAAACAGGATTCTCTCCTTGCACATAACAATATTGAAAGCCCTCTGTGATACCTCTGCTAATCATTCTCATCCCTAGTGGTTCTTCTGATAGCTTCGCAAAGGTTGGTGTGGGCAGGTCATAAGGGGACTGTAAGGTAAGATATGAATGTTCTAGAGCAGTGGCTCTCAACCTTTCCAGACGCCTGTACCCCTTTCAGGAGTCTGATTTGTCTTGCTTACCCCCAAGTTTCATCTCACTTACAAACTACTTGCTTACAAAATCAGACCAAAAATACAAAAAGTGTTACAGCACACTATTACTGAAATATTGCTTACTTTCTCATTTATAACATATAATAAAATTAATCAACTGGAATATAAATATTGTACTTACATTTCAGTGTATAGAGCAGTATAAACAAGCCATTGTATGACATTTTAGTTTGCACTGACTTCACTAGTGCTTATGGAGCCTCTTGTAAAACTAGGCAAATGTTAAGTTTTGCTGAGTTAATGTACCCCCTGGAAAACCCCCTGGTTGAGAACCACTTTTCTAGAGGTGAAGGCCACCAAACAAGGAGCTGCCTTCAAAGTGTAACTCAGGACAATGATTGCAGAGTAAAGAAAGTTGGATGATGTTGGATGGAGAAGAGATGTAAATGCTGTACAACGTCAACATCAAGTTGCAGAAGCTTTTTGCATTCCTTCAAGTTCTAGGAATCAAGGTCCACACAGATAATTATATCTCTCATGCAACAGTTAATTAAAAGGAAAACAAAGAAAAAATGAGTATTTAGGAGGATATTGGGGTTACTTGAAGGCAGCTTGAGCCAACATGTGCCCTCTTGGATATGGATCTAGAGTTAGCCAAGAGAGAATACATCCTCTCTCCACCCAGGCGGTAGTGTTGGTTGAGGGATACAGCCCATAGCTGTGTTCTAGTTCATATGGCTCAGCAGAATCTGTAGTAACTATCTGTGGCAAAATAGATATGCAAACAGCAGCATGTTGGCTACCAGTTCATCCACACATCTGCTGAGGCTTAAGCTCAATGGAAAAGTTGCTTTATATGTGCTTTGATCATCTAAACTCCTGTTTACAACAGGGTAGTAGTTTCAAGTTAGCGTTGCAGGTGAAGTTTGGCAATTACTCAGAACATTTTCTTGCTGAGACCAAAAAGGAGAAGCTTCCTTGTACTTGTTCCATGTTCAAAGGATCAGCATGAAAGGAGACAGCTGAAGCTACATGTATCATTCCATGATGAATGTCGGGGTAAACAGAAGAGTGGAGTAGCCAAGTGCCCTGGCTGGCAATTCTCACAGATGGTCTCCGGGAATAAAAGGCCTGGTTTCCTTGTAGTTTGTTTCATGGAATAGTGTGGGACTGTCTACCTTATGAATCTGCTTTAAAAGTGAACCGGCACCACGCATTCCACTAACAGCTGTACACCCAAGCTGTACCCAGCAGCAATGTAGTAATGCTGCCTCCATTACCCTAATTTTGTGAAGAATTCAATGGAAGTGTGTAATCATGTGAATTCCCAATGTATTAGTTAGTAGCACACTTCTCAACTTCCCTTGTCTGGGATGTTTTAAAGTGTACGCATGTTTCCATCATAACTTTTAATCAACTTATCAATGATCCCTAAACATTGCTAATGATATTTCTTCATACCAAAATCACCCACTCTTCTTATCCTAGTTGCTAAAGCACAGCACTGAAACTTAGGGTACGTCTACACTACAGAACTAGGTCGAAATTATAGAAGTCGATATATTAAAACCCGAATTAATGGAATCGATTGTGTGTGTCCCCACTAAAGAGCGTTAAGACCATGAGGTCGATTGTCTGTGTCCACAGTTGCGAGATTAGCATCGACCTTCGAAGCATTGCATTGCGGGTAGCTATCCCACAGTTCCCGCAGTCTCCGCCGCCCATTGGAATTCTGGGTTGCGATCCCAAAGCCTGATGGGGCAGAAAAAAATGTCGCTGGTGGTTCTGGGTACATGTCATCAGGCCATCAAACGTCCCTCCCTCCCTCCTTGAAAGCAATCTTTTTCGCGCCTTGTCTGCGTGCTTTCCATGTTTGCTACAGAAGGCTACAGAAGGCTGCTCAGCTCACAATTACCGTACATCTCCAGCGTACGCCTTCACATTAGGTCTAGTGGAGATTCAGTCACGGTATAATACGGGCAGAGGGATAGCTCAGCGTTCTGAGCGTTGGCCCGCTAAACCCGGGGTTGCGAGTTCAATCCTTGAGGGGGCCATTCCGCCTGAGGCTGGTAGTCGCGGGACTGCACAGCATAAGCTCCTTGCCTTCTAGCTGCAGATCGTGCACTATGCCATAAATGGTTGTGGTCGCGGGACCATACAGGAGAAGCTCCTTGCCTTCTAGCTGCAGATCGTACAATATGCTTGACATTACAGTGCTCCTGGCCGGCGGCCTTTGGTGTGGCTGGCCGGGGGCGCTTTTTTACGTTTTCTTTAAGGGAGATTCAGCACTGCCTGGAACACGGGCAGAGGGATAGCTCAGCGGTATGAGCGTTGACCCGCTAAACCCGGGGTTGCGAGTTCAATCCTTGAGGGGGTCAGTAGAGCTTATTGTACCATCTGCAGCTGGAAGGAAAGGCGCCTAACCCCTGCTCACGGCATATTGTACTATCTGCAGCTAGAAGGAAATGAACCTAACCCTTGCTCCCCCCTCCCTCCGTGAAAGCACCTGAGGGGGGAGCGAAAAATCCTTTCGCGCCTTTTTTCGTGCGGGCGCCATATTGCTGCCACCATTGTTATCCACCAGCCGCTTCTGCTCCCACTCTGCTGTCCTGCAAACAGTGTACCGGGGGAAGCATGGAGCACGATCAGATCACCGCAACTGTTATGGCCGTTATGAACACCACGCGCATTGTCCAGGAGTATATGGAGACCGAGAACCGGGAGCTGCTAGAGCAACAGGAGGCGAGGACGAGACAGTATCAGCCTGAGGAGAGTGATGAGGACATGGAGACAGACCTCTCTCAGAAAAGGCCCCCCCGCAAGGTGGACATCATGGTGGTAATGGGGCTCGTTGATACAGTGGAACGCCGATTCTGGGCCCGGGAAACAAGCACAGAGTGGTGGGACCACATAGTGCTGCAGGTCTGGGATGAATCCCAGTGGCTGCGAAACTTTCGCATGCGTAAGGGCACTTTCATGGAACTTTGTGAGTTGCTTTCCCCTGCCCTGAAGCGCCAGAACACCAAGATGAGAGCAGCCCTCACAGTAGAGAAGCGACTGGCGATAGCCCTGTGGAAGCTTGCAACGCCAGACAGCTACCGGTCAGTCGCGAATCAATTCGGAGTGGGAAAATCTACAGTGGGGGCTGTTGTCATGCAAGTAGCCAGGGCGATCACCAAGCTGCTGGTACCAAGGGTTGTGAGTCTGGGAAATGTGCAGCTCATACTGGATGGCTTTGCAGCAATGGGCTTCCCGAACTGTGGAGGGGCGATAGACGGAACCCATATCCCTATCTTGGCACCGGACCACCAAGCCAGCGAGTACATAAACCGAAAGGGTTACTTTTCAATAGTGCTGCAAGCACTGGTGGATCACAAGGGGCGTTTCACCAACATCAACGTGGGATGGCCGGGAAAGGTACATGACGCTCGCATCTTCAGGAACTCTGGTCTGTTTCAGCTGCTGCAGCAAGGGACTTTCTTCCCAGACCAGAAAATAACCGTTGGGGATGTTGAGATGCCCATAGTTATCCTTGGGGACCCAGCCTACCCCTTAATGCCATGGCTCATGAAGCCATACACAGGTAGCCTGGACAGTAGTCAGGACCTTTTCAACTATAGGCTGAGCAAGTGCAGAATGGTGGTGGAGTGTGCATTTGGCCGTTTAAAAGCAAGATGGCGAAGTTTATTAACTAGGTTAGATCTCAGCGAAACCAATGTTCCTATTGTTATTACTGCTTGCTGTGCGCTCCACAATATCTGTGAGAGTAAGGGGGAGACGTTTATGGCAGGGTGGGAGGTTGAGGCAAATCGCCTGGCCGCTGGTTATGCGCAGCCAGACACCAGGGCTATTACAAGAGTAGAGCAGGGTGCGTTGCGCATCAGGGAAGCTTTGAAAACAAGTTTCATGAATGGCCAGGATGCTGTGTGAAAGTTCTGTTTTTCCCCAGTAATGAAAAGCCCCGCCCCTTCATTCGCTCTACTTCCCTTTACCCAAACCGCCCTGCCCTCCCCCCCTCAATCACCGCTTGCAGAGGAAATAAAGTGATTCTTGTTTAAAAATCATGCATTCTTTATTAATTTGTAAAACACAGAGGGGGGACTATGGTGGTAACTGACACAGTCTCCCGGGATAGGTGGTGGAGGAAGGGAAGCACCAGGATGGGTGGTGGAGGAGGGGATGAGGGAAGGACAAGGACACACAGCACTTTAAAACTTATTGAATGCCAGCCCTTTCTTGCTTGGACTGTTCTCTTGGCTTGAGTGGCTGGGAGCACGGAGGCCACCCAAACGCGTTCTTGGGCGTCTCGGGGATGAGGTTATGGGACTCGGGAAGGAGGGCTGTTGGTTACACAGGGGCTGTAGCGGCGGTCTGGGCTCAGGCTGCCTTTCCTGAACCCTACGCCTGTCCTCAGCCATAAGCCGGAGGATTTCCGTTTGATCCTCCAGTAGCCTGAGAATTGCATCCTGCCTTCTCTCTGCACGCTGACGCCACCTACTCTCTTCATCCCGCCGCTGTCTCTCTTCAGCCCGCCAGTCATTGTCCTCAGCACGCCACTTGTCCGCGCGATCAAATTCTGCCTTCCTGGACTCAGACAGTGTCTGCCTCCACGCATTCTGCTGGGCAGCCTCAGAGTGGGAGGATTCCATGAGTTCTGAGAACATATCGTCTCGACTCCTTTTCTTTTTACTTCTTATCTTCGCTAGCCTCTGGGATGGTGATGAAAGGGGTGGCGTTGAAACATTTGTAGCTGTGGGAGGAAGAAAACGGGAGACAAATGTAAAAGACACATTTTGTTTGAACAAAACATTACATATCACATGTGCATTTTGTCCAAGGTTGCACTGGGCCTCTTATATTGAGGGTCTGCCGGTTTGCTGTGAGAGATCACACAAGCAGGTCCGGCGGGCAACAGAATTCGGCTTGCAGACAGCCATGGTAAGACACTCTATAGGCTTCTTTAAGCTTCACAACAGGCGGGAATGTTTTCAAACATCAACCCCCTCATTTCCCATAACAAACATCCCGTGGGCTGGCAATTTAAAACAAATAGCTTAGCAATTGAAAAGTTAGGTGGGGCGGCGGTTTTCGGGTTAACATGCAGGGAGAACCTAATCGCCCCCCCCCACACACACACCCAGGCAAGATGTTCGCTGTGCCCCCTCCCCCCACCGCGTGGGTCCCAGCGGGGAAGATTTCCGTTCAGCCACAGGCAAACAGCCCAGCAGGGACGGAGCCCCTCTGAATGCCCCCGTACTAAAATTCCCCTATTTCAACCAGGTTCCCATGAATGATATCACTCTTCTGAGGATAACACACACAGATAAAGAAAGGATGTTGCTTGAATGCCAGCAAAAACCGGGACCGTACGCCGCCATGCTTTGCAAAGCACTGATTCCAGACTACGTGCTGCTTGCCTGGCGTGGTAGAGTGTGTTACCACGGAGCACAGGATAAGGCTGCCCTCCCCAGAAACCTCATGCACAGGCTTTGGGAGCACATCCAGGAGATCTTTCAGGAGATGTCCCCGGAGGATTTCTGCTCCATCCCCGAACATGTTAACAGACTTTTCGAGTAGCTGTGGCTGTACTGGCCACGAATTAATCAATAAACACGCTTGCTTATAAAACATGTATTAATTAAACAGAGGTACACTCACCAGAGGTCCCTTCTCCTGCATCGAGCACGCCTTGGGAGGGTTCGAACTGTACTTGCTCCAGGGTGAGAAAGAGTTCCTGGCTGTCGGGGAAAAGGGCTTCTCCGCTTCCTTGCTGGGTCTGTGTGCTATTTTCAGCATCATTATCATCATCAGGCTCCTCTGTGGGTTCTGATGATCCACATACGGAGTCAAACCACATGGGAGGGTCTGTGCTGGCTGCACCTCCTAGAATGGCATGCAGCTCATCATAGAAGCGGCATGTCTGGGGCTCTGACCCAGAGCGGTTGTTTGCATCTCTGGTTTTTTGGTAGGCTTGCCTGAGCTCCTTAATTTTCACGCGGCACTGTTGCGCGTCCCTGTTGTAGCCTCTGTCCTGCATGCCCTTGGAGACTTTGGCGTATGTCTTGGCGTTTCTTCTTTTGGACCCTAGCTCTGCTAGCACGGTTTCGTCTCCCCAAACAGCGATCAGATCGAGTACCTCACGCTCGGTCCATGCTGGAGCTCGTCTTCGATTCTGGGACTCCATCATGGTCACCTCTGCTGATGAGATCTGCACTCACCTGCAGCTCACCACGCTGGCCAAACAGGAAATGAAATTCAAAAGTTCGCGGGGCTTTTCCTGTCTACCTGGGAGGAGCATTCGAGCTCAGACCGCTGTCTAGAGCGGTCAGCTGATGCACCGTGGGATAGATTTAGGAGGCCGATACAGTCGAATTGCGTCCTCACTAGCCTACTTCGATTCGGCAATATCGCTTTAAGCGCTAATTCTCTCGTTGGGGGTGGAGTGGCGAGATCGATTTTAAGAGCCCTAGAAGTCGATGGTAAGGGCTTCGTCGTGAGGACGGGTGCACGGATCAATCGAAATAACGCTAATAAATTCGACCTAAACTCGTAGGGTTCTTTCCTAGAAAGAACCCTAGCCCAGGCCTGTGATTCTGAACATGCATTTTTTCCTGTAAATGCTAGGTTTGCATTTAGAAAGCAGACATGCAACAAAATGTAGCAAAGTAGCCAATATATGGGACATCTCTTTTCCTAGACCTTTACAAGAAACATCACCAATTTTCCCTTTCACAAAGTATATTAATCACAGAAAGGGGAGCAAGCAAGAAGAGGGCTATAAGAGGTATTATAAAAAACAATTCACAGGGTATTGGAATGGAAATACACATTCAGGAAAAGAGAGATCTGTTGTAAAACTGCAGCTAGAGAAAAGTTATTTGGGGGTGGTGGGAAGGAGGAGAACAAAACTTGGGAAAACTGAGTCATGTGAGGAAAAGAACATAATAGAAAAGGGATGATAAAGGTAGCACTGGAGACAATCATTTATAAAAAGGTTTTAGAAGATATGTTGGGAAATAGATATACAGTTGTTGCACTTAAAATGGTTCATACCTTTGGAAAGCAATTCCAGTACAGAGGGCTTTCCTGGCCACCTCTTACCTCAGCTGCAGGAAACAGTTTGGTGTAGGGGGCCACAACAATGGCTATACTCCCTCTGAGGAGCCCCTTCTGCAGGGCCAATCCTCCCAGGGCTGGCTATGCTAACTGTAGCACTGGAGTAGCAGAAAGCTATCCTATCACAACAAAAGAACTGGTCTCTCAACTAATGAAGCCTCACAGCACCAGTGTTTTCCCCAGGAATTGAAATGGGGTGGTGGTGGTGGTGTGTGCTCGAATGTATGGGGGGGGGGGGGGTCAGGACCGATGAGGGGTGAGACCGTGAGGGTGAAGGTGGGCTCTATGGCACCATAGTAAAAACTAAAAAAATGTTTAATGACCATTTTATTAGATTTAACTCGTGTTTTAAAATCACCACACAAATTAAAGTTGGCTACTCAAGCCGTCTATGAAGCACTACATCTACATCCTTCTTGGTTTCTTATTATAATTTTGTACAACTTTGTTAATGAACTTCTTGAATGCAATGCATTAATCTTTGGTCGCTTCTCATCTGTCCGGTACTTCCACTTCTTCAATTGATATGTTCATTAGTTCATTCACATGATCAGGCAGAAAGTGACTTCTTTCAGAACACAAAATTCTATTCAATGATGAAAGAACGCTCAACTGTAGCTGTTGTGACTGGGAGTAGCTAGAGATGAATTCCTACTTCTTTTATCCCAGGAAACATAGCATAAAGATCACATCGAGCCACTAGTGATGATAAAAAAGAAGTTAAAGTCAAATCTTCATTCATTTGTCGTATGATATTCCATTCTGTGTTCAAATTCTCTATTCTGTCCTGAGCACATGGCAGCCCCATTGCTGGTAGTGCCTCGCTCCACTCAACTGTCAGTGTTTTACAGGACAGGGATCTGTAAAAGCTACGTTGAGTTTGAGTAGAATCTAGAAGTCGCTGTTGTAGATTTTTAAGAATAAAAACTGAAAAAGTACACAGACATCTTAACAAACACTTCTTGTCTTCTTCACTTAAGGATTCAGTATAAATGTCTTCATTAGTCAACTTCTGGACTGAAGTCTTTGCTTCTTCCAGTACTTTTTCAATGGATCTCTCTGAGCCAAATGTAGCTTCTATTGCTAGACAAAGATCTACTACTGTTGTAGCAGATGCCTGGATGACCCAAGTGGTTTCAACCGTAGACTTACAAGAGAGAGAATGGCAATAGTCTTCTCTGAATGTAGTAGCAAAGGTAATCCACCAGCCTCACTACTTAGATCCATCCCATCTTGGTAGATACTTTCCAAAGCCAGTAATAATGGCTGGAGTAATTTTAAGACAACAACCAAGGATCGGTCATGAGAAAGCCGGAGGGTTTTCCCAGGTTGGGACTAATTTGAACTTCAGTCCCAGTCTACCTTCTATATTTTCCAAGATATTCAGTCTTTATGGACTGTTGCTGAAAAAAGAATATAATGAAGACATTAAATGTATAGCTTTTAAAATGTCTTTTAAAGAGTCTGAAGCTCGTACTAGCGCTAGTTTGAGTAGATGGCCTCTGCAGGGTGTATAGGAAAGATTAGGGCTACGCTTTTCTCTGAGCAAAGCTTGTACTCCACTATGTCTTCCAGAGAAGTTTGCAGCTCTATCAAATGCACAAGCAGCCATCTGTTTGGGGTCCAATTGACAAGCAGTTAACTCTTCTAAGATGTGGGTTGTCACAGATGCAGCCGATGTGTCTTCTATAATGTAAATATCCAGAAATGCATCTACTGGCCTACCACTGACATCAAGATAACGAACACAATAACTTAATACTTGATGCCCATTTGCATCCGTACATTCATCAGCCTTGTATGCAAATTTTTTGAATGTGGTGAGAGTTCTTCACTTTTTCAACGGTTGAGTCTTTCACTCTTGCACCACATGCTTCTAGACAGTCAGCTGAGTTTCTTGCAGAAAGATAGTGAGCATTTGCTGGTCTTGTTTGGAATCAGTGTTAAACTTCAGGATGAACAAGTGACAATACACTTAACATTGGCCTCCAGCTTGTAGTGTGTGGTATCTCTTCTTAAATAGAAAGTATGATGCCACAGCCATGTTTGTTCGCATGAACTCTGTTGTGTCTCCAGTATTCTTAACAGCCTCATTAACACTCACCAGTGTTGTCCTTGGTCAGTGGAAACTCAGAGTTCAGAGGTGCTTTCACATGAGTTCACCTCCCAGGTGGGGGGCAAGAAGGCATCTTGCTTGTTCCTCCAGCTGCTCGCTGTTCACTCTGGCCACTGTTGTTCGTTGTGCCACTTTTCACTCCACCGCTCTGTTGCCAATGGCCTTGCGCCATCCCCTTCTGCTGCCACCTGCCACTGTGACCTCTGCGAGTTGGTCACTTGAGGTTCCACCGAACTCTCAGTGATTTCAGCTGAGCTCTCAGTGGGGGAACCTCACTGTTAGTGCAGACTGGGCCATCTCTTCCATAGAAACACTGTCCCACAGCAGGACCTGATTATCAGTGATTTCAGCTGTAGCGGTGACTTAACAAAACAAAAGACTATCTATGGAGCCTAATCAGCTCTGTTTTTAAACAGTGGACAGTGGCAGGTTGAATAGTACTTGTGACTCAGGCAGACCATCAAGCAAAACACCTGTTCCCACCCTCTCACTTGATACCCTCAATCAGCACAGGCTAAGTACAGTTCTACGGCCCTTTACTCATACAATAAGAATAACATTTCATTACCCCGCCCCCGCATTCAAGTGATTTGTAACCCAATCCCAGCCAAAATCTATCACTTGGGCAACACAGCTCTGTTTGCTGGTAGATTAGGTGTGAATGTAAATACAATCTGGTTCTGAAGCCTTTCTCCCCAGCTCCCAGCTCATCACTAACTGTCAGGGAGAGCTCATTTAGACTTTGCTTACAAATTATAATTTCAAACTACCAGGTTGGCTAATGTCACCGAAATGAATGCACCGACATTGTCGTAAAAAACACCAGCATATTAGGAAGCTAGTCTATGTTCATACTTTTCAAATCTATCCTACTTTTCCAGATACATGTATTTTATCATACACTTTATATGCTTCTAAAGTGTGTATTAATGTTTCAATTTCAATTCAAATTTCCAAAAAATCAGTAAATAGACAACACTGCACGTAACTAGTTCACAAAACTGTGTGGGGGGGTGTTAGGGAAATTCAGGGGGTGTGTACACCCCCCTAAGAGGGGTGTAGGGAAATCCCTGCAGAGCACCCATGTGTAAAGTGTAAAAAAAACCTGCTTTACAGAGGCAGAAACGGAGGCAATGAGAGGTTTCAAGATTTGCCCTACCTCACACAACAAGCCAGGGCAGAACCGAGACAATAACTTAGAATTTGACTCCCAGAACTGTTACCTGGCTTTGGGAGGTACAGCAGTTATTTTTTACCTGCTGCAGATTTTACAGAAGTCCTATTCTGGGATCTAAACTCCTCTGACATTGCAGTTGTGGTTTAGCTTTCCATTTTTATAGGAGACAAAGTTGATTTGAAATAGCCTATAAACTGATGTTTCATATTGACATAGAATGCAGAGTACATTCTGATTAAACTGATCACCACAAAATGCATTCAAAAAAACCCCCACAAACACGAATAAATCTTTTAGCATTGTAGATTGCCTACATTTTTTTTAATATTGCTTGGGAGGACCAAAAGCTAGAGCAGAACAAGGATTAGCAGTGAATAGATTTGCCTATCTGGTTCCAACGGCTTATTGAAACTGATTTTCTTATAATATTCCCAAGGTAGGCTTTTAAAAATGTTTCTCTCTATGCTACATTATTTTTAGAGACAGTAAATGATATGGTGCCAAAACAATCTGCAGCTGGCCATCAGTCTCTGCTAGGGATGAACAGGGCTTCACTGGCTCATATAAACCACAAGCTTCATGTCCAGAAAAGCATTTCCCCTGGATGGCATGAACATCTGGAAATCAAGCCCATCTTTATTTCCGTAAGGTAAGTGTTTGGAATGCAAACCTGATTCTCATTCTGTGTGAGGAAGGCATAAATATGAATAACGAACTATAAAGTTTAACTGAGCCAGGAGGGCCATTTTTCCTAATACTAAACATATCTATCAAGGTTGCTACAGACAATACACTATATGGAGAGTGATAATATGCTATATTTAAGATGAATGGTCATTTTTCAGTGTGGTGTTCTTCCAAGTGGTAACACAAATATAATATTAAATGACAATTGCAGGTTGTTTAGTGAATTCATTTTTTAGCTCTAAAAAGAATCAATAATAAATGGGAGTGTGGGAATGGTCTGCATAAAAATATCCATATTGGTTTTAAAGTTATATAAATCCACACATGACAATATCAACAATTTCTATTGTAACACCCCCTTCTCCCCCAAATTGCATCAGCAATCTCATGTTCCTCTCATTTGCACTTGTTTGCCTTTTGATAAGGTATATATTCCCCCATGTCACCTGAAATTCTTCATCCTTGTCATTCATCTTATAAATTAGGTGTCTTCATAAAGCAATTTCTGCCATGTCATGTTTAAAAGTGGGACACAAGAGCTTTTTTAACTTCTAATGACACATCTCTTGGCACAGCCAAGGGCAATTGCATTCCATTTTGGAAAAGACTTTGTGATTCTGTTGACTGAGAAAAATCATGTCGCAAATACAGTTTTGACTCAGCGTGGCACCATAAGTTACCCGCTATTTTAGTAACATCTGACAAATGATCATGCAACAAGACCATTCTTTTACTCCAGTTTATGAAATAAGTTTGCAATGATTAGAATACTGGATTAATAGCTACTGCAAGTTCCATTGAATTAGCAGGATATTGGGGAAGAAGTCATACAAGGGGAAGAATTTCACATGTTCTGCCAATTTATTATAGGTCCCAGGATCTTTGAAATGTCATTAATGACTTTCATCAAGTGATCTAAGGATACCACTGGGTTACTTAGCATTTAAAATGATATTATACCCACAGGCTTTTATAGTACTCCTCTTGCTACAATGCTAGAACTCTCCAAATATTTTGTGATTGCTTCCACAAGAGGTTCCAAATCCATTCTAAACAATATAGATGACAATGGGCAGCACTGTCTGGCACCTCTTCCATGTGCAAAGAGGTGAGACGTTACTTGGTTAAACAAGACAAATACACTGGTCCTGAATATCTCTTCTTTGTTAAACCATTTAGTAAATACATATAGCCATTCCATCCTCCCACAGGTCTTCTCTGTAGCCAGAGATTTAGGGGCAGAGCCTCAGCTGGTGTAAATGGACTTCAGTGAAGCTTGATAACTTACACCATTGAGAATCTCGCTCATGGTGACAATAAGGGAGGTGAGAGTCATGAGTGCTCTGTGCTATATATAATAAAGTCCGAATGTTTCCGGTGACTTCCTTTCACAAACCTATCTAGGAGGATTGTATAAAAGTGGCTAATGTCATCTCTGCGCTAAGATTGTGGTACAGCTATTTACTTCTGCATTTAAAAGTGATGTAGGTTATGGTTGATAGTTCAGACATGCTAGTACATTCCTAGACCACTAAGAAAATCATAGCGCTGTTGAGATGAGCCGTGCTCCCTTTTTCTCAGCTTCTAAGAAAACAAACTTCACTATCAAGGCTAACAGCTCTCAAACCATCCTCCCCTAGGGATTCAGCTGCGTTTCAGTGCTTTACTGTCATTTAAATTTTCTCATAAGAGAAGGGACTTTTCACATTGTCCCACTTTATATCTAGTAATATCTGAATACTAGGCTTGGTTAAAGACACATGAGACTGATACAATGGAAAAGATTCTGTGTTGTGCCCCTTAGTACTCGCAGCCCAGGTGGAAAGGTGGCGTTAAGGCAGCTTTGTGCCCTCCCAATCTTTAGCTGTTCACAGGGCTGGTGTAATTAAAGACTGGACCCAGGGCCTGTCTAAGTTAGGGCTGCCTTCCTGTGCAGAGCTACCAAGAATCTTCATATAATGCTGTGCCCTCCTACCCCCAGGCACACTCCCTACACCAGCGCTTGTGAAGGAGTGCCTTGCTTCTGTCTTGTGCAGTGCCTGCACCAGAAGCCATGGCACACAGGGGCTGGAGTATGGGGGTGTGGTGGTTTAATCTAATATGTATTAAAGAGGAGGGCGAGCTGCAGCCCATAGGGCTAGCCTGCTAGTGTGCACTATCATATCCTGCCTTTATTTACTGGTTTGATTGATTTTATTCTCTTTGGCTTATATTTTTGTATTGAATAATTTCAGTAGACACTACTTCATTATATTCGGTTGTAACGCAAGGAACCTACAGGCCTGTATCCTTAGCTAAAGCAAGTTAGCATGAGTGTTGGCATAGATAAATGGCTTTCCAGTTACCCTTTAGATTTTAGGGAACTGAATGTGTTTACCAACAATTTTTGGGACCTGCCGGTAACCACAAAGTACATCGCAAGGACAAGGAAGTAACAATACAGGCCAAAGGTAACAGCTTTTGAGAATGAGATAATTGGAATTAATATGAGTGGATATGCTATTGATATATATGAATATGCTAGCCTGTAGAGAAAGTGTATCCTAAGATTCTGCGGGTGAGAAAATTAAATTTGGGCATGAGATGAATATTCAGGAGAGTGCCAAGACCATATAGGAGGGCAAACCCACCATGTGGGGGGAGTGCTCTTTCTAACTAGTTCCCTTTTGTTCTTTTCGTCTAGCTTTTTTAGCTTAGTTTTTTCAGTGTAACTTAGCCACTCAACATTTGACCCTTCTCTCCACCATCAATCTCAGGCAGTGAGGACCTTGGACCATCAGACTCCTTCGGCATGCCAGAAACGAGGCTGCTCTCTCATCACCAGGTCCCCAAGGAAGGGTCTGAGTATGCTAGTCTAAGTAGCTTTTGTAAGGAATGATACCATAGGTACCGCCTGAACTGTATTATTTCTTTTTGATTTTGTGGTTTGGAGCTTTGATAACTTTTCCCTTTATTTTAATAAAAATCTCTAAACCTTGGGTTTGTTGTCTGCATAACTGTTCTTGCCAGGGGTCCTTGCAAAATATTGAATGCTCTACATTTAATTCTGTGTATCCTGATTTCAGGACAAGAACCTGATTATCTTCTGGTCAGATCATTGGCGAGCCTGTAATAATATACAACCCTCTAAAAATCAGGTTACCAGAGTCAAGAGTATTGGATATGAATGTGGAAGTTCACATAGGACATTTGGTAAATTATCTAGATTCTCTTTTTAAAAACTGGAATGGAAAACACGGTTACTCACCGTAGTAAATAGTGTTCTTTGAGATGTGTTGCTCATATGTATTCCAGTTAGGTGTGCGCGCGCGGCGTGCACGATCGTCGGAAGATTTTTACCCTAGCAACACTCGGTGGGCCGGCTGGCGCCCCCTGGAGTGGCGCCGTTAGGTGCCCCGATATATACTGCAGCCGGCCCATCGCCCCCTCAGTTCCTTCTTGCCGGCTATTCCGACAGTGGGGAAGGGGGGCGGGTTTGGAATACATATGAGCAACACATCTCGAAGAACACTATTTACTACGGTGAGTAACCGTGTTTTCTTCTTCGAGTGCTTGCTCATATGTATTCCAGTTAGGTGACTCCCAAGCCATTCCTAGGAGGCGGGGTCGGATTGTGATACAGCAGAGTTTAGGACCGCCGAACCAAAAGCGGCGTCGTCTCTAGAATGTTGCACTATGGCATAGTGCGAGGCAAAAGTGTGTACTGACGACCATGTCGCGGCCCTACAAATGTCTTGTATAGGTATGTGTGCCAGGAAGGCAGACGACGAGGCCTGAGCTCGGGTAGAGTGGGCCGTAGTGTGCATGGTGGGGACACCTGCCAAGTCATAGCATGTGCGGATGCACGACGTGATCCATGACGAGATGCGCTGGGAAGAGACGGGAAGGCCTTTCATCCGGTCCGCCACGGCGATGAACAGCTGGGTCGACTTCCGGAAGGGCTTTGTCCTCTCGATGTAGAAGGCGAGGGCTCTCCGGACATCCAGGGAATGGAGTTGCTGCTCCTTCCTGGAGGCATGGGGCTTAGGATAAAAGACAGGTAGAAAAATGTCTTGGTTAATATGGAAAGCCGACACCACCTTGGGCAGGAAGGCCGGGTGTGGCCTGAGCTGTACTTTATCCTTATGGAACACCGTATAAGGTGGTTCCGAAGTAAGCGCTCTGAGCTCAGAGACGCGTCTAGCCGAGGTGATGGCTACTAGAAAGGCTGTTTTCCATGAGAGATACAGCATGGAACAAGTGGCCATGGGCTCGAATGGGGCACCCATGAGCCTGGTAATGACTAGGTTGAGGTCCCATGTAGGGACCGGGCGGCGCACCGGCGGGTGTAGCCGTTCTAACCCCTTAAGGAACCTAGTGACCATGGGGTTGGAGAAAACAGAACCCGCCCCGTCCCGGGGGTGAAAAGCTGAAATCGCCGCTAGGTGGACTTTTAGCGACGAGAGAGCCAGACCCTGCTCCTTTAGTAAGAGGAGGTAGTCCAGTATGGTGTGAACCGGCACCTGCAAGGGGTCAAGGCCCCGAGTGCCACACCACAAGGAAAAACGTTTCCACTTAGCTGAGTAGGTGGACCTGGTGGAGGGTTTCCTACTGCTCAGCAGAACGTGCTGGACCGGGCTGGAACATCGCAGCTCCGACGGGTTCAGCCATGCAGCATCCACGCCGTGAGGTGAAGGGACCGCAGGTCGGGATGCTGGATCCTGCCGTGCTGCTGCGTGATCAGGTCCGGCCATCGCGGAAGAGGGATCGGGTCTGTCACGGACATCTCCAGGAGCGTGGTATACCAGTGTTGCCTGGGCCACGCTGGAGCAATCAGGATCACCCTGGCCTTGTCCCTGCGTAGCTTGAGCAGGACCCTGTGGACCAGTGGAACTGGTGGGAAGGCATAGGCCAGGTTGTCTGTCCAAGGATGGAGAAAAGCGTCTGTCAGGGAGCCTGGGGAGCGACCCTGAAAGGAGCAGAACACTTGGCATTTCCTGTTCTCGCGAGTCGCGAAGAGATCTATCTGGGGAAACCCCCACTTCTGGAAGACAGAGTGGATGACGTCTGGCCGAATGGACCACTCGTGCGTCTGGAAGGACCTGCTCAGGCGGTCCGCCAAGGTGTTCTGGGCTCCTGGGAGAAACGAGGCCACGGGGTGAATGGAACGGGCTATGCAAAAGTCCCAGAGCTGAGTTGCCTCTCGGCAGAGGGGAAGGGAGTGCGCTCCTCCCTGTCTGTTGATGTAATGCATGGCCGTCGTGTTGTCTGTAAGGATGGAGACACAGCGGCCCTGTAGGTGCTGAGCAAAGGCTTGGCAGGCGAGTCGTACCGCTCGGAGTTCTCTGACATTGATGTGTAACGTCAGCTCGTGCTCCGACCACAGGCCCTGCGTTTGGAAGTTCTGCAGGTGAGCCCCCCAGCCGAGGGATGAGGCATCCGTAGTCACGGTGCGGGAGGCTGAGGTGGATGAAAGGGAATACCTGACATCACATGTGCGGGGTCCAGCCACCAGTTGACGGAGGCTAGGACTTGTGGTGGGACCGTCAGAATCATATCGAGGTTGTCCCTGTGTGGTCGGTATGCGGAGGCCAGCCATGCTTGGAGGGGCTGCAGGCGTAACCTGGCGTGGGCTGTCACGAAGGTGCATGATGCCATATGACCCATGAGGCTGAGGCAGCAGCGGGCTGTCGAAGTTGGGAAAGCTTGGAGGCTGCGTATGGCGGCTGCAAGCGTTTGAAAGCGAGCCTCTGGGAGGAAAGCCCTGGCGAGGGTAGAGTCCAGTATAGCCCCTATGAAGTCTATTCTCTGTGTTGGGACCAAAGTGGACTTTTCGATGTTTAGTAGGAGGCCGAGACGGTTGAACATGTCCATGGCCTTGTGAATGTGGGACTGGACCTGGTTGGCGGAGTTGCCACGGAGGAGCCAGTCGTCGAGGTAGGGGAATACCTGAACACCTTGACGCCGAAGGGCGGCTGCTACCACTGCCATGCACTTTGTGAAGACTCTCGGTGCTGTTGAGAGGCCGAATGGCAGGACCGCGAACTGGAAATGTCTCTGGCCCACTACGAAGCGCAGGAAGCGTCTGTGAGGTGGGTAGATGGCAATGTGGAAATACGCGTCCTTCATGTCGAGGGCGGCGTACCAGTCTCCCTGATCCATTGAGGGGATAAGGGTGCCCAGGGAGAGCATACGGAATTTCAACTTTACCATAAACTTGTTGAGACCCCGTAAGTCCAGGATAGGACGGAGCCCCCCCTTTGGCTTTGGGATTAGGAAATAACGGGAGTAGAATCCCTTGCCTCTGAGATCCCTTGGGACCTCCTCCACCGCTCCCAGAGTAAAGAGTTCGTGCACCTCCTGGATAAGGAGTTGCTCGTGAGAAGGGTCCCTGAAGAGGGACGGGGTGGGAGGGTGGGAGGAGGGCGGGGAGACGAATTGCAATCGGTATCCCCCTTGGATGGTATGTAAAACCCAGCGGTCCGTGGTGATATTCGACCACGCCGGGGAGAAGGGGGAGAGGCGGTTCAGAAACAGGAGTGCGGGATCGGAATGGACTGGTACTCCGGCCTCGAGCGCCCCTTCAAAAATTTTGTTTGGGCCCCGACGATGGCTTGTGGGGGCCCTGCCTCTGGCCGGTCTGCCGGCCAGGTTGCTGTCTCCTACCCCCTCGACCACGCGGCCTTCTGTAATAGTCTTGACGTGGTGGGGGGGGGGGAAGTAGGTGCGTCTCACGAACGGCCTGAAGGGCCTGCGCTGCGTCGCGGGGGTATGCATTCCCAGCGTGCGAATGATAGTACGACCGTCCTTTAAGGTCTGCAGCTTAGGGTCTGTCTTCTCTGAAAACAGGCCCTGCCCGTCAAAGGGTAGGTCCTGGATAGTGTGCTGGACCTCTGCTGGGAGGGTGGAAGATTGCAGCCAGGAGATGCGCCGCATGGCGACTCCGGAGGCGATGGTTCTGGCAGCGGAGTCGGCGATGTCCAAGGAGGCCCGCAGCGACGTCCTGGCCAGTTTTTTGCCCTCCTCCACGAAGGCTTTATACTCCTGTCTGGACTCTGGAGGTATAAGCTCTTTAAACTTGTCCATCGTGACCCAGGTGTTGAAAGCATAGCGGCTCAGGAGTGCCTGTTGGTTCGCCGCACGAAGCTGTAGGCCCCCTCCTGAGTAAATCTTGCGGCCAAACAAGTCTAGGCGCTTGGCGTCCTTTGACTTCGGCGCCGGGGCCTGTTGGCCGTTCCTCTCCCTCTCGTTGACGGATTGGACTACCAACGAACACGGAGGGGGGTGCGTATACAGATATTGAAAATCCCTCGGGGGGGGGCCATGTACTTTCTCTCTACCCCCCGGCAGTGGGGGGTATTGAGGCTGGTGTCTGCCAGATGGATGTGGCGTTGGCAAGGATAGTCCGCACAAAAGGTAAGGCAACCCTAGTGGGGGCATCGGTCGTCAGGATGTCCACCACGGGATCCTCCAGTTCAGGGACCTCTTCTATTTGGAGGTCCATATTCAGGGCCAACCTGCGGAGCAGGGCTTGGTGGTCCCTTAGATCGATGGGAGGTGGACCGGATGATGATGCTCCAGCCACTGCCTCATCAGGGGAGGAGGAGGAGGACAGGCCTTGGGCGAGCGGGTCCTCGACAGGTACCTCTTCGGGGCCCAGGGGTGGGGGCTCCGCTTCAGGCTGCTCTACCTCTGGCGGAGGCCTGGAGACTGTAGCCTCTGGAGGGCGGGAGACTGTAGCCTCTGGCGCTCGACGCTCCAACGTGGTTGAGGTAGGAGCTCTTGCTGGTACCCTCTGGGCTTCATAGTATGCCATGGGGGTCCAAAATGGCCACCGCTCCTGAACCTGCCCGGTCTCTGGCAGGTGACCCTGGTCGCTGACGGTGCGGTCCTCCGCGTAGAGGTCGCTACCAGCTCTGGAAGAGCGGGATCCAGAGCGCGAAGGCCAGGGCGGGGCAGAGTAGCCATGCAGTGACGTCTGCGTGGTCAGGGTCTGCCTCCTCGGTGGGGTCCGGTGCCGGGATGGTATCCGGTGCCGGGAGTCTGATCGGTACCGGGATGGCGTCCGGTGCCGGGAGCCGGATCGGCGTCGAGAGTCGGATCGGCGCCGGGATGGGGAGCGGCGTCGAGAGCCGGATCGAGGGCGGGACCTGGATCGGTACCTGCGATGATCTCGGTACCGTGACACGGATCGGGACCTGGAGCGTCTCGGCGATCTGCGCGTCGACCGGCCGCGGGACCGGGAGCGGTGCCGAGAGTCAGGATACCTCCGTGCGGATGGAGACCTGGAGCGGTACCGCGAGTAAGAACGGCGCCGGGATCGTGATCGGTGCCGGGACTGCGAGCGGTACCTTGGAGACGCACGTGGCTGCTGCTGGCTGGTCTCCGCCTGCGGCACCGGGTGGAAGATGGCCGGTTTGCCGCGTGATGTGATGATCCGCACCGGCGGTACCGTAGACGGGGTCGGTACCGGAGCGGTCATTTGGATCAGGTCCCGCGCCGCTGCGAAGGTGTCCGGCGTGGACGGCAGCGGGAGCTCAACCACGGAGCGTGCCGGGGAGCTGGCGGTTACCGAGCTCAACGGCCCTCGCGGGACCGGAGTCGTCGGTACCGGAGCCTGCGGAGGCTGACCTGCACTCAACGGCCTCTCGGGTGCCGGAGTTGGCAGGACCGGCGCCGGTGTTGACGGCGGCGCCGGACTCAACGGCCTAAGGAGGGCCGGAGTAAGTGGCACGGAGACCACTGGCACCGAACTCAACGGTCCTTCCGGTACCGGAGTTGGCGGTGCGGGCGCCTCGACAGACCTAGGCTGGTCTGGAGCTGGCTGCGCATGCAGCGGCGCCTTAGTCGGTCCACCCGACTTCTTGGCTCTCGGAGACAGAGAGCGGCTCTGTGAAGTCCCGGGTAGAGAGGGACGGTGCCTGGGTTCTTTACCGGAGGTTGGACGTTCCGGTGCCGCAGACGTTGAGGCCGCCGGGGTCGGTGCCGGGGTACGATGCGGCGCCGACATCGGGCTAAGAGACGCCTCTAACAGGAGCTGCTTCAAACGAAAGTCCCGCTCCTTTTTGGTCCGCGGCTTGAAGGACTTACAAATACGGCACTTGTCCGGAAGATGGGACTCCCCGAGGCACTTGAGACAGGAGGCATGCGGATCTCCTGTAGGCATCGGCTTCTGGCATGCCGAGCAAGGCTTGAATCCCGGTGAGCCAGGCATTGGCCCGGTACCGGGTTGGAGAGAAGGGGAGAAGCCCCTAATCTCCAGCTACAATTGTCAGAGTCTAATAACAACAATTAACAACTAATTAACGGTACTTTAACGGTACTTAAACTATCTAAAAGATAAACGAGTGCTGTAAAGCTAGGGCTGTGGAGGTCAGCGAGCTGCTCTCCACTGTTCCAACGACCGACACGGGCGGTAAGAAGGAACTGAGGGGGCGATGGGCCGGCTGCAGTATATATCGGGGCACCTAACGGCGCCACTCCAGGGGGCGCCAGCCGGCCCACCGAGTGTTGCTAGGGTAAAAATCTTCTGACGATCGTGCACGCCGCGCGCGCACACCTAACTGGAATACATATGAGCAAGCACTCGAAGAAGAATAATTAATTTTCATGCAGTAGAGAGAATAATTAAACTACAGCTGTACTCTGAATTGACTTGAAAAGTGGCATCATGGGGTTCAAAGATTATTGTCTCAGTCACTCCCAGATCAGAGAAAACATCTTGTAAATTAAGCATCTTTAACTGCCAACTCTGAAAACTCAAATGAAAAGTCAAGCTGGCTTCTTTTGGACTCTGACATCTTCAATAATCAAGATTCTGGAGTGATCACTTAGTTAATAATTATGCCAGTGATACAAGGGTAAGAACACAAACAGGTTCACTGCCTTATAGTTCTGTTGGCTCTGGGAGGATAACAGAAGGAAGAGTAATACTAGAGGGTCACACACTTCATTGCTTCTGTAAGCTGAGCTCATTGCACACACTACAGGCACCATGTATTCCTCCATTCCCTCTGCATCACCTTCCCTCCCCCTGCTATTTCACAGACTCCCTACAATCCCCTTACCCATGCCAGGGTATCTGTGTGCCCCCTCTACCACGTGCCAGGGGCTCTGTTTCTCCCCACTGTTCCCCTCCCTGCTTACCATTGTCTCCCATGTCTGGGGCTCCCTAGACCAGGGGGCTTTCACCTGTTCCCCTGACCATGCTTATTTCATTTCTTTCTGTCTGGGAGATAAGTCATTCAGTGCCATCATTTTAAACTGTATTAGGATGATAGCCAGACCTGAGATGGGGGCATTGTTATGTTGAAAGGTATTAATAGCTTTCCTAACTTTTTTTGATCTACTGACAGTTACAGAGGTAGCTGAAGTTGCTGGGTCTGGTAACCAGATGCCGATGCTCTTTGTGTCCTCCATTTGTACTTTTTTATTTTTCTGATTTTCATAAAAATCAATAGGGTTCGGCACCTTGATGCCTAGAACATTTCCTTAACGTTCAAATTGATTGGATGTGGCATTCCAACATTATCACATTATATACAGACAGACAGAAATACCATCAACTTGAGTGTAAGGCCTTGCTTTGCTTGGCCAACAAGATTTTTGTCACGCAAGTAAGCAAATATACACACAGAGGCCAGATCTGTTGAGAAAGATACTGCCATTTTACATAGAATAGTCTCTCTTTTCTGACCACAACCACATTTTAACCAGCAGTTAACTCAGTTACACTAATGTTAACCTGTTTGTAAAATAAAGATGACAACAGGGGTGAAACTAGGCCGGTACGGGCCGGTATGGTGTACCGGTAAGAAGTGGCTGCCGGTAGCAGCCCGTACGCAGACAACGTTAAAGCACTACCGTGGCAGCGCTTTAAAGTTGTTGCCCCTTTTGGCCCCTTTTGCCCCTGGGCCCTTTTAAATTGCTTCCCCCCCCCCCTCCCGGACCGCTGACGTGGTGGTGGTGGGGAAAGCGGCAGCTGCCCCGGGGCCAGCAATTTAAAAGGGCCCAGGGCTCCTGGCCACCGCTGCTGCTGCTACTGTGGCAGTGGCCGGAGCCCCGGGCCCTTTAAATCGCCACCGGAGCCCTGGGCGGTGTGGGCCAGGCAGTGCGGATGGGCTGGTTGGTGGAGGCTGACCCCCTAGCCTCACCCCTTCCACCCGAGGCCCCGTCTCTTCGCCCGAGGCCCTGCCCCTTCCGGGGGCCTGGAGCTGCACCCCCGTACTGGTAAGTGCTTAATGTTACTTTCATCCCTGAATAACAATACTAGTTTCTACTTGGGCGGGGGAGAAGGGTGGTCTTTAATGTTTGTAAAGCCTTCTGAGACCCTCTTCTGGAAGGTATACTAAAAGTGCAAAGTACTCTGTCCTTTGCCCATGAAATATGTTCTACT
Organism: Chelydra serpentina; assembly: GCA_037349315.1. Lineage (NCBI taxonomy): Eukaryota > Metazoa > Chordata > Testudines > Chelydridae > Chelydra > Chelydra serpentina. The sequence continues at coordinate 15,294,215 of JBAIAC010000033.1, forward strand.
TCTGTTAATATTGTGATAGCTAAAATGTAGGGTTGGGATAGAATCTTTCTACAGGAAAAATAGCTTTTTTGTGCACAATATTTTGGTTACCCTAAAAAAACTCTACTTGTAAAGCATTTACTGTAACAGTCAGATTTTTCTAAAGTAATTACCTTGTAGATTGTGGAAATGCACAAAATTAATTGATTCAGTTGTGTTCTTAACAGCTGCCTGACAAATGTGATTGGTTTAACTGAAAAGGGGCCACTTTATAGAATAATTAAAAGGCATCTTTGAAAGAAATCCAATTATGTACAGGTGGCAGTTAATTAGAGGGTGAATACAAAAGTAGAGAGACATATTTAATTGGATATTTGTGGATAAAATAGTACGTTGTACAACAGAAAAATGCCTTGACTTTCAACAGGCTGTGAAGTGTTTTCCTTTCTCATATATGTTTGCAGGACTGTGGATAGACTGTGCCTGTGAGGCCCAGCCCGGCTTTGAGGAAAATCGATGGGCCATGCTACAGCACAAGGAGAGCTCAACCTATTTGACTCATCCAGACTAACTCTAGGCCTCCAGGGGAGGATAATAAAGAGCTAAAGCGTGGCTAACGCTTGAATGGATGCAGTGAATTCTCTGCGTGCAGTGGGCCAGCTCCTGGGGAGACCTGGGGACCATAGATTTATGGTCAGCCCACCTTGGGGAGCCTAGCAACACCTTGCACGATGTCTGTGCTCCCCAAGCATATTGTGACAGGAGGGCAAGGATCTTTATGACCCTGCCACACCATTGTACACCCATACAGGGGCAGCTTGAATTTAGCTCATACTGCAAACATTTCAATCACATATTTGCTCATTCAGACACACAATATATGCATACAGGACATATCTACTGCTGTACCTTAATTGTAGCTAGTGCTACCTCCATTATTGCACATTGCCTCAATGTCAAGCTTCTAGCTTCTTCTCGAGTGACGTGGTCCTGAAAAACATGTTAATATTGTAGCTGTTATAAGGAAAAGCAAGTCTTGCTGCTTCTCTTGTCTTTTAAAAAAACATCTACATTGGGCAAGGATGCACTCACCCTTCGACTCTTTTAAAATAAATTACAACCCAAAACTATTCCATTGTTTGTTGAAAATGAGAATTGAAAAGAAAAACTGACATTTAATGCTAGGGTATCTGTAAAGTGGTTTCCAATTATTTTGAAAAGACAAGTTGTTTCTCTGTTCTATAAAGTAAATTGATTAAATGTTAAAAATCATGATGAATACTCATGGATGCCATTAAAATTGCATAGTTTACTAATGAAATTTGACTGCAAATTGGTGTTTGGCAGAAGCCCAAACTTAAACAAAAGTCTGATTGGAAGGAAAGTTAAATAAAGGCAAAAAGAGTTTTGTATTCCTGAAAAATATTTTGTGAAATCAACAGCTCATTATTTACTTAGGCTGTATTTTAATTGCTGAATCAGATTGGACTGTTATTCAAAGAAACACAAATTGCCACATTTCTACAAAACTCAAATGCCAGAATTGGTATTGGCTGAAAACTGACTGGCATACAAACCAAACTCAGAAGCTTTTTGCTATGTTAGCATTTCATGTCCTACACAGGTGAGTAACAGAAAACTGCTTCTTTCTTAAGCTGTTCAAAACTGGTGTAGAGAGGAAAAACAATCAACCTTTTGGAAACAATTGGGAAAAGTCTGCCCTTTTGCTTTATTCCACATAGAAAGATGTTTGTACTGTAGCTCCTGGAGGGAGCTGAATGTGTAAAGAATCAATCATTTTACACTGACATAGAATTCCTCTGGAAGAGGAAGAGTTACCTGCATATTGAGAATACAAAGAATGGATTCAGTGCTACAGTTCTTTTATCTCTGCTTTAACTTCTCTGATAAAGAGAATGTTTCTGTGCCCAAAAATGATACCATACCATGGCAGGTTGGTATAGAGCTGGAGAACATCAATAAAACAAATGTAAAATCATGTAAAAAATGATGAGTCTAGCCAAAAGTGTTTAGGTATTGTAGGGTAATTTGCTAATGTAACACACTGATTTGTGCTCATGAGTGGAATCTGTGGCAGTATAGTAAGGACTAGGTTATGTCTTTTGACTGGGATTTTCCCAACTGGCCAAAATGACTTAGGAACACAAATCCTTTTGAAAGTGTTCACTGCTAGAGCTGGTTGAATTTTTTAAAATGAAAAATGCCATTATTGTCAAAACTGAAATATTTTATAAAACTATGTCAATTTTGACAAAATTCCCATGAGAAAAAAAATGTATTTCAGAAAATTTTGAAATTTAGTTTTAGATTCTTAATTTAATTTTGAATTTGATCTTTTTTCATTTTTAAATTATATTGTTTGACATGTCAGTAATCATAATACGCACTACTTTTACTGACATGACATAATATAACAATATAGTTGAAATAGGCTATTTTGTTTTTAAAATCACAGTGCCAAACTGTTTCATTGCAACACAACAGGAGACACTTGATCTAAAAAAGATGTTTCAATCAGTACTTAAAGTAGTAGCTGCCCTGAATCATTTTTAAAATACAGTAAAAATACGTCAACTATTGTGCACTGCTCCTGCTGACAGCTCATGAAATAACATAAGCATTAAAACATATAAAAATTGAAAACCCTATAAAATAAAATTCAAAATGAGAATTTTCCAAAACTTACATTTTTCAGAATTTACATTTTGCAGGAAATTTTGAAAATATTTGTTTTTATTTTCAATCAGAACAAAAACAATAGTCAAAATTGTCCTACAAAAAGGAAATCCAGAGTTTCCACCAGCTCTACTCATGAGTCACTCAGTCCCTTTGTTCCTCAACAGGTACTATGGGGATGAGGAGGGACAGTGCTGCAGCCAGGCAACACACACCAATGAGGCAGGTACAGCTTGCTCCTGCAGGGGTCTGTACTGGGACCACTGCTGTTCAACATATTCATAAATGATCTGAAAAATGGGGAAACAGTGAAGTGGCAAAGTTTGCAGCTGATACAAAAGTAATCAAGATAGTTAACTCCAAATCTGGCTGTGAAGAGTTACACAGGGATCTCAAAAAACTGGGTCACTGGGCAACAAAATGGCAGATGAAATTCAATGGTTATATATGAGTACAATATTATGTATGTGGTAACACATACACATGTTTTTGTGCACATTTCAGGAGGGTTTATATGCTGATGTCAAAACTGTGCTGATTGTTTACAAATTAATTATTTTTTTATATTCACCGCCAAAGTTTATTAGCCAGTGCTGCTTGTCAATACTAGAAATGAACCACGAAGACACAACACCAATTACTGCCTATGGAAACAAAGTGCTCTAGAATTTTAACATAGAAGAGAGTAAGCACAGAGCATACCATTATATTCTTTGTAGACAATGAACCAGACAAATTTACAAGTGGTCATGTACTATTTTTATTTTCCCTGAAGCTGGTCCCAGGAGGAAGCCAGATGATCTAATGTATTGGTCCACAGTTTCTATTAAAGACTAATTCTGCAGCAAACCATGGAGTGGGATAATTTAATGTTAATAATAGACGGTTACAATCAAGATCCATGTTATGATACACAGGAACATACAGTAAAAATTTGCATGCTGGAATAGATCCATGTAGCCCTGTAACCTCAGTCTAATGCTGCACTAACAGAGGCCAATGCTAAATGCTTCAGGTGAAGGTTTAAAATACCCATATTACACCTGGTCACTTGTGCAATATGGAGATCAGAGGAATGTCTTCCTGACAGCAACTAGTGATCAGTGCAGTGTATATGCAGATACAGACTGTGAAATAATTACTCATTTTGCTGAGCAGTTACTCACACAAGCTGTCCAATTGACTTCAATGGGCCTGTTACGCCAGTGAGCATGAGTGAGGAGAAGAGGGTAAGCACACAATTTATCCACTCTTTCCTTACACTAGGACATATGTAGATTTATTTAACCTACGTTACCTTCAGCTTTGACAATTGTCCAAGATCTTTAGCGGCACTAAATATCATCTGGGGCCCCTAAAAACAAACAAAATTGAAACTGAAGATACAGAATTTTCAACATCACTACAGAGCTTTTGTTTTTATCTCAACATCGTTACTATTGTTAGATGGCTGCCCATTTTTTTTCCTCGAAAAGACCTTTATCGCATTGGTTGTCTTCAGTATTCTGCAGATCAAAAGTTAAATAAAACCTTCACTTCCAATTAAGGCATATTTTGATGCAGTTGACAAAGCAAAATATTTGGAAATATACACTACAGTGTGAAGGAAAGTGGGCCCAATCCTGCAGAACCTGAGAAACACAACTACTATTGACTTCTATGAAATATTCACTTGTGTAAAGAGGGCTGGATAAAGTCCAAGCATCTCTATATTGAACCAGAAACATTGTGTTGAAATGTATTTGAACGGCATATATGTAGACAAAACAATATTTTGTAATAATCAAATCCTGGCAAGACGCAGAAGGCTTATGCTACCCCTTTATGTTAAACAACCATCTGCTTGGAATCCTACTATAATGCACTGTAAACATTTGTTGCAGCACAATTACCCCAAGAACTGTAATTACCAGTGGTTTTTGGCAGCCTAACAAGGTTCTAGATGACTGGCTTCCATTGAAGCCAACTGACAGAAATCAGCTCAACTTAAATGGGACAATAGAACAGTTTTTCATCGATCTTTCCTTTCTTTCCAGAAGATCTCAATTTTCAAAACTGGTCTTTGTGTTTTTGTGTATCCCCACTAATGACATTTTACTTTCTAAATCTATAAACTCAGCTTAAATTCTCACTGCTTATTAGCAGCCAGAATGGTAAGAGAAAAATTTTGCACATTGTAAAACAAGTTCTGTTTCAGCATGTCTGTGCTTGTACCTTCCGGTAAGGGAAGTAGTATTCACATCTATGTAAAGGGAAGGGACTTCCTTGAAGCATCCTATTGTTGATTGAATTTGGTTAATTACAAATAAGATTAGCAAAAAATGAAACCAGCATGTGGCTATGCACCTTATCCATCATACCGGATGGTATCACTTTATAGAAGTTACACATTTGGAAGTTAACAGATGGTGAGGTACTGTACACACCTGTTGTGCTGTGGTCATATTTAAAAACTGGTCCAGTATTCTTTTGTAACTAATTTTTACCTCCCTTGACCACTACAGATCATAAAGGTTCTATTTTATCTCTCTGCTTCTATTATGCACCTGCTAAACAAGACTTGAAAAATATACTAGGCAGCTACTAGTCAGGAGGGAATGTTAAAGGTGCGTGTGAGGGGTATTTCAAACCAGTGAGGTTTTGGGGCCCAGCCCAATCCAACCCTGCTGTTTAGAAGGACGCTGAAGTTAGACTTCTATCCAGGTCTGTCCCTGCCTCTGGATAGTAGATGATAAATGTGAAGCCCCCCACACTAATCTGGCTCCTGGAAAGGAGAAGGTGCGCACTCTCACTGGACCCTAACTGCCATCCAAAAGCCTCATGACAGTTGTGTGGGAGATGAGGAGGAAGAAGGTCCTCAGGTTCTACCCCACCTCCTCCCTTCCTGGCTTCTGCCTGAACTGGGCAGGTCTTTTCACTCTAAGCTTTCGCCAGAGCTTAACCAAATAGCAATGTGACATGCTTTTTGTCAGTTTCCCAGCTGACTTCAGGGTTACAATAAGCAGCTATGAAATTAACAAGGCTCTTGTTGGCTTCATACAGTTTATGATTAGATATGGTCAAGGATTTTCTGAGGTAACAGAGTTTTGTCAGAAAATGTCAATTTGCCCAACCGAAGATGTTTCCAGGGTCAGTGGCCCTGCGACTAGGGTGACCAGACACCCCGATTTTATAGGGACATCCCCAATTTTGGGGTCTTTTTCTTATTTAGGCTCTTATTATCCCCCACCCCTGTCCCAATTTTTCACACTTGCTGTCTGGTCACCCTACCTGGGACAGACCCACGATGTGGACTGCTCTATGGTCCAGTATTATTTAACTGCAGTCTTGTTTAATACTTTCACTGCATACATACAAACCCCTTCTTTGATTTGTCTATAGTATGTCATAATACTTCACAAAAATTTAATTGTTGCTATTGGAAAGTGGTGATTATTTATGGCATCAGTGTGAGATTTGGACTTTGTTATATTTACTAGCTATGCAAGAGAAAAGGTTAAATTTATTCAAGAGAATTTTTCATTAGGATTTGAGCTCGTCCCTGCTGTATAGTGTTCTAATAGATATAATTTACATTTGAAACCCAATAAATATTATAAATGTCATCTGCAGCTCCATGAGTGCAATTGCTTCAGTTCTTACTTTTGGCTCCCTGGCAGTGTTGTTAGCCGTTTTAATGACAAAACAATATATATAGTAACATCATCCCTGGACACACTGTAACAATATAATGATCAACTTGTAACAAAAGACAGCAGATTCATCAAATGCAAGATTAACCCCTATCCCCCCCCACCAACCAAACAACAATAATATTTCTATATTACACTACCTCTCCTCCCCGCAAAAAAAATCACACCAGACTGAGGTCATTGTTTTACTGCTTTCTCATAAAGGTACACCCAGAATTTGACAGATCCCACTACACCAGTATTGTAAGTACAGTATCCCTAGATGGCATCCCCATTTGAGGATCAAGTCAGACTACCTTCACTACTGCTTTAGGTAGCACAATGACCTCCTCCAGCTGTACCATGTTCCCCGCTTCCTGTCATCCTGGTAATGCAACCCCTCCCCTGCCGCCAAAGAGGACCTCTCTGTGTCTGGTTAACAAATCTAGAGCCAGACTGTGGCTTTGAGTCACTGGCTGGGAAGTGGCTGCATTTCGGGGTGGTGATGAGGCATTGTATAGCAGGAGGCTTTTGGGGAAGGGCATACAAGGCCATGATCCTGCCTGCTCTCACTCTGCATTCCCACCCCTTAGCCTCCTGGGAAGGCTAGCGTCTGTGCTGAAATAGTAGAGTGATTGAATGCCCACTGTAGCTAGCTGCTTGTGTTCTCTCATGTCCTTGCACACCTGCAAAGGGCGAGCCATCCTCTGGCTGTTAATTTTCACCATAGGCAATAAAGCCGTCAAAAATAACATTTAAAAACATGCTCTATGAAAGTGATCCTGCCTTGATGAAATGCACTGCAAGAATGCCCCTATCTAGGAGGGGCAGGCAGTACACCCAATAGTGAGGACTTGCAAACCAGCTACTAAAGAACTGCTCCAGCTTTTCTGCTGAAAAAGTGCCCAGCAAGCAGCATGTAGTGACCAAGTTCCTCTTTGGGGGCAATTTTCTGGAAGGACGTTTTAAAAAACTGCTACCAGATGTCTGATTAAGCAAGGTGATTATTGCAAATGTTTTTAATGTGTGTGAATCAGGGCTTAGACACTTACGGTTTGGTCTGTCAATGGTGGAAGCACAATTTGTTTTTCTATTTTGTTCAGGACTGATTTCCACAGCTCTTTCAAAACCCGTTTCAGAACGGTCTTCTCACAGATTTTTGCAGAGAGACTTAAACTGGAATAAAGTAAAACACAGGCTGGTCTCCAAATCTAGCATTAAAACACCAAAGGCTCTGAATTAACATAAACTCAGATTAACGGCTACCTTGTGTTAGAGTTTCTCTGAACCACTACACCAATAATGCCTTTTAGAGATCAGTGTTATTTCACAGCATTATTCATACGGATTTTTGAATGTTTCAAATCTTGTCTCCTAGATTAGGAACAAACATTCCATGTAAACATCCAGCAACCCTTTTACCACGCTTCTGCTTAATGTATCCAACAGCACCGTATTTATTGAAAATGAAACATAACGTTTGAACTGTAGAGTTATACTCAAATGATTGGTATAGTTAAAAAACAAAAACTTAAAGGGTTATTGTGAAATGAGTTTCTGCTTAAAAAGAAAACGCTCCTTTGTTGTCCTATGTTGCATCTGTGCAGTTGAAACTGCTTGTGATATCAGACACAATTTAGGGCAGATGCCTTGAAACACTTACAGTTATGCATACACATTTCTTCTGAAGTCAATGGGACTACTGAGTAGTAAGAATAGGCTCCATAATAAGTGTTTGGAGGACCACTTCCCCATCACAGATTTATTAGGATCTAAGAGGGTGTTCATGAAACATGTTATATGTGGAATTAGGCACCTTTTACTGCAGTGCACACACAAGGAAATCTTCTGTTTATTCTTTAAAAAAACTGAAATTTGTAAATACGTATGTGCGGAGTCATAGTATTATGTAAGTTTTGTTTATGTAAATGTACATTATGTAACATAGAGGATGTACAAATCACATCATAGGTATGTACATGTACCAATTAATCTTTCTACTATCTTTTCTAGGTATGCATATGAAAAGTGATAGTAATAGAGAAATAATCACAGCAGAAATCACATACATTTGCAATGCAGGTGATACTCCTTAGAAGCATTTTTATCTCAGTTCCTTGTTTTGTATGTATGTTTGTTTGGATTACATTTAAATATACCTCTAAATTGTACAAAAATGGTGGTGTCTCTTTGGCAAGTATTTAAAACCTCTTTTAAAAATTAAATGTGTATTTGTTTATATTTCAAGGATGGTGTGTTAGGTACCTTCAATATATATTGATTTGTGGTTTGATTCAATAGAAGACTGAATCAAATGGGGCATTTCATTCTTTCCATTCAAGAACAGATCATGTGTGTTTGTGAAGATTTTGGGCCTGTGTCTTCTTACAGACTTATAAGAGAATCATGTTCCTCGTGTCAAAGGAAATTAAGACTAAGAAAGTCTATGCTTCCAGCGGCTTTACACACAGGACTAGATAGATGGTTAGAAATAAAAGGTTGGCATATAGATACAGCTGCTGGAAAGCCTTCTCTCAGGGTTAGGAATCTGGCTTCTGCAGCTGCCAGTGTTGCAAAAACAGCCAGCTCCTACGATAGAGTAAATTAAGGGAAAAGAATAGGCGCTTTCCACACTGCCAGTTACACTGAGCTGCAGTGCCAACTGACAAAGAGCCAAATAAACAGAGTGTACAGATTTCTCCCAGATTTTCCTCAGTACTCTATGGTGTATTTAATATATTACATGGAACCTACAGAAAGCAAACTAAAAACTCTTTCTATTTCCCTCTCCCCTCCTTGCAGCTCCTTTTTGGGCCCATTTAGATCGTATTCACCTTCCCCAGATGCACTTCCTGCTTCCCTAACATGGGCCTGCAATCTTAGTGGAAAAATAAGTCATTATTTCTTGGACTCTGTCCAAGAAGTAAGCTTCTGGGAAGAAATATTCACCAAAAACTCAATTGGGGGTCTATTAATTTTGGCGTTCTGGGAATCCACTTAAATCACTCACACTCCCCAAGCAGGAAACATGCTCATGTAAATTATATTTTCAAAGTACAAAGCAGCAAGCACAAGTAAAAATGTCACAACTTTCTGAAAAGGAAAACAGAAGAGTGTACAAAAAGGACTGACTTTCAGAGGTGCTTGAGATACTGCAATTGACTTTCATGGGAGTTGAGAGTGCTCAGAATCTCTGAAAACATAGCCCATGAAATGTGACCTTTAGAAGCAACAAAAGTGTAACATTATGTCCCAGAGAAAGAAAGAAAAAGGCAGTTACTTCCTGTAACAGGAAGTTCTTTGAGTGTGTGATCCCTATCTAAATAAATAAATTTGTTAGTCTCTAAGGTGCTACAAGTTTTTCTTTCTTATTTTCGTTTTGCTGACACAGACTAACACGGCTACTACACTTAAACTGATCCCTATCTGTAATCCTCTGTGGATTATGCATGTGCACCATATGTCCTGAGCCTGAGAATTTGAAAGTAGTGTTCATTAATCCGTGCATGCATCCTGGCTCACCTCATGTCTCTTACTGAGGCAATAAAGGGCAGAGTGGACTGACCACCTCTCCATGTCCTTCTCTATTGCAAATCAGATAAGATCTGAAGCAGAAGGGAAAGGAGGTGGGTATTGGAATACAGCCTGATGTCTTCAAAGAAAGAATATAGTCCAAGATTAGAAGAATATCTGTAGTTTCTCAGAGAATGCCTCTTTGATGTGTCCAGGAAGAAAAGTGGTTCTATTTAGCTAGGTTACATCTAGTAGAGTCCTTCGACAGGATGTCTTGCACTGCTGTGGAGCATGAACGTTCTAAGGACGATGCCCATCCAAATACCAAGCTCTGAGGTGGAGTGGATGCAGATCAGGGTGCTTGATCTTGCTGTTGCACAGGGTCAGGAGCTTGGGAAATGTTGGGAGGATGATTGGTGGTCAGGATGCCATGTGTAGGAGGTTGGGAAACTAAAACTGTCTGGCCCAGAAGGGGGCAATCAGGATGACCCATGCTCTGTCCTGATGGATTTTGCATAGAACTTGTGGCAGGAGCGGTAGCACAGGGAAGGCATAGTTGAGCCGGTCCAACTAAGGAAGAGGCAGAGCATCACCCTGGGAGTGATGACCTAGGGCTCTTTTGGAGCAATATGTGGTGCATTTCTGTTTGCATGAGAAGTGAACAGATCCCTGGTTGGGGTTCCCCAGATAGTGAAAATATTGTGCAGTACCCGAGCTCCCACTTGTGGTTGACTTCAAAATGTGTGCTGAGGGAGTCTGCAAGCACATTTTGCTTTCCCAGAAGGTAGACTGCCTATAGGGTGATTTGATTGCTGATACACCAGTTCTAGAGGTTGACTCCTGCACACAAGGAGGCGGATCTCGCTCCTTCCTGCTTGCTGTGCAGAAGACCGTCGTAATGTTGTCTGACATTATAAGGACACAGTGAATGTGGATGAAGGGAAGAAAGGACTCACATAATTTCCGAAATGCTCATAACTCCAGGATATTGATGTGCATTCTGGACCCTCAAGATATCCAGGAACTTGGTGCTGTGTGGCTGTTAATGTGGGCTCCCCAACCTAATAGGGATGTGTCTGTAATAATGGTCCTGTCCAGAGAGGAGGTGAGAAAAGGGGATGCCCATGCATACCTGACGAGGATTTGTCCACCATAAAAACATAAGAACATAAGAATGGCCATACTGGGTCAGACCAAAGGTCCATCCAGCCCAGTATCCTGTCTGCCAACAGTGGCCAATGCCAGGTGCCTCAGAGGAAGTGAACCTAACAGGTAATGATCAAGTGATCTCTCTCCTGCCATCCATCCCCGCTCTCTGACAAACAGAGGCTAGGGACACCATTCCTTACCCATCCTGGCTAATAACCATTAATGGACTTAACCTCCATGAATGTATCTAGTTCTCTTTTAAAACTTGTTATACTCCTAGCCTTCACAACCTCCTCAGGCAAGACGTTCCACAGGTTGACTGTGCGCTGTGTGAAGAACTTCCTTTTTTTTGTTTTAAACCTGCTGCCCATTAATTTCATTTGCTGGCCCTTAGTTCTTATATTATGGGAACAAGTAAATAACTTTTCCTTATTCACTTTCTCCACACCACTCATGATTTTATGTACCTCTATAATATCCCCCTTAGTCTCCTCTTTTCCAAACTGAAAAGTCCTAATCTCTTTAATCTCGCCTCATATGAGACCCGTTCCAACCCCCTAATCATTTTAGTTGCCCTTCTCTGAACCTTTTCTAATGCCAGTATATCTTTTTTGAGATGAGGAGACCACATCTGTACGCAGTATTCAAGATGTAGGCGTACAATGGATTTATATAAGGGCAATAAGATATTCTCTGTCTTATCCTCTATCCCTTTTTTAATGATTCCTAACAGTCCGTTTGCTTTTTTGACTGCCGCTGCACACTGTGTGGCTATCTTCCGAGAACTATCCATGATGACTCCAAGATCTCTTTCCTGATTAGTCGTAGCTAAATTAGCTCCCAATCATATTGTATGTATAGTTGGGTTATTTTTTCTAATGTGCATTACTTTACATTTATCCACATTAAATTTCATTTGCCATTTTGTTGCCCAATCACTTAGTTTTGTGAGATCTTTTTGAAGTTCTTCACAGTCTGCTTTGGTCTTAACTATCTCGAGCAGTTTAGTATCATCTGCAAACTTTGCCACTTCACTGTTTACCCCTTTCTCCAGATCATTTATGAATAAGTTGAATAGGATTGGTCCTAGGACTGACCCTTGGGGAACACCACTAGTTACCCCTCTCCATTCTGAAAATTTACCATTTATTGCTATCTTTTGTTCCCTGTCTTTTAACCAGTTCTCAGTCCATGAAAGGATCTTCCCTCTTATCCCATGACAACTTAATTTACGTAAGAGCCTTTGGTGAGGGACCGTGTCAAAGGCTTTCTGGAAATCTAAGTACACAATGTCCACTGGATCCCCCTTTTCCACGTCTGTTGACCCCTTCAAAGAACTCTAATAGATTAGTAAGACATGATTTCCCTTTGCAGAAACCATGTTGACTTTTGCCCAACAGTTTATGTTCTTCTATGTGTCTGACAATTTTATTCTTTACTATTGTTTCCACTAATTTGCCCGGTACTGACATTAGACTTACCAGTCTGTAATTGCCGGGATCACCTCTAGAGCCCTTTTAAAATATTGGCGTTACATTAGCTATTTTCCAGTCACTGGGTACAGAAGCTGATTTAAAGGACAGATTACAAATCATAGTTAATAGTTCCGCAATTTCACATTTGAGTTCTTTCAGAACTCTTGGGTGAATGCCATCTGGTCCCGGTGACTTGTTATTGTTAAGTTTATCAATTAATTCCAAAACCTCCTCTAATGACACTTCAATCTGTGACAATTCCTCAGATCTGTCACCTACAAAGGACGGCTAGGGTTGGGAATCTCCCTAACATCCTCAGCCATGAAGACTGAAGCAAAGAATTCATTTAGTTTCTCCGCAATGGCTTCCATAGCAGGGAAGACACTACCTTGGCCAAAACTGTTACCATGGGGTTCATGGAATGATGATTTGGGGAGTATACTGACTGCAGCCAAATTTAAAGGTTGGCATAGGTGCATGAGACCATATGACCTAGGAGAGACAGACATGTCTTGAATGGTACTTGAGGGTTGCTTGTGATGTGAGCTATGATATTGTTCATGGTCTGGAATCTGTCCTTGGGCAGTACAGTCTTGTGGTGATAGAATTCAAGGTTGCCCTGATGAAGTCCAGAGATTATGTTGTTGGGGCGGAGGGGGGGGTGAGAACAGATTTTTTTGCATTTACACTGACTCCCAGTGAGGAGAGAATGTGTAGCATTATGGAAGTTGATTCATAGGCATGCTGGTGGGATTTGGCAACAAGGAGCCAGTTGTTGAGATAGGGAAAGACAATGAGCCCATATCAGCTGACATGGGCTGATACTACTGAGACTATCTTGGTAAAGACTCTCTATTTTGAAGGGGAGTACTCTGTACTGAAAATGTTCGGCACCCACTATGAATCCAAGGAATCGTCTGTGAGTGGGATGAATGCCTACGTGAAAGTAGGCAACCTTCATATTGAGAGCCATGAACCACGTGCCCTTTTCTAAACATAGGATTATAGCGGCCAACATGACCCTGTGAAAACTGAGTTTGGGAATGAAGTGGTTGAGCTGGCAGAAGTCGGGATTGGTCTCCAACTGCCCTTCTTTTTGGGTACTAGGAAGTAAGTTGAATAAAGCCCTCTCCTTTGGTACTGAGGAAGGACGTGTTCTATTGTCCTCACTGCAACAAGTAGTTCAACTCTTGTTTGAGAATACTCTTGTGAGAGTGGCCCCTGAAGGGGGACGGGGAAGGTATTTTGGAGGAAGTAGGGATGCAAACTCTATCATATACCCAGAGTGGATGACTTTCAGCACTCATGTGTCTGTTGTTATTGCATTCCAAGTGTTGAAAAAGAGTGCTAGATGACCCCCAAATGGTGTGTGGGGGTTAGGAGGTGTTGCGTTTAATGTTTTGTGTTTCTCGAGCGCCCATCAAAAATAACATTGAGCCAGAGGTTGAGGTTGGGATGCAAAGCCTGTTGCAGTGGGTGTGAGGAAGGAGGATTTTTGAATTCTCTGTCTCTTAGGTGGTAGTTCACAGAGTCTCTGATGGAAAAACTGCTGAGCCATATGTTTAGATCTGAATGATCGGCAGTTATTCCCAATGATTGTAGGGTAGCCCTAGGGTCCTTCAGGGCATGTAGGGACTTGTTCTTCTGGTTGCAGAGGTGTGATTCTGGAAGAGGTGGTCAGTCCACCCCACCCTTTATTCCCTCAGTTGGAGGCACAGGATGAGCCAGGATGCTACTTTCAAAATCTCTGGCTCCAAGCACACGGTGCGCATGTGTAACCCACAGTGGAATACAATGGGGACTATCACTCAAAGAAGAAAGTCAGTTATGAATTAATCCTTTTAATTAGTCTTTGCCTTTGAGCATTACAGTCATAACACCAGAAAACCTGTCCATTCATTGAGCAATATTCACAATTATTACCCTCAAAGCCAGGCATTAACCATGAGCACACATTAAAGATCAACATGCTGGTTCAGCAAAAGTGTCTTATCTAAAACAGGACACCATTGTATAAAATACCAGTTTGGTACAAATCCTCACATCAAGAAAACAAACCATGTAAAAGATTCATGTCTTAGGAAAAGACTTGACTGTGAAAAGGAACTGTGAAAAGGGGTTGTGTTTCAGAGCAATAGATCTAGGTGGTAAAGTAGGCTATACCCCGTTTTTTCAAAGAAAAAACTCCGCTTACATCCTTAAAAGTTTAGAGAAAAATGTGTGTAGTTGGAAATGTTTGAAACTTTTCTTAAATGTTGAAATGACAAACACCTTTGTGAAATGCAGACTTTCAACTATGTTAATTACATGTAAAGCTCCTAATATAATTCCTAATATCATTGCTATGTAAATGGTAAAATGTTTTATAAACCAACCTGAAATCTAAGGACCTTGCTAAACTAATTACTAATACAAAAAGCCATTTCAGTATAGAATATTTCTAATAATGGGGAATTAATTAAATTGGCATGACCAAACAACTTCCTCAACCAGTTCAGGAAGATAAGAAGAATCATCTCTCCAAAAATTGTTATGAAGAATAAACAACTTCGTTAATAACTATTTAAACTAAACACAATAAGAATTCCTGAATCTTGAAAAGACTGGTTTGAGAACTAAAAACTGTTAAGTTTAAATTTAAACTTAAGTACACTCAATTTTAACTATAATGAAAAGAAGTGTTCAGAATTTCTGAAATCAGAATTTCGTTTCCTGTCAAATGCCAATAAAACTGAATGACTATCTCACATAATGGACTAAATAAAAAGAAAGTTAAAACTAACGTTAAAAAGTATCTGATGCTTTCTCCCCATAAAAAACAAAACAAAACAAAGGCAATTATAGTGTTGCAAGTTCATTAGTCAGACTGCATGTTCAGGAGCTGAAGGTGTCACTTAAGCCAACCCCCTAGAGCATGGAGCCAATGAAAGAATGAGAGCAACCAACTTTGAATCTATGCAAGTCTGAAAGAGGTGTGTTTTCATATAATTCCCTGGAAACAGGGGCGCCAGGGCACCGGCGGGGAGGGTGGCATGCCCGCCCCGCCGCACCCCCGGCCGGGGCGCGAGCCGGGAAGAGTGGTTTTTTTTAATTTAAAAAAAAAGCCTGAGCGCCGCCCTCCCGGAGGTGGCGCCCCAAGCACGTGCTTGGTTGGCTGGTGCCTGGAGCTGGCCCTGGTTAAAAAAGTTTGTAATAATTTTGTTGAGACATGGAAATGCTGTTGTAATTTAGGACAAACAGATTCTCCTGTTAATCACCAAATGGTTAGACCAGGGGTCGGAACCTTCGGCACATGGCCCATCAGGGTAACCTGCTGGCGGGCCGCGAAACATTTTGTTTATGTTGACCGTCCGGAGCTCCCAATGGCTGCGGTTCACTGTTCCCAGCCAATGGGAGTGGTGGGAAGTGGCACGGGCCTCAGGGACGTGCTGGCTGCCGCTTCCCACCGCTCTCATTAGCCAGGAATGGCGAACCGTGGCTACTGGGAGCTGTGGGGGGGGCGTGCCTGTGGACGGTCAACGTAAATAAAATGTCTTGTGCCCTGCCAGCGGATTACTCTGATGGGCTGTGTGCCGAAGGTTGCCGACCTCTAGGTTAGACTATGTATTCCTGGAAAGGAGATAGGGAGTAAACATTGGTAAACAAAGAAATAGTGGGATTTCAATGAATTAAGATTCTTAATATTGGTCAATTGTCCTGATTTAAAATAGCTCCTTAAATGGCTTATTATAACTAACTGATTTAATAAGATTTAGATTGTTTTCTTTGCCCGACTATAAACCTTTTAGCTTATCAATGATATGCCAAACAGGACCTAATATTTTTAGTAATTTTTAACATAAAATTCCTTGGCATCCAGCAATTTAAAATTACTCCTTTTTACCCCATACTTACATTTTGTCCAGAAAATCCATGAGAGGTCGCAGCACAATCTCAGCATCGATAGCTGCATTGTTCTTATTGGCTGATACATTTCCATTTCCTCTCATCTGATTTAGCTCAAAGCTCATCTGTCTCACACACTCCTCAATAACAAACTGGAAACTAAAGAGAGAAAAAAAGAGTGGAGGAATTATACGACAGAAGATGACTATTTCGATTCTGCTCCATCAACTTCATCAATGAACACAAAATCATTTGTGAGCAGATATGAAGACCAAATGCTTAAGGCACTGTATGCTTTAGAAATTGAAAATAACCATTTATAAGGATCAGAGGGGTAGCCGTGTTAATCTGGATCTGTAGAAGCAACAAAGAGTTCTGTGGCACCTTATAGACTAACAGATGTATTGGAGCATAAGCTTTCGTGGGTGAATACCCACTTCTTCTTCGCATCCGAAGAAGTGGGTATTCACCCACGAAAGCTTATGCTCCAATACGTCTGTTAGTCTATAAGGTGCCACAGAACTCTTTGTCATTTCTAAGGAGTTATAGTTCATATAAGGCCAAACAATATACTTACCATTGCCGTTTATGTTTTGTTTTCCTTTTACATTGTCCATATCCCTACAGGAGTCCTAATAACTATTTTCTGATAGGAATTACACAATAAGAAGGTGAATCAGAGACTTTAACTGAGGTATGAGTGGCTTTTAAGATAGACATCAGTGTTAGCCAGCACAATTATTCCTGCTTTTAGTTTTGGTAAGAGGGGATTACAGACACAAGTTCTATTTACGTGTATTTTTAAAGGGGGTGTTGTCAAATATTCTCTTTTTGGTAAATTTCCTATTCATTTGGTGTCAATATCCTCCTTGAAGATAGAAAATAACAAGACTTCTACCAATTTGTCCTAGTTGGCTAAACTGGATTTTTTCTTGTCATGACTCATGTGCCAACACAGCAAAGTTTTGTTTACTACTTTGTAACTAGTTAAGAGAGTAAAAATATTTGAACTGCTTCATAAACCTTTACGCCAGATGTATTTTATGGGAATATTTGGCATTTTAAATTCAAAAGTGAGGACAGATTTTCTAATCTGAAGAACTGACTTCCACACAGATAAAAAACTAGAGGAGATGGGGGACTGATAGGTCTGTATAAATTAGTTCTGTTTACAAGCGTGGGAGTGGAAGTTGTTCTCAATTCCCCAAAAAGTGAGTTTACTGATTCAGCTCATTTCTTGTTTTTCTAGAGATTCAATTCTCTTCTGATATAGCAGCACCTGCCTGACAGAAAATCTAGGAGTGACACAGGGGCAGTATGGCCATAGTGAGGACTTCAATTGGTACATTTAAGCAGGGCAAAACTGAATATTCAGAGTCTGCATCTGAGAAGTACAAGTACCACAAGAGAAGTAAAAGTACCACAAGTATCACAGGGGCAATAAATATGATAATCAATTCTAAACGCATTCATAGACAAATTAAATAGATAAGCCTGTAGCTAAAGAATCTACAAAAAACAATTAGTAAAAGAACAAACAAGCTAAGTAAAAACAGACTGAAAAACCCCAGCTACTGGGCTTCACCACAAAAACCCAACACAAAAAACCACATGAACACATCTGATTGCCAAGAAGACAGAAGGCTTTTCCAGTGACATCTAATCAGAAACCAACTTTGAAATGAATAAAGGGAGCCCAAAAGCCAATGCATGGCTCAGTTGCTTTCCCAGTTCATCCTCAGAATTCTTTTGGCTGCCAGTCCTGCTCTCAAAGCCACCTCTTTTCTCATTCAGATTATGCAGGGAGTGGGTGTACTCTAGTACCCAAAGTGCTGCATCTTGTTCAACCACAATTAGTTGAGGCAATGTTCGCTGCTTGGCACCACAGACAACTCCATCCTGAGCAAACTGCTGCCACACTTATTAGCTCAGTGTGGCCACGTGGGCGGCCTCTAAAAGAATGAGATAAGACTCAGAGGTGACAGAAGGCCTCACAGAGAAGTTTTATTTGGTTTTCTTCAGAGTAAGGCTATGAAGCTATCTGGGAGCCCTTGTGCTGATGTTTGGTTAGAGGGTGTCACAGGCACAAATTATGGACAAATTTAAGGGAGAAGAAAGCACACGAGAAATGCACAAAGCCAAATTGGGGACATTTTGACCAACTTTGGCAATGGGAATGAGAGCTATTGGATGACTTGTGCTAATTCTCCTGGCTTTTCTGCAGAAGAGTGAAAAATATAGGCCCCTATGACCACTCATTCTTATCTTAACAAAGTGGTAGATATTTTCTTTAAATTAAAAAACGATTTCACCCAGAAGATTATACCAATTTTAGGAAAAGTCAAACATGGGGTTTCATCTAGTTAACGGTGACCTTTTAAGACAGGAAGAGAAGAGACCACAGGGAGCTAGTACAGATATTACCCATCATTTAATTCTTGGCTGACATTTCCCCTTCTTACTAAGTCACTTAATTTCCCCTATTATTTGGGTTGTCTCAGCCTATTAATGATCTGAGGCAGCCATGACTCTTCCTCAATTGTATTTAATCAGACCAAGTGCAGCATCCTTTCCCATAGTTAATGAAACCACACACCGAAAAGGAAAACAGTCTGCACAGATTGTATGTCTATGACATTAACTGTTACTGAGCAACTAAAACTTTCACCTACCTCCCACCATTGCAGATTCCCTGAACAATCACTCTCTCTTATATTCCTTTCCAAGCAAAGGCAAAAACAGTCCTATGGTTTTGCTTCCAATAGCAAGACTCAGCTATGTTGCTGGTATAGTGCAAGCCTCCTTGTGGTCAGCCGCATGCACACTGATTTAAGAGTAAAGCTCACTAGCTGATTCCAGCAGACCAGACACTGGCAGAGCAAATGACTCAAGAGGGCTTCACAGTGACCATTTGAAGAAGGGTACATTCAGGCAGGCTACCTGAGTGGGGCAGGCTATGGGACAAAGCTGTCAGCCTCAGGGAATCAAAACACACACACAGTAAAAGAGAGGTTGAACATTGTATTAGTTAAGAACAAATTGAGCCATTTTTACCTTCCAGAAGCAGAAAGTAAAGTTTCCAGCTGTGTCACTATAACCCATTCATGCCCACACACTTGTTTTAGTGTCCTTTGAAGGTGAGGATACTGCTGTATTTTCCAAAATGTACAGCCAGCCAGCCAGCCAGAGACTCACACATATAAATGCAGTGGATCTTGCTACATTGGAGCAAGCTGTATGTGAAAGACATACAATCACCCAATCTAGTCAATGGATTGGCTGCCTGGTTTGAGGAACAATGGAGTATTTTTAATGGTTGCCATCACTGTAGTGTAAATTCTTTAAGTACGTTTATTACCTTGCGCCATAGGCAATGCTGAGCTCATCCAGTACGCTACTGAGTTTCACCTGAAGTTCTTTGAGAACAACACTAGCGTCAGAATCCAGCTGGAAAGAGATTATTGAGTAATGTTATTCTTCTGCATTATTCTCACATGCAGTCTATTACAGTTACAATTAATGGATTAGGCATTACATACATTCATTATACTACACTACTAGAAAACAAATATGGAAACACCAACTAGAATAGGAAATATTCAATTAGCCATAATGTCCAATTATTGTAGCACTAACAATGCAGTATAAATTGTTCAAATGAAATAAGAAAGAATTACCTTACAAGAAAACAAAAGAGTAGCATTAATGGTACTATGGGATTGGTATAGGAAGTGTTAACAGTTCACAAGATTATTAGAATTTCAGAAATCACCTCAGCAAACGTTGTATATGCTAGCGATAACAAGAGGATCATGTATGAAAAGGTCGAAGGTGCTTGTTTTAATAACCACTTGGTTTTATTTTTTTGTATGTATTACTCTTTTGTAGGTGGCATTTTTAAAATTTACATTGAAGGTGTTTCCAGAATGTTTCCATGAATGCAGCTTGGACTAGAACATCTGGCAATGAGGATGATGGCTTGAGGACCACCCATGCTGCTTCTACTTATAGGACAAGAGGGAGGGGAATCTATTAACCTTTATTCCTTCATTGTATTCCTTAAAGCCACTAAGACACACATTGGCCCAAAAGAGCTTCCTCTCAAGCATAGTGCAATACAATTCTGTGGAGGAATCAGGAAAAAGTGCTGTTGTATCTTTAATACAGGTTATTTCTCACCTTAGGGGGAAATGAGGGAGCAGGAGAGAGAATTAATTTTACATTTACATCTCTTCTCAGGTACAGGTCTAGGGATCCATGCACAGACATTTTACCTGTAATGCATTCTTTTTCAAATCTCTATCAGAAATCATTTTAAATAATCCCTTGAAATAAAAATAAATGTAGATTTTTGTCCCCTCGAATCTTGGAATTTAGAAAAAAAATAGTTTGTGACCATCATAGGATACAACTGATTAAAAGAATGTCAGCATAGTTCATTTTAATATCAATTAATAACTGAATTCCTCTTCTTTGGTTAATCTACATTAGAATGTGATTGAATAATTTTTAGTGATAATTGTCACATATTGCACCCAATCCTGCAGTAATTCCATACGCAGAAGTCCCAATGATTTCAAAGGAAATTTTGCATTTGGAGGAAATACATAATCGTGCTTGTCTGTGATTGTATTTATTTTTTGTTTTATTTATGAATGGGTTCATTACTGTAGTTCCTGAGTGCTTCAGAACACCTTTGTAAAATTATTATCTGCATTTTAGAGGTGGGGAACCTATGGTACAGTGCAGTTAGGTGACTGAACCAAGATCACACAGGACAGCAGTGACAGAGCACAGACAACAACCCAGATTTGCTGTGTCCTAGTCCCATGTTAACCAAAAGACCACCCATCCTCTTCTTATGGTGAATGGGTGCCTCCAAGCCACTCAATCATTTTATCTCTATATTTATTTTTTACAAGCACAGACAACTAGAGAGAATAATTTTTTTTAACAAATGTCTGAAATAGTGAAAGAGTGGGGTTACTATATAGGCCACAGTCCAGCAAAGCCTGCACGCAACTATGAACACCAGTAGTCCCATTGAGTAGGGCCTCTGGGGGACTACTTATGTGCTTAAAGTTAAGAAATGTATACACATTGTCAATTTGATAATACAGCCAAGGGAATGTAAACAACCAAGAAGTTTGTGAGCTCAAACCAAAACCCTAGAAGCAAACACCTCTGAAGCTTGGAGAAGTTCAAGTGGACACAGATCCAAACTTTGCAGTTGGTCCTCCCTCTGTAACAGGCTGAACCAAAAGTCTGGATGAGGAAGCCTGGACTCAAACCTTGTGGCTTGGACCAATCTTAAACTTTTTAAATCTGAGAAACTCATTAATGTTGCTCTGATATTTACTATTGGACAGTTCAGAGAGGTCTTTTACCTCTCCTCTTCCTGGTGATGATGTTTTTCCTACAGTAAAACACGGTTTTACTGACAGTGCAAACTTCTTCCTTAATGATCTTTTTCTTTAGTAAGTATGGCTGGGAAAAACAAACTAATCTCATTGAATAATTCATACTGGGAATCAATATTAGAGTTGGCTGAGTAATGCAAAGAATTTTCTGTGACTAGTTGCTCACTATATAGAAAGGAACTTGATTAAGGCGTTGCATCACCTTTGTTTTCACTTTTTGCAAACATCTGAGTGATGGATCTATACCCATGGAAAAAAGATTTTAAGCACATTCAATATTCACCTGGACAATGGGAGCTGCAGGAAGTGGGGGCCAGCATGTCCCTGTGGCCCGTGCCGCTTCTTGCAGCTCCCAATGGCCAGGAACAGCGAACCGCGGTCACTGGGAGCTGCAGGGGACCGTGCCTGCAGAGGGTCAATGTAAACAAAATGTCTCACGGCCAACCAGCGGATTACCCTGATGGGCCGCATGCTGAAGGCTGCCGACCCCTGTGACATATAGTAAATATTAAATTGTACATATGAGTATTCACATTGAATACGGTATATTTTATATGGAACAGGATATACCAGGTAGGCAGGGTTTTCAAAACCCCTTGCCAGAGCCCTGGCATGCAAACAAAAAAGTTAGAAAACCATTTTATCCCACTCTTTGCAGCTAAGATCACAAAGTCTAATGCAATTACGTTGAATGAGTGGTTGTTATGATAACCAATAATTACAGACCAATAAATGTAATGCACTTACTAAATTTATCTGGAATAGGATACTGCTTGGCCAAAATGGTTTTGCTGGTGCAAATGCTAACTTTTGACTCTGTACTGATCTTAGACTATTTAAAGAGTGTATGCAAGTTTTAAAATTCTTAGCAGATGTCTGTGCTTTCAAAGTTCAGGAAAAAGTTTGTGCATGCAAAACTGGAGGTCCATGGATAGAAACTCCAGCTTTCTGCATACTCATAGGCCATGCTTATCAGTGCAATGTCATTCAAAGGAGTGGAATATGAAGAGTTAGCAACTTGGTTGGATATATGTTATACATTTATAGGCAATTCAATGAGCTCAGGATTATAGGATTACAAAATTTGGAGGTGCCATCAAGTTATTTTGGTTTAATAACGGTGAAGACTCCATGGGACAAAACAATAATCTGGGATATAGCCAAGATGTTCACTTTTCACTCACTTTATCTCGGGCTCTTTGAATGCCAGCCAGGTCCCCGAAGCAGACTTCGACTCCCTCAGGGAACTGATGGGCAAGGTCCCCTAGGAGAATAACATGACGGGGAATGGAGTCGAGGAAAGATGGCTGTATTTTAAAGAATCCTTATTGAGGTTGCAGGAACAAACCATCCCGATGTGTAGGAAGAAAAGAAAATACGGCAGGCGACCAGCTTGGCTTAACAGTGAAATCCTTGCTCGTCTTAAACACAAAAAAGCAGCTTACAAGAAGTGGAAGATTGAACAAATAACCAGGGAGGAGTATAAAAGTATTGCTCAGGCATGCAGGAGTGAAATTAGGAAGGCCAAATCACACTTGGAGTTGCAGCTAGCTGGAGATGTTAGGAGTAACATGAAGGGTTTCTTCAGGTATGTTAGCAACAAGAAGAAAGTCAAGGAAATTGTGGGCCCCTTGCTGAATGAGGGAGGGAACCTAGTGACAGAGGATGTGGAGAAAGCTAGTGTACTCAATGCTTTTTTTGCCTCTGTCTTCACAGACAAGGTCAGCTCCCAGATGGCTGCACTCCGCAGCACAGTATGGGGAGGAGGTGACCAGCCCTCTGTGGAGAAAGAAGTAGTTCAGGACTATTTAGAAAAGCTGGATGAGCACAAGTCCATGGGGCCGGATGCACTGCATTCGAGGGTGCTAAAGGAGTTGGCCGATGAGATTGCAGAGCCATTGGCCATTATCTTTGAAAAATCATGGCAATCGGGGGAGGTCCCGGATGACTGGAAAAAAGCTAATGTAGTGCCCATCTTTTAAAAAGGGAAGAAGGAAGATCCGGGGAACTACAGGCCAGTCAGTCTCACTTCAGTCCCTGGAAAAATCATGGAACAGGTCCTCAAGGAATCAATTCTGAACCACTTAAAGGAGGGGAAAGTGATCAGGAACAGTCAGCATGGATTCACCAAGGGCAAGTCATGCCTGACTAACCTAATTGCCTTCTATGATGAGATAACTGGCTCTGTGGATGAGGGGAAAGCAGTGGATGTGCTATTTCTTGACTTTAGCAAAGCTTTTGATACAGTCTCCCACAGTATTCTTGCCAGCAAGTTAAAGAAGTATGGGCTGGATGAATGGACGGTAAGGTGGATAGAAAACTGGCTAGATGGTCAGGCTCAACGGGTAGTGATCAATGGTTCCATGTCTAGTTGGCAGCCGGTATCAAGTGGAGTGCCCCAAGGGTCGGTGCTGGGGCCGGTTTTGTTCAATATCTTCATTAACGATCTGGAGGATGGTGTGGACTGCACCCTTAGCAAGTTTGCAGATGACACTAAACTGGGAGGAGTGGCTGATACGCTGGAGGGTAGGGATAGGATACAGAGGGACCTAGACAAATTAGAGGATTGGGCCAAAAGAAATCTGATGAGGTTCAACAAGGACAAGCGCAGAGTCCTGCACTTAGGACAGAAGAATCCCATGCACTGCTGCAGACTGGGGACCGAATGGCTGGGCAGCAGTTCTGCAGAAAAGGACCTAGGGGTTACGGTGGATGAAAAGCTGAATATGAGTCAACAGTGTGCCCTTGTTGCCAAGAAGGCTAATGGCATTTTGGGTTGTATAAGTAGGGGGCATTTCCAGCAGATCGAGGGACGTGATCATTCCCCTCTATTCGGCACTGGTGAGGCCTCATTTGGAGTACTGTGTCCAGTTTTGGGCCGCACACTACAAGAAAGATGTGGATAAATTGGAAAGAGTCCAGCGGAGGGCAACAAAAATGAGTAGGGGGCTGGAGCACATGACTTATGAAGAGAGGCTGAGGGAACTGGGATTGTTTAGCCTGCAGAAGAGAAGAATGAGGGGGGATTTGATAGCTGCTTTCAACTACCTGAAAGGGGGTTCCAAAGAGGATGGATCTAGACTGTTCTCAGTGGTAGAAGGTGACAGAACAAGGAGTAATGGTCTCAAGTTGCAGAGGGGGAGGTTTAGGTTGGACATTAGGAAAAACTTTTTCACTAGTAGGGTGGTGAAGAACTGGAATGGGTTACCTAGGGAGGTGGTGGAATCTCCTTCCTTAAAGGTTTTTAAGGTCAGGCTTGACAAAGCCCTGGCTGGGATGATTTAGTTGAGTTTGGTTCTGCTTTGAGCAGGGGGTTGGACTAGATGACCTCCTGAGGTCCCTTCCAACCCTGAGATTCTATGATTCTATTAACATAAATTTCAGCGGCCCTGTAGGGGGGTGGCACCCCGCTCCTGCCCTGAGGGGCTGAAAACAGCCCAGGAGAGGGCTATTTCTGGAACAAGCAGCCCCAGGCTGAGTGGGAAGGCAGGCTCGCTCAGCTGGGGCCATGCCCCAATTAAGGCTTAGCTGGCCCTTATAAGTGGGCAGTGAGCCAAGAGCAGAGACACTCTCTCTGCCTTTAGAGGGAGAAGGGCTTGACTGCAGGGACCTGAGCAGGTACCTAGGGTGGAGCAGGGTTGGGGAAGGCCAGAGGAGCTGGGGAGCTCTGGCCTGAGAAAACCCCAGGCTGTGGCTTAGGGTTAGGCCCAACTAGGTACTGGGGTTGCGGGGGCAGCCCACAGGTAGGCTGAGGCAGCAGGTACAAACCCCCTTTGCCTGTGTTGAGTGGCTTATACTGCAGTCTGCCCGAGGGCGCGGGGGCTAGCTGTGACTGGCAGTAGCCTACGACTGAGGTGAGGTGGGGATAGTGGGTTGGGGTTCCCCTGGGGAGGGGAGACCCAGATCTGGGGGTATTGCTAGGGGGCAACACCCCAGTTAAAGGGGCACCGGGTCCTGGGAGGGACACGGGCCAGAGTGGTCAGGCGGATCACTGGCCTGCAGAGGGCGCCCCAGAGGCTGGTGAGCTAATTCCCAGAAGAAACCAGCAGGAGGTGCCGCCGGGTGACTCCAACCCTGTCACAGGCCCTCAGAGAGCAGTCAGTTATTGGTGGGATGCAAAATGACCCAGCCATGCTGCATTCACCCCACCCATGCCTACTGTTGTGTTCACAGGGTGGGTGTGGGTGTGGCCGAGCAGCCTCTATGGGTTTGTCTACACAGAAAAGAAAAAACCGCGGCTGGCCTGTGCCAGCTGACTTGGGCTCATGGGCCGTGAGGCTGTTTCATTGCTGTTTAGGCTTCTGGGCTTGGGCTGGAGCCTGGGCTCTAGGACCCTGTGGGACGGCAGGGTCTCAGAGTTTGGGATCCAGTCTGAGCCCGGCAGTCTACACAGCAGTGAAGCAGCCCCACAACCCAAGCCTAGTGAGCCCGAGTTAGCTGGCATGGGTCAGACGTGGGTCTTTCTTTACTGTGTGGACATACCTTATGGCTCCACACTTTCAAAGGCTCCTCCTATGCACAGGGCTGATCCAGTGGCTGGCTAAGATGGCTTTCAGGAAGTTTTGAATTAGGGGAGTGGTGTACAGCAGCCCAAAGTATATCAGCACATCAGGTCATTTATCTTTTATGAATATGTCAATGGCCTGGTGTGGTGGCGCGTGCCTGTAATCCCAGCTGCTTGGGAGGCTGCAGTTGGCGGATTGCTCAGGAGTTCTAGGCTGCTGTGCGCTATGTCAATCGGGTGTCCGGTGCTACTGACAGCCTGGCCAGTGGGTAGTTGGAGGACTGGCTAGAACAACACGTCTGACGTGTTGTGATCGGCGCTCTCTCTGTGCGGGCTGATAGACCGATCGATGACAGTGAATATGTCAATCCATTTGTTTGTTAACATCCAAAGCACATGTTGCCTCACTAAAAAACCAAAGTAACTTAAATAACAACGTTCGGTGGAAATGGGAAGCAATTACAGTGCATTACTGTCATTTCCTTAATTGTTCTAAAACACTCAAATCCACGATGCGACTACATTTTGAGACAGTGGCACAATACTGACAATATAAAATCACAACAATCTTACAAGAGTTTTTGTACTTTCAACAAGTTGTACTGATGTGTGGTATATAACATTTGCGTTTTTTTAGGGAAGTTTTTATGTAGGGAATGTACTCTAGCAAAGCCAGAGTGTTCTGAATTCATGGCACGGACAAACCGCAAGGCTTGTGCTGGTTTGGTATTATAGGACAATCTACACAATGTAATAATAACACCTAGTTCACACAGAGCACTTTTCATCAGTCAGTGTCAGAGCACTTCACAAAGGATGTGTCTCATTCTACAGATATTGAAACAGAGGCATGGAGAGATGAAGCGACTTACCCCAGGTAACAGTAGTGGAGTGGTACAGCCAGGAATAGTACCCAAGTCTCCTTAGTCTTGTGTTCTATACACTAGGCCACACTGTCTCCTAATAGAGCAGTAACCAATCAGGCAACTTCTTTGCCCATACACAATGTTGTTGCGGATGACCACATAAATGCCCAGACATAAGTGTGAAGATACTATAGGGAGCGGTGCGGAATAAGAACACAGACAGATAGAAGAGTTTTATAAAACCCATGCAAGTTTTTCTTGTGCTAATGTTACTGGTACTAACATTTTAAGGAGACTGACTCCTACACTTTCAGAGTTGCATAGACTTCAGCTGCCATCAAATGATTGATTTCAAGGGCCAAAGTCATCTCTGGAGTAACTTTGTTTACCCCTGATGTCATCCTCCTTTGAGTTCAACAATCTGAGTGTAAGAAAACGATCAGAACTAAACACTGAAGTGAGGGAAGTGAGTGACTGAATCCTGGGCAGTTCTGAAATTTACAAGTTTGAATGCAGACAGGATTATAACAGCAAAACCTGGTGGGTCAAACACCTTTTGATATTGATCATCCACCACATTCAGAGGGTATTGCATAAGGAGTGGTGGATATCCAGAAATCAGGTATCTGGTATAGGTTTTTATTCTTTATCAGGTGATGAAGTCTGGTCTGATGCGCTGCTGACAGTTTGGTGGAGATGGAAATGAAGTCCAATGATTATCCCCCTTTTAAGGAAAAGAGTAAATTATTGGTGGAACAGACTGTCAGAGAGAGAAAACAAAATGACCAGTAGGCCTTAACTTTTCAAATCTATTTAAAAAATGGAACATGAGTGCATGACCCATTCATTCCCCAACTGCTTGGTTCCATTCATAGTTCTATGCAGTGTGTGGGCTGGATCCTGAAAGAAATCTGTAATTTGATTACTTGTTAAGTGTCGTGGCCTCATTACCATACAAATTTTGTATCAGCCATGGGAATGGTTGTTAACAGGTTAACAGGTTAACCTTTTTTTCTACCAATTCTTAATTTACATAATATTCCCATCTTGATAAATATTTCTGCCTCGTTAGCTCCTTAAATAATACAGTTCTTTTTTACCCAAAACAGAACACAGTTACTTAAAATTAGTTGGCACATTTCATAAAGTCCCATTAATTCAAGATTACTAAATATATCATTAGTGGTTGGACTATTTCTGAATATTAAATATGGGCAGAATAAATTTGCAGAACAACTAAAAAATTTAAGCAATATTTGTACATCTTTATTTGATTTCAAGATAGTACCCACCTAAAACTGATACAAAATTTTAAAATGTCCAAAGCTTGGAAATGTGTCAAAGAGCCCGTGAATTTTGCATGGCTGCTTTCTACATAATGGGTTAGCTATTCCCATCTGAAATTTAACCTGAACCAACATGTGCTAGTAAGGAGACAACCTTGTTAATTGTAAATTTGCTAGAGTTTGCACAGGAAACTGCAGGATGCACATTTTTTTAGGACTCCGTAGAACCTTTGATTTTCACTAATAATTTAGCAATTTATACTAAAACAAACAGGTATGTGACAGTCGGTATCCTTATGTTCACCACTTTTACAAGACAATGATAAATTTCATACAAAGTATTACTTGTGAGGTATCATTTGAAAACTCAATGTGCCAAACATCATTGTTCTGGTAAAATACGTGTGGCAACATTGTATGTAAACTTATAAAATTCAACTGTATAAGACATGTTCCAAGTCTGGGAAACAGCTTCAAACCAATTCCCCAGAGAGAAAAGGCTAGCCAGCAACCCAGCCAGGTGTCACCATAATCAAATGGAGTATCACTTGGCCATTCTTTGGCAGGAAGAAGGTTGTGAGCGAGAAATTTACATCTTGGCAATGGAACAGCTGGAAGTTCTCGTGCAAACAGATTGTTGCGTGAACCCCAGCTGGAAATGATTCTCAAAGAGGAGGAAGAGCTATAAAAATGAGGAGCAGAGGCTCCAAATCACCTCTCTCTCTCCCCTCATCTCTAGTCACGGTGTCAACAACACTTGAAAGACAAAAGAAACATCATTGAACTGGTCCTGGCTGAATGAAATCCAGCCAGATTACTGTAAGTGTCTGGTGGGAGAAACCTTTTTGCTTTAAATACACTTAGCTTGTTAAGTTAGGCATTAGCTTGCATTTTACCTTTTATTTCTTTGTAACCAATTTTGACCTTTATGCCTAATTACTTGTAATCACTTAAAATCTAGCTTTCTGAAGTGTTTGAGGAACTCCATTTGAGATAACAAGGTTTGTGTAGTTCATGACACAAACTTCTGGGGGAAAGTCTGGGACTGGAATTTTGCAGTATAATGCAAGGGTGGTAGGCTGGCTGGCTGAAGCCCTCTTGCAGTATATCTGGGGGTAACTGACATGCTGAAGGCTGTGTGAGAACAAACTAGGAGTGGCTGCTCTCACAGTGAAGCTGTGTAAAAGGCACCCCAGGTTAGAGAACTGAGAAGACATAGCTATCTAATAGCCCAGATTGTACCCTGGGTAATGTGACAAGGTGCTAAAACGAACTATCCTACATATGTGGTTTCTTACACCTGCCTATTGTGCTTCAGTTCCCATTCTCTTACCCCTTTTTTTCCACTGTGACAGATTAATCTCGTTTTGTTTAGGGAGCATCTTTTTTTCCCCCAATACCCTTCTCAGTGGCCTAATTTGTATTTCTGCAATACAGATATGTATATTGTTCTGACAATTTTATGTTTATGGCTTGTGGCTGAGTGCCTATTTTTCTCTGTTTATGGAGCTCTGTCAGTTCCAACAGTCCTGCTTTGAATGTGGGGATTGTTGTTTTATTGTAGGGTTTTCATTGCACTGTTTGACAGGCAAACTGGTTGAACACCCTTTCATGATGTAGACTTAGAGATTAACAGCTTTCAATTTTGTATAAAATTAGTTTTGCTTTAATCAATATAAGGTCTTGTTTTCTGCTGAAAATCATATCTGTCTTGTGCCTTCCATGAGCTCAATGGGAAACTATTTTCACCTTTCTAGGAAACCATTGACAGGCTTTATTGCATTTTGTTTCGTTGGGCTGGTCCACACTGGGGCCGGGGGGGGGGACGGGAGATCGATCTAAGATACGCAACTTCAGCTACATGAATAACATAGCTGAAATCGAATATCTTAGATCGATTTCAAAAGTACTTACCGCTGGTCCATACCGCAGCAGGCAGGCTCCCCCGTCGACTCCGCTTACTCCTCGTGCGGAGCTGGAGTTCCGGAGTCGACGGGGAGCGGCTCTGGGATCAATTTATCGCGTCTAGATGAGACGCGATAAATCGATCCCAGAACATCGATCACTACCCGCCGAATCGGGTGGGTAGTGTGGATGTAGCCTTTGTATGTATTAGTTCAATAAGGCAAACTGGCCAGTAGAGTTTGTTCTTGGAAAGTCTAGGGGATTCAGAATTCCAATTCAAGGAGAAACGTTTTAGTGGCACTCCGAAAAGGAAAAAAGTTGAACATGAAGGCACTTTCCTTCAAGAAATTCACTTGACAGGAAAACATAACATTGAATATGGGCTACGCAGGCAAAGTATTTTATGCTTCACTTCATCACTGAGGGCAAAATCTTGAGTTCTTTATTCATTCCTTATTCCGGGTAAACTCCCTAAACTGAACAAGGACTTGACCTGAAATTCATCCCAAGGCCTAATTTAAGACCTTAATGCAGGACTTAAAGGATTTTGTGCCCTTTTTTACTACTTTATGGTATAAAAGGGAGACAGAACTGTTTAAAGTTTTTTTTATTGCTTGTGTTTTATCTTATTGATAACAGGAATGTCAAATCTGGTCTTCTCTGATTTTGCTAGAGAACCAGTAGGAGGTTTCAGTGATGTCTATAAGTTTAATACCTTTAATAGATGGGCTGAGCATATGGAATCTCTATAAACCCTTCCTTTATCCAAAATATTAATTAGTCTTTTAGGCTGAGTAGGTCTTATGAAAAACATTTTAAACGGACACTAAAAATCCTCTCCCCTCTCAATTGCTCAACTTTCATTCTATTGGCTCTTGCAATGGCACCATTTCATTAGTTCAACAGTCATGAAGAATATTAATCTAATAATGTTAAATCAATGGAATGTTTAGCATATTTTTAGGTTATGGACAATGAGAATGACTTGGCCATTTACAAGATTTGTAATGGACTGGTGACCATTTATCTAATAAATCAACCTAACTTTTCCTAACATGTAGCTATGGATAGTAATGATTAGCTGCTTTTCACAGTCTAGCTTTGAATGTTTAACAACATTACCGTTTAAATAAGCTTTATCCCCAAGGAAAATACTCCAGTAGCAAAGCCACCACAATTACAGTACTTGAAGAATGCGCAACTAATAATCTACAGTGGAGATGCACATTGTTGTTGTTATTTGTAGGGCAGTACTGCCCAAAGGTCCCATTAACGGAAACTGCTAAGAGCACAGTTCCTAAATGTTGGTATCTCAGGAGACAGCACCCAAGATCTCCTATGTAAGCATGCACTTCATGCATCACCACTGTAGTTGTTTCATTTTCCCTCTTACTGGGTGTGTCTATATATTCTGTCTCCCAGGGGAATCTCCTTGGCCTATTTCCTGCTATACTTGGATGTAGCTCCACTTTAAAAATCTCAAACATTCCAAGGGAAAACTATAAAAGTTAGAGGGCCACATATACCACTCCTGCAAAAAAAAACCATGAAAAAGGGACACAGGAATCAGGAAAAGCTGTGGATTTCCCATCGCTGAGTTTTCAGAGAATCATCTCCCTCAGGGGAGAGGGTCTTTAAGGGGCACTGACTGGTTACTGGGAGGCCAAACAGGATCCGCAGCAAGACCTGATAACTTTAGAATCAGGGCGGTGCAAAGGAGGAGCTGGTACATCTGTACTAACCCCCTCCAGAGGGTCATCTGCATGAGTTAATGCCTTCTTAGGTAGTATGGACTCTGTAGAGTTGGGTGCTGTGGATGATGGCTGATCTCCTATTCCACTCCCTTCCATATTAGCCTTGCCCCTAAAACAGCTCTAATGGAGGGAATTCTGTGGGGACCCACAGAAAAGAGGATGGTTCCTTGGAGTCATGCGCCTTCCCTCTCTCCTCCAGGAGAGATCAGTTGAATCTCAGTTCCTTCTGTTCACAGTCTGGGCCAGAATTAATTACACTCTCTATTATGGAGCTATACTAAGTCAACACCCAAACCTTAGTGTGAGCTACCTACATCACTCAGGGGTGTGAAAAAAGGATGTGTGCTAGACTGTTATAAATCTCTTCAAAACATATTTTTTAGAACAAAACATATTTTTCAGGTAAACAGTTCTCTTGGGGCAGATCTAACCAGGCAAACTCAACAATGAAAGAATCCTGCTATACTGAAAGTGAAAACCATTTACTGCTCTGGGAAATGTAAACTCAGGTGTGGCTGTTTCTGCCCAAATTGCTGTTCCCATTCTGCCTTTCCCGCATGTACCAAGAATGCACCTCAGTGCTTTCTTACAGACTGAAAGACCCTGCTCTGAGCAGATAATAAATGTGTGACTTTTGAAAAGGTGAATTTGGAAACATTCCCAGTATATGCAGTACATCTGCGTCTCTAATTTATGCCTCAGAAGATGAGCCTGAATATAGCAGCAGTGAAGATGATGATTAAAAAACTTGAGAGGAAGTTACTCTCCCTTTCTCTGAAACAACTGTGGGTAAATACTGGCCAGTCTTGAAAATACTAAATCAAACCAGTGAGCCAAAAATGCACATCTACATAGCACCCCGTGACTCAGAAGACTTATTCTAACTGTTCTCTCTTCCTGCAGTCTTAGCAGATGGTCCCTTGGCAATGGATCCAGTGTGGTTTCCAGTATATATGAATGGGGCCAGAAGAGTATTTGGAGCAGGAATTAGGCACACTATTGGGTTCTGAGAGTTACCTTGTTAAAGCCATTTTCTTTCTCTAGTAACTAGTGGAGCAGCTAGACTAAGACCATGTAGACACAACATATCATCATCATCAGTCAACGTATTCAAATTCTTGCATGAAACAATTTCAAAAAGCTTAGTGTTCCACTCTGATTATAATATGGGCCCAATCCTGCATGCCCTCTTTTGTAAGCATAACTCTTATTTGCTTTAGTGGGTGCAGTGCATGTGGAATATGAGTAATTTGTCATAGGCAGGGAAAAAAGTATAAACAAAAACATTTCGTTCTAGAGCCTTTAATTTCCACTTGTCCTGGAAGGAAGATTTTTTAAAAAAAACAAGAAGTCAGTGAATTTTAATGGAATTCACCCCACAGGGCAGTGGTCATTTTAAGGCGCCAGGATTGAGTTTAGTAAGTTGAATTTGGGCTGTCTGAATGTTGGCACCATAAAAACATATCCCATTTCAATGTACAATTCTGGATTTATTTCAGTGCATTCCACCTCCTCTAGGGATACCATTTTAAAAGCTCCAAATGAAGTGTGAGTAACACGACTCAATTTGTGCAGCTGAAATCGCCTGTGGATATGTCTATCCTGCAATTGGTGGTGCGACTGCAGCTAGTATAGGCACACCTGTGCTAGTTTGAGCTAGCATGGCTGAAAATAGCAGTAAAGAGGCAGCGGGGCAGGCTTCCACATGGGCTGTTCCCCGGAACCTAGGGTACACACTCACATCCATAGCCCACAACAGGGTCTGTGCCACATCATCATTCCAATGTTTAGCTATGCTAGTTAGAGTCAAGCTAGCAATCACACCTCCAATTACAGTGTATACAGGTTGAAATTCGTCCCTTTCCAGAGGTCCAGCATACTTATAGGCTATCCACCTGGTCCTGAGGGCACTGTGTGGGCCTTGGCCTGGGCTGGATTTTGCACACAATAAACTGAAAATATACCCCAAAGGTAAATCTCCTAAATGTTGACCTTACACTAATTTACTGAGTATAAGAGGTTTATATAAATAGTCATCTCTGTCACAAACTTCCAAAATAGAATTTTTAATGTGTTAAAGAACTTTAGTTCTCTAGCTTACAGAAATTTTTTATTTTCTCCTATTCAGCTGTGGAATCTATTAAGAATCTACAGTAATAAAAATTCCTGTAAATGCCCTATGTATTCTAGTTTCGCACTTAGTAGGTTAATTGGAACATTACTGAATGCATCACTCTATTTTGCACTTGCCAATGTGGGAAAAGCCTTTGTGTCCACAGAACTTTCAGTGCTATAGTCTCATTAGGCATTTTCTTTTTGTTTATTACATTCATACTTTACTTCCTTTCTGTGTTTTTCTTTAATGCGGTTCCAACTGCAGAAAATCATATTAGGAACGTGAAAAGTAGTGTTTCTTTTTGTTAATATCACTGACAGAAGTGGTTTGGGGTACAGCAAATCTAAATTTGTTTCTTTCAGAGATTACAGCTCTTACCATCCAGTGATATGTTTAACAGGTCTATCCAGCTGTATACTGAGGAAGGAACACATACTCCATGCCAGTATCCAGGAGCGGCGCCAGCTTTTTTGCCGCCCTAGGCGGCGGTGGTGGGAGAGGCTGCCGCTGGCGGCCGCTGAGGGACCTGAAATGCCGCCCCCTGGTCACCTAATGGTAGCGCTGGCCCTGCCAGTATCACCCAACAATAGCCAAACTAGTCCCCTTCATGCTTCATCCAAATGAGTAACACAACATAAACAGAGAGGAGTACAGTATCATTTTTCTATCCTTATCAATTTCGTTTCTGTCTTTGGGTCAGTCCAAAGCTTATGCATGTTCTTAGGCCCCAGCTGTGCAAGGAGAGCCAGCCATGTGGGCAGGTGTTTATCTGCACAGTTTTCTTTGCAGGTTCAGGGCCAGGTCCCACTTACATCCTCAAAATGGATGTTAAGTGTGACTTAGTGGTACATGGGATTTGAGGTGGCAAAAGGGTGAATGTAACCCTTTGAGTTCTGGAATACAGAGCAGTGTTTCTGAACTGGTGGGTTATGACCCCCTCCCTCGCCCCCCAGGGGGGGGGGAGGAGAGTTACAAACTAATCAGGGGCTGGGATTTGCTAGGCATTGAACATTTTATTACAATTTCAAGCAAAGAGAATCTCACTGCCCCCATGCCCTTACCCTTCAAGGTCCAGTTCTCTCTGTCGTCCACTTGAAACACAGACATAAATACATTATATAGGGTTGTTTTTACTCTTTTATAGTAAATGTAAGGATGTTGCACTTTTTTTTTTTTACTTCAGCTGAGGCAATGCCAACCCAAAATATGAGAAATACAGACAGAGTACATCCATCCATCTTAAGACTCACATCTTATATGTGTTTAATGTGTTTCATGTGTTAAACTGGGAAACTGAATCTGAACGCCCCCCCACCCCGGACTTGTGGAAGTTTAGATCAGTGTCCAAACTTCTTAACAATGAGGATTAGAAGTTGTATAGATAGTAAACAATAAATGGCAGGTGTTAGTCACTTCACTCAATGTACTACAGGATAAGTACAAGAAAGAATCCAAATAGAACAGAACAGAATGGCAAATCATCATTAGTCTTGTTTTGCATTTACTTCAGTGGGAGTTTTTCTGATTAAGCACTGAATAAAAACTGAGTAAGAGATATTTGTCCCATTATATTTAAAGATGTTAAAATTAAAGAATAAATATCACTTTAACACTCAGTGCTGTAACTAGGCATTTTAGTGTCCAGGGCAAGCAAATATATTTGCGCCCCTTAGCTTTTTCCCTCCCACCGCCATGGCTTTGCACCCTGGTAACACTATTAATGTATTTTAGGTCATCTTCTCTTGCACATTAAGTTGTATGCAAAATAATACAAGACAAGTATATTTTTAAGGACTGTCAGCATGTTTATTTCATGTATGCAGTATCACAGGTAAATCTACACGTTCCTGTAAAAGAGCAACCCCCAATCAATTCCTTAGCCAAAACTTGGCCCAATCAATTTACTTTTAATAATGAAAACACCACAGTTCTAAGACTAATGATGATTAACGGTTTACCATTGAATGTGTTATGTTCCTGTCTGATATGTGTTCTGTCACTTTCTAATAGTCTGTATTTTTCTTTGTGATATAACATTAATGATAACTCATTTTATCCCACATCAGGGCTCGCAGATCCTTGCTGAGGTTCAAGGAAACAAGATTTAG
The DNA here is from genome assembly GCA_037349315.1 of Chelydra serpentina. Lineage (NCBI taxonomy): Eukaryota > Metazoa > Chordata > Testudines > Chelydridae > Chelydra > Chelydra serpentina. Next base: position 15,330,543 of record JBAIAC010000033.1, read on the forward strand.
AAGCAGCACTGTAACAAACTTGACTTTTCTGCTCTATTCAATTACTTTTCTAGGATATGAGAGCATTGATACAGCAATTAATTTCTCAGTGTGTCAACCCTCATTTCTCATTTACTATATAACTTAATATTCAAGTAACAGAGATGGGGGGTTCGTAACTTACACAGACTATTTTCAGTGTTTTATGGTGTTTGAGACTAGCAACGCTATCAGAAACAGAGGAATTCTATAGAGAAATAATCTTACTGGTGCAATTCAAGCACATGAGTAAAATGGATGAATGCTATATAAAGTAGTGTAATAGGAAATAAACATTAGGTGGGTGAGTGTACTTTGTGAGTGTATTTGTTTTCAAGATGAGTAGCACAGGATGACTCAGGAGACTGGTAATAGAATTTTGGAGTCTTTCGAATTTAGGTCAGTGGATCAAATCAGAATGGGAACTAGATTGCAATTGTAGTTACAACACTGTAAATCTGCAGTAACTCTAGATTTTAGGCTGCAATCAGAATCTGACGATGGGTTATTAGTTACAGAAAGTCACTGAGGTTTGAAGGCAATTTGGTGCCTGATATGAAATATGCAGTTAGTCTCAGTTCTTGGAGAACAAATGCCAGACTGGATCAGACCTGAGGTCCATTTAGTCCAGTATCCTGTCTCTGACAGTGGCTAGAACCAGGTATTTCACAGGACGATGTAAGAATCTTGCAATAAGTAGATATGGGATAATCTGCCCCACACATTAGGTTAGCAACTGGTTTAGGCCCTGAAACATGAGGTTTAATATCCTTTTAATAATTTTGTTAGCATTAACTATTATAGCTCTGGATATTCTTCTTAGCCATATAAATATCCAGTCCCCTTTGGACTTTTGCTAAATTCTTGGCCACCACATCATCAGGAGGCAATGAGCACCACTGTCTAATTATGCATTGTATAAAAAAATGTATTTCCTTTTATTAGTTTTGATTTGCTACCTTTTAATGTCATTGACTGTCCTCTTGTAAGTGTGGGAGAGCGGAAGTTTCCTATCTACCTTTTCTAGACCATTTAATATATTTTTATCATGATTTGTATAGTTTCTAAGGTAACAATTTCAGTTTTTCCAATCTCCCTTCATATGCTTCCAATCATTCTGGCACTAATGTGCATCCTTATTGGACATCATGGACACCAGAGATTGAATGGGCATGATGGTTCTCATCCCTAGAGACAGGTCAGAGTCAAGGAATATTGGTGCAGCAGTATGGAGAAATTTACGTTAGTACTGCGGGTGTCCTTGGGATAGAGAACTTTGGAGTCCTGAAAGACTTTCACAAGTATTAAGTTCACTTAAAAATATAGTAAGTGAAATAAAATACTATTATTTTATATATTTATTATTTGTATTACCATAATGCCTAAGAGACCTAGTCATGGATCAGAACCCCATTGTACTAGACACCCATATAAGTGGAACAAACTGACAGTTCTGCTCCAGATAGCTTATAGGACAAGAGACAACAGATTGGCACAGACAGACCGGCAGAGAATACATGCTGTACACACCTCTTGTATGTCCATCTACTCCTGTAATGCAGTTTTTGTTCTTTTTTAAAATCACATGAAACTTTCTGATAAAAAGATAATTTAATTTTTCAGGGAGTCGTTGTCCCCCTTTCCGCCCCCCCCCCCTGCATTTCAGACATGAGTCAATTTCAGACGGAAAACAGGATAACCGTTAAGTCATAGAGGAATGAGGTTTAAAAAAAATCCAATTAGAAACATTTCAGCAATTGCTGTCTACAAACATTAATCATCAAGAGAAAAGAATGTAGCTATCTCCCACTACTTACACTTCTCTACCCTTCTGCCCTCAATAGCTCCTCCTTCCCCTTCCAAATTCTTGGTCCCCTCATACCAACACAAATCCATTCCCCTTTTTCTTGGCCTCCTTCCCCTTCCCTCTGGTGACTTCTGGTCTCCCTTTTTTTGCCATCCTTTTTATTTCTTGAAACTTTCCTTGTTACCACCTCCAGCCCTTTCACCCATTTTATTCAAACGTGACACCCCTTATCTACCCTCTTCCCTCTGGAATTCACACACTATCTCAAAAAAGATCATTGCCATCCACAACCTTTTTTTCTTATCTTGCTCTATCCATCTCCTGGCACAATGATTAGGTAAAGGGATAGCAGGAATAGTTGGGTTTTTTTTTTAATAAACTGATTGTATGCTTATCTCCTTTATAAGATACTTGTTCACTTAAATTTTTCTTTGGGGCAGGGACTGTGTCTAATGTCTCGTTTGGAAAGCACCTACCACATTCTGGGGAGCATCGTCATGCAGATGATACTTAATAATGAACATCTGAGTGAATAGTGGATCTGGTGCATCTGATTTTTAATGTCAACATGAAGCCGCACAGTTAAACCTACTGCTAGCATAATGAAGCAACAATACACAAATTAAACAAAAATAATTCAGATACCACACAGCAGATTTTTGTTTTCTAGTAAGAAGCTGGCTAATACACTTTTAGCACCCTTTATAATGAAGCATTGACAAAAATATTGCAGCTCTTCATTTCCCACTCCTTAAACAGAGAGAAAAATCTCTAAAATATGTAGAGACATGTAACAGCTATAAAATATGTAGAATCAGTAACGGCTATAAAAAAGGTTGCTGCTTTAGGAGGAATATTAGAGATGTACTTGAGTTGGAACAGAACATTCACCATCCCTATTTGTTCATGGGAAATAGGAAGAGTTCCACTTTTACACAGCTGAGCTGATTACATTTTACTGCCCATTTAACAAAAAGATACCAACAGTAAATCCACAGTATTTCTATAAACATTTGACGTTTTAGCCAGTACATCGTCCTACCATTGCTACTGTGCATTGACTCTGATTTTATCAGCGCTAAATGAATGGCAATTAATGTATTTTGGGCCTCATTCTAAAAAGGTGATGAGTTTTCTTAATTCTGACTGACTTCAGTATCATGGGAGGTGCTCTGAAACTGGCAAGATTGGCACCTTAAAATATTATGATACAGTTCCTAAAGAGATGAAGTATTATATACAGCTGAAAATTGATAAAACACCTGCATTTCATTCCAATTATGTATATGTAATTACCAATAACATGATCATTGCTAAGGCAATTGGATTTTGAGTACCTCACTCAAATCTTAAAGTCGTCTTTATTCAAGGAATAAAACAAGTTTTACAAAGCAACTTCATTTTCACAGAGCAAATCATTATTTGAAGCTTGGGATATGTCACATCATATTGTGTCCGTAATATCTTAAGTTACTTGACATAAAACAATGCACTGTGCCTAATATAGTGAACTTCAGCAAAGCATGATTTTCAGATATGAAGCTTTTAAAAATGCCTGCATGTTGCACAAGAGTCTGTCGGAAGCACTCGTTTTTTATACTGTAAATCATTTCTTTAGTGTTTTTTTAAGAGGAATTAGATTTATGTCTTCAGACCTTTGTTTTAGCTAAACAAGCATACATCACAATAAAATTAGAAGTGAAGAGCATTTTAAGGTTCACAGTTGTCCGGGGTGGGTTGTGAGCATTGACTTCACCTTCATGTTATTCTATCTAATAAAAATCAGGCTTTTAAATGGTTCTTGTATCAGTGTATAGTGATTCAGACTGGATGTAACAGTTTGAAAAAGAATACATTAATATCCATGTAATTAGCAACATCAACACTTTCCATGGAAGGTCTGTTCTGGATGGAAGATCTGTAAACCTTACTCATGTGAGTAATCAACTACTTCCAAGGAACGATTTGACGACCTGTTTCACTAAAGCACCTCTGCATGTGGTTATGTCCCATTAAAGTCAAAGGGACTTAAAGACATACTTAAAATGAAGCACATGCTTTGCTGAGTAGGAATGATTGCTGGAATGCTGCTTGAGTAGATTAGAATTACTCATTTGAATGAGATTTGCAAGATTGGAACTTTAGGTATTGAAAGTGCATTTAAAAGAATATATTTTACAACCTTCTTGTGGTTTATGGAATACTTTACACTATTTGCATATTGAAAAATTTAATGCAGCGTGTAAACTGAGTGCCAAAGCATAGTAGTTAGCATTACAGGGAATTATTAAATGCAAACATGGAAATTAGTAGGAAACTGTTCTTAGCCTTAGGAAATATAGTCAGGTATAATAAAAGATGCTTACTATCACAAACCTCATAAGAAAATCGCTCTCCTTCTTTCTTCTGCTCAGTGGATTGCAAGTCAAAGGCATTGGACAAAGACATGACACATTACAGACAAAGCACAAGGCACATTTTCTACAGAATTATGTAGATGCAAACAAAACAAACTGATACAAAAAACCAAAACAAAATATATTCTGATACGAACATTAAAATAAAGCTGGCACTATAGAATGCAACATAAAACATCCAATATTGGTTGAACTTTACAGATCATTAGCATGTTTCTATGAAAATGCATTACTTGTTTCCCCAGACATTCCCAGTGCATCATATAGTTATCACATGGCATTGCTTTTAAATAAAATATTATATTTTTTTCAAACTCTGTAATGTCTTATTTTTACATTTTGATTTTCTTGGCAAGCAGAAGCAAAGGCTGTGGATAGGTTGTGAACATACCGCTAATGATCTCTAAGTAGCTGTGCAGTGAATGCAGGGAATTAAAACCACCTACCTCTTTTCCTCCCATAGACTCAAACATTTTCTCGAGCTGGACTCGCAACTGCTGGATATTGTTCATCAAGATACAGGGCTATAAATAAAGTACAGCATGTATTGTTATATGAACAAACAGATACAAACAAACTAAAACATAACAGTTGAGAATGGCCAAAAAAGTATAAGTGAAGTGATTCAAGATTGCAATATCTGGTTCTGTTTTGCTGGAAATCAATCTTCCTATTTCAGCATAAAACGGATACATTTATGTACTACATTTGAGATCTCAGCATATGAATAAATCAGGCAATTCTATAACAAACTCTAAATTATTCCACAGGTGAACAATTCTGCAGTACTTTAAAAGTGCTTTAATAATCTAATCAATATTAGTCGCATAAACATGCCGTCATATTTTATTTTTAAAATACTATTGTTTAAAATTTTCACTTAAGCCACAGTCTTTTTCAAACTGTATGCCAAAAATCGAGGGAATCACACTGCAAAAGATAGCAAGTGCCAGATACAGAGATTAAATTAAGCGGATTATTTTGGAATTATGCAAAAAAGGTTCTACTACGGGGGCTTTGTAAATTCGTACGGCTTTATTCACTACTTTGTAATGTAAAAAAACATCTTGATAATAGAATTCTGTTTTGGTAGGATTACTGTTCCAGTGCATCTGCACATTACGTTCAAACCTTCAAGAAATGAATTTCTATAATGCATCTACACTTAAACCTCACAAGACGACGACGGGTGCTGAAGTGATAACAGCAACCCACATACATTTAAAACCCTTTTAGTTGGTAATGCAGCTCACTGTTGTCTGAAACATGGTTTGAGTAGACTTTAGTGTTCAGAAGAGCATTTAAATAATTCAGCATCCTACTCTATAAAATCTAAGGGAACTCGGGGTCAGAAAGGAAAAGGAAACTGGAAGAAAAAAATAGAAGATCCTTATCTAGTATTCTTAACCCTTTCATCACTCATCCTCGATAAAGTACACTACATTTTAGCACACTGTCCTGAGATTCTCATCTCTCTTCCTCCCCCAACAAGTGACTTGACCTCATGTAACTATTGAACCATCCTCCCCATCCCTGCCCACAAGAGGCAGCCACCCTATCCCCTTTATGTCCTGCTTCTTTTTCTATCTGCTATTGATGCTGGATGCTTAAGGATTGGGTCAGAAAGAATGTGAAAGAGGGCACTCAGCCCCAGTGAATTAGGGCATCTTGGATTACATTCCAGACAAAAGACCCCACCCCTAATTAGTTCCCCTAGGAAATAAACCTGCAAACCCTTGAAAATAGCCAGTTTCTATAGTGAATTATGTTTATTACATCCGTGCCAACCAAGAATGTAGCCCCTTTGTTCTAGGCAGTGCACAAACACAGAGTACTAGAGTCTGTCGTATCTTAAGGTTAGGATACTGCTGTGGTTGATATTTCCATAAAAGCATAAGCAAAGCAACAGGCTGTTAAAAGGCTGTTGACATTTCCTGGAAAATGTGAGAAACATTAATTTTAGAAATAATTCTGCTTATATATAGCCTAGTTCAGTGGTTCTTCAGCTGACATCTGTGGAACATGTGTGTCCAGGGAGCTACATCTGTTGTAATGGGGAAGCGTGACCAATCAAAACAGCGGGTAACCATCTCTGCCATCCAAGAAATTCCAGTTACTTGTGCATCAGTCTTCAAAAGAGCTCCACTGCTCATATTGCTCATATTGCTGAATGGGAACTAAAATTTGTTAATGAACCTTTCATTGTTGGGCACCCTTTGGTAAATATTTAACCGTGATCAAATCTGCAGATTACAGGGGCTCCTGTGAAGTTACATTGCTCTGGCTTCGGCTTCAGCCCCAAGTGGCAGAGCTCAGGGCCTTCGGCTTCAGCCCCATGCAATAGGGCTTCAGCTTTCTACCCTGGGACCCTGGATCCCAGCGAGTCTAATGCTGGCCCTGCTTGGTGGCCCCCCTGAAACTTGCTCATGGCCCCCCAGGGTGCCCTGGACCCCTGGTTGAGAACCACTGTTGTAAACAACTGCCAATGCTCTTGGCAATAAAGGAAGAGAGAAGCTAAATACAAAAACAAGTATCAGGTGAATTGTTCTTAATGAGACCGTTTTCAAAGTTTCTGCTGAGATCATATTGCTCATTAAGGGCCTGATCCCGCACCTGTTAATTCACTGGCAAAATTTCCATTGACTTCAATGAGAGTAGATCTGAGGCTCAAAAATGTTCCCAGCTTATTGCACATGTTGAACCTTAGAGTTCTATTTATGGAAACTTAGAGGAGTCAGACAGTCAAACAGATCAACACACAAAACTGAATACCAAGCACAATGCATAAAACTGAAATATGATCATAAACAGTGACAGGCTGTGGGGAAATAGGATGATACATTTAATAAAGAAATATACACCATAGAAAATGTACAGCTATGTCTGTTTATTTGAAAAGTTTGCATGTAATTTTATTGAATGGAATTAATAAAATGGTCCTAAAATAAATTTGATAACTTTGCACTTAACTACAATCATAAAGCAGTATTTACTTAAATATCTTATATCAAATGAAAGACAGGAGATGGCGTTTTGGTATAACTTGGGATCACCAGATCAAATGAAATGTCATTAATCTAGAAATATGAATTTCAAATAGATGATTTCTAATAAAAATAAGTTATCTTTCCATAAAGTCATTTGTTGTAATCCTTTCTGCCTTTTCTCTGTTACAAAGCCATAATGAGATTAATCTTAGCCAAAGCCTTAGCAAAGATTAGCGTTCCAGGGTGACTTCAGAAATCAATCACTTCAATGATTTAAAAAAATCCCATTGGATAGACTAAGGGCTGGTCCACACTAACTCCCCAGTTCGAACTAAGATACGCAACTTCAGCTACGTGAATAACGTAGCTGAAGTCGAAGTATCTTAGTTCGAACTAAAAGGTACTTACCGCGGGTCCACACGCGGCAGGCAGGCTCCCCCGTCGACTCCGCGTACTCCTCTCGCGGAGCAGGAGTACCGGTGTCGACGGTGAGCACTTCCGGGATCAATTTATCGCATCTAGACAAGACGCAATAAATCGATCCCAGAAGATCGATTGCTTCCCGCCGAACCGGGAAGTATAGACGTACCCTAAGAGGCAACACAAACAGTGAGATCTGATGACCTAACATTAAGTATCAGAATCCATTCATTGTAGAACACAGTTAATTTGATTTAATGCTAGGATTAATTTGAAATGAACTGTAAGTATAATACTACAAATCTTAATTCATTTGCACACTACACGTAAAGTGCAATTGTCTATGGCAACATGTTGGGCCAAACCCATATATAAACAACCATCTGGAGCAGGGCTGGATGACTGACAGACACATGGGGTCGAGGGGAGGGATAAGCAGGGGATGCATTCACTCCCACATCATGGGAGATACTCTGGCCCAAGGTATTTTCAGCTCAGTGGCTCCTGTGGGAGGTAGGGAGAATCTGTGTAAAGACACACAACACTGGCATGTGTCTATCTAGATCTACACTGATTGCTTATTTCTGCTACTTATGGGAATAGCTCACAAAATGAAGAACCTTGACTGAACCATGAAAATGCCCTGCTGGGCAAACTTATGACAACATGGTATTCTGGTATGTTGTGAACTGACTAACTGCGTTTCTTGGAATTATTACAGTATTGACTGCCAAGCCTGGCCTGCTGCTTAGTGTCTTCTTTCTGATGCAAGCAAGATTTAAGTATTGCCAGATGCAAAATGTGTGGAAATCTCCTTATGTATGTCTTTTTCAATATGTTTTCTGTAGGGGCTCCAAGGATGAAGATATTTGAAGTAGAAAGGGAGTCTGAAATATGACACATCCATATGAATAACATTCATTCCCTTGTAGAAATATTTATATAAAACCACTGCCTAAAGTTACAGGTTTCTAAACTCTCTCATTACTCAGTTTTATTTATTGACATTATATTAAATGTAACTGCATAGTAAGCAGAGTATATACAAGTCTTTTTCCCACCATACGTATCTCTGCGGTTTGGCAGAAAAATTAATATTTCAAATATTGTGTGTTGTGTTTAGAAGAGGAAGGAACCAAGGACTGTTTCTCTTTAGCTATTAGAGAAACAAGGTGGGTGAGGTAATATCTTTTATTGGACCAACTTCTGTTGGTGAGAGAGACAAGCTTTCAAGCTTACACAGAGCTCTTCTTCAGGGCTGGAAAATGTACACTGCGTACAGCTATTTAGCTATAACATATTTCTGATTTCTTTTGCTGTATATGCTGGTGACCTTTGGATTGTGATAATATCACGCTCCGGTGACAACGAAAACTTCAGGGTTTTTGAACAACAGCTTTTCATTCTCTCAAAATCATTTACTTTAGCTTAGTTTAGGATGTTGGGCCCAGTCCTGTCAGAAGCCAGGATTCTCCTCCAAGGTGCTAAACACCCTTAAGATGTCTAGACTTTAATGGGAGTTGATGTGCAAACAGCCTCACACAACGCCCACCCCATTCAGGGACTATTTGCTGGGACCAGTCCTTCTGCGCTCTGGGAGGATTTTCCTGTGTTCTGAGTTTCATGTGAGTGCTCTCTATTTGTCCTTTGCCAGTCCCCTGCAGTGCCAAATAGGACAACTTGGATGCTGTGGCTGGTGGCTAATAGCTCTGCTCCCTCTTTGGAAGGGACTGGAAGAGGGTTATTTACTGCAGGACTTTCCTGGCTTTCAGCATCATTTTGCTGAGCTGTCTCTCCCCCCGCCCCCGCCCCCGCAGTGGTTCCTGCACATCCGAATTTGTTATTGCTATGACCAGGTGTTCTGTGAGCTTTGAATTTCAACTGATCACCTTTTAGAGGTTGAGAAAGGATTCTCCAGGACTATAGACTAGCCATTCAGTCTGGGATTTTCTATCTTCCCAGAGCACAAGCAAGGCCCAATCTCTTGGGGCTGGAGAAACACTGTCCCTTTATAGCTATGTATTTGTCCCAAACATTGCTGTTGGTCCAGGAACAATTAACATAATCCCATACCTGTGCATAAAGATGTGACAGGATAAGGCCAGGTCCTGCACATGAGTTTGACTGGGTTTGAACCTAAATATACAGACAGAATGAGGTACTGATTGGGTTGCACCTCAGTTAGGTAGTACACAGTTATGGCATGTGCCAACTCCTGCTGTGGTACTCGTTGGGCAAGGCCCAGCAAGGACTTTCCTGGGTGTATTGGTCTTGATGGTACAGTAGTGACACTATACACTGCGTTTGCCGTGGGGGTGTTCCTTGGTTATGTTAAGTTGTTAATATTATTGTGACTCTTATTTAACTGCACTGTCTGTGTCTCATTTACTGCTGTGTCCGTCGGGCTTGTTATTCAAGAATTTTCTGCAGCCAACAAGACTGCACAATAGTTTACTATTCTTTTTCACTACAGCATGGACAAGGAGTAGATGGGTGGAGGTGAGGATGTGTCATATTACATTCATTTATCATTTATTGGGATTTAGGAGAGAATATATGATTCTGTCACACACAAAAACTTCCTTAATTTAGAGCTAAGGTTTTTGGGTGCAAATCCCCATCAACGTAATCACTTCAAATATAGGAAATTACCAGTTTCTTCCACACTTCTCTGTGCATAGTATTTCTCTCTTTAATATTCATTTCCCCTTTCCTTTCCCCACCCCCATCAGTTGTTACATTACAATGTAAGCTATCAAGGAAAATAGGTTATCCTCTGGGAAAAACCTCCCATTTTCCATTCATTTTCTTGCAATAAAAATGATCATATTTCCAGTAAATATAATAAGACCTCTAAGTGCACCTTTTAAAGACAGAGATATCAGAAATAATATTAGTATTTTTAAAATTTTACTTACCAAAATGTCTTTATCACAGTATGAACTGAAGTCATTTGAAATAATTGCAGCATACTGAAGAAGCACTTTGTTGATAGTCTGGGGTGGAAAAGGAAATGTTTAATTGAGATATATAATCATTTAACAGTCTCTGAAGAATTGTAAGTAAAAATACAAAATAGTATTCAAGTGAAAGTGGAGGCATGTTTTCAAAGCAGATAATATTTGTAAATGATAGAAAATTGTTCTGGATTAAATTTACAAAATTTTAGTTTGCATTTGCTTAGAAAATTGGAAAGGTCACATTTTAAATCCCTTCACAATAGATAATGTTTCTTTTTTAATGGATTGTAATTTTCTATAACAGAAACACTTTGCATTTAGTTATACTGACACTGAGAAGTAAGAACATTGAGGGGCTCTAGTTTGTGCATTGAGTGACATATACTAAGCAGAACGTTAGTGAGCTCAAAATCCTCTAGGGTGACAACCTACAGATTAAAATATAATGGAAAAATAGGAACCAAAGCAGCAATGTTTAAACCCCAGCAATGTGAATTTAATCCTCAACGATCACGTGAATATATACTTTGTTTACAGACTGAGAAAAGTTGTGATGAAAGCACAGAATTATGTGTAAATACAAACTATTTCATAGCCCTTGGCACTGTAATGGAATTCTAAAGCTTGCAAGAGTGTGGCAATCCAAGTAGAAAGTTGGCCTAATGCAATGTTCAATTTTATCAAACAGCAGATTAATAGTCTAGAAAAAATAGGTGGCTGATACCAGCTGTTCAAACTTGCCTTCAAACATTACTTTTGGCCTTTTACATAGAGAAAATTACTTTTGGCCTTTACCTGAAGTGTGATATTTCACTTCCACACAACACCACATTTTCCAGATAGGTTTATTATAACTATAGTTAAAGCTCTATAACAAACACTGCTTTTCAAGTATATATACAGTGATCACCCTGTATTAGCAGTATTACCTGTACTTCCTAGTAGTTATTATTCTGGGTGTTAAGGAAAATACTGTAAATACTCTGGTGATATTATTTAATTATCTAAGGCAACTGGCAAGTTTTTAAGGCCGAACCCTGTAAACTCAGCTGTTAATACATGCAGAAGGTTAGAACTTGACACACAAGGTCTCAGCAGTGGAGTCTATTTTCAAAAGAAAAACATGTTTAATCTTTGGCATTCAGAAAAATAAACATGTTTATGGTCTAAAACTTGTGACTCAGACCATAGAACCCAGAAATAACCTTAGGTTAACAAACAAAAGAAATGGCAGGTGAATAGCAGATGACGTAGCTTAATCACTTATGGTATTTTGAGAAACATAATGAGCAAAAGAAGAATATCTAGCTCTTGTATAGTGCTTTTCATCAACAGATCTCAAAGTGGTTTACAAAGGAGACAACCATTATTACCCCCATTTTACAGATGGGGAAACTGAGGCACAAAGCGGTGAAATGACTTGCCCAGGGTCACCTAACAATGTAGTGGCAGCTGGATTTAGAAACTGGGAATAGGACCTAAGTCTTCTGAATCCTGGTCCAGTTCTCTATCCACTAGGCCTTGCTTCCTGTCTCCCCTTCCAAAGCAAAGTCCACAGCTGGGAGCTCTGGGGAGGAAAGACCTATGAGAATTCCCTCCTAGAGTTCTTCCCCCATCATGCACTGCCAAATAGGCCACAGGGCCTGCTCCCTAGCCCTGCAGATCCTAGGGGATCAGTTGGAAATGAGGGTCTTTGTCATAGCACTGGCTCTGGCCCCTGATGGCCCTTGCTATCTGGCAATTCTATGGGATTGCTTTAACAAGTATAGAAGGTCATATCCTCTTCTGTGCTGAGCTGGTGATGGATGCCGTTGGGGTGTGGTAAGGTGGCGCCAAGTAAATTTTCCTCTCTCCAAACCTGGGGTTCTGGCCCCCCAGTCCCGACATATTCCTATCATGCATTCCCCATTCCTGACATTCCCCTTACATCAGAAGTAAGGGGAGTAAGTGGTGTAAAGTCAGCTATGCCTGCTTTATGCCAACTTAGGACATCCCCATTCTGGGGAATGTTTAGAAGCCTTTTTAGAGCTGGTTTAGGTCCCTTTAAGCTGCTCTGAAGATTAAAAAAAGGTCTTAGCAGGGGCCAAGGATCTGGCTCAAAATGTTGGAAGGATACTGTATAGCTAGAAATATTGTACAATAAAGTAGGTTAAGAAATCCTGGCTGATAGACCTTAAGCAGGGAGTATTTATCAGTGGTGAAACCTTAAAATGGAGAAAGAGAGGGCAACACAAGATCCTACAGAGATCAGCACTTTTCAGTGTATTCTTTAGCAATCCACAGAAAACGGAAAATCGTTGATTTTAAGTGACATCAGGGAATGAGAGATGAATGGGTCTTCAAGAAAAGCTTGTAAATTCACCAAGCTTCCAATACTGATGGATAGTTTGCCCTGCTAGGCTGTAAGACCAACATGCTGATGAGGTGGCAGAACAACAAACAAACAAAAACTCTGGAGGGGCTTCAACCAACAATGCTTTGGTGCCAAAACTATTCAGAACTAAGGCTCCAGATTTCTTCCAGCTATCCTCAGGGCTGGCTCCAGGCACCAGCAAAACAAGCTGGTGCTTGGGGCGGCACATTTCTAGGGGCGGCATTCTGGCACCGGCAATGCCGCCCCTAGAAATGTGCCCCGGCCGCCACAGCTCACCTCAGCTCTGCGCCGCCGGCTCAGCTTCTCCCGGAGCGGTGGCGCGCGAAACAGCTTTGCGCGCCGCCTCTCCCTCTCCCTCCCAGGCTTAAGAGCCTGGGAGGGAGGGGGAGAAGAGAACCCTAGTGGCCGCAACACTCGTCTCCCCCTCCCTCCCAGACATGCCACCCTCCCCGCCGGCGCTCCGGCCTGGGGAGAGCGGGGCCGCCGGCATGTCCCGCTCGCTCCCTGCCGGCCGGGGAGAGCGGGGCCGCCGGCATGCCCTGCTCGCTCCCCGCCAGTGCTCCGGCCGGGGAGAGCGGGGCAGCTTTGCTCCCCACTGGCCGGGGAGAGCGGGGCCCCGGGCATGCCCTGCTAGCTCCCCGCCGGCGCTCCGGCCGGGGAGAACGGGGCATCCGGCATGCCGCGCTCACTCCCCGCCGGCCGGGGAAAGCGGGGCCGCGGGCGGGCATGCCCCGCTCGCTACCTGCCGGTGGGGGAGCAGGGCCACAGGCAGAGAGGCGGCGGGGGGGGGGGCGGTGTTGTTTTTTTTGTTTCGGGGGTGGTGTTTGGGGTGGTGGTGTTTTTTTGCTTGGGGCGGCAAAAACATTAGAGCCGCCCCTGGCCATCCTACAGACCCGACAGACCACTATGTTTCACTGATTAATTGCTCTGAAATCTAAGTAGTGATTCAATGATTAACAAGAACACCAAAGAAGTCAAGAGATTTGGTAACATAAGCTCATATCTAGTTTTACTATAACACGAAGTCCAGAGGAGATTAGAGTTCCTCAAACTGGGTGATGAATTAAGAGAAAATAAACTGGTCATTTCCCAAGAATAAAAACAAAACAACTTCTCTAAGGATCCTGGTCTGCAACAGGGAATATGGGTTCTAAATAACATTAGAATGTTTTTAAGCACAATGACAACAGACTGTCGCTTTCTCTGAAACTTGGTCAAGATGCATTTATTTTAATCTACCTTCGCAAATCTTCTCATTAAATGAGACAGTGCTTCAGGATTAGGACACTCCAGTTTCTTGATAATCTCGAAGCTTTGATTGAGTTGTGTGAAGACATCTACCACAGAGCAAGAGAAAAGGGCATGATCTGATGTTTGCTGAAACTAAAGGAGAATGAAGACGGGGAGGGAACAAAAAACCCAATTAAAATGAGTTAACATTTGCAAAGCTATGTTCTGACAATACAACAGTATTCATTGAATTTCTAACACTTTAAATCCATCCTAGAGCCAGAAAATGGCTTGAACTTTTACAGAGTGTAACACAGACAGTGATTTCATGTGTTCTTTTGTGCTCTTCTGGGAACAGGATGAAGCTTTACAAACTACAGCAATAGTCCGGCACTGGGATCTGCTAGTGTTTATGCCTGTGTGGAGTCTCATTGGCTTCATTAGCATTCCACGGAGTCTGTGCTACAGGGCTGAATTTCAGGACCAGGACATAAATATTTAGCCTTCTTTGGAGCTGTACCAGGAGTACCTGAATCTCTGCACAGTATGTGGCATGGAATCCTGATTCCACTGAAGTCAATAGCAGCACTCCGATCGGCTTCAACAGGGCCAGGATTTTACCCATGTTTTTTTTGGTCTGACAGCAATATAATATTATGGAAGCATGTAGGGTGACCAGATGTCCCGATTTTATAGGGACAGTCCTGATTTTTGAGTCTTTTTCTTATATAGGCTCCTATTACCCCCCCCCCCATCCCCTGTCCCGATTTTTCACACTTGCTGTCTGGTCACCCTAGAAGCGTGTCTTCTGCAGCTTATGAGACTTGAATTTAATAACTGTAGATACTCCCCCTCCTAACTGGAGAATGCTATTAATATATTAATACGGCATTGCTGTAGTAACATTTTTATCCTTGCACTGCATTAATAAATGTACGATAAAGATATTTTTCTATAAAAATGTTCATCCAAAAGGGTGCTCATCTGAAAGTTCTGTATAAACCAATACAAAAACTATAGAAAGGAACCTCTGAAGGCCTGCCACCTCACAGATTAAACATAGCAGCTGCTGGGCAGTGCAAAGCAGCACTAAGCACTAGTGTAGGGCAAGCAATTAAGTTCTACAACTGCAATTGCAAGGGGCACTTAGGTAGGTGTAAAAAAAAAATTAATTCAGGAGTTGGAATCTGGCCACAGGGTTAGCATCAAAGGGTAAGTACTGGTCAGTAAATACTCTGCATAGTGTGTGATGTCTAATAAAGACACAGCATAAGGAGTACCTATACTGTATGGTAGGCTGTAATTCCAAATTTCTTTCCAGCCGTAATACAATTTTTTATAAAAAGGACTTACTCCGTCTTTTTTGTCTCTTCCCAGTGCTCCATGAAGAAACTCCATTGAGACATCTTCATTTTCATCCAACCATTGAATGACAAAAGGCTCAAACCATCTAAAAATTAAAACCATTGATGTTTCATGTTTGCCTTAACATATTCATTTTATTCTGGAATATACACATTTATTGCTCTTTGATGACATTAAGGCATTTTAATATTGTGATTATATACAATATCAACCATTTGGATTTTGATCTGACTTCTAAACTGTCCCCACAATTTTTTCATTCATACATTATGGAGTATGGTATGCTTTGGATTTGCATGTATAAACTCAGTTTTGACAAGTGCAAAAATTTAATTTTGAAAGATTTCACACCTCAGTATTAGAGTTGCAAATATTATCCTTTTATTTTGGCCAATTTTAATTATTAAATAGCATTACTATTTGTTATTTAACTGCTTTCACATCATAAACATTAATTCTGCTAAAACACTAATTGTTATAAATGAGAGTTGTATGTGCATTTTGTGGAGAAGGGCTTGCTCCTTAGGGCTGGTCCACACTAACCCCGCAGTTCAAACTAAGATACGCGATTTCAGCTACGTGAATAGCATAGCTGAAGTCGAAGTATCTTAGTTCGAACTGAAACACACTTACCGCGGGTCCACGCGGCGCAGGCAGGCTCCCCCATCGACTCTGCCTACTCCTCTCGGCGAGCAGGAGTTCCGGTGTTGACGGGGAGCGGCTCTGGGATCGATTTATCGCGTCTAGACAAGACGCGATAAATCGATCCCAGAAGATCGATTGCTTACCGCCGAAGCCGGAGGTAAGTATAGACGTACCTTAGTAACATTAAAATAAATACCAAATTTGTGTATATCTAGAGAACCAACATATGGGCTGCATTAGTAGGAGCATTGCCAGCAGATCGAGGGAAGTGATTATTCCCCTCTATTCGACACTAGTAAGGCCACATCTGAAGTACTTCGTCCAGTTTTGGGCCTCCCACTACAGAAAGGATTTGGAAAAATTGGAGAGAGTCCGACGGAGAGCAACGAAAATGATTAGGGGGCTGGGGCACATGGCTTACAAGGAGAGGCTGAGGGAACTGGAATTATTTAGTCTGCAGAAGAGAAGAGTGAGGGAGGATTTGATAGCAGCCTTTAACTACCTGAATGGGGGTTCCAAAGAGGATGGAGCTAGGCTGTTCTCAGTGGTGGCAGATGACAGAACAAGAAGCAATGGTCTCAAGTTGCAGTGGGGGAAGTCTAGGTTGGATATTAGGAAAAATGATTTCACTAGGAGGGTGGTGAAGCACTGGAATGGGTTACCTAAGGAGGTTCGTGGAATCTTTATCCTTAGAGGTTTTTAAGGCCCAGCTTGACAAAGCCCTGGCTGGGATGATTTAGTTGGGGTTGGTCCTGCTTTGAGCAGGGGGTTGGAGTAGATGACCTCCTGAGGTCTTCCAACCCTAATCTTCTATGATTCTATGTATATGTAGATAAACATGGGGGCCCCATCACCCACTCCCACAGTTGAAAGTATAGGAAGAAATGCTGAGCAAAGACAGCTGTAAGGGTTCTCTCCTGGAGTTCCTTCCTCATCAATTTATTGGGAGTTTGTCAATGCCACAGAATTGGCCATGCGATCTGCCTAGAAATCCTGTGGCTCATCAGGTAGCTCCTGGGGGAAGTGTAGGAAGCAAACAGTTCTAGCCCCGGGTGAGCCTTCATCCTGGAAGCATTTGGAATCATACAACTAGGGGAGCCTTCAGGCTTTGGCTGCCCCTAAAGTCCTTGTAATGGGGGGTCTCAATAGCAAAGATAATGAGGCTGTATTATCTTCTCTAAGGGGATGGAGGAGGAGAATATATTTCCCCTCTGTTCCCTCCACAAACAAGTAGGATTGGGGATGTCACGCACAGATCAAGGTGCATGTGTGTGTGAGCTTCTATCGTCTGATATTTAGAAAGTGTCCTTTATCAAGAATGATTCCGTCATTTTTTTGTTTTTTTGGGGAGGTTTCTTAGCATATGTTTGGATTCTTACTAATAATGGGATGAGCTGGAGGTAGTTTTACTTTGGTAAAACCTCAGCGGTGGTATATTTTATTTGCAGTTTTAGATTTATGGTCTATGGAAACCAATGACAGACTCCAAACTTTCTGAGGCAAGTTATTGGAATTCTAAAAATCAGAAGACATAGGAATGTGAATGAAGATAGAGCATAGGACCAAAAGTGTGTATTAACTGCAGCAAGAGAGAAGAAAAGAGAAGCAACAGAAGAAAATTAGTCATATGGACTAAAACATTTTATTGCTCTTATTGCTCATTAGTGCTGTATCTTACTCCAGGTTTTGGCATGAAATGACTATAACGACAAATAACTAATACTGTTGCCATACCCACATTTTCTGCCGTCCTCTGGCATCCTCTGACCTTAAGATTTTGCCATTTGTGAAACCCTTCTATTAAATGCAATTGTTGAATAAACACATTAATTTGAAATGTTTAACAATTTTTAAAGTATTTTCAGGAATAAAGAATTAAGGTGGAAATGTGTGCAGAGTATAGAAAAAGTTATTAGCGCTGCTTAGCTTAAATGCACTCTGCTTTTAGTGTTATAATGGATAAATATTTAAAGAAAATAAAACTTAACAAGCAAAGCACAAAACTCAGGGGAAATTCTCCCCACTACTTACAGAGAATACTCAGGCACTGCATCCTGGAAGGCAGGGAGTTCTCGCACATACTCATTATAAAACCATTTCACTTTGAAGTGCAAATTCATATAATCTGTGCTCTTGCATAACCGCTGCTTTTCATGTTCTATAGAATAGAGAAAATAAAAACATTTCATAAAGTTCTGATTGTAAATAACATTCTTGTGTCTCAATGCACTTTCTAACGTGACTAGCACTAGTGAAATAAATTATACAGTACTTGCATTTAAGGGCAAGTGGTCTCAGCACGCATAGTTTCAACTGTTGCTTCTCAGCACCCCTGGAAAATGTCAGGCCACAAAGTATGTAAAACATTTTGAAGCCCCCATCACTGAAATGATCTTTAGCTATTTGTGAAGTAAAGAGAATACTTTCACAGAGTAAGTAGTATGCTATAGTGACTTGCTGCAAAAGTGAAGAATGAAGATTCAATAAAAGAAGGAGAATATTCTAATAGTTTATATATCAAACTCTCTTCCCTTATTCTGATTCCTCTTAGGCTACGTCTACACTACCCGCCCGATTCGGCGGGTAGCTATCGATGTTCTGGGATCGATTTATCGCGTCTCATCTAGACGCGATAAATCGATCCCAGAGCCGCTCCCCGTCGACACCGGAACTCCAGCTCCGTGAGCGGAGGAAGCACTATCGACAGGGGAGCCTGCCTGCTGGCGTGTGGACCGGGGTAAGTACTTTTAAAAATCAATCTAATATTTTCGACTTCAGCTACGTTATTCACGTAGCTGAAGTTGCGTATCTTAGATCGATTTCCCCCCCCCCCCTAATGTAGACCAGCCCTTAGAGTGTTATGAAGTGCACTGGAAAAGAAGATAGACAAGAAATAAAAATACAACCATGAGGTAAACAAATGAAAATAATAGCTAGCCATAACTATTGGAAAAGTCTGAAGAAGTGACTACTGTAGCTCTCAATAGGTTGCCCTTATAGTGTATAGTTAACACTCAATAAATTGCAGTAGTGGGAAGAAGACACCCCTGCAACTCTTAAATATATTTGACGTTTTCCTCCTCTGCACCACCAATAGAAGAGCCATTTTGATAGTGTTATTTTATTAAACTGCTTTTTAAATTTGATGCCTCCACCTTGCCTACATATTCCTATCCAGGGATGTAGGGGAGGGAAGTTTCTCCCAATACACAGGGCAGCTAGAAGATGTTTTTTCCCTGGTAGCAATTTTTGTCAGTATCTCAGTTGTGCAGAAATTATATTACAGTAGGGGAGTGGAATGGGGACACTGTTTCTAAATGCTGTGTTTGTTGCTTGTAAACTCTATTTACTTACAGCATTTCAATGTCATGAAAAGCACAGGTAAAGTTGTGCCTTTACACATGGGCCCAGCAAGCAGGCTTTGCATGTGTCCATTTTCTATTTTTTTAACCCACATTCCAACTGTGTATTTAGGTTTTGGAATAAAGGGCCTCTCTCTACAGCTATTTTGGAAGTTTCAAAAATTCAAAATACCCTACCCCCCTTCAGGTAAATCAAAAAGTTTCACTTAGATTTTGAGCTTTTTCATTTAATTTTTTTTACATAAAATTGAAGGAAAGTTCTAAATGAAAAGTGGTTTCAAACAAACTTTTAAATGTTTAGACTGAAACAATTAAGTGAAATGGATGCAGATTTGTGAAATGTTTCGGTTCACCTGAAACTGCATTTTTCACTGTAAAATAATTCACTCAGCTCTATTTCCAACACCAGAGAATGTCACTACTTGATAGTTGCAAAAACTGTAATAATTCTAACTTTACACATATGTAAAAGCTATCTTGAAGGCAATCCACTTTAATAATAATGCTGATGTGTGGTCCACCTAAACAACAAGGGAATACAAGAGAAAACCAAGTGTGGGGTGATGTGGAACTTTTTACTGTGGATGAAAGAACCATGAAATGCATGCCTTCACCTCCCACCAGCTGTGCATTGAAGGACTGTTTCATCAAACAGGGAGTAGGAGAATGAACAATTAGATTATGGCAACTTTGTATATTGTCAAAATGTTTCCATACCAAGGAATGGGTAAGAGCTTATGATCAATACCGATACACTTCATGTATGGATTTCATGTAAAATACGTTTTTCCACTGCTTGCATCCGAAGAAGTGGGTATTCACCCACGAAAGCTTATGCTCCAATACCTCTGTTAGTCTATAAGGTGCCACAGGACCCTTTGTCGCTTCTACAAATCCAGACTAACACGGCTACCCCTCTTTGATATGTAAAATACTGACAAGCTGTAGTTATGAAAGGAAGGACAAGTTCCTTTTATGTGAATAAAGCGTGTACAAATTTCCTTTAAAAATAAACCGTGCAACTGCATAATATCCAAAGCTAGTATTAGTGTTCTGTTGCCTCAGGCAAACTAGTAAATCTCTGTGCCTACCAGCCCACAGTTTTCTGTCAATCGTATTTTGCTGTCCTAGACTACCACCTGCATAGTAGAGTGAGCCACTAGCAGTTACAAATCATCTAGTTATCCAAACAGTTCCCAAGCTTTGCTCTACTCTTTGCCATTGCAAAAATGTAGAAAACGTTAGAGTTTGGTTTTTTTAAACAAACCAGAGAGAGAGATTTTTGTGTGTGACTTGACTTCATATTAATGTCTCTCCATACAGTTACCCAGCCAACACTTTAAAGATGAAAATAAAACAAACTAGAAAACTTTACATTTGACGAATTGCAAAGCCAGATTCAAACACAGACTCTTAACTGTTACTACGATTCCAGAGCTTATATTAACCCAACCATGATGTGCAAAATTGATGAGAACGTAAGTGTTGGTTTCACACAGTCCAGTAGAGTTTAAATTGTTCTTTAACATTTATTTAGTAGACAGGTCTACCGCATATTTAATTTTGACAATAAGATTCAAATATCTCATTACATTTACAAAATAAAACATTTAATTAGTTCCTCGAACTGCTGCGTAATAATTTTGTATACAATTTCATCTCTGGAATGTAAATGAGCCTAACCTTCAGTGCTATGAATATTTTACCATAAGGATAAAAATGCTTCATAAAAATTATGTTATCTAAAAAACTAATCATGTAGTCGAAGAAAAAATAATTTTCCATTAGCTAGGTACAGTGTATTCCTAAAAGGCTTATTTTTATATAAAGAGCTAAATTCTGACATAGGCATGGGGTTCCTCCCACTGACTTTAGTAACAGCTGTAGTTTGCAGGGAAAATTAGGCTAAAAATATTCACTTTTGCAGCCTTTTACTCATAATCTACTTTCCAGCATTTCAACACACATCAATATTCTTGATTACAAGGTATCTCCTGGTGTCAGCTTTTGTCACCCTTTTGCCTGAGCTCTCACTGGAGAAGATGGCAACACAAAGTGGTAAGTCATGTTGTTTGCTTTCCCCTGTCCTATTTTATTAGAAAAAACAATCTGTGAAGAGAACTCACTCCACCTTTTCTTGTATGTTCCCAAAGCTCCCTGAGGAAACTCCACTGACACATCTTTGCACCAAGAAAACAATTTAAAAGGCATCATTGCTCAATGAACGCTGGAAATGGAACAGTAGAAATCACCAGGAGCCCTTCTCCCAATATGCAATAAAAGAGTTGTTCAATCAAAGAAAAAAAAGTCTTCAGATTTAGCAGGACAGATGCTTAGGGACCTAACAAATTCACGGTCCATTTTGGTCAATGTCACGGTTATAGGATTTTTAAAATAATAAATTTCATGATTTCAGCTATTTAAATCTGAAATTTCATGGCGTCGTAATTGTAATCCGAAAAGGAGTTGTGTGGGTGGGTGGGGGGGATCACAAGCTTATTGTAGCGGGGGTTGTGGTACTGGTCCAGCAGTAGCGCAGAAGTAAGGATGGTATGGTATGGTATTGCTACCCTTACTTCTTGTGCTGCTGCCTGCAGAGCTGGGCCCTCACTCAGAAGCTGCTACTTTCCGGCCGCCCAGCTCTGAAGGCAGCTGCGCAGAAATAAGGGTGGCATGGTATGGTATTCCCACCCTTACTTCTACACTGCTGCTGATGGGGCGCTGCCTTTAGAGCTGGGCACCTGGCCAACAGCTGTCGCTCTCTGGCTGCCCAGCTCTGAAGTCAGTGCAGAATTTAAGGTGGTAATACCGCAATCCCCCTAAAATAATCTCCCCCCCCCCTTTTTGGGTCAGGACCCCCAGGTTGAGAAACATTGGCCCCCGCCGAGAAATCTGTATAGTATAGGGTAAAAGCACACAAAAGACCAGATTTCACAGCCCGAATGTGTTTTTCATGGCCATGAATTTGGTAGGGCCCTACAGATGCCATATAAACACACTGGCACAGATGCCATATAAACACATTGGCATACACTGAAGGGAAGTGAGTCCCAGAAATGCCCTGCCTCTCCTCCTCTTGAAATTATACCAACAGATGGTCAGCTGTTCCATACTCACCAATCTTTGTTGCTGTGATTAGATACAAACAGAAATGGGTCCAAGTCAAAAAGCATGGACATGGTCCAAACTTCCTCAACATTTGTGTGTGTAGGTCCAGGGTCTTAATTGAGCCCAGACTAGAGATGGGGCTGGCAGTAGATTTTCAGACTAGGGGCCAGATTTATAAAGGTATTTAGGCATTTCAAATGCAAATAGGTACCTAACCTGCTTTATATATAATACTTTGGCACCTAACTGCCATTGAAACCTATTTTGATCTTTGGTACCTTTGTAAATCTGGTCATAGATCTAAACTTCATCAAACTTCAAGATCTAGGTCCATTTTCCCATATACAAACAATAGACGGTCCCCTAGGTAGAAACTAAATCTCCATTTATTAAAATACCTTAAAGCTACCTGTGACAAAGTTCCTCCTCTATCTTGGTGGGTCCTGCGCTTATTGGTGGATTTTCCTTGCCTCAGAGATCTTCCCCTCTGGTAGAACCCACAGTCCAGGTTAACTCCTCCTGTGTCTGATTAGGAGTTGGGAGTTTTGGGGGGAACCCAGGCCCGCCCTCTATTCCAGGTTCCAGCCCAGGGCCCTGTGGACTGCAGCTGTTTAGAGTGCCTCCTGGAACAACTGCACGACAGCTACAACTCTCTGGGCTACTTCCCCATGGACTCCTCCCAACACCTTCTTTATCCTCACCACAGGATCTTCCAGCAGTATGCCTTCTCACTCTCAGCTCCTAGTGCCTCTTGCTCCCAGCTCCTCACACACTACCTCTTTCCACAGCTCCTAACATCCCCCCCTCACTGACTAACTGGGAGGCTTTTAACTAGTTCCAGCCAGCCCTTGATTGGGTTCAGGTGTCCCAATCAATCTAGCCATCTCCACTGCTTTTTCTAGAAGGATCTTAATTGGCTACAGGTGTCTTGATTAACCTGGAGCAACTGCCATTTGGTTAACAAGGTATCAGGGATTTGTTTAGCCTGGGGCTAACATACTGGTTCCTCACCACTTTCCTATAGCCATCTGGCCTTGCCCCATCACATACCGTATGTCTTGCAAAATATACAAAAACTTTATTCAGCTTTATCTGTTCATAAAGGAATAATGCACTAAAAAAATTCTTGCCCTGTCAAAAGTCATGGATAGGCTTCTAAAATACAATTAAAGTAGTTTTCATTGCAAATTATTTGATTGGGTCCTATGTGTATAAAAGAGTCCACTGGACAATTTCAATTATAAACAGTTACCGTGAAGAGCTTATTTTTTCATCTCATTACTGTTTGCTCCAATGGTGACTTCTGTTAAGTAACCTAATTAAACGCTCTTCTATTAACTGTACAGTGGCTTGATTGTCAGGTTCTAAGTTAACATACTAAAAGCACAAAAAAAGGAAAAATACAGGAGAAACGCTGAGCTATTTTACAGATCTATTTTTACTTGAAGAAAAAAGCTATCAGGAGAATACAGAGTCAAAATTAAGATGTTTGTTTCTATTTTAGCCCTAGAATCTTGGGCTGTTTCAATAAATACCATGTGAGAGATCAAAAACTGGTTGCAAAATGCACACAGTGAATTATTATATGAGAATTATACTGTAATGAATTTCAACTAATGCCTGAGTACATCTATTGCACCTATGAAGGGACTGAAGATGTAGCTGCTAACATAGAGGTGTCACATCACGTTGAGTAGAATACTGCCTAGATTTGATTAAGACAGACTGGAAGTCAGCACAGTCTATTGGGCCTCTTGTGAACCTGGTCAGGATAGGCATATAGTTTGGGGGAGGAAGAAGGTGGAAGAGGCCAGGAGACCCTGAGGAGAATTAGGGTCATTTGCAGGCTTGCTAAAGGAAGGTTTGGTGGGATCAAGGCCTCTCAGTGGCAGTACAACTCATACATTCCAAATCCTTGCCTTCAATGTCAAGGCCGTTTGTCTCCCATTACTCTGCTTGCCTGTGTATTCTCTCACACTGCCACCTGGGTCTGGAAATGAACTCCCTGAGCCCATGTGCCATGCAACTGTGTTTATCCCCCAATCAAAAAACAGCACTTTCCTGCTGCTCCCCATTTCTCAGACAACTTAATTAAAATAAAAGGGGAACTAGCACTATCTGTACGTTACATAAGCAATTAATCTCCTGTCAGGTATTGTGTTAATTTCATTGTCCCTAATCCTTCTGTTTGCCTATGTTAAGGATACAGCATGTCCAATAAAGGGTTGGATTGTCTCTAGTACACAGTGTGTGGGAGAAGGCTTTATGTAGAGTCCAGAGAGCTGCAGAGAGTCCAGAGACAATCACAGACCCTGTGCAAGAGTGCAGAGACTCCCTCTGAGTATGCCAGGGATGAACATTGCCCAAAAGGAGACAGGAAAGGTGGGGTTATGGCCTCTTTATGCTGTGCCCAGCCTACTTAGCAGGCCAGGTACACAGGAGGAGGCTGTGCCATTCTTAAAGATGATGCAGATTACACCCTATCTCGGGGCACCATGGTGTATATTTTGCATGATACTTCTCTGAGTTCTAATTGTGGTGGAGCCCCTTGGCAGAGCCCCTAAAGATAGGGCTGTGTCCATCTGGCGCAATGCAGTTCTTGGATTTGTAAAGTACTCAGAGCAGGGACCTATCCTTTTTACTTTGTCTGTAAAGGGCCAAGGACACCTACCATCTGACCCTATAGAAACAAGAGATAGTTATAATAACTGATTATTATGATTTGGCAGTCCAGCTGTTCAGAGACACTTGCATACTCATCAACATTTGAATGCTTATACAAAAATATCGGTGCTGATGTAAACTGACCCTCCAAGTCCAGTAATCTAAACTCTACTAGAATTTCACTGGAAACCTGCCACCATTGCACTATCATCATTAACATAAGTAATGGTGGGAACATTTGTATAGACACAGCACAGGTGTTTTCACGACAGTGTCATCTATTCCGATCACAGGAGCTCTGGATGCCAGTGAAATGAAAACATCCATTCTTGTCTACCCTAGTACTCCCACCGCTGCTCTCACTTGTGCAGCAATGGTGAGAAATTTCCCCCAAAGTGCTAGTGTAGACAGTCCTTTATGCTTTGTCTTCAAAGTAATATTCTGGAAGATGGAGCATCCTGTCAGTAGAGTTTTACTGGGCAAAACTAGTCCTCAGCGTATTATGATTGCCTTAATTGCTGACAACGTTTCTACACTACCAGCAATGTTTAAATCCTTATAAAAGATTCTACACAAAACCCATACTCTATTCCCAAAATATAGGAATACAAAGAGACATTTCTGAATTAAATACCAATGTTCTCATTAAAGTTTCATGTATTTGATGGCTCACTCAAAACACTACTTAAAATTTGTAGTGATATTACAAGCCATGCAAATTTTTGTTCTAGAGTTAGAAATGAGCTTTTCTCATTCTCATATGTGCAGTAGCACATAAACAGTCAGACAGCCTAAATACTATCACAAGTCCAAATATGAAGACACGTCCCAGGGCTTCCCAACATGACTATTTTATGTCAGTGTCCACAGTATATGCTATGATAAAAGTGAGAGACTGAGAGTTTGGAGCCTACAAGCCAGCCATGATGAAGACATGTCACAATAGTTGCACAATATAATTCCTTCCAATATAGCTCAATCCTGTTCTGTAATATCCTCTCTCATAGCACCGAGCCGGTCTTGAACTAACCCTGCCAACTGCAGTGTTTTTTATTTGCAGCCATGTTCATTTGGGATCACATTAGGAATATCATGCTCATTTCATTTTTGAGTCAAGACAAATGGGGTCTCTAGCAGTGGAAGCCTAATGCTAATCACCTTTTTGTTTTGGAAGTGTTGTGAAATGTTCCTAGTAGTGCAATGTGTCTACCAAGCAATTTATTTGTTCACTGAGATGTGTAAGGGTCACATGCTCACTTCCCATTAGAGCTAATGGCACATTACCCTCAGGTAACTCAATACATCATTGAGAAAATATTTGTGAATCGAGGTCTACACAGTATAGAAGCCAATAAATTTACTACGTGTATGTTTAATTACACATTCTGTATATGTTTAAGCGACAAAGGGTCCTGTGGCACCTTATAGACTAACAGAGGTACTGAAGCATAAGCTTTTGTGGGTCAATACCCACTTCCGAAGAAGTGGGTATTGACCCACGAAAGCTTATGCTTCAATACTTCTGTTAGTCTATAAGGTGCCACAGGACCCTTTGTCGCTTCTACAGATCCAGACTAACACGGCTACCCCTCTGATACTTGTATATGTTTAGGATATTAATAATGCATGGCCAAAAATTTCAATCTTGGGTGCATAAAGTTTTGCACCTAAATCCATATTTAGAAATCTAAATAAATGGCCTGATTCTTAGAGATGCTGAACTCCTGTTAACTTTAATGGTGGTTATACATGCGTAGGAACTCTGACAGTCCAGCCACTTCTTTAGGTGCCTCATTATGGATTTAGGTAGATGCGCTCAAGTTTGAAATTTTTGGCCTATACCAGTGGAGTCCCAGCTTTTCAGCTTGCAGGCCAAACATGGTATTCAAAAAGGTCAAGTGGACATATACAACATTTTAGGGCAGACTATTTGCCTTATTCTGCTCACGTCCCTGCTGGGGATTCTTCCAGAGTGGGGGAATCCCCACTGGGCATAGTGCTGGTGTAGCTGGCTCTTATAGCTCCCTCCCTGCAGCCATTGGTGCAGGATGACTGGAAAACATTATGCTCTGACTATACCAGATTGGAGACCACAGCCAGCTGGTGCAAATTAGAGCAACACCTAGGCTACCACTACCTAACCTTGTTGTTGTGAACAGCGGAACCATTTTTGCTGAAACATCCAAACAAAATTCAACCTGAGGCAGAGAGCAAGCATGGATAATTTCAGACCAAACAATTAAAGTTAAGCTAATGGCTGAAAACAAGGGCTTATAATGGAAAATGATAGGCAACCTAACCCAAACTTTGTTAGCGGGTCCACCTAAAATAAGGCCTCATGAAAGCCATTTTGGTGGGGCAGAGGAGTTCTAAAACAGGCTTTCCTTTGGTTGAAAAACAATGGGATTAAATTATTTGCAATAGTTTGTGATCCCTCAAAGCAATAGTTTGAGAAAGCCACAAAACCCTGAATTCAGTGAAGGCCATCTTTCTCCATTGTGAGATCATTCAAAATATACACAATTAAGGAGAACTTTCAGTGCTCTTTAGATCAGCTCCTGCATTTAAAATTATCTGTCAATTTGTTGATTAGTGTGGTTTATCGTTGATATATGTTCCAGTAAGTTAACCAAGGTATCAGTGTCTTGAAAATATTTAAACTCATATATAGCCTCAAACTTATCTTTTTTTTTGGCATATAAAATAGTATGAAATTATATAAGATAGACAATAGGTCAAACTTTTGTTTTGTTGTTTTATAGCAAACTGGTTTGGCTGATAACATTAAGAGACAACATTGAGTGGCAACAGGAATTCAAGTAACGTGGGAAAATGATGCATTTAAAATCCCACAGTATTTTCTGCCATTCCACTACTCACGGATTTATTTTCTGTGCATTGTTCCACTGCTGACAGCAACAATTCTAAATGGGAGTTGGGGTGAGTGGGAAGACCATACAATGTCCTGCAGCACAGCCCTAGCACCACTGGACAAATAAATCACACTGTTTGTGATTGTCTTCTCATTATCAATCCATGAGCAAACAGCCCTAAGAGTGACCTTTTGCATCACTTGTGTCCTTGTATAGAAACTCAATGCTAATGCCATAATCATGATTCCAGCCCTGACACAGAGTGCTGGAAACCAAAGAGCAGTCACTCGAGTAACAAAAGCTCAAATTGCTACAGTAGCTTTATTAATGTCCTAAACTGTGACAGTGCTTTTTAAAAAATCCCATCTGCTGAATAGCTCAGTTTTAACTTTGAAGTTTCAGTTTTTCCTTCCCATTTCCACCTAAATATTTTGAAATGTTACATTCTGCATTTAGATTCTGCTGGAGCACTAATGGCTTCAAAGTTAATACAATGCTTCTGTGATATATTTTACAAACTGTGATTTTATGTGCAGGGATGGCCCACAACTTTTTGGCTCCTGAGGCGGAGAGCTCAAATAACGCCCCCATGCCCCCTCGCTTGGACCAAAACTTTGAAAGGTCTCAATTCTGCCTTCTTCTTCTTCTACTCCTCTCATGGTACTGCTCTTCTACCTACCCCAATAAAGGAGAACTAACAACTTAAAATGTCTTGTTCAAAAATTTTAAGTAACACTTAATTTCAAATGCCTGAACAGCAAATGTAACTTTTCTTGTCTGCATAGTAAACACTGGCATTTTTATCTGTTTGAATAATCAAAGTAGTACTTTCCATGCCTTCTTCGTTGCAAAGATTTGACCTGCTTCTGCTTCCTGAAGGTCCACAGTCTGAGCCAGCTCATGCTCTATTGAGATGGTTGCAAGGCCGACCGGCCTCTCCTGTGTCATTGTGGAACGCAGATGTGTTTTTATTAACTTCAGCTTGGAGAAGCTGCGTTCTCCACTGGCAACTGTTACAGGAAGTGTCAGAAGTATGCGCAGAGCAACACAAGCATTTGGAAAGAGGGTGGTCATCTTATTTGTGCACATATATTCCAGAACTGCCTTTGGAGTTGGTCCTGCTGAAAAGGGCTTTCAGTTCATCACCTAAATCACTCACATCATGTCATCATGTGTCAACACTGTCTCTAGTGTCCTGCATTGCTGGTGTAGGTCTTCTTCAGGTATAGTGAGGAGTTTGGGAATATCATACAATATCCCAAATATACTGCTGTATTCCTTGAGCTGCATGAAACAGTCTTCAACTGAGTGTATTGCACAATCTAGAACCTGGTTAAAAAATTCAACTTTGAATTGTATTTTGTGGTCTCTTATGGGATTATCCCATGCCTTGAAATCAAAATGTCTTTTTCTTTGGTGACTCTTGTATTCTTGAATGGGTGGGAAAATAGCTTCAGTGTGAAGTTCCTCTGCCAACTTCTGTGCACTCTTCAGAACGTTTTGAAATCCCTCATCTGACCAGTAAGACTGTAGGTATGACTTTGCTTTGTCCACTTGTTCCATTGCTCCAGATATATCAAGGTCAACACCTTGGAGTCTCTTGCTTACAACATTTATTTCAAACAGTATGTCATGCTACAACACTAAGCCACACAGACATTTGAAGTTATGTATGTTTCTGGTGATTCCATTTCCCTCTGCCACTGTTCTCCCATGAACAGTTCCTGTCATAGCATTATCCTCCATAATGGCAACTATGGAATCATCTGTCTTCCCAATTTGGTGTTTGATAGGCTTTATCAGCTCCACTCGACTTTCCCATCGTGTGGCGCTCAGTGGTTTCAGTGTCAGAGAGGACGTTCCCAGATGTTGCTTCAAAATTTGCCATTGATGAGTTGATGCAGAGAAAAAGACATAGATGCTTTGAATTACATTAAAAATTTCAGCAGCCTCACTAGAAGCTGATGCTGCATCACTGACCACCAAGTTCAATGAATGAGAACTGCATGCGACAAAAAAAGCTCGAGGGTTTAACTCTCGGATCTGTGTCTGCACTCCTCCGTTCTTTCCTTTCATGTTGGCACCATTATCGTAGCCCTGACCCCTCATGTCAGCTATCGCAATTCCCGTATCTTCCAGCTTTTTAAGAAGCACATTTGTCAAACCAGCTCCTGTAGTATCATCAATGTCAATAAGTTCTAGAAAACGCTCTCTGACCGTCACCACTGCAGGGACATTTTCACTAGGTTCTGTTGTTGTTACAAAACACACCATTAAAGTCATTTGTTCCGTATGGCTGAAGTCAGGTGTGCAGTCCAGAATAACAGAGTAATATCTTGCTGACTTCAGATCTGTCACAATCTTCTGTTTGACTTTTGTTGCCAGTAACTGTATGATCTAATTTTGAACGGTTTTTCCAAGGTAGTGATGTGTACATTTCTTGGGTGGTGACTCTTCTTAGATGTTCCTGGAGTACAGCATCAAACTCAGCCGTCAGCTCCACAATTTTAAGGAGGTTTCCATTGTTTGGCACATACAGCTGATCTGAAGTACCACGCAGTGCTAGGTTTTGGGTAGCAAGCATTCTCACAATGGCAATGAGCCTTTTCAGAACATTTTGCCTGTAAAGAGACTCTGTGCAATCTTCTCTTGATGCTGATCATCTGTGGTAGCCTTTAACCTTAGGCTCATCTCAAGCTCTTTCCACCTATGGAATGCTCTCTGGTGATTTGCTGCCTTCTCATGGCATGCCAGATTTCTAGCCAGATTTTTCCAGTCCTTTGTTCCCATAGAACCCAATGTGGCTGGAACACTAGACTGGGGCCAGAAGGCTCACCATGAACATTTGTGTCTATGTATCTCAGGAGAGCTCCTTCCTGCTTAGAGAGAAAAGCTTCCTTTGCTTTATTTCTTTTTCTAAATGCTGCCTCAGAGAGGCGTTTTCTTCTTTCACTCATGACTGCTGTTCTGTGCCAGCTATAGTGGCTCTCAACACTCAATTAAAGGGGACAAATAAGCAGGCTGGTAGCAGGGCCTGAGTGAGGGAAGATATCAGCGTCTTAAGGAAACAGGAAGCTCCCTGAGAAGCTGGTGTTATTCAGTCCAGGCTCCTGCGGGTGCTAGAGAGGTACATAAGAGGCTTCTCCTCCTCTCTCTCCCTGCAGCTCCTGCTGCTTTCTGTTATTCCCTCTCACCTTTTCTCCTGCCTACCTGTTATGTCTCTTGTGCCCTCCCTCCTCCAGCACAGCACTCCCCCATCTCTGTGCATCTAGAGCAGAGAGAATACATATGCACCAGCAGCAGACACAATTTTCTATACCCTGGGTCATAGTGGCGCCCCCACCCCCAGTCTGGCACCTGAGGCGGCTGCCTCAGTTCGCCTCATGGTAAGGCCAGCCCTGTTTATGTGACTCAAGGCACAGATACTAATTTTTGACTGAGCTGTCTTTGCTATTTATCTTTATGTAAGCAGAGTCAGGATGAGCTCCACCCTGACATCTGGTGGGGAGTCATGGCAAAGCACGCCAGGGGCGGATCCAATTTGCATAGGCACACCCACCCTGCCTGGTACGAATCATAGTGACCCAAATGGGCATTTTGGGCTGCTGTAGGATCCCCAGTTTTCTGTATTGGGGCAGGAATTTCTGTTATTGGGGCAGGAAGAATAAACTGTTGTTATACTGCTTATGTAAATCATGGACAGTGGAACTGTACTTGGCCTTTTGTCATGTTAAAGGGGAACTTGCCATTAACTAAACAGCACTCACCAGCCAAGGGACATGGGTTCCAAAGCCCAGTGAATTGAGAGAGGCTGGGGACAGGTATTAATGCCTGGTGGTGTAGGGCCCCTGTGAGGGTCTGAGACACCAATTGCAGCATCTCCTCCTCTCCCCACTGTGGAATATCAGAGCTAATGTTGAGTTTCTAGAGAGTCTGGTTTCAGACTGCTGAATTGAAATCACTCTGGGCTAATGAGCACTAGGGCTCCCCTAAACTACAAGCTGAAATCACTAAAGAGCTAAAAGCATTATGAGCTGAAATCACTGAGCACTGTGTTAAGTAGTGGGGGAGCCTGAAGATAAATTGCTGAGTGGCTGGTGGAGCAGTTGGCAAGACAGCTGATGGTGTGGTGCTGCTGGCAAAGCAGCGCAGTTCGTGAGGACAGTCGGAGCGGTGCTGCTGGCAGAGCGACGCAGTTCGTGAGGACAGTCGGAGCGGTGCTGCTGGCAGAGCGGCGCAGTTCGTGAGGACAGTCGGAGCGGTGCTGCTGGCAGAGCGGCGCAGTTCGTGAGGACAGTCGGAGCGGTGCTGCTGGCAGAGCGGCGCAGTTCGTGAGGACAGTCGGAGCGGTGCTGCTGGCAGAGCGGAGCAGTTCGTGGTTGCAGTCGGAGCAGCTTGCAGGACGGCTGGTGGAGCGGTGCTGTTGGCGGAGCAGAGCAGTTCGTGGGGACAGCTGTAGCGGCTTGCGGGACAGCTGGCGGAGCAGAGCGGCCTGTGAGACGGCTGGCGGAGCAGAGTGAAGCCCCACGGAGGGTGAGGCAATCATCTTCACGCTACGTAAGGTGCCCCTTACCCCCCCCCCTTCCCATTGCTGCCCAGGCGGGTGGCGTGTAGCACCCTGCAGATGAACTTTTGAACTCTGGGACTGGACTTTTGGGTTCTTGGACTTTTGGGGACTTTGGGTGACTTTTGGGCTGCTGGACTCAAGAACCCAAGGGACAGGGCATGGCCCAATTGGCTGTGGTGGGTCTTGCTCACAGTTTGGCTTATGGATCCTAGTTGCAATGTTTTCCCAATTTAAGGCTGGTATCGTTTACCTACTGATTAAAGATTCCTGTTACCCTGAGGCTCTGTGCTTACGAGAGGGGAAGTATTGCCTCTTTGAGGCGCCCAGGGGGTGTGTATAAGATTTTCCCAGGTTACTGGGTGGGGGCTCGAGCTGGTTTTGCATTGCATTGTTGAGAAGGGAACCCCTATGTACTGAACCTGGCCCTTGCTGCTGTCAACTTGTCCTGGCAGAAGGGTTACATTTACAAACTTTGAGTGGCTTTGCTATTAGTACCACAATGAAAATAAAGGGGAGTAGTACAGTCATGCAACACCCACATGCTTGGTGCATACTTATATAATTGGGATTGTAAATTTGGTCAAGTATCACTATTCATGTCTGATAATATTAGTAAATACAATCAAGGGAAGGACTGTAATATTAACAACAAAACTACTCTCAGAGTTGTGATTTCTCAAGCAAAACTGAGACACAGATTTAATGGTAAAAACACCAAATGTTTTGAAAAGTACAAGTTTGATGAATTTTGCAGCATCTGTTGTACACATTTCTTTTGCAGCTTTTGCAACAGATGAAACAACAATGTTTAGACATGGCTGAATATTTATGCAAGAGATGCCAACTGGAGGCAATTTAATCTGGGACTAAAATTTTCATGAGCATAAAGAAATAACTAAATCCTTGGGCTCACCAGTGACGAGCCTTGTCTGGGTGCTAAAATGTGGAAAAAGGTGCAAGGAGATATCTTCCTTGAGCCCCTGAGCAGGAGCCAGACATTCTCACTGGGAAATTCAGGCAATGATTCCTGCTAGCTACCTGGAGAAGGTCCCAAACCCCCTTCTCTCTGTGTATCAGCCAGAAAGCTTTTGGATGTGAAGGACATGTACATGAGGAAAGGGTGAAGGGAGTCTCCATGGGGCAAAGAGATGGCATACTTGGCTCCTATATCTCCCTCCCTGCAGCAATTAGTGCAGGGTGGCTGGAGAACCCTGCACTATGGCTATCCCCAGCTGACATATTGTCCCTTGGAAACTACCGTCAGCTGGTACAAATTAGAACCCACCCCTCAGAACCTCCCTCTGCACCCCCCCTCTAGCAGAGGCCCAGGAATAAACCCCTCAATCTGGACTACTGACTATAGGGCATCTGCCAGCCTCTAGAGAGTGGAGTTATAGATACTATAATATGAGTCAATTTATGGCCATTCCTGTATGAGTGGAAAAGGGAGCACAACAGTGGCTAGTGTGATGGTGAGCAGTGTAAGAAACCCTAAGATAGGCAGTGTTCCCATAAGATGCATGACTAGGCAAAGCTATGCTCCTGCTCGATTCATGCTGGAGGGAGGGCACTGCAGGGAGCAGGGGGTGCACTTGTGGCCTGCTGCTCTGTATGCTCCCCTAGCACCCAGGAGGCATTATGATCAAAAGTATATCGTCTCCAAGCATCAGCACTTGGGTGGTGCATCTCCTCCACCTGCCTTTCAGGACTCAGGCCTGCAGAGGAATAATGGAGACCCTTCGGGATTTTTGAAACCAATTTCTGTTCTTCTTTAGAAAAAGAATCTCTTTGAAGCATTTTTAACATCTTTTCTTGCACTTTTAAGAAAATGGTTGGAGTTCTTTCAATTTCCTTGTCCTTCCTATCCATGTTATACCACACCACTTACGTCACACTGTATCTCTTGTGTTGGAGAGCAGGGATGTCAATCACTGGCACATTTGTTTGCTTAGTCAGAGACCAGCAAATGCAACACTTCATAGAACATACAGCTGAATGTCACCAGAAGTGTACACTGTGCTGAGGAGTTGGAACAGTGACAGACTAGAAGGCAGACAGTAAATCTTTACGTATTTCATCCGCAATATGCCTCAGTTATCCTTATGTTATGGGTAGGTGATACTGTATTTCAGAATTAGCTTATTGAAGGCTTAATGAAGAACCAGAATTCTTTCTAGGATCATAATGCTTCTTAGAAACTTTAAAAAAAAGACTCAAAGGTCAAGCTCTACTCTAAGTTCAATAAAACTCCTGCTCTGCCTTGTTCACAATTCAAAGGCCTTCTACAATAAGGATCAAGGGAAAATCAAATTGTTTGTTTCTATTATCATCTTTTTTCCAAATTATTCTGCTGTGATGCCCCTTCCACAGGATATTTACCAGGAGATATTTAAATATTGAGAATCTCCTAAGAAGTGGCAGCTCTTCATTTGAACTTCAGCCTAGGCAAACAATCTCCAAGCCCACATACCCAATGTTCATCCCGTTCTAACAGCAATAAATCCCATGGCTGAACCTGACAACCTAAACGAATGGTGGAGTGACTGAAAAGGCCACGTTCTCTGAAAAGGACCTTACTGATCAAGCAGAAAATGGTCCTGCTCATTGTGGCTTCTGAGCTGTTGTCTGTTCACAGGACATAATGCAGTTGCCAATCTAAGCCTGCACACTGCCATTTTATCACTGTAATAAATTTCCTCTCTACTTCACAGAAAAACAAATAAACCATACAATCCTGATAAAGGCAAAGTTAAAGTTGAGCATTTTATCACAAAAATGTGTTATTTTAGTCTTCTCTTTGCACTATATGCAATTGTGGATGAATTAGGCTAAGCTCTGCCCTGTAAAAGAAGAGGCACAAGTCAACCCAAGAATTTTTTTTAGAGCTTTGGTTAACTCTCCCTTTCTGAACTTTTGAGGATGGTATCTCATCACACTATTGATGAGGTCTTCCCTGGTAGTCATGTCCCAATGTCTACATTCTTCTTCCAGACTCATCGTAGTGAACCCAGCACTCATTCTCGCTGCCAATACGATGAGTAATTCATAATACTATGAATACTCCCTGAAAGACACCTTCTCCTGGGCAAAAGGGAAAGGAGACACCCTCCAAGAGGATTCCTATATGTTGGAGGATGGGGAAAGCCTCTCCCGAAGCATCCTGTAACCAGACAAGAGGGGGAATCTTTTAAAAAGAAAAGCCACATCAAGTGGACTAATATATTTGTCTGTATACTACATGATCTCCCAACCATGGGCATGGTGACATTATATTTGACAAATAATCCAACAGGGCAAACTTTACCCCATTCCCCATGGCCACTGAGGAGCCTAGACTAGTGCACTTCCACTGCATAGAGGGGGTGGTAGGATTTGGGGAACCCTTGCATGTGTTCTATATGCCGCTTCGCTATGCGTGGACTCTTGGGTTTCCCTGTGTGGTTGGGTTTGATGGGCAGAATAGGAGCATATCAGGAGAGGTGTTGGGGAAGGGCTGGTAGAGCTAATCCTATGTAACCCCTTCAGCCAATAAGGGCTCTGAAAAAGGGGGCTGCAGAAACAGTGGGGATTGCAATAGTGACAGCAAAGCAGCTCCATTGCCAGTCTGCAGCCAGGGAAGGATTCATTCTCCTCCAGCCACAGCAGAAGAACTTTGCACCTTGCCTGAAATGCAGATGTAACATAGTTCACAGTATTCTGTATTACTGCATATTGGAGTTTAGGTAGGTTGGAAGACCTTTGAGGCAGGGGCTGTTTTTTCATTGTGTGTGTACCCTCAGTGCTCAGTTCCCTGATTAGCCCCTACCACAACACTAATTATAATGATAATTCTAATAATCAAGTCTACCAAAAGGACCTGATTTTCAGAGGAATTTAACAGATAAAACTCTAATTGAGATTAATGGGAGCTGTGGATACCCAGCTTCTCTGACAGTTGGGTTGAAGTTTTGGAAGAAGGTTGGGATGACTTCCATTTGTACTGGGTTTTTTAAAATACACACTTACTTACCCATCCCCACCAAAAATCACATCCAAAATATCATAGCAACGGCATGCACAGAACTGATAACAGATAAAGAATACAGAAATATTTTCAAAATTCTTCCTCTTGTTTTAATGTGATGTTTGGGAAGTCTGAGCTATTGTACAGGCTCCAAACTGCCAGATGGAAGAAAAGGTTTGCACCATTGTTTTAAGCATAGCAGGAGGAAAGACACAAATTATAGGTGTCTGAACATCCCATTAGTCCTGCGCACAACACTCCCGTTGACTTTAGTGTGAGTTGCATGTGCGTGACTGACCGGATAATTGGGCCACAGGATTTTTGAGTACTGTGGGAAGAGCTTTTAGGACTTCAATTGCTGCTTTAAGAACACTCATGACAGAGACATCCCAGATATGGCATGCTATACATTACATATCAAGTGATAATTTCTCCAGGATTAGCTTGCTGAGGAAAGAGTCTAGGGTTTTTTCAGCAGCCAATGAGATTGCAATAAAACTCTCAGTGTTCTGATCTTAATGAGTTTATATGTTGAAAGTGTTTGGGCTATGACACTGAAATAATGTCTTAAGATGCCCTATTCAATGAGGCATATGACACAAAGGAAATATTACATGAGCTGTTTACTAAATTGGAACAAAACGCTTTTTGCTGCAAAAATCCGCTCACCTCTATTTTAACTTTAAGGAAATTGCTTTATTTAGAATGGAGTTTTAAACAAATACTAAGTGGCTGCACAGCTTTTGATATGCCTCAGTTGATAAAAATTAGAATATAAACTGAAAGGGATTTAAAACAAAACAAGATTTTATGCAATCAATCTGATATTCTGTTCAGTTGCCCTATTATCTAGGCAAGCTGAGACCCAGGAGATTTTTCCACAACAATATTCTAGCCACTGCTTTAGTAGCCAGTCACATGTTAATTGCATGAAGGATCCCATAACTGTCTGGTTCAAAAAAATACTTCAAATCTTCTTGAACAAAAAGCACAACAGTCATTTTTCTGTATACATTCCCAAGGTGATTAGAGATATTTTTCCTTTAGTTCATGTGTATAAACATAAATAAATATTAAACAAACAATAAAATTTGTCCAATTGCTTGTAACTCCAGCCTTTAAAATGCAAAAATAAAGTTTCAAAGATGAATAACAATGACAAAGCACATGTGATATGTATATCAAATTAATATACTTACATAAAAATCAGCTAGGGGACAGTATTGATTGGAATGTCAATTGAGTAAATGCTACAGTACTATAGATGTAGCTTGTCAAAATGGAAATGATCTATCTGGACTAAGGCTGAGCATAAGATAGTTCAGTTTGGATTAATTGTGGGAATAATCTTCCATCTAAATTAGGGCTGTCGATCAATCGCCGTTAACTCATGCGATTAACTCAAAAAAATTAATCGTGATTAATGGTACTGTTAAACAATCAAATACCAATTGAAATTTATTAAATATTGGATGTTTTTCAAAATTTTCAAATACATTGATTTCTATTACAACACAGAATACAAAGTGTACAGTGCTCACTTGATATTATTTTTACAAATATTTGCACTGTAAAAATGATAAATAAATGAAATAGTATTTTTCAATTCACCTCATATAAGTACTGTAGTGCAATCTCTTTATTGTGAAAGCGTAACTTAAAAATGTAGGTTTTTTTGTTTCATAACTGTGCTCAAAAACAAAACAATGTAAAACTTTAGAGGCTATAAGTCCACTCAGTGCTACTTCTTGTTCAGCCAGTCGCTAAGACAAACAAGTTCATTTATATTTATGGGAGATACTGCTGCCTGCTTCTTATTTACAATGTCACCTGAAAGTGAGAACAGGCGTTCGCATGGCACTTTTGTAGCGGTGTTGCAAGGTATTTACATGCCAGAAATGCTAAACATTTGTATGCCCCTTCATGCTTCGGCCACCATTCCAGAGGACAGTCTTCCATGCTGATGATGCTCATTAAAAAAATAACGCGTTAATTAGATTTGTGAACTCCTTGTGGGACAATTGTATGTATCCTGTTCTGTTTTACCTGCATTCTGCCATATATTTCATGTTATAGCAGTCTCGGATGATGACCCAGCACATGTTCGTTTTAAGAACACTTTCACTGCAGATTTGACAAAATGCAAAGAAGGTACCAATGTGAAATTTCTAAAAATAGCTACAGCACTCGCCCCAAGGTTTAAGAATCTGAAGTGCCTTCCAAAATCTGAGAGGGATGAGGTGTGGAGCATGCTTTCAGAAGTCTTAAAAGAGTGACAGTCTGATGCGGAAACTACATAATCCGAACCACCAAAAAGGAAAATCAACCTTCTGCTGGTGGCATCTGACTCAGATGACGAAAATGAACATGCATGGTCCTCTCTGCTTTTGATCGTTATCGAGCAGAACCCCTCATCAGCATGGACGCATGTCCAATGGAATGGTGGTTGAAGATGAAGAGACATATGAATCATTAGCACATCTGGCACGTAAATATCTTGAGACCACAGCTATGACAGTGCCATGAGAACACCTGTTTTCACTTTCAGGTGACATTGTAAACAAGAAGCAGGCAGCATTATCTCCTGCAAATGTAACCAAACTTGTTTGTCTGAGCAATTGGCTGAAGTAGGACTGAGTAGACTTGTAGGCTCTAAAGTTTTACATTGTTTTATTTTTAATGCAGTTTTTTTTGCACAGAATTCTACATTTGTACATTCAAATTTCATGATAAAAAGATTGCTACAGTACTTGTATGAGATGAATTGAAAAATACTGTTTCTTTTGTTTTTTACACTGCAAATATTTGTAATAAAAATAAATATAAAGTGAACTTTGTATTCTGTGTTGTAATTGAAATCAATATATTTGAAAATGCAGAAAACATCAACAAAATTTAAATCAATGGTATTCTATTATTGTTTAACATCGTGATTAATCGCGATTAATTTTTTTAATCACTTGACAGCCCTCATTTAAATTCATGCACTATGCTTAACTATACTGACATTGTTCCAGATTTATTTGCACTCAGTTACTTACCCACTCTTCTTTTTTCAGAACCATATGCCTTGGGGTGTGATTTTGTCAGGTGATATTAGCTAAGCATGGCTCTGCAGGATCAGTGGTAGAATGGGAGACCCTAAAGAGGTGCTCTAAAGAATGATGCTGATTTAGCAGTTGGTGCTTCTCCCCCTGAGTCAGTATGGAAGCAATGTCTCAGCATGATGTTAAGGGGCAAACTGATCTAGAGCTGTTACTTTTTGCATGAGATTTAAAAGCTAAGCTTCTGGGCCATGAAAGATCCTATGGCATTTTCACTAGAGTAAGGAAGTTAGCTATAAGTGCCTTAGCCAAATTCCAGTTTGGGTAATAACATTCTGGCTTCAGAATCTAAGCTTTCCCCTGAAGTTTCCATTACTTACAATACTTTTTCTGAACTTCTCATCCTAAAGTGGTGTGAAGTAGTGACCTGTGTTGTTAAATAACTTGAATATAGAAAATGCCATACTGGGTCAGACCAGTGATCCATCTAGTCCGGTATCCTGTCTCCAATAGTGGACAGAATCAGCTCCTTTACAGAAAGTGCAAGAAACTCTGTGGTAGACAATTAGGGGATAACCTGCCATCACAGAAAATTTTTAGGGAAAATCACCATGTACCAAACCAGACCTGAATGCATTTCAGGGTTGAATGAAATGAGTCCTGTATACATAAAGGCAAATTCTGACCTCGTATAAATGAGTGCAAAAACTGAAATAAAAAGTATTGCATCTCTGAAACCAGGCCTGAATTTAGACCACAATATTTGCAAAATGGTTTAAAAGAGTGATGCACTGTAAGATACCATTAAAAGCAAAATTATATTGTTAAAGGATTATAATACTACTAATAAAAGCAATGTGGAGCAGAATATCTTATTGTTACTCAATTAACTGCAGGTGGTTTTCTTAAAAGATCACTTTCAATAAGGAGCTGACAGTTCCTCCCATGTCTGGATGGATATGGGGTATTTCATATATACTGTAGTCCTAAACAGACTAGATGGACTGACAAACTAAAGAACCACAAACATCCAGGAAAAGTATCTTTTTCTTTCTGTAATTTATAGCCCAAATATTTGAGTCCATAGATTATTAGATTCATTGAAGCAATACTATGTAGTCTACAAGAGTTTGCTAATATTATTTATTTATATTACAGTAGAGCCCGTAGGCTCCAGCCAGGGTCTGGAACAATAAAGAAACAATAAAAAGGAGCTTTAAAAAGAGGATCTCGACTGCTCAGTGGATGGGTCACAGGTTCAAGTCCTGTTCTGGTCAGTAGCAACTGAACATTGTTAGCAACATCTGAATCTTGTTTAGTGACCTGTGAGAAATCTATTGTCAGTCTCAATTCAATTCCCAGCCTGTGCACAAGTCTCCCTATCACAAAATCCACAACTGGCATTAACTGATATGGCTGTTGGCAAGCAGTATCTGCAGAGAAACCAAGTACAGAAAAGGTCACACAGACTGAATTATGCTCTCACTCTTGGTCATCCAGGTACATGGAAGGGGGAAGCTTGTAGTGCTGCAGCTTGTTTGTACCACTTGATTCTATTCTTTGGATGAATAGAGGATTGCAGTCTCCAGGGATATCAATCCAGTTCACACAAAACCACGAAACTCTGCATTTGCCCTCTGGAAGGGGAGCTGAAGTGACTACACAGGAGTGTCTCTGTGCCCCCAGAGCAGGGGTGGTCATGGGCTCAGTGCCAGCCTCAAAGAAACAACAGTGGTGTCTGACTATGGAGATGCTCAGGTGGCAGGGCAATGATCATTGTATACATTTGTAGATAGAGAGAGAGAGAAAGAAAGAGGAAGGGACAAAAAGAAGACAAGACAAGATGATCCAAAATTTGGGACTAAGCAGATCACTGTCCTTAACACCCTATCCTAATGGCATAGAGTAGAAGCAGAAGGGCTTGGCTGCTGCCCAGTGCCCAGGCCCCAGATTGGAAGGCTGCATTTTGCCTTGAGAACCATACACTCATCCCTCCCTCTGCCTCCGATAACTCAAGCTTTATGCAGGGGAAGTTTCATCTTTAAAAGAATGCTATTCCTTGACAGAATTTATGGAACCCTGGTAACAGTACTATACGTGTTATGGACCAATCCATATCCACCCGAAGTTAATACAAAGACTCTGATTGACTGTGAAATTAGTTGGATCCGGTCCTAGAGGAAGCAAAACACAGAGTAAAACAATTCACAGTTGATTTAGTAAGAAAAATATGACATTTCACAAGACACTTCATCCCAGTGTTTTTACTGTTTTTCTAAAGGCAATAGAAACCAGTGGCTATCATCTAAAATACAGGGCAGGACACAACTAATTAACAATTAAGTATAATTTAAATCTCTTGATAATGTCAAATATTGCCCTTTCTGAGACAGCCTGTCTCTTCAAGTCCGGATTAAAATTATGAATGTGAAATACTTATTTTGGTCATCACTGTCTTTCTCAGGTTCTAGACACTGCAGCTGAATTGCGGGTTTGTAAGTTTCCCAAATACTTCCCCAAAGTGAATTCTTCCCATCTTTCACGAGGAAGTTACACTTTGTAATAAAAGCAGCAAAAGGACTTTGCATTTCTATAGCAGTTTTCATCCAAACGTCTCCAAACTTTTCACAAATGTTAATGAACATAAGCCTCACAACAGCTCTCAGAACCAATTAAGTATTATGATCCCCATTTTTACACATGGAGAAACTGAGGCACAGAAAGGTTGAATAACTTAGACTAAAGAAATGTGTACAAGAAACTGGTAAGGAATCTAGTTCTAATGCCCAGTATTGTACCATAATCACAAAAACATCTTTCCTCCCTAAATAGAGACTGAGGGCCAGATCTTCTGGCCAGATCTACTGGCAAAGGTCACTTTAAGGATCCTTCACACTCCCTTGACCCTTGGATAGGACAGAGGCTGGTCCAGCCCCTAGCATATCTTAGAGCAGTATACTGTCTTCCAAGGAGGGGATATCTTCTGTTAAATGGGAACTTTAGGGCAGCAAAATACTGATTTTTCATAATATATTTTTCTTAATGCTGCAATAGATCATATAAAAGGAATATGCAAACATGCTACAAATGATATAATGGCTTTTTTCTACAGCAGCATTTTGCATTTTCCACTGTACTGGTTTTTTTCTAATTTTCTTGATTCTATAGAGAATTAAAAATAAGGCATTTTTAAAATTACCTCTTTTGGTGCAGATGAACTTTGACATCTTAACAACAATAATGGAGTTGTGCTTCTAAAGCCCTTGTACACCCTACTGAAAATGTACCTCGCTATCAATCTCATCAGATGGCCTCTTCATCATGCATCAAATGCTACCAGTACTGAAAATAGCACATCACTGGAGAGACTGACTTTAACTGTAAACCAACACGCATGGTTGCAAGACAGATGCTAACCCAGTTCAGCATGACCTCACTCACCTTGCTATTCAAATAGACAGAGAAAAAACCCAATACAGTAAACAGGTCAAAAAATTCAACTTCAGTGTCCTTTTTGCTCTTAAACATAGCTTTAGAGTGAAACTGTATGTGCTACAAAAGCTAAGCAAGTCAATAATATTCAAAGAACATATTTGAACAAACAGTAAAAGACATAATTCTGCCCTCAGATATGCCTGGTTTTCATTGACTTCAATGGGAAACAAGTATGTGCTTTCAAGGGCAATATGTGTGATGCTCTTTTGCTGTTAACAGCATTATTGAGTCTTGTATGAATTGGCCATGGAAAAAATAAGAACATAGCATATGTTATACTGGAGCAGAATACTGGTCCATCATATTTGATATCCTGTCTCTGGCAATGCCTGATTCTTTATGGCAAGGCAAAAAGCTAAACCTTACTGCACATAGCCAGTTGTGCAATTATATTGTGGAGGACATTTACTTATTGACATTTGATTATTCCTAACGTAGCATGGGAAGGTACCTTCAGTGTGTCACTGGTTAAGATTTAACTAGATAGGCAATTAATGCTAGATTATGAGCCACCGTGATAATACCCTTTTTCTGAGAATGCTCTTCTAAAGGCCCTTTTATATACACTTGGTACTCCAGAAGAAGTGACACTAGGAAAATGAATTTAGATACAGAGAATTCTGATATGTGTTAAATAGAACTTGGTATCCTACCAAATCATATCAGTAAGATCACTTAAGGCTGAAATCTGGCATCAACTCTTGGCTTACAAGAAATACTCTAAGAATGAGTCATTTAATGTAACTAATCTCTAAAGTCTTGAAATGCACTTGTTTAGTTTTTATTTTCATGGCAGAGGGATTTTAGGCATTTGAATGGAATTGCTTTTTAAAGTTATCCAACTTGGACTTTAAAACATGCTCAAAATTTATCTTTTAGATTGAAGACCTGTTTTTACTACCCATGTTTATTGAATAAAATTGTAGAGCATATTCACATATTTTAAAGATGTGAAACAAAGTCAGATGATCAGACATCAATGTAGAGTGTTTATCTGCGCTGATATACTGGCAATTCTTTAAAACCAAACTCCCACTGTGTATATACTATGTATGATAAAAGGTCTAAACAAATTAACA
Organism: Chelydra serpentina; assembly: GCA_037349315.1. Classification (NCBI taxonomy): domain Eukaryota; kingdom Metazoa; phylum Chordata; order Testudines; family Chelydridae; genus Chelydra; species Chelydra serpentina. Next base: position 15,374,961 of record JBAIAC010000033.1, read on the forward strand.
GCAACAAAAATATGAATCCAAAGAGCATGAATAGCTGGCTCAAAGCACGTTTGAAGAGTTTATTGAATAGAAACTTACATATGTACTGAAGTCATTAGTTGTATTTTGTATCAGAAGTAATGATCACTGTTGATATTTACATGTTATAAAAGGAATATAAGTAATAACCTAGAAAAGGTAGCAAAGAACATAGATGTTGAAATGCAGATGAACCAAAAAGAATGAAAGAATTAAAGTGTAATTCCATTCTCAATATGCCAGACTACTTTAATGGGTTATTTTAAAATATGCCTTTTCTAACTAATTGTCAACAATTGTTAACATATGTGTAACCTAATTTGTTATTTGTCCTTTAGTATCTTAACATTTGTTTAAACAAAGTGACAGCTCTTAATAAGAAAGTAAACATGCTGTTAATGCCTTTGAGTAAGTTATTGTTGACAAGCGTGCTGGTACGTTGCCTAAGTGAATAAGATCACTAATGAGACAGAAAGAAGGAACCATGCATTGACCTTCCCAATGCAGGCCAACAGGAAACCAAAGCCTGACAGAAGTCTTGAGGGAGACCACTGCATGGTCCCAGATACAGCAGAGAGGTCTCTTTTGCCTTTGATCTAATGATCTATGTCAGCGATTTTCAGACTGAGGCTCGGAAACCACAAGTGGCTCTTTAATATGTCTCTTGCGGCTCTTTCCAGCACAATATTACAATACTGTGTGATTCAATTATTAACCAAACTAAGTTATTAACCAATCAGAATGCTTGTACTATGTTATTAACAAACTGTAGAATACTTAGTGATTTTGCTGTGAGAATAATATACATATATATAAAATAGCAAATGAAACAATGAATTAACACTACTGTAGCTCTTTTGGGTAATGTTGATCACTAATTTGGCTCCTGAACCACTGAGGTCTGAGTATCACTCATCTATGTGGTGACAGAATGTGGAATTACAGCTCCTACCACCACAGGTTGTCAATCTGGGCCGATTCTCAGTTTATGCCAATAACACTTCTCTATTAGAGCCCAACATAGACCTATGAGTCACGTAATGAGGAGTAGCACAGAAGCCTGGGAACAAAGGATCAACAATGTTTGGGCGGACCCAAAAGGGGATGTTATTGTACATACTGCTTCTACTGTACCCTGGCAAGGCACTATCTAGGTCATGCTAGACATATCATCATCTGCTAGCTGAACTCCAACATATCCAAAATGCTGCTGCTAGAACATCATCCATTCCTGCCATTCCAGCCACATCATTCCTATCAGTGAATCCCTTCATAAGTTTGCCTTATCCGTCCTTTATTTCAAACTCCTCACCCTCACCTTGAAGCCTCTGAACAACTCCCCCCCCGCCACCCTCCCCCGGCTCCACAAACCCAATTACAACTCTTCTTATCCCACCCTATATTGTTCTGCATTCACATCTCCTCTCCTGATTCCCTTCTCTTTCTCCTACCCTCAATTGTGTGTCTTCTTGCATGGCAAGCGTCCCTCTCTCATTGCTCAAACCCACTTCTTCTGTGAAGCCTTAGTCATGGGCCTTCTTGCAAGTAGGACTCCACACCTTCTTTTGTCTGACCTCTTCTGTGTTATCTTGATGTAAGCTTTTTGCGGTTCCATGTGTTCCATAAAGCATACAAAGCTACTATATAAAAATCCACGTAGGACCTGATTTACAGCAATGCTGGGTGCCCCCCATTTCATTTGATTTCAACGGAGGTGGTGGGTGATCAGTACCTGTATAAATCAGGTCCATGAGCATTGATAGTTATTGTTATGCTGGACATTGGGTGAAACCTGTTGAAGTTGGTGGGATAAAAGTAAACGGAGCTATCTATGGAGACAAGATCCTGTGGGGAAAATTGTGTGCGACCATGTAATTAAATCTGTATCATAAAGTAGGAGCACAAGATGGCTGAATTAAGGTTGCATGGGAGCTTTACTCCAATGAAACGTGTAAAATTAGTGCATCATATTACTGGCATAGTACAGTAATCAAAGTTAAAAGAAAAAGCCACAATTCTCTACCAAGTTGAGGTGTCTCATAAAATATGCAGGAGGTCTTGACTGCCCCGTGTTGGAGCATTTGGTCATTAGGAAACATTTCATAATCTCTTAGAGCAATGTGTTGTAGTTACTGCTGAATCTCACATTTTTTACTAGACCGATTCACGTTTTGCACTAACTAATATAAATGTGTTGCTAGAAGAAAGGGTTTCCTTAAAACTATAAATATTAACCCTTCCCAGAGATAGCACAGGTCTTCTGGAGGGGAGGGATAGCTCAGTGGTTTGAGCATTGGCCTGCTAAACCGAGGGTTGTGAGTTCAATCCTTGAGGGGGCCATTTGGGAATCTAGGGCAAAAATTGGGGATTGGTCCTGCTTTGAGGAGGGGGTTGTACTAAATGACCTACTAAGGTCCCTTCCAACCCTGATATTCTATGATTCCACTACAGTGCTAGCATGGGGACTTGGCAACTTTTCTTTAGAGTAACCCGCGGTTGTCCCTCAGTCCCAACACTCCCTGCAGCTGGGAACTCCTCATCTGGGGTCTGAGAGAAAACAGAAGTCCCAAAAGCCCTCTCTTGCCTTCCCAAGATCATTTCCTTGGCCCAAAGTTTCTGTGGTCTCTGTACCATCAGAAAGGGCCCAAGACAAGCTGGGAAGACAGAAAATAACAGAAACAAGGCTGAAAATAACAAAGAACTCCAGGCCCTTTTCCTTTCAAGGGTGTTTTGAAAGCCCCTTCAGGCTGGAACAACAAACTATAGGCTTCCCCCAGAGCATGAAGAAACACAAACCAAAAGTCTTCTGACAGTTCAGGTACCCATAGTTGTCTCCCAGCAGCCTATCGGCTGTCTTTCTCTTCCAGTAGACTGCCAAGAGACTAGCCAGCTTCAGATGTTTTCCAACCCTGCCCTGCCCACTCTCCAGTCCCCTTGGAAACAGATGGCATTGTACATCCTGTCACAGGATACATTTACCAGTTAGCAAGTTCAAGTCAGAGAAATCTCTTCTGATGCAAAATGTCCTTTTTCCTGTGCAGTGTTCAACATACTGCAAAGGACACAACGTGGAATGCAAAAAATGTTCTGTTTTGTTGTTTAAATTAGGTTAAGTCTGAGGCTATATAAATATACAATAGAATATTTTCTCACCAAGAGAATGGAAATTTTGAGATAATAAAACCATGACAGGAAGGTTTAATCAACTATATTTCTAAAAATTTACTAATGCAGGAAGTGCAAAAATACTAAAGTGATCATTAGGAAGAAACGCTCATGTTAATTCATGCTGACTGCTACATTAAAATGTAATGTAGCTATGAATCTTTAAGATCAGCTTTTTCAAGAATATTCTAATTTGTTCAATCTCATTTCAGTTCACTGACTGCAGCTGAGATGGATTCTAGTTTTGCTTTAAGTTTATTTCAAGTCAGAGAATATTCTCTTCTTTTGTTCTTGCCAGAAAAAATGATGACCAATTACGTTATTTGGAAAAACAGGAAACAAAAGGCTTGTCAAACCAATATAAGTGGTTTCAGAAGTTAGATAATACAGACACAACTTCTTGTAATTGTATTATCTATTATTTACACTTACATATATTGTATAAGTATGTATATTGTGTGTGTGTGTGTGTGTGTGTGTGTACCATGTATACCTTTTTTTTCTGATAGAACTTAAGTCTGTTGCCATTCAGGGCACAGTGTAACACCCATGTCTTTTCTTGGTGTATTCTTAATGGCAAGTTCAAGATGATTTTATGTTAGAGTCATTTGTTTATTTGTCAATATCATTTCTTTAATATTTTTGTAAAAAATATATGTGCACTTTGTACGGGAGGATTTGATAAACAGAGAACCCATGATGGAGAGATACAATATAAAAGATTTATCACACTGAGTTTGGAATGAGTTGATTCCAAATGAGTATTCATCTCCACTCCTTTCCAATGCTGCGGGGCTTTTTGCCCTTGAGTGTTGTTTTGTGGTGTTCAATTTAATAATGTTTAGACCTTATGGCCATATTCTATACAAATCTGTCTCCTCACTGGTTCCGGCTTCCAACCACAATGTTTTAAAAGTATCTGATGCAAATTCCACAGGGCTAGATTGAGCCTTTGCCATGTAGCTGTGATGTCCCAGTAGTCTCGAGGAAGAATTGCAACTCAGAGATACGGGATAGTGTGTAGCTTTGACATACCTGTGATGCTCCTTCATTGCTCTTGTGGGAGATGTAATTTGCTGCTGCCCTTTTCCTTGTGTAGCATACTCCCCTCCCTCCTTGCATCAAGTTCTCTGCTGGTACACTGGGATGATGGATCCAAGGGTATGCTAATTCCCCTCCCTCTCTACCCACTTGTTGTAGAAGGGGTTTATGGTCACATGGAGCCTGATCTCCCACATCTTGCCCAAAGTGGTGATCTGGGCAAGGCATGAAGAGGGAAAATGGTGTACTGCCTTATTTTCTGTGTAATAGCATTAGGGCACGTGACAGTCTTGTCCATAATGAGGCAATGTGCATTGAAAGTAAATGCACAAATGATTTTCCATTAATGCCTGTCTGTGTAAAAGCTAACAATAACGTTTCATAACAAAATTAATATGCAGTGGTTAAAAAAAGAGATTAAATAAGGCTAACACTTTAAATAAGCAATGTTGGGGCAATACAGCACTACAATGAATGACAACTTAATCCTTTAAACCTAAATAATGAAATCAGGTGTCTACTGATGTATTTTGTTGTTTCAAGACCATCTGGCAGCACCCATATACATGAGTAATCAGAAATAAAGCAGCATTAACTTCTTAGGGGTGCTGCATTCTCGTGATTGTATGGTACTGATAGTAGATAATGATATGGGACAGCATGCAAAATTAAAGGAAATGTTTTTAAAAGCGATAAATGATATTTGGAATCTGACTCTTTCCCTCCTCTCTGATCCATACAAAATACAACTGATACAATCGTCTTCTTTGCTTGTCATGATGAATGTACTGTATCCCCTCTCTAAATCCCCTCTTTCACCATACCAAATTCAAGTGTAATGACCCAGTTTTCAAGACTTTTCAGAAATCTATCCCCCCCTTCTTATCTATTCTTGTCTCTTATCACATCCCTCCCTGCCCTCTCTGCTACCCTCATGACTCCAGCCTTGACCTACTAAAGGTGTTTGTCAGAGATGGTTAGAAAAATTCAGACCAACCATTTTTCATCAGAATTTGATGATTTGTTGAAAGCAAAACGTTTCATGGAGATGCTTTGATTTCAGCAAAAGTCCGACACAACCCAGACAGGCTTGGAGACCTGCTGGTTTCCTGCCAGCGGGTATGACTGGCTCCTCAGCAGCTTGCTGTTGGACTGTCACAGATTCTGAACCCCAGGGCTTCCAGATTGCTGACGTGGGGCAGCCCTCCATGTGGACTGCCTTGGAATTGGGGCTGCATTCCCTTCTACAGAGAATTGCTAATATTTTTTGTTTTGGCTTCTGTTCCAAATCAGAATGAAACCAAATTTTGAAATCCTCTACAAAACCTTTCTGTGCACAGCTCTAGTCTTTGTGCTCTCTCCCATGCTGCCCCTCATGCTTGGAATGTCCTCCTGGCTGGCACTGCCCTATCCTTCAAATCCCTTCTTTAAATCCAGTTCTGCCATGAAGTTGACAAAAATTATTCTGAGAAGCAGTATGAGAAAGAGGATTCTTCCTTATATGCTAGAGTAATACCGAACAAGGCAAACAGCAAATCTACGTAAGTATTCGCATATTGTGGATATCTGATTCTCTTCCTCTACCCAACTTTTCATTTTGGATTGTAAACTCTTCTGGGCAGATACTGTGTCTACTTCTATATTTATAAGGCATGTAACACAATACTGCCCCAATGCTGATTGGGGCTTCTGGGTGTTACAAGAAATATTAAATAACAATAATAGTAATTTGCAATTTCGCTAACAGACTAAATCATTTTGGATACCAGAACTGAGCTATTTTATTTAAAAGTAAAAGAACGTTTGGAAAATGTGCTTGAGGAACAGAGCTGGATAAACAGGAGTATGTAATATTTGCTAAATTCAACTCTCTCACCATGTTTCCACCCCTCTAGTCTTCAGGCATTGCTCCTCATCCAGTCAGGGAGCAGAAACCATACCATGTGTGTTAGGTAACAAATCACACAGAGTAAGGGTGAAATTCTGGCCCCATTGAGACCAATGCCAAAACTCCCATTGACACTAGGGGCACAGGATTTCACTATGAATACACAATACTTTGAAAGAAGTACTAGGTACAAAAAAATTGCCAAAACCCCATGGCCTCAAATATATTTGTCAAAACTACATGTCAAACAATGATGAATAATCAACAGTGCTGAAAAACACAATTGGGTCCACAGATAAAGTGTGAAGAGGGGACAAAGGCCAAATCCAATTAATTAAATGTTTAGAAAGAAAAATTCACCCAGTTCTATAAATGAAAAAATTTCAAGGCTCCCTACATCACAAAGAGAATTAGAACTGGCGTGGAATTAATTTGTTAATGCTTCCACAGAACTTTTCATTCCATACCGGAGCTAAATATTGTTATTAAGTTAAAAGGAAGAACAATTATTTAAATGCTAGATTTTAATGCAGTCCTGTTTGTGAGGCATGCTGACTTAGTGCATTGTGTGTGTTTTACTGGAAAGCTGTTGTCACTTTGTATGTCATGCCACCTCCTCCTGCTCCCACCCACCCAATCCTTTTTTTTAATTATTATTATTTTGATGGCAGTGTGTGTCTGGACACACAAAAAGGAAATGACTAGAAAAGAGAAATGTGTCAGGACAATTTGATTTTTATCAATGCCAGAGATTCACTTGCAAATTATGTGGGATTATCATTATCTCCATTTTAGATGCCAAAACCCCGCCAACAACAACAACAAAAAAACAACACACAACTAAAAACCCAACTTTAGGGTGGAAGGATACGATTGTGTTGTTGCTTAAGGAGATTAATAGCAAATTGGATCACACAAAGGTTGTAATAGCTGCCCTGGGCTCTAAATATGAACAGATGGTAGCCTACATTAATTTGGAAGGCAAGGCTGGCACACCAGAGTGCAATGCATTTTAATGATGGACTCCATTGAAAATGGAGGGATCAAATGTGACCATACTTAAGGACCTACTCATAATCCCATTGGACTCAAGGCAAAAATCCTATTGGTTTCAATAAGAGGAGGATCAAATTCTCAATTTGTAACATATCCAAGGAGAAAAAGCCATGAGATTAAGAGCTGGAAAATATCAAGGATAGGCCTACATCCTGCAGGGTTGGCCTATTAAGAAAGAGTGAATATTATTCCCTCATGAATGGTTTAAATGTCCTGGTCTCTGCCATAGGATCTTTAATGAGCATAAGTACCCAGAACCCTGATTATCACTCTATTCTGAAAGACAGTACTTCCAGCAACAAAGGGCACTGTAAAACCTCTGGGGGGTATTGGATAAGGATTGACTTGTGCCACCTAAGGAACCACCAATACCACTTCTTGCAGCACCAGAGCATTTCTTGAGGGTCTCTCTTCCAAGTCCCAATCCAGCCCAACCCTGTTTAAATTGTGAATCTGATAAGATTACAGCACAAAATGGCATCACAATAGACAGCTATTTTCACTATATATATATATATCACAACAGATCGTGATTTTCTTTTAGATAAAAAGCTAACATAAACAGTATTGTAAATGTTGCAAAAACCGTTTGCTTCAAATTTGTATGTGTAAGGATTTCTTGAGGCATGTAACTAGAATAAAACAGATTTCATTCTATTTTCTTCCTGAATCTGCCACGTTTTGCTCCAGTTATCAGTCTTCAATGGCAAATACTAATCCTTTAATACCTCATTGGATTGCTGGGCACAAACAACATATATCACAGTACTGAAATATGACATGCTGGCTACGATAAACCAGTGCTCTTTTGAACATGTTCTACATGGCCACAGATATGACGCTTTCTCTTTAGTAGTCTCAGTAAAGTGCAACAATATTTTCTTTGATAGCTTAAAACATTAGTTCTCTTTCAGCGCCTTATGAATTCCTTCAACAATTCAGAAGACCTTGTAATAAACTGTTGCTTGAATTCCATGTTTCTGTGCTTTACAACCAGGATACAAACAGCTGGTCTGACCTAACTTGAAGCTGTCCTCAGAGTGATTTATAAGGTCTAATTAGAAAATAGAGTATGCTGTTGCAAGTTGTTGAATAGCTTTTGTAGTTCATAGGGCCAAAACACTACTATTTAGTCAATTAATTTGTAACAATGTGCTTAGGGGTGAATATAGAGAGAGTGCTATCATTATTATCTACATGTTAAAGGTTACAAAAGGAAATGGCTTTTGAAAATACATGTTAATCCATGTGATAAAGCTGGGACTCACTTTTGTCTAATATCTGTACCGTGTTAATAATATTCCATTATTGTCTTTCCAGTCCATGAATCCTATCTCTGCTTCTGTACTCTCCACTATAGAGAAACTGTTCCCACAGAGGAACCTCAAAGAACCTTATCTGACCAAATCTCACATCTTCTACTTTGTCCTCTTAATTGCTCTGAAGTCTTTGATATCACTCATCACTCCCTCCTTCTCCAGTATGATTCCCAGCCCTCCATTGGCCTTCACATCCCTGGCCTCCAGATTTTCTCTGATCGTTCTTACAACAGCTTATCACATCGGCTCTGAACTTCTTGTTCTCTCCTTCTTTATCCTGCACATATGATATCCTGCACATATGATATCCTTTTCCCTGTCTACATCTTAGGTTTCATTTCTTATGTCCTCCCTCATCTCCTTCACTCCACTCTAGTGACACCTTCACAACTGCTTTCATTGCCTTCTCTCAGACGCCTGTCTTTTTACCTTCTTTCACTCAGCCTCCTATGCAGAACCAGACTGTCTGTTCCTAGAGCAACAGGCAGCATTTCTTCTCCACATTCAAATGTTTTCTGACTGATAATGCCCACAAACACATGCCCATAACAGATATATGTTTTTTCTATCCAATATGATATAAGAGGGAACACAACAATAAAATAACTCTTCCCTCAAAAACCCAGTTAATAGATTTCTCTGGATCTCTCAGCCTTTTCTGACTTCCTTGTCTGTCCCTCTTTTTAATCACATTATTACCATGAATATCTGGAGTGTATCATCAAAGGAGATCCATACTACAAATTATTACACTCGACGCTCTGGAGTAAATATCATGCAGTTCAATCCTCAAATATTGTTTTTTTTTACCCAATAGGCCTACTACGTTTCTAAATAACTGCCTTATACTTATTTTCACTACCTACTGGAACAACTCTGTAGCTACTACTGGGCCTGATTGAAACAAATGAGAGTTTTGCCTGCAAAAAGACTGCAGGATCAGGTTTATTCTGGTTAGCTATGTTTACTGCTGAACAAATCCACACAACATGTTTTACTTACAAAACCCCATTATCCTTGTAGCAGGGTCGGACTCACCCCCGCGGCGCCTCCTGCTGGTTTCTCCAGGGAATTAGCTCATCCAGCCCTGGAGCGCCCTCTGCAGGCCAGTGATCCGCCTGTCCACTCTGGCGCCGTGTCCCTCCCAGGACCCGGTGCCCTTTTAACTGGGGTGCCGCCCCCTGGCAGTACCCCTAGATCTGGGTCTCCCCTCCCCAGGGGAACCCCCAACCCACTATCCCCACCTCGCCTCAGTCATAGGCTACTGCCAGTCACCAGCTAGCCCCCGCACCCTGGGGCAGACTGCAGTATCAGCCACTCATCACAGGCAAAGGGGGTTTGGACCTGCTGCCTCGGCCTACCTGTGGGCTGCCTCCGCAACCCCAGCACCTAGTGGGGCCTAACCCTAGGCCACAGCCTGGGGCTTGCAGCCTGGGGTTTTCCTAGGCCAGAGCTCCCCAGCTCCCTTGGCCTTTCCCCAGCCCTGCTCCACTCCAGGTACCCTGCTTAGGTCCTCCAGCCAGGCCCTTCTCTCCCTAAAGACAGAGAGAGAGTGTGTTTGCTCCAGGCCCACTGCCCTCTTATAAGGGCCAGCTGGGCCCTGATTAAACTGGCCCCAGCTGTGGCTGCCTTGCTCATCAGCCTAGCCTCTGAGCCTCAGCCCTCTCCCAGGGCTATTTCCAGCCCCTCCGGGCAGGAGCCGGTTCCACCCCGCTACAATCCTAAATAACAACTTTAAAAAGGGGAACTGGATGTGCATCAGAGAGCTTCACTGAACATGGGATTTCTTCTCACTGCACTCAGCAGGTTGACCCAGGAATTTAACAGAGTAGACAGCACTGATTGATTTATAATTTCTTCCTGTGACAGGCTATCATTTCTTTTCTTTTTCCTTTTTGGGGAGAAAGTTCATAGAATTGTAGGACTGGAAGGGACCTCAATAGGTCATCTAGTCCTGTTCTCTACACGGAGGCTGGACTAAGTAGTGTCCAGACCAGCGGTTCTCAAATGGGGGTCTGCGAGGGTACTCCAGGGAGTCAGCGAGTCATGTCCGGGGCTGCTGGCCCCGCTGATCAACTCCTCCCACCCCTCCTGCATGCTGCTGAACAGCAGTTCTGAGGCATGCAGAGAGCATTGGGAGGGAGAGGGAGAGGGAGGAGTGGGAAAGGGGTGTGCTCGGGGGAAGGGGAAGAAAGAGGTGGGGAAGAGGAGGGGCAGGGATGGAGCGAGGGTGGGAAGAGGTGGAGTGGGGGCGGGGCCTGGGGCTGAGTGGAGGTTGAGCACCCCCAGGGAAAATTAGAAGCTGGCTTGGGGGTCTGCAAGAATTTTTAAATCAAAATGGGGGTCCCGGGTTTGCTAAAGATTGAGAACCACTGGTCTAGACCATCCCTGACACGTGTGTGTCTAACCTCTTCTTACAAACCTCCAATGAAGGAGATTCTACAACTTCCCTAGGTCATTTGTTCCAGTGCTTATCCACCAGTTCATCAAGGCTGCACAAGTAATGGAGTCAGAGTTTGTTTTACCAGGTATTATTATACAGTCTAAAAAATCATTTTTTTCCAATCGAATGTAGTTTTGACAGTCAGCCTTTTAGTACCATACATTTAGTATGTATTTATCTACAAAGTTACTTTGGAACTGAACTCTTTGTTTCTTATGTAAGGACAAATTCTTCTTTCCTTTCTCCCGTGGGTTGAATGGAGCTACCATTTCAATCTCTTACATGCTTAAATGAGGACTGAAATTTGTAGAGTTAGCTTGTGAGATAACAACAAGTCTCTGACAGTATGAAACAAATACACTAGAAACTCTGAAGACTACCTCTTACTCCTAGGTATCTTGTGGTGTCCTAATAAGCATAATTAATATATATCCAGGCTACAAGGACTTTCATACATAGTTTAGGAATATTGATTGATTTTTCTTCTCCTGAGCAAACTGTATGTATTTTTGAATTTTCAGCTTTTTCGTTTTTACTTAGTTCTTCTGTTATAAATATTGTTTTATATGAATTCCAATGCATTATCTTTGGAGGTAGTCTGTTATAGAAAAATATATTTATGTTGTATTTACTTTTTCCTTGCCTAAACTGAGTGCTTTCGAAAAGAATGTAGGGAAAACTGTATTTGATTCTGTTGTTGAGTTCATTTGGTTTTACATAGAAGACGGATATAATGAAATCTTTAAATAATAGAAAATAAGTATTGGTTATTTTAACTCATTTTATCCATAACTTTATGCTTTAAAAATCTTTGGGTTACATTTTTATGGGTATGCTAACATTTTAAAGTAATATTTATAAGAAGTCTTTGAATGTTTACAATTCCTTTCATCAACTATGTTAGACATTAGTGATTTAAGACTTCAAATTTAGGTAAGTAGTAGTAATTCCATTTTACAATGGTGAAGTGACTCGCCCAAGGTCTTTTCCTACCACTCCATCTTTCATGCCATATACCCTTTCACCCTTAATATTTATTTTGTCTCATTCTTCCATTCACAATTCCATGCTTATTTTCTGGCTGCCTTCTACACCTGGGGCTTCCACCCTCCTCTTTTACAACCATATGTCTGAGTTCTCCATTTCACTAAACCAGAAAAAATATTATGAAAGTGAAAACTCTTAACACCTCCAGACATTTGATGCCAGGTGTGATTTGTGTTGGAAACCAATCTGGGTGAGCTCTCTAATCTAATGAATAGTTTGCACTAATTACCTTCCAGAGCATACTTCATATCCTGGGCAAACAGAGTCCACATGATTTCAGCACTGACTTTCCCCATGTTCAGCTCTTGAGGGAACCTGAAATCAATCACATTACATCAGTTCACCTGCTGCTAGAAATTATATTAACAGCTGTACAGCAGAAATGCAAATATTTTTGTATAAAATCACACTGAAAGCGTGCACTTCACTGTATTTTCTGTTTTGTACAATTATGTTAACCAAGTAGGAAGATCAGCCTTCAGATACGTGCTACTATCAGAATAACTGTAATAATGTTAGGGCCCTAATTCAATACTGAAGTATGTTCTGTACCAATTATATAACAGTACACATTTATAAACATGAAGTGAGGTCCATCCTTGGTGTAAATCCCCTGATTTCCAATGAGTTCTACCAGGGAGGGGATTGGCCCCTGGACCTCACTACTGTTCCTAACTCCTTGCAGCATTACTGGCAATCTGAAGACATAGAAGAAGTAAAGTAAAGTGCAGCAAGACAGGTGAAAAGACTGTACCATTAGTGAAAGCTTTTACTGCTCATCTCACGTTTAATATGCTCTTTCAAAATAGTCTGTTTACAGTGGTTGCCATTAAGAAGTCAATATTTGCATACATTTAAGTGCAAAGTAAGTAAGGAAAAAGAAAGGAAAAACCATGCTACCTCAATTATCACTGTGCAGTAGCTGTTGGCAAAAGCTGACTTTTTAATGACAGCCACTATATGTTTTGTACCAGGTTAAAAAAAAGGGGTGTGTATGTGTGCGTAAATATCCTGCTCTTGTTCTGAATGTGGAACTCAGATCAATATCAAAGGGAGTTCAGGGAATGGAGCCAGAACACTCCATGGCCCCAGAATTAGAGATTTGGAAGTCCAGAACATAAACTTACCTTGATAAATGGGACTTTCTGTTAATGCTGAATGTAATGGAGTGTGTAGGTACATATGAGATTCAGAGAAACATGCCAACTTTTCACCATAAAAACAACAATTATAGGCCAAATTCTAGCACCTTTGTTAGGAACCACATTACACTAGTGATGGCCATAGGTAAACAATGGGAATTTCTCAACATTTACTGCTACCATTCACTATCCTGAACATTCCTTACGCAACCTCACTGTACTCAGAGAGAGAGAAACACAGTGCTGACTAGTCTATGTAAACAAATGGTTTTCACTCATTTGCAATAGCAATGAGGAGCTGATTTATGGCTTTGCATTATTCTGTCATTCAATAAATTATATTGCCACAAGAAAATAACCTTGTATATTCCACCAACTTGCTGTGCAGTCTCACCATTCTTTATTCTGTTTATTAATGTACAATGATTCATACCAATTATAAATATCTTATACTGCAAAACCCATTACCCAGAAACAATGTATTAACAAGATTCATTACATAGGACCATGTTTGAGTAATAAGTAAAAATTATCTTCTCCTGCTAAATGTGCTTATGTACAAATAAATTATTATGGGTGAAAACTAACTCATTTAAATGGAGGCATTGTTGTATGTTGCATATGATTTGACTCTATATTTTTCAAATACTCTTAGTTTATAGAGGAATGGATAGTCATTGCAAGAATGCCATTGGTAGACAACTTCTGTGTAATTTACATTTTCTGAAATGGAATGCAAAACTCAATCATTTTTCTACTCTCTTTTCCACCAATTATTGCAAAGGAAGTTAAAAACTTGGCTATAGATTTTTCATTGTTTACATTTAGATAGATTTGTCAGAATTCATTTAAAAAAATAATTTCAATGGATATCAGTGATGTTTGTTTTAAAGTATTTTTTCAATTTTGTTATTGATTTAAATTTTCACAGCTGTGGGAAGTTGTGGAGATCAGACAATGCGGAGCTGAAAATAATTATTTAATGACAGTGGACACTGAGATTCAAAAATTTAAAGCTTTATAACCATTAAAACACAAATTGTCAAAATCACACGCCAAAGTTCTCAAGTAGCATTTTTCTTCACTTTTCCGTAAATGTTGGTTATCAATGGCAATATTTTTCATTGGTTTGAGTGTGTACAGTGAAATTGATGTTTACCCACATTTACTGATGATAAGCTAATCCTTCCAAGTCTACATTTAGATAAATAGGTTGGATAAATATAAAATAATAAATATAACTGCAGTTAGCTACTGTTTTAATGTTTGTTCACCCACACTTGTCCTGAAGTGGTTAATGTAGACTAAGAAGGGGGCCAATTAACCAGACAGGCCACAGATGAGGGGAATCAGGTGGTTTAAATAATCCTCTGACTGAATAATGAGGGAACCCGGCTGAGGAGGAACAACTGAGCTATAAAGACAGGAAGTTGGCAGCAGAGATAGGCTGCAGGGAGGTAATCTGTAGTTATTCACTGTAAGAACAGAGGTGTGTTTGGGGCTACAAAAGCAAGTAGCCTAAAGTGACTTCCTGGGAAGATGGAGTTTTGGGGCAAACCCAGAGAAGGGGGGAGCCAGAAGATTAGGAAAGCATCAGGGAAAAGCCAATAAGGTTCAGAATGGACCAGACCTTGACTGCTGATTAGAGAGTCCCTGAGCTGGAATCTGGAGTAGAGGGTAGGCCTAAATTCCCCTACTGGCCATTGGGGAAGTGGCACCAGATAGGCAGCGTATGCGAAGACTGCTTGACTCCATTCATAAGAAGATCCTTTGATAACCCAGAAGGGGAGGACATGTGACCTGGCTGGAGGGCTAAGGCATGAACACAGAGCGCTTGCTTCATTGACAGCCAAAAAGAGAAGGCGGAGCATGTGGAAAGGAGGTGTCTGACCTGGACTCAGCTAATCCCCAGAGTGACCAGAAGGTGGCGCACTTGGGGTTGGCAGACTCCTGTGACACAACCCGAAAGTGCAGAGTTATAGAAAATCAATCATAAATACTGAAAAATAGTCTTAATAGTTTGGAGGGGTATGGGCCAATCACTAAATAATTATGAAAGGCTGAAACCTAGCATAAATCTAAATTTCTGGAAGATCTTCCTCCCCAGCTCTCAGAACTCAGCACGGGCTCTCAGCAGGTCAAACAGTCTCAGCTGGCCAGACTGTTCTCTTCATGTTTCAGACCTCTTTGGATCCTCCCATGCCATTCTTGCTGGGGTGCTCCTGACCCAGTACATAAGATTTAAAGACAACAGATGATTCAGAAGGAAATGCCAGAATTGCTATTGGACACAGTGGAATTTCTGCAAAGGTAGGTGTGGAGGCTTGTAGGGTTATGAGTATGGTCCCGTCCTACCAAATTCATGGTCCATTTTGGTCAATTTCACAGTCATAGAATTTTTAAAATCCTATATGTCATGATTTCAGCTATATAAATCTGAAATGTCATGGTGTTGTAATTGTAGGAGTCCTGACCCAAAAAAAGGGTGCTGTGTGTGTATGAGGAGAGGGGAGGGGAGGGGTTCACAAGGTTATTGTAGTGGGGTTGTGGTACTGCTACCCTTACTTCGGTGCTGCTGTTGCCGGCAATAGAGCTGGGCAGCTGGAAAGCAGCAGCTGCTGGCCGGGAGCCCAGCTCTGAAGGTAGAGCTGCCACCAGCAGTAGCACAGAAGTAAGGATGGCACAGTGTGATATTTCCAACCTTACTTCTGTGCTGCTGCTGGCAGGGTGCTGCCCTCAGTCAGCAGCTGCCACTCTCCGGCTGCCCAGCTCTGAAGGCAGCAGCACACGAGTAAGGGTGGCATGGTATGATATTGCCACCCGTAGTTCCGTGCTGCTGCTAGCGGGGTGCTGCCTTTCAGAGCTAGGTGCCCAGCCAACAGCTGCCACTCTCTGACCGCCCAGCTCTGAAGGCAGCGCAGAAGTAAGGTTGGCAATACTATGACCCACCCCTAAAATAACCTTTGACCCCCCTGCAGCTCCCTTTTGGGTCAAGACTCCTGATTTGAGAAACACAGGTCTCTTCTGTGAAATGTGTATAGTCTAGGGTAAGAACACACTAAAGACCAGATTTCGCAGTCCGTGATGTGTTTTTCATGGCCATTAATTTGGTAGGGCCCTAATTATGAGGAATGGGAAGTTACTCCATCAAGATGCAAAGGCTCAGCCACACATCTGGTTGTATTCATAGGGGAACACGATTTGGATGAGATGGGGTAAGGAAAAGATAATACATTACAAGTGAGTAAAGGTCTAAGTGGGTTGAGCAGAGAGGGAGGGTGACAGATCAGTCAAGGATGTGACAGATTTAAAGGATGTGACAGGATGTGACAGGTTTAAAGAGGAGAGGATGAAGAAAACCCCAGAATGCCTGGATTATGTTTACTGAACATGGAAACTGGGTAAAATTTAATTAAACCACCAAAACTGATTACAAGTGCCTAACAAACTCAGGAAAAGCAAGAATACTGTGATTTAAAGCTAACAAGCCAGTATCCTGATGTTGTGGGGATTACAATCCTATCATATATGCTGCCATAATTTCAGTAAATACTGAAAAGTGAGTTAAAGACAAAGGGACAACCGTACACGTTCTCTTGCTTTCCTGGGTTTAAGGCAGAGCTTTAAAGTTATTTTACAATAGCTTTTATGTTTACTTTCTGTGTGCAGTATCATTGTAGCTGCCATAAAATATTCAGCATTAGCAATATGTACCACACAGTGGTATCTGAGATATCATAGCATGTTCTTCCATGTACTATGGAAAATAATATCATATCCCTGATGCTAAAAGTGTGATAAAACGTTGGTAAAGCCAATCGGTTAATGGCAATGAAGAGAAGGGGGAAAAATCCAATAGAGGTGTTATAATGGCACAATCTTCTCGAAGTTTAACACAATGTGAATGTAAGTATTAATTTTTCCTATTTACATTGCAAAGGTTTGAAATCCTTTTGCAAGGATGGTGTGTGGTATTTATTCTCCCTGTTGATATGCTCACCTATATGTTAAGGCTCTGAGCATATGATTATAATATGAGCTAGTATTTTACCATGCAATATCTCCATAGTCTGCCCAGCATTCAGGGGCCAAACTATCCCTTTGGACCCTGCCAATTTGTGCTGGTAGAAATTAGCTGTGGGCCCCAAGGTGGAAAGCTCTCTTGGGGGTGAACAAAGAAAGCAGCAGTTCAAACATCCCACAACCTCTCCTATGCTACTGGGTCTGGAGCTGCTTGATAAAATCCCTAAAGTGGGCAGGGTTTAGTGCAGAAGGGAGAAGGGCCAGACAGTCTGGGAAATGTATTGACTGATTCAGTGAATCTCCTGGGTATTCTCCACTGGTCAGACTCTTATAGATGGCATTTAAAGCAGGGTTTCTCATGTGGGATGGACTCTTCTCCCTCAGGAATGAAAATCTCCTTGGGCACAGCTGTTCTCACAGGTGGCAGGGTAGTATAATTTTCACCCCCTGAATCTGCAGCATTGAACCTAGCTCCATATTTTTATTATGCATAAACATGCTCTTCCATCTTGCTGTAGTTTTGCAGAGTTAAGGACTTTGGTACAATAATATGCACTAATTGGCTTCAATGGAACCATAATAATAACAGCAAAAAATTATGATGTAAACGTAAATACAGATAATCCCATTGAAATCAATGAGGTTTTGAGCAGCAGTATTCCATTCACACTGCATCATGTCTTTCATGTAAGCTATAATGTGAGTGAAGATGCTAAGATTTAAATTAAATTGAAATTCTACCGACATCTATGGGATTTGAGGCAGAGCATCTAAAAGTTCATGGAATGTGCTGAAATACTGATCCTTAAAAAGCAGCATTAGGAAAACTCTTTTATAGAGAATAGTCCCTCTTCAGAATTTCAACAAACAAGTTGGCAATTTCAGCCGACTTTTAGGAACGTGTGTCGAGCACTGTTGGAATAATTGCCTTTAAAAAGTTTTTCATTTAAGTGAGACCTTTAAGATAGGGAGTGAAAAAATAAATTTTTGAGACTCAGAGAAAACTAATATATTCAAGGAACTTTTTTCACTAGATAAAATTGTATCTAAATTCAGAATGTATTTCTGAATGTTGAGCCTGTACAAATTATAAGGTTGAAATTACTGAATCAATCAAAACAAGGATTAGCATGGAAACAGACTATTAAATATTGCATAATTAATGTCACTATAGTCAGTATAAATATTTGACTAATGCTAAAGGGGGAAGTTTCACTATCCCTGTCATTTGTGACGTACTTTAAATGAGCAACCATGAGGCCACAAACTGCAGGCAAGGACTCTGCCAGGACAATGGGAAGTACATGAATGTCAACAGTAAACTGAGGCAATGTCTATGGGACAAAATTTTCAAATGCAGTCATTGGATCTGAGTATCTCCATTTTTAGGAGCCTGAACTGGCATGATTTTCAAAGGGCCTGAGCATCCACAGCTTTCACTAACTTCCATTCCCAAAACTGAGTTTGGATTCCCAAAAATGAAGGTGTCCAATATCAGCAAGTACTTTTGGAAATTTAGGCCACAGGCCCAACCTTGCTCCCACCGGAGGCAATGGAAAAACTCTCATTGAGTTCAGTCAAGCCCTAATATGTTAAGAAACAGGACAGATTACATTCTTCTTTAGTTCTGGACTTCGTTAATAAAACTTACCTATGGGTACCTATTTGACATTTGGATTCATGTTCTTTGTAGTACTAAGGCAATTTAACATGAAACATACGCTGTAGAAGGTAAACCGTTCAATACATGTTTTCATGGTTGTTTGATTCTACCCCTCTGCTGAGCAAACAGTGAACAAATATTTCACTGGCCTCAGGGATTCTGGCTCTTTTCATTCATTCACTCTTGTTGTGTGCAGTATTATCTATGGTAGCTTATTTGTTCATATACTGTATATTTCACAGCAAGTTTTCTTGTGGAAGGTGTGCTGAAGTATTCTTAAATGGTCAGACAAAACCCAAATATAAACACAAACTCATCAGTATAAACATCCTGCCAAAGCTATCAGATACACTTCCTTCATGCAACAGAAAACAACTGAAGATGTTAACATATTAAACTATTTTGACCTGTTATGACTCATCACAGGACACAAGCAATATCAAACACTCTGCTCTTTGACCAGCTCACATAAAATTCAGTCATCCGATTTGAAAATTAACTCTTATTTTTACACTTGCATTGCAAATCTACATTCAAGAGCTATATATTCAGCTATAACTGAAAAGAAGAGGGAGATTTTTCAAAGGCACAAAAGTCAGTTAGGTGTCCAAGTCCCAGTGACAGTCAATGGAAGTTGGGAGCCTAATGGAGCTTGTCAAACTTTTTGTTTTGATGGTACAGTTTTCTGTTGGAAAATGTAGCTTCATTGAAAATTAAACATTTAGTAGGACCGTGTTAATTCTGGCAAAATTTTGAAGGGAAAAGTCTAAATGATTCATTCAGACTTTCTTGTTTGATTTTGATTAAGTGGATGGGTTTCATTGTGGTAATGTCAAAACCTTTCATTTAGCCTATTGTTTCATTTCATTTCGATTTACATTATACTATTAATTTTAACATAATGTATTTATATATTGCTTTATATTGAATTAACAGTCTATATTTTAATATTGTCAAAAGGTTTCTATCTTATTCAAACAATGTTTTAAAAATATCAATGAAATTTGACATTTTCAAAATGAAACAATTTAACATTCTCTAAACTAACACTGACAAATTGAAATGTTCTTTTTGCAAATTTTGATTTTATTTATTTATTTATTGCATATTCATTTCCCTAGGAGCATGTAGATGCTCTGGTAATCCTCAATTCTGGAATAAAATATACTTGCAACTTCACTGAAAAAAAAGGAGAACTCTGCCACTAGATAACTGGATATTTGTTGGAAGTTCCAGTCTCTCGTGTTCATAGGCTCAGCAGTGCTAGTAATGTATGGTTATGATTTGCAGAGATATTCATTAAAATCTATTTTTGTGGGGCTTTTTTGTTCCATTTTGATTTGAATTTTGGTTTTAATGATCCCAGCAACTGAAAGTGAAATTCTTTCACTTACACTTTTGCCTAGCTTAGGTACCAAACTACTAAATCAGGTTCACTTAGGCTGGATTGAAGAAATTCTCCCAAAGGGTTACTGAAAAACCTGCAAACCTTTCAGCCAGTCTCGCTAAGGCTATGTTTACACTACGGACCCTACAGCGGCACAGCTGTACTGGTACAGCTACATCGCTGTAAGGTCTCCTGTGCAGCCACTCTATGCTGGCGGGAGAGAGCTCTCCCGCTGGCATAATTAAACCACCCCCAATGAGTGGCAGTAGCTATGTTGGCAGGAGAGCGTGTCCTGCTGACATAATGCTGTGCACACCAGCACTTTTGTTGGCAAAACTTATGTCGGTCAGGGGTG
Organism: Chelydra serpentina; assembly: GCA_037349315.1. Taxonomy (NCBI): domain Eukaryota; kingdom Metazoa; phylum Chordata; order Testudines; family Chelydridae; genus Chelydra; species Chelydra serpentina. The sequence goes on from JBAIAC010000033.1 coordinate 15,395,508, forward strand.
TGTTTTTTCAGACTCCTGACTGACAAAAGTTTTATCAACAAACATACTACTGTATGAAGTTTATGAATACTACTACAGTCTGAAGTTTCATTTTTATAATGAAATCTCTGTACAGGTGTGTGAACTAGTCACTGCTAGAATTATCATTGTCCCTTGATAGAAAGAGAAAAACCTTCATCCTTTGTTACATTTGTACAAATGCATGTAGGGTGCATTTCTGATGGAGACACTCATGCTAAGAAGACGACATCAATGGGATCATTATCTTACAGTATACTAGTACTGTGCTGTTCTTAACGCTTTCCAAGACTCAAAATACTTTATAACAAGGAAACCTGAAATGATGTCCTTTTTTTTACAGATTGATATAATGTGCATATAAAATGACAGCCCCCTGCCCAAGTACCTTTTATTGTTTGATTTTATGCAGTTGTTCCCTTATATAAATTGGAAAAAGGAAATGGTCATATTAATATTCCATCCATATCTCAATGAATTCTCCATCACAAAGGCACACGAGTCTGAATCACTTTGTACCACTGTAGAACTGTTTGTTTGTTTTTTCTACACTTTGTTCATATAAGGGGCCAGGAGAAAAGAAACTCCATTGGAAGAAATGATTTGGATCTGCTGGATGCCAGGGCTATTCAGCCCTGTGTTTTGGCACCAGATCCTAGGCCCCTTGGACTCCCAGGTTCTCTGGCAGCAAGGCTTCAACTATGCCATGCTCGCAGGCAATTTGTTGCTTGCTCCTGGTCCTGGGAATCCTCTCTAAGGTGGGTTCCACAGCATGGAAGGGGATCTATGGAAAAATTAAGGAATCCTGAGATGGGTGGAGTCTCTATGGACAGGTGGCGGGATGGTGTGCATAGTCAGAGCCGACAGCCCTCTCCCGATATGAATCTCCTATCCAATGGTAAATAATCACCATCTTCAATCATCACAGAAATTTCTTTCTGCCAGGCTATCTTCTTTAGCAGTAACTGCTAAAGTTAACTTTATTCTTTGTTTATTTGCTACATAGAATCAATTTTTATTTCTGTTAGTGAATCGTAGTAAACAAATAATGTTACCTTTCAGTTCTCAGGTACAGAGTGTACATGCTCCTGGGGCTTTTTTTTCCAAAGAAGAAACACCTAAAATGCTTGGTTTGGGGACTTAGACTAGATGTTTGCTTTTGGCATCCTTTATATACTGGTTGAAAAAACTTAGGGATGATCTATAATGGAAACTTACATCAATTTTTCACACCCCTGAGAGAGAGAGAGCTGTGTCATCCTAGCCCCCGGTGCACACAGTGCTAGGCTGATGGAAGAATTCTTCTGTCAACCTAGCCTTTTGGGGAGATGGATTAACTACAACAATGGGAGATCCCCTCCTGTTGCTATAGTGAGTGTCTACACTGAAGTGCTACAGCTGTGCCACTGTAGCATTTTAAGTTTAGATGTAAACTTAGTAACAGCTCTGCTTAAAGCTCCATTTTGTTTTCCCTTCTATGCAACTTCTTCCTTTCCCCCCTCCTTTCCTTTCTGAGTTAACTGTAATTTATCATCTTTCCTCCCATAAAGATCAAAGGTTGAAGAACAAGCACAAAATGAAGCACCAAAAAGGACAATAAATAATTACTCAAAAAGAAAACCCAGTCTAATGAAGAGGTGAAAAAGACTAAAGAAAAAAAAAACTGGAGGGAGTAAAACGTTGTGAAGCAAATTAATCAGGAAAACCAGAAACTCAAAGCACCCACTACACTTAATGTTGTAACAAATGCTACCCCAGGTTCCAATATAGAAAGACAAAGTTGAAATCTCTCAGCAAAACCAGCTTAAGCCACCAGCAAGACTCATGATTGAAAATCATGTTAAAATGTGCCATGTTCAACAATCTGATATTATAATTCTGGTTCATTCAATAGCTTCAAGCAAGGCTGTCCTTCAATTTTTCAAATAAGCTGGCAGTCTTTCTAATATGGGTCTGTCCTCCACCTGCCACCTTGGATCATCTTGGATAAATAAACACATCCATTCTCTCTGGTAATGCTGTGAAACAGTGGTAGCTATACTGTGGGGGCACATTTAGAGACCAATCGTGCTTTAGTGGGAACAGGATTGGGCCCTTTGAATTGCTGCAATATATATACACTATCTTATATGAAACTGTGCAAAAGCTAAGATGATGATAATCATTTTGTCTGTTTGATTCAGCATCCAAAAATAAAGTATTTTGTGCTAGACATACAAAATTATACACCAAATAGCATTCAGGATTATGCATCCTACTGATATAGCTGCCTTTAATGAGAGTGACCTATGGTATAAGAGAGACTAACGGCCCAAAGGGGGGAAATAGGATGCAACAATCAATTCTGGCAATGGGCTGAAGGCCATGTACAGACAACTGGAATTGCCCATAGGTACAGGAAAATTAAATCTTAGTTGAAATGTGCACAGATGCCGAGGCCAGCTAGATGCTTGTTATGGCTCTTGTACTCCAGCAGTGGGAGCAATAATCAGCATGAAACGTTCGAAGAACTGATTACTCAACAAAAAAGAAAAATGCCAAAAGAATAAAATAAAAACATATCAGGAGTAAATATCTAACTTAGCTATACTTCAGAGACATGAAAATAGAATTGTCATGCTTTATCAAAAATAGACACGTCTGAATTGGACGTTTGTGCCTGACCGGCAAATCAAAATGGGATCTTAAAATCTGTATCTACAGGAGTGCCACATTGTCTTGAAATTTGGTGTGCCTCATGGTGGTATGAGGTTCAGTCACTGATCCAAATGTGGGGCCTTTTGCCCAAGGCATTCCTGAAATACAGCCACCCCCAAAACAGCTTTTCTTAAAGTTGACGTGTTTTGGCAACGGTTTTCTGCACACAAACGGAGATCGAACCAGGGCTGAGATAATCACACCAGGGTCTCGGACACCCAAGAGTCACCCCAACAGAGTGCACCTCACCCACTAGCCCTTTGGGGGAAATCCCATTACAACGTTATTAGCTCTTCGGCTAATTAGCCAAAGAGTTCATTTCTCCAGTTTGGCGCGTGCAAAAGAGATTACACTGCACATGTGCAGAGAGAGTCACTCTAAGGGGGTTAGAAACTAGCTATGACTCACAGGGCCTGAATTATGTCAGTGAATTATATCAGCCGTTGAGCCTGAACAACAACAAAGCACTGTGAATTAAAGCCCAACTCCAGGCAGAAATTTGAAATAGCAATAAAAAAGGAGACCTCTTGCTACAATCTGCCTCTGTCAAAGTTTTGTTTGTTTATTTATTTTGGTGAAATGGAATCTGAATACAGCAGAATAATCAGAAGACAAGGAAACTATTTTTTGAAAAGAAAATAAATATGACATCTACAAATGCTCCCTGGGAGGGGAAGTGATTGTGGTGGAAGAGTAGGTGGTAACGGGCAGAGGAGTGCAGCAAGGGAAAGGGCAATTATGGGGAGCAGGATAAATGGGTATGGGTGCTATGAGAAGGGCTAAGGGTGTCAGGCGATGGAAGGACGTGGAGGGGATGTGGAATGGGAGGGGAGAGGTGGGACACTGGGAAGAAGGGAGTTAACTCTGTATTTCCTGGTTTTCAGTTGATTTTTGCTGACCTTGATGTTCTCAAAGGGCACTAGGTATCATCTGTCAACCTTAATTCTGCATTAACAAAGTTTTTTGCCATTTATAATCACCAGTTGTAAAGATTCTTCTGTTGATGACATGTAAACCAGGATAGTACAGTAGAACCTCAGAGTTACGAACATCTTGGGAATGGAGGTTGTTCATAACTCTGAAATGTTCGTAACTCTGAACAAAACATTATGGTTGTTCTTTCAAAAGTGTAGAACTGAACATGGACTTAATACAGCTTTGAAACTTTATCATGTTGAAGAAAAACGCTGCTTTCTTCTTCTTTTTTAGTAGTTTAGGTTTAACATAGTACTCTACTCTATTTGCCCCCCCCCCCCTTTTTTTTTTGGTCTCTGCTGCTGTCTGATTTCAAGTAAGGTGTGTGGTTGACTGGTCAGTTCATAACTTTGGTGTTCTTACCTATGAGGTTCTACATATCAGATATTCTCTCTCTCTCATCTATTGAGGCCTTGTCTATGCAAGAAAGTTACATTAGATTAACTATAGGTGTGATTTTAAACTGCTTTAGTTTAACCAGTTCAAAAGCTTATGTGGGCACTTTTAATTTGCTTTAGCCCAAATTTATTTCAGTTTAAGTCAAATACGAATTGGTGTAAGCTAAATGGCAACTAGGCACTCAAACTGAAATAATGTCCACAGGAGAGTTTGCACTGGTTTGATTAAATTTGTTTAAAATTATTTAAATTAAACCTATGCAACTTACTCATAGCCTGAGAGACAGCTGGCTGTGTTGACACTAGATGGATAACGTGCAAAAAGCAAATAGACTTGTTTTTGTCATAGTGCGCACTGATATGATACAGAGTACACTTTGGGAGGATATCTATTGAGTAAGAGGGTACCATTTCACATAATCATATGTTTCCTCGCATGGTCAGTCAGATGATCTTTTGACATTTTTCATTGGACTCCAAACATAAAATTACATAGTTTAAAATTAAAAAGGTCAAAGAGTGAGAACTTCATTGCTTACTCATTTTTCAGTGAGGCAGAGCTTTTAACTAGTGTCATACAATACCAGAAGAAGCAGAAGCTTCAAAGATACACCAATGAATTTAAAGTTGTCAGACCTACCTGACCATTGAATGTATAGTCAGAGTCAGACCAGATTCAGGAGTCACGCCACAAGATGACTACATTCCTTTATTTTTAGTGCATATTAAGATGAAGAATAGCAGTGTCAGAAAATCTGACACTGTTCTTTCATCTCTCCTGTTTTCAGAAGCAATGACAACTTTTGCATATTTAACCAAAATATTTTACTAGAAATAAATATAAAAGCAAGGTATTATTAAACTATAACAGTGATCCCAGTTACAATGTCATATTTCTTATAGGGTAACACTGGATTTAGATACATAATCTGATCTGTTTAAGAAACAAAATGGAAATCATAGCTGCACATTGGTAATTCAGGGCCCAGTTTTTGTGCAAATCACTTCACATCTGTTTTCCCATCTGTAAAATGGGGATAATGATACTTACCTCATTTATAAAGTGCTTTGAGACCTAGTGATGACCAGCACCAAATAAAAGCTAGATATTACTATTATTATGTATTTGCCCTTGAAAGACAGACTTTGATTTGGCTCTTTGTAATTAATTTGTGTTCACTTATGTCAATATTTGGGAGCACCTAAGCATCTTAACGAAATAACATCTCCTGCATTGCTACTGAGTGTCTATTATTTCTAAAACTTATATGATGGATTGTGCATGAGGCTCCTCCCCACCCACTGCAAGGATTTCCAGTTATAGATATCCAGCTGCATTACAACAAACAAAAAATATTTTTAACAAATACCATCTTTCCTACATCACCAAAAAGTAGAAACCACATGCAGAGAGTATGTTACACGACTATTGATTAGTTTCCAATTAAAATTTGAAGTATTGATTTTGACCTAGAAAGATCTACATGATTTAGGCCTGGACCATCAGAGAAAACAACTCTCCTCCTCCAGGTTATACAGCTCCACCTGTAATCAATGGTGGATTCAAGTTAGTATTCTCTTAATACGAAAGGAAGTTGGCTGATGGCAGGGAGTTCTCTATGGTGGGGGGAGGGGGAGGGGAATGATCCCTGACTCTGGAATTCTCTTCTCTCATTGGTCAAAAAAAAAAAGCGCCTGGGTTTCTTCATTCTTGGTGCATACTACAAAGCTCATCTTTTTTAAAAGGACCTAGAAAGGATGGGATGAGGATATTATTGATGAGGGATGAGGATAACAGTTGTTATCTTTGGGCCAGATTTGGCCACTCTTACTCACATTGAGTATACCTCACTGCACTAGTAGCTCTATTCATTTCAATTAACGATTCACAGAGTAAGGTACTACTTGGTGTGAGTAAGGGCGGTAGGAGCCGGTCCTTTGCGGAATTCTTAATTACTAGAGGACAGTTGAGTTTACAGTTGTATAGTGTTTTGAATGCCAATGATAATTTGCTTGGTGAAATTTATTTTGTTGGTAATTTTCATGTTTTGCACAAGTGCCTAGGGTCAAGAAAGGCAATTTTAAAAAACAAGTAAACAAACCTGTGGACTTCCATATATTAAATAAAAATGAAAACTAAATAACCTGACAGTTTCCTATCCCAATACAGCAGCCATTTATGTACTTTGCATACAAACACAAGAGAGTTCAGGCTGAATGAGCATTTTAAAAGTTTCAAATTACTCATTTCATTTATTTTACAACAGATACATTTCTCAGAAAAGAGTGAATATTAATAAATAAGATCTTAGTTAATGCCTTAAGTCACTTAAAGTCATCTGCTGTTTTTAATGTTTGTGTCAGATAGAGCTGCCCTCTCTAAACTTCCCCCAGGGAATGTCTACAATAGGCTTTTTGGCCACACATTTCCCACTGTTACTACCACTGGTTCAGCTTAATTGGTGGTAGAAAAGGTGGGAGCTCTAGAATTGACAAAGCTTCAGACAGGCATTTTTTTTGCACCATGTCATCTAACCCTGGTCAGAGCAGGTCTACAGGACAGAGTGAAATTCTGGCCTTATTAAAGTCAATGGCAAAACTTCCACTGACTTCAGTGGAGCCAGGATTTCACCCATAGTACTTAAAGGCCCTGACACCTTATTTATATTGTTGCTAGCACTAGAGGAGTCAAACCAATGGCAGCATTGGTGGGAAATTTTAGAGTAGATAAGGCCCATGAGGTGCTGAAAACAGCTGTCTCAGTGGAGTGGAGATCAACCAATTCAATGCCCATTGTAACAAATATCACTAGACACCTCAGCCTGGTCAACATTAGGTGCTGACTCAGTGGATCCCACCCATAACAGTGATACTACCATTTACAATGTTGGTATGAAGGTAAGCAGGCTGATGCGCTCTGCTTGAAAACCAATATCATACAGAGCGGTGCCTGTAGTGACACTGAGACTGCATTTACACTGACACAAAACTGTGGCACTAGAGCAACCAAAAACAATTGGAAAATTATTATCTTTAATAGAATGTCCAATTTAATTCCACTGGCAAGAGTGCCTATGTGAAGAACATGGGCGATATCTGCATTATTTTATTATTATTATGTCTTCCTCTGTTTATTTGTACAGTCTGACATATGGCATCAGGAGATTTAATTCCTGCAGCTGTTACACGTATGTCCCCAGGAAAGGAGCACAATGATTTCAGATAGCCAGCCATCTACCCACACTTATGACACAATGACTGGATTGTTCTCTGGGATGGTCTCCCTCCACCCACTGGGATGTTCACCAGATAGATGGGCAAGTGAAGGGGTCCCCAACTTGGGGACACAGAGAATAAAGGTGCCCGCCTGGTTTTAAAAAGACACGCTTCCTGAAGTTTAGAGAAGACAAGGGACTGAAAGGCAGTGTCCACAGAGAAAGCAAGGGTACCTGGGATAAGTTGGGCCTGCCTAAGCCTTAAAGGAAATATTAAGCTTTCAATAAGACATACATATGCAAGGTTTTTGTTGTTTTAACCCTTTGCTCTGTGAATGCTATGTTTCTACGGATAAATAAATAATACTTCATTGTGAAGAAGCTGTTCTGAGTCACTGCGTTTAGCTGCTGGTCACAACTTCCAAAATAATGCCTCTTGCAGGTGCTAACAAAGTTGGACCTGCTGAGGAAACACAGTTAGTAAACAGGGTAATGTAGCCTGGGGACCTGGGCTGTGAATGGGAGAATTACAGGATTGCAGCTGGAGGGGAGTGAAGGCACTATAGCCTGTTACTTGAAAGGGGGGCACTTGAAAAAGGCCAGGGTCAGAGGTGCAAGATAACCCTGTAAGCATGAAAGTTTGTTAGGATCAGAGCTCAATGGGACTTTTCATTTCTGTTTCCAAAATACCACCACTGGATCCCATTCCCAGTGCTTGAAGTGCCCCCACGAAACCAAATGGCTCCTTTAAAAAAAGTCTGTGATTGGCAGGCAGCTATGGTTACAAGAAACCCATAGACATGACTATGCTTTTCTCCCTCCACCTGTATCATATGTCTCCGTGTAAAGTACATGAAAGTTTAACAGTAGCTGACAAATTTTAAATTTACCAGGCAGACCATATTAATCACCACTTGTTAAGTGATCATTCACTTGTCCTGGGAATTTTGTCTGACTAAGAACTTCATGACTGGGCCCTTGAAACCTATACATTTTAAATCACATTTTTAAAATGTAAAAACACTTGTAAACAAACAACTTTTATTTGGTGCATAATGCACAGCAATCCGAAAAAAATCAACTCAGATTTAAAAACTGTGTTTTCTAGTAGGCTGTTTTTCTGTTGAAATACGTTCATTAAATATTTGAAGAAGGAGAGAAGGAAAAAAACTGCTAGTAAAAGCTTTGCCACTGTGCCTCCATTATCTAAATGTCCCACTGGGATTGCAAATACTATGATAAAGGTTTTATTTGCATAAGCAGCGTTACAATGCAACCGCTGCCAGACTGTCTTCCTTTGGCGAAGCTTCTGTATTTAGCATAGTAGGCCACAATTCTGCCAAAATTTACATACTTCAGTAATTTTATACATGAGTAGTTCAACTGACTCCAGTGTGACTATTCAAATGTCTAAGGTTATTCATATGCAACACTAACATATAATCCATTATTGGTATTATAGTATAGCATAGAGGTGAGATTAGGGGCTCATTGTGATAGGTGCTGTAAAAACACTTAGTAAGAAACAATCACTGCCCTTCTGAGTTTACAGTCTGAAGAGGGAAGACAGACGTTGCCTTGGAAGCCAAACAGAGGAAGAGAATAGAAGTCACTTGCACAAGGTCCCATAGCAAGACTGTGCTGAAGCCTGGACTAGAAGGCAGGTTTCCTGAATCCTAATTCTGTGTCCTATCCACTGCCGGGTCTGGGATCTAGTTTGTACTAATACATACACTAAATAATAACTAAATATTCAGAGAAAAATGGGAAGTAAGCAGGAATGGGAAATTCCAGCTGGGTAAATTAGCCTCCACATTTGACCTAGAGTATATAGGTCACAAACACACTGCTTGAACATATTTTATAGGAGAACAATCCCACTCAGTGCTTCATAATCTAACATATTCACGTTAGAGAATATATATTCTGTGGCAATTGCTTATAAATTGAACTATAGTACTTGCGCAAAAATGCACATATCATGATTTTACAAGATATGCAGTAACATGTATCTGCACAGCAGAGGATTGTGTTTTTAATCTGTCTTTCACTATTCAACACTGTATAATCTTTACAGATTATTTTGCTTTCAGAAATATTTTGTACACGTAATATTTTTAAACTGTCCTCTTTATATCCTAATCTTAATACCTGTAAGCAGGGTCTGAATGAATGCTTCCCTGACAGCTAACTGGGAAGGGAGAAGAGACCCTGGGTGTGTTTATGTAAATACAGTTTGCTGCCGCTTTACTTAGATTTGCTAGATATTCAGCTGATGGAGCAGTGTTTTGCTCATTTTAATCAACTTCGCTGGTGTTGAGTCACAAATTACGTTAGTACTGAATGCGGGGGTAGTGAAATATAGTTATCAATGTTTGTAATTATTGTGGGAATACAGAAAAGAAGGACTGTGCTTACCCTGTGCCAAAGGAGAGAGTCACTTTCAGCTTAAAGAACCTTGGTAAAGCAAGGGCTTGAGCCCTGTGACAGTAAGAGGAGTGGGGGCAGAAATGCCAGCCAGGAAACTGCACACCCCCAAGAGTCCTCCCTAGGCTGGTTTAACCTGGTCTTCCCTCCCTCCTCACTGTTCAAAGAATAGAGCTAAATAGGCTTAATTAGGAGCTTCTTTTGTTATTTTAATTGCTCAATCAGAGCTGAAACCAGTTGTGATAGAAGGGCTAGTCTACGCTGGCAATGCTTTCACATGGCTTGTGTGGTCATGGCCAAAAAACCCACCTCCACGAGGGGCATAGCTACCAGCATTGGGCATGCAGCTACCAGTGCAGGGAGTGCAGCTACACTAGCATTTTACAGCGCTGAAACTTGCAGTGCTCGGGGTGGGGTGGGTGTTTTTTTCACACCCCTGAGCGAGAAAGTTGCAGGACTGTAAATTGCCAGTGTAAACAATCCCTAAGAGACTGGCTGGTGGGAGCAGGGAGCAGGCAGCCAACAGGGGCGGCCAGCAGGAGCAGTGAGCCGGCAGCTGGCGGGGCAGCGGCAGAGAGGCATGAGGAGCGAGTAAGATGCCTCTTCCCCACCTGCCCTCCCCCGCTTTACCCCCAACCCAGAGTGTGAGGTGAACTCTGCAGATGCACCTCTGAACTCTAGTTCTGCACTGACAAGGGCAACAACTGTGAGTGGGGTGCAGAGAAGGGTCAGGCATGTGCTGGACTTAAGAACCTGAGGGGAAAAGGACACTGCCCAACCTACTTGGGGTTGGTCTTTTACTCATGGTTTGTTTATGGACCCTGTTTGCAGTGTTTTCCCAAATTAATGCCAAATTACTTCCCTCCTTTCATTAAAAGTTTCTTTTCTACATTCAGACTCTGTGCTTGCGAGTGGGGAAGTATTGTCTCTCAGAGGCACCCGGGGTGCTGTGTAAATTTCCTAGGTTACTGGGTTGGGGGCTTGAGCTGGTTCTGTGTGGATCAGTGGGATATTGAACCTGGCCTTGGCTGCTGCTGGCTCCACCTGGCAGAAGGGTCACAGACCCTAGGCCAGAGGTGGGCAATAATTTTCTCGGGGGGGGGGGGGGGACTCCACTAATTTTGGTAAGTCGTCACTGGCCGCACATTTCTACTATATTAATGGAGGGAGTGCAGGGTCTGAGAGGGAGTTTGGGTGCAGGAGGGAGCTCCTGGCAGGTGCAGAGTGTTGAGGTGCAGGAGAGGGTGAGGGGTGTGGGCTCTGGGAGGGATTTGGGGTGCAGGAGGGGGTTCTAACCTGGGGCTGGGAGGCACTTACCAGCCGGAGGCGCAGCAGGGTTCAGGCAGGCAGGCTGCCTGCATGCTGTGGCCCCACACCGCTCCCGGAAGAGGCTGCATCCAGCTGCTGCTGGCACTAGGGTGACTAGACAGCAAGTGTGAAAAAGCGGGACAGGGGGTGGGGGGTAATAGGAGGTTATATAAGGAAAAGACCCAAAAATCAGGACTGTCCCTATAAAATTGGGACATCTGGTCACTCTAGCTGGCACATCTCTGTGCACCACTTGGGGGAAGGGAGGCAGCGGGTCTCTGTGCGCTGCCCGCACCCACAAGCACTGGCCCTGCAGCTCCCATTGTCCGGGAACCAGCCAATGGGAGCTGTGAGGATGGTGCGGCAGTGCACAGAGCCACTCCCCCACCCCCCGCCAGGGGTGCGTAGAAACATGCCAGCAGCAGCTGCCCGCTTCCGGGAGTGGTGTGGGGCAACGGCATGCGGGCAGCCTGCCTGAGCGCCCCACTGTGCCGCCGGAGTTCTGGCGGGCCGGACAGAAATGTTAGCTGGGCCAGATCCGGCCTGTGGGTTGTATTTTGACCACCCCTGCCTTAGGCCCTGAAGATGGAAACGATCATAGGCTTGTCATGTGACCACTGTAAAAATTCCTACTAGTCACCAAAAATTGCATTTTTAGAAATGGAGGCTGCTTCTTACAACTTTCTTGGTATATTACAGTTCTCTGTGGCATTGTGTTTACCCAAATTAATATTTGACAACTATAGATACAACTTTCAATTGTCATTATACATATCTCTGGCATTTCTCATATTTGATATCAAATGTCAGAGAGGGAACAGAAATAGAGAACACCAATATTCTGTTTGCAGAATATGAACACATGACCTGAGGGCTAAGGGAGTGAATGCCCAAGGCACTAGGCCATGTGGAAGGTCAGAGCTAAGCAGTGTGCACTGAAGGGTTTCGCTGTTGCAAATGTAGGGGCTAAGATATCACTTGTAGGCTGAGTGCGCTAGAGGCAGAAAAAGCCTGGAGAAGGATTTGCGATTGTGACCCTGCCTGAGAGGAAGCAGAGAAACAGGGCTTCTGGGGTACAGAGCTCACTGGAGTGGCAGATTTGGCAATTTCTGAGCAATGAAACTGCTGGCTGCTGCTTGTTTCTACTGTGTTCAAGAAAATAAGACGATGTACATTCTTGTAAACAAACATACTTACAGCAAGGATATACCAATTCTGTACTGCTGATTTCTCATCCTAATAGAAGCTACCCTGCAAGGCCCTGGATTTTGGCTAACCGCTCAGGCAAAAGGAGGAACAGTGTTTTCTTACTGGAGTTTGAACCAGGAGCAACAAGTGTATCCAAAATCAGGGCCAACCATAACAGTATTCTGTGGCATCCATTGAAGAGCCAGTATGTAAGAGGGCCTACTCCCTATCCATCCCTACCCTCTATTGGGTGAACTGCTCCTGAGAGAAGCATCAGTAGCCTCAATCTGCTCCCACAAGCACAGGGGGTGCCATTCTGATTAGCTCTTAAATGGGCCGTATCCTCCCCAACACTGCATAGTTGAGTATGGGCCAGTCACTTCCAGTTCACTACTATTATATGCCTTTGTAAGTCCCCCATCACCATAGTATCTAGGTGTCACTGTTTGTTCTGTACTCTTAGGGGTACGTCTTCACTACCCGCCGGATCGGTGGGTAGTGATCGATCTATCGGGGATCGATTTATTGCATCTCGTCTAGACGCGATAAATCGATCCGCGAACGCGCTCCCCATCGACTCCGGAACTCAACTGCCACGAGAGGCGGAAGCGGAGTCAACGGGGGAGAGACAGCGATCAACTTGCTGCTGTCCTCATGGCCAGGTAAGTTGACCTACGATACGCTGACTTCAGCTACGCGTATCGTAGGTCGAACCTCCCCCCTAGAGTAGACTAAGCCTTGTCTGTGTTCTATCTACTTGCACATCATTGAATGTACTTTTTATTTCCTACATCTAAATGATTCTGGGATTTGGGTTTGCTGTAATTGTGGGGGCATTGTTCTCTATTTCCCTGTACCTGAACATTTTGTGGAACGTGTGTTTGCATCCTTTGTATCCACATATCTACCTTAGCTTTGTGACTGTATTTAGTGCTTCTGAATTACCCAAATAATTTCTGTTTCCTTATCAAAACTCATACTTGGTTCCATATCTAAACCAATTATTTTCTGGTTGTTGCTTCAGTGGTCACCTGTGAAAGGTTAGCAATACTTAACACAGAGCAGTAAGCTGAGGAAAATCCCTCCCACATGCCTCCCCACACAAACATTTTCCATATATGGAGAATATGAGATAAGCATGAGAACTGTTGACATGTTCTGACTTCTTAATGGCTTCCACTCTGCATAACCAAACACCACCAATGAAAAATAATAACCCAGGATCAACTTCTGCAGTCTTTATTGAAGCAGGTGGATCTACACTTACCCACTGCGTCGGAGGCGACCAATCGATCTTCTGGGTTCGATTTATCGCGTCTTGTCTAGACGCGATAAATCAAACCAGGAAGTGCTCCCCGTCGACGCCGGTAATCCTGCTCCGCGAACGGAGCAGGCGGAGTCGACGGGGGAGTCTGCGCGCTGCCGTGTGGACCAGCGGTAAGTACTTTTAAGTTCGAAATAAGATACTTCGACTTCAGCTACGTTATTCACGTAGCTGAAGTTGCGTATCTTACTTCGAACTTGGGGGGTAGTGTAGACCAGCCCAAAGTTTATTTAGTTACCTCTAAGCTATTGAAATAAGAAAGAGTTTGCTTCGAGTAAGGACTAGAGAATTTGGCCCCTACACAGCAATCATTTTTCCTCAGGGACAATTTGACCGCATAACATACTGTATATTACTTTAGGCATTTTAGTGTTCCATGTAGCAGTCATGAATTTTCACATTTCTCAGGGAGCCAAGCAGACCTCCATGACAGTGCTATATGATTCATTTTGTTTCCTCTTGTTACAATTATTTCTGTCTCTTGGGCCATCATTTTGCCAATTTCTCTGTCACTTTCACAGAAATACTATAAAATTTCAGTTCATCCAAAACACTGCTGCCAAAATCATCTTCCTCGCCTGCATGACAGTTTTTAATCCCTAACTCATACAAAGCTATTTGGTGGAACTTGTCAATAGAGAGAAGAGTAAATTAGGTTTCACTATCACTATTTATTCACTTAACACTTATTTTGAATGTTTAAATGTGTCAGGTTTACAGGTCAACTCCCCGGATCCCTCTTATAATAGTAAATTGTGAGTTTTTAAATGCAGCCACTTTATACACTCTTCCCTCCATTATTTTGGAGAAAGCAGATCCACAAGTAAAGGGAAAACATAAAAAGCTACACTGTTTTTATAGTGTAACTCTAATATAGGGCTACATATAAATATCAAATCTAGAAAATGAAAACTGAACCCAAATTGAAAGAACAACAAGAAGAGATATTACTATAAAAGCCAGAACTTAAGTAAATACACAGGAATATCAAACTAAAAATGTATTAACTATTAATGATAACCATGCCCATAATTGAAATCATAAACTAGATCAGAAGTTCCAATCCTTTCCTAACAGTTAGAGATATCCCTTTGGAGTCTCAGTTGGCAAACCCAGTGCCTGACCATTATAACTGCTTCTTGGAAAGCACAACAGAGTTTTTAAGCTAGAAGCATTCAGCTCCTTAGTCTCTCCTAAGATTAGCCTGGGATTTTCCCTCAGAAAAAAGTATGGAAAGTATATCCAGTAAGTTTCTCTGGCATTGTTATGTGGCTATACAACATTATCTAGCAAATAGCAATTACAGCATACTATTTTAATCATGTCACTACTTCTATAAAACATTAATCCACCAAACAAAGAAATATTGTATAATTTCATTTTAAAAGTTAAAAAGAAGAATACCACTTGGTCTTTCTATTTAAACTGTATGACCACAGGGCCCATTTCTTTTGTAAATTTTGTGTGGCACTAAGCACAAAATTCCTATCCAGTTTTTTTTTTTAACTGGGATCGTGGTTCTCAATTAGATACTAGTATTGTAAAGGACTAAACAGATATTCTTCATCCACTATAGCAGTGTCAGCCAGAGAAGAACATCTCATACCAGATTCTACATGCAGAGAACAGAAAGTAGTTATTAAGTCCTAGAAACTAGCCCAATAACGCCTCACAAAGTTTTACACAGTACCGACTTACACTTACAACACACTTAAAAGAGCTACATGAAGTGCGTCTTCTGATCCTTCTCTACAGTAGAACAGAATTCTTAGATGAACTCTCTCAGCATATATAATGTAAATTGCAACTCGAGTAGAAAGCTCTTATTTAGAGATGGGCCAGAGATTCAAAGTTTGGATATAGATCTTGATTTCCCAAAACTCAGGTATATTTCAATCCAGAGTTTGGGTTTGGGTCCACTGATCCTTTTCATTAAAACATCCATTTCCCTTTGCTGACAGTGACTGCTATATGAGGTACTGTGCATGACATTAGCTGTACAGACCCATGTAAGTTAGTTAAACAAGTATTAAGTTAGTCTGGAACCTAACAGAAAAAGAATATTTACTATTTAAATATTGAACAGCATGTTTTCCTTCTGACTTGCATTCACTTAAAGAGCATGTTTCTCTTATATCACATTAGAGGCTGCAAACTGCATGGACTTCCACTGAAGCCCAGGGGAATTCCACTGTGAATCAAGGGCATCATTGAGGCAATCAAGTCATGTCTCATCAATCACACAGTTGACTGGCACTATTCAAAGTGCTCTATCACAATGCTTTCTTGCCCCCCAGAAAATATGTAAAATTAGTACTCCCAAAAGTTGTGGAAAAAAATGTTTGAGAAAAATGAAAATCCTATTACTCTCCATTATCAGACATGTAAGAACTCGCTACTGGAAAGCTTGGGGTTTATAAATGAAATGACAGGTAACTACGCTGGTTTCTCCTAACCTTCAGCCCTGATTCTACAATCAGATCCATGGAGGCAGGGCCTTGACAATTACAGTGGGGCTCCACGTGGCCGTGATGGTCCATCTCAGCTGGCAGGATCAGAAATTTGAGAGGTTTCAATGCAAGGATTTTTGGTTTTGGAATATCCTTAAGGACTCAGCTCATGTCTATTTCTATCCATTTCTATTTTTGAGTTGAAGAGGAGGAGATTAGTTGTCATTTTCTTAAATGTTTTTACATTCTGCTTTTGAGGAAAGAAAGCAGTTTTTAAAAAATATACCAAGTGCAGTTTTAAGCTTCAGGTTTTGCCACTTAATCAAATCTAATCACATCAAAACTGAAAATGCTGAAGTCCAGTTTATTTCCTTTCATTAAATCCCCGATTTTTCATACAAATTTCCAAAGGAGGGTACTTACTGGTTCAAGACAGGCGTGTATGCTGTTTTATCCTCATCAATTATGGTAACCATCAGAGTAATGAGCTGGGCCCAAAAATCCAAATTCTTAGTGGTTGGTCCCTGTTCTTCCCGAGGAACTTCCTGCTTCTTACCCTGTTAACAAGATTTAACAAAATGCAGGGAAAATATCTAAATTGTGCGGTTTCAATTATTCATCATTGAGAGAGAGACGGAGAAGAGGACATATAGTGCTCAGCCCCCAATTCAGGAAAGAATACCAACATGTTTCATTTTAAGCACATGCCTAAATCCCATGAATTTAAACACATTCTTAATTCCTTTGTTGAATAGGAATGGACTAAAATGTATTTAGTGTTTTACTGAATCACAGCTTATATGCAAATACTCACGTACAGAGTAAGTGTTATATCAGATAACTTGAAGCAGCAATGTGGAACATTTCTTGTTTTAAGATTCTGAATTTTTTGCAATAAAACAGATTCACATAAAATAAAATAAAAAAAACAGAAATCCATATATCTTTTTGAAAATGAAATAATCTTTTTTCATGAATAACAAATCTGGCAAATAATAAAGTCCCTTTATATTTCCCCTCATCATAAGCCCATATTTTGACCACTATTGTCTAGCTGGAAGTATCTATCAGGATTTTATTGCTGAAATAACTTTCACTGAGGATGCTGTCCTTTTTGCCTCACTCAGTTACACTTTCAGAAAAAAAAAATCTCTGTAGTCTGGCTTTAGCAAATTTTAATCTAGTCTCCTAAACAATGGAACATCTCAGGTCTTGGCTTTTCAGACACCGACCTGTACAACAGAGAGGTCACACTTACACCAAAGTCAATAAAAATAAATTTGTTGCACAGAACCAAGTCACAGAAAGTTGCAAAGCTATGAAAAAGGTAAAGAGCTGGTGCATGAAGTAATGCCTGTACTTTGAAAACCTCCTCTATCTGTGATGGCACAGTACCTTTCAAATTAACCCCTAAGTGAGACACAATAATTCTGAGCAGGTTCAATGGCCATATTTTAAAGAGCTACTTGTAACTGTCCTACCTGGATAACCACAGGTGGTGGTAGGGATAGCTTCCTTCATTTGCTGGTGTGTGCGTGTGTGTGCATATTGTGTGTGTGTGCGCGCGCGCGCATATATATTACTTGGCTTCCTTCCTTTTTACCTCTCTCTGTTCTCAGTGTCCGGGTGTTCTGCATCCCATTCCCGCAACCTACCCAAAAGAATACTCAGAAAAACCTCTTTGTCTACTCAGTCCAAACTCCTAGACAGGTTCACAACCCCCCTTTGTCCTAGGCTAGGGCTTATCCTTACAGTTATGTTAACTGAAGACTAAGAGTTCACACCAATAAATCTCAATGAAGTGATAACTCAATCCATAACAAGGTTTCACCAAGCTCATATATAAAGAGAGACAGTTAATGCTTCAGAGAAAATAACGTTTTTTTGAATGTTTAAATGTATGTACTTTGTACATTTATTTCTTAACCAAACATGATGACATGAAATAGACATTGTATCTCTTCAAACACACACACATTATTCTCATCATAAATTAATTCAATGTTAGCTTAACCTAAAAGTTTATTTGTTAATGTAGAGAAAGACAGAAACGGAATTTTAACAATGTGTAATTATAATTATTTTGTGGTGGCCATCATGAAGTATATTAGAAAAGTATCATTAATTGTATACACAGCTGAAATTCAAATGTTACAGCTTCTAAGTCTAATGTGATTTAATTAAAGGATATGCCCAGTAAAATGTATAATGGGTGGTGTGACTTAGATCACTGATAACCTGCAATTGTCCTGCAAACAGAGGGACTCTTAAAAAGAGACAGGAGTATGTGAGCATTAAGTTTCAACACCAACGTCTTTCACCTCAAATAGATTACATCTTCATTACAGTGTCCTGCATTTTCAAAAGTAGAGATTTATTTTTAGCACCATTCTTTCACAATGGTATAATATCTTTTACCCAAACTAAATGAAATGCAGTTTTGCAAATCAGAGCCATTTCACATTTAGTAGGGACAGTCCATTAACACATTTCAATAACAATATTTCAGATAAACAATTCACAACAACATGTAGCTGAAACAATCCTTTGGCCCAGATGTGAAAATTCTATGCCCCAATACACAAAAAAGGGTGTCTGGTCTCTGTAAAGTAGAAATAGCATAAAGGCTGTTTTCCATGGGCTTCTCTGGCAAAGAAATAGATTGACATTTTAAATTAAATATTACTTTTAGACTGTAGACTTTAGAATGTATTTAATTACATTCTTATGTTAGTGCACAGAAATTCCCATATACTGAAGTAAAACACCTCCTATAAAGCAAAGGACCAAACAATTACTACTCCATATGCTACAGTCTAGTAAGAATATACTATTTCAATAAATGCTGGATAAAACAAAACCAACAAAACCATTTAGATCATATTTACATAGCAAAATGTCCATCTTGGTATGAATTCTTGACACTCTTATTTAACAAACACTTGTCAGAGATTGTAAGAAACATTTTTAAAGGAGAAAAATGATTTAATGCTGCTGTTGGGAATTAAAGTAACATATCAACGATGTCCTTGCTTAACAAGTTTAATTTCTATGCTGCTCTCCTGAAGCCTGTGTTCTGGTGACATAAGCTCAACATTAGCCTGTCATTAACAGTCAAGAAGTACACCCTGTCATTAAGTGGGAAGACAAGTAATGTTTTTCCTTCTATGTGCTCTTAGAAGACATTTGTCTGCTGCAATTTTGCTATTGTCATGACACAGCTAGGGCTGGGTACTGTATCTCCATATCTATTTAGTTCCTAATAACATAGATTTTCCCTTTTTAAAAAACAATAAGTAGACTTGCTTGTATAATACAGTAATGGACTAGTAGTTGTGGAAGATACCTTTTATAACGTCAAGATTAGATTTAATTTGTACATAAGCAGAAATAGAGTTTACATAATTAACATGAAAAAGGTAATAACTAGAGTATAAACATGGGTAAATAGTATGATCTACTAACTGATAAAGGGAAATCTACGTGGCTAGATTAAAACTAAAGTTGCTGTAACATTCTTACAAATCTCCTTTTGGAGATGCAAACTGCGTACACAAAAGAGAAGTTCCCCTAGGGAAAATGTAAATCTAATATCAGGTGTATCCAACGTTAGTTAGGAAACTATGCAGAATTTGTATTTATAATATCATTGAGATGCTGAAGTAGTATATGAGACAGTGTATACTGTCTAACATTTTAGAAAATAGCATTGTTATTAAGATCCAACTTTTTCTCTTAACAAGTTTGAAAGAAACATAAATCCAGAAATAAATCAAGAAGACAACATCACCGGTCCATAGATACATTGTACACAGTTTAGTGACCTTTTAAAATGAACAGTTTTCTAATGTTGCCTTCCTTTCATTTTGGAGGATACATTATTTACTGAATAAGTTTAAATTACAGATTACTAAGGCGCTAAGCAATAAAGGAAACCTTTTTTGGGTGCTGATCCCAATCCCATAATAAAAGTCTGTCAATTAGCAGAAGCTGCTTTCTTTTGCACCAGCCATAAGGAAACAACAAGATATTAATGGATAACATCACCATCAATAATGGTGTCTTTGAAGTGCCAACGTAGTATAGATACAAATAGGAGGGGAAAGTATCATAAGATGATGTTACACAGGCCACTCCATCAAAAGCTCAATAATCCACTCATCCAAGGCAGAATGGTAGAATCCCTAAAAGGCATGTAGTGTCAGAGCCCAAATACAACAAATAGCAGCAGATTTCTCACTACTGAGGCATAAGATTACGGGACTAGGTGCTGCACCATTACTTGTGCTGATACCCTGTCGTGACTCTGCTGAACTTTGAAGAAGAAGCGAAGTGTGCTGCAGTTTTAGAATTATCCTTAATATAAAATGTTAAAAGCAGATATGGGCCCCAACTAGAAGTGATCCCTGGATCTTAGTTTATAACATCACATCTGAAATTAGGCTTCTGTCAGGAATTCAATATTATCAGCACTATAAAATACTAATTTGAACCACACAATGATCACCTTTTCACTAACTTCTGTTTCACTCAGATGTTAGGTTTGTAATTAGAATACAGTTTCTGCATTAGTCCAAATTTGTGACAGTTAAAGCAACCTAATAATGCTTTCCATAATAAATTGTTAATAAATCCCATTTGTCTATATCAGTGGTTCATACACTGAGGTTCATTGACCACTGGTGGTCTGCAGAGCTTTTATAAATTTTGTAAGCATAGAAAGATGAATTACACAAATAACATTTTCTTATATTACTTTTAAGCTAATGCTTAAACTGTCACAGGGATATGAAATAACAAATAGGAAGGAGGTGATCATCACAATTGTCAATGGGATGCGAGGTGGCCCATGAAATGAAAATCTCTATCAAGATGAATTAAAAAATGAAAGTTTGGAAACCCCTGCACTATATCGTATAATCTTCTGGGTGCAATTTTATTGACTATGGTTTCAGTGTATTAGTATGAAAGCTGAATTTCAAAGTCATTTTCTCCTTACTCATTCAGAAGTTTTATATTATCATCATATAACTCCAGTACAATACAACACAAACACACTGAAGTGATGGCACTAGAAAGTCTTGTCTCATAGCTCACCAGTGTTCATGCCTGAGTATCTAGAGAAAGGTATAAAAGAATCTGGCAAGTTTCGTTTCATAATTAGATAAGGAACACATTATTAACTTATATACACAGGCCACAAAATTCCAAACATTCTCTCAATCAACAGTCTCTTTAGTCTTATAGACACACCATTGATTCATACTTAAGCCTGTGCCCAGAACGTTTCCTCAAGAGGTCATAAATCTGATCTGTAGGCATTAAAATTTACGGTGCATTCTTTAAATGATATGTCTTTTTATTTATTCCTGTGCAATTACTTATAGTTACCAGGTTGCACATGCAATGGTGGCCGTATTGACAACTCTCTATAACTACAATAAAAAGCTCAGCTATAGTATAATGAGAATAAGTAACAGTTTGTGAAAAGTTACTTGGAACATATTAAAAAGGGGTGAAATCCTGGCTTCACTGAAATCAATGGCAAGATTGCCATCAACTTCAAGGTGCTAGGATTCACACGTTTTTGGAGAAGAAAATCAAATTACATACGATGACTAATATAACCCCTTATTAAGGACCTCACCCTTGCAATCAATACCAGCTATAGTGCTAGAGCTTGTTGAATTTGTTCGTACTTCGGTCAAAAAACCTTCACCCTATAATTTTTCATTCTTTATTTTTTGGGGACCAGCTCAAGCATTAATTACTTAGTTATATATTTTATTGGAGGATTAACATAATTTTAAACAGATTTTAAAAAGGAAATGATCTGTAAGCACAAATCATGTTGTTTAGTCAGAAGTTATGGGCTTGATGCACGATTATTGGGTGAAATTGTGTGGCCTGTGTTACATGAGAAGTCAGGTGAGGTGATCATAATGGTCTCTTTCTGGTTTTAATCTTTATGAATCTATTAACTTTTGTACCATGGTAATCTGAAAGACAGCGGGTACACACCATAATGAAGAAGAGCATTTTTTCACGTAACAAGTGTAGCAAAATACACCTCTCGTAGTAACAATTTTTTTTTTAATTTGATGCAGAACTTTTTTGAACTAGCCAAATTTCCAAAGGGACCAAAATGTGATGAATCATGTAAACAATGTGGCACATGGACTGCTATTTTGTGGAAGCTTTTAAAAATTATATTTGTAAAATAAAGAAACACCAAAACACAAAGAAAAAAATAAAAGACTAAATGCTTTACAAGGAAACACATTTTTTAATTAAGGGAACTGGCTGAAGGCAGAAAAAGTAATCTCAGCCATACTGTGAAGCAATATTAAAATCTACAACTAATACCATGAGACAATTCTGAAAGGGCTGATGTACGGATACGCTGAGTTTTCAACTTCTCTTATCAATGACTTTACCATTTTATTGGACAAAATGTCTGCTACAGCACAAGTAAAATAACAGTCAAATTTCTGATTCCTTTTAAGATAACAAATATATTTAATGTAGGCTAACCTGTGACATTTAAGCACTTTCCTATATTGTGGCAATATAGTGTTGTACTGTTCCCAGAAAGAACACTAGGTGGTAGACATTCTGTTGTGGGGTAAGGTTAATGTGCATGATCAATTCACAATTTTCAGATGGTTATAACTTTGGTAAATCCAATTCAGTATTTTCAGGAACTAGTCCCCAGTAAGGACTATGTTCATGGGGAGTTTCAAACTTCAGCGGTTTTTGCTGTAGACCCATTCCTTAAACAGTGTGGTCCAATTTAAAATGGCTGAATGGATTGTGTTCAAACTTTCCACAAAAACACCTCCAAGCAGAGACCAGGCCTGGGAAATTTCAGCCCCAAAGTGGTAGATTGGGAAACTCATACTCATACACATACTCATACTCAAGTTGTTGAGTAGCCAGTTATCCGAGTGGTTCCATTGATGTCAATGAGATCATCCATAGTAAGGTTAGCATATGTCTGGGTTTTCCCAGACATGATGTCATTTTTGATCCTCCATCAGGGTGGATTTTTCAAATAAGAGGAAATGTCCAGAACTTTTATGGAACAGACGTTTCAGCTCAGAAAGAGCTGTCTCTGTGCCCTGATTGGTCCCTCCCCTTCATCCACAGCTGCCAGACCCCACCCACTCTGACCTGGCCTGGCAGGTAAGCTGAGCCACCAAGCGCCTCTCGTCCAGGCTGCATGCCCTGCTGAGGGCCACAGAGGCTGGCCGGGAAGGGTGACAGGGCCAGGCTCTGGCGAGAGGCCGATAGGGAGGCGCTGACTGACGGGCTGGCGCTGCATGCTGGGTTGGCGCTGCATCCTGGGCCTGTGCCAGCTATCCTGACACCATGACAGGGAGCGTGACACTGCCCCCCACCTCGAGAGTGAAGCTGCAGATACCCCCTCCAGCACACACCCCAATACCCCGTCTTAGTACACACTCACACACAATCTTTCCAGCACTCTCCAAGTACCCCCCACCAGTGCCAGCACCCCCGAACTGTACCCCCCTCAAGTTCCCTCTCCCCTTTCTCCACCCCGACAATGTCCTCTATTTGGGATCTTGAAATATGGTAACCCTAAATTCCATGGGACTGACAGAAAACCAATGGGAGTACGGGTTGCACAGTTAGGTCCTGAATGTTTAAAAAGCTTATAAACCCTGTGAAAACAGGACACTAGAATAGAAGCTGATTTGCAGCCTTAACAATGACTTGATGGTTAGATAATGTATCTACAATATACAACCATGCAGACCAGCTGTCTCATAAAATAAAACTTAGCACTTAAATAATGCTTTGTATTTTCAAACATTAACTACTTTTGTCAGGGCTAACATAACATTTCTGGATGTGCAAAACTAAGAGGTTGGTTTGAGTCCAGCTGGAAATTTTGTGCTAAAGCAACAATCTAAAGGCTGAAGTTGGAACCAAGTTCGCTGTCATTTTTTAATAATGTGGAACATATTTTTTGTAATTACTGCAAAGGGAAATGTATCTGTTGTTCATTTTTCACTTAAGAATATTTAACTTAAATAAATGCTTATTAATAGCCTATATATTTAAAATCCAATTTTTTCCTGCATGTAAATAGTCCACAGATTAGATAGAAAATTCCACTGAGACTCCAAAGAATTTTCCCATTGGGGTTAGGAGCAGGGGAAGCTAGAGTCTGTCACCCTTGACTCTATTAAAGAAACAGGGGTTCAGCACCAGAACCCCTGAATTCCCTGAAATTGGGATGGATCTTGAGGATCTGTAGTGATCAGGGACACTGAGGTGGAAGCTCAGTACTGGCTCTGCAGAATACACAAAAGAACACATGATCCAACCATTTTTTTCCCTTTTTTGTGTGTTTTTGCTTGTGCAGCAAGTTTCAGTCCTTCCCAACATGCATCCAGAACAAAATGGATTCCATTGAAACAGTCTTCACCCTAGCCAAGAACTGAATCCTCCCTTGTCCAGGTACTTCAACAGATATATTGGGACTAATAACACCTGCTTCATTTTTCATAAAAGCTTGTTACAAGGAGGAGGGAGAAAAAATGTTCTCCTTGACCTCTGAGGATAGGACAAGAAGCAATAGGCTTAAATTGCAACAAGAGTGGTTTAGGCTGGACATTAGGAAAAACTTCCTAACTGTCAGGGTAGTTAAGCACTGGAATAAATTGCCTAGGCATGTTGTGGAATCTCCAGCATTGGAGATTTTTAAGAGGAGGTTAGACAAACACCTGTCAGGGATGGTCTAGATAATAGCTAGTCCTGCCATGAGTGCAGGGGACTGGATTAGATGACCTCTTGAGGTGCCTTCCAGTTCTACGATTCTATGATTCATGTCTGAAAATAAAAACAAATAGTGACCCCTGGAGCATTTTTCCTCACCACCAACTGAAAAAATATGAGCTAGTGAGCTCACTCCATTAACCAAACAGAGCAACACTATTCGGTTGTTAGAAACCAACAATTAGGGCTAGATTATGACATCCTCACTTACAGAGAGCGGTACCTAAACTCCACAAGTACTCCCACCAACTTCAGTGAAACTGCTCATGGGAGAAATATTTCTGAATCAAAACAGGCCGCAGGGATGTGGTGGGTGCCGCTTCTTGCAGCTTCCATTGGCCAGGAATGGCAAATCGCGGCCACTGAGAGCTGCAGGTGGCCGTGCAAATGTAAATAAACAGTCTGGTGGCCCACCAGCGGATTACCCTGATGGGCCGCAGGTTTCCCACCACTGCAGTAGAGGCTCATGCACTAAGCTCCAGAGGTCCCAGGGGTCCATCAGCGTTACACAGTTACACCTCTGATTGCAATGTAGACATACCTGTAGGTGTCTTTGAAAATTGTACTCAATATGTAACATATTGACTGCTGTTTCAAGTGAACATCTTGTTTGTATGGGTTTGCTAGAATATATTTACAAAATCAACACAAACTGAATAACTGACAAAGAACATGTCTCCAAAAAGTACACAGATCAGATGTCAGATACAGAGTATGCCAACACCTTTCTGCAGAATTCTGGTACTAAGGGATATTAAATCCTTTGTATTGATCCAAGAGCCATTTGGAGAACAGGGGCAGATTGATTTGCTTTATACCTTTCTCACCAGGTAGAAGAGGCTGCAAAAATAATTACTGAAGTGACTGCAGAGTTTATGAGCAACAGCCAATTCTTTTGTTTGCTCAAGAAAAATATAATAGACACAGTGACATATTTATACACTGTCTATAAATGCTTTATAAATTACTTTTCTATCCACCTCAGTGTAAGGTAGCCAGCTTTTCCACTCACTGCCCAATGTTCATTAGAAAGTGAATGTGTTGCAGATGCTCCCATGAGGAGCTGAATGCACTGCTGCCTGCTAGTAGTTGCTTTTCCTTACCAGATTATTTCCTCCAGAATAATGAGGCCAATAAGATATTGGACAGTGAAGATGGTGAATTTCATGTCTGTGTGTCATGATTTACATATCACAGTCATAATTTGGTTGTGAGCAACTGGATACGTTATTCCTCATTTTCTGGCATAAAACAGTAGTATGGTATGGCCGCATACTGTTAGCAGTCGCTGTGTTACACCCCAGAAATGACTGCCATTCAATGGTAAGACTTCACTCAAAACATTTTCCCTTTCTAACAACCATCTGTCAGTAAGTGGAAAATCTGGCTCTTCTATGTGGTGGTGGATAGAAGGAAAAGTGAGGAGGGACAACAGAAATAATTACAGGATTTTTGTGAATTTTGTTACCATTTGTTTCACACAGCTTACAAGTCCTCAAAATTCAGCTTTATATGAACAACCAAGGACCGCACATTTAACTGCATCTCATTTATTTTTCACTTAAAATTCAGAGAATTGCAAAATTTCATACATTCTGTATTTCTCACGAAATACCATGGCAGATGTCTTCAGTGAATTCTAGCTTGTGAAGAATGGTCAGCAACCCTAGATAATACACACACACACACACACACACACACACACACACACACACTATATGGCTAGGGATGTATGCACGCTGGTTCTGTATGCAGAAGCGGCACAGGGATCAGTACTGGCATTCATGATCCATCATACACCCTGTGGTTCAGCCATGAGCCACCAGCAGTCCTAAAGGGGCAAGCAAGCAGGTGGTCGTCCACATAAGAGCCATTGCTTCGGGCTAAATTGTCAGCTCTGGTTCCTCATAGAGGGACATGGGCCTATCCCACAACTCTGCAGCCAGAGGTTGATGCATGCACCTCCCGAGCTGCATCACTTGTAGTGGGCTCCTCCTTTTTTCCCTATTACTGTTTATGCAACTGCATGCACCATTTCCTCTCCTCTTACTTAAAGTTCACGGGGAAGTAGCAGGTGCCCAGGAGAGAAGCGGGTAATAGAATCATAGACTATCAGGGTTGGAAGGGACCTCAGGAGGTCATCTAGTCCAATCCCCTCCTCAAAGCAGCACCTAATCCCCAACTAAATCATCCCAGCCAGGGCTTTGTCAAGCCTGACCTTAAAAACCTCTAAGGAAGGGGATTCCACCACCTCCCTAGGTAACCTATTCCAGTGCTTCACCACCCTCCTAATGAAAAAGATTTTCCTAATATCCAACCTAAACCTCCTCCACTGCAACTTGAGACCATTACTCCTTGTTCTGTCATCTGGTACAACTGAGAACTGTCTAGATCCATCCTCTTTGGAACCTCCTTTCAGGTAGTTGAAAGCAGCTATCAAATCTCCCCTCATTCTTCTCTTCTGCAGACTAAATAAGCCCAGTTCCCTTAGCCTCTCCTCATAAGTCATGTGCTCCAGCCCCCTAATAATTTTTGTTGCCTTCCACTGGACTCTTTCCAATTTTTCCACATCCTTCTTGTGGTGTGGGGCCCAAAACTGGCCCCACAGATGAGGCCTCACCAATGCTGAATAGAGGGGAATGATTATGTCCCTCGATCTGCTGGCAATGCTCCTACTTATACAGCCCAAAATGCCATTAGCCTTCTTGGCAACAAGGGCACACTGTTGACTCATATCCATCTCATCCACTGTAATCCCCAGGTCCTTTTCTGCAGAACTGCTGCCTAGCCACTCAGTCCCTAGTCTGTAGCAGTGCATTGCTTCCTTCCTAAGTGCAGGACTCTGTGACCTAAAGACTGGAATTTGGGGGCAGTCAGAGCAAGGGAAGCAAGCATGAGGCCAAGAGTATATTGGTTGTTATTATTGCTTATTATTATGATTATGGCAGCACACAAGACAATTGGCTGCGTATCGGGATTCCATAGAGGACCCACAGCATTACTGATGTCAGTGACTTGTATGCTTACACTGTATACAGAAATAAAATAAGAATGCAAAGCTCAACGTTATCATACTGGTAGGCAAACTACAGAGAAGAGCACACATTAAGCTAGGCTCACCATTTCAACACCAGTGCTCGGGAAAACCACAGAAAGTGCACCATTTGGATGCCTTCTAAACCATCTCCCTACTAAATCTAGTCTCCTGAAAATAACTCTGCCAGCTGTGATGTAATAGAGGCTTTTAGTGCCAGTTATTAAAATTATGTTCATGGTAAATATTTTCAATTTAGCTCTTTTCAAAATTTGCTTTCTGCAATTATTCCCTAAACTTTGCTTAACATTTATTCTTGCTCATAACTGCATAATTCTCAGACTGCTTGTTTTGATAATATTACTGCCAGCAAACTCATCCACTGGAATATCTGCAGAAAATGAACATAAGGAGGAGTGTAACACAGCCAACCCAAAGTTAATTCAATTTTCTATCTGAGTGAATATTCGTGGAATTTTTTATTTCAGGTACTCTCTCTGCTCTCTTTGGAATACAGTGCTTTAAAATAATTGTGTAAGACAGTGGTGCCCAATCTTATTACAGAGGAGGGCCACATATAGCACAACCTTGTGTGAGTCAAATTAATTCTACATATTTTAATAAGATTGACAGTCACCTGTACTGATTTATATGTTAAGTTTAGCTTGTTTTGTATGTATTTAATTAGGTTGTTTCTATGTACAGTATTGCCTAGTTACACACTTGTGTAAACAAAAATGATTTAAACATGATGACAAAATGCTAACGAATCGGCCTTTAGTATATTATGTTGAAGTAGGCCATTGGCCTTATGAAATGCTCTGGTGGGCCACATATGGGCCGCAGGCTGAAGGTTTGCCACCCCTGGGGTAAGAGATAATGTTTAATGACAACTTGCGTACCCTGATGTCCTAAAAAAAGAAACTATAATATTCCTATTTCTTTGGAAGCACCTGCTAAAACAGAAAGAATGTCTATTTTTCAAAGTCACACAAAGGAAAGTGAATGAGATTTTAGACACATAGCTTTAAATGGTACCATAATGCTAAGTGATAGTAAGACTAATAAAAGGATTTTGGTTCATATTCCACTTTAACTATTTTACTTAAATGGCAGGAATATAGTGGCAAAATCTATGTATTTACACTGGGCTCAGTGCAGTGGCAGAGCATGTTATATTGAACAGACCAGATTGCAACTGCAGCAGAGTAAATGTTAACAATGAAATGTGACTGTCGTATGGCAAAAAGCTATGACCCTCAGCAGCTGTTACTTCTACTAACTCACATTGTTCTGTATTGAGCACTTTAATCTGTTGCAGAATAAATGCACGTATAAGCATTTAGTCAAAGACTGCTCCATGATTAATTTACTGGGAACAAGAAGCTAGGGAAAGTGTGCAGCATTTTAACTAAAGACATAAGTGTTTGACAAAATTAATCTGGTAATCAAATGTACATTTTATATAACACTTATAAACCAAATGAGATCTTAATAAAAACACTCAGAGAATATAGACTGATTTTAAAAATAAAGGACAACAACAAATTTAAAATAAGACTACATTTTAAAACTAGATGCCTGATAGCACACAAGTCAAGAGAAGGGTGTGTCAAGGACCAGCTATGTGGAGTTTGAGAGATTTAATGAACAACAAAGGGGCGGGGGGGCAGGGAGCGTGGAAGGCTCCATACGCCAATCCACCTTCTCAAACTTTAACTAAAAAATTGCAGATGTAGATCATGTTTAGTTATTTGTTACTATTTGTTATTAATTTCAGAAGAGTCAAAATATCTTCTTCCACCCGCTCCGGCAGTTTTTTTCTACAAGCCCATTATTTCCCCTCCCACCTCTTGTTCTTGTTCTTCTGAAAAAAATAAAATAAATAAAACTGCATCCAAGTAGAAAAAAAAAGCAAGTGATTCCACTATAAGACTAATTTTGGAAGATTACTCATCAGTATTCACTACAATGGTTATAGGATAAAGGAGAAAAACAAAAACAAGAGAATTGAGCAGAGGAGGTAAAATGCTGCAGTTAGGGTGACCAGACAGCATGTGTGAAAAATCGGGACAGGGGGTGGGGGGTAATAGGAGCCTATATAAGAAAAAGACCCAACAATCAGGACTGTCCATATAAAATCAGGACATCTGGTTACTCTAACTGCAGTATGAAGGGGAACAAAGAACCATTTCTTAATCATGCAATGGATTTTCTACACTCCTGTGGGTCCCTTCCAAACTCATGCAAAAGGCAGCTTCAACTGGAGATGCATCTGCAGAGGTTCAAATACCTATCACATACTGTGGCTATCTGATTTTTTTAATCATACTTTTGAAAAAATCCCCAATGCATGTTGGGTAGAGGAAAAAGACTAAATCTTTCTTCTCTAAGGGAGCTCTCTGATGTCAATGGGAGTTACTGAAGGAGAGAATAGGGATCAAAGATTCACTTCCTATATTTAAATAAACTATACGCTTCCCTTCTTCTCATGATAATAAATTAAAGGTAACTGGATTTAGATGGACATAACTCATATCACAGTGCACTAAAGTCCTCTGGTTCTCATTTGTATAGTAATTTGTGCAAAAGTTCTGATCCTTTTTGTTTGGTGGAGCTACAGGAATATGGGTGCTCTGTAGAGTTGGTCAGGAATTTCTTGACAGAAGTTTTTCCATCAGAAAATGGTGATTCATTGAAATTGAAACTTTTAGTGGAAATATATTGGTTTTGGCTTTGATTAAACTTTCATCAGCAAGTTTACTATAGTGCAGGATGGAATTTCTGATCAAAATGAGACAGAGAAAGAGAGACTGACTCACCCTAGAATAGCCAAGAGCATGAATCGGGCAGAGCAAGGACTAGAAGCTGGGTTTCCAACATCCCAGGTGAGTGCCCTAACCATTGGGATATTTTGGGGTCTCTCTTTCAAATGAAAATTTTTGAAACCTTGAATTCTCATTTAACGTCCAGCCCACTGCTCTGGGGTATCAGGGTACTACACTACTGGGTTATACTATTACGTGCTCATTGCCTGTAGTGGGTGTCTCTCTGTTAAATATTTCTTTTGTTGTGGTTCTTGAGGTTTTTTTTCTTCATCTACAGCAAAAACCTCTTTGAGTGGCCTGGGCTCCTCCGCTTCTAGCAATTCCTCCAGTTCCTCCCCACCTGGCAGGACATAGTGTGGGTGATAGTATGTGGAGGCAGAATGTGATCCACTCCAGTGATCCTCAGCCAGTGCAGCGGTCTCTGTAGAGCTGCTGTAGCAAACAGAATTTAAAGCAGCTATTTGGCTTCTCTACGTTATTCAGGGGATCATTTCTGCCTGTGGACGGCTCCAGGACCTCGGTAGAAGAATAGTCATATGGCAAAAAGCTATGATGCTCAGCAACGGTTCCCCCTACAAACTGAGATTGTTACACACTGTGCAATTTAATCTGGTGCAGAATAAATTAAATACAGATACAAGCACTCAGTCAAAGACTGATTCATTATTAATTTATGAGTTCCAGAAGCCATGGAATAGTTTACAGGCACCTTTCCCTCCCCATCTCAGGTCCTGCATATTTGCAACAAGACCATGCCCTAGGATCTGGCCCCACATAACCCGTTTTTGTGAGATGTCCAGTAGTTTCAGTGTTTTTAAAATCTTCTCTTTTGTGTTTTGTCCATTATTCCAATCTCAAGGAAACAAAGAAAGAAAAGACCAGGCATCTGAGTAGAGTTTTGTACATTAGAACAACACAATGTATTAGAAATGAATATTCTCTATGGTTTGCAAATTATACTTAAATTATCGGCATGTTTTATGCAATGGTCTCAAGGTACTGAAATGAGGATCAATTCCAGCTACCTTAATAGGAATTCGAATAATTTAAGAACTTTTTTGCTACCCTGCGGTAGAAATCAATAACAAGCAATGACAAATCAGTTTAAAACTTTTTAATGACATCTGGGTCGATGCCACTGCCGCATACAGTCACTGTTCCAAAATTCACACCAGAAGACGACATGATCTCCACAACGGAAGCAGACGGTGTGGCTAATATCAAGCAGAATTTCATCAATTAATCATATTGCTGGAAAACCACGATGGTGCTGCTCCTGGAAACATGTGTGCCTATACTTTAAGCACATGGGAAGTTCCATCTACTTTAAGAGTTTTCTATCCATCTCTTGCTCTAATCACTAGAACCCACTTCTTCCTGTACATAGTGCTCAGTATATTATTTTCAGCTTGAGACAATGTTAATCCATTCAGTGACTGATCTTCTGTCCCAAATGATATTGCCATGACTCCTGAGCAATCAGGAGAAATTTGGAGTTCAAGAATTGGTTATTTCCTTGCTGGAAGAGCAACTTAGTGGAGAAATACTCTGTGTATTTTCCCTAGTAGTTTACAACTAGCCTCCTACCACTCCTATTGTTGATTCAGCAGAGATGGATACTGAACAGCAAAAACTGCAGCAAAGTTTACATCTTATAGAAATCTAAGGAGCAGCTATGTTCAAATCAAAGGAGCAGCAAATGTTCAGCCATATAACACTTTCTTCCAAAAAACACTATTCCAAGTGCCATGAGATTTTAAGTATTTTAGCACCTTCCCAAATACATTAAAATCCTTTGTCAAGATCATAGGCTTGGCCTGTGTCACTCTCCCCATCCCCTGATAAAGACATCAATCAAAGGCTCCAACCCAACCATGCCTCCCCAATTCTGGGGCACTGACTAGGCCAAAGGGAGCTGTCTACACTGACCTTATTTCACCTATAGGGAACCTCAGTCCTTTAGACTGTATGTGCAAGTACAGCTGGTTGGGAAACAGGAAAAAATAAAGGTAAATTTATGAAAATAACAGATTTAGCTCGAAGAGATTAAACCTCCTTATCTTTCCATAGAAATACACAGACAAATTTTCAGAAGTCCCATTTTCAAAAGTGACCCAGGCCCACATTTTTAAAGGTATGTAGGCATTGCAGGGCTCTGTGTACAATGCTTAATTGAATTAGGAGCCTAAGTATCATTTTCAAAAGGGATTCAGGCACTTATTCTAAATCCCATTGACTGTCAATTGGATTTTGGCTCCAATATTCTCAGAGCATAAGAATGGCCATACTGGCCAATAGTCCATCTAGCCCAGAATCCTGTCTTCCAGCCAATGCCAGGTACTTCGGAGGGAATGAACAGTACAGGCAATTGAGTGATTCATCCCCTGTCATCCACTCCCAGCTTCTGGCAATCAGAATCTAGGGAAACCCAGAGCATGGGATTACATCCCTGCCTATATTGGCTAATAGCCATTGATGGACCTATACTCCATGAAGTTATCTAGTTCTTTTTTGAACCCTGTTATAGTTTTGGTCTTCACTACATCCCCTGGCAACGAGTTCCACTGGTTGACTATGCATTGTGTAAAGAAGTACTTCCTTTTGTTTGTTTTAAACCTGCTGCCTATTATTTTCATTGGGTAACTCCTGGTTCTTGTGTTATGAGGAGTAAATAATACTTTCTTATTCACTCTCTCCACACCAGTCATGATTTTATAGACCTCTATCATATCTCCTCTTAATCGTCTCTTTTCCAAGATGAAAAGTACTACTCTTTTTACTCTCTCCTCATACAAAAGCTGTCCCACACCGTTAATCATTTTTGCTGCCCTTTTCTGTACCTTTTCCAATTCCAATATATCTTTTTTGAGATGTGGTGATCAGAACTGCACACAGCATTCAATGTATGTGTGTGATGGGTTCCCCCTGGAGTGCCACCTGGAACTGGGGTACCACTGAGCCTGCCTGACCCACCAGCCTGGGCTCCCTTAACACTGTACTGCTGTGACAGGCCCTCAAGCCCCCTCCAGCACACATACGGATAAGGACACACTCAGCTGCAGCTACCTACAGATACTGACATCAGCTCTGCATGGGAAGGCTTCACCTAAGGAAATGCCCAGCTACTCAAGTGCACACTCCTGTCTGGAGGGTAAACCCAAAAATCTACCGTTTTGCGCTGCACAAGGAACTGTACAGCGTAAGTTCATGAAATTCGCTCCCTCCCTCGATGTGGAGAGGAATATACACAGCTTTCTGCCCCAAGTTATGACTCCCACACACACACACTGGTTTTAGACAAAGCAAAAATAAATTTATTAACTACAAAAGATGGATTTTAAGTGATCATAAGGGATCGCAAACAGGTCAAAACAGGTTACCTAGCTTATCGCTTATTTGCGATCTAAGTTTAGTATACTAAAGAGATTGGATTTGAGTAGTAAATTCTCACCCTAAATGATTATTTAAGTTGGTTGCAGAGATTCTTAAGGGGCCAGCTGCCCTTGCTTGCAACTTAAAAACCCCAGGTATTACTTTCACAGGCTAGAAACCCCTTTAGCCTGGGTCCAGCACTTCCCCCAACTTCAGCCTTGTTCCTCAGGTGTTTTCAAGAGTCTCCTTTGGGCAGAGAGTCAGTGAAGAACCTTGATGATGTCACTCCGCTGTCTTAAATAGCTTTTGTATATGGCGGGAACCCTTTGTCTCCAAGCTTGGTTCCCACGCCTTTCAGTGGAAAAACACTGGTATTCTAAGATGGAGTCCAGTACCAGGTGATCTGGTCACATGCCCCTGTAGTGTTATAACAGCCATGACTCGGAGGCTGTTTGTAGCATCCTCAGGAAGGCTCCCCAAAGAGAGATTATCTTCTTCTAAGACCTATTGTTCTCCCAAATGGCCCTTCCCAGCCAGCCATCTAGACTGACAGTCTTTTGCCTAGTGGGCATTCCCCAGGTGTAAACACATTTGTAATAGATATATAGACAATATTCTTAATTTCAGATACCAAAATGATATATGCAAACAAGTAGGATGATCATATTCAGTAATTCATAACCTTTTCAATGGTATCTCACATGCCTTATCTTTCCCAAAATACATCATAATTATGCCATACTCATATCATAATAATATTACTATGAAGACTATGGTGTGTAGTGTCACAGTGTGGGCATACCATGGATTTATGTAGTGGCATTATAATATTTTCTGTCTTTATTTTCTATCCCTTTCCTAATGGTTTATAATATTTTGTTAGCTTTTTTGACGGCCACTGAACATTAAGTGGACGTTTTCAGAAAACTATCCAAGAATGACTGCAAGATCTCTTTCTTGAGCTAATGTAGATCTCATCATTTTGTTGGGATTAGGTCTTCCAATGTGCATTACTTTGCATTTATCAACATTGAATTTCATCTGCCATTTTGCTGCCCAGGCATCTAGTTTTGTGAGATCTCTCTTTAACTCGTCACAGTCTGCTTTGGACTTAACTATCTTGAGTAGTTTTGTATCATTGGCAAATTTTGCCACCTCTCTGTTTACCCCTTTGTCCAGTTCATTTGTGAAAATGTTGAACAGCACTGGTCCCAGTACAGATACCACTGTTTACTTCTCTCCATTCTGAAAACTGCCCATTTATTCCTATTCTTTGTTTTCTGTTGTTTAACTTAGAGAGCTTTTCATTGGAATAGTAACATTATTTTTTCTAGTAGTCCAGTAGTAAAACTACTGTTTCTTAAGAAACAGTGATACATTATGCACAGATGGTTTAACACAGAGAACCAGTTTTAATACTGCAGTAAAAGCTCTCTCAGAGAACATTCTTTTCTTCCTTCAGGCCCTGATTTAGGAAAGCATCTCTCCAATTCAATGGGACTTAAACATGCACTTGAAATTATGCATGTGTCTAACTACCTGCCTGAGTTGGGGCCTTAACCCTATGGTCCATGGAGGCAGAGTGGGCTACTGGAAGCCTCCCTCTCAAAATCACTGATGCAGCACAGCCTGCTGCAATGCACCATGTCTTATCACATGCATCTTCTTTTCATAGGAGTATTTAAATAATGCTGTAACACTTTAATATTTGAATGAGACTTGATTTAGCTTTTCTAGAAAGCAAATAAAACAGGTATATGAAACTATATATCTTTATGGTTAGTGAAAATGGAGATTCAGTGCTGTATCCTTAACATTTCTTGGTGTGTTATCACAGGGCTCTGATAAAGGTGTGGGTGTTACAATATCAAGACATGCGGTGCTTCCATCACAACCTTTCTCCGCCTTATTTTAAGCGCAATATAAAAAAGTCCTTGGCTCTAGTGTAAAAGGAAACATTCTCAGTATTGACAAAATAGTCAATAACTCCTCAAGGGTGAACAAATAAAAAAATGTGAAGTATTTCTTTCACTATATACACCCTTTATGTATTTGGAGGCTTAAAGTTACTGAATCTTGTGTTTTATCAGACAGACCTTAATGCGGTTCAATTCACTCCATTGATTTTTTGAGAGGAAATGTTTTGCTCAAGGGTACTATTGAAAGGTTATCTCACCCAACGTTTGATATCTAGAGATAAATTCATTTGCTCATAAAACAGGACTCAAACAACATAACCAGTCCTTTCTCATTTCAGAACAACATGGACTCAATGTATTGCTCTCCTTGAACTCAGAGAGATGCATGTCAGAATTCATGTATTTGGGTTTGACTGCAGCTGGTCTGTACTGGACCGGTTCCCCAGGTGGCAATTTAAAGGGCCTGGGGCTCCGCTGCGGTAGTGGTGGCTGGGAGCCCCAGGCCTTTTAAATCACCACCAGAACCCCGCCGCCACTGTGGCAGGGCTCCGGCAGCAGGGCTCAGGTGGTGATTTAAAGGGCCTGGGGCTCTGGCCGCTGCTACCGCCCCGGGCCCTTTAAATCTCCCCCGGCTTAGGCAGCGGGGCTCGGGCGGCAATTTAAAGGGCCTGGGGTGGAGCGGTGTCCGGAGCACCAGGGCCTTTAAATTGCCGCCTGAGCCCCGCTGCCAGAGCCCTGGGGTAGCAGCGGCGGGGCTCGGACGGCAATTTAAAGGGCCCGGGGCGGTAGGAGCGGCTGGAGTCGTGGGCCCTTTAAATGGCTCCCGAGCTCCAGGGCTCCCAGCTGCCTCTGCAGCTGGTAGCTCCGGCAGTGATTTAAAGGGACCGGGGCTTCCAGCCACCACTACCACAGCCAGATCCCGGGGCCCTTTAAATCTCGATTTAAAGGGCCCGGGGCTCTAAAGGCCTTGCCTCTTCCAGTTGAGGCCTCGCCCCCTACTCAGGCGTACCAGCGTACCGGTAAGTCCTTAAGTTACTTTCAGCCCTGGACTGCAGTTTGCTTTTGGATAATGATTTGCTGTGTCTAATCACATATAATATGCATGTTCTTATATGGGATACACTCTACAGCATATATGTCTTTTCCTAACTGCATAGTTTACTAATTCCAAAGTGGGAATAGTCACTGAAATATCATTTCCAGTCAAACATTCACAACAGGGCAAAGGTATCGTACAAATAGGTATTTTTGTAGTTCAGAGGTGTGAACTTAATCATTTTAACATTTATCAAATGGACTGAGCACTTTACAGAAAAAAGCGACATCTACAAGGGTTTGTGGTGGTATTTGGAAAATGACAAAGGCTATATTATTTTGTATTGATTTCTAAGATTTGATAGGCCCTTAAGTAACACCATCCTTTTTTAATAACAGTTCTGAATTTCCCTTCTCCTTAGGTAAATACAAAAAAAGTGCTCCGCAAGCATGTATCTTAGTTCTTAAAATATAAATCTAAGGCACAAGAAAGACAGCATACCACTCTCAGCAAATGATTGTATCACTTCTACCCTATAGCGAGCAAAGTGAAAAACGTAAATCTCTGGATGGAGCCATTCCATTGTTTGAAGAAATATCGGATTTTTTTCTATTTTCCAATTACAGACCTCATACAGTAATTAAATCTAATTTCCTCTTCCATAAAGTCATGGATATTTTTACTTTCTTGCCCCAGGCAAGGAAATAGATTTCTGGATTGACATTTTCACATTCATTTTTATACTCATCTAGTTAATTTTTTTAGTGTTCATAACACATCTGTGAGTTTGTTTATTATACCTTGCTTCCTCCCTTCTTACTCCTTCCCCTACAGATATAACAGAATTAGGCAGGGTCCTTATATGTAATGGGACTATTTGAATGTATTGGACAACTGTTTTCTTTTTGTTCTGTATTTATTGTATTATTACCTGCCTTATATAAACCAACAAAAAACAATGAACAAAGGTATCAAGAAATTCCAATTTCTCTGGTCTTACCTGATCCATTAGATGGGAATAGAGTTCATAGCAGTTGTCAAAAATATACTTGTAGGTAGAGTCTAAGCAAGCTCTGACACAGTCTTTAACCACCATACTGGCTCGAGGTGGACTCTGCAATTCCAGGACCTTATAGAATATTTCATAAAATCAGAAAATAAGAGAATTTCATGAACAGCTGGTCTAGAAAAATGTGTACATTATGTGTAATGAGTTATCTGTCCAATGCAGAATTGGGAGAAATCAAATATAATAAAGATCAATACAATATTTAAAAGTACATAGATTTATGCACTGTGGCCTCAGTCCAGAGAAGCACTTAAACACATGCTTAACTTTAAGCATAGGAGTAGTCCCAAACTGAAGCTTACTTCATTAGGATTATTCACATGAGGGAAGTACAATACATGCTTAAGTGATTGCATGATCTTTCCTTTAAGTCTTTATTTAGGAAAGCAGCTAAGCACATCTTTAAATGTTTTCCCAAATAGGAATGGTCTTCTGAATCAGTGTCTTAGTGCACAAACAGTTACATATTTTTAAAGCATTGGTTTCTATAAACATTTAACCTATCCATTAAAATACATATACTTAAGATGAGTTTCAACTCAATAGTCCATCTTTCTGTTCTGTGTTTGTACAGCACCGAGCCCAATAGAGTCCTAGTCCATTATTGAAGCTCATAAGTGTTACTGAAATATTACTCTTGCTACTAATAGGATGTGTCTGTTAACACACTATTAGATTAACAAAAATTGAAATATTTGATTTGTGTTTCTATATTTTGAGCTGGTTGTAGCAATGTGTATCTTTTCCTTATCACAGGGAAATCTTGCTCACCTTATTCATGATCACCTTGATGTTGACTGCTTGTATATCTATGGCAAGTAGGTTTTGGCCTAATGTCATTAGCCTCATTTTGATGTCTGAAATAATACTAGGACATAGTTTCCAGTAGGAAACATTACTGTTCCTGATAAATACCTTAGGTGTCTCAGCTGCTTTTGTTTGATTTTCAGTTTATTCTGTTCACTAAACCTAGCCCTAATCTTACTCCAGCAGAAAAGCTTTAAACCTAATTTTAACTGAGTTTAAACAAATGTTAGAGATTCGTTGCTGTTTTTTTTAGCTTTCTCCAGTATTTTAGAATATTGATAGATACAAAGTGCAAACAGGACAATTGTCATTTGAAAAGTAATACTTTCTCTCCTTGAATGGCTTCTTGTTAATGAACAATGATAAAAAGTCAACAAAGCACTGACTTGACAGACCAGGTGAGTAATATTTGCAGCTGTGTTCTCTTAAAGGTAAAGCATTAATACAGGTGTAACTTCTGCATCAGAAAAGGAATTTCTGGAGTCACCAATGAAAGGGTCTCTTTGCAAAGCAGTAGCTTATAGCATTGAAGAGATGAAAACCCAAAGGCAAAGTGTTTGAGCCATTCAATATCAAAAGTCACTGGATAGTAGAGGATATCTTTGCCTGGCTTTGGAGGCAAGAAAACTACATTGGGTCTATCTACCCTCTGCCAAGCTTAGAAAGATGACAGGAGCAAAGCTAGTTTCAGTGGTGGCAAAGGAGCAAAACTGAACAAAATATTTTTTTTAAAATACAGCTGTTACATACAGTACAATCTCAGAGTTACGAACTGACCGGTCAACCACACACCTCATTTGTAACCAAAAGTATGCAATTAGGCAGCAGAGACAAAATAAACAAATGAACAAATACTGTATGGTACAGTACTGTGTTACATATAGACTACTAAAAATAAAGGTAACGTTTTTAAAAAAGATTTGACAAGGTAAGGAAACTGTTTCTGGGCTTGTTTCATTTAATTAAGATGGTTAAAAGCAGTACTTTTCTTCTACACAGTGAAGTTTCAAAGCTGTATTAAGTCAATGTTCAGTTGTAAACTTTTGAAAGAACAACCATAACATTTTGTTCAGAGTTATGAACATTTTAGAGTTATGAACAACTTCCATTCGTGTTTGTAACTCTGAGGTTCTACTGTATATTCTTAGGAGCTGCAGTTCAATAATATCTCTTCAGTTAAACCAGAGAAAGTTAAAAATAGTTTGCAGCACTTCTGCATTCTCTCCCTTTTGCATTCTTTTAGTATAAGATTTCCACTTAGCTAGATCTTCAGAAAGCTTAGGGATTTAATTTAAAACTAAAGCAGCTGAAATATATTTAGAGACTATAACCAGTGATTTTCTCTATCTTAAATCGAGTCTCAGTGCAGGATTCATCAAGCTAAGATATCAAGAGCACACCCTAATCATTGAGGTTTGATAGCGGTGATCAAGAGCACCAAATACAGTGTGGTTTTCCTAGAAAATAAATGTGCACTATGTTTCTCTGATGTCAGTAACAGAGATAAAGTGTGGTACCTTCATTCGAAAAAAAGTAATACTGGTTAGCAGGTCTACAGTTGATTTCAGGTCTTGAAGTCTTTCAAAATTGCTGGCAGGAAAGTTATCCTAGTTAATTGGGGGAAAGGAAATAAGTATAAGGTTAAGGGCGAGCCCCTTAAAATGTTAAGGAAAAAAAAATTCATGAAAACAAAGAAAGCGAAAAGTACAGTGGGTGGGATTATCAACAGCGCTTGGTGTTGGTCCATCTACACTCCCATTGAAGTCAATGGTAAAATGCCTAGTGACATCAGTGGGAGCAGAGTTAGACCCAAACTGACCATTCTTGGAACTCTTAGGGTCTTTGATAACAACATGCAAGTTTAAAATATTGCATTGCCAATTTTTAAAATCTCATAGAAACAATACAGTACTGCATTGAGAAGGTTAAAGAAACGCTGTTCGTGATTTAAAGGAAACCCTTTTATTTACTCTCCATCATGTATAAGTCAGTTCCAGAAATAAAGTTAGTAGTTTCATAATAAGCTTAATGAATTGGAATGTATGTGAAATATTAAGAGTTCCTTAGATTAGCAGGCAGATTGATAGCCAGGAAACATTTTTGGTGGTCATTTAATGGCCTTGTACTACCAAAGGACTAGTCAACTATCCTTATAGTCTGACAGGGAGTGGATATCATTCTTCAACACTGAAGGAACCCACAGACAGACACTTATGCTGAATGAAACTTTTGATTTTCTAAACTCTAAAAAACTGCCACACCAATTGTAATACCACACAATGACCCTCTTTTCTTAGCTCTTAATCTCAAGAAGGAACAGAACAACTTGCTTAACCCAGAAAATATGGTTTTGTTAAAACACTGATGTCCTAAAATTTGAATTCTAATTCAAGGATTGGTGATATAGTGTGAACACTTGATTCTTTCAAACTTCATGTCAGACTAGATATTAATGTCTAAAACTGGTATACACAGATAAAGTGCACTGATATATTTATACTAAACAATGTATGATTTGGTCCCTCGGCAGGATCTGTTGTACATACCCTGTATTTAGATAGGTCAATCCTCAGTGAATTGTGCAATTGATCCAGCAGTTTTATGAACTTTTCCCTCTGTACAAAGAAGACATGAACATTTGCACATGAGACACAATGGGATGCCAAGTTTCTGTAGTTATGAGTGTAAATCAATAGCCCACATATTTATCACAAAGCATACAATCTGCGGTCTTCCATTCTGGATCTGTTTGGAAAGTGCAGTTTTCAATTTATTTGTATAAAAGCACTGGTCTGACATAACAGTAAGTATATCAGAAACTGTAAATGTGTTATGCCTTCTGCCATATTTCAAGATTCATCTAATATAGCACAAACTTCTGGCATTCATTCATCATCATGCAGCCTTAAAACGCATTAGTGAAGCACAGCAGCCTTTGCCGTAAACTGCTTTCCTTTATCTTAATAACTGATGCGTTGTTAAGTAAATAACTAAACCAAAAATATCCAGGGAAACTGAAAAAACATTGTCAGAAGACTCTGAACAACAACAGTATCAACTCAAATTAAAGTTCAAAGGTTTTCAGTGATGGGCGTTTGGCTTGTCAGAAAAGATCAGCTTGTTCTATTTCTGTATTCAGCTCCTTACAAAACACTGCCTGCCCCTTTTAAAACTGTAAAACATTATTTGTTTGCACAAGGGATTTTTAGCAAGATGTAAAAATACAGAACGGTTGGGGATTCCTCTGATTGGTATGGCAGGGAGCCAACGCCCCCCGTTCTCATAGCTCAACTTAACCCTCTTACGAGGGATGGTAAGGTCCAAGCCATGAGTCGGCTGCGGGACCTGGATGGAAATAAAGGGGGGCTGGTGGACCCCCGGATAATTGATTTGAATAAACATGGATTTGCTGCACTGTACACTTTATCTGCTGGGTAGTCCCAGACATCTATATAATAAAGTTGCGGCCTGATTAAAATCCATAACAAGTGTCTCCTGTCCTTCTTGCGGTGTACTCAGACAATGACCCATTAGAGATGGTGGCCTTGTGAAACCTATCTGAGTAATAGCCTTACCCTTTGAAAATGGAGATTTACTTGTGATTTTAGCATATAAAGGCCCAAGGGTAAAATTTTAGTGCAATGCACACAGCTGAGCTGTGTGAGTCCCAGTAATGTTAATGAGAGTTGTATGCCTTTCATGCTTTGTGTTGAAACGCTTGTACTCCTTATCCAATTGCAAAAAAAACATGCAGTTGCACCATCAGAATATGTAAAGGCTGCAGACCATTGGAAGCAGCAAGATCTGAAAGCCGTCAACATATGTTCTGACCTCTACCACACTTCTGAACTATGCAATGATGTGACCATGCTATAACTTGCACGCTCTCTCTCATACCAGGGGAGTACTAACCTACACAAAGCCTTTGATCTGGCACAGTTCCATTAAGTGTTCAACACAAGGGGATGTTTTTGCCATGTTATAAATCTCCACTGAAATACTCAGGCAAATCCATCCCAGATGTAGGCTTGAATTTGGGATGTTCTTTTTGATTAATGGTGTGCAGCTATCCACTTCATGCAACTTGACCCAGAGGGCTTCAGAAATGAGAAAAATAATATTATATTTTGCCTATAAGTCAATTTGTTTGAAAACAGAGCCCAGAATCTCTATTAGGGATGTTTTAATACTGTCTTTCTACTCATCTGTTGAACTACGAATTGAATTGGTATTTGCGTCAAAGGTAAATTGGCATTAACATCAGAGAGAGGACTTAATCTGCCCCTCCAAGCTGAGGATAAAAAAAAAATGTTCTGATCACTAGCAAAATGGAAATAAAGAAGAGAAAATCCAGGGTGAAAAAAACAGCAAAACTTTACATTTTAAAAGCTGGATCAAACATAAAACATCCGATAAAGGGTTTTGTTGAAACAGTAGACTGCCATTTTAACAAAAGTATAAGAGCCAGAATGATTTAATAACAAATAGAAGTGACAAAGGGTCCTGTGGCACCTTATAGACTAACAGAGGTATTGTCTATAAGGTGCCACAGGACCCTTTGTCGCTTCTACAGATCCAGACTAACACGGCTACCCCTCTGATACTTAATAACAAATAGGGCTGTCGATTAATCACAGTTAATTCATGCAATTAACTCAAAAATATTAATCGCAATTAATTGCAGTTTTAATCAAACTGTTTAACAATAGAATACCAATTGAAATGTATTAAACATTTTTGGATGTTTTTCTACATTTTCAAATATATTTA
The DNA here is from genome assembly GCA_037349315.1 of Chelydra serpentina. Classification (NCBI taxonomy): domain Eukaryota; kingdom Metazoa; phylum Chordata; order Testudines; family Chelydridae; genus Chelydra; species Chelydra serpentina. The sequence goes on from JBAIAC010000033.1 coordinate 15,439,148, forward strand.
TTTCAGTTACAACACAGAATACAAAGTATACACTGCTCACTTTATATTATTTTTATTACAAATATTTGCACTGTAAAAACAACAAAATAAATAGTATTTTTCAGTACACTTCATACAAGTACTGTAGTGTAATCTCTTTATCATGAAAATACAACTTACAAATGTAGATTTTTTTGTTACATAACTGCACTCAAAAACAAAACAATGCAAAATTTTAGAGCCTACAAATCCACTCAGTCCTATTTCTTGTTCAGCCAATCACTAAGACAAACAAGTTTGTTTACATTTACAGAAGATAATGCTGCCCACTTCTTATTTACAATGTCACCAGAAAGTGAGAAGAGGCATTCGCATGGGATTTTTGTAGCCGGCATTGCAAGGTAAATACCTTGCCAGATATTTTAAACATTCGTAGGCCACTTCATGCTTCGGCCACCATTCCAGAGGACATGCTTCCACGCTGATGATGCTCGTTAAAAAAATAATGCATTAATTAAATTTGTGACTGAACTTCTTGGGGGAGAATTGTATATCTCTGGTTCTATTTTATCCACATTCTGCCATATATTTCATGTTATAGCAGTCTCAGATGATGTTCCAGCACATGTTGTTCATTTTAAGAACACTTTCACTGCAGATTTCACAACACGCAAATAAGGTAACAATGTGAGATTTCTAAAGATAGCTACAGCACTCGACCCAAGTGTGGAAAACATCCTAAAATATTTAAATAAATGGTATTCTATTATTTTTTAACATGATTAATCGCGATTCATTCTTTTAATCGCACAATTAATTGCGATTAATTTTTTTAATCGCTTGTCAGCCCTAATAACAAACTATCAATGTACTTTTAAAATTTGAAGCTGAATAAACACATCTAAGTTTCATCACTAGAATATTTGGTAACATAGCAATTAAATAATAGCAGTAATGTATAGTCAGTACTTTTCATCTATAAATTTTACAGATGTTCACAATAACAGGTATCACTATTACCCATTTATAGAGGGGAAAACTGAGGTGCATTGAGTTTGAATCCCAGTCCCGGGAGATGCTGCCACCAAACTGGGGATCTGAACCTACAAACCTTTATTATTGGCTGCAATGCTTGGTATCACTAATAGCTCCATTAACCTCAACATATTTTAAAACAACAACAACGAATGGAAATGTAATACAATATTTGTTCAATATTTATTTAATGGATGCAACAATTACGACGATTATTTGGAAATATGATTTAAAATAAAATTATTAGATGATCTGAGTAAGTTGCCAAAGGGAGTTAGAAAATGTCTTAATGTTAGTAAGTACTATCCCAGTAGGACATGGGGCTTAATAATCAGCCACTCACAGTGGTAAACACTTGCAGCATCAGGTCGCTGGAATGGCTCCACTATTCAGCAATGGTAAGCAAAATCATTCTTCCACAAGATTACTATACAAATGAGTTTGACAGCTAAAAGTTCTGGGATAGCTCAGTCGTTTGAGCATTGGCCTGCTAAACCCAGGGTTGTGAGTTCAATCCTTGAGGGGGCCATTTAGGGATCCAGGGCAAAAATCTGTCAGGGGACAGTACTTGGTCTTGCTAGTGAGGGCAGGGGACTGGACTCGATGACCTTTAAAGGTTGTTCCAGTTCTAGGAGATTGGCATATCTCCATTCATTTTTTTTTTAACTTCATAAAGGTGCTGATTTGCATTTCATCCACAAATATTTAGTTTCAGTTATGGATTTAAGCATGCAAGGCCCTTCATGGAGAAAATATGCAATAACGCTGTACATAATACAGTTATGAATTTAAATTTGATTTACTGCATACTGTGGAAAAATGCCCAGAATTAATTTTCTTTACCAAAAATTTGTTTCAGGCACAGACGGAATTATGTTCTTGACCATAGTCTGAAAATTGTGTTATCTGTTGTAAAAAACCCAAAACACCAGAATTAATTTGTTTTGGTTTAGTAGCCAAATTTTATCATTTGGTAATAATGACTTTGAAAATCATGCAGAAGTGGAAATATTTTCATTACACTTAGTTTTGGTGAAGGGCCTTAAAGCTCCTGACAGTGCTTCATGCAGCTGCAATTTGTACTTCATTAATATTAATTGTGTTTGATATTTGATTAAATCCCAAATTTATTAAAATAGATGTTAATAAATAATATTTTAGAAATCCTGTGTGTGTCTGCATTTGGTAATGAATCAGAGGATCATTCCTTTAAAATGGTTGACACAAATAATAGCAATGCAAACTGAAAAAAATGAAGAATTAATATATTAATTATTCAGTGCCAAATTGTGTTTATGCCCCTTCTCTATCTACCCACACAATGACTAGCAATGTGGGAATGAAAGCAGGCTCCCCAGAGCTGCTACTCTCCTTTCCTTCCCCAACCTCCCCAGTGCAGCTAGGGGAGGGGAAATGGAGGTTGGAGAAATGAGCAGATCCTTAGTTCTACCACCTCCAAAGCACTGGGCAGTACACATTATGCCAGGTATTGAAACAGCACAGTTTACTCCCTCCCTGGAGGTGCTGTGGAACCAAGAGAGTCATGATCTCTCTCCTGGGCTGCTTTGCCACTTCCTGAGAGTAGGTATTACATCATCTTGTGATCTTGCCCTTAGTACACAGCACACTCTAATTCCATAGTGAGTTTTCAACAACTGAAAATGACCCTTGATACGCCAGCTTTCTTGTCTTGTATAGTGAATGAACCTATTTAAAATCATTCTACCAGTCTAATTTTAAGAGCCATTCCAATGATACCAAACAGAAATATCATGTTTAACTTTACTTTCCCTGTATAGGATTGGCACACTTTGATCATTTGTGTTTTCTAGTAGTCATGTCATGATGCCATGTACTTCTACAAAAAAGAGGCGTTCAGGAAGAGAGTTCAGTACCGAACCAGAAACAGTAGGTGTAATCTTTAGTTTCTTAGATGAAAGAATTATTGAAAGCACTTTCCCTAATAATGGAGACAAAGGAAAAACACCTACTCTAAGTTCCTATTATATATGTAGAATTATTCCTGTGACTAGTTAGAAGGAACATCTTAGTTGGTGTTTCCACTATTGATGGTAACACTCTCATCTCAAAAGATGCTGAATCGTCATTATAATGTTTCTCTATTACTGACTTATGCAAAATTGCAAAAAATGCACATTTTTTAAAGGTTTCAGCGTGGTAGCCATGCTAGTCTGTATCAGCAAAAACAATGAGGAGTACTTGTGGCACTTTAGAGACTAACACATTTATTTGGGTATAAGCTTTCGTGGGCTAAAACCCACTTCATCGGGTGCATGGAGTGGAAAAAAACAGTAGGCAGGTATATATATACACACAGTACATGAAAAGATGGGAGTTGCCTTACCAAGTGCAGGGGTCAGTGCTAACAAGACAATTTAATTAAAGTGGGAGTGGGCTATTCTCAACAGTAGAATACGAAGGGAGGAAAAATCACTTTTGTAGTGGTAATGAGGCCAATATAAACAGGGTGGTCCATTTCAAACAATTGACAAGAAGGTGTGAGTAACAGTAGGGGGAAATTAGTTTTTGTAGTGACCCATCCTTCTCAGTCTTTATTCAGGCCTAATTTGATGGTGTCCAGTTTGCAAATTAATTCCAGTTCTGCAGTTTCTCGTTGGAGTCTCTTTTGGCAGTTTTGTTGTTGAAGAATTGTCACTTTTAAGTCTGTTATTGAGTGTCCAGGGTGTCCTTCTTGGTATTCTACTGTTGAGAATAGCCCACTTCCACTTTAATTTAGATACTGAGAATTCTATCATATTGCCAGGATAAAGAAATGATACTTACACCAAAGTTGGTAGCAGCAAAACGATCGGAGGCAGACACATTAGTTGTAGCTGTAGTGTGAGCATAAAAAGCATTTATGTTGGCCAACAAGGTACTCATCATTGCTGGAACTCCAGAACACATGTATTTAGAAGACAGACATGAAAAGTGCCTAAAATTCAAACAGAGATTACTGTTAAAATATTAGAAGTATGCTATACAGATACATTCCAAGTGTTCTCTGGTCAGCTTCTGCTTTCATTTCCACTGATGTAAATTCCAAGTACCATCATCGACTCCAAATGGTGGCTCTTGGGACTTACACTGGCATACATGAGATCAGAATCTAGCACCGATCTATACTACTGCTATGGGTTGCACACTGGTGACTCAAAACTGAATACAACTAAAAATGTTAACTGGTTGCTGTATCAATTCCAAAATAAAATGTGATTATATATAGTTATTATATTTAACTGTATTAAAAGAAAAAATGTTTATCAAATATAAAATTTATCACAGAAGGCTACAATGGGTCTACACCACCCTGGTTAGTTTCAGGTTGGAAGAGTTTGGGTGGTAGGGATAAAGAGGATGAAATTTTTCTAAAGTATTATTGAGGCTTATTTTTTAGGCTATTGTATTACCGAAAAGTGGAACTTCCAAAAGTTATTGAGACTAGAAATCTTTCCATCTTGTTTTACACTCAAAAGAAACCAAAGAGCATCAATACTGGTAGTGCACCAGGCAATAAAATATTAAACATCTGACTTCCACTCAGGTGAGAGTGCAAATCCCAGAATAAATGATGTTCTTCTAGAATCATTATTGATTGCTAATCATTATGTTACATAGGACAACTACTTATAATTAGATGAAATTCTGAGTACTGATAAACTAATGAGAACACAACGTCAGCTGTAAGGTCACAGAGCATTTAAAAAAACATAGTATAAGTCATAAAGAAGTGTTAATACACAAGGTAAAAAATGATGAGGAGTTCAATTTCAACACTTCTCCTGAATTTAAAACAAAGTTGATGTTATTGTTGGTACACACTTTTTCTGTTTCATTCGAATGAAACAAAATGAAAAAGACTTTGAAAATACGAAATACCATAGATTGTACAGAAAAAAAAATTTAATATAAGCACTGAATGCTTAATTTTGTATAGGTGAACTTAAGGCAAATATCCTAACTCATGCCATTGCTAATGTCATTTTCCACTTACACTGCTTGTTCATATCTCCTCCCCCACTTTAATCCTGTCACTGGATTCTTGTCTATAAAACACATTAAATCAAACTCCTGCTACATTCCCACAACATTTCACACAGCCTACATCACTGCTTTTATATTTTCCGACTCTCCTATTCACCACCTGTGGTGCTCCCAATCCCTTCTCTGAACTGCTCCCTCCATCTGCTTGTGACTGATTGTCATGTCCTGATTGGTCCCCAAAACAGCAGCTGCTCAAACCCCCTGCTGGAGAGACAAAAATGACTCTCTCGGGGTCCACGATACCATTCCTGGCTTCATGCCTTCAATAAACACAGATTCCTATGATTTCTTGGAACAGTCTGTCTCTTCATGTCAGCCAAGCACCATCTCTCCATCTCAAAAGCGACTTTTTCCAGGCATAGGTATAATTTCAGGGCGGATGCCATGAGAGGAAAATAGGGCTCTCTTGCCTCCCCCTTCCTTCCCAACTCTCAGACTGGTGTGGAGAGGTCCTCAGCACCAGAGCCAAAAGTGCTGCTGTCAGCTGCAGCGGGCAGCCAGCCCTCAACCTCCCTGCTGTGCGAGAACAGCTCTCAGAAATAAGAACCCCACTCAACACCTCTATGCTCAGCCAGCAGGGAGAACGAGAAGAACCTAGAGGAGAGCTTCCTTTTCTTCCTTCCTCCCAACAAGCTGCCCCGCCATACCTGCATCATGTTTGGTGGGAGAGGAGGAGAAAGAGAGAAGACACACAGCTGTCCCACTTCCTTCTGTGGGGGAAGGAAAATAAGCTCTCTCTGTGATGGAGGAGAGGCTCCCTCACTGGGGACACAAAAGAGCCCCTGGCATGGTGTGTGTAGAGGATGAGACGAAGGGAGCCCGTGGTATGGAGGGCAATTGGGAGACAATAGGAAGGGGTCAGAAGGAGGATAGAGTACCTGTGATTGAAGGATCCAGGGGGGACAGAGGAGGGTGGAGGAGAAAGCAAGTAGCCTTCAGAGAGGTGCTAACAAGGGTGCTGTCATGTTGCCAAAAACTCTTTTGAGTTGATTGCCAGTCTCTCAACATAAGGTGTTTTTCTTGGAGCCCCAACTTCTGGAGTGATGTGATTACATGACAATCTTAGCTTTCATTCAGAAAAGCTAACTTTCAAGCCCTCGTGGCTGTTGAGAGAAGCTCAAAAACATGAACCCAAAGGGGTCAAAAATCAGGAGGCAAATATAAAAAACATAAAATTTAGTATTTTTAAATGTTCATTATTTTTAAGCTAATCTCATGATTTTTGTGGGCCTGAGGCATGATTACTGAATGCTTGGTTTGGCACTCGTGTTACTCAGTTTTTACCCAGGAAAACTCAAACCTCAGGGATTGGCCCTTTGTAAATTCTTTGCGAACGCTATATAAATTATTATTAATAATGCCTATATATAAATTATTATTAACAAAAATGCCTGCCAAACTGCTGTGAAGAACTCCTCAGTGGTGTGGCAGTAAAAGGCATGTTGGTGATACACCTGCACCAATCACTATCTGCTTCATGAACACATCAGGGAATAAGAGAAGATAGAAACCTGCAGCACCAACAAGGCAGACACTTGGATGAGGAGACTGTTTCCATTACCATCTTTTGCTATCTCCACATTACAAGAGTCAGGAATCCAGGATCAGGAGTCAGACTTAAGTATATCTGATCTCTGATACTGGATCTCTTTTACATAACTCCTGAGATGTCTTAAAATGGACAGATGCTATGGGACTCATATTTAGAGCGGAGTGAATAACTGATTTTGTAGGTCGCTGGCAGTTCAAATAAATAAAATGCATTTGGTCAAACCAAAACTGACATTTTTCAGAATTTTGGGTGAAGCAAAAAAGTCAGAAAAATTTTATTTAGATTTTGGGCATTTTTAACTTTTAATAAAAGTAAAAGAAATGAAGGGCTAGATATTTACAAGTGCCCTTGTGAATCTAGGACCCACCCCCTTTTTTTTTTGGCTGGCACTATTCAGTGAATGTGTGTAGGGATATTAAAGAAGGTACCGAAAGTGATTCCCACAATTTAAACCTCATAGCATTACCAAGTAAAAGATCTCTTGGATCCCTTGTTAAACTTACAAGCTACTGTCTGTGTAAACCATTGATTGTATCTGTTCTCAGAAAGATACTGTATTGCTATGAGAAACTTGCAAACAAGTTATTTGACTTTGTTCTTTATGCATGCTTTGTACCTAGAAACAGCATAGAAAGACCTCCACCCTCTTTGATTAAAGAGCAGGGAGTCTCAAATAAATTAGTACACACCCCAAAAGTGTTGAAGACAGTATGTCTGCTTGGTGTACATGAATGAATGAGCAGGGAGGTGCCAGCCTAGGAATTCAGTGACCATTGGCTGAAGGCGGCATCAAGTGGGAATGACCAGACAATCCCTGTGTCCCCACCCCCAGAGGGTAAACTGGGATCCACCCGACCATCTCAAAGGATGGGAAAAACAAGATAACATCTGACAGCACAGAGCCATCAGGAATGTGCCATCTGCTGATTGATTCAGCAACAGCATGATGAAGCAATTCCCATAGACTGACATAGGAATAAATCCCTATAAGAATGGCCTCTAAATACGGAGGACTTTGAGTCTCTGGTTCTGCTGCCAACCTCCAGGAGCATCAAATGAATCTGACAAGGACTCGGCTCCACCCTCATGCCCAGGTTACCTCGCCAGTAACTTGGCATGAGCAACTTCTAGGCTGGTAACTATGACATCTATGCAGAACCTGTGTGTGTGTGTGTGAATGAATGTGAAACTGAATGAAACATTATAGCTATAACTGACTGCTTATTATGATTCTTTTTGTATTAACAATAAATGTGGCATTCTGTCTTATCCCCTTTAAAAAGATCCTGCTGGTTTTTATTTTATTGGTATAACGTGTTCAATTTGTTAATAGTTGTCCCCAAACTGCATTTTTGATTAATATACTATTAGTCTGAAAAATTTCACCCACCTCTGCTCAGATTCAAGTGATTCTAGGGTCCCTTCCCTTGCATGGCCCCATTGTGACCGTCCATATTTGACTGTGCTAAGTTGGGGTATAGACCCTTTCCCAGGGCTCCAGGGTTTCTCCACCAACAGACCCTCGCCAATGCACTCTCTATGCAGGACTTAAGTAGCATAGACGCCCTTGAGCTGAAGTGCATTAACAAATGGTGTACATTAATGCTTAGTGATTATATCATGCTTTTTATATTAAAAGCTTTGCAAACATTTACCAGCATCTCTGTGAGGCAGATCATTAAGTCCTGTTAGTCTCATTTTGCAAATAGAGAAACAGAATCAGAGAAATTTGCTTAAGTCTACACAGCAGTGAATGACATGGCCTGGGTTTAGAAATCAGCACTTCCTTGCTATCTGGCTCTTATCATGTTGCTAGTCAAAGCTAGCTGTCATTAGTGCCAGAGTATTTCAGCAACCTTTTAAGGTTAAAACACAAATATGAGCAAATCATCATCCAAATACTCATTTGTTATTAGGTGTTTAAGCGTAGGCAGCAGGCATTTCTAATCACCTGGCACAATGGTGAATTGCTTTGTATGAAATTGCAATGTGGACATGGGATGATTTTCATCAGCATTTTCAAGTAATTTTCAAGATTAATAGAAAACACCACTGATCTATTCACCATGTGCATTTTGAGATTAGTGTTTAATATTTCAACAGGCATTAATCAGCATATATAGGGATAATCAACACAATCTTTTTTCAATAATTATATGAAACATCCAATTTATTATACTTAAAATTCCACTGCTGACCTATTATCATTTCCATACAAACTTTGCAGTTAATGGAAAACACCAACAATCCTCCTAGTCTGTTTCTTGGTTACTTTTATTCAAGCGCTCAATGTCATGCAGCAATTTCACAGCTACAGTGTACAATTTCACAAGATTTACTGTAAAATCTAATACTCCCCCAGTTCGTTCTATTCAGTTCAATTGTGAGATATTAACTTTGCACTAATGATGTCCTTTTTTATGCTGCTCATGATCTTTGAGACTCTCAATGGTGCAAAATAAACCCATGAGTATTGAAAATCAGAAATTGTGTGATAGATGTGTTTCTCTCAGCTGAAACCAATATTTACTACTAAGAGCCTGAGTATTCAATTTTCACTTTGAGTAGCACTTACTCACATCAGTAATAACATTGACTTCAACTGGACTACTCCCGTGAGTCAGTGCTACTCAGAATTGAGTAAAGGTTCCAAAATTGGGTTCTTTGCTTTCGTCAGTCGGTTTCAATCATTTTGAATCACAAAGTAGTTTAAAATGATGACAATCTATTCAGTAAATACATTCTAATGTTTAATCAATTAGAACAGGGGTGGGCAAACTATGGCCTGTGGGCCACATCCAGCCCGCGGGCCCGTCCTGCCTGGCCCCTGAGCTGTCGGCCGGGGAGGCTAGCCCCTCCGCTAGCCTCCCCACCTGACAGCTCAGTGGCTGGGCAGGATGGGCCCGCGGGCTGGATGTGGCCCGGCCCCTTCAGCCTCAGCACGCCGCACCGCCAGCACTCTGGCTCGTCGCTCCTGGGCTGCAGCAGCGTGGCTGGCTTTGGCGGGCCCTGAGCACCTGCCGCTCTGAGTGGCATGGTAAGGGGGTGGCGCTGCAAGCTCCCGCGGGCTGCATGGTTGCCAGACACGCTGCTCTGAGCGGCATGGTAAGGGGGATGGGGCCGGGGGGCTTGGATAAGGGGCAGGGAGTAACGAGGGGCAGTCAGGGGACAGGGAGAGGGGGTGGTTGGATGGGGCAGAGGTTCTGCGGGGGGAGGGGGGGGGCGGTCAGGGGACAGGGGGAGTTGGAAAGGCGTGGTAGTCCCGGGGGTCTGTCAGGGAGTGGGGGTGTGGATAAGGGTCAGGGCAGTCAGGGGACAGGGAGCAGGGGGGCTTAGATATGGGGTGGGGTCCCAGAGGGTGGTTAGGGGCACGGGGGCTCTCTGGAGGGGACGGTCAGGGGACAAGAAGCAGGGGGGGTAGATGGGTTGGGTGTTCTGAGGGGGGCAGTCAGGGGGTGGGAGGTGGGTGCGGATCAGATAGGGGGTGGGGCCAGGCTGTTTGGGGAGGCACAGCCTTCCCTACCTGGCCCTCCATACAATTTTGCAACCCCGATGTGGCCCTTGGGACAAAAAGTTTGCCCACCCCTGAATTTATTTTTCACTTTATAATAAAAGTGAAGCTAAAAAATTATGCCAATTGAAAGCAGGGATGAAAGTAACTTAAAGGATTTACCGGTATCCTGGAGTCCTGAGCAGGGGGCGTGGCCTCAACTGGAAGAGGCAGGGCCTCAACCGGAAGAGGCTGGGCCTTTAAATCCCTGATTTAAATCAAGATTTAAAGGGCCCAGGGCTCTGGCTGTGGTAGTGGCAGCTGGGAACCCTGGGCCCTTTAAAACACCCCCGGAGCTACCAGCTGCAGAGGCGACTGGGAGCCCTGGGGCTCAGGGGCAATTTAAAGGGCCTGGGGCTCCAGCTCCCACTACAGCAGTGGAGCCCAGGGCCCTTTAAATCACGACAGAGGCCCGGGGACTCCTGGCTGTCGCCGCTACCCCAGGGCTCCAAAAGAATGAAAATTGGTTTAAGCAGTGAAAAAGGAGGAAATGGAATACATGCACCAACTAAAGTAATTCATGAAACAAATCCTGGAATGTGTTCTAAAAATGCCAATGTGCAAATATAGTTCCTTTAGCAGGTTACCTTATGGACTTTTATTTTAATGCTGTAGGTATTACAACCTGGTACTAACTTTAACAACATTACTCACAAGCACTGCAATGCATTACTCACAAGCATGCATACATCAGTTTGTCTTTCTCCATCTATTATTTTACTGAACAAACATTTTGTTAGTGCAAGGAATTTTTGCTAGACAGTTTTTTCTAGACAGGAATATTCCGAGTTTCTCAGTTGCTAAACTGACAAGGACCCCAGTGCTCTATATCATAACTAATGGAGCTTTCTTATATACCAAGACAGAAAAAAAAAGAGAGCAATTATAAAATATAAAAAACGGGAATATGAATGCATGTTTTGCATATGTTCCAGGCCATTAAAAATAAGCAGCTGTTCATCTTAATAAAAAATCTTTCAATATTCCAACAGTACAGAGCCATCATCATCTTTCAAAAACAAATGTAATAAATAAAAAAAATTAAATCTATCCTGCAAGGTGCATTTTTGGCTCTCCCTGACACTGGAGAGAGCCTACATTTGCTCGAGGAGCAGAATTTTTCCCAATGTCATTCTTTGGTTTAATTACCTGGGATACTACAATATGATTGGCAGTGGGGATGTAGCAGGTATCCTGAATGAGTTACTGCACTCACCTTTCATTTCTAGAGACTTTGATTCAAAGTAGAGCTGTACAAACAAATCCAACTATTTTTACATATGAACCTTTTCATAATTTTGTCTCAAGCTGTTGCACAATTAAAATTTTTGTCAAATTGCTAGTTTCACATCAGTAACAGGGTAAATGAGAAATTTCTCATGATTTTGATGGGAAGTTACATTTATCTGAAAAAAACCCTGATTTTTTTCTTTTTAATTTTGCATATGCAGTTGGAATGGGCAGATTTTTGAGAGAAAATGGGCTAACAATACAATTTCACTTTTGTGAGAGAAATTGGGCAATTAAAAAAAATCTGAAAACCTCCATTTTTGAAGTTTTTGAATTTTGTTTCAGGTTCTTTGCTCACTTCTAATTAACCTCTAGCCTTAGGGTCACAAATGAAAATGACATTTATTATATCATTCTGCATCCCATTTTTCCATAACAAAAGACCCACTCTAGGTTAGATTGAGGCTTTGGCTATACTTCCACTTTATACCACAATAAAGCTGCATAGAGTGCTCTACCTTACTCCCTGTCCACACTGGCAAGGCATGTAGAGTGCTCTGACTCTCTGGTTGGAGCGCTCCTGGTACTCCACTTCCCCGAGAGGGATAACGGCTGTTGCGTCTTGGCTGAGACGCTTCAGGGTCAGTGTGAACGAGGAGTTAAGTTACTGCGCTCTGACTGACCTCCGGAAACATCCCATAATCCCCTTAAATCAAGTGGCCTCTCTTCTCTCTGTTGTGAAATCGGCTGAGGAAGTGCCGTTTCAAAGCTCTGTTTCAAACAGCCGGCTGCTTATCTGCTCCCGGCTTATCTGCAACAGTAAATATTTGCTGTGAGTGAGAGAGGGGGGAGGGGAAGAGGGGGGTCTGAACTTACAAGACAGAGTGCTGACACACTCTCAGCACTCCAAAAAACCCACTCTCTCTCTCCCCCCTGTAACAAAGCTCTGTCCTTGTCTCCGTGGGTCCTGCGTTTCCTGGCAGATTTCACTAGCCTCAGAGGCTCACTGTGACCCTCCACATAACCCTTTTCTCTCTAGAGACCAGGGTCACAGTCTACTGAGCCATTGTCATCATAAGCCAGCGAGGGAGATAAGGAGAAGCTATCCTTCCTTGCACAGTTTCTGTTGTCTCCCAGACTTAGTGATTAATCGGGGAGCAAAGGCAGGGGAGCCCAGGCCCCCCCTCTACTCCGGGCTCCAGCCCAGGGACCCTAATATTATCAGCTATGGTAGCTGACCTTTTAAAAACAGGACACGTACAATTCCCTGGGCTACTTCCCCACAGCAGCCCCCACTTCCTCAAACTCCACTTCACCCTTACCTCAGGGCCTCCTTCCTTGTGCCTAATATGGTGCATACAGCTCAATCTCTCCAACAGCACAACTTTCCTCTCACAGCTCCTGACATGCACACCCACCTGACTAACTGGGAGGCTTTTAACTAGTTTCAGCCAGCCCCTGATTGGCTGCAGGTGTCTCAATCAACCTAGCGTCCTCCCTGCCTTCTGGAAAGTTCTTAATTGGCCCCAGGTGTCTTAATTGACCTGGAGCCGCTTCCATTTACTTAGCCTCGTACCAGGGATTTGTTTAGCCTGGGGCGAATATATCTATCTCCCACCACTTTCCTATAGCCATCTGGCCTTGCCCCGTCACACCCTGAATACACACAACACACTCCTGTCACACTCCACCCCACCCCCTTCATTTTAAAAGCATGTTACAGCCACTTGAATACTGGGATAGCTGCCCATAATGCACTGCTCCCAATGCCACTGCTGCAAGTGTGGACAGACTGCAGCGCTTTCCCTAGTGCGCTCTCAGAAGGCTGGTTTAACTCAAAGCGCTCTACATCTGCAAGTGTAGCCATAGCCTGAGACTATATGATCAGCCCTGAGAACGGGCTATGCGTTACTCCACTCCCTGAAGCAGCCTGGGCTAGAGATTGTGGCTCCCCAAGGAGAGAGTAAATTTCACCAGAAGAAGGTTCAGTGCAGTTCTTTGGCACAGTTATTCTGGCCAGTGCATTGGGGGTAGTGAGAAGGCTCTATCTCATCTCCACCATGTTCAGCCCACCTGCACAGAAGGGGTTTAATAGTAGCTCTGAGGGGCTTGCTTCCCTTTCCACACTGTTACCCACAATGTAGATAACACAGGCAGGCGATTGAGTGAGTGTCAAAAAAGCCAGGCCACAATTTCGCACTTAAACATTTAATATAAATGGTGGCAGGACCAGCTCTAGGCACCAGCAAACCGAGCACGTGCTTGGGGCAGCACATTTTCAGGGGCGGCATTCTGGACATCCTTTTTTTTTTTTTGGTTCAGGCGGTAAAAGCCTAGAGCCGGCCCTGGCAGCAGCAGCGCGACATGTGCAGGGGGCGCCCTGGGGCCGCTGGGGAGCAGCGCCTACACCTTGTGGCCGGGCCAGGCTGGGGGCCGCCCCGCGGGGTGCACGGAGCCACCTGCAGGTGCCGCAAGGCAGCCGCCCCCCAGCGCCGCGGCCAGGGCTGGGCGAAGTGGCTCGAGCCGCCCCCCAGCACCACAGCCCGGGCTGGGCGAAGCGGCCCGAGCTGCCCAGGGGCTGCAGCAGGGCAGCCAGAGGCAGGAGCAGCAGCGGGGCCATAGAGGGCAGGGTGCTGCTGTGCGCGTCCCGCGCCCCGCTCTGCGGGGCTCCGCTCCCTCTGGGGCTGCCCTGCCTCCGCTTTCTCCTTTTGCTCCTCAGCCCCCTGCTGGGGCGAGCCCCCCCGGCTCTGCCCTCCCAGGTCCTGGCTGGTCCTGGAGGCAGGAGCCTCAGCTGGAGGGACCCTGGGCTGAGGCGTGGCCCGGGAGCCCTGCTACTTACCGCGACCCTGCCAGTGCCGGATCGCCTGGAGGTGAGGGCAGAGCGGGCGGAGTCAGCACTGCTATGGGGGAGCCCAGGGCTGGGGCCGCAGGGGTTGCGGGTGGGGTGGGGAAGTCCAGGGCTGGGGTGGGGGGCAGCCAAAACTTTTTTTGCTTGGGGCGGCAAAAATCCTAGAGCCGGCCCTGAATGGTGGTGCCTGCTCAAGAAATGCCCAGTATATTGAAGGTCCATATCAGGAAGCTTGTTTTAAATCAGTTCCTTTAGTTCTTCATTTTCACGAGCAGTATTTTCATTCACCAATGTTAAAAAGGAAGAAATTACAATAAGGAGTTCAAGCCTTAGAAATCATTATACTTTTATTATAATGAAAATGCTGCTACTCACTCCAAAATGGCTGTTCATTAAATAATACATGGACAAAGACTTTAGAAATAAGAGTCCAAAGGGATAAGAGTCTGTTTTTTGAATGGAATAAATTTAAATTGTTCTTAGCACTTCATAGATTGTAAACTGCAAAATTTGCTGCAATTCTCTATGGCCAATTTTTTAGCAGAGTTACTTTTAACCTACGATTCACAGTCATAATATTTTATCTAATATTTATGGGGCTTTTTGTTATTCTCTGCTGTCATTGTTTTATTTTTTGACACAGATGAACTCCATTCTAGATGTTTAAATCACATACTATTGTAAACTTTAGGTACATCTAGCTGTGTGCTTTGCTTAGCAGGAGTTGATAATAAATTTGCATAAATATACTATGTTAAGTAAAAAAATCTAAGAAGAGATCTTCTACAGTCATATCTTTTGGATGGCATAAAGCATTAATCAAATTATAAAACTATAAAATCTGGTTATTAAAACTTTTATAGGAGGAAAGAGATTATCAGACAAAACAAGTTCTGGTTACTACCAGACATACCCATTCAACTCCTCTCATTTAGAGACCATTGATACAATTCCATATACTTCACTGGAGATATACGAATGTAAGAGAATTAGGATTGCAAACACTTATGTATATAATGTTATTCCCCTGAATTCAGTGGGACTGCTTGTAAGTATGAAGTTGAAGGATCAGTGCCACATTCAAGAGCCTCAGTCCTTGATTCTGGCTGAGCAGTACATTGTGTGAATCAAGAGGGGGCAAGGAGGAGAAAGGTGGCTTTACTTTGCCTTTCAGCTCCCTAGGTCCTAAAACCGGCTTTGAGCTGGTTAAGCTGCTAGTGAAAGTTAGAGCAACCTCAGTGCTGCTCTTACTTGCAGCAGCTGGCAATGTTCCTCAAAATGCCCATTCTGACAGATGTGGATTGCCAGGAAGGAGTAGTGCTCTAGCCACTCTCCTTCCCCTGGCAAGCTACACATGATTTAGGCCAATTTTATAGCCTCCTTTTCACAGTTGGAGTAAGAAGGACATAGAGAGAACTAGGATCTGGCCCAAGGTGTGGATCTCAGCCCTTTAATTGTGGCACTTCCTTAGATCTGGAACTCTCACTCAAGTGGACTGTTTCTCTGAGTATGGATTAATCACACAAATTAAGCTTTGCAAACTTAGTCCTGGGTTTTTTAAGGTCAGCCATAAGATAAATTTCCTTTTATTAACCAGGTTAAATTGGTGATTTGCTTTTGGGAGCCATTTTCAGCCATTTTGTCTAGTGCACCAAGTGGCCGAAGCACAGTGGGGAATGACATAGGCTATAAGAGTGGCTTAGGATGCATTTCACAAATCACACCATATAAGAATAGACTGTATTGTAAAATAAAACAAATTAAAATGTAAATATCTCAGTTATTTTTTAGAATGAAACTACAGGCTTTAGAAATGCTTACATTTTTCCACAGCATGGTTAAAAAGCGCTGGATTATTAACATCAAGCACTTTGGCTTCAATTTTGCAATAAAATTAGCTTGGTGTCAAAACAATTTAAAAAATCTAAATGCCGTTTCCTTACTGTATCAACATAGTTGAAATTCTAAGAATGTAACATTTAAATTGCTGTTAATGGGGGAGCTTAGTGGCATATTTTCAGCAGCAGCAGATCTGCAATAATAGTCTTATATTGCAGGATTTTAGAAAATTAATGGAAGGAAAATCATTTGAAAATATACAATTTCTTCGATTGCCTTTCTAAGTGTTATTAGATGACATTTCTCTTTTTTCACAAAAAACTGCAAGACAAATGGGTGACTAAGTATACTACCACTGTAGCAAATATGATTTGAGAGGTGGAGCCAAAGCATCCCAAGGAGATGGGGAATAAAGGTCACGGTCTACACTTTTAATCTTACATTCCACTGAAGAAACCTCATGCTGGTCCAAGAAATGAGGAAATGCTGTTTGTAGCTTCCTGATCCTGAAGCTGCTAGGATCCAGTTTACTCCTGGAGTTGGTTAGGGCAGCCCAGCACCCGGCTGCCATGGTAGCTATGGTCCTGTCAGCACCTGAGGAATAGCTGGAGCATAGGAATGACTGGCTATTCTTCCTCCCTGTTCCCAACATGACCCCCTTCCCCACTCTGGCCTACTCTGGGAACACCCCCACGCCACACACATGCACACACATGGTATATTTCCTGTCCTGGGGATTCTGAGTCTGTCAAAGAGACTCTCTGGAGTATTTCCAGGGTGTGGCTTGCAGTCTTTCAGCTATTTTTCTTGGTGTATCTTTGTGGCCAAAGCACAAGGGTGAATTCCCCCTAATACCCTGGAAAGAAGAACCTGAGATCTAAGGATCTGACCCTACTTCCTTTGAAGTGAATAGCAACATATCTGTTGACTTGGATGAGAGCTGGATCAGGCAGCAAGCTAAGAAAACCCTCAGTTGCTTGGTGGGTGGCATGGTGCTACTGCATCTGTAGCCAAAACAGACCTGGGCCCTGATTTTCGGAGGTGATGACATTCCACTGGCTTCATTTGGAGTATGGTTGCTCAGAATCACTGAAAACCAGACCCATTGTCTTTATTTATTGCTGCCCTAAAACAATGCAAGATCACAACCAATCTGCAGGGCCTGTGACTCTTCTACTCTTCATGCTAGAATGAATCTCATCAGCGGCTGAAGCTGACAGAGACACATGCAGGACAGGCTAATTAACGAGCACACCTAAACAAAGCAAAAGCTATCGAAGAAAATGACCTTAGTGGGTGATTGGTGTGCTTCCTGCAATGCAGCCACATTCAGTGAAGACTGGCAGGCGAAAGAGGTGATACAGCGAATGGGAATTACTCTGCCGGAATAAGAATTATGTTGTTGAGATAGGAAGGTTAGGTGCTGTCCATGCTGACTTTTGCTAGTGAGAGGAGAAGACGCAAGACTTATTGCACTTGACTCTACTATAGAACATGCCCAGGCTGCCAAATACATAATCTCAGTATCAGGGTATTTGCCCCTGGTTTGGCTATTTCTTTTAAAGGGAAAGAAATGAGATTGGACTGGGGAAGGAGACAGAAACATCTTCCCCTCTATTTTTTTACCACTCTAATTGTAAGTTTCCCAACCTCACTCACATGATTCTCCCTCAAGTTTGCAGCATACATCAACATCCCCATGCTACAATGTGTAACACAGATCCTCAAAATGGTGGACCACTTGAAAATTTAACCCTCTTCAATGTGGCCAGGTGCTTTCCCTCATTACTGCCCTCCTTCTTTGTCGGTCTCTCTCCATTGCCCCAAATGTCCTTCTCTCCATGTACTGCTTCTGTTCTACCTGACTGCTTCCGCAGCCACAGTCCAGCAGGTTCTCTGCCTTTGGTACTATGAGGGAGTGAAGATAAAAGAACAGTTACTTACCAGAGAGCAACTGCGGTTCTTTGAGATGTGTTATCCACATAGAGTCACCCCTGGAGTGTGTCTGATCAGATTCTCCTGGCCACCAGTGTCTGTTGGAGCCATGCCTGTCATGTCACCACAGCTGAGGGCATAAAGGGCAGAGCAGGACCAACCGTCCCTCAGTCCCTTTGCCACTACAGAATCCCAGAGGAGTAGGACAGGAAAGAAGGATGGGCCATGGAATCTATTTGGACAACACATCCTGAAGAAACGCAGCTACAGTAAGGTAAGTAACTGTTCTTTCTTTGAGTAATTGTCCACATGGATTCCATTCTTGGTGCCTAACAAGCAGTTGTCTGCTTGGAGGCAGGCAGTAGGAGTCTTACTTGACTGCAGAGTAGCCCTAACAAAGCAGACATCTGATCTGGGACATTCTTCTAACAGGCTGCAGAGGTTGCCTGAACTCTAATGGAAAGAGCTCTAATGTGACTAGGTGGATCTACCTGGCTAATATGTAACTTGTCCTTATACCGTTGGAGATCCACTTACATAATATTTGAGAGGCTATTGCTTGGCCCTTAACCCTTTCTGCAACCACCACTAACCGTTTAGGGATATTCCTGAATGGTTTCATCCTGTCAATGTAAAAATACAGTGCCCTTACCACATCAAGTGTTAGATGGTGAAGTCAATATCGCAGATCCCTCCTTTATCTATAGTACCAATGACTTGGCTTAGCACCACCCTCATCCCCTCAAGTATTGGAGACTCCAGTACTGAGCTCTCATATAAATCACTCGGGACCATAGATGCCCTAGGAACCAAAAAACTAGGTACTGATATGCACCAGGGAGCATGGCTCCAAATTTGCCTGTACAGAGGCTGTGGGTACTGACTTACTGGGTATGGAATGATCACTACTGAGAGAGAGACAGTCCACAGGTTTAGTGGGTAGCCCCACCGCCCTCTTAACAGTTAGTACTAGGACTCCAGAGAGACTATTCTCATGCAACTGGCTGCCCTTTGACTATTGAACTCAGAAAAGGTGGGCATGTGGTGACTCTTGTGCCTCACCTAGGTAGGCACCGGAGAAGGTGACCTATGCCTTGGCTCAGCTTTCATGTGGTGGTTCTTCCTACCCGTTAGAAGTTACTGAAGTTGGAACAGAGGCAGACAACTGGGGCTTCTCTGTCAATATAGTGTGGGAACATGGGGTGGAATCTCAGCTCACCAGGGCACTAATGGACAGGGGAGGAGAACTGAGATTTAGCTCCTTTCAGTGTCCAAGGAAGATTGCCTAGTGTGCACCAGGAGGAACTATTTTAGGTGGCTTTTCTAGCTTTTTGAGTCCACTTAGAGAGGTAGCAAAATGGAATATGTTCCCCTCCCAAACAAAACAGGCATGTAGAATGCCCATCACTAATGCCCATTGGAAATTGATAGGAGGGGCAGGTTATACATTTTAGAGATTTTGCTTCTGACATTTTAAAAGAGCCCCTATACAGGGGCAGGGGTCTAGTCTACAACTAGAATCAAACTAAAATAAGAATTCTATGTGTGTGTGTTGCCAATGGGCAGAGGTGGATTACTGCTTTGTGGGGCCCTGGGCCAGAGCAAGTGGGGGCCCTTCCCCATCCCTTCCATCTGCAGTCCTCCCCCACCTTCTCCCCACCCCCATGCTTCTATCAGGGCGCAGAGGCGTGCACCGCTCCGCCTTCCCGGCTCTCCTGCCAGGGAGCAGGGGAAGCCCTCACACCCTGACCTACTCCCCTACAGGAGCACCGGGCAGGTGGAGTGGAGTGTGGGGGTGCCCATTTTTCTGTGGGGGGAGGAGGCTCTGCACGCTGCTTTTGCCTTGAGGCACCGCCCCCCAGCTCCCATTGGCCGCGGTTCTCTGCCGTAGCCCTGCAGCACCACCAATTGGACTTTTAACGGCTCGGTCAGCAGTGCTGACCAGAGCCACCAGGGTCCCTTTTTGACCGGCCGTTCCGGACACCCGGAAACCCTAACCTCAGACCTTTCCTGGAAGGATCAGGTCTAAGGATGAAAGGGTCTCTGTGGCCACTTAACCTCTATGAAGAGAACAACAACAAAGGTATTAATCAGTGCCAGTTGTTGTGCTTTTTGTGAATTTTACCAAAAGAGATGAAATGGACAGTCTGAAAACCAGAGCTTGGAGTGTCAAATGCTTACAAAGTGTTCCTCTGAGCCAAGTAATTACATTCAAATTCTCTTTCTGTTGTATACTGGAAAATTGCTTTTCTTTTAGACTGAAGATATATTTACCACATGGGATCTGCTCTTTATTCTGATCACTCAATTCTCCAAAGCAAGAAACTGCAAAATTTCTCTTGGTTGTTAAAGATAGTCCACAAAAAGGATGTCTTTTCATAAACACAAGCAAAGCCAATTGATGATCACCCCCAAAGAAAATTCCCTGCAGTAGAACTGCAGTATTTTTACCAAGATGCTTTCTTGAGCACATACTTCTATGAGTTGCCCATTAGATTTGGCTGAATAATTCACTACACAAAATTTACTTGATAAATTATCTGTTTTTTATTCACAAATTGTCCACAGATTTGTGAACATGCTCATTATTCAAAATGAATTATTTCCAATTAATTTAAAAAAGTAATACTTGGTCTGTAACTTATATATGAGGCATTAATTGTGAGCACATACCATTTAAAATGTGATAGGTCATGATAGGCTTCTTTTCCCCAACTGGATGATCATAATTTTTAGTCCCCAGTTTCTGGTGAAATTACTTGTGATTATGAATCTGAAATTCACATTCTGCAATATTCTACAATGCTTGCTTTACAATTTCTACTTTGGAATTCCTGACAAAATCAGTTCATAGAATATTTGTAGATAGCAAACACAAAAAGGGGACAAACCAATCTAAGCCAATTCATAAAAAATAAAGTGAATGAAGATTCTTAGAAAACGTGTTGCAGTATTTGCTCAGTTATGTTTCTCTTCCTTTTTTATTTTTTGATGAAAATCAGGCTGTTACATTATTTACCAATTGAAAATTGCAGTTTCCTCTTTAAATGAAAAATTAATCTTTCTAATTTTACTCTAGTAAATGAAAACCTTAATCCAAAAGAACCAAACATATAACCTTATCTTACATCATATTTGAAATCCAGAAATGGTTAGATTTAAACTACCCTGTGGAAAAATGACAGAACTCTCAAACTTTCCAATAGATTTTTCATCTAGTCATCATGAAGTAAAATACAAAAAAAAATCAATAAAGACATTTTTCAGCTAAAGGTCTCTGACTGATGCACATTTATCCCCCAGTGAGATAACCAGTCAAACCCCAGGGGTAGTTAGAAGGGAACTCTGTGACAGAGAATCAGATCTATTTTTTTCTGAGAAAGGCATCCCATTCCCAGGCCTTAACTGTCAAGAGATTATCATGGAGCAGAACCAGTATTGGTTTTGTTTTCATCAAGGAAGTGAAGGCAGTAGGCACCATACACTGCATTGTTTTATATAAAATAAATGTAATTTCTCTTTAAATGACTTAGTCCTAAATAATTTATGGGAACATCTTACAATAAAAATAAATCTAACTATAAAATTATAAGAGTACATTAAGTAATAATTCACCTCTTTAAGCAAGATGTAACGATGTACAAAGCTAATGGAAAGATAAAGGAGAGAGGGTAAATGAATCTAGTGGTTAGAGTAGGGAACTGGGAATCAGAGGTTTAGGTTCTATGTATGCACACCCTGTGCATGAGTTTCCCTACATGTAGCATGGATATAATAATACCAGAGGGGAACTGTAAGGTTTAACTAATTCATTTGTCCAATGCGGTTTGAGATCCTTGGAGGAATTGCACTAAACAAGTGCATATAAATACAAAATGCCCTTCTACCTTGCAGATAGAGATCCAGTACAATATTTAAGAATAAGCTGCAGTAAATAAAAGAAATAACCATTGCAATAGATGGTGCCATTAAATCCCATGATGAAACACTTTGGGGTTTATGTGCCTTAGCATTATAAGAGAAGATAATTTGTTTTTAAAATATACTATCAAGAAATGGTGGAAACAAGATACATGCCCTGAATAATAATAATAATAATAAAAACATCTATAACTGCAACTTTTGTAGCATCAGTGAATTTAATAATATTCATCTGGATTTCCATGAGCATGGTTGAAAGCAGAATTTGGTCCTTTTATACTGATAGATTTTCTACTGGGCAAATATACTGTAGATAATGGACAATTATTCTCCTTTAAGGTCCAGAGATAAAGCCCTTTAAGTAAGGGGGCCTGTTCTTAAGTGACCAGAGGGTATTTCAATTTAGATTATCTAGTGCAGACTACAAATCACCTACAAATTTTAGACGTTGTGGTCAGCATACCCTGTATATATATATATATATATATATAATTGTGAAAATGTACTATTGTATTATTAACATCACCATTAAGTTTTCTGTACTTCTGGGACTGATGTTATATCACTACACCTAATGATTTATTGATTAATTCAAAAATAATTTGGTCTGAGCCAAAGCCAAATGATGAAAATGAGAGTCTTTCCACTGACCTCCATGGGCTCTGGATCTGGCCCACGAGATTATGATGGTGTATTGGTAAGTATACTCTGAGGATAAAAATAATAGCTAATAAAACACATTCATATTTCTACTGCTAACTGTGAAGTACTTCACTCTGAGTATTCTTTGAGAAATAGATTTAAGTGACAGATTTTTTGACCAGGATTGCATTTGAAATGAAGAAACAAGGATGAAGGTTTTGAATTCTTCACTCCCCTCTGATAGATTTTTTTAAAAATTAGAAATGATATACTTACGTCATAGCTTGATAAATATATTCAATTCCATAACGCATTGCAAATTCATCTACAATTTCTTGTGCAGCAGCATCAAAGTACACCTTCCAGGCTTCATCTCCTTTCACTTCAGGGATTTTTACAACACCATTAGATTTAACTTCAGTCAAGTAATGGAATAGGTTCTAAAGGTAAGAGATTTTTTTTTTCAGATTAATAGGAAATTTCAATATCTATGTGGCATTATGTAAGAATATTCTATATTATAAAAAAAATTCAGTGTATTCATTAATTTCAAATGTTTGCCTCTGCAATGACTAATACCAAACTAACCATCATTTGGACAGGAAAGACTAAAGCTTTAAAAATACCTTTTTGAATGGAGCTCTGCCAGTGCAGGCTAGTGATTCAGCAACCTGATCTGTCTCCTGGACATAAGGTCATTTCAGATAACTGTTGCCGACAGAGACAATTCTAATGCTGTACAAAATAGTGCAGGAACTTTCTCTTTTGTCTTATGTGCCCTTGCTAATGAATTATATCATTATGTTACAATGCTCACTGAACTGTCCAGCAGTTTGAATTGGATTTTTAACCAATGAATTTCAAGTTTCATGATTTAAAAATTCTGAGTTATAGGCAATTTGTTAAGAATATCTCAGAAATTACACAAAGAACAAAGGGACATAGTATGGATCAGGGTTTAGTAACCTTTACAGCAAGAGCTAGCATTTAATTTGCATGCAATGACAGAGAATTTGTTCTTCTCAGATTGCCTTGCTTAGCTACAAACAAATCCAAAAACCAGGACTGTTAAATTCGGTTTCCTGGATATTTTCAATGACAAAAGACAACCAACAATTTTACCTTTACACAACCATTTCTCTTTAGCCCAGTCCATAAGCATGTAAAGGGTGATCCTGCACTATTGATGTTAATGGAGTTCCGCCATTCACTTCAAAGTGAAGCTGATCTGGGCCCTATGCAACTTAGATACATACACTGTGCATGAAGACAGGTGCTCAATGCAACTATACCTTAGAGACAATTTTGTAGATACCCTTTGGAGCTTTAGTACTGTACCTTTCATAGCACACCCATACAAAGTTTATCTATTTTCTTGTGCTTTGGGGATAAAAATTAAATGGTGGGCCAGTCTGATGCAAACAGGAATTAACGGAGACAAAGATGCTATCACGTAGCTGCTGCTTTTATTTGTGATGAATTTTCTTTTAATTTATGTCAAAGGCCACCTACTCTTGGTGCTGCTTGTTTCTCACCATCATTCCCAGGAATTCTTCCCCCTTTTCTCATATTATTATATTTCTGGGACATTGCAGAACTATTGCAGGGATATTAATGCTCATCTGTCAGTGCTGCTGTACACTGTAAGGCACCCTTCAATGAATTGAAGGACTGGACAGACAGATATTGTCCTCTGTTCTCACAGAGAATGAAGAGTCTCCCTCACGCTCCCACCCCCTATTTTTCATATTATTTATTCCCAATTGCATCAAAGTCCTCCTAAGGATCTAAAATTAGAAATAAGCCAGCCAAGTCAGTAGTTAAAATCTGAAAACAATACGGCACGAACAGGAGATAAAAAAGTATAATATTTTATTAGATGCTTTCCTAATTCCATGTAAAATTCTGACAACCCAATTTAATCCTGGACTTCTACTGTAGGCAAAGTCCAAATGAAGCTAACCGGAATTCTGACTGAGAAAGAACTGCCCAATCAGGCCCCAGGAGGGTAAATACAGCTCCCTATGGATTGCTATGCCCTGTGTGTCAATTATTCTAAACATTACATCACTGATTTCTCATGTCTCCCATGGATGATGTGGGAGCATATGTATTCTGGAGGGTTTTTTTAAATATAATTTAACAATTAATAAATACAATCCTGGTATTCTTGATGACATTAACAAGTATGTGACTGGCATTTAAAATGTTGAGGGTAGAGAACTGCAGAAGCAAAGCTTAGGAAGTCATGTGCCCATTTCACCTCTTTTTACTTTCTAACCATTTGGCAAGATCAATCTGCTGATGTAGTAGCATATCAGTCTCTCCTCCTTGGATACAATAACTTTGAATCTGGTCATGAGATTCAATCACTGATACATATTCCAAGAGTTTGAAGTGAAATACCTGTTGCAGTGAAACTAAATATATCACTGTTCTAGTCTTCATAGCCCTATATTCTCTATATATCTAACTTCTATGTAGCAAAATGATCT
The DNA here is from genome assembly GCA_037349315.1 of Chelydra serpentina. Lineage (NCBI taxonomy): Eukaryota > Metazoa > Chordata > Testudines > Chelydridae > Chelydra > Chelydra serpentina. Next base: position 15,464,239 of record JBAIAC010000033.1, read on the forward strand.
TGTACATGAACAAACTTCACCAACATACCTCATGTAAATATGTGTATTGCACATGGTATGGAGCAACTTTCTCCTCTCCTTTTATTTCAACGTTGATTTTCAACCTAATGGCACCAGAGACAGCTGATTTATCTGTTCGTTTTTCTGAAGAAACAGAAAAAAAATTGTTAATTATTACCAAGAATACATTTCTGTCAAAACAGAGAAAAACTACAGCAGTTCTAAAAATTGTTTTGGTCTAAATAATGTTTTCTATGCCCCAAGCGTCCAGTTGTTGAGCACAACATATATTGATTTTCATTGTTAGTAATTTCTAATATAATGTCATTCTTGATATCTTTGCAAACCTGAGCTCCCATATGGTCCAGGCTATGGAGCAGGAGCAGAATATTTTTCTGTGAAGTAAGAAATCTCCCATAATTTGTCACCCAAACAAACTCAAAACAGGTTGTACACAAACTTGTGTACTACTTTCTTTTAAAATGAGTTAATTCTCCTATTTCTTATTTACTATTTTATTATTATTGATACTTCCCCAAGGGTATCCCCATCTTCACCAACAGCCTCAAAGACACCAATGCCTGAGGGGAAACTCCAAGTTCTGTGCATAGGCGTGATTCCTCAACTGGGGCTGAATCATACTGAAGAAAACATCTGGAGAACTTTGCAGGAAGCCATCTATATTAGTCTATTTAGTTACTACTTCTCCTTGTGCTGACAGCTGTTATTTGATTTCACCTATTATTATTCCAGTCCATTCCAGCAGTATAATCTAATTTAACAAGCATTACGCTGTTGTTTTTTAATAAATCTTTTGTACAGTGCTGTGAAATGAATCATGAATGAAGGGAATGGTATAAGGCATTCGTACTAACCCAATGCACTTCTTTTTTGAATCTGCCCCCTCCTCCCTCAAAATGTGATGTGTGTGCACTAGAACAACTTATACCATCCTCCTTTTTAAGATATTACAATTAGCAAGAGCCATCTACAAAGTTAATTGTAGATGATAATTAAAAGCTTTGCAGTCTATGCTTTTTCTTTCTTTTCTCCAGTTATACAATAAGGGTATGTATTTTCAACATTAAATTGCTTCCAATCAAATCAATTAAGCAACAATTTGAGGCATCAGTTTTATCAATTGAAAGATATTAAGGAAATCTTTCAGGATGACAATGACTTGTTTATCTTATTAAAAAACTACTCTGCGTACAAATATAAAATAACATATGGCTAAAAGATTTGTTTAATTTCCTGCAAAGAATCAAACATTTTTCTTTACAGGTCCATATATTTCAATGGCTAGTGAAGCTTTACATAGAACAGAGGAGAAATAAAAGTATTACATTGCGTGATACAGATTTTTGCCCAGAAAACAAGTGTTCCAACTTTGGCAAACTCCCTGTTACATAATTTACCTTTTGCAGAGCAGGCAATCTAGATAAAACATTGATATCATATTTATATTATCAAACAAATAGAGGAGAGTAGTACTTGAGTTGCAGCACATAGATAGAAACTTGCTTCCAGAAAAAAAGCAATATTGCATCCTTATCTTTAAGTAAGCTAAAATCTACTTGCAAACATTAATTATTTGAACAAATACAAATTGGCACATTGTGTGTAATCATGGGGCTCATTCTCATCTCTGTTATATGGATATAAATTAGAAGAGAGTCCAATGATAACAGAATAGCACAAGTGAAATGTCAAAGGAGAATTAGGCTCAGGACTATACATAAACATGTATTAAATGATAACATGGTTATTATTTGATATTCAGTAAGCAAATGCTTCTATATGTTTCTCTGAGGATCTTTGTAGATTCATTTCACATACAATGAGATGTGAATAAAATGATCTGAGGTATTTATTTACACTGTCCTGATAACTGTAGCAAAACGATCTACCAAATTCTTTGAAATAATCTCATTTTGAATTAAATCAAAAATTTGTCTTTTGGTAGTAGGAATTGCTTTAACTGACCTGCTGTTCAATCATTAAACAAAGTATTATTTCTCTTAAGTCTTACTCAAAAGTGAGATCTAATTCCACCCTTTTAAACCTGGAATTCAAAACTGAGTATAATTTTATATATTAAGGGAAGTATTATTTTCATACAACAAATATGCATTACAAAGTTCACAACACTAAACATGTTGAGATTTTGTCTAAACTAATTTTAAGAAGTAATAGAAAATGATTAATACCTAAGTTGTACCATACATCCATTTCTCCGCTTAGTGTTCTCACTTCAATGATCGTTTGTCCCAGAAAGTCATCTGATTCCTTTTTGAAATGTTGCTTTACTCTAGATTTAATATCATCATCTTCATCCCAGACTCTTACTTTTATTCTGTCTGTGGAATTATGGCATTCACTGTAAAACAACACACAACAAGATACAGGCCATGATACATTTTCCCAAACAGACTTGTGAATTACTCTCTATTATTATTTATTAGTTGTATTATTGTAGTGCCTAGGGACCCCAGTCATGACCAAAACTGCATTGTGCTAGGTACTGTTGAAACACAGAACAAAAAAGACAACCCCTGCCTCAAAGAGCTCACAATATAAAACAAGAGACAACAGATGGTAGGGAAGGATAATTAAGAAGGCAGGCAAAACAAACAGCAGTAGCCTTCAAAACACAACTACTTTTTTGAGGTATGCCTTACTTTCTTCCATGGACACCTCATCACTGGTGAAGATCCCCCTCTATGGGAAAAAGCCCAGGGAAGCTGCAGCCAGGAGAGACCTTGGCAGAGTGGCTCTACTAGACCCAATTAGCCAAAGTGGAGGGCCAGAAGAACCACAGGGGACTGGAACTGTTGTGGAGGCACAAAGATTCCATGTGGATGGATGTACAAGGCCTCTCATGGACCTTCTGGGCACTGCAGAGGGGCTGGAGAGAAGGGAGGTGCTCCACAGTATATTACTTGAGAGAGGAGAGGCAGACTCCATACTGTCCTGATGCAATGGCAGGACAGAAAACTCAGAGAGGGAACTTTGCAGAGATTTCCCTCTCCTCAGCTCCTGTAGTAAATCCCATCAGGTTTACAGTTACTTCTTATTCCTGTAACCACTGTGTGGCCAAACTGTTGCTCAGTGTTGGCTTTTTAATGCCATCAGTAGGAATCCTTGGGTATAGGAAATCTGCAGAACCATGATCAAGCTGTCAGTATCAGGCAAGTTCACTTTTAGGACACTCTAGCACACTGATGCTTGCTTTCCATTATTTGTAGAAGCAATTACATTATTTCAGAGCTAAATCATTCTGTAACTCTACAAAAAAGTTTTAAAATGTTACCTTAGTTTTAGTTAACCTGCAAAAAGGCTCTTAATTTAATAATAAGCCTGTATCTTTAGCATGGTCTGCTGGAGTAGGCATGAGAATGACTGCAGATATCTAGTCTGAGTTCCAATACCAGCTCTACTATCAATTGACAGTGTGTCTCAGTTTCTCCAGTATTAATATGTGTGACGTTCCCCTGGTGTTATCTGGACCAGTGATCTGCTAGGTCACTCCAATCCTGGACTCTGGGAGACAGCTTTACCCTGCTCTGCTGTGAGAACTCCCACTCCTTGGATGTTCACGCACAGCCTCTGGCATGTAAGCTGCTCCCAGCTACGTGAGTGGGCACTTTTGGCCACCCGCTGCTTGGATTGTGCAAGCAAATAACACGAGCCAATATCCCCGGTCCCAGACACAACCCTAGGAACCTCTGTCTTGCAGTGTCCAGTTATGCCTACTGGACTCTGCAAGCCTATATGAGGTCATCAGTTTAACAAAGACATTGATATGCACCCGGCTTGTTATCCCAAAGGGAGTCTCTGACATGCTTCAAACCAAATGCACTGCTTCAGGTAGAATAAACAAATGTATTAACTACAAAGATAGATTTTAAGTGATTATAAATCAAACCACAACAAGTCAGATTTGATCAAATGAAATAAAAGCAAAATGCATTCTAAGCTGATCTTAACACTTTCAGTGCCCTTACAAACTTAGATGCTTCACACCACAGGCAGGCTGGTTGCCTTTCATCCAGGCTCTCCCCTTTGATCAGCGCTTCAGTCGCTTGGTGGTGATGTCTGTAGATGGAGGTGGAAGAGAGAGGAAGAGCATGGCAAATGTCTCTCCCTTTTATCATGTTCTTTCTTCCCTCTTGGCCTTGTCCCCCCTTCAGGGTCAGGTGAGCACTACCTCATCGTAGTCCCTGACTGACCAAGGGAATGGGGGTGACTCACTCGAGAGTCCAACAGATCCTTTGTTGCTGCCTAGGCCAATGTCCTTTGTTCCTGTGAGGTTGGGCTGGGCTTGTCCCATACATGCCCTGATGAGGTGTGAACTGCCCCTCCATTCCTGGAGAGTTTTGCCTGGGCTTGTTTTAAGCCATGAGGACACATTTTCAGCCTCATAACTATTTACATGAAATTACAACCTATAACATTACTGTAACAACAATTATTATAACATTACTATAACAACAATGCTCAGAGCATCATGAGCCTTCCCAAGACACCTGACATGACAAACTTTGCATGGGATACCACACATCATTTTTTAAGAATGAACATGGGGATATACAGTGTTCCCCTGAGGTACAGAGTGTCAAAATATGGTCATATGAGTACTTGCCTCCTAACTGGCATTTCACAGGAGTGTCCCAAAAATGCAGTAATTATGGTTGGTAATGACCTTTGACACTGTTAACACTTTAAGTGGTAAGAGTTATTACCCTCAGCCAATCGATAAGTAAATATGACACACCCATATTTTACTTTGCTTCATTGTAGCAGTCGTTCGGGTATCACAAAAATGCTTTTGCTAGACCAGTTGCCAAATTTTTAAAATATATGGGGCTTTGATAATTAACAAATAATAATAATTCACTCCAGTGTTTTCTAGAATGTTGCCTAGCATCATGGACAAAGTCCCCAAATTGCATTTATAGCGTACAGTCCAGTATTGTATACACAGTGGAAACTAAATGAGAACATTTTCATAGGCATTACAGTTAAGAGAGACATAAAACTCAAACAAGGCCATGGTAAAGATGAAAGAGAATTATTCTTTTATTTTCCTGCTTCCTAATTTACTGCCATATCTTATTCTCCTGGAGGAGTGCTAATTCCCATTCTGATATCCACCAGGCTCAGAGAAGAGCATACTGTAGAGAAGAAGGACCACTTGTCCTGCTGCCCCTTGCTTTAGAATCCCTTCTCCTCACTGGCTGTGGAGTCCTGACCCCAAAGGACTGAAGAGTTTTCCACAAACTTTCCCCACTCTGAAGCCCTCTTTCCATTTTCCCCAGATTTTGCTCCCTCCTGTTCCTATTAGTGAAGTATCCAGCCTAGCAATGCATTTTAATTAATAAGGCTAATAAAGCATTTCAGCTCACATCTGACTGATACCCAAAATATCATCACTCATCTTGTAGCTGCATTCAAGGATTAATTTAATTGGGGTAAGAAAAGGAAGATAAAACATTGTGTGGTTATTTTAGCGCTTGATCTGTGTGGCTGAGTAGCTAAAACATCTATCTGTCTTCAGAGTGAATCTAAAAAGCCTGAATAATATTTCCTCGTTGGTTGCTCTAAGGAACTACATCATAACTGGTGTGATAAGAGAGGTGCTTTTCAAATGATATGTGGTAAATCTTGTGGTAAATCTAGGTCAATGAATAAACAAAACCAGTTTACTGTAGATTGTATTTCAGTACGAGTTAATTATCTGCTCTCTTTTTCTGAAGAAAGCCAACATAGTTCCCTGAGCACGGCCATCCAACTAATTAGACTGAACAATTTAAAATCATAGGGCCCAATCCTGAGGGTAACAATTCAGATATGTTGGCCTCAGCATGACTTTTCATGTGAGAAAAGTGACTTATATGTGTAAGAGTCTGTAGGACTGAATCCTTGTGAAGTAACTAAACTGAGAGTTAAAGCATTCTCCAACTTTAAGTCCTACAATAAGGTAGCATGCAATGGCAATCAAAAGATCTTTCCTTCTCTCTCTGCATTTTTCAAGGACTCAATTTTTCGACTGGTGTCAAGAATTTGGTATTGAATTAAGAAAGAATTACAATTATATATACTTTGGTTTGATGCTCAGAGAGATGTATTAAATACCCCAGAAGGATCACGTGAGCTGGTGTAAAGTCGCATACACCTCCATGATGCTGCCTGTACAGCAGGGGAAAGGTGGCATGTCAGAGGAAAGGGAATATGACCATGACATTCCAATGTGACACCGATCCTCATGTAGTTTTGGCTCCATTGGAGCTGCTTGCAGCTAGCATAACTAAGAACAGCACTGAGGGTTCTCTTGAAGCTGGGGGACCAGTCTTGAACTCAGCTTCAGAGGAGTGCAACTATGATCTGTCCATTGGGTGCAATTTTGGTGGGACATCAGGATCAGGCCACTGTTTATTTAAATCACAGTGTAAGCAAAGACTTTTTGGACTAAAGTTTGGGGCTTATATTTGTCTAACACATTTTTTTTTTCATTCTTGAAGGTTAATAACTTCACAAGATTTGGGAGGAACCAAAGCACAATTCTCATTAGATGTTAAGGTAAACACTGATTAAACTGCAATTTATCAATGTGCACCTCCTAGTAAAGGCTGAGGCAGGTGGAGGCACTTATTATAGATGTATTCCTGGCATGTTATCTTGTGTGTCTTTTTCAATGGGGGTTGGTTAAACGTACATGAGAAAATTTCCTGACTCTACGAAAAGTATCCTTTTCTCTTCTGGACCTTAGTTTGGTGTGTTGTGATGAGACATATTACTATCTAGGCATTTATACCATCACCATGTCAGAGCCCTTAGCACCAGATCCAGCCCCTCCTCCACATGGGCGGGAGCTCCCCAGGCATCAAAACCAGTGTGGTTCTGCCGTGCAAGGAGTGACAGGATCCCAGGAGGCTGAATAGTAGGTGTACAGCTTCATGGGGAGGCAGTAAGATTATGGGGAGATTTACCACTGAAATTATGGAGGCTTTGCCACTGCATGAATCCTCTCAACCTTCTTATGCTATGGACTGCATATGCCACTGTAGTCACTGGACTGCTGTAATGTACATATGAGACTTTGAGTTCTTGTGTGTGAGGGGGAAGGAGGATTCCCCCTCCTGCCAACCTCACTTTTTTTTTTTTTACCTTTCCAGTGCCCAGCCTATCCTGAGGATAAAACTTGCCCCTTACAGAAGCGTTCTCCCTCCAGCCACTCTCTAGTAAGAACAGATAAACGTGGCGCAAAGTACAATGTGAGGAGGCTAAGAAGTGAATTGCTTTTTAGTGCACAAAGGTTCCGGGAACAGTTACATTTCAAAACTGAAAAGGTTGCAGTATATTCAGATACTAAATGGCACATGCAAGTTTTCATAACTTTTCAATAGAATAGGGGTACTCTACTGCACTCACACACTTACAAAGTGCTTAGACATGAATTCACAATAGTCACATCACCCCTTTTTTGTGAGTTCAAAGTGCAGATTTGGATTATACGTATGTAAACAATGTAACCTACACTACCTCAACTATTGTATTTCCTTATATTGAATATCCAACACGCTCTCTTCCAACAACCCTCCAATGTCTCCAAGCTCATCATCAGAAGCAAGCTCCCCAGAGACCAAGGCACATCAAATCAAAGCAGCACCAGGTCCTGCCAGAACAACAGATGCAAAATCTGAAGACATACCTCCACCACTAGGATGATCAACACCCACCCCCCCAACACACCTTTGCAAGGGACCACCTTTGCAAGGGACCATGCATGTGTAGTACATGGGTACTACACATGCATGTCACAACATGTGGTATATCTCATGAAGTGCACTAAATGCCCCAACAACAACTATGTGGGTGAAACAAGACAAGCATTATGCATTTGAATGAACTCATACAGAAAAATGACAAAAGATAAAAACATTATCATCTGTGGATGCAAACTTTTCACATATCAATTACTATATCTGACCTCTCAATTTTCACCCTCTAAGAAAACCTGCACAACACCTTCAAAAGATGAGCCTGGAATCTTACATTCATAACTTTGCTTGATGCTAAAAACCATGGACTGCAGAGACACACTGGATGTGTGGTTTATTGCAACAATCTATAACAGAGGTCGGCAACCTTTCAGAAGTGGTGTGCTGAGTCTTCATTTATTCACTCTAATTTAAGGTTTCACATGCCAGTAATACATTTTAACGTTTTTAGAAGGTCTCTTTTTATAAGTCTATAATATATAACTAAACTATTGTTGTATGTAAAATAAACAAGGTTTTAAAAATGTTTAAGAAGCTTCATTTAAAATTAAATTAAAATGCGGAGGTCCCTGGACCGGTGGCCAGGACCTGGGCAGTGTGAGTGCCACTGAAAATCAGCTCACGTGCTGCCTTTGGCACGAGTGCCAAAGGTTGCCTACCCCTGATATATAACCCACTAACGCCCAATCCAAGCAAGCTTTCCTACTTCCTCCTTTCCCTTTTATGACTGGAGAGGTGTGAACTAGCCACTTCATTGTGAATGGTCCCTTGAAATATGTGTTAACTACTTATGCTAAATAATCTGGTCCACCTTGTATTTAGCTGTGACCCTCTGAGTACATTTCCCAGACCTGAAAAAGAGCTCCGTATAAGCTGAAATTTTTCTCTCAGCAACAGAAGTTGGTCCAATAAAAGATATTACCTCACTCACCTTGTCTCTCTCTTTTAATATTTAAATCGGAAAATAACTTGTATTTTGGGCAATTCTATTTATCATTAATTTTAAGACATTGGTAACTAAACCAAGAGACTGGATGACGAAAATGAATTTGGCTGAGAACACAACTAAATGCTGTTGTATAACGATTAATATATATGTGTTGAGCAGAACAGCAGTTTAATCACAGAAACATTCTCCTCATTGTGTTTAGGAAGAGCTCTTCTTATCAGCAGAGGAATTGCTTACTCTGAATCTTTAAAGCATCAATTTTATATTGCCAAAAGGAAATCAATTTTCTTGAAACACCTAAATGTTCTTGTTATTTCACGTAGCAATGAACTATCATTGTATGCTGGAAAAATTCAGGAAATAATCAATAGATTAATATAGGCTAGGGATGGGGCAAGTCTACAGATTGTAATTTAGACTGATATTTAAAATGTCTGTTAAATTTCCAGTCCCCTGCAGAGACTTGGTAACACCCTTACCAGCCAACTTCCGCTTATGCAAATTGTAACAGCTGCTTTGGAAACCACAAAAACTTTTCCAGTAGTTTATTCATTTAATTTAAATACAAATGCAATGAAATTATGAGCAAATTCATGTTGTTCCTCACATACAACAGTGACTAAACTCAAAAGCTACAAAAACCTAAGCTCTGGGGGATTCAACTTATTGCATGGAACACTGTAATAAGACACAAATGCATTCACAATATGTATAAAGTGAATTTGTGGTAGTTACAAAAGGGCATTAAGTTTTTTGTTGAGGAGAAGGCCTGGTGGAAGGAGGATTAACAGCCCCAACACCAATTAAAAGAGCTATGCAGTCTGTGGAAATGTGGGAGGCTGCCAGACAAAGGATAGACTAGATTACTACAAAATACTCCCTTGCTCCCCAGCTCCTCTCAACTTGGGGAGTTACAGCTGCTTTGTGCTACACAGCCTTAAATCCTGCTGAACTGGTCAATTATGGATTCCTTTTGCATACAAGAATCCTTCGATGACACAGGGCTTCTGTAATAGCTCCTATGCCATCTCCTTCTTAGTGCATGGCTTAAGGGAGGAAGTGGGTGGAGAAATGCTCCTGTACAGAGCCAATCCCTAGCTGCCTGAATGGCCCCTGTGGACTGCTGGTGAACAATGTCAAGTAGAGAAAACGTCAGGCTATTGTCTAAATACCAGGGACCAGGCTGGTGCATAATGATCTCATAAAGGTAGCTCAAAGTTATCTTTGCCCTTCCACTTGATCTGATCACAACTTGACCAATGCAGAGATCTGGGCCTTAGGTAATACAGCGACACGTGCCTTAGAAATACCTATCATAGATAAAATAAGTATGCTAGTTTATCAATTTGTAATATAAGCTGCGTGGGAAAATCCTAGAGTAGCTGGAAACAAACTAAGTCATTATCCTTCAACCACTAAGCAAAAGGGTGAACCTGCAAACCTCCTTATATTCCAGAATGATTCTAGACATGTGCCTGAAAAGATAATGTGCTGTGGAGATTCAACGTGCTCAGCCAATGTCAAATTGCCTTTCAGCGTACTGTACTTGAATCACAAGAAGCAGGAGTTGAATTGGGGGTGTCAAGGAGTAGTACCATTTCAAAATCAAGCCCAAATGAGACACGGCACACAGCAGGTTGCACATACGTTCAAACTATGCTCATGCATACTCTGCTGCACCTGGGTGGAGCCTGGATGCCCTCCAGAGTTCCATTAGACTCCTCCAGTTTAGCTTCCTCTTGCTAGGGCTTACATGCTCACCAGGGCTCTGCTGATCTCCTTGGGCGTGGCTCCATGTCAATGGAGCTCAGAAGCCCAGCTGATGTGATGTCACTCTGTTATGGAATATACCCTATTGTAATAATTTTTGTAGAAAATATACCTTGTAAGGTATCATTTGAAAACTATTAACTCATTGGTCAATAATATCATGGTGAAATGTATGTAAACAGCATTATATATGAAGTTTTGAACATAAACTGAAATCATGACAAGTGTTTTTACTATACAGATCTGGAGAGTGGGTAAACCTATTTCTCAAAGACAAAGGATAAGTTGACGCCTGGCTAGGCATCATCAAAGCTGATGGACCATCACCTACCAAATGGCCATTATTTTACAAGGAAAGAGGGATGAACAAATAGATCTGCATCTTAGCAAACAACTTAGCAATTTCCACCCCCCCACCAGACTCCATGTCTTCTTGCTCTCAGCTGCAAATAACTTTATCTATGGGTCACTCTCAAGAAGATGCATTTCAAGGGTGACTGAACTATAAAAGTGAGGGGCAAAACCACCCCAAAACCACCCCTTTCTCTCTGTCCATCTCCCTCTTTGTACCTAAGACAATAAAATAAATAGCTGTTGGACTTTGGCGGAGGGTTCCTGACCTGAAGATTTTGGTCAGTAATGCTGTTGGAAGGATGTGGTAAAGACTTTACCTTAAATCAAGTATAGTTTGTTAAGTTAGGCACTAGAAAGCATTTTATCTTTATTTTTCTTGTACACCATTTCTGACTTTTATGCCTCATTACTTGTACTCACTTAACATCCTATCTTCTTTTGTTAATAAACATGTTTTATTGTTTAAGCCAATCCAATGTGTTTAAGTTAAATTGTCTGGGTAACTCCATTTAAGGTGGCAAGTTGTTGTGCATTGTTCCCTTTGAGGGACAATGGACCTGATATCTCTGGACTGTCCAGAAAAGGGCTCACCAGTACAGGTCATACATTTTTTGGGGGGGAAATCCGGGACTGGGTGTGAGTTGGGGTCGCTCTGCAGTAGTAACCAAGGCAGATGAGAGCCCGAGTTTGGCTGGCAGGCTGCAGGTACACATACACACTTGGGGGCACATGCATGCTGGTGTCTTTTTGTGAGTGATCTAGGTTGGGTGCTACAACAGTCAGGCATTGCAGCATCTAACTGGTCTGGATAACATGGAATGTCACATACTCACAGAAGATTGTGCAGATCTTCATAAAATCCCTTTTCCTTTTTATGTGCACTGATCAGCAGTGAAAAAGTAACAAGGCTGATGTTTAAATGATCATTGTAAATCTTCAGTGTTTACACCTCTTAAGTTGCACAGAGACCACCTCCAACTCCCAGCATTATTGTTTCAGACTGTCTGCACACTCAGGAAGACAACATTACAAGATATTTACGTGCCAAATGTGCTAAAGATACATATGTCCCTTCATGCTTCAACCACCATTCCAGGGGACATGCGTCCATGATAACAATGCAAAGCAGTGTGGACCGACGCATGTTCATTTTCATCATCTGAGTCAGATGCGACCAGCAGAAGGCTGATTTTCTCTTTCTCTTGGAAAGTTCGGGTTCTGTAGTTTCCGCATCGGAGGTTTGCTCTTTTAAGACTTCTGAAAGCATGCTCCACACTGCATTCCTCTCAGATTTTGGAAGGCACTTCAGATTCTTAAACCTTGGGTCAAGTGCTGTAGCTATCTTTAAAAATCTCACCTTGGTACCTTCTTTGTGTTTTGTGAAATCTGCAGTGAAAGTGTTCTTAAAATGAACAACATGTGTTGGGTCATCATCCGAGACTGCTATAACATGAAATATATGGCAGAATGCAGGTAAAACAGCAGGGGACATGCAATTCACCCTCAAGGAATTCAGTCACTAATTTAATTAACACATTTTTAAATGAGCGTCATCAGCATGGAAGCATGTCCTCAGGAATGGTGGCCGAAGCATGAAGGGGCATATGCATTTTTAGCATGTCTGGCATGTAAATACCTTGCAGTGCTGGCTAGAAAAGTGCCAGGCAAATGCCTGTTCTCACTTTCTGGTGACATTGTAAATAAGAAGAGGGCAGCATTATCTCCTGTAAATTTAAACAAACTTGTTTGTCTTAGCGATTGGCTGAAGAAGAAGTAGGACTGAGTGGACTTGTAGGCTCTGAAGTTTTACATTGGTTTTTTTTTAGTGCAGTTATATAACAAAAAAATTTACATTTGTAAGTTGCACTTTCACAACAAAGAGATTGCACAATACTTGTATGAGGTTAATTGAAAAATACGATTTCTTTTATCATTTTTACAGTGCAAATATTTGTAATAAAAATAATATATACTTTGATTTCAGTTACAACACAGAATACAATATATATAAAAAGGTAGAAAAATATCCAAAATATTTAATAAATTTCAGGTGGTATTCTATTGTTTAACAGTGTGGTTAAAATTGCGATTAATCACGATCCATTTTTGTGTGTTAATCACGAATTAACTGCGATTTATCGACAGTCCTATTTTAATTATGAAGAAATGATAGGATTAATTTTTTTAAAATCACAATAAGAAACCCATTTTCAACTGTTTAAAAATCATTAAGTGTAGGTTAAATTTGAGGCATTACATATTCAATTTCATAATTAATAATTTAGTATCTCATTTAGCTGAGATTTGAAAATGTTTCAATATTTCAGAAAAAATAGGTAATAAAATTTGAAGCACTGGCTGGATCTTTTGCTGTTTCTTATAGTACTGTTTCTGTTAATTGGAATTTCTGGGGAAAGCCATAATTTTGAGAATCTAAATGGCTTAACTGTCATTGTCTTCAATAGTTCTGTCCTTTCCTCACTCTCTAATTTGTTTAACTGTTTTTGTTTAAGAAAGCTAGTCTCCAACCAGTTCAGTATAGTTTTGATTTTATCCTTCCCTTCTCAGATAATGGGTCTCATCAAAAGTCCACTGAAGTCAAGAGAAGTCTTTCTATTGATGGCTTTGGATCAGACCCAACACTTTCTTTACCACAATTTCTGCAGCAGAACTCAGATTCTGTTTTAATTTGCTTTGACCAAGATGCCTTATTTTTACAAAACTAATATTCTGGGGATGTAATTCTTAACTTTGTAAATAAATGCTTAATCAAAATGCTGTTATTCTAAAATAAATAATGATAGAACTAGAATTCAACTGAATTTTAGATTTATATCTGCCTTGATGATGATCAAGCAACAGGACAGAGGGCCAGGATAGTAGCATATTATAGGTAAGAGCGATTGCCCCCTTCCCAAGAACTGGGTCTCAGATATCTAGTATCATTTTAGTTCATTCTATTTCACAGTCTCCTTTAGTGGCTTTGTATAGATATTGAACAGGATAGGAAGTGGACAGATGAGGTGAGGGCTGTGGAGGTGGAGGCGTATGTCTCCATTATGACTCTCTGGGTGTGGCCTGAGAGAAATGGATGAAACCATCTCAGGGCAGTTCTGTTAACTCCTGCCACATTTCTGATACCAGACAAGAGATGTCCATAGTCAATGTACTGTGCATGTTTTGCCATGCTAGCAGGAATAAGAAAATGGACCTAGCAGCTGAGAGCCTATATTGTTAATATTGTTCTACTGATCAGTGCAACACCAACCAAACTCTGGTTAGGAAAACAAACACACATATTAAAAATGTCCTTCTAAAGGTTAAACCCTTCAAGATTTATTCCCGACTAAACATTCCTGTGTGTCCTGTATAGGAGAGCCTACAGTGTCATCACAAGGCAGATACATCTATTAATCCTAGAGGAAAGAACAGAACATCTTACCCAACATCAATATTAGGTGTAAAAATAGTTATTCACTATAAAGGTATGTGGAATGATCTAATAACATAGAAACAACTGTATAAGACAAAATTGAATGTTTAGCACTGTGATGCCAGTTCTATCCAGCTTTTTGAGAGTCAGCAGAAAGAACTGTCACTTTAACTCTATAGTGAATCCCAAGCTAATTCAGTTCCTTCTCTAGCATTGAAAAGATAAAATAATAGACTATGCCTGCATTATATTAGTGGATCATAACTTTGAAGAGACCTGATAGAGGACTTATTTAGAAGCAAGATTCAAAGCAGAGGGACCAAAAACTGTAAAGCTACCTTAAACCAAATTTGAAAGTCTTCTGTTGAATTATCATCACTGCTTGTTTGGGGGGGTTTCCCTATTGATTCTTTGTCAGCAGATGGCTCCCCAAATAACAGACTTAAAATACATATCAATTTTCAATATGCATCCACAGTTTGGCAGATATAAAAATAAAAAAGTTAATGTCCTGAGTAAAAGATTTTTCTAAGTATTCAGTTTCTTCTCCCAAACCTGCATAGCAGAGATTATATCCAGAAAAAATACCTTGCTATTTCTGAAAAGAATGTGCAGTTGAACTCAAACAGCTCATATGGATGGTAATGATCTCTGGAAGTCTGAACGCTTATTTATTACTGCTAATTACACTGAGCTGAATGCTTCTCAATGCCCCGGGGCAGATGAAAAAGACATTCCTGTATCAATCAAGATAGCAATCTCTGCTTATAGATAATTCCCAATGTGATAATATTCCGAGAATGGATTTGGCTCTCAAAATCTTTCAGCACTTGTCTCACACAGTAGCATTTTAGACAAGATTTCTAGTAGAAAAACCTCTTGTTCCAAAGTCGGTTCATTCAATTCTTTGTACTGGGGCCACCCATTCTTCACTCTTTAATTTCTGTTCATACTTTCAAGTAATTAAACTGAGATCCATTTATCTTCTCTAGCGGTGGAGGAATGGTTGACGTTTTGTTGTTTGGGTAAGTTATTAGATCAAGTATTTCTCTGACAGCCCTCTTGGAGTTCAAGGTCAAGGGAGTGAATTGGACTATGTTGAACACAGCAGATGTAATAGGGTATTTTAAAAACAGTATAAATGTTTTCAAGGCTGTTCTTCCTCAAAAGCATCTTTACTGGAGTAGCTAAATAATAAGTCTTGGCATTTAAGCATCATAGCACTTAATTTCCAAATGCTTTACAGGAATATTAATGGACTAATCCTCAGAGCACTCCTATGAGTTGTGTAAGAAGTATTATTTCCATTTCATCTACTCAACCCATCAGTGTCAGAGCTGTGATTAGAACTCTTGATTCCCAGCCTCATGTTCAGTCCTCAAGCAAAGCAAACCACACTGCCTGTATGTAGTCAGGTAGTTCTTACAACAGGGACAAAAAATCTAATGGGTAGACAGGGCAGCAAATGCCAAATGGATCGTCATCAGGAGTGTAAACAAAAAAGGCTGTAGCTCTAAAGGAGCGCTATACTGCAACTCTTTTACCAAATCTGCTTGTCTCTGCCATGCCTGGAAGCTCATTTTCTGCCAATTCTGCCTCCTTGCTGGTCAACTTAGCTGCATCTACTCCTGGTTGGTCCAGACACAGAAACTTTTCACCCCTCCACTTCATAAAAGTATCCCATTAGTTCATTAGTCCATTAAGCCCTAATCTTTAAATCTACACCTGTCATAAAGATGACCAGCTCAGATCCTCAGCAGATGTAAATCGGAATAACTCCATTGACTCAATAATGTCACCTTTACAATTTCCTCTTAAGTGCAATTTGGGTGATTCCCTTAAATATAATATTTCATAATCTTGGTTAGTATAATAATAATAACAATAACAACAATAATTAAAAGAAAAACATTAATTCAGATTGACATAATTCACACATAGTTCATCTTTGTTTACATATTATGTGGTATCCTGTACCTTTGTAATGAACATTTTACAGTTATGATTCAGCTTGCAAAGAACTCTTCTATCAACACTGAATGCATGAAGGCATGTAAACACATAACAATACTCTTACCACACTGTTCTGGCTTTAAGCAATATTGGCACTAATCACTATTTAGATATCTGTTCAGATCAGTATTTTATTGGGATTTTTCTTTTTTGGCTTCCCTAGAAGTGATATTGTATCAGGCCATGAAGGAAGCTATAGAAAGGCGACTTCCTCATTACCTAGAACAAACTGTCTTCACTGAATTATTGTGATCACCAGAGCTCGACGGCTATATTTCACTAGAACAATAGAATTATCAACCACAGAAGTGAGACTCATGGCAGCTGGGGACAGAGCTTTCTTGGAAGCCGGCCCGTGATGGTGGAACTCACTGCCAGATCATCTTAGAATCACCACAAATCTCAATATCTTCAATACAAAAGTGTAAAACGCGTTGCTTTGACCTAGCTTTCCTCAAATAACCATTTGCTCAAAAAAGAGTTAAGGCATTTTTGTTACAGTTCTGCATAAAAACCCAGACAGATAGTGCACACTAAAAGGGGGATAAACAGGACTGTTATATTGAACAGTCTCCCAAAAGCAAGATACGCATTCTTTCCATCATCAGATTACTATCAGTTCTCCCATATTAATTGTCAAATGCCTGCCATGATAAGCGAGGATAAAGTACGTACCAGCTGTTTTTCCTTTGTAAGAAAACTACAGTTTTGTTAGGCATTGAAGCTGAAAGGTGAACTTCACTTTCTCTCTGTATCACAACTGTGACAGCAACAGCTGTCTGAATGCCCTTAAAGAACGTTTTTTCAGAGATCAGCTGAATTTCAGGTGCATTTTCATGCACAGAAACATTGATTTTACACCGCCTTATGCTGACAAGCCAAACAATACAAGCTAAACCAAGCAGCATCGTTTTAAGTTTGACTCATAAAAAAACCACTGGTATAATTCAGAAAGATTAGATTTTGTAGGAAAATTAAGTGATCTGCCCCTCTGGAATCACGTTAGCTGTCTTTTACTCTTGCTTGCACACATGTGCATGCTTTATCATATCGGTTACTTCGATTTAAATATGTATACACTGGTATACAAAAGAAAATAATTATTTATATTACAGTATCTCTTAGAGCCCCCAGCTGAGAATGTACACTCTCTAGCATAATAGGGGGTCCCAAACATATAGCAAAGTAGTTCCTAGTCTGAAGAGCTAACAGTCTAAGGGGGAGATTTTCAAAGGCCCAAAGGAGAGAGAGATGTCCAGTTCCCCTTTGTAAATCATCCCTTGAAGAGGTGAGGCAGAGAAAGGAAGTACCATCATCATCACCATTTTACAGATGGGTAACTGAGGCATTGAGAGATTAAGTAACATGCCCAAGGTCACATATGAAGTTTATGGCAGAACCAGGAACTAAACTCAGATCTCCCAAGGCTCAGTCTACTGCCTTACCCACAAGATCATCCTGACTTATTTTTGTTCAAAAGGTTGATGTCTACTCATTATTAATGAAAGTAGACATTTTAAACAAAAATTATCATCAGATTGCTAAATGTAAGGTTTAATGCTAATCATGCAAGTGGTCCCAGTTATGTCAGTGGGATTACTCTTGTTGAAAGTTAAAAGATGTGCAGCACTTTGCTGAATTGGGACCTAAGAAATTAGTTTTTAAAAAAAAGTAGCACTGGCATATAAATCAGACGATACAGTAAATTCGAAGAAAGGTTTTGCAAAGCCAAGTCCAAGCAAAATGATCAAGAATATTTCCTCAGCAAATCTCTACCTCCTCCCTACATACATACATAGAGTAACTGGAGAAAAACATTTTAAAAATCAGATGGTGAGAAAAAAAATCCTACCCATCGGCAATTAAAAAGTATAGAGAAAAAGCACATTTTTTTGGCTTTAAACCAGAAGTTTAATTTTCCAACTACATAGTTTGCTTCAAAGCATGTTACTAATAACATAATCAATTCAGAGTGAAAATAAACAAACAAAAGCATGCAGTGTCTAGACTTGTTACAAGCAGAATTTTAACAAGAAGTACACTACGGACACGATGGACTTGGGCAGCAGTTCTGCAGAAAAGGACCTAGGGGTTACAGTGGACAAAAAGCTGAATATGAGTCAACAGTGTGCCCTTGCTGCCAAGAAGGCTAACAGCATTTTGGGCTGTATAAGTAGGGGCATTTCCAGCAGATCGAGGGACATGATTATTCCCCTCTATTCGGCACTGGTAAGGCCTCATTTGGAGTAGTGTGTCCAGTTTTGGGCCCCACACTACAAGAAGGATGTGGATAAATTGGAAAGAGTCCAGCGAAGGGCAACAAAAATGATTAGGGGGTTGGAGCACATGACTTATGAGGAGAGGCTGGGGGAACTGGGATTGTTTAGCCTGCAGAAGAGAAGAATGAGGGGGGGATTTGATAGCTGCTTTCAACTACCTAAAAGGGGGTTCCAAAGAGGATGGATCTAGACTGTTCTCAGTGGTAGAAGATGACAGAACAAGGAGTAATGGTCTCAAGTTGCAGAGGGGGAGGTTTAGGTTGGATATTAAGAAAAACTTCTTCACTAGTAGGGTGGTGAAACACTGGAATGGGTTACCTAGGGAGGTGGTGGAATCTCCTTCCTTAGAGGTTTTTAAGGTCAGGCTTGACAAAGTCCTGGCTGGAATGATTTAGTTTGGGTTGGTCCTGCTTTGAGCAGGGGGTTGGACTAGATGACCTGCTGAGGTCCCTTCCAACCCTGAGATTCTATGATTCTATGATACAACCTCAAGAAATTACCGAAGATCCCATCTGCAGTGGCAAGATCAGAGAGAAAAAGTACCAATGGAAGCCAGCAAAACCTGTTGTCAGTCAAGTTCTACATAGGCCAGTAGAAGAAAAATGGTATTTTCTATCTATCTCCCTTTGTCCTTCTATTTGTTGGATCTAAAGCATTTCCCTTTGATCGTGTCAGAAATCAGATTCTAACACCTCCTTGAATTGAAAGACTTCGGAGTTCAGAGGGAAAATGTAACAGCAGACTGAAGACTAGCATGAGCGCAAGAGGTACTATTTAGATTCCAAACATGGTGGGAAACACATGTTCATGGTAAAAGAAGATAATTGAGCCTTGAATTAAAGCCATAGTTGTGGGCAAATGATGAGTAGGGTCAACACGTGCTATCAGTTGGAGTGAGGCTCAGTATCTGGGATATCATTGAATGAGCAATAGAAGGGGAACTGTTGTCGTACCTATGAACTACTGCAGAGGTTCTCAAACTGCTGGCAGGGAGCACGGAATGTATTCTGGGTGGGCATGAGACGCTTTAAGGGAAAAACATTTACTGTGCATGTTCACAGGCGGGTGGCTGAGAACAGCGGCTGTTGGACAGGCCCCCAGATCTGAAAGCAGCACCGCTGCCAGCAGCAGCAGAGAAGTAAGGTTGGAAATACCATACCATGCTGCCACCCGTAAGGTGCTGCTGGCGGTAGTGCTGCTTTCAGAGCTGGGCACCCAGCCAGCAGCCGCCGCTCTCCGCTCCACCTTCAGAGCTGGGTGCCCAGAGAGCAGTGGCTGCTGGCCAGGCACCGGGCGAGGGGGTCTGGGGTGTAAACTACTACAGACACAAAGAAGGGGGCATGATCAAATAAGTTTGAGAACCACTGAACTACAGAACAATAATATTCAAACAATGCACATTTCAGGCAGCATGCTCAGCAATGAGATGAAAGCCTCAACATCCATTGACAGTCAGCTCTACTAAACAGAGTCACTGCTGATTAAGAAGCAAAATGAATGAGATAATCCCTTTCTTCCCAGTTGGAAGGCAAACGTGGGTCACAATTGATCTGCTTTAGCTAGATGATGTGATCTCATGACTGTGGGTTTCATAGGCACCTAAAGCCACCTCTAGTTTTATACACAATATTAGATCAGTGCACACACCTTAAAAGAAGGCAATTAGGTCTGGGTACACTGATTTTCAGTTTACCAACAATGGGTTTAGATCTGCATATACACTAGGGATTTTTCAATTCAAAACAGTAAATTCAACAAATATTACCTTTATTCATGTAATAATTTGATGTAGTGAGGTGTGGAGTCATTGGAATCATTGTGATGTATAAAAATAGTTTAGTGTCTGGGTCCCACCTGGGATTAGCATTACCATATATCATTTATTTCCCCATTTTTGGAATTAAGTTTTAGGTTAAATGGAATGAGATTTGAACTCCAACACTGGTTCAGTTAAAAACTTCTTGCTGGTTTGAGACCAGCCCCCTAGATAAAGATGAGCAGGAAAAAGTCTTATTCAGCTGAACTGCAGAACATACCACTAACTGCAGTACTTTGCACTCCTTGAGAACTCTACCTCCTAGTTTACAACATTCTTTAAAAATACATTTAACTATTTGTATTCTTCTGAAAGTGCTTTAAATGTCAGACATTTCTTTGTCAACATCAGCTATCTACAAAGATTACCGTTCAACTAAGAAATATGAAGAGAGCTCTCTACATTCATACATACTTTACAAGCACAGTGCTGGCTGAAGATCCAATAAAACTCATCCATTTAAATATTTTAACAGAAATTATATTCCAAATATCAGATCCTGAGCTAGTATAAATTGGCATAGTTCCACTGAAGTCAATATAAATATGCTGATTTACATTAGCTGAAGATCTTGCCAGAAATTTTCAATTAGTTCCAATCAGCAGCTATGTTTTCGGGCAACGCAAGAGTCAAAGTCTACATTTTCACTTGGAACTACAGTGACCAGTATAAACCACTAGATGCCAAGTGATGGATTGTGGTGGAGTTTATTGGAATTTCCAAAGGGCAGAACTGTTTTTCTTTTGTTGTATGTCATATGCACCTCAAACTATATTTACAGAACAGAACACTACTGTTTCTTTACTAGCTTATTCTTCCTTAATTCTGTTGGGAAAAAACCCTGCATTTACATTAATTGTGCTGTTATGTGGCAAGCAACATATTAGCGTATTCAATAAATGACACTTATCACTCACATGATTTGGAAAGAGGATAAAATTTGGATAGTCACTTTTTCCTTTTATGAATGCTTATCTAATTATTTCTTTATCACCATGATGCACCACATATATTCCACTACCCTAAACATTTTGTGCTTTCAAGTGTTAGACCATTTCAATTAACCAAAACTGATTTATATGAAAGACAAGGACATATTTCCATAGGCAGATAAAAATCCCATTTGCCACTTGGCTGTATCCATGGCCTATATGGGGAAGCACTAGAAGCATTAACATATATAAACAAAAATTTCCCTCCAACTGGCACACTATTGTTGACTTTTGTACGTACTCTTAGAAATAAAGCATAGGATTATTTAAAGATTGAGCTGGGTCAAAGAAAAAGGTTTGTATAACATAAAATAAATCCATGCTTGTAATCTTAGAATTAAACTTCCTAAAACCTCAGGCCTTTGTGCTAAAATTTTAATCTTGGATGGCAAGTATAGATGATATACATGTAGAGATTAATTCTTATATGATTAATTCTTAACCAATTCATAAGAAGATAAGAATTACCCTACCAGATCAGACCTACGGTCCATCTAGCATCATGTTTCTGATGATAGCTAGTACCAGATGTTTCAGAGGAAGGTGCTAAAAACCTTGAAGACATGTATGGGATAACCTGCCTATATGGTATGTTTCTTCCTCACCCTCTCAGTTAGATGCTGCCTTATACTCTGAAGCATGATAGTTAATAACCCTCTTTTAAAAAATAATCCTTATTAGTGTAATTCTGGATCATTTCTATTTATGAGAAATATTTTATTTCTCCTGAAAAGGGTATGTTATATAAGGGACAGTCAGTATATTATTACATCAGCAATAGGGAAAATAATGGGCCTAAGGCACATAAAGTTGCCAAAGGAACATGAACTATCTGTTCAAGTTAACTATTTCAGATTTTGCAGCAAAATTCCTCTTCAAAGAGGCCTGACCATTTCAATAATCCATTTTAATTCCTTTTTTTTTTTTTTTTGGTCTTTATTTGTTTCTTCTTTTTTACAACCATCACATGAGTAGTAAGCAGGGGTGGATTAGGGGTTTGTGGAGCCTGGACCAGAGCAAGTGGGGGCCCCTCCTCACCCCGTCTGCCTTCAGTCCCCTCCACCACGCTCCTGCTGGGGAGTGGGGTTGGGTCACGGGTGCTTGCCCCACTCCCCGGCAGGAGTGCTGGGCAGGCAGAGCAGGTCGGGGCATGGGGGCACCCATTTTTCTGGGGGCCCCTAATTGACTGGGGTCCATGGGCACGGGCCACATTGGAGCAGTGGCTAATCCGCCACTGATGGTAAGCACTGTTTCCCCTACATAGCAAACAGCAGAACTGAGTTACAGTGTATTTTATAATAAAATAGAAACATTTTACAAGAATAAAAGGTGTGTTTAAAGTTCTTGTTTGCCTTCTTTCTCCATTTGGTGAAGTCCTCATTTATGTGGAATAAAGCATAGAAAAAACAATGTCAGGCTTTTCACAAGTGTTGCGCCTTTTCTTTGTTAATATACTCTATTCAAAACCACCATCATACATGTCTATTATCCTTTTCAAAGGCTGCCGTTGATTTTGATCCTTTCTCTGTAATATGTATCAATTATATCAACAAACTGGGAGGCACGCTACTAGTACTTGCAAGATCTGTTTGCAAAGTGAGCTTAAAAACTGATTTCTTCAGTTGAACCTGACATAACCCCTGCCCGCCTTCCAAAAAACCCACAGACCAACCAACCAACCACTTCCCTTCCCCCCATGTTAAAAGAATGTTAAGGTTGCAAAATCAAGTACTCAAAAGTTAGGAAATGCCTGAATCAAAGTTGCCCATGTAATGTTAATTCGGACTCCTTGTTCATTATGATAGTCTTTGATTATAAAATCACATACTATTTTTTCACAGGACCCCAAATCTTCTGGGATTTTTATGTTTGTATCTTTTCAGGCATTAACTTTTGGGGTCAAATCATGTAGTGTGGGATTTTCAAAGACACAAATGGCAGTTACGTGCCTCACTCCCAGTAATTTTCAATGTTGTTTGTGCCTTTGAAAATCTGCCCTTTAATGCTCATCATCTTTATCTGACTTTATGCAGAATACCCCTTACACCACCTCTCTGTTCACATTTATACATGATATAAGTCAGAGTTTGCACAACCTGAGTATTCAGTGCAGCCAGTGAATTAACAGAAGGCTAATTCCTTTTGAAAGTGAAATCTTTAATTCTCAAGATTTTTCTTTATTTAAATCCATTTAATTATTTTATCAGCTGATGAGTGGTGTGATTTTAAACCATGATTGAAGTCTAGCTCCCTGGGGTCAGTAAATGATTACAACTGTCACATCAGGGATTTCCCCATACTCCTTTTGGTGTCAGTGAATAAGGGTGTTGAAAGCCATTCTGACCACCACAACAGTACTGCACATTCAGGAAAGAAAATGGGTGTTATTGACAAGGATTAAGTGTGGCTGTAGGGGTTAGAAAGAGAATCCTTCATTGTTGACTGTGAGCTGGTTGAACTGCATGGAGGGAGAATGTATTAATGAGACAGCATTGTTTAAGTGAAATAAAAACCTTCAGCTGTTTGGAAAGCAGGAGAGAACTGTTAAGACATGCACCACATTTGTGGAGTACTAGGACTTAAACTGTTCAACAGCAGCAATCAGGAAATGTAAAGGACAGTTGTATTTGCATTTGTGAATGCATTCTTTCCTGTTTTGTTATCAAGGACTGTAATTTTCTGAATACCAGCTCAAAATGACAAAAATTAATTAGGATTCTAAGTAGACTTGATTGTAGACTGAGTCAATTGGAATAGATTGGAATATTTACATGTTGATTGAAGTTATTTTTCTTAGGGAGGAAAAATAGAATAAGGGGCCTGATTCTGATTTCACGGTGGTCAGGGGTGGCGCCAGCTTTTTGGCCACCCTAGGCGGCGGCGGCGGCAAGAGAGGCTGCCGCCGAAATGCCGCCGAGATCCCTGGCGGCCGAAGAAGGTGCCGCCGAAGTGCTGGGGTCCTCGGCGGCACTTCGGTGGCACCTTCTTCGGCCGCCGGGGATCTCGGTGGCATTTCGGCGGCCACTGAGGGACCTGAAACGCCGCCCCCCAAATCCTGGCGCCCTAGGCGACTACCTAGGGTCGCCTAATGGTAGCGCCGGCCCTGACGGTGGTTTTATACTGGTGTAACTTAACAGACTCCTATGGAGTTAAGCCTGATTCAGACCAGTGAGAGGGAAGAATCAGGCTGATGTCTATTGTGAAAGTGGAAATTATTTGTGTTATTAACTGATCAGGCAGATGAACACATTTACTATTTTTATTGGTTCCTGGTACTATACTGTTGACTGCATTGGGCTGAAGCTATATGGTATAGTTATTTTTATTAGAGAACTGCATCTTATGGAGTTACTGACTTGGCTGCTTACTGAAGAAGTTTTAGCATGGAAAAATTCAGAGAATTCATTTTTGGGTTTGTATCCTGTTATCTCAGAGGTTCTGAAAACTAGGGGTTCTAATTCTCTGGCAGATACTATTTCCTGCAAAACAATCCTTAAATTAGTTGCTTCTGCGCCTCCCTCCCACCCCCATCAGGGGCTACTTTCAATATTACTGAACATTAGAAACACCACTTAAACCATTAAAATCCTGGTATATTCAGTCACATGGATGCCCTACATTCTTTATCTAGAATTTAAGTTGGTGAGGAATGGGGGTGGGAGGGATTGGAAAGGAGGCTCTTTGCTGAGATGTTCATTTCCTAAACATGGGTGCCTACAATTAGTAAGCCTTAAGTGGGCCCACAGATCACTTTTTTAGTGGACAAATCAATGTACATGAACCCCAGCATCAGAGTCAAGTGTGACAGCACTTAGTTTAGCAGCTGCAAGAAATTTTGACTAAATCAGCTCTGAATCTGAAAATCTTAAACATGCAAGAGCTGGACAGGTTCATTAAAAAAAAAATCAAACAGCTTGCCCAATTCCAGTTTGGAGACTGTCATTCTATCTATCTCCATGAATTGGTCATTGGTTCCTACCCTACAAGCAGAATGATTTGGCATGAAGGGGTGATATCTTTTACTCATATTTTTCTCATTGTTATCTGCTAATTTGAACAGCAGTGAGGATTTTCTGGGACAATCTGGTTTATTAGCCCAAGAATGGCAGTTTTATTTCCATGTACCCCTTAGCAGTATTAAATCCCCTGAACAACTGTTTATTTGAGCTCCCTTCCTGGTCTGTGGTGACAAATATTTGTAGCAAATCTTCAAGAACACCAGAGACCTGCCAAGTTTTAGTGATTTGCCCAGGATACTCATGTTGGCCAGGTGGCAATCATGATCCTCAAAAAGCCTCATTATTGGCTTAATTTGGGTTACTTGACACTTGGATAAATTAGATGGAATAGCAGATACCTAATGAAGCTATTTATTAATACCATATTGTCGCCTAGAGACAGCCAAAATAGGCATAATGAGTTAGGGTGACCAGATGTCCTAATTTTATAGGGACAGTCCCGATTTTGGTTTTTTTTTTTTATATAGGCTCCTATTACCCCCCACCGCATGTCCCGAGAGACCAAACCACTCTATGTCTATACTGCATCAAACTATTTATTTCATATTGTTGCATATCAAAGGGATAGATTTGAATCAAAAATTAATTCTGTGTTGTTGCTCTTTACTTGGATATTTATTGTGAAATACCCAGCTGTAAGAAATCTTTCAGGAAGTTATCTTATGAGTTCCCATATTGAAATCCATGGAGCTCTCACTCTGTTTTGTGGTCAGGCAGAGAAAGCGTTGTTGAGAATTTTGAATGAACTCCTTACTTATTATTGAGAGAATCATTTTAGGATCGGGTTAGATTATTCAACTCTGAATATTTTCTGGAAATTGTATATCGGAGTTTAACTACCAAAGATGAGTAAGCAAATGCATTCTGAGAAGCAGATGTTTCTTTGAAGACACTGTTTGAGCTCAGATGGGGAGTTGTAAATGAATGTTTGTAATAATCTGATTGAGTGTATGATTAAGATTTTATGAGATGGTCTCTCTCCTAAGGTTTAGCATTTAGGGGAAATAATGTTGATTAACGCAGTTTGAAATGATACTATGACATATATCACTAGTAGTGCCTAATTTAAACAAACCGTACTGAGTCATCAAAATACAGTTGTAGTTGTAGTAATCTACTTGTAGGTTTAATTCTGTGCTAAAAGATTTCTATCTTAGGTTAATAAACTTCATAAACTCTCATAAATCTTGAATGCTTGTGGCTATTGAAATTTAGTCCATCAAATAACTCGAGGGGATTTTTTTCTTAAAAATTATAACTTTTACCACAGGTGTTGAGAAAGCAGGTAAAATATCAGTTTTCAGCACTTTTATTCTGAAGATTTATGTTACATCATTATACTACTATTGGTGATATCTAGAGTCCATTTAGAAGATGTTAGCAGTGATTAGAGCTGGGTGAAAAATGCAAACTTTAATTCCAAGTTTTAAATGAATTCATTCTAGCTCTGCTCAGACCTTTTTTTCTGTCCCTTTCCCATGAACATATGAACAATTTACTTTAATGGTGGACATCCATAGAGAATGCATTTCAGTATTCATGCCAGACTGTTTGATTATCCAAATGGGAACAGAGACAATACTATCTGACATATCTGACCAATCACAAGCAAGCAACAAAAGTCCTGTCTTAGGATATTCACAATCAATCCATGAAGTAAAACATTCACAACAATATTGGTTGGATAAATACAAATATTGATCTGTGAGCAGAAAATAAGGCTACATTTCTTGAATACATTGTCTACGGTGAATTACTCAATTCTAGTATTTTAATTTATGGGAGCAATTGGTATATATAAGTTAATAGCTGGATTGTTGTAGTGAGGGCATAAACAAGTAAGGGGTGCCTGGCCATGACAGGGGGAATACTGTAGCTCTTACAAGTAGAGAAGTGGATTCTAGTCAAGGAAGACACAGAGGAGGAGAGGAGAGTGGCTCTGGCAGCCTGTTTGGGCAGGAATTTAGCCCCTCACCTATCACTTCTTGGGTAGTCTTTAGTCTCCTGGAACTTTACACCTTCGAGAAAATAAAGCTTCTCTTTCATATGGACACATGGTACCCATATTGTCCACTCACATAGTAAAGTTATTCCTGGATAAAAAAGAATAGTGCTAATATTTTACATATAAAAGGAAATATCCAATAGAGATTCATTTTCTTAGAATGGGGGGCAGGAGGAAGGGCAGAGATTAAACACTGCTATAATCCACAGTGTAGAGTATTTTGAATTAGTGATTATTCAGTGTCTTCGACTGAAAGGTGTTGGATCCATCTGGGCAATTTGCAATATCCTGAGTGTTTTACAGAATTCTGTGGTGTTACTGATATATGTTCTGAGGTTATCTCATAATAATGAAGAAGATGTATATCACCACTGTACATGGAGTTTCACCAGATAACATTATACTTGTTATTGTTATGTTTTGAATGGCATTATTAATAACAGATGTAATGGACAGATATAACTCAAAACTGGATCATTAGATTATTATAATTTGCTCCAATTTGCATGTATTTTCTGCAAAAATTATTACTAGTATTATGTGGTTATATACAATGTTAGTATTTGCTCTTAAGACATTTGCTCTTAAGACTCTTTCCCATACTTTCATAATTTACTATATTAATGTTTTTCACATACATGTAACAAAAATATCTGCTAACATCAAATAATAACGTAAAACCAGGCCAGACTAGAATATACTAAAACTATCGTAAAAACATAAAACCTTGCCTGAAATAAATATTTCTCTTTCAGTTATATTTTCTAAACTAACCCAGAGATTCTATTTACTTTTCAGAATCCTTAATTGCCTTTGACAATAATAGTTAAGTACATCATATCATACTGTGGCATATAGCAATCCTGCTGAAAAATGGATAGACATTGATATACTCCTTACTAGACACAAACAGGTAATTCACTGTACTAAGTGGTCCTATACTCAGACTGATGTCATCCCCAGAAAAATGCAGCATCCAGCACAGCTGGCTTAACTGGCTGGTGGAAGATTCCCCCAATGTTAAGGAGTCCTTGGGATGTGTAACAAAGCTATAGTGGTTCCAGCCCACCCCTTCTTCTGGCTCCCCGTGGGGGTGGCATAACCAAAGAAAGGAGGTATGGCCATGACATCTCAATCTCTGGCGATACCTAGCTGCAGGAAACACCGGCTGTGTTTGGGGGCAGTCAGACTTAAGTTAGAGCAGCCCTGAGGCTGGTCTAACTCATGTTGGAAACTCACCAATTCTCTGGCTGAACCTAGGATTACAGGAGGGAAGGCCATAAAGGTAGTGTAAAACCAGGCACAGGTCATACACAGCCAAAGTTTGAGGTCTAATATTAAATTATAGATAAACTTTTGAACACTAAACAAAATGAGACTAGTTTGCATTGTGCTAACAAAAGATAAGTCAGGAGAGATTTTTAGCTTTCTCTCTGAAGTCTGTGAAACACATAGCAATAGCTCAGGAAAAATTAAAATGTAGACAAAGTATATGGCCATGGGCAGATTTTAGAAATTGATTTGCAAGGAAAGGAAGTTTTGAAATTAGGTAATAAGCAGTTCTAGTCAAAGGAGCTTTTTCTATGCACAGTAAAACATTTTTTTCTAGTAGGGTTTGGTTTTCTGGTATTTTATTATTTATTACAATATTTTTATTATAACATATTAGTCTAATGCCTGCTGCCTTATCCCACACACACACACACTGACATTTAAACAAATGGAACACTGGCCGTTATAGGAATATACTTTCCACATACATCATATTGATGAATGAGGTGACACCAACAAATATAAAGGCAATGTAACATTATATATATATAACTAATATATATAACTATATAACTATCTCTATATATAGTTATATAGTTATATATAGTTATCTAAATAACATTTAAAACAACATTTAATTACAGTACCATTATTAAAAAGGAATTTATTTTAATGGATTTTCCCAGCTGGGCTCTTCTTTATCTATATATCCAGAGCACAAACCAAGAAACCTCTGTGCTGATACACTAAATATAATGCATAGTAATATTTTCAAACCATACCAAACTGCACACACAGATTCTTGTCTTCACACACTAAAATCCATTCCCTTATCAGCTACCTACAATATCTGGGTCCATTATTGAAATGTTACTACCTAAATTAGGGCAGCCATTTCTACATTTAAGTGTTCCAGTTGGCACCTAGAACAGGTACATGGATACCTAAGCACTGATTTAGACTGGATCCCTTAGCTTAAGTACTTCAAGTTTGAAATTGGTCTCTTTAGTTGGTTGTGACAAAGTACACATGTGGTGACCCTTCCCTGCAAGCCAGTGTGAAGACAGTTTCACATCAGCTGTCAGGGGAATGCCCTGTATAAGCATATGGTAATATGTTTTCCTTGGCAAGACCAAGTTTTTCAGACACACCTCATGACCTCCTTTTGGGTAGCTAGTTCCTTATGTTGAATTGATTCTCACTCAGCAATGGCATTAAAGGCAAGATTTTCAAAGGCAAAAATAGCGGTCAGGCTCCTAACTTCTATTGACTAGCAATGAGAGTTAGGCACCTTCCTTCCATCTGTGCCTTTGAAAATCTACTCCTAAATGTCATTATTCTTTCAAAAAGGAGATTTTTTTTGCTGTACATTGCACAGGAAAACAGATGTTTAAACAAAATTAGAAAAATTTACAATCACAATGGCTATAATTATTTTAATTAATTTGCCCCAGCTGAATAAACAAAACAGATCAGTTCACTGTTAGACTTGACTTTGGGTTGCTCATCCCCTATGTGAAGGAGTCATAACATAACCAAGATTTCAGTATCTATAATGTCATTCCAACCAAAGATTTGCTAATTAATGCATTGTGGAAGTGTGTGATGTGTACAACAAATATTTACAGATGAAATCATCTCACTCAATAGTATGATATTACAAAGTTAACCAAAAAACTGTTGCATCTTTTATACTCACAAATAAAATTTTTCATCCCATACTGGATTCAAGTTTCCAAAGATAGTTTTAGTTCTCCGTTTGGTTTTGCCAACTTGTACTGTAACGTATGGATCACTTGAGCCTGTTTTATCCTTAGCTTGTAAACCCTGAGCACAAACCACTGCAACAAAAATGAAACAAACGGGTTTTACCTCGCAACTTTCATTGTGAAGGACCACATGCAACAGTGACCAAAAAAGGAGAAAAAACACAGTATAGGGAGTCTTGAAAAGAAAGGTAATAGGAAATCAAGGAGAGTGCTGAAGAGAATATCATTTTAACTTCTGTTATCTGGGGACTTGATGCAGAAATTACTGGGTGTGTTCCATGACCTCTCTTATGCAGAAGGTTAAACTAGATGATCAAAATGACTCCTTTTGCCATAAAATCTATTAATCTAGCTAATGTGCAATAATCTAAAGATTAACTGCAGAGTTTATCTACTATACAGTGTGTATGACACAAAGCAAGTATTTTCTGCAACACTCATCACTGAGATTCCCTTCTAAAGCTGTGGTTTCAATGCACTGTAAGCAATGTAATGTTACAGTCTAACTCAGTGCAAGTCTTATGATTCCCTGCACAGTAGGAAGGGCTTCCAAAATCTGAGAAAGGAGCTTTGCTTGCACTGGCAGAATGTTTGTCATGAATTTTGGAACTAAAAATGGATATCCTTAATGAGCACTTCACCCTATCGTTCCTCCTTGGCATACTTCGGACTAGAACTGTGTGACTGTAAATATTTTCACAATACTATATAGCATACTCAGCCAGTCAAAAGCCTTCAGTAACAATGAGAGACTGCATTCAAGGCAAGTAACTGTAACTGTCATTAGCCATGTATGTTGTAGCCATATTAGTCCCAGGATATTAGAGCGACAAGGTGGGTGAGGTAATCTCTTTTATTGGATCAACTTTTGTTGGTGGAAAAGAAAACAAATTTCAAACTACACAGAATTCTACTTCTGTGTACTCAAAAGCTTGTCTCTTTCACCAACAGAAGTTGGTCCAATAAAAAATATTACCTCACCCACCTTGTCTCTCCATTAGCTGTGTAAACATTTTTCAGAGTTTATGATGGCTAATGTATATATATACTCTGTGGTAAATATAAATACATATCACTCGCTTTTTCCATCATAATTCATAACACTGGAAATCTCTCATTTGAATGCAAAATTGTCAAAACCAGAATAACCTGCAGCTGAAAAACTTGTCATGGCTGCTAACATCAGCAGAGATTTGTTTTATTATTTTGAACACATTGTTTAAAATATCTTGATGGTACCATTTAGTTAACATATCCTGCTGTCAATCACATGGGATAATGAAGCTCACCGTGTGCTCAGAAAAGTGACTGTATAAAAATGGCACTTTCTGAGCCAGCAGATCTGCTCCCTGTGTGTGTTCAGAGTCAAATCTGCTGACTTTTGTGGAAAAAGTAAGTTTTCATTACTGTTCACTCCTGTCAGCCCTATAGAACAACACATCTCTGGGGATTCAACTGGATTTGTTTCTGCCTGGCACTTCATTGTTAGCAGGAGGGGTGCTTTTCAAAGTCACAAATGGCAAGCGGGCACCCAACTTCCATTGACTGTCAATAAAGTCACATGCCAGGGTGCCTTTTCTGCCTGTGGAAAATCTCCCCTGGAATTAACTAAATTCCAATTGCAGGATCACCTGTGTAACCCACTTCTGTCCTCAGTTATACCTGTGCAATTACACTGAACGTAAGAGACTTGCACAGGTACAACTTTTAGAGCATAAAATGAGAGCAATGGGGCTACACAGCAGTCACTGAAGGGAGGATTTGGACTGCAAATCTGAGGGGAGCCTTTGTTTCTGGTGATGATTCATGAGCCACAAAGAATCTCTTGGAATCTCAAATCAGGTTCATTGTTTAGAGCTGGCAGGTAGGGAAAGCAACAGCATTCATCTTCTTACTTGCAAATTGAGTAAATTTGAAGAGGGAATAACTGAAGCATAATGAATGTGGATTTACACAACGCGCCATTTTACAAAGTAATTTTGCAGAGTAGAATCATACTTTAAAGGGCAAATGCTGCTGGCATTCTCTGTAGCATGCAATGAGACCAAACAATGGAAAATCCAAAGCAGACATGATACACAGCTTACTTGAGGTGCTGCTATGCTGCTGCTGATCAGAAGCCACAGGAAGATTCTGAAATACTAGCATGCCTGAGGTGGGTACACTGGAGCATGGCTAGGGGAAAACAGTTAAAAAGAAGAATAGAGGGCAGGATTCCATTCTTATGGAAGGGAGAGAGGACAATGCTAGGTTGTTGAACCTGGGAAAGGGTGTCCAGAGTTCTGTGGCTCAGGACTGAAGCTAAATAATTTCCTTGCAAAGAGGTATACAGTGAATTACACTGTAGTAATACTGTGAATAATGAAACACAACCTCCCAGGTGGGGGTACATGTCTACCCTTCCTACTCCAAATTATTAGTAGCACTTGAGTCTGCCCTCTGCACTGTGCAGGAGAGGAAAGGTGGCTATGTTGTTAATGTACTATGTTTGGAGCTCAGGAGACCTGGATTCTATTTCCAAACCAATTAACCTATTTTGGGTCAGTTTCTCCATGATCGCCATCTGAAGATGGGGATAATAAGTCTCTCTCACCTCACAGAGTGATAGGGCTAAATCCATTAATGCTGTTAGCTCTTTGAGATCCTGAGATAGAAGGTGCTATGCAAGTGTAAAACATTGTTATGGGTTTGTATGGTGCCTAGCAGGATGTAGTGCATGTCCATGAGTGAGAATCTTAGCTGCCACAACAAAAACAATGAATAAGAAAACATTATTCTCATGATATTATTATTGTTGTTGTTACCCTTCCAGAAACATTTAATTTGTATACTGTGAGTCTCTGTATAGTGGATGTGAAAAGCCACAGTTATATGCACAGAGGGCTGTGTTGCAGTTCCAGCAACCCAGCAAAAGCAAGGTATCTAAAAAAGATATCTCTACTTCTCTTCTGGCTCAGCAAGCCTCCTCCTGCATTTCCGCCTAGCTTCTACTTTCTCCTCCCAGCCTGGACCACTTAACCTCTGTCTCTCCCCAGTCCACCTCAGTACTCTCCTGGCTGCCTTTAACCACCCTGGCCTCCTCCCCCGCCCCCAGAATCTGGGGCCTGAATCACAGCCTCTGCAGTCAGAATCTTTCTATTGATTGCAATGGGCTCTGGATCAGGCCCCGGGTCAGGATGTGTCCTGTTCTCTCCAGGCAGCGATGACTAGAGCTTTGCTGTCTTCAGGCAGGTCTCTCAGGCTCCATTCACACATCAGTTCCAAGCAAGGAAAGGAACCATCAAGAAAAGGTGCCTCTCTTTTCCTTTGGGGGTTCTAGTTCTGTGACCTGGCTGCATGAATTAGGGAACATTCATCTAATGGCCCTGATTCTACACCATTAAAGTCCATAGGAGTTTTGCCACTGACACCAGTGAGAGTAGGATCAAGCCCTTAATGGCTAAACTAGTTTTGTACCATCTGGTGCAGTGATTTTTGATTCTACCATCTCATTCTACACTGTGGGTAAAGTATGAATGGATTCGCATATTTCCTCAGTAACACATAAGATAATTTCACATCTCTGTGCTGGCTGTGCAGTTCCACTTAATTCACAGGCATAAACAGTAATAAGGGCATTCCAGTGTCTTACAGCACTATGCATGTGTTTGGATCTTTGATCCACTGAAAAAATACAATATGTGATCACAATACTATTGAAGGTATATTGTGAACTACATTAGAAAAACCCAGCATATTGCATGTAAAGAACATTTATCATATGGGACTAAATTAAGCACAGCAGTTTGCAAATTGATCAATGGGTAAAAAAAATTAATTATACCTGTTTCACTAACACATGCATTAATGCTTAATAGAAAGCAAAACTTTTGTTTTATTTTATTGTATTCACAAGTGAGTGGTGAAAGCTGGAAGGGGTTTTGAAGCTTATCTTCTGATCCGCTATGACAGTACATCAAAATCCTGGAGAGGAAGGCAATGCATAATTCACTTTTAAAATCAGAATATGGATTATTTTTAATGATATTAAAGTTAAATTAAATTAATGTTGAATCTAATCAAATTCAAGGGCATTTAATGTTTCACATCACTAGCTTATAATTCTTTAGACTTGTAGTTAAGCTATTTCATGCACTAGTATCATATGCAAGGAGGTCAGTTTGTGCAACCACTTATTATATTTAAGTTTCCTGTGCTGATATTTGAATTCAGAAACTAAAATATATAAGCAATACATTCCTGAGCTTTAACGCAAAATGGGAATCTTTGTGAGCAGCTGGCCAAATTCAAAGGTTAAGAACAGTTAACAGCAGTTTTGAGCAGATGTGTTGGATGAATATCACTTAACTGGAACACAATCTTACTCAAGCAACAAAAATGGATGGGGACTCTCATACCAAAGGGGTTGGAATTGTTAGCTTCTTAGCATTTCAGTCATTAAAAACACATCAAGGAGATCATCAACTATAACCCTTGCAACTGATCAATATTAGCAAAATCTCAAGCACAGGAGGTGCTGATAGGCGGCAGAACAAATGAAAAAAGGACAGTTAGTTATCTTCTCATCCTAAAATAGATGGAGTTATTTATGTCTGAAGGAAATATACATTTATTTTACTGACACTGTCTACACAGACTACAGGATTTTCCGTGACTATTACTCAAGCTTCCAGTTATTGAACCAACCATTTATAGATACCCCTGAGATAAAATTTAACATGGAATTTCATCTTAGATTCTATGAACACTAACTTGTAGCAATAGGACTGGGGAACAAAAAGCTTCTTTCAACTAGAGAACATTTCAATATGAAAAAAAAATCTCACCTGTGATGGTTATTTTTGCTGACCACTTGGATGTCCCATCCAACACACTCTGTTTTGCTGCCTTTGTGTATTGCACAAAATCTTCTTTGGAAATCTGGAACATTTCCTGGATCACTTCAAATACCTCTGGTCTATTTCTCTCCCTAATCTTCATTCTTTCCTTCATAGCAGTAATAATATTCTGGGTCTTATCTTCTGCACCATGTTTAGAACTCTTCTCTGCAGCTCCTGAGTTTTAAAATAAATGAAGTGATCAATGTATTCAAGGAAACATTGGAGCAAGTGACACATTACATTATCATGTTTGGTTTTCACTTCTATAACCCCTAGCCAATATTAGGTAAAATGCTGGAGTACAGCTCTTCAAATATTACAAACTAGAAGCCAAGGTGCCATCACACAAGAGAAAACACATTTGGGAACTGCTGCACCATCCATTGTGATTTAATTCTCTATACTGAAGGTTAGGATTGTAATTTTACCTGAGACAATACTGATAAGTAGAGTATTTCATATTTTGCAATACTAGGTGATGAATGAGTCTTAAGTGCCCTCTATAACTGAGAAAGAATGTACGTCAAATGACTCAGTGGTAGTGAAGTTGTCTGTCTATATTAGAGTTTTCAGACTCTGACCCTGTCTGAAAGACATTACTCTTTCAGATACTTTAAATGTTACTCTTCCTTTCTGAGCACTTAATATAATAGCATTTATATTTCCTTTTTTTTTTTTTGGTATAGTTTCCTTAGCGAATGAGTAAAATTCTACTTGCTAGGTAGACTGATAAAAGAAACTAGAAGAAATTCCATGCTGAATGGGATACCCTGATTTTCCAGGCACAGACTATTTGGTGTATTACAGTTCACAAATATTATAGCATTGCATGACAATTATAAATTTAAGACAGTCACTGTTTCCCATTACGAATCCCTTTTATCAGAGATCTGATAACTTGACCAAAAAAATATGAACAGTTTCAGATGCTTTCAGGACAACTCAAATGTAAATCCCAGAGTTTGCAGGTACTGTATACACTTGGGGAAATTTCTCTTCATCCCCTCACGACAGAGCATTTCCACAAGACCATATCCAAAAGCCACATAAGCCAGGCATTATAGGCAAAATTCATTCCACCAACACAGAGCCTGAGTGCTTAGAGCCTCAGGGCTGCTCTATCTTGTCCCAGGTAGAACAGTCCCCCCTCCCAAGAGCCAGGACAGGAAGCCCAAACTAGGATCATTGGAGGGAAGCACACTCTGGTCACATCTCCTTACAACTAAGTATGCTGCTGGAAAACTCAGTGCGCCATGAGCAGAAGCGGGGCGAGCTGGTTTCATGTTAACTATGGACTCTCCTGCTGGCTCTTTAAGCCAGCTTACCATCCCCCATGGCCTCTGAAACAGTGGCCAATATCTGGCCCTTGTTGATTAAATTCTGGTTGCAATTGGGTAGATAACTCAGGATATGTAGTTTCTTCCAAGAGTGCACCAATGGGACAATTTAGAGACATTTTGAAAAGAATGCTGCTCTAGGAGAGCAGAGGGAAGGATGGTTTGGGAGGGGATGAGGAGGGGGTACAGAATCTTGAATAAAAAATAAATCAAAGGATTGTTATTAACCATCACACTCAGAAACGATCGGACTCTACTTCATTCTGTTCTCTGCTGTCACAGTAACCAGGTGCCAGCTTCAAAACAGAGAATTGCAATCTTCCCCCAGGATGGGATAGCAAGCTGAAGACATGTCAGTACATGCATATGTCAAAATAGAAGAAACCTCTTTATTACAAGCAGTGAAGGCGCAAGAAAGGTAAGAAACATATTGCTTTGTTTCAACTGTCTGAGACTCCTGGATGGAAACCTAATGATGGACCAGAGGTGTCATGGGGCTAGTTCTGGGAAAGAACCCACTTGTGTCCTATTTAGCTGTCACATAGCACTCGTCCATAACTAGCACAGAAATGTAACATTACAGTAAGCTTTGTTTACATTGCTGCTAGCAAGCCTCAATGTCAAGAAAAGTTGAAGGAAGAAAGTTGAACACTAAAAGCTGAATTGAGGCACAGTTCTCTGATAGGATGGCATGGAGCTGTTCCTCCCAACAGGAGTTCCTAGAGACATTCCATCTCAGGGAGGAGACAGGCTATGTCCTCAAGCTCCCCAGTATGTTGGGACAGAGCTCCCGATGCCATACTCCTTTGCAGGGCGCAGCATCACTGCATATTGTACTTGGGTAACATAGCAGTGTTTTAGGTGTCTGATAACGAATTGGTTTATTTTTCAGCTCAGAGTAGGGTGTGAGGTTGAGGACAAGGAAGGAAACATAGCCTGAGGAGGGCATGGGAAAGTGGGGGGCGTGGCATTTCAAACTCTATAGGGCACATCCGTGAGCAGAACACCACCAGAAACAGGTGGTCAATGCTATGTTAAAAATGATAGCAGCAGAGAAGTGAAGTAGCTGGGATCACTGAGAAGGATGCACCACAGGTGTGCATGCCATATGGAGACTGTCAAGAACGGCAAGATGACAGAGCAATACAAAGAAGATTTTCTAACCAGTGAAACAGTGATGTGATAGACACATCACTTGTTTTCATGACAGGTCCTGTGGGAATAGATGCTACTGATTGTTGATTCATATTATTGAATACTGTGGACCAAATTCTGCAGTTACTCACTCCTTATTCAGGCAAGACTAGCTTTGATTCCAGTGGGAGATTTGCCTGAGTTAGAATGATAGGATTGGACCCTAGCTATGTATTTCTCCACTCACATCTATCCCAGTGTATATTTATTTATTTAAAATGTTGCTTTCTGCGCTCTCCACCTGAGATACATGCTTTTTTTTTTTCTCATGAGGGTCCCAGGAGGGAGTAACTCTCATAACCTTACAACAGCAGACTTCAGTACAACACAGGCAGCATAATGTAGAACACTCGGTCTAATGCTGCTGGCAAAGTGAGTTGCTATTTCAGGTACATTTATACTGACATGGCTGCTTAAAATAAAGGATTAAAAGTTTCTCAAAACCAGAAAATGTGGGTGCCTGTTTAATGAAGCAAGTAATTTATTCAGGCTTTTTATAGCCACAGTCCACAAACCTCTCCTCCATAGCTGGTTTTAGCTCTAGGCACTTTGAAATTCATACACTGGTTGGAGCAAAGGGAATGGTTACAGTCTGCATTGGATAAAGGAAAACAATGAATATTGAGGGAGCCAAATTATGAGCACATTTATAAAATGTAGCAAATAAGTGTCTATTTTGTATAGAGCTCTATCATACAGCTGTGTGCGTTTCTCTCAAAAGCCACCTAACCCTGGCTCTATGCCAGCTGGGGAGACTTGCTGCAAGAAAAAAAGATTGAGTGCTTTACTAAAAGTATACTGGAAGCCCTTACAATTGTGCCATTTTTGCCTGAGTTAAATAGATGAGGTTACGTTATAATACACTATACAATCTCAAACATAATTAGTATAAGAAAAACGTATAGAACATTGCAAATAAAGATGTCACATTATTTAGTTACCTAAGACACTAGGATAGGTTGTAAGAATAATCACTATATGCAAATATTGTTAGAAATATATTTCACATAACAAACAAAGAGCCAGATCATTAGCCATGATAAGGCAGCTTTGTATGGTGAATACCAAAGTCAATTCTTTGTAGCTGGTTTTGTTTGTTTTTTCTCTTTCTGATCTTTGGTGATCAGGTCTTCTGGAATCTAAATTGGCCTTCTGCCATAAGGAACTCTTTCAGTATTTACTGTAACTGAGGGAAGAGAATCATCAGGACTATTAGCAGCTGTGGATCACTTTTACATTTCCAAACACTGTGCAAACATTATCTAACTAGCCTTCCTCACACAATTCCTGAGGGGATACATGGAGGTACTGAAGGTATTATTATTCCCTTTTTACACTGGGTGAAACTAAAACACAGTGAGGTTAAGTGACTTGCTCTGCAATTAGAATTTGGGAGTTCCAGCTCTGTGCTTAATCTGCTGCAGTATAATTTCTTTTCCATTATGCCATCAAGCACTACTATTTTGTTTTGATGGCATTTTTCTTTAAAGCTCTCTCAGGTTGTCATGACTCAAAAAGCAGCTATCTGTCCAACAGCATTGAACAGGTTTTCTATCAGCATGGGGACTTCATTGGAATCTTATAGAATCTTTTGAGCTAATCATCTTCTATTTTCTTTTTTTATTATTTATATTATGCCTGAAAGATGCTAGGCACTTTACAGAGCAGCAAAGACACAGATATATTTATGGCCATATGGGAGCCATGGCTTGATCCACGCACAAGATTGGAAAGGCAATGGCTGAGGTGAGAGTGGAATGCCAGAGCCTGAATTCCACGGGTATGTGACACAGTAGCATAATCTTCTATGGCTTCTATATCTTGAGAATCCCAGAGAATCTCTCTACCTGGTACTGACAAATACGTCGTTTTTGAATGATGAAGACAAATTCCAGTGAGCAAAGATTTCAAACTGAAAAAGTAGACATGTTTAGAAAAAAAATCCTTACGCACACAAAGGTTAAGTGCCAATACAAAACAA
Organism: Chelydra serpentina; assembly: GCA_037349315.1. NCBI lineage: Eukaryota > Metazoa > Chordata > Testudines > Chelydridae > Chelydra > Chelydra serpentina. The sequence goes on from JBAIAC010000033.1 coordinate 15,504,086, forward strand.
ATACCAGCTGGAGAGACCTCAAGTGATTTCCGATTGTATAGGGGAGGTGAAAGATGACTGTTGAAATACTTCGACAATGTGATAAATACAGTAACTTTGACCTTACATGCCTTTTTGCTAGACATCAAAAAAGCAACATGCTTCATTTTCCATCATTGCCTTTCATTAATAAGTACAGACTGAGGAAATCATTATGCTGTAATAATAAATCATGAATATATTCAATGTGGCAGTAGTGGGTCACTGTTGAAACTCATGCTTATTTTCCAGGCGATCCAGATAAAATTGGAAATATGCATTAACTAACACAAGTTACAATTGCCAAACTGTATTGCATAATTTAATGAAACTATTGTTAAATCCTGTGATACTGCCAATCCATCAACAGCCCTGTCCGTGCATTATTGATTTGAGTCATTTAGAAAAAACATTGGCCTATATTGTACAATACAATTAACAAAACCTTCTTACCCAAGGACTGATCCAAACAATGTGACAGAGATCAATTCTGACTTAATACCATACCTACTTCTGAAAGCAGTATCTTGGTGAAGATGAGCGGCTTAATGAATAGAGCACTGATTTTATTGTTTAATCTCAGTCTAGGACAGGGGCGGGCAAACTACAGTCAGCGGGCCACATCCAGCCCGCAGGCCCATCCTGCCTGGCCCCTGAGATCCAGGCTAGGGAGGCTAGCCCCTCTCCTGCTGTTCCCTCTCCACTGGAGCTACGCCACCACACGGGCAGTGCTCTGGGGGGCGGGGCTGCGCGCTCCGACCGGGCCGTGCGGCTGCCAGACATGCTCTGAGTGGCGTGGTAAGGTGGCTGGGGCTGGGGGGTTGGATAAGGGGCAGAGGGTCCCAGGGGGCAGTCAGGGGACAGGGAACGGGGGCAGGGGGGTTGGATAAGCATGGGAGTTCTGGGGGGCCTGTCAGGGGGCGGGGATGTGGATAAGGGTTGGGACAGACAGGGAACAGAGGGGTTGGATAGGGAGTAGGGTCCTGGGCGGTGATTAGGGTCATAGGGGGTCTCGGGAGGGGGCGGTCAGGGGACAAGGAGCGGGGGGGCTAGATGGGTTGGGGATTCTGAGGGTGGCAATTAGGGGGCGGGAAGTGGGAGGGGGCAGATGGGGGTGGGGGCCAGGTTGTTTGGGGAGGCACAGCCTTCCCTACCTGGCCCTCCATACAGTTTTGCAACCCCGATGTGGCCCTGGGGCCAAAAAGTTTGCCCACCCCTGGTCTAGGACCACCTTGTAATACTGACCCAACTGATCTTGTTATCTGAACTCACTTCTAGTGGACAGCAATCTTCACTTAAAATGAAATTGCAGCTGCTTGAAAGGCAATCCATCATCACAATCACTAGATTGCTAGCCAGACACATTGTCTGGCAGGGTGTTAAAGAGAGACAATGGGCCAGGTTCCCAGACTATGTACATGGGTGTGGCTCCACTGAGGTCAAATCAGCTGAGGCTCTGGCCTTTCCTTTTTTAATACTGCTAATTGCAGCCTTCTCTCTCTCTCTCTCTCTCTCACAAACACACATGGGCAAAAAACAGCATGGAATTTTCACTGAATTCAGAAAGATATTTAAAATTTTCTTTGCTGGCTGATTCCATGTCAGTAATGAAACTTTAAAATTTCTTTTCAACCTAAAAGACATATTGTGTAAGGACCTAATTTTCAAATACATAAAGGTGGCATAGTAGAATCCAAAGCCTCCATTTGAGTACTCAGATCTACACATGGGCAGCCAAAATTGATATTTGGGGACTTAAAGCACCCAAAAGTGTGATCTGGGGGCCCAAAAACATCAAAGACAGGATCCCTTATGTGGATTTAATTTTTATATCTATAGCTTACATTGTAGATGTTTACTTGATCAAAACAGCTGTGCCATGCCTAGGAGAGGAAGCAGAGAAACCAAAGAGGAACATCCTTTACCTTAGATGTGTGTGCCCATTTTAGGTTTGTAATTTTGCCAACTGCTCAGATAGCATGGTGATATGTGTGGCATAAGTATCAACTGAACATTAGGTCCCAGGATGATGCTGTGGCAAATCAACAACAACAAAAAAACTCACTAGCATGATCCTTGGATGTGTCAAGCAGGAGTGGGTAAGTGTTATTACCTCTGTATATATGGCACCGGTGAGACCCGTGTTGGAATACCATGTCCAGCTTTCGCATCCACACATTTCAAAAGATGCTGGAAAACTGGAGAGGATTTAGCAAAGAGCTGCAAGAATGATTTGTGGTCTGAAAAACATGCATTCCAATAACAATGGGAGACTAAAGGAGCTCACTCTAATTAGCTATTAAAAAGGTTAAGAGGCATCTTGATCAGGGTTCACACCTACTTGCATAGGGAGAAGATTTCTGATAGTAGAGGGCTCTTTAATATAGCAGACAAAGGCACAACAAGAGAAAATGGCTGGAAATTGAAGTCAGTAAAGCTTAGAGGGAAAAGATAGTGATGGTAATTAACTATTGGAACAGCATACCGATTCTCCATTGAAAGTCAATGGGATTTGAGCTCTTAAGTCACTTAGGTGCGCTTGGAAATGCTACACTGTATGGCCTGTATTGTATATCACAGAAGGTGGTGCCTTCTGACCTTAAAATCTATTAAATAAAAGGACAGATTGACAGGGTATGTAAAAAAACAAATCCAGACTATTATTATATCTACAGTCTAATTCTAGAAGTTTGTACCATGTGTAAATGTTAAAAACAAGTATACCAAATGTTTGTGCATATGTAGTTGTGGTGTTAACATTTGTTATAGAGCAATTATGCCTAAAAGTCAAGCCAAAAATTATTTTTGAACCTTTACATTCAAATTAAATTTCAAATGTAAACAATTATTAAACTGAGAAACATAAAGTATTAGATTTCAGTAGATCCACAGTAGGGATGTATTTGGCCCACTAACAACTACAGGTAACAGTCCAGATTCAGGGGTGAGATCTGAAGTGGTTCATGTTGATAAATGAGTGTAAAATAGCAGAACGGAGTCTAAAGGAATCTAGAGGTTGTATGTGCAGAGGCACTTCAATAGAAGTATCTACTAGGTAAAACCACCAGCAGCTGGGTATAAGAAAGTGTAAGTTTAAGTAGGAACCTGCCACCTCCACCCTCACACACACACATACACAGGGCTCAATACTACTAGATACTGATAACTCAGACCATGATACAGAAGAAGTATTTAAACATATGCTTAACTTCAAGCACACAAATAGCCTAATTGACTGCAATTTCCTACCATGTACAGTGACAGCAAATTTGTTTAGTTCTTAAGTAGCTTCTCAAGGAAAAGTCTCTGTGACCTCTCTCCTTACCAAGTTCTCTCTGTGGTACGGTGGTTCAAGTGGGTAAAAACTGCAGGAGGATGATTACCCTCAATATTTGGGGACAATAGTTGGGTCAGTATTACAAGATGGTCCTAGATCCCTCTTTACACTCTCTGAATTTAATTTGCAGGCAATTAGGAAGAAAGAGCTTCTTTGAACTAAACTATGACTCTCTCAAACAGCAGAAAGTCACTTTTGACAGCTTCTCCAAGGCACCTCAGCCAGCCCCCAATTGCCAGTGTACTGATTGCTATATGCCTGGGAACAAATGGACTCAAGCATTTCTTTTTCCATTAGAAATGGGCCCAAGACAGAAAGTTCTTTGAGTTCACTGAAAATTAGGGATGTCTGAATTTGAGGTATCACTGCATAATATTATTATTATTCTATCCAGTGCTGTCACTGCACATAGTGCTGTAGAATAGGTGAGCATGCCAAAGAAATTAAGGTCCGTGTCACATTGAGCTTCCAGGTCAAAACTGAGTCCTCGCAGTATAATTCAGAACAGGTACAGAATGGCCAGAGTGGTCATGACTGTTGGGATGCTTTATGGAAGAGAGAGATTATTAGAAGACATTTGGTAAAAGAGGAGGAGGGAACATGACTAACAATAACAGACATTCTTCCAGCAAAAAGGGGTGTAATGAAAGGCACAAAGTCAGGAGTACGGTGCATGCAGCCATTTGATCTATAATGCCCTCTGAAATATTTCACTTCAATTAATGTTAAACGGAAATGTTCTGAATATGCATTCTCTCAGATAAAGGAGTGAACCTTTCACTCTGCAATGATATTTTTTCTTATACAAGCTAAAAATGCTTCTAAACTTTTAGATCATGTTGCCCCTGCCTTCCTAGATCTGCATGTAGAAGATTTCCCCCTTCCAATGCAAAAAAAGGGTACAGCCATCCACCAGTGACATCCCTTCCTCCTGGACCAGGAGTCAGACTCTACCCAAGGTCCAAGATCCATGCATAGTATTTGTAGGAGATGGATATTGTTCCCACTACTCTTTTTGTGCAGTCCTCTCGGTGCCACAGAAGTGGGTGGAGATTCTAGAAGCAGCAGTAGATGGGAAAAGCCCTGGAAGCACAGCTCCAAACTCAGTGGTACAAGATTCCCTGAAGCAGATGCAGATGGGACAGGCCTCTATTAGACCTGCCAAGATCCACATGGATCTCCCAAGATCTGTCAGTTCTTGTTCTAGTACCCCAGCCCATTCTATCAGGAGGCGAACCCCATGCCCCTGATAGACCAATCTAGGGAAAATTCCATGACGGGCACTTTGTGGAGTTTGCCTATTGCTGGCCCTCTCCTTTGGGCTTTTCTGTGGGAGGGTGCGATCTGGATCCAATACTAATAAAAATGGAAAAAGAGGCAAGCTAAAATTTTAAGTATGGCAGCTCACTGTTGCTTGGTTCTTGCATTGAGGGTAATAAGCAGTTAGTCAACAAATTACTTGCACATATTCTGTTGCCAGCAGCATTACAACCTGACAGCAACTTTATTTCATTTTTATGCTTGAAAGTATAAGCCAAGTAATTCCCAATAGACCTACTACACCAAATCACTACACAGAAGTGAAAGAGATCAATGGTCGGATACACAATGAATTATTTTTAGATGGAGTCTTAAAATGTTGCTGGAATCAAATATGTCAATTGGTCAAATGAGAGTAGACAGGATCTGACACTTGCTATATATTAAAGAGTATACACTCCTCTTACTCAGGGCATGTACTCCCCAGGAAACAGAAGTTCTGCACACTTGTTAAAAGACTTATTTGTTAGCATCCTGTTTACATTAAACATGGCTGAAACTTGAAACCATGCCAGCAGCAACCCTAGTCTACACCATAATGCATAGTTTTATAACATGACTTTCAGCACAAATGAACAAACCTTCTTTTCATACTGTTTAATTACAGTATACTAGCAATACAGGTGTCAAACAAGGTTGCTACTAGCTCAGTTTCAACCCTAATGTGGAACCAAGGTTAGGCACTGTTTGATTTGCAAATTCTCCATTGTGCTATGGCCCCTTTGAATCTGTGCATCTGGTCCGCTGGCAATTCCTCCTGTGTAATGGGAATCCTTGGGTGTCGTAAAGCTGGAAAATGGCTCTATGCCATCCAGCATCATAACCCATGGCATAGAGAGTATGGTTAGGAGAGAGAGGGTGTATCTGGAACATCAATATACTCTGGCTATACCTAGCTGCTATAATGGTCCCTCAAGGACATGATGGCCACGCATAAGATAGAGCCATCCTAGGCTGCTAGAACCTATACTGGGGGCCAAAAAAGTCTCTTTTCAGCCCCAGAATTTACAAGTCACAAAGGTGGCAGGTTCTGATTCCCTACTGCCTTGCATTGCACAAAGGGTATATAACACTACCAAATTTGGTATGATCTAAAAATGTTCCCAAGTTAGTTTTTGGGAGGGATGCTCAGGGTGGCCAGAGTCAATTGGGCCATAAAGGGGACTACAGAGGGTAGCAAAGTTCACTTCAGCGACGAAGGAAGGTTAGTCACTAGGCACAGAGGCATAAGGTATAGTCCCTTACTATGCTTGTAAATATGGAGCGCATCTACCTGATATGGGATCAGCAGCTTTTCTATCAGCTATCTGAAGATGGCTTATCACTTGGCAGAGGATTATCCACATTAATTTTTAGTATTCCTGATGGCAGGAATCCAATGTGGTAACAGTGCATTAGTGGGAGACCTTTGGCTAGGTCTACACTAACTCCCCCTGTCGAACTAAGATACGCAACTTCAGCTACGTTAATAACGTAGCTGAAGTCGAAGTCTCTTAGTTCGAACTTACCTGTGGTCCACACGCGGCGCGCAGGCTCCCCCATCGACGCCGCCTGCTCCGTTCGCAGAGCAGGATTACCGGCGTCGACGGGGGAGCACTTCCTGGTTCGATTTATCGCGTCTAGACAAGACGCGATAAATCGAACCCAGAAGATCGATTGGACTCCTCCGACGCGACGGGTAAGTATAGACGTACCCTTTGATTCATCCCAATCCCAAACACAGGGCAGGGGGTTACCAAAACCAGAATCTGCGAGGAGGATTGTAACAAGGGGTTGAGCTTTAAATGCCAATGAAATTTCCCTTTGTGTTATTAATGAGTTTCATCACAGTCAAACAAGGTAAATTACTAAGAGGTTGAGTGGATTGAGGGGGAAAAGAAAGAAAATTCCCAATTGGATGCAGCATTTCCTTATCTCTTAAATGCTGCTGATAACACTCTTTTGCCTTATTTTAGAGGGAGAAAACAGTACTGAAACCATTAGATTACAAGCTATTTCCATAAACAGATCATTATAAATAAATATTTGTTTAAAAAATGAATGTATTTGTTGCAGGATTTGCTACGATGATTAGCATTTTGTAATTAAGAGAGGCAACAATGCCACATAATAGACAAGAGGGAAAGGGGGTTGAAAAGTACTTGTGTACTATTGTCCTGTCTAATATTTTCCCCTTAAATAGATGCAGTATGCTCTTTTAAAGAGATACTTTTTACTGCATTATTTTGTTTTTGCTGCTTCTTTTTGGGGTTCTTTCCCCTGAGACACTGAGGCAGAGAGTTAACCACTATTTCAAAGAGGTTTGCAATTTTAATTGCACTCTGTACTTTTGCAGATACATTTGATGGAAAATGCACTTAACGGGTATGTAATGTTTATTGTATCAGGCCACATGTATTCATTAAAATTCCCTTATTACAACCACTCCAAACAGCAGATTTCTCAATGGGAGAACTCCATCATTTTTGCAGCTGGCACATGCATATTTATTTATTACTCTTGGGGTACAATTGAAAGCAACAAAACATAAAGGCCCTAAAATTGAGATACTCCCCAAAATGCATTCACAGGAAACTTTCAAATGAAGTTTTTTAGTAGTGATTCACAAATAAACCTGGACTTTGAATGAAAGAAACATGTAAGAAATGTTGACATTAAAGACTCGTATTTTCCCCTTTCTAATAGATTATGGGTAGCACTGAATAACATATACCTATTTATAACATTGAAATATAAAATGAAAAATTGTTAATGGTATGATTAAGATAGCTATATTTTTAATTATTTGTAATTATGTATAGTAAATGAGCACAGATGAGGTAACACGTAGGCCAAGTACTTTCTGGCATAAGTGTGCTTTTCCCAGTTCTTCTTCTACATAGCATTCCTAATCTTCTTAAAATGTTATTGTTGACAGAACAAAGGTAACATGTCATGCTGAAAGATGTAAGTAAAAGATACACAAACATGTAATGATAACCCCCCCTCCCCCTTTTTCTGGGAAAAGCCAGGGCAGGGTGACACAAAACCATGACCCAGAAACTTCAAAGCCATAAGGAAAAATGCAGAAGTTGGGTAACTGAAGCTTGCGCATGTGTAATGTACGGGTTAATGCACTAAAAGCCAATTAGATAAAGATTAAGTAATCTGTAATGTAGAAATGTAGAAAAAAACCTAAGTGAACATGTGCCTTTAACTGGAGAAACACCAGACCAGAAACTGAAGAATGGGATGGAAGGACCAGATCTAGGGTCAAAGAAGATGATGACTATCATAGAAGATGGAAGAACTTGCTCCTGCCCCGAACGTAGTAACAGGGGACCATTTACCAAATCTGTCTTGTCTGTTATTTTCTGTCTGGCATAAATGTACCTCCAGACACTATAAGTGACAATAATTCTGTCTGAAATTGTATAAAGGCGAAAATTGATTAAGCCTTAATTGGGTGGACTTGTGACTCAGTTCCCCAATTTTTAATTCCAGGGACTACGATTAACATATTTTCACTGTAGCTACTCAGGGAGAATTTTAATGAGGGAATGCGATTGCAGACAGTACATTACTGTGGCTGTAATCACTAGCAGCAGCATTTTCATTTTTATCTTTGTTCTGACGTTTTCCTATATTTTGAATGAAACAAAATGAACAAGGCATTATGTCACATAATTTCAATTGGTTTTGGTGAGATTGTTTGCAAGAGAAAGTCGACAATATATTGGTGTCATAAGACATTATTTGTAACTGAACGGCACAGGATCAGCAGAAGCAACTGACTAAATTATTCAAATGACCAAACCAAATTAACAACAGGTGCTTCCTAGATGGCTGGCCAGATCCCCAGCTGGTGTAAATCAGCATAGTTCTACTGACTTCACCAACTGAGGATCTGGCCCTTCATTTCAATGGGCGTCTGTTAGCATATATAGTATGTCAAAAGGCATGAAGCATTGTAAAAAATCAGCTGTCACCAAATACTCACTCTGCAAACAGTCAGCATTTAGGAGGTCTTGGCACTTCTCGTGACATTTGACACCACATTCAGTGCATCTCATGCCTTGCCTGGCTATGCCCCAAAGGAGACCTTCACATTCGTAACAGTATGTGGGAGTTGTAGCTGTCCACACTTCGAAGTTATGAGGAGTGGTTGATGACATTGGATAGATTAAAGCCTGCAATGTCTTTTTGAAAACATGCATTTTCTGTTGGGTGGAATGGGGGGAAAAATCAATAAAAGGCATCTTAGATTTCAATGTTCTTTCACATGAGTGAACTACAGTTAAAATGTATTTTATGAACATCACAACTTTAAAAATATCAGATTATAAATCAAATTACACATTCCTCAGCAAAATACTCATTTACTCATGTCACCTTGTACTTTGAAGAGCAGGTTTCCTGGATGACCTAATTTAACTGATTACATTAACAGCAGCATTAAGATGTATTCGATCAGTCAATTATATTTTCAACACAGAGTCCAGTATAATTCATGTTTTCATCTTGATGGCAGAAATGCAAAAATTCATTAGCATTACATTTGCAGATCCATTTTTTTAAGCAATTACCTTAAATATAGGGCTCCTGAATATTTATATGCTTCCTAAAGGAATTTGTCTGACTATATACACTGCATGGAATGTATCTCTATTATGTAGAAAGTGCCTTCTCTTAAATCTCATTCTGTATTGTCTCCCCGCAGGGTTGAAGCAGGCAACTTTCATGAGTTCCATTTTTGGCGGTTTTCCCACAGTACTGAATCTAATACTTTTCCTTTATGCGTCAAGACTCTCTTTTTCTCAGAAGTAGGAGTGGGTCCAAATCAAACCCCCGAACTGAACACTCAGATCTTGGGCAGCTTTGGATCAGGATGCAAATTTTGCTGCTCATGACCACCTCTGAACAAAAATGATCAACTATACACTAATTAGCACGGCAAACAAGCTGAATTGCAGCTCATTAGTGCCAAAAGCCAGTTGAACACTGACAAACTAGCCCCTGTAGGATTGCATATAAAACAAGGGCATAAAACCCTATAGGTTTCCATATAAAACATCCCCTACTATTAAGTTTACTTAGCTTTGTATGTTAACAGCTGCTCTGCCAAGTACTGAGTGCTCCCAAGCCCCACTGATTTCAATGGAAGTAGAGGCAATTCAGCAGCTCTCAGGTGATGCTCAGCACCATAAAGGATCATGCCCCAACTTTGTTTCTCTGATTAAATGCAGATGGCTGACAGCATCATATTAAGAATTATAGTCTTGTCTGCTTCTAAGTAAGTGAAATAAATGTACTGTGAAGGAGGAGCAGTCATCTCGGAGACAACACGGGGGGAAGCTAGATATTTCGAAGAGTTGGTAAACACAGGCAAATGAGGCACCAAGTTATCTTGCTGGTTTGCTTTATGAAAAACAGAGAGTGAGAGAGAGAGAGAGAGTTGAGGGTGTGGAAGTGGGACAAGATAGGAATCTATGGCTGGAAGGAAGGGGAAATAGCCATTTTAATATTAAAGCCAGGTATTAAATGTGGCTCAAAGAAGAGATCAGGAGGATTGGAACTGAAGCTTTTTTCATTTCACCATGTGAATGTAAGTTTTTGTTGATGCTTTCACATCTTTAATGCTACTTACTGCCATCTGCTCTCTGATAAGTGTACTCTGTAAGTGAGGGGTATTAACATTTCGAATGAGGCAAGAAGGGAAGATATTTTTGTTTATGTGGCTGGATATATATTTTCCCCATAACACTTGGAATATTTTGACAATAATAAACAGTCCCACATTTTCTGGAGCACATTTCTAGACTGCTAGCCTAGTATCACTGCTACACAATCAGTGTCATCACACGATGGCTCTCTACTGCAGCAGAAAAACCATCACCAGGTGGGGGCCAGTTAAAATTCATGAGCTGACTAACTCATAAGCTTAGGCATATGTTTTCTAGCTCTCTCTCTCTCTCTCTCTCTCTCTCTATATATATATATATATATACACACACATATACACACGATTATTGGCTGATGAAGTCTCACCCCCCTGGTGAATCTTACAGCAGGGCTATAATTCTGTATTAAATTCTTTGGGTCAGATCCTCAGCTGGCATAAATCAGCCTAGCTTCATTGACATCAAGGTAGCTGTGCCGATTTATAGCAGCTATGGCGGCAAGGTTAATTACAAAACCAAACACCTAATTACTTGAACAGAATAATGAGCTATGCCAGAAAAACTGCAAGAAGCCCTCTTGCCCCCTCTTCATGTACCTCTGTTCCATGCTCTCCAATGCACCATGTGCAAGCTTCTCATCATTATGGATGCTCTTCAACATAGAGCCTTACTCTGCCTTTCAAAAATCTAATTTTTCATTGTGACGTTGAGCTCCCATTTGCCAATGAAACCATCCTTGACGGCCCACTTTTTCCCATAAAAACCTTTGCGCTTCCTCCGTTATGCTTGGACAAAACTCCCCATCCACATTTGAAAAGACATCACCTATCTTTTTAAAAGTCTCTTAAAAACCTATGTGATGGCTACGAGTCACTGGTGTCTGGTATTGGTAGGGCAGGCAAGCAGCTGTGGCCATTGAGTCTGTTGTTTTGACTAATTTATGCCATCACACCCATCTCTACTGTAACTTTGATCTCCTCTTCCCTCCCCTTCTTTCCTGCCACATATTGTCTAAAGTCTTGACTGAAAGTTTTCTGGATCCAGGACTGTTTTTGTGATAGTTATTTGTACATCGTCAAATAGGATGGGGCCCTAGTCCCTGTAAGTGGATCTTGAATTGTTACCATGATAGAAATATCAGTAATAATAAATGGTGCTGATTAGCTGAGACTATGGAAACTTAAGTAAACTTAAATTTAAGTAACCAAAAGTTGCTTGTTACATCCGCATGATAATTGGTACAATGCGCAGCCTAGCTGTGCAAAATAGGGCAGAAATTCTACTCTAGTTTACACCGATATGATCCAAGTAACTTTGAGACTCTTAGAAGACTATGGAATCTGAACTATAGTAACTGAAGACTGAAAACAATTTGAGCGAATAGCTGTGACTGAAAACAATGGGATGATGCCCTGATGAGACAGTGCAACTCAGCCACGGAAGTGGCTCTACATAATTTTTCTACACCTCCCATACCAGGAGCTGCCTGGGTAAGGTCTTTTCCCAGTTGGTAATTCTTTTAAAGCTTCTCTAACTTGCACTGGTAGATAGATAACAACTAGGAGCTCCTCTGCTACCCATGATCTAAAGCACATGTTCCATTCCGTCCCCTTTTCCAATGCCCAGAATGCCCCCTTCACAGCTTACCTGGTACAGAGGCTAAAAAGAAAACCTCAAAAACATCTCAAACTGAATTTATACAGTATGTTGATTAATCACAGTTCACAGAAAAGACGGTGTCTTTGAAGATTCCTTTGCAGACTTATTGCTATAATGCATATCATCTAATTAGTCAAGTCAGTGCAAATCCTGCCATGTCTTTCACCCTATTCAATTCCATTGATTTCAACAGGATATATTTCATTTGTAAGATCTGGACCATTACATTGTGTAAAGAAATCAAAATAAACTGTAGTCGTCCTTGAAAGAAACACATTTTATATAATCCTTTTGCTTTGTGGTAAATAACACAGAAGCCAAATAATCCATGTTTTCTTTTTTTGTTATTTAGCACCAGGCTATTATGGGAAACTCAAAGACAAAGAAATATTTTGTCTGAATAACTGGTTTACAAGTTGTGTCTTTGAAATAAAAACTTATTTTACTCATATTTATTAAAGGACAGTATAATATTACTAGGGCTGTCGATTAATCACAGTTAACTCACACAATTAACTCAAAAAATTAAACGCTATTTAAAAATTAATCAAGTATCAGAGCTTTTCCACTGCTTGCATCCGAAGAAGTGGGTATTCACCCACGAAAGCTTATGCTTCAATACCTCTGTTAGTTTATAAGGTGCCACAGGACCCTTTGTTGCTTCTAAAAATTAATCGTGATCAATCGCAGTTTTAATCACACTGCTAAACAATAAAATACCAATTGAAATTTATTAAATATTTTTGGGTGTTTTTCTACATTTTCAAATATATTGATTTCAATTACAACAGAGAATACAAAGTGTACAGTGCTCGTTTTATATTATTTTTTATTCCAAATATTTGCACTGTGAAAGTGATAAACAAAAGAAATAGTATTTTTCAATTCACCTCATACAAGTACTGTAGTGCGATCTCTTTATCATGAAAGTGCAACTTACAAATGTAGAATTATGTACAAAAAGTAACTGCACTTAAAAATAATACAATGTAAAGCTTTACATCTTACAAGTCCACTCAGTCCTACTTCTTGTTCAGCCAATAGCTCAGACAAACAAGTTTGTTTACATTTACGGGACATAATGCTGCCCACCTCTTGTTTATTTGAAAATGTAGAAAACATCCACAAATATTTAAATAAATGGTATTCTATTGTTTAACAGTGCGATTAATCGCATGATTAATCGCAATAAATTTTTTTAATTACAATTAATTTTTTAATCGCTTGACAGCCCTATATTACAAATGATATTTGTGTATATATGTTTGGTAAGAACAGTCTCTTGTTAAACAATAACAAAAATTCAATGGATTCTGTGTTATATAACATGTAGCAAAAGGATAATTTTATATATCTTATTATCCGATCCTCAGAATGCTTTCATTCGTAACAGTATTCTCTCCTGATCTATTGTGTATATTTATAGCGCTCCAATCACAGCAATATCTAGGGACTGTTAATGCAGAGCAAAATCCTCCAATACTGAAAAATTATCCACTTATTCTCCTTAGACAATTTGAGATAATTTCACTCAAGCATTATGTCGCATGCTTTTTGAACTTTCCATTCCTTTTTAAAAAAGGACAAAAAACAAATAATTATGCTTCCAATTAGCAGTATTTTGAGCACCAGTGACATACCACAAACCTACAGTGTCATGGCTCTGATTCAGCAAATCAGTTAACTTTATGCTTTAACTTTAAGCACACAATTAAGTCTCAGTGACGTTAACATTAAGAACATGCTTAAGTGCTCTGCTGAATCAGGGCCTTAGACTACACATATTGACTATGTATTATAATTATGTCCCACTGTAGCACGTGCATGGGGCAGCGATCCTTATACAGTCTATCCCAAGAGTTTAATTTATGGGAGGTAGGTGGCAATTTATTCTGGGTGGAAATCATCAGCTGAAAGTTGGACATCGGAATTTACTGGATCAAACCAGTTGTCCAGCCAGCCCAGTATCCTGCCTCAAACAGTGGTCAGTACCAGACACCCCAGAAGTAGTTGTAAAACACCCTATAGTGGGATAACCTGCTCATAAGGAAAGCTTTTTCCTAACTCCTGTCAACTAATGGCTGTCTCGTTTGCTAAAGATTGAGGGTTTACATCCATTACCTTTCAGGCTGTCTATAACTGGATGTTCCCACTATTCATGTAATGTCTGTTCCTTGTTTCAATCCTGCTGAGCGCTTGGTCTCAATGATACTGTGGCAGTGAGTTCCACTGGTTACTTATACATTGGGTAAAACAGTATATCTTTGTATCAAGTTTTAAATTTGTTGCCTTTCAATTTTATTGTATGTCCTCCCTGTGTGCCCAGTTTGCCTTCTCTATACCATTCTTTATATAACCGTTGTATAACAGGCTCCCCTTATTCCTCACCTTCCTAAAACTATCAGACTTAATCTTTACATTCTCTCATCATGTAGATGTCTTCCTATGCTTGTAATCATGTTTGTTGTCTGTTTTCAGACTTCTATTTCTGGTACACGTTGTTTGATATGGACTGACTTGAACTGAAAACAGTTATCAAGCTCAAGGCATATAACAGCCTTATAATATATGCAGTATTATTTTCCATCCTATTCTTTATGCATCCTAACACTGTATTAACTTTTCCGACTGTCGACACTTATGGAGCAGACATTTTCATTGAAAGGACTCCCACTTTTTCCCCCTGAGCAGTTACAGTTAATTCAGAATCGAACAGTGTGGTTAAAATTAGTCCTTCCAGTCTGCATTATCGTGCATTTGTCAACAATAAATATGTCAGCTCTAGAACCTGCTCCCTCTTACAGTTCTCTAGAGGGAGAGTCTGGTCGCGTCAAAACCAAAACAAAATAAAACAGAAAGTGGTGCAAATGAATTTGTTGAATCTGCCTGCCTCTCTCTCGCCACCTTCCCCCCCCCCCCCCTTTTTTTCTGATTTGAGTCAATGGCTGAATGGATATTGATTGTCACAGGAGTTGGTAATGATTAGAAATTGTCTTTTTGTAGGCATTTGTTAGTAATACATATGGATTGCTTTTAAATTTTGTAAATGTGGCCAGCTATTTTCATAGTAATATGAAATAAATAACAGAAAAACATGTATATTTTGTACTAGCTGTGTGATGTACTTTGGTCTATATAAATTATATTTTTCTGTGCCTGTCGTTTTTTTATGATTCCATACTTTGCTTTTGCCCTATCAACCTTTGTTGCTATTTTGAGACTGCAGCACAAGGTAACTGCTGCTTTTATTGAAAAGGATAATTTTAAACACTAGTTGTTTTCCACTTCATCATTCTATTTTTGAGTACTACCAGCTTATTCCTTTATGATTAACAATGGCACCACACCATCTCCAGTCAAATTACGCGGCCTCCTTTGAAGGTCTTCAATAGCAAGATGTAGCCCACTAGCAGCCTCTCCACTTTTCTACCTGCAGCATGTCCAGTGTGGAGCCTAACTGCATTATAAGAAAATGCAATCTGTTTCATTTTCTCAAAGGCGAAGAAATCATAGAAGAATGTGTTTGGACTGGTAACTGGGGGGAGGCACATGAGTGTCCTTTATCCCTCAAATTAGTACTTCTATTTAATCATGCTAGATTTAGCCAGGTAAAATGACTTGCATCACACTTCAAATCTCCATGGAGAGAATGACATCTATTGTGTTCTTGATTAAAACAACCCTCTTTTGCAAAATACTGGTGGGAAATGGTTATGGCCAGATTATCAGAATTTCATTGTCTTCGAAAGATTGTCACTGTATGTTTATGTGGGAAATAATCATTTTAGTCCACCATATACCACTGCACTCCTTATTATTGGTGGTTATTTTTATTGTAGCCAAAAGGCTGCTAGATGCCTGTCAGTAGTGAAAAATTACACATGGTCCTTGCAATCTAATCTAATAGGTAAACTATGACATAACAAAGCATAACAGGAGTGGAAAGGCAGTAGGCACTTGTCAAAATCCTGTGCACAGCCCTGTTAAACATCTTTAAAATGACAGTTTCCCATAAACAGAGTGCACATAAAATAAATGTTGTATAAAATAAAAATGTCTATCATGACCCATTTCAAGTGAGAGTCACAACAGACCAAATTAAATCAACCCAGGCTCTCCTCTCCCCCCCCCACTGCTCTAAATCTGCTTTAAATCTGCAAAAATACACATATGGGTTAAATGCCAGACTGGAATGATTCAGAAAGACAGACCAAACAAACACTCTTAGGGATAATAATCTCTTACATTTATGTAACACCTTTTATCCTGTAAGATCTAGCCAGGCTGCTTAACTAGCCAGGTTGCATAGCAGAGGGGGAAGGGAAAATTTAGAAGAGTAGAATCAATCTCTGCTCTTATGAAAAAGAATAAAAGATCAATATTGTCCTGTCATATCAGACAGGACCTTGGTGGGTTGGTTTTTTTTAAGTGTCTCATTTGAAAGTCCCCACATAGTAAATGGCACGGAAATCAGTTTATTCTATCCTGGAATGACAAAGGACTGAATGACTTTTGAAGAGGTTTGAACCAATTGTTCAAGGAATCCAGGTTTTCCATACCAGATGCTTATACCAATATATTCGGAACCAAAATATTAGACCAAACCACATATTAGGAAGATTAAAATAATGGGTCATTTATTATTTTAACATAAATGTATGATCCTAATATCCTGATTTAGCCTTTCTTATTTATTTTGCTCTAATGAAGACAAAAAGCCCTGGGTTTGTGTGAGACAAACAGTACATTTAGATGTCCCTTACTTTTGAGATTTGCTGGCTGTTTTTTTCTTAGACTGAAACATTTGCTATTGGGACCATGTCTTTCTATATGTTTGTAAAGCACCTACCAACACAGGGCATTTGTATAGGGAAGAGCATCTTGGTGCTACCAGAAAACATATAAATAAATAAACAGCAATACTATAAAAATGCCCAGTCAAGACAAAACAAAATTTTCAACATCATCATCTTTTGCATAACATTAATAATAGATGTTCAAATAGCTCTATCAAAGTTTCTTCATTATTTAAATGAACACAACTTCCACTGAAAAGCACTTACCATTTCTTCATTGTTTATGGAAGTCCGGATAACCATGGCCAGGGATATGCCAGACTTTCGGGCAGCAAGTGTCTGTTTAAAGTGAACACAAAAAGTTAACAAATACACCTGCAATACGAACGATAGAATTTAATGGAAAAAAGAGGAGTTGATAATGTTATTCTATGTGAGTTTAAGCAAAATTGTAAGAAAGCGATGAATAAATTTCAGTTATTGTTTACTGCACAGAGCTTTTAATGTTACAGTACATAACGGAAGCACACTTTCCATCATCATTATTGTTTCTATTGGCAGTGCCTAGCTGAACTGCCATTCCTAATATAAAACCTGTTATTCAGGATTTTATGGCTCAGTTTTTTTAACCAACAAGCTGTCATGATTTTTCCACTTTGCCGAGCAAATTCATATGATACAAGGATAGGCATCCTTCCTTAATGTGGTAGCAGGACAAGTCTGCAGCAATTTGGAGATTATTTTGCAGTGGGCTTAGAATTCAAATTGCCAGCTTGAATCATTCTTTTTAAGTCACTGACCATTTTTAACATTTGTGTGTGTGTGTGTGAAATATTTCCCTGACCTAAAAGAAGCTGCAGAAAACTTTACTACAGAAAAAGAAAATAAGTCTTTATCAAAGAAGCTAACAATATTCACTCAGCATTCGGAAAGGGTCAGGATAGAGGGAAAGTGCTCTTCATCTAGGAAAGGATTAACTCTCCCTCCCTTCTTCCTCTGTCTTTGCCCAGCCATTCAGAATAGAGGCTATAAGAATGGCTGCTGGGTTCTGAAGACTGGGATGAAATCCAGGTAGGGGGCGTGTCGGGTGTTATGTTTGTTTTGATTTATGGTAACTAATCTAGAGTTACGGTAGGGATACATTCTGCATAGCACTGAGCACTTCCGTGAGTGCATTTCAATGGCTAAAATGGGCATTATGGATGCTCAGCACCTGGCAGTAGTGAGCCAGTAAAGGTTTGCACTTAAGACCTTGCTGATTGCTGATGTGGCTTATTTCTACCCATCAGCTCCAAATCGGCACATGCAAAAGCAGGTAAAACAAAACAAAAAATTATTTTATACAAAACCCAAGGTGGCTATATGCTATCTCAGTGCCTGGGTGCATTCTTTATTGCTATTGTGATCACCTAAAATGGTTGCTTGACAATTAACCATGGAAATAAGCCTTGTGTGGTATTAGGCACCACACACAGCCTCCACAAATACTGCCGTGTCCTAGAGCCAGAAGGCCCGTCTCATTCTTGGGGGAATAGACAGGATTTATTCCACTATACAAAATCCCAACATTAATACCATTGCATCATTGTAAAATATTGTTACCTCTGAAGCTGAGCTAAAACATTCCCTTCCCAGTCAAAGTAAATCATTCCAGGAGTGTCTGAATGCTTCTATCACTACGCTTTTCTTACCCAGCCTCTGCCTTGTCATGCATCTCTTCTCTTGTGGGCTAGTGGTGTTAAGGATGATCAGTTAGACCCTCACAGACCCTCAAGTCTATTGCCCTGATTGGGACATTCACGTTGCTGCCTGCTAGGTCTCTGTAATTCATTTTTGCAGAAATTCCAGCAATATTTTTCCTTCTGAGCTCCTTAATTTAAACTATCTGTTTTGGCGACCACATATTGGACCACAAGCACACCGATTTACACCAGCTGGGGAGTTAGCGCATGAAGTTTTGGCTGGAGTGAAAACTTGAGATTCTTTCCAGTTTAATTTTGAACTTGGAGATAATTTGAAATGGATTTTTGTACTTAGATACATTAAGACTGTTCATTTTAACTTTTTAAATGTTTACTTTCTCCTGCTGGTCTAGCCATCCAATTTTCAACATGTTTCCCTTGATAATAATTAAACTTGCAGAGAGAGATAAAAATATTAATCTTGTGAAACTAATTATAGTGTAAGAAAAAGACCTTGGCATGGAAATATTTGATTTGCTTCATCACTATCCTATTACAGTTAATAGATGAGCCAAGCAATCTTTTTTTCCTCTTAAACTCTCAGCAATTTACCTAGCCTGTGAGATTCATTCAGCATTAATTTTCTTAGCCAGTCATTAATAACTAAATAATTCTGTCTGCCTGTCTGTTGCCATCTCTCTCTTTTATTTCTATAAATAGGGCACATTGAAAATGTGTGTGCTGGTGAGGCTGATAAAATAGAATGTTTATGATAGGGACAATTTAAATATCTCCCAGGTTTTGCTTTTCAAACTTGCTGTGACAGTGCTGTGTACGGTGGTGCTGACAAATCAGAGAAGAGAAAGAGGGAGTGGATGGAATGTTTACCTGGACCTGCAACAATGCACCAGCCAGTGCAGATGAGCCAGTGAAGGGAGTGGTGTTATTTGCTATTAGTGTAGACCTGCAGCAAACTACTAGCCTTCTAGAGAAAAAGGGGAAGCAAGGAGGGAATTTGCTTCAATGGGGTATCTGTGAGGCACAAAACTCTCCCAGGCTTACTCTGGGAGTTGCACAGCTTAACTATTATTCCTTGCCCAGAACTGTGCCAAAAGTCATAATGGGGGTAGGGGTGCAACCAAATTAATCGCTGACACCTGAGTGGTCAGTGTGGATAAAAGGCCCAAAGGGCCAGCTCCCAGAAGAGACATGGAATTTTGCTGATGGACCTTGGATCTATGGGGAAAAGGGAGACTTGAAGTCTTTGCAGACTGGGGTTCCTCTTTTGGCATGCTCTTCCCCCTTGTAAGGCTAACAGATTTATGGGTTATATAGCAGAAACCCTGTAACTCTGTCCTGAAAATTAGGTTTCCAACCATCCGAGGGGTGAGGTTCTGGAACAGTTGTTGGGGCCAAACAACTTAATTTGTTTTATGAAAGAGCTGGACGAATGTATAAATACAAGTGTATGATGGTGAGCAGGGTCAGGAGCCCCAGAGTTCATTTGTGGTTTATGTCTTATGTTCCTGAAAGCATGTTTCAGGGGTGCAGCCAGCCAACTACAGGGGTCAGGAAGGAATTTGCCCCCTGCCCCCAAGTATTCTGAGGGCCCAAATATTGGTCTCCTTCCTCTGAAGCACCAGAGATGGCCATGGCTGGAAATGGGACACTGGACAGGGAGACAGACAGCCTTCTGAGGTGGCACTGGGAGCTTGGCTGGCTGGTTCTTGCTCACGTGCTCAGGGTCTAACTGATTGCTGCCTGTGGGGATAGGAAGGAACTTTCTTCCAGGTCAGATTGGCAGTGACCTGGACATTTTTTCACCTCCCTCTGCTGCGTGCGGGTCATTTGCCAAGATTATTTGGGTGTATCTGACTTAATCCATTTCCTGACATTGCAGGGGCCTTGAGCATTTGTGCACTTCTGTCCCTCCTATTTCTCTGCCTGTGGCACATAATAGTCTAGTCTTCTGTGGGCTGTAATACTTTGGTCTAATTTCAGTTGTTGGGTTTAGTGTGTGGGCGGTGAATAGAGTAGATGGCCTGTGACAAACAGACACACTGTAAAAGATACAGAAAGTAATTAATATCTTACATTAGAGAACAAATATAGAACAGCATAGAGACCTTGAAGATGGAATGATTCATGGAGCAGGTGGCCTTTTCGGATATTTTTTGAAAGGAGGCAGCCAGAGTCCTAGCCAGACCTGGGAGGTGGGAACCAGGTGGCCAGACATGAAAGAAGCAGCAATGAAATGTGTTTTTCTTTTTTTAAACAGGTAAAAAAGGAAGGGATGAGTGCAGCTGAGCAGCTGGCGCCTCAAGAAGAGGGGGAGCAAATGGGAAGAACTTCATAAGAAGAGGAGTGAGCAGTGGGAGCATCAATGAGGGTAGGAGGTTGAAAACAAATCTAGTTTTCCTCTAAAAGTTATTAGACTTGCTCCATGGAAGGATTATGGCCTCTGTGAACCGTGTTACTGATCCAACATACAGAGCAGCAGGAATTCTGGACTGGTCAAAGGAGGCAAAGGGCATATTCAGGAGAAAAAGCATGTGTGGAATGTAGAGGGGGGGATGGAGGAGAAGATGGGGTCAGAGAGAGAGTTATAGAGAGCTCTGCAAGTGAGTAGATAGGGACTGAAGGGCGGCGGAGGTGGGGGGGGGGCGGGAAGGAAGGGAACTAGTGCTGAAATCAAGAAGTGAGGAATAGGCCAAGACAAGAAATGACCAGAGCATGAACTATCATCTTGGCAGAAGGAATGGAAAGGAAGGGATGAATATTGGAAATGCTGTGGAGAAAGACATAGCAGGATTTGGCAATGGTCTGGATATAAGAGAAGTAGGAAAGAAAAGGATATACTATACATCATGAACAACAGTTAGGATGTAAACTGATAGAAAAATGTTTTAAAAGCATGAGATGACCAAGAGTCATCATACTGAGAAATTCTAATGGCCTATACATGGAAAGGAAAAACTAGAAGGAGGCAATGAAGAATTGGTTTGATCTCAATATGTGCATCGACTAACATAGCTGATATCAGACCTGAAGCCAAATTAAGAGGCACATTCAAATAAGTGGATCTAATGTACACCTTTTGTCTAGCACCCTTGTATGTAAGTTAGATCACCAGACTCTCATACGCTCACGTCCAAATACCAACTTGCATCTTACCATCATCATCTGTGAATTTGGTCCACTCAGGGTACAGGAATCTATGCAGGTGTTATTTGCATGCTAAATTCTGAGAGAGAAGGGTATAGAAGAAAAAGCAACTAACAGGAAGGTGTATGAAAGTATTAGTTAAAGTAGGACACCATCTATTTTAACTTGTGCTTTTTTTATAGCTTCTCTCAGCTCCTTGGTATGTAAGTTACAACAACCTAGTCTTACACTCCCTTGCACTCCCTTGTGCAGCCCCCGCCATCCCCACACCCCCTGACTAATGAGCAATTTATACATCACCTCTGAATTTGGCCTCGGGTCTTAAATAATGAAAACAATGATATAAGATGTTACAGTAGCAGAAACTCTGAAAAGTAGTGATCGGAAGCATGTTGGGATTAGAATTAAACTACAATTGAAATGTTCAATGAAAAGTCATGGGAGTAACTAAAGCTGCCTGTTGTGATGACATAAAGGAAAGAGGTCTGTTGGATAGCTAAGACAGCAGTGAAGTTTAAACACACTTGAAATCTCCTGGAACACATGGGTTGGTGGAGAAGAGAGATGAAGCGCAGCCAGGACCCCCATTTCCCCACTGCCTTCTGGACCTTTGCAATTATACCTCCTCTGAGAGCACCATCACTATCTAGGGGCAGATGGGCCCTGCTGCCCCACCCATCCTCTAGCCAGGGAGATGCTAGCAGTAACTTATTCTAGCAGCCTCTGGACAGTGGTGGTACCTCAGACTCCCTCTCCTTCAATTGGTACAGATATTCTTTCCTCTCTGTTGATTGGCTGTGTTTCCCCCTCACAAATCTTTTGCTGCCATTCACAATCTCGCTGCCCTCCATATTCCTCCCCACCCTTTCCTCCTGCTTCTTTTCTTTTCTATGCCCCCTACCTCACAATGCAATCTCGTTTTAGGTGTTTTTTATTAATTAATCCCCTCCTGCCTTCACTCCACACCTGGCTCATCTTACATTTCATATAGGTATGTAAATAAATGTAAAATAAATGCCCACCCCAAACAAACACAACACAACACAACCATGGAACTTATATGAGGTTTGCCAGTCATCACTCTGCTTGTACAGTGCATCCCTTTCCATCCACCTTTTGTCTGTTTAGGCCTCAGTTCTGCAACTGATGGCATGTGGGTGTCCTGGAGCACCAATGTGGAGCTCCATTGAAGTCAATGAGGCCTCACACATAGGCAGATGATATTAGTTGCAGGATTGGGACCTTAGATTGTAAACTGTTTGGGCCAGGGACTATAAATAACAGAGTGCAAGTATTTAACAAAAAAGGTAACAAGAGTAAATGGAACTAAAATAATTATCTGTGATCACTGGGAAGTTATTGAAATACATAAAAAGCAAGTATTCCTACAATGGGACAGCTGTGGCCTTAAGGGGCAGGAGAAAATAGCAGTGACTGGGGCCTAAATGGAATTTTATCTTCAATATTCCCACTATAAGCGGAAGGCAGCATTCAAAGAACTTAGATATATTTTCTTGGAGAGCAATGTGAGATGTTCAAAGGCTTTGCGATTGCAACAGAGCAGATAATTAGGCAATTAAACATATTAAAAGTTGACAGTGCACTAGGCCCACAGGAATTATATTACAGAAATGTGAAATTAATAACAAGGGTAGTGGGAAGGTCCTTGCAAAGGTTCTGAAGCATTCACCTAAAGCCAAAATGAAATACCAGAAGATTTGAAGGGGCCTAGTAGAGAGGCCTTGCCATAATTAAGCAAGGAAGAAGAAGAAGATTCACAACATTGTAGATTGGTGTGTAAACCCACGTGTACACATACTCATGAGGGGAAGAGAGAGAGATTTCCTCCCCTATGGATCCAAGCTTTCCCTCATCAGTTGAAAAAAGCTCCCATCTTTCCACTGGAAGCAATCTCATTCCTCCCACCCTTTCCTCCTAGCCGTCAGGCCCTCTGCTTCCTTCCTTTTCCAGATGTCATAGCCTCTCCCCACTGTGATAGATGCTCTGAATTCTCCCTCCCAGTAGTTAAAGTAGCTGGCTCGGTGGGTGTGTAAAATGAGTGTAATTTGCACTAATTCAGCATTCTGCTGGGCCAAATTCAACTCAGGTATAACGGATGGGGAAGAAAGCAAATGGGAATTGTGTCCTCTCGTGCCTGAGCTTAATTTGGCCCATAAAAGTGCTGGGCATGGTGTGGGTCAATGTTAAAATAGAGAAGCATGTTTTATCTGACACCTACCGAATAATTACTTTTCCTGCTATATTACCTCTCCCTCTCTGAATATATAAAGTACACTTGCTTCTCAGACCCAATGGAATGTCAAATCAGTGTGAGTTACATCACTTTGGCCCTGACCTAATTACTTATACCTGATGTTTTACTTACTTGACCATTTAAGTTGCAAGTGATTCATCAATTTTAATGTATGTCATGCTTTCAAATATTCGTATCACTCTTAACATATGTCCCAAAATCATAAAGAGGATTTGGTCCATCTGAAGTTTAAAGTACATATAAACAAGAATATTATGTAATAACATGTTTTGTGTGTGGTGGAAGTAGCTCCAAAACAGCTTGGAAAGCTGCAATTATTGTCAGAAAATAAAATACATCTGGCTTGCCATGTGGATAAAGCTTTAGACTATTAAAACTGAAAAGAGAAAATTCTAAGCTAGAAAAATGTGAGTAGCTGTTCAGCAATCAGTACCATATTTTATTAGGTAATTTAAAGGTTTCTTCAGGGCACTCACGCCGAGGGGAAAGTGACAAAAAGTAGGTTCTCCACAGGCTAGTTTTCATCATTTAATAGCTAACTAGTTTCAAAACAGCTTCTCTTTGAACTATTAAAAGGTAACGTATGTACTTCTTTGGAGATCTGAATTATATTCTTTGTAAAATATATATATATGTGCTCTATAGCACAGGGAAAAAGCATCTGAAAAAAAAACTGGCATCCAAAGTTACTTAATTATGATTTTTCTATTAAAAACAAAAGTTGGTGCCTGATATTGAAGCATTTGACAGGGCTATGATATTAAACCCAGAAAATGGGGTCAGAAAGAAAATGGCAACTCAGCTTTAACTAAAGCATCACTAATTGGAACCACTGTAATAAAATTCATTCTCTCTTGCCATCTGTTTTTGCAGCACAGACATCAGAGTGTGACCTTTTCACCATCAGAAGTCATCTTGAATATTAAGGTAGGTCCAACAAGGGAATGAAAGCAAGAAAATGACGTTTTTACCCATACCTCCCTCCTCCACCATGTGCTCGCATCTAATTCTTAAGTTCTGCAATACACAGGTATGAAATGAACTGATTTAATCACAATAATTGTTTTTTCCACTTTATCTCAAATTCTATGTTTTCAATAAAGCAGATATAAAAAGTATATGATTTTCTTTAAATATTTAACAAGCTAATATTAAGAAAATTTCATAAATTACTTAATGAATAATTAAGGAATGCTCTAGGAAAGTGAAATAATCACACTCCAAGGTAATATAGAAACAGGGCCAGACCTTATCTTTTGCACACTAGTGTTATTCCACTGGAGTCAAAGTTGCTATGTCAGTATACATGAGCTGAGATCTGGCCCACTGGGTTTGATAAGTGTCTTAAATCTTGATATATCTATCTGTGACGGGGCAGACTGGCCCTGTACTGGCTGTGAGAGGGTTAACCCTTCTCTGCTGGCAGAGGAAGCCACACCCCTGAGGCCCTGTTGGGCATGCTCCAGCAGGGGGCCAGGTATAAAAGCCTGCAGAGCTGCTCAGTCAGGGCTGGCTGCTGAGGAGGAAGGATGCCCAGCAGAGGCTCCAGCCCAGGAGCTAGGGCAGCCCTTACCAGGGAGAGCTAAAGAGCCCAAGACCGGGACAGGAGGCCAGCCGCTACTGGAACCCCAGGGAGTTCAGGGAACTGAGGAGCCTGGAGACTCAGAAAGCTCATGGACTACTGCATCAAAGGAGCCGGTAAAAAGTGACCCAGGGGGAGTGTGGGAGTGGTACCTACCACCCCAATGAGGGCAGTGTGTTTCGGTGGGATTCCCCGCTGACCCTGGCGGGCTGTGTTACCCGCTGTTGAGACCCTGGGTTGGGCCCCGGGTCCCCTACCGAGGGCCGCCGCCCTTGGGGGACGGGCCCCAAGCTCAGAACTCAAGACTGCCTTACCTGACTGAGAAGGCACGCTGAAGTAACTCAGGCCACTAAGCCGGGCTATCCGTTCAGGGGAAGAGACTAAGGGGGACTCTGGTCATTGAGTCCCGCTGGATGGGCCACCAGGAGTGGCATAGGAAACGGACCGGGAACTAGACAGGCGGGGTACCTCCTAGTCCCCCTGCAACTCAGAGGGGCGACGGAGTACGAACCCCGCCACACTATCCTACTATCATTGCTGTTTTGCTGCTACAAATGTATTTTTTGTATAGGAGGTAAATTTATATTAAAAAAGATGACAATGAACTATTGTTTCAGTCAAGTCCTGTAGTTTATGTTGATTTATCAATACACCTGGAATTCTCCCTAAGGAATCAGAATGTTCCCACAATATAAAGAATTAATAATTTTATATCAAAAAAGTTTCACCCAACATTCTGGTATCATACTCATGCTATGTCGATGCTTAACCAAGTGACCGTAAGCATATGAAGGGAGACACTCAAATAGCAAGAAACAAGGAAGAAATTCAATTCACATACGTATGAAATTTACACTGTATAATCTTCTTTAAGTCAAATATAACCAGCAATGACTCCCAAATTTCTCAAAAGATCACTGAAAGCATGAACAGACGACAGAAAAATGTAAAGCTAGGAAGTCTGAGGTAATGCTGCTGGGAAGGTGGAAGTGTTTTGAAAAACTTGCCTCCTTTATTTTCCTTTTATTATGGCATTTTCAATCAGATTATTAAGTCAGTCAACAGTCTTGGGGTCCTTTGGACCTCCTCATTGCTACTGGACACCAAAATAGTCTTGATGGTGGAAAAATGCCCACGTCTGTCCAGGACTAGCCAGAAAATGATTACACCTACCTGGCCACAGCGATCCATGCATTTATGACCTCCCCTACGATTACTGCAACTCCTTTCTATGAATCAAGCCACACACATGAAAATGCTTCAGCTGGTACAAAAACCTTTCACCATGGTGCTCTCTATGCTGACTCCCCAAATGAATACAAGGTATCTGTCCTGATATTCAAAATCCTCCATTGGATTGGCCCTAGCCACCTGAAAGATTGCTTCCACTTCAGTGACCATAACCTCCACAGCAGCAACATTCCACTGGAACTTATAACCATGCCAACTAATAGGGAAGGCTCATGACTGCAGCAAACAGAACTTTCACTGCAGCTGGGTTTAGACTATGGTACCTTCCTGCAAGAGAGAAGAATTACTGTGGCATTAACCACTTTCAGAACTAAATGAAAAACTATTTCTTGTGTCTAGCTTTCTCGGAATACTTTATTCGTGCACACACAACCCATCCAACGACTTATGCACCCAACAACCAAAGAAAATCCTGATCAATACTAATCAAGCTGTTTGCCTTGGGGAAGCAGATGAATGATTGAAAGACACCTGGGATGGGTTTAAATGGCAGATTGCAACTTTATTAATTATACCTTGGGGACCGGCACAACATTGTTTTCCATTGCCTACACTGGTTCCAGCACAGGTTAGAGGAACCAAACAGCTCATAGCAGACCCTCTTCCCTGTTCTACCCCACTGACTCGGTTCAGTTGTGAAACACGCCGCATAAGGTGGCGTGGAATGAGAAGGGTCAGAAGATTGGGGGGGGGGGGGGACTTCAGTCATGAAAGACTTCAAGTTCTTTCCCACCATGTGCAAGGTCCAACTGTGCCATCCTGAGTCTCATTTACCTCTGGGAGTTGGCTCTTTTAGCCTTTACCTGCACTGGACACTGGTCACAAGTTATGACGAACATCAAATCCTATCATTTGTAATCCAACTGTGCCTCCGGGAGGCAGAAACCCCCACCTGATTACATGCCAATTTGGTCCAACAGGAAAAATTCCTTCCTGATCCCTAAAAAAGGTAATTGGTCAGACCTGTAGTATCATAAACAACACAACTCCTAATCTACAACTAAGGAGAGGGAGGCCAGGGTAAGAGGTTTAGAAAAGCCTGGATTTAGTTTAAATAGTGAGGGGATTGGAGGGCAAATAGCACCCAATCAGCTGGTTTCATTCACCTTTGCCTAGCCAATGGTTAAGCAGAGAATTGAAGACGGTGTTGGGGGGCGGGGCAAGCCTCCTCCCTGCCACATATATGTTTTGGATTTATTTCATTCCCTGCTGTCCAGTCAAAGGGCCTCCCTCATTAAAGGTTATAAGAGGATATTATCCTACAGTCTGAGAAGGGAAACAGAGTGTTAGAGACTGCTATTGTTATGTCTATTTTAAAATACTTAGGAAGCATTCAGATAGTACGGTGATTAGGGGCTAGTTGATACTTACATATACAGACAGTATTCTATCTACGTCTACCAGTCTATCTTGGCAACTAATCTGTACTCTTTTTTTCCCACCAGAGGGATTCACGGTGTGTGTGTGAAAGATTCACGCTAACAGACCAAAAATAAACACAAGGCTGCAAAGTAATTCATGGAAAGCGAGTCTAACCCATCATAAGCTGTAAAAGCTCATCTCAGTTTTGAAGAGTAAAAAAGGGAACTAAAACCCTGCGAGAGATTTCTTATAGTTTCAGGTCCTGATTCACATTTATACCAAGGCCCCTTTATACTGCAGTGTAAAGGAGCTTCTAACTGTAAATGAGAGCAAAGACCTTAGATTCCAAGAGTTTATATCTGTTATATTTTCCAGTTAAGTGATGTTAATGAAAAGGTATATTACCTCAGTGACCACAAAGGAAGGATTAAATATATAAAAAGCGATTGAAGCCCCTGGATAAGAATTTTGGGTTTTACACTGTGATACTTTATAGAGAAATAAAATGACATTTATATACACGATCTTTGTAAAATAAGGTAAATTTCCATTTTGCTGAATTCCTACAAAATTATTTACAATACAGTATCACACACACACACACATTGTTAAAAGAACATTATCAAATTTGCAAGGTGAAACACTCAAATATCAGGAAATGCCAGAATGAAGACTACCTGCTCTTGGTTCCAGGGCCAGTCCAGGGCCCAGACCACAGCAACTCAGAGCTACAATTGCAAGGAAAGTCCTATTCAGCCCCAAGCTGGAGCATACCCAGTTGAAACAGAATTTTGGGGGAATTTAGCTGTGAAGCTCTAGCAAGTCTCTACTGAGCATGTGCAATCTGCAATTTTTAAAAATCTTATAAACTTGACCAAATTTGTGGGTGGGTTTTCACGGGAGCTACAAAAACCATATCGCTGGCACAAAAGCCGTCCTCCTGCCAAAGTTCAATTCCTTACCTTAAAGTATAGAGGCTTCTCAAAAAGAAAAAATCACCAGAATTTTGTAACCTGAACAAAATAATTTTTTTCCCTAGCCTTGTTTTTGTAAACAACTGAATGAATTTGGCTGAATTTTTCCAAAAATATACAGTCTGAGGCAGACAACCAGCATGGAAAATTTCAGCCCAAATAGTTAAAAGTTGTTAAAGTTATGAGCAACTGAAAAACAGGGTTTTAATAACGGTAAGTATTTTGTGGCCTAGAACAAGCCATTCGAGACTGATTACTCAGGCAGAATTCTCTTATTGAATCTTACTTGCTGTTCATTCTAAGCCAGCACTGTGTTTTCCAATGGGGACAAAAGAGAAGTTGCAGAGACTAGGAAAGCAGATGGGGAGATTCCCCAGAAGCAGGGCCTGGAAAAAGACAGATTTTCCACATGACGTAGTATCAAATACATAGCATAGCTCATGCTATAGTGCATAGAAAGTTGATTTATTTTGGAAAAACAATTTTTTCCAAGATTGTCCAAATAATTCAAAATCAATTTAAATCAAGGTCAATTTCAAGGTGCTGAACATACTCAACTTCCATTAAGGATCCTACGCACCACGTGAGAAGGTGCTCTGGGCCTGGCAGGATTGGGCCTTAAGTTATCTGCTTGTTTCCATTTGTAACCAGAAGCTTTTTAATTAAAAACTTTTTTAAAAGGATATGTACATATTTTAATTTCTATTAATTTTAAAATTATTATTCGGCAGATGGCTACTTTCATAAACCATATCCCCATTTAGGATTAACATCTTGCTCATAAAGCAGCATTTCTAATTTGCAATTAAAGGTCAGCATGAAATATGGCAATTGTGAAATCCTTAAGACTATGACATTTCAGAACATTCACTGGTATAAAAGCACTTACCATAGCCTGACAAATCCAGCGGTGATATGGAAGAAATTAGAGAGAGTATTAATAATTAGGGAGATTTGCTATATGAAAGCTGTCAAACAATGATACGTACATTGAGCAGTGTCAAAGCAGCTGAGCAGCAAGCATTTCTAGTATTATTTTTTCCACATTTCTGAAGGATTCACAGATAATCATATTGACACATGTAAAAATACTTAATGGCATTCTTTCATTCCTCCTTTGATATTCCATAATTCATTTTTTCCCGTTTGTGGGCACATGAGTGACATTTATGCATACAGTTATTTACAATAGTACTAAAAAAGACAGGTATTAGTTTAACCATCACATTACTAAGAGATATAGTCATTTGAGCTGGCAGCGATAACTTTCACTAGGAAAATATTTTTAAAGAGTTCCGCAGCTACCATCTAATGTTCCATTAAAAAAAGATGAATCAGGTTTTTGATAATATAGTAGAAACACCATGTCTTTGTATTTTCAAATAGCATGTTCGTTCTGAGGCTGATTCTCCAGGGTTTCTCTGACAGGGTACTAAGCCCTCTCTCAACTTACAAAGACTTCAGTGGCTTTGATAGTGGTCAGGATCTCATAGAACGTACTCAGTGCCTTTTCAGACCCTCTGTATCTCACTCTTTGATATGTGTGTCTAGCAATATCATCAAACTTGAAATTTTTGCTATTTATTTATTCTTTTAGGGCAATATTTTCATACCTGATTAGTTAAAGAAAGAAGTAATGGCTGGACTTTTTAAACCTAGGCAATTAAAGTCCAAATTTAGGCACCTAAGTTGAAATGATCTTCAAAGTTGCTGAACATCTGCAGCTCTCCTTGATTTCGGTGGGATTTATGGGTACTGAGCACTTCTGAAAAGCAGGCCACATACATTTAAATGCCTAAATATGGACTTCAGGTACCCAGATTTGAAAATGTTGGCCATTACTTTCTATTCTTTAGAGATTCATTCCCCAGACTACAAAATTGGGTCCACAGTTTCTTCTATTAGTATTAATGCAGTCACCAGCATTATAATAAACAGTAATTTACAAATCAAGAGTCCTGAGATTTTTTAATTTGGCAGAGATGAGCAAATAATTCTGACTTTATCATGGATCTGAAAATTTTCACTTTTCCCCCCTGTGAATTTCAATAAATTAATTCCCGATTTCAATAAATCAAATGTTTGATTTACTGAAATGTTTCATAAATTTCTTTAGTTAATAATTCATGGTTTGTGATGCTAGCCAATAATATGTTAGGCATAGGGTGCACCACATTAATGTTTTATTATATCCAGCATGTGGGCAATTATGTTAACACTTTTGCTCAATTATACCAAGAGATAGATAGCCCACTCTACAAAGCTAAACATAGCTTTTGGCATTAGCGAATATGACACTTGTCAAAGACAAGATACATGATCTGCCCTTGGTACAAGCTTAGGAGATGCCTTCTCGACGATTAGTACCTAGAAAACTGTGTCCAAAACAAAAGATAAGTGGAGTACCCCAAGGTATGAGAGAAACAAATTGGAATTGATGTGTTGAATCTCCAATGGCATATAAAGGGGTTTATAACGGTCAAAAAACCTATTATAAATACAGGTGATTTTGAGGGTGTATTTTGGAAGCAGACCTCTGGAAGGTGAATATGCTGCAAGATAAGAATTGCTTCCCAAAGGGAGGTACGTATGTCTCCTTTTTGTATTGCACTGCTTTGTTTTTACGCAATAAATTTGGCTAAGCTTGGTTATATGGTCTCTTAAATATTTTTAATAATGAACATACATTGACTATTGACTATATATTTTAATCAACAGTGGATTGTCCACAATATGTCATTATCATTATGTTTCATTAAAAGGTACGTAATTCTGCTTTAAAAGAAACCATCCTTGTGACATCTGAGATAGTGCAGTTATTTCCCAGTATAGAAAATAACTGTGGTATCTGAAGTAATACAATATGGTAACTTGGTTAAGGTTAACCTTTTAATAACTACTGTTAAGCCCATTTATTTCAGCAGATGTCACTCATTGAGGAATTGTTCATCAGGCTCTTCAAGGAAACTTGAATAGCAATTAATATTGTTCAGAGTTGAAAGATTTCTACTTAACCTCGACTAGACTGAAACTCACCATAAATCAGAGGTCACAGAATTTAAATTCCTTTCCCCTTGCTGGAATGATTTTTTGCCTAGATTACTATGCCCTACAAGGGTTGCTAAAGTAACAGATCCCATCATGTTATAATAAAACTATAGATAAATCTTTAAATAATTTTAAACTTAAGGTTTTAAAACATGTCTGTTTTTCCTCTTTCAATTGCACAGTAAGTCAAACAAATCGGTATCCCAAGCACTGAAGAACAGCTGTGTTCATTAGCTAATTTGGCATTATGTTGAATAGTTTATTACCCGTATGGTACACACAGACACACACTCAGGTATTATCTGATTCTATTAATACTTTCAGCTCAAATCAAATGTAGATATTAAGTGAAATATAATCATATTTAGTAGCTCATAATTACCATGTCTTACTTTGGTCTAGATCATGGATGGGCAAACTTTTTGGCCCAAGGGCCACATCTGGGAATAGAAAATGTATGGCAGGCCATGAATGCTCACAAAATTGGGGCTGGGGTCCAGGAGGGGTGAGAGGTCTGGTTGGGGGGCAGGCTCTGGGGTGGGTCCAGAAATGAGGGAAATGAGGCATTCAGGGTGTGGGAGAGGGCTCCAGGCTGGGGAGGGGGAGGGAGGTGTGGTGGGGAGGGAGAGGGCTCCGGCTGGGGGGGTGGGCTCTGAGGTGGGGCTGGGGATGAGGAGTTTTGGGTGCAGGAGGGTGCTCCGGGCTGGGACCAAGGGGTTCAGAGGGCAGGAGGGGGATCAGGGCTGGGGCAGGGGGTTGGGGTGTGTGGGGTGGGGTAAGGGCTCCAACTGGGGGTGCGGGCTCTGGGATGGGACTGGAGATGAGGAATTTGGGGTGCAGGAGGGTGCTCTGGGCTGGGATCAAGGGGTTTGGAGGGCAGGAGGGGGATTAGGGATAGGGCAAGGGGTTGGGGTGCAGGGAGAGGTCCAGGGGTACAGGCTCCAGGCAGCGTTTACCTCAAGCGACTCCCAGAAGCAACAGCATATCCCCGCTCTGGCTCCTATGTGGAGGCCTCGCTAGGCAGCTCTGCGCATTGCCCCATCCACAGGCACCACCTCCACAGCTCCCATTGGCTGCGGTTCCCGGCCAATAGGAGCTGTGGGGGCAGCATTTGGGCCAGGAGCAGCATGCAGAGCAGAGCCCTCTGGCTGCCCCTACATGTAGGAGCCGGAGGGGGGACATGTTGCTGCTTCCTGGAGCCACATGGAGAGGCCCCTGACCCTGCTTCCCGGCTGGAATACCAGAGCACCAAAGTGGGGCAAGCCCCAGACCCTGTTCCCCAGCGGGAGCTCGAGGGCCGGATTAAAATGGCTGGTGGGCTGGATCTGGCCCCTGGGCCGTAGTTTGCTCACCCCTGGTCTAGCTCCATCTTCCTAGACCAGGGGTCTCAAACACGTGGCCCGCTGAGTTATTTCCTGTGGCCCGCCGAGTTATTTCCTGCGGCCCGCCATAGGCACCAACTCCACTGGTAGCCAAGCTCCAAACATTACTGAGTGTTTATATTTTATTAAAACCCCTCTTTGCATTACAGTTTTTAAAAAGTTAATACATTGACTTAAAAGAATACTATATTACTCTTCATTTTGACTATACTTTTGTATCATTGTATGAAAAGGTTTCAGTGATGCGGCCCTTGGGCCAATTTACTAGTTCTCATATGGCCCTCGTGGTGATTTGAGTTTGAGATCCCTGTCCTAGACAGTTTTCCATACAACAGTTGCAGGGTACACAGTTAATCACAAACGCAGTAGCCATTACATGAAAGAGCTAGAGATAATTTTCAAATGAATCAATAGTTTTTTGGTATCAAAGGTTACTCACCACATCTCGAACGATGGGAAAACTTTTCTTTCTACGCAGGTCTGGCATGCTGTCAATTCCATACAGTCCACGGCCAGGCCTTAAGGGAACATAAAAGGGAAGGTGGGGCGGGGGAGGGGAGGGGAGAGACGGTTTATTCCCTGCTACAACATGACTAATCTGAGCATATATAATGCTGACAGACCCCAGGCAGGGTTGAACCTGGGACCCCTGAAGCTTAATGCATGTGCCTCTACTACATGAGCTAAGAGCCAACTGGCTGTTCATTAAGGCCGTAGAGCAGACTCATTTTATCTCTCTTTCTAAATGGTCTCAGTGCCACTAGATGGGAGAGAACACCACACCCAGAAGGTGTGTGGGTTACACATTGTTAAAAGCAAAATTTACATTCTAGTGGCTAACAGCAGCAGTAATTTTTCAAATTTATGCAAAATAAGTTCTAGTGAACAGAGGCATGGACAGAGTCAGGACTCTTGATCTCTTCCTAGCTCTCCCCTTGAGAAGCTGGATACATTAAGCAAACCCATTAACTTCTGTGCCCCAGTTTACCCAGTTGTATGGCAGGTATCATACTCGTTCACCACAACACAGAGTGTGGTAAAGCTTAATCAATTATATTTGTAAAAATTTGGGGCTTTGAGAGCCTGCATACCAAATGATATTTAAATGCAGGCTGTTGTCATTCATACAGTACAACTATATAAAGAATTCTGAGTATATGCAATAAAATCTTTTGATGTGTTAGCATGGGACTGCAGAAAACACAATCTCTAATGCAGTAAATAATTCCAACTGTAACTTTTAAATGTTGATTTATTGGCCATATCATTAGTATTTGTAGTGTTTTCTTATGCTCAGTTTGATTTCTCTATTCACACAAACATTTAAACCTTGTATATACACATGTATATCTGAATTTACCTTAAAAAATTACAGGAAAAGCCCATGGCCACTTCACACACAGAGTACAAAACTGGTGTGGGTAGATAGTACACATAAATAATACAAACTGAGTCCTATCCTGTCCAAGTAGGTAAAAGCAATACAAAGATGAGCAGAATGATACATTTTCCTTGAGGTTGTTCTATTACTGGGAGGGTTGGCAAGGTTTGTCCCAAGGAAGGAAATGACTTGAGAGAAGTTGGGCAAATATATTTTGCATAGTGGCCCAGTACTTCCCCAAAATACTCCCTTTCCCAATTTTCCCCTGCTTGGCACTGCCCCAAAGCTGAGAGCGACAGACAGGGAGAGATGAAAAAGCCCACCTTTGTTCTACACAGGATGAAGGACCAATTTCATAAGACTGATTGACCCAATTTTATTTTGATATGTCAAAAATTCTTGGATGAAAATGAAGCTTCATTAAAGTAAATGGGAAAACTTCCATTGATTTCAATAAGGTTAGGATTTCACCCCCTAATATCATTGATCATTAGGTTCTCTTGACATGAGGAATGCAGACTGCCTGGTATGGGTCTCAAGGATTCCCATTCTTATTTGACTGAAATGTATGGTTTGAGGTATTCACCCCTGTATCTCACATGATATAGCTCAAAGTTCTATTCAAATTGTGTCCTTCCCTTCCTGGAGTTTGCCTGATATTGGGACTTGGATGAGCAGAAATTGGATGAAATTTAACATGACTAAGAAGGAGTGAGGGACAGACATTGATGCTAAAGTTAGATTGATTTCATCCATGTCATTGAGAGGGTTTTCAAACATTTGTTCAATAATTTTGTAATTTTTCAGGTGCCATTGGATCTTCTACTTCTTCTGGAACCTCGGATGGCTTTTTTCTATGTCAGTCTAACCAAGTATTTGTGCTCACTCTGGCTTTCCTCCACTAATGCAAGCAGAAGCTACTGAGAATTGTTATGAGAGTCATGTCTGAGGTATAAGTTCGGATAGAAAGATATTTGTGCTGACTTGTCTGGCTTTGGCCTAGTTTCCTTGACATGAACGTTGTCTTTTTTGGTGACCATGTTATTGAATATATTTGCTTACAGCTGCTGTTGCATAAGACAAAGGGGATGTTTTGACCACAGGATGTGCTTAGATTGAAGGATAAGAAATACGCAAAAATGAGCTGCCAAAGGGTAATTAGAGAAAAACAGGAAAGTCTGCAAAAGATCCTATGCAAAGCAAAGGGTAAAAGTGGCCTGGTTAAGCATGCTTCATTAGTGTATGATCAGTGGCAACAAACCAACTAGAAAAGAGAAACAACAACATGAAAATAGTGAGGACAGCAAAAGTTACTCCAACTGAAGTTTATGCATGTATATGGAGAATTGCACAAGATATGTAATATTCATAATACTTAAAGGTGATTGGAAGAGAATTAATAAAAATGTAATTTGGATGTGTATAAAATGTGGTAAATTGTAAGGGGCAATCAAACTATCTTAGGAGAAATCAATCATGACCTGCCTACGTGCTAGGAGAAAGTCACTATCTTTTTCGGTATGTCTGTTATTCTATACTTTAATAGTAATTGTAATCACAAGGCAAGCTTTTGGTTCAAATAAAGGTTAGAAATTAATAAACCAGGACCAAGTGTGTGGCATTCTCACCCAACAAAGCCCTCTGTAAAACAGGGTGGACTTGTAACCAACGCTGAAATGAAGTGTAACTCAAAAGAATGGGCAGGTGCACACAAATGGCAAATTAATTTTGTGCTGTTTCTATGAATAGCACCTTAATTTGAAATTATTGGAAACTTAAAATAAAGTGGGTCTATTATCTTGTGTGACAGGATTACTTTGTTCAAAAACCTCAGCAAGGTGAATGGACTTGGATACCAATAATTTTTGTTAAGAAAATAATAAGTTGCCCTAGTCTGGGGGATGGGAACTGTCCTTTCCTGGTGGTATAATTTTTCACCTGAACTTGAATAAAAGATCTAAGAATGGTAACAGACATTTATGCCTTTAGACTAATCATTCACCCAAGCCCTATTCAACTTCTTTCCTTTTAACTGGTCTCAAAATATGCCAAATTAGCATACTGCACTCCTACAATACAGAGCATATCATGCAATGCCTAGGTAATACTAAATATCAAACAACATGAGTCCCTAACAGGGAAGTACTGATCTGGCCATGGGTGGATTTATTTTTGTATGCTTAGTTTTATTAATGTACAGGGAATTTCCAGCTATAGATACAGATATGGAATATTCAAGATTTACATGCCCTGCTAGCACAAGCCCCGCTGCTTCTGAAACCATGTATCCTACTATGAGAAAAAGCTTCTTCGGCTTCTTCTAGTGGACATTTTACTAAGTACTGTTCTAAGGATTTTCGGGGGGCGGAGGGGGGGGGGAAATAAGTTCAGTTGTACTTTTGGATGAATGGGAGAAATGCATCCTATTTCACCTTTGACAAATGGTTTACCCCATTGAGATCTTGCCTGGTGCACAGTAAGGAACCTTACATGTTTAGACAGACTATTGTGTTACATGAAATATGCCAGTGGGCCACACTCATGAACTTTAGCTATATAACAAATATCCCTAGTGCACTGACTGGATTAATAATGGACAGGGCTGCTGTAAGACAAACCGAAGAAAGAAACCAACAGAACTCCACTGGCCATCACTTACAGTCCTCAGCTAAAACCTCTCCAACGATCATCAGTGATCTACAGCCCATCCTGAACAACGAACCCTCACTTTCACAGGCCTTGGGAGGCAGGACAGTCCTCGCTCACAGACAACCCACCAACCTGAAGCATATTCTCACCAGCAACTACACACCGCACCATAACAACTCTAACTCAGGAACCAATCCAGGCAACAAACCTCGATGCCAACTCTGCCCACATATCTACATCAGGAACTCCATCACAGGACCTAACCAGATCAGCCACATCATCACCGGGTCATTCACCTGCACATCCACCAATGTAATATACGCCATCATGTGCCAGCAATGCCCCTCTGCTATGTACATTGGCCAAACTGGACAGTCCTTACGCAAAAGGATAAATGGACACAAATCAGATATTAGGAATGGCAATATACAAAAACCTGTAGGAGAACACTTCAATCTCCCTGGACACACAATAGCAGATTTAAAGATAGCCGCTCTGCAGCAAAAAAACTTCAGGACCAGACTTCAAAGAGAAACTGCTGAGCTTCAGTTCATTTGCAAATTTGACACCATCAGCTCAGGATTAAACAAAGACTATGAATGGCTAGCCAACTACAAAAGCAGTTTCTCCTCCCTTGGTGTCCACACCTCAACTGCTAAAAGAGGGCCTCATCCTCCCTGATTGAACTAACCTCGTTATCTCTAGCCTGACTCTTCCCTGCATATTTATACCTGCCCCTGGACATTTCCACTGCATGCCTCTGAAGAAGTGGGTATTCACCCACGAAAGCTTCTGCTCCAATATATGTTAGTCTATAAGGTGCCACAGGACTCTTTGTTGCTTCTGCTGGTTAATAATGTTAATGTTATACACAAATATGTATATACAGTGCTGACAAGAACAGAACTACTGCTTCATTTGTGCAAGCATGGAGACTACTTTATTAGCTCTTCATCCTTCAGCACATGACCATCATTTGAGCTCTCTATTCTTCTGTAACTGTGCATCTTCCCTCAGCAGTTGCATGGATAGCTTCTGTATAACTATAGGAATGCATGTATATAACTACTTCTCTCTCTTTTCTGCTTGGAGTTGTAAAACTCAGCAAGGATGAGGGTAACAGTAATAAGATCACATGGCTTACATAGGCTTACCATATGAGTGGCTTCTTGGATCATAATCTCACACATTTCTTTTTAAATTGTCCTTTAAAAACTCCCTATCAAGCCGTATGCTTCTATGCTCCCTTAATATTTTCCTCTTCTGCCCCTGGAGAAGGTGACCTCACTGTCTGTTAGTTTATGGATTAACATGGGACTTTCCCCTTCCACGCAGACTATCCCCAGTTGCCCCTCTCCCTACCATTGTTGACACCTTAAAAAAATATAAATTAGCCATTCAACTCCATTGGATGATGGCCAGCTCCCTCTGCATAACTCCCTCTCCCCCAGGGCTGTCTGCTCCACACAGGGCTTCAAGGGCTCAGGGAGAGGAGGGCACTTCCACAAACACACTGCTGCTGTCCAGAGCTCAGGGAGGAGTCCCTGCATGTGTCAGGTTCAAGAGAGCAGAAGGCCTATTGTTCAGTAATTCAGCATACATTCCAATGTTTTGCTGAGACCTTTCTATTACCTAATCCCTTTTCTCCACACCTTCCCCCACTCCAGTTACTCTCCCAACTCCACCAAACAGTCGTAGAGTCAAGGACTTCTGAGAGAGACTAAAGCAGCTAGGGTCACATGCGCTAAAATCCAGGCTCCATGGGGAAGGGACCAGGGGAGCTAAGCTAGATCCAATTGATTCCCCCTTCCCCTGGTGCACTAGGCAACTGTCACAATTGGTGCTAATTCTTTATTCTTTAGAGGATGCTGAAATCTTCTTTAGGAGCCATTCCTACATAGGAATTCTATGGAGAGCTCACCAAAGCTGTCAGATAATAAAGCTCAAAAGTCAGATGGTTGTTGTATAGTTGGTTCTGTTGACATAGAGAAAAATCCCACAG
The DNA here is from genome assembly GCA_037349315.1 of Chelydra serpentina. Taxonomy (NCBI): domain Eukaryota; kingdom Metazoa; phylum Chordata; order Testudines; family Chelydridae; genus Chelydra; species Chelydra serpentina. The sequence continues at coordinate 15,543,629 of JBAIAC010000033.1, forward strand.
AGAAAAAAAGATAATCTCCCTCCCACCTAGTAGTACATAAAGACACTTTGAGCATCATTCTTTACAAGGTAACAGACATTCAGCTCTTAGGTAATAGGCTACAGGACAGGCTATATAATCATTTCACCCCTGTAAATCTGAATAATTCCATTGACTTCAGAAAAGACAATCTGGATTTGCACTGGTATAAATGAGATTAGTATCTGGCCCTAAAAATCTAAGTCTCTAATCGAAAGCATAATGAAATCAATGAGAATCTTCTCCTAGACTTCAACAGGTTTGGGATCAGATCCTAACAGTAGCTCATCCAGCTCTAACTACTTTAATATTCCAAACTGTAAATAATTTTTGTTTTCTAGGGAAAAGCCCCTTAAGATATCTCACTGCAAGTTTTATTTTCTTCTTCGACTCTTTCAGATGGCTCTAAGAAGTGACATGATGAAAGCCTAGTGCAAACCCCTCATAATTTATGGATATTGATGCTTCTTAGAAGCTCTGATTATTAATAGTTTCTTTCCTTTTCTACTCCCTTCCCTCCCACCCCCCACTATTTTTTTAAAAGCTGATGCTTCCCCTTCACTTGAAATTGAAAGGGAAGACAACATAGACAAGACTTTCAAGATAACTGGAGAGTGAATCTGATTTTCAAGCATAAGACACTTTAGGTCTCCTTTAACATTGATATTCATCAGGCAAATCCTCTTTGACAATGAAACTTCACTCCTTTCTTGCAAGAAAGACAACGAACTATGAAAGTATATGTGATATGGTTGAGTTCATAACACAGTTCTGAAATGAAGGCGAAGTCAGGCTGTTTCTTTTACGATTTTCTTATTTAGAACTGTACACAAACCAAATCTGTAGGATTCAGCGGTCTGATCTTGCAGGGGCTGGAGTGCCGTCCCAATCCCGCAGTGTTTAATGCCACTCAGCAACTCACAAGAGGCCCCTGATACCGTGCAGGATTGAACCATAGGTGAGCACACAGAATAAAGTGAAAGGTATCACTCAAACTTTTCAAAATGCTGTTTTCTCAGGAGAAAGCTTCATAAAGGTTTGTGAACTCCGGGAGTTTCATGAGCAAAGAATTAATGCTGGCAGGCTTTCCTCCTGTGTGCTGCCTTTAAGCTCTGAGGCTTATTATTTAGTTCAATGGACAAGGTCTTGCAGGAAGTTTCCATAACTCATACATTATTAATCAGCAATACACAATGGATGTGTGGCAAATGCTCTGATTATATAATCATTTCACATCCTAGATGATATCACAAGTTAATTAGTATTTTAAGGGATGTGACCTGTTTCTTCCTGTAAGGTACCAGTTACTGAAGCAGAAACTTGGAGAAATCATCCAGAATCTTTAAGCATCCAGAAAAGAAATTAGAATTGTTTTAGCTTACGGTGTGATCACGTTAGCTCATTGCCAAACCAATATTCTGCAAATGCGTAAATGTAGTTTTGGGGGTTTAGAAAACAGTTAGACATTTCACTTTTAATACATACTGATCAAACTCAACTGCAAGTATATTCATCAAAGTAACTAAATAGGATATTTTGGAGGGGCATTCTCTATTTATCCTCCCTCTCTCTTCCAGATTAAACATGCCTACTTTCCATATCGGGATAATTTTCTATCTCCTGTAACTTCAAATTCAATGTGGGACCTCAAAATCAAAATCCATCAACAATAATAAAAAGAGTGTAGAATGAAAACTTAGCTCAATGATTTTGTTGATTTATGAACCAGAACAGAATCCAGCACACTGTCCTACGGCTCTCCTGGTTGTGCACTGATAACACAACACCAAAGTACTTGTTTCTGCATTAAAGTAACCAAACATGACTTCAGGGTACCTATGGTGTTGATAGTTGAATTAGGAGGAGATAGTTTTGCCATTACTTTTCTGATTATCTTCCAAGGTAAATCATGGTTACAATTACCAACTTCAGTGGCAAGAAATGAGCTTCAGGTACACTGTTTCATCTTTCTCTGGTGTATTAATGTGACTGTCCAGTTTTTAAGTTGTTCAAGTACAGAACAAACTGCAAAGAGGAGTCAGCCAGAGACTCCACTGGTAGGGGCTGAAGCAGCCAAAGCAGGAACTTTAGTACTTTGGAGACCTTTTTACACTTTGACTGGATTTTCTATGCCCTCTGCTGATTGACTGTTTGCTCCAAATCTCCCCATCCCACACAGTCTCTTCATCTCAATGCAACTCCTCTTAACCCCTTCTCCCCATCACCCTCACCTGCCCTTTTTCTCCCATTGTTTTAGCTTATCCCCTCCTAACTCTCCCCATATAAATAAACCAATTCTGGAACTAACATGACATTGCTGCCATCACATATGTTACTGTACTTGTGTGTTATACCCCTTCCCCCACCCAGTATCTGTCGGGTCAATTTAGAGAGTAAGCTGTTCAGAGGCCAGGAACTGTCCTTTGTTCTGTTTGTACAGCACCCAGCATAATGGTGTCCTGGTCCATGACAAATAATACAAATAAACAACAACAGTGGGTAAACACTGCCTTTAACAGCTTTAAGCTTGATTTAATTGTGATTACCCACACAGCTGTTGGCCCATGGAAACCTGATGGCCTACTGGGTTTTGCAGGCACAAATGCAAGTTGTGATTGTGAGAGATATCGTGCTGTCTTCTCTCCAGCAATACTTGTTTAGCTACATCACATTATCCCTTTTCTCAAACACCAGAGATTGCATGGAGTATGAATGGGGAATCCCAAAGCATCACAATGTAAGGACTTGTTCTTCCCTAGCCAACTGAAAGTCAGCAGGCTGAAAGGAGCCGCCTGCATGCCCCCAAGATATTTAAAGGGAAAAAAACCAAACCGTGATCAAAAGGGAGAGAGAAACATTTCTCACAGAGTTCCAGTGACTGTAGAGAAAAAGTCACCACAACACCAAGCTGTCTTTCCCCCTGTAAAACCATCACACATCTGAGGAAATTTAATGCAGCCAGGAAGAAAAATCCTGGAAGTCAAGAATGGAAATAAGAACACCAGCAGCCTCACATGTGGAGTCTCAAATTGTGGCTGTGTTTAGCTCTGCTCTTTTCTTTTCCAGCTTCTGTGGAAGGCCAACCTTTCTCTCTGAATAGGTCAGCCTGCTGTGGAGGGTATTTTCAGCTCAACTGGGCTTACGTAGCAATAACAGTAAGCACTAGGGCCCTTTTAAAGACATCTTCTTGGTATCTAAATAGGCCAGGCCAGGACTACATACAATGATTTGCATATGCAAGATTATTAAAACCAGAAAGTGTTTACTGCTCTCTTGTCATTTGGGTAACTGTTGTTATTTGTATTGTCAAATTTATTTCTCACATTACAATTTGGGTGAATTGGAAGTTGCCCAACTTGTTTTGCTCTTGCTCTAATTATGTTTATAATTTTGTTGTTTTTCTCTTCATAAACTCTTGGCTTTGAGCACAACAGCCAGCCATGCCTCCTGGCAAGGTGGCTATCTAACTGCCTCTTCCAAGTCACCTCTTTCGCCATCTATCACACTTGCATGGCTTCTGACACTTTCATGGCACCTGTAAAGTACAGGAATGTATCGGACTGCATCACACCAGTTAAAATAAAATGTTAACGCCTGACTCAGGTAAAAGCAAGCCTAAACACATAATTGTAAATGGACTAAAAGTAATCTATGGTGGTCACCCATAAACTTTTGATCATTTGCTTTAGCTAAATAGACAAGTTTACCTTAATATTTGTGGCATTACCTGAACTTCCCTATACTTACAGAAGTAAAGTTATCCAAGAATTAATCTAGATGACAATCATTTTTAAGGATTCTTGCAACATCATCCTTATCCATCAGAGAAAAATGAGACAATAGATGACAGATCTTGCTGTTAGCAAGAATAGACAAAACAATTTAACACTGAGATATTAAGGAAACTTCAAAAGTCACTTGGACATAGGATAAAGCATACCGCTTAAAGCCCTGCAGGGGGGGAAAAAAAGATTCTGAAAATAAGAGGGAACAATGTTACAATTATTTTGGAAACTGGTCATCTTTACACCTCTTGCTCTCTCAGATGATAAAATGCTACTTAACAATACATTCTACTAAATTTCACAATACAGAAATGAAACTGATTGAATCAGACTTCTAAACATTGCAATATCAGCCCAGGAAACGCTGCCATATTATATTCTAATATTGAACATCTGGACTTGGAAAATCTTGATAGTTTCACTGTTACCTGCTCCTAATTGCCCCCCTCCCATTTCCATCTTTTTTGCTTCACCTATCTTGCTGCATATTGTCATAAATCAAGACTGTAAGCTCCTTAAGGCAGGGACAATTTCTCCATGTCTATAGATGACTAGTATAATATCTTATAGGGGCCTCTAAGCTTATGGGAACAGAAATAAATAATAAAATAATAATACAAACTTTACTCAGACATTTGCAACAGTTAACATGAGCCATTTGGAAACATGATGATATTTATATATTTTTAAATAAGAAGAATCTCTCTCTCATATCATTTTGACCAAACTTGTGATGTGCTTAGGTTTTAAGACCTGGCTATTCCCGTACTTCTCTACTTGTTTCTATTGTAAAAAGTATGTGTATTGTGTCACAAAGATCCAATATTTCTAAGGCCTCTAGTGAGTTCTATTAAACATTTCTGATGTAATTCACTATTTATTCTAGATCAGAGGTTCGCAAACTTTCTTGCACCCTGACTCCCTTTTTACAATAAAAATTACTGCACGATCCCCAGAGGGAGGACTGAAGACTGAGCCTGCCCAAGCTCTGCCACCATGGGCAGGGGGGCCAAAGCTGAAGCCCAAGGGCTTCTGTCCTGGATGTGAGGCATGTAACCTTAGCCCTGGGTGATGGTGCTTGGGCTTCAGACTTGCTAGGGCCCAGGGCCAATGCCAGCCTTGGCGACCCCATTAAAATGGGGCCTCAACCCACAGTTTGAGAACCACTGTTCTAGACAGAACCTGTTGTTTTTAATATTTCACTACATCGGACTACAGTTTATGGCAGACTTTGTGAAAATGAACTAGTTGATTAGTTGATTAGATGGTTATATTTCTACAGTATAATGAACCTTGATTTATAGTCCATGCTGTGAATAATTGGTGGCCCTTTAGTGTTTAAATGATGCCATTTAATATGCTAATTGGTAAATGTCACCTTTTAAAGAATGTTGACATTCATTCTTCTTCCACGGGATGATAGAACCTAGGTGATAGTTTGTTAATGGAGCCCTAACTAAACACATTTTAAAGAGAACTTTTTTACCTTTACTAAAATAAGAATTAAAGCTGTGATTTACAAGTGAATCATGAAGGTCACACATTAACGGAAGGGGAAATATTTGTAATATTCCAGATTTATCTGAATTTCCTTTTAACTTCCTAGTATCAAGTGGAAATGAATCACTGTTCATTCAGTGGCACTTAACCAAAGCAAGCAAAAATATACATGTTTCTTGTATTCTCTGTCCACTAACCCCCATCCTCCCCAAAAACCCTGCATATTTTCTTCCTTCTTGAAAAAACAAACCTGTTCTTGACCTTTTGTTTTGTAAAGGTCCTGAAAGCTTTCTTGGCTTATGTTTCGCATAGTAGCTCCACTTATTTTTAATCCTTTTTACAAGTAGCAAATCTGAAGATGGAAAAAAGAAATAAAACAAGCTATAGTCCTAGATTTGGGAATTGCCAATTCGGATCCAAAGTCCTCCTAAACAAATATGGCCAAATCCTCAATTTGTCTCTTCATTAATAAAAGGGTTCAAAGTCTCCAGAGACAAGTCAGAAGATACAGCTTCAGGTCATAACGACTAAAGATTCCAAAGCTTAATTCAAATGCTCGGGGGGTAGTAATCACATTTGTGAGAGGCATTCACATAGGTTCTAACTGCATTGAATCTGGGTGGGGAAAAACACCTGAGGTCTTTTTTTATGATGTGGACTAACACCTAGTTCATCCAGACAGGAAAAGACCAGCAATGGAATATCAAACAAGCACTGAACAAACTACAGCTAGATTTTTAAAATAATGTTTAGCCCCCACTAAGGGGTGGTGCAGTCATTCCTCAGAATGGAGGAGAGCATATAAACTGCTAAGCAGGGCAAGTATGCACACTCCAGTTCTGATGGCCAGTCGGCAGGGTAGCAGAAGCCATCGCTCTGCCCACTACATGCTTCTTGTGAGGAGCACCTCAGAACCAGCCATTGACTCGCTCGAGAAAAGGGACTGCAATTTTGGTCAGCCTTTATGTAAGCCATATGGAGGTTAGCCACTATCTAGTCTGGAGCTAGCAATGTACTGTAATTATTTTTGAACACTGCTGTATCTTTCCAATAGGACAGAGTAAATCGTTCATTTCAAAGCAAACGCTGCATCTTAACAGCACTGTGTCTCTGCCTTATTAACCAATGAAATAATGACAAAGCATGTAGCATACAATTCCTGATTCTTGTGTGGGAAGAGTATGTATTTCCATAGATACTGGGGAGAAAGTAAAGGTCAACTGTTGCTCTGCCTGTTGGCTTTGTCTAGTTTTGGCATTGGAAATGCCATCTTCCACCTCGAGTCTACTATGATACTTTGCCCCTTTTTTTGGATGAGGATTTGATGCACATGCCTGTCACATTAAATCTGGAACACTGTAACTCACTGTACCTGGACTAGGAGGTGGAAGCAATACAAAGCTCCAGTCTGTGCAAAACACACTGGCTGCCATCTAAGCCACATCAGTGGCTCCCAGGCTGGTTTCAATGGCACAAGCAACTATTGTGCATGTGGTTTTCCATTTTTCAAGGAGATCATATGCCCCTCAAACCTTAATATTTCACCTATAGGCCCAGTTGCTATGACTGGTACTTAGGGGCCAGACTCTTGCAGTTAAGTTCTGCTCTTCCCTGGGGGCAGCATGAAGCTGCAGTGGCAGCACCAGAAGGCACTGGGGTTCACAAACCACTTTGCCTCACAGAGCTCCCCACCGCATAGGGGAGAACACCTGCTGAGCCATCCCTTTGGAGGGAGCAACAGGGAATCCCCTCCATGCAGGGCTGGATTAAGGTTCTGAGGGACCTAAGGCTAATGGGAGGGAAGAGTATGAATTATATAAGTCATCAAACATTTATCTACATACATATTTACGTATTTTTATGTAAAAATAATAAGTTTATTCTACTCTCACTACACTCAATTCTTCAAACAATTGCCCCCTCCCCAGCTTTAGCTGTGGCAAAGTCATGAATGATGTCATCGTAATTCAAAGACGTGACAATTTCATTCTCAACGCTAAAGAGGGACAAAGCACTGAGGTGCTATTGAGTTATGGTGGATCAGAGGACATTTCTGAGCCTTGTTAGAAGAGAGAAGGAACATTCTCCACTACAGGTAGTGATCATTAGTGACAAATACAGCCATAAGGCAGTTTCAACATTTGGGAAACATTCTATCACATTGGATTCAGTGATAACTCAGTACATCCAAATAGATTTGTCTTCATCATCTTTTCTCTCTATATCTGAGAGTGATGTGAATTCAACAAATTGAAGAAATTCTTTAGTAAAATCTACTGGGAGATCGTCTAGGAACTTCTGACACTGATGTTTGATACCTTCACTGACTTCGGAACTTGAAATGTTAGGCGAAAAATTTGTCAGTACACTAAAGGTTTTGTCAAGATTTTTGTAAGCCTCGATCCGATGCTCTAATTAACTCTTCAGTTTGTCGATGATTGTGATGATGGTATTAACTGTGAAGGCCTCCTTGTCACTGAATGAGTGGGCAGGTGCATCGTTGCAGGTCTTCTGTCTTTTGCGGCATTTGGCTGACTTACACTCATGGTTAGCAGTCCTTGCAGCTCGCTGAATTTCACACTCATCAAAACTGTCCTGCATTTGTTGAAGAACAGTTCCAAGGCTCCTCATTAGTTTTACAGCAGTGGAAAAGTCAATTTGAGCATTTTGCAAGCTTAGACTGCACCTGCTGAATGACTGAAGTATATCATTCCAGACCTCACACAAAATACCAGTTTCCAAAATGTCCATTGCATCACTCAGTATCTTCACATCTTTTCTTGGTGCTGATTTTTGAGATTCATCATCTTTAATGCTCTCTAGCGCTTCAAGGATGTTGGGGTATCCCAGAATAACTGCATTCACAGCTTCAGCGTTGGCACTCCACCATATCCCTGAGAGTGATTTGGGCACTGGGCATCTCTTTGGTAGTGAATCTCTAAAAATTATCCAACGACTGTTGATGGAGAGAAAAAAAGGTACAATTCTTGGACATATCCAAAAAAAGAAACTGCTTCAACACAACAATCCATGGCAGACAAGCCAATAAGGTTGAGTCAGTGTGCAGCACATGGCATGTAATCAACCAAAGCATTGCGCTCTTTTATCTTTGCCTGCATCCCTGAATATTTGCCACTCGTATTACTTGCATAATCATAGCTTTGGCCATGACAAAGGCTGATGCCAATCCCATTTTCGGTGAGGAAACGGAGTAGGTACGAGGCAAGTTTCTCCCCTGTGTGGCTGGTGATGTTTATGAAGGTCACGAGATGCTCAGGTGGTCCACTGGGTAGCACATAATGCAAGATGACAGTCAGTTGATTGATATCTGACACATCTGGTGCTGAGTCGACGGACACTGAAAAATATCCCCCATCTTTGAGCTCATCTACAATGGCTGATAGCACCTTCTTTGCCAGCAGTGCAATGAATTTATCACAAATAGTCTTTGATAGATATGACATAAGGCCTTCTCCACAATTTTCATATTCACTGATGTGCTGAACTAAGAAAGGGTCGAACTTAGCGATTAGCTCTAGAACGCCAAGGTAATCACCATTGTGTTTCGATTCAACAGTCTCATCTGAGCCACGGAATGGCAGACCACACTCAGCAAGAAAAACTATCGTTTCAACTACGCATCTGAGAACGTTCTTCCAATAAGCACGAGCTTCCAAAAACTGGTTTTCCATTTGGGTATCAATTCTGCCACGAACTTTCTTTCGGGCATGGTAGCTGCTAACTGACAATGTATGCTGCTCACTCATTGCATGATTGGTAACGTATGCAGTATTCTTCCAATCATTGAAGCCTTTGCAGAACATTCCCCATTTTGGGGTATCAGAAAACAGGCAGCAATAAAAACAGTACACTTTCTTCTTAGAAGGCAAATAGATGAGCCATTCTCGCTTGCCTAACATAGGGCCTAAAAATAGGAGGATTTAAGGCTATAGCCTTATTAGCCTATGGGTTAATTCTGCCCTGCCTCCATGATCAGCCACCCATGCTTACCAGTGTTCATTGGGGTTGGTGCTCACCCCCATCTTTCCTGCAACACTTTTGGAGTAGTTTCCAGCACATTCCAGTACATCCAGTACATAGACAATTCACTAGTAGGGAATTGTCACTGTACTCTCCTACAGCAACAGGCATCAGTGGGGGGATGCCAGAACAGAAGATGATTCTCTAACCTCCCCTTCCATTGTATATGCATGCAATGGTTACAACAACGCTGCAAATGGCAAATCATACTCTGTCCCAGGTTGAATACCAGGCTATGGTGACAATGCTATTAAGCTGTAGTTCTGTTTATTAATTATATCACATTACTCTGATAGACTCATGGACTTTAAGGTCAGAAGGGACCATTATGATCATTTAGTCTGACCTCCTGCACAACGCAGGCCACAGTATCTCACCCACCCATTCCTGTAATAAACCTCTAACCTATGTCTGAGCTATTGAAGTCCTCAAATCATTATATTTATGGTTGGTTCATATTTATGGTTGGATCAGGAGTGGAGTGGGGGGGAGGAGTTGTTCACCTGAATGCCTTAACCTTGTCAATATACAATAGAAGGTAGTAAAGCTCTCCTGTCCAGCTGGTGGAGAATAACTTCACTTTCATGATAACGAGAACGAGGAGAATGAGAATGAGGGGGAAATGCAAGCACACCGATATTTTATTTTTTGTGATGGGAATACTATAAAAATCTCACGGCACTAACTCACAAACTACAAACCACTCACAAAGAGCAGAATGTCTCGAATGGGGCTTTTTCATGTTTCAGAATGACTTACTTTGAAAATCATGTCCATTATGTTGTCAGCCACTGAAGTCGTGTCTTGAAATACGCTGGCATGATCCATTGTACATATGTACATAAGAGTTTATTAAAAGGAGGAAGGAGAAAAATTGTTCTCCTTAACCTCTGAGGATAGGACAAGAAGCAATGGACTTAAATTGCAGCAAGGGCAGTTTAGGTTGGACATTAGGAAAAATTTCCTGTCAGGGCAGTTAAGCACTGGAATAAATTGCCTGGGGAAGTTGTGGAATATCCATTATTGGAGATTTTTAAGAGCAGGTTAGACAAATACCTGTCAGAGATGATGTAGATAATATTTAGTCCTATCATGAGTGCAGGAAACTGGACTAGATGACCTCTCGAGGTCTCTTCCAGTCCTATGATTCTGTGATTCTGTGATTGGGGAGAGAGGTGAGATGATGACAGGAAGCCATTTACTCCTCAGATAAAGAATTGTTGAGATTTATATTCTAGGGAAGAAGACAAAATTTGTAACTTCAACTTGTTGAGCTGGACGTAGATAAAGAGAGGTGCCTACATATGGTATTTAAAATGCACAACCTTCTGTTTGCATGTGCAAATAGATGCACATCCAATTTCACAGGCATAAATTATTACATCCAGACAATAAGCACGTACTAATATACTTTTCAACCATACAAATAAAAATGTGCCTTAAATGGTATTTGTCAATTTCTTATAAATGGTGCCAGCGAGGTCACACCAGCCAGGATGGAGTGGTGCGTTCTTGAAAATGGCATCCCCCATATCACACTGGACAAAAATCATGTCTGGTTTTGTCTCTGGACTGGACGGGGGAAAAGCCATCCAAAAGGAGGACTGTCCAGTTTTAAACCAGATGAATGGCCTGCCTACCAGGAACTACCCTGTACATTCCAGAATTGAAGTTCAAAATGCCCTTCTTTCTTTTTAAAAGCCTCCAAAAAGCTTCAGTTCACCTCACAGATCTTGTCCCACTCCCTTCTCAACTAGCTCTGTCTATTCCTCTAGCTTTGGCTTTCTTCAAGCTCCTTCCTGCTATCTTTCATGTGTTGGCATAAGAGCCTTCGTCTGCCACCGAGAGCAAACTCCCTCATCAATTCTGCACTGCTTTTTTCAAATCTCATTTGAAAACGTATTTTCTCCCTTGTTCCTCTCCTTCTGTTGTGACTTATCATTAAACTCTGTATTCATATTATTTATGTTAACTTTGCAAAATATGGACCTTATCCTAAACCCACTGGAATCAGTGGAAACATTGCCAGTGGTTTTGGGCAAAGCCTTATGTTTATAGGTGTTGACTGATCGGCTTAGTTTATATTTTGTATGAAAGACACTATAGAGAATAAAGTTTCACTGTATTTTATTCTATAACATAGATCCCCTTTAAAAAAAGAACTACTCTATTTCTATATGTAAATAGGAACACCTTAAGGGAAATCAGACACTAACCCTCCTCACATTTCCAGGTCCTTAGCTTTCCTGCCAATTCTCTCCTTCTTATGGTGTATTTTCTAAAACTTTTACTCAAATACAGCAGCATAATGCCAAAAAATACTGGCAGGCCTGCAAGAAGGTGCTGTATGTCTGGTGACATCACCTGGTTATTGTTTAGACTAACAATGCAGCATCTAGTAGCCACTCATGTAGCCCCAAGTGCTGCTACTAATGGGAGGTTTGTCTGAATCTGAACCAAAGGACAAAATTCAGGCCAGATTCTCCTCTTACTTACACCAGTTTTATACTTGTGCAACTGCACTTATATTCATGGAGTTACTCCTTATTTACACCACTGGGAGAGGAGAATCAGCCCCTCACCACTGGGTTCATTCACTTCAATGGGTATTGCACACAGAGGGAAATTCTAATGGTAGAGCAGAATCTAGTGTACTGTTCTTAATATCTGCATGCTCATTACATTTTTCTGTACACAGGCAAAATATTTATTTGTTTACTGTACATATTTGCACACACAGCATGGATTTGGATGTTATATCATTACAGAACCCACCCATTTCTGTTATCAATGGAACTACTCTTGGAGCAAAGTACTATTAAATATGATTTCTAGTACAGTATAGGTTCACCAATATTAGCTCTTTGACAGTAAACATAGGTCACGTCATTATGACATCATTAATTCTCAACAACCATTACTGTTAAAGGGCATCGATATGGCTGATGTAGTTATACCCTTATAAGATTCTTGAAAATGAAACAATGCATAATGGACATATTTGCTATGTTTTAGCATGTAAGTTTCTCCACCCATGAGTCTTTTTTCACATAAAGGTTTTTAGTGTAATTTTCAACTTTTTTCCCCCCACCCCGGGCATAAGTTATTTGGAAAGAGTCAATGGTATTTTAGTGCAGCTTTGTACTAGAGCGATATTTAACTCCTTTCCAGATCAAAGTAATGATGAAAATGTGATGAGCTCTGATAGTTTTATGTTTTTAAATCACTTTGTATTGCACATACCATTTAAGATTATGGGAATATTTCATTTTTCAAAGTGCTTGCTTGGAATTATAGTATTTATGGTTATAGGCATGTCTTTTGTGGAGTAATTTTATTTATTGAGTTCAATAGAATGTTTTAAATATAGAATATAAAATGTATTGAGCAGCTTTAATCTTCCATACTGGAGCACTCATAAAAATCCAGCTTCATCACTACCCCTCCCCGACTCCAGAAGAAAAACACAGATATTCTCTGATGATTTTTTTTTATATTTTCATATAAATAGTATATAAATAATCTCTCAACCAACATTAATCATAAGATTTGGGATAGATTTGTTTGTAGTGTGTGTGTGGAGGGGAGGGGATGGACGACAATTCTTAATGTATAGAAAACTAGAAGTTTAATCCCCATCATTTTGTATTTAACTACATGAAGATAATTTCCTGAATATGTACCCAAAAGAGGCACTCAGTTCATGAATATTGCAATCCTGGCACACAGAAAACTCCCCTTAATTTTAACAGAATTTACTGATGCCACAATTTACTTCAGCTGGGCAGCAGGGGAAGGGGGTGATAATATGTTCAGCAATACTGAAACATAATGTAAGGCACACTGTAACTAATGATTTGGCCATTGGAAACGTAAAACAGAATGGAATAACGCAAGTTAATTACTGGGACTACGAAGTCTGACAGGGCCACCTTAAAAATGTCCCAAGAAGAATTAATCCAGCCTCATGTAGCAATAAATTAATGTATGCCTTAGGTACAAGGTGGGTTGGAAATAAAAAAAAATGTTTATGAGCTGCAACATTGTATATGAAAGCTGGGAGAAAAAAACCCGTAGCACTATAAAAAAGATTATAGGACTGGATTTACAGCTTTCCTGGTCCTCTGTATATTAAAATGTCACCAAAGAGTTACCTAGCACTTCCTCTGCAAATCAAATTTGGATTAAAGGAGCCTTAATAAGAACTAAAAATATCACGTTAAGACACTGGAAAAATTAGTCAAATCCCTCAGTTGCAGAACAGACATTATTCTACCTAATTCAACACTCTGTGAGAAGCAGCAATACAAGTTTCAGGATAGGATAGGATGGGCTATATTGAGGAAATATATCAATTCAAAGTACGTAAAGTGAGTAAGCAAGAAAGAGAAGAGTGATATGTATAAAAGGACTTGGTTTATTCTGGAAATTAATTTTAAGAATACAAGTGTGAAACAGTGTTGGACAATATAATTTATATAGTGTGTTTTCCATTTGTATTATCTATAATCATACATATCCATATGATATTATGGGATTAGATATGTGAATTTGTGATGTAGCAGAGTACAGAGTAATACATACCCAATTCCAGTTTGAGTTAGCTCAGGAGGGCCTGATGCAAAGGTGGGGTTGAGTTCTATTGATGCTAGTACTGGAATACTATGTTCCAAGGAACAGGCCAGATCTGAGTTAGTCATGGATGCTCTAAATCAGTGTTTCTCGCATGCGGCCACCAGGGGCTTTTCTTGTGGCCACAGCCTCATGGGCAGTGATTGGGGGGGCGGGGGAGGGGGGCAAAGCAGCCGCGCCGCCCCTCCCCCTTCCTGTTGTTTCTGGATGTGCCACATTGGTGTTGGTTGCTGTGGCTGCCAGTAGGGGTTGGGTCCTGCCCCTGTCCCCCCCCCCCCCTCTGGAGACACCTGGGGCACAACACAGGAGGAGCAGGCAGCCTGTGAGTTCCCCACCTTCCTGGGGGGCGGTGGGGCTCGGGCTTCAGCCCTGGGGTGGCAGTCTCTGGTCACAGGGCTTCAGGCTCCATCCCTGGGCCCTAGACATGGGGCTTCAGCTCTGTTCCCATCTCCTGGCTGCAGGGTCCCATCCCCTGGCCGCGGGGCTTTGGGCTATATCCCCGGGGCTTCAAGCTCCTTCCTGGGGCTCCATCCCTGGGCTTCAGGCTCTGGCTCCCCGCTGCCTCCCCTACCCCTCATCACCACTGGCCCATGCTGCCTATCCATCCACCTCCCCGTCCAGGGCTTAATTTGTCCCCGGGCTTGCCGGGGCTGAGTATGTCTGCTGTGAAAAGAGATACTTGTATGTTTGTTAATATCACTTTTCACAGCAGACTCAGTAGCTAGCTGGGAGGCTGTGAAAAATATTAACAAACATACAAATATAACTTTTCACAGCAGCAGACTTACTAGCTAGCAATAAGTAAATTACAATGATTTTGATGTGCATATTTATTTGTTTTGCCTAAAGTTAATTAAGTATTTTAGGAAAAGTGGTCAGAGCAGCCACCACCGCACTCTGAGGCGACCAAAAAATGTGTCATGAGAACCCTTGCTCTAAATTGTGCCAGCTGCTTAATGGGCTTTCAGGGCCATTTCAGCAGCTGGGGACCACCCAGGTTTAAGAAAATTCTGGCCACACCCCTTTCCCCGTCATGCCCTCTGCCCTGGTACCAGGAGTGGAGCTGATGCAGGCCAGCTATGCTGCTTTTCAGGCAGTTTTGGGCAAAGATGCATCAGCGTTTCAGATCCCTGGGCTTTTTTTTAAAAGTCTCTATAGTTTTCTTTTCAAAAAATCTAAAATGCTATATGATACGTTTTAAACTGTTTTTTTTACAGCAAAGTTGTTATTCTCAGGAAATTCGGGTCCTGACTTTCCTCTCGCTTACACCAGTGCAAATCAGGAGTAACCCCACTGAAATCAATGGGCTCACACTGCTGTAAAACTAGTAAAAGAGGGAAATCTGACTTTGGTGTTTATAGGTGGGGTAAACATCCTTGTCTTGGCCATTGCTTCCTTAGTACGGTTCTTACAATATAATAATAACATCAAAGGTTTATTTTGAAACCCTGATGCTATCCTCGACAAATCTGCAAATGGGCTGCCTTAGTAGTATCATAAAGATATTAATGAAACGGGACCAAATTGGTAAAATGGCAAATGATTTGCACAAGGTTTATAAGAACGTATGCATTGGAGACAGAAACAGCTACAAGAGCAGGATGGAGACCTCTGACCTGATACATGCCAGACCATAACCAGATGCTACACTCAATTTATCTTCGTAAATATGGTTTTTTATGGTGCTCATCATCACAGACGATCTGAGCATCTAATAATAACATTATCAATATCTTGGAACAGCAAGGGATAACGTTAATTAAAAACAGTTACGCAACATCTGGGTATCCAAATGAAGACAAGCTCACAATGTCTTAAAAACCCCAACAATTCTTTAATGCATCCAATTCCCACATAGCAGTACCAATCTCAAACCACACTCACCTGTAACCTAACTAGAAGGATAGGAAAAACCTTTTTTATTTTATATGAGTTTGTTTATACTGCTGGTTCTCATTCAGATTTTTCAGGATACATAAATCAGAAGTTTAATCCCACCCCATGTAGCAATAAACTATAAAAATGAACTAACAGATTATCCGTCTATAAAAAGACATAGGTGTTTTCCTCAAGTTAGATGTTCCTGTTGAAGCATATCCAAAATATAAAATTATTTTATACATTCTAATAAAAACATAGCATTTATTTTAGTCAACAGATCATCAACAACTCACGAAGTTAAACACTGTCAAGGATATTGGGCCTGATTCTTAAAGTTACTTAGGTGTCTAAAGATGCATATAGGAACCCTACTGGTATTTTCCAAAGCACCTAGGTGCCTAACTTTCAGTGAACCTCCCACTATCTTTAAAAATCTGGCCCTTAGATTGTTTTGTTGTGCTGCTCTTGTCATCCTAAACACAAATGATGGCTTATGTAACTCAAACATACTGAAAGTCAGGGAAAGCTGTTGGGTGCGAACTACTTTTGAAAATTAGGCCACTTATCTAAATATAGAATTTGGAGCTTAATATTAGGCACTTAATTTTGAAAATCTTGGTCACTCTTGATAACCACTTTCCATATGAATTCTACTTACTTAGGGACAAATATTAATCTTACCAAAGAGCCTAAATAACCAGGATGTGCTCTGGGGAATGCTGAATAATTTCTTTCCCAACCCACAGAGCTGCTCTTTGGCTCCTGTCTGCTCCCATCAAAGTTAACTGGAATTCTAATGACTTCAACAGAATCAAGATTAGGCCCAGTGAATGACACATGAAATTGTGAGTGGGTTCTGGGGAATCTCAAGGCTTCCACAGCTATTGGGATAGCTGTAATAATTAAAATCTCCAACACAGCTTCACATTAAAATAATGCTGGCTACTGGAAATGAATGGGTCATATTCATTCATGGGTAACTCCAATGAAGTCAAGGAAATCACATGGAGAATTGAGCTAGCTTGTATGTGTGTGTCTGTGGTGGAAAGAAGATGGAATAGTACTGTACCAATAAAATTACTTTGCTCCTCTGTTACAAAATAGGCAATGTTTCACTATCAAGTCTTGAAGTGAAAGTAAATACCACTATTTTTCATTGACATTAATCTACTGAATTGACTCCCTGTGACTCATAGCTAATACTTACACTACTTTTACACCCCTGAATAATGAAAGAATACCCTCTAAATAACATATGCTGATGTAATGTTGCACACAGGAATTTAGAAATACATCACCACCACCACCATGACGGAACCGGCTATTACCGGGCTCCACAGCTCCAGGTATGGCAGCATTCAACTTAAAGCTTTTCCAGCAGCATTTGATGTAATTTATTTTTGTATCACACACCTCGTGTACTAGACCAGAAAGACTTTTTACGGGACAGTCAGTCATTAAAATAAAGAGAGTGAAGGATTTAAGGCAAACTTTAGAGCAGGGGAATTGATTCAGTGTCTTGGAGAAGCAAGTTCCCAATAGATGTAGAGTACAATTAAGCAAAACAACGTGCTCCCACTGTAGAGAGTTAAAGGAAGTGGGAAAAGAGGAGGAAATAAGCAGAGAAGTCAGCAATGGAGTGGGTGGATATGAAATCAGGGAGGTGACGGAGAAAGATTGAAGACAAGGAAGGTAATTTTTAATTGGATTGGAAGTGGCTGATAAGATGGTCAAGGTCATATATTATAAAAAGGCTCAGATGATCTAACTTTCCAGACCAAGTAAGGAGTCTATCTACATTATTCTGGATCCCTCAGGTTTCAAGTAAGGCATTTTGGAAAGCTATGCAAGAGGGAACCGTAATAAGGAAAGCTATCTTAGGGCTTTATACTGCTGCCCATCACCATAGTGTCTGAGCCCCTTCCACATAAAATCAATAGTAATAATGAAGTCCCTAGTGGAAACTGTGTTTGTCACTGCTATGACTTCAAGACAAAAACAAATGACCTGTAGAGTCTTCTCCTAAAAATAAATGGTCATTGTCACTCTGGCTAATCCACTTACAAGCAAGATTCTGCCATGAAATTTTAAAATTTTGGCCGTATGTATGTTCAGAGCAGTGAGTTTGGGTTTGTTTGTTTTTGTACTTGTTTTAAAATATTACATACATATTAATTGATTTTTAAGGATTTTTCATGCAAAATAAAGACTATATTTAAACATGACATCAATTAAAATAATGTGTGCCATGACTTTGTCTTTTAACTACAATAGCTTTGACTTTCCCCATTCTCTGCCAGGACAAATAACCAGCCTGAGCAATAATCATTGAGAGAAATGATTAAGAGTCAAATCCTGTCCCATATACATCAGTCACAAAATTGTCTTCAATGGAACCAAGATGTGGCCTACTGGTATGAAGAAGAAACTAAGCAAAGGCAGGGTAAAGATAAGGTAATACCTCTGATAAGCACTTGGCAGAGACTAAAGGCTCAAGCAACCCTTATTCTCATGGCTATTCATGATTTGTGAGTACTCATGCTAGTAAGGTCTGCTTATTTAAGTATGGGTTGCAGGATCTATTGCATTTATTATTCTGTTTGATGTTTAGGTTCTTACAATGCACCCTTTACTGTAGCATCTGAGCACCTATCACCAGGGATTAGAGCCTTTGGTGGTGTGGGAGAAAAGAACAAGCTCAAATTTGAGGATGGATACATTTTCTTCCTTTGTGAGCAAAGTTAAGGTTTGAGTTAAGGAGACTGATGATGGAATCAAAGATCCAGGCGAGAAAAAGACGACTTGCCTTTGAAAGATTCAATGGAAAGAAATGATAATTTACTAGAGTGTTCTGGCAGGCAGGTATACACAACACAGTAGAATTGGGTAATTCATTATGTGACCTGAGTGCTGTAATTCATAGTTGCTTGTTGTTTATTCCATACATCACAGCCTTTGTTTCCTCTTTAACACATTGTTTTTGCAATGCTTTTCATCAAGGGCATCCATAAGATTCCTACACTGCCTTCAGTTCAGCAGATCTGTTATATACTTGTGAATTCCCCTGCATATATCTGCACACTACTCTAAGCTCCTTAGAACAGGAGCCATTTCACCTATTTAAGTTTGTGAAGCATCACAAACACTGCTGACAATAAATAACAGTCAAAGCTATGTCATTTGTTCCAAGACATCTAAAGGGTTCATTGTGTTTTCATTAATAACCACTATTTTTATAGCATAGTAACTGACATCTACTCCAATACATAAAGCCTGAGATCAATGAATAACAAAGGATGATACTGTCAAGTAGACTGTTTAATTATGAATAAATTTGTAATATAATAAAATCAAAATTGTTGCATATCTATCTACTATATTTAACTAGGTCCAATGGATATTATTGTATTAATTAGTACCAGATTCTGCTGTTCTTTCTCTCGTTGACTAGCACTTGATTCCAGTGGAACAACTTGCAGAATAAGGGATTGTCACAATATGAATTGGCCCTTTAAGAGGGCTGGGGATCAGCCTCACCTGTACCAGGTGTAGTTTGCCTTTGCAGATAAAAGGAATGAGTCCAGAGGTCACATGATGAGCGGGCGTGAGTTTCAGAACTAGACCTGCTGGCAGACACAAATGGCAGCCTGAGTTCAGTGAGACAAAGACTCAAAGAAACAGGAGATGTGTGTGAACTGGTATATGGAGAGATTCTCCTTAGCTCCCAGTCAGACAACCTATTGAGTGCAAGCTCTCTGGGAGCAGGAGCCAGCTAGGAAGGCTCAAGGGGGAGCAAACATGCTGGTAGAAAGGCCTGGCACAGTCCGGGTCAAGAACCTTGCAACGGTTGTAAGTCAGATAGGAAGACTGGGTAGAAGCTCTGTGATGGTTTGAACTTTACATTAATAAACCAGACTCCCCAAAAGTGTAGTGATTGAGAAAACATCCACAGTGTGTGGTTTTCTTAACGAGAGAAGAAGGGAAACAGCGGCAACAGCAGGACAGGAACCCACAGCATGTAAGCCCTGCTACACTACTCAACAGGAGGAACAGTGGCAGAATTTGGCCTTTAATCATACTTAAATGTTCCTGTTGCAGTTCACCTTTATACTAGTGATTTTTGCCCTTCAGTGATTCCTAACCTAATATATTAGATTTTTTTAAAGTATGGCTTGGTCCAATCTCACTTACTAAGAAGAGTAGGGTGTAGGAGGAAGTAGGAGGTTAGATTTTTTTTCTTAGTTATTAATACACCATGTGTGGGAAATTCTATTAAAAGAAACTTCCTCCCATCTAAGCTTTATTCCTTAGCCATCAAAAGATGATCAAGAGGCAAACTTGTTATATGAGGGCCCATCCCATTAATGATAGACACTATTATAAATAAAGTGTACTACAAATATTTCCTATCTAAAATGCTTTTCCAATTTTAAATTTAATAAAACAGCTTTGCGTGGAAGAAAATATAGCATTGATGAAATCAAGAATAAGGGGAAATGATAAGTGATGAAATGGTGGTAAAGAGAATGGAAACGAAATATAATTTTTTTTCAGGCTGTTCCATTGTACACACTTTGGGGGAAATAAGGATTTTGGATACTGATATCTCCAATGATCCAAGAACCATTATCTAATGAGATTTAACTCTCTCACCAATACTCTGCAAATCCTACCTATGCTGTATAACATGAAATCTACAAAACACCAACAAAAAAAATTCTCTGAATGCGCAGTAATTTTTGTTAGAGCAGACCCTGACCATGGGTGTTGGAACAATGTGTATAGTGGGGGTGCTGTGAGCCATTGAACCAAACTGCAAACCCTGGATATAATGTAAACCACTTCAAGCCAGGGGGTGCCGCAGCACCCCCCGCACCCCTAGTTCCAGCACCTATGACCCTGCCATTATAAATGATAGTGATTTTGATAAGTCTCCGCTAACAGGTTCTCTGATTCTGTCAATATTAGCTGTATAAGAAGTTGCCACTTCCTCTACTAATTTGCTCAGACATCTCAAATGGCTCTAAAAGGAATGTGTATTTGATCAGTTTAAAAACCTGCTACTAAAAAAAATCAGTTCAATTCTTTAAACAAAGCAAGGTAATGCAGAGGGCCAGATTTTCAGCAGGGCCTCAACCTCTCTGGTAATTGTGTAGGTTCAATTTTGCACCCACAAATTAGGTAGATTTGTAAGTGCTACCATTTGTGCCCACAATTTGGTGTGCATCTGTTTGACTCACACAACTGGGCCAAGCAATGAACAGAAGTTGCACAGAACCCCTTAATGCTGTGAATTTAATTGTTTCTTTTTGAAGTTATTATTTTCAGTGCACCACAAGAAAGAGCTCTTGATCTCTTCTCAGAGTGCTTCTTCCTAACTCCGCTGTAAAGTAATGTGGAATATTTATCTGATATTTTTCTTTAGTGGTAATATTGCCCTCAATGACACACAGTTCAGTCCTGGGCGAGGGTAATTTAAACTTTACAAATTTTGTACAGTGAATTAGCCTCCCTTGGTTGGGGAAGAGTTAGATTTGACAGAAGATTTTAAAAGGTTCTACATTTATGTAAAAAAGAATCCTTTGCTTCTTGACTTGACAAGAACAATCAAGTGTGTTTCTCATCTGATCCCCAGAGCCCTGGTTTGTTTTCTATGACACAAGGTAGCAGTATTATATTTGTGGCTTTAGAAACATTGCTACTTCCTTTTAGTTATTTAGTGTTACAGGCATAGGTCTGTTTTTCAAGATTCAGTTTTTGTCATCTTCCTAGAAATTTTAACAGTTTAAGAGATGCTCAGAAAACACATTACTGGGCATCCTGAAGACAACATATTTAAACTGTAACTCTTTGGGGAGGGAAAGCCATTTGTCTGTTTTAGTAAAGCACTGCATATATTTACAGTGCTATCTAAATATTTATTATTGGTAATTATAATGATAATCTGTTAAGCCTTTGCACAGTGTCTCAGTCTTGACTTGCAATGGTAAATGGAAGTTACTTGAAAGAACCACTTTTTTGTCCGTGGTCATAGAATATCAGGGTTGGAAAGGACCTCAGGATATCATCTAGTCCAACCCCCTGCTCAAAGTAGGACCAATCCCCAACTGAATCATCCGGTCCAATCACTGCAGCATTTTAATCAAAGATACTACTATTCTTTTCCACTCAGCCATGCTTAAATAAGGAAACAAACTGGTTCACTATATACAGTTATACCTCTTTTAATTGCGCCACAAGACACTATATTCAAATATGTTGTACTGTAATAAAGAAATATAAAATATGTACATCTCATAAGAGTTTTCCCCCCAGATATTCTTTAAAAATCAGAGCTCCACCATTATTAAACAGCATACTGGGGAGGAGAATTCTCTCTTTATCTAGAGCAAATAGCCTTGACAGGAAGTCCCAACAAGGAATAAAAATGTTATCAGCTTCATGACCTTGACAGTAGATGGACTCACAAGTGCCAAGAATATCATCATTCAAAGAGACTGGTGTCTCTTCATATCTTGACTCTTCCTTCTTGATATGTATTTTTTCCTGACTCAGTTTTGGGAACCTTCAATTCTCTATATTTTCAAATTTAGCAAATTTCTTCTTTTGTCTCTCTCAAAATAACCCATCTAGTCTTCCTTCTATTTCAGAAGCAACAAAGAGTCCTGTGGCACCTTATAGACTAACAGACGTATTCGAATACTATTGAAATAGTATTCTATTTCAGGTTATCTTGGAAGTGGATTTAAAACAGAATATTTTTCCTGAATGAATAGAAGGGATCTCATCAATATCCTTGTGTCATAGGGCAGCCTGCCTAGGTTTCCCTCCTTCTGAGTCCCCAGAAACAGTCCAAACAGTCTTTGGCCCTTGTGGGGTCAATTTATTACAAAAGAAAACCAAGTGACCATAATAAGTCCCAACACCACCATACAGGCAATACATCACATATAGCTCTGGAATCCCTCACCAGGCTGTGGCTTTCCAGCATAGCCCTAGCATCCCTCACCACACCCCAGCTCTCTGGCTCCAACAACCAGCAGGTATCTCCCTCTGCTGCTCTTAGCCCTCAGCTGGCTCTCAGCAGTTTTCCCCAGAGACTCACCAGGTCTCTCTCTCTCTCACTGGGTCTTGCCCGTCAGATTCTCCCTAGCCCTTGATAGCTGTCGGCGCCATTCTGACCTCTTTTTTGGCCAGATGGAGCACCTGTTCTGGCTTATGGGAGCTGGACCTACTTTATTTGCTAAGGAGAGCCACCTTGTGACACCTTGTTTAAAAAAGAAATTTCCTTCATCTCCCTCTCTGAGCTTTGTAAACTTGGAAGGATTTCAAAGCCAATTTTCCTGTTTTATACAACAGCAACCTAGAGGGAAAATATACCTACTGTAAGAGGTTAGAAAATGAGGGACTACATGGAAGGACTGTTGGTATATTGGGGAAAATATCAGTTAGTTGATGTATTTTATTTAAACGTTTTTCAAAATATTCTGAGCTCTTGAGATACTGGGTAAATTTTGGGCACTTCACAGTAAATAATTACATTATCAAAATAATGGTTTATTTTATTACCACAATGAATAAGGGGGACACAATTATTTTAATAAATGGTATCTCTCTAAGCTCCATCTAAAAGGTTCAAGTTGCATACCATCTATGCACTATTTATATATTAGACTACTACAAGAGAAAAGAAGCAGATTCAATTAGTGTGATTGCCACAACAAAACTCACAAGATTTTCTGTTTTTGCAAATAGCTTGTCTTAGAAGAATCACTGCTGACTACAGCATTGTGTTTCCACAAACAATTTGCTACAAAATTAATATGATGAGAGAAGTTCCCTGTTTCCTCACAAGTGTAATTTCTTTGAAATTTGGGATTTCAGTCAGAAAATCCGTTGCTGAAGCATTGTAGAGATTGCTGCACAGCTGAACTTGTATGTTTAATCTGCAGCATCAGAAAACCTTTCCTGCTATGCTTCAGTGGCATAAGGCCATGTCAAAGTTCCTACCCATCACTAGTTTCTCATCTGCCTTTAGTACTGACAGGAAAGTAATTCTAAACGTCTTATTTCTTAAATGAATGCTAAAAGTCTAACTTACGGGATCTGACTAGGTTTTTAAATTGAGGAAGAAATGCAATTTCAAAAAGCACATGTTCTTTCCTTATTTATTCAGTGAGTCAGTGGCCAGCTACCCTCATGCCACAAAACAATTCTTCTCCCTCACACCTATTGAAGATCATGGTTAAACACTGAGAATCTAGGCCTTGTCTAAATTGGGATATGTCTCAATTTCAGCCATCGGTGGGCAGCCACAAGTATAATTGCTTTGGTGCCCTCTTAGTGTAAACAGCATAATATGTTGTAAAGTGCAATTTGTATGCTGGTACAACTTACCATGGTTTGAAGTAGAGTTCTAGGGTTTTCATTGGTGCAGCTACAAAAGCGACTAGTCTTCAATTGCTGTAATCAGGGCAAATCCCCAGTGTAGACAAGATATAACTCTTAAAGCAGGTCTGCACAACTCGTAAAGCGGCGAGGGCCATATTACTTCAAAGAAAACAGCTGAGGGCCGAACCCCCCCTAGCCCCATGGAAACACCCTCTCCCTACCCCCACCCCCTAGCACCACCCGCCCTGCGGAAACAACCCCTCCTTCCCCAGCGCTGGGATGTGGAAGCCTGAAGAGGGGGAAAGAAACAGCGCGCATAGGGTGACCAGATCACCTGCCTGCCTGCTGCTGGCCTCTTACCTTCTGCTGATGCCCCCGCCCCCTGCCGCTGGCTCACCCTCACTCCCCAGCCTGCCACCGGCCTCTTCACCACCCTGCCCACCAGCCAGCCAGCCGGCCGTTGGCTTGCCCCACCCCGCTGCTTGCCTACTCAACCCCCGCAGGCCGCATAGTGAGCCCACGCGGGCTGCATGCGGCCCCCGGGACGCATGTTGTGCAGGCCTGTCTTAAGGGCTTTGTAGCTACCATTATCTCATCTATCTACTATATATCTAAGCATATTGCATTACTTAAAAGGACATGAAATGAAGCGAAGATGATTACTTTTCTGAATGACTCAATGGAACCTTAAAACCTGGTTAAGTATGCCTATTCCTGAAGTGCAAGTAACAAGGAAAATCTAGAAACTTCAGTTTATAAACAGATGTAATCTAACCCATGATCACTTTAGTCTTACTTGATCAGATGAAGTACTCAGAATGTAAAACCGTGCAATTCTTAAAAGCTACTTGCAGGCTTGCAGAGTGCCAGATCTAAAACCTCAATTTCTTGCCTGAAAAATTAATTCCAACTGAATTGGACAAGAATTCTGCTATCTGGATTGAAAACTGGATGAAAGAGAATAAAAAAGGTAAATGATTAATGGAAATATATCAAGTTGGGGCTGGGAGTATGCCAATAATTACTGTTAATGTTAGTACTAGAAGCGAGAATAAAATTCACATAAATAAAAATCTTTAATGAAACTAGAGAGGTTCCTAATATCAGAAATGTACATGACTTTGGCTCTAAAATTTGTAGTTCTAAATGTCCCTAGAATGGCCAAACCAAAGACCCAGGTGGATTTCAAAGGAGATTTACAAAAATGATTAAGAGCAGGAACAGAGTATGTATAGCCTGGGTAAGACATGACATTGGAAAGGAGCTGTAACTGAGGGGATACAACAACAATCCACAAGTATGAGGATCTACAAGAATTATTTAAGGGTGATATGAAGGGTTATAAATAAAGAAAAATAGGAGAAAATTATGAGATCCATGAAGGTTGTGAAATTCATTGAGTTCCATTAGATTGTGGAATGGCTCCCAAGAGAACTCATAGAAGACTAATTTCTTGTGACATTTATAGCGAGACTACATTAAAACACTAGAAAGGGTACTGTAGGGACAAACCTGCATTTGAAGAGAGATGGTCTGGATGTCCTAACAGGTCTTTTCCAAAGCTTATCCTATGATTTTTCAATTTACCTATTAGGTGAAATCTACAAAGAAAAGTTAACAAGCTCGTTTTATGGTGTGCACTCAACATCAGAGCCTCCTTTGCTTCATGGGTTTTCATCTTTAGGGCCCATGTAGGCCAACTGTTGCTGTGCACAATTCAGCACCTCTGGCTGAGTTGAGATCCCTTTCACGGTAACAGAAGCTGAAATTAATATCCAAAGTCTCAACAAATCAGCCCTTCCTCTGGATTCTGTCTTCAATCTTCTCTCTCAGCTAGTCTAAAGTCTTCTCTCCCAGTTTTGGTGCTGAGAACTGGTCCTCCAGGCTGCCTTCCTGAGATATCTGTTCTCCTACAGACTCTACCTCAGACTGCTTCACAGGAATCCCTCTACTCCCTGTGGTTCCTCCCTTCAGACTGAACTTTCTCCATTTTATGAGGTTCAGGTAGCCGTTAAGTTATCTCTTGATGTCTCCTAGTCGCGCCGCTCTGGCAGAGAAACAACTCATTATAACACAGGTGCAATACATGTAATTAATTAGCTCTTAGCCTGTTCTATCCTGTCATAGGGTTTTACGTCATCACAGGTCTAAATATATTTCTGAAATTATGGCAAGGTTCTTTCTAGCCTGGGTGAAAAAGTTGTTATTCTTCTCAATAAAGCCTTCCAAGATATCTTCTTCCTACTTAATATTATCTTTATGCTGCATCAGATTAAGATTTGGGATATTTTTATAATATTTAAAATATCCACTGTACGATAGGATGAAGAAAATATCTCTTTCTCTGGGTGTAAGTGTATTTGATTGAGGAGCATTAATATATGACTTAGTACTCTCTTTGTTTTGTATCTTCAGAAATAATTTTTCAAGTGTCAAGTCATTTACTGAGACTTTCCCCCCCTCTTTTTCCTTGCAATAAATATTTCAAATAGACTATATGGCAAACAGACTAATGCATCATATATGGGAAAATACTGACAAGGCCTACAGCAAGACCGATGAAACACAAGAAATTGCTTACCACTACTTGTGTCTTTGTGATTACAAAATATTTGTAACTGTAGCTAAGACACAGAAGAAGCCTAAAGCTAAATAAAACTACTGTAAAATGGATATCAAATGTCTAAAAATATCTAATTGCCATCTTCCAGAGGTTATAGTGACAGAAAACCTTTTCAGAGAGCATATTCTTTGGGAAAAGATTTTTTATTTTGGTTTTGGGTGTATGTGTGTGTGTGTGTGTGGGGGGGTGTTTCATAACATTTTAAGGGAATTTGCCTATTTTTAGTGATTTGCTCTATAAAACTTTAAACAATACTGCATTACTCAATGTATTTCAGATATTGCTTAATTATTTCCCACCTTTTCTATTAACTATATAGGCAAAATAATTAAAAGTTTATTATTATTAACTATATAGGCAAAATAATAGGCCTGATTTTTGTGTAAAGCATTAGTAGTATTCCATTGGAGTAAATGAAACAACACAAGTGGGTATGAGTTCAAAATAAGGCTCACTTTTTTCGGAGGCCAGTAGTAACTCAACATTACTTTATTAACTTGAGGGAAAAAATTCTGATACAAGTCAGCTTGGCTCTAGGTTCTGCAAAACAACAAAACATGCTCTAGGAATTAGAGCTGGTTGGAAATTTTCACAGAAGTTTTTTCCATTAGAAAATGCTGTTTTAACAGAAGCAAAGTGGTTAGTGGAAGTGTGCCAAATTAGATTAAATTATGTTAAAAAATGGAACAGAGTATTCAGATAATGTCAAAACATTCTATTTTGACTTTTTTTGGAATGAAACATTTTGATTTACCATTTCAAAATGATTTTTTTGTTTTATTTTTAAATTGTATATTATGTTAATATAAAATGAAGTTAAAGTGGAATGAAATATTTTGATATTATTGAAATAAAAACATTGTTATTTTTGTGGTAAATGTTTAATTTTTTGTTTTGTTTTTATTCTGTTTTGGAAAAGAAAAAAAATTGAAATCATGGTATTTCCCAGGAAATGGAAAATCTGGTTCCTACCCAACTCAACTAGGAACTTAAAACTTAAAGGGACAAGAGCATCATTATAATCTCTCCCTCTTTTCTTGACACGAATAAGCTTTCTTAGACTAATAGACTTTAAGGTCAGAAGGGACCACCATGGACATCTAGTCTGACCTCTTGCACATTGCAAGCCACAGAACCTCACCCACTCCTGAAATAGACCCCATCCTCTGTCTGAGTTACTGATGTCCTCATGTCATGGTTTAAAGACTTCAAGTTACAGAGAATTCACCATTTACACTAGTTTAAACCTGCAAGTGACCTGTGCCCCATGCTGCAGAGGAAGGCAAAAAAAAACCCAGGTTCTCTGCCAATCTGACCCGGGGCAAAATTCCTTTCCAACACCAAATATGATGATCAGTTAGACCAGGGATGGGGAAACCTTTTTCTATCAGGGGCAACTGACCCACAGAAAAAATCAGTTGCGGGCCACACACAGCCCCGCAGGGGAACACAGAGGCTTGGGGCTTCCCCCTGCAGCAAGGTGAGCCAGTGGTTGTGGCTCCAGCACCATGGGGGGGGCGGGGAGGAGGATGAGGAGGCTCGGCACTTCCCCTAGGCTCCCGGGTGACGCCAGAAATGAAGGGTTCAAGGTGCAGGAGGGGGCTCGGGGCTGGGGCAGGGAGTTGGGGTGTGGGGTCTGAGACAGAGTTAGAGTGTGGGAGGAGGTTCCAACCTGGGGCAGGGGGTTGGTGTGCGGGTGGGGGTGAGGGGTCTGGGAGGGGGTTCTGGGTGCGGGCTCCAGCCCAGGCGGCGCTTACCTCAAGTGGCTCCTGGTCGGCAGTGCAGCAGGGCTAAGGCAGACTCCCTGCCTGCCGGGGCTCCGCACTGCTCTCAGAAGCGGCCGTCATATCTGGCCCCGAGGCGGAGGGGCCAGGGGGCTCTGTGTGGTGTATGCTGCCTGCTCCCACAAGCACAGCCCCCACAGCTCCCATTGGCCGTGGTTCCTGGCCAATGAGAACTGCGGAGCCAGCGCTGGGAGCGGGGGCAGCGCATGGAGTTTCCCTGATCACCCCGGTTCCTAGGGGCCGCAGGGACTTGCCACTTTTAACAGACTGGCAATCCTAGCTTCCACACACAGCGGGGCAAGCTGGTGCTCGCGGCTCCAGCCCCACAGTCGGGGGGTAGTGGTGCTGAGGCTTGGGGCTTCTGGCCCACGGCATGGAGACTTACCGCGGGCCGGATCTGGCCATAGGTTCCTCACCCCCGAGTTAGACCCTGAGCCTGCAGGCAAGACCTGCCAGGTAGATACTACAGATATTCTCTGTAGTAACTTGGAGAGCTTCCCATCTAGTGTCCTGTCTTTGGCCATTGGGGATTTTTGCTACTGGCAGTCTCGTCATACTATCCTCTCCATAATCTTATCAAGCTCAGTCTTGAAGCCAGTTAGTTTTTTTGCCCCCACTGCTCCCCTTGGAAGGCAGTTCCAGAAGTTCACTCCTCTGATTGTCAGAAACCACCTAATTTTGAGCCTAAACTTGTTGATGGCCAGTTTACATCCAACTAGGAACACATTGGTGCTTAACTTAAATAACTCCTCTCACTTCCTGATATTTACCCTCTGATGTATTTATAGAGAGCAATCATAGCTTCCCTCAGCCTTCTTTTGGTTAGGCTACACAAGCCAAACTCTGAGTTTCCTTTCATAAGGTAGGTTTTCCATTCCTCGGATCCTCCTAGTAGCCCTTCTCCACACCTGTTCCAGTTCGAATTAATCTTTCTTAAACATGGGACACCAGAATTGCACACAGTATTGAATAGCATATGTCTATCTATTTCAGATCAATTTAATATGTTATCAAATGTGTTTTTCCAGCTAGACAGCCAGATCAGGTTACACATTCTGATTCCTCTTGATTCCCTAGAGCAGAAACTCCACCACTGAGATCAGTGTCAGGATTAGCATTAGATGACATGAGCACATTAGCATCATCAAGTAGTATCACGAGTGTGGCAAGAAGCTGCCTCCTCCATGGCAATGGGTGAAGTCTGCTGCGGAAGAACTCAGAAGGTTAGGCTACATGGGAGTTGAGATCGTCAAAGAATAAAATTACATTCAATAAAACCAGGCTCCTAGTGTAGGCAATTTTTTCATCTCAGTCCAGTTCTCACAGGTTAATCTACAGTGCAATTGAATTCCTCAAACACTTACTTTCATTGTTGAGTGTACAATGTAAACATTCCTATCAGATAGGAACAGAAACATCTCAATTCTATTCATGCCATTTTTGTACACTGCTGCAGCCACACTGCTCTATAGAAAGCATGTATATTTCAACGTATTAAAAGTTTCCATTGGCAGAAGTGGTTCTTTGTCAGGGAATATGAAAAACTTTGTTGCGTGTATAACAGTTCTCCACAGAATACTTTACAGTGATACTGTAACATTTTAGATTACCGGTAAGTAAGATCCCTCTAAATCCAATACTGATACTTTCCTGTTAAATCTCACTTCCTCTCAGAGACTCTAACGTACTTTTTGCTTTTGATATTAATACTATTTGTTAAAGCTAAGTGCTCTGGTAGCAAAGTTCTCCGTATGTTTTAGTCATCACTTACAACAGCAAGGACTCGTTTGAAATGAGGTGGAGCAGATGTAACAGTGGCGAATGAGGGAGTTATTTGTAATATTTTTATGAACTCTATGTCTGACTTAGCAAACCTATCTGTATTCCTATACCTTCAGGATAAAAGAGAATGAGGCATGACTGGTGTGTGGTCTGGTGTGAGACCAGATACATGGACCGAACAGAATCAACACATATGAATGGAGTATCTGGAAGAGACAATGGGAGCCCCATTGACTGATCATTAACACATAATGACTAGGAAGCCAAAGTCAGCTGAACAGAACATATTTGTAGTACAGAACAAAGGGATGAGGTGTCAGCTGGCTGTGTTAAGAACTGGTCACAATGGAACACTTGGGAGACAAACAAGGTCAGAGAGAGTGAAGATGGGCCTCAGCGAATCATGGCCTGATGCAGTCACTGCTTCTACTAATATGGACTTTGTCTTATGTTTGGCTTTTCCATGCTAACCCAATGACATTCTCGTGCTGTATTCCAGGTGACTAATAAATGCCACATTGCTTTAAAAAGACTATCATGCTTCACTGCAAATACTTACCGGGTTACACTGCTCCCCAAGAAGGTAAAGCGTCTGCATGACTTTGAACTAAGTGGACTTGCTGTAGGAGCCCGCGGTGGGAAATGGGGAGTGCTGGAGCCGAGTCCCAGACTCACTGAGGCTGTGTGGCCTGCCCTTGAAGTGTGGAGCATTGAGGTCTTGCACACTAAAGGGGTTATTCCCAGCAAAATGTTTAAAGACCAGGGATGTAGCACTGACCCTGTCAATCTGTGACAGTACAAAGAGCAGAATTTGGCCTAATGAATATAATTATCTCTTATATTTGATCATCTAAAAGAATTAGACATACGAGGTACGCAAAAAGAAGTATGCCATCAAACTACCATTGAGATATTTGAATATAAGGATTTTGAATTAGGTTGGTTTGATTAAATGGTTACAAACCTATATACATATACCAACAAGCACAATTGTGAGACTATACTGGAAGGGGAAAAAGAATTGAGGAAATATGGATATTGACCATGCAGGTGAGGCAAGCATTTTGACTGTCTTAAGAATAAACTAATGATACTGGGAATACACAAAGTGGTTCATTTTTACCCATTATTAGAAATAAACTTGAAGCATTCAAGAGGATCTGAAATGTTTAGATCTGTATTTTTGCAATTCTGGATTCTGGCAGGGCTTAGAATCAGAAATGTAAAATAATGTGAAAACAGTTTTTAGGAGAATGATACTTTTAAAAAAAGGAGAGGGTTATACTCTATTGTCACAGACTTGAAAACACTGGGCAAGAGAAATGATCTGGGGGTTAGTGGAGAAATATTCTGATTAACTTTATTATAAAGATAATAGTATACAATATAAATGCAGCATGTATGGCAAGAGACAACCAAAAGTGATATACAGGCTGTTTTAGCTCACTCAAAAAATAAATAAATAGAGAAACTTAGAAATTATGATGAGAAGGAATCTCACAGAAATACAAATACAATATTTGGAAGAGAACAGAATGGAAGGATGTAGGCAGAATATTTGAGTCAATGCCAAATACAAGAAGGGGGAGGTATGCAGTTGTATCAAATGAAGAATGAACAATTTACATAGGCAAAAATAGGAGTAATTAGAAGCATTTGCACAAGGAATTAGACAAAGAATAAGAATATGAGAGACAATTGCTAATTAAAATTAGAAGACATAGTAAATGTTGATTTTTTTAAACTTAAATTAGTGTCCTAAAATCTCTTCTGTTGCATATCTGCATTAAGCATCCCTACAGTTTAATATGCATTCCCAGTTACAACATTTCTAATCCACTTCTAATTGTACAGTGATTACTCAGGAGACATTTTCATGGATCAACTTATAAATGACAAAACAGCATGAGACCAAAAAGGCAAGATGTTATCAGCTATTTTCATCATAAAGGTAAGAATCCAGTAGGCTGACAAAAATATCTGTTTTCCTTGATAGAAATTAATGAGTTCCTTATGGGGAAACTCAAGTAGGGGTGAGTGAATTATCTGAAGCAGTGTCTTTACCAGCAGACAATTGAGACGTGGTTTAATGTCTGTCAATATTGAAATATTGCCTATAATGTGGTAGTAGCAGAAAAATTATGTGCTTGCCCCTCTCTTCCCTATTAGGTAATGCAGAGTTTGAAGCACTTTTGGTTAATCATCTTCTTAGAGTTCTTGATTTAATTAAACCTAGATATGTGTGAAGCAGTTCTGAAGAAATTACTCCATTTGAACCTTCTCCCAATTCCTTCAAACACCAAACTTCTTTCAGGTTTGAATTTCTTCATATAAAGACTCCCTCTCTTCTCAACACCAATGTGGATGTGGCTCTCTTATTCCCCATAACCCATGGATCTCTACCCATCAACCTTCCTACTGATCCAGTGTTCCCAACAATACTCCATTAGATCTCAGACTACTCCTCTGAATTCTCTACACCTCCTCCCTGAGAGTCTTATAAACCTTTGTACATCCAGTGAATTCAAACCTTGCATACTCTAGGAGACACAAGACAGCCATAGCCTTCCTCCTGGAGATTCGTGAGACAGGAGGAGAGAGAAGCCTATTGGAGAATCACAGGGAAAGAAGAGAGGATGGGAACCTATTGGAATGTTGCAGTGAAAAAAAAGGAGAGACAAGGGAGATTATTTGAGAGACATGGTTTGCAGGGAGGAAAGGGAAGGCTCACAGGGAGCTAATTCAGAGCTACTAGAGAAGCATCCACAGTTTTGAATAGTTCATTGATTGCACAGACTTCCAATTTATCCAAAGAGTCCTGGGTGCAATTCAAGATAATGAGTTTGATCTACATTGCTCTTTCTGATTTGTTTTCTGGGAATCTTAGAAATAGTCCTATTACCTAACACAATATTTAAGATCAGTTAGAATGCTTGAGCTGAGACGTTACTAGATGTGTATGTCTGGAACTGGGGCAATGGCATTCTCAGGAGAGGGTACTTGATTGGAGTTTCCTTCATCATCCCACAGACCCTGAGTTTCAAGGAACAGTTCAAGGAACATTCTACAGCCCATCCCAGGTGTGCTCATGATGGTGGCCAAGGGAGCCACTTACACTCTCAAACACACCCACGAGGAGGTATTCATAGTTAAGTGCAAGGGAGTTGAGCTTCCAGTGCTGCCAACCTGAGACCGGGGATGTAAGTGGTTCCACTCACCACTGCAGCACCTCCTGACATCTGGTCATGACACTGGAGGGGTATTCACATCCATGTTGAGCTCCTTTTGATGGCCTGTTTCAGTCCATGACTTAGCCCTCTGGCTAAGATGCATCTTCTCTGGATCCCTTCTGGTGTAACAACATCCCTACCAGAGATCCATGTATCCCTTCTCGGGCTACTCCTCAACTCATTCTCTTGGCTCAGTCATCACCCTCATCTGGGCTCAATAGTTTTTGTGTTGGGGTTTTTATGCCCCTTCCGTGGGGCTGGTAGTGGAACCAAGAGCCACCCTCTGCTCTGAGCTCCAGCCCTGGGACTTTGTGTTGAACAGCTGGGTCTGCTCCTTCATATATGCTACTATTTCCCTGGGCCTCTTACTACCTCCAAGCCCCTTGTTCTGTTTCCCAGTAGCCTGTGGTTAATACAGCCTCTCTCTCTGGTTTCCAGGCTTCTCCCTAGGTCCTCCCAGATCCTTGCTCCATGTCTGGAATGCTGACCTCCAGGACTATCTCACTGTGCCCTGCCCCTTTTCCAGGGCCCAACACAGGAACTAACTCCATCCCTGTGGCCCTGTTCTGCCTGCCTTCACCAGGCCCTACCTAGAGAGTAGGAACTCTCTGCCTCTTCTCTCCTGAATCTCCTCCCCTCATTGAATTCTCTTCCTTCTCTATGTAGTTCTCTCTGACCCTTCCATGGCTGGGATCACTCATTTTAAATGAGTCCAGATTAGGATCAGCTGGGGTAAATTACTAGATCATGGTCAAGGCTGAGCCCAACTTCCTTAAAGGACCAGCCAGCATGTGAAGGGCATGGCTGGGTAAGGCATGTGTTGGGCCATGACCTGGGCTTTGCACCACCCCTGTGCCAGGTTCTATACTTGTTCAATAATGCTCCCCTAGTGACACCAAAGATCTTATGCTTTGAAAAGGAACAATGCCTTATGTTCAGTCTTAGGATAGACATTATGATGTCCTCAAGTTCTGCCTGGCAGATTGGGTGGAACAGAGTGGGTCAGTCTTTTATAGGAGAGCTCTTTTCACATTACTCTATATCAGCTTAGATCTACTGTTGTGCACATTTTTAAATGCCTGTTGTTCATTCCCACGGAAGCAGTATGTCAAATAAAGAGACAAAACAAACAATCTAGAAGAGTTATTATAAAAAGCAGCTACCAAGTTTTTTAAGACAGTAAAAGGGGTAGAAAGCATGGAGGAAAATGACAGCAAAATGTGAAAAGTAACAACATAAAAATGGGTGTGTGTGGGGAGGGGACAGAGGAAGAAAGAGGGGAACAAAGGAAAAAAAGAAGCAGAAGCCTGAGGAACATAGATTTTAAACCCAGGGTTCCTTCAAAGGGCGGGTCTCTAGAGATGGAGTAAATCTGAAGCATGGGACTCAAGTGGCTACTCATAAACATTTCTCATAATGCAATGATGAACACTAAGGGTATGTCTATACTTACCCGTCGCGTCGGAGGCGCGGGATCGATGTTCTGGGTTCGATTTATCGCGTCTTGTCAAGACGCAATAAATCGAACCAGGAAGTGCTCCCTCGTCGACGCTGGTAATCCAGCTCGACGAGTGGAGTAGGCGGAGTCGACGGGGGAGCCTGCGCGCCGCGTCTGGACCACAGGTAAGTTCGAACTAAGGTACTTCGACTTCAGCTACATTAATAACGTAGCTGAAGTTGCGTATCTTAGTTCGACAGGGGGGGTTAGTGTAGACCTGGGCTAAGATGTACTCCTGATGTGAAGAGAAGCAGGTTGCTAGGGTTGGACAGTGATTGATTGCACTTTGAAGGAAAAGCTTAAATGTCACTATATATTTATTTTTATTTATATTACAATGCTATTTGCATCGATAACACTGCTAGCAATATCTAATGCCTACCAAAAAGGCAAAGGATGCACAGCTTCAGAGATTCTTAAGAGGCGCAGCTGAGACACGGTAGAAAGTATTTTTTCAGGGTTAGTGCACAGCAATGGCTCTGCTAGCAAACGTTACAGCCACTGTATTTTTATTGTCCTTTCTCAAATAAAGGTAAATAAATACCTATAACACAGCACTAGAAATGCATACTGGTGAAACAGCAAGGTAGAAAAAATCGGCTTTTAAAAACAGATTCATTCTGCAATAATCACAATTTAGAATTCATATTGATCTCAGTAAATAAATGGAGAAGTACAGCACACAGTTTTATTAAATATTAGAGAACGGGTTGCCAACTCTCTAACCGAACAAAACCAAACACCCTTGCCCTGCCCCTTCTCCGAGGCCCTGTCCTGCTCACTCCATCCCCCTTCCCTCCATCACTCGCTCTTCCCCACCCTCACTCAGTCATTTTCACCGGTCCCTTTTCGACTGGGTGTTCTAGTTGAAACTGGACACCTGGCAACCCTAACAAAGAAACAGTGTTTGGATCCAGATCAGGTTTATTTAGGCTATAGTGCTAAATTTGGGCTAGAGTTTTGATTCAGAGTCAATGGCAGTGAGCTAGTGTCATGAGATTTCATCTCAAAATGTCTGAAATCATGCAAGATTAACCGCAGTACTGCATTACAACCTCAGGAGAACAACCAATCTGGAGACGTTCTAGCAATATCCACACCTGAAAAGAGGCTCCTTCTGGTTTTGCATCAGACTGAAACATAAGGGTGAATTTGAATCTGGGGTTTCAAATTTAAATACCCTAAAGTTTGGGACAGTTTCGAATCATGTTTCAGTTTTGTCT
The DNA here is from genome assembly GCA_037349315.1 of Chelydra serpentina. Taxonomy (NCBI): domain Eukaryota; kingdom Metazoa; phylum Chordata; order Testudines; family Chelydridae; genus Chelydra; species Chelydra serpentina. The sequence goes on from JBAIAC010000033.1 coordinate 15,580,017, forward strand.
CCTCTCTAGTAAAAACGAAGAATTTCACCTACAGACAGTAATTTATCAGCACAGAAAGTTGGCAATCTAGAGGAATGTTACATAAAAGGATACTGTAATGAGGGCAAGAGCTAGGAGAAAGATATGAATTTTAAATGACTAACAAAATTTTGAGCCGGGTCTGCAATCTAGCTAGGGTGACCAGACGTCCCGATAAAATCGGGACCGTCCCGATTCCCGATTTTTGACCATTTGTCCTGCGTCCCGACCAATGGTCGGTCGGGATGCCTTTTTTTTTTTGCTCAACAACTTCGGCGGCAGAGGCTCTTCCGTTTTGTTTTGTTTTGGGTGGGAAGTCCCGATTTTTGGGTCTTCCCATCTGGTCACCCTAAATATAGCACAATTCATTGCTGAAAAAAAATCAAAGTTTAAGTTGTGACTTGTGCTGAATTTACTGCCTGACTTCTAACTGATGAGTTTCATTACTTCACACTGCTATTAAAAATATTTGATATTATCACATTTTTCTTATAAAAGATTATCTATTGAAAGAACATGGCTCTATTAATTCATACCTACATACAGTGATGGCACTCAGCCTTCAGATTTATGCCTAACAATGTATTTCATGCCTTTTCCTGTCTCATTACTGAAATATTTCCATCCTAAAGAGTATGAATTAAGAAACATGACTCTCATCAGCATAAATCTTCATGCACTGAGACAAGGATACACCTAACACTTGTAAAGAATAGACTTTAAAATCACCCTGCCACCTATTATCATATTTTTAATCCTGGGATAGTTCTGTTGAAAACTGCCTGTAATAGTTAATATATCCTGAACTAGATTGCATATGATGCACTTTTCATGAAAAAAACAAGAAAATACTTAATTAATAGCTAAATTATTAGTGCCAACATACAGAATGCAGTTGCCAAGTCTAACAAAGAAGCATCAATATTTGTGTGTCTGACCATGGACCATTAAACACTATGTTCATCAGAGGAACTGTGCATATGACATAAGAACATAAAAATGGCCATACTGGATCAGACCAATGGTCCATCTAGCCCAGTATCCTGTCTTCCATCAGTGGCCAATGCCAAATGCTTCAGAGGGAATAAACAGAATAGGGGCAATTATCAAGTGATCTATCCCTTGTCTTCCAGGCCTAGCATCACAATCACAGGTTTAGGGACACCCAGAGCATGGGGTTGCGTCTCTGATCATGCATCCCTGACATAGAAAGAAGAGCACTCAATTTTCTGTCCAAAAAAATAAAGGTTTTGAATATCTGAAATAGAATAGAAACTTCAAGTGATATTCTGTATCTGTTTCATAGTTTAATAGAATTTAAGGCCAGCAGGGGCCATTGGATCATCTAGTCTGACCTCCTTTATATCACAGGCTGTGTTAGTTCACTTGGTATAGCTGTAGCATGCTAGGACTCTATTGATTTTTCCAGGCCTTCCAATATTTATATTGGAGCTATAAGCACAATGGAAATCAAATAAGTTAAAGATTGACCGTATTCAAGATGTCATCTAAGAAAAGGTAAATGTGCATTGCTCCATCTGTGCACCATTGCCAAACTCCAAAATGGATTAGGCCAAACTGTAAAATGATCATTCTCTGACATCCTTGCCATCAGGCACCCAGGTGAAACCAAAGACAGCATCTCTCCAGAAAAGAATCAAACAGAAACTACACTTGATATGTATGAACAATTTTTTTTAAAAAAACCGTCAGAAGCTCCTTTTATTCGCTATCCCCAAATGTAATTTACACAAGTACTGATTCAGGAAGGATGTTCTTTGTGAATTAGCATTTCAACATCAGCAAAACATCTGCCAAAAAAGTAAATTTAAGAAGTATTTGAGGAGATATTATTGAAAAATATGATCAGTGAAGAAATGGTATCAGGCCTATGGGTAGGTAAGGGGGCAAATAGCAAAATACTCACCCTTGTCCCATGGACTGGCAAATAACTTTCTGCTTTGTTGTACATGCAATTCAGAGCAAGTACCCACAGCATCTCTAACACAAACAAATTCCTATGCTCCATACATAGAAGCATATACATATCAAGAGTAAACAACTTTATGGACACAGGGGATACATATGCACAATTAAAATAAATCTCTGAAGCGCAGGATGATACCTGATTTTTAAAAACATATAATATGATATTCTTTTGGCCCAAATGAGCAATACAAATAAAAGAATAACACACATCCTTCATATGCAAGGAACAAGTGAAACATTCACATTAGAAAAATACCACAAAACTTGAGAAAGGCCAAAACCTAAGAACTCCCACAGTATTTCCACATCACTTTGTAAATGCTTCAGGAAAGTATTCAAACACTTCATTTCAAACCAAAACATTTGACAGTATTCACAACCACTTACATTTGTTTTCTGTGAACACTCAGCACAAGAGATATGTTGTTCTGAAGGATATTTGTGGAAAGCAAAAGTCTTGAATATTTATGTGACTGTGATTATGCAAGAATGTGTGTTTGCATCGCCACCTTAAAATCTCCAATTTCCCATTCTGTTCATAAAAGTTTCAGCCATCCAATCAAGGATCAGAAACAATACCATGTGAGCTATGTGACCACTCATATACCACAACAAATAGCAAATAACTGAAGACCAAATAGTTCATGAACATCCCTTAGGATGAAGTACATTTGTATATGTTTGTCCAACACTTCTGAATCATGAACACATTTGTTAAATCAATGTCAGATAAAAAATTCACAAACTGCAAAGAAGGGCTACATTCACGGAATAAATTATTTGCTATGAATAGTTCATCCATCTGCACTGATAACTGACAGCATGATTCCAATTGATGAGTGCAGAGATGAATATTTAAGAGGAGGGGAACATGCAAAACAAAAAAGCCAACACTGCTTCTTAAAATTAACACTTTAGTATCAGGAACTATGAATTTCCAAAGCTGCTAAGCACTTATTTATTAATCCATATAAAACTTATCCATTAGCTGAAGCATACAAATGGTTAATAGATGACACTTCAGAAGCAATGAATGCCATGGAGATGAACTACATAGACTAGATTCAAAGGAGGTCAACAGTGGGAAAAGATGACCGCTTTTAAAGTTAAAGTTAATCAAAGAAGTGCCATACATAAGCATAATACCAATCTTCTGGGCATGCTCTGCAATTAAGTGGCACCTGAATGGTTCATAGCACTATTCAAAATGGTGAACGACCTACTTCATAAGCAAAGGAAGTTATACTGTATCAGTAAACGAAAAAAATTGCCTTCCGACAAGTAATGAAGGTGCATAAGATAAAAGAGCCAGGGAAAAAATTTACAAAGTATACAAATTTAGGCACAGATCCTACAAACCCTCATATGTATCTTTAATCTTGTACACATAAGGAGTTCCATTGGCTCAATGGAACCACTCATATGCAGAAAATTAAGCCATGTGTGTCTGCAGGATCAGTGCCAAAGAAGAGAAAATGAAGAGAATGAGAAACTAACTTCAGTTTTATTAAAGTATATTTTATAAATATATTAGTTATGTACTTGAACATTTCAGATATGATGTTAATATGGATGAGAAATAAGGGGCTACAAACACAGAAGTTTCTGAACTGCAAATCCTAAGAAACTGTACTTAGTTCAGAGAGATGCTAAATACACATTTAGTTATAAGTAACATATCTATTGATTAAAATTACTTATTTGGGGATCCCAGCCACATCCCATCAGCATTATTTATTATATTTGGCATTGAGAATACTAATAATAATGATTAAGAACATTTTTGGGAAATTCACTAACAATTTCACTGCTCAGGCATTAATCATGATTATCCATTTCATGTCCTAAGAATAAACAAAGTAACACTGATGATAAACAATGATGAATGCTTTGTGTGGCTGATTTGCACTTATTCTAAGTGCAACCAACTAACAAGTGATACTCAAGCAAAACCCTGTCCATTATTGTTCAATTAATTACAACTTCAGAAAGCAAAGTAAACCCAAAACCTCTAAATGGGTGGGGTATGTGGGTGCAGGTATGCCACATGCCTGCTTCTGTGTTGTGATGTACATGGTACCTTACGGTACACAAAGACACAATTTACTGCAATCCTATTGCTTTCTTTTTATTCTAACCTCTTGATGACAGTACACCTACTCAATGAAGGTCTACTACAAGAGTCAGCCCAGGTCTACCCTCGGGGGGGGGGAGGGCGGAGGCGGGGGGGGGGAGAATCGACCTAAGATACGCAATTTCAGCTATGGGAATAGCGTAGCTGACATTGACATATCTTAGGTCGACTTACCTTGGCGTCCTCACGGTGGCAAGTCGAATGCTGCCGCTCCCCCGTCGACTCCGTTTCCGCCTCTCATGGCAGTAAAGTTCCGGAGTCGACGGGGAGAGCGCTCAGGGATTGATTTATCGCATCTAGACTAGATGCGATAAATCGACCCCCGAGAGATCGATTGCTACCCGCTGATCAGGAGGGTAGTGTAGACCTGCCCTTACATTAATACAGACATACTGGTGAATAATTACATTTATGGTAAATATTTTCATGGATAATTAATTCATTATGGAATAATCTTTAGGGTAAGTATTTAGGACACTGATGTGTCATCAGAAAAAACATTGCTTCAGATAATACTATTCCCAGGCAGAAAAAACAATCAGTATACATTCAGATAGGGTAAACATTAGGGAGGTTTTGTGCATATTGAAGTCAGGATGAACCAAGTGGAACAAAAAAACAAAATCACAACACTGAAGTGTAGGCCCAGATACTAGACAAAATATTGTTTTAGTCATCAAACAATCCAGTCCAGATTTGCTCATACCACCGACAAAAAGCAAGATATTTATGATATGAAAGAAATTGGTAGAAATTTTACTCCTATGACCACACACATAAATCTAAAAAACTATGGGAGTTTTCTCAGTTTGTTTAAGGATGAATTTCTCCCAGATGGAACTGAAAAACTAATATCAGACAAAACTCAAAATATATGATCGCTCTTCCAGTTTTATTTCTGAGTGGTACCTCAGTGAGCATCAATAATCTTCAGTAGTACAAACAGAACAAGGCCCTACTATAGTCCCATTAACATAGGGAAAAATTAGATACAGCCTAAAAGAAAATAGGATCCAGATCACAGGTGGGCAAACAACAGCCCGCGGGCCACATATGGCCCATGGGACCGTCCTGCCCGGCCCTTGAGCTCCCAGCCTGCGGAGGCTAGCCCCTGGCCCCTCCCCTGCTGTTCCCCCTCCCCCGCAGCCTCAGCTTGCGGCGCCAACGCTCTGGCCCACCACTCCTGCCGGGCAGCACGGCGGCGTGACTGGCTCCGGCCGGGCGGCGGGGCTGCGAGCTCCTGCTGCTCTGAGCGGCATGGTAAGGGGTCAGGGAGCTGAGGGACTGGGAACAGGGGGGGTTGGATAGGCTTGGGAGTCCCAGGGGGCCTGTTAGGGGGTGGGGGTATGGATAGGGGTTAGGCAGTCAGGGGACAGGGAGCGGGGGTGGTGGTGGGTCCCGGGAGGGGGCAGATAGGGGGCGAGGCCAGGCTGTTTGGGGAGGCACAGCCTTCCCTACCCAGCCCTGCATACAGTTTCGCAACCGCGATGTGGCCCTCGGGCGAAAAAGTTTGCCCACCCCTGATCCAGATGGTGAATGCAGGAGGCTGTCCAACACTCAAAATACTGCTGAGAATAGAGAAACAAGTGAAGTAAATATATCTAAAAGTCCGGTATAGCAAACATTTATGAGCCTGGTGTTTATTGATAGTCTGGTGGCATCTGATTTGTTTGGTCAATAGTTTTATGGCCTCTGCAATAGAGATCTTTCCTCTGAAACAATTCATTTTTATAAGATTTTAATATCTTGCCTTTTTTGTCAACTCCTGTAAATACATCAGTCCTCTGCTGCAAAATAACGAAGATGAAAATTGTGCAATAATTGCACAGACTGATTTTTTTACACGTTGTCCACACAAAAATTGAGCACCTCTATTTATCTCTCCAAATTGTTACACGTCTGGAACTTCCAAGACACTTTGACTCCCCACCCACACCAGGCCTAAGTTCTTTGAGCACCATCAACAAATAGGCTAAATCTTCTGGCTAGTGACTTATCAGATGATTTGTCAACCATCTGAGCTCTGGAACTGGAGATGGTATCTAGAAGCAGGGTCATTGTGGACAGAGATCTGGGCGTGCTAAGCTAGTCTCCACCTTTGAGGTACCCTGGGGTCTTCCATAGCCAATGTGTTGTAAGGCCACTGGACTGAGACAGACTTTGTATCAAAAGCAAAAGTCTCATCAGTTAAGTACTGCTTCTAGCTCCTGCACAATTTCAGAGAGATGGGAAGAGCCAGTGCAGGAAAGCACTGGAAAGCCCTATCTGAGAAGCAGGTTGTTTTGGTGTGATAGATTAGATTAGATTAGATTAGATTAGATTAGATTAGATTAGATTAGATTAGATTAGATTCGATAAAATAGATAGGACCATATCTCCTAATCAGCACCATTCTGACAAAATCTTAGCTCTCACCTGTTATCAATCAACTTAAATATATCATCATTTCCCTTGAATAAACACAATTAATTGTCCTTGATGTTTCTCTTTTAACATTATTTGTATTTTTAAACATTCACTACTATTTTTTGTTGTCTTGGTGGAATTATTACCAGCCCCAAAAGAAAAAACTTCTAAAGCATGATAAAGACTACAGGAATTACCTAACCCACTCAAAGTTAGACGATGCTCATTTATCTGTACAGAGTTGTCTAGCAACAATAATAAAGTAAACTAAACTAAATTAACTACTGCAGTTAAGTATTACTGTAATTATTTCTTCTACAGCATTCTGAGAAATACATTAAACAAATGAACTGCAGTTCAATTATTCCCTTGTATCCAGAAAAGGGGGCAGAGGAAATTGAGGTGAAAAATAATGGTATCTAGGCTACATCATACAGTTTAACTCAAAGAAGAGCAAAGGGGAACATTTAAGGTAAATTAGCTAATTTTGTCTCAATACCTTAAATCTGAAGCAGAATGTTACCATGGAAAATTCTGCCTGCCCACACTAGCAGGAGAACAATGTATAATTCTTGATAGTTTGAAGAGTATGGCTGACATACAGCAGCCATATGCTTTCACAGTGAAATTACTTTTTTTAGAGAAAAGGTATGCAACGCGAAGTGAAGGATGGGATTCAAAACAGAAGGAAAAGGAGAAGGAAGTTCCTAGACTGGAATTTAAGATGACTCCAGCAAGAATAAAATAAATAGATTTAAATGTGTAAGCTGCCATGTTCATTTTCTTCAGCAACAAGACAACACACTTTTCCTGTCATTTTCTTGATCTCAAATATTAGAAGCATATTGCAAAGCCAGACAGTTTCCTGAAATGCAGATTTAAGACTGAAATATACTGTATGGCTTTGAAAAGAACATTTGATATATAAAGATTTGAAATAAGAGATTTTTTTTTTATTCTGGGTGAACTTGTCCAGCTGAACATTTCATCAATTTTTTTTGGTTTTAGAGGACTTACGGAAAAGATGTAGGACCGTGAAATCTATTATTTCATATTCCTGTTATAATGCAAAAGTTCAATTTTCTCAGAACATTTGAACACAATTATAAACTTCAAAGAGTGATATAAAGAATAATATTAAGAAACAGAGTTGCATATATAACAAAGTGCATGGTCATAACTGTACTTACCCACCAAATGCCTGGATTGCATAAAACTTGGAAGCATCCAAAGAACTTCCACTTACTATTCGAGCCTTTAATGAAGAATAAAAAAAAGCTTAGTTACTCAGTTTCTGCCAAGAGATTTTGGATAGAATTTAACTGCATTGTACATATAACACCTAATATGAAAAATGTCAAGCAGGGTCAGCTCCAGGCCAAAGCTACATTATTTTTTGCTTTGAAATACATGTGATTAGCATTCAGCATTTAGTGAAAAACACTGGTAAAACCCCGGAGAAGATATCAGATATTGCCTCCCAAATATCTCTGCCCTTTAAATCCCAGAGTATGTGCAGTGTAGATGATAACTAGTCAGAGGCAAAAATCCAGACACCATGTTTGACAGTAGCAGACCCCTGTGTTGGCAACTATGATTTTATAAGATAAGCACAACAGTGAGGCTATCCTGTTTATAAATGCAGCACATTTGGAATACACTCAAAGGAGAACAAAAGAATGGAAAGCTGGGAAACATGCACATTTCACAACTAAAATGAAGGAACCAAACAGATCAAATAAGTCACAAACAAACATCAACAAAATACACAACCCCTTAAGGAAATATGTGATTTTAAACCTTTTCATCCACAGAACTGCTATCTGAAAGAGAACCAGGAAGAGGGGGAATAAAGGTTAGATAAAACAGTCTCCAAGAAAATGTGTAGTTATGAAAAAACTCTTACAATTCTATCTTGCTAAAGTAGAAATGAAAGGAACAACAGATGCTGAATAAAATATATGTTTCGTTTTCTTTATCGCGATTGCTATGACAGTATACTTTGACAAGTGCAAAGATGTTTTTATATATAATGAACCACAGCTACGCACTTTTTAGTCTACAAGACTTTTTAGTCATTAAAGATGTTTATGGTTATCTTATAAACTAGCACTTAATGCTGTTCAAATCTAATGTGCAGCTCTGATACCTTTGCATTCATTAGTATTAGTAAATGTATTTTATTAAGGTAAGACAATGTCCATAAAAAGTGGTGACTTCGGATTTAGACTAAGGCTTTGTTCACAAAGAAAAATAAAATTGCTCTTCAGGCATTTAATGGATATATTAAAATTATTATATTCTAACTATTCTGTTCTACCATGCAGACACAGGAAACTAAAAAAGGAAGCCCAATAATCACTATCATAATTTAATTGTGTGCATTTTAAATGTTTTATATATTATACAATCAGTTTCATGGTCATACAGTATTCTTGTCCAGTATCAGATATAAAACATTTATGATGGAAAATGTACATTTATTTCATTTTTTCAAATATTTAAATTGCTTTTCGTTTCCTTGTACTAAATTATGTATATCACATCTTTCCATCAATAAGTTTCTCTTTTACACGCACAAAGTTTGTATTATGTATTTTGCAGCTATAAACTCGCATTGTTATAATTGTCACCTTCACAAACTTTGCATTGTTTTTTCCAAGGAGTATGCACATTTTATATGTGCTCTCTAAATCATTTAGATTTTTTTCTATAAAGATAAGCACTGCTCAGCATGCTTTCACTACAAAACCATCCCTCACATTTTAGACATATTCTTTGTTTCAAAGCCAATATAGCTTCTACACAGTAGATCAAACTCAAATACATATAATGAGGATGTATTAGCACAGACAGTGTGGTAGTCACAGGAAGGTGCAATTAAAGGTCCCCATCCTGAAAACATGCCTATGCTTTAAGTCCATTGATTTAAATGGAACAACTCATGTGCTTAAAGTTAAGCATGTGCTTAGATGTCTGCATGATGGAGACCAAAGGCAGCCACGTCTGTCTAGTTGTTTAGATAGTCTAACCTGTCTGATTATGTTTGATTTTAACATTTAAATATTTTTGAGCCTGGTTAGTAGTAGAGATGTGCCTGAGCCAAACCCGAATACTCAGGAAGCTCAAGTCCAGATCCAAGGTTTGCAGCTCTGACACGTCTCTTATTAGTAATTAGAGTCCACAGAACAAGGCTCTCTGGCACCATACTGCAGCTCCTAGTTCCACTCTCTCACATATTACAAGCTATCGAATCATAAAGCATGTGTACAAAGGGAGGGATAGTAAAGGTTGCCATGGCACTCAACTCCAAATTTCTTGACTTTCGTACAGAAACAATGTATTTGCATGATTAATCAATTACACAAAAATCACTAAACAAGTGAAGAATATTAGCCACACATATCGGAGCTCTCAGGGCATCCGCCCATCATAATTGTTCCCTTTATAAACTACATGCTTGATTACAAACACACACAAGCAGTGTGTCTGAACCAAAGCTGACTCCTTATGCCAACTGTGAATTTGTATGTTTAACTGCAATAATATGAACTGCCGCTTCTCTCAGTTCACCTGCTCAGTTTTTTCAGAAGTACTGGGTTTTATTAGAAAATTTCTTCTTGGGCTAGCATTTTGGTCCCAAAGTTATCTCACTTACCCAGCTCATCTATAGAAATTAACCCTCTTTGTTATATTCATGAGAAATTTGTATTTGTGAAAGATGCTTGCTTGGCAGGCTGGGCATAGCTGATCTCTCTTTCTCCACGTAGCTAGCAGTGCAGGGGGGGCTAGCAATGCAAAATGCTTCACATTCCCACCACTGATGAGACTCAACCTTAGATTTGAAGGTGAACCTTTATGGGTGAGAGGGGGATAGTTCAGTGTTTGGGCTCTCTGGGGTTTGGCTTTTTTCCCCCTAAAAAGTGTGCTAATTAATAGCAAACATGGTGTATGCTTTGTGATAGACACACTTATCCACCAGCAACTGTACTGATACCACAATTTCCTAGAGCTGTAGCTCACTGAATGTCTATCAGATAATAAGTTTTCATCATTACCTATTAGGGCTAGACTTACACTACTGACCTATTGTAAGGGTAATAAACTTCATAGCTCATTACCATTCTCTGCGGTATACTGTCCTGCTGCATAGAAATGTTCTGATTTGGGCTCATAGAAGGAAAACTAAGCAACAGTGGTTTGTAAAGCAGAGCATACTAGCGAGTAAGCTGAGTCTATTTTAGGATATAACTGAAAGCTTCCTTCAGGGCCAATTATATTGGACTTCCCACAAGCAAGATGGGAAAAAGAAAACAAGAAAACTGTTATTTTAACTCAAGGCTAAATTTAAAAGCCCCCCAACAAAAAAGCTAATTCTTTTAAATTATAACAATAAGGTATCAGATCGCTGGAACCAGGAACTGTTCAGATAGCACACAATTACATTTTGTCCCAGTGGACAAAATCCTTATTCCTATTCAGAAACCAATTTTCACAGGACACACTTGGTTTTCCCTGTTATCGTTTACAAAGCTATTTCCTGACACTGTCACCAATCTTTGCTTTCTTAGGATAGAAGCTAAAGCATTTAATAGGATTATCATAACAATTTATTTATACCAGCCCTCCAATTTCTGTAGCATGCCCAATATTAAGAAGCAATTCTTATCCAATAGTCTAATTTAAATGGCTGATCTCAATGGCTGGGTTTCATTACTCATTCCCAATACTGACAAGAGAGAGGCAGGGAGAGAAGTTCATAGATTATAAAAGCCAGAAGGGACCACTGTGATCTTCTAGTTTAGATTTTTTTAAAAATACACACACACACCCCATGGTGGTTGTGCACTTCAGGTTTGTTAAGATTTTGACCATTGATTTGAAGCGGGGCAGGATACAGACCCAAAGTTATAATTCTATTGCAATCCATTTGCTACTAGAAATCATAGGGCCAGATCCTGCATCCCCTATGCACAGGCTGGCGCTTTCACTAGGCGACCCTAGGCAGTCGCATAGGGCACCAGGATTTGGGGGGGGGGGCAGCTGCCTCTTGCCTCCCGGCTCCACACCCTGCTGTGGCGAGGGCTGTTACCGTGATGCTGGGGCTCAGCAGTGCTTCGCGAGGAATGAAACGGGCGGCTCGCCGTGGCTGCCTCCTGCCTCCACACTCGGCTCAGTGGCTGAGTGTGGAGCTGGGAAGCAGAGGGTGGCTCGCTGCGGCTGCCTCCTGCCTCCCGGCTCCACACTCGGCTCAGTGGCTGAGCGTGGAGCTGGGAAGCAGGGGGTGGCTCGCTGCGGCTGCCTCCTGCTTCCCGGCTCTACGCTCGGCTCAGCGGCTGAGCGTGGAGCCGGGAGGGCGCTGCGGGTGGGGGGCTGAGCTTCCGCAAGCAGAGGGGTTAGCCACCACGGAGGAGTGGGGAGCCGCTGCGGGCGGGGGGCTGAGCTGCTGTGGGCAGGGGGTGGGGAGCCGCTGCGGGGGGGATGGGGAGCCACCTGCTGCGGGTGGGGAAGCTGGTTGCCGCGGGGGGGCGGGGCGGGCGTTAGCTGGGCGGGGGGAAGGGGCCGCAGGGCTGGTGGAAGGAAGTTTCGCCTAGGGCATGAAACTTCCTTGCACCGGTGCTGCCTATGCATCTGAAGCTCTCAGTAAAATCACTGCGAGCTTAAGTGCACAAGGAATGCAGAACTGATCCCCTAACTAATGCAAGTAATATTCTGCCTCAATTCCAGGTTGCAGAAATTCATTGTGTAAATCAAATAAGAAGTATCTCAGTTCTATATATGTTTAAAGCAGATTTTAAGTACATTATAATTTTTAAAAGTGCTAATAATATACAGATTTGAAACTTAACCATGAGCCATATTTACATGAAACCATTTAAATGGCTTTTGTAATTATTTGTTCTTCTTTTCATACAATTTATTAAGCAGGATAATTTGTAACATGTATGGTTTTTCAAAAATTTTGAATTTAGATAGCAAAGTGGTCATTTCCAGCATCAGCAAATAGGTTCTTAAGTGATACTTATAGGATTGTATTATCTCTAAAATATATTTTAAGTATTCACATTTATTCATCTCATAATTTTATGCAACAAAGAAAATGTCAGAAGGATAATTTGAAACAAATTATATATTTAGCATTTTATTAAAGACCACCTTCAGCTCAGATAAATTGTACTTTTGAGCAGATGAAAGACATTTAATTTTAAGGGAACACAAGGAAATTAAAAGAAAAGAAAATCTGATTAATAGAAAATATAAGTAATTTATTCTTTGCAGTAATGTGATCTGACTTCAGTGGCATAGGCAGGGTTTAATTAGCTCCTGGGTGCTGCCTGAATAGATTTCATGGCCTATGTTTATGGTGCAAGTGTTTATGGAAGGCCTCGGGAGAAATCACTTGAACAAAACTACCTCACCTTATTTGGGTAAGGAAAACAGTATAGCTTTTATATTCATTTAAAAAAAATATCTGTAGATAATGTGCAACCAGTTATCCTTGGATCTAGTAGATTAGAAAAACAAACAAAAAATTTATGGGCCTAATCGTCCACTGGTGTAACCTGCCATAACTCCATGCAACTCAATAGAGCTATATCTTTTTACATCAGCAGACAATCTGGCCTATCAAATAATATGCATTTAAAAAAAGAAAATAATTGGGCCCAATTCAATTTGCTTTTGGGTGCAATGGTGCTATAATGAAGTAGGGGTTGATGTGTTCAAGATAAAGCTCAGAGCTAATTTAAGTATAAATAGAACAGAGGTAAATGGGGGGCATATCCTCCCACTGAGTGCCATATGCTTTCATGCCACTCCAAAGCAACATTCTCAGGAAAACCTGGAACACAAAAAGCTCCTGGTCTCAGATGCCTGCAGCATGTTAAGATTAAGAACCAAAGTCAGACTTGCCAATAATTTGATTCTGAGATGGAATTATGTTCAGTGATAAAACTCCATGCACTAGAGTTGCTCATGGCCACAGAGGGGAGGAGAAAGGGTCTTGGAAATACACTGTATTTAACGGTTTTCCCATGTAAAAAATAATGTTGTCTCATTAACTAAACCAAGGAAAATATACTATCTGCCAAATAAAGATACACTGAATACGCTTGATGAAATTCTTTGTTCCTAAAAATATTCTGTCCAGTGACTGGCTCCTGTGCAGATGGACAAAGGGTACCGGTGGTCCCCTGAGCACAAGAACTGCTCTGGGCTGGCACTGCCAACCCAAACCAATTTCGGAGAAAGTTCATGGACCTCCACCCTTTGCACTGGTCAGCAGAGCTGGCTGACCTTGCAAGCACTGGACTTGTCTTTGAGCATGTGAGAGACATAAGGTGTGTTGCAGCAGGAATCCAGGATTTCCCCCAAATTGGGCCAGTGACTAAAAGTTTATATAGCACAAAGTATGAAGTGACTGATTTGCACATGAGAAGGGGAAAATAAAGCTTTTGTATCCTTTATAGCAGGGGTTCTCAACCTTTTTCTCTCTGAGCCCCCTCCCCCCCAAATGCTATAAAAACTCCATGGCCCACTTGTGCCACAACAACTGCTTTCCTGCATATAAAAGCCAGGACCAGCGTTAGGAGGTAGCAAGCAGGGCAACTGCCTGGGGCCCCACACCACAGGGGACCCCATGAAGCTAAATTGCTCAGGCTTCCGCTTTAGCCCCTAGTGGCAGGGCTCGGAACCCCGGGCTTCAGCCGCATGTGCTGGGGCTTTTGCTTTCTGCTCTGGGCCCCAGCAAGTCTAATGCCAGCCCTGCTTGGTAAACCCCCTAAAACCTGCTCATGGCCCCCCAAGGGGCCCCAGACCCCTGGTTGAGAACCACTGCATTTTAGATAAGTCTCTATGAATTTACAGGCTGAAACTAAAAGCTGTCTAGAGACATTACTCTAAAAACCTACTGAATTTAATAGAGAGTGGTTTCCTTTCACAGATTTTTGTAAAGCCATCCTACAGAATTCAATATTCTTCTGCTATATAAATCTCTGCGGATATAATTCTCGGCTAGGTTACATGGGTCAGACTGTACCCTATGCCTCTTAGGGTAGGTCTACACAGATGGTGGTGCGTTGACAATGCACACCCAGTTAGAACAGTTATAAATAGCAGTGTAGACAGTGAAGCATGGATTAGGCGAGTAGAGTGCCCTATCCTGACCCCTAAGGTACATACCTTACACAGCCCTCTACACATCCAAGCAGTGCCTCCCACATCTACACTGCTATTCTTCGCAGTGTAGTGTCTCTCTGCCTTGCCCTGGCCAGAGACTTTCCCCCCAACCCAGTGAAAGACTCCGGCAGGGGGTAGGCAGTGATGAAAGGCTTTGGCAGCAGGGGTGGAGCAGGGAGTGGAAGAGGCGGGGCTCAGTGGCGACTGCGCCAGGGAAGGCTTAACCTAAGTTATGGCTCTCACGTAGGCTACAGTGCTGTCCAGAATATCTGCAGCACTGTGTACTGTTGCCTGGCCCTCAACATGCCCCTAGTGCCCCCAATACACAGCCAATGCTAGGGCTTGTGAAGGGGTTCTCCAGAGGCTGCCCTGTGACTGTCTTCCACAGCACCTGCACTGGAATCATTCTCCCTTTTCTTCCTTGCAGATACAGGGTTTGGGGCCCCTCTCTGCAGCATGGGGCACGGGTCACTTGCTGGAGGATTCGCTGCATCTTGAAGTCTTTAAATCATGATTTGAGGACTTCAATAGCTGAGACATAGGTGAGAGGATTATTGCAGGAGTGTGTGGGTGAGATTCTGTGGCCTGCATTGTGCAGGAGGTCAGACTAGATGATCATAATGGTCCCTTCTAACCTTAAAGTCTATGAGTCTATAAAGAGTCTGGACTGGAGGCGAGGATCGACAGAAAATTACAGAAGGCCTATCATTATGTATTCAACTCTATAGGACTTTTCTGTAAGGCAGGGAGTCTGGAGTATACTCCAGGGCATAATTTTTTAATATATTATACAAAAGTGCAAAAAGTCTTCTCTTTCAAAGTATTTTTATAAGCCAGGTATAAAAGTTTCCCTGGCAGGCATGACTTGGCAGAGACGGGGATGAGCCCTACCTGAAATTTGCTTTGCTTGCCTTTCAATTCAGTTTTCATACTAGATAGGTGTTATAAGCAAGGAACCAATATCAGACATGGGGCTGTACCACACAGCTGGGCCTTAAGAAACTGAACAAATCCTCAACCCGATGTTTAACCTAATACAGGCAGAAAGCAAAGATGTCACTGGAAGGAAAACAAGTCACACTATTTCAAATGATAGGCTTGTCAACACAGAGTTGGTGCGTGCTATGCTGGGGTGTAAATCTACCGCACAGTAATTTTCCATGCACTAACTGGCCATGTGGACCCTCTACCACACAATAAAATTTCCCTACAGTGCACTTTGAACTGCTCTGATCTGAAACAGAAATAAAAGTTCACTAGAGAACTTTTAGTGCATGGTAGCAGGGTGCACATGACCAATTCACATGAAGCACGCTTGTGCACAGTCGATTTAAACCCAAGCTTGCCGTGCACTAACTCTCCACCTAGACAAGCCCTCAGTGTCCACCCTGCAGATATGTCAGCGAGGAAGAAAATATGTGTAAACCCAAACTAATGAAGTAGATAGTAACCAAGATAACTACAGAATCTGGAGTACTTCCACACCAGGAGAAAACCAATCATACAACTATGTTATAAGAACATATGGTGTAGTTCTTTGTTTTCCCTGTGCCCAGCCAAAGCTGGGATTTAGATGAAAGTGACCTGGCTGAATCTTAATCCAGATAAAACATATGATGCTAGTTGGTTAATAGAGGGATCTTGTGGGCATGGCAGGGATGGTTTCTGGCATCTGAAGTGAGGGGATTTGTTAAACATTCATCTAATAGGTTCACTCTTTGGACATGCTTTCAGCTCCCTGGCTGATCCAAAATGCCATGAATGGCCACAAGTACCTTCTGCCATAGGTCTCATATGGCAACTGTGATTTTGGATCTGGAGCTTGGCACAATTCTTCATGCCTTTCTGACTTCCAGATTGGATTTCTGCAATGTTTTCTACATAGGAGGAACACTGATGATTGCTCAGAGGCTACAGCCAGTCCAGAATGTGGCTTTCCATCTGCTTGCTTGTGTTTACTTCAGGGAAGATATAAACCTATACCCTGACAACTTCTGAGTTGAGTTCAAGGTGCTGAATTGGATCTATAAACTAGTATATGACTCCCTCTTTCCCTGCAAGCCTCAGTGTCCATTGAAATCACCCAGGGTTCTTGAACTAACAGTCCTTGGACTGAATGTCTAGAGGTTCAAGTCAGAGCAGTCTCAGCAGAGGATCCCATTCTGAAATGTGCATATTCCACTGGCCAATGGAATCTGAGTTTGTTGACCATTACAGCCCACACCTTTTCTCTGGCTTTTCCCTGAAGGGAGTTATTTTTCTTTTATTGTACTTAATATTTTGGGAACTCATGGGCCGGGAGGGGGGGGGGTAGGGGAGTATTTTTAAAAGCTTTTAAAGTTACATACTATGTATGCCCAGAGATATTGTATCAAGTACACTTTATATATTTAAAATTAATACACAAACTTTATGTTTCTGATTTACCACTGTTTTATTCCAATTTTACACTGATGTAATTCATTGATTTCATAAAATTCTAATGGTGAATCAGGCCCTAAAGCATATACCAGCAGCTATTTGGGGTAACTATCATAACCTGGGCACTGCCCACACTTGTCTATGCTTTAGACTGCTATTGTATCTCTTGAAATAATTTCCCTATTTCTTTTCAATTGTTTGCTGCCTAGAAGGCTCCTCACTGGAGAAGTGTCTATCTCTACAATTAATGCCAATTGCACTCCTTGTTTATTTATCAAATTATGCTTGCTGTACAGATGGCTAGCTTGACTCTTCCTAACCCACTGCATGTGGTGGGATTCACAGTATACTCCCTGTGATAGAGCGATTGCATGACTGTCAGTAAACATTGCATAAACACTACACCATTAATTATTTCCTTGCACAAAGGAACGCACTGGAGGGGAAAATCTCCTCCAGATAATCCACAGATTTAAGCTCAGAGTATTTCTACATGGCACTATAAGCCCAAGGTTCCAGTTCAGGCTCAAGCCTAACCCCCCCCCCCCCCCCACTTCTGTCTATACACAAATTGTGTTAACTAAGCACTTGGATCCAGAGTTCCAGAGCCCCATGGGGGTGCAGGGTCCAAGGCAGAGTAAAGCCAGGATCCAGGGTTCAAGCTCTGTTGGTTTGCAATGTAGACACAACCTCACTCGACTCGTGCTCTGGGAGTCCACCAACAGTATCCCACAAGTCTACAGACCAACTTCCATTGTCCTCTGAACAATTACGTTTTTCCACACTGCACCACAAACAGAGGTAGGACAGCCACATTTTGGGGAAAGTGATAGAAAGTCTGGGATATGGGGGAATGGACTCAGGCCCGGATAACACAGTGTAGATGCTGGAGGCCTCAGGCTGGGACTCAGGGTTCAATAATTCCTCACCTGGGGTTATAAATGAGTGTAGACTCAAACTCAAGACTAACAAACCCAGGGTTTTCTCATTCGAGTTCTACTAACCATGGGCTGACATTGCAGTGTAGACATACCCTGAAATTCAGCCAAAATATACCCTTATGGGGAGAGGTCTAAAGTCCTGCAGTGGAGGCAGAGTGACTGGCCTGCATATCCCATGGAGCCTGGTGATCCATAGCACATCCTTCAGTTTCTCCACTCAGTGAACCAGTGCCAAGGTACTATCCGGCCTCCCTTCCACCCAGGCATTCCAGCTCTATTAGAAGCAGCTCTGCTGTGCAATATCCCATTTGCCAAGAGTGGGTAGAGCGAGTACAGAGCAAAAGTTAATGCTGATAAGCATTAACTTCCATGTGCCTGTCCATATGGCCAGCTGCCTGATTCGGACAGAAGTTTGCCACTAAGTACTGGTGCTCCCTGACTATGTCGCTTAAATACCTGTCGAGCCTTGACTGCCTCGAGTTGATGTGGATGAGTTTGCACTGGCTCACAGGAGGAAGAGAAACATGCTGTCATCACTCTGCTCCTCACTTGCACTTCTCTTTCATAGGTTCAGGAAAATGTATGCCCTTTTTTACTTGGTACTCCCTCCCACCCCACACATACTTAAAACACTACAGTGACACAGCTGAAGTGCTTCAGTGTAGGCACTACTTATACCTACGCCAATGGCAGAATACCTCCCGTCGGCAATTCACCTCCCTAAGAGGAGGTAACTAGGTCAACGGAAGAATTCTTTCATTGACTTAGGGCTTGTTTATACTTGAAACACCATAGTGGCACAGCTGCAGCACTGTGGTGTAGACATTACCAACACCGACAGGAGGGGCTCTCCCATCAACATAGGTAATCCACCTCCCCGAGAGGCGGTAGGTAGGTTGACAGAAGAATTCTTCATCAATCTAGCACTGTCTATATGATAATGAACACTTTCTAAAGCACTCGTCAAGACAAAACAGTTCTACTTTGGAATGTGTTAAAATGCTTGAATTAAAGCCTAAAGGGGAGCAGTAGGCCTTACCTTGACATAAATTTTAGAATGTGTTAATTAGATTGAGCTAGGTAACTGGGTCTAATATCACACCTTTACAAGGCTGTGAATGATCAGGAGTAAAGGACTTAATTGACCCTTAAATTTAAATATTTCAGTTGAATGTTCTGATATATAACTACACAGATCAGAGTTACATTTCAAACCGTTAAACAACGTTAATATGATTTTAATACTGGTATTTCTTCCATGAGGAGTCCATGGATAGTCTTTACTCCCTTTCATCTGTAAGGGATCATCACTCAACACCTGGCATTCTAGGCCAGCGCTCTTGTACTTTAGTACTTTAAAAAAATATTCTATTACTAAAAATGTATGGTCCCTGCAGTCATCTCACTTATTTCAATCTCAAAGAAACAAACATTATGTGACTCAGGTACACTTTGTTACTTACAGCTGAATGGGGAACACTCAAGGCATATAGAGTGATGCAGTTTAACAGTACAAGACAGTGTTAATACTATTTTAACACTAGATTGCCAGGGTCATCATGGCTCTGAAATGGAAATGGTCCTTGAAATTCAGCCACACAATCATCAATATTGCAGACTTTATCATCTAGGCATCTTACCAAGCAAGAACATTCACAATCCCTAAGAAAAAGCTTAATAGTTAACCACAAATATGTCTAGTGGAATGTGAGTATATATGTGCTTTTGCTTCTCAGAGGTTATCAAATTATTTGCTTATGATGACCTGGTAGCCTGTCAAACTGTAGGAACCACTTAACGGGGAATGCCTTTATGCAGTCGTTCCAGCTATATGTATAACTGTAAATAGCAACAGTTTAGACCAGGAGTTCTGAACCTTTTTCTTTCTGAGGCCCCTCCAACATGCTATAAAAACTCCACGGCCCACCTGTGCCACAATAACTGGTTTTCTTCATATAAAAGCCAGAGCTGGCGTTAAGGGATAGAAAGCCAGGCAATTGCCTGGGTCCCATGCCACAGGGGGCCCAGTGAAGTTAAGTTGCTCAAGCTTTGGCTTCAGTGCCGGGTGGCAGGGCTCAGGGCCCTGGGCTTCAGCCCCATGAGGTAGGGCTTCAGCTTACTACCCTGGGCCCTAGAGAGTCTAATACTGGCCCTGCTTCATGGCCCCCCCGAAACCTGCTCGCGGCCCCCCAGGAGGCCACAGACCCCTGGTTGAGAACCACTGTAAAGTTTAGACTGATGTTAGAAGTATGTATAATAAGCACACACAGTCTGAACGTTGCAATTCAGCAGCCACAGAGAGGAAATGAATACCCCATATTATCATTAGGAATGAATGTATAGCTAGAAAAAGTATATAGTAAAAATAAGTGGTTTATTTGTGAATTTTTCAGCTAGGAGCTCCATTCTTCCCTTGATGCCTAAATTATTCTTTTTACAATTGTGGACTGGCTAGCTCAGCCAGTTACAGCACTACAGCCTAGTGCTAATAGTATTCAGGTGATGGGTTTGATCCCCGGGCAGCACTTGGTTACAAAGGTGTTTAGAAGCCTAAAGCTGCAACGAGGTGCTTAATGGGTTTTTAAAAGTGCCTAAGCACATTAGGTTTGATATTTAAATCAATGGCACTTGGGCACCTATCTGCATCTTTAGACATCTTAAATATCTTAGCCATTGCTGATTGACTTTTAACAGCCCTGACTAGTAAGCTTTCGGGTGAAATTCCCTGGCCAGTGTTATGAAGCACGTCAGACTTGATGAGCAAAATAGTCTTGTCAGCCTTTAAAATCTATGAAAATTAAGCGCAAAATTATTCCAACAGTTTTTGACTCTAAAGCATTATACATGTTTTTGAGGGACAATTTACTCCTACATTTCACACCACATGGGGGATGAGACACATATGGGAGCTTCATGACATTGGGTAAAATTTTCGAAAATGCGTAAGATGACACTAAAGCAATAGGCATTAGGATCTGAAGCAGGGCCGGCTCCAAGCACCAGCTTGGAAAGCTGGTGCTTGGGGCAGCATTGAGAATGGTGCAGCAGTCTGAGTCCCGCGGTGGCAATTCGGCAGCAGGTCCGCTCTTCCCGCCGCCGAATTGCCACCGCGGGATTCGGACTGCCGCCCCATTCTTGCCTGCCATGGCGGCAATGGGGCGGCAGGTCCGCCGCTCTTCCCTTGCTGGCGCGGACTGGGACTGCCTGCGTCGGGGGCGGGGCCCCGCCCCCGACGCAAGCAGACGTAGCGGGGCCCCGCCCCTGATGCAAGCAGACATTGGGGGCAAGGCCCCGCTACGTCTGCCTGCGTCGGGGGCGGGGCCGCGGCAACTGCTTGGGGCGGCAAAATTGTGAGAGCCATCCCTGATTCAAAGTGCACAAGTCACTTCTGAAATGGGATTAGATGTTTTTGAAAATGTTACCCTTTACCCCCATGCATCACAATATGCTCTTATGAGTAAATTTACGTTAATCTTAGCAGAATATTATCTTGACCAAAATGTCCTCCTTCTGCTTAAACCAGAAACTTTTAAAATGAAACCTAAACCCACTTATCTAGGTTTAGGCCTTGTCACACACCTGAGCCAGGCTGGCTATCTTTCTGGTAGACCCAAGATCAGTGTTATGCAGAATTAAGACAGTGTAATATTTGAACTAGAAGTTAGAGAAACTGGATTGTTTCAACCCCAAGCAAAGTAGAAGTTAGTTATGACATTGACCTAATACTTTAGTGTCATAGGTGTACAGATAGATATAGATAATTTATTGGTGTCAGCTGATATTCAGTTTGAGTTTGTTGAAGCTGATACTCAAAGAAAAACTTGGGGAAGCAAACACACAGAAGTTTTCATGGTCCCCTGTGAACAGAAACTGCTGAATTGCCTACACCTCTAATTTTAAGTGATAGAATTCATTTGGATATCAGCTACCCAGACTGCTCAACTCAAATGAAATCAAATCAAGAAAAATATTAACGTCACTGCTGGTGGTTAATTACAATGATTTCTAATGCTCAGGAAATCTGCTGGGTTTTGGCTCATTCATTTTAATTAGCAGAAGCTGGTTATTTAAACTTCGCTCTTTAAATTTTATCAAAATGATGCTATAGTGTAAATCATGAAAACTATTAGGTCTGGGGTGCTGTTCTGATGGGCACAGCATAGACAATCAATTAAAGACACTCCCTGCCCCATAGACCTCACAGCCTAAGAAATGATGGATAAAATCCTGAGCTCAGATACTGTACATGAGCAAATGTGGGTTAAACTTCATGGAAACGCACTTTTCACCAGGTGACCTGACACCAGGGCCAGCTCTAGGCACCAGCAAAACAAGCAGGTGCTTGGGACGGCACATTTCTAGGGACGGCATTCTGGCGCTGGCCATGCCGCCCTTAGAAATGTGCCCCCGCTGCCCCAGCTCACCTCCGCCTGCTCCCCTGAGCATGCCGCCACCGCTCCACTTCTCCTCCCCTCCCTTCCAGGCTTGCCACACATGAAGCAGTTTCGTGCAGCGAGAGAGGGAGGAGAATACGAGCGGCGGCGCACTCAGGGGAGGCGGTGGTGGAGTGGAGGTGAGTTGGGGCAGGGAGAGGTTCCTCTACCCCCCCCCCCGGTTACTTCCTGCGCCCCTGTCCTAGCTCACCTCCACTCCACCTGCTCCCCTGAACGCGCCGCCACTCCGCTTCTCCCTCCTCCCCTGACCAGGGGAGCAGGCGGCGCGGAGGTGAGCTAGGGCGGGAGGTTGCGGGGGCTGGGGTGGCGCAGGAAGCAATGGGGGGAAATGCGGCATGCCCGGGGGAGGAGGCAGGGCCGGGGATTTGGGGAAAGGGTTGGGAAGGGGCAGAGTTGGAGCAGAGCCGGAGGCACGAAAAAAAAGTGAGGGCAGCCAAAAAAATTGTTTTGCTTGAGGGGGCAAAAATCCAAGAGCCAGCCCTTCCTGACACAAGGACGGTCTACGCTGGGGGAATTTGCATGCCATATGTACTATACAAGAGATCTCTATGATGGGTCCCTGCAAAGCACTTGAGAGGCAGGATAGGTAGCTATGTCAGAAAGATGGCCAGTAAGTTTGTGCATAGCACAGATTCACATGGCTCCCATTCAGTGTCTACTGCTCCCTACATATTCAGCAATAACCAGACATGGTCCAGCAGTATGAATGCCCTGACGTTTCCTGTCACTTTGAGATTTAGGATTCTACATTCAATCCCCTTAAAATTTCATACGAGCACAGCCTTTTACATGGGCCATTCTCCCATGACTGGGCCCTATATCACTGAAAGTTCTGTGGCTAATGTCTAGTTGTGAAAGGAAAACATGGCAAACAAGTGAATATTTTGTAAAAGAAAGCAATTGAATGAAAGCTGCTGCCCTGAATAAATGAAGTGTAACGTGGGCTAGATCATGCCTTTAGCAAGTGGGCCACAGCTGGAGTAGTTCATGGGTGCACCAGGGCACAACCCCCCGGGTTGTACCGGAGCAGAAGTAACTTCTGACACCTCTTTATGGGGTGCAACATACCCACTCCCTATGGCCATCCAGCTGGTTTATGCATATGGGGCAGAGCCAGTCTGCATGCCCTTGAGCTTCAATAAGGATAGTCTTAATGCAGGCTGTGCAGTGTGTGTGTGTGGAGGGGTGGGGGAATCCTTATGCTCTCCTACATAAAAGGGCAGGGCTCCATCTAAGTCCTAGCAGGCAAGAACTATCTTATAAAACAACTAATGACAGAAGAACAGGACAGAACAAATGTCCATCTAGCTAACTAAAAGGCGGGGGGTGCAGTAATTCGTGCAGACAATACAGTATCTCAGGTCTGTATGGTTATTATTCATGACTTCACAAATTTTCATCACCATAAGACTCCAAGGATTAAACAGTGAAGCACGTCTGCCTGGCTCAGAAGGTGTTCCTGCTCTAATTACATTTAATGTATTTTGACAATCAAAGCTAAATGCTTTACCTCTGAATCGATGTACAGCAAATCCAGTTGAATAATCTGAGTGACCAACTACACTCAATATTTCTTATTAACAAAATGCGAGCCCTTGCTGTTTAGTAGGGATTTCAACATAGCTTCTTTCAAGGTTATTTCATTGTGAAGGCTGAAGCTCAAAACAGCTACCAATAACTGACTCCAGAGATCATAAGAGACTAGCAAACCTAACATTATAAAAGTATCATAAATAATTTCATCAGTTAAATCCCACTACAGACACAATAAGACTGCCAAATGTTTACGATAAACGCAAACTGCACAAACACACTCAATGGTTTCTTAAACATGAATGCTAGTATTAATTGCAACACAACAGTGTTCCTCATAACAACAAGAATCAAATCCTCACCCTAAGGGCCAGCTCCTTGCCGATGGGGCTTCTCAGCTGGGCGAGGCTGTAAAGCAGTAACTTTATGAACCATGTTCCCTTCAGAAGCAAGTGGCTATGCTGCTGGTCAGACCTTCAGGAGTTAATGGTGCTAGGACAGAGCAGGTAAATCTAGGTTCACCATGGAGGAGACCTCTACGGTGGCATCCTGCAAAGCCCTCGAGAGGCGGGAAAGGTGGGTGTGCCAGAAAGTGGGCCATTAAGTTTGTATGTAACATAGATCCACAGCTTAGTGCAGACACATACAACAAGGGTGGCCAAGGAACTAGAGCATGTGGGTTAAATGAACAGAAGGGGGCTTTTAGACAGACAGAATGCAATTATTCAAAAAGGAATTTGGCCAGGACACTGAGGTTAAAACTTCTGTTGCTGTGTAAAATGCCATAGGAGAGGATCTCAGTTGTATGTTAAAAACATGGCACTTGCAGCACCCTCGTAGCCATGGGAAGATATCAAAGCCAAGTACTGAGCAGGTATAACCCGGTTTTGTTTATGAGATCTGACAAGATCACAGCTAGAGGTGATGTAGCCAATCCAGCTATGTGAAGTGACAGGGAGCTTTGAAAAATTAGATTTTCACTGATGATGGCCGCACTTCAAGAGATTCAGAGATCTGGTTCATATAAACATCCAACATTACGGGTACTTATCCAACCCATCTAAGCTTGTGTTGGCAAAACTGGACAGGAAATTTTGCTCTCTCCTTAGCTCTCTCAAAGCATTTCTTGCTTTGGCTGGAAATAGCTCTAGAACTTTCTAGTGACCAGGGATCAAACAAAGGGAGAAAATGTGGTGGTTCTCAGTTCAACTATAAACCAATGTAAGTATTTGACAACAAATGCCATATCTTGGATACTGTGAGCAATGTCTTAATATGCTTTGAGGGTGAATTTGTGCAGAGATATTCCTACATAGCTGTGAGTATTCCAGCCCCAGACATTCCATATCTATGCCTTTGGTGCAAATAAGTGTCCATCTCCCTCCCCACCTCTCCTCCCTATCTACATACATATGTCAAGCAGTAGGGGCAATATTTTTTTCCCTTTTCACTCCTTTCACACTGCCTGGTAATCTCAAACTCCATTATATTTAATTAGGTAATTAGTAAGGCGGGAGCATTTTACAGTGATTCACAGGTATTGCTGTTGTTACAATGTTTCTCTTGTCCAAGTCTACATAATTATAATATAATTTAATTAAAACAGAAAGGACAGAAGAATATTAAGTCACCAACTAAAGCAGGGGACACACAAACAAACAGGAATCACATGTCATTCTGTAAATAAAAGATCCTTCAGAGAAAATGAGTTTAAGTTAATGATGCTACAATATAAAAGCTTTAGGAAACATGTCACAGCATTAAGAAATGATAATCAAGGTTTCCTGCAAAATAGCAGCACCTGCAAAATAGCAGCAGCATAATTACAATTACATGATGCCTGCTGACCCACTTTGCCTACTAGTAGCACGCTGCAGAATTAAGGCATCCTGGAAAGAAGCTGTTCACATTTGTGTAAAAATATCAATTGTGGTGCAAATGATAGAAACAAAAATAAATATTCTGCATCCCTGGTTTAAAGATGTGCAACATATAAACTCATGGTAGAAAGACTCCGCATTATATGGACTGCATTTTGGAATATTCCTGATTAGCTGTGAAATCCTTTTCCTGCAATCCACCTACTCCTTTCCACTTGGTTTCCAAGCTAGTGCCTGGAAAGAGATCATGCACATAGCCAGTTACTGCATTCCTTGTGCACTCATAATGGGAGTTACGTGCCTAAATACCTTTGTGAATCTCACCCACACTGACTGCAATGGGTGCATTATTGAGAAACCCAGGATTGGGCGTGCAGGCAACAGCAACCTTATGAAAAGACTTTGTAACATTTACTCTACCAGATGGTCTCAGTGAGATGGTCCAAAGGAAAGCAGTGCCACCTAAACTCAACTATCAATTATACCATGAGAGAATATTAATCCCAGCCTCACATATGGCAATCAGTTGTACCGGGTGCAAGGATCAGTTTGGCTGTACAAAATGTTGCTAAACAAATGTCATAATGAACATTTATTAAAAGAACTTAATCATGGTCCAAAGTCTATTTGAAAACTGAGCACATCGGAGACCTGCTGTGGAGGATAACGACCTCTTTTAGCGGTTAGCAAATGAACATTCCGCCCCACTGCTTTCTAATAGTAATATCACCACTTGTAATTCACGGCGTACAAGATACAGTGTGGCCAACCGATTGCTATTCTCCCACCCTCAAACAGCAAGCTTGGAAGAGGAGAGGAGTGCTGGAAAAGCACATACCTCCAGAGCAGAAGGAAAGCCAGCCGAGAAGGGGGCTACTGAAGTGGAAGAGGGAGGTTTGCTCTCATGGTTTATGATATTATTGGAAATGTTGATGGGATTATAGCCCCATATGTCACCATCAGAGATACTTCA
This sequence comes from Chelydra serpentina, assembly GCA_037349315.1. Lineage (NCBI taxonomy): Eukaryota > Metazoa > Chordata > Testudines > Chelydridae > Chelydra > Chelydra serpentina. The sequence goes on from JBAIAC010000033.1 coordinate 15,606,944, forward strand.
GCCAAAGAAGTTTGGAAAACTTCCACCATCAAGCAAACAGATGCTTTAAACCTTTTGGCGCTGTTTATTTCCCGACGCTTGTGGGCAACACACAATTCTATCTCACAATATGAATCAATACCAGAATTGCACAGCAATTTAAGGATTCCTCAGTTTCTCTCTCTCAATACACTATTTTTGGACATGATAATTCTGCAAGGGGGTTGCAAGAACTACTAACTGACACCAATCATTATGTCGTTCCTTGGCACAAACCCTTTTGGAGCTGGGACTTGCAGGAATTATATCACAGCACAGCTGTTCAAAAGTGGCATAATTTGTGGGTGTTTGAAGGTATCTATGCTCATGAGCACTGGGTAGTTTTATTTTAACAATTCCCTAATTACAATAGTATATAATTGCTAAGTAGAGGAAATAAAGTGGTAACAAGTAAGTCCAAATAAAGGCACCAAATTAAGGAAATAGATTGCCTGTCCAAAACAATAATACAATTAAGCCATGCAGAAATAATAGATGTTGTACCCAGAAGCTAAAATTATCACTACAGTGCAGAATATTAAGGCAGATAAGCCTAAAGGATGTTCTATTGCCTAGAGCAGACTCTCGGAAGATATAGTGTAGTGCTTGAAAGCTAATATTAAAGCTAGTACATCACAAGAGATGAGTGATGCTTGTCTGATACAGAGAAGGTCAAACTTAAATAAAGCTTTGTTGACAGGAGAAATGGAAAAATTGCTTCTAGCAGTTTACTAGCAATGAGGTAGAAAAATTAGTAGCATACACATTGAGGGCCATACTAGGAGGTTGCAGGAGTGTAAATGAAAGCAGAATTTTGTCCTACATGGACATTTGATGTTTTATATCAAAATAAAGAAGGAGCATTTTTTCCTATGGGATTTAAGAGCACAAGTCCCATTGACTTGCAATGGTTCTTGTGCTTCTAAATACTTCGAAGTGCTTCTCAAAATCTCCCTGAAAAGGAATTATTAGGAAAATGTCTACTATGACACCTTCGACATTGCCACACTTGGGCACAACACTAGTGTCTCTCAAATTCTAGTGATCTGTAAGATAAGTTTTCCTAAGGAAGACTGGGTTTTCTTTTGTCTTGGGCTTTGCTGGCTAAGTAGCTGTTGGTCAGACAGAATGATGCGGAATAGTTACCTGTACATTGCACATTTTAAGAATTATTTATTCATATCTCAAAGCACTATGAAATGATAAAGTTGCACAGTGGCCACACAGGAAAAGGTGATTATTGTGCATCTCCTTGAGGCACAGAAATAAAAACAACAGCAACCAGTAAACAGCATCCAACAAATTCATGATCATTCATGAAAGGAAACACATAAGAGACTACTATTCCCTTTTTTAGCTCCAAGGCAGTTCCACATTCATGCATGTGTGGAGGATGGATCTATTTGTTGGTATGTCCCTATTTTGTCTCAATCCTGGCATATACTGGCAGACATTTAGAGACTCCAGTGGAAGAGCATGGGAATATGGGGAAGGGAATAAGGTGGTGGGACCATAGGGCACCTCAACCTGCTGTATTCTAGAGACACCCAGCAGCAGGTAGTACTGACCAAGGAGCTAGTATGGCCAGGCAGGCAGGATGTGAGCTGATTCACCAATCCCTCTGAATATTCTCGGCTACTAAAGCTCCTATGGAGCCCAGCTGCAAGCAAAACCTTCCCTTTCTGGCAGAACACCTAGAAGAGGGTGGCAGCAGAAACACTACTAGCGTTGAATCCATCTCAGACTGCAGTAAGCTTTGCTGATGTGGAAAGTGAAATCTGCATTTCCCTGCACCAGTCAGGCTGAATTCTGCCTTATGCCCATGTTCTGTCCTCTTACTAGGGGAGAAAAGGCTTTTTGCACATAGAACGTGCAGTATCGGTAAACAGTTCTTCCCATTCTCTCACACAGAAAGGATCACCAGACAATGAAACAACAGACGCACTGGGCTCCATCTTCCAGGAATAGCTCCACTGAAGTCAAGGGAGTGACACTGATGTAAATCAATGGAAGGAGGTGAATTAGTGTCATAAGTATTTGTAGAGAAAATACATGGTGAAATGGTTACAGGCTTGGTAAACCTAATGTACATACAAATCAAAAGGATTAGCAGGGCATATCTGAGGTACAAAACATTTTATTCCATCTGGAATTTGTGGCAGCATGTGCTTCTGAAAAAGGCAGGGGTGTGTTTTATTATAGAGATTTGTAAATAACAGCTGCCATGCCTTATTTCCTTTTCAGTGTGAGAGCCAGCCAGAAAGTGATCAACTGTTACAGTGATTTTGTGGGCACTTTAAACTAAAAAGTCCAACTCATTACAATTCAAATACTTTTACTGAGCAAAATCACAGGCATTTAGATCATGACAATTTAAACTTATTGCTCACATTGCGATAGTGTTTCAGGGAAACTCCTGAATGGCCTTATTATTTATGTCAGGGCTTGTCCATATGGAGACAATGGGCAGGAAGCCAGGGGGTAAATCTACAGCACAATAGGCTTGCTGTGCTCTAAGTCACCATGCAGACCCTGCTACCACACACTAACTTTTGTACTGCCCTTTGACTTACCTACACTATAGAACTTTTAGTGTACAGTAGCAGGGTCCTTACAGTGACTTAGCATACAGCAAGCTATTGTGCTGTAGGTTTACACCCAGGATTGCTGTGCACTTAAGTTTCCATGTTGACAAGTCCTTAGGCTAAAGGCTAACAAGGTCCAATCATTTTCTTTTCAAGTGAATTAGAAAAATAGCCCCAAGCCCCTGTCATTGTTGACGTGTATGATGTTTGAGAAAATTTAAACTAGGAGTCATTAACTAACAAATAGGAAATTAGACTGATAACTCAAGAATGATTGCTCTCAACGATGTAATGTTGAAGCTGCTTTTGTTTTAAGTATTACTACAGTACTTGCAGATCCACAAGATCCAAGTCTTTTGCATTGAATCTATTTATTTATTGAATCCATTCATGAGCCAGCTATCAATAAGCAGTTAGGAATTATGCAATAAATGCAACACAAAACTTGAAAATCAGCATTAAAAATCCAACACAAAATATAGCCACTCTGAGCAAAGGATGAATTTGTACAGAAATGGCTAGTAGACTTTGTCCACCTATACCAGGACAGGAGATACTGTGTATGGTTTAATTAGGCTGCAACTTTATTAGATGTCTGGGATAAACTGGCAGATAAAAGTGTAAAATGCAAGTAACTCCATAATTTCAATGTCAGCACCCCCTTCTTCCATCCTGGTCCCTTGTCAACCCACTCCTGGGACCTTACCATCCCCCACCTCGAATGAGGGTTAAGGAGGGCTATACAGAAGGGGGGTTGACTCCCTGCCATGCCAGTCATAGGAGCCCCTGTTCCACTCCTTTAACAAGCATGTTCTTTAAGTTCTTTACCAAGATATTTGTTTGATCACTGTATCTCCTCCCTATGAAGCAGTCGCGTAGCCATGGGGGAGCAGGGGGGAGCGGCCGCTCCCTCTTGAGCAGAAGCGGCGCCTTCTTTTAGCAGCACTAAAAAAAGGCGCCGCTTCTTTTTAAGCGCCGCTTCTTACACTCACCTGGCGGCGCTCCGTGTGTTTGGCAGCATTTCGGCGGCGAGTACCACTGAAGACCTCCGGAGTGAGCCGCCAAAGTGCCGCCGAAGACCCGGAGCGCCGCCGGGTGAGTACAGGGGGAGGCGCCTTTTTATAGCGCCACTCCCCCTGTGCTCCGGACCTGGCTGTGCTACTGCTATGAAGTACCTGCACTGGACATCCGCCTCACACTTATATAATGAGTTGTGACATCATAGCCTAACTCTCTTCGCTATGCACCCTAACAATGACACACACACACCCCCGCCATGGGGAAGGTGGAAAAAAACCCTCTCCACCTTGGCCAATCTAGTGAGGGAAAAATTCCTTCTGAGACCCCTGAGAAAGAAGCAGCCTGTGCAATGCCCACAGACGGTCCAGATGAAATCTGGTATTTTGCCACTTCCAAGTGTGGGTGGGTGAATGCTACCCCACCTGGTCCAGCGGAAAAGGAAGCTTCTCGCATCGGGCTTGCCCTTTATCAACTCCTTTCCCTTCTGGTCCTAGGAGGGTGAGTCAGTGTCCTATACTGACCTGCTCTGCTTTTGCTTCTCTCTCTTCCCCCAGCCCCTTAAAGCGATATACCTTTTCCCCTAGCAAGCCAGGCAATGGCTTCCTCGCTTAAGGTGCGACGTGGTCATTGTCAAGTATTTCATGAGCAGCCTCATGCCTGTTCACTGGAACACTGTGCCCTTTTATTTTAGCCACATCCTCTGCACTGCACAATAGAAAATGGTGTCACATATGTTCCCTACAGCTCTGTTTTCCTTTCTAACAATGTGATCTTATGGATTGTAAATGGGAGCCTGTAATTCCTGAGCTCTATATCTGACTTTGTCTGCGGCTCTGTTTGTCCTTGTCTGTTTGTGAAATGCTTTGAAGAGATGTGGAGTAACTCCATTGACATCAGTGGAGCTACTCTAGTTTTAGATCAATGTAACTGACAGCAATATATGGCCCATAAAGCTCTACACAAGAGTTAAATGTTATTATTATAGCTAGATGTTTGCTATCAGTTTGCCACTACATTACACCAAATACAATGCTGGTACTTAAACAGTATGATGAGTTGCTATTTTACTCTTTGCATGATCAATAATATTCAAATGTTATTAACATTCAATTCTAATTGAAACAATTGTATATCACTATGATTCAGTTGCAAAAATGAGGTGTCAGAATTATTTCTTCGTATTTAAATTGTTAATCCACATTAAAGTACAGTACTACGTATTGGTTAATATGTAAATACAGTTCTTATTTGCTTAAACAGGATGCTCTTTATGTCATTAATAGCAAAATAAATATATATTTTTTGTATCTAAGATACCTAACAACTGGATCATTAGACATTGCATTAGTTACAGTGGTTGTAGTTAAAATGTCCGGGCAGGTGGGGCTCGTCAGCCTTGGAAGGCAGCCCACCTAGGAGAAGGAAAACTCTGATTTAAAACCTCCGCTGCCTTGTGACAATACCCACTCATGGGAAAGGCTAAGGGAGTCAACCCTGAAACCAAATCCGGTGTCGGAGTCCCGATGGCGGTCTGACATTGTCCTCAACGTCATTCCGGCAACTCCTGCGATGCCACTGGTGCCAAACTGTATCAACATTGTCTTTCCCTTGGATCCATCAGTTGCGTGGAGAGGGAGGTTCTGCTGCATGGGCAACAGCTGTTCCTCCATATCACCCTGCCCTGGCTTGCACCCTGGAGAGGACACTCCAGCTTTGCCTTACAGCGTCGACACAACACAGGAAGCAACAGTTTACCGGTTATAAGCCTCCTGCTCGATTGGCGTAGAGCTGGCGCCAGGGGTTGCTTCCGACAGTGGGAGGGATCACCACGTCTCACTGGACAACTATCGCCCGCCTCAAGCTGGGCAGCCCCCAGCCAATAAGGTGTTGTCCCGCCACAGTTCACCTGCTTCACTGGGTGCGTGGGGCTTAGTGTACGTGAGTACCCGACAAGTGGACTGCGAACCATGCACCAGTCAACAACAAAAGAAAACCAACATTTAAGAAACCAGCCCTCAAGTTAGGATGCTGGAACGTACGGACCATGACAACTGGCCTATCACAAGATCTTCAGGCAATTAGCGATGTTCGGAAGACTGCAGTCATCAACGATGAGCTAGCACGACTCCAAATTGACATAGTTGCTTTGCAGGAGACACGGCTGCCAGACATTGGGACTCTCAGGGAAAAGAACTATATGTTCTTCTGGCAAGGGAAGAGTGCCGAAGAAATCAGAGAGTGTGGTGTTGGATTTGCCGTGAGAAATTCTTTACTGGGGATGGTGGAATCTGGTCAACAAGGAACTGAAAGACTATTATCACTCCGAATCCACACATCCACTGGACCCATCAACCTGATCAGCGTGTATGCACCAACACTCGGCGCCACCAGGGATACCAAGGACGAGTTCTACGACCAGTTAGACACGATCATCAGGAGTATCCCTAAAGAAGAGCACTTGAGACTACTGGGTGACTTCAACGCCAGAGTGGGCGCTGACCATGACTTTTGGCCAACCTGTCTTGGAAAGGTTGGCGTTGGAGAAATGAATGAGAATGGACAACGACTTCTGGAACTGTGCTCGTACCATGACCTCAGCATTACCAACTCATTCTTCCAGACAAAGCCTCAACACAAAGTGTCCTGGAGACACCCTCACTCCATGCACTGGCACCAACTCAACCTGATTATTATCAGGCGGTCTGCCTTGAAGTGCGTCCTGCTTACTCGCACCTTCCATAGTGCTGACTGTGACAGTGATCACTCGCTGGTGTGCAGCAAGATGAGGCTACAGCCAAAGAAGATCCACCGCTCTAGGCCAGAGGGCAAACCCTGCAACAATGTGAGCAAGACCGCACACCCAGACAAGGCAGAGAAATTCACCCATGAGCTCTCCGAGGTGCTGAACTGTATGCCTCCCAATGGCTGCGCCAAAGAGAGATGGGACCACATCAGAGTACACAGCACAGCCATGAACATTTTTGGAAAGAAACGAAACATGAATAATGACTGGTTTGAGGCCAACTCCGCCACACTCACTCCAGCCATTGAAGAACGCCGCGCTGTTCACCTGGAGTACAAGCATTCCCCTAGTCAGAGGACTCTACAAGAGTATCGATTTGCCAGGAGCAAATTACAGAGACTAGCTCGACAGTGTGCAAATGATTACTGGCTCCAGCTCTGCCGGAGCACTCTACTATCTGCTGACACTGGAAACATCAGGGGAATGTATGATGGCATCAAGAAGGCCATGGGACCCACAAAGAAGTGGAGAGTGTCACTAAAGTCTGCAACAGGCGAAAACATCCAGGACAAGGGCAAGCAGATGGATAGATGGGTGGAGCACTACTCTAAAGTGTACTCCAGGCAAAACACCGTCACCGAAGCTGCCCTCAATACCGTGGATGGTCTTCCCGTTGAAACTGAGCTGGACGAGAAGCCCACCATGGAAGAACTGAAGAAAGTCATTGAGAGCTTGTCCACAAGAAAGCCTCCAGGAAAGGATGGCATCCCACCAGAAGTTATCAAGTGTGGCATCAACGTCCTCCTAGAACACTTCCACGACCTCCTCTGTCAGTGCTGGGACGAAGGTGCAGTACCTCAGGATATGAGAGACACCAACATCGTGACCCTCTACAAGAACAAGGGTGATAGAAGCGACTGCAACAACTACAGGGGCATATCGCTCCTGAGTGTTGTGGGTAAAGTCTTCGCACGCGTGATCCTGAACAGACTGCAGAAGCTTGCTGACTGAGTTTACCCAGAGTCACAGTGCGGGTTCTGAGCAGGAAGATCTACAACCGACATGGTTTTCTCCTTAAGGCAGCTGCAAGAGAAATGCAGAGAACAGCACAAGCCGCTACTCCTTGCCTTCATAGACCTGACCAAAGCTTTCGACCTTGTGAACAGAGAGGGGCTGTTCAAGATCCTGGCAAAGATTGGCTGCCCACCGAAGCTGCTGAGCGTGATCCAGTCTTTTCACGACAACATGAAAGGCACAGTACTGTATGATGGCTCATCCTCCGATGCCTTCGACATCCACAGTGGAGTAAAACAAGGCTGCGTTCTCACTCCCACACTCTTCGGCATCTTCTTCGCAGCGTTGCTGAAACGTGCCTTTGGAAATTCCACAGAGGGAGTTTATCTCCACACCCGGTCTGATGGGAGACTTTTCAATCTGGCTCGACTAAAGGCCAAAAGCAAGGTACGGGAGGCAACAATCAATCAGAGACATGCTGTTTGCAGACGACGCTGCCCTGGCCACCCACACAGAAACCGATCTCCAGCATCTGATTCACCGCTTTTCCAGAGCTTGCGAAGAGTTCGGGTTGACAATCAGTCTTCAGAAGACCAAAGTTATGGCCCAGGATTCAGAACATCCAAGCATTGCCATCAATGACTATGTACTAGAGGTGGTCAGTCAGTTCACCTACCTCAGATCTACCATCACAGACAACCTCTCACTGGACCCTGAGATCAACCGTAGAATCGGCAAGACCTTCACAATTTTGGCCAGTTTGTCACAGAGAGTATGGAACAACAACATGCTGACCATCAACACAAAGGTCGCTATGTACTGCGCATGTGTGCTAAACACTCTTCTCTACGCCAGCGAAACTTGGACCCTCTACGCTTTGCAAGAAAAGAGACTGAACGCCTTCCACATGCGCTGCCTCCGTCGCATACTCGGGATCACTTGGAGTGATCAAATGACGAACAACGAGGTGCTGGAACGTGTCAAGATCTCCAGCATGTTCACTCTCCTCCGTCAACGCCGCCTCAGATGGCTTGGCCATCTAAGTCGCATGGAAGATGGACGGATCCCCAAAGACCTGCTGTATGCTGAACTTGCCTCCGGAAACAGAGCTACAGGACGGCCCCACCTTCGCTTCAAGGATGTTTGTAAGAGGGACCTGAAGACTGTTCAAATCAACATCAACAGCTGGGAAGAGCTCGCCCAGGACAGATGCGATGGAGACACGCTCTGACCACTGGATTAAAAACTGGCGAAGACAAGCTGTGACAGCTTGCCGAGGAAAAGCGGGTTCAACGAAAAAGGAAGCAGTGGCTCCAACCCACAGCTGACACCGCCTTCAAATGCAGCAGATGCAATCGAGACTGCCACTCTCGTGTGGGGCTCCACAGCCACAACAGACGCAGCACAACCATCAACTAAACATTCCCCATGGGCACATATCCATCGTCTCTCGAGACTAACGGACACCACCAACAACAGTTAAAATGTTCACTTTTGCCATAAAAAAAATTAACATTGTGCAGTGTTAGAGATATTCCCCGTACTAAGTGTAATCTCTCTCTCTCTCTCTGTCTCCCTCTCAATACCTGTAATAAAATGGTAATTTCTCCCGAATGCCAGCGACAATGTAAGGACTAGATCCTGCCAATGAATCTCTATGGGTGTAAGCAGGGGTGGCTCTCACAATTTTGCCGCCCCAAGAAGGGGCTGCGGCACCGCCCCCGACGCAGGCAGTCTCAGTCCGCGGCAGCAAGGGAAGGGCGGCGGACCTGCCGCCCCATTGCCGCTGCGGCAGGCAAGAATGGGGCGGCAGTCCGAGTCCTACGGCAGCAATTCGGCGGTGGGAAGAGCGGACCTGCCGCCAAATTGCCGCCGCGGGACTCGTACTGCCGCCCCATTCTCAATGCCGCCCTAAGCACCAGCTTGGAAAGCTGGTGCCTGGAGCTGGCTCTGGGTGTAAGTTTGGATCATTGTCAAACCTAATTGTCTTCAATCGGGCTCTGTACAGCAGCAGGGATGCGCCTTCCTGGATCTGGCCCTAAGATGGTAAAACATGTTGCAGAGACTAATTCATCATGGAATAGAAACAGGGAAAATGAACAACCAAAACCTTTGCTCATTATCTGAACTGAATCAAACCTTTCCTGAGGTAAAAATGCACATAAACCCAAGACATTAGGATATGTGTATCTGGAAGCACATATGACATTTTTATATTATTTCCTATACAATCAGAATTGTAAACCCACTTGCTCTTGTTTGATTTTCAGACCTGTTTCTACACCTAAGATGTCATGATAAACATGTATCAATCAAACCTCTACACCTTTTGAAGTTTACATAACCGAGAGCTCAGAGCAGAGTCTACTAACACTCCTAGGTTCATGATGGTACTTAAAGGGTTAATATGATTAATATTAAACACGTCCATTCTACAAATAAAAAGTATGTTTCCCCCCACCCAACTGTAGTGCAGACAACTCAGTCTGGGATACAATGTCAAGCTGTGTTCATTTAGGCTCATGCATCACAACTGGTAATATAGATTCTGCAGAAAAAAGTTGCCCCCAGTTACATCTTTTTAACTCCACCAAACTCAGTAAAGGTTGGCGGGTGGTAAGAGAGTAGGATTGGATCTGCATTAGTAATTCTATTGTTGACACATGAACTGGAATTTGAATCCAGCTGCTCATTCTCTCAAAACTAGGAAGATTTACAGGAGTTTCAGTAACTGAAAGGTTTTCTTCCAGGCTATTTACCCCAGTCAGTAACTCAAATTCCCTTCTTCAGAAGGCTCCCTAAGTCTTAGAAACAACTTGCCTGCTTCAAAACGTCTGTTTAGCACAACAGCAGGTCTACACCTGCATTTGATTATCCATTCAAAACGTCAGCATCCATACCAATTAACATAATACTAACTCCAACTCCACTAGTATACGCTACGGTCGGATCTGCTAAACACTGCTCATAGAGAACATTAACGGACACGCATAATCCAAAGTAGCTCTAGGAAGAGCAATTAAAAATAGGCTCGGTCAATTGGAGTTTCACCGGAGTCAGCACCAAATTGAGACTTCAGGACCAAACTGCAGATAGAATTACAGGAACTTGATAGGTAGGGGAACTTTCAGAAATAAAAAACAGCATATTCCAGGGGAAATTCAGCAGCTGTGAACAGAAGGCAAACAATCTCAAAAACAAACAAACAGGCAATTACAGCTAGCATTGATAGGTTAATAGCAAACAGCTTCAGAACTATCTCAGGAACATTAAGTACGAGAAGTTCTAGAGTTAAAACCACACAAGTCAAAAGGCCACACTGCAGCAGGCAACCACATATTATACCGAGTGTCGTGACTTAGAAGAAGAGAAAGGGTAAGGAAAGAATCTGAACTAGAAACAACCCACCATTACAATACAACAGAACAGTGGCAAAGCCATGAATGGGACAGTGGAAGAGACGAGGTTGCCTAGAAGAAGCAGTGGCAGTCCCATGCTGCTTCTTTTTTTTTTTTTTTTTAATATTGAGGAGCCACTTCCCCAGTCATTTATGAGTTGCGAGACGAATGGTTGTCAGAAAGGGCAAAGTCATCATCCTCCCAACTCAAGTGCATGGCATCTGACTAGCAGCTGTAGCTGTAAGTATACCAAATACATACAAAACAACCAACATCTATTTTTTGTATTCTTCTGACTGTGCATTGTTTTTGTCTGCACCACACAATGGTAGACTTCTATGATAGGATTCCTCTGTCAGGGAGTACTGAAGAGTCTCACTATTGTGCTGTTCCCCATTCAGATTTCTAGTATGAAATGATGCTTACTCATATATTACATCTCCTGCTCATACTATGCTTTACAGGTGTGTTTATTAGGAAGTTATGTTACTTAGTCTATATTCACCTAAATAAAATATATCACATACTACTGAATATTCAGTGTGAAGCCCTTGTGTATTTTATTATCCATCATATTAATTCCTGTTAATTATTTTTTCCTAAATAATGCACTATGTGTAAAAAAGATGCAGCCAACAAGATGGCACTGGTGGGAGCAAATCAATTGCCATCTTGAATAAATGTGCTCCCCCCAACTCCAACTCTTGTCCCATAGGTATAAGCCAAGTCATAAACTATGCACTGTTTGGTTGAACTGTGCTCATTAGACGTTATCAGAGAGAGTACATGTTAGGAATAATTGGGTGTAACATTTGTGTGATGTGTTGAGTGAACGTGAGCTATGAGTTGGCAGAATGCCATCATGCTAAAAGGTGTGTTTTAGGGGCACTAGAGAGCATGCCTACTTGAGGGGGTGCATATAAAAGCAATCTGACTACTGAATACTCTATATGGAAGTGACGTAATCATTGTATAATGTAAGACATTAAGATATTTTTCATTTCTCAGTTCTCACACATGCAGAGATGACAGTTCTTCATACTGTAGTACAAGGACTTTTACGCAGGTGTGTAATTATCTATAAAGCATATTTCTGAGATAAGAGACAGCTGAAACCTTGTTTTTTCTTCCACCCTTTTTCACTGTTTTTAAAACAAGTGTTTTGTATTTTCGAGGTTTGCTTATTTTTAATAATAAAAGGTTGTGCCAGCCACCCTGCCTGTTGAAGCTCCCAATCAGCACTTCCAGAATCAACACTACCTAGAGATCTCTTGAGAAGCATTAATTCCTTTCCCTCCTTGTGCTAAACGAGCCAAGAAAAGTAGTGAGTTATGATTGCAGAAATAGGATATAATACGATTGCCAAAGTCAGCGGGTGAGGGATTAAAACATATATTACATAGAATGAATGTATACTTCTCTTTCCCCCTCCAGGGAATTTAGGCTCACTCACATGAAAGATTAGCAAACTGGAAGGCTTAAACTGTAAAGGCATTATAAAGGGAAAATGCAGCATTCCCCCTGCCTGCAGGTGAAAGCAAGATCCTTTCAGGGAAAGCATTGCCTCTATATACCTCCCTTTGGCAAAACATCTGCTTCCACATTAGCTTCTAGGAGGAGGTGGGGATGGAAAAGAAACCACACAAATACTAGTAAGCATTTATGCAGCACATCACAATTTCAGTTATCTGTAAGATGCTAAGTACCTAGTACCTTTGTAGCAGCAGTATCCTCATTTTACAAAATGGGGAAAAGGAGGCACCGAAAGGGTAGGGCCAACATTTTCAAAAGTAGCCTTTGATCCTGTATACCTTAATTTTTGGATGCCCAACTTTAGATATCTAATTTTCCAAGACAGAGCTCACTTTAAACTTAATGGGAGCTAGAGGTTCTCAGCAACTCTTGAAAATGGGACCCACACTCAGAAGTCATTTTTTAAAATATGGACCAAAGCAACTTGCTGAGCCAACACAGCTGCTAACTGGCAGAGGCCAGACTAGAATTTAGAGGTTTCTGGCTCCTGGTCATGTCCTCTAAACACTATAGCATGGTGCCATGAAAGAGAGGAAATAGGTTTCATATTTTTATACTTTATGGTTAATTCTCCCTTTTTCTCTTTATACTTTAAACTTGTTTTTCAAAACTCTTACACAGTTTGGAATTGAGACGAGCTTGCACCAGAACATGAGGGGTGAAATCCTGTCCCTCTGAAAGTCCCTGGGAACTTTGCCAGTTGACTTTATTGGAGCCAGGATTTCATCCTAGATCAGAACCTCCACCCTAGGTGTGGAAAGATCAGTTCTGGATGCAAGCTTTAGGATTTGGAACCAGTCCTAGTTTTAACTTGTGCCCAAACTTTACTGGTACAGTCTCCTCTGAATGTGTAACATGGGGACTGTTCTCTACATACTGTACAGTAGGTCAGGTATGGAAGAGGAAATTGTAATTTATTAGATCATAGTAAAAAATAAACCCTCTCACCTAGAAAGCTCCCTCTCTCCACTTTGCAAATCAAACTCTGGACTTTTCAATTTGCAGAAGACAAAAAATAAAGATAGAGGGAAAATTCAAGCTGTTTAATTGGAAAAAGTGGAAACGGTGTTAAGATCATTAAGTTATAAAGAAACTTTGACACTTTAAGTTACAGTTACATTCCCCTCCAAGGAGAGGTACGATTGGCTCAGGGAGGCTTCCTGAGCCAAAATGTGGTTATCAGCAGGAGAGCATAAAGCCCTAATCATCCCCCTCCCACCAGCCATGTGGCTGATGGAGAACTTCCAGAGTGGAACCAGAAATTGTACCATCAGCATCAATAGCTGCACTAAGGGAATGGCCCAGCCAGGGAATGTAAAGTCTCTGGATCTCTGTAACACCACTGGAAACTGGCATAGTGTTGTTTGGTCTTAGTCAGTGGTTAGGCCCATAGCTGTTCGTTCACACAACAAAAGGACCAGGACCAAGGGTGTGACCAGGTCTCCAGCCCTCAGAGACCCCAGCACTACATAGGGCAGAACACCCCCAACTGTGCTGCCTCTTGTGGGCCAGCTCCTCTAGAGAGATATTGCTAACTGTCAGATCAGGCAGCATCTTGGCCGGGAGGCAGATGTGGGAGTCTCTGACATCAGGAGTAATGCAGAAAGGTAGGGCCTTCTGCTAGTCCCCCACATTGTGTTTGTAGTTCGCACAGGAGTTCAGCACAAACAAGTTACCTAATGAGTACTCTACAGATTTTGGGGCCAAAGACTATAATCTTTATTCAAGTTTTGCCTGAGTAAGGACCTAGGGTTTGGCGCTTGGAGTACACAGATATGTTCTTCCATCAAAGGGCCTAATTCTTTAGCTTCACTATCTGCAGAAGTACCATTGAAATCAATGAAAATTCAGTCAATAGACAATCTATAGAACTGGGCACTAAGAACATATGGCACTGAAAAGGCAGTGTGAATGAAGCACAAGCATCAAACAGAGAATTCTACTGAGCGTAGCAATGGTTTGTAATATTGGGCTTCTTTCAATAGATCACTGAAAGAAAAGAAGAGGGACAATCTATACCACGATTTATTTACCAATTTATGTTTTTCTGGTTATTAAAATGTTTCGTGCCGGGGTCTTTATTTTCCTGGTGGATTAAACATGCTCTGTATACTTCTAATAATTCAGATAATTTAATTTCCACACCAAGAAATAGCTGTGTGGATCCCTTTTATACCAAAGTCATTACATTAAAATTATGCAGTATTTTTCATTTCTAAAATGCAGGGATCTAAGGAAAATGCTTAAATATATTTTGGAACTAAAAACAGAAACTGTCTTTTATCTTGGCGATAAAATATTAATTTGTGCTCATTTCCACAGAAGAGCACAGTGCAGTTTATAAATATGTCCTTGAAACTGACATTCATGCGCAGGTGTTCTTTCAGCTTTGGTAAATATATTTTTAAATGTTTCTACTGAAAGGCCACAGAACTTTGCAGGAATACTCTTTTTAAAAAAAAAATATTTATTCCTCATTTCAAAGTATTTTAAATGCCAATAATTGGATGAATACGGTCATTGTTGTAAAGACTGGGGTGAACAGAATTGGGCTGAATTATGTTTATGTTATAAAAATGCAAACTAAGATAATTTTAATAGACTTTGCTAAACAGACAGGACATACAGCCTTACAATTTAATGGAGACAAATCTCTTCCACTTCATTTTATATTACCATGTGTACACTGAACATGAAAATAAATATAAACTCAATTGAATAGTCAGATTATTAGATTTATGTTCACCATTGCACTAGATGTTGCCCTCGTATTCGGTGGAACCAGCTAATCAGGGATTCCCCTGCTCTATACATCCCCAACATTGTTGGTGTATTGAACGGTGGCTGGAGGTGGTGGTATTGCTGGAGAACTGCTGCATTCTGCTCATCCCTGATGCTGAGATAACCATTACAGGAAGATACAAGTTAGTAGGCTGCTTTAACATGATCTGGGAGCCAAACTGGCCACCAGCTTGCCCCAGGGCCCAGGATCAAAGGAGTAGAGCGATATCAGGACAGCATAAAGCCAACATCAACCCCTTCTCATTTTGGGTCCTGCCCTGAGTTCAGCTAGACTTGGGGATCAGTCCCATAAAGAATCTAAAAGTTTAAAATTCAATTTCTCTCTACATTCACACAAAACTCAACCATCAGAGAGCTATGTCTTGTGGAAGGAACTCTAGGAGTTGATTCTCTTAAAATGATCCATTAGTGTCTCTTTATACGCTGTCTCTCTGTGTCCCTCAAGCACCTGAAACAACTTCACATTTAAAATTCTAAGCTTATTTTTTAAAAATTCAGAAATCACAGATGACACTCAGGATATTTTACAAATGGCCACTCTGCTGTTAATGGGGGTATCTTTTTTCATATGAAATGGTGGAAGAGAAGTTTCCAGAAATGCTCACTGATAGGCCAATTGTGACTTGCTCCTAAAAGGAAACCTATCAGAAAGAGAAGATGATGTGACAAGGTGGATTCACATTTGCATAACTGTTTATCAGCCACAAAGTGTTAGCCTCCTCCACCAGAAAGCACTTGCTTCATCTTCTCCTTCAGTGTCAGAAGCCCTAGCAAAGCAACTTGCAAGTGCTGTAGTTGGACGTCAGAGCTGATCCACACATTAAATGTTTTACCAGTATAATCATGTTGGGTAGGGGGTGTGATTTATTTGCCGATATAACTTTGTCTAAACAATACTACAGCATTATAAAGGTGTTTTATGCTGGTATAGTTTATTTGGATTCCCAAAAGTTATTCCACACTAGTGCATGTGTGTGTGTGTACGTGTGAGCACCACTTTACCTATGCCAGCATAGTTAAAGGACCAAATTTAAGTGCAGACAATCTTAATTCCATAGGATTTGTTCAGGATACCAAAGGATAATATCAGACTGTCACCATATCTTCCATCACTCCAGGCCAAAATCCATTAGGTATATGGTACAGTACAAGTAAAACTTTGTTCCAGTGAACACTTTACTTTCAGATTTTGAGGCACGACGGATAAAATTTTCTTGCTCAGTATAATTAACAACTTCTATTTTTTAAAGTCTTTCCTCTGTCCAGGTTATTCTTTCAGAATAACACAAAGATGGCATACAACCTATTCAGTTATTACCAGTGGATTTTTTTACTGAGAGTCTTCCTGAGACTGGAGAGATGAAAATTGCCATTAGGCTCTGTGCAGAAAAAGCATCTCAAAGAGGATTTAAAAAAAAACAAATGTCATTACATCGTTATGGGTGAACCTCACCCCAGTGTCAGGGGCCAGCTCAAGATCTATGCATAGCTTTAGTTCCCCTTAAGCCTTCAAAACAGACCTTAAATGGTGCATAGTACTTGTGCTGGCCCTCTGCCCAGGGGTGAATTTCACCCCAAAGCCATCCAAAGCAGGTCAAAACCTATATCATTTTAAAGACACAGAAATGTCAGCCAGAAAAATTGGGATTCCTTAAGCATAACTGTGTGATAATTTTATGACACCAGCCAAGGGCTAGGTAGAATTAACATAAACAGAAGTGCTGTGTTTAATTTTTTTGCAGCAACATTCTTGCATAAGGTAAAGGTGGCAATGCCAGCCCTGAGCCTCTATATTTCCAGACATGAAATTCCCAAATGGATGCCAGTTGAATTTTTGATCATGGGGATGCTGAGTCATTAAAAAAGACAAATGAAACCTCTCTCACCAGGGTTTGCTAGTGTGGTATGAACAGGAGTTAGCCTCCAGCATCCCTGGGAGAGCTGGCATCTCAGGCAAGGAAATAATGGCTTCCATCTCTCAGGTTAGTATAAGACATGCAAAACGGCACAATCCACAGCCGCTCACTATTAAAAAGCATTATTATTTCCTCTCAGTTACTGCACTGTGGTATTTTGCAGGGGTTCTCAAACTTCATGCACCGTGACCCCCTTCTGATAACAAAAATGACTACACGACCCCAGGAGGGGGAATTGAAGCCTGAGCCCACCCAAGCCCCACTGCCCCAGGCATGGGGGCAAAGCCAAAACCCAAGCCCCATCACCCAGAAGCCCTTGGGCTTTGACCGCAGGCAGTGGGGCTTGAGCTTTGGCTTCGGTCCTGGGCTCCGGGGCTCAGGCTTTGGCCCTGAGCACCAGCAAGTCTAATGCCAGACCTGGCAACCCCATTACAATGGGGTCACGACCCACTTTGGGGTCCGGACCCATAGTTTGAAAACAGCTGTCCTATTGTAAGTGAAGGGAGAATTACTGTGTTATCTCATACCAGCATGAGGTAACTATAAGGAAACATTTGCCTTTTAATGGAACCTACTTTTCCCCTCTCCTCACAGCAGCAGAGACCCAACAGAGCTGAAAAGCCACTCCACCCAGACTTACAGGGCTTCAGAGATCATGGCACAGCTCCCATAAATCCTCTAGTTCCTTACATAGGAAGGGTCTTACGGACTAAGCCCCTATAAGTGGAAACAATCATTACATAAATTTGAATAGACAAACCCAGAGCCTAGTTCCCAGTCTGAGTAGATGGGCCTGGCACTGAGCAGATACATGACAGGGACAGGAATCCTCCCTCATGCCTGCAGAGCACATGCCTAGTTTCTTGGCAGAGGCGATTCTAGCCTAATGAACTCACACACGCCTTCTCCAGTGGCGAATTGGAGGACCCACATAATAGCAGATCCCTTGGCCTGACTATGCCCAGCCCACTCTCATCTTTGATGTGGTTCTCCCCAGACCCAGTCTTCCCCTTTTGTGCAGTAGAAACACACTGGTTATGTTGCCTTTCTGACGTAGTGGAACTTTGCTATGCTGATCCTCCACATTCCACCCCTGACATGGCCCCTGCACCAGAAGCTGCCTCTACCAGATTTGCATCAGCAGGGCTGTCCTCTTTGCAAGGAGAACTCCGCACTGGCCATTTAGGATCAGGCTCTGGCAAGGAGAGATTTTTCTGACAGGAAGCAGGATAGGGCCCTAGTTTTCTGACAGTCCCACAGCTTCCCTTGCACCAGTCCAAAGAGCCACCTTAAACGATAACCATTGATGTTGTGGTTTTGTCCCTTTTCTTGCAGGTTAATGCCAGATGGTAACTTCTCTGACAGTTACAGTGGCAACTCCAGTGTCTGGCCCAAG
Source organism: Chelydra serpentina (assembly GCA_037349315.1). Lineage (NCBI taxonomy): Eukaryota > Metazoa > Chordata > Testudines > Chelydridae > Chelydra > Chelydra serpentina. The sequence goes on from JBAIAC010000033.1 coordinate 15,625,369, forward strand.
GAACGTAATGCGGCACTATGGAGGTGTAAGAAAGGCTGGGAAAGGAATTCACTCTACACCCTGATACATCTGCAGAATTACTCTATGGAGGATACTGCAGCCCAGTGTTTGATTGTTTTTTAAGTGAACTGATCAGCTATTATTTTGCCATATGATAAATAACAACATGAATTATTTCCTGGAAACTGACAACTGTGTAAGGAATAGTTCATACAGGCAGATAAATCTATGACACTGTCCAGGGTCAGCAGAAGCAGCCCAGTATCTCCCAGAGATTTTTGTTGGCTCTCTGGGATCTGATCCCCAAAGTGTTAGCTCCAGAGAGGAGAGGGTCAGTACTGGCCAAAGAGCCCCTCTCTGAGAGAGCTTCAGAAAACAGAAAAGAGGAAGGAAAAGGGGAATAGTTAGGGAGCATGTGGTTAGGAGCAGAAAGGCAGCCTGGGGAGAGGAAACAGTGTAGGCCCCCAAATCTGAAAAGATTATTACAAATATTAACAGGTTAGGAGAAAGGAAATAGCAGTAAATCAAGGGGCTAAAATAATTTTTGCTTATGCAATATTGTCTGAAGTAGACTATTAGGCATTATTTTTCTGATATTGCTCTTGGAACCCATCTATTCTTACATAGCATACACATCTAGAGTTTGGATGGTTTCACAAACCATAGTGCTGTAGTTTGTGGTACAAAACACCCTAAGATGTGCTTATAAAACTTTTAATCTCATGATTATTTGTGTGTTATTCACTTTCCCTCTCACACATACATCTGATTACTCCCACTTCAGCAGGTCAACAGGAACTTGTGGAAATAATACATCTGCAGTGAGACCACTGTACATGTTATCACTCTCGCTATAAAGAGAGAATGAGACCATCAAATGGGAACACTATACAGGAATTCTTATTTATATCCAAAGGTCCCTGGAAACCTTTAACTCATGAGTTACTGGAGTGAAAATAACAGAATGTACCTATTTATCTGAGCTTTGCTGTTTGTAGTAATGATACTATTATATTATCTAGTAGTATCTCTGGATGACCAGCATGCCATCCATCAATCCATACGCCCATTAAGAAGAGATTGAGAGAACCTTTAAATGATGCGCTTTATGCGCTGGTGATATAGTAAGGATTCTTTCAAATAGCTGAACTGAGACCAACTCTCTTTTATCCATAAATAAGAGATCACAAGATGATATAAATCGCAGTTACAAGGGAAAATAATCAACAAGCTATTCGCAGAAGTAATGCAGCCCTAAATTAGTCATGTTTCTTTAAAAAATATGACTGGTTACTGCAAATATAAATGTAATACCCCAAACTATCCTGCTTAATTATCTAAGTGAATGTTAATGCTCTTTGGCCAGGCAAGAGTCAGCCTGTAAAAGACAAAAGAGGTTTGAAAATTGGCAGACTAGCAAAGTGCTATAAAGCTTAATGTGGTTCTTTGTTTCCTATACTTATTTTAAATTACTTCAAAACTTCCATGTACTTTAAACACAAATTGGAGTTTAAGTTTTCTTTCTTTGGGAAAATGGTATTAAAAAGACATCCTTCTTCAGATACAGATAGAAAGTGCTCTAATAATGCCTTTCCCTTATCTGGAATGGAATCTTTACTGTACCACCATCTTCCTGCTCGCTGAAAAATAATAAAAGAAAGAGATTTGGCTGAAACAGTACAGTATGTCACTCAGCAAATGGAAAACACAGGGAAGGAAATTTTAAAATAAGTTTGCAAATAAAGAAGTCCCAACTGTTATGTATATATTGCAAGTTTAAAATCAGGGCTCCTGCAATATTACTGGGTATTCTAGAAACACCTACATCCAGGGTATATTGTAAGCCCTTAGATTCAAGTGAAGCAGCCCATTTAACATAAAACATTACATCAACCATTAAAACCAAGCACAACGGGCAGTTATGTTTTGTTAGTAAATATGGCCCAGTGCAATAAAGGGGAAGAATTGAGTACCTCTGCATCCTAATTATTAACAATTACTAATTATGGGTGCAATCCATGTCCTCCCTTTGTGGGTGGGGAAAGGACAAAACAGTGGAACCATTCAGACATTACTGAACAGCAGGCCAAACAGTGAAGTAACACACATCATGATGCAGAGACAATCTCTGGGAGGGCTCACTCTGTGCTCACAGGGGTCATGGACAGGCCAGGGGAGTAGAGTCAATGTCACCAGCTGGTCTGTCAACTACACAGATCTTCTGATTCCCATACACTTTCCTCCTGGAGCATGGAATAGACCTGGCCAAAACTACAGCCCATGGCCTCATATGCCATAACTATTTGAGTGCTCTGTGCCCCACAGTCCTCTATCCAGGGAATAGGATTCACTGCCCCATCCCCACACTGGTCCCTTGGAGAATAGCCAGGTGCACAGAACAAGAATTCAATCTCTGTGAGATGTTAACATACTGTCAGAAATGGTTCAAGAATTTACAATAGAAATACCAGATTTCTGTTTAAGAGGAAGCCTTCAGTAGATTTATTCTATTTAAATGCCTTTAGTGGACATCCTTTCACTTGCAGGAGTGAGAACGGGATCACTTTTTCTGCATTTCAGAAAGCTGATCATAGGAGATAAAGCACACATCTAACTTCTCATGTGTTAGTGAATATATTCTAAGACCTGGGCTGTGCCTACTAGCAGTGGTCTTTAATATGGGTTTCACTATTATATTCTCTATATGTAGCTTCCTTAACAATTGCTTTTCTAACCTTTTTCCTGTCCCTATTCTATAATATTGTCTAAGCATCATGACTAACTACTTTTACTGTCTTTAAGTTTTGGTTGGTAGTAATGAGCCTAGAGAGAAATGAAAATGTATGTCAAACTGCTGACCCATTTCCCATAAATACAGTATCTGGTTTCTAGCATAGTATTGAAGAAATATCTGAAAAATGCCGACCTATGATAAGTGTTATCATATAAATCCAACATGAAGTCTTGTTGAATGGTGCTTATTTGGCTGTGCCACATACTCTTAATTTGACTGTGCATTTATATAAAAATAGTTTTCTAAGTACAAAAGGAACTTCATAGCATTCAAAGCTTCTGAGGCACTAATTACTACAAAATAAATTTCTTTAGCTGAAGGCACAATTCTTCAAGTGAAAGTATCAGATTATATTTTTTCATAGCAACTATTAGAAACTGAGCAAAGATTCAGTTAAGGTGACAATTACCATCGGCTAGTCATGGTAATTATGTGGTCCTAATTAATTGCAAATGTTCTAGTACATGAATAGATTCAAAATACAAAATATTAAGAATGGACTTTTTTCTGTGGATTACTGCAGTAATTATAATCCTATAACCATTGAAAGGATATCTGAGTATGGAACAATTAATAAGGAAAATAAATTTAGTGGACCAAATTGTGTCTGTCTGTGCAATCTCTTTGACTTAAGCAAGATACAAGCCCCATATTTTTCATTTACACTGAAGCTATCACATATACCTTTTTCCCCTTTTATTTATTATCTCAGGACTAACTTCAACGGCCTTGTATTCATTTAACTAAGGACAGAATTCAGACCAATGATTTGTATACCAATTAAGGTAGCATAGAAAGTTATGTTGCTCAGAGATCTAACCTACATGTTCATCAAGACAAGCATAAAACCAATCATCTATTTGAAAGCTGGCTGGAAAAATACTGTCATATTAGAACACTTTGGGTTGTTCCTAGTTATTCCACTTATAAAGTTGTGTGAAAATGTATTAATTAAAAACAGACTATATAGTCAACTTAATTGAGAGTTTAACCCAATTAAAACAATGCTGATTTTTCATTCACTATTCATTTATAATACAAAATTTAAATTGTTTTTAAATCTATGTGGCATACTAAAGCTAACAAAAAAGTATTCTACTGATTCTTCCAGTATACAGTCTAAGAGTGAAATTCTGGTCTCATTGAAGTCAACTGCAAAACTCCCATTAACTTCAGTAGGGCCAGGATTTCATCCCAAGACTGAAAATATGAATTTTATGAGTCTAATAACTGTTTTTCCTGAAGTCAATGGGCATTCTCTCATTGAATTCAATGGGAGAAGGATTGGGCCCTATGTATAAAATAAGGGTAATCTTTAATTATGACAGCAAAGTTTGTTTACTAGACAATATTTAATGAGTACCTCCAGCAAGGATCTTCTCTTCCAACTCACTCATTTGCTTCTTGTAGGCTTTTAAAGCAGCTTCTTTAAATGATGGGCGTATTCTCTTTTTCTTTGTAATTTCAATAGGCATCACTGGGATATTTTGATTTTCATCTTCCCTGACTTCTGTTTCAGCAGCTATATCTTCTGCAGGTTCCAACCCATCTTCGATGGTCAGGTTGTCAAACTGCTTGTCATATTCGTCTTCTTGTAGTGTTGCATACGGAGTTTCATATGAAAACTGTTCAAGTTCATACTCCTGTACCTGTTCATCAGTTTCATTAGTGTTAGTTCTATTTTCTAGTTTAGCAAGAACTTGTTCCATTACTTCTACGTAATCGGTTTCATTCTCACCACTTGGCTCACTTAAATCTTCCTCATCCTCTGCTTTGTAATAATAAGGCTCTGTATAAACATCAGAATCGAGGGTTGTGCTTGATTCATTAGCAGTAGACTGGGATAAAGTCCTAAATCTCCCCATAAAAGATGACCCACTGTCATCATATCCACTTAAACTTTGTGTGCTTTTGTTCCAGACCACTTCCAGGGCTGATTTAGCACGCTGGAGTGTAGATCCGAATTTAGGAAAGCTGAATGTCTTGTCAGAAAGGTCTATACTTAGTCGACTATGCCATGATTTAGGAGGTGCTTCCTCCGATTCATCACTTGGTAGTTCACTTTGACTTCGATACATCATGGGCAATCTGTTTTGATTTTGATAAAGGGAATTAGAATTTGTTTCCTGATAATCATCATATTGGCTGATCCACTGACTTTGTGTTTCACTGTCGAGGCCGGGACACGATGGAGAATTACCATCAAGGGTAAAGTCATAGCTTTCAGTGTCATCCTGGAGGTCAGAACTTTGACACTTTCCAAAATCTATCTGTTGGTCTGAAGGGCTGCTCATATCATAAGCAAAAGCTTCTTGTGTGGATGAATCTAGGCCCAAGTCTGTGCCTTGATCCAACTGATTCCAGTCTTTCCATGGTGAAAGATCATCATGTAAGGAGAGTTGAGAATCACTATAATGGCTTCTGTCTCCAGATACACACATTACTCCATTGCTTACACCACTGTCAACTGTTTCAGTGTTTTCAACTTCATTTTGCTCTGGATAAGGCTGTATATCTTGATTAAAAGTCTGATCTTGTGAGCTACCATACCAGTTGCACGATTCATCTTGCCTTCTCTGCCAAAGCTCTCGATCTGAGGAAGACAATAGTGAGCTGCCATTAGTTCTACTAAAATACTGATTCTCAGAAAATTCCTCAGAGTAAGACTGACACAATTTTGAAAAATCCGACTCCGAACGGCTAAGTTTGGGAGTTGTAAAATCATTCTGTGAATGCCATCCAGGTGGCATATCTGAATAGTAGGTCTTTGATTGCTTATCCACATTGTCAAATTCTGGTGACTGTTCACCATAATTTGTTTTATTTGGAAAGGTGCTGCCATCAACAGTCCTACTGGGGAGTCTGGTATTTGGAGACGCCACACTTCCCTTTGTAGTGCTTGCTTTTATCTGAAATGCTGATTTTGATATCTTTGCATAACTATTCCTATTTATATCTGATTCCAGCTCTTTATCACTGTCATCAGGTGATACCCAGTCATGTTTTTTAGTTTTTGGCTCTGGTTTCATATCCATACTTTCATATGTCTGAGAGGAAGGCAGTCCTCTCTCTTTTCTCTCTCTCATGTCATGGGAAAGGATATCTGTAGAAATTCCAATGCCGGTTCCTTTAAGTTTATAAGATTTTTTTAAAATTAAATCTCTCTGTTGTGCTGTTTCAAAGTATACAAGTATGGGTCTAGGCTTTGCATTAGGACATTCTCTTTGTTGCCCTAATCTATGGGCCAATTCAATTTTAATTGTGTTTTGTGCCTCTGAGAACCCCATTCTGTCTATTAAAATTCTGTAAACCACATTTTCAATATTTTCAAACCTGTCTTCAGGCACATTTAAAAACCTAAGACTTGCTTTGTTTCCTGGGTGGCCTATTTGTTTAATGTAGTCATGTATGTCTCGAGTTTCCCTTCGGGACTGTACAAATCCAGTTCGCAACTGTTCAATTTCACTTTGTACAACTTCTACGCTACTAGAGATTTCATCAATGGATTGTTTCAGAGCATTTACGTGTCCTCTTAATTCAGAAAGTTCTGTTTCAATTTGACTGATTCCCTGAAGTTCTTTAAAGATCATTTCCATAACATCATGTGTTTGACTAATACACCCAGTTGAACTAAAGCCTGGTTCAAGGGCATTGGATTTCTGGTGACGACCAGTTCTGTCTAACGACTTGCTTCTTAGGCCCCATGTTTTCTTCCATGTGCTCAGCTCTGAGTCCGATGAGACACACTCTTGGCTCTTTTTCCATTTCCTTAGTTTTCGTAAAGCTCCAAGCTTTAGGGTATGCAAAGTACGTTCACCATCAGAGCTCCCATCTGATGGAGCAAGACTGCTCAAACTCTTTCTGTTGCGTCTCACAGGCATTGTATGTGATAAATACTCCTTTTTCCTGCTGCTACCCTTTACTTCACTTAATGACTCAGAATATGAACTATCATTTGAAGAGATATCTTGAAATAATTCCTCATTATTATTGTTTGTTACAAAAATACTCTTTTGTAGTCCATTGGCAATAGCAACTCTGTAACTGAATGTTGGAGAAAGTGAAAATTCTTTATTAACTTCCTCTTCTTCAGTTGATAAGTTGCGAGCAGATGGACACTTTGCAATCTTTTTAACGGTGCTTTTCAAAGTATTTGAAAACTTTGGATTCTTTGTCTGTCCAACCTGGGTTAAGTCTTGTTCCTTTTTGCTCTGACAACTCTCTTTCTTTTTTGTACTATTTCCCAATTTCTTTGTAAACATTCCTTTGTAAATCTTATATATGTAAGATAAGATCAGGCTCTTAAAAAGGGCAGAAACCATGGAGAGCAATTTATATTAACCTTTCCCCACAAAAAAATGCAATTTAGGATCCAGAAAAATATTTGTATCTCCAACAGAATCATTAGTGAGTGTACATTTTATCAGCTGGGACTGTAGACAGGCAGGATGTGCTCGACATGTAAACTACCAGTATCATTTGACAGGAAAAATCATGTGTTCATCAGCAACCAAATCCTGAAGGAGGCCTGAATATGCTGTAAAATCCTGCTCTGTTCCCCATGGCTCCTGGCAGTGTCTAAAAAGGAGGGAATAGTGTTACTATGGCTTTCAAAACAGAATTTATCATTTAATCCATTACATGGAAACACTAAACATTTTTGAAATCCATGTGACATTTGGCAGTAAGAGAAACCAGCTGGACCATGTCCATTTTAAAATACAATCAAACAATATATTTAATTGTAGTGCCAGCAATGCCATATTAAACAGCATTCTTGCTGTGTGGATCTATAGATTTTTAATGACAATTATTAAATGATAGGTTCAAGATTATTAAACAGTATCTTCACTGCCATATTTCTCATTGGAAAAGTAAGCATATTGCAATACTTTAAATGCTTCATCCATAGCATTCCATTGGTATGACTTCAGTTAGTCTGATTAGTTTTCATTTTCAGAAATACAGTAAGACACGTAGAGGGACCAATGTGCTTATATAAATATTCTACAAAGTGTAGAATATACATCAGAATATTGAACTGTAGATCAATTAAAATAAACTATTTCAATAAATTTAGAATAAATGCCCATTCAAACCAGATTTCAGTGTTTCTCAACCTTTTTGATATCAGGGACCGGCTTGCTGCCTTCCTAAACTTTGTCAGGGAGATCTCAGGGACTGGCACCGGTCCATGAACTGGTCATTGAGAAACACTGAGATATGTCATGTATTACAATTTGTTACACATATTTCTCTCTCTCTCTCTCTCTCTCTCTCTCTCTCTCTATATATATATATATATATATATATATAGAGAGAGAGAGAGAGAGAGAGAGGCATTAAACAGATATTATATCTATCTATATCTATATCTGTTTAATGCCTCAATATTTTGGCTTTTAAAATGCCTGATCCAACTCCTATTTAAGTCAATGGAACCTTTCAATTAGCTTCCTTGGGCGCTGGATCAGGACCTAAATGCAATTACAAACAACAAAATGCCTGTATTTATGGACATTTTTTTTAGGTTTTTTAAGTTAACTCGTCATCCCTATGTGTCATAATCTTTCTTTAAGGGGCTCAGTGTTTACTTTAGGAGACTGAATTCACTTTACTCATCAGATTGCATAGTTGCCTGATCAGGAGAACCTCCATTGGAGAAGAATGGAGTTATACCACTTCACTTTGAATAAACTGGCTTGGTTAGAGAACTCTTTAATCAATAAGTTAAAGTAAGAAATGTTAAGCAAGTATCATTTGCACCGTTGTTGCCTATACTTTCCATAAGGCAAAGGGCTAGGCTGTGCCATTTAGCCACAAACCTTAATACAGGGCAATGCGGCATTATACTGCTCCCCAGGGAGCAATGGCAGGTATTCTTCCTTGGGGAGACAGGAGTTCCAAGAGCATTCTATGTTTGCAGAGCCAGTGCACCCATTGCCATACCCCTCTGGAAGATGCAGCTTACTCAGCTTCACTGGATCAGTGCACAGTTTGGCATTGTCTCCTCCCCACCCACTGTGGGGTGTCAAGCATCCACAGGGACATAGGAATGGAAAAGCTCTGGAGCTCCCTGGACAGCAGGAGCACACTTCTGCTTGGCCCATAAATAAATCACACAAGGAATAAGGGTGAAAGCCCTTTATCCCTCTCCAATACCACTGTACAGACATGTAAGCCATCCAGAATCTGTCCCGTCAAAATGTGGTTTATATTCAAACAGGGATGGAGTTTTTAAGGGAAGATATTCTTTCCTTGGATCAAAAGCTTCAGAAGACACTGGGCTAAACATACCTGGTGTAAATGAGTAAAATTCATTTACATCAATGTGGGCTGTAACTGCTTACTCGGGGGCTCAGTTTGGTGTACACTGTTAAAACTATTCTGTCTAACAAGTAATACTACAATGGCAATTAACAGACAATTAATGTAAAGTTGGCAAATTGGATACATTGCATTGATGGTGAGCACTTTTGGCTGTTGACAGCTTTAGTGCAGTCTGATGGTAGTTAGAAATCTTCCCCCCCCCCCCCAACTTCCTCATTTAAATGTGTCTAAAAGAAGAATTACACAGAACTCTTGCTACATCCACCAAGTCTTTGATTTTACAAATATTGCACTTCTTTCCCCAAAACACTTACAAGTGGGTATAAATATGTTCAGCTGAAGTTAGCGGAAATATTCATGTGAATAAAGTTACCCATGTGTATGTGTTTGGAGAATCAGGCCAATGGGAGGTAGCACTGTACTTAGCCAAGGATTCAATTTTATTTTTTAAAAAGTCATTATCATTTCTTAGTTTATAGCCAGTAATTTATAGGTGGTAAATTGAAATCCATTCATGTACCTTTGGGACACTGATTGCCAGTTTAGTGAGATACATAAAATTGCAGAGGAAAAATAATATAGAGACATTTTTGTTTGCAGAGGAAAGTAGAACTACTTCCAGAAGGGCCATCAAAGAGGATTTAGGGGAGAATTTTCATCCTTTTCCAATTGGTGGACTGGGAATTGCTACAGGACTTTAAAAAATGTTGCTATTACTCTAGTTGGGCTTTAATGGGTAAAAATACTGAACACACAGAACTGTTAAATTTCAGTGTTTATAGTTCTATTATTTATATACCTGATCTGGCAAGCCTGACTTACCCGAGTAAGGTCATTGAAGCCAATAGGACTACTCACATTATTAACACTTTGTAGTCTTGGAGTCATATTTTGTAGATAAAAGAATAAGCAATATTTATATACATACTTGGGTTGGGTTAGCCCTGAATCAATTCTTGAAAATGAGATGAAATATCAATTTTTGGTCCGGTCTGTATTTCCTCTGAATACTCTTGACAGCTTAATTAAGTCATCTGTTTAATGTGCAGCAGCAATCAAAAAGGTGATTAAGGACCAAACTCTCCCGTGGCTAGTGCAGTGAAAGGGAACAGAAATGCTGTTCAGTTCTTTCCCTAGGCCAGCGCAGGATTCTACCAGGCAGAGTAGGATTATGTACTTCACAGTTTCTCTGACTGTAGCATGCACACTTGGCTGGTTGGAAGGCTAGACAATCCTCCTAGATCTTTAGAGCGTAGTGTGCAGGTAGTGCTGTACCTGGATTCTCCTGTGCCCTATGGAAGTATGCTCTCTGACTCTGCTCAGTGGAAGAGTCTTTCTGTAACATCTTACATCCCTCACTACTGCCTACCCTAGTGCAGCAGAGGACAGGATGTACCCACAAGCCTAAGATTTTAAGCTGTCTGTACTAAGAATAAGATAGAGTAATATGCAAAATGTCAGATCATCACCATGAAAATTGATGGGACAGTCTTATCCAAAATATTGTCTTATGTTGAAGTCAGCCTGTCTCAAATACAAACACAGAACAATTAGATTAGGTTCAGAAAAGGGCTACAAGTGTGGGGCCAAAGGTGCCATTCGATTTACTAGTGTGGGGCCACAGGGGCTTCAAACGAGAGGCATTTGGTCTAAAAGGGAGAAAAGCAAGAGGAAATATGATAGGTATAAAATATTCAATGGTATATAGAAGTTCCCATTCCATAACACAAAAATAGGAGTTAATACATTTTAAACTGGTATAAGGAAGTACTCTTTGTATACAGGTATTACTCATCTCTGAAACATATTGCCACAGTATAATACTCAAAAAAAGGAGTAAGACCCCTATACGAACAAGAACAGCGAATGCAGTTAGGGTAAAATTAGCTACTAAGACAATCAACCCTCAGACTTCAGGGCTGAAGCTGATTACCAGCCGGGGTTAGGAAGACATTTTCTCTAAGGTACAAATTGTATTGTACACAATTGGGTGCACTTTTCTTTGTCCCTCTTGCCTTCATCCGAAGGTTTCAGCATTAGCTATTGACAGAGATGGGGGATAGATAGAATGGAAAGGATAGAACATCTCTGGGTTTTTGACTTGTTTGTTTCTGGGGTGCCCATTCCTATATTTTCTAATATCAATACGCAGTGTGTTACTAGCCTCTGAATGCATTAGTTTTTAAATTGACAGTTTGAGACCATTTCATTTCAATTTCTAAATCTTTCTGAAACTAAAAAAATCCTTTGGCACAAAAAGGAGGTAAGATTGCTTGTACATGTAGTGCATATGAATGGTTACCACCTGCCCCATGATTGTGTGCAAGAGGAGATGAGGAAAGGAGTACAGGGAATCTCATCATTCTGTGCAAGCAGCAGGGCACCGCAGAGAGCACGATGCGGTCCTTGCACCTTAGGGCTTGGTTTTGTAGTTAGGGGATATGCCCCATCTACTGTCCAACCAGCTACTGCTTGTGTTGCAGTAATGAACACACTAGCTAGTAGTATACACTGAAGCAGCAAACTGCACTGCATAGTGCCCAGCCCCGACTAATAGAACTCTGGCTGGCAGCAGTCCTGGAGCAGAAGATGCATAGCAGCCTTGTTTCCTCTCCCAGCTACAGCCATGTCAGGATTTGGCCCAAATGCAGATAGATTAGGAATAGACAACACTCATCTTCCTCCTCCGTGGCAGCTACATGTTATTTTACCCAAGATGGCACCTTTCTAGAATATGGGCCAGATTTTCAATTGGTGTAAATGAGTGTAGCTACGGTGACTTTTTATTCTCCTAGGCTCTGAACCAAGGGTATTAAAAGTGGGCAATCCTTGGAAGCTATAGGATACTCAATGAGAACGCGTGCACTTCTCAAGGAGTGCAAATTGGAATATCACAGTTGGAATATAACTTAGCTCTCCTTAAAGCAAAGACAGTCTAATTCTCACATGACGTTACCAGAGGAAGGAATCATCCTGAAGCCCTTGTTAACAGACATGTTTGTAAATGTAGGGAGATCAATTAATAACCTCTTAGCTTCTTCAGTGGACGTTTATAATCATTTTATGAACAAGCCCTCAGAGCTGATTGTGAACTGACTCACTCCTCTGCATACTCCACTCATGGCGTTTTTAATCTTCTCCTTTAACCAACTATCTTTACTCAGATGTGAGTGTCAGAGATCTATGTTAGAATATAGGGTTAACACCGACATATGCATTACATCCAATTCCTGCTTGGCTACTACGGGCATGTTTAACTGCTCAGGCTACAAAACTTCAAGGAATAATGAATCTATCATTGGAATCTGGAACATTACTATCCATTTTAAAACAAGCCTTAGTAACTCCTTCCTTGACAGATAACGATACGTCTAACTTCCATCCAATGCTTAATTTATGCTTTGTATCAAAGATCCTTGAGAACATTGTTTATACAGAATTGCAAACTCGTCTAGCTCAAGTTGATTTATTTCACGTCAGGTTTTAGAAAACACCCAAGCAATTTAAAAGCTGCATTGTTAGATGTACACAGATTTGCTAATTGGAGCTGACTTAGGTTCTCTCACATTAGTTTCATTGGATCTCAGCAGCATTTATCATATAATTACAGGTTTTTGTTGCACTATCAAGCACTGCTTTCGTTTAAATCCTGTTTATCCACATAGAATGGTGATGGTTTCTTTGGGTCTGATCCATTTCATTTTTTTTGCAGAGATCTAGTTCATACCTCTTATTTTTAAATCAGTAAGCTATTGCTAGGTTTAGTCAGAAGGAGGTAGGTAGGGCAGCACACTTTGGAGGAAGGATATAGGAATAAATGCATTTTCTCAGTGATCAGAGTTCTCATTCAGTGATCTGTCTGTCCAGATTTGAGTCTCCCATTGAAACATCATGCCAAGTTGATGTAAAATAAAATGATGGTTTACATAAGTTATACATCTCACCATGTTATGAAATTGGACCCAAATAAATATTAGTGGGCTTTAACTATTTTAAGTCAAACGCACAGCCCAAGTATTGGGTTTTGTGCTGGAAAGTTTGGGATGGCCAAGGAGAGGGGAGGGGAAAAATCTGTTATGTCCTCCCTCTGCAGAAGTGAAGGGGAGAGAACCAAAACAGGAGAACCCTGTGCAGCCTCTCCCACAGCCCCAATTAGAGTAACCCATGTCTGAATGTGGCCCTGGTGTAATACTGACATTGCACGTATTGGTGAATAGGTAGCTTGGATATGTCACTAGACTACAACATGGTTGTATCACTGGCAAAGTATTGCCAAGCTGAGAATGTTCTACCAGTAGGGCCTGATATAGCAGGGAAATGTCTTGGTTTTCCAAGGCTTAATTGTTTTAATTCCTTCACTATTTCATGACATTCTGAATCCTCTTATTTTCAAACTACAGCAGCTCTAGATGGAGGAAGGTGCTTCCTTACAGGCATCTCCTGTGCTAACACATTGCTACAAGCTTCACATTATCTGCCTATAAAAGTTTGTATTAAGATGTTATTTTATATGCATATAGTATAATGACAAAACTCTCATTAAATTTCAGTGGAAGCAGGATCAGACCTTTAATAGCTATGGCTCAAAGTACCTATGCAGTCTTTTGTAGTTATAGGTGTACATGTCAGCTTCTCACAAAACCAAAAACTGGCTTGATATTTAATTTCCCCTTGTTACAACCTTGAGACCAGGGGAACTTGAAGTTTTTGCAATTATGCTTTTTGTCAAACTTAATTTCCTAAGCTATAAAAATGCACAGTCCATTTAGATATTTAAAACTAAGGGGTAGATCATTGCTGTCCATTTCATGAGCCTGCAGTGAAAATAAAGGGAATGAGAAGCACCTTCCTCCATCTAGAGTCCATGCAAAGGCCAACTTGGGGAAGCACATTGCTCTCAAAGGACTAAGGAGGGGCATGGAATAGGGAGATCCATGGTGCTGCTCCCCCTTTCAATCTGCCAGACACAATGCAGGAGGGCCAGAGAGTCATTCTCCCTCCGCCCCCCCTTAAAATGAGAGGTAGCAGTTTGTGTGCTACAGACACCAAGAAGCTATGGGAAAGGCAGAATCCCATAGTGCTCCTCTGCACCACTGCCAACACAAGACTGTGCCCTAAAAGCATGATGAAGCCCTAAATAATTATTATTTTGCACTTACAAAATGCACCTTCCATTTGAGATGCTCAGAGCACTTCACAGATAGATTCACTACACTTCCCAGCAGCTCTGTGTGGGGGCTAGGATAGAATCACCCTCAATTCATACAGCTTAATAAACAGATGGTAATTTTAACAAAGAGAAGGGTTAAGGGGTGATTTGATTACTATCTACATGGGGAACAAATATTAAATAATGGACACTTCTGTCTCACATTGAGAGTCCTTAACCATTGGCCCAATTTACCAAAGGTTGTGGTGGATTCTCTATCACTGAGAATCTTTAAATCAAGATACAAAAACAGACCCAGAGATCCGCCCTAGGAATTATTGTGGAGAAGTTCTACGGCCTGGGTGGCCAGACGAGATGGCCCCTTCTGGCCTTGGAATCTATAAGCTCTGGATACTGAAGCACAGAGAGGTTCACTTGCCACAAGACACGCAATGAGTCAACATCAGACTAAGAACGAGAACCCAGGTCTCTGGAGTCCCATGACATGCTCCTGCCATTAGAGTACACTTCCTCCCTCAACTAAAGTCTGGTCTATACTTCAGTTTTACTAGCCTAGCTATGTCCATTTGGGGTACGATTTTTTAAAACTAATATAGCTATGCTGGTAAAACTCCTAGTGTAGACAGTTACGACAGTAAAACTATGCTTTTATTAGTCTATTGTATGCTGGTCAGGGGAATCAGGAAAAGATATATTGGTATATGCCCTTTTACTCTGGTATAACTGTGTCCATACTAGATGGTTTTGCTAGTTTAAATACACTGGTATAATTTAATTAACAAAACCCTCTGTAGACAAGGCCTCATTCAAATGAATTTGATTTGAAGAAATACTTTGCTGCTGCTTTTTACTTGTTCTTAAATAATGATAATTATGTGTTGCATTATGAAGTGTTCCATGACCTGCTTGTAAAGATCGTTACAAAAATGCATTTTAGTGTAATATTGCATAAACTGTATAATTGACCTTGCTACAGACTCTCGCAAAGAAAGACAGAACTGCACTAGAGTGGCTCTTTTTCTCTGTTGGACAACTATCTGCCTGGGGATTTTCCTGTGTGGGGAACTCACCCTTTCTGCTCAATTCACTCAGGAGGCCATTAGTGGGGAGAGAGAGATTCTTTGGCTTGCAGTCCTATCATCACGACAAAGACATTGAACTCTACGTCGCAACTTTACTGAACCCAGATGTTACAGATTTTGTGCAGCTCTACACTACTGCTTAAATTGATCTAATTTACATTGCTCAGGGGTGCGAAAGAGCCCCCTCGTAAAGTGACGCAAGTTTTGCGCTGTCCACGCTGGCGCTGTGTTGGCAGGAGACGCTCTCCCGACGACATAGCAAATGCTTCTCGCAGATATGGAGTAATTATGCTGATGGTAAAACATTTTCCCGTCAGCGTAGGTGTCTTCACCAGACGCGCTACAGCGGCACAACTGCACTGGTGCATTGTGCCGATGTAGCACTGTAATGTAGACTTGCCCTCAGTATCCATACAAGAATGAGGCTTGAATGAGAGCTGACAGGCTGCAGCTCAGTAGGGATAGGACAGAAATGATGCTAGGCACACCTGCATCTCCAGCTGAAGGAGCATACTATCCTTTTAATTACTAACATTTGCCAACTAGAGGTGCTTACTTTTTTTTATGCTCACATAGCAGCAGCAGCCAAGAGTGCCTTTTCCCCATCTGCATTTGCCTAGGAAGCTGTGGCCACTATCCATAAAGATCACTTGGAAACTTCAGCCATAATGCAGAATGTGGCTGTCCACTTATTCAGCAGTCCTTCTCATATTCAGCATATTACCAGCGCATCTGTGCACCACTGTGTGAACTGGCTTCCAACTCATTCAATTCAAGCTGCTTATGTGTAACCTATAAAGCCCTTCATGGTTTGCATCCTGTATGTCTTAAAGAGATTGTCTCTCTGCTAATGTTCTAAAGTTTTATGATAGGTGCACTCTATAAAGTGGCAGAATAAGCAAAACAGATAAGTGTCAAAATGGCTGACCTACTTAACTAAAAGACAGATTAGATCAAAGGAGGAAAAGAACCAGATGACTGTCACCTAACTTATGCTATACCATCTATTTGACTGCATGCTTTTCAAGTGGGTTATGCAAACTAATCTACAGAGCACACAGCAGAGCTATATTGCAAGACACTTAGCAACTTGGCATTTATGTACTGTATAAGCTATGGGCTAGATTTTGAACTCAGTTACACTAACGCAACCCAATAACGGATAATAAAGTGGAGTGACTAAAGTACTGATGTAACTCTATTGACTTTAACTTTATTTACACCAGTGTGGTTAAGATCAGAATTTGGCCATACAATATATCATTGAACATTGTGGATTAGTGACTACATCAAGTGGTTCTGAGAGTCAGTAACTGTTTCATTTGAACTACTTAACAGTATATAGTAATATATTTTCAAACTATCTACAGAGAGGCCTCCTATAATTACAATTTTCCAGCCATCTGGGGTGAGTAATTATTTTGAACGGGGAATAAAATTTCATTTTCGGTTTGGATGGCTGGTATATTTTCATGATAGGTTGCTGTAAAGATATCTGAGTTTTATAAACATTTTATTTTGCAATACCCTTTTCAGTAGTGCAGCACTACTAGTTTTTCCTTCCTTTTTGTGCTAGTTCACTATAGTATATGCATTTGTCAATTAAAAGAGGTTATGCAACCCCCACAATTATGATTCTAGTAAGTGGTCCACAAATGTGGATGAATAACCAAGACTAAATTGTTAAGGATGCAGGCATATCTCCTGTATTTTTCTCCACAGAAATAATTGTCCAATATGAAATTTATAACTAAAATTAGAAAAATCATAGTTAGTCCTCAGGGCACTGGAGCAGTGATCTTAACTAACGCTCCAGATCAGAATACATGCCTTAAGGCAATGTTTCCCAAACTTGGGATGCCGCTTGTTCAGGGAAAGCCCCTGGCGCACCCAGCTGGTTTGTTTACCTGCTGCGTCCGCAGGTTCGGCCGATCGCGGCTCCCACTGGTCTCGGCTCGCTGTGCACGGCCAATGGGGGCTGCGGGAAGCGGTGCAGGCCAAGGGATGTACTGGCTGCCGCTTCCTGCAGCCCCCATTGGCCGGGCACAGCGAGCCGCGGCCAGTGGGAGCCGCGATCGGCCGAACCTGCGGACGCAGCAGGTAAAGAAACCAGCCGGGTGCGCCAGGGGCTTTCCCTGAACAAGCGGCATCCCAAATATACTCTATCCAAATATACTGTAAATGTACACAAGATTTTTAAAGGAACAGGAGCTGACTGGCATATAGCTTCAGTGTTATGTGATGGTTGACCATATTACTGTATTACTAGCTTTAAAAATTCCTATTTGTGTCTGACTGGGCCTCATCGCATTTCAGTTATCCCTAACATAAACCCAAACAGCAGGGAGGGGAAAAAAATCAAATAATCAACATACACAATGGTGATAGAAAAACGAATATCAGCCGTAAGGTATGTTTGGTCTTTTACAGTTGTATGCATTATTATACATACACCTATTTTAGATAACATTCACATCTTATCAAAAGCTAGTAAGATTTAGCATGGATCTTTTTTAAAAAAAGACTATTGCTATGTAAAGTCCCACCCATTAGAAATATTTAGACATAAGAAAGTTTCTACTTAAAGAAAAAATTATTATAAGCTATATTAATAACTATATGTAATAACTTAGTATAATTCAAATTAATGTTTACCACATTACTGTAGATAGTGGATTTTTAACGTATAAACTAAATTGTGAGTGTATAAAATTCTTCATTGCAATGCTACAATAAAAGAATATAGATTTATTTTCATTCTTATTGATTAAATGAACAGACTATCAATAGATTATCATATTTATGGCCGAATCTTGACAATTCTTATTTTGGCAAACTCCCTTTGCCTTCTGTAGAAGTTCTCTCACATAAGGACTTCAGTATCAGGCCCATAATATGTAAGCAATACATTGACATTAAATTGCACATACCACATATTTTGAGATGAAAGCTATGGAATAAACTGAAAGCACATCTAAAAAATTTCATTTATCATGGACTTTTTACTGCCTTACTTCCATTCTGATCACTAAACCATATCTCTGAGACTTATTCCAACACTCCAAACTCTTGAGCAGGTTTAAACAGCTGCTATTTTTCCCATTACTCAGCAACCAATAATCCCCATTCTTTCCCTCTAAATGCACAATTTCAACCTCAGAATTACATTGGCCTAAGCCTCAGGACAGGCAATATTCAGACCTGGACCAGCGACAGATTTAAGATTGGATATCCTATGAAAAAATTCATTCTAGGTAATTTGTAACTCTCCCCCTTTATCCCGCGACTGTGAAACAGACAAGGGAACCTGTTTACAGGTGGAGTGATACAAAAATAGTCCATACATGTTAAATATTCCCTAAACACTTCTAAAATAGTAGTTCTGTTAAACATGTGGAACATATAGAATACATAATGCTGTGGGGTTGGTATTATGGCTCTTATTTAAGTTGGCCTGTAACATTCACTTGGGGCATTGCCCCTTGAGAAAATGCCACGATCACACCCTAACTCATGCCAAGAGAACAGTTATGTTACAACATAGCATCATGTGTTCTGCATACATACACACACATACTCTCGAAGCCACATCTGAGCCTTGCTAAGCATCTGCAACTCTCCTTGATGTCAATGAGAATTGGAGGTGTTAAGCACACATCAGGATTTGGTCCCTATAACAGAGTGGTTTTCCACTTTACAGGCCAGAATCCTGGGGCCACTCAGCCCTGGTCAATTATCAGACCTAGCTGGAAAGGGAGTATGTGATTGTAAGAGCCAGCAAGTGGCTTGGTCAAGGGGGGACTACAGAGGGAAGCTGCAGGAAGGGAGTCTCCCCTGCAGTGGTCCCGGAGGGAGGAAGACTCCAGGTGGCAGGACCTAGGAGTTGTGGCAGGGCAGGAAGCCCCAGCTGGATGTATTGGTTTTCCTTTTGTGAGTCTGTAGTTATTTAGACAATAAATGGAGCCCAGAACCAAGAGCTAAACACTAATATGTTGTAGCTGATAATTCCCCAGACCGGTGAGGAAGCCAGCTTTATCACAACTCCAAAATTAAAAACAAAAACATTTCCCCCACATTCTCAAAATACCTATTTATAATGAAATTACAATGAACTTGCTTTTGATTCCATTTACTAGAGAGTTAAACCAGTCAATAGCCTTATACACATTTCCCTTAATTTTCTATCCAAAAATAAGCATGTCTACTTCAGAACCCCAACTTTAATGAATTCTGTGGGAAATATGGTAGAGCCTTTAAAAAATGTGATTAGGTGCCAAAGAATTTTTATGCTTCGGAGAGATTTGTTATAGTTCAAAAATATCCAGTTTGCCATAATGGTCTCAAGTGGCAAAGTAAAATACATCATAGCCTAATATCCAGGACTACTTTATAAATACAAACTTTTAAGAACAGATTTAAAACAAACATATTTCACTTAAAACAACCAAGTTCCTTGTCAATGAACTCTGTGAATATTTCACTTTTGTTAATTATAAATGGTTTTAAAGTAGCAGTCATTTCCTTCTCCTTGATTCTGCTCCAAAGTCCCAGCACTACATATGTGATGTCACAGCATTTTCACAGCAAGACACCAATGAGATCAGTACAGCATTATGACTTAACTGCAGGATCAGAGACATAGTCAAGAAGAAAACACTTACATAGGTACATATACCTCCAACTATGAGTAAAAAGAAAATAGAAAATTAAATCGTTTGCTGTGCAAGTTTTTTTTTTAAACTCAGGTTTGCGTCTATATGAAATCTCTCCAAGTGAAGGTTAACTACATTGTTTTCATGACATGCTTTTCAGTGTAAAACAAGTAGTATAAAGAGGCTGCACATTTTATCTAGGCTCACTATAGTACACTTTCCTTACAACTTTTAGTCAGAGTAGTATTTTTTTCTAGACATTTTTACTTTTATATATGGACTGTTTACATTGTAAGAATCAGAACTAATTGTAGAACATTCATATGCATCAGTATTCTTAACTTCTATTTTATTACTCAGATATTGTGCCATTTAGTAAATAAAGGCATAACATACTAAAAAGGGTGACTATATTTAGTTTATATCAGCACTGACAGCAAAATTCAGAATACAAACATCTGTCATTCATATTTATCATTCATTCTGAATTATGATTAAACCTTTATAATTAGGATAGGGGTTTTACACCTTACCACACAGTCAAATAGTGTTTGCCAAAAAAAGCTTTCGAGGCACAAGAACTACTCAAAGCTAAGGGGTAATGTCATTATTAAGAATCTGAAACTGACATTAACCCTTTGTATCACAAAGCATTATGAAGAAATGTTACTTTAAAAATTGCCAGGAGGCAAATTAAGCAGCCGACTGAATGTTTTGAAAGATGTCAGGACTGAACAAGCAAATGGGCATTACTGTTCTATGAGGCTAAAATGCTTGTATTTCAGATATATTTTACCAGATATGCCCACCAAAAGCAAGTATTAGTCCCCCTCATTTTAAAGACACATGGATTTGCATTTGGTCTGAACTCCAAATAAAATATTCAGTCTCTTCAGTGGGAAAAAAAATGATTGTTCATACAAAAGTAACATGGGAGCTCAGTCTAAATACTTTAAGGGAAGTAGAAGGAAGGTCAATGAACACTCTAGCATCTATTTGAGCTTCAGATAACTTTCTCTTTCCTTATACAAAATAAAAAACAGGCACCTTTTTACAGTAAAATCACTAAGTAAGTGCTAATCTCTCAAAATTGAAGGTGGTAAATACTATACTATCTTATTGTTTAGAGATGCCTTCTTATTGAATCTACAGTGATATCCGTAAGGGTATTAAATGGTTACTCTTTGTTAGGCTACGGGGTTTGGGGGAAGAAGATAGCATTCTTATACATATGAGTATAGTTGTGAAACAGAATCAAGCTTACATTTTAAGCAAAGCTGTCCCTTCAAAACAAAGCTGCAGGGTGTTCATCTTGAAAGATTAATCAAGACCCAGAAATGCATAAGCATCTGTAAAGCTCGATTTATTGCTAATCCTATCATGAACTAGAAAAAGTACTGAACAATACAATCAAAACATACCACATCTTCACTATTGATTCAGATCTCTCAATCATTCCATTTTGTTTTTTATATTGTTTGTCAACATTGTCTTTAAAATGCTCTAACTCTGTTTAAAATTAGATCAGAGTTAAAGAACTGAGGCGCCTCCTGCACATCTATTTTCTGTCAAAGGTATGTCACTAATCTTACAGCGTGAACTTAGCACCATAACAACATTGCAAGTGAAAGCATTTTAATAAAGTGTTGACTCAAAGTCTGCAAGCTTTGATAGCATCACCAACATTTTAGCATTAGGAAAAAAAGCCGTTACAAATCAATGCATTACATTAGCTAGAACAGTGGGAGGTACATTGAGAATGAAAATGAGGAGGAGAAACAAAGGAAATACAGAAAATATATGCTTACTAGGTGCTATAGTAGAAAGAGTACATACCTGTATTAAATTCTTCTTAAAAATAAAAAAAATTACATACCAGCTCTATAATATTTTCCTTTTATGCAGAAATACTTTACATAACCCCATTCCTATTCTCCAATTCTTCATTCAGCCATAAAACGGTACAACACAACATGAAGCTGCTTCATAGTGATTCAACTCAAGTGCAATCAGGCATGCTGTTAGTCTGCAATGGAATCTGTTCTTCTAAATTCCATCGTGTTCCCTAGGCAGCATTAAATGTATTTTTTTCTATTACAACTTAGCTATTAGCATAAAACTGATTTTGCTCTTCTTAGAATTGAGATGCAGAGGGAAATAACAGCTATTTCAGCAAAATGGGAGTCAGTTTCCCTATTCCTGTTCAAATACAACATCAACAATTGAGAATAGTAAGCATCCTGGTGTTTTATATGCCGGTAACTTCACCCATCGCTGTTTTCTCCTGCCACTGCTTCTGAATGCAGTATTCACTGCAATAGCCACAGCCCTCCTGTGTGGAAGGCAGCTCCTCTGCTTCACAGATTGAGTGAAATAGGCTTAGTGAGAGTCTTTGCTCACAGAAACAACACATGTGATGCTCCCTGAAAGCTAGCAGGTGCATCACTGGCCATAACACTGATAACACTGTATGATGCTGCTTTTTGCTTGGAGAAGAAATCTGGTTGCTAGGGCCATGTCTCATCTAACCTTTCATTTATCAGTCTAACGTGACTCGGAGTAATGATTGTATACACATTTCTTCCAGCAGGGCTTTCATTAGCAGGTGGTCGTTGCTGGTAATGAAACTGAAGAATGATTTAATAATTATCATTCTGTGTTTAATAGCACTCCCAGATAATGATAAACACACCATTGTGCACAGTATTTGCATACTTGAACGTTTCGTCTGTTATCAATTAATAGACAAAGGAACTCAAGTTTTGTTTACTAGCGGCTGGGCAGTCAGAATTGATTGACTGTATCTTAACAAACATTCAGAACAAAATTATGTGTGTGTACTTTAAAATGTCAATTGATTTACCGGTGTGTGTGATTGAATATATATGCAAGGGTCACAAAACATGTTCAGTGTATTATGTATACACATCCAGTGAAGTTTTACACTGCACAAGTATACCAACACATTCAGTAAAATCTTATATACAAACACATTTGAGACCAAAAAAAAATCACACATCTGTTATATACGTTAACATTTTACATATCTACATATAAGTATGTAGTATATGCCATACATAAACTCCTTTTACTCTCACCTTACCTATAGTTCTTACTAACTGCAAAATCTATAGTACTTAAATGCTAAAAGAAACCTATATTTTCATACTGGTACATTTCATACATATGAACTTTCTAATTGCTGGTAATACCTGAAGCACTTATAACTAAATGACCTGGTTATATATTTCTTAAAGAATGTCTAATATATAATTAAAATTTATTTAAGCTTTACGAGTAGTAAATTTTACTTCCTGCAATCATAGCATTATCATTACTAAACAATGAGATTTTCAGAAAACAATGGAGTTTTTTGTGGAGAAGACTGATTGACTAAAATGAAATGAGATACTTCTAGCATAATGTAATTATATTTAGGATAATAAAGCTATTTTTCAGAGGTTTTCTGTCGATTGGCATTATTTTGACAATCAATATTATAAAGCATAATCTTTAAAAGTCTGTCTTGTTGTAATTTCTGCTACCTATAAACATTGCATATTTACATCATAATTATATGTATAGTTCTGAACCAGATTAATGCACCTTTTGTCACACAAATCCTTCTGATGGCACATTAGCCTATGACGTAAGGACTTTGGGTTAAACACAAAGTATTTCATGTAAATCTATATACAGCAGTTCTTCAAATCTTGCACATTTTTGCCACAGGCAAAGAAGAAAACAACATTAGTTATTTATACAATAAATAATGCCTTGGGAGGGCAAGGGGAAATACTCACCACTAGTATGAAAGCCTGATCATGCAAACCCTTAATTACATGAGAGGTCCTAGTTATGTAAGTAGCCCCACTGAAGACCCCTTAGAGTCTGTAGGACTGCTCTTGCAAAGATTTGAAGAATCAGTCAATAAGGAAGCACCTAATCCTGAAATCTGTTCCAGACATCAAACATCCACTGAAATCAGGTCCTCGGTTAGATAATTACAACACATACAAATCTTTTCAGCATTGCCAAAGAGATCACGCTGGGAGACTAAGTCAAAGTAGTAAGTTTTAGGGAAGGATTTGAAAGAGGAAAGGAAGGCTGCTTAATGGACATGTAGACCCCCACTCATATATTATGAAACTTGGTATGCAAACAATATGCTTGCAGTGATCATTTAGTTTTCTAGATAGATTAATCCTGCTTTCCATAAACCAGCTCTTAAGTGTTTACCCCTTGCTTATACTAATCAGACTTACATCTGCTGACCAGTTCGGATTGGAAATCATTTTCTTTGAACTCCCAAAGCCAGAAGCAAATTTTGCACTTTTGAGTGCCTTTCACCTGATGCTAAAACACCCCCCAAAATTTACAGCATATAGACTTGTCAGTTCAAGGCAATTATGACTTTATTGATCTGCCTTGGAATTAAAATGTCAGAGAACTTGTTTTATCCAGCAAGATGTTGATTTTGCTTCTAACAATCCTGCCTGAGTCAAAGAGTTTTACAGATGTGCATACAGTGATTATTTGGAACAAGAAAGGCCCAGGTTGATCCTCACAACAGAAGTGTGCTGTATTTCTATTCACATGATTCTAAATGTCCCTTACATTGGAATGACATGCACAATTCTATATAGTAAAATCTCACCAGTGTCACCCAACATGGTTGGCGCAGAAACTCACCCAGACATCATAACCCTCTGAATGGAGGGATTGTGTAATAGGTCTTTGCACCCCTGTGTTCCATGGAGGGGGTCTTCATGTCAGCCCTGATAGGCTTGCACAGAAGGACAGTTTGGCCCTGAAGGGACCAGAGGATGAACAATTACACTGACCAAACAACCTGGAACCCCATGCTTTCCAGCCAATTGCTGCCGAGGGAGGGTGACACAGTAGCCCTGAAGTCTCCTTATAGATTAGAGGGAGGGTTTCCATGTTTCCAAACAGGGAGTTCCTGAGAGAAAATTCCATTCGATGGACTTTATGCAGAGGGAAGGAATTTCACATTGCATAGTCCTTCTACCCTAACAGTTATGTTAGTACAGCAGCTGGTATGGAGTAGTTTACACACCAATTCTCCTCCAACAGAAAAAACAAAACGTGCAATTAGAACGTGTAGAAAGGAAATTCTTCCTTTTTCCTTGTTCTGAATCAGAGGACCAGGCCTTGCATACTAACAGTGACAATACAAAACAAAAATCATCTTCTAAGGGCTCTCATAATAAAGCAAACAGTGATCAAGAAATAACCTGCCTTAGAAAACGTAATCCTTACATGGGCCAAGCAAGGTGAAAAGATATCCTTGTCCCTCCCACTTCACTTGCATAAAAGCCAGTTGGAATCTGGTTGTACAGTAACTCCTCACTTAACATCGTCCCGGTTAATGTTGTTTCATTGTTACGTTGCTGATCAGAGAACATGCTCAGTTAAAGTTGCGCAATGCTCCCTTATAACGTCCTTTGTCAGCCACCTGCTTTGTCCACTGTTTGCAGGAAAAGCAGCCCGTGGGAGCTAGCTGGTGGGGGCTTGGAACCAGGGTGGACTGGCAGCCCCCCTATCAGCCCCCCTAAGTTCCCTGTGCAGCAGCTGCCCAGCAGGCTATCAATTGCTGGGCAGTTCAGGTGTCCCTCCCCCCACTGCCGTGTGCTGCTTCTGCCCTCTGCCTTGGAGCTGCTCCCGGAAGCCTTCTGCTTGCTGTGCGTGGGGGTGGGGAAAAGAGGGGTGCTAATGTCAGGGTGTCCCCCTCCCCCCACTCCTTTAACTCATGTCCACAGAGCAGGGTGGGGACACGACAGGGCTCAGGACCGAGGGAGCTTGCTGGCAGCAGGTGCTGTCTCAACTTGCTGATCTACCTAAAAGGGCAGTTTACTTACAGTGAGGTCAGCGTACTTAAAGAGGCAATGCGTGTCTCTCTCTCTCTCACACACACAGTGTGTGTGTGTGTGTATCTCTCTGCCATGCTGTGTCTCCTCCCTCCATTCAGGCTGCCTTGTAGAGTGTGAGGCTACATTAACAACAATGTGTTAACCCCTGAGCGCTCAGCCGACTGCTAGTTCATCATTTAGCAGTAAGGCATTCCCTGGGAAATATCCCACCCTCTGACTTCACCACATCAACCAAGCTTCACAATAATCATTGCTGTGTACCCTGGAACCTACCCCCCCCCTTTAAATTGTTATGGGAGAAATTGGGTTTGCTTAACATCGTTTCGCTTAAAGTAGCATTTTTCAGGAATATAACTACAACGTTAAGCAAGGAGTTACTATATATGACTATCTGTGTAGTCACTGTCATAGCTGTCTCATGAGAGAAGCATTTAATGATAGAATTTAGTAAATCATACCCAGCTGCCCTCATTTAGCAAAAGATACCAATAGGGATGAAAAAACCTTAGCAGCCATGAAAGGGAATGATTGTGGCGGACTTTGACGTTCAATACTGTAAATGATATTTCATAGATTCAACTGCCAGAAGAGACCACTGGATTCATTTAGTCTTACTGACCGTCTGGCCACAGCATGGCACTGGGAGCTCATATTCAGCTGATTACTCACCACGACCCTAAGGGTTTTTTTTAAGAGTGACTGTTTCCAAGGATAGAGTCTCCTATTCTGAAAGTATGGCCTGCATTTTTTGTTCCCATTTAGAATTAGCTGTATTAAATAGGTTTGCTTATTAAGTGATCCAGATTGCTCTGCATCAGTGACCTGTCCGCATCCTTACTTAAGGTATATCTACACTTACTGGGGAGCAATGCTGCAGTGATTGATGCACCGGGGGTCAATTTAGCGGGTCTCGTGAAGACCCACTAAATTGATCGCAGATCGCTCTACTGTCAACTCCGGTACTCCACCGGAATGAGAAGCGTAAGGTAAGTCAACGGGAGAGTTTCTCCCATTGACCCAGTGTGGTGTAGATACCGCAGTAAGTCGACCTAAGCTGCGTCAACTCCAGCTACGTTATTCATGTAGCTGGAATTGCATAACTTAGGCCAACTTACCCCCATAGTATAGACCAGGCCCTACTTCACCATTCTTTGTGTCACCTGCATATTTTATGAGTGATGGTTTTATGGTTTCTTCCAGGTCACTGATAAAAAATACTTGAGAATCTGTGTTTGTGTAAGGTAAAGAAAGAACTAATTATATCCCACAATGCAAGACACACTGGCAACATTATCATGTGCGCTTGATAGTAATGTAACAACTCAAGTACCAATTTAATGATCCTGAAAAATTAGGTCTTCTGTTTATCCACCACAAAAGGATAGCATGGAAAGCAGTATTGAAAGCTTCCACACACAGCACTGCCTGTGAATCCTCAATCCTGGAGGTCACTTGCTGTCAGGAGGGGGCTAGTTCAGTCCTCTGGCTCTGTGCCATATGTTCTAACAATGGTGCCAATTAGTGTTAGCTGTGATGTGGACAACTGTCGAACTGGAAATAGACTGAAACTTACTAACTCATTTTCTCATCATTAAACAGTGACTACTTTCAGTCTTGCCAGCCTGTACCTGACTCAAATTAATAACCTAGGTGAAAAAGTCTACATGCCACGATCTGAGGTAACAAGTTCCTCAACATAAACTTTAAAATGTAAAGTCATTCATTATCCGCCTTTCAGGTAAGAGAGATTCTGAGACTTGCCTCCCTGGTTGACTATTACTGACTGCATGTTTTCTTAATGGAAAAAAACAGCTTTTCAGGGGGGAAAACCTGAAACTGCAGTTGGAACACACTGAAAACTCCCCACTGACTTCAATGGAGTTCCATATATAGAACTACCGTAGCACTCAGGAGTGCATGTAATAATGCCTTTCACTAACAGTCTATCGATTCGATAGGCTAAACCCAAAAGCTCTTTCTTAGGCAAAACTCACTTTTTTCCCCAACTAAGGCTACCTAGATTAAATTCAATGGTTCAGAGCAAATACCATTTTTTTCAAACACACTCCAGTTTCTGGTAGGATGATACACTCTGAAGAGCGAAAAATGTGTTTGTACCAGTTATGGGATTATTCATTTGATTCTCAAGAATACAGAATCAGGCCCTCTGCAATGATGCATTTGGGTATAGACTAGACAAACTCCCAGTACAACAAGGGTTAATATTTATATACAAGATGATATTATAAAGGCTGTGCCTAATATTCCATTCTAAATACAAGTATTTCTCAATTGTATGTTATTTATAGGAAAATGGCTGACAAAAATCTATCTATTAAACATAAGGATTTATGTACACACTATCTTTGTATGTACTGCTTAGGAAAAATTTCATATTATTTGTTTTAAAAATAACTTGGAATATCCAACCTATCAAATGAATGAACTTTCACTGCAGCAATTTATATCAGTGTTATCCAGTGACAGAGAAACACTTTTGTTTAAATAATCTATCCAAATCATGTCTTATAACAATTACATCTCCATTACATAATACTTACACTGTACTGACTTCACCATAGCTGGGGAACTAGTAGGTTATAAATAATTTGCTTTTTCCTCTGTGGATTTCATCCTGGAAGGCTGCAAAACTGACAAAAATGAAGTTTTATCTTTCTCTCCACCTGCTTTAGGGGCAACCTTCCTTTCCCTCCATTAAGGAAGGCTACCTCTGTCACCACAATTAAGATAAGAGTTGATCCTTAACTCTAAAAGACAACATTCCAACCTAATCAATGTCATTAACTTCAGAAATGTAAGGTTAACTATGTTCCGGGGTTGGGAATGGAGGAGAAAACGTATACAATTTATACAATTTCTCCATTGAAACAAACATTTTAGCTGTTTTTAGCATCACCAGATACACACGCATGGTATTTAATCCTACTGGGGATTTGACTAGTAAGGAGCTGGAAACGTAGGGTATGTGTTTATAAGGTTTTGTTTCAGTGAAAAAGGAAAGTGTAGCCATTGTGCTCTTACTGCATCCCCTGCTGGCCACTTTATAGACTGGCATTGACTTCTTTTATGTTTATTTTGCTTTGCTTTTCAGCTTGGAGTAATTTACAGAAATGATTGCATAAATATATTAATAATATGCTAATGATCTCAAACCAAAATGAAGTTACACAATCTGAAATATTAACACTGATTTGTTAGAAGTGATCACATTGCTTTTTCTGAACTAATCATGTGCTAAATACATGAGGTGTTCAGATATTTGTACTCAATACATTGTAATGTCTGCTACAATGCTTTAAAAGTCTTTATAATGAAAAGTTTCCACAGTGAGGTACAGAGCATTGAGACATACAGGGAACAATCATACCCTCAATAGCATCGGAGGAGGGATTTTTTAAAATTGTTTTTTAAACAGAAGCCTTCATAGTAAAAAAAATCGATTATTCAAGAATGGGAGACATTATCTTGACACTTAGGTGTGACTTTTGCTGATGCACAGTTCTAATCTGCTTTTTCATTTTGGCTTTGGTGATACTGACGATTCCTGAGTTTTGGAGGTGATAACTTTTTTTTGCTTCCCTGACAAACATCCTCAAAATGTCTGTAACCCACAAGGTGGGACCAGCTTCTGTTGGCGAAAAAGACAAGTTCTCAAACCGCACAGAGCTCTTCTTACGTGATTATTACCTTCTGCAAATACCAAGCATCTCTGAGTCAGTTTTACACACCTGAAGAACTAACTCTAGCCCACATAGGGGACGAATAAATGGGGTCTTTTACTTCTGAAACAGGACACAAACACCATGGACTTTATGCTCTCAATCTTTTTCTTGCTCTGTGGTTTTTCTTTTTTGCATTCCTCCATTCTGTACATACTAATCACTCTCATATTACATTAACTCAGAGAGACTGCTCAACGTTTTCTCAAAGAACATTCCTCTCATTAGAGCTGCATTACTTTTCCTCATGTCCACTCACTTTTAGAGATTCTGACTCCCTTGCCTGGGGCCACACGCGTTAGGCAAACAAGAACTCTTGATAATCTGGTCCTTCTTCCCACAATCACCTACTTTTTCCTTCATGTCTTTTGGAAGCAGTAGCCAGAATTCTTTACATGGAAATGAGCAAACGGGCCAGAACTGTTCCTTCATTTTAGTGAATTTGCTCTGTGTTACTGTGCCTTTTGGAGTCCTGCTGTAATAATGTTATCTATTGTGCTAACTGGCCTCCCATGGGTGCCACTCTTAATTTGGGGTTCTCACAGCAATTTGTTTGGTGGCCGCAGAGTGCAGCCACCAACTCTTGCTGGTGGTCACTTTGACAAACCTTCTCTCTGTCCCTGCCTCCCTCAGTCCTTCAGCGAGAGCCACACACACCAGCTTCACATGTTTTCAGAGGTGCTGCCTGGAGCTCCCAAAGAGGCTGCGCACTGCAGGGCACCAATCCCTGCTGGCAGCACCAGCGCAAATACCAAGGCAGCGCATCTCGCTGCCCTTGGTAACAGCTATAAAGGAGCAACAGCTGGGCGCTGCAGGGAGGAGCTGTTGTCTTCCAGGAGGGGAAACTGATTGTAAGGAGAGGGGCCTGCCCAGGGGTGCCGAGACTCAAGCTGTTAGGGGGGCAGCCAAACATTTTAACTGTGCCCCCCCATCCCTACTATCAACATATACAGTTTGGCAGGGCAACGCCGCCCCATGCCACTCCCCCAGTCTCCACCCATGCTTTGGAGGCTGTTGTGGCTGCAAAAAAAATATAAATCTGCTGGTGGCTGCATTTGAGAAATGCTCTAGCAGCAGGCTGATTGGCCTGAAAGCAGCCCTTAAGGACATATTAGAAGAGTATTGAAATGAACAACAGGGCCATTGCTTGTAGATAGTTAGCAAAGCCAAGGTACTAGAATCCTTGACATGTAGGCCTGTATTGTTAGAGTCAAGAATAGATACTAAGGCCAGGTCTACACTAGGACTTTATGTCGAATTTAGCAGCGTTAACTCGATTTAACCCTTCACCCGTCCACATTAGGAAGCAGTTTAATTCGACATAAAGGGCTCTTTAAATCGATTTCTGTACTCCACCCCGACGAGGGGAGTAGCGCCAAATTCGACATGGCCATGTCGAATTAGAGGAACTGTGGACGGAATTCGACGTTAATACCTCCGGGAGCTATCCCACAGTGCACCACTCAGTGGACGCTCACGACAGTAATCTGTACTCGGATGCTCTGACCTGCCACTCAGAGAAAGCCCCGGGAAAATTTGAATCCCTTTTCCTGTCTGGCCATTTTCAATCCCATTTCCTGTTTGGACATCGTGGCGAGCTCAGCAGCACTGGCAACGATGCAGAGCTCTACAGCAGAGGTTTCCATGCAATCTCAGAATAGAAAGAGGGCTCCAGCATGGACTGATCGGGAAGTTTTGGATCTGATCGCTGTGTGGGGAGATGAATCCGTCCTAGCCGAGCTCCGATCCAAAAGACGGAATGCCAAGATTTTTGAAAAAATATCCCAGGCTATGATGGAGAGAGGATACAGCCGGGATGCAACGCAGTGCCGCGTGAAAATCAAGGAGCTGCGACAGGCGTACCAGAAGACCAAGGAGTCCAACGGACGCTCCGGATCGCAGCCACACACTTGCCGGTTTTACGATGCACTGCATGCCATGCTCGGCGGTGCTGCCACAACTACCCCACCAGTGTCCGTGGACTCCGACGACGGGGTCTTATCTACGGCCACGTCATCGGAGGTTTTCGCGGATGGTGAAGATGAGGAAGGAGAGGAGGAGGACGAGGCACTCGACAGTGCTCTCACTGCTGATTTCCCCGACAGCCAGGAACTATTCCTCACCCTGACTGAGCTCCCCTACGAACCCTCCCAAGGCAGCATTCCTGACCAGGAATTAGGCGAAGGATCAGCAGGTCAGTGTTTTAGACATTTATTTTGAATACAATAGGCATGGTGTGTTAGCACTGTGTAACTGTTGCTTAATTGGCCTTATGCGCTTCAGCTTGGAGTCGCTTTCCTGTACAACTATTCGAAAAGTCTGTCAATATGTATGGGGATAGAGGAGTAATCCCCATCTGAGAGCTCCGTGAAGCTCTTCTGGAGGTACAGTGAGAGCTTGTTTATCACGTTCACACGGAGAGTGGCCTTATTGTCTCCTCCATGGTAGGATACTTTCCCGCGCCATGCAAGCTGCAGGTACTCTGGTATCATTGCCTTGCATAGCATGGCTGCATACGGCCCCGGGGTTTGCTGGCATTGACGCAGCATGCAGTATTTCTCTGTCTCGGTAATCCTCATCAGAGTGATATCAGTCATGGGGTCCTGGTTTGAATGAGTGGTATCATTAGTATAGAGAATGTTTCATTTTCCCTTTAAAGAAAGACACCCGGCTGTTTCCGTTAACGCGGGGTGGTAGGGAGTTGAGAGCCAAACCATTCGAACTTAGCGGTGCGCGGCCAGGGAGAGTTCCCGCGACCGGCCACGCGAGGTGGGGGAAAGGGTACGGGAGCCGTTCATACAGAGCTGTTCGCGGGCACTTTTGGTTCCCGGGAGCGGCCACGCGGGGGGGGGGGGGGGTAGGCGAGCCGTTCAAACACAGCGGTTCATCTTGGTTCCCGGGAGCGGCCATGCGAAGGGGGGGGGGGGGAAGGGTAGGCGAGCCTTTCAAACACAGCGGTTCGCGGGCAATCTTGGTTCCCGGGAGCGGCCACGCGAAGGGGGGGGGAAAGGGTACGCGAGCCGTTCAAACAGAGCGGTTCGCGGGTAATCTTGGTTCCCGGGAGCGGCCACACAAAGGGGGGGCGGGGGGGAAGGGTAGGCGAGCCGTTCAAACAGAGCGGTTCGCGGGCAATCTTGGTTCCTGGGAGCGGCCACGCGAAGGGCGGGGGGAAGGGTAGGCGAGCCGTTCAAACACAGCGGTTCGCGGGCAATCTTGGTTCCCGGGAGCGGCCACGCGGAGGGGGGGGGGGGGGGAAGGGTAGGCGAGCCGTTCAGACTGAGCGGTTCACTGGCACTTTCGGTTCCCGGGAGCGACCACGCGGAGGGGGGGGAAGGGTAGGCGAGCCGTTCGTACTGAGCGGTTCGCGGGCACTTTTGGTTCCCTGGAGCGGCCACGCGGAGGGGGGGGAAGGGTAGGCGAGCCGCTGTAGACGAGCGGTTTGGCCAGCGGTTTGGCCAGCAGCAGTTCCTGCCCACCGCCAGGAACACTGAGTGAGACATGGGAGTAGAGCACTGCTGTGAAGCAATCTCTCAGCAGTCCAAACTCATCACCTTACCATGGTCTTCAGAGAGCTGATTTTCAGTGTTCGGCAAGGCTTCTGGGAACCCAGACACTCAGCATTAAGGCCTAATATTTGACCTTGTAGTACATGAACATGTGATAGGTACTGTGCTTGGTCCTATTCACGGTGAAAGAGTATGGGCATTGTTCTGGAAAAAGTATCTTTCTGAGGAATTCACTCCCTTTCCCTCATCCCACAGCTGCGAGTGTCTCCCGCCCTACCCGTGTTTCCCCCTCCCATGGGCTACTGCAGATAAGGCGGCGCAAAAAGAGAACCCGGGACGACATGTTCTCTGAATTGATGATCTGGTCCCGAAGGGAGGCGGCACAGCGGAGAGAGGACGTCTCACGGTCCGAGCGAGCAGCCAGGGAACGGGAGCAGAGGGCTGAAGCGCGCGAGGACAGGTGGCGGCAGGAAGACCAGCAGGCGACTCAAACGATGCTGCGACTAATGAGGGAGCAAACGGACACGCTCCCGAGCTTGGTGGACGTTCTCCAGGACAGGAGACAGGAGGAAAGAGCCCCTCTATATGTTCTTTCTAACCGCCCACCCTCGCCACCAAGTCCAGTTGTTTACTCGCCCAAAGTCACTAGGACGAGGGGAGGCAGGGTCCGTGGAAATATTCACTCCACCCCTGCAGACTGCTCCAGTAGCAGAAGGCTCTCATACCCAAAGCCTTAGATTGGTCCTTTACCTCCCTCCAGCCGCACCCCTCAACACCTCCCTGCCCAGGTTTCATGTTCAAGGAATGCTCACTTTAATAAAAATGTTTTTTTGGTTCATTGTTGTTTCCCTGGCTGTCTTTAACAGGACCGTTTCTTTTTCGGGTTAGTGGGTAACGGGGTTTGTAAGTGCACATGACTGGCGCCCGACCCAGGGTGCAGACAGGGGAAAGGATCAACTGAAAGGCACAGTAAAAATTGCATCCACTAGGCACACTTCTCATTCTGGGTGGGGGTTTTCATGATCTCTACGGGGGGTTTGGGGTTGGGTGGTTCGTTGTCTGGTGGGGGAGGGTGGCCACTGATCTTTTGCGGCTGGCAATAGCCTGCATGATAGATCCTTGCACCGGGGGATCCGTAGCCGATATTCACTGCAAAAAAGTCACAGGGACGCCACCACACACACATGCGAATAGGTGGGGTTGATGGCTCCCTTTAAACAAGCAGTCCAGCACTTAGGAATGCTCTGGGAGCAGGAGCATGTCATTCCACAAGCTTGAAAGTGTACTTTCCAACACTCCACCCGCGGTATGCGTCCACGGTTAAAACCGTAACCGAGAAACCAGTACCGGAGACGGTCCAAATAAACAATGTTTCCTTTATTGTGCTTTTAAAGGGTCGAATGAAGGGGGGGAAGGGGGTTGGTAATGGGAGATGATAGGCAACGGAAACTGTGTAAAGAAACAGGGGAAGGTTCAGCATCTGTTTAAAGAAGCGTTACAGTCACTGGTTACCCTGGTCAGTCTGGAAGCGAGCTTTCAAAGCTTCCCGGATGCGCAGCGCGTCCCGCTGTGATCTTCTAATCGCCCTGGTGTCCGGCTGAGCGTAATCTGCTGCCAGGCGATTTGCCTCAACCTCCCAGCCCACCATAAACATCTCCCCCTTGCTCTCACAGAGATTGTGGAGCACACAGCACGCTGCAATCACAATGGGGATATTTTTTTGGCTGAGGTCGGAGCGAGTCAGTAAGCTTCGCCATCTGCCCTTCAGACGGCCAAAGACACACTCCACCACCATTCTGCACTTGCTCAGCCAGTAATTGAAGAGCTCCTTTTCAGTGTCCAGGGCTCCCGTGTATGGCTTCATGAGCCATGGCATTAGCGGGTAGGCAGGGTCCCCTAGGATCACTGTAGGCATCTCCACATCCCCAACAGTGATTTTGCGGTCCGGGAAATAAACCCCCTGTTGCAGCCGTCTAAACAGACCAGAGTTTTTGAAAACACGAGCATCATGAACCTTGCCTGGCCATCCAACATTGATGTTAGTAAAACGTCCTTTGTGGTCCACTAGTGCTTGCAGCACCATAGAGAAATAGCCCTTTCGGTTAATGTACTGGCTGCCCTGGTGCTCCGGTCCGAGGATAGGGATGTGTGTCCCATCTATGGCCCCACTGCAGTTTGGGAATCCCATCGCAGCGAAGCCATCTATGATCACCTGCACGTCTCCAAGGGTCACTACCTTTGAGAGCAGCAGGTCAATGATTGCATGGGCAACTTGCATCACAGCAACCCCCACGGTAGACTTGCCCACTCCAAATTGGTTCGCTATTGACCGGTAGCTGTCAGGAGTTGCAAGCTTCCACAGGGCTATGGCCACTCGCTTCTGGATAGTCAGGGCTGCTCGCATCCGGGTGTCATGGCGCTTCAGGGCAGGGGACAGCAAGTCACAACGTTCCAGGAAAGTGCCCTTACGCATCCGAAAGTTTCACAGCCACTGGGATTCATCCCAGACCTGCAGTACTATGCGGTCCCACCAGTCAGTGCTTGTTTCCCTTGCCCAGAATCGCCGTTCCACAGGATCAACGTGACCCATTGCCACCATGAGGTCTAGGGGCCGGGGTCCTGTGCTTTGCGAGAGGTCTATGCCCCTCTCAGAGTTCATGTACTCCCGGAGCTTCCGTTGCCTCCTCGCCCGATTTCTCTGCATCTGAGTCTGGAAAAGGTGCACGATAAGGCGCGAGGTGTTGGCAACGGACAGAACAGCAGCGATAATCGCGGAGGGCTCCATGCTCGCTGTCCTGTGGTGTCTGAGCTATCAATCACCGGAAAAGGGCGCAAATTCATTGCCCGCCGGCGCTTTCACGTAGGGACGGTGGGAGTGTGGGTCGAGTGACGACACTTACGTATGACCACCCTTGACACATTTTAGGTCCCACAAGGCACTGGGGGCTACACCCAGAATTCCAGTGGGCAGCGGGGACTGCGGGAACTGTGGGATAGCTACCCACAGTGCACCGCTTGCAATGTCGACGCTTGCCCCCTTACTGTGGACTCAGAAATTCGAATTAAGATCCGTGATGTGGATTCGCGCGATCGACCTTGCAATATCGGTTTCACAAGTTCGGTTTAACAAAAATCTGTCTGTTACAGCTGTCCCCCTGCTGGATTCTTTTTCAATAGTGGCCGCCCCCCCGGGCCATGGAACTGACCAAAATCAGCCTGGCCCTGCTCATGAAAATGGCTTGTACAGACTAACTGGAGCCATTGCTCTGCCTAGGGAGGAGGCTTCTTGCTCCTTTGTCTAGCTTCTTTGTTCAGACCCGGGCTCGGTGTAGGGGTGCTCTGCCCAGCTATGCAAGACCTAAAGTGGTCACA
The DNA here is from genome assembly GCA_037349315.1 of Chelydra serpentina. Taxonomy (NCBI): domain Eukaryota; kingdom Metazoa; phylum Chordata; order Testudines; family Chelydridae; genus Chelydra; species Chelydra serpentina. The sequence continues at coordinate 15,661,909 of JBAIAC010000033.1, forward strand.
TAGCTGAGCATATGAGTCATACCTGTGGCTCAGAACTTGCCCAGGCATGTCTATGCTTACCTGTAGCTTTCCCTGCTCTCTCTCTCCTCCCCTGTATCCAAAGAAGCCAATCAAAAGTACTGGTGGGAAACTGCCTAAGTTTGCCTTTAAAACAAGACATTTTCTGATCAGACCACTGGAGAAGTTCCTTGCCTTGCCACCTGGTCTGATCAGCTAGGGGTCTTGGGAGGCCCTCTCCCCGCTCTCGTTTGTTTTTTTTGAGCGTACCCCCGTTTTAAACTCCCCTCCCACGAACAACGAATTTGTGCCTGAAGATCTCCTGATTATTGTAAGCGAATCGAGTTTTCTCTGCTTGTTGCTGTCCTGGAAAGTGGTAAGGAAAAACCTCTTGCACACTTCCCCTTGTTTTAACTACTGGCTTTCTTTCCCCAGCAGGCAGACGCAAGCTAACTCCTTGGTCTGTATTAGGTTTAGCTTTTAGTCTAGATAAATTGTAGTTTCATTTTGCATAGCTGTGGTTAAATTTGCTTTAAAGAATTGTTTGTATTGTGTTCTGTTACTTGCTAACTTGTGTAGTCTTGGTTAAGTTAAATCATAGATAAGATTTTACTGTGTTCTGTATAATTGTGGTTAAGTCTGTCTTCCCACTGTCCAAACCCCCCCAAGCTCGCCCGTGTCTCCCCCCGAGCTCCCCAGTCTCATTGCAGTCTCTCTGCTGTTTAAACTTGCAGCCTGTCTGCTCTCTGTGTCTCCCTCAGTTCAAATCTCCCTCTGGTCTCTGCTCCACCACGTGTCTTCCCCCCACCCCAACCTCATTTCTCTACCACTGCCTTTCCAAGCCTCAATTGCATTACTAAAGTCTAGCATAAAAACCCCATTGGTTACTTTCCTTTTTCTCTCTAACACACCTCACATTTTACATTTACACCACTGTGACCCATTTTTACCTAAAGTTGTTGGTTATTTAACACATTTTACCCATAACTGTTAGTTGGTTATATGCTGCTGTGACACACCCTTTACATAGAAATTGTTAGCTACCTGTTACATTTATACTTCAGTGTTAATTGGTTACCAATTGTATTGTACCCCAGTGTTGTACCCCACTATTGAAACCCCCTATCCTGTTTACTAAAAGAAACCCCTCCCCAATTGTCTACCTTAACAAACCCCATACCCCTCACTATTGAATTTTCCCTGTTTTTTATATTCTCTTAATAAAGTTTATTTTGCACCCCACCCATGCAGTAATTGTCCCGCAAGATCCCCTACCTGCTGGCAGGGACAAAATCGAACTAGTCTCGTAGTGTAGACATACCCTAAGTGTATTTGTCTTAGTATCTATGTATTTGTCTGAACCCACCTTCACTGACCCTTTCTTGGGCGGGGTGTGGTAGGACCATGGGGCCTCAAACAGGAGGCCTTGAAGGGCCAGGTACACCCTGTCAGTGATACAAGTCCCTGCTTTTTTTAAACTCCAGTACAGTATTTGATCTAACCTCTTGAAGCATTGAACTCCACAGATCTATTATACTGTATGCACTATTTTTTCCTTTGATCTGCCTAAAATTATCTGCCATTAATTTCACTGCATGAACACTTGTTCTTTATCTTACGTAGCCTTATGGGAGTAAAATCATTAATGTTTGCAAAACATTTTGAGATATTCGGCAGAAAGACTCCACAAAGTAGTATTGTATAACGGACCATGGTGAAAAGCAGAGAAGTCAATTTTCACTCTTCCACCCTTATTTCTGAATACTTCAGTCACATTTCCTCTTTTTGGCAGGCACAATAAACCTTAGCAATATGCAAGTATGTAGTACCTCTAACTATTTTTCTCCTCTTTGGACCTTTTCAGTCTCAGCTTTGTGTGCCCACTATGGCGCCTGTTCTGGGAAGCATCCTGGGTACAGGACAACACTTAAGCACTAACTCCCATCCATGATACATAAGCACATGCTTAAAATCAAAAATGTGCTTGAGTGCTGTCCTGAACAAGAATGGTTTTAAGCATGAACTTGAGTACTATTCTAGATTGGGGCCTTAAACAGATTCAGCAGTTATGACGTTGTCTAATTAAAATATAATCATGCAAATCATTATTGCTACCACGGTTATATAATTGCAATGAGTCTTATACAAAGTAGAATACAAAGCCAACCTTTAAAGTCATGTTAGAAAGCATGTGAATGGTAATGAGGGCCATTCAATGTTAGATTCGCTAGAACTGTGAAATGCAAACCTATATTATTAGAAGTTAGAAAAGTGATACTAATTGTCTGTGTGTACTCATAAACGTTAGCCATGTAAACAGAGAGTTCCTATCTGTCACTATAACTATTAATTTAGAGATCAAAAAGGAATATTAACATTTAGATGAATCTTGGGTGAAATAATGTCATTGTCTAAATGTCTCTCTAAAGTTTGTGATAGACTGCCTAATGGATAAATTGCCCTATGTTAATTTGTGTAATTAGTTACCGGTGAGGTTTAGAAAACAGAAGGTTACATCAAAAGCTTATTGTTTACCCAGGACTGTATGGTCAAGTGGATGCTAGAAAACTGTATAAAAAGACCCTTGGGTCCCAAACCTTTTTATCTTAGATCTGCTCAAGCTTCATCAGTGGAAGTTTGAGTCCCAAGATTGAGATCCCAGTTAATCTGGAACACCCTGAATTTGATATTGGACATTGGACTATAACCTATGGACTAAATTGTAAAAACTCTTTGCAACTACAAAGCTCAACATCTCTGTTATGAATCTGAACCTCAAGAATTGAACTCATGTATAGACAGATCTTTTAACCATACTCTCTCTGTCCCCCCCGCCTTTTTAATAAATTTTAGTTTAGTTGATAAGAATTGGCTGCAAGTGTGTATTTGGGTAAGATCTGGAATATTCATTAAGCTGGGAGGTAATGTGTCTGATCCTTTGGGATTGGTAGAACCTTTTCTTTTATATGACGAAATAAGATTTTCATTAATCCTCATCAAAACTGACTTGGGTAACTAGGTGGAGGCCTGAGGCTGGGTTACTTTAAGGGGATTGTGTTTTGGGCTTCTGAGTAACCAGTAAGGTATAACAGAAGCTGTTTAGTGCTGGCTTGGTAAATCTAAGTATTGGAATATCCACCAGCTTTGGGGATTGTCTGCCCCATTCTTTGCAGTTCACCCTAATTCAGTGACCTCAGCTCGCTCCCCTGGGATCCTGGTCACAGCAGTAAAAGAATTAAGAAAATGTAATTAAAGTTTAAGAGTTACGCTGGCAGTGGATGTCGCAGTGTGGGGCAGCATTTAGAAAGGATAGACGGATGAAACATACAGAGAGGAGGCATCAGTCTGAAGAGGGATAAGGATGGAAAAAAGTGGATAGTATCAGGGGAGATCATTGGGGAAGGAGTGGGAAATATCAGGCCATGAAGAAGGTGGAGCTGGCATTCTGGAGCCTGGATAAATGTTGTTTTAAAAGGTCACTGTGATGCTATTGCCAAGGCAGAGGAGTGTATAATCTATCACAAGTACGGCAGCAACTTCATTTAAAGTGCCCTAATGGATTTATGTACATTAACAAGAAAACACTGAATTGTGGGGCCCTGGTTTCATCTTGAAGTTCTGGTGACTACATCAACCACTCACACTTTGCTTTCATGAGTTATGACCTCACCAGAACCCGATAATGGTAACAAAGCCTCATAATTCAGAGAGCTGTTTATTCTATATATAGATATGGACAAAACTTGGTTAACCACTGATTACTAGATACTGCAAATCCATGTGCAATCAAAACCATGAAACAAAAAAGAGAAAAATGTCTATTTCAATTAGAAAATGATGATAGAGACTTCTATTACATTTACCACAACTAATTAAACAAATTTCTCTTAAATAAAATCCTCAAACTATGGAAGGGCTAGAATGTATTAAAATCTCCTCTATTTGCATGCAAGTACCTGAATGTAGCATATGTTTCAACTCCACGTGTCTTCAGCTGTAATTCTCATGAGACAATTCCAAGTCTACAAACATCAGTGTGATGTCTGGGAGATATTTCTCTTACAATTTGGTTTTCTGAATGTTTAGTAAAACAGGCTTTCTGCATAAAGTCTTAAGGGGTTGTATGCACTACAATATTTTTTGCCTTTGAATGGCTATTGATTAACAGAAAACCTTGGAGCTTTCTGATTGGATGCCATATGTATTTTTATTAAGGACAATAAATACATGTATCTGACTAATTTCCTTCCTTTTATGCTTACATTGTATTTTGTATCAATAGTCTCTTAAGCAGCTTATTTTTGGACCAGTTATTGTGTTTCCTCGGGCAATCAAATTCTTCAACCTTATGCCTTATGTTATGATCACTCAAGGATTTCCAGAAATACTCTACTCATCATAGCCAATGGTTTAAATCTACTTCTTACGTAAAATAGTTGCTCAAGCACTTTTGTTCCATTTTTCCTAGAAAGACATGAAAAGGAAAAAAACGTGGGTAAAGTTACTCCAGTTGTTGTTTCTGTGATTTGTAAAAATTGTAAGAGAAGGTTTATTTTTCAATAAAGAGACAACATTAATATCCAGTAAGCATTTGCAAACTACTAGAATTTTTTTTTCAAATAGCCATTGAACAACCCCTGCTGGGCTAACTGGAGCTTATTTAATGTATTATGAAATATCTTTAAAGATCCTTATTTTACCTAAGCTTCAAAACTCATGCATAATTTTTCCTTCCTATAAGGGGACAAAAAGCACACTAAATATTATCAGTTGAATTATGCACATTAGTGAGCTTTTTGCAACTAACGTGCAAGTGATTTACATATGTAAGTCTTGTGGCAGAATTTTAAGAGAGATAACCCAAAAGGACCATATACTAATATTCATCTTTCCAAATCAACTCCTGCAGTTTATAGGAGAGTAGGATCAGGCCATAGTATGAAAGCAGTATCATTCTTTTTAATACTTTTATTATTGATTATCCTTTGATTGTATTTGTATTACAGTAATACTAGGAAACCGAATTAAGGATCAGAGCCCTATTCTGCTAGGCGTTACACAGAAAAGCCAAAGACACAGTCCCTACTGGCAGTGAGCTCACAATCTACATGTCAAATGGGCTGCAATAGATGGGTGAAACAGACAAATAGGATGGGGTGGTTGGGAGATTAGATAAAAATAAATAAAGTGAACAGAATTTGGCAAAAAAACAGTAGTCACGGTTCATCATTAGCTTAACCAATGTCAGGTGGGAGTCATTTGTAGGCATCCTGGCACAGACAGGCTTTAAGGAGTTCCTCAAAGGAGGATAAAATAGTGGCTTAATGAAATGTGAGGAGTTTTTACTCATGCTTAGGGAGTCGCATGGGACAACACATGGAGGTGCTTGAGGGAGAAGAGAATGGAGCGGGGTGATCAAAGCAAACATCATTGGCAGAGCAAAGGCATGGTTTTAGGGTTTGCTAAACTAGCAGATCTGATTAATAGAGTTGGGTTAAATGATGACTAGCTGGTAGGAAAAGTCACTGAGCTTGCGTTTAACGTGGTAGAGAAGGGGATGCTAGCAGAGAGATACAAACAGAAGGACGACGTGGTCAGAGCAATGAGCCATGAAGATTATACGGGCAGCAGCATTTAAATAGACTTGAAGGGGACAAAAAGACTAGTGTGAAGGCCAGAAAGGAGGGAAGTAGGCAAAGCATATGTGAGGGCCTGAAAAAAGGCCTTAACAGTCTGGACACACAGAGAAAATGCCAAATCTTTACAATTGTATATAGATAGGAGCAGCAAGACTTGGATACAGATTGAATGGGAAAGTTGAGAGAGGGGGCTAACTCAGAGATGGCACACAGATTACAGGCCTGAGCAACTGGGAGGATGGTGGTATTGTCCATGGTGATGGAGAATTGAGGGGGGGGGGAATCAAACGTTTGGTTTTGGCCATATTGAGCTTAAGGTATTGGATGGTCATTCAGGATGATATGTCAGAAAGACAGTTGAAGATGCAGGATTGAATGAAGGAAGACAGGTCTTTAGTGGAGAGGCAAAGTTATGGGTCATTGGCAGAAAGATAGTATTTGAAGCCATACTTTTGGTTAAGAGCACCCAAAGGCAGAATGTACAGAGAAAAGAGCAGGGAGCCAAGAAATGAGCCTTGTGAGATCCCATTTAGAGAGAGAGAGAGAGAGAGAGAGAGAGAGAGAGAGAATCCTCCCCCATTACTCCCTCCGCCCCCACAAAAGACTGAAGAATCAATCAGAAGAGAAGTAGGAAAGGATGGTGCCAAAACATCCTACAGAGGACAAGATTTTAATAAGTGGAAAGTGGTCTCTAGTATCAAAAGCGGTTAAGAGATCAAGGAGGATGAAGATGGAGCAGAGGCATCAGAATCAGGATAGGAAGAGCTCTTTTAAGACTTTGGTGAGAGCAGTTTTAGTAGAGTAAAGAGGGCTGAAATCAGACCGGAGGAAATCAAGGATACTCTTGGAGGAGAGAAACTCAAGGCAGCAGTTATTCAATGCATTCAGAAGTAAAAGGGGAAAGAAGATGGGATGTTAATTAAAGAGGTAGATGTGATGAAATGTGATTTATGTTAATTGATTCTAAGGCCAGAAAGGACCATTGTGATCATGTAGGCTGGCTAACACAAACCATCAAACTTCTCCCAAAATAATTCAGACACCAGATCTTTTAGAAAAACATCCAATCTTGATTTAAAAATTCTCAGCGGTAGAAAATTCACCAAGACCCTTGGGAAATTGTTCCAATGGTTAATTCCTCTCACTGTTGTGATAAAGTTCCTCCTCTGCCTTGGTGGGTCCTGCGCTTTTTGACGGATTTGTTCGCCTCAGAGGTTCATGAAAGCCCTCAGTTTGGCTGCTTCTGCTAGAGGCTCAAACCTGCTGTTCACTCAGCTAACCTCATCACTGGCCAGCATGGGGGAAACAGAGGACAATCTCTGCAGTCTCTGTTGTCCCACCTAGTGGGTCAGACTCGGGGACAGGCCAGATCCCTTTCCAAATTAGACCTTCCCTTCTGGTGTTGCTCACAGACCAGGTCAGCTCCTCCTGTGTCCGATCAGGAGTTGAGGGGATCGGGGGGGACCCAGGCCCGCCCTCTACACCGGGTTCCAGCCCAGGGACCTGTGGATAGCAGCTGTCTACAATGTCTCCTGTATCAGCTGTGTGACGGCTACAACTCCCTGAGCTACTTCCCCATGGCCTCCGTCCAGCAACTTCTTTATCCTCACTGCAGGATCTTCCTCCTGAAGCCTGATCACGCTTGTACTCCTCAGTCCTCCAGCAGCATGCCTTCTCACTCCCTGCTCCATACACGCCCTCCACTAAACCTTATGGGAGGTGCCCTGATTAGTCTGCCTGCCATAATTGATTCTAGTATGTTCTTAATTGGCTCCAGGTGTCTTAATTAGCTTGCCTGTCTTAATTGGTTCTAGCAGGTTCCTGATTGCTCTAGCGCAGCCCAGTAGCCTACCCAGGGGGGGAGCAGGGGGAGCAGGCGCTCCCCCTTGAGCAGAAGCGGCGGAAGCAGCGCCTTTTTTTAGCAGCACTAAAAAAAGGCGCCACTTCTTTTTAAGCGCCACTTCTTACACTCACCCAGCGGCGCTCCGGGTCTTCGGCGGTATTTCGGCGGCGGGTACCACAGAAGACCCGGAGCGAGCTGCCGAAGTGCCACCGAAGACCCGGAGCGCCGCCAGGTGAGTACAGGGGGAGGCGCCTTTTTATAGCGCCGCTCCCCCTGCGCTCCGGACCTGGCTGCGCTACCGGCGCAGCCCCTGCTCTGGTCACTCAGGGAACAGAAAACTATTCATCCAGTGGCCGTATATTTGCCTTCGACCAGACTCCTGTACCCCACTGGTTTGGATCTATCAAACTGTTAAATATTTACACCTTATTTCCAGCTTCCATTTTCCGCCATTGGATCATGTTATACCTTTCTCTGATAGACTGAAGAACCCATTATTAAATATGTATAAATTATTAAATATTTGTTCCCCACATTTACAGACAGTATTCAAGTCACCTCTTAACCTTCTCTTTGTTAAGATAAACAGATTGAGCACTTTGAGTCTATTACTATAAGGTATGTGTTTTAATCCTTTAATCATTCTTGAGGTTCTTGTCGGAAACCTCTCCAATTTATCAATATCCTTCTTGAATTGTGGGCAACAAAACTGGACACAGCATTCTAGGAGCAGTTGCACCAGTAAAATAACCTCTCTACTCCTACTTGAGATTCCTGTTTACACATCCCCAGGATTGCATTAGCTCTTTTGGCCAGTGTCAGATTGGAAGTTTCAGTTGCTTATTTACCACGATGCTCAAATCTTTTTTGGAGTCACTACTTCCCAGGATAGAGTCCCCCAATTGTAAGAATGATTTATATTCTTTGTTCCTAGATGTATACATTTAGCCATATTAAAATGCATATTGTTTGCTTATGCCCAGTTTACCGAGCAATTCAGATTACTTTGAATCCATGACCAGTCGTCTTCATTATTTACCACTTCCCAATTTTTGCGTCATCTGCAAACTTCATCAGTGATCATTTTATGTTTCTTCCAGGTCATTTATAAAAATGTTAAATAGCTTTGGGCCAAGAACCAATCCCTGTGGGATGCCATTGGAAGCACAGCTGCTCCATGACAATTTCCCAATTTACAGTTACATTTTGAGACCTATTGTATAGTCAGTTTTATATCCATTTAATGAGTGCCATGTTAATGTTTTATCCTTCTAGGTTTTTAAATTAAAACAGTTTTGTGGCACCAAGTCAAACGCCTTACAGAAGTCTAAGTATATTACATCAACACTATTAGCTTTATCAACCAAACTTGTAATTTCATTTAAAAAAAGAGAGATCCAGTTAGTTTTACAGGGTCTATTTTCCATAAACCTATTCTGTTTTATATTAATTACATTACCCTCCTGTAATTCTTTAGTAATCAAGTCCCATATCAGCCACTCCATTATCTTGCTTGGGATTGGTGTCAGCCTAACAGGCCCATAAATACTTGGGTTGTCCCATTTACACTTTTCAAAAATTGTCACAACATTTGCTTTCTTCCAAGTTTCTGGAGCTTCCCCAGTGCTCCAAGACTTATTTAAAATCAACATTAATGGTCCAGCAAGCTCCTCAGTTAGCTCTTACACAACTCTTGGAAACAAGTTATCTGGACCCGCTGATTTAAAACATCTAACTTTAGTAACATCCTCCAGAGATAGCAGTGGAATGGAAAGAGTATGGTCATCACCATATGAGACTATATCATCTGTTTCCCCCCAACAAATACAGAACATAAATATTTATTGAACACTTCTGCCTTTTCTACATTATTATTGACAATTTTGTCACTTTCATCTAGTAATGGACCAATAACATTGCGAGGATTCTTTTTTTACCTAATATACCTTAAAAAGTCTTCTTATTGTCCTTAACTCTGCCAGCCACAGATTTTTTTTCTTGTGCCCCTTTGCTTCCCTTATCAAATCAATTTTCTACTATTCCTAATTTTGATTTATATCCATTACTATTAAGTTCGTTCTCTCTCTCTCTCTCATATATATATATATATATATATATATATATATATATATATATATATATAGACACACTTTTTTATAGATGCCTTTACTTACACTCTGAACCAGGTCATTTTTTAACCAACACAGTTTACTTCCTCAGTTGTGAGATTAGGACTTTTGAGGTACTTAGTAAGGTGTTCTTAAATGATTCCCAATTATCATTCACATTTTTCTGATTAAATTCTTCCTCCCAGCTGATCTGGCTCATAGTTGTTTTCAGCTCTGTAAAATTGGCCCTATTAAAGCATCAAGTATAAATATTATTGGTCTGGACTTTATTCTGCTTACATATTATAAATGCAAGTCAAGTCATGATCACTTGCACTTAAGTTACCGATAAAGGGTCCTGTGGCACCTTATAGACTAACAGAGGTATTGAAGCATAAGCTTTTGTGGGTGAATACCCACTTCGTCGGATGCAAAGCTCTAATACCTCTGTTAGTCTATAAGGTGCCACAGGACCCTTTGTTGCTTCTACAGATCCAGACTAACACGGCTACTCCTCTGATACTTAAGTTACCGTTAACTTTTAGTTCTGCGATCAGTTTCTCTAACTGTTAAGACAAGGTCTAATAAAGAATTGCCCTGTGTGAGTGTAGGCGTTTCAGGCCCTCTCTGGGGCGGCTGGGGACCAGACCGCCTTGCTGTATAGTCCGGTGTTGGGGAATTAGCACAGTTCTGTGCGGCAGAGTCATCCGTTCAGGCCCTCCTGGAGAGGGCCGGGCAAACAGACAGTTACTAGTAAGCCCAGGCCCTTGGACAGGGTGGGGCACAAACAGTCCAGGCTCAGACCCTCAAGCAGGGGCTGAGCAAACAGTAGGCCACTAGGTCCTGGCCCTTGGTCAGGGCGGGGTAATAAACAGTTCAGGGCTCAGGCCCTTGGGCAGGGGCTGAGCAAACAATGAGTCAATAAGCCCTAGCCCTTGATCATAGAATCATAGAATCTCAGGGTTGGAAGGGACCTCAGGCGGTCATCTAGTCCAACCCCTTGCTCAAAGCAGGACCAAACCCAACTAAGTCATCCCAGCCAGGGCTTTGTCAAGCCTGACCTTAAAAACCTCTAAGGAAGGAGATTCCACCACCTCCCTAGGTAACCCATTCCAGTTCTTCACCACCCTACTAGTGAAAAAGTTTTTCCTAATGTCCAACCTAAACCTCCCCCTCTGCAACTTGAGACCATTACTCCTTGTTCTGTCATCTTCTACCACTGAGAACAGTCTAGATCCATCCTCTTTGGAACCCCCTTTCAGGTAGTTGAAAGCAGCTATCAAATCCCCCCTCATTCCTCTCTTCTGCAGGCTAAACAATCCCAGTTCCCTCAGCCTCTCCTCGTAAGTCATGTGCTCCAGCCCCCTAATCATTTTTGTTGCCCTCCGCTGGACTCTTTCCAATTTATCCACATCCTTCTTGTAGTGTGGGGCCCAAAACTGGACACAGTACTCCAAATGAGGCCTCACCAGTGCCGAATAGAGGGGAATGATCACGTCCCTTGATCTGCTGGAAATGCCCCTACTTATACAACCCAAAATGCCATTAGCCTTCTTGGCAACAAGGGCACACTGTTGACTCATATTCAGCTTTTCGTCCACCGTAACCCCTAGGTCCTTTTCTGCAGAACTGCTGTCCAGCCATTCGGTCCCCAGTCTGTAGCAGTGCATGGGATTCTTCCGTCCTAAGTGCAGGACTCTGCACTTGTCCTTGTTGAACCTCATCAGATTTCTTTTGGCCCAATCCTCTAATTTGTCTAGGTCCCTCTGTATCCTATCCCTACCCTCCAGCGTATCAACCACTCCTCCCAGTTTAGTGTCATCTGCAAACTTGCTAAAGGTGCAGTCCACACCATCCTCCAGATCGTTAATGAAGATATTGAACAAAACCGGCCCCAGCACCGACCCTTGGGGCACTCCACTTGATACCGGCTGCCAACTAGACATGGAACCATTGATCACTACCCGTTGAGCCCGACCATCTAGCCAGTTTTCTATCCACCTTACCGTCCATTCATCCAGCCCATACTTCTTTAACTTGCTGGCAAGAATACTGTGGGAGACTATATCAAAAGCTTTGCTAAAGTCAAGAAATAGCACATCCACTGCTTTCCCCTCATCCACAGAGCCGGTTATCTCATCATAGAAGGCAATTAGGTTAGTCAGGCATGACTTGCCCTTGGTGAATCCATGCTAACTGTTCCTGATCACTTTCCCCTCCTTTAAATGGTTCAGAATTGATTCCTTGAGGACCTGTTCCATGATTTTTCCAGGGCGGGGCAATACCCAGTCAGGGCTCAGGCCCTCAGGCAGGGGCTGAGCACACAGTGAGTCAATAAGCCCAGGCCCTTGGTCAGGGCGGGGCAATAAATAGTTCAGGGCTCAGGCCCTCAAGCAGGGGCTGAGCAGACAGCAAGGTAATAAGCCCAGGCCCTTGGTCAGAGCAGGGCAATAAGTAGTTCAGTGTTCAGGCCCTCAAGCAGGGGCTGAGCAATCAATAAGTCAGTAAGCCCTGGCCCTTGGTCAGGGCAGGGCAATAAGCTGTTCAAGGCTCAGGCCCTTAAGCAGGGGTTGAGCAATCAATATAGGTGGTGGCAAGCCCAGGTCCTGGCTCTGGAGAACCTGGGAGAGGGGGAGACTGCCACCCACACGTTGGGTGGCAGGGGGGACGCAGGCCCACCCACTCCACTGCGTCCCAGCCCGGGGCCCTAGCAGCGGCAGAAAACCCGCTGCTGAGTCAGTGGGGATCCTGGCCGCAACACACTGACCTTGGCTCTGGCAGTGCTGCAGCCAGACTAGAGTCGGCTGCCCCCGGGCTACTTCCAGCTTCCCCCTCTCCGGGTACCTGGACCAGGGGGGCGTCCTCCAAGAGGTCGCAGACCATCGGCACCTCAGGGTCGCTGGCGGGCGGTAGGCCCGGCGGCTCCTCGGGGTAGCAGGCCGGCGGCAGGCCCGGCGGCAACTCGGGGTAGCAGGCCGGCGGCTCCTCGGGGTAGCAGGCCGGCGGCTCCTCGGGGTAGCAGGCCGGCGGCTCCTCGGGGTAGCAGGCCGGCGGCAGGCTTGGCTGGCCCGGCCAGTCCTCTGGTCGGCTGCTGGTCGCCGGGGTCTCCCAGCGGGGACCTGCACCACAGGCGTCCGGCCTCTCTGGTGGCTGGGGCTCAACTGCAGTCTGAAGGCCGGCTTTTATACTTCCTGTGCCGTCCCTTGACCCTTGAGGGACTCCGCCCACTTGGGCATCCGGGGAAGCTCCTCTCTCTCTGGGGCGGCTGGGGACCAGACCGCCTCGCTACAGTGAGCTACAACAATTTGAGTAAAGAAATTGTGATCTATGATGTTTCAACATTCCAAAGATGTTTTAATACTAGCAACATGAAACCTCCAGCATGTGTCACTCAAACTGAAGTCCCCCATGAGCACACAGCTTTTTTCTCCTACACATTACATATAGGTGCATAAGGAGATGGCCATCCTGTTCCCTGGTGTGATTTGGTGGTTGGTAGTACACGCCAATACCCCATCTTATGCTTTATCTATGTTAAGATGGAAGACACTAAGGACTTATCTAGATGAACAGTTAGTGCATGGCAAGCTGGGGAAGAAATCTACAATGCACTAGCATGCTGCCCACAAGTGTTCATATGAACCCTGCTCCTGCGTACTGAACGCTCCTGACTGCACTTTGTTCTCCACTGTTTTGAAATGGGAGCAGGTCAATGCGCACTAAAGAACTTTGTGTGTGTGGCTGATTTACACCTCGGCTTGGTGTGCCCTAAGGGAAAAGGAGCCTGAGGAGAGAGACCACTTGAGAAGAAGGATGAGACTGGGGAGAAGGGAAGTAAGGAGGCAGAATGGAATGAGGTCACTGGGGCAGGGTTGGAGGTGAGGAAGAATATACAAAAATAAAGGAGGAGAATGTGGGGGCGGGGGTGATGGAATGGTGGGGGCAGAGTAGGTTACACTGGATCTTGTTGACCTGAAAACATCAGCTAGATCCTGTCCTGAGAGGAAAGTGGAGCAGGAGGCGGAGGAACTATTTGAGGAACTATTCAAATGAATATTCCAGCTCAGGCACACATGCCCAGTTCTCTGAACTCTGCTTGGTTCAAATGGAGATATTCTTCTAGATCTGGGTCTATGTAGTGATAGTGTGTGTGTTCCAAATTAGCTTCACTCCTTCAGTTCTCTGAACTCTGTTATGCTCTGTATAGGAACATTGTTTAATTCTAAGGAAGCAAGGCATAACATGATAATTTTGCAAAGCCCGGAACTGTGATTCCTTTGATAGCTGCATTAGGTCAACATGCTTTATGCTTTTCATTTTGGAGGGAAAAAAATCAATAATTAATAACAGCAACAACCAAAAAAGTAAATAAAAAGATCAATGGCAAAAAGAACTAGTAAAAAATGACAGAAAAATGTATTCATCACATATATTTTGAGAAACTTCACCATCAACTTTCAAAATATCTTAATACATAGCATTTGGCCAGTTACAGAGCTTCTTTGAATATTTTTTGGTGGCATCTATGAACAAACTATTTGAAGAAAAACAGTGACCTTTGAGTAACATTCACTGAATATTGTTTCTTCAACTGTCATGGCAAGTTTCTTCTGTTTGATAATTTAGTGATCTGAAAATATAATGAAATAATTTCTGCTGAGGTCAGTAATCTAACTATTCTGCTGAAACATACTGTGAAGAAGGTCAAAAAGCATTTCTGAAAAGATAAAACAGCATCCTTTTGGATAGTTTGAGTGTTTTCATAAAAATGCCTTTGAAAGCATAAGGAAACAGGTACACAAAACCTGCAAATAGACATTTTGAAAGTATTTCCTACTATTTCAGTATGTCAATAAAGACGGTTGCATAAATTCTCCACAAACATAATATTGTTGCCATTCAGCCAAATAGAACACTTCAGGTCACACTCAAAGAGGTGCGAGATAATTCTGTCCACAAATTACATAAACAAACAAACAGGTCATATGCAAGAGGAAAACACGGATAGTTTGCAAAATGAATGCTTTGGAGCAGCTCTCTTTTCGGTACAATGTACTTGCAGAGTGAGGACTTTACTCCTTTAATCTTTCTTTAGAGCCGTGTTACTACTGGAGAAGAAATCAGTACTACTATGAATATATTGCAATTTTAGAAGAGAATGCACTGCATGCTATGCAGATTGCTGGCTCACAATCTACTGGAATCTTCCCCGACCCTCCACACACTCAACACAACCCATAGTAAATTGAAATGTTCTATACTATGCTGTATAACATACAGCACATTCTATAGATTGTGACCTATTCCCTTGCATTCTGTTAATTGTTGTCAGTTTTCACACATATCTACAGAATATGTGCAGTTCAGATGATGTGCCAATGATTAGAGTTTCCAAAACTGTGCAAACACAAGAAGTGGGCACACATTATATACAGGCATATGCAAGTTGCAGCCACTACACTTTTCCTAGCAATGGGTATGCACAGAATGGAAACACTCCTCTGGTTATGACTGGATGGAGATCTATTCAGCAAATTGAAGAGCATAACTACAGCCATATTGTATCAGACCAAAGGTTCATCTATCCCAGTATCCTGTCTTCCGACAGTGGCCAATGCCAGGTGCTTCAGAGGGAATGAACAGAACAGGTAATCAACAAGTGATCCCAAGTGACGTCCATTCCCAGCTTCTGGCAAACAGAGGCTAGGGACACCATCCTTGTCCATTCTGGCTAATAGCCATTGATGGACCTATCCTCCATGAATTTTTCTAGTTCTTTTTTGAACCCTGTTATAGTCTTGGCCTTCACAACATCCTCTGGCAAGGAGTTCCACAGGCTGACTGTGCATTGTGTGAAGGAAAACTTCCTTTTCTTTGTTTTAAACAAACAAAGAGCTAAATTTTCAAAAGTAGCCATTGATTTTGGGTGCCTATCTTGGGGTACATTGGGACTGATTTTCAGAGGTACACTGCCCCCTCGCTAGAACGCAGAGTTTGGGAGCCCTGCGCGGCACCGAGTTAACGCGGGGACTGCGTTATAGCAGGGGGACCACGTTACCATGGATTCCAAAGTAAATAACTTCTTTTGAGATCCATGGTCGCCCCCCGCAGTAATTCTGAATTCGCGCTATGTTTGCGTGCATTCTAGCGGGGGTCTCCTGTACTTAACAACTGCAGCTTCCATTGATTCCAACTGAATGTTCAGCAGTGATGAGAGATCAGGCTCATGGTGCTTCAAGCTGGGCACCCAAAAGTTCAGGTGCCCAAAATCACTGGCTGCTTTTGAAAATGTGTCCTTCACAGTAGCGTAGCCAGGGGGGAGCAGGGGGAGCAGCTTCTCCCCCTGTGAGCAGAAGCGGCGCCTTAAAAAGGAAGCCGCTTCTTTTTAAGCACCGCTTCTTGCACTCACCCGGCGGCGCTCCGGGTCTTCGGCGGCATTTCAGTGGCGGGTACCACCGAAGACCCAGAGCAAGTGAGGACCCACTGCCGAAGTGCCGCCGAAGACCCGGAGCACCGCCGGAGGCGCCACCGGGTGAGTACAGGGGGAGCCTGGGGAGGCGCCTTTTTATAGCGCCGCTCCCCCTGTGCTCCAGACCTGCCTACGCTACTGGTCCTTCAGTGTCTGATCTTGCTGCTCTGCTTTTCCCCCTCACGCTGCTGTTTTGTCAATGGCTCAAATGGACACCAGGCCCAATTCTGATCACACTGGTTTTATACTGGTGTAACATCAGGCCTGCCGTGGCAGAGGAGAGGAACTAGAAATCCAAAATATCTAAAAAAAATTAAAATACCAGAGAAGATTTCTGTTCTGACTTCACAAACTTAAGAACTTTAATTGTCCAGTTCCCTCAGAACCCTGTAGACTGCATGTTGCAGATTTTAGTAGAGGCAGAACTTCTGGGTCACATGGTTCAAGACCTCAGGAAGTACTGCTCTGGATTGCTTGGCAGATAATGCAGCATACTGCTAAAAGAGAAAGTCAGAGTTTTCAACTACATTCAGATTTGACACAGTGTGGCAGGTTGCGTAGCTCATGTTGTATTTCTCCTCCAGCTTCACAAAACTGTGCATTCTATAGATTGCCGCTTGCTTTGTGCATCATGAGGGGAACAATTTGCTCAAAAACATAAGTTTTCAGAAGATACGGCTTCCAAAATAAGTGTCAGTTTGTTGTATACTAGTTAGTTTTAGATTAGTATAGTTATTCTCTTATTTGGGTTTGAGTGGTTTCCATTTTTCTCATTTCCTACAGTAGTTTAGGTAATTCCATAGAAGTTAGAAGAACTTGGCAGTTATCAAAAATGGAGTGATAATTTTAAAGTGTTTTCCCTCTTCACATTTTTATATCATATTAAATTTTAATCCAACATTATTTCTTTACTGACTTGATACAGTTTGAATTTCACTGTACTTGACATTTCTGATGAATTAATACCCAGTATGCAGGTTAGCTAATTGTATTTCAGTTACATTCTTCTCTTATAATAACCATAAGAATAATGAGATCTCAATTTGTTGAACATTCCTAACCCTTTAATCTTGAAAAGGGAGTCGTACACAATGGAACATCTTACTGTATGTAACAATGGAGCATTCAATTATGAATATACCTAGGGGAGAGGTCAGGGTTGCAGACTTTATTAACAGTAAACCATTCAAATGTTTTGAATTTTGCAAAAAAAAAAACCCACCTGTTTTGCAGATAAGTGATATGATTCTTGCAGGTAGCTTTCTAACTGAGACACAGATTCTCACATTCAAACTTTGGCCATGAGAAACCGACTCCGCTTCCCAGCCCTCTAACTGTCAGCCTGAACACTCACAAGACACCCTATAATTCAACTATAAATATGCTCAGGGAGCCATATAATTCAATAACACAGTGACTCGGCCACAGGCTGGCAATAAAACAGGCAATAAATCATTCAAGAAAGTCCAAACATACCCCACAAATCTCTATAACAGCGTTACTGTAAATAAAAATAAGAACAGAAAAAAGAAGGATGCAGAACTTTAAATTTATAAAAGAGAAGAATTGAGGCCGCATTGCGGGCACAAGGGTGCAAGCACCCCCGATGACTATTTTATCTATATTGGATTAAAAAATTAAAGCTACATATGTGAATATCGGTTTATTGCATCCCAGTTTAGGATCGTCAGCTTCTTCAGTAAACTCCTCCAAGCTTAGTTTTATGTTCATTGAAAGGTGACTCTAGACATGCAGCAATTTAGATGCTTGCAGAATGACCAGTCTGCACCTTTAAGCAGGGGGGTATTTGGCTGGTTGGCCAAATGAAGGGAACTGTGTTTTATGGCGGGGGGGGGGGGGAGAGAGATGAAAACTGCTGCAAAAGGGTCAGCATGGCCACTGACTCATCCCCTGGGAATGAGGGGCAGCCCTGTGCTTTAACCCTCCCTTTGGCAGGGAGCAGGTTGAGGCGGCATTTGTTCTACAAAACATTTTGAAAGCATGCCTGAACGTACAGATGCAGAAAAAGAACTGCTATGGTTAAATGGTACGGCAGGGAGACCGGCCCTACACCATTATTATAGCCCACCTTAACCTCCTACGGGGTGGGGCGGGAGGAGGGATGAATGGTGAGATCCTTGCAATAGATTTTCTGGAGATATCTGGATGGAAAAAGAAGGGAAGCTGGTGGAAGCCCCTGTGTAAAAACAGAATAAACAGGGGGTTACCTACACTGTACACTTATCTGCTGGGTAGTCCCAGACATCTAATAATAAAGTTGCGGGCAGATTAAACCCATGTCAACTGTCCCAGTCCTTCTTTTCGTATAGACAGACAAAGCATTTTCACCAAACAAAAGGGAAGGTAATCCTTCCTGTGATGGGTTGGATCACAGAAACTCCCTTAGCAACTGCCAACTGATGTGCTGAGACGACCTCTAAGCCTGTTTTCCCTGGCAGCTTGGGACTTCAGAACCCTGCCTTGTTGTACCAGACATGCTAGCCTGCTACAAACACAGACCCAGGTCTGAACCACATCCCCCAGAAGCTGCAGGCTTAACTGAAAACAGTTTAAGAAGTGTTCCTGTCTCCAACACTCAGGTACCCAGCTCCCAATGGGGTCCAAACCCCAAATAAATCCGTTTGACCCTGTATAAAGTTTATACAGGGTAAACTCAAAAATTGTTCGGCATTTATAACACTGATAGAGAGATATGCACAGCTGTGTGCCCCCCCCCCCAGGTATTAATACATACTCTGGGTTAATTAATAAGTAAAAAGTGATTTTATTAAATACAAAATGTAGGATTTAAGTGGTTCAAGTAATAACAGACAGAAAGTGAATTACCAAGCAAAATAAAATAAAGCACGCAAGTCTAAGCCTAATACAGTAAGAAAGTGATTACAGATGAAATCTCACCCTCAGAGATGTTCCAGTAAGCTTCTTTTACAGACTAGCCTCCTTCTGTCTGGGTCCAGCAATCACTCACACTCTGTGGTTAGTGCCCTTTGTTCCAGTTTCTTTCAGGTATCCTTTGGGGGTGGAGAGGCTACCTCTTGAGCCAGCTGAAGACAAAACGGAGGGGTTTCCCAGGACTTTATATAGATTCTCTCTTGTGGGTGGAAACCCCTTCCTCCCCCTGTATAGAATCCCAGCTACAAGATGGAGTCTTGGAGTCACATGGGCAAGTCACATGTCCATGCATGACTTAGTTCTCTACAGGGATGTTCCCAGGAAAGCTCAGATGTGGATTGGCGTCTATCAAGGTCCATTGTTCTCCAAGTACTTCCATTTACTGGAATAACCCCTTCACACTATGTCGATCAAATCTGCCTTGGGTGCTTTCTACAGCAAACACTTTAAATACAAGCATAAAGCCAATGCTCATAACTTCAGATATAAAAATGATACATGCATATGAATAGGATGAATACATGCAGTAGAACATAACCTTTGCAAAGATATGTTACATGGCATATCTAGCATAAAACATATTCCAGTTATGTCATAGTTACGCTCATAAGCATATTTCTATAAAGCATTATGGGGTGCAACGCCACACTTCCCATTTCACAAATCCATTGTCGAAGATTGCCAGACCACCCAGAACACCCAGGAACTCATGTTCCCCAGTGCCTTGCTGTGTATGAATACAGGTTTGTATCTTCAGTCACATCAGCGATATCTAAAATTTCTCATCAGCCCTCATCTCCGGCACCACAGTGAAAAAAACTGGCTTTCCTTTTATGAAACTTAAGAGGGAACATTCAGGTTTCTACCGTACTTCAATGTCAATTATGATTTTTTGGTAATGGTTTTTGAAACAGTGCTTGCAAGCGGACAGTTATTTTTGGATAGTCACATGCTCAGTTTATTTTCCCAGACTTTCAAATATCTGGATGTGAGAGATCTACCTATGCCCTCCATCCTGGCCTCACAGATTCCGCAAATGATATTATAAGAAGCTCACACAAGGCTCCTCCTGAGGAAATGCTCTCACCAACTTATCAAGAGCTTGATTAATTTAACTTTGATTTATAAACATTAAAAAAAAAAACATTAATGATACCAATAAAGGAAGACTTTAAAAATAATATTAAAAAAAGAAACATTCTATTCTTCTAAAAGGTACATAAAGTCCATTGAAACACCAAGGAGTCTGGTGACACCTTAAAGACTAACAGATTTATTTGGGCATAAGCTTTCATGGGTAAAAAACCCACTTCTTCAGATGCATGAAGACATGGGTTTTTGAAGAAGTGGGTTTTCTACCCATGCAAGCTTATGCCCAAATAAATCTGTTAGTCTTTAAGGTGCCACCAGACTCCTCTTTGTTTTTGGGGATACAGACTAACACAGCTACCCCTCTGATAAAGTCCATTGAGGTTAAAGGCATATCCCCATTTTCCCATAAAGGAGTCAGACTGATTTTTATCAAACATTAGCAAACATGCTGTTCATTAAGAATCTCGGTCACGCCTTAACTAAGGAATTTAGTACATGTTTTATAAAACATGAAATGTTTGTCCTGAAGCAGAGCTAGGCATTTCCTTACCTTTCCAGGTGGTAATAGCCACTGAACAGAAGGCTAGGGCAGAGTGATCTAGTCAGGAGGGAGGAAAGGATATAGAAGAATTTATTTTTAAAATAAAATTTAATTATAACTTATCTGGGCTGGTTGATTTACTAATGGTGCAAACTCTGTAATAACTTCCGCACAAGTAATTACTGGGCCAGAGTCTCATTGATCCCATTCCCTTCAGATCTCATTTAGTTGAATAGCGTGACCCTGATTTACATCAGTTGAGACTCTGGCTCACTATCGCTACTCCTCCTCAAACAATCAAGACCAGATTAACTACTGAACACAAGAGATGATCATGCAGTTCCTCCTCTTAATGCTTCAGGGGTAACAATGGGCCCTGTTTTGCCATCAATTTTTAACTGGAGTTTCCCATTGAATTAAAGAAAGAGTTCTGCTTAAAATCAGAACTCCCTCATGCCACCAGCTAAAGTTCTAAGCCATTAAGAAACTCCCCTACAAATGACTTAGCAAGCCTATTCTGATATATCATTTAACTCCCCTTCCTGATCTCCAGGATCATTTAAAAATGACATATAATTTGAGCTGTTGAAAGGCACTTGGAAAAAATGAGGATACATTTGTCCATTAGGCATAAATATTAGCGTATGTAAATTGACTTTTGTCATAAATGAAGGGAAGGGGGAGAGGGTCTGATGCAGTGCTATAAAATCCTCTTACCAGTAAAGGGTTAAGAAATACAGGTAGCCAGACTGACACCTGACCTGGCTGGCATCTGACCAATAAGGGGACAAGATACTTTCAAATCTGGGAGGGGGGAAGGCTGTGTGTGTGTGGCTTTGTCTGAGTCAGAGTGATCTTGGAAGACAGAAGGAACCTACAGAAAATCAAACCTCCCTTTTCTGAAGTAAGTTTAGATAGCATAGCAAATAGATTTCTGTTTAATTTTGCTTGGTGTATTCCCTGTGTTAGAAGGGGCAGGAAGGGGGGTTATTCATGGTTTTCGGTAACTTTAAGGTTTTGTCCAGAGGGGGAAATCTCTCTGAGTTTGGAAATTAAGTGCCCTGTAAAATAGTTACCATCCTGATTTTACAGAGATGATTGTAACCTTCTTTATTTTTAATAAAATCCTTCTTTTAAGAAGCTGACTGTTTTCTATGGTGTTAAAACCCAAGGGGTGGGTTTTTAGATCACTGTGTAACCAATTGGTTGGGAGATTGTTCTCAAGCTTCCCAGGAAAGGGGGTGTACGGCTTGAGGGGGTATTTTGGGGGGGAGGGAAGTTCAAGTGATTCCTTTCCTGGATTCCTGTTAGATACTTGATGGTGGCAGCGAAAGAAGCATTTCTCAGGGTGCAGGGAATTTTGTACCTTGGGGGTTTTAACCTAAGCTGGTAAAAATAAGCTTAGGGACTCTTAATGCGGGTCCCCATGTCTTTACCCTAGAGTTTAGAGTGGGGAGGGAACCTTGACAACTTTCCTTCCAAATCAGCCTGTAGGACCAGAAAAGCATCTCTTTGAAAACCAGGCCACTTTTATTGTATTTAATTTACTTTTGAATTTAAATTCCTTAATTTAGGCACCACATTTGAGAATTTTGACTAATGTTTTCAATTGGGTAGCAATACAAAGATGTCTTTGTTACCATATCTCTAACTTTCATTTGATAATATATTTAGAAAATTAAAAAAATCAAAAACACTTTTACTCTCAAAATAACTAGCAATATTGGACTGATAGCAGTTTTCTTCCTTTTTTCAAATACAATTCAAGTTTTAATAGGGTGACAAGGTGCCTTTATATTAAGAAGAAAACTAAACAATATACATCTACATCAAAGGACAATCATATTGGCAATCTACTAATTGCAAACTCATTTTGTCCTTTAATAAAAGCTCTAGAGATATAACCTGTCTGCTGACAGTCTTTAGACCCAACCAGTATTCTCCTGGTAGCTTGAACATTTTCATTGATTCTTAAACTGACACAAGACTTGCAACATCCACTACCAATGATTCATCTAAAAAATAAATAGCTATTTATTCCTACTTGGAAACCTACATTTGCATTCAAACTGTAACCTTGGGCACACTAACAATGTTAAGAATCTATTTAGCCTTGATGTGTGTGAAAATGATGTTTTGTATAATTTCTGTAGGCTTATCATGGTATTTAAGCCATTCAAGAGGAAAATTTGCATTAAATTCCATATCCTCCTGGCTACTAAATACAATATGTTTTTCACTTTTTAATCCTAGCAATTCTGACTGCCATCACGGAACAAATTCACCCTCAGTGTTCATTCATCTAGTTTTATTTCTGAACGAGACAGCAAATCAATATTGTAGACAAAACCAAAGCTTCAGAGGATTTTTCTTCTAAGTCTGTCTATTGCATCCCTCCTAATGTTGACCTGGGAATTTATGAAAGAGCAGCAGAGAAAATAAACAAAGTTCTCCCTCACTATAATGTTGGAGCGCCTAATTTTGGATTTAACCTTACAAACATCCCTGTGGTCAGGGCCGGCGTGCCCACTAGGAGACCCTAGGCAGTCGCCTGGGGTGCGAGGATTTGGGGGGCGGCGGGCGGCTGCCTCCCGCCTCCCAGCTCCACGGCTGAGCCGGGAGGGCGGCTGGCCGCGGCTGCCTCCCGGCTCCACGGCTGATCCAGGAGCTGGGAGGGGCAGCTCTCCTGCCTCCATGGCTGAGCCAGGAGCTGGGGGACGCTGCGGGCGGGGGGGAGGCTGGCCGCGGCTGCCTCCCACCTCCCAGCTCCACGGCTGAGCCGGGAGGCGGCTGGCCGCAGCTGCCTCCCGGTTCCGCGGCTGAGCCAAGAGCTGGGGGGCCGGCTGGCTGCAGCTGCCTCCCGCCTCCATGGCTGAGCCGGGAGCTGGGGGGTGCTGCGGGCGTGGGGGAGGCTGGCTGCGGCTGCCTCCCGCCTCCGTGGCTGAGCCGGGAGCTGGGAGGGGCAGCTCTCCTGCCTCCACGGCTGAGCCGGGAGCTGCGGGGCGCTGCGGGCAGGGGGGGAGGTTGCCGCGGCCTGTGGACAGGGGGCCGAGCTGTCACAGCCCGCGGGGGGGTAGGGAGATGGGGGGGGGGGCTGGCTGCTGCGGGGGGTGGGGGGGAGGCGGCATTAGCTGCGGGCGGAGCAGGGCTGGTGCAAGGAAGTTTTGCCTAGGGCACAAAACATCCTTGCACCGGCCCTGCCTGTGGTCTTATTATTCCCCTTTTATAGTTGAGGAACTGAGGCACAGAAAGATGAGGTGATTAGCCCAAGGTCATTTAGGATGTCTGTGACCTGATGTCATTGGTAACTCCTTGGTGCAATATTAACAGTGTCCTGCATAATGTTTCCATTAGAGCTCAAATTGCCATGTTCTGCATTTTATAATGACCTTACTGATCATAAAGAGGTGGCAGTTTTATATTCAAGTGATTATATATCAGCAACAAAAATAGGGAACCTCCAGTGCATAATAGCATTAGTAGCTAATAATGCAGTCAAAAATGGTATGTATACAGTGAGGAAGGTGGGAGAAGGGGAGAAACTATTTGATTCTACTCGTGGAGAATCTTTATTTTAAAGGAGAAAAATCCCTTGAACATTTATTTACATAACAATTGCCCTGGCTTTAGGGAGTTCATTTCAAACTTGATTATGGGGAAGTAAAAGAAATTGCTTGTTAAAGTTGCTAGTGGAGCTGTGCAAAAGAATCCCCATCAATACTGAAATTCAGGCAAAAAGCTTAGCCTGGGGTTTCAGTTTCAATGAAAAAGTGAAATCTCTCTGTGGTTTTGAAGAACATAAAGAGTTCTGCACCTGATTCAGGCTCACCTGAGGACACCTTTCCATCATAGTTTCCTTACTTCAGCAAGCCCTTTGCATTTTAAAAAACCTCACTTTATGGCCTTTCCATAGGACTAGGGACCTTTAACTCTCCTACTCAGTTCCAGAAGTTTACATTAACCAGCTGGTCCATTCCCTCTGCAGTCTTCAAAGGAGGGTATTTTGGGGGACGAGGGGAATTTTATTTATTAATATTTCTGGTCATTTACAATAAAACATTACATTTACTGTGAGATGACACAAATACATATCTTATTATATTTAAGAGCAGATTGTAAAGTAAGTGTGACTTGTTATGTCATCCTTTCACCTATTCTCACATGAATTCAACCCAATCATAACTTGATATACATATATTTAACCATTTATATTAACATTATAAAACCTTTATTGGGAAGCTGGCTGTTTTCCTTAGGGAGGAGGGAAAATCTCAGAGGTTAGGAAATACAGAAAAATAGAGGGGAGGGGCATATAATTCAATGGTTGCCCTTTGCGTATGCCCTTCTTGACTGTTATTGTTCCTATAAAAATAAGATTATGTCCATATCAAATCACTTCAATGAGTTTAGTATTCCCATTGAATTGTTTTCCTGTGCAAGGTGTATATTGCTTTTATCCTTTTTTTTTTTTTTTTTTTTTGGTGAGTTTGTCTGGCACTGTTCTCACAATATATTAAGTCATCCATTATTATTCTACTAATAGTTTGTTACAGTGATTTACTACTGGGAGAAGTTGTCTCTGTCACAGATTTAGGATGGCCTTTTTTTTTTAAACACTACAAGGAGATAAAATAAGAGAAGCTTCCTTATTCCCATCTTAAATCTTTTAAACAGACCACTCCCATAAATACATGCATTTAAGCCCTGTTCAAATTCTTTTTTAAATTATTCTTTCTTTCAGAATGGAGTTCCAAAATATTTTTACCCTCCAGCATTCTTATATCATATGTGGGGAAAAAGGGCCTGACTGTTTTATTGTCCCAGGTCTCTGTATTTATTGTACAGAGGTGGAGAAACATTCTGCGAACTAGAGTGTGCAATTTCATTACTGCCTGGTCAATATTGGAGCTAATATTTATAGTCTGTATGATCTCATTCAATTCATTTGCTGTTATTTCATATTTACAGTTTGCACTCTAACCTAATAGTATTATTCAGTTTGTCTTTTAAAAACAGCCATGAAGCTAAATGCTCTAGACATAACCTAAATTGCTGAAACTTGGAGCCCTTGGTATGAAATCATCTAAAGCGGATAATTTTGAGGGTTCCTTTCTTCTCTGAAAGTATTTTTTTAATAAAACAAACAACGAGTATAAGCTCATTTTGCACTTTGTAGTCTCTCCCTTTCTTTTTTCTTTTTGTTTTTTTTACTATACTGCCTACATCTGTTTGTTTTAAGGGTTGTCCGTCCCTGAAGAAACCCCTCTGCTTATAATAGTGATATTTGCCCCAACGTCTAAATACTTTGGTGTGAAAGCACTATTATTTTTAATATTACTGAGATCTGTCCTTTTTGTTTGGTCAAATGCCTCACATATGCCCAATTAGTAACCGTAATTTTAAGTAACAAGTGATGTTTCATGGGTGCCAGCATTTTGGTACTTGGGTTTAAGCACATAATTATATAATGAGATCATGTTTGGTAGTTTCTGTTCTCTCTCTATCCACGATGGATTCTCTCCGTTAGAGATCACCTGCAGCACTGCTATGATTTGTGCCACCCTAGAGTATTTCTTGAAATGTGGCAGTACCCAGGCCTCCCACCTCCAATGGACATCCCAGCCATTCCATTTCGATATTCTTTGTTTCCAATTTGAGCATAGAATTTTTGAATAATTTTATAACTTGTCATCTTTTAAATACCTTTGGAGCTGAGGCATACTATCTCTGATTGAGAGTAACTCAGGCTGTACCCCACTTCCTGATGAAAGCTTCAATTATTTCTTCTAATACTGAAAAACTTTTATATTTTGTATGAAACACATAAGACCATCAGCATATAATGAAACTGTTCTTTATTACCTCTGATCTTTTGTGCAAATGGTTTTCATTATTAAATCACATAACAAGGGTGATAAGTAACATACTTATTTTGTTCCTCTCTAATGGTATTGGCTCAGTTTTTGCAACATTTCCACAAATACATGCTTTAGGATTTGTATAGATTATTTTGATCTGCTTCCGAAATGGTCTCCCTGAACCACGTTTCTCCAATATTCTGAATGTAAATGGGTATTCTCCAAGTCAAATCCCTTCTCCGCGTCTATAATTAGAATGTAAGCTCATTATTAGTGCTGTATCACAGAAAAAGTGACAAAGGGTCCTGTGGCACCTTATAGACTTTTTTTGCACAGAAAAAATGTTTTGCTTTGTTTTTGGTCACCAGTTTAGGCATTATTGTCACTTATTTGGATGCCAGTATCGGAGTCAGAATCTTACTGTTTATATTTATTAATAAGATAGGTTTGCAAGATGCTAGATCCAGTAAGTCCTTATTGGGTTACGGTATGAAAACTATATTTGCCTGTTAGAAGGTACCCAGAAGACTGAATTTCACTCAAACGAGGGAATTACCTGTGTTTAAAACTTTTTATAGGATTCAGAGGTGAATCCATCTGGTCCAGGACTCTTTCCTGATTCTAAATGATGAAATAGCTAACTATCTGTTCCAGTGTTATTGGACCCTCTAGCACCTGTCTTTCATTGTGTGTCAGTCTGGGTAGTTTAAGATCCTGCAGTATAACTAGCTCCCAATATTTTCAATGTATACATGTCTGCTTGTGTCTATCTCCTGGAGAAATATTCCATTGATATTTTGTTAACCCGTTTGTTTTTTTTGGAGTGCTCCATTTTTGTCCATAAGGTATGGTATCACTGTTCTGATCCTTCTATTAGAAATCAATCTGGCTAATACTCTGCCCGACTTGTTCCCACATTTGTAGAACTTTAATAGGCAAACAGGAGAGCTGTCTGGTTTTTTAAATGATCAGTACTTCTAATGCTATTTTCACATTCTTAATCTCTGTGAGCAAGTCTGTTAGTAGTCATATAAAATATTGTAGAAGTGACAAAGAGTCCTGTGGCACCTTATAGACTAACAGACGTATTGGATCATAAGCTTTCGTGGGTGAATATCCACTTCGTCGGCATGCATCCGACAAAGTGGGTATTCACCCACGAAAGCTTATGCTCCAAAAGTCTGTTAGTCTATAAGGTGCCACAGAATCTTTGTCACTTCTACAGATCCAGACTAACACGGCTACCCCTCTGATATAAAATATTGCTTCTCCAAATCATAAATTTCTTCCTCTAAGTTAGTCTGCTTTTGCCTATGCCTTTTTTCCTATAACTGTATGAGATATTATGTTCCCTTAAAGGCTTCCCAGCTAGTTCCCAGGGATATATCCTGTAAGGGATTGTCCTTAATATAATTATCAATATGATTTTCCATTTTATTCATAAATTCTTTGTCTTTTAGTAACAGATTACTAATTCTCCAGCTTCTTTCCTCTTAGTCCTGAACTGGATTTTATTTTTAATAAAACAGGTGCGTGGTCAGAGATCTGTGTCATTCCAGTTCTAACATTAAGGATTTCAGGTCAGAGACCTTTTGATATCAGAATTAATTCTATTTAACTACGTGTTTTGGCAGTTTCAGAGAAAAAGTGACATCCTCCCTCCTCCCCTCCCCAAAAATATCCCCCCAAATATCCATCATGTCCTGTTCTTTACATGCTGATTCCAGTATTTGAGCGTCTTGCCCAGTTGGTTAGAATCTCTGGTGAAGAGCTTTGTGCTGCTCTACACAGCTGCTCCTGCTTTTAGCTGAACACCATTTTCAGCATAGTCAGGTACAATTCAATCTCTCTCAAGAATTAGCAGCGATTTATTCTTTGTGCCAGTTTATCCCTTAGGGTTTCCTGGGCAAAGACTGCCACTTGTGTCATATCAATTGTACTGGTTTTGTGATGTGGGCTAAATGATGATTGGGATTTCAACAGAGATCACAACCAGACTGCAAGGCCATTTAAAAAGGAAGTTCCTAAAGGTGACAGTTCCAGAAATTTACTTTAAAATAAAGCCATTGCTTTCTAGACCATTTCACTTAACTTTGTTTCCAACCCAAAGGCGACTTATACTTATTTCAAGACACTTTAAAAACATGCTTTGACTTAAGATCTGTCTTCTGTGTCAGATTGTTTGCCAGGTTAATTTTGGGCTATATTAAATGGTTACTGTAAAACCCTTGGATTCTGTAATCACTGGGCATTTCTTCTGAGTTCATCAGAGCACAGCCCTGCAAGCAAGACACCATACTCAAAAGAACCCCTAAGTCTGTGTTCCCTTGGAACCAAGAACCCAACACCTTTCTTTCACCACCTCCCCTTTAGAGGCTGAAGCTTGTTTCCTCTTTCTGGAATGGCCTGCATGAAATTCTCAAATAGCAACCTAAAACTCAAGTAGTGTAGTTACAAATGAGAACACAGAGAGATGATCAAATTAATGCTGAATAAATGACTAAATAAAGGGCCTTGATGCAAAGACTAAATGACCCGAGTAACTTGTGCTGTGGAGCAGCACATCCTGTCTTCCTTGAAGCCTAAGTAAATGGAACGCATAAACTCTGTGTGGACCTGGTCCACAGCCCATTGAAATCAATGAGTCTTTTCATTTACTTTAGTGAGCTTTGGATCAGGATTTACATGATCTCAGCTCCAAGATAATCATTTACTAAAGTTCTACAGAAGTTAACCGAAATGTCTCTAGCTTTGGTATCACCTTAATTAAAAGTATGACCAGAATATTGTGGGTCACAAACGAGTTCTTTTCCCCCAAACAGTATATCAACAATGCACTGAATGCCATACTAATAAGATAGAATGTTTCTTATTGAAAGCCTGAAAGTTTTAATGTTTCACTTTTACATATATAGAAAAAAAAACACTTTAAATGTCCTAACATTAACATTCTAAGTATGCTAGACAACTGCAATCTAGCTCAATGGACAAATGTCAATGGCCATGTTGTTTCATTAATGGGAATTAACATGGAAAATATAAAAATCTTATGAATCATTTAGATAAAATTGAGAATATTCTTAGATTTTGTGTGGTAATCAATAGCAATATATCACAGGAAATTTAGCATCCTATTTAATTGGTTATTGCAGTCTACTCTATTTGTACTGTGTACTGCAGATGAAATGTCACCTTGGAGTGGAGGGAAGCCTAGCAAAGCAATCAATCAGTCTTTCTAAGGGCTGGTCCACACTAGGGGGCAGGATCGATCTAAGATACGCAACTTCAGCTACGTGAATAACATAGCTGAAGTCGAATATCTTAGATCGATTTTTAAAAGTACTTACCGTGGTCCACATGGCAGCAGGCAGGCTCCCCCGTCGACTCCTCTTACTCCTCGCGCGGAGCTGGAGTTCCGGTGTCGACGGGAAGCGCTTCTGGGATCGATTTATCGCATCTAGATGAGACACGATAAATCGATCCCAGAACATAGATCGCTACCCGCCAAATTGGGCGGGTAGTGTGGATGTAGCCTAAGAAACTATCAATACCAGTAGATTAGCTAACGGCACAAAAATGATATACTGTGCGCACACACGTGAGAGCACACATACACACATTCCTCAAAAACACAGAAGCTGAGACGGCCTTTCCTAAGCAGAGTATGAAGCTACTAAAGACTAAGCCCAGGGCTACACTAGGGGAGGGGGGTCGATCTACGATACGCAGCTTCAGCTACGTGAATAGCGTAGCTGATGTCGGCGTATCGTAATCGACTTACCTGGCCATGAGGACGGCGGCGAGTCAATCGCTGCCGCTCCCCCGTCGACTCCGCTTCCACCTTTCGATGAGGTGGATTTCCGGAGCCGACGGGGAGCGCTTTCGGGGATCGATTAATCGCGTCTAAACGAGACGTGAAAAATCGATCCCCGAAAGATCGATTGCTACCCGCCGATCCGGCGGGTAGTGAAGACAAGCCCTAATATATTTGCCTGGCCTTCACTTCTAGTTTCTGAAAGCAGCAAGGGCTCTGAGCAGTGCAGCAACAGTGGACCAGATCCTGGTCTCAGTTTCACCAATTTAAATATGGAGTAACTACACTGACTTCAATAAAACTTCTCAGGATTTACACAAGTGTCACTGAGATCAGAAACTGGCTCAGTGTGTTCGCACCTTGGAGGAAAGAGAGTGCCTTCACATCAGTCAACAGAGGTACCTCCAGTCAATCGTAGAAAAGCACTGATGAGCTCAGCAGGAGTCCAGTCCAATCCCGCTTAGCTGATGCAAAGCCCTAAAAGTGGTGTGATTTAAGATAAAGAAAGAGAAGGGTGGAGGAGCAGTGAGGTCTTAAAAGAGGATAGCAATTACTGTAAAGCATAGGTATTTTAGCACTTGGCCTTTTGTCACAGGGTCTTCTGCCACTGCTTTGATTTCAAATATAAAATGTTCCTTAGAAGTACTAGATTTATGTAAGATGGGCTCAGTCTCACAAGGTGGTGAGCACTTTGGCCCTAGCTCGGCAAAGCACTTAGGCATGTGCTTAATTTTGAGCAGGTGAAAAATTTCACTGACTTCAATTAAATAAGTTAGTTATTAGACCAACATTGCAGAGTTGTTAAGGACAGAGACATCTTCAAAGGGTTAATTGAAAAAAACAGTGAGAAAACATACAAAATTGGCCTCTTTTTGTAAGTAGAGAATTGAGGCTAAAGATCTCAAATTATGTAAAAATATTGTGTGTAAAATCATTTCACTATGTGAAAACTGCATTCTAAATTAACTAGTAGGAAAAATAGAAAAAGGACAATTTTAAATACTGAATCTTTAACTTCTACAGTAAAGGTCCAATTGCAAATAAATATTTAATGAGAGGCCAAGTTGTACATTTAATTTTGCTTTGTAAGAAATTACTTGGACTGTATATATGCCCAGGGGAATACAGAAACAAAGTTCAAAGAGTGTTGTAATGTAATGAACGTTGCCGTTTACACCTATTGTACAATGGAGGGGGTGGTTTAGTTTACTACACTCCAATGGCCAAGTTTTCAGTTGAGTTTTAACTAACCTCCAACATTGCACTCACAAAACCATGCACACATTTTGTACCTTTCGGGGCACAAACTACAAAATTAGTCCAACAAAATGTCTATTTTCAGTTGTGTAGAGGGCAAAGGTTGGCATGCACAGTATCAAAGATCACACCTGAACATCAGGTCATAAATGTGTCAGAACTATCATTTTAATATGCCCTTCCCCCTTTCTCCAAGGCAATCTGGCACCCTCAAAAGCCATATTTCCATGAGGTTCCCACTGACAACTGGCTCAAATTTATCTTAAGCAGTGGGTGTAAATAAGATGTCTGGAATCACCTGATGCTATAGGTTCACAAAGATTTTTTTAATGGAATAACAAGATTTAAGCTTATGATATTCCCTTAACTTTTAATGATTACATGTCTTCCACCTCTTTACAATACATGCTGCAGACAAGACTTCGGCTTAATCTCTTTGTTTATCCACCTTACCCTTAAATTCCTCAAAGATTGTCAGTCACCAACATCACAGTCTCCATCTGATCCAGGATTAACCACTGAGCATCCTCTCATGATTTTTATACATGATGAGAGATCTTGACTACACTGCTACAGAAAACAATTCGGTGACACAATGACAACTTAGTATCATGTTCCCATTCATATCGATGCATTTCATATTACCATAATCTAATTTAGACCTCAAACTGTCTTTGAAGCAGTGGATAGTGGGCATTGGAGAGGTTTTTATGTAGTATCTCATCTAAGTGAAAAGAAAACTGTTTGATGATGCACATAACTGAAGTGAGTATCACTGAATCAAGTGAAGACTAGTGAAAAGGGATAAGCATTTTGCTTGAGATAAGAACTGAAGTGTTGTTATAATGACTGTAAAACGGCACCTTGCAGTTGTTGCTGTATTTTCTACTTATGGGCTGTCATAAATATACACAGGACAACTGTACTGAATTGCCTTGCCTGTAAGGGGTTAATCAGTTCAATTAACCTACTTGGCACCTGACCAGAAGGAAAGATACTTTCTAATCGGGGGGGGGGGGGGGGGGGGTTGTTTGTTTGTTCCCTCTTTGGACAGAAAGATTGACCAGGGCAGGAAAAAACATCTAAAAACATACCTGAAATGAGCATCTAAGATTACAAAAATTGTAAGTAAAGCAAGGAAGTGTGTTAGATTATCTTTTGTTTTAGCTTGTGAATTTTCCCTATGCTAAGAGGTAGTTTTATTCCTGGTTTTTGGTAACTGTGAAGTTGAGTCCAGAGGGGAGTCCCCTGTGTTTTAAATCTTTTATTACCCTGTAAAGTTACCTTCCATCCTGATTTTGCAGGTGTTTTACCTTTTTCTTTATAATGAAGTTCTTCTTTTAAGAACCTGATTGATTTTTAGTGTCCTAAAAACCAAAGGGTTTGGTCTGTGCTCACTTTGTTAACCTATTGGTTGGTATATTATTCTCAAGCCTCCTCAGGAAAGAGGGTGAAGGGGTTTGGGGGGATATTTTGGGGGATAGGGCTCCAAGTGGCCTCTCCATGAATTTTTGTTTAAATCACTTGGTGGTGGCAGCAATACCATCCAAGGACAAGGAAAGGGTTTGTGCCATGGGGAAGTTTTTAACCTAATCTGGTAGAAATAAGCTTAGGGGGTCTTTCATACGGGTCCCCACATCTGTACCCCAGAGTTCAGAGTGAGGAGGGAATCCTAACATGGGCCAAAGCTGGTCCCATTGATATCTATGAGAATTTTGTCTATGATGTCAATGGGATGAAGTTTTGGCCATATGCATGTTCTCAGTCATACCTGCCTATTACCAAGTTACCACCATCGGTGATGGGTTTAGGCGCAGACATGGAGAAGGCCTCACTCTGCCACCTGCCAGTCAGAGCACCCTTCCCAGTTCTGTTTGATTCTAGCCCTATCGCATATTGAACTCCCTAGCTGTGCGCCTTCATTTCCTGCTTGCAACACCATCTCCTGTATTCCCAGTCTAGGGAGAGGTGGCATCAAGGGCACCAAGACCTGAAAACAGGTAAGAGGATTTCACTCTTAGCCTGAGCAAGTCAAAGGAAGGAAGGAGACAAGGTGGGGTGTTAGCATGAGAGACAGGGTGAAACCTGTTCATAGGAGGGGACAGGGCCCAATATGAGTTTCACAAAGGTATAGTATAGCTGTGGAAGAGCAAATTATATTATATTCTGATTTATCAGAGTCATTCCTGTGCTGTCAAATGTTGCTTAGGGCACAAACAAGGCTCTGCCTATCCTGGATGACTTTTTGTATGTCCACTACGTTAACTAACGGATTTTCCCTCTCCAAGTACTGTTTGATGGAGAAATTATTTCAGCTGGCCCCATGCAAGTGTACCTCCAGCTGCCCGCTGGCATGCCTTCATGGCAGATGTTCTTGCTTCATTCTTAACACGTCCCAAACGTTTCCACCTTCTTTACCGGGGAATTTTGGAGATAAGGGGTTGTTGAACATTCTGATGAATCTCTGCATTTGTTATAAATGCTGAGATTATATAAATACATGTTATAAATCTGATTTATGGATCAGATTAATTGCCAGCTAAATTCTGATTCCAGAATCTCTATCACTGATGTAAGTGGGGTTATAGCATTCACAGTAGAAATAACAGCTTGATTTTCAGATATCAGACTGAGCCCCCTATGTGAGCAGCTGGACAAATCTTGTTTTGACTTGTGTGCTAAGGAACTATGGAAGTCTGGTGGGAGCAATGATTATGATGGACAAAAGTTAATTTTTATGTTTACTTTTCTAAAAGGTAGCACCTTAACATTTACGCTGTCATTAATCAAAGGTGAATGTATTAAATAGAATCAAATGGCATGTTTCTTCTAGCATTATTTTTACTTTTTAATTTTACTTTTCAAGAGAGATTTTTGGATTTTTGAAATTATGCCAGTCAAATAAGTAAGTTTTTGCATGGACTCTACTGGTTGCATTTTCCTTCTGGGTACTATTCCCTTGATATCACAAGAATAAAGATACTTATCTCCCTTGCAAGTGTGGTGTCCTAGTGTAATGGGTATAAAGACGACAATATTTACAGCAGATTGCACTCTATTGTGTTATAGTTTTAAAATATCTTACTTATGTGATTGCCCCACAGTCCCTTTATCAGAAGAGAAAGCCTTTAACCCTCCCTTATTTCCATCCCTGCGCATACTCCATTGCACAGTATTTACTATGGTAAGGAGCCAAGAGGTGAACATCTACTTACAGTACATCTAATATTTCTGTAGATACATATTAAGTTATTGACACCAGGAGTCAAATTCTCCACCACAGAGCCCAAGTAAAGTGACTCATTCTCTTACGTGAACCGTGAAATGGAAGCATCTATAAATGTGATATGTTGCCATTCAACCTTTCTGTTTATTTACATGGCTTCTGCAGAAGAATTGCTCAGCTAACACGACACACATATTTCAGCGTAATTCAGTGAAATATACTCCCAGGTTAGTATGTTCTATATTGTGCCATTTGGGCAAAGCCCCACAGTGGGGATAGTAGGCAGCTGCACAACACCCATGGAGGGAGATTCCACATGCACAGTCACTGAGCAAACTGTATGACAGACCTTTCTGAGGTGCAGCTTACTCCTACATGCCTACAGGTGGAGTCAGAGGCTGGCTCCATGGCTCTTTCCTCTCTGGGTCAATGTGCACCCTAAAGGGAGCTGTCCCTGCACTCTTCAGAATGTGGAGTGTGCAAATTTATGAGGCCCTTGTACAAGCCAGCCAAGGGTAGGAAGGCTGCATATGCCATTCTTCACTGTGTACTTATACAATCTGTGTTCTAACGCCAGGCACAATTCCATTCCCTCGTCTAGTTTTCTCTAGTGTTATTCACAGTATGTGGATAGTGTACAGCAGCAGTTTAAGGAACACTCAGGGGAAGATTTATAAAGAAACTTAAGGGAGTTATGTCTACAGCTCTCATTGAATGTCAGAGTGATTTGGGCACCTAATTGCCTTGGGCATCTTTGAAAATGCCAGCCTAAACGAATTTCTAGAAAATATACTCCACTTAAATGTTACATAGTCAGGTCAGATGCTTTATTGGGACATCTCCCAGGGAACTGGTTAATCTGTAGATGGTGAAGTAGTGAAGGGTGATGACTGTAACTTAATCAGGACAGTATGAACATAAATCCAGCTTAATGGGGACTCATTCAGACAGTGCCAAGAGATAAATACAACTATTTTTTTAACAAGATGCTAAAAAGGAACAACATTCTAGGCATCAGAAGTTTTAATACAGAAGTTGTGTGATGAAGATTAAAGGAAGAAGAAATAAAAATGAAAGTCTGTGAATATCATTTTCAGTCATGTAGTATTATTCAGGGCAGTCGTTTATTTTATTGTAAGTCTTCTGACTCTCCCTCCTCCCCCCTTTTTCCCCTTCCCACTTTTTATTTACAAAGAAAAGGTGAGCGGGCACCAGCTGCTCAGGGAGACCTGCTGTGGGAACAGAGAGAGAAACTGCAGGAGGGCCATAGATCTCCCTGCCCAGATATAAGCAAAACATGCAGCAGGGCAGTAAAACTAACGCAGGAGATCTGCAGGATGTGTCTGAAGCAGCTGCTCTCACTTAAGCTTTGAGGGAGAGGATGAGCTGTAGGCAAGACCCTTAGATGGTCTTAACCCTTTTCTCTGCTTGCTATGTACCTTCGAGTGAACAGACAATGTGTCCATTTGGAGGGAGCTGTTGTGAGCCTCTTTAATCAGCTGCTGGTCACAGGCATCTAGAGAGGAGTGACTTGCAGGTGTGAAATATAGTTGGGCCTGTCGTGTTAATGTTGCTGGAAACCGGTGGAGCTGCCACCCGGGGATTCACCCTAAGGGAGGGTGCACTTGTGAGGGGCTGTCAGGGCAGATAAGACACCGTTCACCTTGTAACCATGGCTGGACGGTGGGAATAGGGGATCCAGTCTAAAGTGGGGTGAACTGCAGAGCACAGGTAGGAGCCTGTCACTTGAAAGAGGGTCCACAGGAGGGGGGCGGGGAGGGGGGGGAAGAGATCACAGGTGACGTTCACCCCTAAAGCAACGGTGATATTCGCTGTTTGTAACCTTTCCTAAAGCTTTTCTTTTGCCCAGTCTCACTACTACCTCTCACTGCTCTCCCACTTGTGATTTTATTAAAAATGTTTCTTCACAGGTGTATTCTCCTGTAGGACCAACTGTCATACTAGCTTACAATAGCAGACTTCAGTATGATGCAAACAATATGATGCCCCAATTCTGCACCAAGGTAGAGGAGGATATGGAGACATACACATATACATATACACACACATATACACACATATATACATATACATACATACACACATATACATACACACACTACTGTAAAATAAATGCAATAGTGTGAATCAAGGAACCATTTGTGTAATCCTTAAATGAATGACGATCCAAGAGCCACATTACTTAGGTAATTTTTATACAGAAATCCTTTACAAAACCTGCAGTCTGTTAAACATTTCATTATAAAGAAATGAATCAAAGGCAATTTCAGCAGCCCTTTTGCTGTACAATTACATTAAAATTGACAGGGGATTAACTGCACAACAGAGATTCTGTCTGAAAGTAGGATGTGTAATAATGGGAATATTACAGAAAAATGACTACAATGTTGTGTGTAAATTTGTCTAAAGTAATAAATGGAAAAAGCAGCTACAATTTTTTGCTGATACTAAAGGAAGTTTGACAGATTTTTTTTTTTAATCTCCTTAACTGAAAACTGTACATTCTCACAAGAAAAACGCATTGTGAGTGACTTATCAAATACTAGAGTTAGAGAAATTCTCTGGGAACTTTAATACAATGATAAATGTATCAGTCTTTCACTTCACAATTTTGACTTGTATCTGAGAAATTGCATCAGCAAGTGTGCATTAAAAAAAGTGAAGAAATTAAGCATTGCATTTGTGTGTGCATCTGGGCACAACAGAGTTTTAGATCATTTGACATCAGTTTGAAGTTCTTGCTGCTGGGGTTCATTTGTGCAACAGGGACGTATGACTGGGATGCAAACTGTAATGTCTCAAATGCAGCAAATTTAGGAAAATTCAAAGAGGAAGATTCTGTGATGTGTCTTAGAGGCCCCAGCCCTGGCATGACCTCCTGCCTACACTGTGCTCTTTACTTAAGGACTTGCAAAGACCAGGGTCCCTTGTGCCAAGGAAAGTGTAAAAAGAGTCTCCCTACCTGGGCTGGAACCCCCTCACCATGCCCAGTTTCCACCATGGGAACACCTATGACTGAGGCCAAACATACACCAAAAAACCCACAAAGCTGAACTCGGATGGTTTCATCCATTCAGCTATGGTGGGAAACAACATTCACCTGATCTGCACCGATTAGTGGGGGGTTTAGAAGTCGCAAATAGAAATCACCCCCTTCCCTCCCCAATGCAGGCAGCTCCATGAGGGAGAGCAATTTGGGCTCCCTAGGAGCCCTACTGGTGGAAACTGCCCGAGAGAGAGACTCTCAGATGACTTGGCCTTGCCTTGCCCACATTTAGAGGTGGCTCCAGACCCCATGGCAGAGTTGGGATTGTGGGTAAACAACTCAGTCACACTCCTGCACCGGGCAGACTTAATGCCTTCAGGGGCCCAGAACCTCAATAGTGTTGGCTTATATTTGCACAAACCAGGGAGAGTATCTAGCTCTTCCAGGCAAAACGAAGTCTACTTAGTTCAGGTGGTCTCTCCTTTTAGTAGTACACTTGAATTATGATTGCTGGGATGCGTTTGCTATGTTTGTGGACTGAGATGCACCAAGCTGGTCTTGTTGGGCCTTGTAAAGTGAGACCCTCAAGCGCCTGTTAGACTGGCTTCTGAATGTTTGTGGATTTCTGGGTTCCTTGTGACTCACCTTCTGCAGCTAGGACTCCTGTCCACACTGAGCGCTATCATCATAACCACTGTGGGTATGTCTACACTGCAATTAAACATCCATGGCTGGCCCGAGTCAGCTGATTCAGACTCACGGAGCGCAGGCTAAGGGTCTGTTTAATTACAGTCTAGATATTTGGGCTCAGGCTGCAGCTTGGGCTCTAGGACACCATGAAGGAGGAGAATCCCTGAGCCCAAGCTCCGGCCTGTGCCCAAATATCTACACCACAATTAAACAGCCGTTAGCTTGAGCCCTGTGAGCCTGGGTCAGCCGCAGGTTTTTAATTGCGATGTGGACATCCCCTCAAAGCAAGAGCTTGGAAATGAATATTGATAACAGTGCCACAGGGTGAGAGGCAGAGATCTACCTCCCTCCTTGATCCATTTCCTGAGGCTCCTGAGCTTTCCAGTCACCCACTCATTTTTCTCCTTCCATTTTTAGAGAAGGTAAGATTTTTTAGCACCAGCTACACATCAGTACCAATGGTATTCTGGGTAGGTTCTAGTCTGGGGTCAAGTGAGGTTATGACTAGCCAGAGAAAAGGATAATTTTCTCAGCAGCTCACTCTCTGCTGTGGAAACTCCATGCCAAAAGATAGAATAACCATTAAACTTATCTTCAGAACAAACAACAAGACTCACTTCTTTGCATTAGCATTCCAATAAATAATAATAATAAACCCTATCTACGTGTGCCTAGAAAAAGAGAAGACGGCCAAGCCCAAGCAGACAGTTTTAGAAACTCTACACAGACTACTCATTTATGACCTTGATTCAGCTAAAACCTTATGCACGTGATTAACCTTAAGCACATGATCTGTCCCATTAAAATCAATAAGACTAACATGTTTAAAGCTGAGCATGTACCTAAGTGCTTTGCTGACATGGGGACATCATGATTTGTGGAAGATGTTCAGATGTCCCAGCAACGAGTGTGATATCCATGCTTAGAAGATACACACAAGCACTGCCATGTAGTAGCCAAACTAGAGATGTACTTTTCCAGGCTCTATTCCTTCATAAATACATATACAGACATACCATTTCCAATCTGATCTTTACAGCTGAAAGCAAAGCTGAATAGTATAAGTGTGGGGGAAATGCAGTAGCCCCAGTGAGCTAAAGAGCTCTTTGGTACTGATATCCTGTTATATGATGTCCTTTTTGCACTCTAGGAAAAATCAGAATCAGAATCACCAGCTACTCAGAAATTCCCTTGGTGGCACAGAGCTGATATAGCAGCTTTAAACCCTCTATACTTGGCAATCCCTGGTGGTGTGATGTGTCTGGGGGAAAGGCACAGTACCAAATACCTCTGAGCTCTGGCTTTGGCTGTTTGATGGAACAGCCTTTGGCTAACTCAGAATTGGGATGCCACAAAAGATGATATAAAGCTGGTAAAGATGGCATAAGTATTACACTTGAACGCTCTATGGCTAGTTTATGGAGTTTGAAATTTATTTCAGTACAGAACCATGTAAATCTGTGACCAGATTCTGGTCTCGTGGGCACAAGAGTAAATCCAGGATACCTACACTGAAATCACTGGACTGGCCTTTGAATTTCTTGATGGATGCAGCAGCCATTTAATTATTCTTCCCTAGCTCCAAACAGTCAATAACTTTCCATGCAGAGAACATACTTTCCCACTTCAATACATTAGTTTTGTGCTTTGCATTCACATTTGCTAAATATTACAAGTGAATTTATCACATAGTATTTAACTAAGTCCACATTTCTGCAATAGAAAACTTCCTAATCCCAGGTTTACACAACCACCCGGAATTGCATGAAGCAGTCACTGGTTACTTGGAGGAGAAACCAGCCAGTAGACTACAATATGACTAATGATGGTCTGAAACTGCATTTTTGCTGCATGTTGAATGATTAGTAACTTTCTTACTGTAAATATAAACTCAGTTATACTGTGAAGAAGAGTTCATAATGTTAACCCTTAGCATGCTGGCACCTTCAAGACAGCCTGCCAAAAAAATGATCAGAAGAATGTATAAATGGACACACTCCCCAGCCACAGTTTGCAATGGACTAAAGTTTCATAGTTGAACATTACCAAAAAATGAGAGATGTTTTCAGTGCTGTTTTATAGTAAATTCTATAGGACATTCTCTTTCCTAAATAGCTAATGCATCTCTATGTTTTACATTTTCTCTATCTTTCTTTAAACACATTCCTGAGTTAATTAAAAGCTGTCCTGAATATGAAAGGAAGAAAGCTCCTAACAGGGAACAAACAAAAGATTAAATGATGACACAAAACAGTTTAAAAATCAATGTCTATCCCAACAAACTTTTTAAAGTGTCTGCATTTTTTCCATTGTGTGAACATTTTTTAGCAAATTTAACACGATTAAGAGAAATGCGGAAAATCCTCTTTGCAAGTCACAAAGAAATGAATTCTGAAGTTAACTACACAAATTGTGTCACATGAACGTGACCCGTAAGAATGCAAAGCAGAACATATTAGGGATTCTAACAACAATCTTAATTAAAAAGCTGATTTCAACACTTTGACAACTTTGTCAAAACACGGCTCTGGATTATGCAATGGATTAGAAATACCTTTTCAAGCAAATATAGTCTTACAAAAAATACACACACTGTTATATAAAACAGACATGAAAAAGGCACAAGTATCTGCTATTCACACACTTGTTTCCCTATTCTGAAGCAACACCATTATACAAGTGACATTTTGTTCTCTTCTTCTGGGCTAAGAGCACTCAGAAAAAAAATCAATAACATAAATAAGGATTCTGGATGAGATTTTAGCTGAGCTTGCTCTCAAATGGCTACACACAATTAAGCAATAATAGGACCCAAAAGTGATTTACACCCATAGATTAACTGTCAAGTATCATGAATCAGTGATCTTTAATGGCAGAAATTAAACAGTCTTCAACACGGCAGAAAGCTGAGGATCTGGCTTCATCACCCTGCCAAGCATCTTCCCTACTACTCCCGAGAAGGATGCTGATCGTGTATCTGGCAGCCAACACTGTAATGAGCTCATTTTTTTAGAACCCAGTTGGCTTTTAAGAACATAAAAACAGCCATACTGGGTCAGACCAATGGTCCATCCAGCCCAGTATCTGGTCTTCTGACAGTGGCTGGTGCCAGATGCTAAAAAGAGAATGAACAGAACAGGGCAATTTATCAAGTGATCCATCCTGTATCCAGCCCCAGCTTCTGGCAATCAGAAGTTTATGAACACCCAGAGCACGCAGCTGTGTCTTTGACCATCTTGGCTAATAGCTATTGATGGACCTATCCTCTATGACATTATCTCATTCTTGTTGGAACCCAGTTATACGT
Organism: Chelydra serpentina; assembly: GCA_037349315.1. Lineage (NCBI taxonomy): Eukaryota > Metazoa > Chordata > Testudines > Chelydridae > Chelydra > Chelydra serpentina. Next base: position 15,703,670 of record JBAIAC010000033.1, read on the forward strand.
TTGGTCTTCACAACACCCCCTGGCATCAAGTTCCACTGGTTTACTATGTGTTGTGTGAAGAAGTACCGCCTTATGCTTGTTTTAAACCTGCTACCTATTAAATCCATTGGGTAACCCCTGTTTCTTGTGTTATGTGAAGGAGTAAATAACTTCTCCACACCATTCATGATTTTATAGACCTCCATCCTATTTCCTCCCTTAGTCGTCTCTTTTCCAAAATGAACAGTTCCAGTCTTTTAAATCTCTCTTCCTATGGAAGCCGTTCCATACCCCTAATCATTTTTCTGCCTATGTATTTTTTTCCAATTCAAATGTATCATTTATGAGATGGGGTGACCAAAACTGCATGCAGTATTCAAGGTGTGGGTGTACCATGGATTTATATAGAGGCAATATGATATTTTCCGTCTTATTCTCTATCCCTTTCCTAATGGTTCCTAGCATTCAGTTCAGTTTTTTGACTGCTGATGCATACTGAGTCCATGTTTTCAGAGAACTACCCACAGGGACTCCAACATCTCTTTCTTGAGTGGTAACAGCTAATTTAGACCCCATCATTTTTGTATGTACAGTTGGGATTATTCATAAAGCTTTTTAATTTAGAAGAGCATTTCACAAGAAGGCAAACCAGCAGTTAAAAACTACAAAGTTTCTTTGTCCTCTTATAAATATAGTTCATTGCTTCCTACAGTGCTGTGGGACAAAGTCTGCTCTTACTTACTGCTTGTGAGGTAGCACCAACAGCAGAGAAATTCTTTTTCAGAGTAGCAACAGGACCTGGGATCATCACTAGATAATCAATAGAAGCTGGATTGTCTGATGCCTCTTCTTTCACAGTAAGCAATGAATCCAACAAGTGCCTGGCTTTATATGCAGGCTGAGGCTATTTCTCGGTTGCTGAATATTGTATAAGTCAGGGGTGGCCAACCTGTGGCTCCGGAGCCATATGCGGCTCTTCAGAAGTTAATATGCGGCTCCTTGGATAGGCACCGACTCTGGGGCTGGAGCTACAGGCACCAACTTTCCAATGTACCGGGGGGTGCTCACTGCTCAACCCTTGGCTCTGCCAAAGGACCTGACCCCACTCCACCCCTTCCCCTGAGCCTGCAGTACCCTTGCTCCTCCCCTCTGCACCCCCAACAGAGCCTCCTACACGCCATGAAACAGCTGATTGGGAGGTGCGGGGAGGGAGGGGTAGGCGCTGATCAGCGGGGCTGCTGGTGGGTGGGAGGCACTGGGAGCAGGAGGGGGAAGGAGCTGATGGGGGGCTGCTGACATATTACTGTGGCTCTTTGGCAATGTACATTGGTAAATTGGCTCCTTCTCAGGCTCAGGTTGGCCACCCCTGGTATAAGTGATCAGACAGTGGAAGGCACATAGCAGCAGATCCTGCCTCTATCTTTGTGGTTGTGCAACTGGCACTGGTGTGTTCCCATTGCATAAAGGTTGGAGGCAGAAAGGAAGACAAGATTAAAGGAAAGCAGACAATCCTTGCATTATATAAAATCCAGCTCCACAGGGGCTGTCCCTATCATCATCCCAAAAATGGTAGGCATACAGATGCTACTCCCACAGCTCCACTACTCTTCCTTGGCCTTTAGGGCAGGTTCCTGTCAGGAAGTCTGTCACCCCGAGACAAGATAATTGAGCTAGGCACTAGTAACTGAATTTACCCTTTAAGCAAATTCTCCAAACAAGGTAAAATATATAGTGAGGCCAGACTGTGATAACCTTACTGTGATAACTCACTTTGTCAGTCCCATTGACATCAGCAAGGCTGCTTGTGGACAGGGCCAGCGCGCACACTAGGCGACCCTAGGTGGTCGCCTAGGGCGCCAGCATCTGGGGGGTGGAGACTCCCGGCGGCATTTCAAAATGCCGCCGAGAAGGCAGCTTCCCCTGAGGCTGCTGCCCCTGCCCCAGGCTGAGGTGAGTTGCCCTGGCCAGGAGGCTGGCCGCCGCGAGGGGCACGGATGGCACTGGTGGGGAGCCGCCGGTGGGCGGGGAGCCCAGCCACCATGGCACGGGGGGTGGGGCGCGGGGAGCCGAGCCCACCGCAGGTCATGGAGGGCAGCAGGGAGCCAAGCCCAGCCCCCGCCGCGAGCAGGGGGAAGCCCGGGGGGTGGGGCGCGAGGGGAGCCGGCCCTGTGGGGAGCCAAGCGCAGCCCCGCCTCGGCCCGGCGGGCGGCACGGGTAGCTGAGCCTGCCCGGCCCAGCGGGGAGCCCAGCCCAGCCCCCCGCCACGGCCCGCAGGTGGGTGAGGAGGCTGCTGCGGGTGTGGGTGGGTGGTTTGCTACTGGGGGGGGCGGCATTAGCTTGGGGAGGGGTGGCGTTAACGGGGGGGGTGTGCAGGTCCAGTGCAAGGAAGTTTCGCCTAGGGAGCGAAACTTCCTTGCACCAGCCCTGCTTGTGGAGTAAGGAGCCGCAGATTCACTTTCTGACTCTCAAACATGAGCTCAGCAGATAACCATTTTGCCACCTAAAACTGGCTGTTTGGAGCAACACATCAAATCCATTCTTGGAGCATAGAGATCAATGGTGGTTGTATTGCCAAAGAAAGCAGTGAAAAACCACATCATATGCTAAACATAATCTTTCATTTAGGCATGAGAATCTCGAAGTTTTAACCAGCTATGGCCATCTAGAATACAAAAAGGGCTGCTGACTCCTGGAGTCAAGTGATTACATGAGAATCTCAGCTTTCAGGAAGGAAAAAAAAGGAGTATGTTTCTAGCCCTCATGATTGAGCATTTCTCGACACTACATGACCACCTGAGTCTACTGTAAAGACTCAACAGCCAACCCACCCCCCACACAAGTCTATTATTCTTTTTTAAATAGTCTTATGATTTTAAACCAGTCTCATAATTTGAGACCTGATTCATGATTTTTGAGCACAACTGTAACTCAGTATTTTCCTGAAGGAACCATCTCTACAGATGAGCAGGTAGTTAACTTTCAGCTCTGTGCATACCACATTCAGTAGCACTGCTAATTGTACCAAGAGGTGCTAATTGTGATAGGTGAAGAACCTGATGTGGACCTGATGTGCTCTAGGAACTGAATTAACACCCTCACCTTTCTCCAGCTTGCTCATCCTTTTCAACCATCAGATAACAACAAACAGATAGTGCTACTGAGTAACTTGTGACAAATATGAACTGCTGACCCAGAAATGACGAGCTTTGTGTCCTGGGGCCCAATCATCTGAGGCAACCAAGTCACATTACTGAGAACGCAGCTTAGAAATGGGCAATGAGAAAGCACTTAAAGCAATTGAACTCTGTTAATAAATGATATTGTTTGTGCAAATTCTAATTTCCATAACCAGCAGCAAAATGCATTTTCAATTGATGACATTTTCAATACAACTTTATTAAGTATTTGCTGGATAGAACATCTTTTGCAACAATTTATTTTAAACATTAAAATGAAATACATCACATCATATTGTTTGGAATCTCTTTATTTCTTCTGCTACCGCTTTCTGACGAGAGTTTATATTTCTGACTCAATATGAATCGCAGCTAAAATGCCCTAGCTACAATTGACATTATGGCAAAAGATAATCTTCAGAACCCTACAAAAATTATCCAACAAAATAAATCATTAGATTATCTTGAAGAAAATAGCTTTTCAAGAGACAGTGAGACGTGTTCCTGTGAATCAAAGACATCTGAACAAAACTTCTCCAGAGCCAAGTCTTCAGCTTGTGTAATGGAGCTGCACTCATTTACAACAGCTGTGGATCTGAAGCTCATATTTTTCTACATAAGAAAACTAAGTTACAGCAGAACATTGTATAGCTAGTAATTATAAGAAGTGCCTACCTTCTGAATAGCTCTGGTCCATCTTGCTTTTGCCAAATTACTTATGTAAACTTGATCTTTATTGCTAGGAAAGAGGAAAAACCCAATTGGTAATGAACATATATAAATATCAGAATATGATCAAAGAATATTAGCTATATAATAGAATTTAGGCAGGTCCAAAACCAGCTCTGATAAAGCATACATTGGAATAATAATCATGGGGCTTCTGTGATCAAACTGAATAAGAACTGGCATCTGTTTTGTATTTTTAGTTTTACTATAGGGTACAATATATTCAATTGTCACAGACTGTTACTGTACTTTTTGAAGTATTAGTTTTGTACAAAAAATTCTCTGGTAATCACTGTAACAGGTGTAATATCTTGAGAATGAAAAAGCTGGTCCAGAAATGCAGGCAGACTCAAACTGCTTTGGTGTGAGGAATGTAATTGTTTTAGCTGTGTCCTTATTGGCAGAGACACAACTGGTGTAACCCCCCAGTGTCATAGCCAGGCAATGCATTGTGAAACATGGAGAAAGAGCCTGGTCACAAGAGGCGCAGAACACCCACAAACCCTCAGTATACAAGACAATTCTTTTTTCCATGTAAAATGGCACCTTGTTTCACCAGGTAGATCAATGGCAATTATGATCAATAATAAAAACAATGTTACCATGTCTCCTTTTTTCCTACATTTCCCTCTGTGTGTATTTTTCTTAATCATGTCTCTCAAAGCCATGCTTCAGCACGCTGTTTAATTTTACCTGACTCCAGCCTTTTCTGTTACTTTCTCTCATGAGATTTTCTACATTTTCTGTTTAGTTGCTTATTTTATTTTTTGTTTTCTTCCCCCAGCAGCTTCTTTTATTATAAACATTTTAAATTGATTTCTGTGTTTCTGTTAAAGGTAATTGAAACTGTTTACAGTATAAGATGTTACTTTGCATTTCCTTCCCCACCTACTTACCTTCTCTGCACTCCCTTTCCTCTGTCATTCTCTTTCTTCTCCCTCAAATCCCCAAGGAAACAACTCTCTCCCACTTCGCCTGCCACTCTCACCTTCCACCAAACCGCTCTTCTCAATCCCAAACTCTCCTTCTGCCTGGAGGAACTCCACTTTCCTTCCCCCACTCACCTCCACTCCCCCCAAAGGTTCCTATCACACATTTAATTTTGCGCTACTATTTGTCCAGTCCCCTCTTCAATCTTTTCCTTTGCCTTAAAGAATATGTCTCAAGCGGGCTAGAAAATTGCTAGTGCTCTGAAATTAGCTTGCTTAATGATCTGAGAGGAGAGGAGAGGGGAAAGAGGGCACAGTGGAAGTTCTCTTTTTCCAGAGCCACAGAGTATTGCCTTAAACACTGGCACTCCAATGCACAAAAATGCAGGCAGACGTTCCTCTTGGTCATAAGATAGCCCCAAATCATGAAGGCTGAGAGGTCTGATAACTGGGAAAGACTAGCAAAAGAAGGGGGCTGCTTTATCACCCTCCACCAGTGATAGACAAACAAGGACACATTAAGTATGATTCTACCTTAACAAGTCTGATGAACAGAACAGTGAGTCATAAGACTTGAGTTCTATTACTGGTTCTGCCACTGACCTTCCATTTGACCTTGAGCACCCAGTCAGCAGATCTGCTCCCACTGTATATTCAGAGTTATACTGAGTGACAAAACCAAGTTCTGGCTTATGTATTGCAGAACCAACACAGCTAAAAGGGAACCAGCTGCACCCTATTCCTTCTTACGAACCACCAGCAGCATTGTTAACTAATTACCAAAAAGTTACCCCTGCAATCTCCCTGAAGGCAACAGAGTGACATGGGAGGCCTACTTTGTGCACTTGTTACAAAGGGTCCAATTTGGCATCCTGAACCTTTCATTACATCACAGTGACAGACCGCAGCTTGACCCAATTTCAGAAAAATCAGATTTCTTTAGGACAACCTATAGGAATCAGAGCTGTACTATCAGGCCCTTTAGGTGATTAGGTATATATACACACACACACACACACACACACACACGAAGTGCCTGTACTTATAATCTTGGGTGAAGTTTTAACCCTTCCTAATGGGAGCTGACTGCCTAACCCCCTTGACTTTCAATGGCAGTAAGGCACTCCTTTAGACTAGGAAAATTCCTAGCCTTTGTCAATTGCCTTTGCCAACGGCAAAGCATCATCTGAGCCTCTGCAGCATTATGATAAGCATAAGGAATACAGTCAATACCAAAATAACATTATATAGTTAACTTTACAGTTTTGCCTTAGATAAGAGAGATTGCTATTCTGTTTGTGTGCATAATCTTTTTAAGTATCAGTACAAGTTCCTCCTTAGACTTTGTTTAAAAATCAAAATCACTTCAAGGCTATAAGAGCACAAAAAAAGCATCTAAAATATCGAATTTGTCCATACATTTAAATCAGTCTGGACCCAAAATCCAATTAAGTGACAAACACCATCCAGAAAGGCAACAAGGCTTATGGTTATCTGAAGACAATATAATAAAACCCAAAATTTCCATCTGATTCTAGCATCACTTAGGTTAAGGGGATTAAGATGTTAGCACCAAACATGAATTTTTCTTTGATTATTTTTTTTAAAATTAGCACCTAGCCTAAAAACCCAGTGCTTCTCTGTGAAGCAAACCAAAGTCAACAGTAATGGTAATGAAAAGAGACAGACAATTTGAACAAATCAAATACACAGCATATCTTTATGGACATGCTACCAACTGAAAAATCCAGCTTTCAAAGCAGATCTGGGTCTCAGGCTGATAAGCAGTTAGATCTGTATTTATGATGGTTCTATTTTTAGACCTGACCTAAACAGAAAACAATTGAGTTCAACTGTGGTTGTAAAACCAGCTTGTGACCCAATAGGGTTATAACACGTTTGGTCCAGCCTGTGTGAAAGAGGCAAAATTCAGCTATAAGCAGGTTTCAAATGAGTATTTCAGCTAAGTAAAGTATGTTGAAACAGATATATATTTGATCCAACTCTATAGTGCTGTAAGGGACCTGTTGTCTTCATACAAGCAAAACTACTACAAAATGATTCAGCATTTGCGAGTATAGATAAAAAGAAAACTTTCTTTTTTAAGTAAATGAGAATGAATGATTTCTAAGTCATAGATCCTTCCCACTCAGCTACTAGAAAAGACCCAGTCGAAATCACAGGTTGAAAACAAGGTACTAACCAAATCCAAATGATTAAAGTGACATACTGAAAACACATTACAGAAGAAATCTAAAATATAAAGTTCATTGAATGTGTGAGATGGTGAAATTTAGAGGCTGTAGGGTTACAGCTATGGTACTGGAACAACAACTGAGACCCACAAAGCCTGAAGTAGGCACCCAGGCTCCCTATCGGATGGGGAGAGATAAGTGCCTAAGAATGGGATCCATAAAAGTGAGCAAGCTAGGTAAGGAGCTGTCTAAGTTAGCCAATAGGAGATGCTGGCAAGAAGAGTGTGTGCTAAGCTATTTAGGTGCCTAACTCCAGGCAGGGACCTATCTCTGCTTGCAAGCTACAGCCAGGAATCCCTCTAGAGACAAGCTGCGTAGGCACCTAAGCTGTTCTTGCCACAAACACTGCTGCCGGAGGAGGAAGAGGTGGTATTGCTGCCATTAGTGCCTACTTTGTAATTTTTAGCCCAATGCTTAGCCCACTCACACAGGATGAATTAAACCCAGTTTCACTTCTACCCTCTCTACTTTTCCGGAATTCCCTGATCACTGGCCTATGGGATATTCTGATGTGGAACTTCCCCTGTCCCTCCTGCTGAAGCTGTTTCACTTTAGATAAACTATTAAAGAGTCACTGTCCAAAGAAATAGCATGAGACTGACTCTGGGAGGTGGGAGTTCTAGGGTCCAGTCCCCCTGCTCCAATAACTCTTTTCAAATCCCCAGATTTAGGTGTCTAAGGGTAGGTCCACACTACCCGCCCGATTCAGCGGGTAGAGATCGATCTTCTGGGATTGATTTATCGCGTCTCATCTGGACACGATAAATCGATCCCAGAAGCACTCCCCCGTTGACTGCGGAACTCCTGCTCGGTGAGAGGAGGAAGCGCTGTCGACGGGGGAGCCTGCCTGTGCCGCGTGGACCCGCAGTAAGTAAACTTAGTTAGATCTAGGAAACGTTGACTTCAGCTACGCTATTCTCGTAGCTGAAGTCGCGTTTCCTAGATCGATCCCCCGCCCCAGTGTAGACCAGCCCTAAGTCCTTTTGTGGATCTGGGCCTTAACCTCTCTGGTCTGCAGTTTATCCATCTGTAAGATGCAGATAATGATACTTGGCCATTTCACAGGAGTGCAGCAAGTCTAAATTTATTAATGTTTGCAAAACAATTTGAATTATCTGATGACAGCCTGTAAAGAAATGTAACATATTATTGTAACTATTGCTGTGTTCAGATGCCTTACGATTGAAATATTATGCTGAAAATTGAATACAGAGATAGAAAAATAATATCAAAGGCAAAGTATTCTATTCAGGTGCTGTGTTAGTTAATGACAGATCTGTATCATTTTGCTGAACACAAGCTGCTGGCACTTTTGCAAATGTTATCCCTAACACGATTTTATACACTGAAAAGCAACTTATGAGTTCAAAAATATTGTAGGTTTCTTTACAATTATTCTTAACACTTTGGATGTAGTGTGGAATTACATAATAGTATATTTATCCCTGCAACTCCTTCCTTGTGTATGCATTGTACAAAATATGTGCTGTGTAGTTACTAAAGTTTTTTTGTAAACAGTCAATGGGAAGTTGTTTCTGACCGTCTTTTTCCCGAATTCTTCAATGAAATCTGCAAGGGTTGCAGGATAGGGGGCCTTCGTGATTGTTGAATGTATCTGTTTGCTGTAAAATCAGTGAGAAATTATGTAAATATGGCTCATGTACGGCTATGATCAATAGTTAATATTGGATAGTCATGCAATGAATGGATAACATGCAGCACGTGCTGGAGTCATGTGATAGAAGAAATACATATACTGTATATAAAGAGTCTACACCAACTAGTCAAGTTAGCAAGTCTAATGGGTTTCTCTGTATATCAACAAAGCAAACAGCAAGTGGCAGGTGGTTGTCATTTGCAGGCTATCAAATAACTTATTATATGACATTTACTTTTGCAAACCTGCTTGAAGTTAAAAAAAATAAAATGTGACAATTTACAGCTGTGTTCCCTAAAACCAAGGAAAGCAGCCTCTGAAAAAAGTTGAATCTCTGCTACATGAAATGCAGGTGTGGAGGGACACAGCTGTTGTGAAGAAAAATCTGCACCTTACATGAATGAGTAATTTCTCAATCAATCAAAGGGAGAACCATGACTAGTAAATAGTGTAGTTCATCGGAAAGGTTCAGCAAAGTATTTATGCAAGTTTGAGTGCAGGAAATCTTTGGGAGAGGGTTTGTTACTTAGATCTGAAATGATACAAGCTGTAAGAGGAGGATGTGAATAACTATGGCCTAATGAAGCAGGTGGTCTTTGTCTATTTAAACAAGTTTATATTTACATATAGCTGTTACTCCTTTTAGCCTGAGCAGTTTGCCAACATTCAGGATCTTGTGAGTTGTTTCCATTAGGAGGAGAAATTGGTGATGGAGGATTGTATCAAAGAAATACCTGTTTATTTGCAAGAAATAGACAAAGTCCTGTTTTCCTGAACATAGTGAGAATCAAACAACAGGAAGCAGTTTCTTTGTTCACAGTTCCAGGCATCTTTACAATCAGTGCTCTGCCCAAAGCTTATTCTCTCTCTCCATATTTTCTTTCAGGGCCACGTTCCCAATACTCCCTTTTCTTTCCTCTCGGCTTTCCTGCTGCATGTTGCTGTCTGTCCTTCGGCTGCCTCTGCTCACAGAAACCTCCAAACAATATCCAGCAAAACCCATCAACACACCAGCTCGGTTTCTGATTGGCCTTGCTGGTGGTGGGCCTGTGCTTTGGGTGGTTACTCCCATTGTTTCAGCCCTTTTACTCCAAAAAGAAGCTTACCTGCTTCATATATTTATCTGGAATGAAGGCTGGTGGTCGCACAGACCAGCTTCAATGAGGTTTCACTCAATCTTCATCATAACATGGCAAATCTTGAGGGAAGATTCCTCATTTCCAATGAGAGCTTGTATGTTCAGAAATGTTTATGATCAAGTTGGATTCATACCAAACATTTGATGACAGTTATCATTATACATCCCTGAAATCCTCATTTTGTGTGAATTTAGGAACTGTATGAGTGATCAGGCTATTCTGTTGTTTACCCCATACTTGGGACATGCCAAGGTGGGAATGTCACAAAGCATGAGCTAAATAAAATCATACTGGATAAGCAGATGTGTCTTAGCGTAGCTTTGGAAGTCATACAGAGCTGAGTTCCATTTAGTAGCATTATAATCAGGGCCCTCTGAGAATTTTGGCACTTTTCCCATTGAAACTAATGTTCCAAAGTTATGAGCTGAAATATTATGCAAAATGAGTGTTTTCTTGCATTCGCCTAGTTACGCTGTTGCTGACAGAGTAGAACTCTGTGTGTCACAAACCTTTGAGGTAAGAAGTTGAGTTTATGCAGGCCTGCACAACATACGGCTCAGTGTGCGGCCCACGGGGGGTAGAGCAAAAATTTTTTTTGCTCAACAACTTTTGCGGCGGGAGAGGAGTTTCGGCCCTCGGCTGTTTTCTTTGGCGTAATGTGGCCCTCACCACTTTACGAGTTGTGCAGGCCTGAGTTTATGGATTCCTGAAGTCTCATTTTCCCTATGTTCAAAAATTGTATTGACACACAGGCCAGATAAATATTATTCTGATGTTTCATTCACATATGTTATCATATCTGTGAAAAATGTGTGCGTTCTAGCTATGAAATGCAAATTTAGTTCAATGTTGTTGCTGCCTGTGCAGAGGTTGACAATGAAAATGTAATATGGTTCCTACCATTCTTACGGAGATCTACAGATCAACAAATATAGAACAACAAATGTCATGGATTGCTACTGGACTAGGTAGATTTCATGGATTAAATTTCATAGGTAAATTTCATGGATTGCTACTGGACTAGGTAGATTGAATTTATTAACTCAATTAAGGGCTTTTAAAAACATTTTGGGCCTGACCCTGGACTCCTAGATTGATTGAACTGGACTAAGTACCTGTGCAGGGGAATAAGGACTCTCCTTACACCTCTGTGCAGTGGTTCCAGGCATGCAGGAATAAGCACCTGCTGCCCGCCACCCCCCAGCTAGGCGCAGGGGGATAGGGAGTAGGAGTGGGTAGAGCTTTGTCTCTGTGCACCTTTCCCCCTTTCCGTAATGCACTGGTCAGCTAAGTTTAGCCAATTTTAACAGGTGTCCTTATTTGCTGTTGATATAGGCCATCAGCAAAGTACTATCTCCCTGGGCCAAGAGGAAAACAAGGAGGGAACTGTGACATATGCATTATTTCTTGCTCTGGGCTTTGTCTAAAATTACAGTCTAGCCTGTGGGTAAAACCCTCATTTAACTCAGGTCAGTGAGTTATGGGAAAGAAACTTCTGCCTTAGGAAGTATTGGATGGAATGTTGTTCTACTTGTATCATCAGACTTAACTTGATAACCACAGAGACCATACCTCAGGGAAATACATCCACTCACCTTGTTGGTTTGCTTTTTAGAAAGACCCCTGGAAGCGAAGGTGTTAAATTAACTAGCTGTTTGAACTGAACACAGAATTGTCCGCTTAAGGCAAAGCCCCATGTTGAAGGAATTGGAATTATTCTATGGTACCACAATCCCACCCTGAATTCCCTGGGGTGCACAAGGGCTACACAGGCTGCTCCATCTTTTAGGATGAAGAAGTTTGCTTCCCACCAGTGTGGCTGGCCTGATTGGTGGGCTGGTGCAGAGAGGGGCCCTCTCTTTGGAGTGCTGTATATCAACTGGAGCATCCAAGAAGAGCAATCTTTTAGATTCCCTAAGCCCAAGGACTGAAACTGTGACTGGCTCTTATGCAGTATCTGCAAGGGAGAAATTAGGATATTTTTACCCAGCCCCCACACTCCTGTGAACACATGTAAGGGCCTTTTGCAATCTGGCTTATTGAAAGCTGAAGGCTTTGATAATAAGAAGACGGGAAATATGGAGCATGGAGCTTTATGACATTTTTAATTAACAAATTTGTTTTCCTTCTCAATTAAGTTGGCTAAATACATTAAAATTAGTCCAATATTTCAACAGTGATTTGCATTTTCATAGCATTTGTGCAAAATTAAATGTCATTAAGGACTTTGTTGCAAAGCTGTTAATTATATAGCAGCCAACGCATGGCTGTATGCAGACAAACACTGGTGTCCTTCAGATGCTTATCTGTTTCCTATACACAGCCCTGAACATCTGCATCGATTTCTGGCATTAACAGTGAATAGTTAATCTCATAAGTTTTGAATATAAATGGAAATAAATCATGCAAATAGAGCATAGTTATCCCAATTCTATTGTTTTTCTCACAAAGCGGAAACTCACTCTTTCTATTACTATACATTCTTTTATACAAAATATAGGTTGTTTTTTCCATCTAGAATTATTATAATTATTTATAACAAAATATTTTGACAGGATATTAAACCTTGTGTTTCAGGGCTTAAGGCAATCTCTAACTATTAAAGATGAGGAGGAGATCTATGCAGGGAGCTGATTATCCCATATTTACCTACTGCAGGTTTGTTTGTTTTTTAAACACACAGTTCCTCTGAAGCATCTGCTACTGGCCACTGTTGGAGACGTGATACTGGACTTGATGGAGCTTGGGTCTGATCCAGTCTGGCAATTCCTCTGATCCTATAATGATTTCTCAGTAATTTTGTTTCCTTCCTTATTGTAGGAAAAAAACCTAAAACCTTTTGCTTCAGTTCATGGTCAGTTTTCCTATTAAACTATAAACTGAGTATGAGCAGCAGAGCATTTCAAGGAGGAAAATATTGCTGTTGCATTTTTAGGAAATCAAGACCTTTTCATAAACATTAATAAAATAGGATGGATAAACTGGGGTTCTGAAACATGCATATTTTAATCCTAGGGATGAATGAACTGGTTCAGATGAATAAAATGATGAATGGGGATATGACGAAATTCATATAGCTTCTGCTTACAGTTGCCTTTAGTTTTCACTGACATGGTATCTACATTCAGCTTTTTCTGAATATCATCCATCACTAGTGTATGAGCATGAGTGACAGTGATAGAAGATAAGTATGAGCTAATGGTGTAAGTGACGGGAGCACTTGTGTAGAGCAGCTACTGGAATTTTTACCACTGTTTTGCAGAACAGGTCTAAATAATAATGGTAAGAAGACCTGCAGTTGGTCTCCATGACAACTCCCACTGTTGCTAGCATTGGTGGAGTTGGACCAGTGCAACTGGGAGACTTTCAGATAAAGCTCAATGTCAGCAAGGTTTTATAGTCCGTGCCTCTCTGTAGTTTCTTCCCAGAGGGGTTGAAATTATTTCCAACTCAACTAGAAACAAAACGTAAATCTCATGAGACTCCCCTGTTCTGTGACAGGTTCCATCCAATTTATGAACATAAGAGTTGAATAAGCATCCACATTTTTGAATGTTAATTCAAATAGAACCTTCAAATTATGGGCCAAATCCTAAAGTGATTACTTAAGTTTCTACTCAATCTTCATTGACTTTCAATGGCAGTTTTGTCCGAACAGGAACTGAATAAAAATTTCAGGATTTGGTCCCTTGTCTGGTTTGCTCATACAGGTTAACCACAAGCTCATTAAAAGGCTGAAAAATATTAGACAAAGTACCTTTGGGACACTTCTATCTATTATTATGTTACGTCAATATAGACCGTAGGAATCTGTTGGCTCTTTCAATTTGTAGATAACAGAAAACCATCAGCTTTTGTGCATTTGATGGAGTCTGGCTTCTTCTGCAGACCCATTGCAACTGACAAATTTTCTTTTTGCAATTCTATCTTTAAATGGGTTGGTTGGAATGGATTCAGTGTATTGAAAATGTTGTTTAAAAAAAGAGTTTGAACTCAGACATCTTGTATTCTTAGGGACAAATCGAGATCAGGTAGAAGTCAGTGGTACTGCCCCCATTTACACCAGACTTGAATTAGGCCCATTGTGCTTTAAAAAAGCACTGATTGAATTTTGGGGTCAAATCCTGGCCCCACTGAAGTCAATGGGAGTTTTGCCATTGGCTTCAGTGGAGTCAGGATTTCCCTCACCCCCAGCACAGCACAGTTTTAGTTAGTGAAGTACTACAAATCTGGGATGCCTGAGTGGACCAGCAAGTGGGCCAGGAAACAACTGGATTAAGTAGAGGCTCTACAATCAACTGGTCAGCTACCATCAATGGTAAAGGGGGGGAAACTGCACCAGAGCAGTTCTTTTTAGGATCATAATCAGTTTGAAAAAGAAATTGTACTGATGGGTGAGAAGGAGGAGAGTCCAAGATTGTTTCTTATTGAGAAAAGGCTCATCAAAAGGGGTGAGTTGGAGGAGGAGTGAGTAAACTTTTTAAATGTTTTCAAATTTTCCCCCACAACAGATCCAGACCTTTGAAATTTATTTTTCATGCTTTAGGTAAATATTTTCATGGCAAAAAATAGGCAGAGGGGTATAATGCAAGTTATCATTTAAGCTCTCTTGTTGGCTCTACTGTGAAATAGCTGAAGTCATATTAGCTTTACATGTTGTGACAAACTATACAACCTCTAGGGCACAAATCTGCAGTATGACTGAAATATTGTATTTCTCTATCAAACCAGAGTGCTAAAAGAATGTTCTTTTATATAGTTCTAAGGGTTGGCAAAAAGAGCAAAACACCTTACACAGAAGTTTGAAGTTACCACTGAAGTCTACACGGGTTTCATATGGAGATCAGCTAGATTAATATGCAATTACAGCTAGAGTGTGCACAGAGGTGTGATGATGTTTCTGGGTTAACTGCAAAATTTCCCAGAGGTACAAATCTCATAAGACTAATAGACTCTGACATCCTTTAAATTCTTTCAGAAGTCTTGCCTTCAGAAAGTCTAGATATGTTCTGGCCTGGGGATTTTCTGTTGATGAGTTACTTGTCTTAATTACTGAAATACACCTTTTCCATAAGGCATTGTTTTATATCTCAAAAGTAGGTGGGCAAGTCGATTAGTATATGCTGGGAGAGAATGTTCAGCTAAGCAAGACATCTGACCTTCTCCTATGTAACTACTATACTATAAAGCATTGATCGCTTAGTTAAAGACACACAAATATCCCAGGTTTGGTATAGTTAAACACCAGTCCCTATCATTCAGAAAGTCATTAACTGGACCTCCTCCTCCCCCCCCCCCCACCCCGCAACCTCCCCCACCTCCCAAAAATTAAGCAGTTTGGAAACTGTTGCCAGTAATCCTGATGTAATATCTCATATTTCCTTTTGATACAGCATACCCTACAACAAAGACTGCTTATTTATTTTATCACAGATAGGAAATAAGCAAATCACAAAATTTTACAAGCACAAAATAACATCCAGGCTTGTCTGTTGGATGTGGAGAATGCCATAGTCAATCCTGATAATTGGACAATCCTAACTTAAGCTGCATTATCTTTTCAATGCTGCAGTGTTATATTCATTCTCTCACCAGTCCCAGTTATATAACGCAGGACGCATAATTAGAGCAGACAGATTGGCAGGACCCAAGACTAGCAGGGGGGATTGGAAGCTCAAAAACACATGTAGGTGTCAATAAGAGAACAGCAAGCTATTTGGGCTGTCCAATAATTGTCAGCTTCTAATCAATCTTGAATCCCACTGTGTCATCACAACAGATCACCTTGTGGTATCTACAGGGAGAAAACAAGGACTAACTGACACTTAAGGAAGTTTTATGATTCACTCAAGATCATGCTGATATTAAGCACTGTACAACTGCTTGTCACCCTGTTTCCAGCTATTTAAACACCTTCTAGTCATTTTGTCATTAAAAATTGTTGCATTCTTAAGACTTACTCACCTGGTCAATAATATAAGGGATCAATTTTACACAATATGCTTTTAAACAAATTTAGAGGGTTGCTTTTTTCCTGTATGTAACTGTTTTCTTAAACCTCCCCTCTACACTGTCACATCTTCATGGTCATAATCACATGATATAATTTTTTTAATTGTGATTTATAAATATCACAGTTGCATATGCACAACACATTTAAACATCATTGGAAAAATGAACTTTGAGTCTGATATTTTTAATTTTGGGATGGTGGAGGGGTTGAAGTCAAACCTTCAGATATAAACCCGTCCCCCTGGGTTCAGAAGGTCAGATCCAAAGACGGAAGTATCCTATTTTCTAGTTCCAATTCAAACATAGCAAAGGTATCCGAGAACAATCTCACAAACCTTCCATCATTCAAGAGCTGTCATGTGAGATTTCTACCCTTTGAGAGTGAAGTCTCATGGGAACTGCTCAGAAGGGTGTAATTTAGGTAAATCCAAATCTTAGAACTGACTTGGTTTAAAACCTAATTAAATATTCCAGACTCATTTTAAGGCGCATCTCTAAATGAATCCACTTTATTTTGTGATTCTAAAACCAAATGGTATCTACACTGTTGTAATTATGCACCTCATAGTCTATTTTCTTAAATAATTGTGACATTTCATGGTTACTCTTGTAGGTGTTAGATATATTATGTTACTTATATTATTTATCAGCAACAATAAGGACAATTTACATTTATGTAACCAATATCTTAAAGGTGGCTTTGGTGCTTTACTACTACTAATCTAACTCTTACTCAAATATGAAAATACAAGACTCTAACGGCCTGCCAGCCTCTCCTCTTCCAACTGTCCGCCTTCCTCCTCCCCCCAAAGGTGTAAAGGAGCTTAGGAGCCCATTTATCTTCAGGAACCCTTAAAAGATTTAAACAAAATATATCAGCTGCTCCTGCCCTTTGGCACAAAGAGACCACATAGGCCCTCACTGAAAGCACATTCTTCCCTACTCCACACCAACCTCTCAATAAAGTAAAAGAAAAATCACAAAATATGGAGACACCTGCTCCATCACAATAATCAGTTCTTATGCTCTGGAAAGAACATATCATTTCATTGTGGCTATACTGGGCCCTGCAGAGTTCCGGGGTTAAGCTCCAGTCAGTTTAATTAGATGTTCATCACAATAACAAAATCATTACTCGGCAATTTCAAGCATTCAGAAGTGTTCTAATGCAGTGTCCCCTTTCAAAAGGTGTTAAGTAAGCTTGTGTTGGCACAACTGGCCATTCATTATTCTAGTTCATTGTCATTACTGAAAAGTACTAGATACAAAAATTATTATTCTTTGTTTTATTTTTCAATGCTTTAAAGCATAAAACAGATCCTTAAATCTGCTTTAGTAACTTCAATTATTCTTCCTCCAAACAATTTAAATTCAGCTTCATTCCCAAATACATATTTCGGGGATGATAATTATGTTTGTTTGAATATAAAGGCGGGATTTATATCCGTGTCAAAAAGATTTTTCTTACAACGTAGATATATAATGTTTAATAACATGAATTGTGTACCCCAGTTAGTTGGCCTAATCACAAGGCATTATTTCCACAACTCAAAATAATTCATGCAAATGGTATCAGGTTATCTGATAATTACATCATTTGTGTGTTATCACTGCAACTAAACTTTTGGCTTTAATTCTTTTCAGCCAGTAAAGGGATGAATGATGTTAAGAACAGACTCTCCAGCTGCTCACTTTTACTTTCTGCTGATTCTTACTATAAATATCCCTTTCACTGTTATCTGGAATTTAAAAACAAGTAACACAAAAACTAGGTCATCATGCTGGAAGATTAAGTAGATGGTGGATAACTGGTATCTATGATCACCCTCAAGTAGAAGCGACAAAGAGTCCTGTGGCACCTTATAGACTTACAGATCCAGACTAACACGGCTACCCCTCTGATACTTGACACCCTCAAGTAGTGTGACAAACTCACACAAGTCTGGTTTGTTTCTCCTCTCACTTACCCTGGTTTAGATCAAGAACAATTCCACTGAAGTCAATAGCATCAAACACAGATTCCAAAGATTCTGCTTTCCAAAAGTAAGCAGAAAGCTGATTATATAATTATCACAGAAACACCAAAAGGTGATGCTTGGACATCACTAATGTATTATTTAGGTACTTTTACCTTGTTGCTTTCTGGCTTTGTAGGGAATGGATATTTGCCTCAGGCCACATCTACACTACAGTGGCACAGCTATGGTGCTGGGCTATAGCATAGATGCTCCCTATATCAATGAAAGGAATCGTCTGTCAGTGTAGGTAATCCACCTCTCCGAGAGGCAGTAGCTAGGTCAATGGAATAATTCTTCTGTCAATTTAGCTGTGTCTATAGGTCTATAGGTCACAAGGTGTGAAATGCTTCAGTATTGCAGCAGCCATTGCATTATCCTTATTTCAGTGGCAATATCTTTTTTATAGCTATATAAGAAAACAAAGCTGGCATCAATAATGTGGAGTCTTACTGAAGATGCCAATGACTGATGTCACATAGAGATGTCAACCTAGAGATGGTCCCCTGTTGCTCAGACAAAAATACATTCACGGGTGGTTTTTCCATCACTGGACATGTTAAAATCAAGCTAAGATGTTTTTTTCAAAAACTATACTGTACGTTCAAACAGGAATTAATTCAGGGAAATCTATGGCCCATGTTATACATGAGGACAAGCCAGAGGACCACATGGGGCCCTTCCAACCTTATAATGTATTAGCCTTTTCTGCAGCTAAATAGAGGAAATAAAGGATTTCAGCCTCTAAGGCTGTCAATCCTACACCATTCACAATCTAATTGAAATTGCAAAGAAACCTATGTTGTTGATATGCTTTTATTTTGCTATTGTATCTTAAACTACAAACAGTCACATCAGTACTAGTGCTGCTAATTTCACTAGAATTTAGGAGTATGATTTTAAAAAGCACTCAATATTCACCTAACTCTGCAGTCAGTGAGAACAGGGTTAGGCTAGTGCTGGGAGTTTTTGAAAATCTTGTCATAGATGTATAGACCGAACATTATTAATGTTCTCTCCTCATGATCTGCTGAACTATACAAAGAGCTCAGGGAAAGGCTCTGTTGAAGCACAGTGAAAATATAATGAAGGTTCCTTTGGGGAACGTCTCAGTTTTCTCTGAAACTTACAAAGCAGCACATTGGGAATATCCATTGCTTGGAAATCCATAGGCTTCCATTTTAGTCCCAATAGAGAATGATTTTTAAAGCTTCATGTGTGCTGCATTAGAGTCAGTCCAACAGCTGAATGTTTCCATGGCAATAGAAGTCTATTACCTGTTCGACTCACACACAGCATGTATGATCCCTAGAAGAAAAGAGCTATAAAAGGTGTAGTACTATTTACACTAAATATCTGAATAGATCCTCCTTTGCCTTTTCACATGTTCATTGATGGTGTTTGGTTTAAAGTTCCATAACATTTCATCAAGTAAGCAGATGCTGGTGAATCTGTCATATTAGTCGCAAATAAATTAAATGAGAAACTTCACAGAACTTCTGTCTACAGGTAGAAAAATTCTAACATCCCTGTAACAATCTGGGAATTATGGGTCTAAAAAGCAACCTATGAAACAAACCATCTGCCAAATAGAGCCTTAGCTGATGACTCTTAATTATGAGCTCCCACATTATTATTAAAAACAATTTATTTTGCACTGTATATTTATATAGCACTTTGCCAGCTCAGCAAGACAGTTTTCCTACCAAAGAGATTGCAGTCTAAGGGCCACATTTTATGGATGGACAGGGGGATTGTATAGAAAGTGTCACTGCCTCTTGCATTGCTTCTGTTACAGGCTAGCCACAATTGTAGACATTCCACTTAGTGGAGTGCAGGGGCTGCTCCTTCCATGAGTCCCCAGGATACACATTGCCCCAAGGCATTGGGGCGGAGATGGGTTCACGGCCCCATTGGGTCGTGAACGAGTCTGCACATTCCCCCTCAGCACCAGATCACTCAGGGAGGAATTGTGTTGGCCTGAGGCAGAATTTCTCCCTGATCTCCTCACGGGACAACACAGTTCCACACTGCTCCCAGTGCAGACACCATTGGACAAAACACACACAGGCAAGACAAGACATGGTGAACCTGTCCAAGGAAGGGAGATGGAGAAGGAGGTCAGATGTACTGCAGGTAGATTTTTCTCCATAGATTAGGCGGTTCTGAGGGGGAGGGGACCAAGTTAGCCCCAAATCATCTCTCATTTAACTTGATCATTTGGACAGATAACCCCTTTCCAACATAGCTGATTTGTAAAGATTATTGTTATTATTTTGGTCAAATTCTTACAGCCAATCTTAACCAGGCCTCCATTTTTGTCCTTGTACTGTTTGCATATGTTACAACAGGAATAACTTAGATCAGGCTCCATTCCACTTTTTCCTCACTCCTTGGCAGATCCTGCACTAAATGCAGCTTGGTCAGATTGAGAAAGGCAAATCCCGCAGCCCTTAACCAGAAAAGCTCCTATTTAAATCATTCAGTAGAAGTTTTGACTGAATATGGCCAGAGAAAGGACTGCAACATCTGACCACAGT
Organism: Chelydra serpentina; assembly: GCA_037349315.1. Taxonomy (NCBI): domain Eukaryota; kingdom Metazoa; phylum Chordata; order Testudines; family Chelydridae; genus Chelydra; species Chelydra serpentina. Next base: position 15,724,101 of record JBAIAC010000033.1, read on the forward strand.
ATTTCCTTGAGGCCTGGTTGTATGGCCATGTGGCTTTAAGGGGTGTAACCTGCTCTCCTCCCTATCCCCTTACATAGCCTACCTAAACCTTGAGTTTGGGTACATAGGGGTAAGAAGGTGCTGCTCACTCTCTTCTCCCTCCCTTACCCCCTAAGCAGATGGACATGGAAAAATGGGAAGTTAACTTAACTTTGGTTCTGCCTCCCCAATATGTCTGCTTGCACAGCTGGACTAGCATGGGGTGGCAGGCGGGAGATATGTAGCAATCTTCTATTGATTACAAGACAATTTAGACTACTTCCTCCTGTAGCCTAGGGGAGTAGCTCTCTCTTGTGCCCCTTAAATAAGGCAGATTACAATTGCTCAAATTAGCTCTCGATATTTTCAGTGAAATATCACAAGCTCTCTAATAGATGTTAACAATCTTGCTCTCTTTCTAATTTCTTGAGTCATTACAGTGATAGTTGAACCACCTTGGATTATATTCTGATCTACCATCATATTCTCTTTGTTTTAAATGGGAGTTCAGTGTCAAAATGACAAAATACTTTGGTCCTTTTTTCTTTTTTTACAGTAGTATGCAAAGGAAAGGTAGGAAGAATAGTAAGAGGCCAGTATGGCTGCATCAGGAACTTTTTAATGACCTGAAAATCAAAAAGAAATACTACAAAAAGTGGAAAAATTCCCTAGGATGAGTACAAAACAATAGCACAAGCATGTAGGCACAGAATCAGGAATTCTAAGGCATAAATGAGTTACAGCTAGAAAGGGACATGTAAGGCTAAAAAAAGGGTTCGGTAAATACATTAGGAGCAAGAGAAAGATGAAGGAAAGTGTAGGTCCACTACTTAGTGGGGAAGGAGAGTTAACAACAGACAACAGCAAGAAGGTTGAGGTGTTTAATGCCTATTTTGCTTCAGTCTTCACTGAAAAAGTTAATTGCAACCAGATGCTTAACACAGTTAATATTAACGACAGGGAGAAAGGGTACTAGCCAGAATAGGTAAAGAACAGGTGAAAGAATGTTTAGATAAGTTAGATTTATTCAAGTTGGCAGGGCTTGACAAAATTTACCCTAGGATACTTAAGGAACTAGCTGATGCAATCTCAGAACCAATAGTGATTATCTTCGAGAACTCATGGAGGATGAGGTCACAGAGGATTGGGAAAGGGCACACAAAGCACCAATCTTTAAAAAGGGGACTAAAGAGGACCTAGAGGATTATAGAACAGTAGGCCTAACTTTGAGACCTGGAAAGACATGGGGGAAATGATTAAACAATCAATTTGTACGCACCTAAAGGATAATAGGGTGCTGAGTAATAGCCAACATAGATTTGTCAAGAACAAATCATGCCAAACCAATCTAATTTCCTTCTTTGACAGGGTTACTGGCCTAATCAATGAGGGGAAAGCAGTAGATGTGATTTATCTTGATGTTAGTAAAGCTTTTGACACAGTCCCACATGACATTCTCATAAGGGAACTAAGGAAATGTGGTTTAGATGATATTACTATAAAGTAGGTGCACAACTGGTTGAAAAACTTACTGAAAGGGTTATCAATGGTTTGCTGTCAAACTGGGAGGATGTATCTAGTGGGGTACTGCAGGGGGGTCTCTCCTGAGTCTGGCACTATTCACTATTTTCATTCATGACTTGGATAATGAAATGGAGAGCATGGTTCTAAAATTTGCAGGTAACACCATGCTGGGAGAGGTTCCTAGCATTTTGGAGGGCAGGATTAGAATTCAAAATGACCTTGACAAGTTGCAGAATTGGTCTGAAATCAACAAGATGAAATTCAATAAAGACAAGTGCAATGCACTTCTCTTAGGAAGGAAAACTTAAATATACAAATACAAAATGGGTACAGGTAATGCTGAAAAGGATCTGGGAATCATAGTGGATCACAAAGTGAATATGAGTCCACAACATGATGCAGCTGTGAAAAAGGCAAATATAATTCTGGGACATTAACAAGACACGGAAGGTAACTGTTCTGCTCTTCTGAACACTGGTGAGGCCTCAAGATGGAGTATTAGTTTTGGTCCAGTTTTGGGTGACACACTGTAAGAAAGATGTGGACAAATTGGAGAGAGTCCGTAGAAGAGCAACAACAACAACAAAATGATAAAAGATTTAGAAAACCTGACCTATGAGAAAGGTTAAAAAACCTGGGCTTGTACTGTTACAAAGAGGACAGTGATCAATTGCCCCCCACGTCCACTGGATGTAGGCTTAATTTGTAGAAAGGAAGATTTGGTTTAGATATTAGGAAAAACTTTCAAACTATAAAGAGAGTTAAGCAGTGGAATAGGCTGAGGTTGTTGGAACCCCTGTCATTGGAGGTTTTTAAGAATAGGTTAGACAAACACCCGTCAATGATGGTCCTACCTCAGTGAAGGTGAGGGGGAAGGTAGGAGGGGTGGATTAGATGAACTCTCAAGGTCCTTTCCAGCCCTATATTTCTCTGATTCTATATCAAGAAATGCAATTCCAAGGACAATGCACTAGGGCAATATGTGATGTTAATACACATCAACATTGGAACTTCTGGACGAAAAGCTAATGGCAATAAGCAATCACTTAATTGACTGGAGAGAAAAAACAACAACACTGCATTATAGACTGAATACTTTTCAGGTGACTGCAAGCAGCTAGACAGCTTGAAGCTATCAGTTTGATCCAAGTAAAGATGACCCCAGCTGATCATTATTCAAGAGTGGTAAACTGATTTCCATGCACCTTACGGTCAGTGCGCGTGCGTGTGTGTGTATGTGTGTGTGTGAGAGAAAGAGAGAGAGACAGAGAGATGGATGCCAGAGGACACCTTAACAGATTAGAAGGGCACATGGCACCAAAGATCTAGGAAGACCTTCTCTCCCCGACCCCAAAGTCCTGACCACAATTTCTTCTCTATTGTTGTGGAGCTCACTTGCTTCTGCCTTTCTTCAGTGTCCACTGTTGCTAGTTTATTCTAGTATCAGAGGGGTAGCCGTGTTAGTCTGGATTTGTAGAAGCGACAACGGGTCCTGTGGCACCTTATAGACTAACAAAGGTATTGGAGCATAAGCTTTCATGGGTGAATACCCACTTCTTCGGATGCAAGCACCTCAGCTGCTAGAAGAGGGCCTCACCCTCCCTGACTGAGCTAACCTCGTTATCTCTAGTCTAAGTTTTCCCTACACATTTATATCTGCCCCTGGACATTTCCACTGCTTGCATCCGAAGAAGTGGGTATTCACCCACGAAAGCTTATGCTCCAATACCTCTGTTAGTCTATATGGTGCCACAGGACCCTTTGTAGTTTATTCTAGTCACAGACCACTATGTTCACAAGTTCAATAATGGCCCTTGTAGTTTTTTCCTGCCTCTTAACATACAATCAATACTGCATTGAAGTCTATGACAGAACATTATCCACCCTTGTTCAAGATTATGTTCTACGTATTCTCATAAGTAACTTGATGTCTTGTCTTGCTGCCTTTAACAGCCCATGTAACCTTCCTCATATATGTACTGCAGCTCTAGCCACTGCAATACTTCAAAAATTCTTTAGAAGGATTTCTTTTCTCCAATAGTCTCTAAGAGAACTGCTCTGATTTCAGTCAGGAGCAGCAGTTCTAAGTTACAGAAGTTCAGAAGGCAAAGCCCAATCGAGTAAATCAAAGGAGAAGAACTGAGCGAGGGAGAGGCAGAAAGAGCAGAAAGGACCACCAATGAGCAGAGCCAGTCTGATCATCAGATGAGAATCAAGCCCATAGAATAACTGAAAGAAGTCTCAGTGCCATTCAAGGGAGCTTAATTTTATATGCAATCTAGTAAGGCCCTATTATTACAATTCTGGATAATAAAAATATCTACCTTGCTGTAACAGAGGTGGACTGTGTCTCTTATTTACTTTTTTTTTTAAAATTGTCAAAGGAGAAATAAAGTAAAAACAAAATACTTGGTGGTAAAGAAAGAGCATGTCTGGACTTTTTTGTAAGTGAATGGTATACAAGGCTAAGTCAAGTTTTATCTGAGGCAGATTAGCTTTCCTATCCACACGGCTTCCAGTAGTTCAAAGCAGCAAACACAGCTGTTCCAAACTGCTAAAAGGTACTATGTTTAATATTTGAAAGTGATTCACATCACTGGGGAAGTCATTCATTTTGATATTTGATGTAAACAGCCACTTTAGCTTGCCTCGGGAACAGGTGTTACATACTGCAGAATGGCATCTGGTTAAAAATTAAAACATCTCTAACTCCAGTAGAAAAGCAATCAAAGCACAAAGAGCTGCAGCCATCTCTTATCAACACACTGGTTTTCTCCTTTTGAAATATTCTGGCCACCATGCACATTTTTGTGTGTTCCCACTCCAGGGTTATTTTTGTACAAATGCTAGTTTCTGAAAAATAGATCAGTATCTCATATTGCCAAAAACACACATACTGGATGCTTAGAGTATCCTAGTTTCATCCCAATACTCTGGGATATACTGCCGTATGGGCCACATCCTCAGCTGGTGTAGATCAGCATAGCTCTTTCAATTTCTAGGAAACTATGCAGATTTACACCAGCTGAGGTTCAGGCCCTATAATTACATACAACTGCCCTTATTAACACTAATCCAAGCTGGGATTCTGTGGTGCTAAATGATGTACAAATGTGAAGGTAAACATGGTCTCTGTCTCAAAGAACCTGTTATTTGGGCAAATGCAGCAAAAGCTATCAACTTTAATGAGGAGCTCATATTTTTCTTCACTATACTGCTAAATAAAACATTGAATACTCATAAATGTCAACTGTAGCTTATACATCCCAGGTACTGGCATTATTTTAAAAGTGAGACAGAGACCATGTTACCCTCACATTTGTACGGCATCTTGCACTGCAGGATCCCCGTCTGGATCAGGGGCTTGTACACTATTTGAATCTAGAATTGTTTTATCTCCTAAATATCACAAATCTTTGGCTGGATTCAAGTTGTGGAAGATGAGGGTAGAAAGAGGGGGACTGAGTTTGGGGTTTTTTGCTATCTTTTAAAGGTGGTATTTTGTCCACAGAGGTTCAACATGACAAACAGACTAAATTAAACACTTATCTCCTGAAATGAAATTTAAAAACAAATCCTCATGCATACTAAACTCCCATGGATATGTCTAATTTACATGTTGCCCCCAGGCAACATTTCTTTACAGCTTAAAACAAATATTAAAGCCAGCTCCCAGAAAATAAAGGCCAATATTTTCAAACCTGGGTGCCTAAAGTTAAGCTCCATGAGGCCCCTACAGGTGATCCAAGGAAAGTCGGGAAAGAGCTGGGGATCAGCAGTGTGCCCAACCCCTTTGGGGATGTCTAAACTGCATCTGGAAGCAAGCCTCCTAGCCCGGGTCGACAGACTAGTGCTAGTGTGGCTTGCACACCCATGCTAAAAATAGCCGTGTAGACATTTCTTTGATGTTATAGCTCAGGCTCTAAGTCAGTGGCCTTAGAGAACTGCATGACATGTTATAGCTAAAAGGCTTCTGTGTGTGTGACATACCTCTCACTTTACTAGCATGCATGATACAGCCTTCCCTAGTTATTTCTTTTGAGACTTAGCTCATGTTGACAGTAACCATGAGTGGATGGGGGATCCAGCACAGAAGTCATGTCATGTTTAGCCATTTTTTAATGTGAATTTTGGGGATAATGCATTGGAACAACCACATTAATAAAAGTGACTGTGGTTTTGCAACACAAATCGATATGAACCAACAATATCTGCTTAAATAAAACCCCAAATGTGCAATTAGCTATGGGCTGTACAGTGATCCCGTGTTTAAGTATTTCCTCCCCACAGCCCATCCACGGGAATAGCTGCAGTCTAAGGTGTAGAAAGAGATTTCCATGGATTTCCACTACTTTTCTGTCTGTCTATGCTCTGTTGAGGTATTTGAGCAGAGGTGGTCATGCACAAAGATCCTCAGACAAAACAGGAAATCTATGAAATGATGAATTCCAAAAGGTGAATTTAGATCTTAACAAAATGTATCAACCCTCCCCCGCCAAGCTCTATGTCTAAAGACGATAGACTTTTTAAGCATTCATTTCAAGCATTCATAAGATCCCAGTTTGATCTAAGGATTAAAAAGCTAGTTAGAACCAATTTATCACATTGTTGCTTTCTTTTCAGTTTTAGGTTCTTGGCAACAATGAAAGCAATTATATAACAATCTACACTGACAATGATTGGAGATAGTGAAGTCCCATTTTTGTGCTAGTCTGCTCATTACAACACTCAGCAATTACAGCCACATGAGCATTAAATTGGAGGAAAGAAAATCAAAAAGTCAAAACTATAATAGAATCAGCCTATGCAAACCTAGTGGATTGTGAATGTTACCTGTATAGTTCTGCTATGATTTGGTAAGGACTGCTGTACATAAAATACAAAGAAAAGTTTAACTAATAATGGCAACTGTTAAAGTACTGTCTGTGTACCATGGCATCAATGGGGCTACTCACATGCTTAAAGTTAAGCACAGGTTAAGTAGCTTGCTGAATTGGAACTTGTGTGTGTGTAAATTAGACTTATCCAGTCGTATGATTGGTTTGCACATCTAGACTTAAAGAAATGTCAAAATACAAATTAATATATGGTCCTGGTAATACCACCTTAGATTATTACTTAGAAAGAATTAATTCATGCTGGCAGGTTGTTTTTGGTTTTGTCTGTTTGCTTTCATTTCATAGAATATCAGGGTTGGAAGGGACCTTAGAAGATCATCTAGTCCAACCCCCTGCTCAAAACAGGACCAATCCCCAATTTTTGCCCCAGATCCCTAAATGGCCCCCTCAAGGATTGAACTCACAACCCTGGGTTTAGCAGGCCAATGCTCAAACCACTGAGCTATCCCTCTGCCCCTCAAAAATGAAACTAGACTAATCAATTTGTTTCTATCTGCTTCAGTTTCTATTTGTCATGCACCAGTGTACTACTTTGTGTGTGGATTCTCAGCCCTGCTGTGGAACATTCACATCAGCTGAGAAGTGTTTTAATTGATTTTTAAAAAAATATAATGAACATTTTTCTATGCAAGGTTTTAGGGTACAATTTTCGAAAGCACCTAAGTCCCATTTGAGATGTGGGAGACTGATGGTTCAAGTCCCCCACACGTTTGCCTCATAAGAATTAGGTATTTGAACAGAGATCTGCCACCTTTCAGGTGAGAGCCCTAGGCACTGGGCTATAGAGGGAGACTCACTCTTTATTTAATTTTTGTAATATTTAATTACAGTGGAACAACTTCAATAGGAGAGATTGAGGGAGACCCACATCAGAATACTCCTTAGCCCATTGGTTACATTTCACTGAGAGGTGGCAGATCCCTGTTCAAATCCCTTCTCCTTATCTGACAGAGATGGAACTGGTACTGTGGGTCTTTCACATCCTGGGTGAGTATCCTAGCTACTAGGGCAGCGTTTTTCAAACTTTTTAGGCTGTGTACCCCTTTCCAAATAATATCATCTACCATGTACCCCGATCTGAGATAGGGTCATAATATATCTATCATTAAATTGCCAAGTCTTAAATAAAATCCATTGTTTGCCATTACAGGATTTTTCTCACGTACCTCCTGACAAGAGCTCGCATACTCCTAGGGGTACACGTACCCCAGTTTGAAAACCACTGCACTAGCATAAAGGTTGTAAGGGAGCTCCTCCCCATGCCCCAACTGTTTTGTGGAGTTAGGCAACCTCTGAGCATCCCTACTGACTATAGAGGCCCCATAGGCAAGTTAGGTGGAGAAGCACCTATCCTTCCCCAGTTCATGAATTGCTCTGGAGCTTAGGAAGGAGATAGGCTTCTGGGCACCTAGAGTGGGACTGCAGCGCACATCCTGAGAGGCAGAAACATAGGCTCATAGGGAACTACTGCAAAAACATAGGCACTAGGTGAGTTTAAGCACTTACAAAGATAGGTGGCAACCAAGTGGGGGTTTTGTGGATTGCAGTGGAGCCTAAAAACAGGATTTGGGGTATGATCCTCAACCTTTTTCATTTGCAAACCCCTAAAACATTTCAAATGGTGGTGTAGACCCCTTTGGAAATCTTAGACATGGTCTGCAGACCCCCAGCGGTCCTCGGTTGAAAACCACTGTCTTAGGGTATGTCTACAGCTCAATCTGGGGGGGTGTGATTCCCAGCTTGAGGACACATACCTGTGCTACTCTGGTCAAACTAGTGTGCTAAAAATAGTGTACCTGCAACCAGGGGCGGCGCCAGCTTTTTTGCCACCCTAGGCAGTGGCGGTGGGAGAGGCTGCCGCCGAAATGCCCTCGAGATCCCTGGTGGCCGAAGAAGCTGCAGTCGAAGTGCCGCTGGGGAACTCGGCGGCATTTCGGTGGCAGCCTCTCCCGCCGGCGGCTGCCAAGGGACCTGAAACGCCGCCCCCCCCAAATCCTGGCACCCTAGGCGCCCACCTAGGGTCGCCTAATGGTAGCGCCGGCCCTGGCTGCAGCCACATGAAGAGCTAGTGGCCCCCAGTGCATGTGTAACCCACACACACCCTGGGTGTGCTGTTCTGTCCCATCTTGTGGCACTGAGACTCCTTAGAGACAGAGATTAACGAGTTTGCTCTACAGCCTTAGCTAACAGCCAGTTGATTTTTAGCTCATCCGGTAGAGGCTCATATACTAAGCTCCAGAGATCCCCGGTTCAATCCTGCCTGCTAGCGATCGATCGGCATTACACATGCCCATCAGAGACATTAGGTATGTACTCAGGGCAGCTAGCTCTTCTCGCTGCTAGCACTGCTGTGACTACAATTTATTTTTAGTACAGTAGCTCGATCAGAGCTAGCATGGGTATGTCTCCTTGAGCTGGAAATCACATCCCAGCGTCAAAGTGTAGACATACTCCAAGTCTGTGGGTAAGGCACTTAAGTACCTTTGTGAATCTGGGTCAGTGTCCCCCTAAACTGTGATACAGAGTCTGGCTATTTCCCAGTTTAATTAAAGTCTTTATTTTATTCTGTGAACACTGCTTGTGGATAGACTAACTCAAATTAATAATAAAAAAGGCTTCTTGCCATAACAAAATGCAACTCAACTAAAAATATATTTTCAGAGTAAACACCATATACTTATTTGGAGCACCTGCATTCATTGTACTATTTTCCAGTACTCATGTGTTTCAAATTACTAACACAGCACGCTGAATAGACTATTTAATTTTTGGTCTAATGCACCTAGCTAGTCAATGGAATATATAAATGTCAGACAATTAAAGAAAATACAATTGTTCATTACCTTTAATGATTAAATTAATGTAATATTGTCCATGCTACAATTGTTTCTCTGCAGTAACAATTCAAAGCTGCTAACTGTTAACAATATTAGTCACCTATGCTGCTAAAATCACAGATGTGTATGTTGCCTGCTGGATAGGATGGCACAGAAATGAAGCATGTGAAAGGTATTATTTTATCTTAAGGTACAAATCAGTTACTTAAACACATATCTTTTCTGAAGAAGCAGCATACTTCTTCATACTAAGATTCACTGTGCTATTCTCCATTGCTCATGTGTTCTAAATTATAGGCCATTCTGTTATTAACTACTTTGGTGAAAATTCAGAATAACTCCATTGACATCCATGGCATTACTTTGGCTATACACCAATACATCAGCATCCAATATTAGTCTTGTCCAAAGAGTGTGATCCTGGCATCTTTACTCATGTAACTAATCCTTACTCATACAACTAGTACCTCTGAGGGGGGCAGGATTGGATACTAAGAAAGCATGCTGTGTATGGTCACTAGTTTATAACATTTATGGTACACAGTCTAATATGAAGCATATTAACTATTTGGATCCTAAATAAAATAGTTTGCATCTATGTTTTAATGTAAATTCTGTTTTGGGGGTAAAAGACAAAAACATTTTTAAAAGTAGCACTTAAACTTTAACAGCTCTTCTCTTTTTCTTTTAGGATCTGAGAGACCATAACTAACGTAATAAAGAGTCATACAGCAAAACTAAAATTCTTTCTCCCATATGATTTACTTATGCTCTGATTTCTATAGCAAATGTTAATTAGTTATACTACGTTAGCTGTCAATCTATGATCTTAACTGTAAATTCAGATATGGAAAGTTGCTCTCATACACAGTCTATATACTGTAATACTCCCTTGGTGTTATCAAGCATCTGGTACTTCTTAGTGATCTTTCATTTGATTTGTATGTAAATGTATGTGTCTTTTGAGAAATCTCAAGTTGAAGACAGAAAGCCATTGAAAGCATTTAAAAAATGTAACAGTATGAAAAACTGAGTTTTCATTTTAAAAGTATAAATATGTAATTTAATTCTCTGGATGCCACAAAAATCTATAGGAAGGAATCACTAGTCTGTAAGCAATAATAACAAACTACTAGTGCTGAGAAAAATATACACACTTATTATGAACTGTCAAATACCCTCACTAGCAAAATGCACTCAAAATATTCAGAAATATTTTATTCATACACTAAACAGACATCTACAAAAATGTGTATAATGTATAAAAAGAAAATCTAATTTCTAATTGTATATACCTTCATATAAGCCACCATAATTCAATTTCTTATCACAGTCATCAGTTACACCTATTTCAAGTTATATGAAAAATTAAAATTACCTACAGTGGGTCGATCCACTGTTCCTTAATGCTCTAAGTAAAAACATTTCCCATTCCACGTTTTTTCTCTTTATATATTGTGCAGATGGTGCCCTTAGTTCTTACACACTGAAATCTTTGAAAAGTTGCTACAGCAAAACTAAAGTAGCACCATGTCTTACACGGGCAAAAGATTCTAGTATGTATCTGAGACCAATGGCCTCAGTGACATTACCCCATATTTACGCTATTGGAATTAAGAGCAGACCTTGCTCCAGAGATAGTGTCCGTGTTCCATAGTGCAACTCCATTTTAGGCTCAACAAAATCATATAGAAAACCCAATCTAGTGCAATTCCCCACTTCCTTGTGTTTTCTTCACTTATGTATTTTCAGTCCGAGTCCAAATGCACTTACTTTGAATAAAGAGTAAGCTTTATCCCGCATTAATCAATTTCACTACAATTATTCTTCTTTTCTTGCTCATTGATGTTTGGAATACAGTTGTTAGTATTTTGGATGCCCATATGGAGTGATCAATTCCAAAAGTGCATTTAAACTTAATGCAATTATCTGTCATAATCAGGGGAAATTAAGGGCTCTGTAGCTTTGGATATGGAGGTTCAGACTTGTTCCTTTAGCTAAATCTGTTCAGGGAGGCTCATCTCTCTGCAGGAAATTAGGTGTCAGCCAGATGACATGCTAATGATTGGACATGTGCTAAAAAAATACATAGGGGACAGCTCTTGGATGCCCCATCACTGACAGCTATCACCTATGTTTTCCACAAATGTTGATCAAGAGGGTGCTAACCAGTGTAAACAGGCCCAGGATCACTCTAACATCCTGTGCCTGCATACTTCTCATTTAGTTCTCAGATACAGTCAATGATCTTTTCATTAACTCACTTATTCCCTAACAGTGTTCAGAGACTGTATTTTTCTCTTTGCTCCACCTGAAAAGGGATATGGACTTCGCAGGAGGAGGCAGCTGTCAATGTTTATGCATCTTAAGCTGGTTATCCATATCTCTGCGTGACTGCAAAACTTGTGTGTTAAACATCATTTTCTTTATTCTCATGTCTGAGCTACCCCTCTGGTGAGAGAGTCCATCAAGCACTTGGTTTCAACACAGAGTGCCTGAGAGCAGTACACATGCCAATTGTTGATACTCCATATATTTCTTAATGAGTTTTCCAAGAGCCTACTATATCCTTCTTCTGTACAAATGTGTTTTTGACAGTGTCAAGTGCCCATAACGTATGTCTTTCCTAGGTTAAAATGGACTGAAAGATGGGAAACTGCTGTTAGGGACCAGGGACCAGTGGAGTTATCTTTATCTTATCTTTATTCCACAGTCCTATTGCTTGTTCAAAGCAAACAGATAAGAACTAATTTTCCTCTCTGGCAGAAATCCAAAAAATGTGGCAATCTGCCAAAGTAAATACTTTGTAGTCAAAGAGGAGACTGAAATACCCTGTAGCAGCTGTAGAGATCGCCATTAGATGCAATGGCAGGAGTGATCCTCTCAAGACTTGTCTCCTTTCTCAGACTTTGGTATAGTTACAATCAAATTGCTGACTTCATTCTATATGTTGGGACCCTGTGGTCCACAGCTCTGATTGAGAACCTGACTCGGGTACAGAGTCAAAGGTCTTACAAGCCAGAACAGTCAATAACCCGACTTTAGTTTAAATAAAGAAACATTTATGCAACTTGCAAAGCAGAGATAGAATTGTTGGAGATTAGAGTCACAGAGCTTTCTGTACGTTCGAAAGCATGTCTCTTTCACAAACAGAAGTTGGTCCAAATAAAAGAGATGACCTCGCCCACTTTGTCTCTCTTATATCCTGCGACCAACATGGCCACAAAAACACTGAAAAATACAATCTTGGGCTGGTTCACGTAAGTTACCTCAAAACATATTGCTAACAGCCCCTCATTCATGAAAACTGTCTGCTCTGACAGTTCCACAACAGCATACCAAACTTGGAATCATACTTCAGCCATTCAAAATTATGCAAAATGAACTGCTATCAAAGAAACTTCTTTGCAGACAGAAACTCAAACCTAAAACATGAGACACTTTTGGGAAGCTGCTGCCTAAGTTGACCTTATTTTGTGAAGTCATTTGGAGTTATGTATGTATACTTGAGAGCAGAACTTGGCCCTAGAAATGTGCGTAGATCAATGATAAAATCTAATAATAGAAAGTACCGCTGTGCATACATTTTTCAAAGTTAAATGCAGTCCCTCTGCTATTTAATTAGAAAGGAGAGTAAACGGCACCAAGCTATCCACAGAACAAAATATCTACATATTTTCTGCTTTTAAGATTCATCACATTTTTTAGTGAAAGAGAAACAGATTGGCAGTGACTAGAGACAGGTAAATAATTGAACAAATATTCATCAGATATTTTATACAAGAAATAATCTCAATTAAATTATCCAGTAAACATTGACTGAGCAGCTCTGTTACTGACTGCAGCTGTGGCCAACGGATGACCGTTTAGTGGCCCATTTGAAAGAGGCTGGTGGATTGAGTATTTTTCAGTATCCATGGCTGGTGGCCATGGATAACAGGCCACAAAAGGTGGCACCACAACAAATACTAATCTGTAACTTTGCTGGCAGTTTTAGCTGAGAGGCTGAGGACTGAGTGATCTCATTTCTAGTGGTGTTCTGTCAAGGTCGGGAATAAGGCATGTTGGCTGATTGCTGGGAAGGAGGGGGGAGGGAAGCCTACCCATGCTCTAATAAAAGATGCCAATCTCCATGCTGCCATCCTTCACTTTCCAGTTTCACTAGAACTAGATTCTCACTTTTTGCTCTTTAAGTCACAAAAACTTGAAATCACCAGACCCAATTTTTCAAACTATATAGCTTGCCCAATCTCAGCCATTATTAAAGAAAAATGCATCCAATTTGCCAAGCAACTTGTCGGCTAAACGTCAACATAATAGTGTCAAACAGCAGAGCACCACTAAAACGTTGGACAAATCTGGAACTTAAGCCACATTCCGTAGCTGCAGTGTCTTGTCTTTTATGTATTTCTAAAAAAAAAAAATACCCTACCAAACTTAGCACATAGGGCCAGATTCTGAAGATGAGTTACAGCTCTGTTGTGCCAGTTAGATGAGCTGCAAATGTCCAGCAGGGAATTCCCCAGTCAAAGGAAAAAACTCTTTGCTGGTGCATCCATGCCTTAGTCAATCCTGGAATCACACTTCCAGGAAGGACAGGAAATCAAGGGAGGGAGTAGGTGTATTTGAGCTCTGCTCAGCAAGGCAATTCTCCACTGGTATAGGATTCATTAAGGATCTTATGCCAGAAGTAGAACTTGGAAGTGCCTGGAAGCAGCTCTAAGCATGGACAGGGAGGCCTTGAGAATCAGGGAGCCAAAACTGGATCCCTGGTGTTTTCCTCCTTCCCACCCCTAGAAGATAAGCAGAGCAGAAGAGAACCTGCCCCTTTCTACCAGACTCTGGTCATGTGGGTTTAACTCCCACAAGACACCAAAGCTAAAGTAGCAGGAAAATAACATTTAGCGGGGCTTTTTGTGACATATACATTGCAGCACAGATTCTGGTCAAGGATCAGCAAATCATAGGTAAAATACGCTGGAAGCACAAATCTATATGTATTATTAAAATAAATTCCGTCATCTAATTAATGCCTGTGAATGTCAAGCACAGTTGCATTACAGACAACTTCAAAATCAATTTCTGTTCCTAGAAACAAGCTTGAACTAATTTGTGCATTTCTATTATCTGCAACACTTACATCAAGTAGGATTCTCGACTTTTGAAAATACAGAGGAAAATAAATCCAGGACTGTTCCATTAGTGCTTTCCAATTTTATGCTGCCCTGGGCTTTGCAATTTAATATCTTATTGCTCTGACTATTAACTGTTATCTTATACAATACAGAAGTTTATATATCATATAGACATAAAGCAAATATTTGCAAAATCCACTGTTCCTATCATGCATTTTCTTTTGACGGACTGGGGTATAGTTTGAAGTTTGAAGCAGGGTCTGGAATTTGTATGCCTTGTATTGTATGTTTTTCACTTTTATATAGGCTTTTTTCATAACTAGGGCCCTACCAAATTCACAGCCCATTCTGGTCAATTTCACAGCCATAGTATTTGAAAAATAAATCAATTTCATATTTTCAGATGTTTACATCTGAAATTTCACAGTGTTACATAAGAATGGCCATACTAGGTCAGACCAAAGGTCCATCTAGCCCAGTATCCTGCCTTCTGACAGTCACCAATGCCAGGTGCTTTAGAGAGAATTAACAGAACAGGTAATCACCAAATGATTCATCCCCTGTCGCCCATTCCCAGCTTCTGGCAAACAGAGACTAGAGACACCATCCATGCCCATCCTGGCTAATAGCCATTGATGGACCTATCCTCCATGAATTTATCTAGCTCTTTTTTGGACCCTGTTATAGTCTTGGCCTTCACAACATCCTCTGGCAGAGAGTTCCACAGGTTGACTGTGTGTTGTGTGGAGAAATACTTACTTTTGTTTGTTTTAAACCTGCTGCCTATTAATTTCATTTGGTGACCTCTAGGTCTTGTGTTACAATGATGTGTTGTAACCGTGGGGGTCCTGACCCAAAAGGGGGCTGTGGAGGGGGGGCACAAATCTGTTGTACGGCGGTTGCAGGATTGCCATCCTCACTTCTACACTGCCAGAGCTGGGCTCTGAAGGCAGCAGTCATGGAGCTTCCTGCAGCCGGAGGAGGATCCTGGAGGCGGAGGTGGGTCTGACCAATCCTGTGCTGCTGAGATGCTCCAGCTGGGGGCTCCTAGTTCCAGCCGGGTTGGGAAGGGACAGGACTTTCTCTTCCCCTGCATAGCTGTTCTCGGGGGAGATCAGACCTTTGTAGACCTCCTCTGGCCTCCAGCTGCAGGAAGCTCCAGGGCTGCCCCTCTTCCCTCCCCCGCCCCCCTCCAATAGCTAGATTTCACAGGAGAGGGCTTATTTCATGGTCCGTGATACATCCATGAATTTGGTAGGGCCCTATTCATAACTCGGGGCTAGACTCTGACTACCTCTTATATGGCCATGTGGTAAGAGGAAGGAATAAGGAGCCTCTACCCCACCATTGCAAGACCGACATAAAGGTTGATTACAATCATAGCTGCTGTGCTCAGGGAAGTGCAGAGGTTGTTACTGAGTTGCTTTCACTTACTAGACATGGGTATTTACACTGAAATCAAATTTGCTCATTTAAATATTGTAGCATTGTAATTTTTGCATCTCTTGAGGGTAAGTAATAGATGAACTAAACCCTGATTACCTTGGCCATGCCTCCCTAGCCACTTTTAGGACTGATCTGGCTACTTCCAAGGCCCCTGTAAAGGGGTAAAAACAATGAGGAGTCCTTGTGGCACCTTAGTATAACACATTTATTTGGGCGTAAGCTCTTGTGGGCTATAACCAGCAGCTTTCTAATGCCATAGTCCTCCAGTTTCCAGGGCCCTTGTCCTGGTGTTCACAGCAGCACAATGTGGTGTAAAACAAGGGTAAATCCTCTATTATATAGTTACCGTGGTGAAAATAAGTCGTGATGTATAGGATCCTTCGGATAGTAGTCCCTGGTAGTCCACTTGTTTGTAACAAGGAGGGCCTCACACACATGAGTGCTGGCAAGAAATGGAAACTTTATTTCCTAGCCCCCAGGGTCAGGTTTCTGAAGGGAACCCTCCCAATCACATAACAGGAGTCAGCCCCAACTGCCTCCAGTGGTTCCCTGTTGCAGAGTTTTAACCATGGAACTCTAGTGATATCAGTGAAAAATAAGCAGCTAAAATCGTGCAAAATGACTTGTCCCGATTCAGATATGGTTCTGATTCATCAGATGTATTTAAATGTTTAATTCCACTGAGATAAAAATGAGATATATTATAGATGGTGTACAGTGATGCCTATGGTTAAGGTTACCTGACATTTCCCATTATTAGACCCTGTTTTCAAGTAGCTTATAATTTTGACAAACTTTAACTGCTTGGGCTGAAATTTTCTATGTCAAGATGTGTGCCTGTAAGTACTTAGAGCCTGATCCTGTATTCCTTCTATAAATAAAACCTCTCATTAATTTCAGTGGACTTTTTGTGTATACAAAGAAATCAGAAGTGATCTTGTATTTTTATTATCATTAACTCCTGTTCTCATCCCTAAAGCAAAACTCTCAGGGTGAAAACCTGGTCCCAATGAAGTAAATAGGAACCAGGCTTTCACCCCTCAATGATTTCTGTGAGGAAGGACTAAAGACTTCAGGATTTGGCCCTCAATAAACAGCAAAAATAACAGGACCCAAAATTCCATCTGTCCTTGTATTATAACTGAATACGCACTTTGTCTGTGATCAGTCATGAATGACACTATTGTGCCTGTACATTTTGAAGCTCACTCCATTTTTGACTTACATACCCCTATGGAGTGTAAAACTGAGGTCTAATTATTCATGGGAGAAAAGGAGTTGCTGAATTGCAAAACCAATTTATGTGAGAGAAATTTACATATAGTAATTCTTCTCTATCAAAGTACATAGAGAAGCTAATCAATTGTACAACGTTTAGGATCCTCTAATTTTTAAATGTAAAAATGTCATTGAAAAAAATGTAAGAAAGGGTTTTGTCATTCATATGACAGAAATATGATCCTGTGCTGTCTTCTATGAACACCACCCATCCATATTATTATATATTTTATTGCTGCCTCAGGCAACAGTATTAGGTAATATTTTTATTCTGTAGGAAGTTAAAAAATAGGTCCCATGTGAAAAACTGGATTATCTTTAACTCCTATATTTTCACAAACTGCACCCCCACTGCAGACCACTGAGAATCTGCTGTCTATGGTGTGCATATTAAGAAATCAGGGTGTTGCCAAAGTATAGTATTGCTTTAGGGCTATCAATTAATCGCAGTTAATTCACGCGATTAACTCAAAAAAATGAATTGCAATTAATCACAATTTGAATTGCGCTGTTAAACAATAGAATGCCAACTGAAATTTATTAAATATTTTGGATGTTTTTCTACATTTTCATGTATATTGTATTTTGTAATTGAAATCAAAGTGTATGTTATTTTTATTACAAATATTTGCACTGTAAAAATGATAAAAAATAGTGTTTTTCAATTCACCTCATACAAGTACTGTAGTGCAATCTTTTCGCTGTGAAAGTTGAACTTACAAATGTACATTTTGTTTTGTTACATAACTGCACTCAAAAACAAACAAAACAATGTAAAACTTCAGCGCCTACAAGTCCAATCAGTCCTACTTCTTGTTCAGCCAATTGCTAAGACAAACACATTTGTTTACATTCACAGGAGATAATGCTGCCTGCTTCTTGTTTACAGTGTCACCAGAGAGTGAGAACAGGCATTTGCATGGCACTGTTGTAGCTGGCATTGCAAGGTATTTATGTCAAATATGCTAAACATTTACATTTACATGCTAAACATTCATATGCCCCTTCATGCTTTGGCCACCATTCCAGAGGACATGCTTCCATACCGATGACACTCATTTAAAAAATAATGCATTAATTAAATTTGTGACTGAACTCCTTGGGTAAAAATTGTATGTCCCTTGCTCTGTTTTACCTGCATTCTGCCATATATTTCATGTTATAGGAGTCTCGGATGATGACCCAGCACATGTTGTTCATTTTAAGAACACTTTCATGGCAGATTTCACAAAACGCAAATAAGGTAGCAATGTGAGATTTCTAAAGATAGCTACAGCACTTGACCCAAGGTTCAAGAATCTGAAGTGCCTTCCAAAAGCTGAGGGACAAGGTGTAGAGCATGCATTTGGAAGCCTTAAAAGAACAACACTCCGATGCGGAAACTACAGAACCCAAACCACCAAAAAAGAAAATCAACCTTCTGCTGGTGGCATCTTACTCAGATAATGAAACTGAACATGCATCAGTCCACACTGCTTTGGATTGTTATCGAGCAGAACCAGTCATCACCACGGACACATGTCCCCTGAAATGGTGGTTGAAGTATGAAAGGACATATGAATCTTTAGCGCATCTGGCACCTAAATATCTTGCGATGCTGACTACAACAGTGCCATGAGAATGCCTGTTCTCATTTTCAGGTGACATTGTAAACAAGAAGCGGGCAGCATTATCTCCTGAAAATGTAAACAAGCTTGCTTGTCTGAGCAATTGGCTGAAAAAGAAGTAAAACTGAGTAGACTTGCAGGCTCTAAAAGTTTACCTTGTTTTATTTTTGAATGCAGTTTTTTTGTACATAATTCTACAATTTTAAGTTCAACTTTCATAATAAAGAGATTTCATTATAGTACTTGCATTAGGTGAATTGAAAAATACTATTTATTTTGGTTTTTTTACAGTGTAAATACTTGTAATCAAAAATAAATATAAAGTGGTACACTTTGTATTCTGTGTTGTAATTGAAATCAATATATTTGAAAATGTAGAAAATATCTCAAAATATTTAAATAAATGGTATTCTATTACTGTTTAACAGTGTGATTAATTGCAATTAATTTTTTTAATCGCTTGACAGCCGTAATTGCTTTATGTAACCACTTCTGTTCCATACTGTAGATCTCCTGACCTTCCCACTGATAGATTACAGGGATCTGTTACTCTCCCTATCACCCTAATGATGGAAACATAAGGCCTTACATAAATTGCAGACACATCCTTGATTATATCATACACACACACTAAATGCTATCCAGTGACAATAAACGCCACTCTACATGTTTGATTAAGTACAATACCTTAGTTCTTTTTCTTGCACGCTGAAAGCACTTTTCATGGATGACAGGCTGCTGCATGTGTCCTGATGTGAATGACATGCACCTTGGAGAGAAGCTCTCCTGTAATGGCTTCTGCAATCCGAATCTTGATAGTTGGGGGGAAAAATAGATTAGAAATAGCCAAAAGGCATGAAATCCGTTTCATAGAAAAGAAACTGTTTCTTATAGTAATTGAAAATACCAGTGTTGGGAAGTGATCATCTAACTTCCTGGCATTCATGGTTTTGTGAACTTAAGCAATAGCTTTAATGTAAATAAGCAAGTTGGAGATTAACTGATTCTTTGCCCAGGTCTACACTAACCCCCCCTGTCGAACTAAGATACGCAACTTCAGCTACGTTAATAACGTAGCTGAAGTCTACGTTAATAACGTAGCTGAAGTCGAAGTACCTTAGTTCGAACTTACCTGTGCTCCAGACGCGGCGCGCAGGCTCCCCCGTCGACTCCGCCTACTCCACTCGTCGAGCTGGATTACCAGCGTCGACGAGGGAGCACTTCCTGGTTCGATTTATCGCGTCTTGACAAGACGCGATAAATCGAACCCAGAACATCGATCCCGCGCCTCCGACGCGACGGGTAAGTATAGACCTACCCTTAGTTATTTCTATAATTAAATTACATTACTTTCAAGATTATCAGAATCACAGCATCAAGATCACATTCTGATTTTCTGTATCCTTCAAATATAACTTACAGATGTTTGGGGCACTATCTTTAGCATTTTCACAAACTAAGGAACAATTTATGTTTCTCAGGGTACGTCTACACTACCCGCAAGAGGTGGAAGCAGAATCGATGGGGGAGCAGCAGTGGTCGACTCGCTGCCGTGAGGATGGCCAAGTAAGTTGACCTAAGATACGTCGACTTCAACTAGACTATTCGCGTAGCTGAAGTTGCATATCTTAGGTCGACATCCTGCTCCCCCCGACACCCATGTAGATCAGGCCTCAGTTAAGGAATAAATACCATTTAGAGATGGAGGAAGCTGAGTCTCAGTTTCCCTATCAAATCTGAAAAGGTATTTAATTTATGATGTTTTAATTATGTTTGTGTTTAAAGCATGAGTGCTATGTGAAGTTTAATTCCACCTCCTATAGGACCACATGGTCACTTTCCTGGTAGGACGGTGACATGTCATTTGTACTCCACAAAGTATAGATTCTGATACCCTTATTCATGTTGTTAAGCAACATCTTTTAATCCACAAGTAGTCCAACTGATTCACTTTAGGGTATCATAATCCAGCCCTAGATCAACAGAATTTTTCTTCCATTGTTTAGAAGAGTTCATGTGATCCCCTTATCCTTTCCTTCACTCCACATACATTGTTCTGATCAGTTGTTGGGGGGGGGTTGTTTAATTTCCCTTCAAAAGTATTCACTTTGGGAGACTGCCAAATTGTCTGGTTGACAGCCAGAGAAGGAAATTAGGTCTTATCTTTTACTTTGAATAAAAGCAAAAAAACAAAGATAGCACTTTGGAGACAATGGGATCTTGTTCATTTCCTATTCCATAAGCAATACTCCCTGATAAGCTGTTCAAATTCATGTGAATTTACCTTGATCATCCCCCACTGTTTTCACTTCCTGGAGCAGCTGTGGTAACCTTTCCCCACCCGTGCAGTGCATACAATCCCTGGCCCACAATGATACAAAAATCGTTCACACACTTAATATAATATAGTCTTCCAAAGACATTGCAGAAAGTTGCCCTATCTGTCACAGGACTATTCCGACATTGTTCAAAAATGATGAGTAGGAAACATGTTAACTGTTGATTTTTCTCTTGAAATTAGCAATAGAATATTTCTTTGAAAAGCTTCAGAGTGGTAGCCGTGTTAGTCTGTATCAGCAAAAACAACGAGGAGTCCATGTGGCACCTTAGAGACTAACAAATGTATTTGAGCATAAGCTTTCATGGGCTAAAACCCACTTCATCAGATACATGAAGTGAAAAATATAGTAAGCAGTATATATATACAGCATGTTATAACCATATAGCTAAGGGTAGCCTAAAATTTCTCCGTTACCTGTAAGGGGTTAAGAAGCTTAAATAACCTGGTTGGCACCTAACCAAAAGAACCAATGGAAAAAGAAAATACTTTCAAATCTGCGGGGGAGAGGGGAGGGCTTTGTTTGTGCTCTTTGTTTGTGCTTTCTTCCTCGGAAGGCAAAGAGGCACCAGGTCAAAAAAATCCATTTCCTCCAAACAATCCTGAAACAAGTCTCTAATCTTACAAAAAGTGTAAGTAACCAAGGCAAGGCACGTTAGGTTATCTTTTGTTTTAGCTCGTAAATTTTCCCTTTGCTAAAGGGAAGTGTATTCCTGTTTTTGCAACTTTAAAGTTGCCTAGAGGAAATTCCTCTCTGTGTTAAATCTTTTGTTATCCTGTAAAGTTACCTTCCATCCTGATTTTACAAAGGTAATTCTTTTACCTTTTTTTTTAATAATTTTTTTTAAGAACCTAATTAATTTTCAGTGTCCTAAAAACCCTGGGGTTTGAGTCTTGTGCTTACAGATTAACTCCAAAAGCAGACTTCAAAGAGAAACTATTGAACTCGAATTGATATGCAAACTAGATTGCGTTGCCTCCGGATTAAATTGAGATTTGGAATGGCTCGGCCATTATGTTAATTGAATCTATTTCCCTTAAGTTAACGATCCTCATTCACACCTGTGTGACCATCTTGTTTATCACTTCAAAAGTTTTTTCTTCCCCTGCTATGTTTCCTCTCAACTAATTAGCCTCTTAAGATTGGTCTATACACCTGGACCTTATCATGTTTCTCTGACTGTATAAATATCTGTCTACAGTGTATTTCATTCCATGCATCTGATGAAGTGGGTATTAACCCACGAAAGCTTATGCTGAAATAAATTTGTTAGTCTCTAAGGTGCTACAAGTTTTTCTTTCTTATTTTCGTTTTGCTGACACAGACTAACACGGCTACTACACTTAAACCTGTGCTTACTTTGTAACCAATTGCTTAAAATATTATTCTCAAGCCTCCCAAGGAAAGGGGGTGTAGAGGTTTGGGGGGATATTTGGGGGAAGGTAGGGCTCCAAGTGGCCCTCCCTAAATGTTTGTTTAAATCACTTGGTGGTGGCAGCAATACCAAGGGCAAGAAATAAATGTGTGCCTTGGGAAAGTTTTTAACCTACGCTGGTAAAAATAAGCTTAGGGGGTCTTTCATGTGGGTCCCCACATCTGTACCCCAAAGTTCAAAGTGGGGAGGGAACCCTGACATGGTGGCAGAGCTGGGATCATTTTAAACCAAATGCACAAAGCTTAGGATTTTAAAAGGAGAAAAGTTTTTTTTTCCTTTTGGCTGCTTAAAAAGCAGGGAGGCTTTTTTTAAAAAGAACACTTTTTTTTTAAGCTGAAAGCAGCTGAAGTTTTCTCTCTCTGCCTGAGGGCAGGGTAGTTAACTTCCTGCAAGGAAATTCACAAGTGGGGGTTTTTTTTTTCTAGCTCTCGGGTTAGGCTAAGCTAAGCATAAAAAGGTTAGGATGACAAAAAGTAAGGTCCAAAACAAATTAGAATTAGCCAAATTGAAAGCTAAAAAGAGGCAGAAAAAACATAAAAAACAAATGGCCTTTAGGCGCTTGGAGTTGAAGGGTGGGGGGGGGGGGGGGAAGCATGCGCTGAAGAAGAAGAAAAAAGGAAGCATGCTGAAAAGAAAAAAAAAGGCACCATAAACTAAAGGTAATGGAGTAAAAAAGACGGAACCCTTCAGCAGTTGGCGTCACTTCCCCAAAAATCAACAAGTGGAAGCAACTATGTCCACAGTATAATAAATCCAGTAATATTGCTAAATATTTCATCACCTTTAAAAGACACTGCACCCTCCATGCAATTCCTAAAGATCAAAAAATAACCACATTGGTAGCAAAATTAACTAAAAGAGCTCTAGGCATATTCAACAAAATGCCTATTGAGAATGTTTCTGACTATGATAAATTTAAGAATTTGGGTTTAAAACAATTTCAAATTACACCTAAAGTTTACAAAGTAAAATGTAGAGCCCTTAAGAGAGGGGCTGAACTAAGTAATGTGGCTTATGTAAACCAGACAAAGAATCTGTTAAATAAATGGGTCAAAGAAAGGGATGTAACTAGCTTTGAAGAAATGTGTAATTTGGTTGTACAGGAGTAGTTCCTAACTATGACCAATAATAATGTAAAACAGTGGTTATGGAATAAAACTCAGCAAAAAATATTGCTTCTTATGCTAATCAATACAAGCAGTCCCCAGACAGCCAAAAAGGCGGGGAAAATGGGTGGAGGTAGCAGAGAGGAACAACCCTGGTCGCAGTATGGGTAAATACCAAAAGGAACACCCCAAAACCACATCACACCACCAGGGGCAGCCCAAGGCCCCACCTACAGCCCCCAGAAAAACACCAGACACCTTATCGTACCACCACACCATTCTCCAGCAACCCACCCCACCCCACTGATCAGACAGCTGGGCGATATTTTAAATGTAATGAGCTGGGGCATGTAAAGGCCAAAAACCCCAACAGATTACAGTTCATTGCACCGGGGGTCACACCAAAGGTCCTCAGGCCCAAATGCCTCCCAAATACCCTCAAAGCGAAGGAAAACCGTAAGTGTGGGTGGAAAGAAGGTTACAGTGTGAAGGGACACTGAAACACAACGACTGGCTATCCACCGATCCTTAGTGGACCCCAGCTTAATCAACCCAGAGGTCCACGTAACGATTCAACCCTTCAAGTCAAACTCTTTTGACTTGCCTACAGCCAAGTTGCCTGTCCAGTACAAGGGCTGGTCAGGAATGCCCTTGGAGGGCAGACCCAAAGATACATTGTCTTGCACTGTAGAGAAATCTATACAATGTAAGCTCATAAATTCACCCCCTCCCTCAATGTGGAGGAAGATATGCACAATTTATTGCCCCGCCCCTGTTAGAAATCACAGAAAGTGGGTTTAATAATAAACAAAACAAATTTTATTAACTACAAAAGGCAGGTTAAAGGGGTAGCAAACAGAACAAAGCAGATTACTGAGCAAATAAAACACAACACGCAAACTAAACTTGATTCACTAAAGAAACAGGGTACAAAATGTAATTTCTCACCCTAAATGTTGAATTTAGGCAGGATGCAGAGTTTCTGTAGCTCAGAGTTTCAGTTATTTTTCTTACAGACTGGACCCCTGTCTCAGTCTGGATTCACCCCTGCCTTTCCCTTCAGGTTGGTTTCTTTGTCCCTTCAGGTACTTTCAGCTATCTTTCTTCTTGGGTAGGCAATGGAAGAGAGACTCGTTTGCCTTCCTCTCCACCCATAAATAACATTTACATAAGGCAGGAATCCTTTGTTTCCCAAACTTGACCCCCATTTCCTTTTAGTGTAAAGTTACAAGAAGTCCAAGATAATGTTTAGTATAGCGTGACAAGACTAGGGTTGCCAACTTTCTAATCACACAAAACTGAACACTCTAGCCCCGCCCCTGCCCTGAGGCCCTTCCCCGAAGACCCGCTCACTACATTCCCTCTACCTCGGTGGCTCGCTCTCCCCCACACTCACTCACTTTCACTGGACCGGAGCAGGGGCTTGGGGTGTGGGATGGGGTGAGGGTTCCAGCTGAGAGTGCGGGCTCTGTGGATGAGGGGTTCGGGGTGCAGGAGGGGCTCCAGGCTGCAGGGTGGGGCCAAAGGATTCAGAATGTGGGAGAGGGCTGTGGGTTGAGGCAGGGGGTTGTGGTGTGGGAGGGGATACGGGCTCTGGGTTGGGAGTGCTGGCTCTGGGGTGGGGCCAGGGATGAGGGTTTTGGGGTGCAGGAGGGGGCTCCAGGATGGGGAGTGGGGCCAAAGCGTTCAGGGTGTGGGAGGGGTCTTTGGGCTGGGGCAGGGGGTTGGGGTGCAGGGAAGGGTGAGGGCTTTGGGCTGGGGTTGCAAGCTCTGGGGTGTGGCCAGGAATGAGGGCTTTGGGGTGAAGGACGGGGCTCCAGGTTGAGGCAGGGTTGCGGGCTTATCTCGGGTGGCTCCCGGTCAGTGCTGCAGCAGTGCTAAAGCAGGCTGCCTGCCTGTCCTAACACCGCATTGTGTGCCCCGGAAGCAGACAGCAGGTCCGACACTAGTAGGCAGGAGGGGAAGGAGGCTCTGCGAGCTGTTCTCGCTCGCAGGCACTGCCCACCCCCAGCTCCTATTGGCCAGGAGCCAGTGCTCAGGGCAGCACATGGAGCACTGAGTCCCCAGCCTAGGAGCCGGACCTGCTAGCCACTTCCGGGGCGCAGCGCAGTGCCAGGACAGGTAAGGATTAGCCTGCCTTAGTGCCGCAGCACTGCCAACCGGACCTTTAACGGCCGGCAGGGTAGACCGGAGCCGCCAGGGTCCCTTTTCGACCAGATGTTCCAGTCAAAAACCAGACACCTGGTTACCCTAGACAAGACCACCTGACCTAGTAGTGTCACAGTTGTGTCCCAGGATGCCCTCCAGGAGGGAGAGATATTAGTATCTTCACAGTCTTGTTGTTTCTTCCTAATGGCCCATAAAATCTGATGGCCTGTTGTCTGGTGGGTGTCTTCCCAATACACACCCAGTTGTAATTGTTACATAGTCCATATTTCTAACTTTAGATACAGAAATGATACGTCCATACAGATTGGATAATCACATTCAGTAAATCATAACCTTTCCAATGATATCTTACATGAGCCATCCTGAGTATATCTCAGTTATGTCATATCCATATGATAAGCATATTTTCATAAAGAATACAAAAATATTCACAGGCACTCCTGGGGTGAAATCCTGGCCCCAATAAAGTCAGTGGAAAATATCTCTCTCTGACTTCAATATGGCCAGGTTATCAGACCTGGATTTTTATCCACAGGAGATATAAAGCATGGGCAGTTTAAATGCTAGCTTCTCCATGCTGCTATACTAAGATCTATGCCAATATGCCTTCACAATGACCTGAAGAGAGCTATTAAAAAAAATCTGATTCTTTGCATTCACCAGTTGTTGAATCAGAGATTGTACAGTTAGAGCTAGATCTGTGCAAACTGGTGACATGCAGAGGGGATACCCAGAAATATTGGATAGGTATCATGTGAACACTGGATCATTGAAGTTTGCCTGGGTATGTAATCCCAATTCCCCAAAAAAAGAAGCCCTTGAGGAATTCCACCATGATTTCAACAATTTCCATCCCACCATCAACCTCAGCCTAGACCAGTCCACACAAGCGGTCCATTTCCTAGACACCACTGTGCTAATAAGTGATGGTCACATTAACACCACCCTATACCGGAAACCTACTGACCGTTATACTTACCTACATGCTTCCAGCTTCCATCCTGGACACACCACACGATCCATTGTTTACAGCCAAGCTCTAAGATACAACCACATTTGCTCCAATCCCTCAGACAGAGACAAACACCTACAAGATCTCTATCAAGCATTCTTACAACTACAATACCCACCTGCTGAAGTGAAAAAACAGATCGACAGGGCCAAAAGAGTACCCAGGAGTCACCTACTACAAGACAGGCCCAAAAAAGAAAATAACAGAACACCACTAGCCGTCACCTTTAGCCCCCAACTAAAACCTCTCCAGCGCATCATCAAAGATCTACAACCTATCCTAAAAGATGATCCCTCACTCTCACAGATCTTGGGCGACAGACCAATCCTTGCTTACAGACAGCCCCCCAACCTGAAGCAATTACTCACCAGCAACCACACACCATACAACAAAAACACCAACCCAGGAACCTATCCTTGCAACAAAGCCCGATGCCAACTCTGTCAACATATCGATTTAAGTGATACCATCACAGGGCCTAATCACATCCGCCACGCCATCAGGGGCTCATTCACCTGCACATCTACCAATGTGATATATGCCATCATGTGCCAGCAATGCCCCTCTGCCATGTACATTGGCCAAACCGGACAGTCTCTACGCAAAAGAATAAATGGACATAAATCTGACATCAGGAATCATAACATTCAAAAACCAGTAGGTGAACACTTCAACCTCCCTGATCACTCAATGACAGATTTGAGGATAGCAGTGTTGCGACAGATTAACTCCAAAAGCAGACTTCAAAGAGAAACTATTGAACTCGAATTGATATGCAAACTAGATTGCGTTGCCTCCGGATTAAATCGTGATTTGGAATGGCTCGGCCATTATGTTAATTGAATCTATTTCCCTTAAGTTAACGATCCTCATTCACACCTGTGTGACCATCTTGTTTATCACTTCAAAAGCTTTTTCTTCCCCTGCTGTCATGTTTCCTCTCAACTAATTAGCCTCTTAAGATTGGTCTATACACCTGGACCATCATGTTTCTCTGACTGTATAAATATGTCTGAAATATAATTTCATTCCATGCATCCGATGAAGTGGGTACTAACCCACGAAAGCTTATGCTGAAATAAATTTGTTAGTCTCTAAGGTGCTACAAGTTTTTCTTTCTTATTTCCAATTCCCACAGACTCCAATAAGAATTGGTTTCTGTGCCACCACTTGTTTTCCACTATGGCCATTGTCATCTTTCGTTCCGAGACATTGTACCTGATAGCATTCATCATTAGCCCAGACCTGTGACTGACATCCATGGCACCATGTGTCTGTGTTTGTCCTGAATCCCAAGATACTCCAAGAACTGTATGCATGTGTTTGCTTCAGCTTTCTCCCTGTATAGAAACCTGATCAGAATTTTTTTTCTTGGAAAGGAAGTTAATTTCTTTCTTCCCTAAAATCAGAATTATTGCTACCATGATCCTGGAGACATCCCGGGGAGCACACATAACATCAAATGGTAATTATCAAAGTTGGGATGAGAAATAAAAGGCTGTCATCCACCTGCAAAACGTTAAAATTGTCTGAAATGGTAAAATAGGAATGCTTTGAAGACAAGTTTCCATTAGAAACATACACATTTCAGACAAGGCCCTGCTCTGCTTGTCCCTGGTTCTCTGAGGCTAGAAATAGGAGGGAGCCTAGCTTGTAACACTCTGATCTGAAGTAGATGATGGATGAGAGTGGGAATCAGACAAAGTTGGTCCTGAAACACTTGCATAGCTTGGTAACATAACTCCTCTGGAGAATGTCCAGTGACCTCATTTGAGCTAAATGTAGCCCTTTTGCTCCCAAACTGAAAGACCCTGGCCACAATCAGGGGTCCAACTCCAGAAAGAGCTGGCTGGGAGACCTCAGAGTGCTCTGTGGCAACAGATGGCAGCACTAATCCTAGCTACCACTTGCAAAGAGGTATTTTCTCCTGTTGCACTTTATGGACTGCTTCAATTTGCCACATCACCTGTATTCCTTTCTGTAACATCCGGCAAGAGTCAGCATTGTAAGTAATTTTTTCTGATTACTCTGAATAGCCCCAGCTTTCCATAACATTTCCCATTAAGATAGCTGGGAACTGATCTGTCTGAGGGTCTGATATCAAGGGCCAAAGCCCCATATAACTGCATGGAATAGATTTGAACTTCACTACCAACACACCAGGACAGTTTCATGACTAAAGCAAGTGGTGGCTGTTCGGTTTTTAATCTTTGATTTCACTTTTCTTATATTAGGTCTGGCAATTCAGACCTTTGCTCTCCTCTGGCTCTTGCAATGGTTGGTCTGTTCAGTCCTTTTCCCTCCTTTGAGCACATTCTGCTCCCCCTTCTTCCCTCCCTCTCTTTCCTCTTGGTCTTCCTTGATTTTTCCTCTCTCTCAAGCTGATCTCTCTGCCCCTCTCTGGTTGCTCTCTTCATCCCTAGCTCAATTTCCCTTTCCCATAATCTACCTTCCCATGTAAATCATTTGATACCAACCCCCGCTTTTCCCACACCACTCTGATCAGCATTCTGCTTCCTACTCTGCCTGTGATAGTAGAAGCGATTAGATCACCAATGAGAGGCTTCTGGAATTGCAACAGCAGAGTTGGTGATAAAGGAACAGGGAACAGAGCTCCTATGCTGTGGGCAATTGCACAGGCAGGATGAGGAGACGGCAGCAATCCAGAGCAATGTTCTGACTTATTCTGCCTCAAAGAAAGTGTGGAAGCACTACTACAGCAGCACAAACATTCCCCCCTCTCTCCTTTGAAAGTTTTCCAGATGTAATAAGCACTCTATATACTGAATTTAGTCTTTTCAGTTCATCTGTACTTATGAACATTTTAACGCCTGCTTCAGGGAAAATCATGGAACTTGAATTGCATATGTATATTTTTACATTAACTAGAACTTGCTACTGAAATATCGGTTCTGGCTGTTAATGAGAGGCGCAACACTGTCAGGGCCCCCTGTGACTGCCATGTTTAAAATGGGCTGCGGACACTTGAGGAAAGTGGTCAGTTCATGGAACATTGGATGAAAGGTGTTGATGGGTGTGAACTACTTGCACAAAGACTTTCTAAATGGGTTGGAAGAAATTTCTCCCACTTGCTTTCCAATGCTTCATGTGAGAAGGAGCCAAGTGTGGGTATGGAAGTGTCACACAGGCATATGTTTGGACAATTTTTTTTAAAGATATGGTAGTGGGAGCCTTCCACACTCCAGGGACAAAGAAGAAAGGAATAAGTAGAAATGTGGTTAATAGCCATAGGTGTCAGCTTCATTCTGAAGTAATAAGAACTTGTTCAGTGCTATGTTCCCCCAAAGCAGAATGTAAGAGGCTCTGGACTTAACTCTTATTTGCACAAGGGCATCTTTACTTCTCTCTGACATCTACTTGAAGGCCCCTTTACACTGCCAGAGTGGTGTACAGTGATCTTTGTGTAAATAAGAATCAGAACCGCTATACTTAAATTCATGGTTGGTGGTATTTGGAACCACACATGTCATCTCTGTGTGAAAGCAATATTTATTCTATTTAGATTGGAAACTCTTTAAAGCGGGGACCTTATTTCATATATCTCTACAGCTCTATGTGCCCTTTTGATGCTACATAAAATCAGTTTCATTTATTAAAAGCACGCATCCAGGTTCCTAGGCACTTATAAAAATGTGAAATCACAAAGTAAATATTCTTACCACAAAAATCTCTACTATCTACACCACTTCGCAGCCCTCTCAAAAAGCACACTACCCCTTAAAACACACGTAAACAAACATAAATAACATTGAACAAAACATTAGGGTATTGCTTCCATAATGGATCAGGCAGTCCAATTGTGCAATGTACTTGGCACTTTTAGTGTGTTTTCAGCTATATAACTAAATGCTGCTTTATGAGATGAAGAGCATGCTTCATTACACAGTCCCTCTTTAATGAATGCATTTCATTATGTAGTGTATATAATTTTATTATTTGATAAATGTGAACGAAGATGATTTATGCCTCCCACCGCCCCTTTTAGAAAAACCAGAGCACAATGCTTATCTATTTTTCATTTCAAGATTAGTTTCTTCTCTCACAAGAACACACAGCTCCACAAGCCCAAATAAATTGCTATGTTTTAATCATGTCAAATTATCCATTTCTAATAACCTTTTAAAAACTGACTCAGTAATATCATGATGTTCCTAATTCTACTGAAGTCTTCATAGATGATCTAGCATAGTTTTTTTGTCACTGTGTATTTGCATGCAGAACTTCAGAAGTATGAGATATTTTCAGTAGCCTATGTGACATGAATGGATCATGTCACAAAAGCACTAGCACAAATGGCAGTAACACTCTTGGAAGCAATCACAGCAGGCTCCCAAAAGAATGAATTGGTGTAGACACAGCACTGTGACCTGACCTCTACAGCTGGTTCTTCTAGTTCCAGATTAAGACAGATTGGTCAGGCAGCATGGGGAACCCTTGCATTTCTATTGCGTGTGTTATACCTGTCTGTAAATAAACAGACTTCCATCTTTGGGATTGGTACCTGTCAATCTGGCACCTTTCATGAATCAATGAAAAATACTCTGTCCTTCTCAGATCCTCAATTGCTGTAAATCATCATAACACTGGGTCCACAACTGAGGATATGGAACCAAATGTTTAACAAACGGGCTGAAAAGCAGGCATAAGATCAACAGAGTCAAAATGTAATACACCAAATGTACTGCAGAAAAAACAAAGGGTGAAGCAATGGATTGGGCATTTAAGCATCTGAAAGCTTAGTGTTTTATGCCTGTTTTCTCCTGCCTGTGTAGAAATCCAATGTTACAGTGACCTCTGCAGGATTTCCACAAGTATTTGACTATGTAGAATGCTTTCTCTGCAGTTTCAAATTTGGTCTCTTAAAAAGTTAACTTGCTTTATCTTTCATCACATGCTTCTTAATTTCTGCCCATCTGTTCTTCTGGAATCAAAACCTCAGGCTATGAAAAATTAATTAGTAAATGGCTGAGCCAAAAAGAGAAAAATATACCTGTAAGCACACAGTTGGGGCAAGTTCTCTTGATGCACTTGTGATAGGCCTCAATCCAGCAAACTACTTAACCCAGGCCTGCACAACTCGTAAAGCAGTGAGGGCCATATTACTCCAAAGAAAACAGCTGAGGGCCGAAACCCCTTGGCCCCGTGGAAACACCCCTGCCCCCAGCGCCGCCCGCCCCACGGAAACAACCCCTCCTTCCCCAGCGCTGGGGTGTGGAAGCCTGTAGAGGGGGAAAGAAACAGCGCGCATAGGGTGACCAGATCACAGCAGTAAAATAGGACCTGCCCCCTCCCCGCTCAGCCCCACCATCACACCCCTTCCCCCCCCCCAGGGGTCACTATATTACTGCACACAACAGTCAATCAATGCAGTTATACAAAAATGCATAATGCAGAGATTTATCTACAACTTTTATATGACTTTGTATTGAACCTTGGTAATATGTTATAGAGGGCCCCTAAGGTAGTATAATTAAGAAAAATGTCTTTTTGCTAGAAGTAGAATAAGATCTTCCCCCCACTTTGTATTCAATTGCCCTTTTGAATGAATGAGGTGTGAATGAGAAAGGCGTGGAAGGCAGGCACCTCCAGACAGCTGCAATCCTTGGAGAGGGGATGAGAACCAGACCAAGGACAAACTTGTCAAGTGGGGTGACTAGAGAAGAGCAGACATACTGACGGCCTCGGGGGTTAGAAGCAAGCACCTTCCTTTGGAAACACCCTCTTTGCAGCATTGAGACAACCCCCAGCCCAGAGACAAGCAACAAAAAGGACCAACGGACACAGTCCCAGATTTTGGGCCACACAGTGAGCCCACCTACTCACCCTCCCCCCCGCCCCCCGCGGGCCGCACAGTGAGCCCACGCGAGCCGCATGCGGCCCCCGGGCCACATGCTGTGCAGGCCTGACTTAAGCACATGCTTAAATGCTTTCCTTATTTAGGGCCATAATGAGGGATGTAAGGGTTGCACTGAAAAACCATATACCATCAGCTCTAATTTTTTCCTAGTGAATGCTGTGGCACAAAATTCCAAGGACCTGGAGTCTCTTTAACCCACCCCAGACTGGAGTGTGCCTCTTTATAAAATATGCCCCATTTGCTTCTTTTATAGTTAGAGTCTGAATTTCCCTGCTAAAGTCAGTGTAGTCGTTCCACTGAATTCAGTTGGAACTAGATCAGGCCAGTGGCGAGGAATATTCTAGACAGAACTACACCTGAATAGCAAAAATAAAAAGTTACTGTATATGTAGTTTCCTATTTGTTTGAGGCTTCATTACAACATACAAAAGGAAGAGTGTTATCCTTAGAAGGGAAAGTTTACCAGTGCTATTTTCTTGACTATTAGGAAAAATAAATGTAATCCTCATGAAAGAAATGGGAGCACTATTGCCCCAACAACCTATTTTTCCCCTCAGCAAAAGAATTCCCTTCAATGTTGACTTTGTGGGTAAAGTTTCATCTTACACGCGGTTTTCTACCTCATCTCCAAGCCACTGGTTGAATAAGGTTCAGGGCAAAATTCAGTCTTCCAATATTACAAGCTTGTATCACTCTTCTCCTGCATATCTAGGCATGTGCGCAGGAATTTAAATTTGACTGCTTTTGGAGGGGCACGTTAAAGACACACCTCCCCACCCCCGATTTCTCAGGATTCCTCTGTCAGGGATGCCCAGCAGTGAGGAGGCAGCAGCTCCCCTGTGTCCCTGCAGTCTGGGGTGTGAGGAAGCAGCAGGGTGTTTGGCTGCCGACTAAGCATTTCCTCCCCAGTCCCCTACAGCTGCTGCTTCTCCTTCCCTGCTGCTGGAGTCCCAGAGCTCCTGCCTGCTTTGCAGACCCCTCACTGAGGTGAGTCAAGGGTTGGAGGCAGAGGCAACCCCTTGGACTCCAGCAACAGGGAAGGAGAAGCAGCTGGCTGCAGCTATAGGGGTGGGATGTGGGGGAGGGAGAAGCTCAGGCAGCAGCCAGATGCCCTGATACTTCCTCCCTCCTTGGGCTCTGGGGAGACAGATTTTTTTTTGGAGTGCCCCTGCTTGCCCCCCCTTCTGCATGCCTTTAACTACAGAATTGGTCCTATTGATGTCAGTGGGAGCACTCAGAGAGTAAAGTCCAATATCCAGAACAGGGATATTATTTTTTGCAGTTTAACAGCCAAATTGTTCTAGTCATTGTCCAAATAGGAGGTGCAGAGCTCACCACTCCAGGTGGAACATCTGGAGGGAGTATGCCACAGGGACACACATTCCTTCCTTGATTTCCACAGTCCACATGGGGGCACACAACGTGGTGTTATCCAGTAAGCTTGCTTCCCACATGCTGTGCCTCACACAGGACTATGGCAGACAGTAGACACCGGGTCCCTGGTGTTGCCATTGCCAAACCTGGACAGTTAGGAAGCAGGGAGGGAAGTATTTAAATCCAACCAGATAACTCTTTTGATGGCTTTTATTTAAAAATCATGAAACAGCACAGACATCAGTAGGACTCTTATTTGTAAACCCTTCCCCCCCCCCAAAAAAAAGAGGGGGGGGGAAGGCCATTACATTTTGGGGTTGATCTTCCTTATAGTGTTCCTTTCATTACTACTATTATCAGGTGGTCAGACACTAGGCTTTTATAGAACTGCCCATCACTATAAAGAGTGTGATATTTGATGGGGCATTGCATGAACTTAAATGAGTAGGTATCTTCCATCTCATACTGTTCATTTTTTACCTGGTTATCAGTGTGTAACTTACCATTCAGTATTGCAAAGTAGACATCCAATAAAATCTCATGTAGAGTTGGTGTTTTTGTGCCACAGATTTCATTTCCCTCTTTTATGACTTCAGAATGTAGTATCCACCATGCACCCGAACCTTCCTACAAAAGATATATGGAAGTTTACCTTGGTAGGATTTATGTTACCCACCATTATCATTCTGCTACAGAGGACCAATTCAAAGCCCACTGAAATCAACAGGAGCCTTTCCATTGACTTCAATAGGCTTTGGATCTGACAGTTGGCAATTAATATTTTTGGCCTGATTCTTCAAACTTTTACTCATGTAAGTTATCCTTATGTGGACTATTCACATGAGCAAGTATTTGCAGTATTACGCTTTCTGTTTGATTATACATCAATTCAAGAGTAGGTCAAAGAAACATGAGTACTGAAAGTTACAGCCTTCAATCTGAAGGCCCCAGCATAAGCACTCCTGACAATTTCCCCTGTGTACGCCAACCAGCAAGTACGTTCTAGAAAGCTGAAGTGATTAATGTACAGTAAATATAATGGGAACCTATCCCACCTCCCCACAAAAAAAGCAGCTTATGCAGCCGCTGTTCTTTAGAAGTTACACAGGCCTCATTGGTAATACCATGCAGAGGCTACTTCTGCTTCAGAGAGGATACTGAGCCCTGGTAGTAGCAGCTGAATGTCAATTTAGACAATATATGGCATGGTAGAATCGGCTTCCACAGCACTCTTATGTGGCCTGCCGTGGCACCCCTCATTCCCACCTCAGGTTCCCTCCAGGTCCTCGGTCTTCCTTGGTTTGGTATGAGACCCTGGTCAGTTCTGGTTCCAAAAGAGCATCATATATTCCAGTCCTTAGCTGGCTATAGTCCTTCTACACAGGGTCTGTCTTCTCAGTGTTCCCTGTAGCTCAGCATTCACTGTCAGGGTCTTGATATCAAAATCAAACAATAGTCCCAAAGGAAACATAAAAAAGCATCTTCCCTCATGGGCTCCCCTTCCACTCCACTTTCTCATCTAGTGCTCACCCTCGGGACTTTGTCCTTGGAAACCTAGCATCTACCCAAACCGCTGACCCTCTAGGCCTCCTCCCTGGAGTCCTTTGTCCACTCTGGTTCTCCACAGACTAGACCCTTATTCCCCTCTTCCACCAGGCCATTTGCCTGGGGGGGTTGGCTTTCTCCAGGGCCTGCCACTGGATCCTCCTTCTCTCCTGCTACTTTCTCCCTTCAGGATCAGCCTCAAGAGAGCTTCCCTCCTGTAGATCCTCTCCCTAACTAACCTCTCCCAGCCCTTTATGGAAATCATCTGACTCCATCCCAGCTGGGATGATAACTGAACCAAGCCATCTGATCCCCAGCACTTCAGGATCAGTTGTGGGGGTAGCTGTCCACCACAGGCAAAGCTGAGCCTGGCTCTCCTTAAAGGGCCAGCCCATGACACACAGACACTTATGACACTGAAGACTTACTTCCTCTCCCCTACAAAGAAATGGTGACTGGGGAGAAGCGGAGGAACAGACGGAGCCAATGCAGGAACTGCTACACCATGGGGGAAGGGAAGAAATGGGGCCCAGCTGGGGCCACCCTTCCTCCCAGCATGCTCCTGGACCCAGAACTGTGCAGGGGAGATCCTGTCCCACAAACTCTGGGATCATGAAGACCCAGGTGGTGCCTTGCCTCCTCCCTGCACATGGCCGTGGGGGCAAACTGCAGAGGATCCAGCCACAGACTCCAGCCAGTAGGAACAGAAGCAGCCAAAGCAAGGACCTCTTTCTCCTCTGGACATTCCAGACAAAACTGAAGACAATTCTGACTTTCTCTGCCCGGTGCTGATTTTTATTTTGTTCCAACCCTCCCTCTCTGATCTCTCTCTTCACCTAAGCTTCACTCCACATATGCCTCTCTTCTCCCCTCCCCTAAGTGCCCCACCCTGCTTTCCTTCCCATTTAGCTGATCCCTTCCTAACTAACCCCTCCCCCCAAAAAATATGGCACACACACCATGTTTGTGGTCCTATAGTTTACTGGGCTGGAGTCTCATACCCCTCCCCTAACCCTGCATTTTTCCTGTCTATTTAGATTGTAAGCTCTTCAGGGCAGCGACTGTCTGCTACTCCCTATTTGTACAGTGCCTAGCACATTCTAGGTTATCCCTATCACAACAAACGTATAAATAAAAATAAAAACTACAACAAGAGCTGCCTTTTGATTGCAGTTCCCAATCACCATTCCTCGAGAAGAGGGAGAGAAGGTGCAATGGTTGGGACATAAATCGCTGTTGATATTTTTTAACATGTCCCAGGAGCTGGTTTGGACCCAAGCTCTATACCGTTGGGGGTAGCAGAGAGTTTCTGTAGCTCCCATTGGTTGTGCAGAGCAAGACAGATTGTGGAGCATTTGAAATAGGCTCCTTCCCTTTCTGCGCCCACCCCCAGTCAGTTCCACAATGCTCTGCCGTGAAGCGTCAGGATTCCTAGCCTCTCCAGCAGTATGACCTGCTTCCTGAATAATCTGGCCTGTGGGGAAGCCAGACTGCTTGACTCGTCTCTTTCCTGATGCCACCCCCAGCCTGTTCCACAGCATTCTGCCATGCAGCTTCAGAGTTCCTATTCTCTGCTGTAGTCTGAACTGCTTTCTGAGTAAGACAACCCACCACAAACCCAGCCCACTCAGCTCCAAGGTCCTACGTAAGTATGTACCCAGCACAACTATTCTTGAGTGCAGGCCATCTCCTCATTTTTCTCCCTCCCCACCCCCTCAAAATCTCTTCTCTATTCCGTCCTTCCTCCTATGACCTTTCCTCCGTTTTCACTCCTTTCCCAATGTCAGGAGATAGGTTTATAAAAAGGAAAGGGAAAAATTGCTTAAAACCATGGCCAGGGGGATGTATTAACTGCTCCTTCTCTTCAGTATTTCTACCTAAGACTAGGCATGATTAACCACAGATACCACAGCTATGGTCTGGCCTAAGGACAGACAGCTATCGGAGGTGTTGGCTGTAATAGCAACCATTGCAGCAGAGAGTTGATAAATGCACTCAGAGAAGGCATGCTGCATAGATCCATAATCATTCTGGATCTGGTTTTTGGAAAGGCCCTCATAAATCTAGAAATCCCTCTTAGCAGTAGGCCTCACCGGATGCACGTTTCTGTTCAATGAGACGGACCTTAGTTTTTAAGAGGGCCCTCTCTAAGGCCTCTTCTGACCATGCTGCCAACTGGTTTATCACTTATTT
The DNA here is from genome assembly GCA_037349315.1 of Chelydra serpentina. Taxonomy (NCBI): domain Eukaryota; kingdom Metazoa; phylum Chordata; order Testudines; family Chelydridae; genus Chelydra; species Chelydra serpentina. Next base: position 15,761,895 of record JBAIAC010000033.1, read on the forward strand.
TTAACAGCAATTAAAAATGGAACAAACAAAATACCATTTTTCACCCATAGGGCACCTTTAATCCAAAGATCAAAACACTCTTTGATTATTGAAGACTTACAATTCCCCTGAGAGGTAAGTAGCTTGTATTGTGCCCATTTTATAGATATGTAAAGTGACTTACCCAATGTCACAGTGAATTAGTGGAAGAGCCGGGCTGAGAATCCTGACTCCAAGTCTCCCTGCTCTAATCACATACACCAAACTGCCTCTGCATTTCTCATAATTAGTGAGCACTGGTGAATTTTAACCCACTGACTAAATTACACCTGATTCAGTATTTGAAACACTTCTGCAGAGAATAACAGCTTATGCATATCAACTATTACTTTGAGAGTTGCATATGCACTGTGCCTCAGTATTACGGCCTGAAGCAACTAAGATGTCACTTATGATTAATCATAAGCTTAATTACAGTAGGTGAGAGACTGAAAATAAGTTTTCATCAGATTTTACACAAAATATTTTTGCACAGCAAGTCAACTTACATCTGTTGCATATTCCACAGTTGTTAGGGGAATCCATAAAGTACCTAAAAGTTTGTCCCATATCAAGCCTTTCTTCCACAGCTCCACTATGAAGCCCTTTTCAACATCACTGATTTCACTGCAAATAAACAAATTTAAAATAAAAAAAACAGATATTGTGAGTTGGGACAGCAAACCTGACAATGCAATCTTAATGGTAGTTTTACTACTACTCCACTAGAATACTCTGAATCACTGCTTTCTAACCACACACAGTTATTATCATTAATATACAACAGAATCTTACTTTTACAAACACCAATCTTACAAATGACCTGTTATATGAACGCTTTCTCCTGACCAAAAATAAAATAAAATCACAAACAAAAGTTATGTCAATAAAGAACAATAAACAACAATCTCCAATTAGATAATAAAATATGGGTTCTACTGTGAAATATGAAGTAACTGGCACTGATATGAACATAAACCTCCATGATCCAAGTCAATAATACACTTGAGTACTAACTTTCAGGCTCTTGACTGATTTATTTCACAGCTCCATACTTTGTGTGTCAGAAAGTCTGCCAGGAGTGAGGCAGCAGACTGGTACAAGAAGCCAATATTCCTGCTTCACTGGAAGGCCTAGAGCCATCTGACATAGCCCGGAGAAAAAGGTAGGTGTAAGCAGAAGATGCACTGATTCAGACCAGTGTTGCTGCTCTGACCTTCCAATGGATTTTGAAACTGCCCTCCTCAGGAGAAATCCCAGGACCAGTGTGCTAGAGTGAATCATAAACCCAACCTCTAGTGCAGCTGCTCACATAGGTACAGGACTTACCATGTGTATCTAGCCCTTAGTTACTTGGCTTCCCAAAGAGTAGTTAAAATATATTTTAATAATCTAAGGAAATACCTGCTCAATGACACACTTGTACTGTAACCTAATTCTAAGCCTCCTTACAACCCATATTCTAGTTATTTGCTATTTTTAAATATTGGTAGGTAACAGCACTGTAGTGCTTCACAAGAAACTAACTCTTCAACTTGATAGCATCCCTGAGACATAGCTAGAGAAACAGATTGAAAGGGCCAAGCTGGGCCCTCACCCAAATTGAAAGAGCTATTTGTAAACAAATCTGTGATTAGAAACTAATAGTTCCTAGGTTACCAAGGAGTGAATCTGAAAACATTATCCTTTAGTTATAAGAGGGGGCTGGTTAGAGCCCAATTGTCCCATTATCATTGGGGTGAGGAGGATGATCTTGTAGGTTAGTCCCATCTATGACTTTTTGGGGGGTACTTGACAAGACATGGTCAACAAATTCCTTACAACAGGACCATACGTACATGAAATCAATCAGCCCAGGTAGTTAGTAATCACAAAACACAAAGATAAAAAATAAATAAAACTTTCTGAAATGCAGAAGTGATCAAAGCAGAGATTGGTTGTGGCTGCTGGTAAAGCTACACCTGCATCATGGTGTCAGAAAGTGAGGTGTCCTTTTATAGCCTTAGTCCCACCTGTGCTCAGATATTTGACTCCCAGGAGATGGGTTTGAGGCCAGGGATAAGAACTGCCATACTGGGTCAGACCAAAGGTCCATCTAGCCTATTGTAATGCATGGCTAGAAAGGGTTAAACATCCTGCAAAATAAATAACCCTCAAAAGACATCCAGGGAGATAAGGTTTGCAGTTTTGTGTATTTACATATGTATGAGTAGGGTCAACAATGTAATCCACAGTCCCTGTCTATGCTATATTCTGATATCATTTAAATAAATTGTAAACATGGAATATCTCGGTATTCATCTCCCTTTGAAATGTTCTGGGAATGGTGGAGGAGCAAAGAAAGAGCCTTATGTTAATTCTATAACTAAGTACCGGTGATGGCTCTCCTTCAAAGTCATCCTAATTACCTTTTGTTCCCTGAGGAACTCCAACCTGTCAAAAGACATGAAATTGTATAAAAGATACTTGGGTCCTGATTCTGTCATTTCAGATCTGCTTAGGCTTCATCAAGGGAAGTTTGAGTCACAAGACTGAGGTCCCAGTTATGCTGGTACGGCCGAATATGATATTTGGACATTGGACTATAAACTGAATTATTTCTGAAAGAACTCTTTGCAACTACAAAGCTCACCATCTCTGCTATGAATCTGCAATTAAATGAATTGAAGTCAAGTCTGTATGTACATTGATCTTTTAACCATACTCTCTCTCGTTTTTTAAGACATTTTAGTTTCATTAATCAGAACTGGCTGTAGTGCAGAGGTGGGCAAACTACAGCCCACGGGCCACATCCGGCCCATGGGAGTGTCCTGCCCGGCCTTTGAGCTCCCGGCCGGGGAGGCTAGCCCCGGCCCCTCCTCTGCTGTCCCCCCTCCCGCCGCAGCCTCAGCTTGCTGCACCGCCAGCGCTCTGGCCCGCTGCTCCTGCCAGGCAGTGCGGCAACAGAGCTGTGAGCTCCTGCTCCTCTGAGCAGCATTGTAAGGGAGTGGGGGGGTGCTGGATAAAGCGCAGAGGGTCCCTGGGGGAGGTCAGGGGATGGGGAATGGCGGGGGTTGGAGAGGCATGGGAGTCCCGGGGGGCCTGTTGGGGGGCAGGGTGTGGATAGGGATCAGGGAAGTCAGAGGACAGGGGGGGTTGGATAGGGAATGGGGTCCCAGGGGGGCAATTTAGGGGCCAAGGAGCAGGGGGGGTTGGATGGGTGAGGGGTTCTGAGGGGGGCAGTCAGGGGGCAGGAAGTGGGAGGGGACAGATAGGGGGCAGGGGCCAGGCTGTTTGGAGAGGCACAGCCTTCCCTACCTGGCCCTCCATACAGTTTCACAACCCCCATGTGGCCCTTGGGCCAAAACGTTTGCCCACCCCGGCTGTAGCGTGTATTTGGATAAGATCGGAAACATTCTGTGACGGTGTTCCCCATAAAACTTTATGGGGAGATGCTTATAGATGTATACATGTAGCATAATGGCACACCACATGGTGTCGTTCGTAATGGTTTTAGCAAAATGCGAGGTTCCTGGTCCCCGGGCGCCTGAAAATGGGTTGGGGTGTAATATTGCTAACAGGATACAGATAGTGATACCTGTTAAGGCGTAGGAACCTCGGCATTCAGCTCTCAGTGCCATGAGGCGGCGTGCCTTAGTTTCCCCTTTCACACAGCAGCCTGGGCCTGTTATGCTTTTGCTGTTGTGCCAAGCTTCCAGCCGGTTACCCGATATAGGCCGACAGGTAACATGTTTGTACGACCGTGAGGTCACCATCCCAAGCATGTACAACAGTTTTTCCCACCAATCAGGTATGTTCCCCATCTTGAAAGGGTTGACCCTCAGTGTTAACTCCTTTGTTATAACCCACAGATGAAGTAGGGAAAGACACAGGATTACCCGCCCGTCTGTGTACCCTGGTAGGCACTCTGATGCAGATTCTTCTGCCTCTTTGGAGCAGGCTCCTGAATCAGGCATGCGTTTGAGGCTCTGGCAAGGAAAGGGTGTACTGCAACCCGGCCTGCCCTCGGCCCCTCCCTCTGGAATTTCTCTGGGCTGGTTCCCATCCCCTTGTGTGGCTTCACCCATGCAGAGACTCGCTCCCTTCTGCTTTGAAGAGAGAGGTTTGCCTCCTACCCGTGTAGCAAGAACAACCTCTTTCTTGGACACCCCAGTATCTGTTCCCAACAGGTCAGCTGGATGGACTCCCCCGTCCGGGAGGTCTGACCCCCAGCTTCCCCTTGTAACCTGATCCACAGGAGAGGGGTCTGGCATCTGAAACGCAGACTTTTCACCCTCCTCCTGGGCCAGATCCTCCTGCCAAAAGGTGGGCGGGCTCTCCGGCCCCCCCTCACCTTCCCTTCCTGGGCCTCCCTCTGGGCCAGTCACTCCCGTGTCCCCCTGAAGAGAAGGTGACCCCGCCCCCGGGGAGATGATTACAGGACAGGAACTGGCCACAGCTGCAGTCCCTGTGACTTCGCCCCCCCCTCTGGGGTTTTCAGCACCAGGTTCCTGCTTGCTGCCACCCAGCCCTGGGACAGATTCTGCCACAGCAAAGAAATCATTTCCCAGTAGAAACGGTGCAAAATTGTGTGACACTGTTGCCACAGTTAGCTTAGCCTGCAAGTTTTCCGTTTGCATGTGTACTTTTGCCAGAGGTGCAATGACTTTGTAGCCACCCACCAGCTCCAATTCTGCCACTTTACCCGGCAACCAATCCTTCTCTTGGATCAGGTCCCTCCTGACTATAGAAATTTCAGCACCTGTATCTCTCAACCCAGTGATTAACTTCCCATTCAGTCTAACCGCATGCACATGCTCACTGCTTGGTGGTGTAGAAGTCAACTTCACAAACCCTGTGTGGAAAGAGGCAGCAGCTTCATGGGCCGCTTGATGCCTGTTTTCACTCAGCAGGGGACACTTATCTCTCAGGTGCTCGGTGGACTTACATTGATAGCACCTCCTGGGCTCCTCTGAATGTACAGGGAATTTGGGACGAGTACTAGGAGAATGGGGAGGTGAGCGCCCAGCCTCCTTCTTCCCAGGGGTAACACGGTGACTCTGTTTTCCTTCGACCCTGTACCCCTCTGCCAGTGGTTTATGCTTAATTGCAGCTTGCGCCTGCTCATAAGAGTCTGCAAACCCAGCTAATTCACTAACGGCTTTTACCTGTTTGTCCCACAAGTACTGTTTTACATCATCACTGCACATATTCAGGAATTGTTCCTGAGCAACCAAATCACACATCCCTTCAAAGCTTGTAATGTCTTTTCCCCTCACCCACTTATCTACCAGAACTGTCATTTCATTTGCATAAGCCAAGTAACTTAACCCATCTCCCCTCTTAAGACTCCTGAATTTAACCCTGTAGGTTTCAGGTGTAACCTGAAACTGTTTCAAAACCAGTTCCTTAAATTTACCATAATTGGAGGCATCCCCAATGGGCATCTTATTGAATATGTCCAGAGCTCTGCCAGTCAATTTGGCTATCAAGGTGGTCATTTTTTGATCTTCAGGGATCGCATGGAGGGAGCACAGTCTCTCGAAGGTGATAAAATATTCGGCTATATCCTTGGATTCATCATACTGGGGGCATAGACGCTCCCATTTGGGGATTTTTGGGGAAGCGGAGCCGGACGCTGAAGGGTTGCGACTCTTCAACTCTGCAACAGCCAGTTCATGCTTCTGGGCCTCCATAGCTCTCTTGTGGGCCGCCTCCTCTGCTTCCATAGCTCTCTTGTGGGCCAGCTCCTCTGCTTCCATAGCTCTCTTGTGGGCCGCCTCCTCCCGGATTCTTTCTGCTTCCATAGCTCTCTTGTGGGCCTCCTCAGCTCTCTTGTGGGCCTCCTCAGCTCTCTTGTGGGCTTCTGTCTCTGCACTAATTTCCAGCGTACGTAATTCGATTCGTCTCCGATGTTCGTTTTCTTTCTCTGTTATTTCGAGTCTGGCAAGATCCAGTTTTACCGTGGCCTCGCTTACAGACATCTTATTGCGGTCTGGTGCTGGGCCACGCCCCTCTGCAGTTCACTGAAACTGGACCGCACTCAGATCAGGAGCTCTTCAGTTAAGAGACTTTCCCAGCTTCCCCGATCTTCACTCTTACTTATTTGATTTCCTTTTCTGTCCCTACTTCCCTTACCCGAAATAAGCAAACAGAAAATAACAAACCAGTAACCACTTTGTCTGTTTTCCAGCCACCACACTTAAAACTCACTTAAAATCACTACCAGTACGTCAAAGCAATCAGCTGTGCACAGATCCTGCCGACTACGCCACTGTGACGGGTTGGGGCCACAGAGACCTGCTTGGTGCTGCCACCTGGTGTGCCAAGGCTACTTCCGCCCCTGCTTCCAAGCCTTTTCCAGCTTGGGACTCCCGAATCCTGTCTGTTTTGAGCCAGACTCCACTGATCTGCTGCAAACACAGACCCAGGTCCGAACCAAGTCCACTCACCACTGTAAGGCCCCTGGAAGCGCTCTTGCCTTTGACACCCAGCTGCTCAACTCCAAGGAGGTTCAAACCCTTAATAAGTCCGTTTTACCCTGTATAAAGCTTATACAGGGTAAACTCATAAATCGTTCGCTTTCTATTGCAAAGATAGAAAGTATGCACACCTGTTTGCTCTCCCTTTGCACTAACTCGTACTCAAGGAAACTTAATAAGTAAAAAGTGATTTTAATAAGTACAAAAAATAGGATGTAAGTGAGTTCAATTGGTGACAGACAGAACAAAGCAAGTTACTTAGTAAAATAAAATAAAACACGCACGTCTACGTCTATTCAAAGTTAACACAGATAAAAGCCTCACCAGATTCGGATATTTTCCTTTTTACAGGCTGTAGAATTAGCCTAGGTCCAGTAGCCGCACCCCCTGGTGTCTTTGTCCTTTGTTCAGTTCCCCTCAGGAATGTCCTTGGGGGGGTGGAGAGCTTCTTCCTTTAGCCAGCTGAAGACAAAAATGGAAGGGTCTTGCAAGGGCTTTTATAGCCTCTCTTCCTCTCCCTGTGTAGGATCCAGTTGCCCTGGAGTTTTAGGATCACATGGGCAAGTCACCTGCCCATGCGCCCTAACCAGTCTAACCAGTTGCATTCCAGACCTGGCCCCAATGTGGATTGGGGTCTGCAAAGTCTTTTGTCTGTCAAGTGCTCGCATTTAACAGGCATTCTTTGCTCCAAAGATGTACATAGCACTTACAAAGGCTATGTACAAAACCAGCAAATATAAAACCAATCTTCATAACTCCAACTACAACAATGATACATGCATACAAACAGGAGGAGTAAATTCAGTAGGTCATAACTTTCACAGAGATATGTTACATGGCACATGTAGCATAAAACATATTTTAGTTACATATATACATCTATAAGCATCTCCCCATAAAGTTTTATGGGGAACACCGTCACACATTCATTAACCTGGGACGTAATGTGTCCGATCCTTTGGGATTAGTAGAACCTTTTATTTTATATGATGAAAGAAGATTTACAGAAATTTTCAGTGAGGCTTTTATATAGTGACTAGTGCCCCTTCAGGGATCTAGTTTAATGAAAAGCTGAACACAATATGCAAACAAACCTTCACTCTAGCATCATAGCAGAGGGGTGCTTCTTAGTTAGCCTGCCCTGCACATAACTCCCTCCTTCTTCTCCATCCAGGCTTTTCTCTAGTAAGGTCCTCTCAACTCAGGAGAGAGTCAGGCCTCCTGCCATCACCTGGGGAAGGGTTGCTTCTCTGGACCAGCACATAGTTCCCCCGTTATCTGGGCACTTTGCTGCTGTCTGGTAAGGTCCTTTTGCTGGGTCCAGGCCTTCATAGGACTTTGCCTCTCTTAGACCTTTTGGAACCAGATGTCTTCAGTAGCATCTTTCCTAGGTCCCCTTTTCTAGTGAGCTTTCAAACCAGCTCCCCTCAAAAGTCCCTCTCCTCAGAACACAGAGCTAGCTCCTAACTTCCTGACTAAGCAGCCCTCATAACCCTTCATTAGTCCAGGTGTGTCTTTCCTACTTAATTGCCACTCAGCCACCTAGGTCATTAACTACTCACAGGTGTGACAGGCTCGGCTAAGGAGAATCCAGGTAGGCTGGGTGCTTTACACCCTCAGGGGCCACCTATTCTGTGATACACCAACTCTGTTTTTTTAATAGGGGAGGGCTAAGCAGCAATACCAACTCCAGAAGTTTAAAACCATGTCTAGTCTTTAAAAACATCATCTGGGTTTTGCAGTCTGAGTCATTATTTTTTGTCTCTTTTTTGATGTTTAAACCTCTCCCTCCCCCACCCAAAGCATGTTTGGCAGTTATGGCCCAATGCCCATGAAATCATGAGAGTTTCCAACACTGGCTTGGGTGATTACCCCCATTCTATCAGGCTGCAGAGAGTAACATCTGTAGATGATTAACATGGATATTGGGGAGTGCTGCCTTTTCCCCCTCAGACACCTGGGAGTAAAGGGGACCAGCCCCAGTATATACTGACCCTCTCACTTGCCTTCACTGAATAAAGTAAAAACTAGGATAGGTTTTTTAAACTGTCATACTTAGCTAGAGGTGAGACTGTCATAGCAGAAGCAATGGAAGGATTCCCCTTGACTTCAATGGGCTTTGGATTAGGCCCCTTTTTTTTCTACCTGTGGATCATATGTGTATTTTATAGATAGAAATGTTTGTAACAAATCTTTATCGTTCACTTCTGCCTTGGGAATTCATAACTACATTTAGGTATTGCCATATGGTTTACCTCTGATACAAAATCAATGCAATAAAGCCCCAAAGAGAAATACAAGTTATTTCATGATGGCACATCTTGTATATTTACACCACAAACAGCTATGAACTATTTCCTTAAGTGTTAGTAATAACAAACAGTGTAACTATGCTGCTGCTGGCATGAGTGATGATACTTTTATTTCTAATGTTTATCTGACACATTAAATCAAACAGGAATACATCCTGTTTGATAATAATAAATTATTTCAGTTAATCACAGTGAAATCCCGTGAATTCACATATACCTGTAAAAAGAAAAAACTACTGAGGCAACAAAGGGTGGTTCCCCTGATTTGTATTAAATATGAAAAAATATAACTGATGCATGCTGCAGTGCACAAGCAGTTTACATACTGTAGGCATTGGGGTTGCCTGAAGAGTCCTGGCCTGATTTTTCACTGCCTTGTCACTAACACCTGTCCAAAATAGATGTGAAATATTTCTATTCTGATTCTCACTTTACACAGACGTGAAGAGCTACCCCAGTGGCAAAATCCTGCCTTTCAATTTCCTCAGTGCTATGATGATATTAATGTTGCATTGGCAATCAAAAGGCAGAGGCATATGCTGAAGGCTTAAACTGCTGTGTACATTAAAAGACGCAAACTTGTTGACTCAGTGTGTACTGGTTTTTGCTCCTTGTGCTACATCTGAAGAGAAAGAGCACTTAAAGAAATGGACTAGAACATGACTCTGTATAAATGTATTTGTAAGTGTCTATTTATAGGGCATTTTAAAAGGCTGCTCCTTTGTATGCTTCAGTGAGCAGCAGATGGAGCCACAGCAGGCTCAGAAGAGATTTCCTCTAACTTTTAGCTAATGAGCTTTAATTATCACAGGGCAACTGTTTATTTTCTTCGCTGCTAGAAAGGTGGTTTTGTATCCTTCTGTCAGATTCAAACTGCAGCCTAAATAACACATTTTCTTGCATCTAGTGCAATTTTCCAGTGATGCTTCTTACTAAATGGTTAATTTACCACTGCAATTGTACTTTCTTTGCCATGTGACAAAGACACAATGTGACTGAAAGCAAAAGGTTTTTACAGCAGAGAACACAAATTCACTAAGAACTGAATTTTCAACAACTGTTATAGGAAAGTTAGAAGACTCAGGTCATAAACAACAACTCTCCTCCTGTATAAATATCAGAGAGACATATTTTTTAAGGTAGCTTCTGCATTAAGGGTAACGGAGAGGGGCCAATGCTGAAATTTAATGTCTATTCTTCCTCATACACAATATCTACTTTCTCATGCAAAAAGGTGTAGTACACTTTTAGTAAAACTAGTATGTCTAGATTAGTAAATATCCTAAAAATCCTCTAACACAGTATTATATACCAATGAAAGTACTGCACCAAGACATGACAACTTTACTACAATTTGCAGACAGAAAGCCTGATCCTGGTTTACAGTAAGACAACTCTAGCAGTACAAAGGAGCCTTAAAGAGGGTGGAAATGTACCTTGCACACATTTAAAGACCTTTTTCACTGGCAGAGTGGTGTAAATTGGACTTGGTGTGAATGAGAATCAGGTCCAGAAACATTAAGATTCTTAAATTGAAACAATGATCTTAGACTATTGTTGTTATTTTAAAAACAAGTCAAATGTGTGAAATCCTGAAAATACTAAATTAAAAGTTCAAAAATGAAAATATTTTGGGAATGGGGAGGAGCTGAAGGGAGCATATGATGATGGGATCATGGAGTTTATTTCTTTGAGACTTAGCAGGAAAAGACAGAAAGGAGATAAGGTTGTTAGTAGAGCTGGCTGGAAAATGATTGGGGCGGGGGTTTCCCCTGAGAATATCAACTTCTTGCCAAAAAACTGAGAACCTGAAGACGTTTTTTTTTCTTTTGGTAACTGAACCCAAAACATTTTGGCCAAAAAACAAAAGAAATATTGGTTAAAACCAAAAATATTATTGGTTTTTAGATTTTTTAAAAAAATCTATCATTTTGGAGGAAAGCAAATACTTTTCCCAAAAATTTCTTTGCGTCAATTTTCTATCTGAAAAATTAACACTGACAATTTTCCACTAATCCTAGTTGCAAGGAGTAAAACTGATATTGCTGTGATGAGAGGAGAAGGCAGCATGATGTGATAATGGATATGAAGATATGACCAGATGTCACCAGAAGCATAGATGCAGAGGAAAAAGTGGAGATAGAGAACCTAAGGGAGTTAAGCACCCAAACCACACAGGAATTCAGTGGGAGCCAGATATCTAACTTCCTTAGGCTCCTTTGAAAATCCCAGTTGAGAACAGGATCTGTAAGAATGAGCTGAGGTGAGGCAGAATATGTACCTGTGCCCATCTAGCTGTGGGGAGCCAATAAAGCTCTTGAGTAAAACAGGGGTGATGAGATGGCGGAGAGGTGGGGTGGAAAGAGGAGAAGGTGGCTCAAGCAAGGGAGATGGCAGTGGGCAGGATTTGGAGAGAGACATGAGGAACAATATACAGGCTCTAATAGGTCAGCAATTAAAAGATAATCTCAATGATCAGTTAAAATAATATGTTGGGCATATCTAACTAGCAAGCAGGGGGATGGAATGGAAGATAAAAAGTTGTGTCTACTTGAATCCTGTCTACCATCCTAGAGCTCCCTGTTCACTGGGGCTAAAATAAGCGTAATGAAACTGGATCACAAAGGCTTCTTCTCCCCTTGATCTGCATTCTGGCAGAACAGCACAGACCACTGACTTTGCCTGGGGCCTGAGGCCAGGGGGCTAGCCCATGTTGTCCCTGAGCTAGATTTCCCCTTCCCTGGAGCTGCTGGCTGTGTTTGGTCATAGAGTTCATTATCAAATTTCAGTTGTATAAACATAGCCATGACACAATGCAAACTAATTGACAAGAAATCTCTGTTACTTACAACATAAAGTCTTGTTCCCAGCAAGGTTCGCTTCCTTTTCTGTTTATTGTGGTGCTTTTCAGATTTTGGACTTTTAGAACAACATAGGTGTTAAATGTGTCTGAAACAGAAACAACAAACAAATTAACTACGTTTCATTGTTTTGTGCTAGGAGCTGGGTGCACTGACTCGGGCTCGTGGGGTTCACACTGTGGGGCTAAGAATAGCAGTGTAGACTTTCCCGCTTGGCTGGAGCCTGGGTTCTGAGACCCTCCCCCCTCACCAGGTTTCAGACTGAATGCGAACATTTATGCGGCCATGTTTAGCTCTGTAGTGAGGGCCCCCAAGCCCGAGTCAGTTCCGCAGTTTTTGTTTGTTTGGTTTGGTTTTGCAGTGTAAACATACCCTTAAACTCCCAGTACCATGGAGTTAACTCTAACTACTCTACAACCCACACAGAGGTGTCTCTCAATTCTGTGGCTTAGCTATGAAACTCCCATTAATTCTGAAAATATGGCTCTCTGTGTAGCAAAATAAGTTAAAACAAAACATTCCTAAAGCAGTTAGAAGTATGAATTGAGGTCTGGTGTCCACCTTATAAAATTTGCATAAGTTGTTTTTCTAGCAGGAGCATATTCAACAGGAAGTAGTTAGTTCTCTAGTAGTTAGGTGTGGACAAAAGTGGTGCATTATTTACCAAAAGAGAAGACTTTCTTGTTTAGATGACATCATGAGAAAAGCCCAGATCCTCAAAGGTATTTAGGTGCCTAGCTCCCATTGAAATCAATGGGTAGTAAATAAGTTGTACATGCATTTTTGCATGTGCAAAAATGGAGGCCACATCTGAAAATCTGCCCCACGTTATGCATATTAGAGTAAATGTAACTTCAAGATATTTCCAAATCACATTGAGTTACATTATATGACTCTCTACATTGTAATGAATGGAATGAAATCACAGAAGTACAAAAATAGGCACCAATGTAAGTCTAAATGAGATACCAAAGTTGTCCCTTCCAATAAATAGTAAGATGCTTTTGGCTCAGTCCTCAGCTGCATCACAGCAGAATTTGGTGCTGCTGTTGTGGGGGATTGCAAAGGTGGCTCTAACCCATCTTTCAATGTCCTCAATCTTGGGGCAGGATAAAGATCAAACTGGTCTCTGGCACAAATTAGAGCAGCCAATTCCTGGTTTGGTTCAGCACCATCACTAACTTCTACAGCCTTCATTTAAAGATCTTCAGTTCATTAACATGCATTGTTAAAGTTTTCAGAGAGGTTGATAACCTCAACAGCTAGCGTATGATAATATTTCATTAAGGCACACTGGCATTTAAACCATTGTGGATTTGTGAGGTGGGGTCCAAAATGCAGGCCACACCCTGTAGGCTACCCCGTGATGCCACTTGACCAATAGGCCAGGTCTGCCAAAAGGGGAGCTCTCACTGGGCAACAAATTAATGGGAACAAATTAGTGTGAGTAAACTAAATCATCAATCACCAAGTCATCTATTTATTTTCTTAGTCAATCTACCAAGCATCTCAAATATCATGTCATTGCTCTCACACTGAACGAACTATTAACAAAGTCAATATAGGCTTATAAATCTGAAGAGGCTGTTTATGGATTAAAAGCTTTAAATATGTGATTCATTTATTATGCAGGGTAACTCTCTGAATACGCCAAATAACCTGACAGAGAATGAAAATTAATTTTCCATATCTTTGCTGCATGTCATCTTCATTTTATGTTTTGATTTTTTTGTAGTTTTTGGGCTTGTGCATCAGACTGTATAAGCATAGGGAAGGGATCCACATTAATCATAAATCAGTTGCTTAATTCTAGTGATTTTGACCACCACCATCAAAAATCTAATCTTCCATCTTCCAAAAACAAATATCAAAAACATAAATACCCTTCATCCAACATTAAAGCTAACATCTTTTCAAATATTCAGTGCAATTTGCAAATGCAGCCAGAATGGATGAGAAACAGAGCAATTAGACAGGCAGATTAACCTTTAAAAACATTTATTTAAGAATGTCTATTAAATCCACCTTTAACACCAAGCTTTCATCCACATTTGACAGCTTCACTCCCCTTTCACACTGAAGTCTATCTCACCAGTATTCAAACCTGGCTCACATTTCCGTTGCTTCCCAGCACCTTTTCCCACATAGCTGAGTGCCTCCGAAGAAAATCTTGACTTGCTGAACTATAATTTTTTCTTCTCTTATTACAGCTGTTATCTGTCATGTTCAAGCAGCTGCTTCTCCTTGATTGACTCCTATGCTTAAGACCTCAGTGTCTCTTCTCTGCATTTGAATGTCCCCACAGTGCTTCTCCCCCATTTCTCTCTCTCTCTCCCTGTAATCTCACCAGTTACTTTTGGAAAAGAGAGACAAGGTGAGTGAGGTAATATCTTTTATTGGACCATCTTAAGGACCAACTTAAGAAAACTTAAGAAAAAGAGACATTTGTAATGCATCTTTCACCACATGCCTCCATGCACACACAGAGACATACACAAAACCCTTAAATTATAACAATGCGGATTCTGAGCCACATTCACTGGTATACCCTGCTGGTGAAAAGCAGCTGTAAATTCCAATTAACTAGCCACTTGAGGATTGGAATCTTTGGTAGCCCAAATCTGACATAGCACTTTCTATGTCACTTCCCTTTCTGTCCAATTCAGGGTCCCTAGTTGAGGGAAAGGGAGCACTATTGGCTCATCCCTTTGCCTAGCTCATCCCTGACTATTGTAATGGCCCGGTGGAGCAATGGCCAGACAACACGAGACAGAATAGCCTTACAGCTGCTCTAACTTACATGAAGGAGAGGACTGGCAGGAGTGGAATAGTGGTAGCTTAAGACCACCTCTACCTCCCACATATAGGCACCTCTTCTGCAGTTCCTCAAGAATGGAAACTCTGGGCCTTTATCTCTGAATATATCTTTCAGGCTGCATCACTGTTAACTTTGATAACAACTAGTGTTAACATGCAAAGGTCAATTTAAGTGTTTTATTTAATTTACCTCAAGCAGTGCTATAAATGTAAGCATCTATTGTAAATTAGAGCACAGATGAAACATAACATTTGCTGGATCTTGGTCAATCATTTTATGTGACAATATTATGCATTATGACGGCGAAAAGAGATGTTACCATGTTCTACACTTCACAAATGCAGGTGTAACTAATAATTACTGTGCTTCTCAATGAGTTAAATGAGAATCATATTCTGAGACAGTGGCTTAAATGTGGTAGTTCAAATGACCACAACATTCACCTTTCTTTAATCCAAGTAATTTAAAACAATTTGCAAGGGTTACCACAGGACAGCATTAGTCAGTCAGCCACTGCCATATTTTACTACATTTATCAGTTTATAGATGAGCTTCTCTAGAGAACTAATCATTACACAGAATTCGTTTACTTCAAGAACCTCAGTTTTAACAACAGGCTGTACATTAATTCCATGACATCTTCAGAATTCAATCTGTCCTCAGAGGTACCTAGCAGGATAACATGGGAATTAATGTACGCACCACCAAAAAATGAGGTACACTTTGGAGACTGAATATTTGCTTATTCACTAAATATGAAAGTGGTGTACAAGGTCAGAGGTACGTGCAAAATCACTGATACAGGTGGCAGGTTCCTGGTCTATTGTCAAGTACTATTCATTCTTGTATATAAGAAGGCACACATTGTTTCCTAAGAATGTCCTGGAGTGCCCCAGGTTAAAGGTAATGTATTATTTTATTTTATTGTTATGCCAGATCTTTAAGTCCTTACTCAGGTTTTAATCTGCATTTGACTACACAGATCACTGAAATGTTTGTGTCTGCCTGAGTCTGGTCTTTCCTCTCTAGCCATTGTCCAGCCCTTGACCTTAGAGGCTGACTAAAAACAATCCCAGGCAGCCAGATTCTGCTCGAGGTCATGGGTTAGTGCTCCCATCTGAACCAGCCAGCTACAGATCTATGGGGCTTCTGCTCCCATCCATATTTCTCCATTGTCCTCAATGGGCACATTCAGGGACAGTCCCTGCCCACCTTTGGTGAAGCTGCAAACCCTGCACCACCAATATCCCCTGCCCCCATCACAATGGTTTCACTTGTCTCAGGACCTTCTGGCTGCTTTTTCACCTGCAAATGTACATTTCAAGCATAAGTATGGTAGAAAACAATATTAGTAAATGTTATGTCATATTATGGACCTTAATCTTGTTTGGAAAGTGCTGTGGTTCATTTCTCTTCTTGTAAATAGTAGAAACATTTGCATAGCAAACTTGCAAGTCTTTATTTTTTTTGCCCTGAAAAGATTAAGGACCTACCACTTTTTCTAGGTTAAACAGATTTACTTTAGCACAATGCATATTTGCTCTTAAAAGAAAAAAAAATTGCTTGTCTAAATTTAGAGTATGGGAATTCAAACTTACCAGCAGCTCCATTCAACCTTCCTTTTTTCACTATTAAAAATAAAAAGAGAAATACATGTAACTATATTAATTCCTATAATACTTTTAGAAGATTCTTAGCTGTAAATATTCTTTTAAAAACTAAGAAATGTCAGTCTTTTAAAAAATTATTCATCATTTAAAGATACAAATGAGCTCTATATCAAAGTCGTATCTGTATTAATATATCATAATATAAGACAAAATTACATAATCAGAGCAATCTTGTATCACAATATTGTCCAAATTTTTGTCAAGAGGATAAGATCTCTAAATATCTTGAGGAAAGAGAAAAAATTGTCTTAAGTAAATACCTGGTATATAAATACAACATAACAAACACTGATTTAAGGACATGATAAATCATGCTAAACAACTGATTTTAGTAATAATTTACTTCAAACACCACCAGCCTTTGAAAGATCCATACACCTTACTGGCTCTTGAGCTAAAATTTTAACTGGAAGTCATTAAATGCCATGTTAGGTTTTCCATAGCAGCATAAAGATTATACTGCCTGCTTCTTACTGCATGTCAGGGGAACTCAGCAGAGCAGCATGGTGATGAGCTCTCATTGGCATACCAACAATGATACTGGCTGAGATTGAATGAAGGCTGTTGGAGGGTGCAAATACAAGGGTGAATCCCCACCCCCAAATAGGATAGTTGCATACAATCCTATGGAGTTAAGAATCAGCATTTGGGCCACTAAGATTTTATAAAAATGCTGCTGTGCTTCCTTTTAGAATAAGTTAGATATTTTAATAGGGTGTCATTTACAGCATGGTATTTTTAGAAACAACTCATACGTGGAAAAGTCACATGCTGTGAAATTAATAAAACTCCAAGGATTTATTTCTCATTAGAGCTAAAAATAGGCACCATTTCAGCGAGAATAGCTTGCGTCATGAACAGAAGCCAAAAACTAAGCTGGAGTCAAAGCAGGATCCAGGGTTCAAGCCCTATTGGTTTGCAATGTATATGTAGCCCCACTTGGACTCTTCCTCTGGGAGTTTGCCAATAGTATTCCATAATCCTACAGGCTGAATTTCTTTGTCATCTGGATAGTCAAATTTTCCCACACTGTACCATGAACAAACGGCTAAAGCAGCAACATTGGGGGGGGGGGCGCAATTAGGAAATCTTGGATATGGGTGGTTGGACTTGGGCCTGCATAAAGCAGTATAGACACTGGAGCCCCGGGTTGGTACCCAGTGTTCAACAATTCTTAGCCTGAGGGTACAAACACATGTAGACACTCAAACCCTAGATTAACAGGCCAGGGTTCTACATTGCAGTGTAGACATACCCAAAGTGTGATTTACCCAAGGCTACACAGACTCTGGGACATAGCATAGAATTGAACCTAGGTTTCTCAAGTCCCAGGATAGCGTCCTAACCATTACACTATCTTTCTGATGAATGCAATAAGACTTATTCATCACTACAAGGGACGGTACCTCCAGCATCACTGGCCATGTTTCTACCAGGGTGAGTTCTGATTTTGTCAAAACCAAAAGAGAGATCAGATTTTAGTAGCCTATAAACTTAGGCATTGGCTGTAAGGACCACCCTCCTTGCTGGCCACACCATTCCAACATCACTCACTCTTACTACTGGAAACTTTCAACCAGGTTCAGTTATGAAAAGCTACTATGTAAAGACAAAATTGTAGTATTCTATGCTGATTCTCTCCCAATTAGTTCTAGACCAAGTGTGCTTGGTTTACAAGTAAAAAAATGAGGGGTGGGGATTGTCTGGCTGCCACCTGCACATGCTTGATAATTCTGTTGATGATGCACAAAGATAAAATAGCATCTATCTCATTCAGTTCCTAGCTCTCATGCCATAGCATCAGTATCAGGAGCAAAAAGCAGGACACCCTTATTTCTGTCAATGAAGTAAGCATGTATGATAGAAGCCCATAGGGACCAAGTCTGTGGAGAATAAAGTGTGTGTTTTCATGTTAAAGGGAGCACAGGCTGGAAAGAGTCAAGATTTTTTCCAGGATTGTCTTCCCCACCCATCAGTTAATTGCATTGGCAAGATGCCATGTTTGTAATATGCATAAGGAAACACAAGGCTGTTACATACTCCTCCCTTAGTCTCTGGATCAATATTTAGTTTTTGTGAGGAGATGGAATTAAAAATGAGTATGGTCTGGAAACAGAGACAGAAGGTGAAGTTCCTCTGAAGTTTGAGTGCAGACTGAAGGGAGACAAATGCCATGAAACTTGAATGACTCTGTGTCAGAAAGGATGAGAAGCTGAAACAAGAGCTGTAAGATTCCATTAGCATTTAATGCTTCCTGTCTCTGCAGTTGAAAAATAAGACTGTATTCAGAGACAGACAAATTCTCCCTCCTTAGAGTCCCATCACAGGAAGAAACATTACTATGGTCAGGAAATGAAGAGTCAGGTGGAAAAAAACAGCATATTCTACATGTCATATTGTGGCTGAAACCCTGGGCCTTAGAAGGTCAACCGTACTGGGTCACTATGGTCTATACTGTGCCTGGGGCCGAGTGCACAAGGAACTTTTCCTTCCAACTGTGCTATCCTCCCCATATGCAATCCTGCGCTCTGGGGAGTTCAGGGAGTTCTATTTGAGTGGGAAAAGAGGAAGGTGGTGGCTTCATCATTCCATCTTTGCCCCAGCCACCAGAGCTGGCAGCTGTGAAGAAGAGAGCATGCAGCACCACGAGAGGGTGCTGTGCATACTCACCTTATCTTCCCTGAAACTCCCGGGGGATTTCTGATTTCTGAGGTACCGGCCTCCAGTAGCTTCACCTGGGGCAGCATGACTCCACGCATCTACAATACTGGGCTAGGTCTACACAATATGACCCCATGAATAAAGAGTTTGTACACAATCTAAATAACCCTCAGATGAGACTCAGCATCCTATAAAGACTATTACAAGTCCTCACTTATAACTGTAGGTGGGGATCATTCACACTAAACAATGTCTAGGAGGAAGTACATTTACTGGGCAGACCCCATGAAGCCTCAAACAAGCACTGCCAGTATCAGACGGCTGACCCTTTAAAGAAGTGAGATTCCCCAGCCTACTTGTGATAGGCTCCACGGAAGAGAACAAGCCAATCCAAGACAACCTGGGCATAATTAACTGCCTAAATAGCTGGAAGGCAGTTACTTAAGTAAGGGGTACCTGGGCCTAATAAGAGGCTTAGAGGAGCTTAGTTGAATAAAGGTCCTGAGTAGAAAGGAAGCTCCAGAGGAGGGGATCTTGAATGAGGCAATAGCTTTTCCAGGTAGGGAGGCCTAGGAAAGACTGAACAAGCAAGAGAAAGACTACAAAGCTTTCCATGCAGGGAGGCCTGGGAGAGACCCGAGCAAATGGGGGAAGTACTGGAGAGCTCTCCAGACTGCTGAGAAACCTGAGGCCTTCTACCAGTATCTCCTTCTGCTGTTAATTCAAGTTTTTTGGTTTAGAACTCTTAATTTTTATCTTGACTCTGAGGTAAGAGCCTTTTAACCCTTTGTACAAGTGCTCCTTTCGGAAGGCTTTATAAAAGGGAGATACTCTGCTGGAAAGCAGTGTTTGGCTTCTCCTTGATCAGGGTGTTTGAGTGACCTCATTGTTACCTTCTTCAGGTTGGGAAACTGAGATGGGTCACAGCACAGCCACACTAACCTCTCAGGGCATGCTTGGGAGGTGACAGTAACCCTTCCACAGCTTGTGGCCAGCTGACTTTTCTTGCTGTGTGGCACAATCCTGTTTAATATTCAATTTATATTAATACCTATGCTCTATAGACATGGCCATAGTATTGTGTAAGCTATTTAGCAGATGGACATAACTTGGAGTGAGGCCAGAGAACTAGTGAGTATGGTGTAACATCCATCAACTGTGGGCTCTGAGTCCAGTGTGTATCTCAAGAACATCTATGGAGAATAATCACTCAAAAAGCTCACAGGCTTTGCATAATCTAAATTAGCTCCCATTGCCACCTAAACGTGTGGGCTGTAAATAGGCATTTATATGTCTGTGGGGAAAGATGTTATCTAGCCTTTACCAACTAGAAAGCAAACATATTAGGGTCTGATTTGTAATAGATCTGCTTTCTTGTCACTTCCATTGATCAAGAAAGCCCCAGGACTATCAGCAGCGCTGCTCGAATAGAAGTCACACTTGTTAAAGTCCAACCGTGTCATCACTTCTACGTCAAATATGTCCATTAACGTTTACTAAAAATTGGATTTTAAAAACAGGAAGGGAGTTCTAAACTTTTCCCACCAATCCAATCTACGAAGAGAGACAGATTTAATGGGCACAAAACAGCTGCCACTACCACCATGTAAAAATAAAACTTGTGCTACACATCCGTTAGTACATAGCCATATATTTCACTATTGGAATCCGTCAATAAATAAGTAGGTAATTGTCAATAAATAAGTAACTGCAGTAGGTAACTGTCAATAAATAAGAATAAAATATCGGGACTCTCTGCTGAAGACCCCTCTAACCCACTAATGCATTCTGTTCTGCTTCCCTCTCCTACCACCCTAATCTCTACATTTTCCCACATCTCTTCTCTTTCCCCTTCTCTTCCATCCTTCTTTCCCTGCAGCCCCAAAACCACCTCCCAAGTCGGAGTACACTGGCAATACCGCTCTGTTTAACAACATGAGCAACCCCATCAGTTCTCAAACTAAGTGAAAACTTTTACTCTCAGGCCTCAGGAGGAGATGCTATCAAACTGTCTCAATGTGAGCCACAGGCAAATCCTGGAGCAGAGCCCAATCAAAGCAGCCATTGAACCAGCCTGCAAGTGCTTAAAAACTTTGTAGAATTTACAGATGCTTGAATCCTGTCTCATGGGGAAGCTATAGAACAAATATTCCCATTCTCTTTAATAAGCAGTGCACATCTACGCTTCACAGAGATGTACTTAGCAATTGCCTACAAAAAGCTTCTTACTCTGATGAATGATCTGGTTATTAAACACTTACCTTTTACACAGAGAAGTTCCATTCCAGCAGAAGATTATTTTAAAGAACAACAAATAAAAAACTAAACCCCTATTATAACAGGATGAGGTTTATTCCTGCTTTGATGATTGCTGTTACAGAGAGAGGGAGGATGGAGAGAAAGTGTGTGTGTGTCCCTGTGTTTCCTTCTTTCCTCAGCCTCCTCTCATGTTTCACCTGGACCAAAGCCAGCCATTTGACCAATGAGTTTAAAGACCAATCACAAATCCTTCCTCTCTGTATATACAGTCTAGGAGATGGGAATGGAGTAGAGAGAGATTACAGTTGTTTCCTCACCCTCCATGCTCCGTGTGTTGTATACAGCTGCCTTTAGCCTAAAGACAGTTCTGGGTGTCATCTTTGCCAGCAATATTACAAATGCAGTGTGAGATGAGATGACATGTATTAGTTCAGTGACTTTGCAGAATATTTAAACTTTGATTTTAACAAGTAAAAAGCATTTGAGGTGGAAGATGGGATGGTTAAGACAGTTTATATAATCTAGATAGATCTTCACATAGAAAACCCTAGTTTTGCTACAGTCTATGCCATGCTAAATCAGGCTACTGGGCTTGTTTTTCTAGAGTACAGCGCAAAGGAATGCCTATGGAATCACATGGAAAAACAAAGTGAGTTTAGTGGTCTTCTCAAAATCCATTGTCTCCCTTTGCTATTCTAAAAGGATATAGTATATTAGTTTGTAAAAATGTAATAGTATTCCACCATAAGGGTTCAAAACTGTATAAAAACGTGATTGTCAACTGTAGTGGTTTTGCCCATTCTTGCAGCACACTGTCATTTTTAGTTTTAATCAGGGGAGACTGAATCTTGCAGATTTCATTCCATAGATCTGTCACATTTTTTCTTCTGAATTTTTCATAATCCATGTCTCCCATTCAATGATATTCAAATCACAAGTTCACGGAGCTCTCTGGTCCTATTCCAGAATCTTGTATGTCCTTGGCTTTTTGTTTTTGTTCTTTTTTCCCCTCACCAGGTAAGTCTTTATTACTTACGTTGGTTTTGGATCACACTATCATGTAGTATGATGAATCTATACCTAATATACTCTCCTGGTGGTATTGTTTGTGCTGGATCAATATCTGTTGTTCAAAATAAAATTTACAAGTGAAAAATACCAAGTTTTTCACAGCAGCCTGGAATATTCAGGGCCAGATTTTTATCTGGCATAGCTCCTCCGAAATCAGTGAAGCTATGCTGATTTACATCAGTTGAGAAGCAGGCTCTTTACTTGAACTTGTGTCAAAGAATTTAGTGACTCAACATAAGAATGTATCTATTGCATGATGTGTAAGAGAGCAGTGCAACTAAACGCATGAAAATGAAGTGAAATTTGAAACAAAAAGTTATTTCAAACTGAAAAATAGAAACATGAAACTTTTCAATTGTTCAGAATTTGTTTTGGTTTTTTTCCCCTTGACCAAAACAATTTGGCAAATTTGATGTGAATTCGCCTAAATATTTTGGTCAACCCAAATCTATATTTATCAGGGGAAAAAAGTTTTATCTGAAAAATGTCACCAAGTTACTCTTATTAGTTGTACTGTATTACAGTGGTGCCTACAGCCCGTGATAAGGAATGAGGCATGTCACTGTTACAGGGCTGCTTGTAGCTTTGGCCTCTCAAGTCTCAAGGCCTTGTGGGGTGGAATGCTTAGGTTCTCCCACTCTGAAACTGGGACCCATGCTATAATACCTTGTATACCAGCCACTGCTTCAGACCCTGTGCAGGGTCTGTTTATGTCTTCCTATTCCCCAGAAGCAGTTCCTAACAACTGCCTGTTCTCTGGACAGAGAGACTTTTAATTGTTTAGGATCCTTTCATCTGTGCGTTCCCAGCGTTGGCAAAACAGTTGTGTACGTTGGCTGTTAAGGAATCAGATTCTTCACAACTTATAGCTTAGGTATTGTCTCTTACCTTTCTGACTTGTTTACTAGGGAGTGTTTTATCTGGAGCCATTGTCTACCTGTTTTTCCAAAAGCCCTGCTATGAACTAAACCAACATGTGTATACAGTAAACATTCCAATAACCAGTTCACATACAGTATTCCTAAATTATTACATATCAGCTTCATGTCCACCACAGGGCACACTATGTTAGCTGCGGTACAAACACATAAAATATATTTGAAAACACAGTTCCTTAGCAATTCTGAAAAATCATAAAATTGAAAATGGCACTCTGAGCTTGATTACCAACATGGCAGTAATACAGTGTAGTTGTATCCTTGGATACTTACATGAAAAAGGCTATAAAATGATATATTGCATTGTGGAATCTATCATAGAACCTGGTTCATGTTCTACTGACACTCTGCTATGTCTTTCATTTTTTGTGCGCACATTCAATACATATGTCTGCTTCTGCAAAAGTCCAAACTTTTTTTTTTACTCTCACACAATATTTTAAAGAATAGCTTCATCACGGAAACTGTTTGCCTTTTAAACTTTCGGACAATGACTTCATATAAGTGATTAGTCAGGAAAAAACACGAAGGACCATCATAAACCAGACACCATTTCCAGTTAGGAAGTGAACTTTTGCATGATAATGTATAAGGGGAAAAAAAACCCTCTTCTTCCTTAAATACAATTACTTGAATATTTAGTCTGACAGAGCTACAGCAGCCCTGCAATCCCATTACTTCATTATGAGGCTATAAATTACTATTGTAGCTGTATGCAGTGTAGTTGTAGCTGTGTTGGTCCCAGGTTATTAGAGTAATAAGGTAGGGAAGTAATATCTTTTATTGGACCAACTTCTGTTGGTGAGAGAGACAAGCTTTCGAGTCACACAAAGTTCTTCTTCAGGTCTGGGAAAGGTATTCCGAGCGTCACAGCTAAATGCAAGGTGGAACAGATTGTTTAGTATAATTAGCACATATTCTAAGGGATCATTCAAGGTAGCTGCTCCTTTGGGCCTATGGATAGGACATGAATACTGTTGGGAAGGAGTTGTGTAGAGGATTTTGGAATGGAGGCAAGAGGTTGCTGCATGGATGAGGACAAGATGGCTGTGTGTAAATCAGCCGCGAGAGCCAATATGGAGCTGATGAGAAAGAAGGGAATAAGGGGTGATTTGGGGGTATGGGACATAATCTGATAGAGAACTCAGATTTTTTTCTATATTGGCCGAAGAACACTTACAACATGCATTTTGAAGACAAGGGACCGGATCATCAATCAGAAAGAATAATTACTCAATATGCTTCTCACTCTGCCAGAGGAAGAGGAATTATTTGCCTTGCATTTCTACCCAAAACACAGGGGGGATTGTCCTTTTTTTTTTTTTTTTTTTTTAATACCTCCTCTAAGGTATCACAATACAAGGCAGTGCCTAAGTGGAATTATATTCCTAAGTATATGGACCTACGCCAGTACCTGACACTTCCTGAAGACCAGCTTACCAAAAACGTGTGTTTAAATATTTATTGTAGATGGGCCAGATCCTCAGATAATATAAATGAGAGCTGCTCCTTTCACCTCAGTGGAGCTACACCAATTTGCAGCAGCTGAGGAGCTGTCCCATAAGCCAATTTACATTGAAAATTGTATTCCTCACCAGTGCAACAACATGACTGACTGTGAATTCATCAACAAAGTAGTTTCAGTCTGATGATCTATTTGGCTTTAAAGCCATGTATTGTTCTTAGCAGGAAGTATTTCTTTTACAGGATACTGGTAATAAGAAAAGTATGCACATCAAAACATATGAATAAATGTTTTGAATATAATTTATTGTGTGG
This sequence comes from Chelydra serpentina, assembly GCA_037349315.1. NCBI lineage: Eukaryota > Metazoa > Chordata > Testudines > Chelydridae > Chelydra > Chelydra serpentina. The sequence goes on from JBAIAC010000033.1 coordinate 15,786,743, forward strand.
TGAACAAGGAAGCAAAGTGCATTTGAATACTGGTCACAAAAACGAGGAATTTAACCTCTCAACTCTCAGAAGGAAATGAAGATACAGTACAGTTGCTGATGACTTGAAGGCTTCAAAGTTACAGTGAACAGAATGTGAAGAAATTTCTCCCTGGAAAAACACGGTTTGTAGCAGCATTCAAATTAAAAATAGAGTGCAGGTGTTGGGGAAAATTTCATTGCTTCCTATACTTTTCTATCTCTGCATATTAATAAAATATCATTTCTAGTGATTACTTTTTTTCCTAACTCCTAATGATTAATTTCTTATGAGCAAATTTGTCTTTGGAAACCCCATATTCAATCTTTGCTTTTTAATGTAGCTTCCACTACCATAATATATAAAAAAATACTACGTTCCAAATAAAAGAAAGAATTACAAGGACATAACAAGTCAATGCAAGCAATAAAATATAATCAAATTTTGGTCCTACCAACTTTGACCAGCATCTCTTAAATAACAGATGGTTCAATATGCAAGTGGCCTCCCAACACATATAAAAGACACAAGCTCTGGTTTTTAACCCTGCTCCTGCAGCAAAGAGCAGGCTTTGTGTAGTAGAGAGTTCTTCATTAATTGTGGGGCTGTTTTAGCTTAACTCAGTCTTCACGCTGCAAACTTTAAAGAAAACCAACAGTGTCCGAATGAATAAATAATAATAATTAATAAATAAAACATTTAGCAAAAGCTAATGAGAAGGAAGCAAACCCAGCAAAATGGGCAAAGTCAGCATTGTCAGCTAGTCCATCATTATCTCCTGGAAATATGGATTCTGCATCCCCCAGATGTATACTATAATTTTCAGGAAACTCTACAAGTGATAAAAGATGGAAATAATGAACTCAGTAACAAAATGTGCTATCAGGAGATACATCTTCAAAGCGACAGGACATACAGAAAATCAATCAGCTGATTTCTGACCCTGAGAAACTGGTGAGCAATATTGCAAGAAGAACTACTACAGAGAAGATCAGCTCAGTCTTTGCCCCCAAAATATAGGTACAACTTTGGCTCTGGATAATTGGCAACGTGTCCTGGGTTCCGCAAATATCATAGTGACAAATGCAAAGTAGCAGCTTATCCATTTTAAGTATTTACACAGAATTTATCTCCTATCTACTATATCAAAATAAGTCAGATGAACGCAAAATATTCCTAATTGTCCTATCAATATAAAACAGAGAAAGGATCTTTCTTACAAATGACATGTTCATTACTTTGTATTAATCATCAACGATATAAAAATATGCTATTTTAATTAAAGATATATTTAATAGTGTTTTAGACCAAAAACAAAGACAAAATCACCAGGATAAGAAATACTAAAATATGTTTTTACCATACCATCCAACCAATTTCTCACACCATTATCTTAACTGGTATTAGTGGGTTACTCTAAGGATTAATTTACCCCATAACCTTTATAGAATCATAGGACTGGAAGGGGCCTCGAGAGGTCATCTAGTCCAGTCCCCTGCACTCAAGGCAGGATTAAGTAATTAAGTATTATCTAGACCATCCCTGACAGGTGTTTATCCAACCTGCTTTTAAAAATCTCCAAGGAGGGAGATTCCACAACCTCCCTAGACAATTTATTCCAGTGCTTAACTACCCTGATAGGAAGTTTTTCCTAAGTCCAACCTAAACCATCCTTCATGCAATTTAAACCCATTGCTTCTTGTCCTATGCTCAGAGGTTAGGGAGAACAATTTCCCCCCCTCCTCCTTTAACAACCTTTTACGTACTTGAAAACTGTTATCATGTCCCCCCTTAGTCTTCTCATCTCCAGGTTAAACAAACCCAATTTTTTCAATCTTCCCTCATAGGTCATGTTTTCTAGACCTTTAATCATTTTTGTTGCTCTTCTCTAGACTTTCTCCAGTTTGTCCACATCTTTCCTGAAATGTGGCACCCAGAACTGGACACAATATTCCAGTTGAGGCTTAATCAGCACGGAGTAGAGCAAAAGAATTACTTCTCGTGTCTTGCTTACAACACTCCTGCTAATATATCCTAGAATGATGTTTGCTTTTTTTGCAACAGCATTACACTGTTAACTCATATTTAGCTTGTAATCCACTATTTCCCCCAGATCCTTTTTGGCCTGAGGGCTACATCGGGGAATAGCAATTGTATGGCGGGCCATGAATGCTCACAAAGTTGGGGTTGGAGTGTGGGAGGGGGTGAGGGCTCTGGTTGGGGGTGTCAGTTCTGGGGTGGGGCTGTGGATGAGGAATTTGGGGTGTAGGAGAGTGCTCTGGGCTGGGACCGAGGGGTTCAGAGGGTGGAGGGGAATCAGGGGTGCGGGAAGGGGTGCAGGTTCTAGCTGGGGGTGTGGGCTCTGGGGTGGGGGTGCAAACTGTGGAGTGGGGCTGGGGATGAGAGGTTTGGGGTGCAGGAGGGTGCTGTGAGCTGGGATCAAGGGGTTTGGAGAGTGGGAGGGAGATCAGGGTTTAGGGCAGGGGGTTGGGGTGTGGGGAGAGGCTCAGGGGTGCAGGCTCCGAGCAGCGCTTACCTCAAGCAGCTCCCAGAAGCAGCAGCATGTCCCTTCTGTGGCTCCTACGTGGAGGCGCAGCCAGGCGGCTCTGCATGCTGCCCCATCCGCATGCACTGCTCCTGCAGCTCCCATTGGAGCACCGGAGGGAGCCATTTGAGCATGTAGGAGCTGGAGCAGGGCCATGCCGCGACTTCCAGGAGCTGGGTGGAGCGGCCCCTGACCCTGCACCCCAGCTGGAGCGCCAAAGTGGGACCGAGACCCGTGGTGCGTCCCCTGACCCTGCGCCCTGGCTGGAGTGTTGGAGCAGGGCAAGCCCCAGACCCCACTTCCCAGCGGGAGCTCGTGGGCTGGCTTAAAACGACGTGGCCCGCGGGCCATAGTTTGCCCACTCCTGCTTTCTGCAGTACTCCTTCCTTGGGAGTCATTTCCCATTTTGTATGTGTGCAACTGATTGTTCCTTCCCAAGTGGAGTATTTTTGCATTTGTCCTTATTGAATTTCATCCTGTTTACTTCAAACCATTTCTCTAGTTTGTCCAGATCATTTTGATCCAGCTTGGTATCGCCCACAAACTTTATAAGTGTGCTCTCTATCCCATTATCTAAATCATTGATGGAGTTATTGAACAGAACCAGACCCAGAACTGATCCCTGCAGGACCCCACTTGCTATGTCCTTCCAGCTTGACTGTGAACCACTGATAAGTACTCTCTGGGAATGGTTTTCCAATGAGTTATGAACCCACATTCTAGTAGCTCCATCTAGGTTGTATTTCCCTAGTTTGTTTGAGGTCATGTGAGACAGTATCAAAAGCCTTACTAAAGTCAAGATATACCATATTTACTGCTCTCCCCACCCTACTCACAAAGCTTGTTACCCTGTCAAAGAAAGTTATTAGGTTGGTTTGACATGATTTGTTCTTGACAAATCCATGATGACTGTTAGTTATCTTATTTTCTAGGTGTCTGCAAATTGATTGCTTAATTATTGGCTCCATTATCTTTCCAGGTACAAAGTTAAGCTGACTGGTCTGTAATTCCCCTGCTTGCCCTTATTCCACTTTTTATAAATTAGCACCGTGTGTGTTTGCCCTTTTCCAGTCCTCTGGAATCTCAGCCATCTTCCCTGACTTTTTGAAGATAATTGCTAATGGCTCAGATATCTCCTCAGTCAGCTCCTTGAGTATTCTAGGATGTACTTCATCACGCCCCAGTGACTTGAAGACATCTAACTTGTCTAAGTAAATTTTAACTTTTTCTTTCCTTATTTCAGCCTCTGATCCTACCTCATTTTTACTGGCATTCATTAAGTTAAAGTGCCAACTTTCTAATCGCACAAAACTGAACACCTTTGCCCCGCCCCTTCTCCGAGGCCCCATCCCGCTCACTCCATCCCCCCTCCCTCCGTCGCTCACTCTCCCCCACCCTCACTCACTTGCTCATTTTCACCATGCTGGGGAAGGTTCCTTTTTGACCGGGTGTTCTGACTGAAAACCGGACACCTGGCAACCTTTTGATGAAAATAAACACAAAAGTCATTTAGCGCTTCTGCCATTTCCATATTCTCTGTTATTTTCCCCTCCCATTAAGTAATGAGCCTACCCTATCCTCAGTCTCCTCTTGCTTCTAATGTATTTGTAGACTGTTTTCTTGTTACCCTTTATGTCTCTAGCTAATTTAATCTAATTTTGTACTCTGGCCTTTCTAATTTTGTCCATACATACTTGTGTTATTTGTTTATATTCATCCTTTGTAATTTGACCTAGTCTTCACTTTTTGTAGGACTCTTTTTTGAGTTTCAGATCATTGAAGATCTCCTGGTTAAGCCAGGGTGGTCTGTTGCTGTACTTTCTATCTTTCCTATGCAGTGGGATAATTTGCTCTTGTGCCCTTAATAATGACTCTTTGAAAAATTGCCAACGCTCTGGAATTGTTTTCCCCCTTAGACTTGCTTCCCATGGGATCTTACCTACCAACTCCTTGAGTTTGCTAAAGTCTGCCTTCTTAAAGTCCATTATCTTTATTGTGCTGTTGCACCTCCAACCATTCCTTAGAATCATGAACTCTATCATTCATGATCACTTTCACCCAAGCTGCCTTCCACTTTAAAATTCACAACCATTTCCTCACTATTTGTCAAAATCAAATCTGGAACAGCCTCTGACCTAGTGGCTCTCTAAATTTTCTGAAATAAAAAATTGTCTCCAATACATTTCAAGAACTTGTCGGATAATCTTACGTTTTACACTATTTATAGGGAAATGCTATTCTAGTTATATGTAACATGAAGTGATTGCTGTACAGTATCTTGAGTTACTACATTTTAAAAGTAGCTCCTAAGTGAGCTTTCTAGAAATAACTCAGATGGGTGGATCTAAACCCTCTCTGTTTGAATTTTCATCACTGCAACAAATGCTGATTTATGATTGTCTGTGTATTTTTTATACCTTATGTAACAGGTTGGCTTGCCTTGGGACTGGAGAACCTGCGGCTAAGCCAGCCCTGATTACAAGATGAGCCCTACCTGATGGGAATTAGGTTTTCAAATATAAAAGGCAGCAGAAAGCTACAAAAATGTGTGGTTGAGAGAACTAGTTGGGACTGCCAGAGGTAGGAGACCTAGCAGCAAGCTAGGGAAGCCCAGGAATAGGAGACTGTATGGAGCTGGAACTGATGAAAAACTGTGTGTTGGTTTTAGGACTTTTGAGTTCTCCCTTTGGTACACTCTGTTGCCGCCTAGTAAGGAGTGAATTAAAGGGCTTTGGGCTGAGAAGGTGACTCAAAACTGAGGGAGTTCTCAAAGGGGTGCTGGTGAAGGGGCACTAGTTAGTCACAGCACTGCACGTTAGTAGGTTTAATGAAGCATGATGCTACCTGTATAGGTCCTAAAACTAAAATACATGTGTCTCTGTATGCATACTATGGGGTGACTAAAGGGGAGGATAGAGTCTAATTAGAGATAATACTCTGATGGCATTGTGGAAGTGATTCAGAGGTGTATCTCCTGAGCACCACATCTCAGGTTATGTCCACATTTATGGTGGTATGTAAGTGTATGGGCGCTGCTTGCCCCTCTAGTAGGGGTATACATAGTCATGTAGAGGGTGAGGAATTGTTAGGTGAGTAGAGTACTGACACTCCAGAACCTTGGGGTATGTATCCCCCATGGCTCTTTGTGTGCTCAACCAGTGCCTACTGCATCTACACTGCTATTTTTAGCAGCGTAATGTCCCCCTGCCGCCAGAGCCTTTCCCCTCAGCAGGGAAAGGCTACAGTAGCAGGGAAAGCTCTGAGGGCAGGAGGCAGAGGGAAAAAAGCTATAGCAGCTCCCTGCTTCCTTTGCCCCTGCCAGTTTCACTGCAATGTGGACACAGCCTGCTTTTCACTGCTGCATGTAGTTATATGTATCCTACATGCTACTGACAGTGTAGACTAGGCCTCAAGAGCCACACCCAGAAAAGCAGGGGCCTGTGCACTCACTGAATTCTGGGCCTAAGTCCCCTTCGTCTAGGGCTGCTTTAAGTTACAGCTGAATTGAATGGCGACCTGTGCCAACCCAGAATAACCAGAGCAAAGTGCTCTTCAACCTATCCCAGCACACCCCCATACCAAGGGCTGTAGAGGAGGTCAGAGAAAGGTTGCTGCACAGGCTGCCCTAGACCAGGTGGATTTCCTGGTGTTCATTCACTTGGGGTCATTGACTCTAATCAAAGCACAGAGCTGGAAGACCAGGATTCTGTTCCTGGCTCTTCAACAGACTTCATAAGTGAATTTGGGCACGCCATTTTCCACTTCTGTCCATTATTTCCCCCTTTCATAAAATGGAGGGTTTTTTTAATGCTTATCTGCCTGATGAAGGTGTTGTGGGACATTAAGATCTACACAGCGCTTTGAGGTTTTCAGATAGAAGACACTATGGGAAAACAAAGTATTATTATTACTGCCTTAAATATACAGAAACCAAGAGTGTACAAATTAGGCATGCCCATTTGTACTGTATGATGTAATATAGCCACGTATTATTCCACCTAAATAGATATGCATTGTTGTAGCCGGGTTGGTCCCATGATATTAGAGAGATAAGGTGAGTAAGGTAATATGTACACTTAAATGGGCAGGCAGAGAGTAACAGGTCTCTCAGTAAGGTCCTCACATTTGGGTGCTGTGCTGGCCTAACTTTGACCCTTATCTCATAGCTGACATTGCAGCTACTTCAGCCATGGCATGCGGGTGCTGGTATACCAGCAAAAGTTCCACCATGAGGTACCTCTGCCACGGATTATGCTGACATTGGCAAATCAAATTTCCTAGATGCAGCATAAACCAGAAGAAAATATACTGTCAACTGTGCAGAGAGAGGTAAATAATAGAATATCAGGGTTAGAAGGGACCTTAGGAGGACATCTAGTCCAACCCCCTGCTCAAAGCAGGACCAATCCCCATTTTTTGCCCCAGATCCCTAAATGGTCCCCTCAAGGATTGAACTCACAATGCTGGATTTAGCAGGTCCATGCTCAAACCACTGAGCTATCCCTCCCCATGAAATAGCTGGAAGAAATGAAGTGCATATAGTTTTGAGAAATTTTAAAAATAAATTTTCCTTATTTAAAACAGCACATCATTTTTATATTCTGGTGCTGAGTTGTTTTGTTTTTTTTGTTGATAGCTTTACTCCTCTCCATTTGTTATATAGAAGTGGTATTCATTTATTTATATTTAATTTTCTAATGAATTGAAGAGATGGATATTAAGCTTTATTCTCCATTATTTTTGGTAAGATTGTCTCTGAATCTTGAAAGTTTGGATATCTTTTCAAGAAGAAACTTTGGTCACTTGGGGTAAATCAATTGGGTAAAGCATGCAGATCTACTCCCTAGGAAGTATTTTTGAAGGTGTAACATCTCTGTTGCTTATACGCAGACATACAGATACACTTATCTGTCTTCTTGATTGCTTGTATTTTCCATTTAGTGACACCTAGTGGCTAGACGCGTAAGTGATCTCTCAAGACCGGTGATTAATACAAGCTGAATTTTTAGAAGGTTGTGGGGGAAAGAGGCAAAGGGAAAGGCTTTATAACAAACTGTAGCCTTATTTGGGACCTGATTTTGCAACTGTTATTCACTATGAGTAGTATTTACTTGTGCAAATAGTCCTATAGTCTTCAGTGGAACTATTGACATGAGTGAAAAATACTCATGAGATAACAAACACATGTTAATGACGAGAGACTGGGGTGAAATCCTGGCCCCATTCAAGTTGATGGGAGTTTGGCCATTAATTTCAGTGGGACCAGGATTTCACCCCTGGAGCAGAAAGCATTCCTCAGTTAGTGAATTCTACAAAGGGTGGCATGAATGTCAGATAGTTGAAGGCCTGGTTACACCTCTATCAGCAGACAAAACTCTCTTGGGGTTATGCAGCCTAGGCAGATATAATACTGGTAGCCATTGTCCCTCCCTAATACTTCCTTCTGCCCTGCACCTATGGAGAATGAAGGATTGGGAGAAAGAAGCCACTTACTCCCTCTTCTCCCATTAGCAGAACAGGAAGGATTTCGGTTTCTGAGATAATGGCAGTTAAAATAGCTTTTTGATATCAACTTAGCTAATAATAAATAATAAAGATTTTTAGGGAAATTCAGTGTTTCAAAAAGAGTCCTGAAGATCTTAGCATTTCTCATATATTAAACAGTGATTTAAACAAAGGTATTGGAAGTAGAATCTCAAATATTCATTTGTATTATGCTCTTCTTGGTCCCCATGTGTAGTTCCACTGCTGCCAATAGGAGTTGCCTGCAGGGTTCAATGACATGGTGGACAGGATAAAGTTCACAAACTAAATGGAATGATCATGTAATGTGCAGAATAGAGGATATACTTACGGGCATTATAGGAAAACACATAGGCCATCATATGGATGCTGTAACCCTGCTAAGGGGACTCAGATCGCCCAAAAAGCAAGTTAGAACTATTTGTGTTCTTGTCCTCTTGGCCAGAAGTATCTTTTCTTGCAGGTGGGAGGTGAGGGTGGAGGAGAGAATTGGGATAATTGAGGTTTACCTACATTCTTATTTTGGGCCCAGTTCTGCCACTTTTATTCACATGGAGCAGTGTCACTGAAATCAGTAGCTTCGTTGTAAGCAATCCATTCAGAAAGTCAAACTCAGGAGTGATGGTTGCATGCATAAGAATACTCCCCAAAACCATGGGAAATGGCATCCACTTGAGATTTATATGTAGGACAAGATACAAAGGCCAGGATAACCAGTTTGAAACATAGCATAGGTGAAATGAATGCTCTGGAAAGGAACTTGTATTGAGTTTCACAAATATCTGTTGGACTACTTGTGGAGTAAGGTATTCCATATGAGTAGGGGCAGCAGAATCTGACCCTAATAAAAAACAATACAGTGTAAACTGATTATCCAAATCCCAGGCTATACAAAACATGTTTCTGTTTCCCAAATAAGTAAAAATAGTTACGCCTGTGTAGGATCGACAACTGAAACTAATATACAGAATTTTATGGAAACCAAAATTTGTCGTGATGTTTGTGACAGGTTACTCCCCGACTCCAGAGTGCCACCTGACGTACTGGAGTCTCCCTGAGCCAACCTATTCCACCAGCCTGGGCTCCCTCATCCTGTCCTGCTGGGCCAGGCCCTCAAGCCTCCACTAGCACACACACACACACACACACACAGGTAGAGCAACACCCAGCTACAAAAAGACACAGACACAGACACTGAGATCAGCTGTGTGTGGGAAGACTCAGCTCGGGGATTGCCCAGTACTCAAACGCACACCCCCTCTGGAGTTTAAACCCAAAATTGTATTGTCTTGCGTGGCACATAAATCTATACAAGGTAACTTCCCCCTCCCTCAGTGTGGAAAAAGTTATGCACAGCTTTATGCACAGTTCCCCGCCCCACCAGTTATGAATTAAACAAACTGGTTTTAGAATAAACAAAAAAACCCAAGTTATTAACTACAAAAGGTAGATTGTAAGTGATTATAAACGATAGCAAACAGATTAAAGCAGATTACTGAGCAAATAAAACAAACACGCAAGCTAGGCTTAATACACTAAAGAAATTGGCTACAAATAGTAATTTCTCACCCTAAATGTTGTTTTATGGAGGCTGCAGAATTACTTGAGGACAAACTGCCCTTGCTAGCATCTTAACATTTCAAGTATATCCTTCACGGGCCACACACCATTCCTAGTCTGGATTCAGTACTCCCCGCCCCCTTTCCCCTTTGTCTTTGTTTCTTAGGGCTTGTATACACTGGCACGTTACATCTCTGCAACTTTCTTGTTCAGGGGTGTGAAAAAATATCCCCCTGAGCTCAGCAAGTTTCAGCGCTGTAAAGCGCCAGTGCAGGGAGCCGTGCTCACAGCGCTGGTAGCTACGCCCCTCGTGGAGGTGGGTTTTTTTTAGAGTGCTGGGAGAACTCTCTCCCAGCGCTCTGCCACGACTACACAAGCTAGGTTAAAGATGTTGCCAGAGTAGACTTAGCCCTTAGATGTTTCCACAGTCATCCTGGTGGGGATTCAGTGAAGAAAGAACCAAGATTAACTCACTCCCCAGCCTTAATTAGGATTTGCATAGGGCGGGAATCCTTTGTTTCCCAGTTTAACCCCCACCTCTCCTTAGTGGAAAAACACTAGAAGTCCAAGATGGTGTCCAGTACCAGATGACATGATCACCTGACTCTGCAGTGTCAAAGCAGCTTCCCAGGAACATTCTCAGGAAGGAGAGAGATTAGCATCTTCAAAGTCCTATTGTTCTCCCTAATGGCCTATCCAGGCTGATTGCATTCTGTCTGGTAAGCATTCCCCAGGTGCAAACACAGTTGTAATTGTTACATATTTCATAGTCCTAACTTTAGATACAAAATTGATACAGGCATACAAATAGGATAATCATATTCAGTAAATCATAACCTTTCCAATGATATCTCACATGTCCCATCTTGCCTAAAATACACTTTAGTTATGCCATATTCATATTATAATGATATTTCTATGAAGAATATGGGGTGTAGCATCACAATATTATTCATTATAAAAATCCTGCTATCTATACTCAAAGCAATTGTAGTTCACCTATATTAAGAAGAAATGAAATAGAAAAGAAAAAGGAAGAGAGAGACAGGGACGATAAAGAGAGGAAAAATAGGAATGAGAAGTGAAAGCCAAGGATGGAGTGGAGATGTTGTAGCAATTAATTAATCAGTAGGCTTTGGAATCAGACTATTTTGGTCATTTTCACACAACTCCCCCCATTTCAAGGATAATAAACATAAGGAATAAGTTATCTGGCCAGATGAAATGAGTAAGAAACTGCCAGATTTCAACAAACAACTTATTTCACCAAGATTTCACCTGATTTCTAGAGACACCTATTTCAAGAAACACTAGACCTCTAGGGATTTTTAAGCACATGTGCTCATTTATGAAGATTGAAATGTCTGGAGAAGAAATAGAGGGAAATGCGATTAGGGTAAACACTAAAAAGAATCAGACTTATTTATTGTGGCTGGCTTTATTCTCTGTTCATTCTGAATATTCCACAATATTACTGCCCTCTTTCAGCCTTTCCCTCTAGACCTTGGATACATTATTGTCGCAAATGATTTCCAATACCCCCCAGGCTAAGGCCCATATTCTGCAATCATTACTCATGCTGAATGAGTATTATTATCCAGTGTTATATCTGCCTAGACTGTATAACCCCAAGAGAGTTTGGCCTGCTGGTAGAGGTGTAGCCAGGCCTTCAGCTTCAGCTTCATCCCTTTCGGAATTTACTAACTGAGGGATGCTTTCTGCTCCAGGGGTGAAATCCTGGCCACACTGAAATTAATGGCCAAACTCCCATCAACTTCAGTGGGGACCGGATTTCATCCCAGTCTCTCATCATTAACATGTGTTTGCTATCTCTCCATTCCCACTGCCAGCATGAATCCATCAATGAAAGGCAAGATTATATGCAGCAAGGAAGTGGTAGAGGTGGAAATAGAATCCAGATTACCTGATTTCCATCCAATGACCTATTTACTAGATCACACTGATCTAGTTGATATACCTGAAATGGCATCTCCAGTCCTTTAACTTCACAAAACATTGCATGTCCTCACTTCCAAAAAGTCTGTGAGATTTCCTGCAGCAGTGGGGCAACTGCAGGTGCTTGAGATGTTGTTATTTTGTTCAGTTATTCTGATTAGACGGGTGTGCCTGATACTTTACAAAAGGTGGGGGATCTTTGGTTTTGACTTTGGGTTTCAGGAAGAGACGAGGTTGGGCATCTGGATAAAAGAAGCTCTGTGGAATTTAAACTGGTTCTAAGCTACTGAGAAGTCAGGCCCATCAATCTGTTGAGTCCAAGAAAAATATAAAAGTGTAAGACAATCTCTGTGTGCCTCTTGGAACTTTTCAGAGACTGAGTTGGAGGATTTTCCCAAAGTCACCTAAAGAGGCATTATAAGTTAGTACGAAGGGGTTGAGAGTAAGAAAAGCAAAGGACATTACTATCAACATATGCAATTTGCTCTGTCATTCTTAATTAGTATTATTTAGCTACCTGACAGCAAAATACTTAGCTGAAAACCTTCAACGATACATATCTGGAACAAATGTCATATAAAATACAAACATTAACTGGGCAGGATATCGTGCTACATTAACATCATAGAATCAAAGTACTACGTGTAGCAAGTAAACCCACATTCTTTATCTGGATGACAATGTATATTCACACAATATTAAATAAACCACGTAAGTATCATTACAACTATAATTCAAACTGACAAAAAAAACGATCATTCAAACTTAAGAATGACAGTGTGTAATTAATTAACTTAACCTATTTTCCTAAATGCAACTGTACTAAATCAGTGTTCAATACCACACTTTGTGCCTACCGCAATATCCTACCAAAACAAGATGGTTAATGACTGAAGGAGGCCTAGATGAGCTCTGGATTCAAACTGTGGATAACCGGTGTTTGAAGAGCTACATATACAATTATATTTTGAATTAGCAACCTACTACAAACTGCTTTGTGTCACTATATGCAATTACCAAATTGGGATTGATTTGACAAAGTTGGCCATCTCTAATGGTCATTTCTGAAACATCCTACTGAAATGTAACCTACTCAGAATTGCATCAACATTTCATTTGTGGGGGCACAAAAAGCTCAAAGAGGCCTGGCCTCCACCTGACTGAAAATATGCCATTAAAAGCTAAGCTATTTTGAATTATAAACAAAATAAGTGAATACATACATACATACATACAAAGGAGTCTGAAACAACAGATTTCTAGTATTTTTAAAAATGGTTTTCTTCTGTTTTTCATTCCCCTTCCCCACTAAAATTTAGATTTTTTTAAAATCAAAATTTCATTGTAATTTCAGAATGGGAAAATGACATGAAAACATCATTGAGTTTTATTCTGCTGTTTAAGCATTTTTAAATTCTACTTTTCATCAATTTTTTGCCCAGCTCTGTGCATTCTCTCTGTAAGGCTACAGCCAGAGAAAGTGACTTCTCTTAAAAAAAAAAAAAAAGTACGTCCCTGCGGCTGAAATCTTATTTAGCCAAATTTAACCCCAAAGTAAACTGTTAGGGCAAGTTAAGAACCCTTTTAAAAAGGGTGTGGTGTATTACCACGGACAAAATCAGGTCTAAATATAATTCAGCTATAACTAACAGCTTCCATACTTTAGCTGAGCAAAACAAATAGTTAATAGGATTCAACTAGATTCTTTATTCAGGTAAACTCACAAAAATGCAACAGTTAAAGCCATCTTATTCCCGTCAACCATTTTCCTGTTGCTCCCTCTAGTGTTTTCCAGTATATATTGTATTTACTTCTCATGAATCTTTACAATTAGAGTAGATTCAGTAAAGTGATTATTGTATTTGTTGTTATTCTGGAATTACTCTATGTGCTTGGACTTAGAGGCTATTGCATTATTCTCCTCTACAAAAATCATGATAGCTTGCAATTAGTAAATCCACTAGAAGAAAGAGAGGAAAAGCAATGGAATTCTGTATTAGTAGGCATTTCTTTACCTTAATTCCAGAATGCAACAAGAAAAAAATACATTTTTCAACCATGTATCCTACCCCAATTTGTGAAATTGCGTTTATTCTCATAAAAGCAGTGATTTAATCAACAGTATCCTTAAATATTCAGAAGTGTATCCGGTGGTGTATATGCCTGTAGTTTATATTAGCAAAACAGTAGCTTTATTGACATGAATTGTGACATATTTCATCAATATTTCATCACATTAGACATATAATAAATCCTCAGTCCTTGACAACTCTGCCCTGATGTAATCTAAGCTAATGCTGTTTTGTTACAATATGCTGACATCTGTCAACAACATTGTTAACCACTAATTGGTGTTCTTCATCCCAAGAACAAGTCCTGATTGCTAATGGAGGCCAGACGAATATTTTACTCTGCTAAAGAGTTACTTTGTCTCCTGCCCATTTTGGTGAAGGGGGACTCCTTAACTTAAAGGGAAGATAGTATAGGAAATGAATTAATTGATTACAATAATTATGATGATGAATATGATGAGAATATAGGGGCTGAAAGTTAGGGTTAATTACGTCAATTGAGACTTTCAATTGACTTCTGTGGGCTTTGGACCAGGTCCATAATGCTTTCCACTTACTTAGAACCTTTAATTTGAAGATCTTGAAATATTTTTCAAAACTAAGTATTATTAACCCCAGTTTACAAATAACTAAATTTAGCTAGAGAGATTAGGAGCCTAAAGTCCTTTGTGAATCTAGCTCCTAACTGCTTCCTCAAGCCCCTTAATCCAATATTTAGGCTCCAATATCTATGGCTGACCTGGGTTAGGTGCTTAACTCAAGGCGAGGGCTCACAGCTGGGAATCCCAAGTGGAGGGAGGTGCTTATCAGGGCCAGCATGTCCACTAGGCGACCCTAGGCGGTCGCCTAGGGCGGCAGGATTTGGGGGGCGGCATTTCGCCACCCTCGGTGGCATTTCGGTGGCAACTCATTTCTCGGCGGCGATTCGGCGGCAAGAAAAGCAGCCGCCAAAACGCTGCCAAGAACGCAGCTTCAGAGGAGCTGCTGCCGAAGCGCTGCCGATGATGGTGGAGGAGCGCTGCCGCCTATGGCGGCAAAAGCCCTGGCGCCACTCCTGGTGCCAATGGCCCAGATCCCCAAAGGTATTTAGACTTCTAAGTTGATCTGAGCCAAGGTGCCGAAGTTTCTTTGAGGATCAGAGCCCTGATGCATTTCATTCCTGGCTGGTGTAGGTGGTCACCTGCTCACAAGGGTGCCAGAATAGGAGGAATCAGGGGGCTATGGGCCCCATCACTTTTTACCAGCCATAAAGGTGACTGATGGAGAGGAGCAGGGAAGAGGCAGGATGGGAGCAGGGTTTTGGGAAAAGAGCGGCGCAGGGAAGGGGCAGCGCAAAAGCAGGGGCTCAAGAGAAGGGGCAGTGCAAGAATGGGGCCTCGGAGGGAATGGGGGCTCGGGGAGAAGGGGTGGTGCAGGTGCAGGGCTACGATTTGGGTGTCTGTGAGCCCCCCACTTTTAGGGTGCTTTTGCCACTCCTGGCTGCTCACCTTGCTCGATTCTGAGAATCCCTATCTAGGAACCTAACTCTCCCCATGCATTGTATGGGGAGCCTGGGCACCTAAGTCAAAATTGGGAACTCCAGCAGGGCACCTAGTTTGCAACGCCTAAGGGTTTGTCTACACTGGCACTTTACAGCGCTGAAACTTTCTCATTCCGGGGTGTGAAAAAACACTCCCCTGAGCTCTGCAAGTTTCAGCGCTGTGACGTGCCAGTATAGACAGTGCACCAGTGCTGGTAGCTACACCCCTTGTCTATAGTGTCTATACTGGCACGTTACAGCCACGTGACTACATAAGCCACATTAACATTGCCAGTGAAGAGGTGCCCTAAGTCCCCTTTGTGAATCTAGCCCCAAGTATCTTGCACATGATCATTGTTACTGTGGTGCCAACTGGCAATAAGCTCCCTGTTCTTTACAAGCAACTCCTGTCTCAGACCTGACAAAGTCACTACACCTAATATACCACTTTCATGGTACTTATCCATAAAGGATAGCATGTGAGGTCTCTACTGAAAGCTTGCAACCTATTGATACTCATAGCCATTGTGAGATGTGTGTATGGACAATAGTTAAGGAATAATGTAACTATTTAAAATTATGTTCTTGTGGTCTTGAAGTGAAAGTGAGTTACCAGGGAGTCACATGCAGAGGCGCCAACTTCCCCCAGCGCCGATGGGTGCTTGCGCCCCCCAGCCCCGCCCCAACTCCACCCCTTCCCCGCCCCAATTCCAATCTCTTCCCCAAAGTCCCCACTCAACTCCGCCCCCTCCCTGCCCCTATTGGTCCCCTTCCCCAAATCGCCGCCCTGGCCCTGCCTCCTCCCCTGCGCGCGCCACATTCTCCCCTCCCTCCCAGCCACGCGAATCAGCTGTTTCACGCACAAGTGCTGGCAGGGAGCAGGGAGAAGCAGGACCCGGCGGTGTGCTCAGGGGAGGAGTCGGAGTCGGAGCAGAGGGGGGCGGGGCGGGGAGCTGCCGGTGGGTGCTCTGCACTCACCAATTTTTCTCCGTGAGTGCTCCAGCCCCGGAGCACCCACGGAGTCGGCGCCTATGGTCACATGTCTTAGTGAAGGCCCATTCAAGCAGGAGGGAATTTCACCCCTCCCTGGCTATCTGATTATGTAATGTATTGCTCAATTGTCTATCTTTGCAGCAACCCAGAAAAGTCAATTGAAAACCATCAAAGACAAACTACAAACATCAAAACTACTTGGAGGTGAAAAAGATTGAAAAGACATTGAGGGGAGTGCCCTATCTGTGAATAACAACAAAAGACTGTCAGTGGAGAAGGACACTCTGGATCCCTTCACTTTATGAAGTACCTTGATGAGTGGGGTTGGTTCATGAAAGACATGCTCCTAGCTCCTTGGGACTAACATGTCCTGCAAAAGACTGAACTTTGGGGTGAGAATCTCTACTTTATTAGCTAGGAAATGTAACTATTAATAAGTGTAGACCCTACTTCACAATTTATTATTTTGTTTTACATGTAACCATTTGTTTCTATCACTCATATTTGTTTTTATCTGAATCTCTACTCTTTCTTAAATAAATGTAATACAGGAGCAGTGGTCTAAGGTAAAACTGTCAAACTGGGGTATGTTGTTACTTTGGGAATACAGGATCTGGGAATTCTGCGGGTGTCTGGTGATCAGGGGCTGGATACCACATGTGGACACACTTTGAAGGGACTCGGGGACTGGGGTGCATCTACTGTCAACCTGCTAGGCAAAAGCAAGGCTGGTATAGACCAGAAGAGAGTGCTTGAGTGGCTGACAGGCAGTTTGTGTTAGGGAGCCAACACCCAGCTAACATAGGCAAGACTCCCTTGGGCTGGAGGCAGGTGGCAACAAGGTGACCCTCAGTCCTGGGTGCTCTGAGAGGTGTCACAGTCAAAGTAAATCAGTGGCAGAGCTGGAATTAGAATATAGGCCTCCTCATTCCCAGTTGCACATATTAAACTACCTAACAATGGACAATACATTATGAAAAAATTCTCAATTAATACCACTAGTAGTTGAGGTCATGACTCTACCACCCACAGAGAAAAGGCCCCTATGTCCCATCCCACCCACCGCACCCCAGCCTGTCCACTGCACATCCCCTTTCCCTGTATTATCCTTGGATTTGTGGAGTGCCCTTGCAGGCCATGATCAGCCTTAGGCCAGGTCTACACTAGGACTTTATGTCGAATTTATCAGCGTTAACTCGATTTAATCCCTCACCCGTCCACATTAGGAAGCAGTTTATTTCGACATTAAGGGCTCCTTGAATCGATTTCGGTACTCCACCCTGACGAGGGGAGTAGCGCCAAATTCGAAATGGGCATGTCGAATGCGAGGTACTGTGGACGGAATTCGACGCTAATAGCTCGGGGAGCTATCCCACAGTGCACCACTCGGTGGACGCTCAGGGCAGTATTGTGTACTCGGATGCTCTGACCTGCCACTCAGAGAAATCCCCGCGAAAATTTGAATGCTTTTTCCTCTGTGGCCATTTTGAATCCCATTGCCTCTTTGGACATAGTGGCGAGCTCAGCAGCATTGGCAATGATGCAGAGCTCTACAGCGGTGATTTCGATGCCATCACTGAATAGAAAGAGAGCTCCAACATGGAGTGATCGTGAGGTTTTGGATCTCATCGCTGTGTGGGGCGATGAATCAATCCTAGCCGAGCTCCGTTCAAAAAGACGGAATGCCAAAATTTATGAAAAGATTTCCCAGGCTATGACGGAGAGAGGATACAGCCAGGATGCTACGCAGTGCCGCGTCAAAATCAAGGAGCTACGTCAGGCGTACCAAAAGACCAAAGAGTCCAACGGACGCTCCGGCTCAGCGCCTCAGACTTGCCGATTTTACGAGGCACTGCACGCCATGCTCGGTGGTGCGGCAACAACTACCCCGCCAGTATCCGTGGACACCGATGACGGGGTCCATTCTACGGACACATCGGAGGAGGTTTTCGCGGACGGCGAAGAAGAGGAAGGAGGGCAGGGGGACGAAGCAATCGAAAGTGGTCACCCTGGAGATTTCCCCGACAGCCAGGAACTATTCCTCACCCTGACTGCGCTGCCCTTCGAACACTCCCAAGCCAGCATTCCTGACCAGGAATCAGGAGAGGGATCATCAGGTCAGTGTGTTAGACATTTATTTTCAATACAATAGTTATGGTGTGATAGCGTTCTGTAACTGTGGCTTCATTGGCCTTATGCGCTTCAGCTTTGAGTCGCTTTCCCGTGCAACTATTCGAAAAGTCTGTCAATATGTATGGGGATAGAGGTGTAATCACCAGCAGAGATCTCAGAGAAGCTGTCTTGCAGGTACAGCGATAGCTTGTTTAGCACGTTCACTGGGAGAGCTGCCTTATTGTCTCCTCCATGGTAGGATACTTTCCCGCGCCATGCAAGCAGCAGGTACTCTGGTATCATTGCCTTGCATAGCATGGCAGCATACGGCCCCGGGGTTTGCTTGCATTGACGCAGCATGCAGATTTTCTCTGTCTCCGTAATCCTCAGCAGAGTGATATCAGTCATGGGGTCCTGGTTCGAATGAGTGGTATAATTAGTATACTGCATGCTTCCTTTTCCCCTTACAGACAGACACCCGGCTGTTAACGTTAACGCGTGGTGGTAGTGTGTCGGGAGCAAAACCAGTACCACATATCGGTGCGCGGGTAGGGACAGTCCCGGGGAGCGGCAACGCTAAACCGGGGATAGGATAGGCGAGCCGTTCATGCTGAGCGGTTCGCGGGCATTTTTGATTCCCTGGAGCAGCCACGCGGAGGGCGGGGAAGGGTAGGCGAGCCGTTCATGCTGAGCGGTTCGCGGGCATTTTTGGTTCCCTGGAGCGGCCACGCTGAGGGGGGGGAAGGGTAGGTGAGCCGTTCATGCTGAGCGGTTCGCGGGCATTTTTGGTTCCCTGGAGCGGCCACGCGGGGGGGGGGGGGGGGAAGGGTAGGCGAGCCGTTCACGCGGAGCGGTTCGCGGGCATTTTTGATTCCCTGGAGCAGCCACGCGGAGGGGGGGGAAGGGTAGGCGAGCCGTTCATGCTGAGCGGTTCGCGGGCATTTTTGGTTCCCTGGAGCGGCCACGCGGAGGGCGGGGGGGAAGGGTAGGCGAGCCGTTCACGCTGAGCGGTTCGCGGGCATTTTTGATTCCCTGGAGCAGCCACGTGGAGGGGGGGGGAAGGGTAGGCGAGCCGTTCATGCTGAGCGGTTCGCGGGCATTTTTGATTCCCTGGAGCAGCCACGCGGAGGGGGGGGGAAGGGTAGGCGAGCCGTTCATGCTGGGCGGTTCGCGGGCATTTTTGGTTCCCTGGAGCGGCAACGCGGACTGGGGGGTGGTTTAGGACAGCCGCCGTAGATTACCGGTTTGGCCAGCAGCAGTTACTGCCCGCCGCCAGGAACACTGAGGGAGACACGGGAGTAGAGCACTGCTGTGAAGCAATCTCGCAGCAGTCCTAAGTCAGCACCTTACCATGGTTTTCAGAGAGGTGATTTTCTGTGTACGGCAAGGCTTCTGGGATCCGTATACCGGGACCCCAGACACTCACTCAGCCTTAAGGCATAGTATTTGACCTTGTAGTACGTGTACATGTGATAGGCACTGTGTTTGGCCCTATTCACGGTGAAAGAGTATGGTCATTGTTCTTGAAAAAGTATCATTCTGAGGAATTCACTCCCTTTCATTTATCCCACAGCTGTGAGTGTCTCCCGCCCAACCCGTGCTTCTCCCACCCATGGCCTAGTCCAGATAAGGCGGCGCAAAAAGAGAACTAGGGACGACATGTTCTCAGAATTAATGATGCTGTCACAGAGGGAGGCGGCACAGCGCAGAGAGGACTTTGCACGGTACGAGCGAGCAGCCAGGGAACGGGAGCAGAGGGCTGAAGCGCGCGAGGACAGGTGGCGGCAGGAGGATCAGCAGGCGACCCAAACAATGCTGGGCATCATGAGGGAGCAAACAGACACGCTCCGGCGCCTAGTGGATGTTCTCCAGGACAGGAGACATGAGGAAAGAGCACCTCTGTATGTTCTTTCAAGCCGCCCTCCCCCGCCACCAAGTCCAGTGGCTTCCTCCCCAAAAGTCACTAGGACAAGGGGAGCCAGGGTGCGTGGAAATACTCAATCCACCCCTGCAGACTGCTGCAGTAGTAGAAGGCTGTCATTCCCAAAACCTTAAACTTTTCCCTCCTCTCCATCCAGCAGCACCCCTGAGCACCTCCCTTCCCAGGTCCCATGTTATGTTACTGTTCTGTTGAATAAATCTGGTTTTTTGGTTCACCGATGTTTCCCTGAGTGTTTTAAATGGGACCGTTTGTATGTCTGGGTAGTGGTTAACATGTTTTGTAAGTGCAGAGAATGGGAGCACAAACGAGGGTGCACACAGGGTAACTGCTGAAGTGACAAGCACAGTACACATTGCATGCATTAAGCACACCTTTCCTTCGTTGTGCAGGTTTATACGTTCTAAACGTGGGGTTGGGGGTTGGGTGGTGCACTGTATGTTTGGGGAGGGTGGTCGCTGATCTTTTGCGGCTGACAGTAGCCTGCTGGATAGATCAATGCACCGTGGGATCCGTAGGCGATAGTCACTACGTAAAAGGCACATAGACACCACCACACACACATGGGATTAGGAGAGGTTGATGGTCCCTTTAAGCAATCGGAACACCTCTTGGCACTGCGCTTTGGGCAGGATCAAGAGCTTCCCCTTTGAAGGGAAGTGTCCCCCAACCAAACCGCCCCCCAACCGCCGTATGCCTCCACGGTGATAATCATTACCCAATAAGAAGTACAGGAAAAGGTTCAAACAAAAAAATCTTTCCTTTACTGTGACTTTACAGCGTTGATCCAAGGAGGGGGAAGGGGGTTGGTAATGGGAGGATGGGCAACGGGACATGTGTAAAGGGACAGGGGAAGGTCCAGTATCTGTTTACGGAAGTGTAGCAGTCACTGGTTAACCCGCTCTGTCTGGAAGCGAGCTTTCAAAGCTTCCCGGATGCGCACCGCCTCCCGCTGTGATCTTCGAATGGCTCTGGTGTCTGGCTGAGCGTAATCTGCTGCTAGTCGATTTGCCTCAACCTCCCAGCCCTGCATAAATGTCTCCCCCTTGATCTCACAGAGATTGTGGAGCACACAGCACGCTGCAATCACAATGGGGATATTTTTAGGGCTGAGGTCGGAGCAAGTAAGTAAGCTTCGCCATCTTGCTTTGAGACGGCCAAAGGCACACTCCACCACCATTCTGCACTTGCTCAGGCGGTAATTAAAGAGCTCCTTTTCAGTGTCCAGGGCTACCGTGTATGGCTTCATGAGCCATGGCATTAGCGGGTAGGCAGGGTCCCCCAGGATCACTGTTGGCATCTCCACATCCCCAACAGTGATTTTGTGGTCGGGGAAATAAACCCCCTGTTGCAGGCGTCTAAACAGACCAGAGTTTTTGAAAACACGAGCATCATGAACCTTGCCTGGCCACCCAACATTGATGTTTGTAAAACGTCCTTTGTGGTCCACTAGTGCTTGCAGAACCATAGAAAAATAGCCCTTTCGGTTAATATACTGGCCGCCCTGGTGCTCCGGTCCCAGGATAGGGATGTGTGTCCCATCTATGGCCCCACCGCAGTTTGGGAATCCCATTGCAGCGAAGCCATCTATGATCGCCTGCACGTCTCCCAGGGTCACTACTTTCTGGAACAGCAGGTCAACGATTGCACGGGCTACCTGCATCACAGCAACCCCCACGGTAGACTTGCCCACTCCAAATTGGTTCGCTACTGACCGGTAGCTGTCAGGGGTTGCAAGCTTCCACAGGGCTATGGCCACTCGCTTCTGGATAGTGAGGGCAGCTTGCATCCGGGTGTCCTGGCGCTTCAGGGCAGGGGACAGCAACTCACAAAGTTCCATAAAAGTGCACTTACGCATCCGAAAGTTTCGCAGCCACTGGGACTCATCCCAGACCTGCAGCACTATGCGGTCCCACCAGTCAGTGCTTGTTTCCCTTGCCCAGCATCGCCGTTCCACGGGATCAACATGACCCATTGCCACCATGATGTCTAGGGGCCGGGGTCCAGCGCTTTGCAAGAGATCAATGCCCCTTTCAGAGTTTAAGTACTCCCGGAGATTACGTTGTCTCCTCTCCCGATTTCTCTGCATCAGAGTCTGGAAAAGGTGCGCTATAAGGCGCGAGTTGTTGGCTACGGACAGAACATCTGCGATAATCGCGGAGGGCTCCATGCTCACTGTCCAGTGGCGTCCGAGCTATCAGCCACAGGAAAAGGGCGCGAATTCATTCCCCGCCGGCGCTTTCACGTAGGGAAGGCGGAAGTGTGGGTCGAGTGACGAAATTTACGTATACCGACCCTTGACACAATTTCGTTCCCACAAGGCACTGGGGGCTACACCCAGAATTCCAGTGGGCAGGCGGGACTGCGGGAACTGTGGGATAGCTACCCACAGTGCACCGCTTGCAATGTCGATGCTTGCCCCCCTACTGTGGACTCGGACATTCGAATAAAGATCCCTGGTGTGGATTCGAACAATCGACCTGGAAATATCGGGTTCACAAGTTCCGTTTCACAGAAATCGAACTAGTACCGTAGTGTAGACATACCCTTACTTACCAGTTGTGTTCTCTGTGCCTTTTTCCCAGTATCATTAGCTGGTGTAATATGTGATACTTTCATTTATAATCTAATTCATTTCAGTTCAGATTCAATAAAAAAAATAAATTCAAGCATACTCTGTATGCATCACAAATTCTGTATAAACAGTATTTGTACGAGACATGTTTTATTACTGGTTCTAAGATACACCCTAGTTGCTTTGATATCTGCTCTTAGTCTGTATTCACCCAATCAGTCTGATCTATCTTTATGAAAAGTATGCAGAGTACTGTTGACAACCAGGGCTACACAAACAGGAAAAAGAAATACAACAATAAAAATAAACTCTTTATAAGCTTATGTGTCCCTTGCCAGAGTGCTGGCTTCTCTCAGGCAATAACGTTTTTGTTTGTATACATACTTGTTTGGGTATGGTAAAATATTTAATTTGGACATAATTAGTGAAGGTTATAAGGATTCCTAAGACTGTTGCTAAACTCAGAAGACTAGATCCTCAGCTCGACTTAATTACTCTTTTCACCACTTCAGTGCTGCAAATAGAATTGGCAGTTGCTTTCTAGCAGCATTTAGATTCTCTTTGCAGAGAATAGTGGGCTGCAGCAAGGCTGGTGGAAAAGAGGGTTGGGAGGGAGGGGCATTTCAGAGCAAAACGGAAGAGGCCAAAGCATGATGCACTTTGGTGACCCTGGCCAGCAGAGAAGCCCTTTGAGAAATGTTATGCAAAAATGAATGGACCCATTATGTGGCCAACTCTCGCAGTTTTAACATAAGTCTCATGATATTTGGTGTTTTTCTCAAAACTCTAGACTAGACCTGTGAGTATACCAGAATCTCAACTTTCATTTTAAAAAAAGGTAAGTTTTAGCCCAAAGGCTGTGGACATGAGCTTGCATATGTGAACCCTAAAGACGCGAAAGCCAGAAAAGAAGTAAAAAAAAGAACTATAAGGTATTTGGTTTAAAAGTCATGAGATTTTAAAAATATTTCATGATTTTTAAGTGCTTGGATCTGGTAAAACTGCAATTCTTATTGAACTCTATGGAAAGAGTGTCATTTACTTCAATGGGGGTTGGGTCAGGCTTTACATGAACACTTATGACATACAGAAGTTGCAGCAATTTAACTCAGCCACTTAGCTGAATTGGCACAACTTGCTGTATGGCCACCCTGAAATCTGACCTCTAACAGTTTGGGGCAAGCTTAACAGATGCAAGCCAGATTTAAATGTATGTAAAAGTGTCCACACACAGAGTTCCACCAGGTTAGCTAAATTGATGCAAGATCATACTTTTAGTTAAGCTGGTGCAACTTTGTGTGTAGACCCATCTGCATTGAACATCTATTGTATAAAGGCTATTTTAGTCACTTAGAAACTTTAGTTCAACAACAGTTATTTGGCATTACTACAGGAAGGATGAAAATGAAAACTTCAGAATGGGACTGTAATAGGTATTGGAGTTTTTGTTTTTCCTTAGGATCAGTACAAAAAAAAATCCATTGTATCATATTGATACTACCATGTTGCATATTATATTAAAACTTCCAAAAATATACTATTGATGAGGAACAATATATTATTTAAATAGAATGCCTTGTGCTATACAGTTTGTGGATGTGACAAGAACATTTTATTTTAATACCAGTCTTTTAGTATAAAGGAAACGGAAATAGTGAATATATATTTTGTGGGACAGACCAAGTTTCTACTGGATATTAGGTTACAGTATTAATATGCATAGCAGTTATTTTTATGAAATGACTAGTTTTCCCCAGATAAGAAAATATGGTGATGAAAGACAAAATCGAGACGACAGCGTTTTTGACCCTCTCAGTGAGATCCAATTAAGTTCTGAACACTGACCTTCTCTTTGTGTCAAATTGTGTTAAAATGTATGTGACAGCTTTTCTTATGGAAACTTCCATTTATCGATGATTAAGGAGAGGCTGTCAAACTCATTTATTTGGGATTACAGGCAGAATTCACAAGAAGTTCCCAAAAGCTACATTGGGTTTATCCATTATTTTACATGGCCTCATACAGTTGTTTCACTTTCACAATAAGTGTCTATTGTTTATAAAACGTATAGTTGAAGTTTCTGTTAGCAGTGACAACTTCAAATTACTACAATGTTTACCTTTTCTGAGAAAGAGAATTCTATCGTTTTTTAAATAAGTTGACTTTGATTATCTCATTTTGCTTTCAGTGTGGATACTACCAAAATCCAAATAAATGTATTTGACCTTGATAGCTTGTGCAGAAAAAGCTGTATCTCAATGTTAGTTTTCACCTAAAATATTATATTATAGGGTTGTTCACTGGCACAGCTATAATCAAGAATCTGTCATCATTTCCATTAAACTTATATTTTATGGGGTTTATAACTTGCACACACAAAATCTCTCTGAAACTGAAATTGGGCATAAAAGATCTTATCTCAGGAGTGAAAGGGGTTTTGCTTTGCTGCCACCACCCAAGTGCAAAAACCCCTTTGAGAACCCAGAAAGGAGCACTTGGGAATTCCTTCCTGTGGGGTTCCCTCAAGCCCTTTCACACATACCCCACCGGGGAAGAGCTGAGAAAGTAAACAAAGGAAATCAGCTGTTGCCACCAGCTAATTAAACAACGTGCACAAACCTCTTAGGACACAAAAATTCAATCCTGTTCTTAAAAAAGGTAAATTTTATTAAAAACAAAAAGAAAGAAAATACATCTAGAAACTTGGGCTATTGCTAGATTTAAAAAGAACAAATACAAAAATTAAGAATCAAGAACAGCCTTCTTGAGGTCCAGTTTAAAGGTTACAAGCAAACAAAAGCACCTGGGGTTAGCACGGAGGAATCCACAAGCCATAAAGAAATAAAAGAGATAAACCTAATCACGTCTTCCTAGACATTTCCTGATCTACTTACATATCTGGGGTTTCAAATGAGTAGTTTCTAGGTATGAATGATGATTTTTCATACCTGGCCCAAGCTCTTACAGCATAGCTGCTCTGTCTCTCTCTCCGGGAGAACAACACAGACAGACAAAGGGGAAGTTTTTTTCCCAATTTTAAAAAGTTATAGCCTCCCCATTGGCTCTTTTGGTCAGGTGCCCACTCCCTTCCTTTTACCTATGGACTTTTTAACCTTTTACAGGTAAAGCAAGTAGAGAACAGCCACCAAGAGGAATTTTATAGCTAACTGGCTGGCTGGGTGTCCATAAAAGGGAGCTACCCCTCTCTCCATTTATCATACCCCCTCTTTTTGTCCAACAACTGCAGAGGTGTTAGTGGGCCACTCAACCTTGAATGGTCCCTTAGGGTATGTCTACACTTACAGAGTTTTTGCGTTGTAAGTTTCACTTGTGATAGGGAACCGGTGAAAGTAAAGCGCTGGTTTGTGTACTCATTCAATTCCTCAGGCGTCAGAGAGTGTTTACACTAGCAGCACTTCCATCGCTGATGAAAGCAGCGCTGTAGGGCAGCTATCCCACAGGGCAGCTCTCTCAATAGGTCTTGTGGGAAGTGGTGGAGGGGTGAGCGGAAGGCATTCTGGGTCCCTGCTCAGTGCCCGGTGAGGCCCTGCTTCATGTCCCAGCAGCCCCATTACTATTCCTGTAGCTGAAGTTGCATCTCTTAGGTCGATCCCGCCAGTGTTGACCAGGGCTAAGGGCTTGTCTACACTAGAACTTTACAACACGGCAACTTTCTCACTCAGGGGTGTGAAAGAGATGTGTCCTTAGGGTTGCTAACACGATTGTCCTGGAGTCTCCAGGAATTAAGATTAATATTCAATTAAATGTTATGTCAGGTGTTGAAACCTCCAGGAATACGTCCAGCCAGAACTGGCAACCCTACCCACCTTGTCTCGCCAATATTCTGGGACCCACAGGGCTACCTACCACCACACTGCAAACAAAGCCCCGTTACCATTGCAGAAATAGGCCAGATTGTTGCCATGTCTCGCGCAGAAGCTGCAGCGAGGGGGGCAGTGTGACTGGGAGAGGCGGGAGGCCCTTACCTAGCAGGCCTGCCCTGGGCGCAGCTCGCTGGCTGCCCGCCC
The DNA here is from genome assembly GCA_037349315.1 of Chelydra serpentina. Lineage (NCBI taxonomy): Eukaryota > Metazoa > Chordata > Testudines > Chelydridae > Chelydra > Chelydra serpentina. Next base: position 15,813,583 of record JBAIAC010000033.1, read on the forward strand.
CGCCGGGGGATCCCGCTCTCTGCTCCTGCAGCTCAGCCTGCGGGCGGCGCGGTGGGAGTGGGAGGGGGCCCGTCTGCAGCCCCCAGTGCAGCCCCGTTCCCCACTTTGCCTCAGTCTCCTCCCGGGGCGGGTTTACCGCCCAAGTCCCGGGCCTGGGCTGGGCTCGCCTCTCCCGCCGGTCGGGGGCAGGGACAGCGAGTTCTCGCCGCACCTCTAGCGCAGGAGGCCGGCGGCGGCCGGTCCGCAGCCAAGGCGGGGTCAGGCCAGGGTGCAGCCGCTCTACAGCCGGCATAAAACCGGGCTGCGCTTTCTTCTTCCGCACCCCGTCCCCTGCTCCCGCGTCCCGCCCTGGGCCCGTGCCCCGGGAGCCGCCGCAGGTAAGGCTCGCTCTGCCCCTAGCATCCGAGCTGGGAGCCGCTCCGCTTGCGCGCGCTGTCCCCTCCAGGGACAGCCACCCTGGGTCCTCCCGTGAGATTCCCCCTGGCCTCTCCCACGTGTTCGGGCCCCGTTAGCCTCTGCCTCCACCAGCAAGAGCCTGTGCACCGCCAGTGGGCCAGGGTGCTCTGGGGAATATGGGGGAGCTCAATTTCTTGCCAGCCCTGCGCACCGTGCCAGACCGACAGGGGTAGAGATGGGGCGGGGGGGAGTGGTGTGGATTATTTGTACTGTGGGTTATTTAAGGCCAGAAGGGGCTATCACGACCATTGTGTGACTAAAGTTTGTTGTTTGTTTTAAGTCACTGTTTCTGTGACGCTCAGAACTGTAAAACATCTAACAAAGCTGTGACTATTTTATAGGGGGTTGCATCGTTCTCAAGAGGAGAACATTTTACTGAGGCTGGAAGTGCTTTGGGCGGGGACTGTCTTTTTATGTATACATCGACTAGATCCCTAACTGGGTCCTCTACGCAGTTAGGCACTAATAATGAGAATAGTAATAACTACAAACATAGCTCATTATTAGGGGGATATCACAGGCTTTTGCTTCCCAAAGCATTTCTGTGAGGGTAGGAAAGTAACCTAAGTTTCTGGTAGCTATGAGATTTTTTTTGTGCTATTATTTTGTTTGTTTGGTGTTTTTTTCCCCCCACCTCTGTGTGGATAAGAAGAGCATTGCTCTTGATATCTTTGATCACATATGGTTTGCAGCATGTTTTTAGATCTTTTAATCTGCTATGTAAATCAGATTTTCTAAAGTGCATTATTACTCTTGATTGCATTACTCACTTTTTTACTCAGTCCTTACTTGAGCAAAACCTCATGGTGGTCAGTGGGAGTTTTGTCTAAGTAAAGACTGTAACAACTGAGTAAGGACCTGAGGATTTGGACCCATGTGAATGTAGGGTAAATACCATAATTTACTGTATATCATTTTGTAATATTCAGATTTGGGTGCCTGAAGTTAGACATCTAGATTAGGATTCTCAAAGCAATGTAGGGGATTTAGATAAATGTCTTCTATTAATTTTAGTGGAGAATAGGTGTCTAAATCCACTAGACTCCTTTGAAAAACCTCTTCTCCAACCCAAATGAGGGCTTTTATATTTAGGTAAATGAACTTTGTACACGCAGGTTTGAAACTATTGTACAGTACAACCATTTTATTGTTTTCATGTTATAAGCCTATGCTATTCAATTTGAAATAGCTGATTGTTGATTCCCATTCCCCTTTAAACTGGTCTGGTTCTGTGTTGCTCTTATTGATGGTTTGAGATATACTCATATCTTGTATGAGATTTACTCTGATCAGCATCAACTCTTGTGGTGTTATTGCATTGATTCATCAGTCCTGTCAGGATACTTTTTTTAACCAGTGTTAGCGATAGTAACAGAGGATTTATAACCGTTTTGACATGTCTGTATGCCAACGATGTGATATTTAGGAACTTTAATAACACAGACATTCATTGTAGTGTATTACTTCTGCCCGAAAAGTTTGCTAGTTAATATGGCCATATTCAATTACACTAGTTGGGCTTTCTAGTAAAGTTTTTTTTTCTTGACACAACACCTTCGCTATAAGCAGGTGCTCACTGTAACCAGTAGTGCAGTCTGCACATTCAGTGCATTGAATGAATTTTGAACTTTCTTTCTACCTCACTCTAAACAGAATTTCTTTGTATCTGAACTGCTTATAAGCAGGTTCCAAAGTATGTATAATAACTCACTGGTAAAATGTTTACACTAAACAGTAGTATGCCATGTAACAAAGAACAGTGCAAGGAAGTCATCTGTTTAATATTGGAGAAGATACACAGAGGTGGCTGACTAGCAAAGTGAAAATATAAGGGGAATATTGAGGTTGCAAAGCTTCAGTAAGATACAGTTAATTATATTACTAATCAAAGGTGATTATACCACTGATTAGAGGCCATAGAATAGGTATGGAAAATACTTATTTGTTTTGTTTCCTTTCTGATTCCACTTTTGTTTATTGTTTCAACATTACTGGGTATTGTGTAGCAGAACCCAAAACACCACCTATTTGATCAGCAGGTTTGTATGCTAAATGAGTTCAAGGTCACCTAAGGGAGACAAATTCTGACTACCTTAAAACATAGTTGGCTGTGCACTGCTTGTCAATTTGTTTGAGACTTTGTGGAGTTTTATTTTCTCAGATTCTCCACTTCTTCTTGACTTCTAGTTGGATTCTAAGACTTTTTCTTTTCACTTTAAAACAATGTAATTGCAGACATGTTTAGCAGGCTTAATTGTGGTTAATGCATTTTAGAATCCCAGGATTCCTCCTAAAAATGAAATTCTACCAAAGTTAACATAGATTAAACATGACTCTGCTTTGGTCCATGGGCTGACATGGCTTGGGTAATAATAGTAAGCACTTCAATAGCCTTAGTCTTTCCACAGCACTTTACAAACAGTGGCCCTGATACTGCAGTCATCTCCATATTGGCAGACTCTTGTGTCTGCATAGTCCCACTGAAGTTAATGGGGCTTTGCATGGGTACAAGGGTCTGCCCACACAACAGATATAATAAGCAGCAGATTCAGTGGAGCTGCCTGTCTGCAGATTAAGGCAGACAGCGCTGTTCACATTAGGAACAGTTAACATTCTGAAAGTTATTTTTACAATGGGTATCAAATTAGTATGAAATCCTGATCTAGTTGTAGTCAATGCGAGTGGGCCTTCTTAAAGAATAAAAGTTTTCATTCTGTAGGAAGTGATGGGCCTGGTTCATCAGAGAAGATTTCTTATTGACACTGTTAAATGAATTTTGCAAAGCCTGATTAAGGTTTTTCAGCAAGCTATTTCAGCACATAAATAACTTGTATGGAGTCCCATACAAGAAGGCTTCCATGGCACTACTCATTTAAGAATTACCAACAGTTCATACCCTTGTGAGAACTTCCACTTTTACTAGAAAAGAATATTTCATTTTCTGTAGCTACATCATGCTGTTTCTGTAGATGTTAAAAAGCACTCAAATGCAACAATGGTGGAGATAGTAAATGACTTGAAAGAAAATAATTTGTGTGTGGTTCCATAACCACATAAATAATCTATTTCTTATTCAAATAACTTTACATAGTTAAATACAGAATCCATGAGAACTCTCATTAAAATCAGCAAGTCTCTTTTATTAGCTTACAAAAAATATAAGTTAGATGGCTGCGTAAATGTTTAACTAAGAGGATAATTAAGGTGAAGCCTTCATTGTCTGGGGATGAGGTGGTCAGAATTTATACTGTGTCACACACATTTTGATTTTGCATTTTCTTTTTTTCAGTAAGTTTAAAATGATATAATTTATAAAATAACATGACCACCTCAAGGAGGTGAAGATTATTCTACTGTACACCATGCTAGTGTGTTAAGTACATGTTTCCTGAGTAGCTGCTGTTTTCACTGCCCCATTTTCCAATTTAGGGGCAACATAAACTATTTTAATTAATATTGTGTCACCAAAAGGGTTTGAAATAGCCAATTGAATTCTACCAAGATAGAGTCTTTTGATGAAAACATATCTTTATTGATTGTAGAAGAAGAAAATCATTCTTAAAATGAAATCCACAGAAAAATCATATCCCTCAGAGAAAATTTCTGAGTGGCAGGCTGAGATTAACATCATAAAATTGAATGTGTGCTGCAAACCTTTGATGTAATCAGCAGCTGGGAGATGGTGTTGCCCTTACTGTGCTCCTTCTGATTGTGGTGAATTACTGTGTGGAATGAAATAAGTGTTTCTTGTGTCACTCGTTCAAGAAATACAAACAAGGTATTACTAGGTGGTTCTTGCTAGTTAAAATGGGTTGTATTGATTCCGGGTCCCAGTCTCTTGCTCCTTTGGACTGCAGCGGCAGTACACTCATATCCCAGGGGAGAGCTGTATGTCACTCAACAGTGACTTCTCTGGCCGATTAAGGAGTAGCATTGGCAGGTCCCAAGAGGAGTCCCATTAAGTTTTAAGATGGAAGTATAGTGGCAACCAGGCTGGGCCTGAAGGAGAAATATGAAGGGAGGAGGCTTTTTGAAGCAGAAGTGAATAATATATGTATGATCATTAGGGTCCTGGCAGGAATATAGAAGACCATTAGGAGTGAGGATGTGGGGTTGATATGTTAAGGGTTGGAATAATTAACCCAACACACCCTACCCTGATGACTAGAGTTTACTAAACAAGGAAAACACCCTTAGGCCACGTTCCCTCAATGTAAAGGAACCATTCAGTTGTGCACTCTCTACTGTGTATTGTATTTAATAACATAGAACTGGAAGAGACCTCTTGGGTCATTAAGTTCAGGCCCCTACTAATGCAGACGAACAAACCTCTCATATAATCCCATTCATGAATTTATCAAACTCCATTACAAAACTAGCTAGGCTGTTTACCCGAACTACTTCTATAGGGAGGCTGTTACAGAACCTCCCTCTTCAGATGGTTAGAATTTTTCTAGTTTTTAACCTGAATTTATTAATGTCCAGTTTATACCCATTTGTTTTTGTACCAACATTGTTCTCTAGTTTAAATAGCTCTTCTCCTTCCCAGGTGTATTCCCAGTCCTTGTATATGTACAGAGAGCAATCATATCCCCTCTCAGCCGATTCTATTCTCCTCTCGTAAGATAGGCTCTCCATTCTCTTGATTATCCTGCTAGCCCTTCTTTGTACCAGTTCTAGTTTGAATTCATCTTTCTTGAACATGAGTAACTAGAATTGTACACAGTATTCCATGAAGGTTTTAATCAGCATCTCATACACTGGCATTAATAGGTTTCAGAGTGGTAGCCATGTTAGTCTGTATCAGCAAAAACAATGAGGAGTCCTTGTGGCACCTTAGGCCTGGTCTACACTGTGCGGGTAAGGGGAGATCGATCTAAGCTACGCAACTTCAGCTATGTGAATAACATAGCTGAAGTCGACGTACTTGATCTACTCACGCCAGTGTCTTCACTGCGGTGAGTTGACTGCTCCCCCCCCCCCCCCCCCCGTCGACTCTGCCTGTGCTTCTTGCGGTGGTGGAGTACAGGAGTCAATGGGAGAGCGCTCAGGGGTCGATTTATTGCATCTAGACTAGGCGCGATAAATCGACCCCTGCTGGATTGATCGCTGCCCGCCGATCCAGAGGGTAGTATAGAAATACCCTTAGGCTACGTCTACACTACCCGCCCGATTCGGCGGGTAGCTATCGATGTTCTGGGATCGATTTATCGCGTCTCGTCTAGATGCAATAAATCAATCCCAGAGCTGCTCCCCGTCGACACCGGAACTCCAGCTCTGTGAGCGGAGGAAGCGCTGTTGACGGGGGAGCCTGCCTGCTGCCGTGTGGACTGGGGTAAGTACTTTTAGAAATCGATCTAAGATATTCAACTTCAGCTACGTTATTCACGCAACTTCAGCTACGTGATCTTAGATCGATTTCGCCCCCCTCCCCCCAGTGTAGACCAGCCCTTAGAGACTAACACATTTATTTGGGCATAAGCTTTCGTGGGCTAAAACCCACTTAGCCAACGAAAGCATATGCCCGAATGAATTTGTTAGTCTCTAAGGTGTCACAAGGACTCCTCGTTGTTTTTACTGGCATTAATAATTCCCTATCTTTACTGGAAATGCATCACTAGATACATCCAAGGATCACATTTGCCTTTTTTCATGATCACATAACATTAATGGCTCAGAGTCATCCTGGTATTGCCTAAGACACTCTGGTCTTTCTCCTCTGTTTTTCTGACAGCTGCATCCCTAGCTTAAGTGTTTACAATATTACAAACATTGCCCATATTTGGCAATATATTGTCAATCAACTTCTTATTTAATAACTTTAAAAATATAATTTAATACATTTCTCTTGCTTTTGTTATAATTTTTGTCTTTTTTAATCTTTAAACAACCTTTTTTCTTTATCATGGTTCTCTTTTCCTATGTTGTCATGTCCTCTTGTCCTTCTCTTGCTCACCCCCTTATTTCTCTCTCTTTTTCAACATTGTGTTTTCTGCCTCCTCCCCTATAACTTCTGTATCTCTATTCTACTTCCACTTCTCCATCAAATATGTCTCAATACCATATTTTTTTTTCTAATTTAGCCCCTCCATTGCTCCCACCTGCATAGGTCCACGCACCCACCCACTCCCCAAGCAGTAGCAGAGTGGAGTTAACCTGTGCTTCTAAGTTTCATGACTGCAAACAGGGTTCCGAATGACAACTGAGATGAACAGCAAAGCTATTAGCAGCCACAGCAGCAGAATTGGAGCGATGTGTCTGGAGACTTAGAAAGACAGCACTATATTCTACAACAGGGTTGGAAGGGACCATAAGAGGTCATCTAGTTCAACCCCCTGCTCAAAGCGGGACCAATCCCCAATTTTTGCCTCAGATCCCCAAATGGCCCCCTCAAGGATTGAACTCACAACCCTGGGTTTAGCAGGCCAATGCTCAAACCACTGAGCTATCCCTCCCCCCAGATGATCAAGGCAAGATTTTTTTTTTTTTGATGCCTCTCGCAGGGAATTTCTTTCTTGCTGCAGACAGTGAATGAATGGAAATTTAAAGCCCTGGAAATGATTATATTATATTCTTTGAAAATTCTGTTAATTACCACTTACTTCCTTAAGGATGATGTGTGTTACTGTTATAATGTGTAAGGAGCTTGTGGGGGTTGTGTGAGTACTCCACAGTGGGACTGTAGGCTGCAGGTCAAAAGATACCTTTATTGAAAGTAACTAATTTTATTTATTACAAATAAACAAAATTGTTGACAGGATCATTAATTTTTTTTTAACATAAGCAGTAAAACAGAGGTGTCAGGAAAACAAAGCCAAGGAACAGAACAGAAACATGGAAATAAAATAGGTTCTTGGTTACAGCAGCCTTACAAAACTGTCATGAAAATTTACCAGCCTGTGTCTAAAATTTACTACCTTGCATTTTACCATGATGAGTAAGCTAATGAAAAAAACTAATAATATTTTACTCACCTATCAAAAATATATTAGTCTCGCTGGGTAAGTAGAATTTTGCAAGCCTGAGAGGAAGCACACATGCTGTTGTTTTTAATCAGTTCAACCCACTTATCCCATCTTTCCTCAAATAGTTCGATTGTTGACCTAATAAAAGCAGTAAGTCTTTCACATCTCAATTCTTTTATTGTTGTTGACCACACGTCTGTAGTATGCATTTGTTTTTGCACCTGTGGTGATGAAATGTATTTGCTGGCTGCAATTAATTAGTTTCTGAAAGCTGTGGCATTTATTAATATGAATGTCTTTCTTAAGATATTTTAACAACAAATAAAGTACATGTGTAATCCAAGAATATGAAGTTGTAGCAAAGATAAAATAATTAGAAATGTAAACCCGCAAAGATTTTTTTCTGGTAGATGGTAGATTACCTGCAGAGTTCTCTTTTAAGTTTTTTATACACTATATACATTTCTACTTGAGGAACTTTTATTCACATGCTGTATGATGGTCTGTAACGTCTGGAATGAGGCATCTGTCAGAATCAATTTTTCATTACACCATCAACTTGTTGAGGCAGCAATTCTTGAAGAGAGGGCTTTGTCATTCAGAGGATGATACATATGAGAAATGGTGGGCTCTGACATCTATGCTCACAATTAGGAGGATCATTTATTCTTTATCACTAAATGATATAATGCTCTTTGAAGGATTCCAAAGAGGAGTGTTTCTTTGAGGAAACTCAATACAAAGTATACTGGGTGGAGTTGTTAGTGACTTCAGCAGGGTGTAGGCTTAGTTTTTACATTTCATAGCTCTCTGCATGTTTTTAGGTTTTCTCCTTAGCATCTGAGCATCTCATGAACACTAACAAATTTATCCTCAGACCACTCCTTTGAGCCAGGGGAGTAGTGGTGTTCTAATTTAAGAAATGGAAAACTGAAACACAGAGATGTGTGACTTGCCCAGCAAGTCTGTTGTCGACAAATGCTTTCCTTGGGGCAGGGACCGAAGGGGTAGGGGAAGAAGTGGGCTATGGTTGGCTTACCTTACGGATCCTCAGGTTCTACAGAGAAAGCAAGCTCCAGTCCCATGTGGGAACTACCTCTACATGGTGACCTCTACATGGGTGAGTCTACATGGAGACTCAGCCTTCTCCTTTCTGCTCAGCATTGAGACTTCTTGGTCATTCCCACCTCTCCTTTGCTGTCAGGAGAAGGAGTCCTGAATTGATTTCTATTTGAAACCCATACCAGGACAGCATGACCCATGTGCTCTCTGGTTCCTCAGAGCCCCTACCCTAGCTTCCAATGGTCTTGCTCTGCCTGCAGACCATTGGAAGCCTTTGTTTTTTAATTACAGTTTAGATTCTGTACAAATGATCCAGAATTGCAAAAGTAAAATTGCTGAAATTGTCTAAATTATATGATCTGTACTTTACTTATGACACAGTTTTTCCAGGCTAATAATGTTCTGTGTTGCACTTCTGTAGAACACACTGTTGCTAAGGCCTCCCTAGAACCAGCAAAGGAGGCAAGACATGGTTGTTATACCAATAAAATAAAAACCAGCAGGGTCTTATTAAAGGGGATAAGACAAAATGTCACATTTATTGTGAATACAAAAAGAATTATAGTAAGCAGTCAGTTATAGCTATAACATTTCATTCAGTTTCACATTCATTCATACACACACACAGGTTCTGCATAGATGTTATAGTTACCAGCCTAGAAGTTGCTCATGCCAAGTTACTGGCCAGGTAACCTGGGCATGAGGGTGGAGCCGAGTCCTTGTCAGATTCATCTGATGCTCCTGGAGGGTGGTTGCAGAACCAGACTCAAAGTCCTCAGTGTGTAGAAGCCATTCTTATAGGAATTATTTCCTATGTTAGTCTATGGGAACTGTTGCTAACTCAATCAGCAGATGGCACATTCCTGGTGGCTCCACGCTGTCTAAAGTTGATCTTGTTTTTCCCATCCTTTGAGATGGTCGGGTGGGATCCCAGTTTACCCTCCGGGGGTTGTCTGGTCGTTCCCACTTGATGCCGCCTTCAGCCGATGGTCACTGAATTCCTAGGCTGGCACCTCCCTGCTCATTCATTCATGTACACCAAGCATTCATCAGCAGACATACTGTCTCCACCACTTTCGGGGTGTGAACTAATGTATTTGAGACTCCCTGCCCTTTGAGGGTGGGGGTCTTTCTATGCTGTTTCTCAGTACAAAGCATGCATAAAGAACAAAGTCAAGTAACTTGTTTGCAAGTTTCTCATAGCAATACAGTATCTTTCTGAGAACAGATACAATCAATGGTTTACACAGACAGTAGCTTGTAAGTTTAACAAGGGATCCAAGAGATCTTTTACTTGGTAATGCTATGAGGTTTAAATTGTGGGGGACAAATTATGGGGAGTTACTTTCACTTGGGGAATCACTGCCAGTACCTTCTTTAATATCCCTACAAGACTAGATTATCATGATGGTCCCTTCTGACCTTCAAGTCTATGACTCTGGTCCTGGCCTAGGAGGTAGCATTTGTCAGCCATCCCATATGGCTCATTTCAGAATTTCCAGGCTCTTTCACTTGCTGGCCTCAGGGCTACTCTGACATACACTTTGCTTCTCATTGATCCCAGTGAGGCCTTGGAGAAACTGAATAGCTTAAGTGCAGTGGGCTTTGGCCTGCTTCCCTACACACCTTCACCTGTTCCTGCCACCTGCCCTATAGTTCTGGATGACAGATTGGTGCAAAGCCCCTTTACTATCTTCGCACCAGCTGAGGAGCCTCCACGTTCAGGCAATATTCTCAGAGGGCCATTTCTAGACCCAGTAAATCCTCTTATGCTGCAAGAGTGAAAGAAAAGGGCCCTAATATAACTAAGAATCAGGCTCAAATGTCTTGAATTATAGAAAACTTTCTATATTTTTAATTTGCTGTTAACTGCATCTGCTAACATGGTGTTGGTACAAGAGTATTTTGAATTTCTTCACTGAATATCTGAACTTCAGGGTTTTGCCAGCACATTGTTGCAATATTAAGGTGTATATTACAGTTCCTACCTCGCACTTCCCCAAACAACTAAAATTTTGTTTCTTCCCAATTCCTTATACATTTTTAGTCAAAGTTTACAATATTTATTATAGATCCAAGCTGAGGCACTTCCTAGCATTGCAAAGAAGCTTGATTAAGAGTCTGGTTATGGGTTAATACCAAGAATCAGACATGCTTGAGTGGACAGAGCTGGTGGAATTTAACACGTGCTGATAAGCTACATGTAGCCCAGATATGCCTCTGGCGGTATTTGACTTTGTGGAAACAGATTATACCTTTTAAAAGGTATACTCTGATAAAAATCTGTTGATAAAATATAAGAAATTTTGCTCTAGGTGCATCCTCATAACAAAATAGCTTTGATAAAGCTAAATGCTGTCAGACAAAGTGTGTATGTGTACACCGTATTTCTAAAAAACTCACAAAAGCAACACATTCTAGCAGGATAATTGTTATGCAAAATGGAATGTCTTCTATAGCTCTGTGTTTTGTGAATCAGATGAACTTGATCTGAAAGAGACATTAGACCAGCAGAGGAAAAATAACCACTAAAGAATATTACATTAATTCTGTGCCTTTTATGGATCTTTTATACTTAGAGGCTATAATATAAAAAGACAAGTACAAAATATCTTCATAAAATTTCAGACTTAACCTACTCTCCTTTCTAATTGTAATATTTTGTCTTCTGCAGTAGTTTGGTAATAAACAGTGGATGGTTCTTCATCCATAGCAGTCTGTCCACAACAAAAAAAAAGTATACATAAATCTGTTTTCTACCAGTCTTTTCTAGAGACTCGTGTTACAATTTTAGCTGGTTTTGACACTCTTTTGTTATTCTTGACTTGTTTAGTATCAAATCAAGTATCCTGGTAAAAATACTGGTTCAGATTCTCCGCTTCCTTGTGTCAGTATAATCATTTATAACTGTGCAAAGTGAGTGCAAACTAGTGTAAAACATCATCAGAAGGAAGCACAACACAAAGTGCAAGGTCCGGGAGGATAAGTCCCACTGTATTTAGATAGTAGGGACACTTTTAAATCCTCAGAACCAAAATGTGACCTACTCTAAAATTGTTAAATTAGTAGCTACCATGTTTATAGGACCTACAGAAACATTGAACTCCTCCTGCTTGCTTTGCTGTTAAAAGATTATTCCTAGTTAAGCTGATATGATGTTTACTTTGTAGCAGAAATGAAAGAAAAAGTAAAACTTCAGTGATTGCTAAATGGATAAGGACAAAATAGATTGTAAACTTATATAAAATATTTTTCCTGAGTATTAAAAATAAAGTTTTAGAAGTCAAATTCTAAAACTGTAGTTTACAGTGTTCTTTTAAGGCTCTGGCACGAGCAACCAAATAAAGTTGATTATCTACCCTATCATTATGTTAAAACATGTGTGTGTTCCTGTGCAAAAAAACCTTACCTTTAACGGTGCAAAATACAGCACTCAAACACTTCTCTGCTCCCCCTTTCAATAATCATTTCACATGATATGACCAGGAGAAGACATACTTGTAGGGCAGAAGATTTACTACCTAGAAGAATCATAACAATGGGAAATATTTGAAGATCCACGTTTTTTAGACAAGTTAGGCAATGTAGCAAACCATATTCAGATCTCTATCTTATTTATTTTGAAGACAAAGGGAGTTTTGCAGTTGACATTAATAGGAGTACTCCAGATTTGCATTAGACAGTTTTCAGAGCATGGTAACCTGTACAGCAAAAAGTATGGTGAAAAAGTCATTATATGAATATGAGAGAGCAGTTGTTCCTTAAGATTTTTGACCCACGGAAACTACACAAGAAAAGAATTAGGCCAGCAAGTTGAGCCAGCACAAGGCAAAAAACCCAAACAAAGGGAGTTAAAGCACAGTTTTGGAACTCAAACCCTCCTCATATAGAAAATCTCAAGGAGTGGTTATGGGGAAAGCTGCTTGGAGAACCATGGCTTGAGTAGTCTTTTCATTTTTGGAAATGTCATCATATTAATCTAAATTAATTGTATTTGTTGCAGTGGTCTTATACCCATATTGTTCCCAAAATAGTCTTAATCTTTTATAACTAGGTAGCAATAATGAGAAAGTAGTAGTCTAATAGCAACAGCAACCAATTGTTCAGTTACCTGACTCTCAAAATCTCAATTTATGCTCCTTGAATAGTATCATGTGATCACCCCTTTGAAATGTTTGGGATTATATTTTTCATATTTTGTGTTACTTGAAACTATTTTACCCTCTTTTTATTTTCAGGTTTTGTTCACTATGAAGACCTCAGTGCCGGCTGTGGCACTGTGGGGGAAAAGAGCACCCTCTCACAGCATCACTGCCATAATGATTACAGATGACCAGAAGACTATTGTTACAGGAAGTCAAGAGGGGCAAATATGTCTTTGGAATCTCTCATCAGAATTAAAGGTTCGTGACCACTGTGGTGTTGTCCTTCAAATAACCTGGTGGAGTTTCACCTTTTATTATTAATAGACTATATGTAACTCGATTGCGATTAGTGTAAAAGATAATGTGGGTCTTTTTGTTGGAGAAAATGAATTAACCAACATAATAAATGTGCAAATAAAATGTAAATCTCATGGGAGCAGCCAGTTCTTTGCAGGCCTCATTGAGTGTTTCATGGACAATTAGTGAGCCATGGACCACAGGTTGAGATCCAGTACAGCGGATGATGGCAGTTAGTAAATTAGTATAATTATGATGGGTCCAGTCCTGGAGAGTTCTTCTTTAAAATCAGTGGCAAAGTATGGTCCTCTAGTTCCAGAGACAATACCCATTATAGAAGTGCGGTTGATAGGAATAAAAGAATTAAGAGAAATGGAAAGCCTTACATTCTCTAAGATAACAAATGAACTGTTTGAGAAACGATGGACCAAGTGGGATGAAGTATAAAATACATCAGTGATGTAATTTTGTAGCAAAAGTATGTGTATTTACTGTAATCCATCATTCGTATGGCTTTGATTTTGCTGTGTTCTCAGGCATGCTCTTGCTTCTTCTTCGTTTGGGCTCAAGCATGCCATTTACAAACAGACACAGGTTGGGGGGTGTTGCAAACTTGTCAGTGGGAGTTGAGGCAGATTTCCTCCCACAGCTTGCAGGTGTACAGAGGGAGCATGCCTTTTTTAAAAGTCATGTTAGCTCAAATGAGTTAATTGGCATCTTAATGGGGCTTTTCAATAACATTAAGATAACATTGCTTCAAACCATGTTTGCTGGCATCTTATTGGGGCTTTCCAATTAAGTTAAACTAACTTAATTGAAAAATATGCTTTTTTTTTTTTTTTTTTTTGCCCGCCCATCAAAATATAGGTCCTTTGGATTTAGTGAAGCTATTGCTTAAGTGCTTTGCTGGATCAGATCCCTAGTGCACTCAGCCACTTCTGCTATCTGGTGTGTACTGGGTGGCAGGGCTGTGGCTGTCCTGTTCTCTGACTCTTTTGGAGCATCTTGCACACCAGAAGCCACTCAAAACAGGCAGTCTTTATACCACAGCGATCACAGGGACTGCAGTTGTTCCTTGCTGTGTGCAGGGATGCAGAAGGCAAGTGCTGCTTACACACTTCTCTGCTTGTGCATCCTTGGAGTTGCTGGGCACAATCTGGTCTTATGTAGGAATACAGTGTGTATTGTCTACCAGTTCAGTAATAAAATTAATAGTGAAGGTGTTTCTTAACTTTGGATTACTTGATGATTTATACAAAAAATTACTGTTTTAGTAAAGTGTAATTACTGCATTGCTCTTCTAGATTTCATCTAAAGAAATTCTCTTTGGTCATACTGCTTCAGTAACATGCTTGGCGAAAGCAAGAGACTTTGAAAAACAACCATATGTGGTTAGTGCTACTGAAAATGGGTAGGTAACTATGAGTTTTCAATGACTTTTTGAATCATAAACCATGTGACAAGGCTTAAGAACAAATTATGCTTTTGGCAGCAGACTTTCAATCCACTCCCTCCATGACATGGGAAGGTGCAGTGGTCACTTAGTATAGTAAAGTTATTCTATAGGATTCCTCTTCAAAGAGAGTTCCGCATGGAAGAAGCAGAGACCATCAGCTGGCCCCCACACACTATGGAGATGGGGAGCCCATCCCTTGGAATGCAGAGAGGGCTGGCAGGTCCAGAGAATCCATGTGTTGCCAGGAGCCCATTCCCAAGAGAATGAGTTGTCAGGGGGCAGCAAGGCCCTATGCCAACCACGACCACAGAGCTGTGGGAGGGCATTGGCAGGACCAGAAAACTCTTCAGCATCATGAATACTGACTCTCAAGGGAATGAGGCTATGAGAGAGGTTGAGGTGCCTAGGCCCTGTAGAAAGGTTGGCTGTCTAATAATAAATAGAGATATGCCAGTCCCCTAGAACTGGAATGACCTTGAAAGGTCATTGAGTCCAGTCCCCTGCCTTCACTAACAGGACCAAGTACTGTCCCCTGACAGATTTTTGCCCCAGATCCCTAAATGGCCCCCTCAAGGATTAAACTCACAACCCTGGGTTTAGCAGGCCAATGCTCAAACTACTGAGCTATTCTTCTCCCACCCCCCGCCCCCATGGCTCTGCAGCACTCTGCTGTGATGGGTTCCCTGGGGTGAAGTCTGGCACCTTGGGACCATTGTGCCCCCCTGAACTCTCTCTAGCTGGACTGTCTTTCAAAATGCCTTGCTAGTGACCAGCAGCAAGCCCCTCCAGGCGCTGTGATCACTCAGCACAACAGCATGTGGAGCCCCACACACCCAGCTAGATTGCATGAATGCTCCCAGAGCCACTCACGAATCACACCGGGAAAGGCACCAGCCAAATCCCCCCAGCTCCCAGCGTTGTACCTCAGGAATATACCGCCTTGCACTGCTCAAGACAAGCAATGCAGATTTATTAATTGATTCACCACTTCATCAATGGCAAGTGGCCGTACACCAGCCTTTGCAAAACCTGAGCAGATTTACCACACACTTCAGGCAAACTCACTGGTAAAGATAAACAGTTAAACAAATGTATTGACTACAAAAGATAGATTTTAAGTGACAGGCAAAAAGTCACAGTTACTTACCAAAATAAAATAAAATATAAGCACACAGTTTAAACTCTCAACCATACTAGACTGGGCAACATCTAGATTAAGCAGTTTTTCTCACCCCACTGGATATTGCAGTTCATAGTAGACAGATTTCACCCTTGAAATCTGGGGTAGTCCCCTCAGTTGGAGTCTTCAGAGTGTCCTTGTTGCTTGCAGTGTAGGTGGGTGAAGGAGAAAAGCCCAGCATGTGGCCACTGTGTCTGTTTTATACCCCCAGTCCTATGTGCTTGGGGAGCACAAGTCCAGGCATGTCTGGGGGGCATTGCTGAGTCTCCAGGCAAGGTTGAGCAATTTCCCATGTGTGGCCTCATTCAGGTGAGTCATTGAATTGTAGTGCCTTTGCTGGACAGTGGTTGTTGATGGGTTGTTTGACACCGTGCCCGGGTGTTGGTTACTTTCCTGGCTGTTGCCTCTGGGGAGCTAATACCTGGCTGATTCCCCAATTTACAGCATGTTTTAGTGACAACCATATAACACAATTCTCATAACTTCATATGCACTAAAGATGTACATATTTAGATAGAACAGTGGGTTTCAGCAGTTCATAACCTTTCCCCGATACCTCACATGGAATTCTTTATATGCAAGATCACAATTAAAGATAAATGAGGAATATGGGGGTTACAGGACTCTCCCCTATATTCACCTGCCTCATCCCCCGTGTCACACCTGCCTCAATTTCCCTTCTCTCACAGGGCTCATCAGTAACTCACCATCACAGTCCAACAGTAATTAAAACATTCCCCTTCTGAGGTACAACTTAAGTCCTCACTAAATAAAGGACCCTCGAAGACCCAACCCCAGTTCAATGTTTCTCTCCTGTTGAGTCAGAAGTCCCTAGTCCTCCATCCTAAAGGGTTCAGGTCCTTTACTCCTTGCAGCAGTCAGTCTTGCTCCCTGCAGCTGCTTCCTCAAGCCAGCTATAGGTTTCCAGGCTTCTGTCCTGCCTAATCCTCCTACCTAGAGTGTTACCAGCTCGCATTCAAGCTCCCTTAGTGGCTACTCCGGGGTCCATCCCCTCCTCTCCTATAAACCAGGTTTCGCCTGAGTTAATCCCATGACTTCATTACCTCATTCATTATTACCCACCTGGGGAGGGGAGCTGATCTGGGCACAGGGGGGCTGAGGTCCCATTTCCTCTTAAAGGGGCCAGCCACCTTGTAACACCACTCTATGCTTGCTCGATTCACAGCCCTGTTCTAGAGGAGGCTGCTGCTGAATAAATCATGTTGCTGCTTCCTGCCTTGGTTAAATGAGATAGTGATAAAGAGAAGTTTGGTAACGAGGTGAAGGAAAGAGGCTGGAAACCTACAAAATAAACTTTGTATTGTTCCCCCTAGACTCCCAAAGTTGATCCTGGCCATTGTACTGAAGGAGAGGCTAACTTTCATCTTAATTCTGAACTTCCATTTTTCTGGCCCTAATCTATACAGTGCTAAGTGCGAAAACTATTCTGTTGCTTAAATACTACATATGTGTAAAAAAAAATTGACTTAGAAAAAGACTAAAAGCTGTCTCATATGTATGTTTGGAGAAACAATGAAAGATCACTACTGGATAGATTGTATTGTGTATCTGAGATACGTATAGATAAGAACAAATGGTCTTCAGAACACTTTAAATGTTCATGCCACAAAACCACTGGCAACTTCTTCGGTGCACCATATACGGGCAAGACATTCACCATTGAGCTGTAGAAGGTTGCAATATGAAGCTGGGATGATAGGATGCCTCGTCTTCAGCAGAGGCAAGCTTTGTCAGATTGTGTACTCTGGGCTGTGGATCAGTCCTTTTACTACTTTCAAGTTTCTGTCTTCTTGGATTGTGGTTAAGAACATTTCATGGAAGAAGATCAAGTTTCTCTCTAACTCTGTTTAAAAATGTCAGGGCCTTTCCTCTTTTCTGTTGCTGACATTCCTTAGAATAATGCATAATGGGCAATTCTTAGTGTCCTTTTTTGTGTGGAAATGTGGAATTTATTCCGTTAAGATTTATATGTCCACCTGCATGTATCCATTGATTTGGACAGTATTGGTCAGAGAAAAAAGGCATCATGATACAATATTTATAACATGTTATTCTCCACCTACTCGTAGGAAGAGAACAAACTCTTATCGCTTCAAAGCAACATGCAGGAAATATGGGTGAAATTCTGCTCTCAGTTACACCAGTGTAGATATCCAATGGAATTCAGTGGAGTTACCCCTCATTTACACCAGAGTAAATGAGAGAAGAATTTGGCCACCAGGCAATGATTATTAGAAAGCATTTTGTTTAGCTAACGTCCCGGAACATACCACATGCAGATTTTATTTACAGTGTACACAGTGGAAAATAAACATTGAATAATCATTTTGGATTAGACAATTATATGAAATTAACAGTATCAGTTGATGTTTAAATCTCTACATTGTTTTTTTGTTATTAATAAAGAGATTTTATTTTTCCAATGTGAATCTAATATATTCTCTGCCAGACAATACTGTGAAACAATTAGTTTCTGAATAACATAACGTTTGGTTAATTTGCTGAAAGAATAATGGTTACCATTTATTTAACTTAGTCTGTAGATTTTTTTTTTTTCCCCCTTAACATGTATGCCCAGATCAGTAGCGTAGCCGGGGGGGGAGCAGGGGGAGAGACCGCTCCCCCTGTGAAGAGAAGCGGCGCTAAGGCGTCGCCCGAGCCTTGCTGCGGGAGCTGGGCTCGGGGGCACTTGAAAAGGCCGGTGGCTCCTGCCACTGCGGGAACCACTGGCCCTTTAAAGCGCCCCCCCCCCCCCCAGCCCCGCGGGCTCGGGCGGGGATTTAAAAGGCCCGGGGGCTCCGCAGCAGCTGGAGCCCCGGGCCCTTTAAAGCGCCGCCGGGGTGAGTACAGGGAGAGCGGCGCCTTTTTATAGCGCCGCCGCTCCCCCTGTGCTCTAAACCTGGCTATGCCACTGGCCCAGATCCACAAAGATATAGAAGCATCTAATTTCCATTGATTTTAATGGAAGTCAAGAGCCTAAATATCTTTGTGGAACTGACCCATATCTGCCAAGCTCTGCCAACTTGACATACCTCATAAGGGTTTCACTTGCCAGGTAAACTTGATTATACAACTACTAGACATTAGTTCCAAAGCATGTTGAATATGGTTTAAGTAAAGTACATTGGCTAACATACAAAAATATTTGAAAGCTTGTTCTCAAAATATTAACCTTTGATTTGTATTACTGATTAGGATATATATATATATATATATATATATATATATATATATATATATTAGACTTCAGAAACAGCCACATGGTGGCACTGTTTATTCTTAACAGAAGATGATAGCTTATCTCAAGAACTAAAGCCTGGTGCTGTAGAAAATGCATTATTCTTTTCAAAATGTGTAGTTTAAGTTCAGTGAAATGAATCATTTTCAGGAGGATGTAGTTCCAGCGAATGATAGTTATGGTGACACATTGATGAGCCATAATGGCAGTATACCTACAATTTGTTGTAGGCCAGACTTGGCCTTAAAGTAGGGTTTGCTGCAAGGCAGCAGGGTGTAATTACCAAAACAAAAAGAAACAGATACTGTATGTCATCCCTTGCTAATGACCACAACATTTTCTTACCCAGTAATCTGTAAGAAAAAGCCACAAAAGTGCAGCACTAAAGAAAAACTTGGTGGCACAAAATTATTCCAGCCAATTGAGTGGAAATGACAGAGAGTAATATGAAGTTATCTTTGACAGGGAGATGTGTGTTTGGAATGTCACTAGTGGACAGTGCATTGAGAACGCAAACCTTCCTTATAGGCATACAGCAATCTGTGTAAGTATAGCAACTTTTCATTGAATATTTCAATGTTTTACTATGTGAGTTGCACATTATTAATAATAATTATTATTTTATTACATCTCTGATTTGGGGGAAAAGTGTTTTAAAATTGTTTATGAATGTAACATACTTCATAAGGAAGAAAACAGAGAGAGCAAAAAACTTGTTGCAGTGTATGTAGCATCTTACCATTTATTATTTATTCCTGTTTCATTTTCCATCTGGGAAATTAACTAAAAAAATTTCCGCTTTGTGTTTCACCTCTGTTTCTCAGACAAATAGAAGCATTTCTTTTTCAGCCACTAATGTTTCTAGAAAGTAATATCCATATATTTATTGATTGTGACATTTGAGCTTCAGGTATTGATGCATAGTAAGGCCATTTCTTGTGGTTTTTGTTTTGGCCTTCATGAGGGCAACATGGAAAATGTTAGTTTAAGGTCGTCTGTCTTGAAAATGGATAAATGCAAACTCTATAGCCAAACATTTTGTAAGACAGTTTGCTAGTGATCTTACTTTTAAACCTAGATAAATTAGTTGGAGGGTTTTGATTGTCTAGCTGCTAACCTCCAGGAAAATACTTGGTTCTCTTTCCAAAAATGCACTTTCATTCATGACAGAGCTCAGTGGTGGAACACTTATTTTTAGATGTCAAATTGCTTTAAATCTTTCTTCAGTCAGTTCCCTTTCAAGTCTCTGCTTTGAAGTATATCCAGGTACTTGCGAAGTACCTTGATGTTGGAGAGTGAGGGGTGTGTGAAATATGTATGTATATGATTTAGGAGTGGCTCTGATTCAGAGAGCTGCTGGTTTATTTCTGGATGTGTTCATGAAAGAATTGCTCAGGACCCCTAAGTTAATTAAAACGCTGTTTTTCTTGAGTGTGGAAGTCTAGGTTGCAAGTGCTGAAAGTCTGAACTTTTTAGAGCTTTCATGAGACTCCCAGGCTACAGGAAAATTTAAATATTTCAAAGCTTGTAGAGGAAATACTGTTTCCATGCAACTTTTTTGGTTTGCCTGGTTGACTTAAGCATAAATATCAATGATAGTTTTTAAATGACCTTGTTTCTTCAACTTGTCAATTAACAATTAAATGCACTTTTATAGTTTTATCAACAGACTTGGGGCCTGTATGCCATATCGTAATGAAAATCACTCCTCAACAATTCGTATTACCATACATATAACAGCAATAATGTTGTAACAGTGGGTCCAATATGTTCTGCTGTGGGGTGTGGCTCAATTAGATGTAAAGAGTTAAGGAGCTGGAGAACTACTAAAAAGAGAGATGTGAGCTAGCCGGTTGGTTTACTACCAGTCCATTGTGCTATTATAGGAGATCAAAGGTAGAGCCCTTATACCTTGCTCTTAATGCCAGGTAGCTTGGGAGGGCAGGAGAAACAACATACTCCTCTCCAGGAAAGACTAGCACCCCTCACTAGGAGGTATGTGGAAACATTGAAAAGACGATAAAAGGAGAAAATGGGTATCTAAGAGGAAAATTGGGGTGGGGGGGAAAGGAGGTAGGACAGGAATCATCATTCTTAAAAGAACAGCCTTCAAAAGTGAGTACTACCTGGTATTACTGCTCCAGATGTACTGATTGATGGTAGTATTTGTGAGAGCATTACTGCCTGCAAGAGGTTATTCTGAGATGGGTGCAGACACATGCAGATTTTGATGGTATCCGCACATGAAAAATGTTGCTTGATTGCTAATTAACATTTCACAAATCTAGTTTCATAGGTTCCTTCTGTACTCATGTATGCCTCAGCAGAAAATAGCAGATGTCAGGACACTGCAAACTGAGCATTTGCCATTTTAAATTTAAACACAGGGAGCAACAGGCCTGTTAATCATTTGTGGTTAAGTAAATGTGAGATCTTCTCTTCCTAGAGGATTGACTGTCTAAATCTGCCAGTTAAAAGCTGCTTTTTTAAAGAATAGCAGTAGCTACAAATGGTTGAAAGCATTTGTTGCTGTGTTTCTGTGGAGCCAAAGTAATGTTTCAAGTTATGATAACATTTCCAGATATGCATTCTTTGTGGTGTGTAGCTGTGTATATCTTTTTCCATTTTATTTATGTAACTCTTTATAATTTTCAGATATTATTTAGTTAACTGTAACAAAATGGAATAAGTTTCTAAAACTAAAAGTATATAAAGCTAAGCAATAATGAATAAAAAAGTATAATTCAGCAGTATATTTTCATGCTAGTACATGATCACTCAATTTATTTTGACAACTTTATTTAGAGTCCATTTGAAGCAACAGTCCCAGGCCCTAGGCATTTTTACAACATTTACACATACAATTACAAATAAAAATCACACAAAATCCAAATGTACATGCATACCATAATAATACTTGCCCAAAATAACATCCACACTAGCTACTTTGCATCCACCACCCAATAGCCAACCCCACCCTCAGACACCTAAAAACAATGTGCTGAATACTGACAACTTTGGCCTCCTTTTTAAACAAGTGAATTCCATAGTTGAGAATCCCTCCTGGAAAATAATGTACCATCAGCCCTCTTCTTTTTCAAATTGGTGGGTTTTAGGTTAGAGCACCATCAGAATGGCAGCAGTGTCTCATGGATGGGGAGAGATGAGGTCTCTCAGTTGAACAAATCCCAAACCCACTTAGGGTTTTATAGGGTAAAATTAACCCCTTTAACTCCACCAGGAATTTAATAGTTAGCTAGTCTAGATTATGGAGCTCTGGTGTGATGTGATGTCTGCATGAGGCCTCCTCAATAAGCATTCATTTGCATTAATTTCATCTTGCCATCATACACTTCAGAATGTTAGTGTCATGAGATGAAGCAGGGAGCTTCTTTTTTTGTTCAGAATTATGTACAGGTATTAACAGGCTCACCTGTATGATTCTATGCTGTTTAAAAATAAGTTTTAATTACAGTTTTTAAAAATGGTGTGTATGAAAGCCAGAAATAATATGCAAGTGAATTTGTGTAGCTCTCTCTGTTAACCTTTTCTTGCTTAATTCCATTTGGACAGTATTACCATTGCTCCTTCCGAATGACAGGAGATGGCTGGCTTCTGTGTTGTGGACAATATCAAGATGTCCTCATTATTGATGCTAAGACTTTGGCTGTTCTTCACACTTTAATATCTTTTCAGTCTTCTGACTGGATCAGTTGCATGTGCATTGTTCACTCCACAAGGATTCAAGGTACATATAGTAGTGACATGCAGAAATTAGCATGTAGGCCAGCCAGTCATGTCTTGTTTTTATATAGAGCACCAAATGCCTAAATGTTCTTTCTATACCATATTTTAATTATAGTTAAATATATTGTTATGTTTCACAAATACATTCAGGATGTAAAATACTTCAATATCAGTGCTTCAAGATACATTTACATTTTAATGTAAATCAGACTTAAATTACTGTGTTTTGCTTCTTAAGCAGAAACCTGAGAGCCGGAAAGAATTATTTTCTTACACTTTGCTTGTAATTAGCTCAGTTAATAGGCTACCTGTGAAAATGATTATATGAGTGTGAAATTAGGGAGATTATGTGTGTTCAAGGCCTGATTTTTCAAAAGTGTTTATTTGCTGTTGCATTAACAAAGTGTTTGTGCAATTATTCACCTAGTTTGCTCACACAGTTACCTTGATCAAATATCCTATTTGCACATGAGATTGATGATTAAGCACATGGTTGAGCATTTCTGTATACAAGGACCCTGTTTCCCTGCACAGTACAGTGACTACACATACAAATTAGACCTTCTGTTTTGTGTGTACAGTCTGGAACATCAGGTCCAAAAGACTAAAGTTGGTATTTCCAAAACAGAGCTCCACAGTGTGCACCAAAATAGCATTGGTGATACTTGAGTTCTCATTTGGCTGAAGTCACAGTGACTTGAGTTTAGTTTCATATTAAACAGCTTTGTATTACCTTTTTATAGAAGATTCACTAGTAGCAGTATCTGTAACTGGAGATCTTAAAGTATGGGATCTGTCCTCATCGGTGACCAGTATACAGGTCAGTTTCCATGAAACGTGAAGTCTTAACCTAAAACAGGAATGTAACGTATAGAACATGGAAGTATTGTCAGGATACAAAAATACTGAATCTGAACATAATGTTTTGTGAATGTGTATTAAACAGAGTTAGTTATTTTTGTAAACATGTTTGTTGAAAAGGCTAAGGCTCTTACTAAACCCTATTTCTTCATTCTCAATAAAATTCCTAGAATCCATCCTTCCTATCTCCACTAAAGACTGGTCCATGTCTTTATACATCTCTTGCCTTGACTACTGCGTCATCTGGCTTTCCTACATCTTGCCTGTTATTCTTCCACACTAATGCTAAGATCATAATCCTTTCTTGTCACTCCCTCCTCTAAACCCCTTCTTCCCTCCTTCCACATTATGTTCAAAGCTCTGCATAATTCTACCTGTATGCTCTCTTGGTCCTTCTTTCTGTCTCCTCTATACTGTTATTGTATCCTTCTCCCACTGTTTACTTTTCATATTCTTTCATGCTATCCTCTTCATTTGGAACAGCCTTTCACTCACGCTGTATCAAGTGCCCCCTCTCTCCTCAAGTCTACTTATTGTGTAAAGTTTATGAATATTAATATTCTCACCAAAGCTGCCCTGACACCTGTTTGTGCTGGAACTCGAGTCCTAGCTTTTCTTTTGTCCCACTTAATCTGCAAGTACTTTAGGCCAAGGACTTTGATGGTTTGGGACAAATTCATCCATGGTGTAATTCCACTGACATCAGTAGCATTAAAATGTGGATGAATTCAACTTCTTGTTTTTTGTAAGCACACAGGAACATAAAAATGGCCAGACTGAAGCAGACATAAGCCCATCTAGTCTAGTGCAATGGTCAGAACCAGATGCTTCAGAGGAAAATGTCAGAACCCTGCAGTAGACAGATGTGGCCCCCATATTAGTTCAAATCTTGGTCTCTAATAGATAGGGATTTACTTAAATCCTGAAGCATGAGGTTTAATATCCCTTTCAGAATTTTTGTTGCTGTTTATTATAACTCTGGATAGTCTTGATATCCATATACATGTCCAGTTCCTTTTAGAATCTGGCTAAATTCTTGCCCCAACAACTTCCTGTGGCAATGAGATCCACAACACTTACATTGTTATATAAAAAAAATTAGTACTATTACTAATAAAGGACTCAAATTTGTATAATCCTTTTCTTAAAATAGGAAGGTTGCCTTTTTTAGCCACAGTAGCAACATTTTTAACACCTCCTTTCTCCAGAGTACTCTTAGCTACATTAGTACCTTAATGTAGGAGTACCTCATGGGAGGTGCATATTAATTGATAGGATCAGACCCTTAAAGAGATGCTGTCAAGTTTGATGTCACTTCTAAAAACATGTTCATTGTTGTAAAAAGTCTGTGTTTAACATTTCCGTTCATTATATCAGTCGTAGATAACTAGTGCTACTGCAGCCTTGAAATTGTTGCTGTTAAAACTGAGTGATTGTGCAGTCACCAGTCACAAACAGACATAACACAAGCATATGTGGGTATTATGCCGACCCTTTAGTGTTCTGCCCTTTGAGATGGGAGGGGTTCCGAGTTAGTGAGAATACAGCTCCTTCAAATACCTAGAGAGCACAATTCTCATCAATTGTAATTCCCTCCTGGAGTTGCAAGGGTGAGTAAGAGGATGCCATGACATTACTGCCTGTGATAGTGGCTGTTTTGCTTTTAACCTAACAGCTGAGATTGTCTGACCACTGTAGACCTTCTTGCAGAGAATTGATGATGGGAGAGGGATTGTTTTATGGCAGAAAATGTCAGTTTTTTGTGATGTGATCAATAATTAATAAAAATAATTCCAACAGAACTATTTTGGGCCTGTCAGCCTCAATAGTGAGCCTTTGATATTCACATCGAAAAGGGCAAAAAGTAGGATTGTTTTCTTTTGCAAGCCATTCATGCATTCAAAACCAAAAGGATGGGAATATAATGATCCTTAAAAGTGGTGGGAAAGTATTAATTTAAGTCAAGATCATTTACCCAGCACACAACTCAAGTGCCAGTACTATTGTGTGCTATGCTGTAGGAAAAGAATCCCCTGTTGGCCATTGTGCATCTGAAACGGCAAGCATATAGACTGCTATGGCTTTGTTGGCTTTACATGGCGCAATGGCTAGTGCATCCTCATAGTGGCAGATCTATCAATGCTGCCTATGCTCATCCCTGATCCCATCCCTCCCTGACCCTCATTGCCACTTCTTTAAATGAGAGTTTGAAGGGAGTCCACACAGAATGCCCATCATCTCTACCGGGGCCATGAATTCTCCCCCCAACTCACTGCTTAATGAAAAGTTACAGTTTGCATTGCATTTTGAAAGTCTGTATTTACAAAATGTTTTTAATAGCTGGTTTCTTTCCTGAAATTCATAGCCTGAAGATCCAGAATATCTTGTTTGTCTAATACTACTACTTTTCCCTCTTAAAATCTAGGAGAGGCAAAGTGTATATGAACAAGAATCCAAGTCTCTGGACTGTACAAACTGCCAAGCAATAAGATTTTGCACATACACAGAAAGACTCCTCTTAGTCATTCTCGCAAACTGTTGGAAGGTACAGCATTACACTATTACTTAATGCTTCCTATATAACATTGTTAGCAATTCAGTAGCATTTTGGAAAAGTGAATGTGATAGATTTTATATGTAAGTAGTTGTTTTCCTCGAATCAAATGAAACACCCCAAATAGCTAGTGAGCACTATCAGAGGAAACTGCTTGCTCCATTTCTTCACCAGCTATCTTAATTGCATAGCTGAGATGATAAAGGACCAGTTTTTTAAAGGTATTTAATGTTGTGCTCTGCTCTGTATTGCAGTGCCCAAGTCTCATTTTCAAAGGTGACTTAGGTCCCGAAGTTCCACTGAAAGTCAGTATGCAGACCAGACCACATGCTGCCCCTCTGACCACCCCATTACATTCTCCTGCAACTGCAGGAGAGGAGGCCCTGTGGAATAGCAGCCTATGTGTTTTTAGAGGAGCTGGGAGTGGGATAGCCAACTTTTGCTATGCACTCCTGGAAAGGTGTGGGTCTGCATGCTTTGTCTTTGGTGATGCAATTAATCTGTGGTGAAGAACAAATGTGTGTCCAGATGACTGACAGAACTGTGGGCGGATCTAACAGTGTTGGGTTAAAGAAGCTAAATATGCAGTGTGATCATGCCAGGAGAACTGTCAATATTTTAAATAATATTAACAGAGGAATATAAAAGTTCTCCCAAGAGGAAATTTGAAGGTCTTGTTCTAATGGGCCATATTCACTCCTGAACTCAATGTAGATACACAGAAGATGAATTTGTAACTACAAACAAAACAAATTCCCTGCCTCCTCCCAACCCCCTGACTGTAACTCTACCTTTAAGCCTTTAATGTTGTTTTTATTTTATTTGACAGTTTTTTCTTCCTAGAATCCATGTGGCCTGATTCTGATCTTACTGTGTTTTTAACAGTAGTGAATTTAATAGGGTAGTCTGAATGTACACCATAAAAACAGTCTCATAAATACTTTACTTTCTGAATCTTTGCTCAAAGCCAGTGTTTGTATTAAAATTAAATTGTCAACAGGAAACACATTATAGCATTCATTTATGTTTATCTCTTTAGGTCTATGATTATTGTGATTTTTCCTTGCTGTGCACTGAATTCAACAAAAGTGGTCAGTGCTTTGCTGGTGGTGAAGTGCTAGCTGCTCAGAGACTCATCATCTGGACGGAAGATGGTCACAGTTACATCTACCAGCTGCTGAACAGGTGGGTTCAGATTGGAAATGAACACAGAAAGTTCAGGTACAAGATGAACTTTGGGAGGTTTATTATGGAAAATCCCCACATGTCGCAAATGATGAAAAACCAGAACAAAAACACATTGGCACTAGAAGATTTACCCTGAGTTTGACAGCCCTCAGTCTTTGTTTGACACAGCAGGGGATACAGGAATAAGATTAGCCATGTAGAACTTGGGCAGCTGGTGCTGTGGTTTCAAAAAGAAATCACTTGTAATTACTTACCCAACAACTTTAGCTGAACTTGAGAATCTTGGACACAACCATTCTGCTTGTAAAAAGACGAATTTCTAAAGCATTTGATTTTCTTTTTAATTATGCAGTGGACATTCTAAAAGCATATATCCTGCTGATGGAAAAGTGCTCAAAGAAACTGTTTATCCTCATTTACTCTGCTCCAGTTATGTGAAAGAAAATAAGGTAATATGAGAATGTTGTACAATGAACTTCATATTTTGCTTGTAATGATCAGACAGACTCTCAGCAAACTGGACATTTAAGGCATTGAGTTAAACTGGGTTTAGTTGTTGTATTGATATAATAAATGAGACTTGTTCCTTGATTCTAATTTTGACTTTCAAATATGGTGAATTCGTGATATACTTTGTATTTTATAAAAGGCTCTTTGTTGAGATTTTTTTTTTGTTAATTTTCAAAATTTGTATTAAAATTTAAAGGGCAAGGTAGAATATTTAGAATTCCTTAAACCCAAGGGGCTCAATCCTGCAAAAAGTTACTTGTGTGAATACTCCTATTGAAGTCACTGGGACTACACATGCCTAACTGTTTGGGCTCAAGGACTGTCTTAGTTCATTACAAAATGCATCCACCACAAACTGTTTGTAATCAGGTGTTTGAACACATTGCAGGATCAGGATAGGAATCTCAGTATAATGTAAAGACCTGTGCATGTGTTTAACTTTTTTTCCAGTGTGAGCAGACTTTACTGGCTGTACTAAGTGTGTAAAGTTAAGTGCATGTGTAAGTCTTTGCAAGATTGTCGCCTAAGAAGCTGTTTCTAAAGTTTAGGGAAGGCTGTACAGAGGAAATTGAAGAATCAGATGGATTAAGAGTTCTTATACTTCCAGTTGTAAATGTGTGTCTGGGTGTGTGCCAATTGTAAGTTTACTAGTTACGAGCTTGACAGCAGATGACTCAAATGAACTCCGCTATTGGAAAGAATACATCTGAATGGTTGCTTTCCTCTCTGTGTGACTAGAGAAGATGCTGGCTGGTTGAATGAACAGAAATTAAGTGATTGAAAGATACAAATAAAGAATCAGTCCCCACTCTGGCAAAAACAAAACCCTATTGATTTTAACAGGGATTGTGTCTGAGTAAGGACAGCAACCCCTGGTCCAAGGCTAAGATTTAGTACTTATGGAATTTTACTTATTTTTTTCATAGACAAATAAAAGGCCCGGTGTGGTGGTGCACACCTGTAATCCCAGCTGCTTGGGAGGTTGCGGTTGGCAGATCGCTCAGGAGATCTAGGCTGCTGTGTGCTATGTCAATTGGGTGTCCAGTGCTACTGACAGCTTGGCCAGTGGGTAGTTGGAGGACTGGCTAGAACAACGTATCTGATGTGTTGTGATGCAACACATTGTGATGCATGTGATGTGTTGGGGATTGGTCCTGCTTTGAGCAGGGGGTTGGACTAGATGACCTACTAAGGTCCCTTCCAACCCTGATATTCTATGATTCTCTGATCGACGCTCTCTCTGTGAGGGCTGATGGACCTGACAGTGACAGACAAATAAAAAATATGTGGGACCTGCTCCCATTGAAGTCAATTTTGTTTTTTTGATGTTGACATAAGTGGACCAGGATCAGACTCTTAAATCATTCCTCAAGACTATATGAGAGAGGCATATTTTTATTTGTACTCCCCCAAAAGCACTATTCAATATACAGACTTGTGTGCGGTTTTTATTAGTCCCTCCTTTTTGTTGCTGGGTAAAGGATTTTAGATGCCACTTTTGCTGCATAGTTTTCCTAAACCTCACAGGTTTAATTTTTATGTGACGGGCAATAGCCATTAGTTTATTTTTCCCCTCACACACTTGTGATCTAAAATTAGATAGGATAATTGTTGAAGGATGTCAAAAGGTCAAAGACCATCAAGGAAGAGAAGTAGCCAAAATACATGGCTTAGCAATAACTGGGTCACTATGATGGTGGAGCAGCTTATGTATAATTTTTTCCAACAAAGGAAAGCATTATTTTTTTTAAAGTATCCACAATCTACCCATTTTCTGTTCTTATTCTTTGATGTTTGGCTTCGTCCTGTCTAATTAACTTCATGGCAAAATCCATGGTGATTTTTATGGCAAAATCGAGTGTGTGAGGTCAAAGTAGTTTGTGAGGCTGTACATCTCGACCTCCAAGTGCTACATCATAACATAGAGCCGGAGTTCTCAAATCTTTTTTCATAGTGGGACCCATGATTATAATTCTGTGTACTTCTCTTCCCATTTGCAATCATGTAACATCCTTGTTGCAACTCCAACAATTGCTTATATGGAAAAGTGATATGAGAATATTATTTGTGCCTTAGAGAATCTTTCCCCAAAATAAGAGTTAGAAGCCCAGCTTTCATTGACTTTTAAGTAGTCCTTACATTCAGGGGTCTCTGATTAAAGAGGGTGTTTAGATTCCCAGTACCAGTGGAAGAATGTATGATTTCAGCTATCAATAAACATAGCATTTGCATTCCACATGTATTTCTCTCAGCATTGTACAACAACTGTTAATGATGAAACACAATAAGCAGAGACCTGTTGATAGATGTCAGTAACAAGTGTGCATTCTTCAAGTATATTATAGCCATCTACCCTGCAACTTGTTGCAGGTGAAGTAAATGATGACACTGTAGGCCATTAAGTATTTATGCCAAAACACTGTCCCCAGTGTTCTCTTGTGTCATATAATCTACTGTGAATACAGGGGTTTTTTTTGTTCTGTTTGTTATGAAGATGATTTAGGTTTTTAATATCAGTTGAATTTTTGGGCCCAATTCCTGCTCCCATTCTGCCTGTTTTCTGCAAAACTGGCAGCACAAAGCAGGCAGAAAGTTCACTTAACAAGCTGCCTGGGGATTCTCCCAGCATAGAAGAATTCACAGGTAGTGTAGACCCTGGGTAGCATCTTCCACCAGTCCCAACTCCTGGCCTGGTGTATAGATTGTGGCAAGAGCATGGGTGGAGCAATGCTGCACTCTGGCAGTCTCTGCGTTCCTAGTGGCTTTTAAGAGGGCCATACCAGCCAGTGCAATTTAGAGCAGCCCCTGTCTCAGGAAAATTCACCCACAGCTGAGTATTCAGCACTTTATTTCTACAGATATATTTCCAGATATTAGTTTTATTTTCCAATTAGGGGACTGTATTGTCTTAATCTATTTTTTCATACGGAAATGTTGACTAGTTGCTGTTATTTTTGTCACAGAGTTTTCCTTTTGTTATGGGCTTTATGAATGAAAGAAAGGAACCTTTCTATAAGATTCTTTTTTCTGGAGAAGCATCTGGAAGAATCACTTTGTGGCATATTCCTGATGTCCCAGTGTCGACGCTTGATGGCTCTCCAAAAGGTCAGGCAATTTTATATATTTTGTGCAATTTTTATTACATTGTTGCTACCTCAGTTCTCATGAAAAGTCACCCGGGAAAGTGGAACTTCTATAATCATTCAGGGCAGAATTCATCTCTGGTCTGTAAAACCAGCACAAGGTTCTCCACACCAATAAAACCATGCGTAGGTCTGGAGGGGGAAACATAGGCACAGTCCTTGCACAGGTTGCCCACCCTGGCCAAAATGCCATGGAAAGGGCTGTCACGCTGGGCCTACATAGGCCAGTACATGAAGGTTGCCCCACTGAGGGACTATGTGATCCAGCTGGTGTGGAAAAACTGCAATTACTGTTCCAAACCACAGGACGACAGACAGGCCCTTTGGGAGGAGGTGGTCAGGGAGGCAAGTGTGCTTTTTATTATTTATTTATTTATTTATTTATTAACTTCTTTTTTTTTACAATCAGTCACTTCTCTGACTTGTTTTCTATTTTTGAATCCCTGGAAATTTCATGTGAATTATTCTTGACTATTCCTTTTCCCTAGAGATCCCAATAGCAGCAGCTTGGACTCTGCAGGACGATTTTGACAAACATCGTGCTATGTCGGAAGGCATTATTGATCATCTTTGTGCATCTAAAGATGGGACCGAAAGTGCAGCAGTCACTTCATCCGTATATGTGCCCAACCTTGATAAGCTGGTGTGTGGTTGTGAAGATGGGAAAATTTTTGTAACACTTGCTTTGCATGCTGCCAAAGCAAGAATTTTAGAAGACATTTCCTTGCTGAAGCGTAAGTTTTTAATGCAATTTTACTTAATCTGATTTTTAATCAATCATAGAATCTCAGGGTTGGAAGGGACCACAGGAGGTCATCTAGTCCAACCCCCTGCTCAAAGCAGGACCAACCCCAACTAAATCATCCCAGCCAGGGCTTTGTCAAGCCTGACCTTAAAAACTTCTAAGGAAGGAGATTCCACCACCTCCCTAGGTAACCCATTCCAGTGCTTCACCACCCTACTAGTGAAAAAGTTTTTCCTAATATCCAACCTAAATCTCCCCCTCTGCAACTTGAGACCATTACTCCTTGTTCTGGAGTAATTATCCTTTTAACATTCCTCTAAATGAGAGAGGATGCAGGAAGTAAGGATATGAGGGCTCAGTTTTGTCCTCAGTCACACAAGTTCTGGTCCTGGTGGTGTTGCTGAGAGCAGCAGCCATGAAACTGAGGGCAGAATTGAGCCCTTTTCTTTGTATTCAATATTGTTTCTCTTGTGTAACAAATACATGTTTATACTGCTCTCCCCTGGATATGTTGCCATGAATCATTTGTTTAGTATTGTACAGTGTGTATGTTTTCACTGTTTCATTATATAGGTGAAGAAATTGCCACCCATATAAATATGGGTCATGTTACCTTGCCTTTAAAGTATTTGCATAAAAGAATCTTTATTTCAATCTTGAAAGAATTGAAATGTTTCCTCTGCTCCAGTTTCAGAAGGTGTTTAAAACTTGGCGTGTGGTTTGGTTTGGTTTGATGTTTTTTCTTTTTAATACAAGAAGGTCACTTTTTTTTAATTTTGAGGCCCATATGTTGATGCACCTTAGGTTCTTTCCAGGCACATTTTTCCATTAAAGAAGTGGGAGCCCGATTGTGCAAATACTTACAATTGAGCATGGATTCGTTATTGTGATGAATTTTCTTATCAGGCCTGATTCTCCTCTCAATTACAGCAGTATAATCAAGGGAGATACAC
This sequence comes from Chelydra serpentina, assembly GCA_037349315.1. Lineage (NCBI taxonomy): Eukaryota > Metazoa > Chordata > Testudines > Chelydridae > Chelydra > Chelydra serpentina. The sequence continues at coordinate 15,846,104 of JBAIAC010000033.1, forward strand.
CAGAATAAAGCCAGTGTAAATCTCCCTTGATTATACTGCTGTAATTGAGAGGAGAATCAGGCCTGATAAGAAAACAGGACCAATAGGGACTACTTGGGATCATAAACACTATGCCTAGTCATAAGCATTTTCAGAGTCTGGTCCTAAGTTTGGTCTGTGTTTGTTTTTAAAATGTGTGGAGACATTCTGTAGTCTACTTAATCCTGCTTACTGAGAGTTTTACCCAAGTAAGACTGAGGACCCTGAACTCCCCTCCACTTGAGCAGTTGAAAGACCCTAAGCCCTTGGGTGAAGATCAGGGAGTGCCAAGGGGAAAATGGTACAGTATGTTCCCCCACCAGCACCGAACCACTTCTCTCCCCTCTGCAACCCTGTATTGGAGCCTAGCTCTGCACAGCCAATGCTCTGTTCATATACAGGAGAACTGGCTGTGACGTATTGCAAAGAAACAGATGGTATATCTACACTGCAATGTAAGCCCAGCGTTTGAACTCCGGTTCAAGCCTAATCCCTCTTCTGTCTCCACACAAATTGTGCTAACCCAGGACTCAGGCCAAGGGTTCCAGGACCCCACAGAGGTGCAGTGTCCAAGCCTGAGTCAAGCTGGGAGCCAGGGTTCAAGCCCTATTGCTTTGCAGTGTAGATGCAGCCCCACAGGACTCGTGCTCTGGGATTCTGCCAAAAGTACCCCACAATTCCTCTGAACAGTCAAGTTTGGTGGATGGTCAAGTTTTTGCACACAGCACCATGAACAAAGGGCTAGAGCGACTACATTATGCAAGGAAGTCTGGAATATGGCTGGTAGGACTCAGGCCTGCAAATGCAGTGTGGATGCTGGTGCCCCAGGTTGGGACACAAGGTTCAACAATTTCTAACCTGTGGTTACAAATGAGTGTAGACGCTCAAACCCTAGGTTAACAAACCCAGGGTCTGCTAACTCAAGTTCTTCTAACCCTAGGCTGACATTGCATTGCAGACATATCCGGAGTCTTTCTGTAGTTGAGTTGGGTGTGGAAGGTTTCAGATCCAGTGGGTTCCTGCCTGCAGATCCTGGGCTGTGCTCCTTTTGGTTATTTCTCCTCTCAAGTCCCCTCTACCTCTGACTCCCCTCCCAAAAAGGAAAAATATTGCAGAGTGGCAGCAGCTCAGGAGCTGTGGATCTGTGCTCCTATTGTGTGCTTTTTGTGGCATAGAGAAAAGAATTTTATCTTGGCCTAAAACTCTTACTCATTTAGGAGTGAGCTCTTCAATAGAGGTGGTGCTAGCCCATTGGGGGTCCTAAGCAGGAGTATTTTTGACCCCTCCCAAACACATACTAAAAAAGCAAATAGGGGATCCCCTTGAGCTGCTTGGGGTGCTAAGCAATTGCTTAGTTTGTTTATGCCTAACGCCGACACTGCTCTTCAATACGTTTCATCGTACAGATTTCCTGACTGCAAGAACATATATAGTAAAAATCTGAAAGCTTTTTTTTTTGTTTTTTGTAAAGGGCAGAAATCATTTGTCTAACATTTTTGTCTTACAGATAGTTTGCCTTCCAAAGTTCTTAAGGGCCACAGCAGCAGTGTTACTTGTTTACTTTATCCACACAGTAAATCAGCCAGGTTTGATCCAAGCTGGCTGATGTCAGGTGGCCAGGATTCTTGTGTGATCTGGTGGGATATATTTACGGAGGAAATTTTGCATCAGTTCAGTCTGCAAGCTGGTCCAGTAATGAACCTGTTGTTATCACCAGAGAACTACAGAGTAAGTAAAGACCAAGTAAATTGTTTTTTTAGAGGGCACGGGGGAGTAACATTTTGCTCATAACTATACAGTAATACTTTTATTTGTAACTTAATTCCCAGTTACTAACTACTTTGTTTTGTGTGAGATCTATGTTGGCTTCCTGTTTTGGGGTTTGATTTGCCACTGTTACATCAGTGCAGTTCCCTTTAAGTCATCAACCTGGTGAACTGGAGAGGAGACTCAAGACTTTCCTTTCTGAATGTGGCATTTTTAGAGAGAACTAATTCTGAATAAACATAATTGCCAGAGAGCACACAGATCCTGATTCTCTTCTCGCTTATGTATGCTGGTGTAAATCTGAAGTGTCTTCCACTGAAGTAAATAGTTACGCTGGTGTAAAAACTGTGTGAGAGGAGAATCAGGCCAATAACACTTAGTTATGTATAAATGTGTGTGTTTTGGTTATTTTGATACCTAGCAAATTTCTATTGGCGTTTTTCTCATGTCTAATTAGATGCTTTAGAAACAGTCTTTTACTTCAGAATGAATGATCAGCTCTACAAATATTTAATTTCTAATATTCTTGTGCATTTTTGAAATGTACAGGGTTCAATACAGCAAACCCTTACTTACATGAGAAGCCCCTGAAGTCCATGGAGCAAGGATTTTGCCCCTTAAAGGTGAAATACACCTATTTACCAAACAAGGTCCACTTGTGGTGCATTGACACTACAGCTGGAGGTGTAATTTCCAACGTAGGTAGACATACACGCGCTAGCTTTGTTCGAGCTAGCTAATTAAAAATAGCAGGGTGGACAAGATTGACTAGGTGGTGGTTCAGACAGGTGGTGGTTCAGGCTTGCTGCAGGAGTAAATACTAGGATATTGGGCAGAAATGACATGTACATAGAGTTTTAAGGCTTAACTGGTTCATAGGGCCTTGTGCTGGCCCTCTGCACTGCTTGGTGAAAATCACCCTTGTGGCAAAAGGTGGTAACATCATCTCTTAAGCCCTGTTTTCAGGGGCTGTGTTGGACTTACATGGCACCTAGGCATTTTTCTGGTCTTTTGCACAGGTTGTGAATTTAACCTAGGGTGAATTCCACCCTGTGTCAGTAAGGATTACTTGTGGAAATAAGGCTTTTACAGGAACAGATCCACATAGTGCAAAATGCAATTATAACATACCCAGTTTTTGCACTGGCGATATTTTGCCTTTGGCCTTTGTGTCATAAGAACTGACACATAATTTTATGTCAGATGAATAGCGATGGGTTAAAGTAATTTTTCATTTCTTTTTATTTCCAGGGAAAGCCTCTATTACTAAGTATATTTGTTTATATAGTTGCTGCTTTAATAGCCCACCTGTTGATGTATGTGATTTTTTTTTTTTTAAGAGGATCCAATACACATACATTAGATTGTACCTTTCCTTTGGAGATCAGATTTATTGTTAATCTGTTCAAACAATTTTTGGGATGCAGTGTAACATTTTTGGACTGAAATGTAACACTAGTTTCTAAGTGAATATATTTTGTGGCAGGGACTGTTTTTTGTTTTCTGTGTTTGTACAGTGCCTAGCACAATGGGCTCCTGGTCCAGGACTGGAGCTCATAGGTGTTACCTTAATAAAAATAACTCAGTTTTTATGATCATTTTTATTATGTTTTTGCAGCTAAACAGGCACAGGATGGTGTGCTGTATATGCAGTGATCATTCAGTAGCACTTCTACACCTTCAGGAGAGAGTATGTCTCTTACATGCCAGGAAACATTTGTTTCCTGTGAAGATGATAAAATGGCACCTTGCTGAAAATCTGCTAATTGTCGGATGTGAAGATGATTCAGTTTATGTTTGGGAAATTGAAACAGGTAATGTGTTTTTTCTTGTTCAGCCCTCGCTAATTAGTTTTGTTTTAATCTATGATGTTTGGTTACATGTACCCATATCTGTAGTGGGGCCCTGTACAAATAGTAGCAGATTACATTTATTAACTAGAAACTTTAATTTTTTTTATTATAAATCAGCAAGAATTAAAGGCTTCATGTGATACAGAGTATGTCAATAATAAAATACAAGTGCTTGAGTCAGATCCTGACAAGCAGATGATTAGCTGATATTGCAGTACAGAGAAGGGAGCCGGATATTTCTGGAAGCTATAAATAAAAACATAAGTTATCTACTTTAATTATTAACAAGAGAGAAATTTACTGTCCTACCAATCTCAAATTATGTCATTACATTTTGCCTTCTTCAGCACACTCACAATCTTAGCAACCTTTTGAGTTAATTGATGATCAGTAATAATGGAAGATAATTAATTGCAACTCTCACAACTGTGTAGTTGGGAAAACTAACACTGAGTATTTCAGCTTAAATTGTGGATTCACAGGTGATTTAGTAGAGTGACTGCTGATTCATAAGGATGGTAAATGTACTTATTTGAACGTTGAGAGACTTACAATTATTAGAAGCTTTAATGTTATTGAAAATTGCAATACAGTGTTTATCTCTGCAAGTGAGAACACATCTTGTGAAAAAAGAGTACATAATGAGTTTAGAAGACATGTAATATACAGAATATTAATACTAGAGGAAAATATAATGTTACAAAATTCACTATACAAAACTTAATTCACAACATTTATAAAAATATTTTGCTCTACAAACTAATATAACTAAGTCAATGGCTTTTTTGAAAAAGTACCTATTTTAGACAAAGTTCCCTGTTTAAACGTGAAAAATACCAATATTCAATGAAGTACTTGGCAAAAAGCAGACTGCATAAATTATATACTACATGGATTTTTAGTAAGCTATTTAATACAGTTGAGTAATTAGGATAGGAACTGCCAAGGCGTATGGTACTTATTTTTCCTCTAATATACAGAATCTTAAAAAAAAAAAAAAGTTGGCTTAGCTTAAAATGAAGTTATTAGCATTTAAAATCTGTTGAAAACCATCGTTTTTTCCAAAACCAGTATGATTTTTTCCAGTATTGAATACATATTGTGTGAAAATATTTTACCTACGTTTTTAAAAATGCTTCTAAATAACACCTTTTTGTTCAAAAGAAACAGAAAAGATGTTGCTCTTGAGGTGAAGAGCCACACTGACTTGAGGAGACTGTTAAATTGTGTGTAGTGCTGTATTTATTTTCTACTGTGCTATTATATTCTGTTCTGTGAGTAAAAGACTTAAAACTGCTGCTTACATTTACAGCTTTAATCCTACTGCAATGAAAAAGGATGTGGGATAACATTTTCAAAAGCACCTCTGTGACTTAAGAACATGGCGCTTAAGAGTCATATTCTCAAAAACAATTTTCAGGTGCTCTGGAGTCACTTAGGAGGTTTTGAAAATGCTACACTTCTCCATTCATATTTTCATTTGGTTATACACTTTTTTTAACTGTAGTTGCTGATTAATATCTATAATGTATAAGATTCCCTTTTTTACTTGTACATTGTCTGCTCTGTAAATATGTGCTCGACAGGCCAAATTCTGTGGGTTTTCCTCCAAAGAGGTACACATTAGATTGGATTCGTTCCCCACTCCTGCTCAACCACCTCTTCCCTTTTGAGGTTTTGTAGTATTCAAATCATTCTTCCTCTGCCTGTCTGGTCACTCCTTTACATTACCCTTGGTCTGTATTGGTCCCCTCCTTTTCTTCCACTATACATCAAACTTGGAATACCTTCTTGATTCTGTGTTTCATGCAACCTCATTCTCCTCCTTTGCCACCCTTCTCAAGACTCACTTCTTTTGGTTAGCTTTTAAATGCTGTCCACCACTGCACCACTCCTGCCCTCCTACTGACTTTGCTCCCTCAAGCCATGAATATAATATGTTTACATATTAAACTAATTAAAAAAAAAAGAACCAGAAGCATATGTACAATGGGTGCACTTACTTCCATTCTGGTTCAAGAGATATTACTGGATCTAGTTATATTCTCCATTTTAAATATGAACAATAGCTCTGAAACTCGTAATACCTTTAAAATCAGAATGAATTTGAAGTGCACTCACACTTCTATGTAATATAAGCATAGAAGATGTTGAGTATTTTTTTTTTAATTCCTTCCCATTTCTTGCTATGGAATGCCTATCAGATTGCAGGCTCCAACCGTTCAATTATTTTTACTCAGAATTCAGCATTCAGCAAATCTGTTTACACCTCATAGTTTATAAATCTTGAGATCTCACTGAACCTCAAGTACTGTTGGCATTCTCTTGCCTGAAAAATGTCACACTGTGACACTAAATCTAAGACTGAAATTACTTGGTACAGGATTATGCACTTTCTTCATAAAAATACTATTGCTGATGCATTTAAAAAAAGTTTTGGAGTTTTAAGCTACATACACACTGTACTTTAAAAAATGGGAGTAAATAAGGCAATGAGAGCAAGATATTAAAAGTTGATGCCTTTTACTACAAATGACTTACACAGTGGCCATCAGTAGAAAAATCAACATTTACCTGCAGTGGAATCTGAGACTAACTTCCTATTGTAACTATAGGGAAATAAGAATAGGTACCTACCACTGTGTGGTAGTTGTTGGTAAATTCTGACATTTTAAAGGAGAAAATTATACGCTGGAGAAAACTTAACACCTTTTTGTCCCAATTCTGCATTCCTTGTTCACCTAACACTCCTGTAGAAGTCAGTGAGAATTTTGAGTGTGCAAAGAATGAAATGTAGAATTTTGCCCCCTTTCACCTCATTTGAGATAAAATAAATCTTTGAAAGCATGTAATTGGAACTTAGGAGGGTGGTATTCTAAGAAATGCTTACAAATCCTTAACTCTGAAGGATAAAGATTTGTCAACAGTTCCCATAGAAATCTTGTTGGTTTTTTGTTTTTTTTTTGAAGATTTTTGGAACCAGAACAAACAAATATATTTTGGGGCTGAAACCTGGCATACAATATCTTAACCAGAGAATTACTGTGTGCATTTGAAGCATATTCCGAAGTAAAACTGGCCAAATTCATGTTTAAGAATGACAAAATAAAGTACGCTTTCTAGATGTTCACTGTAATTCTATTTCAATCACAGCTACAATACTTCTTAAAATGAGTTTTACAAGGGATTATTTTATATCATGGGTTAATCACTTTGGATATTAAAAATAAAACAGCTGAGATGCTAATGTTCTTAAAAACTGCTACTATGCATTCACAATATTTATTTTTCATACACATTCTTAGCATGTATTTGTTACTATGGATCCATAATACGCAATCTGTGCTGTTGTTAATAAGTATTTGCAGGATACCCTGTAATAGCTTCTCAGGAGCTCTTACAGCATATACTATGAATATGAATTAAGGTTAAAGCTCACAACTCAGCTAAAGCTGAAAGGGGCTATTGACATGCTATTGGATTCTAAGGAATCTCAGACCCTATAGCATATCAATGAAATACTTAAAAATACTTTAAAGGAGGAAATTAAACCAGAAGAACTATGTTAAGAGTATCAGGGGGTAGCTGTGTTGGTCTGGATCTGTAGAAGCGACAGAGTCCTGTGGCACCGTATAGACTAACAGACTGATTAGAGCCTATTGGGGGGAGGGATAGCTCAGTGGTTTGAGCATTGGCCTGCTAAACCCAGGGTTGTGAGTTCAATCCTTGAGGGGGCCATTTAGGGTTCTGGGGCAAAAATTAGGGATTGGTCCTGCTTTGAGCAGCGGGTTGAACTAAATGATCTCCTAAGGTCCCTTCCAACCCTGATATTCTATTATAAGCTTTCGTGGGTGAATGCATGCAGTGGAAAAGAGTGTTAAGAGTGTAATTTTAAACTCGTACAAGGAAGAAAAGTCAGAGTTGAAAGCACTAACACTGCCCATTATACCTGTATGAAAGAGACCACAAAGCATTGGTTGTTCATTCCATATCAAGGGCTAAATTTTGTTAAAACTTATACTCGATGAAAATGAAGTGACTGCAGAAAGTATATCAGAGCAGAACTCTGTGTTCTGCAATACCCAGTCACAAGTAGGTGGACCAAGGGGAAGGTTTTTAAATGTAACATTTTTAGTGCTTTATTTTGGATATCTATGAACAAAGAGAATATGTTACCGAAAATTGTGAAGCTGTAATTTATTATTGTTACATCCCACATTTAATGAAATTTGGTGCAAGAAGTTAGTTCCCAAATTTATGAAGTTACATGACTTTTGCAGCCTTCAGTAATGTTCTTGCTTTTTTACTGATCATTTAAATTTAAGTAGAAATCATGCTGATGGATCATAGGTGTTTCAAACTTTATGGTTCAGATTAATTAGGTAGTGAATAATTCACTTTGTCATTTAAGAAATGAGACTCTCTGATCCCTCTGTTGCAAGCACTCTGTGTGGAGCTCCCATTGAAGCTAATGGCTACTCCAGTGGAGAGAACTACCACAAAGTTTATGCACCATGTAAGACTTATTTTGAGGGCTAACGTGGGACTTAAACAGTGTACAGGCCTTCTATACAAAAAGAAGAATTTCATCTCCATGGGGTTTGCAGGATAAGGACCCAAGTGAATGTCAGTTATTTCTATCCTAGGTTATGGAAATTAAATAGTATGGACCAGATCATACTCAGCTGCTGTGTGTGGATGGGGACACAAAAGAGGGCCCTCTCTTTTTTTTTTTGTAGCTCTGTGCAGCAGCCAGACATAAATGCAAGTCCCTGCACTCCTGATACAGGAACTGTTCCCTCTTACCCACCACATAGGACTCAAAGTACCCTAGATGGAGTGAAGAAGATTGGAGAGGAGGCAGAGACTGGTACTGAATAGGCCAGGTACACCAGTGGAAATAGGCTGTATCATACTAAAGGATGGTGACTTCTGTGCATCCTGGTGAGCAAAGCAGTGTTATAGTACAGAGACCCTCTAAAAAGTCAGAACATAGTTTTGCCCTTCTTTCCTGGTACCTTAGAGGAGATGTTGCCTATTTCACAGTCAAGTAGAGGGTACCATGATGCAATGGCCCACAAATATTATGGATTCATAAAGGGTGCAAGAGGCAGGATTTTTAAACTATAGACTATTTTAAATCACTGTTTTATATATTTTGTTGCTAGCTTTAAGAAGCAGGGTCTAATACTAAAGCTGTGAGAAGTAGCTAGAAGTTAGCAAGGCAGCTATTATTTGTCATACTGATGGGTAGCTCTGAGTTTTTTCTGATTCACTTTGTGTCTGTAATTGAAATAGTACCTAGCATACCTAGGGAACTCCTCCTAGGATATACTGTAGTTGGTTAATATAAATTATATCTGTACAACAGTAGAACATGGGAGGTTATAGCACTGATCCTTGAAATTGTTCTGACCTAGATTGAGGACTATGTAGATATGTCAGTGCCAGTCAGGCAGACAGAGGCATTGTCTAGGTCCTTGTATAGACCTATGTGAAAAGAGGAATACAGTATCATCAGACAGAAATGAAGAGTTATCTATGGAAACAATGCAGACTGTAACTATGGGCTGCAAGTAATATATTTGTTGATTAGATAAGCATAGTGAATCATATATTACCTATGGTCTAGGTGTGGCCCATATCACCATATTGATTTAAGTGGGAGTTCTGCTCCCACTGGCCAGAAGATGATTCTGTGTTTGAATGAAGCTGTAGACTATTCGATGGTGATAATTAATAATAATTGTTATTCTTTCGGCTGTTCAGTCAATTACCTGACTAATTCTTTACCTCTTAGGTTAAGTGAAATCCATGCTAGGAATCTAGTTTTATGTCAGACTTGTATATTGCCATTTGCAGTAAAACAAAACAGTTATGTTGTTATTGTATTAGAATTAATTGGTAACTGGGAAAGTTGCCAACCTGTAGCAATTCCAGGATGTGAACCAAGGAAATTCCAAGAGGTACTTGATACAGTTTTGTTGGTGTAAATCTACAGTAATTTGTTTCACTTTCATGGAGATACTCTGAATTCACACCACTTCAGACAAGATTAGAACATGGTCTTCTGGGTCAGATTCTCCTCTCAGTTACATCAATTCAACTCCAGACACAGGAAAATAACTACGAAGAGACTTTGGCCCACTGTTTGTACATGGAAGCTTTCAATGTGCATGACTGTGGCTCTCCCAGCATTTTCTAGGGCATCAGGTTTGCTATCAGGCTTTTTTGAAAAACAAGCTGAAGTTTTTTTTCCTCCCCAGTTTTCAAATTCTTTTGGGAGGCTGTCCATAAATTACGTAATAAATTAGGGGCTGGGCGGGTCTTTAATTTTACATGTTTGTTTTAGTGTTACAAAGTGTTACAAGGGGTGGGTGGGTCTTGAAAATCACCAAAAAACATGTTACATAATTTATGGACAGCCCCTCATTAGCCTTTTATTAATGGATATTCATGCGTTAAAAATGTACATGACAATTACATATCTCAATCATTTTTAAGGCTCAGCCTGATGAATTAAATACTTCTGCTTGAGCTAGTGTGCTAATGGTAATAGTGTAGCTGCCACGGCCTGGGCAGCAGCTTGGGCTAGTCACACAAATACAGCTCCATCCAAGGTCCTAGTGATGCCCTTGATCCACTGCCCATGCTGCTGCAGTCATGCTGCTATTTTTTAGGCGCTAGTTATGTGCACTAGGTCTGCTCAGATGTCTAACCAAGCTGGGAATTGCACCTCCTAGCTGCTGCGTAGACATATCCTCAGGTAGAAAAAATACATATTTTATTTATATGAACATAGATTTTTTTTTCCCTTGGCCTATATTTAGCCCTACAGGTGACCAAATATAGACACAGCCATTTCTGCAGTTCTTCTATGATGGAGTGAAAGATTCTTTTGTTAATAAATTAAAAATGGTATTAGTGTCCACCAGAGGTAGAACTGTGATGGGCAACCTTTATAAAACCTATATAGGAAGACACAAAGGGACAAATCCTTAACTAGTGTAAAGTGGTGTCGTTCCATGAAAGTCAATGGAGTTATGCCCATTTGCACTAGCCCAGGATTCAACCCAAAGGATCTTCTTTGTTGCAAACTCAGTTGGTCAAATTCATCCCTTGTTTAACTCCACTGAGGTCATTAGTGACTCATTTTTGCTATTATCTCTCCCTCCCCCTGCCCTTTTACAAGATGAACTTGCATGTGTAGCGCCCTTCAAAAGTAGCATGTCTGATAATCAACAGTCTGTCCCTTCTGCTTATGTATTTTGGGATAGTGCTCTTCTTTTGCCTGTAAAAAGCAATGCATAGCATTAGAGAAATACTGGATAGTTGGTGGAAGGAAGGGCAAAGTTAAAAGAAGTACCTCATTTCTCAGCTATAGAAATGGCAGTGGAATCCTTAATTCTGGATCTTAGCAGATAATGGTTCTTCAAATTGCTTACCTGCATTGGTTGTTGTCATTTTTCTTGTTAAACCTTGAGTTCTTCTTACCTTCAGTAGCTCGAAGGACACATTCCCCTTTATTTCATTTGGAAATATCTGTCATTTTCCTCTCTGTCTGAGATGGACTCATTCATCCATTTCTGCTACTTAATTCATTCTATCAAAGTATTTCTTAGTTTTATACAAAATGGTGCTGCAGATACTTAGTGTACGGTGTGGCTGGCTGATCACTTTCACTCATTATGGCAGCAGAGAGCGTCTGATTTTTCTCCAAGGTATCAAGGAAGAAGCAACATATTGTATACCTTCATGTCACTGCTTCCTCCATGATAACATGGAGGGAAAGCAAGCTATGCGTATAGAGGTAAAAAATAGTTGGTATAAGTTGGTGAGAAAGAGACAGTGGCATCATCCTTTGCCCCCTCCTGCCCCCATTGATATCTGCAGTAGCTCTCTGTGAGTGTCCGACTCCATAATTTTGGGAGAGCATGTCATGGGCCGGGGGGTGCAGGAGTGGGAAGATGTATGCTAGCATTTCCCATGGCAAATTAATTACACACAGAATTATGAAACTGAGCTACAAGATGAATATCCAGTTTTGGGCCTTATCTCAGCATTCAGGTAGCTTCACTAGCATCCCTATGTAGTTATGTCACTTGCAGCCTCTCTTTACTATGTGGCAGGGGCTGTTTTTACAAGGTATGTGTGGTTGTACCCCTGCTGCCTCTATCAGTATTTGAGTATTTTTGAATACTGCTGTTAGCACGATCAAACCTACTGACCGCTATACTTACCTACATGCCTCCAGCTTTCATCCAGACCACATCACACGATCCATTGTCTACAGCCAAGATCTAAGATACAACCACATTTGCTCCAATTCCTCAGACAGAGACAAACATCTACAAGATCTCTATCAAGCATTCTTAAAACTACAATACCCACCTGCTGAAGTGAAGAAACCGATTGACAGAACCAGAAGAGTACCCAGAAGTCACCTACTACAGGACAGGCCCAACAAAGAAAGTAACAGAACGCCACTAGCCGTCACCTTCAGCCCCCAACTAAAACCTCTCCAGCACATCATCAAGGATCTACAACCTATCCTGAAGGACGATCCCTCACTCTCACAGACCTTGGGAGACAAGCCAGTCCTTGCTTACAGACAGCCCCCCAACCTGAAGCAAATATTCACCAGCAACCAAATACCACACAACAAACACACTAACCCAGGAACCTATCTTTGCAACAAAGCACGTTGCCAACTCTGTTCACATATCTATTCAAGGGACACCATCAAAGGACCTAATCACATCAGCCACACCATCAGGGGCTCGTTCACCTGCACATCTACCAATGTGATATATGCCATCATGTTGCAGCAATGCCCCTCTGCCCTGTACATTAGCCAAACCGGACAGTCTATGCAAAAGAATAAATGGACACAAATCAGACATCAAGAATTATAACATTCAAAAACTAGTCGGAGAACACTTCAGCCTCCCTGGACACTCAGTTACAGACCTAAATGTCACAATTCTTCAACAAAAAAACTTGAAAAACAGACTGCAATGAGAAACTGCAGAACTGGAATTAATTTGCAAACTGGACACCATTAAATTAAGCTTGAATAAAGACGAGGAGTGGATGGGTCATTACACAAACTAAAACTATTTCCCCATGCTAATTTTTCCCTCTACTGTTACTCACACCTTCTTGTCAACTGTTTGAAATGGGCCATCCTGATTATCACTGCAAAAGTTTTTTTTTTCTCCTGCTGATAATAGCCCATCTTAATTGATTTGTCTCATTAGAGTTAGTATTGCAACCCCCATCTTTTCATGTTCTGTGTGTGTGTGTGTGTGTGTGTGTGTGTGTGTGTATATATATATATATATATATATATATATATATATATATATGTATATGTGTGTGTGTGTATATATATATATATATAAAAAATCTTCCTACTGTATTTTCAACTCCATGCATCTGATGAAGTGGGTTTTAGCCCACAAAAGCTTATGCCCAAATAAATGTGTTTAGTCTCTAAGGTGCCACAAGTACTCCTCGTTCTTTTTGCTAAATAGTAAGTGACTTTTCTGCTTTATGAACAAAAAACTAAGTTGAATTTGAAGAGTATCTTTTTATAAATGTTACATGGAGGAAATTACACTGTTCACATGTACACCCTGAAGAAACTCCCACAAAATAATATGGAAGCCATACATTATAATCTTTGAGGTGTATAGTTAAGGTCAACGCTGGTAATGTTCCATATTTTAATCAAATTTATAATAAATATTTGTCATTTTTATTTTTCCATGACACCAAATGTTGCATAGGTCTGTTAAATTGATAAGATACTTTTTCAAAATGCATAATTCCAGAACTACTTCTGTGTACTTATATTGTTTTGTGCAATCCAGTCCCAGCTTTCTTTTATTGTGGATCTTAAAGATTAAAAAAGTACATCTGGGGTAGCCATTACTATGGTATATACAAGGTATTTTCCAAACCTGTATGTGCCCTAAGACAAATATGAAAATCAATAACAAAGTTCATTCTAATTGTAAAAAATAAATATTTTCTGCACTTAAAATATTTTCACCACTTAAAATCCACTTTAACAAGGAAATTGGTTCAGTTATCTATATTGCTTTTATTGTTTCCCAAGCAGTTGGTATCTTTCTAGGGGATTATGAAATGGGGTAAATATCAATATGATAAGAACTACAGTAATAAAAGCAATTTACATTTTTTTCCTGTGGAGACCATTGTTTTCTATGGCAGTTAGTTAATACTCAGTGATGTCCAGGACCAATCTGAATCCATTAAGGGTATGTCTACACTGCAATTAAAAACCTGCAGCTGGCCCACACCCCTGGGAACTCTACAATGCAATTAAACAGCCCCACAGCCCAAGCCCTGCAAGCCTCAGTCAGCTGGTATGGGCCAGCTAGGGTTTTTAATTTCACTGTACACATACCCTTAAAGACCTTGTGCTTATTATGAACTTCTGGCTATCAGAGGAATTTTTTTGTTCACTCCCATATAAAGGGAAAGATTTTACTTTTCAGATAATACCAGATTTGTTGTTAACAGCAGGAACATTAAGAAAGTAATTGAATTATCCAGCTTTTTAGGGACAAGAAACTTGAACACTTTAGCTTAAAATGTATAGCTTATATAACTTATTCACAATATTTAGATATATTAACTTATCCAAGTATTTATTTTTTTTATAGAAAATATAGATTTTCCACATTAGGTTACCTGTCTGTTTAGGAATTGTAGAAATCATAGGGATCCTGTTGCATAATCTGTAGATCAGTGGACAGCATTGTTGATTTCACTTTGTTTCCACAAAATATGCACTGTCAGAAAAGATTTGTTCATAATATGAAATATATTTCACATGAAATATTTTAATATGAATTGATATCAAGTGAAATATTTGTTAGCTGTATGAATTGATTTTCCTTATCTTTGATTCATTTGTTTGCGGTTCCTTATCTTTGATTAATGTGTTAGTATTCTGTACTTTTAATTACATATAGAGTAATTGACTTTTTTTAATTCCTTTAACCTCTAATAAAGGAAATTATTTTATTATTTCCATACAACACTGAATAGTTAAGGGAAAACCCCAGAAAAGTACATAAGAGCAAAGTACAGGAAAATGTCAATAGTTAATTGCACAGAAAAAAAAAATTGTTAAAAGAACAGTAAGGTTACAAACTCAAGAACTCAAAATGAGGCAATGCCATCATTAAGGCTGTCTGTGCGACCTTAATTCAGTCTCCCTCTGCATATGCAGAATTTTAATTTTTAATTGCATGGTAACACACTACTGTTTTCACAGGACCATTGCCTTATTCAGTGATTTGAAAGTGTTTTTAAATTAATCAATGGCATTTGAGTCAGCTCTCAGAGACTCTCCTTGCAACACCAACTACTATATTCCATGCTGATTTTTGAACGGATGGAGCTTGTATAATGCTGGCAGACCCTGGTTGTCATTGTGCAGGATCAAACCTGGGACCTCTGGAGCTTAGTGCATGAGCCTCTACCACATGAGCTAAAAGCCAACTAGTTAGCTAAGGCTGTAGAGCAAACTCATTAATTTCTCGCTCTCGATCTTGATGCCACTGAATGGGACAGAACACCACACCCAGGAGGTGTGTGGGTTACACTTGCTTTAAAATGGTCCTCATTTTGTGTCTGGATACATTTCTCGGAGTAATTTTGCCTTTTCTGTAACCATCACGCTGCTTATAGGAGTGCCTTTTGATCTCTCTTGTGAAAATCACAGATGCATTGCCTCATCAAAATCATCATCATCAGCTTTACTTATAGTACACCAACTTTTTACTGCTCTGCTGACTTTGGCTTCTTTTGCAAATTGCTCTATTTTTTCCTAAGGGGGATTTATCGGTTGATTTCCTGATACCATATTCTACTACTATCTTGTTGAAGCTAACATTATTGTCGAGTTTTTTTAAAATTTTTCTAGCTTTGTGTCAGTTGAAAGTGTGACACATTTGTGCCCTTGTTTGCCATTTTGCTTAGTCATACAGTTTTGTTGTTGTTTGTTTTTTGGTCTCTGCTGCTGTCTGATTGTATTCTTCTGGTTCCAAATGAGGTGTGCAGTTGACCAGTCAGTTCGTAACTCTGGTGTTCATATCTCTAAGATTCTACTGTACTTAGCATTATATGGCACTTTATATCTTCTAAGCACAGCTCCTAGTGACTTCAGTTGCAGCTGTGAAAAGCCCCTGGGGCTCAAGTTGGGTACTCATAAAATGAAAAACACTCAATTAGTGGTCCCGTGTGAAAAGCTGGGTTTAAGTGAAGAGCCTGGCATCACATAGGAACTTTGTGCCGGAGGCAGGGATAGCATCCAATTTTTCATAATAGCATTCAAGTGCCTTAACCATGAGACCATCCTTTCTTCTCGTGAAGTCCCCTGCCTCATTAACTATACACCTTGGAACTTCTGCAACACATGAGGGAGGAGAGAAAAGCTTCCTACAGTAAACAACCCTGGTTCATCTCCCAAATGCTGTCCTATGGAAAAAACCAGTGTGTTCATGTAATTAGAGAATGTATCATAATGCATATGTCCAAGAGGTCTGAAATTAAGGTAGTACAACTACCCTTAATTCTGGCATTTCTAAGTTTTGAATACTTGACTTTGCAACCTTGGCATTCTGTCAACATAGTTTTTGGTGTATAATTTTCTAGGTATTTAAAAAAGAAATTGGAAAAAAAAAACCCAGAAATTCCATCATGTAGAATCAAACCTACCTCTACAGGTGTCATAATCAGAAATAGAATATTTATATACACGGCACAGATCTCTGACTTTTGCTAACAGAGTGACTGATAGAATCAGCATGTTGTTATCATCTATTGACCAGCCACTGAAGGAGAATGAGACACAGAGGTTGCCATTGGGTTTCACAAATATTGCTGACAATAGAGGAATGTTGAAACTCAGGAATTGTGGGGTCAGTTGTTAATAGCATCATAGAATATCAGGGTTGGAAGGGACCTCAAGAGGTCATATAATCCAACCCCCTCCTCAAAGCAGGACCAATCCCCAACTAAATTATCTCAGGCATGGCTTTGTCAAGCCTGACCTTAACCTCTGAGGAAGGAGATTCCACCACCTCCCTAGGTAACCCATTCCAGTGCTTCACCACACTCCTAGTGAAAAAGTTTTTGCTAATATCCAACCTAAACCTCCCCCACTGCAACTTGAGACCATTACTTCTTGTTCGGTCATCTGTTACCACTGAGAACAGCCTAGATCAGTGGTTCTTAACTGTGGTCCACTGCTTCTTCAGGGAAAGCTCCTGGCGCGCCAGGCCGGTTTGTTTTCCTGCCGCGTCCGCAGGTTCGGCTGGTGGCGGCTCCCACTGGCCGCTGTTCTCCGCTCCAGGCCAATGGGGGTTGCGGGACGCAGTGGACAGCACATCCCATGGCCCACACCGCGTCCCGCAGTCCCCATTGGCCTGGAGCGGCGAACCGTGGCAAGTGGGAGCTGTGACAGGCCGAACCTGCGGACGCAGCAGGTAAACAAACCGACCCGGCACGTCAGAAGCTTTCCCTGATGAAGCGAAGAACCACAGTTGAGAACCACTAGCCTAGATCCATCCTCTTTGAAACCCCCCTTTCAGGTAGTTGAAAGCAGCTATCAAATCCCCCCTCATTCTTCTCTTCTGCAGACTAAATAATCCCAGTTCCCTCAGCCTCTCCTTATAAATCCTGTGCTCCAGCCCCTTAATCATTTTTGTTGCCCTCCAAGTTGTTCGAAGTTCAAGTTGCTACTCCAGAGCCTGGAGACACTAGAGCTTCTCAATAAAACAGTTATAAATTTTTTTTTAACCTGGGCGAAACCATGTCTTTTTCCCTAATCTGACCCATTTTTGCAATTTCTAAGAATAGTCAGCCCAAGGTAAATATTTGGCATGGAAAATTTCAGCCTGAGGGTTAAAATTTGGCAAATTGTAAGCAACTGCAAACAGGTTTTTTTTTTTTTTTTTTTAAGAGACAAATTGGGAAACCCAAAGTATAGGTACCACTATCAGCTCTGCTTATAATAAAATATATTTCTGTAATCATAACAAAATATGAAGCATGTTATTATATAAGAACCGAAAAAAAAGGATGCTGTGAAATATTTCTAATACATTTTCTGCAAATGCAAATGGTAGTGCTACCTTTGAAAATATATACTATAATGTAAAAGCTTTTCTATTTCACAAATATCCTAGTGCTAGCTTAGTTAAAACTTTTTATCATATTGGCAGTCAAGTGGTTGGAACATTTTCAAATACTATACAGTAACTCCTCGCTAAACGTTGTAATTTTCCTGAAAAATGCGACTTTAAGTGAAACGATGTTAAGCGAATCCAATTTCCCCATAAGAATTAATGTAAATGGGTGGGTTAGGTTCCAGGGAAATTTTTTTTAATCAGACAAAAGACATATATATGTTTTAAACAATTTAATATTAAACAATTTAATACTGTACACAGCAATGATAATTGTGAAACTTGGTTAAGGTGATGGAGTCAGAGGGTGGGATATTTCCTGGAGAATGCCTTAGTGCTAAATGATGAATTAGCACTCGGCTGAGCCCTCAAGGGTTAACACATTGTTGTTAATGTAGCCTCACACTCTACAAGGCAGAACAAATGGAGGAAAGGGAGACAGCATGGCAGACAGAGACAGACACACACACCCTGTGTGTGGGAGCGAGAGAGAGATGCATGTTGCCCCTTTAAGTATGCTGACCGCACTCTAAGTGCATTGCCTTTTTAAGTAGATCAGGAAGTTGGGACAGCAGCTGCTACCAGCAATCTCCCTCCCTCCTGAGCCCTGTCATGTCCCCCGCTGCTCTATGGAGATGGAGGTAAGCAGGGTGCAGGAGCAGGGGGAAGGGGACACCCTGACATTAGCCCCCTTCTTCCCCCCTACAGTCCCCTTCCCCCCCCTGCACAGCAAGCAGGAGGGTCCCGGGAGCAGCTCGAGGGCAGGAGCAGCACATGGCAGTGGGGGGAGGGACAGCTGAACTGATGGCAATTGATAGCCTGCTGGGCAGCTGCCGCACAGGGAACTTAGGGGAGCTGGAAGCTGATAGGGGGCTGACAGTCCACCCTGGTTCCAAGCCCCCACTAGCTAGCTGCATCGGGCTACTCTTCCTGCAAGCAGTGAACAAAGCAGGCGGCTGCCAAACAACGTTATAAGGGAGCATTGCGCTACTATAAACGAGCATATTCTCTAATTGTTCAGCAATGTAACAACGTTAACCGGGATGACTTTAAGTGAGGCGTTACTGTATTAAAGATTTTTTTTTTTTTTTTTTAGGCAGTTATGTGTTGCCAATATTTTAAGAAGCATCTCTGACAAAAGAATTTCTCCCCATAGCCTGTGAGAAACCATGTGTACCATAAGGGGGTGTGGTTGCAGATGGTGGACATGTGTGCGGACATGGGTGCGTTCTTGTAGCTGGGGAATCTTCTCATTTGTCCTCCCATTTTAAGCTTATCCTAACCAAGGCTTGAAGCAATATACTGATATTAAGCTGCACTTTGCTAAAAAAAAGTTTGTATTTTGTTCCTGATAAATATATTCTGTATATTTTGACAGTACAGCATAGCGCACAACTTGTATAATCAGAAGAGTGGGAATCGGGGTGCAGGCCTGTAGTGGAACAAGAAATGGCCTTTTCTGGATCTTGTTTACTTGTTAGAAATGTGTTTTATGACACAATTTAGTTCACTATAAGAGAGAAGAAATGCTTTCCCAAAATATTTGTATGTCACCTCTGGTGAGGATGAATTAGTGCTGTGCAGAGAGGGGATTACCTCCATCAATGGCATCATCCCAAACGTCCCTTCCACTGGGTAGTAAGAGTCCCTGCCTGCACATCACCAATATTTTTTCAGGAAAAAATGCAGTTTCTCCACTGATGGAAAATTCCTGACCTGCTCTAGTTTCTGTTTATCATTTGCAATGTCCTGGAGCAGGAGTCCTTCTAATACGGATATAGTGCTGAGGCTATACCTTATCCCAACCCAAACAAGAGTGTGGCAGCCACTGGACATTCAGTGCAGCAAGTGGCAGGCCACAAGAACAACTTTTATGATCACGCAGAGATTAGAGGCCCTTAATAGTGCTCAGTTCTTCATACCCCAATCAGACGTTTCCTGGGGGCTATTTTGATGTGAGGCTAAATCCTAACAGTCACAGGCCTCCGGGGTCCCAGTCTGTCTAGAGCCAGTTATTTACATTGTTTAATGAAGTGTGTGCATTGAACAATTTTGCTCTCAAGTAACTGGTATGGGGATACCTGAGCTTGAATAATTGGAAATATAATTTCTACCAATATACTGATTCTTTTTTCCAGAAGAAAAATCAAAATGTTTTGTTTCGGGTTAGCCCAAATGAACATTTTGGTTTGTTGAAACGTATCAAAATGTTTCCGCTTGGGAATGCAGAAACGTTTTGTTTTTGTTCAGTAATGACAAAACAAAACAGTTAAACATTTCCAAATTGAAATTGTTTGTAACTCATCATTTTGTGAAAATTTTTCATTATTGACTTTTCATTGCAGCTCAGTATGAAAACGCATTTTGCTATATTGGAATTTCCTTTGGGATGGGAATTCCAACCAGATGTAAAAAGAGTCTATAAGAACCTCAAAATAACGGAGGGTGGGGGAGTGGAATATAATCAACAAAATGTGGCCCTCCAGCCCACTAGTTAGTACATGGCCGACTCCAGTGAGGGTAAAAAAACTCAGCTGACAGACCAGTTTGCAGTGTGGGGAAAATCCCTGTGGTGCTTGGCTGTAGTCCTGAGTATGGGGGGAGGGATAGCTCAGTGGTTTGAGCATTGGCCTGCTAAACCCAGGGTTGTGAGTTCAATCCTTGAGGGGGCCATTTAGGGATCTGGGGCAAAAATTGAGGATTGGTCCTGCTTTGAGCAGGGGGTTGGACTAGATGACCTCCTAGGGTCCCTTCCAACCCTGATATTCTATGATTCTATGCTGTCAAGCACAGTTGAAATGGCAACCTCATGCTATCCAGGATCTCTAATATAGTTGTTCTACCATAAAACCCAACACCATTGGAGAGGGGGTGAGTATATAGAAGGATCTTTGCTCCAAGGAGTGGAAATGCACTCCCTTCCTCTGGCGGCACCATTTCTCCTCTGCAAGGGTGTTGCATGGGCCAATTACAAATCCATCAGTCCATCTCCAGGCAACTCAGCAGATAGGAAGGATTGACTTTTGCCTGATGCTTCCTCCCACGGCTGATCAAATAACACTCCCAATGCCTTATTCAGTGCCCACTGAAGTGAACGGAAGATCTGCTGTTGATTTCAGTGAGTATTGAATTAGGAATTTTCCCAGTTGTATATGGTTTTGAGACAAGTAACAAGAAGAGATAAATAAAATAAACTAGTGATTTATAAAATGTAGGTACATCATTTGTATGTACTGAGTTGAAGCCGATTCTTTAGCAAAGCATCTGGAAGTGAGTAGAATACATTTCAGTAAAACTTGAAAGTGAAATTATTTCTTTTTAATCCAGTAGTCACTTCTTTATAGCAGTCTTCAAAAATATTTTCTCAAAAATAATAGTATCGTTAACCTGACCAATCCTCTGACTAATAAAAATGGTGATGATGTAGCTTTTCATAAAGCAACCCCCATTTAATTGATTGACAGTCTATCTAGATTTAGAGAGAAGTTAGCAATTAAAACACTTATAAAACCCAGTTTAAGATCTCTTCCAGTGCCTATGAGGAAATAATTTGGGAGATATTAATGAAAATCTCAGAAGTGTATCAAGGTAAACCCACTTATTAATTGACTGTATTTCTATGCCTAGGTAATTGTCAAAGGCAATTATAATTCCATCACCGTGACCCTTTTGTCCTTGCAAATTTTAGTGATTTACAGTTTCCCTCAGTGTCTCTTCTCTCTCTTTTTTCATTTTCCCTCTCTTTGTCTCTCTCTCCCTCTCTGTCTCTCTCTTTCTGTTTCTCTTCAGGTCATCGGTCAGAATTAGATTTGAGTGGGTGAGTATGGCCTAGCTGATAAATCCTGCAGTTGCTTTTTAAATGCTGGGGGCTATGGTGTAGCTAGGGTCAAGGTCATAGTGGTCACTGCCTTTTTTTAAATGCATTCTGTATAGCCTAAAGGTCTGGGCTGCTGCAAAGCTCAGTTGTGAGTTGCTTAATGTATCTGGTAGCTTTTTTTATGAAACTGTGTGTGTGTGTGTGTGTGTGTGTGTGTGTGTGTGTGTGTGTGTGTAGACACACACACACACACACACACACACACACACACACACACACACACACACACACACAAAATAATGTTCTTTTTATAGCTACTTTACATGCTGCAATAAAACACATTTGGAAGTAAAATATCTATTTGTAGTTTATATAGTTTGTATAAAGTTAATTTAAAATATTTTTTTCTAGTTAACTAAGTTTGATACCTCTAGGGTACCATGCCCCTGGTCAGAAATCCAAGTCAATTTATATATTCGCTGGAGTAAGATGCAGTAACTGTGAAATGGTTTTGTTAGGAAGGGGCACCAGGTCGATCTCTATGCAGTTCATGTGAACAAGGCAATGAACTTCATCTATAACTGATGATAAATGATAAATCTTCAAAAGTGCCAAGTGGCCAAGTTCCATGATAGATGTTACTTGATTGAAATGGGTATCCAGTTGTTTTAGTGAACTCTAATTAAAGATTTTTGGATAATAAACAAAGATATAAACTTGTTATAAAGTAACTCTTTACTGTTATGTTTTGTTTTAGAGAAGAATATATTAATAACTGTGGTCGTGTAACATTTTCAAATAGAAGCTAGTATTTTCAGATAAAATGAGATATGGCAAATACTGATATTTTTTCTAAACCATTCTGTAGTTTGTGTAAAATCTCTCCACCTCTTTAATTTTAGTTCAGCTATCCCCAGGATTCAAAATGTAAAAAGGCAGAGTCCCTCTCTCACACTCACACCCACTTCCCCCCAATCATCTCATCTGAGGATCATAGAAACAATGTAATATTAGTAACCATGTTATGTATATAACCTATTGAAAGATTTATTTTAATGTTTAAAGATGAAGTTTCCAAATGATCTCCATAAATGCCCTCAACAAAATTTGCTTAAGTATCTGCTTGCTCACACAAAAAGACAAAACACACTTTATTTTCATCCATATCACCTATGAATTTTAATGTCAGAATCCAAAACGATGATATTTCTACATCATATCACATGGAACTTTATAATCTATTGTAGCATACCAAATAAGTAATTAACAACTGATAAAGCTATGGCTCAAATACTGTTAAGTGTCCTGTTGCATCACTAGGAGGAGTTAATTGAGGGCTGAAAGGCTTACATCTCCCCTGAAGGGAGTTTTTCATATTTGGAAAAAGGCTCTAGTGATTTAGCCGTTCTGTTCTTCAAGGGTAGTGGTTTGACCTTCAACATTAATAGTCAGGTCAGAAACCATGTGGGGTGAGGTCTTGATTTTTGTCATGCTTGGTAAGAGTGTGTGTTTTAAGAGCTGTGCTTCTTTGTAGAGAAGGAAAAACCTGCAGGGAGGGAGTTAACACAGCTTTGCATTATTGAACCAATACAAGATACTTCTTGGGCCCAGAGCACTAGAGTTCTGGGAAGGTGCAATGCAACATTAAACAATTTCATTTTTTCTGCTATAGATAGTCATTCTTTAAGAAAGCAGTTCAGCCCAGAAAGTCAAACTGTTGTAGAGGTGAAATACAACAAAAAAGATAAAGTGCAGGAAGAAGATGGAGAGTTGCTGACTTAATGCAGTTCCTCTGCATATTTTATACTATAGCTTGAATCCATTTCAAAAAGTAAAAACTGACTAGTATATGTTTAAAAACAAACAAACTATTGCCATATGTTGAAAATATGAGCAACTCAAAATAGCTCATAAATGTGGGTATACCTGATTCTTTGTGGCAATTACATACGTTCTGGAGCCATTTTGTTAAAATTTGCCATTCTTTTGCAGTTTTCATGATATGCTATGTTTTTTGCTTGCAAACCTGAATTCAGTCCCTAGCTTGAAGTAGATAATTTAAATGGTTACCTGGCTGTGTAAATTTGATTGTGACATAGTTCAATAAGTATTTAGTGATACAAGGCAGTAAAAGCTACTGGAGCTTTGACAAATCCCTGAGTGTCAGAAGAAAAAGGCAGTGTCATCTTTTGTCCAAGCCAAGGAAGTTGTGGTCTCCAGGAAGACCTATTCTCTACACTCTGCCTGTTTATGAAGTTATGATATCAAAATGTGACCTTGTCCCTTTAAAATATACTTTAACAGTTTTATTTAAAATAATTGAAATTCGGCTACATGTTATGTATGTAGTTGGGAGGATGAAATGCAAGAACTCTCTCCATATAGAAATTGCAGCTAGTCTGTGTTCCTGATTATTATATTATTTTATCATTTTAAAATATGTATATTATTGAAATGCCAATATTGTTCAGTCAGGACTGAGATCTGATTGTGCTGGGTGCTGTACAGTCATAAATAGGAGGCAGTCCTGAAGGGCTTAGTCTAGTCAGGCTAAAGATGAAGGGGAACAGTCTTTTCCCTACTTTGATCCTTTTGCATTTTATAGGTAGTGCAAAGGGAGCAGAAACTGTCCATGTCTCCTCTGCTGGAGTGTAGAGCTGGCAAAGCTGGCTGTATGCCACTTCCTCCTTCTAGCCCTGGTTTATGGAACAGGGGAGGGCACAAATGGAGTGCACTGCATTCCCGCTATCCTCCACTGGGGACTCTTGCCAGCTGGTGTATGCTAGGACTCAGGGTGGGCTGGAGCCTGGAAGTGTATCAGGGAGTTGTAATTGGAACTCTGATGGTCTTTCTAGTTCTGCTCTGCTGAGTGGATCTAAGCCACAGTAGAAAATTTTAGATCTAAGTACTGGCTGGGATAGTGTAATGCTTTTTTTTTTTTTTTTTTTAACCTACCCTATATGAAAACCTATATGTGTTGCATAACCGTAAGAGAGCTTGTATTGTAGCTCTCCTGCTAGCATGGCTCTTCCCTTGACTGGAGGATATTTATAGGGGAACCTGCTGGGAGCATTTTCCCACTAATCATAATATATTTTGAGGGAGTATATCAGTTATGTTAGCAATGCTCCCCTTCTGCAGTTGGGCCGCCTGATTAAGGTCTCCATTGCAGTTGCGAGGGAGTTACTGCTAAACCAGCTTCCCTCAGTTGGTGGCCAAATGCTTTGCGCACATGGCAAATATTTTTAGGGCACCGTGTACCATGTTTGGGTCATCCTGGATCCAGATCATGTTGCTGCTGTTAAATTCACTGGTCTACAATTTTTGAGAAGTCGTCTGCTTCAGAGATAAAATGTGCTATTTAGTATGTATTTTGATGTGCCGAATTCAAATGTAACAATTAAAACAACTGATTGGCTACTGTTTCTAAGATACTTAACTTTTTACATTTTATGTCTATGTATATTGTGTAGATAGTAGAGTTTTAATCATAAATTGTAAACCTAGGTCTTTTCATGTGTTTATGGTTGCTTTACATGATACATAAACAGGACAGGTGAAATAGTAACACTTTAAAAATCAGCAAAGGGGTTATATAAATAAAATGTATTATGAAACAAAAGGCAAGAAACTATTATGTACATAGTTTAGTCCTATTCAGTGTCTACTCGGTGCTTCTTGGCTTGTCTGTTGTATTCATTAAATGGAGCATCTCTTGTCACTGTCCAGCAATAGTCTGCAAGCATTGATGGGCTCCATTTGCCCTGATAGCGTTTCTCCATTGTTGCAATGTCCTGGTGAAATCGCTCGCCGTGCTCATTGCTCACTGCTCCGAAGTTCGGTGGAAAAAAATCTAGATGAGAGTGCAAAAAATGTATCTTTAGTGACATGTTGCAACCAAGGCTTTTGTATGCCTTGAGGAGGTTTTCCACCAACAACCTGTAGTTGTCTGCCTTGTTTCCGAGAAAATGTATTGCCACTAACTGGAAGGCTTTCCATGCCTTTTTTTCCTTGCCACGCAGTGCATGGTCAAATGCATCATCTCGAAGAAGTTCACGAATCTGAGGACCAACAAAAACACCTTCCTTTATCTTAGCTTCACGGAGGTACTTGAAAGCTGCTTGTGTTTTGTCAATGGCCTTGACAAAGTTCTTCATCAGACCCAGCTTGATGTGTAAGGGTGGTAACAAAATCTTCCTTGATTCAACAATTGGTGGATGCTGAACACTTTTCCTGCGAGGCTCCAATGACTGTCGGAGTGGCCAATCTTTCTTGATGTAGTGGGAATCTCTTGCACGACTATCCCATTCGCAGAGAAAACAGCAGTACTTTGTGTATCCAGTCTGCAGACCAAGCAAGAGAGCAACAACCTTCAAATCACCACAAAGCTGCCACTGATGTTGGTCATAGTTGATGCACCTCAAAAGTTGTTTCATGTTGTCATAGGTTTCCTTCATATGGACTGCATGACCAACTGGAACTGATGGCAAAACATTGCCATTCTGCAGTAAAACAGCTTTAAGACTCGTCTTCGATGAATCAATGAACAGTCTCCACTCATCTGGATCGTGAACGATGTTGAGGGCTGCCATCACACCATCGATGTTGTTGCAGGCTACAAGATCACCTTCCATGAAGAAGAATGGGACAAGATCCTTTTGACGGTCACGGAACATGGAAACCCTAACATCACCTGCCAGGAGATTCCACTGCTGTAGTCTGGAGCCCAAAAGCTCTGCTTTACTCTTGGGTAGTTCCAAATCCCTGACAAGGTCATTCAGTTCACCTTGTGTTATGCGGTGTGGTTCAGAGGAGGAGGATGGGAGAAAATGTGGATCCTGTGACATTGATGGTTCAGGACCAGAAGTTTCATCCTCTTCCTCTTCCTCGTCTGACTCAAGTGAGAATGAGTGTGGTGCATCAGGAACCGGCAGTCCTTCTCCATGGGGTACTGGGCGTATAGATGATGGAATGTTTGGATAATGCACAGTCCACTTTTTCTTCTTTGACACACCTTTCCCAACTGGAGGCACCATGCAGAAGTAACAATTGCTGGTATGATCTGTTGGCTCTCTCCAAATCATTGGCACTGCAAAATGCATAGATTTCCTTTTCCTGTTCAACCACTGGCGAAGATTTGTTGCACAAGTGTTGCAGCATATGTGTGGGGCCCACCTCTTGTCCTGATCTCCAATTTTGCAGCCAAAAGAAAGGTGATAGGCTTTCTTAACCATAGTGGTTATACTGCGCTTTTGTGATGCAAAAGTCACTTCACCACAAACATAGCAGAAGTTATCTGCACTGTTCACACAAGTACGAGGCATCTCTGCTCACTTTGGCTAAACAGAAATGTGTCCCTTTGCAAAGTCAAACACTGACAAAGAAGAGAGCACGACACTGTATGATTTCTAGAGCTGATATAGGGCAATTTGTTCAGCAGAGTGATGTAAGCTTCGTTATGATTGCATCATCCATGACTTCTAGGAATAACATGATGCAATTCATATCATGTATGATGCAATACCAGCTTCAGATTGCATCATTCATTGTTTTGCCTAAAAAGCAAGTACTGTCCAAACCCAGTCATAGATTTATTCATAGATCCAGTCAAAGATGTATTTTAGTCATTTCTGGTTTAAATTGAGATCCCTTCCCTTTATAACTCACTTATCCTCCGCCATTCCCAAGTCAAGGGTCATATATACTGACCCAATAGCATGTCTTGAAAACTAGAGCCAATCAACAATTTTAAGCATCATTTTCGTTCTCAGTGACCCAGAATTAGTAAAGTTCGACTACATTTATTTCAGAAGCATTTTGGCTGTAGAGCAGTGTTATGTGTAAAATACCATGGGGATTTTGAAAGTGAGAGTGACTGGGGGTTTTGAAGCTATATTTGAGCTGTATGTACCTTCCCTTCCCACATCCCATCTGTTTGTTGCATCTACTTGTTGTGTCTTGTCTAAGACTTTGGAACAGAGTCTGTCTTATACTGTATGTATAGTGTTAGGCACAATGGTGCCTGGCCAGGTATGTGCCTCTTGCTGCTAGAGTGATAGAAATAGTAAATTAAAAAAATTAGGTGCTAAATACATTTCTGCTGTCTTTATAGCTGGATGATAGAGTCATAGGTTGCAAGATGGTTTTGATGAAGAACCTAAAGCTGCTGAGTTAGTCTGGCTCATTGTGGCAGGTGTGGCTTGATAACTCCACCACGATCTGAGAGGTGGTGAAAGCCTCTGGTCAGATGAAACAGGTATATGGGGACAGGAAGGACCTGCATGAAACCAAAGGAATAGCCAAATGTAGGTAGGAAGCTTAGGCTGAAATTTACATTCTGTTATTATTTCAGTTACCAGTAAACTCAAACCTCAAGAAAGGGACAAGTTTATTGTTAAGCAGCATATGTAGACTTCATCTGCAACAAGTCAGAAAACCACAAGTTCAGTCTCTCTAAATAAAATTAATTCCAAGAACAGTTTTCATTCACCTAGGTCATTCTTGTTACATTCTAAGGCTCGACTGAGTTGCCAAGTCATTGCAATATCAAAATACTGAGGATGATTTTTCAATGCTTTAGCTGTGATAGCAAGTATAAAGCAATGAAGCCTGATGACATGACTGGTCATGTAACATCAATTAATACCTCATCAGGAGACACTGTAATGGGGTGTAGTGTCCCATTAAGCCTGAGGGGAGCCAGAAGACCCCTTTCTAGGAATGTGAGTGTGAGCACAAGCTCAGACACCAGCTGAAACTGGAAAAGAGAAGGTGGTCCTGGGGAATTAGCAGGCAGATGTGACTTTAAAGGCCTGGGATCAGGAGCTCTGTAGTGTAAGAGGGGGCAGGGCTCCCCTCTCTCTTGGCCAGCCAGGAGAAACTTTCAGGAGGGTAGTATACATGCTGCTTTTCCTGTCAGAATAGGGTGTGTGCAGACAGAGGAACAAAGCCTGAGCCAGAAAGCTCAGCTTCTGCTGAGGAGAATAAGGTCTCTGTAGATGACAGGAGTGTTGGAGGTGGGTAAGAGCTATGAGGGTACTATGATGGACCTTGTGTTTGGGACATTGAAGACTATTTTGAATTATTTTGGGTTACTGACCTAGTTTCAGGGGCTGGCTGGTGCTAGCCCTGAGAAAAACTTTAGAGTGCTCCCTAGGACCCCCGAAGAGAGAGAGAGAGAGCAGAGAGAGGGCCCTGCAGAAACACCTCTGGCCACAAAGGCACACGTGACAAATGGCAATGCCACTGCCGGCATGATAATCTGCATGTCATCCCCCAGTAGAAATTCACCATTCAGTAAGAGCAAAGCCCTAAAGTTCACAGACAGCACTAATACCAAGAGACCCAATTTGTAGTACTTGGTCCAGAAGAAGAAGAAGATGTAGTAACCGTCCCCAGCTGGTGGTCCAGAGCTGCCCAGGAGAGTGAAATACTCCACTTTTGTCTATTCATGAGATTTGGTTGCCATGGTCACAGCTTCAAAAAGGTAAGGACTTTTCTTGCCTTTTTCTTGCGTGCAGTGGGTTTATTTGGTCTTTTAGTACTATTTTATTGTTGCTCTTCAGAGATATTTTTATTCCCTTCTACACATTCTTTGTGTTCCCCCCAATAAAATGCTTTGAGGATAATTTACCTTTTAAAATATTTAAATTGATCACTCTTATTTTTGTCATCTTTTCTCTCTCTCTGACTCTTTTTTTTCTTCTTTATTTTTAAAGGAGGCAATACATATTCTCTCCCCTTTTCTCCCCCCAAATGATGGGAGAAACTGGAAAAGGAAGAAGGCATATTCCTTATTCCCCTGTTGGTCAAAATGCCTTTGTTCTTCTTCGAGTGATTGCTCATGTCTATTCCACCGTAGGTGTGCGTGCTCGCCATGTGCATCGGTGCCGGAAGTTTTTCCCTTAGCAGTATCCGTAGGGGGGAGCGCCGCTGCAACCCCTGGAGTGGCGCCGCTATAGCGCGCTATATAGGGGACTGTGCGCTCCCCCCACCCTCAGTTCCTTCTTGCCGCCAGTGTAGGTGCGTTGGAACTTCTGCTCCAGCTTCTTTGCTGCAGCCTTTTTCCTAGAACTCTGTTTGTTGTTCGTTATTAGTGGTATCTTTAGTTAGTTCAGTTTAGTTAGTGTCCGGGCCGGGGCATGCCCCGGACCCCGGGCTTCAAATCGTGCGAGTCCTGCAGGCACTCTATGCCTAGAAGCGACCCGCACTCAGCTTGTCTCCGCTGCCTGGGTGAGTCCCACGTCACCACACACTGCAAAATCTGCAGGTCCTTCAAAC
Organism: Chelydra serpentina; assembly: GCA_037349315.1. Lineage (NCBI taxonomy): Eukaryota > Metazoa > Chordata > Testudines > Chelydridae > Chelydra > Chelydra serpentina. Next base: position 15,876,067 of record JBAIAC010000033.1, read on the forward strand.
CTCGCACGAAAAAGGACACACATTCGACTCCAGGCCCTCCTCATGGAGTCCGCGTTGGCTCCTGCACTGGTACGCCGAACGGAATCGGCACCCGGTACCCTGTCCTTGGTGCGCGACGATCCCCCGGCGTCCTCAAGTGGCTGGCGCCTCTCACCGTCGCAAGGGCAGAGGAAGGCACCGTCTACGCATCGTCGTCGAGGGAAGGATAAGGGAGAGGCTCGACCCGTGTGCGGCAGCCGCAATTCTCCCCCGGGCCCCATCGCTCTGACTCTCGCTGAGCGGAGTAGCCCGGTTTCCTCAACGCAGGCCTCTCCGGACGCCCGAATGCCTTCGACGCCAGAGGCCTTCCAGGTGGCCAAAGACTTGCTCACAATCCAGGTACCGGCAGTCCCGGCACCAGGAATCCGTTCCAGAAGCAAGCCGCCATTGGGCTCCAGGCCGTCGACCCCGACCAGGTGCAGATCCCGATCAGGGGACCGGTCCCGGGACCGCTCGCCCATCAGCGCCCAGTCCGACCATAGCCCGCAGCCTCCGCAGTCACTGATGGTGAGGCTCTCGGGTAATGTGCCGTCGGATCGGAGCTCCGGGCACCGCTCTCGATCGAGCAGGGAGTCGCAACATGGCAGGCACCGGCGCCGTAGACGCTCCCGGTCGAGTCGGGGCTATCGCAGCTGTTCCCGTCACGGCCGACGATGCTCCCGCTCCAGCTCCCAGTCCTCGAGGCACCAGGAAAAGGACTCCCGTAAGAGGTCGCCGACTCCACACTGCCGCGGACATAGGCGTCGCAGCGTCTGAAGGAGCAGTAGCTCGAGACGGTACAGTAGCTCGAGACGGTACTGTACCTCGTCGTCGGAGTCCCGGTCCCGAGGTAGACGTCATCGTCGGCGCCGTAGCTCGTACCGTTCCCATGGCACCGACCGAACGACGTTCACACCAGCGGTGAGCCACTCAAGGGCCTCCACGTTCCAACCTGACCAGCTGGTGCCGCAGCAGGGTCAGTGGCAAGGGGCTCCATGGCAGGGACAGTGGTGCCAGTGGACCCCTTGGCCCCGGGACATGCCCAGCCGGATACCCGATCGGTCGCAGGGGGGTCCGAGGCTCCTTCGGTCACTATATCCCGGGCTCCCAGACCTACATCTGTGGACCAAGGGTCCTCGGCACCGAATGCGGACTCCGAGGAAGGCGTGGAGCCCGCGGTGCCAGCAGATGCGCTAAGCTCCGTACCAGCTTCCTCCCCCGTACCAGAGGACAAGGTCGCAGCCCCGCCACTCTCCGTACCGCAGGAGGACTACAGGGCCCACCAGGAGCTATTAAAGCGAGTTGCCTCGAACCTCCAGCTCCAAGCTGAGGAGATGGAAGGGCCCTCCGACTCGCTTTTCAATGTCCTTTCGTCTTCGGCCCCGGGCAGAGTGGCGCTCCCGTTACATGAAGGGGTCGCCAATATTACAAAAGCCCTTTGGCACACGCCAGCCTCATTTGCGCCCATATCCAGAAAGGCAGAGCGCAAGTATTTTGTCCCTACGAAAGGACACAAATTCTTGTACACCCACCCGGCTCCCAGCTCTTTGGTTGTGGAATCAGTCAACCATAGGGAGCGCCAGGGTCAACCGGGTCCTACCCCTAAAGATAAGGACTCAAAAAGGCTGGACTCATTTGGGAGGAAAATGTATTCGTCCTCGAGTTTCCAGCTCAGGGTGGCAAATCACCAGGCCCTCCTCAGCCGCTACGAGTTTAACCTGTGGGGGTCCTGGCAAAAATTCGAGCCCTTCCTCCCACAGCGCGAACGCAAGGAGTTTAAGGCGCTGGCGGAGGAGGGGGCTGCTGCTGCGAAGGCTGCTCTGCAGGCGGCATCAGATGCGGCGGACACGGCGGCGCGATCCATCGCCTCGGCGGTGTCCATGCGCAGGGCGTCGTGGCTCCTCCTGTCGGGGCTGTCCTCAGAGGCGCAGTCCGTGATGTAGGATCTCCCATTTGACGGCAAGGACCTGTTCGCGGAGCAAACGGATGCGAGACTTCATGGGATGAAGGACTCCTGTACCACCCTGCAAACGCTCGGGCTCTACATCCCACCGGCCAAAGAAAAGCCCAAGCCGCAGGCTCCCGCCCAGGCACCCCAACCGCGCTACAAGCCAGCCTATAAGAGGTCCAGGCCACAGAAGAGGCGACCTCAAAGGCAGTCCCGCTCTGCCCCGCAGCCTGGGCCCTCCAAGGGCAAGCAGCAGGGCAGGCGGCGGTTTTGACTGGGGGCAGGAGGGTACCCGGACAAACCCTGAGGACACCCTCCCACAAATGAAGTTGGCCTTCAGCAACCGCTTGCGTCCATTCCTTTCGCAATGGTCCCATATAACCTCGGACCGGTGGGTCCTGAGTACCATTGCCCGGGGCTACACGCTCCAGTTCAGGTCTCCCCCGATCTCCCGGGCACGGCACGGTAGACCCGTCACATCTACCCCTGCTGCAGCAGGAGGTGGGCCGGCTCCTCAGTCTCGGAGCCATAGAGGGAGTCCCAAGGGAATTCCAAGGGAAAGGGTTCTATTCCCGTTATTTCCTGATCCCCAAAGCGAAAGGGGGCCTCAGACCGATCTTAGACTTGCGCGGTCTCAATCGGTACATGGTCAAATACGTTTCTGCATGGTCTCCCTGGTAAAGATTATTCCTGTTTTAGACCCGGGCGACTGGTATGCGGCCCTGGATCTCCAGGACGCATACTTTCACATACACATATTTGCAGGGCACAGGCGCTTCCTTCGTTTCCTGGTTGGGCAGGACCACTACCAGTTTACGATCCTCCCCTTTGGCCTGTCCACAGCTCCTCGGGTGTTCACAAAGTGTATGGCAGTGGTGGCGGCCTTTCTCAGACGCCGAGGGGTCCAATTGTTCCCATACCTCGATGACTGGCTGCTCAAGGACAACTCGAAGTTGCAGGTGCGGAACCACCTGCAGCTGCTCTTGACTACCTGTGCCAATCTAGGCCTTTGGGTAAACGAGGCCAAGTTGACGTTGGTTCCGGTCCAGCGCATAGAGTTCATTGGAGCTCTACTAGACGCTTCCAGGGCCTCTCTCCCACCGGGCAGATTCCAGACCCTCAAAGGGCTCATAGCCACGGTCACGGAGTTCCCCCCTGACTACGGCCAGGACCTGTCTACAGCTCCTAGGCCACATGGTGGCGTGCACGTATATGGTACGCCACGCCAGACTCCGAATGAGGCCCCTCCAGCTTTGGCTGGCCTCAGAATTCTCTCCGGCTCGGGACGGTATGGACAAGGTCCTCACAGTTCCAGGGCAGGTGCTAGCCTCCCTTCAGTGATGGACCGTCCCGGCCAATGTGTTGCAAGGGATTCCCTTCCGGGACCCGCCCCCGTCGCTAGACCAGGTGTTGGATGTGTCGGACGTGGGCTGGGGAGCCCATGTAGGGGACTCCCAAACCCAGGGACTGTGGTCAGCCACGGAGCTACCCCTACACATAAATGTCAAGGAGCTCAGGGCAGTCCTCTTGGCCTGTGCGGCATTCTCTGTAGTCATTAGAACACCATCCGGTATATACACAGCATAGCATGTGCTACCAGTCACTTTGGGCTTGATTGTGTCAGTGGCTCAAAGAGTAGTGCTGACAGTGCAGCCATTTTGAAAAGGGTGTGATGACTGTGACAGAAGTGGTATGAGTGACTGACAGAGTCCTAGAGTTGCTGATAGAATGTATTGGTTTGTTGGCAGGTATGCTTCTAATTTACACACACACACACACACACACGTGCGCGCATTGATTTGCATACATTTGGATAAGAACTGCTGCCTGTTTATCCTAATCATATTCACTCCACACATTCATTCCATTACATTCCAACTCATTACTTTCACACTCACTCATTCCACACCCCTTTTCATTCAACCCCTGCATACTCATTTCACACACATTGCTAGACAAAGCAACTCATTCCATGCACCCATTTATTAAACACTATTTTGATGGGTTTGGTCACAGAGACCCCATTGGGACTGTCACCTGATGTGCTGAAATTACCTCTGAGCCCGTTTTCCCTGATGGCTTGGGACTCCAGAACCCTGCCTTGTTGAGCCAGGCACGCTAGTCTGCTGCAACACAGACCCAGGTCTAAACCATGCCCCAAAAGCTGCAGGCTTTAACCAAAAACTGCTCTGCAGGTCCCCTCTCTCCAGCACCCAGCTCCCAATGGGATCCAAACCCCAAATAAATCCGTTTTACTCTGTATAAAGCTTACACAGGGTAAACTCATGAATTGTCCCCCCTCTATAACACTGATAGAGAGATATGCACAGCTGTTTGCTCCCCAGATATTAATCACTTACTCTGGGTTCAATAATAAACAAAAGTGATTTTATTAAGTATAAAAGTAGGATTTAAATGGTTTTAAGTAATAACAGACAGAACAAAGTAAGTTACCAAGCAAAATAAAACAAAACATGCACGTCTAAGCCTAATACATTAAAAAACTGAATACAGGTAAATCTCACCCTCAGAGATGTTCTAATAAGCCTCGTTCACAGACTAGACTCCTTCCTAGTCTGGGCCCAATCCTTTCCCCTGGTACAGTCCTTATTAGTTCCAGCTCAGGTGGTAACTAGGGGCTTTCTCATTACTGTAGTCTCCTTTGTTCTGTTCCACCCCCTTTTATGGCTTTGGCACAAGGCGGGAATCTTTTGTCCCTCTGGGTCCCCACCCCTCCTTCTAAATGGAAAAGCACCAGGTTTAAGATGGATTCCAGTACCAGGTGACGTGGTCACATGTCCTGTGAGACCTCATTACCCACTGGCTGGCACAAAGGTGTACAGGAAGGCTTATAAGTAAACAGAGCCATTTACCACCAATTGTCCCAGTTAATGGGAGCCATCAAGATTCCAAGCCACCATTCATGGCCCATAGTTATAATAGGACTTCAGAGTAATGCTTCATATTTCTAGCTTCAGATACAACAATGATACATTCATACATATAGGATGAACACACTTAGTAGATTATAAGCTTTGTAATGATACCTTACAAGAGACCTTTTGCATAAAGCATATTCCAGTTACATCATATTCACATTTATAAACATATTTCCATAAAACATATGGAGTGCAATGTCACAACTATATTCATTCTATATACACATCCCTCTACTCCACACACACACACACACACACGCGCGCGCACATACATCTCATCCTGCTCAAGGGCAATTCAGCTGTCACGTCCACCAGGCCAACCCCCAGGCAACAAGAGGGAAAGGACATATGACCATAGGCTCTAACTTTCATAGGTAGAGCCCAGGAGAAGGATGAGGTTTCCCAGCATTAAGTGGAAGCCTCACGTTCCTGCCTCTTAGCTCTTATATCTGTCTCCCCTTTCTCTGGGCAAAAAACACTCAGCGTCCCAATTCTTCAAGTAATTAGCTCCCCCATGGGCCCTTCAGGTTTCCCAGCACCCCCTTGATTCTCTCTCAATAAGTGATAGGCTGCTACCCCTGTTTCCTCCTGTGGAGCTTTTGCTCCTCCCACCCCATCCTCAGGTGCAGGGATGCAGCCTCCACTCAACCAGCACAGCCTAGCCCTACTTCTGGACCTGCTGGCCCAGGGGAAACTTTACCCCTGTGGGAAGGGTTTTACCATGATGAAGGTCTTTCTATGGGGATGAAACATCCCCTGGGCAGTCTGCCTGTGGATCTAGAGCTGGCCTGCTCTGGGTAGGAGGAGGCTAAAGAAGGGGGGGCAGCTAACCACATCCTGAAGACAGCAGGATAGGTCGCTGATGGTGCCCCCTCCTAAAGACTCCTGTGGTAAGTGGGGAGCTGAGTCCTGGGGCAAGGTGTGGGTTGGGGGATGAGGGAGGCAGCAGCACATTGTGGGGTGGAGCTGGAGGAGGAAACAGCAGGCACCTCTAATGGAGATGGAAGTAGGAGCAATAGATTGAGGGGCAAGTGCAAACAGGTGGGCAACAGCAACACATGAGGCTTATAGGGGGCAAGCTCATTCCAGAGGAGCTGATTTCAATGGGAAATAGGTATGCAACCTGCAAATGTGCTTTTGTAAATTCCACTTGGCATCTGTTTGCATCTTTGGACATCTATAGCCCTTTGTAAATTCTACCCTTACTGTGACACTCTCTGGGCCTCAGTTCCCCATTTGTAAAATGGGGCTATGTGGATATATTAATTGTTATAGTGCCTTGGAGCCCCAGGCATGGACCAGGATCCCATTGTGCTAGGTGCAGAACAAAAGACAGGTCCTGCCCCAAAGAGCTTGCAATCTAAATATAAGGCAAAAGTGAACCGATGGAGGCAGACTGACTGACGGGCGAATACCAGGCAGCAATCAGACAAATATTGGTCAGCATGGTAGGCCGTGGTCTCACTGCAGCAGAGGCCTAATGATTGTCCACCTTTTTTGGTTGGCTTCATGGCAGGTTTAAAACAAATAAAAGGAAGTTCTTCACACAGTGCGCAGTCAACTTGTGGAACTCCTTGCCCAAGGAGGTTGTGAAGGCTAGGACTATAACAGGGGTTAAAAGAGAACTAGATAAATTCATGGAGGTTAAGTCCCTTAATGGCTATTAGCCAGGATGGGTAAGGAATGGTGTCCCTAGCCTCTGTTTGTCATGGGGTGGAGATGGATGGCAGGAGAGAGATCACTTGATCATTACCTGTTAGGTTCACTCCCTCTGGGGCACCTGGCATTGGCCACTGTCGGCAGACAGATACTGGGCTGGATGGACCTTTGGTCTGACCCAGTATGGCCATTCTTATGTTCTTATGGCAGAGGAGAGTTTTAAGGAGAAATTTGACAGAGGATAATGAGTTAGTTTGTGGATGTTTACAGGGAGCTCCTCCCAAGTGTGATGAGTAACATAGGAGAAAGTGTGAAAGTAATTGTTTTGAAAATTTAACAAGTGGGCGATGGAGGCTCGCATTCTGGGCTGGTTGGAGGCAGGCGTCAGCCTTTCGATACTGAATAAGAGAGAATTCCCTACGTCTCAGGGTGTTGTGAAGATGAAGGAATTAATGTTTGAGAAGTGCTGGGACACTACAGTGATGGGACTCATGTGAGCACGTAAGTGAACAGACAGCTTAGCTTGAGACATAGCCTGATTGTGGGCTGTTCTTATCCAGGATCTTGGGCATGTTGCCATTCTTGCTGTGGTAGATAACCAGTACCCATGATGGACTCTGGCTTTGGCAGCTTGTGGGAAGGGACTTACTTACTTACCTACTACTTACTTTTGAAAATGAATTATTGGGCCTGAGTCTGCTCTGTATTGGTAGTAACCCCATTGAAATCAATGGAGTCATATTGAGAGGATAGCAGAATAATGCCTTTGACTTCCCTTTGCCTGGAATTTTAAAAAAAGGCTCCATTGGCCAATCTAAGACATGGAGAAGATATAATATTTGATGAAAAGGGAGGGTGGGTTTTCAAAGAGAAAAAATTTCAGACAAAATGAGTTTGGTTTTTTTAAGAAAACCTTATGAGATCCCTCAATCCCTGTCCAATATTTTTTACCAGCTGTTACTGGTAGGACGTCTATGTTACATACTTTTATTTGGTAGCAGTGAAAGAGAAAATTTGTGTTGGATAACTGCAGGCTACAAAAAATTCAGACCCAGAAACAAAACCATTTCACATCAAATGGTTAGTACTTTTAAAATACCTTATGTCCTTCATCTCTGACTTTTATAGGGAACTTGCAATTTCTATCAGTATTTCCTGTGATTTCTGCTTAGATGGGAAATAGGTGGCATATACAAGAACCTTAGTTTAAACTAATTATGTAAATACTATATAATATAAATTGCATTTACAACAAGTCAATTTTTATCCAAGATCAGTTTAAACATATATTTAGTACAGCTCACAAAAAAGTACTATCATAGAAATATAAGAAGCCTCTTTAGGTCATGAATACTCATGTTATTTTTTTGTTTGTGTCTTTTAAATTTATTTTGCATACCACAGTTGGTTGCAAATAATGAGCCAAATGTACAGATTCACAGCGCCTGCATTATGCTGCTCTGGCAATGCAAAGCAGCAGTAAACCAGGCTTACTTGTCTCGATATGCCAGGTCTATGATGCTTTAATGCCAAAGGAGTAGCACAATGCAGCCAGACAGTGAATCTGGCCCAATATTTGTTGCCAATACAGCCATTTTTGTGTGTGTGCAAATTGTTCACAATTTGATCAATGTCCAGTTACTTTTACATGCCATGTCTGAGTATCATGTGTATGGCTGTAAAAGGGATTCTCTAGGTGTGTAATTCAAGTCGAAGTCCAGCTCTTTTAAATAGTTGGGCCATGTTGTTGGTTTTTTTGGGGGGTGGGGGTGGGGGTTGACCTAAATTAAAAAAAATATTAAAAGCCAAATACCAATTACCTAACACATGTGAGTCATCTAATTGATTTGAAATCAGTAGAGGTATATGTGTGAATAGGATTACCAGTATCAATTCCATTAGTGGTCCAAGATACCATGCAAAGTTTTTATTCTCTTCTTGTGTCATCTGTTTCCTGACAATGTTCCATTTATTTGTACTAATCTAGGCAATTACCAATTAGATGAATAAAGTCGGAAAGGAGGTAATAATAAATAAAGTTGTCATCTATTAAGAAATAATCATTTATAGGTGCCACACAGTGGTATCTGAGATGACTGCCACTTTTCCTTACATTTAGAGACGACGATACCTATGGTAACTGTGGTTAGAGCAGGCAAATGTTGAGATTTAATGGTTAATACTCTAGTCAGAAGGGATTATGGGTAGAACTAAAGTGAGAATAAAGAGGAAAATGGAAAATAATGTTAAGGAAAAACACGAGAAAGAAAAGGCAAGAAAAGAGACAAAGAAAATGTATCACATGGGGAAACGGAATTCTTGTCAATCTCTGCTTCCAGATATAACAATACAGGCACTGGGCCAGATTCCCTTGAGCCATGCAGATAGTAATATTAAAGCCAAATCTCTGGATCCATACTCTCCTAATCCTGACTATAACACCACTTGATAACATAGTTTCAGCTAGTAATGTTTATGAGTTAAAAAGTTGAATATGGAGAAAAGATGTTACTTGGAAATCTGGAAGAAGAGAAAAGTTTATAGATTCCTCTTGTTGTTTGTAACCTAGAACACTAGAGGACAGCACTAAAATATTCCATAAGTGTTTATTATTGATTACAAGGTTCATAATGCATATCGTAAATGCAGGTTTTGTTGTTAAAGAATAACACATGACACATTGATCTCACTGTGTAAAGTGAAAGGTAGAATGAAATGTTTTGAACATGGTAAGGCAACTAACATTTTTCTCTCCAGTTTTTTACAGTGCATGCTTTGAAAAGGCCTTCAAAATGCTTTCATACATTGTACAATACATCATAAGTTCCATACATTCTGTGACTGACAAAGTTGCAGCAAAGATTTTTGAGAAGAAATTTATATCTGGTTAAATTAGGGCAAAATAATAACTAATGTGATTGCTGAAGATCTGCTGTAATTTTTATATAAAATAATACTTCATTTTTAAAAACTTCACAAGCTCTTCTATTCTGTTTCCTAGGGACTCTAGAACGGCATGAAACAGATGAAATGGCAAAAGCAATTCTTACTTCCTGTGAAGATTCAGAGTGTTTAGTGACTGATTCTATACTTCCAGTCTCTCAAGATACACAAAAGCATAAAAATGCAGGGTACAAATTCTCCAGCTCTTACAAATTTGGCACACTGTCCCACAATCTTACCCACACAGAAAAGTCTTCAGATAAGGTAAGAGTAAATGAGTAGAATATTACTTGGTAGAAACTGATAGTGGTCCAAATGACTGCACCATCTCTCTCTGTGGGAGAGAACCCAAAAAGGGACCAGGAAACTCAAGATTTGTTGTGGAGTTTCCTTCATATTGTTCTAATGAAGAGTGTGTGTGTGTGGGGAGGGGGGGGGGGGAGGTGGTGGCATTTGCCCCAACTCACAGAACAGAGAGCAGTGAGACCAACTTTCACCCATGGGGGAAACCCATAGAGGGCAAGGGCATTTGCACAGAGGCCTAGTGCCTCTACACTACTATCCCCATCATATCATGACAGGATGACTCTATATTTCTGCTCCCGTAGATTCCTATTGCCATTTGTTCCAAAACACCCCTTCTAGGGTGTTTCAGGATGTTAAACAGAGATTCTGTGCATATCTTTTTTTTTTTTCCCAATACCGTCTGCCCCTCACAATGAGTGTGTCACTGCATTCTTCCCATACAGTATCCTAAATACAAGGCTTCTGTGTGGTGCATGTTCATAGTCATAACCTTTAAAAAAAAAAACAATGGGCTTTGGGAATTGCATTCATGATAGTAGAACAGAGTAGGTCATAACTGCTGCTCCTCACCAATGAATGTAGACCGACAATGTGTTCCTCAATAGTGGGCAGGAAGAGGAACACACAATATATGGAAAATAGCCAAATGGTCTCTGCACTTCTGCTGAACTTCCTGTCTTTACTGCTTCCAGTGCCTGAAAACCTTTTGTCTCCATAACTGGGAAGTTCTGTCTGAGACAGGACAGCAGAATCAGGGCCTATCTCATTAATTTTTTGGATTTTTTATTTAATATACTTATAAATTTAAATGTACAGTTCAGTTTAGACTGGTGCCTGGTAAACTCATTGTATTTATCTTTGACCTTTGACTGACCTCAGTCTGATGTCTAAAGTTCCTTTTGGTGCCATTTGCTGAAAAGTCTTTAGAGCATAATCCTGCTGAGCATCTTGCAGGACAGATGGTGCACTAGTAGGCTATTGACACAGAATCTGATTCTCACTATTGCATTATCAGAAAGAATGGCTTTTTCCTACATTATTTTTAGAATAATTAAAACAGAAACAAGTAGCATTAGAGTTAACCATGAAGCTTGATTTTTTTTCTAATGCATTTTAACTTTTAAAACTTAGTAAATTTAACTGAATGGTCAGAAGAAAAACTACTGTCCTTTGGATAAAAGATCGTGATTTTGAGCTGATTATGAAATGGGTATCTTAACTAGCACATTGTGGCTGATAGTAATATGTGATAATTTGATAGCTGCTTTATTCAGAGCTGGTGGAGATGAAATAGTACAGTAGTTATATAAACCTGTTTCTTAAGCAATCACTTATCAGTTCTGTAGTGTAGTGTTCCATTTTTTCACACTTTATTTTTGACGGTCAGCAATTAATTGCATTTCTGTTGTCCACTTGTAAATCTGTTATTGAAATGGAAATTATGGATGGTTTCTCCAGGTCTGCCAAAAAAGCTTGATTTGTATTCTTTGTTCCTGATGTGTATTAAATGTAGATATCATGGCTTGGATTTTCCCTCTGAGATTCACAAATGGAAGGGATTCCCCACCCATGAAAACCCCTCTCACAGAACAAACAGAAGGGGTCTTGTCATTTCTGCAGCACTTCCACCCTTCCTCCAGACAGCACAGAGGATGATCTGTATATCTGATTTGGGAAGTGCTGGAGACTGCCTGGGGCTGGGTATGGGGTGGGTACACTAGAGGGCAGACATGACTAAGGAGATCCCCTGGCAATGCAGCTCCAGAAAACCACTGAGAGTCACAGTGGGCCAGAGAGGGTGCAGTGGCACAGGACCTCTTATTGCTGATCCTCGTGGGGAAAGAAATCCAAAAGGTTTGGGGCAGGGCCAATGTCTTTTTCTGTGTTGGGGAAGACCATGCCCAAACAATGGGGTGATGCAGAAGATCTCCGCGAGGATGCTGAGAGAATGTTTCCTCACAGAGAGCCTCCTCTTTCGTGTTATACTTTGGGAGATGACGATCTAGCCCCCTATCTTTAAAATAATCAATGACTTTTAATAAAATATTCCCATAATGGTGCTTTTTTTTAAAATGTAGGAGTCTTTAATTCTTCATAGTGTTCACACTTGTCACATCAATTCATAACAATGTTTTGAAATAATCTTAGATTGCAGTCTACAAATAAACGTTACGGTGAAATCCTGATCCCATTGAAGTCAGTGGGAGTTTTGACATTGACTTCAATGGAGCAAGGACTTCTCCCCACATTTCTGTCTGATTAACAACCTCAGATCTCAGATTAACATGAAAACCTCAGAACACTAATATCTGAATGGCAATGTGATTTTTAACAGGTCTGGATGTGGTCATGATTTCTTAAATTGCCTGTTTGACAAACTATTCATGAGAGATCTAGTGACAATGCCAAGGTTTTAATAATACATCAGTTTTTACCAGCAAATAGTGAATAGGACATGTTCTGTTTTCACCTTTTTCTAAAATATATTTAATTATAAGTATTACAGTTGACATTTTGCCTCCGTCTTTTAGCATAAAAATGTGTGAGATATGCTCCAATTCAAAAGATGGGTACGAAGAATCATGAAAAGTGGAAAAGCAGGAATCCAATCCTGTTTGCCTTATTCTTGCAAGTTAGTCCCAGTTTCATACAATGAGACTATTCACATGAGCAAGGCAAGCAGGCTTTGGCCCTGTTTTTGTGTTTTAAACACTATAGTAGGTTCTATTATTAATACTATATGATAAAAAATGTCTGCAAGTTAATGAATACACATTTACCCCATGCTAGGAAGAAAGGAAAAAACTCATATCACAATGTGACTTCAAAGGCTTTCTTGTATCAAAACATTTGTCATCATGTAAATCACAGATACAAAAGAAGAATGCTTTGATTTCATGGTGCTTTTGCCATTTTAATTCTTTTATTGTACTGCACGTGCCAGTGGGAGTACCATAACAGAAGGGTGTGACAAATGCAGTTAACACAAAATCCATATTAATGTTGTCAAATTCCCTTGATGTATTTAAACAGATTTTAATTATTTTCAACGTCAAAAGGCCTGAAATATATAGCTTAATAGTTCTTCAAAGAAAGCTTTAGTTAATGTGTGAATGTAAAACCTCTAATAAAAATGAAACTTTTATATTGGCCTTAGTCATTGACATAGGGTATTCATCAAGTCAGCAATTTGTGTGGCAAAGTGCCATTTGAATAGTGTATTGTTAGAATACTTATGGTCCACTTGACAAGGGCTCTTGCTGTAAATAGTGCAATTTGACTCCAGCTGTTAAAGAGTGGCTTTGACAGCAGCCAAATAGAATGGAGATGCTTTACTGCACCGCAGAAAAATCAATATTGGGCTCTTGTTCATAGTAACCTGCTTTTTTCTTTTCTGCAGATTTATACAAGACTATCTAGAGTTTATGGGTGGAAGTTTAAATATTATTTTAAAAGTGGCTTTAGTTTCAGATTAAAACTGGCAATAAAAGATACAAGTGTAGAGTTTTAGTATACAATTAGGTAGTGTTTCTAACACTGGTACATATTTAATCACTATTATACAGTAATTCCATATTATTTGGTCTCTCCTGCTTATATAAATGGATATTAGGATGTCGATACATAAGTTACTCAACTATTCTTTCAATAAAATGATCCTTCATTTCAACTTCTATTTTGTTATCTACTACCCCCAGGATTCTTCTTGTCAATTCTCCTATCGTACCTTTTAATATAGATTTCTTTGTTGTGGTGCCCATGGCAACACCATAGATGTTGACAATATGTAGTGCCATTGCAGATTTTCCTAAAGCAGACTCTTGCTGGTGCTGAACAGTTTTCTAGCAGTATTCAGTGAGACAAGGTTGCTATGATACCTGACTGGTAGCAATAGGTATTGAATCTCTAGTCTTAATTACAGTAGACTCACCACAGAAGACCTCTCATTTATTGTGTTTTTGAACTTTTGTTATGCTTTTAAATCACAGTTATTATTTAAAATGTGCAACTGTGTGAAAAGCTTGAAAAAAAATTAAAATATATATTTCATTGTTTCATAAGAAACGTGAGGTTCCTACGAAATGTTCTCTTGCTGTTTCAGGAACCATTACTGTTAGAGCCTCAACTGCAGTTTAATTAATGTGATAATGCAACTGTCTTGACAATTTACTGGTCTTTTCACTTATTTAAGTAGCTGTGATTAGAACGTCTCATAGACAAACATAATGAGGAAGACAAGTTAGCTTTGAAAAGTTTGAAAAATTAAACCAAATTAATCCTTGGTGTAATTGTAGGCATTGGTTCATTGAGTTAGGGATAAACTGACCCATTTTAGGTAATTTAAGATTAACTTGTGCATTTCTATGGATATAATAGTGACACAAAGCTGCAGAGAGAAATGTACTTATAGATACGCGCGTGTGCACTTGTGCACACACACATATATAAACATTTTGAACATGTTTAGTGCTTTATATGTTTCACTTAACAAAGATTTCTGAAAAAATGTTGATCTTCCATTGCTGACAAGGCATGAAACGTTGAATAAGCATTACAAAGAGTCCAGTGAAAATATCTAAATGTCCTTTACTAACATAATTTTACTTAGTGACCATTAGAGTTTATTCTGGGTCTATACTATTATTGTAATAATCACAACTAGAGGTGCTAAGTAACAACCATTGTACTTTTTGGGAAAGAAGCCTTTAGATGCTATAAATTGACATAATTAATATAGTTTGTTCCTGAGGAGACTTTTCTTTAATACATTTCTGTATTAATTTGTGCATGCTGCCTTAAAGATCTACAACACTATAATTTATGTTCCTAGATAGAAATCTCCTGCAATGGAGTGGTATTTTCACTAGGGGAGCCAAAGTTTGCTTTTCTTATATTTGTGCAAAATTAAAAAGGGACAGATATTCCACAAACTATAGAATTAATGCGTAATCATGGCAACAAAATTGTTATCACCTGCAGTTGCTTTTATTGTGACTACACTTATACTGTGACTGCACACACAAAAACAGTTCAGAGTATAGAAGAATATTAGATAATTATTTGTTACAATTATCTAATAGATAATGTCGTGATAACATTCTGAACTGGTAGCTAGAAATAACATTGTTTTGTTAAAGGTTACTGATGAGTACCAGTGAAACTTACTATTTTTCATTAGGATAGTAAACACCAAGGTACATTTCAAGCAGCAAGAAACAGGAATGGCAAGAAAAAACATTTTGAGCTAGCTGGAAACTCCTGTTATTTAATTTCTACCTCTTATATTTGGAGAATAGCAGTGTGATGGTGTGTACCTGATCTTTGCGGCTCCCTACAGGAGGCCTTGCGGTCCTCCTACACCAGGGGTGGGCAAATTTTTTGGCCTGAGGGCTACATCAGGAAATAGAAATTGTATGGCGGGCCATGAATGCTCACAAAATTTGGGCTGGGGTGCGGGAGGGGGTGAGGGCTCTGGCTGGGGGGTGCGGGCTCTGGGGTGGGGCTGGGGATGAGGAGTTTGGGGTGTAGGAGGGTGCTCTGGGCTGGGACTGAGGGGTTCGGAGGGGTATCAGGGCTGGGGCAGGGGGGTGGGAAGGGGTGCAGGTTACTGCTGGGGGTGCAGGCTCTGGGGTGGGACTGGGAATGAGAGGCTTGGGGTGCAGGAGTGTGCTCCATGCTGGGATCGAGGAGTATGGAGAGCAGGAGGGGGATCAGGGCTGGGGCAGGGGGTTGGGGCATGGGGAGAGGCTTGGGGTGCAGGCTCTGAGCGGCGCGTACCTCAAGCAACTCCTGGAAGCAGTGGCAGGTCCCTTCTCCAGCTCCTAGGCATGGAGCAGCCCACGACCCTCAGAGCAGGGCTGAGCTGCAGCTTCCGGGAGCTGCGTAGTACGGCCCCCAACCCGGCACCCCGGCTGGAGCGTCGGAGCAGGGCCGAGCTGCGTGGTGTGGCACCCCAATGGGAGCTCGCAGGCCGGCTTAAAATGGGCTGTAGTTTGCCCATCACTGTACTACACACTGTCCCAGGAAGAGGCATTGTAGGAGGAAGGGAACAGTGAAGGTGGGTTCTCCAGGCCTACCTAGAGAGGCTTCACTGGAGCAGGTATCTTGGGAATCACAGAGATCTGCTCCTCCGAGTATTAATACAGTGTAAATGAGAACAGTATGAGCAAGGCACTGAAGAATAAGACCCTAGATATTTACTTACCCAAGTTAGAGACTACTTATGTATTTCTGCAATATTTCTCTTTGATATTATTGTAGCAGGGTGGAACCCTGCTCCTGCCCGGAGGGGCTGGAAACAGCCCTAGGAGGCTGGGCTGATGAGCAAGGCAGCCACAGCTGGGGCCAGTTTAATCAGGGCCCAGCTGGCCCTTATAAGAGGGCAGTGGGCCTGGAGACACAGACACTCTCTCTCTGCCTTTAGGGAGAGAAGGGCCTGGCTGGAGGACCTAAGCAGGATACCTGGAGTGGAGCAGGGCTGGGGGAAAGGCCAAGGGAGCTAGGGAGCTCTGGCCTTGCAAAACCCAGGCTGCAGGCCTGGTAAGGCCCGACCGGGTACTGGGGTTGCAGGGGGTAACCCACAGGTAGGCCGAGGCAGCAGGTCCAAACCCCCTTTGCCTGTGATGAGTGGCTTATACTGCAGTCTGCCCCAGGGCGCGGGGGCTAGCTGGTGACTGGCAGTAGCCTACGCCTGAGGCGAGGTGGGGATAGTGGGTTGGGGGTTCCCCTGGGGAGGGGAGACCCAGATATAGGGGTACTGCCAGGGGGCAGCACCCCAGTTAAAAGGGCACCGGGTCCTGGGAGGGACGCGGGCCCAGCGTGGACAGGCGGATCACTGGCCTGCAGAGGGCGCTCCAGGGCTGGACGAGCTAATTCCCGGAGAAACCAGCAGGAGGCGCCGCAGGGGTGAGTCCGGCCCTGCCACAATTATATTGAAGAGAGTTATTTAAAATACAGACGTTCCTTGTGCGTTTTCTTGTGCGGGCATCTAATTTGATCCTAGTTTGAAGCATTAAGAATGTTGTGGTGGTGCTTTTTTAAAAAAAAAATAAAAAATTCATGGAGATAATTCTGATGTTGATAGCCCCTGTGGAATATTTTAGACCAAAAGATAGTACTACTTCGTGCAATCAGCTGTATTTTTCCACTGTATGTGCTGTGTGGGAACACTGTTTATGGCAAATCTTTCAATTACCAACTTGACCTGTCTGCAGGTTTTTTTAGAAACAACAGCTTTCAATATCCTTTTCTTTGTTATGAGCCTTGTATCTTGATTGTCAGAAAATGGAGTGGTGTTCTCTGATTGACAGAAGTGGATGCACTCTTTGGCCCAATGGATTATATTCCGCCTTCTTGGTGGTTGACAAAAATGAAAGCCATAGTAACTTTGGGCTCCTGGCCCTTTAAATACTTTCCCTGGTTCATGTTCAGTTAGCCAAGAAAAAACATATACATGCATTTAGATGTTTAAGAAATTCTTGAGCCCCATTGCTCCTTGTATCTATTCAAAACAAAAGAATTTTGGCTTTAGCAGAAGTAAGCCAGCCATATATATGAAATTAAGTATTGCCTTGAGGATCTTGCACGATGTTTTCTCCTGAAATTCCACCCCAGAACTCAGGTTTGGAAAGGCCCCTTACTTTGTACACTTACACCTCCTATAATAAGTGAACGCTGCTGACTTGCTATCAGGTGCCTGCTGTGAGCTACTTAACTGAAACTCTCACCGTGTCTGAAAAGAAAAATAGTGCTAAACAGGTTTATATGTCCAAATTAGTGTGCTTGTGCACCAAAACGTGACAAAGCCAAGGGAGCATTGTGGGGGTCCCATATTCTTTGTGTGTCAATGATTTCCATATGAGATTTGTTCAAATTGAAAATAAATAGATGTCTCCTCTAACTACTGGCACTGCAAACTTACCCTGGGCTTTGACAGTTTGACCTGCTTCTTTCCCAGTGGTTTTGTGGTATAAATTAAACCTTCAGCTACCTCTGTGCAGCCCCATTGTGTTCACATTATACCCTCATTGACATCTTTGCAACTCCTTTAGTCGTCAGTGGAATTACACAGGTGTCAGTGAGGGCATAATATGAAGATGTTGGAGTTGCACAGATGTAGCTGTGGACCTAGTTAGTAACTTTTTAGGGTAAAGTCAGTTTTCAGGATCTGATCCTGTAGTCCTTATGTATGCAAAATTTCCATTGTCTCAGTGGAAATTATATTCACAGGACTGGGTCCTTAAAATCTCCAATTGACTATGTGAAATATGTACTATGAGCACCCAGGACATCATGTATTATCCCATTGGAACCCAGGAATCAGGCGTATCGAGTTGACTCACACAATTTCAATTCCTGTGAATTCTTTTCTAAGCACTATACACTGTTCCAGTACTGCCAGCCTTCTTCTAAACCCACCTTGGCAGCATCTCCAGTAGTTCAACATTATTCTCCTAAATATCTTAATCATAAACTGACCAGTCTCATATTACATCCATATCAAACTAACAGTGTTGTGTTTCACCAAACTTTTCCCTCTTTGGTAGATCACTGTGACAGTAGGTTTGTCCAATTGATGCGTCAAGGCACACACGAGACATTCCATCTCATTCCTGCCATACCTACCTAAGTGATGTGTAAGATGTTTGTTTGAAAATCCAGCTAGTATTTAATTTGACTGTCATCCACCTCTGGGCACTCTTCAGAACCTGTAGTAGTGAAGGTAGATTGCCTTACTGAGAGAAATCAATAGCATATTCAATATTAAGCACATTAAATTAAATATCAACCAATACATTTTCAATCCCAAAATATGATTGAAAACATCCCAAACGCTTCCATACTTTCTAGTGACGTGAGGTCCAAAGCTTTGCAGTGATATGGAAGCCAGTGTCCTATTTCCAAATAAATGAACCCTCAGTCTATCTGGGTACAACTCTAAACTCTGGCACAGACTCCTCCAAGTACAAGTTCCTTTGTTCTCAGGTCAAGGGGACTCTGTCCCCAATTATAAGGAGATAAGCTTGATCAATTTGTACAGATAAGTAGTGTCTGAATAAGAAGAAGCACTTGTCTATTTTCATGTGTATATACATTTCTTCTTGATACACCATGGAGAAAGGAAAATTCAACCCTGTTCCATGCTGATGAAACACTAGAACATTTTATCTTTAAAAGTCTGAAGGGTGATCGATACACTAATTTGTTACTAATTTTCCATTTGGAAGTGATCAAGAATTATGACCATGAAAGCCATATGGAATAATAATGGACCTTAACAATATTTTGATTGCTGGAAATTGCTTCCCCTTTACCACGAACACCCCTTATCACTAGCTGTGGCCCAGTTCTCTAGCAAAACTCAGTGGGGCTCTGACTTTACCCCCAGAACATTGTGAACCTAGCCTAGTACACCCTCAGTGCTCCATCAAAAGCCCTGGATGTAAAATGCAGAAGTGAGTCTCAGTTATTCTAAAATATATGCAAAGGGGCTGGAAGAGAGCAGCTAGCAAAAACAAGAAAAACAAAACAACCCCCCCCCCCCCCCACACACACACACTTGAAAGTATGGTGTAACTAAATATGCCAACTGCTACTGTATCATACACCTACTCCTTGGTAACAAAGTTACACGAAAGTAGACTTTCTCCTATCAACATGTAATTTTACCAGCTAATATATCATCAGTGAATTTGGCCTGATGTGTCTGTGGCAGTGGGAGCTGCGGGTTATGACACACTTACTAGTTAGTAGTAGAGGATAAGATGGAATTCCTCAGTTTTTTTGGGCATGACCCCAAGTTGGGAGAAGCACAAATTTGACTTGGGTAACATGTCAAAGGGGGCATTTCCCCATGTTCTGTCTGCAAATCAGTTATGTTTTAAAATATTGTTTTTATTAAATTTCATACCAGTTTCAATGCTTCCAGTGTACTAAAATATATGAAGAACTTCAGAAGTCAAGTATAACATAAAGCTATATGATTACAAAATCTCATCATCCAGTGAAGACTTATGCACCTGCTCAATTTTACATACTCTGAGTAGTCTCATTGACATCAGTTGGACTATTGTGTAAAGTTAAGCAGCTATATAAGTCTTTGCAGGATTGGGGCCTACATAGTAGGTTTCACCTGCAACCAAGGTATCTCAAAACATCATACACCAGAATAAAAAAAGAAAAAATTGCACAGTCCAGTTAACTTAAAAAAAGTATGTACTTAATGCTCAGTGCTTATAGCTAATATTAAAACATAGGTGCCAGTCCTGCAAGCATTTAAGCAGGTGTTTAATTTTCTTTGTGAGAGTAACCCCATTGGTCATAATACGGCAACTCCCATGAGTAGAGTTATGCATGTGTGTAAGTATTTGCAGGATCAAGACCATATTTAGCTACCTATGCACTGAGAAGCCAATGCTATCAAACAAACTAAAATGCACATAGCTTGTGGCTTAAGAACATTCAGTCCCTTAGGAGATATAGTTCCAAAAGCAGGTGTGAGCACAGTGGCATTCAATGTTTGTACAAATCTGATGCAACATATTTCACAAGTTATGTTAACTTGCATCATAATGTTGTCAGTGAAAGCCATACTAAAATTGCAAGGTGATTGGTAATCACAAGGAAATGTGTTTTTAATTTGTGAGTAAGTACAGTAAGCTCCATTTAAAAATGTAACGTTTTCTTTCTCTGAGGTTGTTGTACTGTGGCTTTTATGCTAAATATAGCAAAGTACCACATTTAATATAGATAGCTGGGGCAGCGAATGTTTGAATTTTTAACAGTACCCACTATAAGTGCAAAAGAAAATAATTCCTATTATTTTTGAGTTTGCGGCAACAGTGCTAGACTGAAACAAGAAAATATAACAACTTCTTTTCATTAAAATGTGTTAGGGTTACTCTTCATGCTGTATATTTTAATGTAAGTAGTTGTAATGAGTGAGGTCCTCCACTATTGTTAATTTTTATTGTTACATATTAATGGGGAGGTAAATGTAGGAGGGCATAAAATGTGCTTTCTGTTAATACGTGCTGGGCTTCTCAAAAACCATTGTAGGCTATAGTCATCGTGGGATTGTTTTATCAGGCTAAGTCCCCAAAGAGCAGTGATAAGACTCTCTTTTCCTTCATGTGGCTCCCTCTTTTCCTCCATGAGTAGGTTGTAGGTATTAGTTTGAAGCCATGCTGGTGAATATCAGTGTGCATTCTGCTGGGTCTGATAAAGGAAACTCCTTAAGTGTGTCATGGGTTTACTTCTCTGCTGTATGTATGTATGTATGTATAGGACTTTTTTGGTTTTTAGTTCATTTGAGCATCACATCCCTTCTCCCCCACCCCCCTTTTGTGAACAAAGTAAGGCTCTTAACTGTGTTTGTGCAGAATCCCTTTCCTTTTAGGGGAAAAAAAATGTTTTATAAAAGAAGTTTGTGTCAAATCAATGAAAGGCTGCAGTGACTCCCTCAACAAGTTGACCTGTCCATGGAAAGGAGCTAAATTGCTGTAGAAGCAAGCTTAAAAAAAACCCAACCAAAACCTCCATAGTAGGCGGTTGTGAAGCTTCCTGTGGGAACGAGAGAGCATGTACATGAAATCAAATGTAATTCATTTTAGTTCAGTTTTTTTAAATATATCCAACGCTCTGAATACTTGTGTACTTATAAAAGCACAACAATTTAGGATCAATATCTAACAGATTGAGCCCTCTAGACCTGTTCCCTCTGCCTCAGTCCTCCAAAACCAACTCTCTCCCCTCATCCTTACCTATTAATTCCTCTTTCCAAGCTAAAAAATCAACCAAACCAAAAAAAAACCCCTCAAGCTCAAGCAGTATATTCCATGGTGGAGGAACCCTCCTCAAAAATGACATGTCCCACACTCCCCTAAACTAGTGTGATGCTAGATTAGTAATATTGTTTCATACAATCTCAGCTGCCATATTATCACAGGGGGAGACCAGGATCCAACCTATTTAACAGTACAATTTAGGTTAAAACCAACACCATTAGTTACACCCAAAAAATGAAGAGGACGTTGGTTTGGATTACAGAGCACAAGTGTGAGAAATAACCCCCTCCCCACCCCACCCCCACACACCAAGAAATAGACTACTTCATTCTGTACCTGATGTTTAAGCTTCAGCCCCATACAACAATCCCCCCATTGGCCCTCCTTCAGCCTTCTTCGTGCTTGAGAAAAAAGATCCAGAAGGCATATGCAGAAAGTTAATAGATTTTACATGAACTTCCTACCACACATCCTGTTTTCCAATACCCAGTTCTTGATTCATCCACCCATATCCTGTCAGGGTCTTGTTAAAGATGACACCCCAATTACTGGTTGGGGTACTGGAAGGATGTTGGTATTCTCCACAGTGATGGAAAAAAGGGTTGAGGGTGGGGTAAGGGGGAATCAAGAGTTCAGCTTTTGCCATGTTGTATTTAAATTGATAGCAGGATGTCCATGACGAGAGATCAGAAAGGCATGTGGGTTTGGACTGAGGAGACAGGTGTGGGATAACTAGATAGATTTGTGAGTCATCAGCAACATGGTAGTCAAAGGTGTATGAGTGGAAAAAGTTCCCTAGTGATAGTGTAGGGAGAGGAACAAAGGAGGACACAGGATAACAGACCTGACTTCAAATATAGCATTTTGTAGGTCATGAATCTGAGTCATCAAAATGTAATGTTTTCCCTAAACCACCATATAGTTTAGGAAAATTCATCATGAATTCAGATCTCTCTTCAGAACTGTATTGGCAAAAATGTGAGGGTTCATGAGGTACATTGATAGATCTGTGAAGAAAAGCTAGAGCATGTGTGTGAGCCCTACATTTTCACAAGTGCATCTCAGTGTTTTAAAAATGCTAATCACTACGGTGTGAAAAATTATTTTAATGCATTGTCTCTGAAGAAAAAACCCTAAATGTATCCAAAAAGGACATTCCTAATGCATTGGCATACATACATACAAGAGAGAGGCATTACTTGCATGGTAGAGGGGACATGATGGACAAGCTATGTCCCAGCTGGAGCTCCAAAAGGTGGGCCACAGACACACACAGTGTGTTCAGGAGCCGCTGAGGCTGAGCCGCTGAGGAGTTGGTCACTGCAGCACCCTTTTGCATTGTGTTTCCCACTCCTCACATGGGACTGGCACTACTTTGAGGGGGTGGGTTCATTGCCTGTGCCTTTTGGAAGACTACTGCCACTGCGAGCACTAGATGGAAACGGTCCTTGTGGTCCCTAAATTCAAGGACTGAAATTATACCTAGCCCAGGTGTGGGGGTAGAAGTGTGGGAGACTGCTTGCACCCTTTCTCACTGCACGGTTGTGTCAAAAAGAGATAACGTATACCTGGAAACGATACTTCAATTTCACTGTTACCACTCTAGCTATTCCCCTTTTTATTGCTCACATTCCATACTGTGTATCTTGTCAACGGGGCATGAAAATAACACAGAAGTGCATTGTGACTGTGAGCATTTTTAACATGACTATTGTAAATTGTTGATTGAATGATATAGTATTAGGGCAAAAGACTGGAAAAAGTCTTGGGGCAATATTGTCTGTAAAAGATCTGTGACCTCTTGCAGGAGGCTGGAGATCTTAGCTTCATATCTAACTGTTTTATTCAGATGAAAACTTAGCCAAGCTTTTTTTTTATTATTTTTATTTTTTTAAAAGGTGTTTAGCTAGTTCCATGAGTGACACCCCCAGAGAACTGTTTTGGCAGCGGAATTCTTATGGTAATGAGTATTCCCATCCTCATTCCTCTTATCAACACTGTCGCTGATTCAGCAGGGCCAAATCCAGATATATTTCATTATTGATAATATGGACCAAAAAGTAAACCGCTCTTGGTTTACCAACCTTTCTCTATAGCCTGAACCATTGATTCTTTTATCTCAACTACTACAGTTAAAGTAACTTCACATAGTTGTTTCAGTTCATCTACATTATGACTTATTGCTTATATCTAGTTATTAATATATACTCAGTACATATAGTAGTATGCTAGAATTTTAGAACATTTGTAAATATTATAAAGGTTCATCCATATTGTTCAGTATTGTGGTAAACCCAGGGCAGATAGCTGCAAAAGGTGGAGGCAGTAAGTGGTCCCAGGGGGTTAAAACCCCTCTCCCTGTCCACTAAGGAGAGAGAGACGAGAGAGACTGAGAGTGGGAGAGAAGCAGAAGCTGAAACAGAAGCAGGAGCAGGAAAGGCACCAGAGGGGCTGGGTGCCCCAAGCCGCTGAGCCCTTCCCAAAAGAAGGGCTATATTGCCTTCCCAAAGGGAAAAGGGAAAAACCCAAGGGGTTTACCGTGCCCAAGCCTGAGTCTCCGGGGCTTAAAGGACCGAGACCACTGAGGAGAAGGGGGTACTTTGCCACACGTGGTGTCAGGAGTGGGATGTGAGTGCGTGCGGCTCCGTGGCAAGCCACCGCTGGGCAGCGGAAATCACCCCCCCCCCAAAAACAAAACAAAAAAAATGGAGGATGCAGTAAAGGCCTTGATACAGGCCACGGCGGCTCAACAGGAGGCCACCAGGGTGCAGATGGCAGCCCAGCAAGAAGCGGTACGAGTCCAGCAGGAGACGAACCAGCTACTGATGAAGCAGGCGGCCCAAGATCGAGCCACCCTGACAGAAATAGTGAACCAGTTAAAAGCTTCGACGCACGGGCCCCAGGGGATCCGGCCGCTGCAGGCAAGCCACTACCTACAAAAGATGACGGCGGACGATGATATCGAGGCATACCTCCTCGCATTCGAGAGGACGGCACTATGGGAGGCCTGGCCCCGAGACCAGTGGGCCGGTATCCTGGCACCATTTTTGTGCGGGGACGCCCAGAAGGCCTATTTCGACATGACCACGGAAGCAGCTATGGATTACCCACAACTGAAGGCGGAAATCCTGGCAAGATCAGGCGTGACGCCGGCCATCAGGGCCCAGCGCTTCCACGAATGGAGATACTGGGGTAATAAAGCGCCCAGGTCCCAATTATTCGACCTAATCCACCTCGCCCGGAAATGGCTTCATCCCGAGACCCATGGACCAGAGAGGATAGTGGAAATCCTCATGTTGGACAGGTACATGAGGGGGTTGCCTCCGGACATACGGGGGTGGGTCCGCCAAAATGATCCCGCCTCCTATGACGAACTGGTTGCCCTGGTCGAGGGACACTTAGCAGCCCAGGAACTTTCCCGGACCACTGGGGAGGGAAAGCGCCAGATTCAGAGGCAAGCCCCCGCACCGAGGCCCCGGTTTCCCCTAGTGCCAGGCCGGACAAGAGCGGGGAGGAAGGAGACGGAAGATCAGCCGGCGGGGTTGGAGAGGTTTGAGGACTGGGGAAGGAAGTCGCGGGGTATAAAACCCGGCAGTCCGAAAGAGAGGGGGGCGGCCCCGCGTGGGGTATCGGTGTTATGCCTGTGGCGAATTGGGGCATATCGCCGCCCAATGCCCAAACCTAGAAGAGCCCATGCAGTGTGACTTGGGAGATATAGGGGGTCCGTGTGATCTAATAAGTCTTGTCGGGGTTGCGATGGTCCCCCATAGATACACTCGACCCGTGAAGATGAACGGTATAGCGACTACCGCACTAGTAGACTCCGGAAGTGCGGTCACGTTGGTCTCGGGGAAGCTGGTCGGGCAGGACCAACTAACCCGCGCCAAGCGCTCAGGAATCTCCTGTGTGCACGGGGATATCAACTATTACCCGACCATCCCCGTAAAAATAGAAGTTATCGGACACCCCACTAAGGTGATGGTGGGGGTAGTTCCGAAGCTCCCCTTGTAACGATGCTGGTTCTGGCAAGACCCAACTGAGAGTGCCAGTTCAGGACAAATTGCTTCAAACAGGGCAACTACAGCCCAAGGCTGGGGTTTTTCCACCTCTAAGGCAAACCAAACCAGCCAGACAGAGGAGACTTTGGTTTTACCCCACTGGCTAACCACAAGTCACACAAGCAATTCCCTTAGACACTCCAGTTTCCCAGTCTCACCACCAGAGCCACTCGTTATGGGGACAAATGGTCATGAAAACCAATGCCCCAGTAAAAGAAAATAGGTTCTCCTGATCCCAGCGGACCGAACCTCAGAGTCAGGTCAATATACAACTCAAATCTTACCCACAAATCACGCTGTTGCCAATCCTTTAGAATCTAAAATCTAAAGGTTTATTCATAAAAGGAAAAAGGTATAGGTGAGAGCTAGAATTGGTTAAAAGGAATCAATTACATACAGTAATGGCAAAGTTCTTGGGTCAGGCTTGCAGAGATGGAATACTGCAGGTTTAAATCAAGTCTCTGGATTACATCCCCAGCTGGGATGGGTCCTTCAGTCCTTTGTTCAGAGCTTCCATTTGTAGAAAGGTTCCTCCAGAGGTAAGAAGCAGGAAATGAAGACCAAATGGAGATGAGGCAGCTGCCTTTTATAGTTTCTTCCAGGTGTAAAGACACCTCTTTCCTTACTGTGGAAAATCACAGCAAAATGGAGTCGGGAGTCACATGGGCAAGTCTCTGCATACCTTACTGAATCATAAGGTGTGTCTGCCTCCTCTCAATGGGCTAATTGTATAGTCGATGGTCCTTAATGGGCCATCAGCAGGCCTGGCAGAGCTGATAGCTTGTCCTGGGTCCCAGAAGCCCAGCCCCAGTTTGAAATACAGACATACAGTATAAAGTCATTCAACTACAGACAGTATCAAGCCAATATTCATAACTGCAACTACAACACTGATACATGCATATAAACGGCATAATCATAACCAGCCAAGCATAACCCTGTCTTAGACACCTCATTTGACCCCCTTTATACAAGATTTGGGGCCACTACAGGACCGTGGTTGTAACAATGATCTATATGGTCCCAGTTATTGTCAATAACGTCACACCCCTACCCAGTCCTTATCGGACGGGATTTCCCAGGATTTGATAGCCTACTCCCTGGGGAGGAGATAGTGGGGAATAATGACCCTGGGACCCTGGGGGTGGCCCCAACAGGTAGCCTGCCCCCAGTCTTCCATGAGTTTGCTCAGGATCTGTTCTCCCCGCCGGGGAAGCCCAGGAAGACTCGGAGGGAACGGAGGGAGGATAAAAGAAGGGGGACGAAGATCCTGACCCAGTACCGGAAGGCTACGCTGGTAGGGGAAACCAACCGGGGATCGGGGCCGCTGATTAATGACCCCGTCGCCGGGCCGGATACCCCAGGGGTTCTTCCCGAGGAGGAGACGGAGGTAGACCCCCTTGAGTTTGGTCCAATGGGGACTACGCTCGGGAATTTTGGTCAGGATCAAGCCAATGATCCCATATACAACCATATACGTAAAGAAGTAGTCGAGGTGAATGGGGCCCCAGTAGAAGGTAGAGTTAAGGGCCCGGGGCCATATTATGTAATTAAGAATGATCTGCTATACAGAATAGTCCGGGTCCAGGAGCAGGTCGTAGAACAACTCTTGGTCCCACAGAAACATCAGAGGGGCGTGATGGATCTGGCCCACAGCCACCTGTTCGGGGGCCATCTAGGGATAGACAAGACCCTTGATCGGATCCTGCAGAGGTTTTTTTGGCCCGGCATCTATGCGGCGGTCCGGCGATATTGTACGTCCTGTCCGGAATGCCAGATACATGGGCCCCGACCACACTTGAGGGCCCCTCTGATACCTCTGCCCATTATAGAGACCCCATTCGAACGAATAGCTATGGACCTAGTAGGACCATTGGAGAAGTCAGCCCGGGGCCATCAGTACATTCTGGTAGTATTGGATTATGCCACCCAATACCCCGAGGCCGTGCCCCTACGGAACATCATGTCCAAAACCATAGCCAAAGAGTTAGTCCGGATTTTTTCCAGAGTGGGGATACCAAAGGAGATCCTGACGGACTAAGGGACCCCCTTTGTGGCTAAACTAATGAAGGACCTATGTGCATTGCTCCACATACGGTCCCTCAGGACGTCGGTCTATCATCCCCAGACCGATGGTCTCGTCGAACGCTTTAATAGAACACTGAAGAGCATGCTAAGGAAAGTGGTTAGTCGTGACAGGAAAGACTGGGACACCCTGCTTCCCTACTTGCTGTTTGCCGTACGGGAGGTGCCGCAGGCTTCGACTGGATTCTCCCCCTTCGAGCTGTTATATGGTCGCCACCCCAGGGGCATACTGGACCTAGCTAAAGAAGGCTGGGAAGAACAGCCAAACCCAGGGAGAAATGTCGTCGAACACGTGCTACAGATGAAAGACAGGATCGCCCAAGTTGCCCCCCTGGTGTGCGAACACATGGAGAAGGCCCAGGGGGCACAACAGACATACTACAACCGTCAAGCAGCGACCCGGAAGTTCCATGTGGGAGACCGGGTAATGGTGCTCATACCCACAGCAGAGAGCAAGCTGCTAGCCAGATGGCAGGGGCCATACGAAATAATAGAAGCCGTAGGAGAGGTCGACTATAAGGTCCGACAGCCGGGCCGCCGGAAGCTGGAGCAGATATATCATATAAATCTGCTGAAACCTTGGCAGGATAGAGAAGCTCCGGTGGTCGCGCTAGGTGCCACGCCCCCTAAACGCGACCAGGCCGACCAGGTGGGGATCTCTCCCGAGTTGACCCCGGAACAACGATCAGAAGTGATCAGCCTGATCAGACGCAATCAGGATGTGTTCTCGGAGAAGCCAGGCCGGACTACTGAGGTTCACCATCACATCCACACAGAGCCTGGAGTGAAGGTGAACGTCAAACCGTACCGGATCCCGGAGGCCAAAAGAGAAGAGATCAGGACTGAAGTCAGGAAGATGCTAACCCTAGGAGTCATCGAGGAGTCGCATAGCCAATGGTCAAGTCCCGTGGTCTTAGTGCCCAAACCGGACGGCAGTATGAGGTTCTGCAACGACTTCCGGAAGCTGAACGAGGTGTCACAATTTGATGCGTACCCCATCCCCCGGATAGATGAGCTAATCGACCGATTAGGAAAAGCACGGTTTATGTCTACCCTGGACCTGACCAAGGGCTATTGGCAGATCCCCCTGGCCAGGGCCGACAAAGAAAAGACAGCCTTTGCAACTCCAGAGGGTCTATACCAATACACCGTCCTCCCCTTTGGATTGCATGGCGCTCCCGCTACTTTCCAAAGACTGATGGACAAACTGCTGCGACCACATGGCAAGTACGCGGCAGCCTATCTCGATGACGTCATTATATATAGCCCTGACTGGGAGACACACTTGGAGAAGGTGGAAGCAGTCCTAGACACCCTGAGGAAGGCAGGGCTAACTGCAAATCCCTCCAAGTGTTCGATTGGGTTAGCGGAGGCTAAGTACCTCGGCTATATAGTGGGGAGGGGCCTGGTGAAGCCCCAACTCAACAAGTTGGAGGCTATACAGAAGTGGCCACGACCGCTCCGGAAAAAACAGGTCAGAGCCTTCCTGGGACTAGTGGGGTACTATAGAAGGTTTATTCCACACTTCGCCACCAGAGCATGCCCATTGACGGACTTAACGAAAGCAAGGGATCCAGACATCGTAAAATGGTCTACCGCGGCCGAAGGCGCTTTTGCAGATTTGAGGATGGCCCTCTGCACAGACCCTGTGCTAGTAGCCCCGGACTGGAGGAGGGAGTTTATCCTACAAACCGATGCCTCTGAAGTAGGGCTGGGGGCGGTACTTTCACAAATGGTTGGGGACGAGGAACACCCCGTCCTCTTCCTCAGTAGGAAGCTCCTGCCTCGAGAACGGAAGTACGCCGTGGTGGAAAAAGAATGCCTGGCGGTGAAATGGGCCATTGAAAGTCTTCGCTACTATCTACTGGGGCGGAGATTTACCCTAGTCACGGACCATGCCCCTCTGCGATGGATGCACCAAAACAAAGACAAGAACGCGAGGGTGACAAGATGGTTCCTCTCGCTCCAACCCTTCCACTTCATAGTACGACATAGATCTGGAATCCAGCATGGCAATGCAGATGGCCTATCGCGAGTGCACTGCTGTTCGTCCCAAGTAGCCCAACCCTGTAGTGTTGAGCAGGGGGGGGGGGGGATATGTGGTAAACCCAGGGCAGATAGCTGCAAAAGGTGGAGGCAGTAAGTGGTCCCAGGGGGTTAAAACCCCTCTCCCTGTCCACTAAGGAGAGAGAGGCGAGAGAGACTGAGAGTGGGAGAGAAGCAGAAGCTGAAACAGAAGCAGGAGCAGGAAAGGCACCAGAGGGGCTGGGTGCCCCAAGCCGCTGAGCCCTTCCCAAAAGAAGGGCTATATTGCCTTCCCAAAGGGAAAAGGGAAAAACCCAAGGGGTTTACCGTGCCCAAGCCTGAGTCTCCGGGGCTTAAAGGACCGAGACCACTGAGGAGAAGGGGGTACTTTGCCACAGTATATAATTTGTAATATTGCATTACAGTATAGCCATAATGTGAAAGTATTTTGAGACTATTATATTACATGTTGCTAAACCTGATCATACTAACTGCTCTGTGTTTCTGAATTTTTATTAAAAATAGTATGTAAAAATAATACGCAAAATTCAACTAAGTATTTAGTAGGTCCATTGATGTCGTTTAGCTCAAACCATAAAATCCATTAATCCTATATTCAGATGGTAAGAAATTATTATACTCTTTTTGTAATTCTTATCTATGATTTAATATAAAAAAATCAAAGGGGATAACTAATGTTGAAACAGCATTTAATCCCAAATTTCTGAAGCATTTCCCAGGGAAGTTGACATGTGATTGTCATTAAAGTTAATATGGGCTAAACCCTGGTGCAGTGCTTGCAGGTCTCACTGCCTTTCATGAAATTATAAAATCACAGAAATCTGAAATGAAGATTGAAGCTGTCCCTAATCACCCTTGTTCTGCCTGACTGTTGTAGAATGTTCCTGCCTTAAATGGCCTGTTGGATCTGCAGTACCTACTCTAAGTGCCGAGGTGTAAGGCTGGAGTTACATCCTTTCCTTGCTTTTTTTTTTTAACAATGAAATCATACCTTGTGAAATTCTGAAGTCACTTTGCAATAAGTAGCCATGTAAATTACATAAAGCTTTTTGTTACATGAATAAAATTGCACCAAAATAATACACACAGACAAAAGAGGTGTCACATTTATTGGATAGGTACGGGGGGTTGCATTTTGAAGTAAGAGGTTTTTGTGGAGCTTGCTGACAATATTTTATGCTCATAAACCAGTTTGAAGCCTGAAACACAATTTCATTTATCTTTATATTCTAAGCTTTATAGAGTCTGGGAAAGTATCCATCTGTTCAGCTGAGATTGCTGCAAATAGTGAGTGGTCAGAGAGACTTAGCTGAGAAAGGTCAAAGGAGCCTCTTGACCCTGTGATACTTGCCAAAGCAATTGGAGCATGGGGACTGATATACAGTTAGATACGGCTTGCTAAAATGGTCTCCACTTTAATTGGTAATGATAGCAGGAATACACAGTAAAGTCATTGCTGAAAGAAAACAAAAAGTATCCAATATAGTAATTTATTACCAGTCACTGGGTTTCACGCACTAGGTTGTTTTACCCCTGCAGTGGTCAGAGAAAGCAAAAAGGTACTCTAACACTTAACTGAAAATGGATGCCCTGCTGCTACCAGAGATGCATGGTGGTCAAATGATTGCCTGTGCCATTAGCTTGGTAATGTTTTCTCTATTGTAAACTCAGCTCCCCATGTTCTTCTTGTGCATCAGCTGCAGATTGAAGGCTTTCTCGTTTGTCTTCTATTTGTGCTGCCAATCATCAAGCTGCTGTCCACCAGGCGCATTTGAAGGAGGCAATTTTTTTCACTATCGACAACCATCTACAGCAACCCAGGGCTCAGAGGATTTAGAAATGAATGACCAATGCTTTAATTTACACTATGCCAACCATTTCATGCATTGTTTGTATATTTGGTCAGATAATTCCATGGGAGAAGCACATATTTCATATTTTTCAAAATAATTTGTGTAAGATGTAACATCTTTAACCATGACACAAAATACAGGATTGCACATGTTCTCTTTCTATAATATTAATTTTTGTTATAAATGCTGAAACTGCAAGTGCTAAATAAGCAAAGCCCTTTGTATAGCTTTTCCATGTATTCAATCAATATAAAATCTGTTTTAAAAAATAGTTATTGCTTCCTGCCAGAGAGGACAAAGCATCGTGGAGAAATAGAAATAATCTCTCTTTGGAACTATAATTTCATACTGAAAGCAGTTGGACACTATAGTATGCTGTAGATAGGCTTAAGTTGCAGCCACCATCCCAGTCCTAGCAATGGGAAGAAGCAAGAGGGAGACTAGAAGTAACTGGCACTCTTTTTGTGCAGTCACAACGGACTTGCAGTGTTTTATTTTTACAAGCTTACAGTTGGGCAGGACTTGGTTTTTGAGAGGTGATGAAGGCTCTGAACTCCCACGGACTGCAGTGAATGGCAGGATCTGGCCCTATGTTAATCCTAGAACCTCAGTAAATGTTGCAGATTTACCCCGTCCCCTACATTTCTGGTAACTGAGGTTCTTCAGTTTTTAGCTGAAAAATAAAATCTTGTCTTTATCATAAATGGTATTGATTACCACAGAAATACTGAACAGTGAATGATTCAGACATAAATGCTTTTTAAAATTTCTGTCATCTTTGTGATACAATTGAAAGTCAAATTACAGAGCTGACATGACAGATGACAAAAGCAAATGTTTATTAATTAGACTGAAATATGCATAATGATCTTGTATTTTAAAAAGGTCTCGTGAGAGACTACTGTGGTATTTCAGAAATGATCCCTTAGAGAAGGTGTGGTTGAAAATACACTACAAAATTTTGAAATCTGTATTAGCTAGAGCTATTGTTTAGTAATACTTGTGTAAAATGAGGCACTGCAGCATAAATACATTATGTATATTTTAGTTATATAGTCAATCTGCCTTCAGTCAACATATGTATAAAAAGACATGTTAGGTTCAGGAGGTTTAACACGTAGTTGATCAATTTAATAGATCTTTTTATTCAGCCTCTCCATTTAATAACACACTAATTATCATTTTGGTTATGTGGTAAACACAAAAGTGTTTCCCTATTGAGTAAAGTACTTCAGCATGCACTTAATTTTAAGCACATGCTTAAATGTTTTGCTGAATTGGGGCCTCCATTTGTTAGGATTATATCTAAGTGATATCTTAATGGTACTCAAATTACAAATGAAAAACTGTAAAGATGTAAAAAAAAAAAAAATAGAAACAGTCAAAAGACAGAAGGCTTTATAAAAACACTCTACCCTGAAAGAACCCAATCTATATGTCATTACTGCAAAGATTTTCATATTCCCCTTGGATGCACAGTACCTGGTCCTTCAAGGTGCTGATCTTCCTCAACTTTGACTGATTTAACTCAGCCACTCACAGGATTGGGCCATACATCTGTTTTGTAACAGAGATTTAGTACAATTCTGCACATGACACTTAATTACCAAAATTGTGTCTCACGTTCCTCCAGCTTTTTTCCTTCTGAAGAATTTGAGGGGTTTGATTCTTCTCTCACTTAAACCAGTTATACACCATTGGCCAAATTCTGCTCTTCCATCAGAGTAAATTCAGAAGAACTCAGTTGACATTAATGGACCATAGACTTTCCTCCATAAATTATGAAAGTGTATTTGGTTCATTGGCTTCAATTGAGTTCAGGATTTATACTGGTGGACAGGAGAATCAGGCCCAAGTCGCTGACAACTTTGAGGACCCCTTCTTCATTGCCTTGTACTTTGTGTAGTCATTCATATATCTGCAAAGTAAGTGCACAATAGATATAAAAGCTGAAACCCTATGAGTGGAACATTCACATTTGAACTTTTGCACTCACTTTGCACAGGTATAAATAACTACACAAGTTTCAAGCCCTTTATTTACAGGGTTATAGGGGAGGTGACCTATTGGATCAGGCTTGCTTGCAAATCCATCATGTGATTTTACCACTTTACTTCCCTTATGTAAAGTGAATGTCAAGGCAGTTCTTGTCAAATCCCCTTTTCAGCTCTAAACTCACAACAGAATGCATCTGCTAAAGCTAAAGAAAGTCCGTGCACGGAGAAAATGGGTGTGTGAGGCGTTGAAACAATATGGGAATCCCTATGAGCTAATGGAAGTGTATATTGTAAGTGGACCACAGTTCCTAGAATAAGTAGACTCCCAGTGGAAAAGATCCTTGACGAGAAGGTAGATAGGTAAAATAGCATTTGAATTGTTCTTTCCATGAAATTTTTATGTGGTGTGTCTGTCTTAAAACAGTTATAGTTAATAGTATATATTGATGTAGCTGGGGGCCAGGAGGGAGGAAGAATCCTCCCCTTTGTGCCAAGGCTGTGTACTTGGGCTTTGTCCAGGGAGGAGGGAAGGAGGTCAGAAACTGCCCCCAGGCTGTAGAGCAACAACGGACTATGTGCCCATATCTCTTGCATCCCACCTCCATGAACAGAAGGATCTGCATAGTTTGAATACACTGGACTCTGCTTTGTCTTGACCCAAACATCCTCTGTTTGGTGGCAAACAATGAGCTTTGCCACAGAATGACCTGCATCATTAATAGATATTAACTCCCCATTTCATGGGCTTCCTGAATTCTACTATCTCTGTATTCAGCGTACCTGTGCCAGATTAGTTGTTTGTAGGATCCTCCACACCCACAGAATAAAAGTCAGGACTTCCCCATAATGCTGCTAATACAAATACAGCAACATGGATTCTCAGATATGTTCACACTTTGAATTAAGACTACCCAAAATGACTTAAGGTGAAGAACACATGGCTGTGGAAAGTCTACTGGAAGATGGTAGCTCTACAAAGTGTCTGCAGTCTCCCCATAACATTGTAACTCTTGCAATCTGTGAAGAGGATGATGGTAGTTAGCAGGGCGAGCATGGGTGGGCACCAGCTATTGCGAATTTAGCCCACCATAGTTTACTGAGTTTCACATATCATTTTTGCTTATTTTTTAGGAAGGGTTAGACAAATGGATATGGACAACCCACAAACTTTAAGACCAAGATAAGGTTATAAATATTTATTCGTTACTTTAAAAAAAGAAAGAAGGAAAAACAAACTCTAAGAGAACATTGCTGTCTTTTCAAATCCAACAAACATTATTCTGGAAATTCAGTTGTTATGCAGATTTTGTAAGTTCCACATCAGGGCTGTGTGGCAATGGGTCCCTTGTGAATTTATTGATTTCTTGTAATTCTGACTATTTAGTTATTAAAGCAATTAACTTTTTAAGGATGACCACTGTCATGAGAGAAACACTAATAGTTTTTCCTGAGAAAATATTGTAATCTTATCTCAGTTTATGCCTTGAAAGAAAGTTACCTACCTTCTCAGTGCCTGGAGACTGGTGATGATCATACTTACCCATCATTATAAAGTTTTGAGTTTCACATAGAATGTAGGGTTTGTGTATGCATAATTACAGAAAATGTGCTCCTTTTATGTAAAACATAAACAGAGAGATAAGCCTAAATATACAGTACTTCATTTATAACTGTAGGGGTTTATCAAGAAAAAGATAAGCTTCCCAAAAAGACACATCCTGTTGCTGCTAAATTTTAGACAGTATATTTAACTCTTAAAATAATGGTTTTATCTGTAAATTCTCAGAAAATTCATTCTGTACTCAGAGTGCGTGCTATAATGTTGGGGAGAATATGTTGCATTTTTTATACATAGCAAAGACATTGAATTTAAGTAAAAAATTCAACTCAACCTTAACTATGGACCTGCAACTGGAGCCTCTGTAACTGTTATGTTTGAAATTACATTAATTTTAAAAAGTAGTTATAAGAGGAATATATAATTCTGCTAAACATTTTTTATTTTATTTTAAACACGATATACATGTTCTTATAAGGGCATTTTAAACACTTACTCATTATTTTTTGGTTTTGGACTAGCCAATATGTTAATTGCAATAGCATTCTATTGTGCTGCTGGCTTCTTTTTGAAATAGTACATCAATACTCCAAACACAATAAAAAGGTACTCTGCTGCTTTTGAGTTTTTAACAAAAGCAAGTGGTGTTCAGAATGGTAATAATAAAATTCTACTTCTAGTCTTTAAGGTGTCAATTATGGAAGCCAACTAAGTTTCATCTATGTAAAATCATTGTGAAGAGAGTGAAATCTTAAGTGTTTTGTCTACACATAGTAACTTCACCATGGCTCCTTTGTAAATCATGCGAGAGAAAATTCTAACTGTATATTTAGCAGAGCTGCTCAAATTCTTAATCATAAATACTTGTCAGATTTTGTTAGTTTGCTGAATGTACATGAACTGAGAATTCATTTGCTTTTACAAATATGTTCTCAAACTTTACAGGTTGCAGGTAGAACTGAAAAATGTGAAGACTGGAATTAAAATTTTTTAGCAGTTTTGTTTGTCAGTTCCTGTTTCTAGTCTTTAGGGGATGAATGTCCATCTTAAAAACAGGAGATGGGTTTCAAGAAGCCACTGAAGATTTAACTCTGGGGGTTCGTGGGAAGAATGTGATGCAGTTTGCTGTCCAACTTCCATCTTCTTTCTGATCAGCTGTTTAAACTCAGAAAGAGAATTCCAAGATGGTCATGCAAACATTTCTATCACAAATATACATTTCTACAAAGGTTTTGGGTTTTTTTGCTTTTCTGTGGATACTTGTGCAAGTGAATTCTGTATGCATGAATATTTATGAAAAATGAGGGCTGCAAGTGCAGTCTAAGGCAGTGGTTCTCAACCAGGGGTATATGTACCCTGGGGGTACTCAGAAGTCCTCCAGGGGGTACATCACCTCATCTAGATATTTGCCTAGTTTTACAACAGGCTACATAAAAAGCCCTAGTGAAGGCAGTACAACCTAAAATTTCATGTAGACAATGACTGTGTATACTGTTCTATATATTATATACTGAAATATAAGTACAATATTTATACTCTGATTTATTTATTTTATGGTAGAATATGGTAAAAATGGAAAAAGTAAACAATTTTACAGTAATAATGTGCTGTGACACTTTTGGATCTTTGTCTGATTTTTTAAAGCAAGTAGTTTTTAAGTGAGGTGAAATTTGGGGGTATGCAAGACAAATCAGACTCTTGAAAGGGGTACAGTAGACTGGAAAGATTGAGAGCCACTGGTCTAAGGGAACTTTGATCAGCATTAGTGTGAAAATTATTGAAAAAGAGTGTGTGATGTTTGTGCACATCTAATGTTAGTGAGTTACATAATTCTGGCCATGAGTAAAATTTCAGCTCTTTTATTACGTGTGAATTGTTCTTCTAATGTAGTAATATTTTCATTGTGTAATTTATGGACTTGCTCCAACTTCCATTAACTTTAATGGGCACAGCATCAGATCCACTAAATAATAGTCATGGGTAGATATTGTTTTCACTCAGCTTCAGAAGTTACTACTATTATGGATGAAGATGCGTATATATGTATAACAATATATGTATATGTGAATTTATGTACTATATCAACTATCATAAAAATCCTTCTAAATTACTGCTAAAGAAAATCTATTTTAAAATGTCAAGGAATAAAGCATCGTATATGTTTTACATTATTAAAGACTATTTAGAATTACAGTTAAACTGTCCATCTCTGGATCAGCCATCAGACGACCACTGGAAAACAAATATCTTCTCAACACTTCTTCATTCTGCTCAAGAATATAACCATTACCTGACTGGTATGGGGTGTTAAGGACATGACACTAACTAAATCTGGCCCCTTACTTATTGCAAACTTGATTATTTCTTGGACTATCATCCTTGTTGACATCATTCAATGGCCTTGTGTGAGACTTGTTGATGCTCCTGACCCACAAAGTGAGGTAGCGTGTTTACAACCCAAGTGCATCCACAGCTTTGAGCTATCGTGGCCAGTTCAGATTCATAGACCTGGGCAGCCACAAAATGGGAAGTGATCAGCTTCCCAAAATTTGGGTAGAGCAATTGGAAAGCCAAAAAATAAATTAAACCTATGAAGAGGAATTTAGAAAGGAATCTGATGACTATGAACAGCCATATATTTTGAGTGGATAATGTAGAATTTGTCTTCTTTTAAGTTTTATCTTTAAGATGATAAAAATGGGTCCTTGTTTGCTGAGCTAGATAATAAAAGTCAACAGGATATTGGTGGTGGAAAAAATCTTTCACAAAGAGTTCAGCCAATCCATCACCTACGTAACACAGTTTGAGAGTGCCAAGGGGTGCTACTTACATTTAAAAATAATTGTAGTGAATTAAAAAATAAAAGAATTACTAAAATGTACTCTGTAGTGCTGAGTGCCAAATATGTTTATGATGCTGAATAAACCTTAGATATCATCATTTAGTTTGCAGTTCCACTGAGAAGTAAGCCTTCGTATTATATTATGTCAGAAAATTAGTTTATTTTGACTTATTTATACAGCACAACTTTGCAAGTGGTTGAGAGTGAGAAGGTGTGAATGACTCTGTATTTGAATTGGCTCAGTACTATCAAACTGAACATTTGGACTGAAATGCTAAATCGATAATAACTGATTTACAGTGAGCAGAGCAAAAATGAGAGAAAATGGAATATTATTATGATTGACACCTATTCATTGTAGGGAAGCACAGAAAATGTTGATCATGAGATTCAGAGTCCTTCCAGGTTCTCTTCTTTGCTCTGCCATCAGCTCACTTTGTGATCTTTGGTAAGCGACTTAATTGCATGATCCTTAGTGTCCCAATCTGTAATACTTACCTCCATTATGCAAAGCTGTAGGACTTTTATGTAATGTCTGTAAAATGCTTTCAGAACCTTAGAAAGAAGGGTCTATAGAATGTAAGTTATTAACCTCTCTTTCAATATCCTTCACCAGTTGCTTTTCCCACCTCTTGTATGTATGTTCAGTTTTATGGTCTGCCTTCCATTCTCTGTTATCTGCGGTAGTTGGTCCATATTTTCTAAATGGTACCTTATGTCTAAGGTTTATATGTCCATCTCCTTTCAGTGGAATGAAATGCTTGTGGCAGAAAGCTAAGATAACTTGGTAGACATTATTTGGCTCAATGTCAATAACTTTCACATTGCCAGTAAGCATTTCTTCTGACTTTATACACAGTGGCATCACAGAAATGCAATGGCAGATTGACATTGTCAGAGTATTTTCTTTTGTTTGTTTGGTCGCTGAGAGTAGGAAAAGGGGCATTGAGCACCAAGTAACTATCCACAAATTATTTAAAATGTATAGTCTAGAGGAACGAGGAATGATGTCTTAGGGCAGGGCTATACTACTGCTTATGTCAATATAACTTACTTCGCTCGGGGGAGTGGAAAAAAGCCACCCCACACCTCGGAGCGATGCAAGTTACAGTGACCTAACTGCTGTCCACACTGGTGCTATGTTGGAGGGAGATGCTCTCCTGCCAACATTGCTTCCACCTCTGATGGAGGTAGAGTAATTATGCCAACTGGAGAGCTCTCTCCCATTAGCATAGAGCGTCTATACCAGATGTGCTACCGTAGTACAGCTGCATAAGTGAAGCTGTGCTGATGTAGTGCTTCTAGTGTAGACTAGCCCTAATAATTATCTCTCAGTGCCAATACAGGGACATGACTCCCACTGTTTTAGTCACATAGGTTCTTGCCACACCTTAGGGGACACCACAATTAACAAAAAGCAAAATAATCACAATTATTAAGTATTTTATTATTAAAGAAAGGAAAAGAGAAAAAATGAAACAAAACACAAACAAACAAGCAGTTAGCAGTGGTTACTACAGTTACAATCTCTTCTGTATTTCTGTCTGTGGAGAGCTTTCAACAGAGACTACACCTTAAGAATACATGCTTTCTGATTAGGCACTTCTAGAGGTCAGATAATACCAAAGTATATTATTCCACAAATCAGTAGTGAGTCCTGTCTGAGGGCTTATGTACACAATACAACAATGCACAGCGGGGGGTGTAAACCGTTGAGAGCTTTAACGTGTTGCACTCTAACTGCCTAGTGTCGACCCTGCTGTCACACTCTAAAAGGTACTTAGTGCGCGTTTGTGTAGTCCCATTTCAAACGACAACACTAACATGAACTTTTAGAGTGCACCAGCAGGCTCTACAGAGGACAGTTGGAGCACGACACCCTAGAGCGCTCTACAGTTTACACCCCTGTGGCACATTGCTCCACCATGTAGACAAGCCCTCAGTGCATCATACATAACAGTTTATCTATGAGCAAAGGAATTTCATTTAAGATTGGGGGAACCTGTTTGTCTTCTCAAGGATAACCTAAATGCTTTATTAATGGGCAAAGGGGAGTGATCTTGCCTAAGTCCTGTGAAACCAAAGAAAGTTTTGTTTGTTTTTGTTTTGTTTTTTAAACTCAGTTACTTAAATAATTCAAGGAGCAGTTTTGAGAGAGACAAATTAATGAATGTTAAATTCAAATTAAATCCCACTGTTCTTCTCTGCTTAACAAGATTAGCTGATGTCATCTTTCAAGAATAGACATGGTATAAACAATGTGATGTTTTAACAGGAGAAGTTGTTAGTACCTTATATTACAGTAGCATTTCAATCTCCCATTAAAATTATTACAGGAGCAATTTAAGTCTAATCTCTTAGTACATTAGTAGAATTTGCAAACTCTTATCTCACCAATGATGCTGAAGTCTTGGTGATATCATGTCACAGAAGCAATGCTGGGCCAGAAGCCTGTTTCTTCTTGATGCTCTGTAGTGGCTTCTTTCTGCTTGGCTGTCTTGTTGCTGCTGTTCACTTGCTTTTACAAAGCTAGATGAACATGTGCTGAGTGTGTAAGAGCAAAAAAGGATGAAAGCACATGAGGGTTTAGGAGGATAAGACTACAAAAGTTCAGAGGAACTTAAACTCTTCTCTTTCCATCATCTCACTGAAGGTGTTTACGTTCCTTTTTTAGAGGCTCGGCTGGATTCAAATATCAGCTGCTGTCACCTTTCATTGGCTCAGCACCTGCCTGGGATGGGCTTGGCAGCATATTCAGATCATAAATATACAGTTTGCTAATGCATACGCAGCATGATTGGAAATGTTCAATTCTGTCGTTATATTGCTTTTATCTCTGAGGCAGGAAACGCTCTCAAAACATTTTTAAAGTAAGAGTTTTAACTCTCTTTTAATCAGCTCATTTTCTGAGACATGCCTTTAGTTTCATACGGGTTTAATAGAAGTTAAAATTTTGTTTCAAATGAGTCTCAAACTCCAAACTTCTATATAAAAGCCTTTCAGCTCTTAATAGTTTTTTTTCCCCAACATAAATGACTTTTAGTCTTTACATGTAAATGGTCATCAAAGGCGGCATTGTCTCATCTTCATCTCTGAAGAGGCTCTTGTCTTCTTCAGTTGGTAAGGAGTTACTTAAGCATTGCCAGATAACTAATTCTATAATTAGTTATAGTAATTATAATTAATTTCTATATTCAAATGGCTTCTTATATTAATAGCCAGTTATAGTATCTTATTTGTACATAAAATGACTTACAGTGGTATCAGGGAGTTATAATATAAAGGCATTTATTTAGATCCAACATATTTGCAAATATATATCTCAGAACAGGGATCTCAAACTCAAATCACCAGGAGGGCCACATGAGAACTAGTAAATTGGCCCGAGGGCCGCATCACTGAAACCTTTTCATACAGTGATACAAAAGTATAGTCAAAAATGAAGAGTAATATAGTATTCTATTAAAAGTCAATATATTAACTTTTTAAAAACTAATGCAAAGAGGGGTTTTAATAAAATATAAACACTCAGTAATGTTTGGAGCTTGGCTGCCTATGGCAGGCCGCAGGAAATAACTGCGCGGGCCGCATGTGACCGTGTGTTTGAGACCCCTGTCTCAGAAGAAGGACAACAAAGGTTTTTTGCCTTTAATTGGAAGCATGAGTTAGAAGTAACTATCTTTTATAAAACATTTCCCTACATATATGTAAACTTTAAAGTTTTAAGAATGAAGACTTTTGAGTGTTTATAAAAGAAATCAGTTTCAATAAGGATCTTTCTAGAATTCCTTGTCTGGGTTTCAAACAACGGTTTTTCTCTTTGCAAAGGGGAGGGGTAAATGGTCCCACTTGCTCATGTAATAGTTCTGATAACACATCCTAAGCATCACTCTTCTTTGAATCAAGAATATTGTCACAATCTTTCACATAACCAGGTCTTTTTCTAAAACATAATATCCTATGAAGTTTGTTTCATGAGATAAAGAGCATGTCTATACCAAACTGATTTCTTGTACAAACGGGAGGAATCCTGTTCTTTGTTGAGTGTTTGTCTTTTGGTTCCTAGATTTATAATCTGCCATTTGTAGTACATTTACAACTTTCAGTTAAAGACTTCTATTAC
Organism: Chelydra serpentina; assembly: GCA_037349315.1. Lineage (NCBI taxonomy): Eukaryota > Metazoa > Chordata > Testudines > Chelydridae > Chelydra > Chelydra serpentina. Next base: position 15,918,228 of record JBAIAC010000033.1, read on the forward strand.
ATTCTATACAAAGCAAAAATCATTATAACTAACCTACAAATTTCAAAATATAGTATAAGAGAAAATAATACAGAATGTTAAAGCAAAATAGAAATTATAAAACTGTATCCTAGAAACTGTGTAAACACTTAGAGGTCTCTTGGTGGTGCCTGTCACTGGCTGACAGAAAGCAGAGATTTCCTAGGAATTGCCTGAATTAGCTTGAACATTTCCTATATAAGCAACACAGAACATAAAAATGTGAGCTATCATATTCCCCAAGCATCGTGCATGTGAAAATTCATTAAGGGCAAATTTTAATAGCCTAAAATGATAAGAATTATAATAATAGTTAATAACCACTTTTGCATCATTATTTAGATTTATCCATTACATGGTATTTTGACAGATTTTGATGGTATAAAAAACACCATCCACCTTGCAGAGAAGCAGAAAAAAATGGGGTGCATAAGCCTCTTTACTGCAGAAAGGAGACGCTCCCTCTCCCTCAAGCCCACCGAAATCCCTCCATAACAGTTCTGTGCAGCTGACGCTCTGCAGGTGTGGAGGGGTTATGCTGAAGAAGGGGCAGCAAGACCCACCTTTTGTGGCAGCCGCCTCCTTCTGAAATCTCAGATTTTTCTGATCAGAAATCTTGCATATCAGATTATGCTGTTTGGAACTACAGTATCTCAGGCAACATGCTGTGTGAGCTACATTTAAAGAATCACAGGACTTTGGTACAAAAGGGGGCATAAACACAGCATCACTCCTGAGGAATTCATACTGCCAGGAAAGTGGGGGTAGAAGGAAATATGTAAGGGTTTTGACTTAGGCAGATGTCCTCAGATCCACAAGGTGGAGGCTGCAATTCCTGATGGACCCTTAGGATCTGTCCATCGTTAGGATCACCGTCCCATCTGTGTGTGCCCTACCACAATTTACCCTTACTGTGGCTCTTAGTCAATATGTACCTGTCCTCTCACTCTAGTGACCATACCCTACATTTCTTGGCTAATATCAGCACTGTCCACAAACTCTTCTGCCTGGAGACTGACTCATCTATCGAGTTGATATCCTAATACTGAAAATTCTTCCAGTTACTTTTTTGTCATGACTCAGTCCCTTGCTCTCCTAGTTATATTCTCACCTAATCTATTCTTTTTGTGCACCAAGAGCCGACTTCTGCCCTCAAATGCATGCCCATGGGAGCTGTGTGGGTAAATTCTTCTGTGATGCCACAACGAGGCAATTAATCTTGGATATTTTAAATCCCTTCTCTGGATTTCCTAGTGCATCATGTCTTCCCTAAATCTTTCAGATTGTAAGCTGTTTGGGACAGGACTGTCTTCTTTTCTTAGTCTGCTAGAGGTTGACCGAATGGCAATGGGTTCTAGTAAAAAAGGTTAAACACTTGATCTCAGTGAATTTCATGCAATGAATCTTGTAAAGAGTGAAGCAGTGGAAATAAAAATAGTTAGAGAAAAGATGGTTTGGAGCAATATTTTCCTAAATTTTTCAGCTGACAGTGCTGTGGTTCAGCATGCAAGGTTACTTCTGTCACACTTTTTAATGGGTCAGCTGAAAGTTGTAAGTAATTATAGCTGATCCCAAATCTGCAGTTCTGTCAGTTTTTTAAAAGAAGACTTACAATTTTTGTTGGCTATTCATTAACAGTAATTGTGGGTAAGAGATAGTTGTGCTCAAACAATAATATCACATTAATAAGTGGAGCTAAAATGATGGTGTGTAGAACTCTCACCTTGAATACAATTTAAATTAGATGAAAAAGCCTGGATAGCAAGAGCCACATCAGAGAGAGTGAATCTCAATCTTCTCACTAGGCTCAGATGAAAAAAAATGTGCTTTTGACCATAGCTGCTACCCTGATCATCCAGGAAGAGCCCAAGATCTTCAAATATCACGTTGTACTGCCTCAGATAGAAGCGGCAAAGAGTCCTGTGGCACCTTATAGACTAACAGATGTATTGGAGCATAAGCTTTTGTGGGTGAATACCCACTTCTTCAGATGCATGTAGTGGAAATTTCCAGAGGTAGGTATAAATATGCAAGCAAGAATCAAGCTAGGGATAACGAGATAAGTTCAATCAGGGAGGATGACACACCGCACCATAGTAACCCTAACTCAGGAACCAATCCATGCAACAAACCTTGATGCCAACTCTGCCCACATATCTACACCAGCGACACCATCACAGGACCTAACCAGATCAGCCACACCATCACCGGTTCATTCACCTGCATGTCCACCAATGTAATATATGCCATCATGTGCCAGTAATGTCCCTCTGCTATGTACATCGGCCAAACTGGACAGTCCCTATGTAAAAGAATAAATGGACACAAATCAGATATTAGGAATGGCAATATACAAAAACCTGTAGGAGAACACTTCAGTCTCCCTGGACACACAATAGCAGATTTAAAGGTAGCCATCCTGCAACAAAAAAACTTCAGGACCAGACTTCAAAGAGAAACTGCTGAGCTTCAGTTCATTTGCAAATTTGACACCATCAGCTCAGGATTAAACAAAGACTGTGAATGGCTATCCAACTACAAAAGCAATTTCTCCACCCTCGGTGTTCACACCTCAACTGCTAGAAGAGGGCCTCATCCTCCCTGACTGAACTAATCTCATTATCCCTAGCCTGATTCTTGCTTGCATATTTATACCTGCCTCTGGAAATTTCCACTACATGCATCCGATGAAGAGGGTATTCACCCGCAAAAGCTTATGCTCCAATATGTCTGTTAGTCTATAAGGTGCTACAGGACTCTTTGCCGCTTTTACAGATCCAGACTAACATGGCTACCCCTCTGATACCTGCCTCAGATAGAGGTTCCAGTTATCAATCTTACGTCTCTTCTATCTTTCCCTCAATACACCAACCTTGTCTCCGTCTTACCTGGAATGAGTTGCAGACAGCTAGGCCCCTTCCAAACGCTGCACTTTTGGGACAATTTTTCAACTGTACCAACTGGCTTAGGGTTAGGGTACACATTGGACGGGAGGGGTGATGAATGAGACAGGGGTCCTATCGGGGGGGAAATAGTATATGGTTATGTAATTAAAGACTGTATCCTAGTGCATACATGCATGATGGGGGAGGAGTGGGCGGGGGGGAACTGTGGTTGTCCACTTGATTTTGCAACCTTCTTTTGACATAGGTTAGGGTTGGGGGTGGGGGGGGAGTTAATGGAATTTCCTACATTTTTTAAAAAAAACACACTGAAACAACAGAATTTCTATCACATGGACCTCCACATGAGTCATCAGCGGGGTTAGATGTATAGACAAACCACACAGACCTCTGCTACCTATTACTTCTACCAGTTATCCTATTATCTTCTTGTCATCGTAGCTTGTCATTCCAAAACCACAGCCAAGACCAGGTCTTGTCACTTATCTGAAATAGTTATGCAGAGATACAGGGTGTTGACAGGGAGCACTGCATCAGGCAGTGTAGAAGTGTTTGCCCTGGCACTCCACTTTCAAAGGTCATTCCTCAGCTTCTACTTGGTCATATTGTTACCAGTCTTTCCATCCCAGCTTGATTTCGAGTACATCATTGTTTTTGTTCATGGTCAGTGCCTGGGGGAGTTTTCAGAAGGAACCAGCTTCTCCAAGATCATTGGCATTTCCCACCATGTCATTACTTGTTAGCCTTCTGGGGTGGTATTTTGGGGTAAAGGATTTCCAGATACAAAACTCATTCAGGACTTCCACCTCTTGGGTGGTGGAATGTGTCCATGAAGTGGTTGTCTTGAAGCATGCATGTTGTCTCTCCTTTTTACTGAATGCGGTATGCGCAATTTCTTTGTGGGGATAGCACATAGGAGCTGTGTGGGGGGATGGAGTATGCTCAGTGTAGATGGTCATCAAGGAATAATGCTGCCAGCCTCTAACAGTATATCTGAAATCATTATTGCGTCGTGTGTTGCAGTTATAGCAATACTCTTTCCTAAAGACCCAAAAGGCTTTATTTGTAAACAGGTATTAAAACAGCACAACAATCACCCAGTGCTGGACAGGCCCGCTGCCATTGCAAAACCCCCAAAACAAGTACCTGAAGAACATTTAAAACAGAAAAAGTGATGGAAAAAGTGCAAACCTAACTGTGCCACTACATGCTTCCAGGCCCCATGTTCTCTTTTTCCCCTGTTTTCTGCTCACTTGGTGCTGGGAAGGGAGAGTGGAAGTATCCACAGGAGAGGTGTTGAAGAAAGAAGGCTTCACGGTGGTTAGTTTCTCTGCCCAGCTGCTCAAGAGACCTGAATGCATGGGCTGCCCAAACATGGAGTTGTCCAAGCTACTGCATGCCTGAAGGTACTTTGCAGAGGCACCAGGTTGTGGTGTGGGGGATGGCAGCAAGAGCCGGTGCTTTTGCAGCCATGATGGACATGAGTTGCCAAAACAGTTCTCTCTGTTGAGCTCTGTCCTCTACCCTTAGCCACCGTTTCTGTTCCAGGAACTGCTTTGCAAGCACCTGCTCCCTCACTAAAACCCTGTTCTCCACCTGGGTGACAAGCCTCACCTTTTGCTCCTGCCCGTCAGCATACCATTGCTCCCATTTTTCTTCCCTCTGCTTCTGGTACAGGACCTGCTGGTCGGCCCTCTCAAGAACATCGACCATAACTTCATCATGAAAATGCTTGTTTTTGCAACAGTCTGTGAAGCTACATTGGGCCAGGGATCAAGTTTCTATGAACAGCAGGCAGTAGAGGCTGAGGGACCAGAAATAGGATCAGAAACAGAGGGTTATTGCCGAACGTAGTTCAATAGAGGGGCACTGAATATTTACACTTCTAAAAAAAACAACATATATTTGAAGGGGATGCTTCAGTCCACATACCTCTCTGGACACAGCCTTGTTAATCACAGTTCTAGAAGTTCAGGGACAATTGTAAGATTAAAATTACCACCTTTTTTCTGCCTTATGCCAATTAGTTATGACATTTTTATATGGGGGGATGAGTGTGAATAGTGCCCTTGTTGCAAAAGGCTTTTTCTATCATTTCGCATTGTGGAGGACATAACTGTTCTTGTGGTGCTCTTTTGTAAAGGGAGATGTTATTCCAAGCTGCTGGTGGGAATCCTGCACTGTATGCAGCAGAAGTATTCAAACATATAGTGACAGAACAGCACATCTGTTAGTGGAGTGGGCTAGTCTGCTATAGAGGGGGCTTGGAAAATATGCCCTTCCCTGCAATGTGACTAATCTGGAGTTCCTGCATCAGGAAAAGTTTGCAGCTGTCAGCAACCAGGATTGGGTCAGAATCCATGAGGGAATTAAGAAGAGGCTGTGTTAGCTCACACAGGGCTTACCCTGTTGTTGCTGCACGCAAACATGCAGAACTCGTCATCTTTCCTCCTCCCTGGCACAGGGAAGGGTAGGGGGCAGGAGGATGCCAAGGCTCTGTGATACAGTCTGCCATTAGTGGAGACACGTTGGTAGTCAGGGCTTATCATAACTTTTGTATTGTTTCTTAGAGCAGAAATCCCTCCCATTACTGTAATAATAAACTGTAAATTAGAATAATAAACTGACCAGGCTCTGGGGCGGCTTCTGTCTCCGCCGGGCTTGCTGCAGGCTCACCACCAGGCTGTTCCTCAGAGGGTGGAACAAACAGCTCTTCCGAGTAGGGACCTAGAATTTGCTCTTGATCCTGATGGATAGCCTGCTCTGGGGCTTGCTTCATGATGGAGTCACTTCATGCACCTCACTTGGAGCCTGCTTCTGGCTCCCATCAGTCCCCACAGTGGCTTCAGCAGCTAGCAGGGCACCATCCTGGCTGACCAGGTCGTCATGAAGCACAGTTGGCTCTGTGCTGTGCACAATACCCGGCACCTGGTCAAACTCATAAAATGGGCATGTCATTGGCAAGTTGCCTGAGGTGCAGTTCTTGTCCCTGGCCTTCCGGTACTCACTCTTCAGCCTCTTAATATACTTCCTGCACTGATCACCTGTCCAGAAAATCTGAAAAGCTGCCAGCTCTTTAGCTCTCTGGTGGTATGCGTGGTCATTCCTGGTGCTTTTGCTGATGTCCACAGTTTTACTGGCCTTGCAGCAGAGATTCACCAAAATTTGGCTGGGCTCCCGTGACCATGAAGCAGCATGCTTTGCAAAAGGCTTGCTCTGTTCGGTCTCCATTGCAAATCCAGGAGGCTCTCTGATGGTGGGCTTTCAGCTTGGTGATCAGAAGAGAATGGGTTAACACTGACCTGAGCTGCTGCCTTATGTCAAGAGTGGGTGTGTGGCTTCTGTTTTCAATAGTCTATTGGAGATTGTTGGAATCGAGAGGACTAAGGAAATGGGCCCATGGAATTGTGGGATACTTCTGGCAGACTCCCAGGATATAACTCAAGCGGGGCAGCATCTACACTGCAAAGCAATAGGGCTCGGACCCTGGGTCCCAGCTTGACTCATGCTGGGACCCTGCAGGGTCTTGGGACCCTGTGTCCAAGCCCTGGGTTAGTGCAACTGCAGCATAGTTGCAAAGGGGGTTAGGTTTGAGCCCAAGCTTAAGCATGCATTTACTTCGAAATGTAGACATACCCTCACAAACCTGTAGTGAGATGTGTGTCATGATATTTTCAAAGGCTTATACCTTGGCCAGATTTGAGTGGATTTTCACATGGATGGCAAAACGCACATCCCTGACACATTTTTAGTCCCTGCTTCAAAGCCAGGAGGTGCTAGAGCTTCTCAGTGAAAATGATTGTACGACTTTTTCTGCATGGGAAAAAATTTACTTTTGCCTAAGTGTGTTCATGGAAACAGCTGAAATGTTTAGTTGAAATGTTCCAAAAAAATTCAGCCTGAGGCAGCAGCCCAAACGGTAAAAGTTGGTAGGGTTATAACCAAGTGAATACAGGATCTTGTATGGAAAGGGTTAGGCACCCTTAAATATAGGTGTCACAAACAACATTTTCTATAATTGTCTGTGGTTCCTAGTCCCCTTTCCCTTGCTTCTCTCTACTTACCTGTCTAGTAAGTTACTCAGAGCAAGCATTTATTTTTGTGCTTACCATTGGAAAGTGCCTGGTACGTAGTAATGCTGCTGTGAATACATAATTAATAAGTGTAGTTTAGTTGAAATCAGTGGAGTTAAACAAGGAATGAATTTGTCCTATTCCATATGCAACTCTAAGCTTAGAACTAGGTAAAATTTTATGTAACCGTGGATTTGATTTTGACATTTAATCCATAACTTTTTTATTTCAGCAAACTGGTACCAGCCATGTCCAACAGCCTTTTACTATCTTGCCAGTAAAGACAAAATGGAACAACATAAGCTTTCATGTTCTCTTATTTGATCTGGAAAAACTTGTGGAACTTTTACTGTCATCTCAACTCAGTGGACTGAAATCATCAAATTCATTCCACAGTTCTGACATTTTAAAAAGAGCCAAAAGCACAGCGGAGAAAAGGACACTAATGTTAAGAAGAAATAAAACTGCTGGCTCTCTCTTCCCACTAAATGGGCAAGTAAAAAATGCTTGTGAAAAAAGGGTCCATGGGGATAATAGTGCAGCAAGGTCTTTGGAAGAAAGTGGTGGCATCAAAAGACATAAAAAAATGAAGAGTTCAAAAAAGGTTAGACTGCAGCCATCAGGAAAAATCGATGCTAACATCACCGCAGACACAGCTAAACTGCTTTTGTCATGTCTCTTACCATGGGGTGTGGATAAAGAATTAGACAATCACTGTGTGAGATTTTTAGATATCTTCAGACTTCAGTGTCCAGTTTCTTTTGGACTAGTATCAAATGGAAATCACATATCACTAATGCTGCCAGGATGGAATTGTAATCACTGTGGTGTGGTGGAAGAACACATGCCAATTAACTTGTTTTCAAGAAAAGTGCTAGATTTGTCAAACAAGTACATCACTGCAGGCCAAGGACAAATTGGAAAGAAATATGGATTAGACCATAATGCTGATGGCACACAAGGATCACAACTTGTATTCTACTTATTGAGCAGAGTATCTTTAGTCAACAGGATAGTTACTTTGCCTTCGGAATTCACCAACACAATTGACAGGTAAGAACTTTTTGTTATCAGTTATGTCCCTTAATAAAGGGAAATATATGAAAAAAAATCCAGGCTTTTGTATTAAATATAGACAGTTATACAATGGAGCTCACAACAAACTTGTTCAGGCTTATTTCCATGGACATTCTTTGAAGTAGGGAGAGAGTTTGGAGGAACTAGGTGTTCTCTCAGAATATGAGAGGAGTAAGTATTATCTTTCTGTTTAACAGACAAGCAACCAGAGACACAGAGATTTTGTCAAGGTCTGAGTCTGAGTTGGGAATACAATTAGGATCACCCAGCTCCAATTCCCATGCCTTTACCTCAAGATCAATCTTTCTGCCCAGTACTGAAAGTGAAACTACTGGGTTCCTTCAAAATAAAAGCACAGCCAGTTACATATAGGGCAGACTTCTACTTTGTTGTTCTAACTTCCATTCCCCATAGCTGACATGACTCCTTCACCACACAAGGCAGTGGCTCCATGGCCAAAGCAAATTAAATATCAGAAACAAAAACAACCTTGCTTAGTTCCCCTACCTAATGCAAAGAGACGAAAACCCAATAGTAAAGGCAGCTGCTGGAAGCTGATGCTGAATGTATCATCTGCCCCTATGTTTTGAGAACCTGTCCCAAATTCCATTTACATTACTCAAAACAAATTTACTTAGCTGAATGCTTTTTCAGCATCAAGGGAAAAATAACATGTTCAGCATTCTTTGATCAAGACAAGTGGAGCACACTAATCAGGCAACAGATATCATCCATAGACTGTGGTTATTCAGCAAACCTAGACTGGTCTCAGTTGAGTACTTTAGGGACAATTAACTCCAGTGTTTCTGTTACCATGTGGTTTTCCATTAATTTAGATAGTATAAATAGTCAAAGGTATTAGCATGACCCAGTCACTGTCCAACATTAAGATTCATAGAATATCAGGGTTGGAAGGGACCTTAGGAGGTCATCTAGTCCAACCCCCTGCTCAAAGCAGGACCAATCCCCAATTTTTGCCCCAGATCCCTAAATGGCCCCCTCAAGGATTGAACTCACAACCCTGGGTTTAAGCAGGCCAATGCTCAAATCACTGAGCTATCCCTCCCCCCAGAGTTCGGGGTACAGAGACTTCGGTTTGCTTAGTTCCGTGGCAAACACACAAGAAATGCATGCCACAAGTTGGAGATTTGTTGGTTAGAATACACAGGAGAAAAGGAGGTAAAGCATATTATAAGATACTTAAAAGTTGAAATTGAATGTTCATATTTAAAAAACTAAACCAAAGCCTATCAAAGTCTCTTTTAAAAGAGAGGGGATCAGTTAGTCTCTTATTTTGTTGGGCAGGAAAGAAAAGGTTAGTTGTATTGCTCAGGGCTGAGATGTGAAGGATGGTCACTTTTCCTGATTTTGACATGGACAGACAGGATAAGAGGCAGGCTAGCAGAGGTGGGGAAAATATGGCTTTTTGTTGATGTTAGGATTCCGGGCAGCAGATCAGTCACAGGTGGATGCCCTGCCCCAGAGAGCTTACAAACGAAATACAAGACAAGAAGAAACAAATGGATATGGATGGGGAGGGGGGGGGAGTACAAGGATGCAATGAGACAATATTGGTCAGCATGATAGGCTGTGGTCTCAGTATCTTAGTGACCTAAGCATTGTGAAGTTTTTTATATAGGCATTCCAGCAAAGGAGAGTTTTAATTAGGATAGGGCATATGCCGAACCAGTGCATTTCCTGCTGCTTTTGCCATACCATAGGCAGTCCTGCCCATTTTTCAGGCTTCACTCCTATTCCTTGCCTCTCAGACACAGCAAATTTCAGAATCTAGTTTTATAGCCTCTCTTCGAAGTGCAATATGTTGTCTACTTTCTCAAGCTCTACCCAGCGTATCTCACCAGAAATCCTAATCAGCTCACTGTTAACAGTGACTACAAGAAATTTTGCATTTTTGCCAACAGCTACTTGATCCCATAGGTTCTGAATTATTTCAAATTTTTCCCTCTTATAATGCTGATGACATCTTAATAAGATTCCCCTAATTTCCACCATCTCTCTGTCCTAGTATAGTTTGAAACTGAACTTTGCCCCCTCATTGAACTCCAGGAACTGTTTCCAGACTTTAGATACTTCAGTCACAATGTCAGCCCCACCACCTGTTGTTTTTTTTTCTGAATAAGCAAAGATATGAGCAGAGCAGGTTATGTAAAGGATTTTGTATTACTTCCCTGCATCAGTAAAACTATGAGTAATGCCCTGTCACAGTCAAGAACCATTATATTCACATAGAATCAAAATTGTGTAGAGTGGAAATATTAGACAAGGTTACTGAGACAAAAGCGTTGAGGTCATTTAAACCAACAATTAGCTGTCATTGTGAGAGGAATGGAGTACAGCCAGTTTTCTTTAGATTTTTGTATTTTTTAAAGAAGTGCTACCAAAACTCCAAGTCAGGCAAGGAAACAAAGGACACAGTACTCCCTCACCATGACAGTGTTTTCTTTCCGTGTGAGTAATAGTAAAGGCTTTTCAGTAATATTTGCGATCTGAAATATTTTTTATAATTTAAGAACAGCGATTAAAGGTTCAGTCTGCCCAGGCCTTATGAAATGTAACCATTATCACAGCAATGCAAGGCTGGAATAAAGATACCACTCACTAATTCATGGTTTAAATGAATGAGTGCAATGGGGCAAGCCTTCAGCTGGAGTAATGTGATATATTTCTATTGATTTCAGTGAAGTCACACTGATTTACAATAAGTGAGATTCTAGCCCAATTTTTATTAACTTATTTCATTAACCAGTAATACAGAAACAAAATCATATCTGTCTCTCTGCTCAGCAGTCAACCCTTTCATATGAAGACCCTTGTTTCCTTCACTCTCTGAAAATATGTCCAGAGTCAAATGGGACTCAGGTTATGCCTCAGAACTTTCGGACTTAGCCTTCACCTGGCCCCTTCTTGCAAAGACTAAGGATGTAACAATGGGATGCAATAATCTGTGCTCAACATCCCTTTTCCCAGCCCTCCCCACATAACCCATCCTCGCTCACTGCCAGTTTTGTGCTCAGGGTTAGGATAAGCTTTGGCCACAATAAGGGTAATGAGCCATTCAGTAACGGACTCCCCAATTAAAAGTTGGAGTGAAACTATACAAGTGGACCTGGCCCAATTGGTCTAATTTAAATCACAAGCACATACCTATCCTGAAAAGTAGCATGGTTGGCCCAGCTGAGCCTACCAGATGATCATTGGAAAAATAAATAAAAATTCAATTCCAATTTGCCATGCCACTGAAAGAACCCATCAGTAAGGCAGGGAAAGAGAGGGCTGGAAGAACAGATGGTCTGTCTGATGCAGACAAGATACTTACACGACCCTTGCACCAGTGGAGGAAAAGATGGGAAAGGATCCAGTGCTGAGCCAGAGGGATTCAAAGTCAACAACATCAAGGTGGAAAAAAGCCTACCAACAACTGCCACCCTGAGCAGGGTTTGGGTGGAAGCCCAACTTACCTCCATGGTACTGTGCCAGTGCTGTTAAAGCAAGGGTAGATTACTTAGATTGTAAACTCTTTGGGGCAGAGACTCTTTTGTTCTGACTTTGAACTGCACATAATGCAGTTGGGCCCTGGTCCATCGCTGGGGGTCCTAGGAACTATTGCAGCACAAATTAATAATAATAATATGAATGGTTTGTAGAACATGAAGTCATTCTGATTTTCTTCAGATGTATTTATTATTTGTAAGTTTCCACCTAATGGTTTGGATCAATATTTTTCAAGCTATAGTTTGTTTATGAACTGTTAACTACTTACTGTTTTGTTATTTGTGTTGTCTATTTGTTATTAGTTGGTCACCTAAGTCACATAGTATCTCTTTTTCTCCTTACTTGGATGGCTGAAACTTTTTGAACCTGAGAATAATGAACAGTGAACAACATATTTCTGGTGCAAAATTTCAGAGTAGTAGTCATCTGTACTAAAATTAATGACATTGTTGGGATTCACAAACATTTTCACAGAAGTCTGCTGTCCAAAAACAGTAACAAATTACAAATCACATGAGCCAAGAAATCATGAACTGAGCTGTGTGCTTTAATTCATGGAAATATTTGTGAATCTGTTTTTTTCTGCTATTTGATCAGCTTTCTAACACTGGAACTTACAGTAAAATATCTCTGCTTATAAAATGGAAAAGAACAATTGGGATATGCTTGCTTGGTAAGGATTTTAGCTATGTTACTATTACAATAGACCTTTTGCATCACTCTGCTTATCACACTTATCAATATGCTCACGAAAGAGCAGGACAAACTAGCAGATAAAAGATCTTCAAAGATTTTTTTCTCTTTCTGCCTTTTGAAATTTGTATCCATATTAATCCCTTAAAGATACTACTATCAAGTACAGGAGGCTTCTAGAATTGTTCAGTATTGTTAGGCCTCCTTTAATTTTATGATTTACTGCTAGTTGAAATGAATGGGAAAAACAATAAAGGAAATACGTTATTTTAATGTGTATAATTAAAATATATTTTGTACAGTATCATAAAAGTTAGCTCTAAAAGTCAAATTGCCTATTGCACTAACACTTTTACTCAGTACTAAAAGTAAAGATGTACAAATAATGCATGAAAGAGATCCTGAATACATAATTTGCATTGTATTTTGTTTGTGTAATAATATGAGAAAGTTCTTCATAATACGTTCTGTGGGCCAGATGCTGAAGACATTACACATTGACTTCAGTAGGAATATAGCATGAGTAGGGACTGCAGAATTTGATCCTGTATTAACATCACAGTGTATTCACCATTGTTTTAAAACTATGTATTCTTAGGGAATGTGCTCACCTGAATAGCTACATATCTTAGAAAGTGATGAAAGTTCTTCTGTCATTGAAAATCTTCTTTTAATTCCATCTGCACATGGACAACGTTGAAGTTATTGAGAGTTGCTAGAGTTTATTGCCTTTCAGGATTTATTTGTATATGTGTGTTTAGGTCTGTGTGTTTTAAATAGCAGGTAAAGGGCCAAAATGTACAAACATTACTTGGCATTGGACTGTTCCCAAAAGTAGTAAGTGCTTTTCATGGTTGTGGCAAGATCGGTTCCTATATTAAAAGTAATAAGAATAATAATTAATAATGCAGTGGCTATTATAAGTGTATAGACTTGAATTTGTGCTAATGGTACATTTGTCAAAGTTTTTGTAAGTATTATGTAGTGATTTAATGTTTGTTTGATTTGTAGTCCGCAGAAATTAGAATCTGTACGTAACAAGTGGAGAAGTTCAGAAACATTTAGCCCTTCATTTTCCATTTTTTATGGAGAGTTACCAAACTGTAAGTATAGAAGGATGCAGCAATTCTAACACATATACAGTATTTTTGTTTTTATTTGTTTTATGTGTTAAGTTAGATAAAACGCAATATACAAGTATAAACACTGAAATCCTGTTATATTAATACAGTTTTCTTATTGCCGTTTACATCCATTGGCGTTTAAATTGGTTTTTTTTTAATTCTTCAAATATACTAGTTAGACGAGTTTAAGCTTGAAGTGCTCTGTTCTTTTCTTATGTGATGATCACAAAAGCATGTAAACAATATGTTGACTATAAAGTGATACATAGTGGAATCAAGAATACATTTTGCGTTACAACAAAATATCCAATTGCATTTCCTAAGGCATTTTCTAGCCATGTGAAAAACAAGAGCAAATGTAATGAAACAAACACTGACTTTTTTTCCAATTCTATCTCCCTCAGCACCATCACACACCCGCCCAACAAAATACCTCAATTTCAAGCAAACCGTTGCCTTTGTAATACTGCAGTCATCTTGCTGTTTGGATAATGCCCTTAGACTTTTGGCTTAGAGCAGAATAAAATAATCTCGGCACTTTAACATCCCTCAGGCAATAGTTTACCAATCTTGCCCTGAAAACCAGTCAATATTTGTTTGTTTTTACAACATGCAACCAACCAAAGAATTTTCAAGAACAACATGAGATAACATGTGGATGATTTATTTGTCTGCCTATTTTGCCAAACAAACATAATGTGGTTCTATTACATAGTAAATCCTATGTAACTTTATAACACAAATCCATTAAGGCCAATTCCTGACTCTTTTCTATGTGAAAGTCAGAGATACATGCAAATAAGCTCCTAAACCTCTGTCCACAACCAATCTTCTATAGATCCTTCCTTCTCTGTCTTCTGATCAGGAATTATGGAGTTTATTTTACCCTTGAGACTTCAGTACCCCATGCAGGCATGCCTAGAAGGGGAAAGAGAAGGGACAGGAAGTGACTGGGAAATATAGGATAACATGATGGAGGATTTTTACCTTGGGGTCAGAGCCAGATTGCCCTGGGCTCTTCAGTCTGATGACCCCTTCTCTCTTGACCTCTGTTCTGGATCTGCAAACATGGGTGAACGCAACCAAATTAGAATGGTACCATTTTACACTCTCTTTGCACTGACTGGGGCCAACCCACAAGTGTGGTGTTTTGGCACAGGACAAGAGTGAAAGACAAAGTTGGTTATATACCTCCTTTAGCCCTTCTTCCCTCTAGGGACCACACCTCTGCTATAGAGTGGGGCTGCAAAGGGATCTGTTTTGCCCCTGAAGAAAGTTAGGGCAGGCTCAGGGCAGTTCTCGCATGTGCCAGCTGGTAACTACCCCAGAGGGTCATTACACCAAACAGGGATAGCTGGAATGTAGCAGTACTCTGGCCACAGTCCATTCTCCACACTTGGGGTTTTGTAGAGCCAGCTATGCCAGCTCTTCACTAGTAAGGATTTTCCCACAGTGTGGGAATCCTGAGCTGATTCAGTAGGCTCAGATTGGAGAAGTAAATTATTATTAGAACCTTGTTTTAAATAATTAGTTACTATTTAAAGATATGGTAGATTAGGTTGGGGCAGCGCAAAAGAGAAAATGTTACTTGTCACTATGTCCTCTTGATCTTATATCTGTATAAATATGGCCAAATCTTTAGTCCTTATTCAAATAAAGCCCTCACTTGAGTGAATGGAAGCTTTGTCTGAACCAGGACAGAGTGTGAACTGATTAAGGACTTCAGGACTAGGCCCATGTACAGACAACCAGGTGCAACTGTAAATGTTATCATTATTTTTATATTCGCTGTTTTCCCTGAAATTACAACTTCTTTGTATTAACTCACCAACTGTGTCAAGTGAAGTTTGCAGGAATTTCCTTCCTCTATTATAATCTTAACATTCCCTTAAACTACCCCATGATGCTAGTTAGCAGCTATAGCCAAAATTAACTAACAATTAAGCTTTGATGATGAACATAACAAAGTTAGCAAAATGATAAAAAAGGACAAGGAAATGATCAAAAGCAAAATTCACCTGACCAGGTCTAGATGAAAAACCATCGAAAATTCTATTTAAAAATGGAAAATAACAGTTTTGCTGTGATATTCTCATTTCTGCTTCTTTCTCTCTTTTTTGGGGGCATTTTTAATATTCTCTTCATTTGAAATTTTTGTGTCAAATCAGTTAATAAAAATATAATTTTAAGTAACCTCTTGTTCCTGTTTCTTTCATGCTGTAAAATTGCATTGCACGATCTTTTTTTTTCTTTCCCTATACATATATGGATGGCTGTGTAAGTTCTGTACAATTGCTTTTGTCAATCGCTGTCTTTTATATATTATAAAAGGACTTACAAAATACAAGTGTAACTGTACTTACATAGCCATCAACTGAAAAGCATAGTGAATCAATTCAGATTGTGCTAATTCACACTACAAACTTTGCAGTGTTCTCCGCAAAGCATCTGCATAATTCTGTAAACCCTACAAACTGCACTGCAACAATCCAACTTTTTTTAAAATATGGATGATAATGTATTGTTTTATCAGGATACTTTAGGTCTCTGACAATATTTTAATACTACCATATACAATTCAGGGCTGTAATCAGAACATTTACTCAGCATTAATATTCAGGGATTGTCATGTTACTTTAAAGGTTGATACAACCCTCTTACTCTAAACAACATATCTATTTAGCAGCAACGCTTTTTAGCCAAATATTGTGATATGCAGCTGATGAATGGCATTGGCCTGTTAAATTTCAAATGAGGAAGAACTGGATTATACATGAAAGTCCTTCCAATTCATGACCATGCATTTGCTCTGAAAATCATCTGAGAAGTCAGATGCACAATTTAGACCAGCCTGTGATCATCTGTGTAGCACATACGTTACAAAGGATGGAAGGGTTTAACCCTAAGAGCTGGATTATTATTCTTTTATACTTGTATTGTTCTTGAATATTTCAGCACTGTAAGGAGAAAATTTAGTAAAATATGAATATGCATACATCTCTTCCATCTTTGCTGAAATCTTTATCCATAACTTTATCCATACCTTTAGCCTTGATTAATGCAACATCCCCTCTTCCCTTCCCTCCCCCCATGTGTTGCCACCTGCCTTTTCTCATGTGGAAAGAAACATTACCATAGCCTCCAACAAACTCATTTCAGCAGCCACTTTAAAATAGAGCCCTTTCTCCATAGTAGAGCCTGCCAGCTGGAATGGCCTTATTGTTGTGTCTCTCCTCTTCATAGACTCATCATTTAAAATATAATCAGAAAATATTTCTATTCTCCCTTGCATATTTTCCTTTATTTTAACTTTATTTGTATTAATTTTTTAGACTTATTATACGTTAAGCACTTGTCTACATGTTTTCAGGTCAAACATTAAAACTGGTTTCCATAAAATGCAATACCCATGATTAGAATAAATCAGTAATTTGCCTCTGCTGCTCCCAGAGGTCAGACAATGTGATAAAAGCATAAAATGTATTTATGGAAAGAAATTCCCGCCTTTGAACCATAGCATGATTTTGAAACTTTTTCCGTAACAACACTGAAGATCATAGTCTTAGTCATAGTCAGCTTGTAACAATATTGAGCCACATCCTCAACTAGTGTAAATTGTCTTGGCTCCAATTGAAGTCAATGGAATGATGCCAGTTTGCATCTGCTGAGGATCTGGCCCATTTTCCTGATTAAATAAACTGTTGCTTTATATTTCATATATGTTTAGCATGTGAGTGATTTGAGTGCAGGTATTCCAAAAATATCAGCAATAATTAGACCACCCCACTTTGTATGTATACTCCTTTGCGGAGCCTTTGGTCACAGCTTTCATTGCATTAAATGAAATTCACTGCATGCAGGAGGCCGGAGCCTCTCCATAGTTCAAAGTTCAAGCTTGCTTTTATATTGTAAGCCTGCTTTTCCCTTCATCTTAAAATACTCAAAGAAAGGAAATTTCCACATCACTTACTAAATATGTGATAGCTGTAGCCATGGGTCAGTTCTTTGCTGGAATTTGCGTTAAGTGTAACAAGCTTCTTTTTGAA
The DNA here is from genome assembly GCA_037349315.1 of Chelydra serpentina. Lineage (NCBI taxonomy): Eukaryota > Metazoa > Chordata > Testudines > Chelydridae > Chelydra > Chelydra serpentina. The sequence continues at coordinate 15,935,675 of JBAIAC010000033.1, forward strand.
ATATGATACTTTATTAAAAATAGTTAAGCATATTTTGAATATTCTCCTAAAGCTTTTTTGCCTTGTCTTAGCTTAAACATAACTTCTCCTAGAAACATCAGGTGAGACTTATTTGAATGATCTTGGTGACTGAAAGCTAGTGCACAGTATCAGTTCTGAAATAGGGAAAGACTTATTTGCGCACTGGCAAACTGACTGAAAATATTTGCAAAAACCTCTGCAAAAAGAAGCCACCAAGTTTCACAGAGCTCTAATAGACACCATGAGCTAACCCCTTATAAATAAAATGTACCCATTAGATTTAGGGTTAGGGGACATATATGAATAACTCTAATGTAATCATATATAGTACATGATATAAATATCTTACACTGATATGTCTGTGCATAAAGTGAAAACAAATTATGACAAATGATTCTGTTTCAGATACGTTGCTGAATATTACAAAATTTTAAAATATATACTGCAAGACCGGTTGAAATTTCATATGTGTTATTTATGTGTATTTTATTGTGAGCTCATAAAGAAAATTTTGTGTATTTTCAGATAAAAATGGATTCCATTTCCCTGATCCTGGGAATGTTTCACTGGTGAAACTCATTTCATGTTGGAGAGACCAATCCATAAAGGTAGGAAATAGTGCACACAGACTGTAATAACGTCATTTTTAAAGTGAGGTTCGCTGCTATTTAGTGTGAATGTTGATATGATGTAATATGATAAATGTAGACTTTGGGGAAATTATCACATACATTTTGCCATTTAGATGTTCTGTGGAGAAAGAATTTTCATGTTAAACTGCAGTGTATATTTATTATGAAATTATTTTGGTTTTTAGTGTATGTGGTTGGAGATGGCAAAGTACACATTATAGTGCCTAATCTAGGTGATGTTGAAGCAGAAGTCCCTGTTCAGCCATTTGCAGCAGGTTCCCTTAGTTCTCAGATATGCCTAGAGGCCTTTGTGGCAGCTGCGTTTGTAAGCAGATACTGTGTCAGTCAGCACAAAGCATTTTGGTGGGTATGCGGAAGTCAGAGGCACCCAGTAAATGTGAGTGAGCATTGACAAAGACACCTGGTAAGAGGTGCTACAACTATGGGCAAAAAACTTCAGATCTGAAAAGCAGTTTGGGACAAATCTGTCAGAGTGACCAGCTGCCTATTCAACCCAGGCCTCAGATCTCCCTTTATTAATGTATTTGCCATGAGCCTATGCTTCCTGAAGCGAAGGGGTTAACAGAGCCAGCCTACCAGCAATAAAGCATGGATAGGAGTTGGTTTAATAGCTGGCCCCTATTGCCAATGTCAGAAATGATTTTAGATGTTAGAGTATTCACCGCAATTTGGCTACACACAGAGAGAAAGTTGAAGAGCAAAGCTTGCTTAACACTGTGTTCAAATGATGACCAAATTCAAGCAGAGTTGATGTTTTCAGAGTCCATTGTACATGGCAAGAATTACGGCTTTACTTTTGAATTTTTCAAATGTTTATTTAAATTTGAGAAAGGTTTTCTTTTTACACTAATATTGCGTAGGTACATGCCTTTCAATCACACATCATTTTAAAGGAAGTTTTATATGGACTTTTTCTACCACTTGGCTCATTGCTCTTTCAAATGAAATGTAATATCCCCTTGCCACATCGTCCTAACATATATATTCCCTCACTCTTCTTGTGTACTGGACTATCTGCCCTATAGCATTTAATATAGGAAATGGTTGTTTTGCTACTCTTGTCTGCTAATATTTCATACTAAAAGTAGTTTATTTCCCTCTTTATCTGCGCAGTGAGTATTGGGTTGTATTTGTATTTAATATATTAGTTTATATTCCAGTTGTTATGCAGAATCTAGTTACAAATACGAACAATAAAAACCAACATTCCAAAGGACAGTTCCCTCCACCAGGTCAGTCAGTCCATAGTGCAATCAAACTATGTTTTTCCTGTTGATGACTGTTAGCAGGAAGAAAGATATATTCAAGGATTTCCCTTGAGAATCCTTCTTATTAAAAAAAAAAATTGTCCCCCTATTCTCCCTGGCTCCTTAGCTTTGAAATGTTAAATGCTCAAGTCTCTCCTCCCCGTTCTTTCATTTGGAATTTCAAATACCCTCCTTGAGTCATTTCAAATAGAAAAATGCAGTTCTCCCCACTACCTGGTTCTCCCTGTCCTGTTCCCAGGTCTTTCAAAATCTTTTTGTGTGACATTAGTCCTTATGAAAGATGCCTGACTGACATCCCTGGAGACTTTATCTATCCACAGAACAGTTACAGTATTGGCAAGCTTCCCCACACTGTTCCTCCAATGCTCCTCAATTCCTGACCTGGAGGGACTTTATAGTTATAGGAAAGACGATAGCTCTGTCTTTGTATCACCCTTCCCATCCAGTTCTTGGTCTCTCTGCGAAGACTGCCATTTAGTGTAACTGTGATAGTGCCTTATACATGATATTATTATTAGTCAGCGGTCCCACTCACATTGCGTGAAGTGCACATGCATAAAGCTTTGCAGTGTTGGAGCCAAAATAAGTACATCTAGGCACTGGTCATGTGGCATATAGCACACAGGCAGACTCCGGGGCCTGCATGGAGTCCCACTGAAGTGAGCAGAGCTCTCTGTGGGTTCAGCAGGCCACCTGCACACTACACATTACAGGAGCAGGGCCTTAATATGTTTATCTGACTACCAGGAAAGGGACAGAACTCCATGAAACTCCCTAGCAATAAACTGACTACCCTAACACTGGGCAATCAATTCCCTTTGCAATTTTAGAGTTTATTTGTAAAGTTATTATTTTGTTAATCGTACCAGTCCGAGTATCTTTTATTTTCCTTCCTGTATTCCCAGTCGTTCTGGTCTAGCTGGATTAAGAATGCATTTTGTAAATTGTTGATTTGTTGCTATGTGGTGTGTCGGACATAACCAGATTTCCTATGTTTTTTAATGTTTGAGCGAGTGTTAGTTATACTTGAGCAATCTTAACTGTTCTGCAATGTAGTGTCTATGCGTTGGAATAAACAGGGCCTCTTGTCTGGATAGCAGTAATAGTAATAAAATACATTTATATTCACACTATACGATGATATTTTATATGTAATCTTTCTATGTGTGTATTATTATATTTTTTTAAACAAAGTTGTTTTTTTGTGGTTCCAGTAGTCCTCAACCCAGAAAAGTGTTTCTAGAACCTTTGTGATTAAAATTTGGGACCTGATTTTGAAGGCCCCAGAGCCCCAGTGGCTAACTGTTACATGTTTTGAAGCCCTTAGGAATCTAAGTACTGTAAAGCTATAAAACGTGCCTACAGTTATTTGGGCCTGTAAACTTGAGCCTGCAGTTATTAGCCAGAGGGTTCCCTTTACACACACTCCACATACAGTCTGTTCTGCAGAATGGAGGGGCTCTGGGTAAAATCTCCCGAGCATGTTAAGAAGAACATGGGTTAGCACAGTGCAGCTTCTTGTGGTTCCCCCCACCCTCCCACGCCTCCATCTCCTCTCCTGTTTCAGTGGGATGATGGTTGCCAGTGAAAAACACCAAACCAGACAGCATAGATACTGCAAGCCTGCTGGGATTTATTGAGAGTTGCCAACCCTCCCAGACTGACCTGGGTCTCCCGGAATCGGAATCAATCTCCCGGTGGCTACTGAAACCAATCTGGGAGATTTTAATATGCCACTATAAGTCCGGTTGGCAGTGTAGTTAGGCTAATGCAGGCTCCCTATCTGCCCTGGCTCCGCGCAGCTCCCTGTGGCCAGAAGAATGGTTAGAGTAGTTCTAAGGCTGCTCCATACTTCATCAGAGGTGTCCTGGCTCCTTGCTATCCCCAGATTTGGGGAATTGCAATGGTGATGTAAAGCCTCCTTTGCTCCCTTCCTTTCATGTCTTGCACTGAGCACAGCACAACCAGACCCAAGGATCTGTCTTTACATGTAAACCATGCAACACTGAAATGCAGCCACCTCTAGGATGCAGGGCAGCAGTCAACCAATACAAAGCTTAGTGTACTACAGTTGAAGAAAGAGACATTTTAGAAAAGAACTCCTGAAAAAAGCCTTTTTCTCATTAAAAGAGCTATGACATTTTTAATCTCCCAGTAGAGAAGATATGGTTTGGGGCTTAAGGTGTCATCTAAAATCATATGGAAATTTAACACGTTAAAATATGTGAAAACATGTCAAGCCTTAAACACACAAAAGCAATTAACTGTTGTGTGTTGAATCTCAGCCAATTTATACCTTGATATTGAAACATCTGTGTTTTCCATCCAGTGAGTTTCAGTGCATTGGGGATATTTTTAAACCATACTGTGGTACCTAGGCACAAGGCTGAACGAGTACTACAAAAGCTTTAACAGAATTCCCATGCTGTAATAGATTAAATTCAAAACGTTCAGCCTTATTAATTCAAAATAGATTTTCTGTGTTTAATTCATATTGAAATGCAGTGACACCACCAAGTAAGGGCAGAAATAATCAACTGCCAGAACATACTGTTGAACTCACATTGCAGGCCAATCGTAATTCCAGCAGATATGTAACCTTCCCTTTAGGGTAACGGGAGTTCTCTTGAGTGCTTTCTTCTCCTTCCTTTTGAAAAAGAATATAGCACCAGCCAGGCTGAGGTGCAGCTGCAGGCATATGATACCAGTGCTAATAGCAAAACATTAATGCAACTTTCTGCACTGAGCATTAAACAACTGGAATTCTAAGAAGGCAGAGCCAAATCATGAAGTCCTCACACAGTCATTACTCGTTGCTGCCCACAGCATGTAGCAAATTGGAGAATTTTCATACTAATCATACCGAGTCAGATCCCCAGCTGGTGTAAATGTGGCAATTTTATTGAAGTCAATGAAGCTATGCCGATTTACACGAGCTAAAAATCTGACCCACAATCTCTAGTATACTAGTTTATTGGCACTTTTAGTTTATAGTAAAGCTAGTGAAAATTAAAAGCTCGTGATGTACGATAGTCATCATTGACAACAGATACCACCCAGCTACGATCCAGGTAACGGTTATTTCTTAATCTAAGTATGGGAAGGAAAGTGATGGTATCTCATTTGTCACTAGGTGGCAACTATTGGCAAATGTTGACTTTATAATGGCAACTATTACAGCGGCCTTAAATTGTGTTTCTAATATCAGCATTTGAAAAAAAAGTGTAAATAATTAAAAAAACAAATATCTTCCACTAATAATCTGCATCCATGACAGATTATTGAGGTGATACAAGCAGCGCTACTGGCAGAAGTACAAAGAAGTATGAAAACCTTGAAAAGGACATCAATCAGCAATCAACCAGTGACCGTGGTAGACAGTGGAAAGGGTGAGGTGCAGACACTGGCAAAAACTGAGCAGACAGAGCAGATGGCGAAATGCATTAAAAATATTCCCATGCCGAGTAAGTGCTAAATTTATTGGCATATTCTTTCATCACAACTTTTTCTAGTACTTAAAACATGTTAAGAATATGAGTTCATAATATATTATTTCTCTACAAGACAAGACAAGTGCCCTATTTCTGACCTACCAGCCTATCAATTTTCTCATACAATTGTCAGGTATTCAAAGGACATCCATGTTCTATTATCATCATATTTAAGTAATGAACATTAATGAAGAAAAGGTGAGGATTGTTTTTGTTAAAATGTTTTTAATAGTTAATATGACTGAAAACAAATGAAGCAAGTGTGTTTGGAGATGAAATCAGTATATTACAAATTTGAAATGAAGAGATTTTAAATTTTATCTTTTTTCAGTGAGAATAGGCTAATACTATACTAAAAAATTAATTGCTTAAACTTTATAACTTTGTAATGTGATATGGAATCTTTTCTTTTTTAGCACTAGAGCCTATACAATAAGCAATCAAATGAATTTTACTGTTGGATCATATCATTTTACAACAAACTTAATCATTGTAACTTTATAATAGTGCTAATGTTTATGGTAGGAAAAGATTGAATCTGAATTTATGTTATGAAGTGATATCCATTTTTTTATCCCATTAGCTGAGTCTTAAAATTAAGTGACCTAAATTTTAGATCTAATCTTATTAGTGAGCCTTCTCTGAGGAAGCTAATTTATAATCTCATTGAGTGTGTGTTTCTGTCATGAAAATTTGTTACCAATCTACTTGTTCCAGGACACTAAAAATGATCAGTGATGCATGTTTCAGGCCACAAAGAAAAATTACATCTTCCATAACTTGGACTGTTGTATTAATACAAAAATGCTAAAGCTTTGAATAATTATCACTTATGAAGTTATATTTTGCTTACAGTGGAGATCTTTTAAATCATTTTATCCTTAAGAGGTTGGGGACAGAATAATTTATGAAAGTCCCAGCCCCAAAGTTCAGATCTGGATTTGGATCCAAACTTCCTTAGAATCTGGGGATTTGACTTGGTGCGTTACAGAGAGGCTATCTGGGAATTTTAGATCAGCATCGAGACATCTGCAAATTCAAGAATGTTCAGAAGTTGGACTTTGGTTCAAGTCCTTGTCTATTTTAGTAGGTGAAAATACACTTTTATTATATAAATTGTGACAGAAAAGATCATTACAAAATGTAGTTGTCTTTTTCACTAATTAAGGTGGAGTCATAATGATAATTCCTAGGAACTAAGGCCCAGATTTTTAAAGCTGTATATAGATGTTTCTGTGCTCAGCGTCTCAGTGCTTAAGTCTCATTTCAAAAGGGATTTAGACACTTAGATGTCTAAATCCCACTATCAATGATATTTAGGCTCCCTAAGTGCCTAAATCACTTTTGAAAATTAGATTTTTGAAAATGAACCAGCTTAATACCTCTAAAAATCTGGACCTAAATCACACCAAAATATAACTTAAGTGGACAAATCGTGTCAAGAACAAATTGTGTCAAACCAACCTGATAGCTTTCTTTGACAGGGTAACAAGCCTTGTGGATAGGGGGGAAGCGGTAGATGTGGTATATCTTGACTTTAGTAAGGCTTTTGATACTGTCTTGCATGATCTTCTCATAAACAAACTAGGGAATACAATCTAGATGGAGCTATTATAAAGTGGGTGCATAACTGGTTGGAAAATCGCTCCCAGAGAGTAGTTATCAGTGGTTCACAGTCATGCTGGAAGGGCATAACGAGTGGGGTCCCGCAGGGATCGGTTCTGGGTCCGGTTCTGTTCAATATCTTCATCAGTGATTTAGATGATGGCATAGAGAGTACACTTATATGTTTGCGGACAATACCAAGCTGGAAGAGGTCGCAAGTGCTTTGGAAGATAGGATTAAAATTCAAAATGATCTGGACAAACTGGAGAAATGGTCTGAAGTAAATAGGATGAAATTCAGTAAGGACAAATGCAAAGTACTCCACTTAGGAAGGAACAATCAGTTGCACATATACAAAATGGGAAATGACTGCCTAGGAAGGAGTACTGTGGAAAGGGATCTGGGGGTCATAGTGGAATATGAGTCAACAGTATAACGCTGTTGCAAACAAAGCAAACATCGTTCTGGGATGTCTTAGCAGGAGTATTGTAAGCAAGACATGAGAAGTAATTCTTCTGCTCTATCCATGCTGATTAGGCCTCAACTGGAGTATTGTCTACAGTTCTGGGCGCCACATTTCAGGAAAGATGTGGACAAATTGTAGAGAGTCCAGAGAAGAGCCACAAAAATGATTAAAGGTCTAGAAAACATGACTTATGAGGGAAGATTGAAAAAATTGGGTTTGTTTAGTCAGGAGAAAAGAGAAGACAGAGGGGACATGATAACAGTTTTCAAGTACATAAAAGGTTGTTACAAGTAGGAGAGAGAGAAATTTTCTTCTTAACCTCTGAGGATAGGACAAGAAGCCATAGGCTTAAATTGCAGGAAGGACGATTTAGGTTGGACATTAGGAAAAACTTCCTGTCAGAGTGGTTAAGCACTGGAATAAATTGCCTAGGGAGATGATGGAATCTCCATCATTGGGTATTTTAAAGAGCAGGTTGGACAAACACCTGTCATGGATGGTCTAGATATTACTTAGTCTTGCCTTGAGTGCAGTGGACTGGACTAAATAACCTCTGGAGGTCCCTTCCAGTTCTGTGATTCTATGGAGTTACTCTGAATTTACACTGGTAGAACTGAGTAGAATTTGGCTCATGGCATGTTTGGTTGGTTATGACTATGTTTTGTTTTTAACCATGTTGCATGTAGGTTAATCAACAAAACTCAGTTGAGGAACTAAGTTACTAAAATGTTGGAAGGACAAAAGCAATTACATATGTTAATGAGCATAGTATTTATATTTACTGTATATTGGATGGGATATAGTCTTTTTTTACAACCTCTAGTATAGACTGTGTGCACATATTATTCTGAATAAAAGGATATGGTATGAAATAATATCAGTTTTGCAGCCATTTTAAAGTATTGTGGAGTAACTGTGAACACACAAAGGAAGGGGAAAAGCTGTTTGAAGTTGTACATTATAACAGTATACAATGTATTAATCTACTATTTATTCTCTTTTTCCAATTAGATTTTTGCTAATTGTATTATATTGACATAATATGCATGTAGCACAAATATATTTCCAATAGTCAGCCAGGCTGTGTATACATTATAAAACTAACTGGTTTTCTGTATGATACACTCTCCTGCCAAAGGTTTTTCTTAGAATATTATTATTAAAAGATCTTTTAGAACATATGGGCTAGCCAGTGATGTTGCTAGAAGTTTATTAAACTGATCTAAGAGTAAGTCCACATGCTGTATAAATTCCATTTTTAACCATCCATTTGATAAAGCACTTCTTCTCCCTTCTCATTTTATGGACTGTAGTGTAGTTTTCAGATTGTATGACATCAAGGTAAGTGCTAAATATTGTCTCAGGTCTTTTAATCCATAATTCAAGGTTAGGAAATGCACTGTGACCCAAGTATATGAGTCTTAGCTGCCATCATCATTGTATTGTGTTTTTGGTTTATTGTGATTAACAACAAGGGTCCAAATCCTGAAATATTTAACCTGTTTTTACTCAGCAGATGCTCACTAAAGTCAATTGAGCCTTCTCTTTAAAGGCTGAGATATGAGTTCAGGATTTGACCAGAGGTTAGTAGTATCTTTTAAGGCTATATAGGCTGAAAGATTAAATAGGCTGAAAGATTTATCTCCTGAATTTTGTGGATATAAATGATACTATTTAGACATCTATTTATTACACTTATTAATTAATTAAAAATGTCATCACTTTTGCGTGCAATTAAATGCAGTCACAATTATTTGTTGCCTGGGCAAAGAAGGCATGTAACATATTGTTATTAATTCCTCAGAATTATTTTTCAAAAAAGAAGTGATAGTTTTTTGGGGGGGCGGGGAGTGTTGTTGTTGCTTTATCAAAAGGACTCTCCTTCCCTAAATGTCCATGAGAAAAGAACATGAAAATAGGGATAACCCTTTCTTATGTTAGGCTGCGGGGTATTCAGTTGGGGCCTGATCCAAAACCTGTTGAAATTAATTGGAATCTTTCCACTGATTTCAATGGGTTTTGGCTCAGTCCTTTAGTAAAGCAGGGGTCTTCTCATAAGTTTTCTTACATGCCTCAGATTTCTGTAACCAAAGATGTATTTTTAGTTTTAAGCCTTCTAGCCTCTTTCCTAAACGAAGTCATTTATGCCAGAGTCATTTCTCAAGCAGATCTCCACTGTGGTACTGTATTGCTCTGCCAGGTCATTCAAGGCCAATAGCTCTAAAAAGTTGTCAAATAGTTTAGCTTTTCTCCTGTGAGACCATGGGCAAGTCTTGTAGCCTCTTTGTGACTCCATTCCCCATCTGTAAAATGGGATAATAGTATTTCTCTACCTCACAGGGGTATTATGATGGTAGATACATGAAAGATTGTGGGGCATTCAGACACCAGAGCAATGGGGGTGGAGCTGATATAAACAGGTAGATGTGTCATGTTATTCTAAACAATGTTAATCATTGACGAAGTGATGCAAATATTGAAGAAGTGCAGTATGATGTTAAATGGTAGTATGGGCTTTATTCCTAAATATTTAACGTTATTATTGACTGACTTCATTTTACTCTCTGTCTCTGTGGCAGAGAAGGCTATAATTTAATGGTTAGTGAATGCTTTAAATATGCAGAAATGCATATAAGTCACACTATAAAGGTTAGCTTGCAATAATTTCTGTTTTTGTAGTCTGAAATTCCTGATTTAAGAACGTGTAAATGGTTCAAGCTTTCAAATATATTTAAAAGCTGTTTGCTATAACATTGTTTGCATGTAGTTTGAATCTATGCCCCCCCACCGCCCCCCGGATAGAAAAATTGGTTCTTGGTGAAATGAAGAGTTTGCTGGTAAACATATCATTGTGAAATTAATAGCGGGGTTTGAATTTTAAAGTTGTTTAAACTGCTGTTTAATAAAAATGAAACAGATACACAAACCTTGTAAATAATCATCTTTAGTAGATAAATAATCTTCAAAGACTTTCATCTACACAATGAACTACTATAGAAATATGTTTTCTTAAAACAGAGAATCCTATTCAGACAGTAATGGTATATCGATGAAAACCACCCCATAAAAGCTTCTATTCAACAGAAAAGTTCAGCGGCCTTCTGCAGCAGAAGGTCTGAGAACAGACTTCCACTGCCTGCTGAGTTTTTCAGAAGGAAATCTGTCTGGTTGCGGAAACCATTTAAGATGTACTTTATGCACTCCTCCCTGGGAAAGCCATTCTGTGACAAGGTCTTTATCTGTAGCAAATGAATCCTCCCTACCCCCTATGAGGTCTTGCTGCCTGATTAAGAAGGTGCGGATAGTGTGTGGGGCAGAGGGATGGCTGTGGAATTCTTTATCAAAGATCCTTCTGGTTGTCAGCCAGGTATCTGTTCACATTTGGCCAAATACCCCTCTGTGGCTTTTTGTTTTTGTTTTTTTTAATACCCAGGGTCAAATTCTGCTCTGACGTAAGCCCTATTTGTGCCCATTAACTTCACTGGGATTGCCTGGGTTTTAAATCGGAACTTGGCCTTGGTCTGTTGATTTGCTGAGGGTATCATCTTCATACTGTTATTTACTGATAGTGGTATTAATGTAATGTATATGGATGGGTAAAGTATCCTAAACTCTGATATTTGAACATTGTTCTCTCAGGAATCAAGCCATCCTCTATCTCTAGATGCAGCATCTGCACCAGACTCCACATTTGGATAACCCCCCAACACATTTGTCCTTGAGGCTGATTGTTCCAAGTCTGAGTCTGGGTCTGTGCTCATTCCATAAGCAATATACTTTTCCTGAATCCTTTTCTCTGTGTTGGCTGGATTCCAGACCCAGCGAAAAGATGGTTATTGACCAAAATCTGGGCTGTCGTGAGCGTACTGGTGTGCAGCTATCACACAATGGAGCACTTGAAATAGACAAAGAGACAGCTATCAGTGCCACTCTCTTCTGCAACTTGTGCTATTTTCCTGTCATTTGGATGCTGACCATTTGTACAAGCAATGATAAAGTCCATGAGGAGGGTGATAAATTAGAGGATGACTTGCATTAAAGAGAGAGAGAGAATGAGAAGAGATTCAAGAGGAGAGATAGTGGGGCAGGACAGACACTGAAAGACCTAAGAAATAGGGGAAAGAAGAAGGAATTGTACATGAAACATGGCAAAGCCATGTGCAAAACATCACTAGTTTGCTAATATTAAACTTAATCAGTCATTGCCAAAATCTCAAACATAGGATTTTGAACCCATTTTCCGATATGAAGAAAGTAGGAGCAATAGGATGGGGTAAGTAAGTAGGAGAGGAAAGGAGGAAGTCTTACAGACTGCAGGACTTTGGATTGAAATGCAGTAGAAAAGAGAAACCAGTAAAAGCAGAGGTACTAAAGAAGCCATGTTCCCCAAAAACATGGGATCATCAGTATGAGATGCTTACTCTTTAGAACATATTTAAATCACACAAAAGAATAAAAAGAAAACAAATGGCTGGTAGAGACTAAAATGGGACTGACAAGGGCTTTTCAGTTCTGACAGTTTCTAAAGGAACAGCAAGCAACGAATGAAAGGTTTGTGTTTTGTTCTTGTTTTTCCTATTTGTGAAACTGACAAGATGACAAATTTTGCTTTTTCCCTTTTTATATGTAAATATTTCTGCAAGGCCTAAGCTATGTCCTATACATACAGCTTTAAAGATTTCATTGCCTTAGGAGCAATGAGGACTACCAGTTGCTCTTTCTCAAAGTAGTTCCATTTTTCAAGAGAATTGAGATTGATTATCTTCATGTTGGCATATGAAGATCTAGAGTATATCATCATCCCATCTCCCAGGTGTGTGCATTGACACAGGCAGATGAGAATGTGAAGGCATCAGCTTTATGAGCAGCATCATGAATGGGTAGCACTGAGGTAGTGCTAAAGCCGATTCTTCATTAACCCAAGTGTTTCCCCTGCCTCACTCAATGGTGCTGCTTTGTGTCAAAATGCTGTTTACAGAATGCACAGCGGAAAAAGGTTGGTTCAAAGCAAAGAGACTCCTCACTTATATAATGCTGAAATATGAATTGGTCCAACACTGCCACAAGACAGGTGTGTGTTGTAAAATAAATAAATGATAATATTAATAATACTTTGCATTTCTAGAGCTCCTTTCACCCAAGGTATCACAAAATTTTACCAAATGAAATGATGTGTTAAGCCTCCCAGCATCCCTGTGAACAGGAGAGTAACAGTCTGTAGTACATAGGAGCCCCTAAGCCCAATGTCAAAACGGGCCCCTTGCCATTCCCTGACCCTATCCACTCTTGAAATGTCCATCCAAACCAGCCCAATGCAACTCCTGAGCCACCAGTTATCACCTCTTGCATTCCACCTGGACTGGCTTCTGGGTCCCTCCATTCTTTGTCTTGCATCTGGGCTTCCTCTCATCCCCCAGCAAACAGTTCCTCTTCTCCCAGTCCCATGTCATCTCACCTTCCTTTCTCCTGCTTCCAGTCTTCCGTTGTTACCTCTTATTCCTAGCTTTCTCCAGAGGTCATCCTCACTCCCAGTCCGTACAATACGTTCCTGTCTTCCACGCTTTTCTCTATTCCAGACTTCGTCGTTTGTTCTCATGCTGGGGAAGGGCCCTAATGGCCTGAATATTTACACTGCTTTGCTCTTCAACACTATCTGGTGCAGCTGCCTCAAAGCTTTTTGGGTCTCTCAGGTAGCAGATGTCACGTCCCCTGGCTACTCAGCAGCTAAATGGTGCTAGTGAGTAGCTGCAGAGGCTCTGAGCAGTGGAGACTTTTGGAGAGGAAGGAGGTACAATGCTAAATGGCTCTAGCAATGGACTTGTGGACCAGACTTTAGAGTCTTGGGGCACAGTCGCTGTATTCCTGTAATTGCTGGGGCTGTGATTCTCCCTGGCCCTTGTGGGGGGTAAGCGGGAGCAGGAAAGGTATGCTTTTTCCTTGTGCCCTTCCCTTTCCCCCCTCCCCCATACGCCCATGCCAGGACAGGAACTGATTGATCAGAACAATGAGAGGAACAAATGGAGCAAGATGTCAGATGGGGAAATGAGAACACCACTGTAGGTGGAGGCAAGATTATGCAGGGCCTTGGAAGTGAGGTTGGTGAGCTTGAATTTGTTAGGAGACAATCAAGTCAGTGATCAGAATCAAAATTGGGAAAATAGGGTTCAAGTGGTGGGAGAGAAAAATGACACTAAATATAGGATGAACTGGAGAGATGAGGATAGAAGGGTACCATATTCAAGGTGAAAGATAAAGGCATGGAATAGTATTACAGTACTTGGGACTGTGAGAAAACAGTGGATTTTGGTTCTACTTCAAAAGTAAGTATGGGGAAGGAGATGGTAGGAGAGCCAGGGATTACACTGAGGTTGAGAAACTTTGAGATAGGAATGATAGTAAATTGTTAGGATGGTAAAGTTGTCAATGCTAATAGAGGAGAAATGCAGAGAAGAGGAATTAGGGGGAAAAGATAAATTCCATTTTAGAGAGACTGAGCCTAGATTGTGGTAAGATGTCCAAGAAGAAAAGCAGCTGGAAATGTGAGGCTGTGCAAAGAGTGGAAAAATCAGAGGTAGGAAGCATGTTTAAAGATTATGCACATAGACATGGTTTTAGAATCCATCAGGGAAAATAAGGTCAAAGTGACAAAGTATAGACGAAGAAAATAGTATTTATGCACATTTTGTGTGACTACATGCTTTCAGGTGTATTTGGAATTTTGGCCCTGATCCTGCTCCCATGGAAATCAAGAGCAAACTCATTTATTTTTAGAACTGATTAGAAAAAAATAGCAGTTTTCAGCCAGAAAATGTAGTTCTGTCAAAATTATATTTCGTTAAATTATGTTAATTTTCCCAGAATTTTGTTTTGGAGTAAAAACAAGGGAATAAGTTATGACAGTGTTGAAACATCCCATTTCAATATTTTTGGAATGAAGCTTTGATTTTTCTAAAATGGCCTTTAAAAAGTTACATCACAAAGAGTCAAAATTGAAACTAAACACGCTGATTTGGTCAAACAGAAATGTTTCAACTGCACTGAAATGAATTTTTTTTTAATTTTCTTTTGTGTAGAATTTCATTTTTTTTGGTTTGTTCTTAATTGGAAAGAAATTGTCTGCAAAATGGAATTTCTGTTCCGCACCCAGCTCTGTTGATTTCATTACAAGCAGCAATGCACTCTATAGAAGCAGAATGACATGCACACAGTTAAAGACCATGTTTTGAAAATGTGGCCTCTTATACAAGTTCATGTATAAGAGAATAATTTTAAAATACTGTAGGAACGTGTTTTTTTACTTCTCAGAGTCAAGCCATTGTTTGTTGTTTTAAATCTTGACATTGACAATTATCTGATAGACAGCATCACAAAGAGCTATTAGAAATGATTGCATAATTCACATCAACATATCACCACTGTTAATGAGAATGTATTCATTGGTATTTTATATCCCTGCAACAGCAAACCAATGAGTTAAGCATTCTGTTTGATTAATGGAGTTTGAATATAAGCCACTGACAGCAATTTGCTTTGTCCTGTACTGAATATGCATTAAAATGAGTATATTTTATAGTAGTTTCATATTACAAATATTTCCAGTAAAAGAATACAAATCAATTTTATTTTTTAGTATCTAACCTGCGACTTAACTCTGCCACTATATCATCTCATAGATATATTTAATTAAAATTGTACTTTGATCCAATATTCTTTAATATTAGTGGTCAACGATTAAAGGAAGCAAGCTTGAAGACCAATTGTTAAGCTACAGCTTATTTCATTCCTTGCTCCATATATTTTACCAGAGAAGTCCTTAATGTAACAGAAATCAGATTTGGTGTGTATTTGTAACAGAAATCAGATTGTACAGGCGCCACCTCAGACTTCTCCAAAACATTAGAAGAGATAGGATTCCACCAGGACATAGTTCAAGAAAACTGTAAGGAAGCCATACATTTTAAATACAGCTGAATAGTATTTGTTGTTGCAAAAGGCTTTTATCTGCAGCGGCTTGCTTAATAACCTTGGCAGAGTTTGGGAGCTGTTTTTACAGCATTCTATGACAAAAATATACATAGTGTTTGTGTATATGTACCTCTAACTATTCATGTAGATAGCTAAAGTGTAACAAAGTAATGAGCAAATTATAAAGTATTAAGTATTATGTTATGTTCTGGTGGATCAACTTTATCATTCAGTAGTCATAATTGCATTCATTTTATTACAAGAGGTATGCTTCCTGCAGGTGTGTGTATGTACAGTTCAGTTTTATAACAAATAGGGTTCCATTTTTATTTTAAATTATAAAACATTTTTATTATCCCCAGTTGTATATTGCCCGAGATTAATAAGAGATTATCTCATTTATCAAAGATAATTATTTCTGGAAGTCCCACCAAACCTCAGTGTCACCGGAAATAGTGATGTACCGAAAAGGATCTAAATCTTTACCCGTCCAGGGTCCGATCTAACTTCTTCCATCCTCTGATCCCAGCTGGAAGGCCCACTTTACCTGGGGAAGGAAACCAATAGAATTTGATGTATGGCCCAGATACCTGAAGCCAATGACTAACAAGTAGTGCCACCACGAGAAATGGTAAAGAAACAGCTAAAATTATGAAAAACCTAACACGTAAATAGAAAGAGATGTTTAAAGCTATACATACAAAGAAACACATAATAGAAGTGGATATTTGTAAATCTAAGTACCACCACCCCCCCCCAAAATATTGCAGTTGGAGGGGAGCCTTACCCATATCCCTCTGCTTTCCTCAAAGCTCACCTTACTTAGGGAGGGAAACAAAAAGAAAACCCTAGTATATGGCCCAGATCCCCCTACACCAGGACCTGATAAATAGTACAACCCCTAGAAATGATAAAGAACTACAGCTAAAGTGTGTGTGTGTGAGAGAGATGTTTTTAAATATATGCAGTGAGATGTGTTACAGCAAAAGTGATCTAATGTGAACTAAAGAGCACCAGTACATTTTAATTAGAGAGAGTGTCCTGACCCAAGCCTCTGGGCCTCCTAGTCCATCCTCGCTTAGGGCAGGAAACTAGTATGATTTAGTACCTGGCTGAGAACCCCTAAGCCAGAAGCCTGATAAGTAGAGCCACCCCTAGAATGATGAAATACATCTAAAAGCATGAGAACAACTAAAATGTAAAAAGAAAGACAGCTGTTTTAAAATATGTACAAAGAGACCTGTTAAAGGAACTGGATGTTTGTAAATCTAATTAACAACTAAACACAATAACGTGTTTTCCCACTTGCATAATTATAGAGGACCCTGATCCTAGCCCCCCATTATCCTAGCATCCTGATCACCTTACAATAAGCACCAATAGGATTTATTATATGCCCCCAATTGCCTAAGCCAGTGCTGTAAATGGTAGCGCCACTCCTAGGAATGAAAAAGAACTTCAGTAAAACCCAGGAAAAGTATAAGAAAAGCTAAAATGTAAAAAGTGAGCAAGACAGGTGTTCTAAAATGTGTGCAAACAGTTTGTAAATCTAAGCGTTGGTGAAAAACACAGCAACATGTTTTCCCTTATGCCTAATTGGAGAGAAAATTGTAAGATAGCTAGATATTTATAATAATACCCGATAATTGTGATATCAGTTAGTTTCCTTTCACATTTGTTCTTAAAAAGCAAATATAAGGCTTTTTATTGAAAGGTAAAAGAATTGTTGATATCCTTGCATTAGTATTAAGAGGGAGCAAACACAAATAGTAAGGGAATACAGTAGAGCTTTAGTTTTAGAGCCTACTGGAGCTTGTATTTTTGTATAAGTTCTGTCAGTGATTTTTAAAAATTGGTTCATCCCATTTGGCCCATCTTTCCTCAATTGTTAATCTAATATAGGCAAATAAGTCACTCCATTTCTCTTAATTCTTTCCTGTTGGTTCTGTGTTTTTGCAACTAAAGTGATACTAAACCTAATTCTAGTCAAGAGACCGGGGGTGGGGGGAGCTGCAGGGGATGACAGGTAGCACCAGGCTGGGAAGGGGCATCTCAGTAGTTCATACTGCCAATGCACCCGTCCATGTGCCGGTGCCCAGTCCCATCCTCCACCCTAGTGGCTGGCGTCCTGTGTGCTCTCCTGTCCTCCAATCCAGGTGTTTTCCTCCACCCTGGTAGCTGGTACACATGCTTTTTGTGCCCCTCCCCCAGGTTCGGTATCTCCACCAGTACCCATGGTGGCTGGATGGTAGGTCCAGGCTGGGCTGGGGAGCACTACCTGCCATCTGGTCACTGGCCTGGTCTCATGTGCCATGGACCAGCAGCCACTCTAGTCCCTCCTCCACAGGGGTGGAACATAGCTGGGTCCCTGCTCTGCTCTCGCCTCCACAAGATGTGGGAGCAGAAAATGTCGGGGGGCGTCTCTGTTCAGGGAAGCTGTCATGAGGTTGCAGCTCTCCATTATGACCCATACCTGAAAATAGCTTTCATAAGACAAAGCGAATAGGTGATGACTGAAGTACTAGTAGAAAGGCTGCACAGATATTGTGAGTAACTTCTCCCTCCCTTCCCCACTCTTTATACAAAGCTTTGATAAGATTAATGCCTTCTAGTAGCTGTCTTTGTGGAGAAGTTAGGCATATGCCCTTTTTACTTAATAGAAAGGCTTTTCCAGTTTACAATCCACAACATTGTTTTAGAAATCAATATATGTGCAGGAAAACACACACCCAGAGCCCATGTGAAAACAAGGCAAACAACACAGAATGTTAAAACAGACACACAGAGAGAAGCACAGGCGGCCACTTTCAGACACCCATTGGTACTGCTTACACACATTCATGGAGACTTCAGAGAAACCAAACTAAGTCATGACAGCTCACCACACATGCTTGAAAAGTCTGCATAGATTATTGTGCATACCTAAGTACATGCACAGACATGACAACGTATACTAGGATACCAGGCCTCTATTCAGTCATCTGAACCATCCAGTTAATTAAAAAACAGACCCAGGCACATTGTTATGGGGTTGTAGAATTGAGAAACCCATTAGACAGCATTGACCAGGGAAGTGTTTTGCCCGATCTACTTTGTTTTGTTTGTTCCAACTACTTAATCTAGAGCATGAGGGGTGTTAGAACACAGGGCAAAGCCTGATGACTAGGGGCCTGTAACATACTGGATCCAAATCTCATTACCGCTGATAGCAAGAGGGCAATACTATGAAAACCCAAAAACCTATAGCACTATGATCCTTCAAGCTGAAGCTGATTAACGTACAAAAACGTTAGTAAAGTTAGTAGTTAATCTCTCATGCTCTCCCTTTGAACAAGCCAGCAGTATAAAACACCACTTCACATAGTGCAAATGTCTTAATCTTACCTCTTTCCTTTTTGACACCTGGCCCCACCCCAGTGCGACTAAACTGGAAGATCTTCCTTATGTAAGGAGGGAAACCATTGGACTTAAGTGCTGTGCCTGGTTAAGAAACTGTTGCAGTCATTGTGTTGCTTGATAAGGCATGTGGATTAAAGATGGAAAAGCCTAAGAGGTTGTTGAATCTGCCCTTGCTCCCCCCCGCACGCCCTATAGTCAAGCAGCTCATGAAGAGACGTGACACAGGCAAGATTGCTGGGGGCTGAGGAAACACCCATTCTGCGGGCACAACCAGGGCTTGAGACCCCAGAACCTGTCATGAGCGCCACAAAACTGTGATAATTGATGATGAAAATGATCACAAGGGCAGTGCAGAGGAGGAGCATGATGACAATCCTTGGGCCCAGCATTGTCTGAGAAACCAGACAGGAGAACCCTACAGTTCAAATGTCAGGGTATACGGCGACAAGTCACAGGTAAGTTGTACATAAGAATGTTTTAATGGGTTGAAGTTAAAGGTGTGGGTGCTGGGGATAAGAATTGATCCACGATCAATTGACTAAGGAGTTTAGCTCACAATAAAAAGGATGGTGGATCAAGACCATCCAGAGGGCAAAAAAATTTAAGCCATGAGATAAAGAGGTCTCTTGATGCAAAAATAAAGGTTTTAAAACATGTTATAAAAATTAAATGATTTTTTAATTTTAAATCTCTCAACAGATGAGCAGTGATTCTTCAGAGGCTTTGGAGAATCTGGACACCGACAGCCTTAAAGGCACAAATGGATTCAAGCTGCCCTGCTTTTGCCAGATCTGAAACCAGATGCTCACCAGGATTGTGGTATTGAACCAGTGCCGGTCCATAACCTTAGAACTATTGTCTGCAAGTGTACATGCTGCCGTGCATGGAAGCATTAAGCACTGCCTGAGAGAGATGTTTGAGGATTGTTAAGATTGTGTCATAAATGCCCCCAGGCAGTGCAGTCATGATGGTGTGAACTGGTCTTCAGAGGACTGGACTTTATTTATCAGCCATAAAATCAAACAAATGTGTGCTAATTTGTGCATGGGAAGTGATTTTAATATTGTCATTGCACTGGGGTATGCTCTGCAGTGCCTCTCTTTCACCCAGGAAAATTTAAGTCAAGGGGTGGAGTCGATGTATCAAGTGGCAAATGCGGGGGCCCCAGACTGTTGCATAAAATAACCAGAAGTTGGATATACTTAATGCAGAATGTTGACCATGTTCTTCATACACAAAATCACAAAAGACTATTTAAACAAAAAAGATCTGTTTGCAGAAAAACAAAAGTTAGAGTGTGGGGAGAGGACAAAACTGCTGATATAAAAATTAATGAGTGTGAATAAAATGACAATTGAAAAATGGCTCTGTGAAGTGTGTATTTTGTAGAACACTCCATTGAGAGAACTACTTGGCACCTGGTCATGCAATCCTATCAAAGCATAGCCCCGACACCTACAGCATCCTTTGCAGGGCCTGGTGTGCCCCTATCAGCACACCATTTAAAGAAACATTACACATTAGGATACAAGCAGATGTAGGAAAGCCCTGGCTGTAAAGTGAATGGAAAGCTTACCTGCCCCAGACACTTATTGAATGGCTTAATTACCCATGATTGTAGTACACTTAGTCCTGTACGTGGATGGTATTTATCTTCTCAGTTTTATCAAAATCTTCCTTGAGGCTTTAATCATTTCTGCAATACAACTTTAAAATATTATTCTAGGAAGGACATTTTAATTGTGATAACTCAACCATAACATAAAATCATTAATTCTTCACATCAAATGAGTGCTACATTTATTGGATTTAATAGCAGTAGATTCATTAAATTGTGTGTGTGTACGTGTACATACACACAGATGGTTATATATTTTTATCTGACTGGTAATGTGTAGTGTTTGTTTTAAGGGGTGCCCTGCTAGTACATCTTACCTTTAGCTGCATTTTCTTAACATTTCTAGAGTGGGCACTACTTATTAGTCACTGGTTTAGTTTATTTGGGTCATATAGCAAATACTATTTGTTTCCCTCTCTAGATAAGATGGACCAGCTAGTTAGGGACTGAGGTGGATGAGGTTAAGTCAGATCCTGAAGGATGAGGGTTTAAGTCGTATCATTTCAGGTATATCATCAGTTCCTGCGCATTGCCATTTCTGTGACTGAGGTAAGGCTGGATTTTGGATGTCATCATCCTTATCCAACAATCTCAATTTACATAGTAGTATATTGCCTATAGTTTATCCCATTGCAATAGTCTCAGGATGGAAATCCTGTTTTATGGTATTCCATAAACAAATCAATACTTATGAACTTAAAATTCCTTTATCATGCACTATTAAAATATTAATTCACAATGCCATACAAGGCATACTTCAGTTCTGTTTGTGCCATGAGGCAAAATAAACTCATCACATTGCAGACCATTACTAATTTATTTATCAGTATTTGTAACTATATGTGTCTAAGCACCTTATAGATATCAATCAGTTAAGCCTTACAACATAGATAAGGAAATATTATCCCAGTTTTGCATTTAGGGAAGGTGCAGGACAAATGTCATGTAGGTCACACAGGAAGTCTTTATTAAAGTACAAAATACAACCTAGATCTTCTGACCCTCTGCTTTAACCCTAAGGGCTTGTCTTCCGGCGGGTAGCAATTGATCTATCGGGGATCGATTTATCACGTCTCGTTTAGACGCGATTAATCGATCACCGAACGCGCTCCCCGTTGACTCCGGAAATCCACCTCGGTGAAAGGCAGAAGCGGAGTCGACGTGGGAGCAGCAGCGATCGACTCGCCGCCATCCTCACGGCCAGGTAAGTCGAGCTACGATACGCCGACTTCAGCCACGCTATTCATGTAGCGAAGTTGCGTATAGTAGATTGACACCCCCCCCCCCCCCCCCCCCGAGTGTAGCCCAGGGCTAAGGGTATTTTCCTATCTTTTTCTCTTTCTGCCTTTATCCTATCCATTTTTCTCCATCTCTCCCTTTGTTTTCTCCCCAGCTGTGTCCATACATGTAATTCTTAATTACATCATAGAACTTGAGGGGACAAGTGCTCCCCCATCAATTTAGCATGTCTTCACCAGACCCGCTAAATCGACACTCGCTGCATTGATTGCAGCAGTGCTGATCTACTGGTAAGTGTAGACATACTTCAACGTCTTCCATTTAGAGCTTCCTCAGAAACTCTTCTCTTCACTGCTCACAGACTAATGGGCCTTTATGCTTGCCCGAGTTTCACCCTCTCATTATTAGTCATTCATCGCTGCCCCTTCTACTCACAAAAAACCTAGGATCACTAAGAACCTGTGGAAGTAGATTTATTTCCAGTCATTCCCCACATTAAATCAAGAATTTGTTATTGCTTATCTACTTCTATTTGAATTTCTCCCTCTGCA
This sequence comes from Chelydra serpentina, assembly GCA_037349315.1. Lineage (NCBI taxonomy): Eukaryota > Metazoa > Chordata > Testudines > Chelydridae > Chelydra > Chelydra serpentina. Next base: position 15,957,951 of record JBAIAC010000033.1, read on the forward strand.
ACATTTCTGATACAGTTTCCTCTGTTTGTTACCTCATCCATGGACAGTATAAACTTTCCTCAGATGCTTCACCTTGGCCTCTCATATAGCATTTTGACTTATTTTTTTTCCGTTTCAGTGTGATGTGAAACAAGTCATTTACATATTATCCATTGGGACTTTAAAATATTTTTTAAAATATTTATTTTATGGTGTAATTTGTGTACAGTTGTTTCAGTTGAGTGCAGATCACACGACATGACTTGTCTAGAAATATACTTCCATCATGAAATTGTAGCATGCCCATAGATCCTTCTAACTCAGGCAAGAGAAGAAAATAAAATTCAGCTAACTACAGCCTGAAATTAAACAGACACTTAAGTACAATAATTACTTGGCAATAAGGCAAGTCGCACGTTTTTACACACGTTTTACGTTTTTACAGTCTGTCAGAAGGGACTTGAAATTTCTGCTTGAAAGTGAAAGATGTGTTACAGACATTTGTAATTCTCCCATGTTTAAAATTCTCTTTGAATTTAAGGAAAAGTAGATTACTTTTTTTTATTATTATTATTATTTAGTTATTTAGATTTTACTTTAAAAATGAACTCCCATACAAATTTGAGTACCCGGTTGGTAACCCTCCAGCAGCATAAATACAAATAAATTAACTCCACCAACCATCAATAATCAAACAGAGTCAACCATTTACCTCAGCCAGCAAACATGGAAAATCTCCAAAAAGCCTTACACACACCAGAATCGGGAAGATTCCTTCATTCTTCCCAAAAATCACAGTCAAACAAACATTGAGCTAACATTTGAAGGCAATACAGACCATCAGCACATAGAAATAGCCTAGGCCCATGAAACCAATATGTTTCAGGAGACTAGAGTAGGTGTTCAGCTTTGCACACACTTCTGCCTCTCCATGCATTTTTTAAAAGGTTCAGTACAAGAGTATGTCCATATGGACCTGATGTCTATTATGTGAGCAGAGATCTATTTTGCCTTTCCCAGTGGAGAAGTGCAGTTGAAGAGACTTGTTCACCTTGTTCAAAGTAGGCTTTGAACATTAAAGAATAGAACACTATTAATTATGCATAGTAACCAAAATGTGCTGAAATATACAGCGCCTTTTCTGACTTCATTCAGGAGGCACATAAAGCATGTATAAACTTGTGTAGGACTGTTTTAAAGAGTGTGTCAACAAATATTTAAGTCACACAAGCACATGTGATAAGATTATTCACTGGTATTATAGAAAGGAGCCAAACTAACATTCTTTATAGAGTTTAATTTTAAACCATTTGAAGTGTTAATCACCTAGCCATTCTGTTGTTATAAATAATAATGTGACAGTCACTTCTTTCATATTGACTATATACCAAATAAATGATTCACTAATACCATGCTGACTATAAATAAAAATCATGGTAGGAGCCAAAGCAGTTGGAGGGGGTTTAATGAGGCTTCTTGTGCTAGGGAGTGGAGCAAAGCAGAATTTGCAGCAGCAAAGGTGAGCAGAAGGGCTTAACTTTGCTCACTGTGAAATGCCACTTTGTGCCAAAGTCTGAGGAATCATTTGGCAATAGCCATAGCCATGTCAGCTCTAGTTGTAACAGATTTATTTGCTCAATTAATCAAAGATTACTCCCATCCCTAATTGTATCAAAGCAACACAATATAATGATCGAAGAATTGCAGCTTAGTGTGCTTTCATGGATAAAACCTTCCCTTTTCCAGAATACCATCACTACAAAATGTGAAGGGCATCTATGGAAAAATGTAGACAGGTTTTGAAAGTTTTGCAATCTGGAACAGAGTAACATAGGTCCTCTTTTGATGAGAGGATTTAAATTGTTGATACTCCCAGGCCATTCTACAAAGTGTTACTATTTCAAAGTTAGTTTTAATACCTTGCACAAAACTTTGCTAAACATGATAGTCTGCCTCCTCCCAACATCCACTGGCTAAACAATCAGGGTTCATCGTTAATAAAAATCAGAAATGACTCTCCGAGATATGAGGACACTTACTTCTGTAAAACCTACTTAATGTAGGGAGGCCTAGGACTCCTTTCAGTATTCTGTCCTGTACAGGTTAAAGGAAAGAAAAATTGGGCAACTTGTAAATTTCAGCCCCATATACTAATCACCATTTCTATTTATTAGTCATTACTGGTCAACCAACTGCTTGGTTCTGTATAAGATACAAATAGAAAGATAAATCCTTGGAGAAGGGACTAACAAATGTAAGCACCAAAATATCATCCCACTGAAGCTAATGCGAGTTTGTCAGAATTTTCAGTGGAAGGAACCAGGATTTTGATCTAATGAAGAAGCTTTGTATGAATAGTTTACCACAGTTGTAGTTTAAAATGCACTGTGCATGTGTCCCACGATTTTCAAAGTCTCAAACCAGTTTTCACTAGAAGATTAAAATCTATTAATCTATTTCCAACTCAAATTTCATCTTCCAATGTTCATAAAAGATTGGAAGAATATTTTTGTAATCTGAAAACTATCTGAAAAAATTGCCGAACTTTGATTTTTTTTTAATGTCTTTATTCTGTAGCAGAGGCCTAATATTGAAAATTTCAGCCAAAAGGTTCAGGTTTCAGAAACATTTGATTAAATAAGAGAGCTTTAAAGGAAACTGTTGACAGTCTTAATAGTAAAGAGTCATGGCTAGCATTCAGTTATAAAACACAATCTAATCTCATAGCTAATCTTAAAAATTGGCCCAATGCACATTTTCGACAAAGCTGAATAGAATTCTCAGCAAAATATAAGAACAAATCTCAAAATACCAGTCAATAAACTTACAAACAGAATATAAATAAATGATCTGGTATGCAGTGCAGCATATTTATAAATCTTACATTTACTCTTAAGGTAATTTTTTCAAATTAGTTAAAAATGAGTTAACTGCCTTACTTCACACAGGATTTTCATATGTATAGTTAATGTACTGAAGTTTCCAAGCAGTTTGCACTAATAATTAGGCTGCACTTGCAGAAGAATGCCATGTCGTGTTTGTAATTTGCAAAGCAGCAAACTTTACTTATATAGACATGTATAGGAAAATTTGACCCACACAGATATGAAACATCTCTTTTGACATAATACAAAAGATTGACACAATAAAGATTAAATGTACCTTTTATAGTTTGTGATCAGTTATTAGGCATTCAAGAACATCAGGTGATAACAGTCAGCATTTCTATTTGACTGTCTGGTACGGATTTTCTTTTTTGTAGTCTGAGATCTCTCAATGTTTGATCCGCTGTTCAGCTTTTTCCTAAGATGTTCAAAGTAACAAAGATTCTGAGACTTAATAGCAGTGTTTTTTCCCTTTTCACTCTCCTGCATCTTTTTATTTTTTTTTAAAAAAAGGGTTGACTTTTGCTCTGAGTACTGAAGAATTAAAGACCTGATCCAAAGCCCGTTGAAGGCAGTGGAAAAAGACTCTTATTGACTTCAGTGGACTTTGGATCAGTCCTAAATATTTGCTATATTAGATGGAAAGATATTGTAGTTTCAAATACTCTGCAAAATCCTAATCATGGTGAGCCAGATTCCTAGGAACACCACTTAGGTGGCGTAAAGTAACCAAATTTTGTCTGAAAATGGCCAGCAAAGAATTCTTCTTGCAATAGGGCAATTCCTTAGGGACTTTATGCCGTAAGTGCAACTTATAAGGAACCACTAAGCTGCTCTAACTGGAACTGAGCCAGTACAGGATATAGGAATCATAGCCCTCTCCGTGAAGTCCCCACTCCTCCTCTGCCCTTTCCAAGCTCCCTTTGGCATAGGGTGCAGTTAAAGTTTATAAAGTTAAGAAAGGAAGAACCAGAAAGATCAGTGTTCAGTAAAATTGCTGGATTTTATTGTAACAACTGAATTATATTGTTTCTTCTTTGTTTAAAGAGTGGAACGAATAGTTTCAGAAACATGAAACGTATCAGTTGGCAGCTCTAAAACTATTTTCATTTTTCTAATGAGAAAATGTACTAATGTAGTGGTTTGGTGTGTGTTTTTCTAAAGACGTTCCATGTGCACCTCCTATTACCATGATGTGTTTTATCTTCCTGGCAATCAAAAGATAACAGTTGCATTGTCGTGATGTAGCATGATACAGGCTTCCTGTTATGGTGGGGGAGTACAAAATTGCATACCATGCCGTAGCTGCTGGAAAGAAAAAGCAGTCACCACAGTATTTGCAGCTGTCTGATTCTCAAACATCAAATGGGAAGGCAAGAGGATGAGTGATCTTCAACTAGCAACTTTCAATTTGCTTATATCTATTCTCATACATACAAACAAACATGACAGGGAAACTTAATGCTGCTAGAAAGCAATCCGTTTTGTATCCCCAGTATATCTTCTAAGAAATCAAATGCATTACTTGCTGCATGCATACATGCATGCACCAAAGCTCTCTCAAACAGGAATTCTGAACAACGGTTACTCTAAAAAAGTATTTATTTTAAGATTCAAACTGATGCAGTCTGACTGAGAGTGAAGATACAATTGCAGCAACCTTACAAATGTGTGGTGTTGTGGTAGTACCAGGTCCTTCCTTGTTAGGTCATTGCTGATGCTGCTACATCCTTGGCAGCTTTGCCATCCACCAATTTCCACCAATAAAGAAACAAACAGAATCTGCAAGCTATGGACATACCTATAGAAATAGTTAGTTATTGGGCCAAACTCAGCATTGGGCTGATGCAGGGGAAAGCCTCCAGTCCCTAAAAGGAAACACTCTTATATTTTTCCAAAGCCGTGGTAATGTATGCCCAAAACTAGGCTGAGACCAACCCTACAAACACAGTCCCTCGTGCATTTCATACTAGTCTGTTTGTGACATGTGTAAGAACAACATATGGCTTGTTCCGTGTAGTTGTATATGTATGTAGATCACCTCTTGGCCCTTCCTCATTACATATATTTGCAGCTCCTGTCATGGATGACCAGGAAGGCAGCTTTTCTACAGGCTTTTGGAGGAGCCAGAATGCAGAGATTTTTTGCTGCAAATTGTGTTTAAAAAAAGGCAAGAATAGGAGACAGAGAAATTTTAGCCAATCTTTGCAGAAAGGTATATCACTTCCAGTTATAGCTGGGGGAATAATTTCTTATGAATAATTTCACCAAGTTTGCCTCTTTCAGTTAGTGAAAAGTTCGCAGAGCAGCTAGCGAAATGTTTGAATTTATTAGTTGTCCAAAGTTTTCTGACTTTTGTTCCTATATGAATAGGTCACAAACAGTGCCCAGAAGATTATTATTCCAGTTTACCAGTTCTTAGCATATATGTTACTGTAAGTGATGTGGTGGTATTGCTTCTGTAAGCTCTTCAGGCCCAGGACTGTCTTTGTCATTTGACAGCTGAGCACAATGTTGTTGCTAAACAAATGACCAATAACGATAACAACGATAGCCATAGTAGTGTTCCCTGCTCAGATGACTTAAGAACTGACCAGCACAAGACCAATTCATTCTCAGCCCCTACTCAGCAGAGCTCATGCTTTACTTTTAACATGTGAACATTCCCATGACTTCAGTGGGTTTACTCACATACTTAAAGGTAATCAAATGGTTAGGTGCTTGGCTGAATCGGAGCACTCAAGTTTCAGATTAATTTTTCACATCATGCTATAGTGGCTGGCTGCTCATATGGTAATGGAAAATGAACCCAGAAAAAGGTTGCCAGTACACTCAAATTGATATTTGTTCTAAAATTCCAATGAATTTTCACAGAACACTTTTTCTGCTGTTTGTTAAACTCTGCTCACATCACATCCCAGGTACAGATCATCATCCCTAAGGACCACATCACACTGTTATTCCACAAATGGAATTCCCATTGAAGCCAATATGGCTTTTGTGTAATAAATAAACTGTCTGGACTATGGTTTTCCATGCCAGTGCTATATTGGTAAGAGGAAAGAAAAATATATGTACCCTCTCTCTTCTCTCCCCCACAGCTGATCTGTTTCCCCACAGCCCCTCCCCCCAAGCAGACCTGACTTTTTTGGGAATCATGTCTGTTGGGTTTTGTAAAATTGATTGTGCACTACTGCTAAACCCTCCATTTCTTTTAAAAATGGGCTGATGGCGAGGTTTTACATCTTACCAGATTGAAGAGGTTGATGTTGACAATGAAGATCAATAAATCTTTATGTTGACTGAAAACACAATCTATTTTTGTATTGTTATGTAAGTTAAGTGGGCACCACTTTTCATCCATGTTTTCAGGAAAGCATTGCATTTTGACAGAAATGAGAGAGATCCTTCAAATAGATATTTCCAGATGGCCATAATATGCCTAGACTATCTACAATGCCATAGGAAGGGATTCGTCTTGTAATTAGCATGTACCAATGGGAAGGTTCAAAAGGCTCTACTTTTACCAATCAAAATGGGTATAGATGCTAAGCAGATTTACTGTATATTATAGGATTTTTGTTGCTGGACAATTGATACTGAGGAATAGCAAAAAAGGACTAAAAAGAAAAACTAAGCACCTACTTGCTTTAATGTAGTATAATATTATATTAAGTTGTTGTATTGTATGTTTTGGAATGTTTTTTTTAAATAATAATTTAAAGACAACCCCTGCCACTGTATCTGTGACAAATATCTTAACAGTGGAACCACAGCAGAATTAGAGAGGCCAGTACAATGAAGCTCTTTCTCAAAGGGATTCTTGCACTGCATCACAGAGGGAGCTTTTGGGGGAAATGACAGAGCAAGGCTGAAGGAGTGAAGTGCCAGGAGAGTAGGGTGAGCAGATGTCCCGATAAAGTGCCGATTTTGTCTTTTGTCCCAATATTGGGCTTCTTCTGTTTTTTGACACACACCCCCCCACACACACACACCCACACACACACCCCCACTCAACAAGTCCTGATTTTTAGGTTCCTGAATCTAGTCATCCTACAGGAGATTCACTGCAGCATGGAACCCTGCCTTTCATTCCCAGCCCTGCTGGTAGCAGTGCTGTGTAATAGGGTCATTAAAGCTAATCCACCCAGTGGTCAGAAGTAATTGCAGAGTGGTTTCCCAACTGCTCTACAGACAGGGGAAAGGAATCTGTCTGCCAGTGATCAGCTTTTCATGAACATTCTTATTATTAAAATGCATCCACATGAATCTTCACAGACAGTGAACACAAATTGGTTAAGAGCATGGATAAATTAGTTTAAAATTCAAATAGATGTTTATGGGAAATTTTTCAGTATTTTCCTAGTAGAGTATCTAGCTCCCAGATGTTATGCATTGGTGTTCTTGAAATGGTATCCTGCTCTGTCCGATATGCCTATGAAAATCTTGTTTTTTAGCTTCCCAGGAGGAACAGTGCCTCCCTTGATTATATATTGATCTTTCACGAAGAACCCTGCTCTGGATTACTATGCTGGGTGGACCCTTGGCTCTGCGTATGCCGTGCCTAGGCACATCTCTTGGGATCATAGTAGTGTAGGCAGCACAAGCTATCCCCTCATTGTGTTCCCCAGCTCCATTTGTGCCCTTTCTCCCATAGTATACCCACACTGAAACAGGCATAGTTTGGTCCTAAATTTAGGAACCCTTCATATAGGATGTCTCTAGAATCACTAGAAATTCTATAGCTGAACCCTAATTCTGCTGTGCAAAGCTTTTTTTACAATATGACCAAATAAACAAAGATGACAGAAATGGACCCTAGTTTCATGTAAAAACAAGACTGTAAAGTTTTGGAGCAACAGTCAAATATATTAGTTTATAGTCTCTTAAACTAGGGTCCAACTGGAAACAAAATACTTCATGCTTTTGTCACTTAAACTATGGGTCCAACAGATCATCACATATGTATTCCTACAATATCAGCAAGCTCTATTTTGCATTTGAGAATAATATGTCCAATGCACTTGTCTTTGCAAGATATTTGAAAGATTGTGTATTGGTTTTCTGGAGAAAACAGGGGAGAGGCTGGCTCTGTTGTCAATAATTTTGTCACAGTGTTTGTAGCATCCCATCTTTTTAGAAGTGAAGCAGTACACAAGTCTTGCAACAAAACAAACCATTAAAAATCTTGTTTATTGAATTCTGTTAGTTATTTTATTTCTGGCAGTTTTACCTGTTACCACTGCAGTGTTTTTTTCTTTTTTGTTCATAAGAAAAATATCTTGACATTTTTTACTTTGTGATTGGTGCACATTTCAAGGGTATAAATTAATCTTCAAAGGAACCTAGAGAATATCTTTCCTGGACACTTCACTTATACATCAAGTTGGCCATGTTAGCAATCTAATCACAAACCTGTAATTCAGTGGACAACAATTTCTTATTGTTAACAGCATAGCAGCTTTTACCATCATTTAGGTCAGCCTAAGATTGCTGATGCACCATATGTTTCAGGCCAGGAATGATGGATGGTATCCTCTGGTGCCCATCCCTAAGTGATTGGAAAGATTGAAGACACACAGTTCACTTAAAGCTTGCTTACTATTACGTCAAGTAATCAGTGTGATAGGCAAACCCATGCTCTTTATGTCACATGTCCCTGCAGAAAGTTGGGCAATCATGTCAAAAAAACAAAACAAAAAACAAAAAAACCAATCTAAGAACATGTCCAGATGACAAGACAGTTACTAGAACAATTTAGCAACCAGATTCATCCAAAAAGCTTAATACATGAAAAAAGTCAATACATATTTTAAAAACACCTTCATTTATATGAAGCAGATATGTTTAGGTTTGAAGACTTTTTTGAAGATGAAATGCATGCAACAGAATGAAATATGAAACAATATGAAATGGTCATTGTTATACCCTGAGGATGAGAAACAAAACAGCATTACTAATATCAAGCAGCATGAAAAGGAAGATTAAAATAATATGCTTCCCAAATCTCAGTTTCAAGTTTGATAGGTAGAAAAACAGAACATCAGTTTTCAACTTAACACATTTTAGGACTTTAAGTTTGCAGGCAAAAGCTTGTCTTTCTGCTGATAGTGATCAATGTTAATTTCATTATCCACAATCCCATTGGACCAATATCTAACACTGGCCGCTGGGAGTTTCTTCAGTTTTATCAAGTTGTACTACAGTGTGGGAAGTGCTTTTGAAAACGGATGAAGAAAAACCTGAATGATACTGTAAGAAGCTCATTTTGTATTAAGCATTGCAGGAATTCTAGTGACTATGCCATCTATCAAAATAAATCCATATGAATTGTTTGAAACATTATGATTGATAACCTTCAGTGAAGTATGTTATTGCATAATTGGATGTATTCTAGTTATAAAGTAAATGAGCTACAAAGCAATATACATAGAATCATAGAAATGTAGGACTGGAAGGGACCTTGAGAGGTCATCAAGTCCAGCCCTTGAAGCCTATTACAGAGCTTAACTACCCTTATAGTTAGAAAGTATTTTTCTATTATCTAACCTAAATCTTCCTTAAAGCAGATTAAGCCCATTCCTTCCTGTCCTACCTTCAGTGGACATGGAGAACAATTGATCCCCATCCTCTTTATAACAGCCCTTAACATATTTGAAGACTGTTATATGGTTCTCTGTCAGTCTTCTTTTCTCAAGACTGAACAAGCCCAGAATTTTTAACCTCTCCTCAGAGCAGGGGCCTCTTATCACTTGGTAGCTACGAGAATGAAGCCCCAGACTGGATGGTGCAAAATGCCCACCTGACCCACATCATCACTGAAGAAAATTGTGTTTCTTTTCTAATTTGAAACATATCTACTGCATGAACTTTATTGATCAAATAAGTCATAAGATTATACAACTTTACAATCAGTCATTTTGGGATAATTTCTAAATACTGAATGGCATAGCTCCAAACCTTGGCTCTGCTGTTTTCTTTGCTTTAGCTTATCTTCTTTCTTATTTTTCTGTCCCTACGTTTTGTTGCCTGCATGTGATCAAAATAAGAGGGTTTGTTTTAAATATTTTAAATTTGAAAGTTCCTGCTAGTGAAAAGTGACTCTGAACTTAAAAAGTGGTGTCAGCTCCTCTATGGTCAGGCTTTCAAGTAGATTCCTCCATTGCTGTTATCAATCCTTTGATAGTTTGAAATTTAATTTCAAAACCAGATAATTCAGGCAGCAGTTTCTAAAGGGGATATTAAACTAAGTTAATGGCAAGAAAAAACTATCCTGAAGAAGAGAATGATGTGTGGAGTGAATAACTCCAACATTAAAACCAAAATAGTTAAAAAAAAAAACGCATATACTGTCTGCTGGCCTCAGTAAGGATCATACCATTCTAACTGGATAATAGAAATTGTTAGAACAGGGATTGGCAACCTTTGGCCCGCGGCCTGCCAGGGTAAGCCCCCTGGTGGGCCGGGCCGGTTTGTTTACCTGCCGTGTCCGCAGGTTCGGCTGATCGTGGCTCCCACTGGTCGTGGTTTGCCACTCCAGGCCAATGTGGGCTGCGGGAAGCAGTACGGGCAGAGGGATGTGCTGGATGCCACTTCCCGCAACCCCTATTGTCCTGGAACGGCAAACCGCGGCCAATGGGAGCCGTGATTGGCCGAACCTGCAGACATGGCAGGTAAACAAACCAGCCTGCCAGGGGGCTTACCCTGTCGGGCTGCGTGCCAAAGGTTGCAGATCCCTGTGTGCTAGAAAATTGAATAAGAGCCAGTGTACCAGATCCTCATCTGGTGCAACTGAGTATAGCCTTCATTAGAACTCTGCTGTTTACACCAGTTGAAGATCTGGCCCTATACTCTAATGGCGCCTGAGAGAGACGAGATTAAGATTACTGGGGTTTGCTGTAATTTGCTCTATTCCTATTCTACTCTCACTTAAGCCATTGTAAATCAGAGTGTCTCCACTGAAGGCAATAGTGTTACAGTGGTGTAAATGTGGTGCAAATAAAAGCAGATATAAATGAAAACATTCCAAATGCAATTCAGGCTTCTTTGGCCTTGATTTCACCAATATAAACACATAGTGCAGTGTACATATGTATTAAGAAAAGAAAAATAAATCTTACTGTGCTCAGTTTTTCCTCTGGGGAGAGAGCAGCAAGAATGAACATGACCAGTGTTATTCATATCACCTAATGCAGCACTGGAAGGGGCTCAGATAGCATGCCAACGACAATGGAATAGGATGAAATAGAATAGAATGAAGTAGAGCAGGGAATAGAATCATGCCCAGAATCATGTTTTCTGAAAAAGGGTTTCGGAGATTTCATTCAGTTGATGCCAGAGATGTCAGTCAGGATGGAAACAGCATAGAGGATAAACACTAGGAACCTTACCATCTTTCCTGCCTTCCGTGTCTCTCCTAACCTGGATCTCATTGAACACAGAAAAGTCACTTTGGAGATTAGAGAACATTTTGTGACAATGAGCAATAGAAATAACTTGGGAAATTAGGACCAGCATTTTCAAAGTTAAGCACCTGTGTCTATAGTTAGGCACCCATGGCCAGATTTTTACAGATATCTGGGTGTCTAAGTATGCACATAGATGCCTAGTGGGATTTTCAAAAGCATCTAGATGTCCATGCACCCTTGAAATCAATGGGCATTAGGCTCCTAGATGCTGTTGAAAATCCTACTAAGTACCTTTGTCCATCCTTAGAGATCTAAATGCCTTTAAAAATCTGGCACTCAGGGTTTTCTGGGAATTGCAGTGCTCAGCACCTCTGCAAATCAAGCCACTGGTGTAGGGGTCTGACAGAGTTTAAATATCTTACTTTAGGCATTCAATTTTGAAAATTGGATGTCAAAGGTTGTTCATCCACTCCAGTGTTGGCCCCAGCCACCAAAGACCAGTTAGCAGTCCTCACTATTTAAAACTGAATGATTTCTGAGATCAAATCATGGTGTAATGTCATTGCATACTAGACTCCAGTTTAAAAATGACTTCAGGAAGATAAGAGATTGCATTTCTGGGGAGGTATATAACTTCCTTTCTGAAAGAAACAGCACAGCAGGTAGATTTTTGGCTATTATGCACAACTGGGTTGTTTCTGTATCTTTTAAATGAGCATGGCTGGTCCCAGAACAATCAGTCCTGTCATAGCAATGAGAAGTCTGTGGCAAGATTGACTATATTATTTTCAGTCATTGTGGTTAAACAGAAAGGGGAAGAAGCAAAGCTTTTAACCGGTGCAATTAGCTGTCCCTCGTAGTAACCTTTTAAAATCCTGCAAAGATGGCAGACACTTATGTTAAACACAGTAGATTGTTGGTAAAGTTAACCGTGTGCATCGAAAAGTGGCAGAATATGGACTAAGGTGTAACCTCAATCTGTGCTGTAATAAAGTAGCTGTTCATCTGTGGTCAGAGATCGTCAAGAAAGACCTTGAGTTCCTTCACTTTATTTTTCAGAAAGGCCATCAGACAGCTTTGCATCATCTAACTCTATCAATCAAGTACCTCAACCACTGCTTTCTGCTGAGAGCTTTCCTGTTTGGCTCTGTTTTTCACAGACAGCTCAATAACTTGTCTGTGGAGCTGTGATAAATGTACCATGTGCTTCTAAACTGTCTCTTTAACACTGGACTGCATTTCCACTTGTAATGCTTGGGACTAACTGTTTTCATCAGAAGCATTTTATTTATTTCGAATTATTACCCAATAGTCTGATTATTTGTTTTTCCACTTATTCTCTTTAATTGGTTACATTTGAAAGCAGTGTCGCATACTGCCAATTAACTCCTAACAGCCTGTATTTCACCATATGAAAAATCTGTGACGTTCAGAGAATAAATTGGGTGCAAGCCCTTATAGATAAACCAGACAAAAGCATCCGCTTCCAATGTAGCTTGATTTTTTTTATTTTAAGTGCAGCACATCAGCCATACTTTAACATACCAACTTTTTGGCCTCCTACTAGGAGCCAGTCCTAACTGCAATATCCTAGCGATTTTGTCTTAGTCGGTAAAACGATGGTCAATATGGCAACCCCATCCCATTTGGATACAATTGCCTGGTTTTGCTGAGGAAGCCCAAAATTGAGCTATTATAGTAAATGAATAACTTCTCACTCTGAAAGAAGGTAGTTCTTTTAGATCAGGTTGAAGGTCAATGGCAGGGCAGGGTGAGGAAGCTCATATTGCAGCTGTCTGCAAATGAGCTTTACTCCCAATACAGTATAAAAAGGACTTTAGCCTGATGGCTGATAAAGAGTCAGAAACCGTTATAAGCACAAAAGCTGGAAAGCATGGGAGAAACTGTGTACATCTCTGCAACTTTGATTAGGATTTTTAATATGTTAAACTCAAAAGACACCAAAAAGAAAAAAAAAGACCTTTGTAAATAACAAATGTTGACAATGATTTTTGTTAAGTACCCCTTTTTGAGACAAGAATGGAGGCAGAAAATAAATTTATTAAACAATGTGGGAGTAAATAGTGGGGGAAACCCTTGCATTGTTTATGAACTCGTTGCAGTTCATACATGCAAAGAAACTGCTCATCTGAGGTAAAAACCTGATTACAATGTGTTCACCTCTCTGTGGGAAAAAGACAGGCTGCACTTAAAAAATTTGCAATGTGATTATTTCATGAGAGAGTTACAAAACTGGACTCTACATTCAGCTTCAACTTAAAATATGCCAAGAGTTGCCATATTGACACACTCTTTCCAGGAAGGGGGGGGGAAAGGGGGAGGAGAGGTATGTGACGTAGCTTCCTGTAGCAAAGCAAAGTTGACTCATCGGCATGGCACCTCCTGCTGGTTGTCTGGGAATTATCTGTTTTCCAGCCTTGGAGCACCCTCTGCTGTCCGATGTCTCGCTTGCCGCTGGCCCCGTGTCCCTCCTGGACCCCAGTGTCTCTTTACCTCAGGGTTCTGCCCCAGCAGTACACCTACACTCTGGGTCTCCCCTCCCGAGGGGAACCCCCAACCCTCTAAACCCACCTTGCCTCACTGACTACTGCCAGTCACCATCTAGCCCCCGCTCACTGGAGCAGACCGCAGTCTGTAATGGCCACTCATCATTGGCAAGGGGTGTTTGGACCAGCTGCCTCTCCCTAATCCCAGGCTACACCTTTGCAACCCCAGTACCTATTTTAGGCCCCACACAAGACCTGCAGCCTGGGGAGTTGCCAGGCTGGAGCTCCCCAGCTCCTCTTGCCCTATTCCCCAGCACTACTCCAGTAGTACCTTCCTGAGCATTTTAAAAAGTCCCACAGCCTAGGGGTTTTACCAGGCTGGAGCTCCTCTTGCTTTCCCCCAGCTCTGCTCTACTTTAGATATCCTGGTCTGAGGCAGCTAAGCCCTCTCTCTCCACAACTAGACAGAGACCCCTCCAGTTTCTGGCTCACAGCCCTTTTATAGGGCCAGCTGTGGCCTGATTGGGGCGTGGCCCCAGCTGTGGCTGCTTCCCCAATCAGTCTTTCACAGCTACAGCCCTTTCCAGGGCTGCTTTTATCCCCTTCAGGGCCGGAGCAGGGTGATCACCCTTCTACATTTCCTAACACAAAACAAGAGGATGAACCCAAAAAGCCAGATGCTATCTTTTGATGTGTGACCAATTGCTTGCATCTAGAACTAGAATTTGGCCCACAGTTAGATAGATTGTACTAAAGTGAAAAAAGAGTTTTAGTTTTCTTCTGTAAGGGTATATGTATAGTAGAGGAGAAAGCTGAGCATGTTACTTGCTTTAGAAAATACATTGTTACAGGTTAAGCAGTTAAGCAGTCAATAAAACCTTTCTTCCAACCTAGGCTGATTTTGTGACTTAATCCTAATTCACAGATTATTCGTGTACAATGTAGAGATTTATAAGATTAATGCATGCTTGAAATGGATGGGGTGAAAAAATATTGGTGCAGTTCCTACCCTCTCTACCCCTGCAAAGGTATGGGGAACATAAAATGCAAATTAACTACTGCTGTTCTGCTGCATATAGGGGGAAGACAAGAGAACACGGCAATCTCTGAAGCACTGCCCTATGGTGGGCTATCTCCATAGCAGTCTGGAATGGTGATGTGGGAGGGCCTGGCTAGTGGGTCTGCTACACAGATGCACTGGCGAAAACCTCCCATGTAAGGGGTGCCTAGTGAGCCATAATTGCTACTACAGTCCCTTAGACTACAGTAGCAGATACAAAATAGCTGTGTGGCTGCTCCACATGCTGTCTCCAGGTTATGGGGCGGGAACGATTTAATGCTCTCCAATCTATATTTATTTCCTGCACAAAGGCCATTCACTCCAAGTTTTGCTCCGGTATGAGAGATTGGGCCATTGTCTCTAATACTGTGTATATTGGTTGATCACATACAGGAATTCCCAGTGCTAACCTACAGACACGGAGTATGCGACATGATTGGGAAGTCACATCATTGAACCAGCAGGTGATTTTTATGTATCATGTACCACTTTTGTGGATTTCATATCAAGAACAATCCCATATGAGGGCTTGATCAATGACAAGTCAATGATAAAGGCTCATAAATACCCAGCGCCCTGCCATCTTCCACGCCTCTTCCCTCTACACCTCTTCATATCACCTCCATACCTCACTAACTGCTTCTCCTGAGCCATGGGCCTCATCGTCCTGTCTCCTTCAGAGCCTCCAGTCTGACATCGGAGCATAGCTCCAAGCCACCCGTCCATGCTCCCCCCTGTGTGTTCCTTCTGGTTCTCTGCCCTCGCTGAACAGTGCATAATATCAAAAGCCTTTTAAAGGAGTATAGTTCTTCCATGTGAGCAAGGTGATCATTTCCCAAGTTCCTCCTAGCTTGCAGGCTGGAACCTATGTGCTTCCTGAGTCTGTCTCCTCACTTGGATGAGAAGGAAGAAGGCGTACTCTTTTCTATATGCCTCTCTGGCTTTCTCTTCTATATATTCCTGCTCTAGTGAACCTCTACTTAGTTCCTTCCCTGCCTACCCTTATATATATTCATAATTCCCCCATTAATCTTTTTCCCTTGGCTCCCAAATTCCATGCAAAATAAACCCATCTTCTCAGCAAAGTCAAACAAACAATCTTGGATTTTGTAGGCTGCACCATTTGGCAAATATGGTGAGTCAGAAAAAATTAGGATATTTGTCAAAAGTTAATGACAGGAGACATGAAAACAACATGGGCAGATTATGCTGCTTTGTCAGTGCAAAGTTGTAATAAACCCAGCGGATGCAAAGCAATGGATGATTATTGCCATGTGGAAGAAATCTCTGGTGGCACAGGACCACTAGGGCCCTGGCTGGGAAAAGGAAGTATGCTTTTGATGCTGCTGTGAACAGCTGATCTCTGGCTGCCAGAATGGTTCCCATGGGCCATGCAACTGGGTGTAAAATAGAACAGCCTTAAGAGAATCTGGCTCCATAACTTTCCAACTCCATTCCTGGTATTTCTAAACAACCAAGAAATGTTCTTTCTTAAGATGAGTTTTACCATGGGAAATAGCAGAGAGGTAGGGGAGTTGCGGAGTGTGGTTGAAAATCAGGTTTACAAAGAGATCTCAGTTGCAGTCTTAACTATAGAGCATCCGTCATTCCATAATATCATTTGTACAGCAGAACAGAGTCTATATTTTTGAGGAAATTTGGCAGCCCTTTTCTGACATATGTGTAGATTAATGACATCAAAAATGTCAAGTGAGCATGAAGTGGTTTTCTGATGTCCTGGATACAACAAGAATTTCCTTGCCTGGTGTAGACTACTTTCCTTGGATATGTGGGGCAGGGTTACCAGTGGATTTTAGAAGAGATATTATAATCTCTCACACATGGATGTGTTTTCTGTTCTGTGCATTATGCCCTGTAGGTATTTGTGTTTGGTTAGTGTTATGCCCCCAGTTCCTGAGCACTCCCTGAATCAAGGAAGGAATATTCAATGGTGAAGTACATAGACGATGAGCTGTATTGAGGATGTTTGCACTGTATAAGTATTCACACAACACTGATTGAACTCTCAAAATTCTGTCCCAGCATGCACTTGGTTCAGTGAAAAACCTCTGAAGGCAGTCTGTGCAGAGCCCCTGGAACAGAGGATTTTTCTAGGGAGTGGGAAATGTGGCCAAGATCGTCCTGTGCCTCAACTATTCCCTGGCTGCTTCAAGGTCTGGTTGCCTTGGGCAGCTGCATGCAAAATCAGGGCAGTCTTCCGGGCTGCCTTAAACAACACTGTTTAAAAGAATCAGAATGACCTCAGACAGTCCTAGGATTCTGAGGACACAAACTCTGCTTCCCCAGGCTCTGAACCAGTGCAGAGGTAAATTCCATCCCGGGGTGTCATCGGCAGTGTGCAGTGGCAGTCACAAGAGCTAATACATTGTCACCATGTAAGGAAAATGTGAGAGAAAACGATACTGAAAATATTACGTGACATTATGTACGGTGATGGTATATCCTATGCTGGAAGGGTTGTGAGCCATCCTGTCGACCCTATTGCAAAAGGGATATGGCAGAAATAGGGCAGAGAGGTGTAGAGATAGACGAGGAAATTGATTAGGGCATCTGCATAAGGAGACTCTGAAAAGACTGCTTAGCTTAAAGAGAAGACAAATAGGAGTGAACGTGGTAGAGATCTACAGTACAATGAATGATTTGGAGAAAGAAAATCAACCATGTGCTCCTATTTATCTCTTCTCATCATAGAAGAACAAGCAAACATTCAATTAAACTGAAAGGCAACACATTTAAAACTACTAAAAGGAAACACTTTTTTCCTTAGTATATAATGAACTCAAGTGCCTCACTTTCCCCCTCCATAAAATGAGGATACCAATACTTCTCTACCTTCCAAAAATGCTTTAAGGATTAATTTACCAGTGTTTGTAGAGTACCCCCTCACAAAAATTGGGCTCAAGCACAGAGCCCAGAATTTAAAAATCTGGTCTCAAATCTAATTCATATAAAACATATATGCAAACATCTCTATGAATTCATGCTCCATGGGTGAAATCCTCTTTACCCACAAAGAACCAGCACAACCAGATTTTATATGGGGAAAGTGCCTGTGGGTTGGGGGAAGTGAAATCCTAGAGTCAGGACCCAGGGCTGTAGTGCACCCTCCATGATTGCTACTCCAGCCTATAGAGGGAGTAGCGAACACAGCCCTTTCATGCAACTTGTGTGAAATGTTGGGCCACTGAATATGTACTTAATGGATTATGTAGCCCCTTCCATGGTCCACTTTGATCCACCTACTCTGTGGCTCATTCTGAATGACACCATTATGGGGGCTCAGGTGGTTCAGAAAGAGATGCTGGCCCTGCACAGCAAATTTCACCCACTGAGAGGTGAACATGCAGAACAGTGCCCCTTAGTATGAATTCAAGGATGATAAAATGACTGTATTTGTAATAAATTTTTGATGTCTATGGCTAAATGAGATTTCATCCCAGCCAGACACAATCATAGGAATCACATAAATATAAGGGGGAAAGATCTTAAGGAAACATTCATCAGATACAAAATTGTGTGGCTAACAGGCAGCTAGGAAAAGCTGTAAAGTGGCTGCTTTAATGAGGATTACAAAGTAAATTGTATTACACCTCCCTACAAATATCATTTTAATTTTATATGATGCAGATTACTTAAAAGTTTGTTTTATATAGTATATAGCACTTAAATGTCCTTGGAGCGAAGCACCCATATTCAGGAAACTCATTAGTTGAGCTGTCTGTGTCTGTATATCTGCCATCAGCATCTGGTGAGAGGGCTGCCACTGACCCTGCCAGACTTGGGTCATGAGGTCAGCGGGTCTCATTTATTATTCAAAATTGCTTTCTGACCTTTTATCAGTGAGGTCAAAGGATGCTGTATTCTAGTTGGTTGAATTTTATAGTGAAACCAGTATATTGCACAGATAATATGATTACCAGTTTATTTGAATCTTACCCCCACCCTCCAAAAAAAAAAAGTGATACCTAGGGATTGATAAAGTTCAAAATGATTGCCTATATAGTGGTACGTATACCTCAATATATATACAGTAAGTACTTGGCTAACCTTGCGGAAAAAATATTAATTGCCTTACATCTAAATTAGATTATAACATGAATATACACTTTCGACTGTAATAGTTTTGAAATGGCTAAAGGCAGAATAGTTTAGTTCCTAGATATTCTCCCATTTTCACTCCACTCATCCTTTTACGTAGCTTCCTTTACAACAGCAGGAGCAGGATGCCACCAGCAGATATTTATCTGATTCCAGCAGCTGATGCAGCTCCATCAATGCTTGGTTGTAGGAACTACAGGACAAAAACAACTAAGAGAGGTTTTATGTCTTTAATATATTTTGTAAAGAAAAACAAGTGAGAGCCTAAAATATTTTTAAACCTGATTTGATTCAAAATGTCTTCCAGATCTGAGAAGTCATTGAACAATGCTTTGCAACACATTAATCCCCAAAGAGAAGCCTAATGAGAAATTTAACTGCCCTGGAAAAAAATCCTTTTGTTGCATGCTTTCATGAAGAACTGACCATTTCAGGTTTTCATCCTGGAATGAATGAGTAAAAGATTTTAAAAGAATCCCAATCTGAAACATGCTTTGGGTACATTAAAATACTTCTCCTTTTAACAGAAAATTAGCCATCACATCTTAACAAGCTATACTATAGAAAACTGGGAAACATAGATGGCAGATTGATTCTTAAAGGAAGCTTTACAGTTAAGCATTATTCCTCTAGAATGATTTCATCCTTTTTAAAGAAGAAGTCAAAGGTCACATTGGTCTTGCCCTTGAAGTAGACAATATGAGATGTCAGCGTGTGCTTTCTGACACTGCATATGATGAATAACCTTGACATGGTAGTAAACAAATAGCCTATATTAATGTTTGTATGCTCAGTGAAGTATTAATACAATATATAGTTCAGCAATGTACTGCATATACAGCTTATTTAGGAATGGAAGCATCCTAATAATTTCATACTGAAACAATGGCTTGTTAAATCTTAGGATAAGGTATCTTTTTTTCAAGTATCAAAAAGTATACTTATCTGAAACATGGCAAACTATAACCACTTACAAAAACATTTAGAAGAGTTTTATTATCTGTCATTGTATACACTGAATAAACAATATACAGAAACATCAGGAATAACTACATTCTTAGGGAATCTTGATTTATTATATATAGTTATTTTTAGTGTTCCAAATGTCTGGCGGTCAATCAGATTTGAAATTCCAGAGCTGCTACCAGTAAGAATGTAATATCCAAAATCCAACCAGGATATCAACTGTTCTCTTTTGATAGTTTCAATAGTCTAACAGAATAGCTATGTTATGTCAAGCCATACATAAATGTTTGATCAAAATGAAGTGTTTTCTTTCAGATATGTCCAGCAGCTCAAGAGTCCAGTGTTACTGTGACTGAATGTTAACACAGAAACATATTTCACCTGCCAAACTCTTTAACATACAAGTATTGTGAATTTTTTGTATGCTTAATATTTGTTTCTATGGCACTTTGGAGTCTTTTTTTTTCTTTGGTGGGAAACTAAATCAAAGATGCGGCAATGTACCAATTACTGATTTGCAGCCTAGTATCATTAGACATTATTGTTGCATGTGCATCTTCACTTTTAGCACAGTTCAAAGCTGAGAGCTGCTCTTGTTCAAATAGGTAAGATCAGTATCTTGCAGTTATGAAAAATTCTGTATGTTTTGGGTCACATCATTTTTGTTTGTTTGTTTCAAAATCAGTGTTACTGTCCCAAAAAAGAAAGTTATTTCTAGAACAGTCTTAAATTCTATTGTGACATTTAGAACACAGCATTCTCTGTGCTTCATTTAGAGTAGCCCCCATATACTAACATATGAGCAACCTGGGTCCTATTCATAGCTTTTGTTATTACATAAACTGCATTGTAACCATGGCACAATAAATATTCACACTATTGTGACAGAATCTGAGAAACACCTTCTAACTTAACACCTGAAAAACATCCTAGCACTTATCCCATTGTACTTTACAAAGTGAAAAAAGGCATTTGTCATTCGTCCTTCCATATATTATGAATGTTACATGTCCATGAAAGGTACTTTACAGGAGGTGTGTGTACAAGAAAGGTCAAGAATACATTTCAGATGATCGTAAAAATGTTTCAAAGATCTGAAAGTTAGATAGGAAAAATGTGGAGAATGGTTGATAATTTGATGTCAAAAGCAATTGTGCAATATTACTACAGAGATAAGATAAATCTATATACAGTACAAAATGGTATAATGTTAATTATGATACAACTTAATTATTTAATTATAAGTAATCACCTGGCAGTCACAATATTAGAGATCCATTTCTTCACTTAAGAGAAAAACAAAATAATATTGCAAGGGAAAAAATGTCAGGCACTCCAGAAAATCATTGCATTCCTCTTGGTCTTGTCCTTGATAAAGGACATATGATGAAGTGGAGAAGCTGGAGTTTTCTTGATAGGAGGCAACATCAGACCTTCAGAATCTAATTTTTAACCTGGCTTTTCATTTCATACCTGCTATTTTTGCGCCCTGCAATAACTGTGGGAAAAAATGATGTAAATTAGATGCCTCACTACTTGATTTGTAAATGCAGTCTGGTAGTTAGGCATCTACCTTCATTCGGGTTTTTTCTGGGTGCAAAATTGGATGCTGTTTTTCAAACCCAGTCTGATTCTTGTCCTAAGGCAGTTCTTTATGAAGTGTTTGAACATTTCCCTTTGAAACAGATCGGGGTGGGGGGGGGGGGAATTTCAGTAATTCCTTATTGCTGACTTTCTGTGTCTGATGTGTGTTGTGCAAGCCATAGTAGACCCACTTTCCATAAACAGAAGACTGGGAGTCAAAATTTGGCTACAAAGTCAATGAGAACAGACTTTCTCTTAAGATTTGTAACCCAGAAGATGTTTACCTTAGGGTATCTCTAATACTTTTTTGATAGCTGTTCAAAATTATGATTTTTTGTCCCAAATAAATTGACCCTCAGGACTGTTGGAGATTTTGCCTGTGGTCTTCTGGATATTAATGACTACAGATTGAATCTGATGAAAAGGACAGAGAAGGATCTTCTACCAACACAATGTTATGCATGAGTTCTACTTCAGGTGACACAACAAAAATGACTGCTAGTGAATTTGGGAACAGAGAAAAACTAGACCATAGCTGAGAGGAGTATTTAAATACAGTAGAACCTCAGAGTTACGAACACCTCAGGAATGGAGGTTGTTTGTAGCTCTGAAATGTTTGTAACTCTGAACAAAACCTTATGGGTGTTCTTTCAAAAGGTTACAACTGAACATTGACTTAATATAGCTTTGTAACTTTACTATTAAGAAAAAAATGCTGCTTCCCCTTTATTTTTTTGGTAGTTTACGTTTAACACAGCAACATACTGTATTTGCTTTTTGTCTCTGATGTTGCCTGATTGCATACTTCCAGTTCCAAATGAGGTGTGTGGTTGACTGGTCAGTTCATAACTCTGGTGTTCATAACTCTGAGGTTCTACTGTATGTTGCATATGTATTTTAAGTGGTTATTAACAGTTAGTACATGTGCTAAAATTTTGCTGTAAAATTATTGTTGCAGATACTTATTTAAAAAATTAATGTCAATCATTTAAATATTATCTTTTTGATTTCTTTACATGACAATTTGTTGATCTTGCAGAATTATTCATCATTAGTTTTTTGTAGTCAGTAGATTTGAAGGCAATAAAGAGAAATTTGACTTTACTGCTTTTTGTTTTAAAATATGTGAGGCTAAATCCTATTGTCCTTATTCAAGCAAAACTTCTATAGACCTCATTAGGAGGAGTTTTGTTTGAGTTAAGAAGTGTAGCATCACGTTCTACATATTTAAAATTTGCATAATAGGATGTGATTTAAGTGCAAGAATTTCAGGAAAACAATGAAGCTGAACTCAGATAAATAGCAGTATAACTATATTTGCAGTGATGTATGAATGAAGGTTTGAAGCTGTTGGACCAAGAAGGCTGAGTTTATATTTTATAGGAGTAGTTTGGATTTGGGTTCCAGTAAAGTTTTGTGGGGGATTAGTTAGAAGGTTGTACTTTTGAACTCTCTTTCTATTTTCAGTGCATTCCAATGTGCTAATTACATTCCAGCCAGAGTAAACCTGTATTTTATTCTTTTCCCCATTGTTACTGGAAGGTATCTTACTTTAACTGTTCCCCCATAACCATTGCTACATACCTTTCAGTGGTTCTATATATCTTTCTTCACCCCACTTTCTTTGGCTAAATTCAGATGTGGCGTAAGCAACAGAAACTCCCCTGGGTTCAGTAGAGTTGCACTGGCATAAGACCAGTCTGAATTCAGCCTCTTGAGCAGCCAGTGGTCATTTCATGATTCATTTTAAAGGAATGATTAGTGCTGAGCTATTAATTATTCCACAGCTATTCACTGTGCCTTTGATAGCAATCAAGATACTGCTGCACATTCATACCTTCTGTGCAGAAGCCCTTTGGATATTTCCACTTCAGTCATCTGAGAGGCAGGCGTACAATATTTGGTGACCTTCCAAACTAGCAGTTTTGTTTCCTGCAACACTAAATTTGTTTTTATCCTCTTGGATGTAAAGGAACCTAGGTGTGTGTCCCTAGATTCACCCTTGTATTGGGTAGACAGACTAGTAGCTGAAAAGATAAAGTAACAGCAGCAAGTCACCAGTAGCAGAAAGAGAAGCACCAGAAAACAGGTTTGAAGCAACAGCAGCAAGCAGATAGGAGACACAGTACCTAGGTTTTTTTTTGAGAATTGTACCCGTTGCAAATATTCTGCCCTCACTGTGCTTTCTATTTGCCTATATAGGAAGGAGAACATGGCACCATGTATATTGTATATTTGGAGATGCACCAACCAGTTTTATCTGATAGGGTAAAAAGAGGGCTCTTCTGTGTTCCCTTAGCAGAAGATAGTTACACATGCTCACAAATAAATAAGTTCCTAAAGTAGGCAGATTTCAGAAAATCTTAATACAGATATTTTAGATGTCATTGAGGAAGAAAAGGCATATTGCAAGCCATAGCAAGCTGTAGGACATGCATGGAGTTACTAAATGAGAATAGGGCCCTCACAGTTAAAAGCAAACTCTTGTTGGTGTTTGTCTAGCAGTTGGAAATAACACTATAAACTGCTACATTCCAAAATTACAAAATCTCTTAAATTGTGATGCAGTTATTATCATCATCTTTAAAAGAAAGAAACACTGACATTGTCACCTTTTTTCAGGGTACAATCTTCACGATTAAATCAATTCCTTATAGGGTCCTTTCTAACAACTCTCTGTCTCATGCTGATTTGATAAGTAAGAGGAAGGACTTCTCCGTTAGTATGTCTTAACATATGCATTACTTCCAGAACAACCAAGAAAATAATCAAGACAACAGCATTATAAACTGTACTTAGATTGTAAGATCTTTGGAATCAGACTGTTTATTTGTTCTGTGTTCGTACAGCACCTCACACAAATAAGGACCTGCCCCATGACTAGGGATCCTGGGCACTACAGTAATACAAATAATGAATAATAATAATATCCAGTTACATGGTTACCATGATTATACAGCTAATGAATGCAGTGTTGCCAACTCTCAGTTTTATTGCGATTCTCACAATGTTTAGTGTTTTTCTTAAAGCCTCAGCTCTTGGAGTTCTGTGATTACATGATAATTTCAGTGTTCATTGAAAAAGGAAATTTCTAGCCCTCATGGTGGTGAAGAAAACTTGAAAGTGTGAGCTGAATGTACCCTAAAGGCTCAGAAACCAAAAGACAAAACAAAACAAAAAAAGAACTCAAAATGCAGTTGTTGTTTTTTTAAAAACCTCATGATTTTAAGCCAATCTCATGATTTTTGAATGGTTGGGGTTGGCAATACTGTGAACGGTACAGAACCTAATCAAAAAGTTCTAAGATTAGACACATGAAGCAAAATTCTGCTGTTTCACTTGTGCAACCCATTATAAGTGAGTCAGGATGCATTAGTATACAAAGCAGAATTTGTGTATAATCCAGTCAATGTCCTCTTCTTAGCACTGCAAGAATTTAAACTGAGAGGAAAAAAATGAAACCATGACCACACTGAGTATAAAATAAAAACAGCAAACCTTTTATAGCTAGATCCTGATATCAGTTACACTAGGACACACCTGGCCTGACTGTTGAATTGCAGTGGGTAAGTGGGATCAGAACCTGACCCTTGTTTTGTAAAGCCATATACACTATGACAGCAACAGATAAAAAGCCATGGCTAGCAATAAAGGTTATAATACATTTCAATTGTAGTCCCCATGAATTTAAAAATAAGGTATTATGAGCATTACACCAAGACAAGTTTCCACAGCGCATGTGTAGATTTTTATTCTGTTAAAAAATATAAAGAAACAGCCTGAAAGCACAAAGCCCCCAGCTGACAAATGTGAAGTTAAACTGCAGGCCCCACACAGGGTCCTTATTGCTCCGTACGAAATGTTGCCAAGATTCTACAGCAGGGGTAGGCAACCTATGGCACACGTGCCAAAGGCGGCACGTGAGCTGATTTTCAGTGGCACTCACACTGCCCAGGTCCTGGCCACTAGTCCCGGGGGCTCTGCTGCTGGCCCAGGGTACCAACCACCGGCCAGGGGTACCAGCCGCGGTTCCGTCCACCGGTCCCGCTCAGCCCACTGCCAGCCCCAGGTCCCGACAACTGATCCGGGGGGCTCTGCTGCTGTCCTGATGTCCCAGCTGCTGCTCCGGGGCTCTGTAGCCACCCCCCGCTGTGGCCCCAGCCTGGGGCAGTGAGAAGTGCAGACAGGCAAGAGGGGGCACAGCTCAGCACTCCCACCTAAAAAATTGATCCAGCGCCACTGTACTGGGATATTTTTAAGTCTTACTTGCTGCTTACATCACTATCACGCCATGTGGAACAGCACACTGCATTTGACGTTGAGATTAGAATATACATGCAAGAACTGGAATCAGAACTTTCTGACAGATTTCAAGATTTCCAGCAATTTGGCCCAATGCTTTCTTTTCTAATTAAACCTGAAAAGTTCAACAAAAGCGACTGTATTTCAGTGGATGTTGAAGATTTCGAAATGCAGTTCATTCAGTTAAAAAGCTCAGAATTGTGGGCATCAAAGTTTGGAGATCTGCAGAGTGCACTTGAAGCTACCGAGAGAGAGAGATCATGGGGCCTCTATTCTGACCTGCTGGACGTCCCTGCCAGTGAAATGTAACTGTTTGAAGAAAATTGCGTTTGCAATGCTCTCAGCATTTGGATCCACATACCTGTGTGAACAGGTATTTTCACACATGAAATCTGTCCTCTGTCCCTCTCGGAGCCGGTTAACAACTGATCACTCAGAAGCCTGTGTGCAGCTTAAAGTATCCAAATACGTGCCAGACATTGGAAAACTCAGCAAGGAAAAGCAAGGGCTAGGATCACACTAAACTGATAAGATCTGCATTTTAATTTAATTTTAAATGAAGCTTCTTAAACATTTTTAAAACCTTATTTACTTTACATACAACAATAGTTTAGTTCTATATTATAGACTTATAGAAAGAGACCTTCTAAAAATGTTAGAATGTATTACTGGCACGTGAAACCTTAAATTAGAGTGAATAAATGAAGACTCAGCACACCACTTCTGAAAGGTTGCTGACACCTGTTCTACAGGATTCCATAAACCTCTCTGGCAAAATGTTGACAATTTAAGGCACTGCCATTATAATAACCTTGGCCCAGAGTCTCTCCTTCTGTGTAGGGATTCAGCAGTTCCATGCTCTCCTATATCCCCTTCCACCCAGGCACAGTAGCATGGCATTGGCTTATTAACACTGAGCTGTGCCCACCCTCATGACTCCACAGAGAGAATCAGCAGGAACTAATGCTACCTCCAGCAACATTAACTGTCCACAGATTTCACCTATGGATCATCACCAGTTGTGGGGAAAATCAGTTTCTTATTAAAGTTCCTCACATCCAGTTTTTCCACACTGCCAACATTTTTGGCAGCAGTCTCCATAGCTGCTTCCCCCCTTAAAGGGCTCCAATATGGTTTTTGTCCATGGACTGCATCCCATCCACAGATTGCTGGGACCACATAAGTCATTGTGGTTTATCATTTGTTACTGTAATCTTCGCTCAGTGTGTATGTCCAGATCTGGATTCAAACTCGCCCAAAGTTCAAAAGGGTTCGGACCCATTGTCTTTGTACAGATGCATCTAGCCAATAAGGGCCTGAACAGCAAAGTTCATATCTACTGTAGATAACGTTCCAGCTCTCAAAGATCCCCAAAGCTTGATAGGGTTCAAATCTAGTGTTCTAGTCAGAGTCTATTTCTTATATGATCTGTTAAGCAGTTAAGAATATTATCCTGTTGGGACGAGGGAACACTAGATTGGTTTGGGGTATGTATCCTCTGATATTTACAGAGGGCAGATGATCTGCTCTCCAAAGTTTTGTCTTCCTCTCTGGCATCACTAAAACAAAAGAGGCCAAATTAATCACTGGGATAATTCCATTAATGGCCTATCATCTTCATGAGTTACGTCTCTGTTGTTTGGGCATGGGAACACGTTTTGTTCAGTCATTTACAAAACAGCATCTTCTCAGTTGCACCACTAGAATTGAGAACAGAATGTGGCCTATGCTATTTTGTTAATGACTGAACAAAAGGTGTTGTCATGCCTACACAACAGCGAGGTAAATAGTGTGGATGGGTCATCAAGAGAGTTATCCCAGATTTACACTGGCATAACTGAATGTAGAATCAGGACCCATTTGTTCAAAAGACATTTCCATTTACACCAAGAGGGCACATCTACGTCAGAAAGAGTTGGAAATAAATACAAAATATGTTAGATAGTAGTACACTGCCTTAAACCCCAGTTCACTACAAAACATAACATGTAATTGAAAATCGTTAATTAAATACTGTGCAGTCAAGAATCATGCATAATGTAACACAGCTACCTCAAACAGTTCACTCCAGATCATTTAAATTTCCTCCAAGCTTTTATGGACATGAGGAACTGGTATTTGAAGTAGTCCCTGATGAGATTTTCCTTGGCCCTCACAGCATCCTCAGAGAATGTCCTGGTGCATAATATATGATAGGGAAGGAGGATTACACACATGGATTTATGCTTTTATAATATTAGGTGAAATCGCTATAAAAATACACATCTAGACAAATGTCTCTAACATGGCACTATATGATCACACATTGTATATGCCCCCAAACTCCTTTAACTGTGGGAGATAAGTGGTCTAGACCTATAGACTCATAAGTTAACTGAGACTATGTGTGAGGGAGAGACAAATATTTAAATGTAAGATGTTACTCCACCTGTAAAATAGGATTTCCATCTCTTCAATTAATTGTTCTGAGGATTTTAGTAAGCAGGTAATTGTATTTAGCAGAATTATTTCTGAAGTCCTGTCATATTTGTATTTTCAAATGTCATGAATGGCTTAGGTTCCTAAAGGAGCATCGCTACTATTCACAAATGCAGTTTTGCTTAGAGGAGAGGGACAAAAAAGAGGCAGCAATTTAAGGAACTTGGCAAATTACAAGCTGCACTGTAGTTCACTGGGGAACTCTATATTAGTCATACAGTACGATTCAGCTAATCCATTATTCTTAGAAGATGAATCCCTGTATATCCAGGTACAATCCTTACCAAATATCTAGACACAATCACAGGCTTTTAGGATTACAAGTAACATAATAAAGGATAATGACCAAAAATTAAGCACACCAATATAGAAAGCTTAGGCTAACTGGGCCTGCCATGTGCAATATAAGACAGCAGTCTATTAGGTTTAAAGTGAGATTAAGGAGTTGTGTAACCTGCAATTATGCTGTTTTTCATTAAAAAAATAAGATGATTGGACTCAGTAGGGCCCTTCCTTATATTTACCTCTGTTTAATTGGATTGGGAACTGCTTAAACATCTTTGAGCTGGAGCTTATAAGAAGATGATCCCAGCTGTTTTTCGAAGCTTAAGACAGCAGGCAGACAACATGATCATGTCAAGACTCATACTAAAGCCTTAATCCTACTTTTTCATCAACTAACACTACAGCCAAGTCTTTAACCTCATCAGTACTAAATGTGCTTTGGATCGCCCACAATACACTTGCTGTCAAATATTATTGTCTAATAATGTTAATTTTTGCTTGATTTCTGACAAGGGTCTTTAAAGAATCGTCTCCTGTCCATCTGCATTTAGTGAGCTGCAATGCAAACCTACATTTTCAGTCATTTTAAAAATAATATTCTATAATTATTTGCTTCTAGGAATCTCAGCATCTACTAAAGCCAATTATTCTATATTTGGGGGTTTGGGGGATTTCATTGATCTGTACCTCATCTGGTTAAAATGTTAAATTCAGTATATTGGTGTCTGTTATTTTCTGTGCATGTGTTATCAGCTGGTAAATGGTTTTGTCTAAAAAGAGAAAAAAATCAATGGAAACTTTCAGCTTCTTCCAGGTTTTTGCTTAAGTACTGTTTGAATAACCAAAAGCAGTTGCTCAACATTTTTACTTTAAAACTTGCTAAATAGAGTATTAGCTAGTTTAGAATCCTGGAGTTGTTTAAAGATTAAAGGTTAAATGTTCCAATGAGTTATTCCTGCAGCTGTGCATATTACTTTGTGTGATCCCATACTTTTCTTTCTTTCTTTTCTTTCTTTCTTTTCTTTCTTTTTTTTTTCTTTCGAGTGGTGCTCCGATTTGTCCTAGTGACACAGGGCTGCCAGCAGGAAAGCAAGCGTAGTTAATGCTCAGCTGCTCAAACCAGTCAAGCAAGCTAGCAAGTCCCAGCTGTGCTACTTGATGTTTTTTGATTGCACCTAGTCCTCAATCTGTGAACTGTTTTCTGGACTTAGATTCATCAAGCTCTGCCGCTTTAAAAACGCATGCAGGCAGGCATCCTAGGATATGCCATTATAAGCTGCTGCCAGGGGATCTTCTAGGAGATAAATGGAATCTGTGTGAAGTAAATTAGTGTGAACCAGTCAATCTGTGTGTCAGCCTTGAGCCACATCCATCGGTAACTAGCTTGCTGACTGAAAAGTCCACTGTCTTTTGCCAATCGGAGATCTCAGCCACCAGGAAGCAGTCCTATACAACATTAGTTTCTTGGAATAATGCCTGTTTGACCGGCAAGTGAAAATCTTCAATATACTGTACCATAGTGCTTGAGTTTACTTATTACTTACAATAGGATTGAACATCTTTTAAAGTCAGATAACATTTTAGCAGTAGGGAACATAAAAGAAATGTCTGGGAAATAAGTACTTCCACTTTCATACAGGAGCCATTCAACAGATTCATGCTGTGCTGCTGTTGGCTTTACCTTCCTATTAGTGATACATCTTGAAGGCCATAATGCAAAATAATAATAACGTGGCCAAGAGAGGTTAATCAAGGCAGTCTCCCAAAATTTGTTTTCCATGAGTTTAGCTTGTAGGATCATAGATTAAAAGGAGGGACGAGTATGCAAACCATAATGTTCACACAGTGCAAAGGAATATAACTCAGTGTCATGATACAGTGCTGCCTGTTTTTGTTTTTTAAACCAAACACTTTGCCTTCTGTGTTTTCCTCTACAGCAATGGGGTAAAATAGAATCTAGGTTACAAATGTTTTGACTCAAGGTAATACATATTGTAAGGTGCTGAATCCTAAGTATATCAAGTTTTCTGAAATATTTTGACAATATTAATATTTATGTCAAGTTATGAGTGGCTTTTGGTTTATTTGTTTGTTTTACAAAAAGTATGTATATTCTGATGGATAATTATACATACAATATCTCCCCCATTGATTCCAATGCTGAAGTGAATGGGAATTCTGCTTGATTATGAAAATCATAGCAATTTCTGTATATAGGGAAAAAAATTAAGAATTACCAGTACCTCCACTTCCCATAAAAAGTTGCTTACTACTGCTGCTCATTGATCTCGGGGGGGGGGGGGGTGGAAGTGGTGAGATAGATATAAACAAGGACAGAGTGAGTAATTTAATTCTGCACCATATTTAGTGAAAACTTGTACTAACAATTTTTGCAGGAAAGCATTTCTGGGGAAATGACATTTATGTTTTCTAGGTACAAAAGGAAGCCAGGAAATAAAAGCAATGTCTAATAATAATGGGGGAAAAAACAATGAAAGGGGGTTTACATCTTAATATAATCTTCCTTTATTTTTTCCCCTTTACAAAGTTCAGTGATGTTCGTACTTCAGTGCTTTGCAAGAAATGTTGTGGAAGATTTTGTGTGAAAGTATTCCATTTTCTATAGCAGAATCTAGAGACAAATTTTACTAGTAAGGTGTTTTATTATTTATAGTATATACAGTATGTGGACAGGTACTGGTGTAAATCACAACTAAGCTCAAGTCAATTGCTTTAAAAACTGAGTGACTGTTTCATTGCACTAATGAAACAAAAATGGGACATCCGTTAAGAGCATAATTCGTTACATGCTTGTATATCTAGTTGAGAGAAATAAGGAAGTCCCTCTGGGTGAATAAAACTTTGAAGGAGATTGGGGAAAGAATCATAGAAAATTCCTGTTTTACCGTCTCGAGAAAGTGCTGTCCTCAAAGACATGGCTTTTTAAAATATATAAAGATTTTAAATCTGCTGTAGTACTTTTAGAAGGAAAAAATACTATTTGCATTACATTTTAGACTTCATTCACTCAGTGTGGGGTGGGCTGTGCCCCTGAAGTGCTCATAACTTCATTACGTGCAGGGGAAGTCATATGTTTCTGCCATGTCATTGACAATAAATGAGTCCTTGCTAAGTGAAATTACCCTGGCTGCACCAGGTACATGGCTTAGTATTTATGCATTTCTAAGTGTACGAGGCAAGTTAATGATAACCAGATAATGCTGAGGTCTGATACCATGAATAATGTTTATATTACTCTGTTCAATATTCGATCATGTTTCCAAAGTGTTAGGATACCTTCTTGTCACTCGCGTTAGGAAGCTAGTGGCAAATTCACCTGTATTATGTTCTATGGACCAGCTAAAATGTAATATTTTTGTCTCCCAGTCAAGATATAATTTCATTTTGGAAGACTTAAATCTTGTATTGCCAAGTTTGTGATCCATAAATGGTAAGAACTAATGGCTAGTAAGCAGAGATTCTCCCTGGCCTACTTTTAACAAAGACTTTCTGGGGAGGTAGGAGGTAGAAGCAGTAGTACGCATCTGTTTAATATGTTTGGTCATAATTGTAGAAATTGGACAAGGAAAAGGCCTATTAGATCATCTATTCGAGTCTCTCTCTCTGCCAGTTCAGGATTGTGCCCTGCAGTATAACTGCTAATGTTTTGTCCTAGCTCAGTGCTATTAACTTTGTTGCTTTAGTTCCATTTAGTTTCCAGATGGACTCATTCTATACCAGTTTATTTAAAAGTGATACCAACTGCCGTATGCTGCTGCATTTACTGTAGAATCCTAATTTAAGGGACTGTACAGATTAATTCTTTAATCTGTCTTTTTTTAAAAAAAAAGAAAAGGGTAATGAAAACAGCGACAATCTGATAATTAATTACTATAAAATAACAACTGGCTGCTCTCAGTTAAATTCCAACTACGTATATCAGTGAATTTTTAAAAAAATGCCTAAGTGTACGAGGCACGTTAATTCAGTAATTAGCCTAAAACTGAAGTTTCCTGTTACTGAGATGAATTTTGAACCAGCGGTCCATATCCCTGTCATGGTTCTTGGGTGACTGATGTGCACTCCTGCCGTCTGGGCACTGCAAAACCCGGAGAGCACCTCAGTCTGCATAAACAGGAGTTTCAGTGTAGAGCTGCTGTCTGCTCTCCCTCAGAGCTGCCCAGCAACCATCTGGGACTTCCTGCTTTTAAACCTTTACTCTGCCCCTGACATAATTGTAGAGGCTGGAGAGACAGGACAAGCCTCGCCCACAGCACTCTTTAACCCCTTTGACACCAGAGCGGGCTTTATATACCCTATCACAATTCTCTCTTCCAGACCCTCTACCCAGTGAGGGTAGAGGGTATTACTGCTAAAAACCCATCATCTTTGCTCCTTCCACATCCTACTGCAGGTGGCGGCAGCAGCAGCACCAAACAGCTAAGGACATGTGTGACAGTGCAGGGAGTGAGTAGGGGAGCCTGCACTCTGATCACTTGGAGGCTACCCAGTGCCCCCTCCCCCTCCGGAGAAGCTGATTGGGGCATAATGATTCAATCAGGCTAGTGGGTTGGGTGGGGTGAGAACTTAGTTCACCCCTTCAGCCCAGGGCTGATAAAAAGAGGAACAGGAAGGAAGTACAGAGAGAGTGAGGAGAATAGAGGAACAGGGCTAGCTGAGGCTAGTCACACAGAAGGCTCAGAGTAGGGAGACCTCTGTTCCCCTCAGCTCCTGCTGAGAGGGCCTAAACTTTGGCAAACTCTGTAAATAGGTGGGAGCACGGGGAACTGAAGTGATATTGGTGAAGGGGACTTGAAATAAAGCTTCAGTGAGAGGACCTGGAGGACTCTGTGCAGTTTCTGTGGGGAAGAAGACGGAGGCCGAGCAGGGCCCCTGTATAATGTGGTTCATTCATTCTAAAGGAACAATAGGGCCACTTCCCACAGATGGCCAGCCATCCACACTCCTCCCAAGCCACCAAACCACTGGCAGTATGTTTCCTTTCCCTGCTTTGCTGCTTTTGTCTGGTTCCCCTGACAACTGCATCCAACTGCCTTCTCTGCAGTATACACAAGGTATAGAGGTGTCACTGATGTTGCACCATCCTAGAACAGACTGGTGCAACATCATACACTGACATGATCTGTGTTTCCCTAATGCCCCTCCAGCTGGTCATGTCTCCCTCATCTCCACATGGGAACACTGTACAGTTTTGAGGGGCAGAAGGTGGCTATCTGGTGGGATAGGAAACCATGCCTTTCCCATTTTTATGAATCCTCGTCCCATTTTCCTCAGTTCTGCATCCTGCCACAGTGCGCAGCAGGGAGTACCGTATGGCCTAAGGATATTAGTGCTGTGCTGTGTGGATATCCTGTTTCAAAATGATTTTGTAGAACACTGCAGATATTTGGTAGAGTTTTTAACGAATATGAGGCACGCAGGAATCTTCTCTTTGAGATTGACACCTATTAGATAGGATTTCAGGATAAGATACTAGCTTTTGTTCCCCACCTTTGCACCTGGCCTCCTAGGTGCAGCAAGGTAAAAGGTTGTAGTCCTTGCATGTTCCTGTAGTAGTGTCATCTAACAGGTTTTTTTCAACTTGTTTATTGAAGAAATCTATTCCCCCCCCCCCCCCCGCTTTTTTTTTGGTCAACTACAGACTTTACTCATATTTAGGTTGCTGAATCCTATGTTTCAAACCTTAATATCATTTATAAATCTTTTAGTTCTCTAGTTCCACAGGCCAGCTTCCCTCTCTTTTGACTGAAGGGTAATTTTTGTTCTTGCACCAGTTTGTTCTAGGATGGCAAGTTTCTTGTAGATTTCTCCACTGATTTTGGGGATCTCTCTTTAAATCATTAATACACGTAGCCTTATTAAAAAAACAAAAGGAAACTGTGATCAAGTTATTTACCTATACAATGAAAATCCTCTTCTTCTCCATATCCCGGCTTGAGAATCTGTATGTAGTTCAAAGGTATATATACTTTACTATATGGTGTTTCCAACCAGAGTCTAGTGAGGCTTTTCAGAGTTTAAACTGAGGATAGATGGAAATGACAGTGATTAATTCCTGCTGCATATCCTCAAAGCACTGCTCATCACTGAAAAGTGTCTTTCACACAAGGTATCTGTGGGGTCTTGAAGTACTTTGTATTTTTGTGATTTGAGTTTGCAGGATTGAAATAATATGAAACCATTTACATAAAGTTTCAATTCAAATAAGGATTGTACTACATGCTTGTGCTGTTCAAGGCACCAAGCCGATCAAATCTGGATTCCATACTAAGGTTTGTGACACTTTCCTGCCTGGCGGGCCCTTTGATGTGATGTTATGGCCAGCTGACTTCACTAAACAAATTGTAACCACTTGTTAGGATGCTGAAAAATAGCAAAAAAAAAAAATTCATTAAAATTTGGCAAGTTTTGATTCTGTGTTTTTCAGTCGCTCTCATTAGGGTTGCCAACGTTATAATAGCACAAAACCAAACACCCTTGCCCCAACCCTTCCCTGCGGCACTGCCCCTTCCCCCCCCCCCCATCCCAAGGCCCTGCCCCCCACCCACTCCAGCCCCCCTCCCTCTGTCACTCACACTCATTCTCCTCCATCCTCACTCACTTGTTCATTTTCACCAGGCTGGGGTAGGGGGTTGGGGTGCAGGAGAGGGTGAGGGCTGGAGCACAGGGTTAGGGTGTGGGAGGGGATACGGGCTCTGGGCTGAGGCCATAAATGAGTGGTTCAGAGTGCAGGAAGGGGTGAGGTCTCTGAGATGGGGGTGCGGGCTCCAGGGTGGGACCATAAATGAGGGGTTCAGGGTGCGGGAGGGGGCTACGGGCTGGGGCAGAGGGTTGGGGTGCAGGAGGGAGGAGGTGAGGGATCTGACTGGGGGTGTGGGCTCTGGGGTGGGGCTGGGGTTGGGGGGGTTGGGGTGCAGGACGGGGCTCTGGGCTGGGTCCAAATGGTTCAGAGTGTGGGAGGGGGTTCCAAGCTGGGGCAGGGAGTTGGGGCACAGCAGGGAGTTTGGGGTGCAGGCTCTGGGAGGGGGCTCAGGGCTGGGGCAGGGATTCGGGTGTGGGGTGCAGGCTTCAAGAGGGAGTTTGGGTGTGGGGGGGTGGCTCAGGGCTGGGACAGGTTTGGGTGTGGGCTCTGGGCTGGGGCTCAGAGCTGGGGCAGGGGGTTGGGGTGTGGGATGCAGGCTCCAGGAGGGAGTTTGGGTGTGGGAGGGGGCTTAGGGCTCGGACAGGAGGTTGAGGTGCGGGAGGGTGTGTGGAATACAGGCTCAAGGTTTGGGTGCGGGGTGCAGGCTCTGAGAGGGGGCTCAGGGCTGGGGCAGGCGGTTGGGATGCAGGACAGGGGCAGGGTGCAGGCTCTAGCAGCGAGTTTGTGTGGAAGGGGGCTCAAGGCTGGGACAGGGGGTTGGGGCACAGGAGGGAGTGAGGGGTGTGGGCTCCTGGCGGCGTTTACCTCAGACGGCCCCCCAGAAGCAGCAACATGTCCCTTGGCTCCTAGACAGAGGGACAGCCAGGCAGCTCTGCGTGCTGCCTCCGCCCACAGGAACTGCCCCTGCAGCTCCCACTGGCTGCTTCTGGGGAGCCGCACGGAGCCTGGTAGGGAGCCTGCCTTAACTCCGATGCGCTGCCGAGCAGAGAGCCACCACAGTCCCTTTTCGACTAGGTGTTCCAGTCGAAAACCGGACACCTGGCAACCTTAGCTCTCATGAACCTCAAAGTTTTTATGTGCCATTTACAAAATGTGTCCATTTATTCTTAGTTCAGTTTTGTGGCTAAATTGATGTTGGTCCTATCCATGTAGGAACTTCAATTACAGCTAATAGAGTTTAAATAAAATATCACTATAATTCTTTTATCAAAACCTCTCCCTTTGTTTACTAACTTTCTCTCAGACCCTGTTGATTTTGAGCCTCATTTTCATTAAAGCCTCTTTATGCCACTCTGGCAATGTAAGGTGGTTTTAAAGTGGGCATAAATATGATTTACACCTACTTCAAGGCCCCTTTACACTGACAGAGCAGGGCAAAGCGGGTCTTCCTGTGAATGAGGATCAGATTGTTCACATTGCACTCCCCGTCAGAACCTGGCCTGAGCCGGGCAAGCTAATGATCCAACCAGCAGACCAAATTCGGTGATGAATCCTGGTCACATGCCACCTGAGGCACGTTGCGCATATTCTCAGAAGAATCAATGACCTAGGTCCCATCAACGTTGTGGGAAAGATTATAGTTCCTTTTAGGTACCAGAACCTTACTAAGAATTTTTTCAGATTGTTGATATTTTATAATAAACCCTCTTTTCCTGTGACAGGGATATTTTAAAATAAGGTAATGTGACGGGGCAAGGCCAGAGGGCTATAGGAAAGTGGTAAGGAATCGGTATGTTAGCCCCAGGCTAAACAAATCCCTGATACCTTATGGCAGTTGCTCCAGGTTAATCAAGACACCTGAGGCCAATTAAGAACTTTCCAGAAGGCAGGGAGGTTGATTGAGACACCTGCAGCCAATCAGGGGCTGGCTGAAACTAGTCAAAAGCCTCCCAGTGAGTCAGTGAGGGGCACATGTCAGGAGCTGTGGAAGGAGGTTGCGTGTGAGGAGCTGGGAGCAAGAGGCACTAGGAGCTGAGTGTAAGAGGACGTACTGCTGCAAGATCCTGTGGTGAGGATAAAGAAGGTGTTGGGAGGAGTCCATGGGGAAGTAGCCCAGGGAGTTGTAGCTGTTGTGCAGTTGTTCCAGGAGGCCCTCTAAACAGCTGCAGTCCACAGGGCCCTGGGCTGGAACCCGGAGTAGAGGGTGGGCCCGGGTTCCCCCAAAACCTCCCAACTCCTGATCAAGCACAGGAGGAGTTGATCTAGACTATGGGTTCTACCAGAGGGGAAGATCTCTGAGGCCAACAAAAAAATCCGCCAATAAGCGCAGGACCCACCGAGGTAGAGGAGGAACTTTGTCACAGTAAATAGTGTCCGCTGTAAAATTTTAACTTGCTGCAATTTCTCCGGTGTTACATAATACTGTTCCGACTTTCATGCTGTATTTGGGCCAGAGTGTTCCTTTCTTATTTTTAACTTTTCAATACCCTTTGTTCATTTGTCTTTTAGGAGATTGTTGGTAAGGGACATTCCTCTTCAAATTGTGCACAAAATATGTGATTTTAAAAAAACAGTTCTGATATCATCATTATGTAATTTAACTAGGGTACTGTGGAGCTCTATCACTGATAGGCAGAGATACACAAACTCTGCAGGCTGTTTGATCTCCTATTAATGATTTTCTTATAAATACCTTCCTTATGTGAAAATGATTATTAGAAATTAGATTTGAAACTTTTTATAAGTAGTACAGTACATACAGTAATTGTGTAGTTTAAATTATGACTGTAAATTACATGCTATGATTATTCATCTACATTTACGTTTACAATGATGATTTTACTGAGAGTCTCATGTTATTGGTGTTTTTCTTAAAGCCAGAGCTTTGAGAGTCATGAGATTCCATGAGTCTTAGCTTTCCTAAAAAAAAAAGTTGTGGTGATGCATGATAAAGGCTCAAAAACCAGAAGACAAATAAAAAGAACTTCTGATTTTATTTTATTTTTAAATCTCAAGATTTTTAAGTCTCTCATTTTTGGGTCTCATAATTTTTGAATATTTGGGGTTGGCAATACTGATGTTGGTTTATTCACTTTGATCTCAAATGATTTTAAATTCTGCTACTATTTCCCCATAGGCAGGGACACAGTTGTCCAGGCAAACACACTTGTAAAATTGCAAGCCTAATTTGCACAAGCAACTAACACATATATACAAAATGAGAAAGGACTGAATTATGACCCACCCCTTGGTAACGCCCATATATCTGATCTCCCTGATTACCTGGATCACAAGGGGGGGGGGGCTGCTACACCAATAATCCCCCCAAGAAAGCCATGGCTTTACCTCCCCTGTGTTTTGGCTAGCTGAGATGACTGAACTTGAGTGTGTATGGTAATTGCCCTATACAATATACTCCCCTCTCCCTGCAGTATAATTCCCCAAAGAGGAATTCAAAAGGAACTGTGATGCAGAAGTGCAAAATGTGACTCAATATCACATCACATTTTGGGCTAAACTACAAATTAGTATTTTCTGCCACAGAAATGATATCATCTTATCTGGATGAAATATTATACAAAGTCAGTCTCCAATAGTCACTGCAGGCCTGGGCCAAAACCCAAGGAAAACCTAGATAACTAAGTGGCTTCTTAGAGGGTTAGTAACACCTCATCTGAGGCAAACTACCAAGTGAAAATACAGCCCACCTGCCCTCCGGAGAGTCACCAGGAACCCATTAGGATTTGAGGATGTGCCAGAATTAGTGGTCATTGTTACACTTTTTGGGAGGAAGCGGGGGTGTTGTATTTTTTTCTTTCTCTGCTGGGAGGCAGTTGCTGTGAGAGGTTCTCTTGTCACCACAATATTCTGTATTTAAAACTTTCCTACTGCTCTACTTCTGAGCAGCTCTAACTTTCAGATTCACATGTATAGAACTAACAACCCAGTCTATGTATACAGTGTTGTTGTAGCCATGTCAGCCCCATGATATTAGAGAGACAAGTTGTGTGAGATAATATCTTTTATTGGACCAACGTCGGTGGGTGAGAGATGGAGACAAGCTTACACAGAGCTCTTACTCAGGCCTGGTCTATGCTACAGTTAGACCGACGCAAGACAGCTTATACCGACCTAACTATGTGTCTACACTAAAATTTCACTCCTGCCAACGTAACTGCCTCACTATGCTGACTTAATAACTCCACCTCCATGAGAGGCATAGAGTCACTGTTAATGTAGTTAGGTGGATGCAGTATCAATGTAGGCACTGCATTGCTTACATCTACTGTTCCTGGCTTTCAGAAACCATCCTGCAATGCCCCACATTGACAGTACAATCAGTACAAGCGCTCCTGGTGGGGACACACACCATCAACACAGGGAACAAAATGTAGACATGCACAAGTGATTTAATTACTGCTGCGGCTGTATGCCGACATAAGTTAGATCAATTTAATTTTGTAGTTTAGACATGCTCTGTCAGAGTGTCACAGCTAACTACAAGTTGGAACAAATTGTTTAGCATAAGTAGTTAGCTTATGCTGAAATAAATTTGTTAGTCTCTAAGGTGCCACAAGTACTCCTTTTCTTTTTGCTGACACAGACTAACACGGCTGCTACTCTGAAACATATTTCAAGGGACCATTCAAGGTAAAATGGCCCGTTAACACCCCTCCAGTCATAGGAAGGAAAGGAAGGAAACCTGCACAACACTTTCAGAAGATGAACCTGGGAGCTTAAATTCATAATTTAGCTAGACATTAAAAGTCATGGATTGAACAGAGACACTGGATTTATGACTTATTTATAACCCACTAACAAACCACCTTGTATTTAGCTGTGACACTCTGAGGCCAGGTCTACACTACAAACCTATCTATTTATTTATATAATATATAAACTACATTGCTCAGGGGTGTGAAAAATCCACACCCCTCAATGGATGTATACTCACCTAACCGCCCCCAAAATAGACAGCGCTGTGTCAACAGGAGAGCTTCTCCTGTCAACAAAACTATCACCTCTTGGGGAGGTGGATTAATTACACTGACGGAAGAAGCTCTCCTTTCAGCATCTGCAGCGTCTTCACTAAAGTGCTACAGTAGTTGCTGCAGCACTGTATGTGAAGACAAGCCCTGAGTTAGGCCTTGTCTACACTGCCACTTACAGCGCTGAAACTTTTTTCACTCAGGGGTGTGAAAAAACACCCCCCTGAGCGAGTCAAGTTTCAGCACTGTAAAGTGGCAGTCTAAACAGTGCTACAGCACTGGGAGCCGCAGCTACACAGTCACGTTAAAGCACTGCCGCAGCAACGCTTTAACATCGGCTGTGTAGACATACCCTTAGGGAACGTCTATACTTACCCACTGGTTCGGCGGCAAGCAATCGATCTTCTGGGATCGATTTATCGCGTCTTGTCTAGACGCGATAAATCGATCCCGGAAGTGCTTGCCATCGACGCCGGTAATCCTGCTCCATGAGAGGAGTAGGCGGAGTCGACGGGGGAGCCTGCCTGCCGCGTCTGGACCTGCGGTAAGTACCTTTTAGTTCGAACTAAGATACTTCGACTTCAGCTACGTTATTCACGTAGCTGAAGTTGCGTATCTTAGTTCGAACTGGGGGCTTAGTGTGGACCAAGCCTTAGTTTCCCAGACCTGAAAAAGAGCTCTGTGTAAGCTGGAAAGCTTGTCTCTCTTACCAGCAGAAGTTGGTCCAACAAAAGTTCTCACCCACCGTGTCAAACCAATCTATCACTT
Source organism: Chelydra serpentina (assembly GCA_037349315.1). NCBI lineage: Eukaryota > Metazoa > Chordata > Testudines > Chelydridae > Chelydra > Chelydra serpentina. The sequence goes on from JBAIAC010000033.1 coordinate 15,998,884, forward strand.
GCCTCAGTAGAGTCCAGGATAGTTAATAAGATGGGCTGTTTTAGAAAAACACTCCAGTACTTTTGGCATAAAAAACTTTTCTTTCAAAATCCAGCATGTAAGCTTATATTTCTGATTATTTTTTTCTGAACAAATATTTCTAGTGGACAGTTCAAGGAATCCTACTCGTCACAACTACTTGCTCTGTTCCCAATTAGTGGATTTGAAAAACACATGTTTAGGATAACAAAAACAAAATGCATTTTGCCTTGGCAAAAATATATTCCAGGGCAACAGTTAATCATTAGACTCCTTTATTTCTTTCTTCATGAAAAGATGCTTAAGATAAAAGCATCAAAAAGCTAATGCTTCCATTTCAAATAATTAACAATGTTATCAGAATGTGGTTATTTGGAATTTTTTTAATATATGCCAGTAAAATACAGGTTTTGGCATAATGTTTCTGAGGGAAATTATGCATTTCAGTCAGAATTCATGCAGGTTGAGTAGTGCAAAAAAAAATAGCATCTATGAACTTTTGCATGAATTCAGAATGGTTTGACAGTTTGCTATTTTGCTCTCTCCAATTTGCTATTTTGAATATCCACTCAACTGGCTTTTTGTTCTTGTGAATGTTTGACAGTTGGTGTTTAGACCTGTTCAGAGGGCTAGCTAGTGGCCTATATACCCTTTACTTTGAGACCTTAAGTGAGACTGACGTGATGCATAGATCTTACCCTGGCCCTCTCTGCACAGGGGTGAATCACCCCCACCCTCACCCCCTGCAAATGACCTCTGTTGCATGTGTACAAGACATTGTGTGAACAATTCATTATTCATTATTGACTATTCTTCCCCTTCAGAATTGACTCAGCCCTTTACTCTCCGATATAGATACATTGGGTTCCATGCAGTTTATTGTGTCGGCTTTTTCAGAGAGACCTGAAAAAATTAAGTTCTTCTTTGTGTGGATGTTAATAATTCCACAGACCCTTTTGTAAGATTAGACGTTTTCCTGGTGTCCTTGGCCCTTCTTCATTGTACAAGTTGCTGTACACCGATTGGTTGCTATCTTGGCGCTGCCCCGGATATTCAGTTCATTGAGAAAGTTGGGGTTTTTTCAGGTGAAAGGTTTTATATTATCACATATTTCATTATTATATTATTTACTTAAGGCCCCCAATCCTGGATCTAGAGCACTCTTGGCTTCAGTTGGGCTCCATGTGGATGCAGAGGTCCACACTAACAGAGCTGATTGCAGGATTGGGTCCAAAAGTTATAGACTGATGGAAAATGCAGGGCATCAGTATGGTCATTATTATTATTTATTATTTGTATCATTGCAGCAGGTAGGAGTCCCAGTCAGGGACCAGGACCCCATTATGTAGGTGCTGTGAAGGCAAATTTACCTGGAGAGGATTCCCTTCTTATATCACATACCCACCTTGCAAAATTCAGCAAAAGGTGACTGGCACACAGTCATGACTACAACCCTGATCCTGAAAACTGATCCTAAGGGTGTCTGTGAAGAGCCCCTACTTTGGGACTGCATGCAGGTGCAAGGGTCCACCTGCATTAATCAATTTGCAGGATTAGGACCTAAATTGTTATACAATTAAGAAAAAATTCAAGTCCAGTTACTAGTGTTACCAATGAAGGTAAGGTCTGAGGACTTCAGATGGACTTAGATCAAGTCTTAACTGTGTATGTTCTATGAAATAATGTGCAACCGTTTTACATTAACTATGTAATTAACCTTTATTACTAATGTAATGTATGTTTTCTGATCAGCAAAGGCTGGGGCAGAGATGATATGGAAACATTTACTTGCTGTGACAAAGACAGTGACTGTCGGTGCAGAGTTCTTCCTTATTTGCTGTATAGGAAAATTTTCATTGGAGCGATGTTAACATGCAGGGTAAATTGTATATAAGTAATTTTAAAACTCAGATCTCATTGAGTGTAGTTTCTTATCTTCAGAATCACAAATATTCACCAGTTAGATTAAAAAAAGACATTTTCCTAATTAGATAATCTCCAAACTACAATTCAGTCTACTTTTTATGCTGTTACAATACAAGTATTGTAAAATATCAGCATCACATTTCAGGTGTCTTATGTAGTGCATTTTTTAAAAATATCAATGTAGACCAAAATAAAACACAATTCCCCTCTCCACTGTGCAACGCCAATATTTAGAAGACCTTCCAATTGATTGTTTACTCCATTTACCGGTTTCTTTTGGTGGAGCAAGGAAGCATTTTGTTGGGCTACTAATTTACTTTATTGTTTCAGGCTTATGCAAGGAAAACAAATAAGCTTTTCTTTACAAAGGGATCACATTTAAGTTGATCCCTCAAAGTTCTCTCCCAAAAAAGTCATATCTATAGAGTTTTCAACTGTTACGTGCCTGCCAATAAATATTTAAGAGGTTCCGTTTTATTTTTTCAATTTATTATTTGTTTGCAAAGTATAACCTCAGTGTTGAAATAACTGTAACAAGGAAGAAAAGTGTGTTATTTGTGAATATATTAGAAGTTTCTACCCTTAATTTCCTTCTTTATAGCTGCAGTCACTGTGGGCAAGCATGACACCTGCTCAAACTCGGCAAACTTCCAAGGAGTTGAGTATATGCCTGACCGATGTGTCTTGGAAGAGTCTGAGAGTCCAGGTGAGAGCCCTTTAAAGATAGTCACCGAGTATCAAATTATAAATATGACACAGCTTTTGAGCCAATCATATAAAGCACATTGTAATGCTGCTTCCTTTTTAGCAGCTGCAATGTCAAATTAATGGTCACCTCCTGGGGTCATAGTGTGGAGCTGTTATCCTTTCCTCTTTCATCAAGCATTCAAGTCCTAGAAAGGATAAAGGCTTTATGACTGAAAAGAAAACTGACACTACTAGTTCATTATAATTAGTTTTGGACTAAACTGCTTAGTTAATATATGTACAGTGTCTGACCCTTTGAAGGTAGAGTAAGATTATGAAAAATTAAAAGGATTGTCCCTACTATAGCTGAATATAAAGCAGCCATTCAAATGCTATAAGTCTGGAGAAAAGCAAATTGACAGTGTTATAACCTGATTCCTTTTTCAAATCAACTCACAGTAGTTATTTCAATTAATGATTTTTAACATTGAAATGATTAATTGCAGTGATGTACATAAGGTGCATCCCCTTCTAGTGGTTATGGGATTTGTCTTAATGTTGCTTATTTCTCTATGTATGGTATATGTGAGAACCTTATCAATTGAATCTGAGGGGAGAGCAATTAAATTTAAAGTGCATCTAATTGTGGCTGATTAAAAACATAGTGTGTGATTAAATTTAAAAAAAGGTAAGCAAGGTGTGGGTCTGGCCCACATGCACACAGTATCCTTTAGTGAAAGAGTTAAACATCTTTTTTTCACTTGATATTTTCCTTTCCTGCTTTATCTGGTTTCTGTGTACCCTCTTGCATCTTTGTGTGCTGATCCGTGTATCATATTTTTGATTCATCCTCTCTGCGGCCTGTCAGCTTAGTTAAGAGATTTCCAAATCTTGCAGCCTGCACTGACAGGGGGCAGCTGCCAACAGTCCCCTGATCCTTCCCCAAGGAGCACTGCTGAGATTTAATTTTCAGTGAAAGGGTGCAGTCTGAAATCCATGTCAGGTCCCCTAAGTCATCTCAGAACCCAGATAGGACCCATGGCTATGGGATTATATTTCAGTGCACTCCACTCCTTCAAGATTCCTTGGGAGTTGAACTGCTGTCATGTACCTGATTTGAACTACATTTCCTTTTCATCTTTTCCACAGAAATGAGCAATGGTATATTTTAGAATAAGTGAAATCAGTGAATTGTAAATCTGCACCTATTTTCAAACCATTCTGGCTTGGTCTCACTACTTCGCAGCAAAACGCAGCGTTGGATTTAAAAATAATAGATACCATGATAAGGAGACACGTTTAATTCCATACTTCAGTTATGCCAAACCATCGATGGTACCATACTTTAAGGCTTATGCCCTTCAGGAACTGTCCATAAACCTTTCTAGAACTCTTACAGATAACAAATGTACAACCTCATTTTGTATCTGTTTTGGACAGAAGTTAGAAAGAATTAATTAAAGGTTAATAGTCATAACTGGTTCCGGTGAGAATTAATTTAGGGCTCCCTCTGCCTAAAGATGATATTAATTTTAACCTTCCTTTAAGTTGTTCTGGGTGACTGAATGTGCCTGGCACTGGATGGGAGTGTAGAATATATAGTTCTGCATACCATATGTGTGTGTGAAATAAAGAAAAGGATGTAAAACTGTCCAGCGGTGAATATTGATTGGGAAAAATGTGTGTTGATAAAGAATCTAAACTTAAAAACTGAGTTTCATTCTGTCCATCTGACATCATTAAACTGCTAATAAACAATGAATTACTCTGGCTTTTCTCTCTGCCCATTCCTGCATTTTAAGACATCTTGCCTTGTAGGTCTGAAAATCTCTGGAGATTTCACTACTGGTCTCACTGCTTTCCACTGAGAATTTGTGGCTTGGTTGTCATGGAGACATCGTATTTCTCCAAGAATTGCTCATATTGATCCGTGGACAGGCGTAAATGGCCAGGCGAATGTGAGGAGTAAAGGGGGCTGGGCAGTACTATAAAATGACCAGAGGTTATGGGTCGGAAATAAGCTCATAGCAAACACTTAGGTAAAGAGAAAGAAACAGTTTCATTTTGTTTCAGGATTTCGTTTTTGCACTTTGTGCCATTGTCTTCTTTCACTATAGACTGAAAGAAACTTGTTAGTCACTTGTCATGTCAGATCTTTGGTGCTTGTCCTGACACAGCTGTCAGCCTTCCAGCTCTGTGCAGTTCAGGGACACACAACAAAGAGCCAGCAACATGAATTATTTATTGCTCCTTGTGTGGATGAAATTCTGTGATAAGAAATTAAGACACTTCTGACAGAACCGTTTGTTTGAAAAGAAAGATTTTGGTGATAGAATGCTTGAAGCTTACCACTTACTTTTTTGTAGGCAAACAGTAACATAACATTTAGTTGGGTACTATTTTTTTTTAGTCTTTGTCACATGTTTTTACTTTGTAGCATATTTTACTCTTTGAGAGCATGGAGGATGTCAGCATTTGACTTGATGAAATCTACAACTTCAGAATCTGTGTCCCATGAATTCAAAGCCTGGGAAAACTTAGAAGCTCCACCTAAGCTGTTATTAAAACGTGACATATATGTTTGCAGAGTAGTTTGCATTTTGCTTACAGTACTTTGTCACGTGCTGCATTTCCCACAGAAACACCAGTAAGGAGTGTATTGACTTAAGCGTCTCTTTTGATGAAGGTAGGGTGAAAGTATTACAGTGCATCTTCAAAGCACTCTAAGTATTCTTAGAAAGGTACTTTATTGTATTTTATTGGAACCAGTAGGGATTACAGATGTGTAGAACCCATACTAATAGATGTGACTCTGTCATTTGTTTTATGATGACCCTGATAATAGATTCAGAGTAATTTTCAAACTGATTTTAATTCTTTACAATCTTACACAGTTTATTTACTTATTTTGGTTTTGCCCTTCCTGATGTCCCTCACACATACACTCCCTCACACTGCTGAAGATTTGGCCTCAAGCAATCACAGAAAAGGGCATATATCCAGGTGAATAGCAGGAATCCATTAGACAAGCCAAGAAACTAACTGGGATTTACCTGTAATTTTCGGTGTTCATAATATGGTATGACTAGTCTCTGACAGATAATAGAACCCCTCAGCCTTCACTTTCCATGGATAATTCATTAGTAAACATTTTTCACCTGCACCAGACAGGTAAATATCAGACTAGGGTTTCTTGCCTGGGCAAACTGGATTTTAGCTGCTCTCTTGCATGTACGTACAAGCTGCCATTATCTGAGATAGTGGCTCATGTTTGTATCAGCCCTCATACAGAGGAAATGTTGGGCTTCTATCCCAGATGTCTAATACTAGGTTTGTGTCTGCCAGTTCCCTACATACTAAGGATTACTTCTCTCTAACTTGCAAAGCCATGGCTCTTCAAGCCATGTCCCTGTTTGGCCTGTAACACAATAATCAAATAATGTCAACGCTGTGTTTATAGAACTGGTTATCTAGGCATATCAAAACACTTTACAAATATTAACTGACCCTCGCAATACCCCTGTGAGGTAGGGGTTACCACCCCATCTTCCAGGTTGGGACACTGTAACACAGAGGTGTTAAGTAACTTGCCCAAGTTAATGCACCAAGTCTGTGGCAGAGCTGGGAATAGACCCCAGATGTCCTGACTCCTACTCCTGAGCACTAGACCATGCTTCCTCTCATAGGGAGCCAAGGTACCTTTCCTGTCCAGGGAGGAGTACCATTGCAGGGAGGCTTCCCCCACCACCCATTCAGAAGTCTCTTGGGAGCATTATGAGGGTCTAGCTCCATGGATTTGGAGGGAACCAGACAAAGATTCTTGGACTTTTACCCACTGAAACATGGAGGGAAAGCAGCACAAGTTAATGCAGCCTAATATTTCTTTGCCTTCTGTGCTGCCCTTTAGCACAGACCCAGTAATGGGAGCCCCTGAAAGCCTGCCTCAAGCAGGACCAGTGTTGTCTAAGGATAGATGAAAGCAAGAGGGGCCAGGTGGAAGAACATAGGCAATGCACATTGGCATAAACATCCCTTGCCTACTTTGGACCTCCCAGCACAAATCTTGCCATATTCACCAGGTAAGCAGGTAGAAACCCAGGTATTTCCAGCAGTAGTAGGGATACATCACGCTCCTCCAAAGGAAGAGTGAGTAAGAAGCTGGAGGTTGAAATTAGCAGAGCATTTTCTCCCCTGTGTGAGTGTAATGGAGTATACAAACACTGTGCAGGAGAAGAAGGGATTAAGGTGGTCCTCTGGGCTCAGGCAGCCCTGCCCCACCACACCCTCAAAGCCTGCACAAGCTGGAGGAAGAGCTTAACAAGGGAAGCAGAGTATCTCAGTGGCAGGCAGATAAGGGAAGTAGCTGACGTGCACTCTGAATTCCTGGGAAGGAAGTCCCACAGGAGCTCCTACTGCCTGAGGCCTGGTGATACTGACCTGGCCAAGCTTGGAAAGGAGGGACTGGTAACTACTGAAGGTTAGAAACTTAGTTTGTATGTTCAAGTTATTTGCTTTATCCTGTGGGAAGAGGAAGCGATCCAAAGAGGCAGCTGCATAGCACCTCAAGGCACAGGGCTTAGCTGCCTATCATTGGGCCCTGGATTGGAGCATGGCGGAGGGTGGGACCAGGCTCCCCTACCAGCACCTAAAGAGGCCTTCAAAAATCTGTCAGTACCTCTTTGGTTAAGCCAAGAACATTCATTTGTGCATCTTAAATCTCTCCTGTCACTTCACACTGAAAACATTGTTTCTAAATATTTTGACCCTCATTCTCTGACCAGCCTGGACAGAATACAATTCTGCTTGTATTTCAGACACTAGTGAAAAATCCCTGTAGTTTCACACCTTGCTTAGTTTCGTGTACCAGTAAATCCTGAGCACAAATGTGGGGGAGAACAATCTGTAGCCCTCCCTGTGATTTCATCTGTGAGATAGGGTAGTGCTATAAGTGGGAAAATGAATCAAAAAGGAAAGATTCCAATTGGCCAAGTGCACCTGAGAGCCATGAATATGCAGCACTGAATGTGACTGTGTTCCTAAGAGATGGGTTATAATCACCCTTTAGAATACCCGATTAACACTCTCCAGTGTATGCAACTCCAAGGTATGTTATGTAGATCAATGCCGTACCACTTATATCTGTGGATCAATATCCTGTTTGTTGGAACTTGATACTCAAATTGAGGTTTTTCCATTAAATTTCACAACTGTGGAGCACCTTATGAAAAATCAAGGCTTCTTTTTTTCTTTTTCTGGCTCAGGTATCAATATCACAGCAAAAAAAAAAAAAAGTTAATAGTAAACAAGGACAGATTCAGGAATGGAATGTTAGCAATTGCTGATGATGCATGAAGCAGAAAGAATGTGGAATGTGTGGACAACCCATTAATCATAACCACAGATAACACATACTGCTCATGGTCTGTGTTAAATAAAACTTTATAAACATTTTATCATAGTAACTGTATGATCGCATTAAAATATACCATGTGCCATTTAGCATTCAGTTTCAAAGTATCAGATTATTATTCTATTTTTTTTCACATGAAATTAGAGAGTAAATCAAGAAGACTGGATAGTGTGGTATGAAAAAATGTTTTATATCTATACAAATATAAATTGATATCTACTTTTAGTGAATCAAATCTCCTGGATTTTTGGCTGTAATTATTAGGACTGCAAAAGAACTTCCTGCTTTTATCTCTGTATATATATTCATACCTTATCTCTTCATTGCATCCACTTAAACAGTGGCTTATAAAATACCCAGTACAAGCAATATTTTAAGTTTAAGCTATATGTATTATCATACATCAGCTAGGAAAATTCATGCGACTAAAAATTTGATTGATTGACTAATTCCCCATTTCTGGTAGAATCTTGATAAACTGTGACAGAACTAAGATCTCATACCTGAATAGTATAAATAACTATTACTCTTATTTCCACTTATTCTACAATAAGTCCAGTTGAGAGAATGCATGCATTCCATCTGCAAGTGAAGTGAAAATGCAAATAATCTGTTAGCATCTAACAAGAATAAGCTGTCTCCTTCCAAAAGTGAGAAGTTTTGCACATCTAAAGAAAATTTGTGTTGAATTGCTTTGAGGAGATACATATGCGCTCTCAAACCACTTTGACTTCCACGTTGCGTATTATGATGTCTGCTCTTTGAGGGGGTAAATTATTTTGTGGTTGTAGATTGCGGTATACTAGAATACTAGCATAATGTTGATGCATAGTTTAATTTCACTACAAATAGTGTTGAGGGTTTTTATCATTTTATAAAGTGATTTATAATGAACTCTGTTAAACAAGTGAAGCCATGCCTATTAATCACACCACAGAATGTTCCAAAGTCAAATGAATACATTTGTTTTCCAGATGAGATGAAACAGCATCCTTGGATGTCCAAGGTGTGTTCCTGCAAGGTGTGTTAGATAAGCCTGTTCATTCAATGGAACTAGAAGGTGGTTAAGTACAGCAGAGGAATTGAAAATACAGGATTCTTTCATAGGACAACAGATTTTCTTTACTGTGTTTTGATAATGTAAACTGAATATTTCTTGTATCACTATACCTTTCACACTTAATTTTCAAAAATATCTTTCATATCATCTGCTTTTCTCTTCAGAGTTATTGGTTCATGTACGACAGCCCTTCAGTAGAGTCACATTGATTGAATATAATCTAGATTTTTGTTAACGTATGCAACATTAAATGATTCCTTATTCTTGAGATGTTTTTCCACTAACGGAAGGAGTGACTCCCAATCTCAAGACATTTTTGTCATTATTAGTAAAATTCACTTTAGAAGCATTATGGTAAATCTGGTAAATATTACATTTGACATAAATTTTAAGATTTAAATTAATGTAAATGTTCTCTGTCTTGTTACTATGTGTACTATTGATAACATTTCAACATGGGGAAGACCAAATATATTTAAAACAACTTGTGCATCAATGTTTGCCTGAATTTAAAGAAAAAAATGTAAGCATTTAATTAAACTGCAAATTAAAAATTAGTGTATGTGATTGCATTGTAGGTAAGTGATTCTGCAGCTATCAATATTAGGGAAAAAATGTGTATGTGTACATGTAGATGTCAATATGAAATTTGGAAAAAGCTGTCCATTAATCTAGCAGCCCCTGCTGAAATGATGCAGTGTCTAGAGATGCTATTCACATTCCTGAGAATGAGGAATTTCAATATGTATTTAAAGTGCAGATATGGATAAAACACAGGACTTCACACTCCTACATGCTTGTCTCTGGATCCTGTCTTGAGTCTTGTCTGGATCTTGTGCAATGGGGGCCACATTCTGCTCACTTATTCTGGCCTAACTTCACCAACCTCACTAGATTTTATTCCAAATTTACACAGGTGTAATTGAAAGCAGAATATGACCCAGATCGTCAGCAGAGATCAATCCAGGGTTAATCTACCTCTGTGTTTATGATAAAAGCAGAAATGCAAACAGTGAGAATGGAAAACATGATTAATTTATAACTACACCTAGCAAAATATGTAATATGCAATTTCACAGATGGCAGACAGTAATCCAAATGTGAGCGCGCATAGGCCCTATTCTTGCCTTCACCACCTTCTATTCTTAATGGCTGTCTCTTATTTCTGTAAGCAGAAGCCCAGATCCTGATATTTTGCTTCCGTGGGTAGTGATGCTTTCAGAGGCATTGCTTAAGCCATAATCCTTCTAACATTTCCATTTCTTATGTAAAACGCATCATCTTGGCAGTTTACGAGTATTACGGGGCATGTTCATGTGTAGTATTAGTGCACCTTTTATCATGGGGTCATCCTTTTCTTTTCTTTGTGCTGCATAGTCACAGCCCTATCTAAGGATCTAGTTCTGAATTCTGTAACTGTTACTGCCCTTGAGTAGACTTAGGCTTTGTCTACACTGGCAAGTGAATGACAACTTTTTGTCATTCAGAGGTGTTTTCAACCCATCCCCCACCCCAAAAGACAAAGGTTTTGTCGAGGAAAAGCGCTGGTGTGAACAGCGCTTTGTCGGCAGTAGTGCTTTCCTGCTAACAAAGCTACTGCCACTCATTGGGGTGGAAGTTTGTCTGCGGGAGAGCTCTCTCCCGTTGACAAACAGCGCCTACACTGCACGCTTTTTAGCGGCACGGCTGTAGCAGCATAGCCATGTCATTAAAAGCTGTGTAATGTAGACAAAGCCTTACTCACCTCATCCTCTTCTTCAATGTAAAGGCTGCAAATTGGGCCCAAAACTTTCCACCAAAGCAGTAGTCTCTCTCTTCAAAAAGCTATGCTGGGTCAAAGGATGTTGCATAGATCAAGGAATTAGCATTGTCCACAACATCTTGTAGTGTTGTGGTAACAATTACATTTGTGCAACATGATGTTTGATTGCTTGCTTTTAATTCTACAAAGTACTGCATACCAGCAGACTGCCAATACTGATAACACTTTGAAATGTTTTCTGCAGTGAAGATTGGTGTTTGGCACATGCTTCTGCATTCCATTGTTTATTCACTTTGTGCTAATTATAATTGCAAGCATCTGCAAGGTAATGCATTAACTCTTTTATTAGGTACATTTATTGTCCTGGAGCGTATTTCCAAATGGTGTTTGGATGCCTTTTAAACACCCAGGCATGCCAACAGAGGCTGAAGACCAACTTTTGCTTAGGACAACGTATTTGTACCTACTCAACCACTTTACATCATCTATAAATATGCATTAACATTCTACATTTACAAGCTGTATACGTGAGCCACAATGGCTAAGAAAAACATCCCTATTCTAATACTTATTAGATAATTTTAATTTTATAAGGCAGTTACAAGGTGTTTGCGAATGTATTTTTCAATTGTATTAAGTTAAAGGGATTCCATCAAGATGAAAGTCATAGTCTAATACTTTAGTGTCCTTATCAGGGTTGTAGTTGTATCACATTTTCAAAAATGCCCAGGTGAGCTAGGAGCCTAAGTTCCATTTTCAAAAGTCATAAGTATTTTTCATAAGTAAATCTTCATAAGTCAGTGTGACTTAGCAACTTAAGTCACGTAGACATTTTTGAAAATTTTACCCATAATCCATTACATGATTTTTAAAAAATACTTCAAAATAGAATTTACTTTTCATTAGAGATGGGTCCAAACCAAAATTCCAGACCTAAGAACCCTTTTGAAACTTGGAATTTCCAGTCCCAATGTGGATATGGATCAGAATTTTGCAACTGGCTCCTATCTCTTCTAATGGGCTGCTTCACATTCTCAGATCCAAACATTGCAATATTTGGATTAGGATCCATATTTTTAACAGTCCAAAATTCAGCAGTTTGATCTCCGATGTGCTGTTGACTTATTTTTAAGCTTGAACAGTGAAACAAACACCAATTGTTTCAATTTCAAGATTATATGTACTTGCACAATGCTGTTGTGTTTGAGTGTTCCAGGGAAACATTTTAATAAGAAGTTTGCTGCTTTCAGAGGTGCAAATGTAACCCATACACCACCTGGGTGTGATGTTCTGTCCCATGTATCAGAGGGGTAGCCGTGTTAGTCTGGATCTGTAAAAGCGACAAAGGGTCTTGTGGCACCTTATAGACTAACAGAGGTATTGAAGCATAAGCTTTCGTGGGTGAATACCCACTTCTTCGGATGCAAGGAGTGGAAATGTCCAGGGGCAGATATAAATGTGCAGAGAAGATTCAGGCTAGAGATAACGAGGTTAGCTTAATCAGGGAGGGTGAGGCCCTCTTCTAGCAGTTGAGGTGTGAACACCAAGGGAGGAGAAACTGCTTTTGTAGTTGGTATCAGAGGGGTAGCCGTGTTAGTCTGGATCTGCAGAAGCGACAAAGGGTCCTGTGGCACCTTATAGACTAACAGAGGTATTGAAGCATAAGCTTTCGTGGGTCAATACCCGCTTCTTCGGTTGCATGGATTGCAATGGATTGCAACAAACCTCGATGCCAACTTTGCCCACATATCTACACCAGGAACACCATCACAGGACCTAACCAGATCAGCCACACCATCACCGGTTCATTCACCTGCACATCCACCAATGTCATATATGCCATAATGTGCCAGCAATGCCCCTCTGCTATGTACATCGGTCAAACTGGACAGTCCTTACGCAAAAGGATAAATGGACACAATCAGATATAAGGAATGGCAATATACAAAAGCCTGTAGGAGAACACTTCAACCTCCCTGGACACACAATAGCAGATTTAAAGGTAGCCATCCTGCAGCAAAAAAACTTCAGGACCAGACTCCAAAGAGAAACTGTAGAGCTTCAGTTCATTTGCAAATTTGACACCGTCAGCTCAGGACTAAATAAAGACTATGAATGGCTAGCCAACTACAAAAGCAGTTTCTCCTCCCTTGGTATTCACACCTCAACTGCTAGAAGAGGGCCTCACCCTCCCTGATTAAGCTAACCTCGTTATCTCTAGCCTGAATCTTCCCTGCACATTTATATCTGCCCCTGGACATTTCCACTCCTTGCATCCGAAGAAGTGGGTATTCACCCACGAAAGCTTATGCTTCAAAACCTCTGTTAGTCTATAAGGTGCCACAGGACCCTTTGTCCCATGTAGTGGCACCTAGACCACTAAGAGAGAAAGCAATTAATGAGGCTGCTCTGCAGCCTCAGCTAACAGCCAGGTGGCTTTTAGCTCATGCATTAAGCTCCAGAGGTCCCAGGTTTGATCCTGCCCGTCGGTGACCGGGGTCTGTCAGTGTTACACAGATGCTCCCCTCCAATTATGCTGGTAGAAGGGAGCAGTGTGCACATAACTAAGGTGTTGTGTGCACAAAGAAGGGGAAGAGTAATTGGTCTGTGCAATGTTTTCAAACTTCAGCCCTGTGAAAGCTCTTCTGCAAGCACACAGCAGTGGAGCATATAGAGGTGAAGTGAGTGGAACAGCCACCCTGTGCAGCATGATGTTTCCTATGGAATAAGCAGTATTACCGCTCCATCGTGTTTTCTCCTCCCTTTGGAAGAGTATGGCAGTTACAGTGCAGACTCAAGAGAGAGGGGCAGCGGGAACACAGGGCTTGAGGTCATTGTGCTGCCAGATCTGAGGGATTGGCCAGAGAGCCCCACAATGGGATACCTCTCTATGCTACTACTGATTTGGGATCTGTGAAGACAGAAGCCTGGTTCTCAAACAGGACAAAGGTTTTTGCAGAGTTTATAGGTCATGCATCTTTTCCCTGTGTTAGCAGAAGAAACTCCACAAGCTGATCCTCCTCCTTTTCCCTTCCAGTAGGTTTTCCCTGTGAAAGGCAATAGCCAAGTCAATGACATTTTAAAGAAATCATGAGAGCATTTATATTCATAATAGTTTGACTTTGTTTTTTAGAGCCTGAATGTGCAGAGTCTCACGTTATTACTACAGCTCCAATATTAGCATGAGAATTTCCAAATCCACAACCTCAATTTAAGGGCAGTAATTTCCATTCTGCTACAACATGAAGCTTAACCGATGACTGACTCAGGGATCCTCTCTCACTAAGACATGCAATACGTTTTGCACTTTTGAATGGCACCCATTGAAAAAGGCCAAGTGTATGCAAGTGTAGATGCACTCCCAAATGCCTGCACAATTATCTATTTTGCACAGACATTTCTATAGTAGGGCAGATGTGACAGCCAAGAAGTATGAACAATACAGTTAGTAGAGATGAAGCAATGCAGTTTATTAACTATCACTTCTGATTATAGAAGATTATCAAGTTTAGTAATGTTTGCAGGAAGATTTCAGCATGAGGTTGTAAATAAAATTGTTGCCCAAATTAGAGAATAAAACTTCAACTGTACCTCTTTCATCTGTGTACCTTTAAGAAGCTTATCTAAAGTAGAGATGGTTGTACTCTGAGTTTACATTAAGAATCATGCAGAATTAGAAGTGGATTCTGCTGTCCCTCCTTGGGGAAAAAACGTCCACTGGAAACAAGCAGGCAAAATAGCATCTCAATGATAAATACTTTTAAGCATTACTATGTCCTTTTAAGCATTACTCCTGTTCCATACAAAACAAGGCTGATAGTTTTTTCAATGCCATAAGGGTGGATTTCCTGTTACAGTTACTCAGCAAAAATAAAGAACATCCTGAAAAAAAATATAATTCACTCTATTTTCCTTATCCTTCAAACCTTGCAAAATAATGTGCAGACTTCTGAACCCTAGGGATTTTGGTAAGTTGCTCTTTGTACTAAATGTCACTGTGGATTTCCCATGTACAGTATCAAGATAGTAAAAAGCATGTAATTTATTCTCATAGCTCTAACATATATAATTTGACAGGCAGACTCTCTACAGATCTCCCCAGTAAATGCAATGCATTTGTTGTTTGTTTTGGTGTATAGTCTTCCTGCCATGTAGATGGCAGCAACACTCAAGCCTTGAAATTCACATCAGGTTTTAGTGAAGCTTCATTCCACAACACATTGTTCAAGAATATTTGTTGACATGCCATAAAAGACTGATTTTAAAAGATTAACATCGGCATGATTGCATATACCTTTAAGCAGCATATGACATCACAAGAGGTACATTTAAAAGGCTTTCTACAGTATCTGATAATTATTAATATGAATATAAATCACATTTTGTTCTCTGTGCAGTTTGTTGTATTTGGTTCATGGTCATTAAATCACCAGTTTTTTTCTGCTTTGCTAGATTTCATGCACAAGACTGGTTCTCTGGGGGGGAACAAAGCAGGTGAAGATTTAGCAGGGCATTCCCTTCTTTTATTTCTCTTTGGGGTGACTATGAAATAGCAAGGGCTGGGGGTAGGAGTATATTGGTTATGCAGGTTGTTGTCCATGATAAAGACAAGGAAGATGGGCAGGGAAAGATAACGGGGTGCACAGTGTGGGCTCTTGCACTATGGGCTGTGCTAAGCATAGTACTTTATAGAAGATAATTTATACTATCCTGCAAAGCCCAGTGTGAGGGTCCACATCCGATTAACTTGACATAGGGTAGAATTGTTTGCTGGATCACCTTTACTTTGGGTGCGAGCACAGAGGATTGGAAAGAGAAGCCGTGAAACTAAGCATGTGACAGCCTCTGTCTCTTTGCAGCATCAGCTGAAACCTCATTGAGACCTTGTGGGAGCATTTTCAGGCCATGCTGGATAAAAGCAAGCGTTGCACAGGTGACTAGAGACACAGGAGCAGCAGAATGGGCAAACTCAGGAAAGCACATTCACTTCCAGTTCCTTAGAATAGAAAATAATTTTTTTAAATGGTGGCGGGGGAAGGTGGTTATTTGGCAAGTGACTTCTACTGGGGGTGAATCTGTGCTACTTCCTTCAGTGCTTTGAGTTCAGTAGCATCTGGAGTAGCAAGATGACCAAATGCCCAGAAAGAATAGTTCCCATCGCACAGGCTCACAACAGCTACCGGTAATACTAGTGGCAGAGTCTATACTGGGAATGACTTCGATTGTAATCTCTTTGGGGCAGGAACTGTCTTTCTTCTGCATTTGTACATCTAGCACAACGGGGTCCTGGTTTATGACCAGGGCTGCTAGGTATTACCACAATTCCAATAATT
Organism: Chelydra serpentina; assembly: GCA_037349315.1. NCBI lineage: Eukaryota > Metazoa > Chordata > Testudines > Chelydridae > Chelydra > Chelydra serpentina. Next base: position 16,015,080 of record JBAIAC010000033.1, read on the forward strand.
AATTATGGAAAAAGGCACCAGAAAATGAAGCCATTGATAAAACTGGGGCTTAGATTTGGGGTGCTGCCCTCAGAGCCACCTAATGAACTGGGGCACAATTCCTACTGGAGCTCTCCCAGGAGGGTGCCCCTCTGCACGGTGTATTAAATGTAGCCTGCTCTCTAAAGCAGACAGGTACACATCTGCTTATCTGCATGTTCATGGCAAAGCAAAGAGGGCAGAATCCAGCCCTATCTGCTCTGGAAGGGATTCCCCTGGTTGGTGGGGGTGTGTGTGTGGGGGGGGGGGGTGGCAGCCTTCATAGAACCAATGTAGCTGAATGACATAGCAGACCCTTGCAGGGAACAGCAGTAAGGCATAGCTGGAGCCCACTGTGCTCTAACTATCCTCAGCTGGCTGATTCTTTTGGGTAGCAGTGCCCACTGCTGCAGGTTAGGGCAGGCATGGGGCTACTGTAACTCATGCTGGGGCTGGTCATCGAATCAGGGAGCTGTATCTACCACTTGGGTGCCCCCTGCTCTTCTACACAGCGCGGAAGCTTGGTACTGAGCTTGATCTGACCAGATATATTTCGGCAGTACATCCAGCTGGGAAATGGGAGAGAGTCGCTGTGTGTTGTTGGAGACGCCCTTACCATTTCAGCATGCAGCTGGTGGACTTTCCAGTCCCCAAACTGGCCGCTGTGCACAGTACCACCAAAAAAGCAATTTATAAATTTGATAATGAATGTTCTGGACAGCAGCATATGCCCATCCATAAATCCCATGAGAAGAATGGTATTCACTGTGTGACCATGGTCAGGGAAATGGTCAAGAAAAAATGGTGCCTCTATAAATGCTCCATACCCCTAAGTGACGCAGTGAAACTGAGTAAGCCCCAGTGTAGACAGTGCTAGATCAATGGGACAATTCTCCCATCAACCTAGCTTCTGCCTCTCAGGGAGATGCACCTCTCGAGAGTTCTTAATCTGTATAATGAGATATATTAAAGATTGTGAGGTGCCTAAATACCACCGTAAAGGAGGCAGCCATATAAATACCAAACAGAGATAGAAAATAGGATATGGAGACTGAAAAAAGCAATAAATATTGAATCAATGCCATTTTTACAGTAACTTCTCAGAGTATATCTGCTCTTTAGGAACTCGAGATCTGCCAGAGTGAGGATCGAGTTGTTTAAGAAGTCACTGAATGGTTTTAATTGATTGTATACTGAGAGAAGACACCACAAGTGAAGATTCATTCCAGACACTTTCTTATATTTGTTGCTTTAGTTATGTGGGGTGACAGCCCAATGAATCAATGGATGGTCTTTTGGTCTGACAATTTGGGAGTTGCACAAGCAATTAACAGGCAGTCAGACAATTACAGTGACAAGTGATTAAATTACAGAGGTTCTTTAGTCATTTTCATAAAGAAATTCCTGGGAAGATTTAGGTTGATCCATTACCTGTCATATTTGGCTAATAAACTGATGAATGGCTAACTAAATATTTACACAAGTTTACATTCAAAAGATGTGTCATGTCGTCTGTGGTTTGTGTGCATCATTCTTGTTACAAGGTGTATTTGTAATGTTGTACATGCAACTCTCACAGTCCCTTTTGTAGCAAAGTTCCTATAGTGCTTCTCTCATCTCTCCAGTCACCTCTCAAACTACCCTTGTATATGTTTCAGACATTTCAATTTGGGGGCTTCTCTGACCAAAGAATGGAAACTGCTCTGCTCTTTTCATAAGCAAACTTTGCTACTATTGGCTCCTTATTTAGTTTCCTGGAGCTCAATGAAGCATTCAACACTGTACATTATTCTATCTTTTTGACCTGCCCCCAAAGCTAAGCATACATCTCAGATTTGCTCTTTTCCTGGTTCTGCTATACTTCTCTAATCTTCCTTTCCTTATTGATAGTTTTGTACATGTGACAAAAAATGCCTGCTTTGCTCAGCATATTCATTTTGAGCTTCCTTTTGTTCTCATCAAGAAGTCAGTGGTAGAACTTCCATTGGTTTCAATGAGACTGGGTCACTTACTGTCACAGGGGTTCTTCACTCACTACTGGTCTGGAGCCTCCTCCTGGTCACTCTGGTATTAGGTCTTGAGCTCAACACCCCATTCCACAGTTTGCATGCCAGCACTCTGTCTCTCACAGGTCTACACATCTCTCTCATCCCAGGAACTTCATGACTCAGCCTGCCAGCTGGGTCACTACATAGTCCTCCCTTCTGGGGTAGCAATATCCCATCTTCCTAATAGTCTTAGTCAGTTTTTCCTCATCTTCCCTCTCACTGTCCCATGGTGCCACTCCCTCAGTGGCTAGTAGGGGAACCTAGGCCTGTTCTCCCCTCCAGGTTCCAGCCCAGGGACCCTCACCTCAGCAGTCTGAGCTTTCTCTACCCTCACTGCTCTTCCACTGGGTTGCTTCCTATCACTACTTCCCTTCTCTTTCTTGGTCTACCAGTTCTCAAAGCCTCCTTCCTCTTCCCAAGAAGTGACTGTAGCCACACATTCTGCAGTCACTGACCACTCTTCCCCTTCTTGTGGGAGTGTCCACGCTTTCCCAGCAGCCTCAGACTGTACCTCTTTACCTGGCTTTATAGGCCCCATCTGTTCCTGCACACTTGCAATCACTTCTTTCTCTGCTCCCTGACTCCTCCAGGTGCACCCTGTAGAGTTAATTGGCCTCCCTGGCTACCTTAACCCCTTGCAGTCCTGTGTGGAGTGGACACCCCATCACAGTTACAAATAAATGGTAATAAGGTAAAAATAAAATAGAAGTAAACTACCTTAGTAACAGTCCCCATTCCAGGAATAAATATATTTTAAATGGCCGAATTACTGAGATAGCAATGTCCAAGATACAATCTGAGATCTTGTGGTAAATCCATGCAGGGCAATTATATGTAGCATGGCACATATCACACTTTTTAAGACCTAGTATTCTAGAAGGACTGACTTGTGGCTATATGCATAGGGAGTAACCATTTTTGCAAAGCGTTGAGTATCTCCTCCGAGGTGCGAAGCACCTTCAACTCCCACTGACTTTGAGGACAATCTTTAGCTGCACTGATCTTGTGCCTGGTGCAGGTGAGGGTGGGGAGGCAAAGAAGGATCTCAGCAATATTTAGTTTTCCTTGATCCTAAGCCTACTGGGGGTCTGTACCTGACCCTGGCACCAGTAAGAGCAGCCTAGGAGTTCCGGGGTCTGCCTCTGCTGCCTTCATGGACTCTGTGCTGGGGGCTTAGGGGAATCCTCATCAGCCCCTTTAGAGCTAGTTTAAGGTCTCCTTGCACAGTTCCAGTGGAGCAACGTGACCGTAGCAGAGGCCCATAGCTAGATCCAAAAGGATTTAGGTCTAACTGGCATTTTAGGTGCCACTGAGATCCTCCAAACTCCTGCTCAGATGCCACTGAGGCACCTCCACTGTTAAAGTCCCATCCGTGCATAAGTTTCTGCTAGTGAGCACACACCCAGCTCCCTCAGTCTAGGTACCTGGCTGCCTATCTAATGCCTAAGTCCCAGCATGGTTCTCAAACTGGGTGTTTCCCTGCCTATCTCACCTGTGGGGGCTGGCTTTGGTAGGTATTCTCAGTGCATACCTAATACCACACCAAATGTCTGGCAGTTGCCCCCTCCCCCATAACATCTAGCCTAGTGGCTAGGACTCATGTCTAGGATGTGGGTTCAATTCTCCCCTCTGCCAAAGAGAAGGGAGTTAATCTTGGGTTTCCTACCTCTCATGTGAGAGCCTTAACCACTGGGATATTCTGGGGGTGTCTCAGTCTTGCTTGTCAAAGCTCCCCCATAGGGTATAAATAATTCAATATAGGAGGGGCTAGAGACCATGATTCTATAGTCCAGTGGCTAGGGCAAGCAACTGAAATGTGGGAAACCTGAGTTCAAATCCCTTTTGCACAGAAGGAGGGAAGTTAAAGGTGCGTCTCCCACATCCCAAGTAAGTGCTTTAACCACTGGGCTAATGGTCCTAAAGAAGCTCCTGTGTTTCTTGCAACAACACCACCACCAACACAAAGCTTAGGTCGCTTAACACCAGAAGAGAGTTCACAGCTGTGAATCCCAAGTGCAGCTAGGCGCCTCCCTCTGGCTCAGCCCCTAACTCCTTTTGACTGCTGGGGTTTAGGATCCTCCTTTCTCCTTGGCATTCTCTTGACTAGTTTAGGTGGCTCCCCTCTCAGCATGCCATCTTTTATGGATCCCATTCTTAGGCACCTATCTCCCCCCATTCATGGCGTAGGGAGCCTAGGTGACTAACTCAGGGCAGTGGATTTCACTGGGTGGCAAAGCACCTAAAGAGTAGGTGCTGCAGCACTAATCCCTGCAACACCTAGGTGCCTTTGTGGATCTAGCCCAAGGTTCTAACCAACCAGCACCCCCAGATTATAAGATTTTTGTTCCATTACACAGTCTTGGCCCTAATCTTCACCAAGCCTTTACTTGAGCTAAACTCTCAGAGGCACTTCTTGGTCAGCAGCAATCAGGGGGTTAATTCCAGCTTGTCCTCGCCCTCTCTTTGCTCAGGTGTTCAGGAGAAGATAATGAGGCAAGGATGGAGACTGTGGGCCAATCAGATACCCCAGCAGGAAGGCAAAAAGTCTATAAGAGTAGCTACATGGGAGCTAACAGAGCAAGGTGAGGGTGGAGTGAGGAGGACTTTACACTCAGTTGTTACAGGGCTCAGGTGATAGCCTAGAATAGGATTTTTTTTCTGGCTTTCTAAAGCCTGTTTGATTTGCTGGACTATAGCTATGAGCAATAAGAGACATAGGGGAGGACACAAGCAGCCTGAAATTACTAATCCACCTAGCAAAACAGTCTGCCTGGTTACACTCCCATTAAAGTCTATAATGGGCCATGTTCAGCTTTGTCATGCTAAGGAAAATGCAGAGTAGAGTGATTTTACACTAGTGTATTTAGAGGAAATGGGAGTTTTAACTTAATAAGGACTATCAATAGAAATATAGCACAGGTATTCTGGGAAAGCACAATGAATTGAATGAAAGCTATTGAAACTAATTAATAAAATGCAAACCAATATGTAAAGATATATAAAGCAAATTATTTAAAAGATGTTTTTCTATGGGGAGTTGGCTTTATTACATTATTCTGAAAAAAGCATCATGAAAAGCAACCTTCTCTTTGCTGACATCTGCTCTGTAATCCTAGAATGTACAAGATAAAGCTATGTAAATAACTCTGAGCGTTGCCCCTTGACCATATAATGTGGAAAGTAGCTATTTCTCCATAACTGTATTGTCAAAAAATTCCTCCCACTTATCAGTATGCGACCTCTCCTTACTGAGAAGGAAAAAGCAGAATACAGAACAAACTACACAGACTGCTGCCTTTGAGATGTTCTTCTTACTGCAATTACTAGCAATGACTATGATCTCTACATGTTCAACAGTAAATCCAGAGGAATAAGTGGCAACATTTCTCCTAAGAGGTGTATAATAATACCTGACACTTATATAGTGCCTTTCATTTGTAAGAACCCCAAAGTGCTTGACAAAGTGTACTGGGCTCACTTCTCCCACTACTGAAATGGAGCTGTCTCCGTGGCAAGATTCAGTATTCTTCACCACCGACGTTACACACCAGTGTTTTTAGGAAAAGTGACAACTGAGTGAAATCCAATTGACATGTTCTTGTGGAGAGTGCCAAGGGATCCTCAGTGGTATCAGATGGTTGGGCATTTGGCTTCACATCATCCACAAGGCAGCACCCACTTCATTTCCCCACCTCCCATCACCATGCTTAGCATGCCAGGGTCACCAGCTCCAGTTTCCTGGGAATTCTAATGTGAACTTGAACCAGACTTGACTCTGCTTCTCTTACTGGAACTGGTAAAAACCACAGCACAAGGTGATATGCCTGTAGGCTAGAGTTCAGATCAAACAGAGTGACAAGATCAAGAATGCTCATGACTTTTATGGTTAGGACCAACCTAATTCATTTATCTCTGTGCTTCGCTGGTGTCTTTGGGAAACATCAAACCACATTTGTGAAATTAAGTATTAGTATATTTTGCTTCATGATCTATTCATTCTTTTTTACTGTCTCTTCACCCACTATATATATATATATATATATATGTGTGTGTGTGTTCATGTACACGCACACATTTAGTATACATAGAAATACATACCCATGTGCGGGGAACATACAGATGGAGAGTGCGTGTGTTAAGTCCAGTGTTTGTACATCACCTATGCATTTGTACAGCACCTAATACAATGACACTTGGATTCTGATTGGGTCCTCCAGGCACCACTGCAATATAAATAAGTGATAAAAATGATAAGGAGAGAGAGAAAAATAAGGTGAGGGAAACAGCCAATAACACTGCCAAAGTGAACTTGATGTAATGATTATAAACGTGGATTGGATCCTCTGCCAAAGAGAACACATTGTAAAGGGTATTTAATTATCTTCAGAGTGCTCAACAAATGTTAATACAGTCTGGGGTTGGAAATAACTGCTCTTGCTTCTTCTAATCTACAGCCTTGGCTCCTGTCACATTACAAAAAAGATGGGAGCAAAACAGGAGACCTGATTCGAAGCCTCCTGAGCTTTGGGAAGTTTAGGTCTGGATACCAAATCTGGCCTCTCCATCAAAAATATGAGCTCTTTGGGCAAGTGAATGTCTGTCTCTTTTCTTTGTGTCTTGTGCGGCACCAGACACAGTCACCACTAAATCAATTTACACAATGATAATGAATGGTAAACAGGATAGGTCTGGGACAGCATTTATATGGGGAGACTTTCCATGAACAGCTAGGGCAGCTGCAGAAAGTAGTCTTGATTATTCCATTACTGACACCCCAATCTGAAGAGAATAGCAATGATCACAGCCTCTTTAAGAACAGATAAAAGCACCAATGATGTGATGACTGTGGGATGAGTCTCAGACCTGGCCATTATGACAAACAGACATTTTACAGCTGAGAATATAATCATCTCTACTCTTGTTACTTGGAATGAGGAACAGAGAAATCAAGAATGACATCTCATCAACAGCTACTAGGCCTTTCAAACACAGAATATTGTATTTCTTAAAAAGAAACTAGAAGTGGAAAGTAGCAAGTATTGGATGTTCTTTTCCTTTATGTAAAAACTAGACTTAATATAAATATTTTATGATTGAATACACTGCCTAACTTGATGAAGGTAGCTATTATTATTCTTGAGATTAGCTGTCCATAAATTATAGTCTGTAAGGCAAAGTATTTATAGATATTCTCCTTAGCAGACATAGAGAAATTTAAAAGAAAACTAAAGTGAGAGCAATACACTGTAGCTAAGTTGCTTAAATGTATCTAGAGCATGAGAACAATGTAAAAAGGTGATTCCATGGCTAAGCCATTGCTCTAGGAGTCAGGAGATGTGAGTTGGTTCCCAGCTCTTCTCCAGACTTCTTATTTGACCTTGGGCAAGTCACGAGAATCTCTTTACATCTCAGTTCCCCTTGTAAATTGGGGGCTGATAAAATTTCCCTACCTCACAGGAGTTTTGTGAGGATAAGTTCATTAATGTTTGTGAGTCACTCACATACTATAGTGATGGGAGTTGTATCAGTACCTAGATAAATAGGATATCAGAGTCAGATGCTATCAGCCACTCATTCCTGTAAAAGTAAGGGGAAAATTATATTAAGTGCTTAAATGTAATTTTTCCCCTCTCAAGAAGCTTCTTGGTGCTTTTAAAGTAGAGACGAGGCATAGAGTGGAGCCTGAAGAAACGGTAATAACTCTGAAGCCACTACGGGATATTCTGAGAGGTATCTTAAAGAGCATAAGCTGAATGCCCAATTTGGACTTGTATCACACACAAATCCAAGAAAGCTCCATTGTGATGGGTATGTGTGTGTATTTGTGTGTGCATGTGTGAAATTAAACTTTGTAAAAGATTTAAAAATGCAACCAGAACTATTTATAACAATACGAAAATAAGAAAGGAAAAACTTGTAGCACCTTAGAGACTAACAAATTTATTTCAGCATAAGCTTTCGTGGGTTAGAACCCACTTCGTATATTTACTATTCATTCACTATGGGCCTAATCCAAAGTCCATTGAGGTCAATGGAAAAACATTAATTTCAGAGAGGTTTTGATGAACCTTCATCTTCATATGTTGCACATTTCATGCCAACAACTACATTAAGAAAAAACATGAAGGCTGCATGATTACATCCCCAGAAATCGGCAAATGTCCACGTTCAGAGTGGATGCTCACCCTTCACTCTGCCCTCTGTTTGTACATATTACAATACACCCTTTAATTATATCATCACGCATTTGTTCTCAAATAACAATATAACATCAGAAAACTCAACACCTTTACATACACACATGTAGCACTTTGTAAGATATTTCCATTCTTGCATGCTTACACAATTTCCATCGTCATAAAGATTCAGTACATCTTTATTGACGTAAGCTTTGCCTTAATACGTGCATCGTTAACCTAAATATGTGGGGGTGGGGGTTATTCTGTTAAATGAGAATGTGTATACATTTTGGGGGTAGTAATCAGAGCTTGAAGCGGAACTTTAGGTTGTGCTGGCCCAGCATTTGGTAGGGCCAACCCATTATTGGGCCATTAAACCCCCAGGCAAATGTGGCAACAAAAACAAAACAAATCAAAACCAAACAAAAAAACCACCTAGGAGAACTTTAAAAGGCATTTTTTCCTCATTTTCTAAGAACCTCATCCTAGCGACAGAAATTAATATTTAATACACTTTCTAGTGTACCTATATCAGCAACTTCTTCTTGCTCTGTAGTGTTAGGGTCACCTGTAGTAGAAACAGACAGGCTCACTAATGCTATCTCAAGTCACCTGTCTGTGGCTGTACTGTAGAAGTGGGGTTTTCAACAGGCATCCTTTGCTGAACTTGTGCTCCAAAGCTGATTTATGTGTCTTCTCCATGACATGTTGGGTGCTACTTATACCTAATAAGACAGAGGACCAGTCTGTGCTCTAAAACCTCCAGGTTTCCACAGTTTATCTCCGGTGTCTCTTACTACGACTTTTTTCTCAGAGTGAAAACTCTGCAGCCAGGTGTGACTACTTGCAGCCATTTGATCACACTGTTTCCTTTAAATGTCCCTCTGAAGATCAGCCTTTAACAAGTCAAGGTGAAACCTTAAAATATGTCCCATAAACAATATTACTGGCATCTAATTCATAGCAGCATGTACTGCATTTCTGTAGTCTAATAGAAAATTTTCAATCTTGTGTTGTAAGCTGCCATTATCTGGGGTTGTAGCATGAATTGCTTGCTTCAATGTCTGAAAAAAATCTGTCCGCTACACTATTTGTGGTGGGATGGTAAGGAGTTGAGGTGACATGTTCGATACCATTTGTTTGCACAAACAATTGGAACATTTCAGATGTCAATAGAGTTTCGTTGTCACTTACGGTCTGTTCAGGAATTCTGGTCCTAAAAAACAAGAGTTTTAACACTTCCAACTTCTGTGCCTGCCTAACGAATTGAATTCATACAGAATATTTCAGGCCATTTGGAATGAGCATCTATTGCAATCAAAAGCAAACGTCCCATAAATGGTCTGGCATAGTCTATAAGGATTTGCTGCCACAGGGTAGTTGGTCATTCCAAGGATGAAATGAATCACATTTAGGCATGTGTTGCATTTGTTAACAACCAGGACATTGTTTTGCCATTTCCCGTACATGTATATCACTCCTTGGCCACCACAAAAAACTCCTGGCCACGACTTTCATTTTTACAATTCCCAAATGGCCTCCATGTAATTCCTGAAGTACATGGGACCTGGGATTTGTAGGAATTGCTATTCAGGTACTGCACAATAAACAACCTTGACATATACTTAACTGTTCTTTTCAAGCAAAACAAAAAACTCTGGACACAGTTGTTTGTGCGCATGAGTCCATCCACTCATCATAATGTCAGACATTTCAGCTAGCACTGGATCATTTTTAATTTCACAGTGTACCATGGCATTTGTCACTGGCAAGGGTTCAATTTGTGCCACGTAGAACATATCAGCTGTCTCTGGTTCCACTTCAGTATCCTTACCTGCCATTTCCAGTGCCTGGTGTGAGATGCAATGTGCATTTCCAGGTTGGCAGGGTTTTTTTTTTAACTCAGTAGTGGCCAAGAATATTGCCCATCTCTGTAACTGTGCTGCAGTCATTGCTAGTATTCCTTTCTTTGGGTTAAAAGTTGAAACTAGTATTTGATGATCTGTAACCAGAGTAAATAATTCCCCATTGAGATACTGGTAAAACTTATCTCCCCAGAGTAAACTCAAAGCTCCTCTATCAATTTGAGTATAGTTAAGTTCTACCAAAGTAGGAGATCAAGAAGCAAAAGCAATAGGCCTTTTCATGATTTTCCATTACATATGAAATTACTGCTTCTAGTCCATATAGGGAAGTGTCATAAACTAACTTTACAGTCAAAGATGCATTGTACTGTGTAAGGGCCATTTCAGATTATAATAGCTTCTTGACCTTATCCAAAATCTTTTCACTGCATGGACAAAAGCCATTTCTATCTGTTGTGTAATCGTTCATTCAAGGGATGTAACACCATCGTTATGTTAGGTAGGAACTTATGGTAATAACTGATCATCCCCAGAAAGGAGCATAACTGATATATTTTGTGGTTCAGGTGCTTTAAGGATAGCTTCAACTTTTCCTTGTGACTTATGCAAACCATCCCTGTCAATGGTATGACCACAATATGTAATTGAATTTTGAAAAAAAAATCACACTTTTCTGTATTTGCTCTAAGACCATACTCCGACAGGGTTCTTCTTTTTCACCACTGGCACTACTTCAGTGCTTCATTTACTCCTGTAAACCTGGGATATAATTCCAGAGTCCTGTAAGTGCCGAAGTTCTACCTTAACCTTTGGCTGTATTGCAAAAGGTACTGAAGGAGCTTTGCAAAATTTAGGAATTGTTTCCTCTTCAAGGACAATTTTTGCTTTCATATGTTTGAAGGGTCTGAGACCATCCTGAAAGATATCAAGTCCCTTGTCTACAAGTTCAGCTAATTTTAGGTTTTGCTGGAGTTCATAATTTTGTTTTGAAGCCTGCAGACCCTTTATGCTTTGCCAGTCCAATTGAATCTGTCATTCTCTACCAAGTAATACATGACCCCTCTCGCTTCACAACATAGAGGTTTAGAACATGATATTTACAGTTATGCATTACCTTCCCTGTAAAAACACCCAGCGGAGCAAAGATTTCCCTGTATATGTTCTTAGGTTTTCTGCAACTTTACCCCTTTAAGTACTCTCTGCTAATCCTGCTATGAAATTACAGAAACAGCAGATCCCATATCAACTCCATTTTAAATTTTACTCCTTCCATTTGTAAAGGAATCCAAGCGATGTTTAATTTAGAAGACAATAAATGAAATACTTACAGAGATGCTGCAGCAGTCTCAGTGGATTCCAGGTTGTCATTTGCCAATTGATAAATCTGAGGTTCTCTGGTATTGCCTTGTGAGGCAGTGGTTGTGATTTTTTTGCACTGTCCTGCACCCCAATTTCTTGCAGTTTTTACAGTGTTTGCCCTTGAACCAGCAATTATTTGCATTGTGAGACTTTCCCATAACAAAAGCACACAACCTTTGAATGTTGCCCACGTGCTTTCTGCTTGATCCCCAGTTTATTTGCTTCACGGATTTCATGATACTGTTGCAACTCTCTGGCATCTTTAGTAGCGGTTTCTATTAAAACATCAATTTCTAGTGTATGTTATACAGTCAAATCAGCCTCAGTAACTAATCTTATTTGGATTGCTTCATTTTGAATGCCATACACTAACTGTTCCCTTACTGTGTCATTTAAACTCTCTCCAAACTGGTAATGCTCTGTTCATTTCCTCAATCCAACCCCACATTCAGGAATTGTTTCGTTTTCTTTTTGCTTCCAGCTCTAAATGCAGAAACAGTGCAATCGCCAGTGGTTTGGGGGATAGCTGATTTTGTGGAATTTCCACAATTGCAGCAAATATTTTGTCTGCTTGTTTAACTGCTTGTTGGGTTGTACAGCAAGTTATGGGTTTTAGCCCATTATACTCAGTGAAACTGCTCCCTTTTTCTCATCCCTGTTAGGTCATTACCTATTACAAACTATTCTCATCTTTTGGTATAGCTGGCCTGTGCTTGACTGAGCTATCAAACAAGTCCATTTTCCCTAGACAGCCAGATATATATATATATATATATATATATATATAACCGTTTTTCTAGCTTCATGAGTAGGGTTACTCAGTCTCAGTGCTGCAATTTTGATTTCACTTTCTTTAAGGCTCTGCAGTCACACTCTATTCCTGGAGTAGGATCCAGCTTTCATTGCCAATTCTTGCGTCCTCACTGTCCACACAAGATTAAGAAAATGGACGAATCACACTGGCACAGTTGGATTCCAAATAACTGTGTTTATTAACTTAGGCAGATCACTTGTCCAGTATTAAACTGGACAGTCCTGCTTTTTCAGGATGTGTTCACCGTCCGATACTCAGACAAAACCAGATGTTTTCTCCAGTATCGACGGGGAATGTCATTTTGAAGAGTGCACCACTCTCTGCCCCCTGTCAGCATGACCTCGCACGCAGGTAGGGGTGAAGTGGTGCGCTCTTTAAAAGGGCACCCCGTATATGCTTTGACCTCTCCACTATCATGTTACTAAATTTTTAGGCTGGAATTTTCAAAGGAGCCCAAGGGAGTTAGGCACTGAAGTCCCATGAATTTAAATATTTAAACTATTTGGAATAGTAATGCATTGTGTAATATACACATTTTGTGTTATGATGTTTCCCTTCCCCTCACCCATCATGATTATTGGAGTGCGTGTCTGCCTATTTATACCAGGCCATACACTGTAATTTGGCATTTACAAGGCCACCAAAACCTCAGAGAGGCATTTAGGGAAGGAAATATTATACTCCATATTACTTCCATGTCTGGCCACCAGCTCTGCTGAGGCACTGCCTTTTCTTGTCCCATCCAACCCCAACCACCTAACCCTACCTTCTCACCTTTACAGATCCAATCAAGCCTCAAGGTCAGTTTAGCTCCTCCCACCCCCATTTTCCAACCCCCTCCAACCTGCTTCCTTTTGATGCCTAATGAGATAATCCTGGTGGCTTTCACCGCCATTCTCCCAGACTCTTTGGGTGGTGTTGTAAAGTGATGTCACTCCTGTGCTAGGCTCCAGCCAATCCACAAGCCAGGAACTGGTCTTGTGATTCCCAGACTAGGTATATAAGCCTCTCAGGAGGAACAGCATCTCTGTCTGCTCAACGTCTCTCCAGGGCTTGGAACTCATCCCTGCCTGAGAGTGGCAGGAGACTCCCCAAACCTTAGCCTGCTCCAGCCTTGCTCTTGATCCAGCCCTGCTCCAGTCCTACTCCAAACCCCACCCTGCACTCCTGATTCCAGTTCAGACCACTAGGCCCGACTGTTCTGGCTCCAACCACTAAGCATGACCATCCCCATTACTGTTTCTGATAGGTGTAGAGTATTCAGAATTAGCACTGTTGGTACTGTTCTGTTGTAATCTAATCCCTGCCTAATGTTATAAATTCATTCCAGTTTGAGAAGATATACCCAAGATAGCTTGGATTGAACTAGCATGCTAGAAATAGAGTGGTGAGCCACTGGATTGGTGTGGTATTAGGTATGCACTGAGAATACCTACCAAAGCCAGCCACTGGATTGGCTAGCTGCCCTAAGCTCTAGTCATCTACAGTTTCTAACAGAGGAAAGGGAGTGGAGTAGTCAGTAGGTAGTATGGACTGGACTGTATGGTGCACTTTTATGGGCCTTCTGAACTGGACATAAGTATACCCTGACCTGCCATCAGGCCTTATAAAAAGAATCCACTAAAGTATTGTACAGTAGCCCAAGAGTATATAATAGTCCAAAACAATGACATGCATTATTGTAAGCTCTGGAATTGTGCTCCTGTTTGATGGAATAGTCCAGTACTCTTCTATGAGAGGCTAGTGCAAGTATGGGGCTCCAGACACCCTTTCACAGGACATGCCTTGGCATGTTAGCTGAACAAAACTCCTAATACAGTCTTGTGTTTGACTACTTTTCTGGGGTGAAGAAGTTCTCCGTGCTTCCTGTATGACCCATACTCTTCTAACACACCTGACTGAGCACCCAAAGTGCAGGATTTTAATATAGCCCTTTGCACAGGTGCCGGATCCCAACTTTCCTCAGGGGTGCTCAACCCCCTCTCAGCCCCAGGCCCCGTCGCTACTCCACTCCTTCCCCAAGGCCCCACTCATGTCCCATCTCTTCTCACCCCCATTCCCCCCCGCCCTGGCTCTTCCCACCCAGTTCCGCCCCCTTCCCTGAGCGTGTCCCATCCCCGCTCCTCCTCCTCTCTCCCAGCACCTCCTGCACACCACAGAACAGCTGATCCACAGTGGGCGGGAGGAACTGGGAGGGAGAGGGAGGAGTTGATTGGCAGGTGGGAAGTGCTTGGTGGGTGGTAAGCACCCACTAATTTTTTTATGTGGGTGCTCCAATCCTGGTGCCTATGGCCCTTTGTGTTTTACAATAATTAGTTTTTTGCAGCTTTTCAGGCCAGATGATCTTAGACACTAAAATTCTCACTCATAAATGATCAGTATCATTGTAAAGCAACCTCACATGCTTGCTTGTCTAGTATTCTACGTTTTGCACTATGAATCAGTTTTGCTATACATTAAGGCATTTTGAAATACAAGAGGTATTGGTTGAACAAATCAAAGCAGATAGTTTGCTGTAATCATCTGTACCATCATCTGAGCTAGATCATGGCAGTAGTTGATCAATAGAGGAGTATTTAAATATGTTAGAGCCTGAATCTGATATTCTACATGTTTAACTGCATAAACAGATCAATGGGATAGGATTGATCTCCATTGATATTTGGCAGTTTTCAAATACAATTAAACCACATTTGGAGTACTGAAAGCACTTGAAATAAACAACTGAGCACTATTTATAATTTAAAGAGCTACTCAAAAAATTGAATAGATCAAGTGGTTGTTTCAACAGTGTCGGTGTCGAGGGAAAAGTTGAAATCCATATGCTGCTTATAAATAGCAAACTAAAATTAATAGCAAACTGAAATTCAATGTCTTCCTTAGCACATTTGGTCCTATGCAAATATTTTAGTATTTTATGAAGGTATGGATGTCCAATTAAATTGTCATTAGCGCACGTGCATGAAAAATGATGCCTGAGTAGAATCAGTTGGAAATAACTCTGTGGCAGCTGCATAGCTGCTTTAAAAATATAAATGCTGCCAGTGATATTTTGTTTAAAAAGACTAAATGATCAGCTCTCAAGTGGGTGCCATGGATAACAAAGTGGAACAATAGCAATCTGGGGCTATTTGATATCCTGAAAAGGTAGAATACAGGGAGTTATTTAGCTGTTTTGTTTGCAAGATGACTTTCAGCTCTACTAGACTCACTGGGACCTTGTGAAACACAGAGCCGGAGCTGGTACAAATCAGTGTGAATGAAGTCAGTGGGGCTAGGCTGGATTACATGAGCTGAGGAACTGGCCCAGAGTCCTCAGTGCAGTCAGGAGGCTGACTTGCAGAAAGGCTTATCCCCAAGCAGGGGGAAGGGACTTCTGACTCTTTTGCCACAAACCAACATTCTAGGCATTGTTGGGTTTATAGGACACGTGGAGTTTAGGGACTGCACTTTGCTCTGCACATTCCATAGCATGATAGAAAGAGACAGGTGTATACTATCGCTAACAGGAAATGCTGAGACTGGGGCATCACTCTCAACAACTAAGCTGAGAGTGAACTATGGGAGACTTAGTTTTGTATTTAATTATCCTGAGAACATTATGAAACTTAGCGAGGCCAAAGAGACTGAGGTAAAAGGGGCCAGCGCAGCTTCCTTGGGATAAAAGTCTGACACATTCATTTTTGTCACCATTCACAACCCAAACTAAAGTTTCTAGGCCAGCTGCAACTTATTTTATGAAAGATTTAATGTAAGTAGTTTCTTTTTTGTTGGCCTCAATTATAGACAGTATAAAAGAAGATCCCTATTTGAAGCTGGCAAGTTATTTTTTAATTATCCGTTACTGGGTTTCTTTCACCTTCCTCTTTAACCTCTGGTACTGGCCATTGAGAGACACAGGATACTGGACTAGCTGCTTCCTGGTACAGGGGTTCCTATGAAGATGTGAATATAGTTCATAGAGTTTTGTTCAACTGTAAATGTGCTTGATATTGCACTTGTGATGTCTACACTGTAACCCCAGACAGGAGTGAAAATGGCTTCATGCTTCATTGTATGCTCTCTCCTTTCCATAGATACTCTGAAAATCATGCTCATGTTTTCCACTGGGCTTTGGGTCAGCGATGATGAGAGGGTGAGTGCAGTGTGTAGCATTCTCCCCTCTTAGGCAGTTGGTATCTAAGTAACCCTGCACTACTAACTGGGCTGGGAAAGGCGAGAAGATGGGAGCAACACCCAAGGAATGGGAGGTTCCTTTCCCATGGCTTGGCAGAGTTGGAGACCACAAGTCTTGACTCCTCCACAGCCCCACCGAACCCTCCCCAACTGTTAAGAGAATTTTCTGGAAACACCTTACAGTTTGTCACATGTATATCAGGGTACCAGTCCCTACAAAAATATTTAAGCCCTTCAGACCCCCAAAATACCTCTCAGATATTGTACTGTATAATGCATATGCTCTAGACTGCTGTCTTTTGTAATTGTATAATTTCCAAGAGAAGAGCTGCTGCTGCTATGGTTTCAGAAACATTTTTCATCAAAGAAGCTATCACAGGCTAAGATTAAGAGGAGCTGGTGAGTGTTAACTCTGGACTGCTCCAATGACCATGATCAGTTGGCACTCAGTTTACCAATTTGTGTTCCACAGAGTTGCACCGTGAAAGCTCAGCAATAGAAATACCTTGGTAGTTTACCTGAAGAGCTATGGTGATGACTTATGGTGCACAATATATAATATTTCTTTTCTGTACTTCATCTAGACCAATAAGTGCTTATGCGACTGGATGCAGGAAAGGCTGTTTATTCTCCAGAACTGACATCCCATTAAAAAGAAAATAAAGTAAACATATCAGGATTTGTTCCCGAAAGCTTTCATCAAGCCTCCTGCCATGAACACTTTGTTGTTGTTCCTCCTCTCTCCTCCCCACCCTCCCCACCAGCTCTTGGCATTCAATACACAATCTGTCTCTTGGACAGAAATGATATTTCTCTTCCTCCCCAAAATACAGGATATCCTGAACAAATTCATGGGAGCTGCATAACAGATTAGACCAGTGATCATTATCATTCATATAGTCCTGTCTCTGATGGGAGTCAATATGAGACACTTTAGGGGAAAATGCAAAACCCTGTAGGGGACAATTATGAAATAAGCAGCCAAAAGAAAAAGTGCCTTCCTAACTCTCTCCCATCATTTAGCGGGTGGTTGATACCCTGAAGCATGGTCTGCCTCCTTCTGTCACAATGTTCATGTTATAATAAGTACTAATTCTGAAGAGTCTGATCACAGTTCTGATTGCTTTGTATTGTGAAAAGTTATTTAATCTATGATAAACAGGCAAACAGCATCAACCCTAGGAAATAAATAAATGGAGGCTTTATTTCATGTAATTCTTCTTCTACTTCATTTTCAATCACTGTATCAAATGACGGGTTTTACACAAACCCTCTAACAGCTTTCAGGCAAACCCTTGTTTTCAGCTGATCATTACTAGTACTGATCTTTTAAAATCCTCTGCTGCTCAGGAGAACCTGGCCTTTACAGAAAATCTGCTCTGTATTCCATTCGTAGACAACGGAGAACTATATTTACTGGTATTTAACATATGGAGCATATTTGCCTGCAAGGTAGCTGAAATTTCCTGCATTTAAGATCAAATCAATGTGAATTTCAGATCAGGTTTTGCAGAAGTCCATGCTCCGTAAAATCAGAGAGGAGCTTAATTCTGCCATTTTATTCTAAACATCTGTTTAGTTCCATACGGCCCAGTCTACAAGTCTAGCTCCAATAAGGAATCGTTGGTCATGCAAATAGTCTAACTGACGACAATGGGATTACTCACATGAATAAATCTTACTCACCTGAGTGATGCAATGCAGGATTGGACCCATATAATTATGAATTTTATCCTATAAACTTTTAATGAGTAATCCTTATTCCCGTTAATATTCCCATAGAAATCACTAAGACTACTCAGACAAGTAAGATTTACGCACCTTCCTAAATAATTCTTAAAGGATCAAGCTGCCTTTCTGCATCTTTGGAGCATTTAATTTATGGATTTCCAGGACTAAATGGCAAGAATACGTTCCTGTGATTTCAAGGTGAAAGTATGTATATCTTCATTCATAAGCAAATGCATCTACTTCAAAGGAGAGGAGATTTGCAAGAATCAGTTATCTACAATATCTTTTTGCGTAAGGTATAATTGCCACCTAACAGCACCTAGGGACTTTGCTACCGCATAGATCTGGGAAGCACATATCCAAATACAACTTTCTGGTTGGGAGATTTCTAATATTGGAACATTGTCTTTGCACTCCACTAACCAACAGCCTTTTCCCCTGAAAGTCTAAACAGGAGAGGACAGACGCTGGTGCTGATTTTTTTCTGAATGTGAAAGTAAGCCATAGTAGGTTAGAAAAAGGAATTTCTAGTATTTTTGTTTATTTACTGGTCTCTCTTTTGAAGCTAAAATACTGATCACTTTCCTTAGATGAGATGAAATACTGTAGGAATGGGAATGGAAAAAGAAAATGTACTATTAATAGTCTCCCTTGACAATTGTGTAAGTAAATGACTTCCTTGAACACAAAGGACAGGAGAAATTAGAAGAAACAAGTAGGGGGGGAAATGTTCCTGAATTATTTTTTTAAAAGACATTTTTGAGATGGCCAATGGAGTTGTCACCATTCATAGTTTTTCTGTTAATGAGGAGTTGCAGGCTACTGGATCAAATGGTTATGAATGACAGAAAATGGAATAGACAAAAAAGTGACATAACCAAGACATTACCAAAAGATGCAGTAAAAAAATTATTTGTGGCAGTATCGTGGCTGATGATACTTGTACATTAAGTAATGACATCACACACCATGAACTCAGTACATAATGACTAAAGCTTGTTGAAAATAGGATTATTTTTTTCACATAAAATTTCAACTTTTAATGAAAAACAACCAACCAAAGAATACTGGAAAACCAATTTTTTTTGGCTACTGAAAACTACTGAAAACTGTGGGCTTGTGTACACTTACTGGGGGCTTGACAAGCTGCAATTGATGCATCGGCGGTTGATTTAGCGGGTCTAGTGAAGACCCACTAAATCGACCACCAATCGCTGTCCCATCGACTCCTGTACTCCACCGCATTGAGAAGAGTAGGAGGAGTCGACAGGAGAGAGTCTCCTGTTGACATTGTGTAGTGTAGACTCTATGGAAAGTAGGTCTAAGCTACGTCAATTTGAATTGTGCCATTTGCGTAACTCAAATTGCGTAGCTTAGATCAAATTTCCCCTGTAGTGTAGACAAGGCCTAAAACATTTTTATCTGACAGCTCCAGAAAACAAAAATAGTTTTTGTGGTTTGAGTTTTCCGATGAAAAATCAAAAAATGTTAAGGACAGTGCCATAAAAATTTAGTCAAAAAAATTCTTCCATCAAGAAAAAAACAGAATTTTTTGACCAGACCTAATAATGGTATATTATTACTTGGCAGTACCTAGAAAACATCTGCACGTAGCAATATTTGACATTTGTTGGTGTTCAGTGGGCACCTGTAGCAATATACAAATAATTTCAGACGGATATACAGTTTCTTAAAATAATCATTCACTGGCCATCTTTCTGAATGCTGATGTACTCTTGTCCTTCACCTTAAGATAGAATTCATAGGTGTGCTGGCATACTGGCACATTTGTTCATAATAACCTCAACCCCCAATAAATTAATATAGTATTTGATATAGCTACATGAAATAGGGTTGTGTAAATTTGAATATGCCTTATTGTTTTTTTGCAGCCTTGTTGTAAGTAAGACACGAGTCGAGGTATGAAATAACACTGCAACTTTTTAATGGTTTCACTTCTGGTCATGTTCCTTAAAATGTTGTCAATACATCATAGTGACTCCAAGGCCATATATATATAATCTGACAGTTCAATTAATCTGGCCAAGGGAGACTTGAGAGTAATGAGAAGAAGAGACTGGGGAGCATGCGGGGGGGGGGGGCGCATTGGTGGAACTAGAAGCAAACTCTAAAGAGAGGAAGAGTCTGGCGCAAGAGGTTAGAAGAGTTTGTTGAAGGAAGAATTTGGGGGTTGGTGGGAGGGAAGAGTGGAATGTTGGAAATATTTTGGTGGGCCTAAGTCCGATTCAGCTTTATAAAATACTTTTTTCATACAGAAATACGAGAGAGCAGTATTTTGTATAGTGTACTCTCTCTCTCTCTCTCTCTCTCTGTATGTATATAATATAATAGGTCTGGCAGATGTACTCAATGAACATTCAAACAAAACCAAAAAGAGAAATACAAGACAGAGGCTAGATTCCTACCCCCCATAAATTCCAAGCCCCATACAAACCAAAGCATTTATACTTATGGACGTGCTGCATTTGTACCTCAATAAGTAAAATAAGGAGCCATACTCAGAATAGCCCATCCTATCTTGATGCTTGTAACATACCTTTTCCTATGCTGCTGAATTGACATTACCATTCTTAACGCATCGCTGCATGTCAGGATTTGAACCTGTGTTTCCATGGAGTCTGATGGCCAAATTTATCCCTGGAATAAGTGGGTAGAACCCTACTGAAGCAAGTGGAGTTGCTCCCCTTTACACCAGGGTTTTATTTGACCCTAGATGTTTAGATCACTAAGCCATCCCCTTTGGCTAAGCTAAGTAATCTAGTTGAAAGATTACTTTCTGACTGTGAATGCCAAATGTTTTCTAGTCTGGTGGCTGGAGAAGTAATAAGTGCATATAAGGGTTTCATTAACTGGTTCTCAAGTGAAGGGAGACTGCCCATTCCATTCTGGAAACGTCTCTAGTTCTTCAAATGAAGAAGGGGAAATCTGAGTGAATGAAAGGTTAGAGTATTTTTGTGACTTCTACATCAAAGACAAAACAGTTTGGACCTTTACAGGCTAGGCAGATCATAGCAGCCCATTCCCTCCAGCACTTGTTCAGCTCTGAATCAACAGAGCTTGTAAACCTCTGACATATAGATTGACCTGAGGGGGAAGAGGAAAGGAGGATATAATTGTGCCAATTAATCTGGCTAGGCATCTGAGAGAACAATGTCCTAAAACATAGCCTGATTCTGACCTCAGTTACACCAAAGTAAATCCAGAGTGATTTCACTAAACTCAACAGAGTCATTCTGCATTTACGCCACTGTAATTAGAATCGGAACATGGCCCAGAATAGATTGTTGGTCCTGGCCTAGCATTGCTAATTCTGACAATGGTATCCAAACGGGTACAATGACTGAATTTAGTGTAACCCAGAAAAACACTTTTCTGTGGAGTCTAGAATCACCTGGGCTGTAAAAAAGGGAAGCCCGGTTTACTCAAAGATTTAAATAAATAAAATTATTTTTTGCCAAACTATATTTGGAACAGTGTGGTTCTGAGAACCAGTTAATATTTTTCAAGCAATTATTAAATAAAACATTAAGCTATTGAATATCACTGGGTTTTGATTCATGAAAATGGTTCTACAAAATTGTACTATATATATGTGTGTGTGTGTGTGTGTGTGTGTGTGTGAAATGTAATCTGAATTAAGAGATTCACAAATGCTTAATAGAATTTGCCCTCATTCCTCAAAAGCTGATGCACAGCAGTGCTTGGAAAAGGTACAAGAAGGGTTTTTTGTAAATGTTTATCAGAAAAGAAAGCAGGATGGTACCAGTATTGGGCCTGATTACCTGTTACCCCAGTTTTATGCAGTTTAAGAACTAGTATCTACTACTGAGAACTCATTAGTGCATCAGAGAGAGAAGAAGCAACGTGCTTAAACCACAATGGAAGAAATTAGCTGTCCGTCATCGTTAATCTTTTATTATTATTATTATTATTATTAGATCAACCAGTGACAGGAAAGAGAAAAATGTAGATCCAGATTCTGTGTTATCTCTCTTGAGAAAATCAGCCTGGAAAACACAGTCAAGATACAGGGTAGGCAAAGGTAGCTTTTTGCCACCTTTCTGCTGCCCAGATTTTGAAGTGATGTGGGAAAAACAGCCCATGGTCTAAATTGGAGCAGTCCCACGGTATTGTGTTGAGGGCTAAAATTATGCCTGCTAGCATCCCCCGAGTCAGGCCTTCCCATCGCAGTCACATTTCTAGCATGCCCCTATGCCAGGACCTGCAAATAGGGGTAGCATAGGAGTAGTCTATCTATGCTGGCCCTATGCTGCTCTTGCAATGGAGAAAATCTCCCCTAGGCTATTAAATCCCCCTTATGATGGTGCCTATATGCCAGAGTCCAGCCTATATCCTTCTCATCGATGTAAGAGAGAAAAGTACGATCCCTGGATGCTTCCATCCACACACCGCCATGATGATGAATAATTACACATTTTAAAATCGGTGGGGAAAGAAGTTGCAAACTAACAGGAAAGGTGTGTTGTTTTAATGAGCCAGAACCAATCAATGAGCTGATAAAATTTCCGGAGGTGTTGAATGGCTGGGGAGCTGTGCAGCACCAGTGAAACAAACTGTTGATTTGATATTTTTTCGTTTGTTGTAACCTGTAGCTAAAGCTCTTTATTCAGTTATTTACTATTGCCACTGCCATTGTCTGAAACCCAACTATTAACACAGATGTGCAGGTGCAAGGAGCAATGGGCATGTTCTGATTTGGATCTCGGTCTGAACACAGCAGAGCCCAGGCTTTTTTAGATCAGGTTTTTACGTGCTCCTTCCCTTTCCCCTGGCCACCTTGCCTAGAAAGTGAGCAGCACACTCTATGTGGACTCTTATGACAGGCATTCTATGAGAATAGTTTTTCATTTTAAATTGAACTACAGTGACAGACCCCACAATCATCCCAGTCACTCTTTGCAGCAGTATCAGTAGAATACTCTGAGCAGGGGGTTGGACTAGATGACCTCGTGAGGTCTCTTCCAACCCTTATCGTCTATGATTCTATGAATAGCCTGGCTGAAGAAGGGAATTGCCACCACTCCTACTACAGGATAAATTAGAGACAGCTCTTAATCTACAGTAAATCCTCTCTGGGCATGGTTATGTGTCGATATCTAATGGAGGCTGCTTTAAAAACAGAAGGCAAGAAAGGCAGACCAGATTGCTACCAAATGTAGAAATGCAGTAGTATTTTGTTGTTTTTTAAAAAAATATTGATTTTGAACATACTATCCTTGCATAAGAGGCCTCTACCCTTAGTACAAAAGAAACCTGTTGGGGTCTTGGTCTTATGACTGTATCCATAATAGTGGTTTGTCTGGATTTCCTACATCCAGGGATCCAACTGGCATAATAGGAGATTCAATGGGAGTTACTCTTAGCCTTTAGAGGTCTTCATACCTACTCCTGCCATTTCTCAGGCATTGCCAGATACTTACAACTGAGATTTTGGGTCTGGATTTTCTAACGCAAATCTTTGCTGAGAAAGGAAACATGCAGTTGGAAGTCTTAATGCCTGATCCTGCAAACTTTTCTTCCGCTGAGTAGTCCCATTGGTGAATAAGGAACAATCATGTGAGGATATACAGGGCCATTAGATCTCTTCATAAAAAGGCCCCCTTCTTATCTGGCTCATCTTCCTAGTTTTCCTCCACTTCATCTTTTTAATCTGGGTTTAGGGATCGTTAAAAGAAAGTAAGGTTTTCTGACTTTAACTGAATGTGTATTTCAAAAGTTAAATGTTTTCATGACAACGAATGTATCATCTAAAAGCAAATATTTCAGAGCTATTTGCTCGTGTTTTATAATGACAGCTTGGATGTTATCAGAGCTGTATGTTTGCATTTTGTTCTGACTCACATATGTTGTAAATGTTTGATAAATGTTACCTTTTAATGCTTGATAACATTATGGAAGTGTTAAGAAATGTTAGACCAGATAACCTCTTTCTAATCCAAACAGCCACATTTACCATGAAAAGTTAATAATTAACCAGAAGACATTTACTTAATTTAGGTTAAAAAAAGTTTCCCTCACTATATTCAAACTTTCCCTTCATTTTTATCTCCTTTTCTCCAAGGCCAGAGATAAGATTTTCTTCTGATTCACTTGCAGGTCAACTTTCCATGACATTTAGGTCTGCCTACAACCAAAACCAAATATTTATGGATACATGGGTATGAAACACCATAATGATAAATGTATGATACTATGCCAAAATGAAAGATTTTGAGACAACAATGTTTACTGTCTAAGTTGGACATTTACTTAGTCTGTGTAGCCAGGAGTAGGTACTTTGATATAAATCAGATGAAGTGTTTTTGAATGAATAAGTCTATACTCTGAAGTATGACTTCAGGGATCAGGACATATGGGTACACAGGTGTCATCTTGCAATGGAAGCAGCTAATGCTTTCTGTGCATGTCTGAAAACACTTTATTTCAAGGTTGTGCTTCTGAGCGGATATAACTGCAGATTTCTCTTAAAAGAATGAAGCGCTAAATAATGGATTAAAGGTTTAAAAGGTTTTAAAGGTCCTTGCCAGGTTGTTAGTACATTTTTATCTATATTTCCTACTTCTTAAAAAAAGATGCAACTATATTGTATTTAAAGTTGCAGAACTTCTCCGGTATTGCAACACTTTTAGAATGATCAATTGTATGCTTTAAAATGTTAACATTTATTCACCATGAATTATTACACAGAAGTAGGTTTCTGCAAAAGGTCTCTTTGCAGTTCTGCATAAGGATTTTTTACAAAAATCTGTGCACCTAGGCCCCGGTCCAACAAAAGCACTTAAGCACGTGTTTAGCTTTAAGCATGTGAGTAGCCCCATTGATTTCAATGGAGCTCCTTATTTGCTTAAAGTTAAGCAATTTGGTGAACTTGGGCGCTAATGCTCTTTTATGAAATTCATAGTTTGCCCCCAAACCAGCAAAGCACTTAACGTGTATGCTTAATTGTAAGCATATAAATAATTTATAGGTCTACTCACATGCTTAAAGGTAAGCACGTACTTAAGTGGTTTCATTAAGTGCCTAAATGAGAAGTCGTTTTTGTTTGGTTTTTTTTTTTAAGTGAAAACACAATGTGTGTATACCAGGACAGGGGGATTTGAAAGTGAAGCACAAGTTTCACAGGACAACTGTCTGTGAGCTGAATGTTGCTGCTGTGATGTGCTGTGATGTGATTCCTCACACCCAGAGTGGGGAATGCTTGCAGAATGTGCATAGGCACTGAGAGGACTACTTTTGAGAATGGCTGACAAAAAATATTACCACCCATTGGTGAAACTGTACAGTTGAAAACTGAGTTCTTTTTTTCTCTTTTCAGGAATAAACTGTATACAGGTTTTCTCTGCTTTTTATATTAGTGGGAAAGTCAGTGATGCAACAGGAAGGAGTGGGGTGGGAGATGACTGTGATAAATTGGTATCTTTGATAAAGTTTTTGTAAAATTGCTAACACCAGGCTATCTTATGCCATTATAATCAATAGTATGTCATTATTTCTGGTATGATCTATTTTTGCTTCAATACTTCATATCTTTTATATTAAACCTTCAGCATTAGGAAGAACTGAAAACCTCTATAAATGCCAAATGTAGCTAAACAATACCATTTTGTGCCACCATACTAAAGGGCTAACCATTACCCAAGAAACAAAGTTGCTAAGAAATACCCAGATATTTTTGCTCAGTTTATTTACAATCACATTGATTTGCTTTCTATAGTTAACTTTGTTTCTTATTAATATATTTAAGCATTGACTCCACTAACTACCCTGTCATGAAATGAAGATTCAAGGACTTTAAGGTTGTCCTGATGTCTAGTCTGAGCTGCATAACACAGGCCACAGAATTTCACTCAGTGACTCCTGAGTCAAGTCCATCATTTGTGGTTGAGCTAAGCACATAGCTTTTGGAAAACATCCAGCCTTGAGAGAAAGTTTCCACCTTTTAGATTTAACATAGGTCACTGTTGACAAAAAATTGTTTGAAGCAATTTACTATAATACTTACCAATTCAGTAATTATAGTGTGCTGGATTCTGAAAAGCATACTAGTTTAGAGTCTTCAACAGGTGTAGCAATATAACTTCATTCTGTTTAAAATATATAATTTTATATATACTATAGAAATTATCATTTATTTGCCAAGAATCACCGAGCCTGTCTGAGCTCTGTCTATGATAACTGTGCTTGAGATGCTCAGGTAACTCCCATTATGCTTACTGTATTTTAGATGTACAAAGACACAGAACACTTGCCACCTATTTCAACAGAAGAGTTGGAAACCTACCATTTCTGGGTAATTGTCCACTTATACACAAACAAACAAAATATCTTTCTGAAAAGCAGTAGTTATTTAAGGCATGACTCAACAAAACAAGGAGGAAATAAGCTTTAAAAAGCTGAAGGAAGAGATTTTCAGGAGAAATTTCCTGGCAGCATTTAACCATAAAGAGAGATTGAGTTTTAATACTATGCAAAATATTCTTAAGGAAATACAAAGCACTTAAAAGTAGCCTGGTTGAAATTGCAGTACTAGGAGTTGAATTGGGCTTGCTGGGTCATGGCAGATTGGCAGGTTGTATATTTTATGGAATCTTAATCTTGTGCTACAGACTCTAAGTTTCATTATTTTATTTTTTTAAGAAGTCACATCTGTAACCCATCTGGTTGCAAAGAAAACCTTCATTATGTGAACTGAGTGTAACTGATGTAGTGACATCTTGTCTTTTGAAAGAGCTTGAAACAACAGCTGTGGAGGTGTAAATGGCCCAGTTCATCTAAGTAGGAAGTTATCTCTGTAACCAACTGATGACAATGTTAAATGAAAATAAAAGAGAAAAACTTGTAGCACCTTAGAGACTAACAAATTTATTTCAGCATAAGCTTTCGTGGGTTAATACCCACTTCATCGGATGCATGGAATGAAATACACAGTAGACAGGTATTTATACAGTCAGAGAAACATGATAAGGTGGAGGTGCATAGACCAACCTTAAGAGGCTAATTAGTTGAGAGGAACCATAACAGCAGGGGAAGAAAAACCTTTGAAGTGATAAACAAGATGGTCACACAGGTGTGAATGAAGATCGTTAACTTAAGGGAAATAGATTCGAATGAGGATCGTTAACTTAAGGGAAATGACAATGTTGTTAACTATTTCACTGCCAATTAAAGCAGAGAAGAAAGAACAACGTTCATGTAGTGCAGATCTGCATTATCTACTATTTATTTCCCCAATCTGTGCATTCAAATTTAAGGGTCACAAACTGGCTCTCTCCCCTTTATGCTGCTCTTGTGGCACAAAGAGAACAGTAACCTGCCCTAAAGCAATTATAATATGCAGTTATGTAAAGGTTCCAGTGGAAAGTAACGATTTCATACTATTGTCCTAGTACTAGAACTGCTTCATGCCACCTGCTCCCCCCAATTCAGGTGTAGGGAGCATTCTTGGGAGGTCAGAGAGAGAGGAACACCTTTCTTGCTCCCTCAGTCTAAGGTTCTACATCTACATCAAGCATCTAGGAATCTAGCCCTGGAAATTCAGCCCAGGTTTGCTGGTAAGTTTGATCATACTTCTGAACTTTTAGAGTGAACCTGGGTAAGTTTGTAGCTTTGTTGCAAAATCAGGCAAAACTCAGTGGTTTCAGCTGTTTTTGTTTCCTTCACCAGTTTTTGGGTTTGGTCAAATCCCAAACTTAAATCAAAGCTTAGGATGTGAAAGTGTGACTCCACAGAGATGGAGACTGACTGAACCGACTTGAACTGAAATTTCTAGGTTCCGGTTAGCTCTATAAAAGCATCCAAATGTTCAGATACTTATCTATCCATTCACTAAACTGGCTAAGATTACAAAAGTCAACTGAAAATCTCATAAGAAAATGATTTCTAATGAGACCGCTAGTTTCTTTGGGGGATGAGCATAGCTGGAGAACACAGGCTTTCCCATGCTTCTGGGCCCAATCAGAACCAGGAAGCCCAGGCTACTCTGAAACAGCAAGAGTAATAATCATGCACAGAGCAGCTCCAGCATCAGGTCCATGCACAGGAGAAAATTGTCCCTTTTGAGCATCACTTTCTGACTGATGTGCTGTGCACGTTGGCCGCACCTGAGGATCTAACCCAGGCCTGCACAACTCGTAAAGCGGTGAGGGCCATATTACTCCAAAGAAAACAGCTGAGGGCCGAAACCTCCCGGCCTCGCGGAAACACCCTCCCCCCCCAGCGCCGCCCGCCCCGCAGAAACAACCCCTCCTTCCCCAGCGCTAGGGTGTGGAAGCCTGTAGAAGGGGAAAGAGACAGCGCGCATAGGGTGACCAGATCACAGCAGTAAAATAGGACCTGCCCCCTCCCCACTCGGCCCCACCATCACACCCCTCTTCACCCCCCCAGGGGTCACTATGTTACTGCACACAACAGTCAATCAATGCAGTTGTAGATAAATCTATGCATTATGCATTTTTGTATAACTTTTATATGACTTTGTATTGAACCTTGGTAATATGTTATAGCAGGCCCCTAAGGTAGTATAATTAAGGTAAAAGAAAAATGTCTTTTTGCTAGAAGTAGAATAAGATCTTCCCCACCACTTTGTATTCAATTGCCCTGTTGAATGAATGAGGTGTGAATGAGGAAGGCGTGGAAGGCAGGCACCTCCAGACAGCTGCAACCCCTGGAGAGAGGATGAGAACCAGACCAAGGACAATCAAACTTGTCAAGTGGGCTGACTGCCTCGGAGGTTAGAAGTAAGCACCTTCCTTTGGGAACACCCTCTTTGCAGCATTGGGACAACCCCCAGCCCAGAGGCAAGCAGCAAAAAGGACCAATGGACACAGTCCCAGATTTTGGGCCGCACAGTGAGCCCACCTACTCACCCCCCCCGCGAGCCGCACAGTGAGTCCACGCGGGCCGCATGTTGTGCAGGCCTGATCTAACCCTTTGGGTTTGTTACAATGGCATTCAATCTTGCAGTCTTTCCTCAGGGAAAGCACCCAATGAAGTCAAAGAGACATGAAACTTGCAATTTTTAAAAGGATTGACATCTAGACCCAACTAGTCTAAGTCAGAGTGCCAGTCCAAGCCCCCAAAATGTAATGAAGGACAATTAAATCATCTTCAAGGAATCTGAAGCATTTCTATTTATCTCATGCCACTGACCAGTAAATGGTTTCAGATAATGTGTATATTGCAATTTCTTTATTTTTAATCTATTTTGATTTGCATAAAGTTAAAAAAGACATTTATACCCAGCTCTAGACACCATAACAATTAAAAGACAAAAGCTTACCAGGGCTAACAATGGAGCATCACCGCAAAATCCAAAAGCATTAAAACAAAATACAGGAAATTAACCAGTTTGTCATTCAAATGTACCTACGCCACCCCAAATCGCATCCATCTCCTTAGCACTACCCCAAAGTCATAGCACATAGACGCAATTTTCAGCATTCTGTGGAAATGCTATCTCCCATTTGAACTCTTACAAAGTTCAAGTTACTTCAACAATATTTCAGACAGAAAGACTCACTAGAAAGGGGTGGTCCCATGAAGCACTGAGTTTCGAAACTCACATGGAAAATTAGAGTCGGCATATTTTGTCATTTTCAGTGTTGTCTTCTGAAAATCCCCAGGTTTTTTCATCACACCTGCTTGGGTTTTATTTGGCAGCATTTATTCTGTAACCAGCAAAGCTAAAGGACTGCACTTTGTTTTAAGGTGTTCCGATCGACATGGAGCATGCACATATAGCATTACTGGAGAGGTTTGCCTGTAATGCGGTGACGTAGTATGTCTATTGTAGTGAACATCAACCCATCATTTAATCACTTGTAATGTTTTTTCCTTGTCTAGGCCAGGGTTTTGTTACTGTAGAGTTCTGCTAATGCACACTTCTGCCGGGAAGCTTCCCAAGGTAGGGCACAAAAGATGCTAAGTGGCAGGGGGATGATGGGTAGAAGCCATTAACACTCCTACAGCAAGGTCATATTTG
This sequence comes from Chelydra serpentina, assembly GCA_037349315.1. NCBI lineage: Eukaryota > Metazoa > Chordata > Testudines > Chelydridae > Chelydra > Chelydra serpentina. The sequence continues at coordinate 16,045,292 of JBAIAC010000033.1, forward strand.
ATGCCTCCTTTTGTTTGCAAATTAAGAAGATTCTTCTGTACTCTCACTGTTACCTCCACCTAAACAGACTCCTGGGTCATCTCAGGCTGGTCACATCTTTTTACTATTAGCCACCCATTAACAGTCTGATTGAAAAGGAGCCAGAGTGGTTTACACATAAAGCGCTTACCATTTTCCAGGAAGAACAAATTTCTCGGCAGTTTCATCAACGCTTTAGCCTAGCAATATACAAAATAAAACGTTCTTGATCTGAAAGGCTCTGATCAAGGGAAAAACCTTTGTATTCCTTTCTCCCCATCCCCAAACATATTTGGGAAGGGAAGGGTGTTATCTTGCTCCCTTTTTTTCCCCTGAAGCCAGTATTACCAACCATTTTACTTGTACTTTACTATTATTATCTGGGTGATGGCTGTGACATGTTGATCATATATGGCAGTGAGAAAATTGATTTCCTTCAACAGAAATGCTTCCAATTTTCCAAGGGCCATAATTTTATGTCCACAACAAAATAAAAGGGTCATTTTCCTTAAGATGAGGGGAATTGAAATCTTTGATAAAAGCTACGGTAAATGTTGTACTTTTGATTGCGGAAACCGCAGTTTTCACAAACATCTGGCCTGTCTGGTTGGTGGCGGTGGGTTGGAGGGGGAGGGAAATAGCTTTTGAAAAGAGCTGAATTTGCTTTATGAAATCTGTGCAAGTCCACAGAAAGCTTATATTTGTTTATTGGGGAAAACTAAAGGGGCTCCTGTAGTTAGTGCAGAGATGACAAAAATCAAAACAAAAAAACATGTTGCACAGCCCTATTTTTGGTTAAGATTCCCTAGTTTGGTAAATGACACCTGTCTAGAAATGCACTTCAAAGCCACCTGGTCACAAAAGCCAACATTCAGACTGGAAACAAGGTGTAAACTTTTAATGATGAGAGTAATTAATCACTGGAACAATTTCCTAAGGTCCATGATGGATTATTCATCACTGACAATTTTTAAATGAAGATCTGCTCTAGGAATTATTTTGAGGGAGTTATATGGCCTGTTGTATACAGGAGGTCAGACAAGATGATCACAGTGGTCATTTCTGGCCTTGGAATCTATGAATCTATTAAACCTTTTTAGACTTGAGTCCCTACATATATAAAACCTGGCTTCAGGCACCAAACCTGGAAATTTGGGGGCTAAATAAACCTCTAAGCCCACATGCATTGTTTAGAGGCAGTAGCCTCCTTAAGAAAGAAAAAAAATATTACATGCAATAGACCGGGGTTGTCAATAATTTTTGTCAAGGTCCAAATTTCTTGGTCAAGGTTTAGTCAAGGTCCAGACTCCAAAGAAAATAATAATAATAATGAGGCCTATGAAGCTTTACCATGCCTGGGTCTTAAGCAGTTTTGTTTTGGCCAACCTGAGAAGCCGTTTTTCAAATTTGGATTTGGATTTGATTCATAATCCGGACAAAATATATAATGGACCCAATATCCTTGAATGTTTGGGAAACCAATCCACATCTGGCCAGATGTACTCAAGCCTGAATACAATGCACGTGACAATGTCCTGCTAGTAACTTTTTGTCCGTGTAAAAGTTTAGCCCAGCAATTTTTATATAGAGGCACTACCTGCTGCTGTCCCTGCTCACTGAGATAGCAGATACCCAAAATTTGCCTGGCCCCAGTTTGGAGTAGCAGTTTGATTGGGATGTTTAGCCTTGTTTGCAGTACATGTGGGCCTGGAAAGAAATGTCCAGGTGAGGCATAGGCACACACAATAACAGGCAATACACGTGACTTAAAATGGACGTGGTATTGAACAAATGACAAAGATGAAACGGTAGCCACAGGAGTGAGTGGATATTGATCTTTATCATATGACAGAGGAAAAATCTGGTCCTTAAATATCGGAGGACTAAATTTCAGCAACTATGAAAGTAGAAGAAGGGTCATGTCTTTTCTGTAGCAATTGGTATGGGGCATTGCTATGAATGGCTCTAGGCTGTTACATTTTGCATTTTTTTGTATAATTTATGTGTGTGTTACTGAGCTATAACACAGAGCAAGCCCAGTGCATGGTTTTCAAAGAGTGAACTCAGAAAGAAAATGGAGGGAGTCAAGCAAAGTCCGTCTCAAGGGGAAAAGGATTTCTGTACAGTATTCAGATGTGTTGGGAGAGAGTCACCATAAGAAACAGAGAGTAGGTGCGCAATCAAGAGCGAGAATCCTTCTGTTGAAAAGTGAGACTTCAAGAGAGAGTGATGGGTTTAATATGAAACTAAGACTCATCAAAAAGAGAGATCTGTGTAGTATAAAAAGGAGGTTCTGAGAGGCAGACATAAGCAGAATTAGGTGCTGGACCGAGGCGTTCCCTCTCCTCCCCAGAGCAGATGTGCTCCTCTTAGACTATTACTTTGCAAAGTACAAGACGGAAAAAGTTTGGCTCAGAAGTGAACCTTCTGCTATCAGCAATGACAATATTAGCGAACATAGGGCCATATTCCAGCCCTTGCCTTACGAGTTAGGAGAAAGGTCAGCCAAACATGCTGCAACACACTGGAGAAGCCGTTATTTGCATGTCTCTATGAACTGGAGACTGAGATACTCAGCATGCTCATGCTCTACTTTGGATCCCATGGTTATCTGGACAGATGGCTGAGTTGAAGTTAACGTGGCTATGTGGCTAATGCCCCACTACAGCTTGGCAAGGGAAGACAGCCAATGTCATCATGGCTCCTGAAGGTGGAAATAGGGTGAACAGGGCAGAATGAAAGGCAGGGAGCACCATGGTGGATGGAGGCAAAGTTCCTTGCAAATCCCCAGGTTCCATGTTTTTGCAGCTCACATTCCCTCCTGCTTCCACAGACTGAAGCAAAGAATAGGCCAGATTTTACTGTCAGTTACAACAGAGCAATTCCATTCACTTCATGAGACCGCGCATGTCTCACTGAGAGTGGAATTTGGAACAAGATGTGTATGGCATTCAGTAAACATGTTATTGATCTGATTGGTATATATGAACACTTCCCCAAACCCTGCTAACTTCTCAGAATATCCATCCAGCACAGAGAATCTGACTAGTTAGTGAAGTAAACCCAGATCATTTCGATGTGAAACAGCGTCCTAGGGAATTTTCCAGAAAACATCTGGATGGAGAAATATAGTTCCCACAGTCCAACACTGTTTCTAGCTTAGGGTTCCATGGAGTAGTTCATGTTGCTCAGCTCTACTACAGTATACAGAAACAACAATAATATTCAAATGCTTATCCTTGCAGCTAGCTTCTGGCTACTACTGAGTTTTACAAGCCTTCCTGAGTGGTGGAAGGTTGTACATCTTGGCTACTCATTACTAGGCTGAGCAATTCACAACCAACTCTGCCAGGTCTCAATGTGTCTGGGCCAAATCCAACTTTTACTCAAGCAAAATTTCCATTGACTGGGGTGTTGTCTGAATAAGCACAGAAGGAGTTGGGCCACAGAATATAAGGGTATGTCTACACCACGAGACTAGTTCGATTTTTGTGAAACCGAACTTGGCAACCCGATATTGCCTGGTCGATTGTTCGAATCCACATCAGGGATCTTAATTAGAATTTACGAGTCCACAGTAAGGGGGCAAGCGTCGACATTGCAAGCGGTGCACTGTGGGTATCTATCCCACAGTTCCCGCAGTCCCCGCTGCCCACTGGAATTCTGGGTGAAGCCCCCAGTGCCTTGTGGGACCGAAATTGTGTCAAGGGTCGTTATACGTAAATTTCGTTACTCAACCCACACTTCCGCCTTCCCTACATGAAAGCGCCGGCGGGTAATGAATTCGCGCCCTTTTTCCTGTGGCTGTTAGCTCGTACGCCACAGGACAGAGAGAATGAAGCCCTCCGCGATTATCACTGATGTTCTGTCCATTGCCAACTCCTCGCGCCTTATAGCGCACCTTTTCCAGACTCAGATGCAGAGAAATCGGGAGAGGAGGCAACGGAAGCTCCGGGAGTACTTGAACTCTGAGAGGGGCATGGACCTCTCGCAAAGCGCTGGACCCCGGCCCCTAGACATCATGGTGGCAATGGGTCACGTTGATCCTGTGGAACGGTGATTCTGGGCAAGGGAAACAAGCACTGACTGGTGGGACCGCATAGTGGTGCAGGTCTGGGATGAGTCCCAGTGGCTGCGAAACTTTCGGATGCGTAAGGGCACTTTCATGGAACTTTGTGAGTTGCTGTCCCCTGCCCTGAAGCGCCAGGACACCCGGATGCGAGCAGCCCTGACTATCCAGAAGCGAGTGGCCATAGCCCTGTGGAAGCTTGCAACCCCTGACAGCTACCGGTCAGTAGCGAACCAATTTGGAGTGGGCAAGTCTACCGTGGGGGTTGCTGTGATGCAGGTAGCCCATGCTATTGTTGACCTGCTGCTCCCCAAAGTAGTGACCCTTGGAGACATGCAGGCGATCATAGATGGCTTCGCTGCGATGGGATTCCCAAACTGCGGTGGGGCCATAGATGGGACACACATCCCTATCCTGGGACCGGAGCACCAGGGCAGCCAGTACATTAACCGAAAGGGCTATTTTTCTATGGTACTGCAAGCATTAGTGGACCACAAAGGACGTTTTATGAACATCAATGTTGGGTGACCAGGCAAGGTTCATGATGCTCGAGTTTTCAAAAACTCTGGTCTGTTTAGACGTCTGCAACAGGGGGTTTATTTTCCGGACTGCACAATCACTGTTGGGGATGTGGAGATGCCAACAGTGATCCTAGGGGACCCTGCCTACCCGCTAATGCCATGGCTCATGAAGCCATACACGGGAGCCCTGGACACTGAAAAGGAGCTCTTCAATTACCGCCTGAGCAAGTGTAGAATGGTGGTGGAGTGTGCCTTTGGCCGTCTGAAAGGTCGTTGGAGAAGCTTACTTACTCGCTCCGATCTCAGTCAAACAAATATCCCCATTGTGAGTGCAGCGTGCTGTGTTCTCCACAATCTCTGTGAGATCAAGGGGGAGATGTTTATGGTGGGCTGGGAGGTTGAGGCAAATCGCCTGGCAGCAGATTACGCTCAGCCAGACACCAGGGCGATTAGAAGATCACAGCGGGACGCGCTGCGCATCCGGGAAGCATTGAAAGCTCGCTTCCAAACAGAGCAGGGTAACCAGTGACTGTTACACTTCCGTAAACAGATACTGAACCTTCCCCTGTGTCTTTACACAGGTTCCGTTGCCCATCCTCTCCCATTTCCAACCCCCTTCCCCCTCCTTCGATCAACACTTTAAAGGCACAATAAAGGAATTGTTTTTTTATTTGGACCGTCTCCTGTACTGGTTTGTCGGTTACGGTTTTAACCGTGTACGCATACCGCGGTTGGGGAGCGGGTGGAGTGTGGGAAAGTACCCTTCAAAGGGGAATGACATGGACTGCTCTGTGGGCAGGATCTAAGTGCTGGACTTCTTCTTTAAAGGGACCATTAACCTCTCCTACTTGCATGTGTGTGTGGTGTGGTCTCTGTGACTTTTTCGTTGTGAATATCGGCTACTGATCCCCCGGTTCATTGATCTATCCGGCAGGCTATTGCCAGCCGCTAAAGATCAGCGGCCACCCTCCCCCAGCAGACAGCGAACCACCCAACCACCAACCCCACGTAGAGAACCTTGAAACCTACACACAGAATGAAAGGTGTGCTTACTGCATGCAATTTTTACTGTGCCTGTCACTGCATCTGTTACCCTGTCTGCACCCTCGGTTGTGCCTCGGTCCTCTGCACTTACAAACCCCGTGAACCAATAACCAGAGAAACAAATGGACCCGTTTAAAACACTCTGGGAAAAATCAGAGAACCAAAAAACCAGTTTTATTAAACAGAACGTTAAGTTAACATGGAACCTGGGAAGGGAGGTGTTATGGGGTGCGACTGGAGGGAAGGGAAGGAAAATTCTAAGGTTTTGGCACTAACAGCCTTCTGCTACTGGAGCAGTCTGCAGGGGTGGAGTAAATATTTCCACGCACCCTGCCTCCCCTTGTCCTAGTGACTTTTGGAGAGTGAACCACTGGACTTTGTGGCGGGGGAGGGCGGCTGGAAAGAACATATAGAGGTGCTCTTTCCTCCTGTCTCCTTTCCTGGAGAACATCCACCAGGCGCCGGAGCATGTCGGTTTGCTCCCTCATTAGTCCCAGCATTGTTTGGGTCGCCTGCTGATCCTCCTGCCGCCACCTGTCCTCGCGCGCTTCAACACTCTGCTCCCGTTCCATGGCTGCTCGCTCGTACCGTGCAACGTCCTCTCTCCGCTGTGCCACCTCCCTCTGTGACAACATCATTAATTCAGAGAACATGTCGTCCCGGGTTCTCTTTTTGCGCCGCCTTATCTGGAGTAGCCCGTGGGAGGGAGAAGCACGGGTAGGGCAGGAGACACTTGCAGCTGCAGGATGAGGGAAAGGGAGTGAATTCCTCAGAAAGATACTTTTTGCAGAACAATGAGCGTACTCTTTCACCGTGAATAGGACCAAACACAGTGCCTATCACATGTAAACGTACTACAAGGTCAAATAGTATGCCTTAAGGCTGAGTGTCTGGGGTCCCGGTATACGGATCCCAGAAGCCTTGCCGTACAGTGAAAATCACCTCTCTGAAGACCATGGTAAGGTGATGAGTTAGGACTGCTGAGAGATTGCTTCACAGCAGTGCTCTACTCCCATGTCTCACTCACTGTTCCTGGCGGCGGGCAGGAACTGCTGCTGGCCAAACCGCTAATCTACAGCGGCTTTCCTAACCCCCCCCCCCCCCCCCCGTGTGGCCGCTCCCGGGAACCAAAAATGCCCGCGAACCGCTCAGCATGAACGGCTCGCCTACCCTTCCCCCCCCTCCGCATGCCCGCTCCCGGTAACCTAAAGTGCCCGCAAACCGCTCAGCATGAACGGCTTGCCTACCCCTCCCCCCCCTCCGCGTGGCCTTACCCGGGAACCAAAAATGCCCGCGAACCGCTCAGCATGAACGGCTCGCCTACCCTTTCTCCCCTCCCTTCGCGTGGCAGCTCCCGGGAACCAAGATCGCACGCGAACCGCTGTGTTTGAACGGATGGCCTACCCCTCCACCCCCCCTTCCCGTGGGCGCTCCCGGGAACCAATATTGCACGAGACCCACTGTGTCTTAATGGCTCGCGTACCCTTTCCCCGGCCTCGCGTGGCCGGTCCCCGGCACTGTCCCTACCCGTGCACCGCTAAGTAGTAATGGTTTTGCTCCCGACTCCCTACCACCACGCGTTAATGGAAACAGCCGGGTGTCTTTCTTTAACGGGAAAAGGAAGCATTCACTATACTAATTATACCACTCATTCAAACCAGGACCGCATGACTGATATCACTCTGATGAGGGTTACAGACAGAGAAAAACTGCATGCTGCATCAATGCAAGCAAACCCCGGGGCCGTATGCTGCCATGCTATGCAAGGCAATGATACCAGAGTACCTGCAGCTTGCATGGCGCGGGAAAGTATCCTACCATGGAGGAGACAATAAGGCCGCTCTCCCAGTGAACGTGCTAAACAAGCTCTCACTGTACCTCCAGGAGAGCTTCGCGGAGCTCTCAGATGGGGATTACTCCTCTATCCCCATATATATTGACAGACTTTTCGATTAGTTGCACGGGAAAGCGACTCCAAGGTGAAGCGCATAAGGCCAATTAAGCCACAGTTACACAGTGCTAACACACCATACCTATTGTATTGCAAATAAATGTCTAACACACTGACCTGATGATCCTTCGCCTGATTCCTGGTCAGGAATGCTGCCTTGGGAGTGTTCGTAGGGCAGCTCAGTCAGGGTGAGGAATAGTTCCTGGCTGTCGGGGACATGACGAGTGAGACCGCTTTCTAGTGCCTCATCCTCCTCCCCTCCTTCCTCTTCTTCGCCATCTGCGAAAACATCCTCCAACGTGGCCGTAGAATGGACCCCGTCGTCGGAGTCCACGGACAGTGGTGGGGTAGTTGTTGCAGCACCACCGAGCATGGCATGCAGTGCCTCGTAAAATCGGCAAGTGTGTGGCTGCGACCCGGAGCGTCCGTTGGACTCCTTGGTCTTCTGGTACGCCTGCCGCAGCTCCTTGATTTTCACGCGGCACTGCGTAGCATCCCAGGTGTATCCTCTCTCCATCATAGCCTTGGAAATTTTTTCGTAAATCTTTGAATTCCGTCTTTTGGAACGGAGCTCGGCTAGGATTGATTCGTCGCCCCACACAGCGATCAGATCCAAAACTTCACGATCACTCCATGCTGGAGCTCTCTTTCTATTCTGCGATGGCATTGAAACCACTGCTGTAGAGCTCTGCATCGTTGCCAGTGCTGCTGAGCTCGCCACGATGTCCAAAGAGGAAATTGGATTCAAAATGGCCACACAGGAAAAGGGATTCAAATTTTCCCGGGGATTTCTCTGAGTGGCAGGTCAGAGCATCCGAATACAGATTACTGCCCTGAGCATCCACTGAGTGGTGCACTGTGGGATAGCTCCCGGAGCTATTAGCGTCAAATTCCGTCCACAGTACCTCGCTTTCGACATGGCCATTTCGAATTTGGCGCTACTCCCCTCGTCAGGGTGGAGTACAGAAATCGATTCAAAGAGCCCTTAATGTCGAAATAAACTGCTTCCTAATGTGGACGGGTGAGGGATTAAATCGAGTTAACGCTGCTAAATTCGACATAAAGTCCTAGTGTAGACCTGGCCTAAGTCTGGTAGCTATTGCTGGTGGTCTTGTAATGAAGTTTGAGCTGCTATGAGCAACTGATGTTCTGTAAAAGCAAAAAAGACATTTTGTCACAAGGAGTTAATGCAATATATAAATGTGAATTTGGTGTCTTCCAGTGCCTCAATTTACATATGCATATTACCACTGGGATTGGTCAAATTTGCCCGTATAGAAAACCTCAAATGTTTTTAACAGAATTCTGATTGTTAAGACTATGATCTTTTTCTAATAAATTAAGGACAATTTTCTCTTCATCCATTTTTTCTGTTCTTTTAAAATATCACGGGCTCTCTAGCTTTGGAAGCTGGAAAATCATTTCCCTTCCTTACATTTCTCCATCACAAAATAATAAACTGTATTCACAAGGGATGAAATTCACCCATGTGCCTTGGAGTAGCATGAGGACAATACACCACATAAGTCAAAAAAGGTCTTGCATGGGATTTAAGTGATGCTTAGGCCTCATGTGACCCTCTACACAGGGGTAACTTTTACCCAGGAGAAAACTCCCTGAGAATGATAGTGGAGTCCCTAGACATTATTATGATTTAATTTTTTATCTAGATTTTAAGCTCTTTGGGACACAGTCTGTGTCTTTCCTGTGAATTTGCCTTAGTAAACCTGCCTCCATTCTATGCCTCAGTTTCTCAATTAGGTCACTGTGAGTTTTGCACAAAAAGGGATCATATAATGTAGTCCTTTATCTCCTGAATCAGAATTAGACTGCGTACATGCCAAGATACAGAACCCAGAGTGGGAATGGCCTAATGCCTGAAATGAAAAGAAAAAAAATTGTTGTGAATGCACCAGAACATAACTAAGATGTGGCTATTTGTGCAAACAGTCTATAGGAGACATACAGGTACCTAACATGAAGAAACTCTCCTTTATTGTCAACAGAATATTCTGATTTAAGCTATGGATAAAACTGTTTGCCTGTCCTGGGGCTGCCTGATAGAATAAATTCCCCCAGTTAAGAGATATTGCCTTAATGATATCTAGTTTAATCATAAACAGATGAGACGGGAAAATATTGCACTTCTTAAGTCTACATAGAACTGTGATGAGATAAAAGTTCATAGTATTGGATTATTGTTTTGCAAATAATGTGGACTTTCAGGGACAAAGTTAGCACAGAAATTTCAGCTGATTGGATGGACTTTCCCCACAGGGCAAGACTCTTTTTATTTAAAAGGTTTATTTTTCTGAACAAAATCAATATAATGAGCAAGTAATAATGTTAGAAAAAAAGCTACATATTCAAGTGGTAGCTGTGACTTTAAAACTGCAGCAGGTGCCCACTGCCTCTACAAACCAGGCCACAAATATTGAAAGCTGGGTACCCCGACAGTTAGGCCCCCCTAAATAGAGGCCACTTTTGAACATTTGGGCCTATGTGAACAATTCAGTGTCTGACACAGAATTGGAACTAATTGATTCCTGGTTGCCTGTTCTATGCTCAGTCCATTAGAGTGCACCTCATAGTGTGTAATTTGCCTGCCCTGGGGTGACAACAAAAGAAAATATTTTCTTTTAGTAACACAACTGAGTGAATCACTGACACAAACTGCATTGAACAAGTGAAGAACAGCATGAGTACTGTCTTGATCTACAATATGGAGCTAGGAACTATGGTCGTGTAAGAATCAAGGGAGTCTGAGCAAGAGGACCAAGACAAGGCTTATGAACCCCAGTGGGGCCTTCTGCTGGACCTGAGCCAAGGTTGAAGGGTCTTTAAGGGAGGGGGAATCAGGAGCAGATCTGAGAAAATCCTCTCGTGAGGGGGGAAAAAACTGACCCTTACAACAGGATCCTTACAAAGACATCATCTTTATTTTCAATTTAAATCATTAATGTTGTCATTAGCAACAATGTTACTACTGCAATGAGTCGTGACCCTCCTTGGCCATGCTTGCTTTTTCTTGGGGATGTGCACGTTGTAGCAGTAGGTATTCAGAGCAGAGGTCCATGCTGAAGGTTCTGTGAGATGATGATGATAGATGAAGAGCTCATTCCTGGTGTGGCTTGGATAGAGAAGGGATATTTAATGCTATTTTTGAATGTATATAGTGCCTTGAATCCCTGAGGATCCCAAAGCTCTTTATGGAATACATACATATCACACAGCACTATTAACTGCAGCCTCTTCAATTGTACAGGGTGTCAGCCAACTGCACAATCATTGGAGAAGTAAAGTGACCACAGTCATTGCGGGCTTGTGGGAACTGCCATGGCACATTTAATGGCCACACACAGCAGAGGGCACAGTAGGGTTTGTTGTGGTTCCTTCTTGAGTCCCCACCACTATTAACTGCACGGTACTGTTCATCTTCCTTGGGAAAATGAAGTTACAAGTTAGCACTGCTGGAATTTGACTGGTGGTTTCCGGGAGGTGAAAGTATCCCACACTTGAAGCTTATGGATTTGATTCTGGGGTTTGGCTGAGCTGTGCTTGGCATAGGGCCCAAAGATGAGGGAAAGCAAAGATGGTTTTATGACACCTGTATGGCTTTTTAGTTCTGGGGCTACTTGAGAGATGATTGAGTTTCCAGCGGAAAATGGAGCAGCCTGAGGACTGCTCTAACTTACAATGGCCTCAAAGAGCTGTTCTGGCAGCTAGCAATAGATGGAGCATAGAGACACTCTGACTATGACTCTTTTCCCTGGCCACCCCCCTGTAGTGAGGATTGTGGAGTCTCAAATGGTTACATACAATCCCTACTGCTGCACTGCATCATCACCCAAAGGATTTCTTTTATATACAGGGAAATCCTGTCTGGCTGTATCGGTCAGGTTTCTGACCCCTGATAGAGCAGGGCAAAGGGGCCATATTGGGATAGAGAATTCAGCCCTATAGCACTAACAAGGTTATAGGGGTTGGTGGACATATTACTATAACTTCTGTCGACTCTATTTGTTTGTTCATTTTAAATAGTGGTGACTTTGGTAGCTTTGATAACTAGCTTTAACTGGTTCCCTTGCCCAACTACTCTTACCCAATCATAGAATCGTAGAACAGGAAGGGACCTCAAGAGATCTTCTAGTCCAGGCCCCTGCACTCCAGGCAGGACTAAATATTATCTAGACTCTAGATCATTCCTGACAGGTGTTCGTCTAACCGGCTCTTAAAAATCTCCAATGACAAAGATTCCACAACCTCCCTAGGCAATTTATTCCAGTGCTTAACATATCTTACAATTCTGGAGTGTCAGGATGATATTATTATTTACAACTTTTATCGCACTGCAGGTGTGCATGGCACATTATAGGGAAGTAAATAGGCTCAAGCCCCAAGGAATTTACAATCTATGGTCCTGATCCTACAAACATATGCACAGTTTTATGCAAATGAGGTAACCCCATTGATTAGTCTCTAGTGTCTGGAGGAGTAGAGCCTAATATGAGGGTGAAGGGATGAAATAGGAATACCATGGGCAAATGAGGTGTACTTTTAGGGTATGTCTTCACTAGCAACGTTAAAGTCCTGCTGTGGCAGGGCTTTAACGTGGCTGTGTAGTCACGTCACCAGTGCTGTGAAAGAGCTCTCCCGGTGCTGTAAAAAAACCCACCCCCACAAGTAGCTACCAGCGCTGGTGCCCTGTCTACACTGCCACTTTACAGTGCTGAAACTTGCAGTGCTCAGGGAGGTGTTTTTTCACACCCCTGAGCGAGAAAGTTGCTGTGCTGTAAAGCGGCAGTGTAGACAAGGCCTATGTATGTATTTTATTAATGCCTTCCTCTTCTTGGCTGGGGTGGGGGTTTGGCTTTTAATCTGTGTCATAGTTCCATAGCTCACATGTCCTTCTCTTTCTTTTGGTCTGCATACACTTGTTTCCATAGCAAAAGAAAACACTATAAACTCCCATTCCATTACTTTGTGATAAGTTCAAGACCAAAATCATACATATAAGCACTTGTCACCTGTTGTGGGGAAATTTTGAGCAATTTTTTCCCCCAATAGATATTCCTTCCAGTGCTTCGGCAGCCATCCCACTGCTGGTCATGTGGATCAGATTTAGATCAAGACCATGTCATGCAACAAGCTGAATTTACCGACTGACCTTTAGCTCCCTCACACCTCTGTGATGTGCTGCTTTCTGTTCTGCTAAGTGAAAGTCACAAACAGGCACTAGGTGAAACGTGATTGTTATTTTTTCACTTTCACAAAAACAATGAAAAGGTTTGGATTTTTGTTTCTGTGAGAAATTTTTTTGCTCATCTCTACTGGAAACTGAATTGTTTATCTTATTGACTCCACATCATTCTGAGCTGGATTTTAGTGAATATGACAATTTATCTATATCAGTGGGGGGTTTTTTGTACAGTTTTGATATTTTAAATACTCTTATAATAATCTGCATTCCTGTTTTAAAAGCCCTAAATCTCAAGACGACTCTGCCTTGCAATGGAAAATTACTGCCTGTTCAGAAATGTGCCTTGTTGCATTGCTGTTGTGTATTTGAAGACTCAGAGCTCTATCTGCAACACAAAGGCAGGCAGACTTAACATCTTTATTGCCTTTTTACAGCACCTTATGATGCTGTTTTCTACCTGTAATATCCGATGCAAAATGCTTGCAAAGCATTTTTGCTATTCAGATTATATAACCATTCTGCACCTTGATTAAATCAAATTTAATGTTGCATTTACTGTAGAGCTGGGATGTTTTTTTAATGAATGTGTAAATTACTTTCTTTGCCTATGCTTTTATTGCAGTAGATGACAAAAGGTTTTATTTCCATTTACTTTGTCTTATCTCTCCATCAAAAAGGTTGCTTCATACAATAAGCTGAATTTTTATCAAATGCAGAAATTCACCTTTCTAGTCTGCCCTGTGTGTAAGATTCAAAAAGCAAGAGGATATGGACACACCTGTCCTTTTTGGGGGTGGACTATTATGAATGTCCTTCTCGGTATGCACGCACTTGGATTCACATGAGAGGCAGTCAGAGGCTTTTAAAGGAAGAAAATCTCAGGACAGTGTACAAAATCAGAGCCAGGGTCATGACCTTGACTATTGATCCAGCCTCTCTAATTTCCACAGCTTGCTGAGGCTTGTTCTTCCAACCTGCTGGTGTACATTAGAGCAGAAATCCATAACATGGCCATGTTCATCCAAGCACAGGAAGAAACTAAATTAAATGTTAAAAAACAATCTGAGGCCAGAGTTGGAGACAATTCATCATGATCCTAGACGTCAGGCAGGTAGGATGACCAAGAGTTCCTCAGCCAATAGACCCCAAACAGAATATGGAAGAACTGCATTGCCTCATTTGTCAGGTACTGAGCAGTTAGTCTGGAAACCACTAGAAAAAAAAGTCCAGTGAAGGTCAGCTTTTTAATTCCCACCTAAACATAAATATTTGATCTTTGAATCTGGAGGGAATAAAAATTCATCTGACATTAATAAATTAGTAGGCCAGATTTGGAGAAAATAAAAGTTGACATGAGAAAAACATCCTCCAGGCTGAACTGGATAAATTGAGTTCCTCTCAGAACTCTGGAGCACAATTTTAGGTGACAGATTTTCAGCCTACTTTGGAGGAACTTGTTAAACTCAGCAGTTACCTTTTGAAAGTGCAAAAGAGTTAACCTTTCTTCTTGGTGAAAGGGGTTTAAATGTACATGATATTTGAGGCACAGAATGAACTCAGCATATTAAATAAGATAGCGCTTCTTAAGTCTTGTCGAACAATTCAGAAGCTGCCCTTTACTGCTTCTTGGGTTGATCTCATTTGTACTGGACACATCCAAACTGGAGGATGACTCTCAAATGGCAGTTTGCTCCACTGAGAACTACAGAACATACATTCCTTGAAAGCACTGTGTAAATATTACTGTGATTGAAAATAGCCAAAACCCATAGAGCAGTACACACAGCAGTCGTTCTGAACAGCAACAAAACAAATTAGCCGGCTGGTGAAACAAGGTATTTGCCAGTTTTGCAAACATGAGTTACATTTACTGGTGTGGTTGGAGTTTATCTTTCTGAAAATATTGGTAAGCAGGTATCTGGGTCTATTGCCCTTTAACGTTATTCACTAAGTTATGTGACATTATTTGTGTGCTGTCAGGATGTGCCATTACACTTCATTGTGCTCAATGCCAGTCTCACGGAACATAATAAGATATAACACAGTTTGACAAGCTAATATTTAAAGAAGAAATCTTATCTCTCTGGTATCTAAATAGCAAAGGGCTCCCATACAGATGCTGACAGATTAGTGGGTATCTGAGGAAAGTAGTTAACTCAAGCTTTCTTGGTATGCACAGAAATTGAATTCACTTTAAAAAAAACAGTTTATGAACTGCCATTTAATAGCAGTATTTTGACCAGTAATTTTTATATTTAGGGAATATAAGGATATTGGTGAAATTCACCCTCTACCACATCTGTTCCTTGATCTCAAATGTTCAGCCATTTCCCAGCCAGGGAATATATTCCCCACAACCACACTTTGGAATAAGACTCTTGAAATTGTCTGTTTGGCAAAGACATTAAGGATCTGACAACATTTTTAAGAATAGGGGTGTGATGGGATACCCCCGGGGTGCAGCCTGGGACTGTGGGACCGCTGTGTCCCGTTAACTCTCTCCAGCCTAGGCTGTCTCTCACAACGCCTTGCTAGTGACCAGCAGCAAACCCCTCCAGGCGCTGTGATCACTCAGCGCAACGGCATGTGGAGCCCCACACACCCAGCTAGATTGCATGAATGCTCCCAGAGCCACTCACGAATCACACAGGGAAAGGCACCAGCCAAATTTCCCCAGCTCCCAGCACTGTACCTCAGGATTATACTGTCTTGCACTGCTCAAGATGGGCAATGCAAATTTATTAATTGGTTCACCACTTCAACGATGGAAAGTGGACATACACTAGCCTTTGTCAAACCTGAGCAGATTTGCCCCACACTTTATACAAATTCACTGGTAAAGATAACCAATTAAACAAATGTACTGACTATAAAAGGTAGATTTTAAGCGATAGGCAAAAAGTCAGAGTTAGTTACCAAAAGAAATAAAATATAAGCCCGCAGTCTAAACACTCAACCCTATTAGACTGGGAAGCAACTAGATTAAGCAGTTTTTCTCAGCCCCCTGGATATTGCAGTCCTTAAGGTTTGTTCCTTAATCCTGGGCCAGTTTCCTCTGTTGGAGTCTTGTCTTCTTCTTAGTGTCTTGGTTGCTTGCAGCGTAGGTGGGAGCAGGAGAAAGGCCCAGTATGTGTCCACCTTGCCTTCTTTTGACTCACTGTTTTGGCTTGTGCTTGGGGAGCACAAGTCCAGGCATGTCTGGGGGCATTGCTGAGTCTCTCCAAGCAAGGTTAAGCAATTCCCCTGGTGTGGCCTCATGCAGATGAGTCATTGCATCATGTCTCCCTTGCTAGACAATGGTTGTTGATGGGTTGATCGATACCCCACCCCGGTGTTGGCTACTTTCCTTGCTGTTGCCTCTGGGTAGCTACTGTCTGGCTGATTCCCCAATTTACAGCATGTGTTGGTGACCACCATACAACACAATTCTCATAACTTCATATGCATTAATGATATACATATATGAGTAGAGAAATGACTTTCAGCAGGTCATAATCTTTCCCCTGATACTTTACAAGGCATGCTTTATATGTAAGATCACGATTATATAAAAAAGGACTATAGGGGTTCCAGGATGCTCCCCCAAGGTATAGAATGTCACAAGGGGATTGCCCAATGGCGACATGTAAGGTTTGTGCAGCATGCTGTACTCTGGGTATCTGCCTGGCTTCTACAGGAGGGACTATGTTTTAGTGTTGTTGTTATTGCTTGTTGTGCGTGTATATATAATTAAAAGTGTGCTAGATGCTCTCTATATAAGTAAAACAGACAAGAGTCCCTGCCCAGGAGAATTTACAATCTAAGGCCAAAATTTTCTAAAGTGATATGTAATTCTGTGTGCCTCAGTTTTGGAGTGCTCAAATTGAGACACCATAGGCATGATTTTCAGAAATGACAAACACCCATAATTCCACCAGAAATGAAAGGGAGTTATGGGCACTCTGCACTTCTGAACAACAGGCCCAAAATATTGCAAGCTGGGCCCTCAAAAATTGAGGCACCCAAAATCAGAAACTGTTTTTGGAAAATGTGGCGCTTTTTTTTTTTTTTGCCTCTGAGTGGTGGTATATTGTAACTATTTCCAGCTTGTAAATCAATTTGGAAGAAAGCAGGAGAAAAGGAACTTAAATACCAGTAAAATATAATTGTCACTGGTTTCTTGCATGTGTCTGATCATGTGCTAAAAATACAGGACCGAACGTATTCCTGTCATAAATCGGCACATTGTGTCACACCTAAATCTGCTCCCATTGAAGTCAATGAGATTTTTGCAATTGACTTTAGTGAGAGACGAATTAGGACCTTAGTGGGATTTCCCTGCCCTAGGAATTTCATAAATGCCTCTGATTTTGAGGGAATGAATTACTTGTGTGTCAATCTCTGTCCTAATCTATCCATCAAATGTTAATTTATTAACTCATTTAAACTACTTATACTGGTAGAGCATTTAAATACACAAGGATGTGTGTGTGCTGTATATAATGTGTGAATGTGCATAATATATATGTGTGTGTGTATGTATATTTATATGCATGTCTATATAAAATTCATATGTATGTGTCTACACTCTCTAGAGAAAAACCCTTATTTTGCAACTGTTCTGTAATCTCAATAAACACAATGTATGCTACTTAAATAATTAAGATATCTCCAAAGATACAACAAGTAGGGCTAGATCCTTGCTCTGGACAAGGCACCCAAACTGTGTATTTTAAGCCACCTTTCCATTCACCTGATCCTAGATCTGACCAGAGCCCGCACTGTCCCCCAGCATACCTCAGAGTAGCCTAAGGGCACTAAATTTACATCACCAAAGCACAGGATGCTCTGCCAGCCCCTCCTTTTGTCCTCTTCTGCCTTGGCCAATCTGCTCCCCCCACTTTGCCCTGGAAAGCCCCCTACCACTGATGGGGTGGCATAGAGCTAGCTACACCAGTTACCCCAGCAAAATACCAGCTTTACACTATGCAGGGATTCCCCTATGTCAGGGGAATCCCTATATGTTCTGCCAGGCAGCTCCATGTCCCTTTTGTGCCACCAGAACAACATATTGGATTTTTTTGTATCGATAGGAACTAGTTCTCCAAGTGCTTTGAATAACTGCACACAATAAAGCCGAGAGCTCTTCTGAAAACTGATGGTTGTTTCTTCACTTACAATGTCTAAAAATAGGAAGTTAAACCTTTTAAAAAGACTTATGATATACCCTTAAAATGGGGAGAATGCACTGAGAATGGCCTCGGAGTGTGCCTAGGACTGCAGGTTCTGCTTTGGGGGCATTGGCGTATTGTTGGAAAGGTCTTTGTCCTCCGCAGACTTTCCTTGCTGTTAAAGCACATTGAGTTAAAAAAGAGAGAATGAAAGATCCTGATGAGATATTGCAGATGTTTTCCATTAAAGAGTGAGGCGCCAGAGACTGTGTGAACTTTCAGTCAGAGAAATGCAAAGTGCGGAGCTATGTCAGATACTGACGTTTTCATTCCCTAAGTTGGAGCCACTTCTGTTCCATTCAAACACCTAAAGCACCAGGAGTGTTTAGTGGTGAAAACTGATGACTGTGAGCTTTAACCTCTCCTGTGAAAGTCAAATATCAAATTTTATATTTGTTGACTGGTACATCTGCTACCTATCAACACTATGGTTTGCCCCAGCTAAAATAGGAGATCTCCTGGCTTGGTGTTCCTTGCTGCTTACCTGCCTCCCTCCCCGCACACATATACACACACCCTGCAGTAAGGGGGAGTGAAAGTCTCTCTTCTACCTTCTGTGAGGGAATGGAGCAATGGGGGCCATAGACAGATAGAGCCTTCCAGTGTTGGAAGGAGAGAGTGAAGTTTCTGGGCCAGTCATAGTTCCCTTTCATACCCCCTCCTCCAGGAGAATTTTATGAGTCCCTCTGGGGACAGGGAAGGGATAAGCCCTTTATTCCTTTTACTTGCAATGCCTTAAACAGCTTCTTCCCCCTATTTAGGGATCTTTGAAGGATGGCCAGCTGGACTATTCCCCCAGTGCTGCATGGGACGATCCCATGGCACCCAAATCCCACTTCCCTGGCACCCAAATCCATGGGGTACACTGCCTTTTCACCCAACTGGTGTAGCAACAGGCCTGGAAACAGTCTTGCTCTAACGGCTGCTGCTCTAACTTTAACTGTGGGGCTGAGGGCTGCCACAGAGAGTACAGGGCTATTGGGTGGGGTTTCCACCCACGGGCAGGGATGCTCCTTCCACTCTCCCGGCACATACCTACATAAAGGCCGAGCACACACTGACCCTTTGACTGCAAACCTTTTGAGCCTTACTTTGTAAAGTGCCTTGTAAGTCTGAGGCTCTATGGTGTTAAAAATGAAAATGAATAATTTCATAGAGTGGTAAGTGAAGAGCCATCGATACATAATTGGGTGTGTATTGTTGCTGTTATTACCAAGCATGTGATATACTTTAAAAGGGGTGTGAATGGGCCACCCTGCTCACAATTCAGTGCTCCCTGGCTGAGAGTCCCAAACTCCTTCTCCTGTCTGGGCATTTCCTTTATGCCTGACTTAAGAGTAACAAAGCATAGGGTAGAGGGATGTATGTATGTAGGCCGTTGTTGTTTTTACCCTTTGGTCTACATGTCATGTACTGTTAGATGAATAAATAATGCTTTGTTTTGAAAAAATAAACTGTTTTTGAGTCACTTTAATCAGCTGCTGTCACAAGGCCTTGGAGGAGAAAGGCTTACATGTGCCAAACTCTGTTGGGCCTGTTGTGTTAACACAGTCGGGGGACTGCCACTTAGAGCTGGTCTACACTAACCCCCCAATTCGAACTAAGATACGTAACTTCAGCTATGTGAATAACGTAGCTGAAGTCGAACTATCTTAGTTCGAATGAAAAGGTACTTACCCGAGGTCCACACGCGGCGCGCAGGCTCCCCCGTCGACTCCGCCTACTCCATTCGTGGAGCAGGATTACAAGCGTCGACAGGGGAGCACTTCCTGGTTCGATTTATCGCGTCTAGAGAAGAGGCGATAAATCGAACCCAGAAGATCGATTGGACTCCTCCAACGGGACGCGTGAGTATAGACGTACCCTTAGAGAACCTGTGCAAGAGTGGTTGGGCTGTGGGCCAGCGTTTCACCCTTGAGAGAGGTGCAGGAAGCCAGACCTGTCACCTGAGGGGTGCACTTAAGAGGGGACGACGGGTCTAAAGTGCTGCTCTCCCTGTAACTGTGACGGGTACCCTGATCTTCCGCCACCTTCATCTACTTCAGTCATAAGCTTCTGAGCAGGGATTGTGTCTCTGTTTGCTTTTGGAAAGCACCTAGTGCACTTTGAGTGTTACTGAAATCTAAACACTACCACTAATAAAATAATTTTGCACCTCTCCGCCAGCTCTTAGCCAGTTTCAAGAGGGACTTGAATATTCATGGTAATTTTTTTTGTCTCTGGATAGTTTATCTGGCTATGATTGATTGTATTCAAAGAAAAATGATAAAAAGATGCAGGAAAAATATCAAAACATCTATTCTGCCCTCTCTGTTGTCTGGAAAAACAGGCAGACAAAGCATAGATTTAAGTTCAGATTGTTCCCTGTCTCTGAGCTTAAGTGCACACTTGCAATCCCTTTACTAAGGGAGCGCAGAGACTGACTCCCCTCTACCTCTCAGAGGTGCAAACTATCCCCAAAGGAGGAAGAGCGGGACAGAAGAAGGCAGAGCCATGGGTCCCACTACTGCATGCTGGCCAGCTGTGTAGGCTACACCTACAAAAGAAATAGTGCAGTGTATGCACACTTCATGCTGGTTATCTCTTGAGCCTCTATCCCACCCATAGCTCCCAGCCAGAATACAAAATCTGGCCATTAGTCAATATGCATTACTCCTACAGTACCTCATACTGTGACACCTTCTCCCAGGTACCTGAACAGCCCAGCCACATCACACCTTTCAATTACAAATGCCTGACTAACCAGCTAACTAGGCTAGGTACACTTCACTCACTTGATTGGGATGTAAATCATGGACGGCGGCATCTAACCCTTTTAGGGTTAGTCAAACTTTAACTTACTGAGTTTCACTGAAAGACCGAAGTATTCCTAGAATAACGTGCCTGGATTTTTGTCCAACCAACTAGGTTGAAAAGTTCAAATAACATTTAGCCATATTGCTGGGCATCTGACTCTACTCCTGTAGCTTTTGATGCCTTTACATTCCATCGATGGGTGCCTGACTTTAGAAAAGTCTGGAACATTCTTCCCAGGTGCTGAAGGTGGCTTAAGCACACTGCTCATTGAAATTTGCTAATAAAGGTAATGTACTGACTATCTTTTGCTTGGTGTTAATAGGTCGAGAAGCACACTGTAATAACTTGTGCATTACTGGTTTACTAGCAATGAGGGGATTATCAGGGTTTTGTGGGTGCCAAAAGAGTATGTCATTGAACAGTGTGTTAGTACACACAGTTTAAGTCAGAGTAAAGGAGAGCTTTTCTGAGGTAGAAACTCAGAGTTTGCTGCTTTCTAGAGTTTTACAAAATTAGACATAAGTAGAGATGGGCTTGAGCTGTAACATTCGATTCAGCTCTGGATCAGAGACTTGCTCACAGTTTGAGGGTGTTTGGAACTGTGGTTTTGGATCAGCCCAATGTAGGCAGAGGCAAAACTATGAAGTTAGGCCAGATGCGGATCTTGGTCCAAACTTTCCCATTGTTTGGGGGATATTCAGATTGGTGAGTTTGGTTTGGGCACCTTTCTAGTCATAATGTTACTTATATGAGAGTCTTTGTGACACACAGGAGTGCTGCTGAGAAACTTGACATTATTTTCTGGCCTTAGGCCAGGGTTAGGGTCACAAAGATCAATACCCATCTCACATGATAGGTCAGTATGCGCTGACTCTAGTGGCTACTGTTACAATAATGCTGGTTTAAATTTATATAATCCTTTCATCTAAAAGGAACTCAACATACTTTGGAAACTGGTCTATACCTTATGAGCCAAACTCAGCATTGGTGTCATTCCAGTAAAGTCAGTGGGATTGTCTTGCTTCCTTTAGGGCTGAATTTGGCCCTATATGAAAGAATTGCTTCATTCAGTGCTGAAATAAGCAAATAATATGTGAATGATGAATACAGGATGTTCATATAGTAGGTGTGAACTGAGATCTCAATACTTAGTTCCCCACCCCGCCTTATTGCACCATATAAAAACTTCTGCACGTCTCCACTATGTAGCTATATAGGTTTCTGTGGATCGGAATACAATAAAAACTGGTCCAAGGTTTTCTTGAAGTTGTTCCGCTTAATTTTTATACTCCACTAACATTAACATCTAAAGAACAGATGCTAAAATAGTTCAGTGGTCTGGTAGTTACAGAGGAGATCTATAGGGAATTTGTAATTCTTTTATTTAGGCTTGTACTTTTACACACCCCTACCTTGTGATTCCATTGTGCTCAAACCTACATTAACTGTTTCAAATAGCTCAGTGTAGTTTCCTTCTTCAGCTATCAGGGAAGTGCATATCTAATAATTAATCTAGTTTAAGTCCTAGTATTTATTTCCTGCCCCAAAAGAGGCATCAGGATTTAAGAGAGCTGAGTTGCCAGCAGAATAGGATTAAGACAGGAGGACCTTGTTCCACTATGAGTTTTTAGCAGAAAATCTCCTTATGGCCTGTAACCGAGTAGAGCTCAATATATATTGTAGTGAAAAAACATACCATCCAAAGCAACATTGGAATCTCC
Source organism: Chelydra serpentina (assembly GCA_037349315.1). NCBI lineage: Eukaryota > Metazoa > Chordata > Testudines > Chelydridae > Chelydra > Chelydra serpentina. The sequence goes on from JBAIAC010000033.1 coordinate 16,067,822, forward strand.
ATTTATAGTATTTTGATTGTCTTCTTTAAGACATCACAAGGGATTAAAGGGACCATAACAGATAAATGCAGTCTTTAAAGCCACTCATGCATTCTTAATGGATAGCCTGTTAATTTGAGGTCTAGGTCATGAATTTGAATGCTATCCACTAAACATCTCTTTGGCAAGGAAAGCCAGTTTTCCCTCAGGGTAAATTGTAATTCATTAATTGTAATTAAATTAAACATATGTGACAAACTAGAAATCCCAATATGCATTCTGTGAGGGGCATCTAACCAGTCCGAATCTGAACTCTGACACTTCTTTTTTGTGCAAGTGGATTTGAAAAGAAAAATGTGACTCCATTACTTGTAAGAATGGCTGTGTTGGATAAAGAGGATAAATCATAGATATTGTGCCCTATTAAATCTTTCTCCATAGTTGTTTTTCATTGAAGTCCTATTGATAAGTAAAACCTAAATTTAAAATGGTTTATCTATCACTTTGGAATCTGAGCAAATAATAATTAAAATAATGTTCTAGATCTGTTTTGTCATCAACCCTGCGAAGACTCAGCAAAGTCTCAATCTGTATCTGTTTATAATAGAGATTAAACTATTTTAACGGTAGTGGCCTTTGTGCTTGTAGCCCTGGTATACTCCATCCTGCAGTCCTATGTTAAATCAGTTTGATTGTCAAAGCTGAGTCCCAAGTGGGCAATGGTCCACATCACAAAACCATCACATAATTGCCACAATTTGGCATGTTTGGCAGCTCCTATTTAGAAAAGGACCAGGACTGAGCAGTACACTGAAGTGTTACATCATCACAGCTTCTAGAGACAGAGAAACAGGATTTGTCCTGAGAAAGAAGAAACTTCTACTGTTTGTATTTTTTTAACAATGAGGAAAGAGAACACACTTTTTTGCTTAGGAGGCTTGCAGGCATCTACCTGCCATTCTTCTGCACAATGAAATTACCTTGAAAGTAGGTGTTTGCTTTAGTTTCAGGATGCTGACGGAAAAAATTCAGAGTTTTTAGCTTTTCAGATCTTAAAAATTACAATCTCCTAATGGACAGTAGGAGCCAGATCTCTGTAGAACCATTTCTACAAGACAGACTGAAAGTACAGTTATGTGCCAAACATATTTGTGGCTAACTTGAAGACTGAGATGTTTGAAGATTTATATATACTGGTAAACCTCCTTTGTATTATTATTTGTTCAGTTGAGATATATGTTTACAAAACTTCAGGTACGTGTTCTGTGCAGGCTCATAGCTTCAACCCTTCTGGGACCACATGTCTATTTAAAACACACTTCTATGTGCTCTTAAACACAGCTGCTTGTAGCAAGAAAACATTGTGACTAACTCAGTGACAAATATTCAAGAGTGGGAGCCCCATATAAAGTACAGTGTTCAGCTATGTGAACCTTTTCAGAACACATTCAGATACAGTTAACTAGTTTCCTGGGGAAAATTGGAGGAAGATACATCTCACCCGTTCCATGTTCAAGAGGGGCCTATTAATGCGCATTGTAAATATTTTATATTTTGCCTGTGTTGCAGGTTGGTGAGCTCAGTGTGAAAACTGGTCTACAAATGGCTGTTTTAATTAATGCTTCTTTCAGAGCTCTGAATCTTCAACCCAACCACCTGAGGTCCTTTGCAGCAATACACTAGTAGTATTAGGGAGAGCAGTGACTCAGAAGCTACGAACAAGACATATAATTTCCAGAGCTACTGATTCAGATGGACAGATGAACTTGCTGACTGCCAACAACACAAGTTAAAAATTGAAGTTATTGATAAATGTATAACAGCTCTTTATGAGAAGGGAGAGACAAAGTCACTCGAGGCTTTGAATCTCATGAATTATGGACCCTGTTCTCTCACTATAATTCCATATACTATGAAATGCATGATAGTGTGCAGTTTGATATGAGAGCATGAGAAATATAAATTGACAAATGGTGGAGGGGGGAAGAGGGTAGATTCTCTTCTCTTCCCTCAACCAAAGGGAGGAAAGGGTTAGAAAGGTGGTCTTGTGGGCAGACCACTAGACTAGGACTTAACTCCATGTCTCCTAAATCCTACCTTCAACCCAGAATATATGGGTGATCTTTAGGCAAGTCATTTAATCTATCCTGGACCTCAGTTTCCATCTGTAAAATGGGGTTATACTTTCCTGCTCACCAGGTTGAATTGACCTTAGAATCTATTAATGACTGTGAGGTAGGCATATACTACAGTACCAAGGGTTATATACGTTGATAGATAACCCACCCCATAAAAATGATTATATTTAGGTTTGTCTTTCCTCCTTTTTTTTGTTGTTGCCACTAATTATGCTTCTGTGACAGTGTTTAGAGTTAACCCAATATTCTTCCTATTTAGAACTTCTGTTTTCTTTTTCTTTTTTCCACTGAGCCTTTTATCTCAAAGTACTTCCTGAGCATTACCTAACTAAACTTAATAACAGCCCCTTTTATTGAAGGGTAAGCTGAGGCTCATTACTTGCCCAGTATCAGTGGTGATGAGTAAATTGGCTCAATGGTGATGAGTATATTGATGGGTAAACTGAGGCTCACTACTTCCCCGGGATCAATGGCAAGCCTATGACAGTGCTACAAATGGATTTAGTTCTGAATCCCAGTACTCTGCTCTAATCACCAGACTACACTGCTTAATTTGATCTTTGATTTTGAAAAGTGTCTACTTTGTAGGGGAAGACAAAAGCAATCTTCTTCTCTTTAATTCCTTGTTCCTGGGGAGGAGGGGAAGGGCTGTAGACTTCTTTTTCGATCAGTGATCAGTATCCTTTTGGCTTAAGCCTGGCACCTGTCTTGCATGTCTGTATTTCAAAAATATTGTCTGATGAAGTGATCAGCAGGTTGAGCACCTGTTTTGCCTTCCCAGGTGCTATGGGCTCATCCTCATAAAAGTTGTTGTTGATGCGTTAGCGAACACAGCTGCTTGCTTTTCTCTCTCTAATTTTTCCCCCTGCTGCGCTGGATAGTGAAGAATAATTGCATTCTCTCTGAGCTCTGACGTTCCCATACCCAACCACCTGCTCTCCCGCCACCCAAAGCACAAAGAGAATGCCTCCGCTTTTACACTTTATGTACTTAATTTGCTGATTCAAAATTCACCATTTGGCAGTAGTGACTGGGAGTCTGGTAAGTGCTGGTGCATTTACAGTATGAAGTGGATGCTGGGCACCTTCCGCAAATAAGATCAGAGCAGATGTAGAAATTCTTCATTATTGCTTAGCAACTGCTTGGTCCCTGTGCTACTTTGCTGCTGCTGGCATCATCTGATGGACTGTACGTTCTTCAACAAGCTCAAGCAGAGGAAAGTATAGCAGGAGCTAGTAGTAAAAAGAAAATTGGTCACAGTGAGAGAAATCATTGATACACACAATACATCTTACTTACTCAAACGCTACTTTTGGCTTTTTGAGGGTGTCAGCTTTTTCGCCATTGGGCTGTATGACTGTCATTGTTAAAGGCTGTCGACCATTTGGGATTTCATGAATCATCCAGGTAACCTACATATAGGTAAAGATATAGCTCTATGTAGATACATAAGCAACAAAGTGGGAGCTCCTTGTTAGCTGTCACAATTCTCTAGTATAAGAAACCTCTCTACAAACCATCCTAGGGCATTATGAAAGAAGTTAGTAAATTAAAATGCAAATAGGAAAAAACACAAAGTGCTATTAATGTCTGGATGGTGCTGGTATCTGTAACTATGCTCCCAGTTAATAAGTTCTGAGAAATTGTAACCAGAGAGGCATTAATACATGCCTTGCTATGTCCAGGAAGGATGGTCTTTTTTCTCCAGAGTTGTGTGTGTGTAAGTGGAGCCTTATTGTTCAGCTCCATTTGAATCTCTCTCGTGCCAAGGGACTGAGTCCTGCTCAGCCATTTCAGATGAGTCTCATATTCCTTGCTTCCTGTTTAGTTTATTATTGAGTGATCCCAAATAAGAGACAAGAGCCTACAGAAAGGGAAACGATTTCTGAATGTTCAAGGAGGATACTAGCAGCCATCTTCAGCAATTTTGATAATGGCTTTGCAAACAGCTGCTCATATTGTCCTATAATGATGACAAATGATGTCTTAAAAAGCGTTACTCTCTCAAGAAAGGTGGAACAGAAATTTTGTAGCTTGAAAGCAATGCATAAGAGAAAGTATTTTTCACAGAGATGATCATCCTTGCTAAGTGTTGATCAATTTAAACCATAGGCTCAACAGGAGGCACCTCATTAGTAGATTTGTAAGTCTCAAGTGCTTTACAAAGGAAGAGGATTTCTTGTTTTGTAAGACAAATCTATAAAAGTTAGGTAAATGTTTACCGTCATTAAGTTGATTAACTACTCTGCCCGGTGAAATGACATATGTTAATCTGATGAATTTTTCTTTTCTGTTCCAGCACAGAATTTGCAAATTCAGTTTCTGTGGTGTCTAAGATGAGTTGGGTGAGCCAGAAAATGTGAAGGACTTACAGGGACCGATGTAGTTGCCTGTTTATTTTTTAGGGTGAGTGGCAGTGTCTTCAAAGGAGGCATTGCTACTAAGGCGAGATGTGACACAACGGTTCAGCTAAAGGAGATGGTAGAAATATTTGGCAAGAAAAAACAGTTTAGATATGGTTTCTGGAAACGATGGGTTTTAAGGAGGGATCTGCAGAAAAGAGAGGCCAAGATCTGAGAAACTAATGAGGACACTGATCTTCAGAAATCGCTGAACTCTCGCATTCTGAAAATGACTTCTTTAAAGTGTCTCCAAAAATGGAAGTATTCAAAATCACTAGTCACTTCTGAAAATGGAGTCTTTCAGTGGAACTGGGCCCAAACCAAAGTTCTGGATCCAAGCGTCCCCTTTCAAACTCCTTATCCAGATCTGGGATCCAAATTAGGCACAAACCTTATATTTAATATTGGTTCAGACCAAACCCCAGAATTCCCCCAAACTTGGAGAGATGGTGGATGTTCAAAATCAAAGACCGATGACATGGAGAAAGAGATAAAGCACTAAACAGCAACATATTTATTGGTATGTCTACACAGAAATGAAACACCTGCTGCTGGCCCATGTGATCTGGCTCAGGCTGTGTGGCTGTAAAATTGTGGTGTAGATGCTTGAGCTAGGACTGGAGCCTCAGCTCTGGGACCCCGCGAGCCTGAGTCAACTCACATGGGCCAGCAGGGTGTTTAATCGCAGTGTAGACATACCCTATATGGCTATCATGTGAACAGTAGATACTTCCTTCCTTAGGCTATAGGGTAATATACTGCTGTTTGTGGAAGTTATCCTTAGTAGAAGACACCCATTGGGGTTGTAAATACATACATGCTTACAGAAGACCCTTTGTGAATGTTAGTGTCTCAATAACCTTGTTCATTGTGGAATCTGACTGATTTTCATAAGTAACCCTAAACATTTTTGTTAAGTAATACGACTGTTGCTGCAATCAGCTGTTCCATCTTAACAGCAATTTAAAATTAAAGATTTTTTTTTAAATTTCCTTTTCCTCACCTTCCAAGGATATAGCATTTCAAACCTCCAAAAATGTTTGGGTCTGTTGTTAGTCTATCTGCACAAGCATGCAAGCAGAGCTATATGGAAATGCTCATTCTTAATATAAAAATGACTCCGTTTCACTTCTTCGATGTTACTTAAATACACACAAAATCTCATAATCTTGTTTAATGGTAGCAAAAATGTAATTGTCAGACACTGTTTTCCAAGTCCATAATGCCTACCTCATGTTTGCACAAGACAAGCTTTTCAGGGTGAGGTCTGACTAAATTAAAATAAAACCTGCTTTGAAGGGCTTCCTGACCCCATGTTCTCCTGCCTTCTCCTTCCAAATTCTCACTTGGTTATGAAAGTTCCTGGTGAGCTAGTGGGATGTCCCATGCCATCCATCTGTATAATAACAACGGAAAAGAGCAGGGTAGCCTTCTGTAATTCCCTGCAGCCACTCCATCCTGCGGACAAAACACTATTGCTGCAATTCCGTGATGTATATTTTACATAGGTATTCTACAAACTATCAGGATATATCCATATTTGAAATGGGTGGTACAATGACTCAAAGGCAGGAACAGAAGCTTAGGGGAGCCACACTGATGAAAAAAGATGGGCAAAATGTATCTCTTCTCACTTGTCCACTCTCTCTTGTGTGAAAGTACTTCTTAGAAGTAGGTACTGTCTGCAACCTTTCACTGACTAGGTCTCTGAAGTGAGTTGATAGGGTATGGTTAAATATCCACAATACATACAGTATTTATACAACAGTCCAGCTATATCTACTTGGGTTTCATTTGGCACCTATGAAGTCCAATCTGTCTGAATCGCAACAACATTCAACTCCACAAAGAAAAGCAGTAGGCAATGAGGTTAATTAATGTAAAATACAATGTACAGAAAGCTGAAGATGGAACTTGCTTGCTACCAAACTCCTGGGTTGCAATACTTTCACCCTTATCATTCTTTGGTTTTCACATTTGGATTTCTTGACTGTCAAAAAAGGTCCTGTTGCTTGACCTTTTTTTGTCACAAAAGGTTAATCAGATTATAAAAAGAAGATAAAGCGAGTAATAAATTCAGAAGTGATCATGAATAATTAGTGTCAAATAATGCAAACTATCTCAATTGTTAGTAAACAGTTCTCATGTACTACGAACACACAGGAGACAAATGTCAAAAGCAAACATTGATCTTCTTAAGGATGATACTATAGCAAGGATTAGGGAACAGAGGATAAAGAAACAGCAGAGATATTAAACAATTATTTTGCATCTGGCTTCACAAATGAAGATGATGGAGATTTACTGAAATGGGGATCAGATTTCATGGGATGACAGATGAAGAATTAGGAAGTGTGTGGATTAACACTAGAAATGAATATGAAAAGCTTACTGGCTCTTAACCCTATTTAAATCACTGGCAAATGCCTAAGTCCAATTGTTTTTTGTATCTGGACAGATATGCACATATATAGTTTGCAGTGGCATAGAAACTGTGACTAAAATAGAACTCAGATTAAGTATATTTCTTTGGATCCTGGACACCAATCATCACAAGAGATGGAATTAAGGAGTGAACAGGGCTTGTATTGGCACACTGCACAGGTTTTATTTCACCTGTAGTAAACATGGACTGGGATTGGGACTTAAATGAATTCTAACAGGAATACAATAATAATAGTAATTAATACCGATTTATAGCACTTTTCATCAGAAGTTAGTATCATTATCCCCATTCTACAGAGCCTCGTGTGTTGTCAGTACATAACACAGAAGGGTATGAGTGCAGCAAATATCTAATATTTATCCCAGCCATGAAAGATATCAGGGATCTTTGCATCTGAAAGTAGTAGGTTTCCCTATTGAACTAAAAGAGAATCTGCTTTTCTTGCCACTTCTGGCAAGCAGATTTCAGACAAATGCATCAGATGTATAAAATCTTTTAGAGCAGCCGTTATAACAGGACTAGAATATTCAGTAAATTCAAGTGGATGTTTCTGAAGTTAGGAACTAAAGAAAGGAACTTCTCGTACATACATTTAGAACTATTTTCAAACACTTACAACTTTACTATATCAAAAACAAATAACAGAACAAAATAGAAGTTTCTAAACAAAGTAATATAAAAAGTTATTTTCTCAAATGAATTCATTATGGAAGAAATTCACCACTATGAAAAGGACCAGCACGTATTTTGTACACTGCTTAAAATCTACATAATACCCTATTTGGAGAGCTTAGGAGTGACTTAATTAGTGTATCAGAGGGGTAACCGTGTTAGTCTGGATCTGTAGAAGCGACAAAGGGTCCTGTGGCACCTTATAGACTAACAGAGGTATTGGAGCATAAGCTTTCGTGGGTGAATACCCACTTCATCGGATGTAAGCAGTGGAAATGTCCAGGGGCAGATATAAATGTTCAGGGAAAACTTAGGCTGGAGATAACGAGGTGAGCTCAATCAGGGAGGGTGAGGCCCTCTTCTAGCAGCTGAGGTGTGAATACCAAGGGAGGAGAAATTGCTTTTGTAGTTGGCTAGCCATTCATAGTCTTTGTTTAATCCTGAGTTGATGGTGTCAAATTTGCAAATGAACTGAAGCTCTATTGTTTCTCTTTGGAGTCTGGTCCTGAAGTTTTTTTGCTGCAGGATGGCTACCTGTAAATCTGCTATTGTGTGGCCAGGGAGATTGGCCTGTGAAAGTGAGGGGTCGTTGTCCAGGATGAGTTGTAGATCACCGATGATCCGCTGGAGAGGTTTTAGCTGAGGACTGTAAGTGATGGCCAGTGGAGTTCTGTTGGTTTCTTTCTTCGGCTTGTCTTGCAGCAAGAGGCTTCTGGGTACATGTCTGGCCCTGTTGATCTGTTTCCTTATTTCCTCATGCGGGTATCGTAGTTTTGAGACTGCTTGGTGAAGATCTTGTAGGTGTTGATCTCTGTCTGAGGGGTCGGAGCAAGAAAGAAACCAACAGAGCTCCACTGGCCATCACTTACAGTCCTCAGCTAAAACCTCCCCAGCGGATCATCGGTGATCTACAACCCATCCTGGACAACGACCCCTCACTTTCACAGGCCTTGGGAGGCAGGCCAGTCCTCGCTCACAGACATCCCGCCAACCTGAAGCATATTCTCACCAGCAACTACACACCGCACCATAATAACTCTAACTCAGGAACCAATCCATGCAACAAACCTCGATGCCAACTTTGCCCACATATCTACACCAGGGACACCATCACAGGACCTAACCAGATCAGCCACACCATCACCGGTTCATTCACCTGCACATCCACCAATGTAATATACGCCATAATGTGCCAGCAATACCCCTCTGCTATGTACATTGGCCAAACTGGACAGTCCTTACGCAAAAGGATAAATGGACACAAATCAGATAAAAGGAATGGCAATATACAAAAGCCTGTAGGAGAACACTTCAATCTCCCTGGCCACACAATAGCAGATTTAAAGGTAGCCATCCTTCAGCAAAAAAACTTCAGGACCAGACTCCAAAGAGAAACAATAGAGCTTCAGTTCATTTGCAAATTTGATACCATCAACTCAGGATTAAACAAAGATTATGAATGGCTAGCCAACTACAAAAGCAGTTTCTCCTCCCTTGGTATTCACACCTCAGCTGCTAGAAGAGGGCCTCACCCTCCCTGATTGAGCTAACCTCTTTATCTCTAGCCTAAATCTTTCCTGCACATTTATATCTGCCCCTGGACATTTCCACTGCTTGCATCCGATGAAGTGGGTATTCACCCACGAAAGCTTATGCTCCAATACCTCTGTTAGTCTATAAGGTGCCACAGGACCCTTTGTCGCTTAATTAGTGTGTTGGCTTTGTGCTGCCTCAGGAGTAGATCACATTGTATTTGAACTTACTCACTGAATAATAGATCCAAATTATTAATTTGTAGACTGATCACAAGCAGTTTTTTGTATTTGAAATTCTGGCCATGCTGGTCAGTTTTGATGGGACCTTTAGGACACATGGTATTTTTTTCTCTTTTCCCAGAATGGGTAAGTGTAGCTCTCAGAATGGGATTTCCACTGATGGATGCACACCTGGCACTAAAAGTAACTTTTTGCTTATTGTAAATATTCTTTCATGTGTGCTTAACATTTCTGGCTTCCACAAACATTTCTGCTAGAAAAAGTATTCATTAGAGCAGTGGTTCTCAAACTTCTTTTTTCGCGGACCACTTGAAAATTGCTGAGGGTCTCGGTGGACCACTCAATGATCTTTCCAAATGTTGTTTGTACCATTAGCTAACTATTGTAAAGCACTTTGGATATATAAAAAAACCTTAATAATTAACTTTTTTTGTTCTACAAATAAAAGCACACTACTCATATTTTAATATCCGTAGTCTTACCTTTCTAATGTGATGGATGTGCCCTCTCTCCCCTGCAGCGGCAGCCCCCGAGCTGGGGCTGGGAAGGAGTGGGGGTCTCTTCACCACCACAGCAGCCACAGAGCTGACGCTGGGAAGGAGGGCCGTCTCTCCCCAGCAGTTGCAACCCTGGAGCTGGGGAAAGTCGCCTCTTTCTCTGGCCACCGCAGCCCTGCAAGTCCAAATTCCCTTCACCCCCTCTTCTCACCCCACTGTCCCCTCCCACCTACCCCCAATTCCCCCCAAGGCCACAACCTCACCTTACATGTGCATCTTCTCCAGGGTCCAGGCACCTAATTAGTGGAGCCACGCCTGCGCAACTCCACTAATTAGGTGGGTGGCCCTTCATTCTCTTGTGTGCGGCTACCCAGGCGCGCACCTTAGAGGGAACTATCCATGGACCACCTGAATGGAGCTTGTGAACCACTGGTGGTCCATGGACCACAGTTTGAGAACCTCTACACTACAGTATTTTTCAGACGGAACACAGGAGGAAATTCTGTTTCTTATCTGAGTTACTATTGATGGAGTTTTAGTTTTGGGGTTTGGGTTTTTTTTTAGATTTTTGCCTTGCTCTAATACTGACACTTTTCCCTCCACTTTTTTTACTCCTGCTGCCTTTCTCTCTCTCTCTCTCCCCCCTTCTACCAGTACTTTCTCAGGCACACACAGAAACACAACTGCAGGAATATAGTATACTGTAAAAACGTTATAGTTTTATGTAGCTCCTCAACTACAACAAATAAAGTTTGAAAGCCAAGATGATGGTTACAACTGAATTCACAAACACTTTTTAGGGGAATAGTTAAGAAGTACTACAGTTCACAATGGAGTCCCACAAAATTACCATTTTAAGAGATCCAGGGCCAGATTTTCAGCTGGTATAACTTGTTTTCAATGGAGCTACACCCATTTACATCAGCTGAGAATCTGACCCAAATTTCTTAGATATCTCTGATAAGACGTTGATATCATTTCAGATATCTGAATCTGGATTTTAATGTACCAGACATGGAGGTAGGAAGAAATACAGCAGCCAAAGCAGACACAGGAGAAGCATTTTGTTTTACAGGAAACTTCAGGACCTCATTGGTCTAGTAAACTGTCTGTATAAACCATGCCATCAGAAGCCTCCTTATTGGCTTTTCCAGGCATTTCCAGTCTATTCTGTCCCAGCCTCAGACTCCCAAAGTTCCTAGTAAAGGGTTGGGCTGCAGGCACCCAAAATGCAGCTTCAAAGCTCAGGCTACTTTAGAGTGCTAGCATGAGCCTGAGTCTGCCAGTCTGGGCTGGAGGCTTATTGCCGTGGCTGGGCTCCAAAAATGCTGTGTAGACAGAACCTTAGAGGCGCAGTCCTGCTTCCCAGGAGCTGACAACTTCCAAAGGGGGATTCCACCTGTACTACCCTAAAATTACTTTCGAAAATATTACAATGGGGCTTCTTGCCTGCGAAGGTGCTACACAGAATAAATGGGGCAGGGGGGAAATTGGCCTTTGTTCTTCTACTTTGGAGGGTTAGATAGTGACCGGTGTATGCGCAGGGGCGGAGGGGTTAGCAACATGTTCTCTCCCACTTGCAAGGGTCATTCATGATGGTAGTCCTTGAACTCCCCAGAGGGTGGGGAGGAGGCACTTTGATGGCTACCCTCTGGAACCCCAACCAGTGGGGTAAGGGACAGCCGCAAAAGAGACTGTGCCTACCTGTTCTTGTCCTGGCAGTGCAGGACCACAATCTTCCATAGACCAGGGGTTCTCACCCTTTCTCTTTCTGAGCCCCCCCAACATGCTATAAAAATTCCATGGCTCACCTGTGCCACAACAACTTTTTTTCTGCATTTCCAGTAGATTAAAAGCCAGGGCCCGTGTTAGTGGGGTAGCAAGCAGGGAAATTGCCCGGGCCTCCACACCACAGGGGAGGGGATCCTGCAAAGCCAAGTTGCTTGGGCTTTGGCTTTCAGCCCTGGCAGCGGGACTTAGGCTTCAGCTTTCTGCCCTGGGCCACAGCAAGTCTAATGCCGGGCCAGTGGGCCTGCTCTCTTGTTTATTTGGTGGACCTCCTGAAACCTGCTCACAGCCCCCCAGGGAGCCCTGGGCCCCTGGTTGAGAACCACTGCATAGACCAGGCCTGCACAACATGCGGCCCGGGGGCTGCATGCAGCCTGCGTGGGCTCACTGTGCGGCCCGCGGGGCGGGGGGGGAGGTGAGTAGGTGGGCTCACTGTGTGCACACTGAGACAGGGAGTGTGGAGGGGAGGTAACCCTGTTCTCAAAGAAGTCAGTGGGAGTTTTGCCACTGACTCATGAGAGCAGAAATGAGCCCACAGTCTGCATTAGGCTGTCATTTTGGTCTCATTGACATAACTGGCAAAACTCCCACTGACTTCAGTGTTGCTGCTCAGGCCCTTAATGGGCTGCATTCGGGTTACACATCCTGACTGGAACACAACCCTTCCACAGAAGAATATTTTGATTAGAGTTGCCCTCACTCAATTGTAACAGTTTGGACAGACTTTAAATTAAGGAAATATAAATGGATACACATATATTTTGGCTTGGATTTGTTTAACGAAAATCTTATGTCTTTTTTTAAATTTTCAAACAAAAAGGCTGTGCATCTATTCTTAAAAGCCAGATAACAAATGGCAACAAAAATAAATCCACTTGTTAGGTAGTTCTAACATAGGGGAGCTGATTAAATTTACCAATAGGTTTTTAATGATTTTGAGCAGAAAAGAAATATGGGAGTGCCCAGGGTGTGGTGTTTTAATTTGAACTTGCATTCTGTTTTTGGTGTGGCTTTGATTATAGAATCACCAAAGACTAGTGATCAGTAATGAATGTGTCGCACTGGCAGATTCCTCCAGGGTTCTGATTCAATCTTTTGAGTTATGGGATCAGGACAAAATGAACTATTTTTCAGGCTTGTAAATATGTGACAAATGACAGTGCAAGAACTATTGATTCCAATCACAGTGATACAATGTTTCATAGTCAAGACTGACTTTGGCTTTACAAATTACTTGCAAGTTGAACAGCAAACCCATATATAACATGCTTCGTATTGTATCAGTCGTCTAGGATATTTCTGTCAATATTCACCTTCAGATTTGAATAAATAGCCCCAAATTGAAATGTGTTTTTCTTACGGTCTCTGTACGGGGAGACTATATGGGAGCTTCTTGACTCTGTAAAACACATGACAAACCTTAACTCCCAAGGTGTGATCCATGCATTCCTTTGTTCTTTGTACAGTACCAAGCACACTGTCAACATATAACTAATAATAGTATCTTTGTGGCATACAGAGACACTATATGTTTTCTTAACTTTATGGTTTGTGTGCTTGTTTGTTCACAAAAACCAAACCAAACAAAAATCAATAATAAAAAACCCTACCAAAACAAAACATTAAACTCAATTCCCCATCTGGGGAGAGGATAAGAACAAAAACACAAACAAAGAACATGTGACAATTAGTTAGTCACGTCACTTAATGCATTACTAAAAAGTGCTAGGATACTAAAGTGATCAAGGCAATATAAAAACCTATACAGAACAACTCTGATCCAGATAATGCTATAAAAATAGTTTCTCTGCTCTAAATAACTGTTGTAGATACACAGCGTGTTAACAATAAATCAGTATCTTCAATTACTGAGTGGTATATCTGTAAGGTGTTTTGAGGTTGAAGGTGCTATAACAGAGAAATAAAATGAAAATTTAAAATACAAAACCAAACACTGCTATTTAAATTAGGAATAAAAAGCCAAAAGGGTTTGAAAGATGCCGGCAGAAAAGTAAACTCCTTTGGTTAAACAGTCCCCAGTAGCTTTTAGTAGGATATTAATAACTAGTTTCACCTGAGATCAGTGGCACTGGATTAGCTAACATCATAGACTAGTAGTGTGGGTGTTCTTTGTTGTTAGCCCTGTGAGGATAACAGTGAAAAATAAACAACCAACCTGTGCTTTCCTTGACAACTAGTGAACAGGGCCAGCTTTAGCGGGTGCGGGACCCCACGTGAAGAATGACGGCGGGGCCCCGCCAGACTTGTCGGAGAAAAAAAAAACCCCGCCGGAGTGGGGCCCCCTTCGGTGCAGGGCCCGATTCCAGGGAATCGGAGGAATCGGCTTAAAGCCGGCCCTGCTAGTGAAAGCATATTTTTAGAGTGCAGAACTTGTTACAGTAATTCTGGATGTGTAACATTTACGGCTCTATTTCCTGGTTTGTTAAACATCATTACAAACTCGCCCTTACGTTGCCATAGTATGTTTTATGCAGGATTAACCTTAAAGGAGTCCCTGCATGCTGATTTATTATTGACCTTCTTCCCTACTGCTTAAAGAAAGAAGCCGTCTGTGTACCAAAAAGGTACGGCAAGTATGTCACCCTTCACAGTGGTGTCTATATGTTAAAGGGGGGGAGGGATAGCTCAGTGGTTTGAGCATTGGCCTGCTAAACCCAGGGTTATGAGTTCAATCCTTGAGGGGGCCATTTGGGGATCTGGGGCAAAAATTCAGGATTGGTCCTGCTTTGAGCAGGGGGTTGGACTAGATGACCTCCTATGGTCCCTTCCAACCCTGATATTCTATGATTCTATAAGGCAAAAACAGGTGATTATCACAAAGGCCGCTCCTCTTCGTGACAAATCTTCACCCATTGTTAAGGATTAGTTAGTTTATTCATAAGTGAGCTGTGTTGGACCAGCTGGGGCATAGTCCCATACTTTGCTTCACCCTCCCCCATCTCTCCCCTTGCCTCATATACCTATTATTTTTCTCCATTAAAATGTGACAAACCAAAAGGCAAGAAAGTCATTTGGGAACCAGCAATGCTACTGCCAACCTCTCATTACAAAGTCAAGCTTCTGGCAAGACTATAATTAAATAGCCATATCAAACCATATCATTGGCTCAATCTACTCAAGCCAGGTCAGGCTTCATCTACTGACCTCCCAAAGTGAACTCTGAGAGTCTGCAAGCTATTGTAACTGCAGCATGCTGCTAAAGCTAGATTGTAATTGCCTGGGGTTTATTTGGCTGCACAGGCCCCAGTTATAACCCAGTTGCAACACAAAGAATTCAGCCTTGCCAAGCCAGGTCAAGCCACATTTACAGCTTCCCAAGTGAATTTTTTCTCAGGCTGGAATCCATTTTTTTACTGCTTCACTTGGTTGATCAATGGGTTCTATTCAATGGTAATATTGACTTAGAAAACTAGCTCAGAATGTCAGATGAAGTTCATACAGCTCCAATCTACAGGAGGTAATGGTAATCATGGGCACTCTATAGCAGAGCAACATCACAAAATGGGGAGGATTTTTTTTATTTAAGCCTTTTCTTGATCTATGAGAAGATGCTATTTCAGCCCCTTTTAAAAGTACAGTAGGAAAGTTCTGCTTATATTTGTTAAATAGTTAATTATAACATTAGTTCATCAGCCTACGTTAGCAAATATGGAAATCTATAGATTCTATAGAAATTTACTACGTTTTACAGTTTCCTGTCCTGGAATGGTTAGAGGTGAACCGATAATTCTGCTTATAATCACAAACAGCAGCTGGATTTTGAATATTATATTGACTTAAAAAGAAATACATTCTCATTTATATTTAATGTTAGAATGTATTTTTAAATAGCCAGATTCACCTATCATGCCATTTAATTTTGAAAAAGGAAAGTCCAGATCCTCTCCTCCCATTGGGAGGGAGAAGAATGCTTACACAACTCTGGGCAAATTTAGGGCAGAACACTGACTTCAATACTGCTACACCAGGGATGAATATAATTATCTGAGTGTAAACTCACAGATCCAGTTCCCTGGTAATAGGAATAGTGGTGTTAAGTACACCTTGGATATACGTTAGCCAGGAAAAGCATGTACGTGGTGAGAATAATTCATAAGGGATAATTAATTTCATAGAAATTTAGCCCCCCTTTCTCTTCTTGAGTTGCCTATAAGCAGTTACAATTTTCTTGGAGGTATTTGCTATTTAAAATAATCCCTTGCATTAGGCTGACCATATTTCCTTGAGACAAAAACGGGACATTGGGATGGCATTTTCTACAGTCTTTTCACATGTAGTATCCCTGAAAAGACAAAGAAATATAGGGAACTTGTACTATTTAAAAACATAGAAGCAACAATTTGATATATTATAAACACACTGAACAGTTTTTCCATGGATCATAGATACTTGGCAATTTTTCCTATCCTGAACATGTTCTTTATTATCTATGAATCATAAATAATCTTTCAGTTAAACTTGATGTACATATCCAGTTTTATCTAGTTGGGTACTCACTGTATTTCATTAATAGTGAGTAATGTCACCCTTTTAACTAATGAAATACATCCATAATAGAGTAATATTATTTGTAAAGCATCCAGTACTTGTAAGGTCATCAGCAGTGTTATTTTCATTTTAATGGAATGAATTCCAGTAGTACACTTATGTTGCTTATTCGCTGAAGACATCTTTTCACCAAGAGAAAATAATTCTTTAATTAATGTTACTGATACTAGTTTTGAAACTTGATGGAAATGTATTTTTCTATTTAATATAAATACTTCAATTTACAGTCTTTTAATGTTTGTATATCTCACTATTTTCTTCAATGCTGTTAAAATATATTTATATTGATTCTGAAATCTTATATATATAACTTTGGGTAAACATGATATGATATCATGCTAATTCTATTTAAACTATATCAAGCAACTTCTCCTTGAATAAAATAAACTAACCAGAAATGACAAAATACATGATAGCCAGGGCTTTAGACTTGGCTTCCATCTAGGTCAAAGATCTGAACTTTAAATACCTTCAACTCATTATTTTCTTTGTAATATTCACTTACAGCCATGGCTCTCAACCCTTCAAACCCACATATGTCACCTTGCAGATGTTTGACAACCCCAAGTGCAAATCCTGCTCATGAAAAACCCATCACAGCAGAACTCCCCCTAGAAGTCCTTTCCATACCTTGCATCATTTTCTAGAGCTTCAGTTACAGTGGTCATATCACTTAATGAATGTGATGATAGGTGCAGTATCCTGAAGTGGGTGCAAGATCCTGAATAGAATGGAGAAGAGGGGAAAAAATCTACTAGAAGTGTAATAATGAGAGTTTTCAATGATTTTCAATGATTAGGGGGGAGGGATAGCTCAGTGGTTTGAGCATTGGCCTGCTAAACCCAGGGTTGTGAGTTCAATCCTTGAGGAGGCCATTTAGGGATCTGGGGCAAAAATTGGGGCTTGAGTAGGGGGTTGGACTAGATGACCTCCTAAGGTCCCTTCCAACTCTGATATTCTATGATTCTATGATTGTACCTAACTAAAATAAGTCTAAAATCAGTTAAGGACTTGGGACCAGATGGTTGGCTCAATCTAAGCCCCTGTGTGTCTCCAGCATCTATGGATTCCCATGTCATTGAGGAAATCCCCATCTCAGCTGGCTGTAGGACACCTTTTCTCAATCCACTCCCACCCGCACACCTACCCCCTAAGCTGAGTAGGAGATGTGCTGGGTTGGAGGAATTGCCAGGGGCAGAAGGGGGTGGGGCCAGAGAGCTGCTGCTGTGCTCCAGCAATCCCTAACTGGAAGGATAGTTTTCTGAGGCACCTTTCCAGCTGGTAAAAGGCAGAGCAGTCCTGTGACTGCTCTAATTTGTTGCCAGTGGTTAGTTTGGCGCTCAATTGGCCCCAGCATCAAAAGAGAGAGAAAACTAATGTACAGCTACCTTTGCCTCCTCCTCTCAGCTGTAACAAGTTTGAGTTTGGCACAGCTGACCCATGGTTTGGGGAAGCAATCCTTTAAACAATCACTTTTTTGAACAGTCTTTCAGGAAGGGTATTCTCACAGTAGCCATCAAGAAGGAAGGGGGTGGTTGTTGTTTAAAAAGAGGCAGTTAGTTGGAAACATGATGCCACTGTGCCCTTTACCTACAGCATTGACTTGACTTGAAACTTAACGTAGTCATTTGTAAGATACTTTGTGCCAACAGGAATGAAATCACAGATGAGGAACACCAACTGACATTTTAAAATCTAGGCACACACATGTATATTAAGGCAATGGGAAAAGTAGAAGCTCACCATGCCAATTCTTTTTCAACTCAAGTAGCCAGTGGTTGGCCCTACTGTTTTAAGGACTCTTTTAATGCTTTTTTGTTTTCAAATAAATATTTTCACCTTTCCATCAAGCAATAGCAGATGTTGGGGCATTGCGTGTTGGCTTCCTCCCACTGGAGGAGAAATCAGTGACATGGAGTCTGGGTATATTCTTAATGCAACTTGTTTAGTTTGCATTATCTACAACAGTCCTTAAATAGAAGTGGTGACAGCACACAGGCATTTCCCCTCTTTCTGAGATCTCATGCCAAATGGCAGTGCCTGGTTCTCGGGGAACAAGTCTTCATCCTGAGTTTACTCTAGTTCAAGAGATTAAGGCAGAGAGCAAACTCACTTGCTGCTAGCCGCAGCTCCCCCAAACAAACTGCATCAGAAAACCAACAACAATAAATCATTTTATTCCAAGACTAAAAACTTGTTCACACACTTAGAAAAAGAACTTGTAAGACTATGTGTACTGTTGCCATCTCATGACCCCTGCCATAACAATGTTCTTTGCTTGCCTGATGTTAAACCTATTTCTGCCAAAACTCTTGTCCCATTCTTCTCATTTGGAGTTACAAGCCAGCCCAAATCAGGAACAATAGCTATGCTGCTCAGGAAGCCAGGCAGATCTTTTTGTATTTGATTTTTGGTAGTTTATACTGTGTGTTTTATTTAAGAATTAATCTGTTCTTAAAATAATAAGTTTAATTAGGTGACCCTAAACTTTCTTAATATATAATTTAAGGATGCTGAAGAATAGGACTTGGAACAAAATAATGGGAAATGCAAACATATAGACTGAAAAAGAGCTTTGTTTGTTAGGTCCTATAGTTTTCTTCACTATTAGAAAAACTTTGTTCATTAGTTGTTCTTTGTTCTCAAAACAGCTTTGATGTGAATGGTAGTAAGGATTAACCCATATCTATTTTTCCAAATTGATTTGTCTGGTACTGTAACCAGAACACTGTTATTTTACAGTTTAACATTAATTTCAAGGAGTAGATCATGCTGTTTTCTTGTCATAATGCTATAATACTTCTATTGTTTTTTTCTCCTTGCCTAGTACATTGACTTTTGAGACACAATGAACAGAATTTGTTTCCATCCATCTGTTCAGAATGAGAAGTTGGAAACACTTGTGACGCCAAAGTATCAAATGTCATTGGTCAATGGTAAATATGTTCACAGTTTCATAACTAAAAGTTACATAATTTGAAAGAAAGAAACACAACTATGGAAACATATGGCAGGTCATTCTGATTGCCCAAACAAGCAGCCAAAGTGATTTCAGGGCCAAACATAAAATCAATAGATATAGTTTCTCTCCAGAATAAGTTTATTTTTGTCATTGTCGGAAGGTAATCTGTGTGCATCTGAATTCTTATCTGTGCTTCCAGGTTTAACATTTTGGATGCACATTGTGCTCTCAAGCTGAAACTTGGGATGTGACATTGCATGGCACGCAAACTGAGCTGAGGTGAATAGACAGACGTAGAGCAAAGCTCCTATGCACATGAGCAGTTTAAGTAGAAGACACCAACATGTCAAATTTATGTGCAAGATTTCCATATCAGCGTGCCAGGAATGAAGAATATTGACCCTACAAAATTAATTCACACATCCAAATGAATATATCAATGTAAATAAAGCAAATTAATTAATTCATTTATTTCAGTGACAAGTGAACTAAATGCTAAAGGGAAAAAAAGGACGGCAATCATGACATTTCTGTAGTATTTTATATTTTTATTGCATTTGTTTTCAAACTGAGAACCAGGAAATACTAATACTACTGGAAGGGTAATAATTTGGGTAAAATAAAAGTAATGAAATTAGACAACTGTGTTTAAAAAAAAAAAAAAAACTAAGGCCAATTTTTCACATGGAGGTGCTTACTTGCATTCAGAACATTTTTGTTTCTACCCAGTGCACCGGCAAATGCTGCTTTTGCAGAATATGTAACTACATGTTGTTAGGTAAACAAGTGTGTAGTGTATTTGCATGTATTTTTAAAAATTGACTATTATTTGCATGAATTGCATGAAAATTGGAACTACATCATCAAAGACAGAGAGCGAAAGAAGAGAGAGAGACTATAGAATTTGTGAAAGTGTGTGGGAATAGACAGAGCTAAAAAAACTAGAATATATTCTCTCTCTCTCTCTCTCATATATATAAAACTAGAATATATTTTATTATATAATATATATATATTCTATCTTTTCTAGCTTTCTATTCCTATACACTCAGGCATACATTCTGAAAGACTAAAGGAAGTTTTTCATTCAAATGCTGTTCATCTATTCACTCATATATAATGGGATTATTCTGCCGTACAGTATTTTCCATGCATCAGCTGTCATTGTATAACCATGTATAATTGAATCTAAGTGCTACATCAGCTGCCTATTATGTGAAATTAATTTTTGGAACATATGCTGTTGTATTTATACCATTGTTGTTTCATGCTAGATTAATTCTTCAAGGGTTATAATCACATGACACTTATCACTTTAATTATACCTCTTTTGTCACAACATATGACAGCTTTTGACTTCTCACCCCCTCCCTCTGTATGTGTGACAGATAAAATTATTAATAAATGCCTGTTTATTATGCAGTTATGCTGTACATATCCACAGGGTGTAGGCTGGCCTCATGTATTTTACCCAGAAGAGTACAGTGTCAGCAGAGCCTTTTGTGGTTTGCTAATGAGCTAAATCCAGCTAATGCCACACACACTCTGAACTGCCAAAAGCCCTTTTACACATTCAAATGCACACAAAAACTCAGCTGGGTGCTCTCTGTGAAAGATTAACAGTTTCATTCCAATTAAAGATGAGCTGGACTAGCTTGGTTGAAGCAATTAAGAATATGAGGAGAGCCACAAAATGATGGGGACATTTGTTTTCTTGCTATTTGCAAACTACATACCAACTAACAGAAGGCTGAACAATTCATCCTAATAAGGAGAAGAGTTTGGCTTCACTTGAGGATCCTCCTTTCTTCAAGCCACTCCCTCTGTAATGTGATCCATCTATTGTTCATCATTCCACTCCAAGGGCTAAATTGTAAAATGAACCTCAAAATGACCTCTAAATTACACACGCAATTAAAAGGACGCCATCAACTAGAAACGGAGATGATTTTAAAAAAACCTTTAACATACTTTGAAGCACTACAGCAGCCTCTGAGTCTTCCTGCCAAGTTTTGCAATTTTACAATCATATTTTCCTGTTTTGTGAATATTTCATGCTTAAAGCTACCTCTATTGATGAATTCACTTTAAGCATGTGCTTAATTGCCTGTCTTGAATAATGTTGATTTCCTGAATCAAGTAAATATCAGTAACTAACTGACGACACAAATAATTAAATTTACTACGTACAAAGTGCTGCCAAATATTCAAATTCAAATTGAACAAAGAGCAAAAGAGTGATTTTTCCAGATCCCTTTCAGCTATGGCAATCTCAGGTGTTACTGCCACCAACAGCTGGTCAAAGCTGTTCGGACAGAAGTGCGATTTGCAAAATGACAGGACAATGAAGGGATTTAACTTTTTAACTATCTGACTGTGAGTTTGACGCTGCAAGGACCTAAGCATTGCCTGAGAGGAACTGCGCAATCTAAAGCCTTGTCTACCCTGCCACTTTACAGCGCTGCAACTTTCTTGCTCAGGGGTGTGAAAAAACCCTAAGGGCGAGTCTTCACTAGCAACATTAAAGTGCTGCTGCGGCAGGGCTTTAACATGGCTGTGTAGTCCTGGCACCAGCGCTGGGAGAGAGCTCTCCCAGTGCTGTAAAAAACCCATCCCCACGAGGGGAGCGCTGGTGCACTGTCTACACTGCCACTTTACAGCGCTGAAACTTGCAGTGCTCAGGGGGGTGTTTTTTCACACCCTTGAGTGAGACTGTTGCAGCGCTGTAAAGTGGCAGGGTAAACAAGGCCCAAGTTCTCCCTGAAGTGAATAGAAAACAGTTCAAGTGAATGAGAGTTGAAGGTTCTCAGCACTTCAAAGGAAGTGTTCAACTCCTTGCAGGGTCAAGCTGCTCAGAAGGTAGTTAGATAGAATATAATTAACTATCTTTTGTGCCTGCACTTAATTGCAGGTGCTAAAAATATGAGTGTTATTGAGTCTAGGTGCAAAATTACACCCACAACATTCACAGGCCTGATTTCCTGGTACATTGCACCACAAGCTGACAGGGAGACCATACCAGGCTACATCAGTATTCCTCAGATAGAGAGGGATCCTTAGGCAGCAGGGAGCTGCTGTAGTGCCTCCTACGCCACCCTGCATCTTACATGCTGTGGCAGGTGGTATGGCCAGGATGGGGGCTCCCTTTTCCCCAGTGATCCCCAGCTGACAGAATGGCCCATTGGGACCACTGGTAGCCAGCATAAAGTATCTGCAAGACTGGAGAACTGATTGAGTTAAGAGCCCTGTAATGGTATACAGAGCTTTCACTCCTAGGCCACTGTTTCTTTTCATGGGTTTGCCAGAAGACACTCACCACTCTCTTTTATGAGGGTGTAGATACTTTAACATGGTTCTTGGCCCAGTGTTGGACTGAATGAAATACTCCCAGGTAAATTATACATCTAGACTAGAAGTGCTAAAAACATATATGGACCAGGCCCCTTTGAATACAAGATGACTGGGCAATGCTGAACAAAAACTACACCCTTTAATTCAGCACGTCTTATGGATAAAACTGACAGGATAGGATAACAGAAGGTAATACAAATAATGGAGAAGGGGAACGCTAGCCATGAATGCTAGCTAACTTGAATCCAGGGCTAAAACAACGATGTTGCAATAGAACTGACACTAGCTTTAAACATGATGACTTAGTTTTTACTCTGTTATACTACTCTGGTGTAACACTACTCACTTTAATGGGAATGACTCCACATTTACATCCGTCTAAATGAAAGCAGAATTTCACTCATTCTGTTGTCAGCTGTAGCCATGTATTCCCACTATAATACCCTAAGGACATGGTAACATTTGCAAAAGCGCCTAAGGGCTAAGATTTTTAAAGGCATTTAGGTGCCTAAAGATGCAGACAGGTGCCTAGTGGGATTATCAAAAGGATCCAGGTGCCTAACTCCTATGGGAAACCTAGCTACTTTTGGAAATCCCACTAAGCATCTATCTGCACCATTAGGTGCCTAAATACCTTTAAAATTGACATTATTTAGAAACCCAATTCCCATTGAAAAGTGCCTTTGAAAATAAAACCCTTAGATGATAGATGTCCCACTATTATTTTGATGTTCTCATAAATCTATCAGCTTTTCTTAGAGATGTTAAAAACACCTAATCGCATGAAAACTTTTTATGTTAATTTTTAAGTGTGTAATATGCAAAATAATGAGCCCAATGCACCAGGTAAATGAAGCATGTCACTGATATTTTTTAAGGGCTGATCTTTGTTTTAATGATCTCAGCATTTTCATCTCCATAATCTTGTCTGATGGACCATCCCACACACTTACAATGCTGGATGAGCTTTCTGACGTCTGTTCAATTTGATTTTCTATCATTTCCATTGATGCCCCTTTTTTCTGCCATTAAACTAGGATATAAGCAGCTGAATTCTGGGTCAAGAATGGGAAACCTTTGGATCTAGTAGAAGGTGAAAGATGACTTTGGAGGGAGATGGGAGGGAAAAGTAAAACAAGGATAATAAAATGGAATAGAAAGAGCTGGAGAGAGAGAAGGTTACACTAATTTGGGGAGTGAAGTGTGTGTGTGCTGAGGGGAGGCTGTGAATACTCTTGTGAGCACTGGAAGACTCTCTCTGGCAACTGAAATGCTGTATCTATAGTTCAGGTGAAATGCAAGCAGACAAACCTTCCCTACCCCACACTGACTAGCCATTGACCTTAACCCTGAAGGAAAGGAGCATTCTCACTAGGGAAATTGCCTGCTTACTGAGCCCTAAGCCACATCTGAGCAGAAGCTGCCCATTTTGCCAAATTATGTGTGATGCTTTTGAAATGTGGACTATTGTTCACCAGGGAGTAAACTGAAATGACCAAATTCATTTCACTTAGGTTTTCAATGGCAGTAACATTATTTAAAAAAAAATACCAACCATAAACCATTAATCATTCTTATTTTATTCATCTTTGTCATTTACTTATGTTCCACCATAGTTTGTAAAAGGCAGTGAAATTAATGCCCCATTATTTCAAACCCCCAAGGTTAGATTCTCAGTACTAAATTGAATTTTAAAACCACATGTATAGCTAATTTATACACTAGCAAAGTTTCTATCAATCACAGTCTTATGCACTTGCTGTTTGAGGTGATTTTTTTCACATTTTAGTGAAGTTGGTCAACTGTTACAAAGAGGTACAAGGAATCTCTTGAAACAGGCAGCCTCAGAAAACTCAGCAACAGACACCGAGCAATTTCCTAAGGTGAATTCTCGCAGTTCCTCTGTTAAATAATGTCTCAGATAAGGTATCAGAGATGTTAGCACTAACACACCTTTAGCTCATTGGTGCTGGCAGCTTCAGAGCATCCATTGGATATATCACCAGCAAAATAATAAAGCAACACTACAATAAGTATCTATTGATTTATCAGCAGTGTAGGTTACTAGAAAACTATATTCTAAAAGAGCATTTCATACAAAAACAAAGTTCTTTATTGGATCAACTGATATGATTTTAGAATGCAGCAGAACCTGAACTTTATGAACTCTAATCTTACAAATGACCAGCTATAGGAACCTTTTTCTCAAAAGGGGCGTGGGGGAAAGAATCACATAATGAAAGTGATGTTGATGAAGAGCAAGTCAACAACCCTTCACATTCCAGTGCCTTCAATGCACTGGAAATTGCTTTGCAGCGCTTTGGCGGACAAGAAGCAAGCCATGCAGTGCATTATACTGTAATTTAGGCACCGGACCTACTGTAATTTTGAGATGTTCTATCTTATGAACTTTTCAGTTTTATGAGCTCCTCAACCCCCAATTAGTTCACAAAATCAGGGTCCTACTGTAGTTCTGCTTTGTCAGTGAACTTATCTTTAGCTGCTTTTTACAAAATTTGACTGTGAAACATCATCAGCTTGCAACACAGAACAATAAAAACAATGAGGAGTCCTTGTGGCACCTTACACAAGGACTCCTCGTTGTTTTTACAGAACAATAGGAATCCGTATCCCTCCTGCTGAACTCTCTATGGTGTCAGTGACAGTCGGAACAGGTCCTTTCAGGAGTAACACTTAACTATGAAGGGTCATTAAAAGAAATCTGATCCAACTGAAAGGAACTTCAAGGTCTCTAATAGGAAATAAATAAAAACTGCCCTTCTATCAATTCAATAATGTAATTAGAAAACACATCTATAACAAAACAAAGGCCACTCTGAACATATTGGCTATGCCAAAGAGAAACAAAGTTACACTCCGAAAAAGATGGGAAATAATTTTGCTTATCAACCTGAGCCTGCAAGGTGCTAGGCACCTCCTTCAACTGCCATTACTCACAGATGGGAGATGTTCCACCCCATGCAGGGCCCTACGTTCATAAATGTCTATAAAGTTCACCTCAGATCTAGGCCTGAGCAACAAAATGTAGGGACAGACTTAAACTGTCTCATTTGAGTTATTGTAGGGTCACTCCTGAGTTCTAGGATACTGGGATAGAACAAGAACACTTGTGTGTGTGTGTATGTATGTGTGTGTGTTAATGTGTATCTTGCAAACAGATAGATAAAAATGTCACTTTGGGCCTACCAACCCTGGCTGCGTCACTTCAGAATGATTTCCTCTGTCAAAAAATGTGCCTTAGCATCATGATAACACTGAAAACAAGTACGTCTTTGTAACGTCATGGTAACACTGAGAACAAGTAAGTCTTTGTTTTTCCAGTTTTAAACCAGCTTGGCAATAAATTAATTCGATGTTTGGTCTTTTAGTCAGTCATCTCCTAGTCAGGAAAGTCAGGGCTCTTAAGTGCTGCTGTGGTGTCATGCGATTCATGTTCAGAGGATTCCTTTTCACTAATATGTTGTAGGTCTTGAACTGACATTACACACCACTCATCACTATCAATGTCAGAAGCTACAGTATATCAGGAGCTGCCAGACCAGCAGCAGGAGCAGGATCTGCAACAGCTAGAGCAGAATCTTCCCAGTGAAAAGGTCCCCATGTTTCACTTATGGCTCTACACTGTCTGCATTGATGTTTGTTCATTGGTCAGTGACAACAGCTGCTACATTAAATGTGTTCTTTACATGTGCGGAAGGTGGATTGGTTAAATGCCTGGCGACAATTCAAGTTGTAGCAGAATATATCCCTCTTTTCACAAACCTTTGTGCAGGAAAGGGTGGAGGGGAATCTTCCTTTACTGTCACTTTAAATGCCACAAATCAGTAGTGTTAATATGGTGAAAGTTTTCTGCTGTGTATTAGGTACAGGAGTAATTCTGTATTTATCCACGGTGCTTTAACATCGAAGAGCTTATGGAAGAAGTAGAAGAAGAGGGAGCAAGATATATAAGAAGCACAATACATTCAAGCGTATGCACTTTTTTTCATCATTGAATTATGCTGGCTGGAAGGCTTACATCTTTCCCCATTCTGGGTCTACTTGTGGAGTCAAGTAATACTCAATACAAGAGTAAGGATGGAAGAATCTGGTTCTTTGATGCCTAACGAACGGTCCAATTCTGCAATCCACACAGAGTATTACCTAATTACATGAGTAGTCCCAATTAACTCAACAGTACTACTCACGTGAGTATGTATTGTGGACCCTGGGCCCTTTAAAATTAGGAAGTGAAGTATGAATGCTCTTCTTAAATGTTAGTTCATGTAAAGCATTTGTGCAACACATTCATGTTAAAACATTTGATATTATTGTTCGAGTTTGTCACCCAGTGTTCCATTCAGCTGAAATCCCCTGCATTGATTTGTGGAATTCCCTTGGTTAATCTGTGTCTGACTATTTTATAAGGCCAAATTTACCCTACTGGGGGGAATGAGATAGCGGGACCAGGAAAATTGGGAAGAGTTGCCGTTTTTTTGCTAATGAATTATTCCCAAGGACTGAGCATGCTCCGTATGCCGGAGCTGACTTTGTTGCTGAGACCTTTTCATTTGGGTACACAGGTAAATCTCAAAACTGGAATTCTTGTTTATGTAAATGGATGTTAATGTGAAGCAGAGTAGAGAGAAGAAACTCACTTTGAGACCCAAGAAACCTCAAGCTGAAATGTTCTCTGTGCCTGAGAATTTGTGATGTAATATTTTAGGAAGTGGAAGAAGGACAGAGTTTGATTAATTATTTCTGAGAAAATCATTGCAGGGAAATAATTGTGTGGAAAGTTGTGTTCTTTTTGTTTGGAGAATAAAAGATTATTATGGCAATACTTGAGGCCTTTATTGAATCCCATTGTAGACCTTGATTATGTCCTGCAATTTCTATATATGTGTGTATGTGTGCAAACCTGCTGCTTTGTTAGCTCCTGCATTCCTGTTTGCAAAAGTTGTTGCCTCTTTAGAGATTTGCTGCCTCCCTGGGGTTCTGTTGCTTGTCTGAAGAGTCTGATGCCTCCCCAGAGTTCTGCTGTCTGTCTACAAAGATGGTTGCTTCTCCAGAGTTCTCTTGCACCCCCGAAGGATTAAAGCCACATGTCTTCAGGGTTTTGCCTGACTGTGAAAACATTGAAGGCTTTCATGTCTGAGGCCTATGAAAGTTCCCTGCTATCATTGGAATTATTATTTGTCTGCTTTACTTGGCTTGCTACAGTTGGCCATATATTAGACTGACTTTTCCCTCACAGTTTTAATTTTGCCTCTAGCTGTACTGGCTTTTATACCTGGAAATACAGTTTGAAAAGATAATGTTTCTTCTCTGTTAGAAAAGAATATACAGTGTCTGTTTTCATTCCCACGGAGACTGGCTAGTGGAGAGTTCAGAAAAAAACATTAACTCTGAGCCTGATGTACTAGCTCCACTTCGAGAAATCTTTACAGTTGCATCATTTTTTCATAATAGCTGGTAACGTTAATTACGCTGGTTTTCAGTTACATGACTGAAGCTTGTTCTAAGGTGTTTATCCGAGCCTCTTCTGTGCATTGTGGTCATCTGGGTCTACCATTCTGCTTGTCGGTGATGTCATTATTAGAGTTGGTTGGGAATTCCCTGGCTTAATTATTTGCTGATGGAAAATGCCCTTTTCACAGAATCAAATTTTCCATGAGAAAATTTCAATTTTGTTTAAAATTTTTGATTTTTCCATCAAGCAAATGGAAATGGCAACTCCCTGCCTGCCAGCCTGAAAGACTCTCTGCAAGCTGGATTTCCCTGGCTCCCCCCAGCCCAGTTCTCTGGCAGTGGGCTGGGGAGGTTTCACTTTAAACACAAACATGTGTGTGCACAAACTCACATATTCAGGCAGAAACTGGGATCCTTATCCATCTCCCATTGAAGTCCATGTAAAAAAAAGTATGTTAGACCTGATTCAAAGCCCCTGAAGTCAATATGGGTCATTCCCTTGACTTTTCATGGGCTTTCAGTCAGGGCCATCAACGGGAGTAGGACCAGGCCCCAGAACTCTGAAAATTTCAGCCCATCAGAAATAAGTTCTAAAACCATATGGAATGACACCATGTTGAAATGGAAACTGTTATACAACCTTAACTCTTAAGAGTTAGTCCTGCTGTAAATACGCACCCAATCGTGCAGGCTTTGAAGTGAATGTTTTACCATCAATTTACTGAGTGCAGAATCTGAGAGAGCTGCAATAAACATATTGTAAATTAATTGAATAAATAAATAATACATTTCTGAAGTTCAAAACTGAAGGCAACACTCAATATTGCTTCTTTTTAGGAGTCTCTGAGTTGTTTTTAACTTAAATTAAATTCTGTAACCTGTTGCTTTGTTACCTTTGTGAAGTGTCTTGGGATGCTTATATGTGAAGGGTAATATTAAAATTTACAAAATAATGCACTGTGTTGTACTGAAGTATCAAAATGGTCATGTGCTGAATCCCATCCGTATCAGAGTTAAAATAGAAGAGACCAGAGATAGCAAAGCAATGTGCTTTCATTCTCTATAAACCATTTAGAGCATTTCTCACCATATGAAAATTGCAATGCTAAATATATATGAGAGCACTAAAAATTGCCATTAAAACTTGAGCCATGTGGCAGGATAAAATCTAAGCACTGCATGGGGGAATTGGACACACAACCTCCATAAACAGTGACAGAAGTTGCATGTGTAATTCCCTACACACAGGGCTAAATGTTAACCCCTTTTGATTTTCTTTTCTTTTCTTTTTTTCCCCTGCAACCATGTTGTACAGAACTGTATCTGCACAAAAATTTCAAAGCAACCATTAAATTAGTGCAGTAGGCAGTTGTTCTTTCAAACACTTTAAAGAGCTGCTCCCTAGTGAACAGGGCAAATGTCACCTGTATCAGATCAGGCTATAGGTTATTGTTTCTTCTGCAATTAAATACAGACAGCCTTCAAATTCAAGTCTCATAATGGGTGGTGTGGTAATGGTTGTGAACATGAAGCACTCCAATAAGGTACAAATAAATATCAGAGCCTGTTACTGGGTTCAACTTTGAACACTTTCATTGGTTTCCTTTATCTCAGTACCCCAGATCCCTTAATAAGAAGTCTAAAGCCTGACTCCAAGTATACTTTCTATACTCTAGATTATTGATTACAGTTTTAAAAATAAAACAACTTGCTTTTCCAACAAACAGACAAATGAGGTATTGAGTGTTGATTTTTCTTGTGGAGCGGGAAAAAAAGACAATGAAAGATTTGCTAGAAATGAAAATGAGGAGCTAAATTCTGCTTTTGGTTACACCCAGACAACCACTCTGCCTTCCAGAGTGTAACTGAGACCAGAATTTGGCCTGATATTTAGATAGATATACAGAAATAAAATACTATAAGCCATTGATGTTTTTCCAAATTTTCCTGTAGGAAATCAATTTGTATATTTTCCTGTGTTCTGTACACATTAATTCTTAACCATCACATTGTGTTGACACACAGTTAGACCTAATTTTGCTTTCCCACCCTCATCTTGTACAAACCCAATAGAC
This sequence comes from Chelydra serpentina, assembly GCA_037349315.1. Lineage (NCBI taxonomy): Eukaryota > Metazoa > Chordata > Testudines > Chelydridae > Chelydra > Chelydra serpentina. Next base: position 16,097,948 of record JBAIAC010000033.1, read on the forward strand.
TACTGGTGTGAGCATTCCAGTACACTAGGATCTTCGTGGAAAGAAATACCAAAAGAGGCACAAATAAATTAGAAGAAAATTTGTTTAAAAAATGTTAATGGCTATCCTCTGAAAATATTTTTCAGGATTTGCTGTGCTCCTCTCCCAGTAACCCACAAGATATGAAATACTATCTTTGACTGTGGGGGTGAGTGAAATCTTTGATTTGCTTGTAGTATTTGTGGTTCCACTGTAATTTACTCATCAGCACATCTGAGTGAAAAATAGGGAAAATGGTGAAAAAATGTTATTGATTTTTTTTTCTGGTTACAGCTAAATTTCAGGGGTTTAAAACATTTTTGCCAGTCAAAGAATGGACAAAAATATTCCATCTTTTTTTTTTTTGGCAGACATTTCCTCATTTTTTTAAATCAAATTTTAAGTGTTTACAAAGTTTCTAATCATCCCTACCTACCAACAGCTAACATAATACAGACAGATGGTGCTACTACAATTTTCATTTGTTCTTCAATTACAAAGTCCATCCCAGTGCAACAGAACAGCGTAAGTCCTATTGAAAAGACAGCCGTAGAACTCAGATTTCTTTAGGTTTTTAATCTTACTTTAGACCTGGGTGTGGCACCGAAATTCTGCTCATCTCAGTCAATAATCGTCTCTTGGAGATGGACAAAAATCAAATGTCCATTTAAATTTTGTGTCTAAGTGTTTCTAAAGAGATATGACCTCCGTTCAGCAAAGCACTGTAGCACATACTTAAAGTCAGAGGGACTTAATCACATGCTTAAGTGTTTTGCTGAATTGCGGCCTATCATATAAACCCTATAAAATGAAATAAATAAGGGCTCCACTCAACCATCCTCACTGACATTGAAATCAGTGGTAACATTAAATCCCCTTCATACCAGTTAGGGCTATTTGTGGAGTAAAGAACTGTCCTGTGTGAGTAAAGTTGGCAGAACCAGGTCCTAAATGGACACATTACATAACATAAAATAACAAAACAACAAAATACATAAATAAAAATAAAAGCCTGGAAAAAGAGCATTGGTGAAACCCTTGGAGCTTAGACTTGGAGAGATTTTGTGTCACTGCCCACTGGGAAGTTAGATTTTCTAGTTGGCATGTGCCTCCTTCAAAGCTGAGCTGGGCCAGGGAACATTAATGCCTAGCTGCGTAACTGCCTAAGGGAAAGGATGAAGTTTATTCTTGTAAACACAGTATTTCCATAATGCCGCAAAGGTCAGCGAGTGTTTGTCTGATGCATAAGTGCCAGCTGTGAAACCTAGCCCGGAGGCTAGTCTGCTTTACTCACCCTAATGTAGTGTATAGAAATTATATTTTGTAATTTGAAAACTATTAGTGCTTTGGATTAGTAGATGCTCTTTGCTGCTGCTGCTGCTATTGCAATGGTGTGTGTGTGTGTGTGTGTGTGTGTGTGTGTGTGTGTGTCCATATATATATATTTGCAATTAATACACTTAAATGAATTCTTCTTCAAGCATCATCCCAATATGATTTATGGTGGAATACTAAGCCATCAAGTCTATCCGGAACATTAATCTTTAATAGAAAGGTAATTTAGTTATCTTTCCAGAAAATGTTAATTAGAACAAAATATTTCAACTGTGTGATGCTAGATAATATTAATCTTTACATCATTTAATTTGTCAAGTTTTGACCAAAAGATTCAGTGTTCTCAAGTGAATTAATTTAAAAAAAACTATTAAGGAAAAAAAGTTTCTTTGAAGAACTGAATTCAGCTTACCACTCTGCCTAGGTAAAGGTACCTTAAAGCGAGCACAAATTATATTTACTCTCTCTTTGAGGCCTTCTTTACACTGCCAAAGCTGCAAAAAGGAGCTTTAACATAACAAAGGATCAGGACCAGAGACTTTGAAAAGATGCTATTTTATTTTTTTTCCCATGATTAATGTAGGAGTCTTATTCCAGAAGAAACCAAGAGAACAATTTTAACTGTTCAGAGACATTAGGTCAATTAAATATTTTTGGTCACATGATGCATTAGCAAAATGAGAATTTTTTTCATTCCAGGAAAACATTTAAGATATTATTATTGACAGTATATTCATAATAAACCTTGATTAAGATGATTTGTAAAACAGAAAAGCATATTTCAAAAATACTAATATATCCTTAATAACATTAACAAGCAGCCACTATTTTTCTTCGCCAAAGCAATTACCTAAACCCAGAGAAAAAACTTGCATGAAATGCAAAATGTAAATATATCTAGGTATTAAAAAAAAGCCTATTCAAAGAGAAAAATCCCTTATCCAAGAATGATGTCATGCTGGCTAAGCAGTTATCCGTTTTCCACAATAGTGAATATTCATTTTGATTGCTGAGGTTACAGGAAAATGTCTGTGTTTTCCTATCATACATTGCATAGCTATGGTAAATAAATATTTCTACCAGGGTTTATTCAAATAAAATTCCAAAGTGACAAATATCATTTGCATGTCTTCTGTGGAAGTTTCTTTCTATGGCTGTGACTGACTCCGACCTCACTCCAGAAAGGAAGTGTGGGAAATTGGGACATGGAGCATTCTACAAAGAAATCAGTGGAATAATAGACAGCTTTAGGAGTAGTTTTATGGAGGTTTTTTGTCTTCACACTTCATAAACACAGCTATGCTTTAAATTAATTTGCATTTATTTACTACCTAAATGGGGGTTTTAAGCTTTACATGGAGATAGACTGACTTGCCCCTCCTCCTGCAAGAACCATCTTCCATGGAGAATCTAATTTCCTTCTCCCTTACTTATATTTCCATGTCATTCCTCCTTTCTTCACACACTATCTCTCTCTCTCTATCTCTCTCTCTATCTATTTCTCAGATACCCAGGAAAATTAGACCCGTATGAGAAAACCCTGTGAACTTCATGAAGTTGGTTTTGCACACATCTTGATTATAGGAAGCTCAGCTTGGTATATATACTACTGAAGATGGTCTTGCTAGCTCAGTTTATCTGAATAGAAAGGAGTTCTATTTGGAAGAAATGCCTGTGGTCAGCTGTGGTGTAGTTCTTTTCAGATGCTGAGCATATTAATAGTAAATCTGTCTTCTTACTTGCATCCTTGACTTAGAATAATTTTCTTAGGTATTGCTGTTGCCAACAGGTTATGCTCATGCGAGCAAACAAAAACATTTCACAGTGTAAATTCCTGTATCACAGTGAGGAAAAGTGTCTTCTGACATAGCTGCCATTGACAAAAGATCTAAAATGAGTATTCAAAGAATTTTAGATAACAATGTATTTTCCTTCCTCATGGAATATTCAGCCAAAAAGAATGTGTTTTGATGTGTAGTACTTGTTACATTGTTTAAGTGTATTGTCACTCAAAATTCTTCTTGGGGAGTTATGTGAGTTATTGTATCCCCTTACATCAGGAAAAGACTATCACCTGTATATATGACCATGTAAATTTCTTAACTCTGAATAATAGCTGAATAGAGATTATACTTTGACACTGACAACTAAATGTCTTCCGGTACTATGCTTCCGGTAAAATGTGGAAGATTCAGTAGCCACATCTAATTTTGTGCTTTAATTAGGTTTTATTTGGAAAATTTCATATCTTGGTTTATGAATTGTTTACACACAGAAAACCATTGCACTGCAGATTGAGATCAATAAAAAAATCTGTGAAGTTAGAGTGGGGCCAGGACTGAACTACCTGCTTAACCCAGACTCTTTCATCACTACAGGCATCCAGCTTTTCAAGAGCCAACATATTTTTATGCAACACATTTCTAATGACACGGTGTTTCCAGAAGAATAACATCTCCAGTGTCAGCCAATTCCATTCAGTGTCAGGTAGCACTGTGATGTCATTCCCAGATGTACAGCGCCGCTTCCAAAAATGCTACAATTCAAGATCAGTTGTGTCTCAGTGACACGTCTCTTTAAGCTTGAACACCTCTCCTTAAGCGTCACAGTATATGTATCTGGGCTTTCCAGAATGGCATTATCCCATCTGTAATTATGGCTCACAGTTTTGAAAATGCAGATGCCCAACATCCACATGTGCAATGCCTGATGTATGCATGCCAATTGGAGATTTGTGTGTGCATTGCTAAGAGCATGCACTAATACCAGATTTGTGCACACATCAGCCATTGTACTTTTGCATATGCAGTTTTGAAAACTATCTCGAAGTATTCATAAAACAAAATAAATATTGAATACATTTTGAAGTGCAAGTTCAGATTCAGGCAAATGTGCATTGGGACTATACCTGTAACCCAGGTCCCAAGCTTTGATGCATTAATCAAATGCATTATTTGTATTTTAAGATAGTTTGTCTTAAAAAATATATTCAAATATTGCATTATTCAGCTAGCTTTGTTATTTGCCAGAACCAAGGTATATGAGGCTGAGTTTTCTATTCAGCCAGCTTTTCGGGGGGTCTCTTTTGTAGAAGCCAAAAATTATCCTGCTGCCCATGTTTTCTTTCTGAAACTATAGTTTTGATGTGAAAGAAGGTGTAAATGTTTGAACCGGCACTGACCCCATCAATCAGACTGTTCAGTCAGCTCATTATATCCTGTGGGAAGTGCGCATTAAGGACAAACAACATAGAAGGACCAGAACAATGAGATTTCTGTCCAGTGAGGAGCTGAAGTGGTCATATGCAAAGCATCAGAATCCCTAGGTGGCTGGCTGAACAACTCACTAAGAGACCTCTGAAATGGAGCAACAGCGCTCAAGGAAGCAGGGCACTTAGGCTGGATAAACTGATTGTTCAGAAAGGCTTTGGTTGTTTTGTTTTTTTTAGATTGACTTGCGCTTTTGAGGCGAACAGTGGCTAATGCAGATCAACCGTAAGAGGGAGAGAGAAAAGTGGTAGAACTTGAGAACTTGAGAATTGCTTTGTGAAATATTCCAGGTTTTCAAAGCGGTAAACTATAGGTGCTAATATGTTCCAGCAACACTCTTAAACTCATGTTTGCTCTGTATCAGGACTGGCTCTAGACATCAGCCTAGGAAGCACATGCTTGGAGAAGCACATCGTAAGGGGTGGCATTCAGGTTAATCTCAGGGCGCACATTCCGCTCCGGCCCCTTTTTTGTTTGTTTGTTTGTTTTTGTGCTTCGGCGGCGCCCTGTCCGCTTTTTTTTTTTTTTTGCCTGGGGAGAGTAAAGGGTAAAAATACTCATTAAGTGAAAGTGAGCACTTATACAAATACAATGACATAAGTTAAATTGACCCTTTCCAACTTTAACTTACTCATAGACATGCCACCCACCTGCAACAACAGGTGGGAGTACTTGATGGGGCCAGTGGTGAAAGGGGAACAGTCTCAGTAGCAGGGGAGGGAGAGACTCACCAAGGGACAATAGGTAGCTCCTCTCCCTGGGAATCTCGGGCACTCATTGGCCAGCTGAGGCAGAGAGGTGCTGATTGGCCAGCATTCCCCAGCTCCCAGGATTTAGCCCAGTGCAGAGGCCATGTGGAGTCTTTTGGTTTCATTCCAGCAGCCCACACTACCCTTTTGAAGTAGGAATGGGAATCTGTCCTGAGAAGATGTTGCACGTCCAGCTGTTCGCCTATTTAGGGAGTCAAGAAGGAATTTTTTATCCCATGGGCCAATTGGCCCAGGACCAGGGAGGTTCTTTTGCCTTCCTTGCAACACCTTCAAGCCACGGTGGGTTAAGTAGGAATGTATTTAGTACTTTGCTGAGATACTGGGGTGGAGTTTAATCGTCGCAACCTGTGGCCATATCCAGTGCGGTTAAGAGAATAAAATTAACAGTTCCCAGAACTGTACTGGGATTGTGGTGTTGGGCCTTGGGCTCATGTGATAGGGTCAGGCCTTGTGGCCTTCGTGAGCTGAGGTCAGATCTTACGGCCCTCGCAAGCTGAGGTTCACACCCTGCTGCACCTTGCAGGGGGTGGAGGGATGGTACTATAACTAAGAGAAGAAAGCTGAGTCCTGGGAGGCAGGCTGAGGAGTGCCTACCCCCCTGTTATGGGTTAGATGGTAAGGAACCTTGTAACCATGGTGCCAGTTATTGGTTATGTGGTAAGGAGCCCTGTAAGCCCTTCACTGGAACCAATCAAATGTCTGGTATAGGAGAGCATGGGTGATGGGTAGATCCCTGTGTTAAAGTCTAATAAAAGTTATGGCCTGCTGCTTAATTCCATGCATGTGTCTATCCTCATTTTCCCGCTGTGTCCACATCAATAAGTTACCTGTTCATATTTTCATTCCCATATGTAAGTGACTAAGACCACTCAACCCAAACATTATACATAAAAATATACTGTCTGAGCTTTAAAAAACATTAACCTGCATCAGTTATTTCATTATTTAGCTGCTGAGAAATGAAGCTGTCCTGTAAGTACTGAGAAATGAAGCAGCGAGTAAGGCAATGAGGGCAAGTCATCAAAACTATTCACAGCCTATGTTCCAATTAAGAGATGAAAATGGCAGAAATCTTTAACACAAGATTCTTATGGCATTTTTAAGTCATTTGAATGTTACCTTTACTGGAAGTTGACATGAAGAATGTAAGACCTGCAGTTGACTGAATAGCCCAGCTGGGTAGCAACGGGAAGGAATGCAGAGCTTTTCACCTGTAGGTCACTGGCTCAAATCCTGGAAGATTGATATTGACTGAAATTTATTACCTTCTGATGGCTGTTTGAAATTAATCCTCTCTAGTTCTGATGGATATGGGTCAATATCACAAAAATGATCATCAGCATTGGTACCTTTGTTGGCACCCTCAGCAAAAGAGGCCAAAGATCTAATTTTTATCTCACCTCCAATCCTGACCTGGAGGAACCATCTCTGAAGTATGTTGAGAGAGCACTTCAGTAAAGCTTGGCCAACTGCTGCCACTTCCAATGATATACCTGCCTGGTGAAAGAATTACTTCAATTTCCAATGCCATAAATCTGGAAGTCTAGCACCTTTCAAAAGTAATACATGCACTTTTAAAAAAAGAACAAACCTCAACTAAATTGGTTGGAAATTCAGTCATGGGATCAACAGAGAACATGGAAAGCAAAGCACCTAGAGTTGAAGTCCTTGGATGGAAGGTTGCATAGAAATGCAAACAAAGCCTTATTGCTATCATTTACTTTGGTTTAGGTTTTTAATCTCAAATATGCCTAACCCTTTAGCTTTAGAGGCCTAAATTGATAATCCAAATTCCACATTTGAATGCTCAAATAGGCACTCTTTCCGGGTATCTAAGTGCCCATTTGAGCACCCAAATATAGGCTTTGATTGCCCAGTTTAGGCACCCAAGACTGTAATAAGAGCTAAGTATTTTTAACAATCAGTGAGCATCCAAATAACAAAACATGAAATAACTTTCCTCTTAAATTTTGACCACACTGTATATATTTTTTGATATTTATAGGGCATGTTCTTGCTCCTACTGACTTCAGTAGTGTAAAACTGAGTCCATAATGAGAGTGTTCTCTAACCATCTTCATGGTACAATGTAGTGATATATTTTATTTATTTGTTGGACAGATTATACATTCTCCAAAGCATATATGGATACACGGCTTAATATGTTCATATGTGTACATCTGAAAATATCAGAAAACAGAATCCTAGTTAGTATAAATTTAATGTAATATATAAAGAAATCTTCAAACTGCAATATGTATGGGATCTACCTTCCTTATAAGGCCCTTTCTTATATTATTCTCTTTGATGAAAATTCTCTGGCTGTCAGATACTGTACATGAAGGCCTATTACATTCACCTTTATTATAGCAACATCTCCCTGTGACATTCAAAATGCTTACCTTTCAAGGATGCTCTTATAATAAGGGTTCAGAGTATTTGTAATAAATTCATATAGATCAATGACTAGTTCATAAAATATCTTCCTGTTCCTTTTTTTGTGTGATACAGCAGTGCAGTGCACTACAAGAATTAAGGACAAACAGCTGTAATCAGATAAAAAATTAACTGCCTTGCAAGTTTGGACATTAAATTAAAAGATTATATTTTTCTTTTAATCTCATTATCAAAGATGAAGTGGTGTATTTATGTCTTGAAAGGAGATCCTCAATATTCCTTGGAAATGTAGACATTTTGAATTACATCTCACACTTACTGTAGAATTTCAAAGATGCCTAGGTTTCGATGCAGATATCTCTGAAAAAATAATAACCATAGGCCTAGGGCTATTAAAATTTTGGAGTCAATTGGTAGTTAGTGGATGTGCATCACCCTGATCTAACTCTTCTTAATTTACATCAATTGTATCTCTACCATAAAAATTAGATGGCTTTTATACCAATCTTGCACTACTTAGATATATTGTTTACTGGAGCTCAGAAATGTCAGCCATCTAAGGCATGCTCTACACTACATGGTTAGATTGATGTAAGCTGCCTTGCTTCGACCTACCTGTGGAAATGTCTTCACTTAAATTGGCTCCCACCAACATAAGTGCCTCTGTATGCCTATGTCATTATAAGAGTCACAAACAGTTTTGTGGGAATGTTGTGCATTGGAGATATATAGAACTATTTTTTTTAACTTTAGTTACAGCATGGATCTGCTTTGGAGCAATATAATTGTTTGAATAAGAAGTAGAGAACCAGTGCAATGTATCCTTCATAAAGGCATATTATCGAGTACTACACATTTAACAAATAAAGCAATGTGTTAATGGCATGAAATCTATGACATGTTATATAGTGATGTTATCAGGGATTATAGTAACTCGTGTAGTGCAATCAGAAGTTGAGAAAGCTAATTTTGAATCGACAACTTTAAGTTTGTCCCTTTGTGTATATTCTTTACAATGTAGTCTTTTAATACATGAGTGCATATTTTTAATAGTGGGTAAAGTGGATTTTTTTCATGCTCCTCTCACTCAAAAATAGCTGAACAGTTTTCATTCAAATTAAAATAGAAATAGTCTTTAGGCAAAGACCGATTCTACAAAATTTTAGCCCAAAAGGGGATTGGGTCGCAAAGTTATGAATGACAGGAGCGTTCCATTAGAGAGGATTTTGTAACCTTAACTGCATTAGTCACTACTGCTCTCCCTAAAGTAGCCAAATTTCTGGAAAACTTTAAAAGAAAAAACTACCATCCGGATGTGGTATTTTTTTGTCCCCTGTTTTCACTGGTGTAAATGACTACACAAGGCATAGGTCAATGAAGAATCAGGCCCTGTGTTTTTAATCAATGCAACTCCATATATCTGTACTTAATAAAAAAGGACCGATTTCTGTCAAAGAGCAATTAAAAAGAAGTGCTTATTGGAATAAAGTGGAATTGGTGAGACTGGAATTCTGCCAGTATATTTACCATCTTATTCTATTTAGTAACTCTAGTACTTTGATTCTTACACACAATCGTAATCAGATAAATAAGGTTAGTCTCCAATGAAGTTCTGGGGAACCTTTAAACCATGAACTAAGGAATAAAAATAAAACATACATCCAATTTATCAACAGGTTTATTTTTACCTCTGCTGTTGAGGTATCAGCTTTATAAATTCTTCATTTCTTTCCTTCTTACCTTTTATTTTCTTTAACCTGAAATTCAATGAAATGATGCCCAAAGCGCTATCAAAAAAAATTCATTCAGCCTCTTTCTTAGAAATGATGCCAGGTGGTGTGTCTTGCCTTCCTTACATCCTTCCCTAAGATGTAGTAACTGTAATGAAATCATACCAAGCTAAATGTATACAGAAAGCTAACACCATTTTCAGGCCTTCTATTTTGAAACAGTGATCAGGGATAGGCATAAGCAAAATGTAAAGTGCCTTCCACTGGTTGACTACATCAGATAACGCTCTAGATCATTGATTTTGCTGCTTCTACTTATGTATGAAGCGATGTGCAGGCCTGAATCAGCACCCGTGTATCATGGGGCAGAGAAAAAGGTTGACCTATTGAAGTGTTAACCCTGAGTGTATTTATACCAACATGTATTTTCTTCCTGAATCTTTTGAATGACACTAGATATTTGCTTATATTGATGTTTGTAAATCATGTGACATTTCCTAGTGTCCTTCATATCTCAGGAGTATCCTTTTCTTTTTTTGATGCCTGCCCTCTTATGGCTTTTAGAATAACTTTCCTGTATAAAGTTACATAGAACACTCACAAATGTTAATCTCCATTATAATAATATTCTGCCTATAGTGCATTCCATCACCAGTATTCCCAGAGTGCTTAATGAACTATGGACCGGAGCCGAAGCCCAGTGAAATCAATGGAAAGTCTCATTGACTTCAGTGGGCTTTGGATCAAGCTTAACATACATACAGGCATCACATCACCACCCATTGAAATGCAATTCCCTGTGGTGTGGCAGGTGGTAGGCAACTAGCATCTAGGTCACAGTATCACAGGGGTATATACGTGTGTGTGGTAGGAAGGTGGGGGGAGAGGATCATTTTTGGTTTTTTGCAAGGACTATATACACACACTTTTTTGTTCTTAGTGTCATGAGATCACTAAAGCCATAGCACATGAAAAGATCTTCGTTTTGAATGCTTTATCTGAAACATGGCTTGGAACTCAATTTATCTATTCTACAAGAATGGGAGGCAGAGTCAACCATGCAGGGATCTGAACCAATGCTTCCAGGGTTGCTCAGAGCAATAAAACTTCCCCAGTGTCCTCCAGAATTATATGAAGGCCCTGGTTTTTATTGTGGTTCCATGACTGTTGGATTACCTTTTGTCCCAGGTGCTACAGAAATCTCTCTTCTGCCACAGAATAATTACTTCTTTTGTGTTTGAGACAATTTCAGCTGCCATCTTAAATTTCATGCCCAAATCAAACTGTGTATAAATGCATTAGGATTTAAATGGAGCTTGTGAAAGCTGTAAACAAAAGCCAACATTTTCACACTTGGGTGCCTAAAATTGGACCTCTACATCCATATTTAGGAATCTATATCAAAGTGGCCTTATTTTCCAGCTCACCCCCTCAGAGATTCCACTGAAGTTCATAAGATTTGTAGATGTTCAGCACTAATGAAAATAAAGGTTTTATTTGGTTACCTAGTATGGAATTAAGTGCCTGACTGTAGGCACCCAAGTTTGAAAATGTTGGCCAAATTGTTCAAAGCCCCATTTCTAAGTGTCTGAGTTCTGGCTGATGCTGTGAAAGGAAGAGTGTAACACTGTAAAGCTACCAGCCAGCAAGGTTTCCCTCTTTTGTTAATATACCATGTAAAAAAAACCTGACTGAAAAGGTATTTCCCTTTTATGGGCTGGATCTGTAGCTGATGTAGCTCCATTGACTTCCAGCTGAGGATCAGGCCATATATTTTGGGTGTTTCTTTCTTAAATTAATTTTTTAACCTTGTACTCACATCTTCTGCCAAAAGATATGCTGGCTTTATGAATGTTTTCTTTTCCATATGGTCGCCCCCTGTAATTGTATTTTCCCCCCTGAGGTTCTCTGGCTTTTCATGATTTCCATTTTTGTGTATTTTGTTACTGTTCTCTCAAACTTCCCTCAAGGGGTTTCCTGGTTTTTGAAAAAAAAAAAATTACCTCTTCCCTATTGTTATTGTTTTTAACTGGCTTTCACCTTTCTAAGTGGTTTCACCCTGTAATCATCTGTTTTTTCTGGTTATTCATTCCCTGCCTTTGCTCACACCTGGTGTATGGGCTGCAAAAATCGGCTATTATCAATTCATCTTCCAGGAGTATGACAATTTTGCAGCCTAAAGCTGGGTAGTGAGGTGACAACAACAGTTTTTCAGACCTCACACGTGTTAGGTATTAGTCCTCTGCCGCAACACAAATCAGGAGACTTTCTCGATGTATTATTGTGCTTGGTATCTTAATAGAGCATATATGTACAAATATTATATATCAGTTTTGTGGCACATATTAAAATTTCCTTTAAACCACATGTTCTGGATGATTTCACAATCAATTAACACTGCCACAGAATTTTCAGTTGGTTGCAGAATTTACCAGTGGGTGCCACAAAAATCAGAGGGCTTGCTACAGGAATTAGGCCACTTACTACAGAACATCTGGAGGCTGGTTGATTAGAGACACGAAGAAGAAGAGAATGTACCCTCAGATATTTAGAGATAATTTGTACAGGAAGCTTTTTTTTTCTTATTATTTCCATTCCCAAGGACTTTTACTATCAATATATGGTTTGGTCATTCTTTTAACTTGATTTTATGAAAATCCACTTTCCCCCCATGGTTTCTTTTGGCCTAGAGTTTGAGGACATCAGTCTTTGTCAGTGGGGAATGAAGGCATACAGAATTTTCTGGAAGTTGCCCAGTATATTAGCACTAGAGTTGTGTGAACCTTTCCAAGTTTGTTTTGAAAGGGGTAATTTAACTTTGTGTGAGATACAGTTCACATGGGTTCACAGGCCATGCAATTAATAAAGGTTTAGGACTCAGCAAACCCAGTTTCCCCTTGGGTTGAATCTCATTAAAGACCCACAGGCAAGGTGTAGGTCAAGCACATTGGGCTAATTCACACAGGTTGACTGGTTTGCCAGAATTGGAAGTGGGATTAGGTCTCCAGTTTAATGCAACACCAGAACTCTGATCTGTCCTTGCAGGAGTACTGAGGGGTTAACTTCACTTCCAACACACCAAGAACTCTGATCTCAGGAAAGTATTTCTTTTTAAAACAGGGGTATAATTACATGAGCTGAAATATAAAACAATGAGACCGTTCTATATATATGGGAGAATTACAGAGAAGAAGGCAAACATTTTAATGCTTTTTCCAGATAGAGCAATAAGCTCAACCAAAATGCTTTCCTTGTCCCTGGAAAATCAAATGAAAATGGTTTCTGCTGCACGAAAGTGACTTCCATCCTTGATCCTGTGCAATAATAGTAATTAATCAGGGACACTAAGAAATGCCATGTGATTCCTCGCATGTGACCTATCCAAAGGAATCAGTTCTAGACTCAAAATACTCTGCAAGCAGCCATAATAGTCACACTGTGATACAGTCTGCTGACCGTCAGATAGCATCCAAAACCAGATGGACACCAACAGCACTGAAGCAACTACTTTAAGAGCAACGCTTGTGACACACTGCTGGTTCTGGGATCCAGGTCAAACTCAAACCAAGTCTCCACAGGAAGAGGATTGGTGCCTTGGCTGTGCACTGACAACTCTAATATGTATAGTGTGGGTGAATTATGGTTTCTGAGGGAGTCATGTGTATGTTTAAAATTTCATGCATATGTGTGTGCCCACAAGCAAACATATACTGTACCTAGAGTACATGGTACCAAAAGCAATTGCTGTAACTTTGCAGGTAGTGTCCTGTACAGTACATTTAAATCTAAAATGGCTGACTAGTTTCTAAATAATCCCCTAGGAAACAGTTTAGCCTGGGCCATTATCTTGATAGTTCATAATTAGGTTCAATAATAAAGCTTGTTTTGCTGACCTAGGTCAGATCATGGTGTCCACTGCATCTGTGCACAGTGACCTTGTTCTGAGAGAGTATTGTTAGAAAATCCATTATTATCATCACATACACTTCAGAGAAGTGGCTGTTTCGTGAATTGATGGTGTGATGTTGCCACTTTAGATAAAAGAATCCATGAATTATTGACTTAATGAGTTAATGTTGCTTGATTTCACAAGGTCTTTATAGTCTGGATGCTATTTACTGAACACATAATCACAACATATGAAGGAAAGAATATGCTGTACAGTACATTTACAACCCACTTCAGTTCTGACCAAGTAAAGCATTAGCTGGACATTGTTCTTTTCCCTTTGGAAAAAGTATAAACTTAAATCATTTTGTACCACTCAGATTTAAACAATTAATGATAAATAATAAACAAAATGTTTATTTTCAAATGATTTCTGATCTACATTCCTCCTGTTTAATGTTAGGCCAGTTACTGGTTAGATTTTGCTCATTCTCCTGGACCTAAAGATGTCTCTGTCCCTATGCTAACAATGCGAATACTACTGCTGATAAGATATGGAAGTCCATGGAAGGCATTAAAAAGTCACACTGGGACATCCCTGTGTAGCATGACCAGATGTCCTGATTCTATAGGAACAGTCTGGATATTTGGGGCTTTGTGTTACATAGGTGTCTATTACCCTCCACCCCCTGTCCCGATTTTTCATACTTGCTGTCTGGTCACCCTATCCCATCACGTTAATATTTTTATTTAAAACTGATCATGCTGATAAATTTATGATAACCAGAAAACTTGAGGCTGTCAGTTGTTTATGGCATGAAATACAAATTTTGTGCAAAAGCAGAAAACACGAGGCACATGTCCCAGAGTGGATGGCTTAGTGGTTTCAAATACTTTCATACTTTTGATTCAAAGGTGTGAATCCCAGCACTGTTAACTCTTCACCCTTACAAGATAAATCAAATAAGTTCTGTGCAGTGTATTAAAGGTCAAATCTTAAGTTCCTATGCAGGCAAAACTCCTATTACTGTCAGTGGGAGATTTTCTTACATAAGGATTGAAAGCTGCAGGATTCAGCTCTGTGTATGGGTCTTTTGGATGGGATCTTAAAAATGGAGCTCCTGTCTGCTATGTTTCAATATTAACAGCCATGTTTTTGGCTGGACTCAAATGTCTGTGATCACAAAGATGTGCACGCTTCTATATTTGCACATGTAAATTGGGTAAGAGCTGGACAGCTGGGTATCCGGTCTGCAACAATTCCAATTTGTATATGTAACATGGGTGAAGAAATAATCTTTGTCATGTGTGAGCTAAACTGCTGCCATGAAAATAAAATGAATGCATGGCACTTTTCTTAACAGTGGGAGCTTGCCTTTCGGTCTTTGAACAATATTAACTTCTACAACAGTTGTACTGTGTGATATTAATCCTCTTCGGTGCTACACATCCCCAGAAGTGGCTGCATTTCAATGTTAGATGACTTAAATCTTGTATATATCATATATGCAGTTCAATGGCTTGATCCAAAGCCCACTGAAGTCAATGTGATTATTTCCATTAACCTCAATGGCTTTTGGATCTGGCCCTAAGGTTTCTGGAAACTTTTAAGAGTAAAGATACTACATAAATACATACCCACAAATGATAATTTAGATCACAAAAGTGTTATGAATCTGCACAAATGTACATGAATCTGTAGATGAAAATGGTGCTAAAATCTATAAATATTTTTTTAATCTGTGTGTCAAGACCACTTCTTAGCTTACTTACAGTGCTATAAGACTTTCTGTGATTTTATCCTTAAAAACATACCTTGAAGTATGGTAATTCTATTCCTTTTATTGTTTTTAATAAGTACATCAATAATTTGAGTATTAGTCTTATTTAGCCACATTGATATTTCCAGAATTTTCATTTTGGAGCAACACTTTACAGTAAGTCATATGGTGCTTTATTTTGCTACTCGGCAATTTTTCACTCATACACTTCCAGCTGTACTATATTTCCATAAACCTTTGCTAGCTACACTCAGCAGGTTTCCCACTTACCAACAGTGCAAAATACATTTCAGATGGATGTCTATAAAACTGTATATAGCTATACAAAGAGAAGAGGTAATGGCCTAAATCTGTTATGAAATCTGGCTTCATGAATTGTCACTCTCTTCTGAACCACGTAATCATGAGGAGGTTAAATTTACACTGACTTAAGGACCCCCTTTCACTGACAGGGAGGTGCAAAGAAATCTTAGTGCAAGTGAGAATCAGAATCCAACATTTTAATTTACATTGATTCTAAGAATTTTTGCATTTTATTTGGTGATCACTATATAAAACATAAATATCTTAAAGTAAATACATGTCTTCTGTCACCATGGTGTCATCTTTGTTAGTACATCTGTAGAGTTTTAAGGACTTTTGTATGCGCCAGGAGCAGCAAGTCACTGGTTTGCTTGGTATAACAGAATACTATTGGTTGCAATGTTTCTTTACTGAGTTGGTTTCCTCTTAAACATATCTCATTGTAGATCCAAAATGATCTATATCTTACACAGCCCTGGTGTGATCTCACTTGTAAATTGTGGACTGAAACAAGGATGAATTAACTAATTGCAGTAACCAAAAAATGTTATCCAGGCAATAGAACAAATGCTCCATAACTGGAAGTTAGGCATAGTGTTCACCATTTGGTTCTTGGCAGGTGGCAGGAGTCACAATAGTTCCTTTGATGGGTGGCTGAAAGGCATCACCTTTTTGTCTTGGTTAGTAGAGACCTTGTTGTTTTGGTTGATCTGAAGTGATTACGCCAACAAGTAACGCCAACAAGTAAAAGCAGTGTGTATGGGGGAAAAAAATAAACCGATAAGAAAATTCATCAGTTGGTGACTTAAAAACTGTGGACTCGATCCTGTCCCAGTTAATTCAGTGTCAAAGCTCCCATTGTCTATGATGAGAGCAGAATCTTGTCCTTTACATTTATTTTTGAAGACATTATTCATATGGGGTGAAATCCTGGCCGCATTGAAGTGAATGGCAAAATTCCCATTGTCTTCAATGGGGCCAGGATTTCACGGAAGATTTTTTTTTTAATGGCCAAATCCTGTTGACTTCATTCATGGCAATTTTTTGGTGACTTCACTCACATTTTAATAATTGTGGTGAGCAGAATTTGGTCTTAAGCAGCATATAATTTAGGTTGGCTTTAAATGTAAAAAAAAGTCATTTTTCCTCTTAAGTCGTAAAATATATTTGTCGTTTTGCACTACTGTGTAATCTCTCTCTCAGAGGTGCTTTGTTCAAACAATGCAAATGAAGGACAATATCTGTGACAAAACAAGCAAGGTTTCTTTAAGTTTGTCTGATTCACAGAGTTAGAAAAATCAATCGAGTTTTTACATCTTTTCAGAACATGTGGCTTGCAAATGGTTAAAGAAGCTTGTTCTGTAGGGATCCAAGGATTAAAAACCTGAGAGTGCACATGTGAGATTTACTGGAAAAACTAATTGTGTACACCTGACCGGCATTGATCACAGAAACACATGGTTAGCTGGAAGCAGTCCTTGAAATTCACTATAAGCCAAGGGGTTTTGACTATCCATACATCATATAACTTATTTCAACAAAACACTGATTTATTATAGGTGATACTTACTAATTATACTGAATTTAAGGCAAACTACATTCTGCATAGTAGAAATGGCAAATTAAAGAACATGGCAAACCATTTTTTTTTCAGATGGAAAAAAATCTTTGTTCTCTCCTGAGTGTCGGTCTGTTAATCTATCCTTTCTTGATCTTTACAGTGTCTTTCTGAATTTCTTTAGAAGCCCATATTAGCACCACCCTAATATAACATTAGTACATCATGATTACTGTTGTTAAAATGAATACAGATGAATTAATAATGATTATCTGATTATTTGAAAGTGTCATCTTGCTTCAGTAGCCATTTCAGAATGTTACAGAACAGAAGGAAGGTTAATTACTTTGTTCACTTCCTGTCATAAATCATAAAGGCAAGAAAAGGGGGAAAAGACAAAGGTTGTAGGGAGAACATCCGAGCTAAGAATCCCCAAGTATTCTACGTTAGTCAGCTGAGTGTTACATAGCTGTTCAAAGGAGAGAACTTAGTTGACATTTTATTGAATGACTTTACTACAAAATTATCTTCTTGTTGCAGAAGTGGCTAAAGTATTTTGTTCAGTTTAACATTTATACTAACATTAAATTTATTCATGCACCAACATAAAAAGGCAAAGTGTGATTTCTGCAGAAAGACAGTGTGAATTTTACTAAAACATATGGTTATAAAGGATAATTCTATTTGGTGCTTGCTGCTAAGTGGAGCTGGCTCAGCAGAGACAGCACGTGCAGATTTGCCTTTTCCTCTTCATTTAGCACGCATTAACTGTTGTTATTTTTTCATTAGTAGGTGTGTTTGGCACTGACCCAAAATCATGTTCCACAATCCCTATTTCCTCATTCATTAGGAAGGGGGGAGGGGTCAGGGCAGACTCTCTTGGCCATTTGTCTTCCTCCTCAAGTGCTGCATTCTTTGTAAATGAAAGAGGGCAATCAATAGGGCAATAAGGAAGGAGGACATCTAGCTAGCTGGTACACACTGTGTGGAAAGGTCTATTTCTTGCTGAGGTCTTACAATGCACTGTATCATGCAACTAACTCACCAACATCAGGTCAGGGAGATGAGATTGGAATTTTTTTTTAGTGGTGGTATATGAGTGCTTTTAAAAATAAAAGTTAAAAAGATATTTTGGTTATTCTTCAAAAATATTATAAGGGTGGTATAAGGATTTTATTGGCATGTGTTTGCGGTGAACGCATCTCTGGGTATGTCTAATCTGCAAGAAATGGCATGCTTTTAACTCAGGTTAAAATAGCAATGAAGACACAGCAACTCAGGTTAGCAGCTCAAGTTCAAACCTATGGGGAACCTGGCTCTGTTAACCCAAGTAAAAAATTGCTGTGTTTTCACTGCTATTTCAACCTGAGGTAACTAACAGAGTTAAGAAAACACACTTTTTTTTTGCAGTGTAGACATACCCTCTGACTCTGTGCAGTGAAGCGACGATAGGGTCATACAGGTCAGCCCAAATGAGAACTGATAAATACCCCAATCCTGCTAGTGGATCCATACAGGCAAAATCCTGTTGATTTCAGAAGGGGCTCTGTACCCGATGTGGGGTTCTGCACCCCTGTGGACCCACTTGCAGCACTTTATACCTCCCAACAGCTGTTTGGCTTACATCACATAATGTAAAGAAATGTTTAGAAAACTTTTAAAGAATTTTGAAAAGTTTTATTGGCCATTCCCCTCCTCCTGTAGAGCCAACCTGCCTTCATGCCATGAATTCAACTATACAGGCCTCAGAGGGAGAGGTGAATAACTAATTTTAAAGATGTGTAAACATGATCTAAGAGCTTTTCTGTCCCTAACAACACCGCAGTTTTAAAGCCTAACATTTTATGATCGAAAATCAAAAGCCTTTTAGACAACAATTGGAAATGGGAATTTTTCTCTCTTCTCCATTTGTGTAAAGCAGTATTTCACAACCGATACCAGGGACCGACTTGCTGCCTTTCTAAACAGTGTCAGGGAAATTTCAGGGACCGGTGCTGGTCCATGGACCAGTCGTTGAGAAACACTGGATAAAGCACCCATCTCTAACTTTCATGTTTTATGAGATATTAGACTTTAAACTTGTCACCTGTTGAGGGCTGCCTTGAAACCCAAAACAATACATTTTGGGGGTAAGTTCCTCATGTAGGAAGGAAACATTTTTGGCGGGTTATTATCTGAAAAAAATGATGGTGGTCTGAAACCAGTGGAGAGGTTTGGAAGGTTAATAGTGAGTAGAGTGCAGGTGAGATAGTCAGGGGTGCATGAAAAATGCAATTTATCACCTGGTTCCATAGTTTACCATCTGCATGGCGTGTATGTGATTATTTTGGTTTGAAATGAAATATCACTTTCAGCTTAACTGCAGAGAGAGAATGGGGTCTTTACACATGGGACGTGTGAATTGGCAGAGTAGGTTGTAGTGATATTAACTGACAGCCTTTTTGACCGGTTGTGGCTCTGCGCTTAGTTAAAAATACCTGTGACAGTCGTGTTTGTTATTTTTATTGTCAGAGGTTATATTTCAGAAAGAAAGAAAGCTTATTTACTGTGCTCACACAATCCTTTTTGACTTTTGAACTGTTGGAATAAATGTGTAAAAATGTTTTCTCAGATTTATATTTATAACAGTATTACACTAGCAATGTCTTTTGCATAATCTTCTTTACAGGGGCACATTTACTCACCTCTGTCATGTAAAAACACTGGTTCAAATACAAGAACTATTGGCAAAAACAACAAACAAACAAACAAACAAACAGAGTCTCTGCCAACATAGCCAGGAGTTTGCAGCAACAAAGCTGATGAGCCCAGCTGGGACCTCTGAGGATCCCATGTACTCTGTCTTGTCTTGTCTTCCTGTAAAAGGTTACCTCCAACCTGCTGCTAACACATATGTGCAAGCACACACACACAAATACACTAGAGTCTAAGCTTACCCCTTCCTTGGCTTTCCTGTATTAGCAACTTAAATAATAAACTAAATTTCCTGCCAGTGCGCATTTCTGACCTTAACTATTTCTAGGTTTGCTCCCCATAGGACTTCTCTGTCTTCCCCTAGTTCTCACTGTGTCAAAAGAGAAACTCAAACTC
Organism: Chelydra serpentina; assembly: GCA_037349315.1. Classification (NCBI taxonomy): domain Eukaryota; kingdom Metazoa; phylum Chordata; order Testudines; family Chelydridae; genus Chelydra; species Chelydra serpentina. The sequence goes on from JBAIAC010000033.1 coordinate 16,118,087, forward strand.
ATTTATCTTCTAGGCTGGCACTGATAGGACTCACCTGGTCTGGCTACCAGGGAGTCAGCAGAAATAGCTCTATACTAGCAGAGATGTCTGAGGAAATGGAATTCCCTGCAGAACGGCTGAACACATCAGTGAAGTAACTTTGGAAGTTCAATGGATATTGTAAATAATGATTGAATATCAGCCTGCTCTGGGAGCAATTAACTATGAACCAGTATTTCTAGGGTCTCACCCTTACCTTTGCATACAAAGATGTATAAGTCAAAGAGAGCACGAGTCTCTGTTGTCTCAGGAAGAAACTACCCCGTCTCTATGGCTGTGGCAAGATAGGAAGGCAGTTGTGCACCCTGTCCCAGACACCCACTCATACTCACTGTCCCTTCTCACAAACCTCTATTCACATGGCCCCAATCATACTCTCTCACACTTACTCTCATTCATGGCCCCTTCCAAACACAGATTCATTGTCCCACCACACAAATACCCCCACACTCATAGATTTCCCATCTCAAGACATTTATATTCTCTGGGCAAAAAAGTTTCTTTCTGCTGCTTGCAGTCGAGTCTCCATTCCCCCTCCCTCCCATTTTCATAAGGAGTAGGACTTCTGGGAGAGGGAATTAAAACAAAGAGCCAGTTATGCCTAAGGCAGTAAGAAATAAACTGGGGGTATTGGCATAGGCGGCGAGTTATATGGGCCCGTAGTGCCCGTGCTCCATCAATATTCAGGAATGTGGGCCTGGCTCCACCAATGTTTGGGCTTATATTTTCAGAGCCGTCCCATCCATAGGACGGACCAGGGTAACTGCCCCAGGCCCTGCGCTTTGTGGGGCCCCGTGCTTCAGGGGGATGAGGGGTCCAGGGAGGCCTGAAGGGCTACCGGGGGGGCCTGGTACTGACAGCAGCGAGCGACTCAGCCCCAGCCCACCCTGCTCTGCTCTGCTCCGCGCCGCCTCTGCTCAACCTTGCTCTGCCCCCACCCTGCCCCCACTCCATCCCTTCCCCTAAGCCCCTGCCAAGCCTGTTCTCCCCCCTCCCCACATCCATTCCATCCCTTCCCCTAAGCCCCCACCCTGCCTGTTTCTAGCTTGCACCCTCTCCCCTGAGTGATGCTGGTAGCCGGTGGGGCAGAGCGGGGTGGGTTGAGGCCGGGTTGTTCACTGCTGCCAGCATCAGGTCCCCCGCTAACCCTCCAGGCCACCCTGGACCGCACATCCTCCTGAAGCGTGGGGCCCCCAGGTCTATCCTATTGATGGGACAGCTCTGCTTGGACCCGTTCTAGGCACCACCAAAAATTATACAAGCCTGGCGCCCATGGTTATTGGGGCTATGGCATCTCATACCCCCATACCAGACACTGAGCTCCACAGATGCTACTATCTAGTTGTGGGAGAGGTCAGTACATCAAATGTATGCACAGCCCCACCATGGGAAGCAACAGACACAATTCCCAAAGGAGAATCTTCAGACTCAAACTGAGTTTTGTTTGGGTCACACATGCTGACCAATGTATTTGACCCATTAGTCCTGTTGGCCACCACCCACCCATGGCTTCTGCACCTGGTTTGGTTTTCTGTTGTGTACCACCCATTTGGTTACTACCATTGCCTTTTTGGGGTCTCTACCAACCATGTCTCCTTCCAGGAACCTCCAGGCCATTTTGTCAAACTGTCCTACAGTGTTTTAGGAGCATGAGTACCAACCTCATGGCAGACTGTAAGAAGAAGGGCACCCCCCCCCCAAATTGGCTGTGAGTTCTATACTTAGATTTCACCAACTAAGTATAAACTCCTCAGGCTCTATAACAGCCTAACCATGGAGTCACAGACAGTCCCTGTGGGTACTCTAAACCATCTTGTCACCTAGACAAGCTTGCCTTTGTGATAGATGGACCCTTAGACCAAAAATCACAATAATATTCCAGTTGTCACCACTCCCAAAGGACCAGTCACTTACCCCAGGTCAAGTTTACCTTAAATCTCACACTAAAGACAATGCTTGTAGCCAATCCTATAATAAACTATCTAAAGATTTATTAACAAGGAAAAGGAAATAAGAGTTATTTACAAGGTTAAAGCAGGTAAACACACACACAAATGAGTTAGTCTTAAATTGGAAAAGGTAATAGAAACATCTATAATAGGCAAGCTCTATATGTCCTTGGGTTAGGGCTAACCCAAGCCAAGCACCTGGGGAATCTTCTGCTTATGCGTAGTAATCCTTACCCCTCAGAGTCCAAGCAGCATAAAAGATACAGTTCCTCCTTATAGAGGCTTTTTATTCCTTCCCCTCTTCTCCTTCAAGCTGAAAATTCACCTGCTGGGAGAAATTCAGCTGCATGCCTCCTCTTCATGGGGGTGGGGTAGGGGGGCGGAAGCAATCATCAAAGTCTTTTGTCCTTTGATGTCCCACAAGGGTTTGTCTGGTGTTGATGGGCCTTCTTTTGTTGGGCAGGAGATAATACCCCCTGTTGGAAATTAATATTTCACATGCATTAATGTTTCTCTCCTCTCTGGTGATTTACAGTTATGGAGAAAGCACTTAAATATTACCTTATAACATGAGATTAATGCAGGCAGCGATTTACAAGCATTTCCTAAAGTTTAAATACTAAACATAGTCTTATAATTCTAATACTTATTTTAACAATACCAACACATGGGTGAGCCAGACTGGTTCCAGCTATGTATTTGTCAAAGTGCAGTTGAGACCTAGGGGCATTGGCATGAGCTGGCACCTGGACACCCAGCATCACACATTTAACTATCTCACTGGCCCTCTTGGTGAATTCTGTGTCCAGCGGGTACTCAATTTCCCTTGTTCCGATGAGACTCCAGATTCTGCCACACTTACTTTAAATGAGGATGTTCCCGAAGAGAATGGCAGAACTTGGCCCTCAGATTTTAAGTAGTGAAGATTTTACCTGATTGTGTGGAAACCCAGGTATAAGCAAAATGACCCGCTGTGTGTCAAGTACCATGTTTGAAAGCACCGGACTATCTATGCCAACCACTTTTTTATTCAGGTAACAGTAATTGTCGAGATAGCGTCTGCAAATCAGTTCAGCCGTTCTTCTGCACTATTTCTGTAGCGAATGGCACACTTTCTTAATTATGGGAAGCTACATTAGACAACTGGCACCAAAAGAGATATCGATAATAAGAACAACAGATATCAGAGAGGCAGTGTTAATGAGGGAGCATCTGTTTTTCAAAGAAATGTTAATAAATTATTTAAAATACTAAAATGCCTTCAGTTCATTCCCACCTAAAGCTAAATAGCACATTTATACTTTGATGCACGTCTCTATAGTTACAACTTCACTTTACCTCCTGCACACATGTTATCTTCTAAAACAAAGCATATGCATATATTAGGGATGGATCAAACTGATGCTCAGAGACAGTGGTGAAAGACACAGTATAAATAAATAGCTGAGATTGTGTTTGGAAACAAGTTAGCCGGCTTGGAAAGAATTGCAGGTACAGGTTTACTGTAGTTTTTGTATCATTAATCCTGGTTAACGTTTTATTTAATGGCATATGGTTAATACCATTTTTCAGACATATAGCTCCTTTTCAGTATGCTAGATCTCATACTGGTTGGACTCTACATGAAGACCCATATGTATTACACTTCAGGAGAAATCTGCTCTCTGAGAACTGTCAGTCAGTTGCTGAAAGGCCTTTTTATACAACATTTGACAGCAGTGATACATTCAACAGAGCATGCCCAGAGAATATATGTTATATCCTATTATACTGTAAGCTGCCCTTTCATATGCAGCGTGGGCATGAGAGAGACACATCTCAAATGTGTCCCTACCCAAAGGCCTGATCTGGAGCTTTGGAATGAAATTAATACAGAGGTTGTACAGTAACACAATGTGGCCATTGAGTGTAATGCAAAGTGGAAAATGTCACTGCAGATTTCCAAGGAAATCTTAGCTACATTTCCATAGTTTAAATGTTAATGAAACCCTATCATTCAGAGCTGAATTTATACAGTAAGACAACATCAGGTCTGATCTACCTTCCAGTTACCCTGATGTAAGTCAGGAGTGACTCCATTCAAGTTACACTGGTGTTAAGATTATAAGTGAGGAATGAATCAAGCCTTTGATATTTTTGATCACTTGTGAAATGGGTCTTAACATTGCAGTGTAATGAGCCAAGTATATTCCAATTTCATTTTGATCAGATGTGGTCACACCTACCTCTGCAAAGTGAAATAACGTCAATTATAATATTACTTATGCTTTAGTGAGGCTCTTCTTGCCATAAGAAACAGTAAACTTGACCACTGGCTAGTCTTGATCACCATTGAAACATGGAATTGACTCAACATAGTCAGGCTTGACTGTAGAATCTTTTTGCAGATGAAGATGTCAAAAGGCAATCTGTAGCGAGAATGACAGTGTGATTAACCAGAATGAGGCCTAAGTCAGAAGTAGCATGGACCACTGGGAAATTAAGGCACCAATTTTCACCGTCAAGATCGGCTGTGATAGGGCACTATATCCTAGCAACAGCAGAAGCCTTAACCTTGCAATCACAGCAAAAACTAATTTTGTGGTGTTATCCGTTCCAATATCTTTTAATCCAAAAAGTCTTTAAACAGAAAGTAAATGCTCACATGTCACTTTTCCAGGAACGGCTTTCTTCTCTAATTGGGAAATCCTTAATTCAGTGAATTAAAGGTTATGGAAGCATTAATGCAAGTTTCATGTACTTCACCTACTTAAAATAAAATTGTTGTGGAAAAGCTTAGTCTGTCATTTTGATATGATGGCAACTAGTGATGTGTTTTAATTTAGCGATTTACATACCATTCTAAAAACATACAGCTGGAAATTAACAATATGGTAGGGCCCAATCCTGCAAATCCTAATTAGGCAAAACTCCCACTAAGGTCAATGGGAATTTTCCCAGGGTTCGGAGTGAAGGACTGAACCTTTTATCTGCATTATAGACATATACTTCATGGTAGGGCAGTGTTACCAGCCTGTGGTTCAGGGTGTTTCCTTTTCAAATTGTCATGGTGCTGAAATTCAAACCAGTGGTCCTATTGCATGATGCAAAATCTTTTTTTTTTTTTTTAAATATATAGTAACAGTGTCTTTGGTTCACCCATTATTTTGTTTCATGATCAGCATTGCATTTTGCAGTCAGCTAGTCCTTAAAGTGAACTATTTTGGACTTTTTAAAAAAATGTACTATAATGCCCTGGACATTAGCATTCACAAACTTAAGCCTTGATCCTGACTTTAGCAGAGTTCTGTGGAGTGCTGGGGTCTCTTCATGTGGAGCTCTTTGAGGGATCAGAGCTTCAGTCCTGAGTATGAATAGAGCTAAGACCTCATCTTAGAAGTGATTCCTTTCCTCCTTATTTTAAGGCAGTAGATGTCTCATTTTTATCATGCAAAATCCCCACATTTTTATTATATTTCCTGCTACATGGTAAACTTTTCACTTGTTTCATGTCTGTTTCAAAGTAAAATTAGAGCCATGTCCAGATCAGAGCACCAGACCTGAACCTCCCCTGCTAAACTTTGAGGATGTTCAGATCTACACCTAAATTTGTATCAATTTTTCATTATATGGTCCAACCTTTAATTAAAATACTAAGGTGGGATTTTCAAAGCCACTGACACAACTGTGTGTCCAAACTCCTTAGAGGGCTTTGAACCTCAGCCTAAACCTATACATGCTGAGACTTCTGAAAAATAGATGATGTGATGAATTGGGGAATTTGTCTATGTAGAGCTTATGGATTTGGTTTGATATTGGGGACTCTTTGTGTATCTATGTCATACTGCAAATTCCCTTTTGAATGTGGGACCTGCTTGCCTTCTCTGTTGTCTTTCACTCCATATTGAGCTGAAACCCACAGGAGAGAACAGGAGAAATTTTTGAACTTGGCACTGGGCTGACAATGGAGGATCCTTAAATTTTGATGATCATCCATTTACATGGAGCACTCTTGATCAAGAAGATAGCTACTACCCAGGGCAAACCGTTTTTTCAAGTCTGAACACCAGGAGGAGGTACCTAAGCAACAGACAACATGATGGAGGACTTTGATCACCAGATGAGACTGATCAGACTGACCACTTGACAAAAGAAAGAGGCTCTCATCAAACATTTTAGAGAGGGGGAGAGAGATAGACACTGACACCAGAAGCAGCACACTGGCTGCAGGAGTGATAGAAGATTCCCTAGTCTAAAGGGGAGGAGGAGGAAGGAAGGGAGAGAGGAAGGATCTGGGATTCCTTAGAGGACTCTGACCTAAGCCCAAAGAGCACTCAGGAGTGGTGAGGAAACTGAGGCAGTGAAATGCATACAGGTGCGTTATTGTTTTGTCTAGAGATTTACTGTTTTTGAGCTATCTAAAGTAAAGAGTAAATGCGTTAGAAAGTTTTGCAAAGCCTGTGTGTTGTGTGCTTCAACATCCAGGTCCTTGGAGAGGTCAATGGTTGGAGCTCTGAGAAAGGGCATGCTTAAGCTACTGGGGTATCTTGGGGGCAGGGTCCTGGGGGCCTACGTCCCATCAGGTCACACTTCTGTGAAGGGGTAGCCAACGGAGAGTCTGTACCAAGGAAGTGTGCTAGAGGGGCTGGAGCCAGAAATGGTGGCTGGAGCCTACTGAGACCTAGAGAACCTTCACGCACATGGACCCAGCTTGTTGGGACCCAACCACAGCAGCGTGGTGACTATCCAGCTGGGGAAGCTTGCCCAGGACTGTGACACAGCTCATTTGTAAAATTGCACTTAAATTATAAGTGCCAAAATATTACATCGCTAGCAGCATGGTTACATCATCAATATAGGAAGATAAAGAGACTGAGAGAGACACAAGCATTTTCAAACATGAGAGCCTAAACTTAGGCACCTAACTAGAACCATATTTAGGCCCCTAACTAGAAGTATCTGGATTTTCAAAGCTGCTGAGTACTTGATGCTCCCATTGACTTCAGTGGAATTTGTGGGTATTTTGCACTTCCAAAAATCAAGCCACTTCTATTTAGATGCCTAAACATAGCTTCGAGAGGCTAATTTGAGGCACCAAGGTTTGCATTTTGGTAGAGAGACTATAGCGTACAACTGTCTTAGCACACAACATCAAGCTATACTGTTTATACTGTGAAGCCTTACATGTACATTTCTGATAATGGAAGTCAGGCATTCCTTAGAATCTAGCATTTCTAGGGGAGCAGGCCACCAGTCACAGCTCTGCAAACTTTGCAGCAAACCAAACCAAACCAAACCAAACCAAATCCACGTGAATATTCCACTGTCGTCTTGAAATGTCAATTTCTTTGCATTTGAGACATGTTTTCTCATTAGGTCATGGAAGAATTTGAAAAGCAGAATGTGAAAGTTTGTCTCTCTGCGATCAGATTGTCCCCTATTGATGCAAAGAGAAGAGAGAGGGAGAGCCCGGAAAAATGCTTTAATTGATTCATCAGTGCACCAAAGTGTGAACAGGCGTGATGAAGTGTAAAGGGGGATGTGACACCAGTGTGACAGAGCTGTCACAGTGAAAAGGGCTTCCTATAAAAGAGATGGCACTTGAAGTATTATCTAGGCTACCTATCTGAACTCATATTCCCCTGGAACATGTGCCTTAGGGGAAGTGTCTGATGAGCAGCCAGGCATTTGTGCCATCCTAGCAGGTAAACACAAGTGTAGGCTGTGAAGAGCCCCTGTTGTGTATCAGGTGTGGGATTTTAGGGCAGTTATCCCTAACAGAAAGGATCAAAAAATTGTTTATCTAAGGAAATGATTTTGGGGGAATGGCTGTGATCATTATATAGCATCTTTCATCCCAAAGCACCTTAGAACTAATATAGAGTATACATTGGAATTACTTCACTCACTGCTAAAATGATGCCCCCTTTGGGGTGAAATCCAGCCATTTCAATGCATAACACATTACACTGTAATTCAGGATGGTAAGCGAAGAAAAATACCATGCCAACTGAAACTGCAGGGGAGATTTTGATAGGCAGAAGGTAATTGCATGAGTTGGAATTCAGGAGATTAGATTTAAAACCTCTTGCAAAATGCTCCTTAGGATCTCAAGACGTTCTACATCTCACCCAAAAGACGGCAATGCTAGCCACATAGAACCTCTTAACAGCATGCTGAGGTACTGATACTAGTAACTAATTCAAAGGGTTGTATATCACCTACTGAATCAACAACACTGCTTCATGCAACACCTAGACTGACTAGCAAAAGACTAAAGTGATTGCATCGTACATCCTAGTGGGGGGTTAGACTTGCGGCACCCTCTGAAAGTCTATCAGTGCCATTCTAGGCATTTGCATAGAAGGGGTGCTGTGGAAGTATTGCCCCAGCCAGAGGCCAGGCATTTTCATTATGAGGTGCTCCTATTTCCAACTAGCCTGGAAACTGGAGATTCAAATTTGTTCTTGAACTGAAAATGTTGGTAGACGTGCAAATGCCGACAAGCACATAGATATCAACTGCCATTCCTCTACCACGATGAAAAGCTCTAGTCAGACCACATCTGGAACATTATCTGCAATTCTGAACTGTATTATCAGAAGGACATTGCTGACTGAGCTTGAAAAAGTGCGGTGGAAGACAAACAAATCGCCATATTTGGGGTCGGGAAGGAATTTTCCTCCAGGGTAGATTGGCAGAGGCCCTGGAGGTTTTTTTGCCTTCCTCTACAGCATGGGGCACGGGTCACTTACCGGAGGATTCTCTGCATCTTGAAGTCTTTAAACCATGATTTGAGGACTTCAATAGCTGAGACATAGGTGAGAGGATTATTCCAGGAGTGGGTGGGTGAGATTCTGTGGCCTGCATTGTGCAGGAGGTCAGACTAGATGATCATAATGGTCCCTTCTGACCTAAAAGTCTATGAGTCTATGAGTCTACATGACTTAGGGATTCAAATGCATGACTTATAAAGAAAGATTGACCTAACCTGCCTTCAGTTAGTTAGAGAAAAAGACTTTAAGGAGTGAAGAGTATTGGTATTGACACACCACACACAGTCATTTCAAGGGATACATACATTGCAACCTCCATGAGCCATATTTTGCTTTCATTTATGTCTGTGCAATAGCACCAACCTTAATGGGGTGTCCAGGACAGAATTAGGTTGTGTAGATATCAGAATATTAAATCTCTCTAAGGACCTCACAAAAAAACCTAGCATTCAATTATACCCCACTTTTTCAGAGAGATAGAAGGTCAAATGCTTATGCATTGTGGGCCTAATTTTCAAAATTTGACACTTGAATTTTATACACACACAATGAGTTTTATAAATGCATGCCTGATTTGCCTGGCCAATTGTCAGGAGAGCACACAACCCTTATATGGTAGGGTGGGTTGGCCAGGTTTCAGCAGCAAGAATGGCTGCACCCAGGGATGTTTAACACAGAGGATGCAGGCTTCATTGAAGCTAATTGATTCCTGACCCTCCTATGAAATGACTAATGGGTTTCCAGCAGAGGCAGAGACACTGTTCAGTCTCTCCTCAGCCTCTGTCTGTACTTGATTCCCATATGTATTCTAGGCAGGGGGTAGGAGAAGTGGTTGAGAGGCCCTAGTGTCAGAGGACTCACACTCCCTTGGAATTCAGGGCTGGCCATTTGCTCACAAATCATACCGCCTCCTCCATCACCATCCCTGCTAAAATAGAGGGGCTTTGTGCATGCATAATTGTGTGCACAAGTTAGGAGCATATTTTGCAAGTGTATATGCACCCAATCTGATGTTGGAGACATAGACTTCAAGGCCAGAAGGGACCATCATGATAATCCAGTCTGACCTCCTGCACAGTGCAGGCCACAGAACCTCACCCACCCACTCCTGTAATAGACCCCTAACCTCTGGCTGAGTTACTGAGACCCTCAAATCTTGGTTTTAAGACTTCAAGTTACAGAGAATCCACCATTAACTCTAGTTCAAATCAGCAAGAGACTGTACCCCACACTGCAGGGGAAGGCAGAAATCCCCCAGGGTCTCTGCCAATCTAACCTGGAGGGAAATTCCTTCCCAACCCCAAATATAGCAATCAGTAAGACCCTAAGCATGTGAGCAAGACATGACTGGTGCTCAGATCAGTTTAAAATCACCGTTCCCTCCGCCCAGTCACATATCAGAATCATAGAATATCAGGATTGGAAGAGACCTCAGGAGGTCATCTAGTCCAACCCCCTGCTCAAAGCAGGACCAAACCCCAACTAAATCATCCCAGCCAGGGCTTTGTCAAGCCTGACCTTAAAAACCTCTAAAGAAGGAGATTCCACCACCTCCCTAGGTAATCCATTCCAGTGCTTCACCACACTCCTAGTGAAAAAGTTTTTCTTAATATCCAACCTAAACCTCCCGCACTGCAACTTGAAACAATTACTCCTTGTTCTGTCATCTGCTACCACTGAGAACAGTCTAGATCCATCCTCTTTGGAACCCCCTTTCAGGTAGTTGAAAGCAACTATCAAATCCCCCCTCATTCTTCTCTTCTGCAGACTAAATAATCCCAGTTCCCTCAGCCTCTCCTCATAAATCATGTGCTCCAGCCCCCTAATCATTTTTGTTGCCCTCCACTGGACTCTTTCCAATTTTTACACATCCTTCTTGTAGTGTGGAGCCCAAAACTGGACACAGTACTCCAGATGAGGCCTCACCAATGCTGAATAGAGGGGAATGACCACATCCCTCCATTTGTTGGCAATGCTCCTACTTATACAACCCAAAATGCTGTTAGCCTTCTTGGCAACAAAGGCACACTGTTGACTCATATCCAGCTTCTTGTCCACTATAATCCCTAGGTCCTTTTCTGCAGAACTGCTGTCTAGCCGCTCGGTCCTTAGTCTGTAGCAGTGCATGAGATTCTTCCGTCCTAAGTGCAGGACTCTGCACTTGTCCTTGTTGAACCTCATCAGATTTCTTATGGCCCAGTCCTCTAATTTGTCTCGGTCCCTCTGAATCCTATTCCTACCCTTCAGCATATCTACCACTCCTCCCAGTTTAGTGTCATCTGCAAACTTGCTGAGGGTGCAATCCATGCCATCCTCCAGATCGTTAATGAAGATATTGAACAAAACCAGCCCCAGGATTGAACAAAACTGGCCCCCAGCAAATGCATTAGAGCTAGACCCCAGCATCTGTCCCCTAATGTATGTCCCCTCATATGACGATACTTAAACTTAAACATATAGTAACTGACCACCTTCTAGCAAGAAACTGTTAAGAAAAATTGGCACACTGCCAATAAATGAATCTCTTTATTCCCTATGAAGTGAATAATCATGCTAGGTAAAGACCTGTCCCAGCTTGTGGGTCTAAGTTTATTTTTGTTCTTGTTCCTTCTACTTTGGAAATGCAAATGTTGTGGCTTGTGGTTACTCTGCAAGAAAAGCAGAGAACAGTAGTGGTGAACTCATCAATTACTGTGAAGGAACAGATTATATTAGGAGTAGTTTGATGCAGATCAGGAATCAACAGTTGTGATCTGTAGCTGATTTAAGGCAAATTTACAGTGGATTAACACTTGGGCCTGATCATCAGAGATGGATGCCTAAGGTTCCAATCTTGCAACCACTTAGGCATTATCGGGCATAGGGTAACTCACGTGCCTAAGTGTGTGCAGGACCAGGCCCTGATGCACATATGTCTCTAGCCTCTGGGACAAAGATTATGTGTTAAATTGCCACAACAGAATTTTGCTCCTATCCTTTACTGACACTGGACTATTTTTAGGATGAAGTGTTAAACTAAGGTCCCTCCTACCTGTCTCTGGTGGCTGTTAGGGTGGGTGATTAAAATGTCAGTGGTACTTTGCCATGAGAAAAAACAATGAGGAGTACTTGTGGCACCTTAGAGACTAACAAATTTATTTGGGCATAAGTTTTCATGGGCTAAAACCCACTTCATCAGAGTGGTCCTTGTGAACTGTTCTTCTCTCAATTAAAGAAGTTCTAATTTCCAAGATATCATTGAAGGGAATAATCATAATATTACATTGAATTCATTTTGAGACATTCCAAAGCACATTCATATATAGGTTTATATAATATTTTGCTACTGAAATGCAGCCACCTCTGGGATGGGATATGGCAGCTGTTTAACTGCACAGAACATGCTATCCAACAATCGAGGACAGGAAGTGAAGAATGCAGAATTGCACTGAAATTTCAGGATTGTACCAGTGGGTGGGCAGGTTGTAACTACCTAATTTGGATTTTTGACCACAACACCACAGTTAATCTCCTGCTCTTGTTTAAAAAAGTGCCATGGGGTCTTAATGACTACTGGTATTCAGAGCCTTTGTTATCCATCTGATCTGAAATACGGCACTTCCAACAACATAATACCGCAGAATATCATGCTGGGACATTGATTCATTTCTGACTCAGATGGAAGAGTGCCACTTATTTCCCTCAGATCACCAATAACTCCCACCTGGTCATTAATTCACCAGATAATGCCATGCATTTCTATCTTTATTGCTTAAATGTAAATATTTTAAAAAATTATTATAATATCTACCTCATAGGCAGTAATAGTAACATTCTGGTCTTTTATGAAACTATCTAAAATATTATTAACACATTCAAAAAATCCACCATAGATATTCAAATAAGCAGAAGACTTAGAAATCAGTGCTTAAGGTCTGACTCTGCCAATTTTACTTACCATGAGTAGTACCTTATCCAAATAGCCCCATTGTTATCAATATGAGTAAAGGTGGCAAGGCTAGATTTACAAATGTATTTAGGTGCCAAAAGATGCAGATAGGTGCCTAGTGCGGTTCACAAAGATGCCTATGTGAGTTAGACACCTAACTCCAATTGACTTTCAATGGCTGCATCTTTAGGCATCTAAATACCTTTGTAACTCTTGCCTGCAGAGTTTGTATAATCTGTGAAAAGTATTTATTAAATTCTTCAGTTTTTGAAGTTAAGCATATTGGCATTTGACAATACAGTGGAGTTCATAATATTAAAAAAAGAGAATCCATTATGGACTCAGCTAATTACATTTTATTTTAAAATAAAAGCCATGTAAGATTATTTTTAAAAGTGTTTTAAGATGGGTAAACTTATGAAAAATCATAAAGGGAAAAAAGGGAAAAGGATGTAAGTTCTTTCTGTATACCAACTAATTAGAAAGTGAGCTGCTGAATTAAAATTTTGCCTGTTAAGTTTCTGCCCTTTGTAAATTTTTATGGAACTGTGAGAATGTGGAAGAGCTGTCATCTCTTTCTGTCAGCGTAAACCGGGAATTACTCCACTGAAATAAAGGAAGGTACATCACTGTAAGAAAAGGTGAGAGGAAAATCAGGCCTTGATGTATCTAAATATAAAACTAACACATACTGCAGTTACCAAACCAAACCAGTCACCATTTTCCCCCAACAAATTGCATCAACGTCTGTATCTGACCCCTAATGTTTACTCTGCAGAGCTCTGTTAGCTGATTGAAGTGTATATGCCTAGTTTTGGTAATCTACTCCAGTCTATTTTGGTGCATTGCAAGACAGTCCAATTCAATATTCTCTACTTCAGTATTAATTTGTCTTTTCAGCTATTTCAACAGAGAATGGAGTGTGTGCCCTCTGCTGCAGTTTGGCTCAAATCCATCCGTCATTTTATTGACCTTCTGGGAACAATGTCCCATAGTCTCTAGCTCACAGATTGGGATCCTTTGTGACTACAGAACTGAAACGGGGACATTTTTTGTGGAGGAGAGGTTTAAAAGCTGTGCAGCTGTGGTGTATTTCCCCTATGTAAATGTGTATTATATTGAAAACAAATGGACAAATAAATATCCTTAGGGGAATGGAGTCCATCAGACATGAAATAGCAACTTGGTTCAGTCTAGAATTCAATAATGATAATAGACTGTGAGTAAGTAAATAAAAATACAGAGAGGAGAATTCGTCCCTGCGCTGGTGGAGACCCCAGTGTGGGAGCGGAGAGAGGAGGATTTGCAATTCCGCAATTCAAGGGCTGTTGGGGCTGATTTGTCACTGGTACTGAAGGTTACCCTAATGTGTACTCCCTGCTGTTATGGTCCATATGGGTGCCACAGCAGCTGGGAATTACTGGGGCACAGAACCTACTTTCTACCCTCAGCATGGCCCTCCCTTCTCCAGTCTGCCCTTTGTCTGTGCTTGACAAGTCTCTGGCCTGCCCTGGAATGAGTCCTGCATCAGGGACTCCTCAGGGCTGGTGCAGAGGCCTACTGTCCCAGAGGAATTCACCAGGGCATTTGTGATGCTTCAAGAGCACTCAGTCTGTAACCATTTGAAGCTCCTGAACCTCTGCCATAGGCAATGGCTGACCGATATGAAGATTTTCAAATCCAGGAGACTCTCTTGCTGATCCTCTAGACTAACCCCAACCCATCCTCCCAGGTACTATGGTGCATAGAGGTGAGGAGACACTTACTAATAAGGACTGCTCCATAGTTCACTAGCTAGTGTGCTGGTTCTTTCCTTTCAATGCATTCTTTGGATGCTCAGCACCTGCAATGCCTCTGGACAACCTGTTTCCTTCACAAGTTCTGCACTACAGATGGTTAACACTGTTCCAATTGCTGCAATGTTCCCAAGCAACAGAAACATGGATCTGTCTGGTTTGCTCATGTCATATGGGGTTGGTGAATCATGTTATCTTCTTTACCTATGGACTTTACACACACACACACACCCCATGCTTTGTAAGTTGACAGAGGTGCATGTCTGAATTGTAGTCTTGTTTTTTTGTGGACTCAGACACTAAAACTGTATCCACAGCTCCTTCAGTGCAAATTCCTCTCTCTGAATTTTGGATCCCTTATCCCAGAACCAAGAGAATAATAAAATAATAATGCCTATCTCTCATACAGCACTTTTCATCGGTAGATCTCAAAGCACTTCACACAGGCAGTATCATTAACTCCATTTTACAGATGGAGAAACTGAAATACAGAGAGGTGAACTAACTTGCTGAAGGTCACCCAGCAGGCCAGAGTTGGCACTAAAACCCAGGTCTACTGAGTCCCACTCCAGTGCTCTATCCACTGTGTCATACTGCTGCTCTAAGATCTAAAATTATCTCTAAAAGCTTGTTGCAGGAAGCTGGGAGAAGAAGAGTGGTTAGAGTATTAGCCTGGGAATTAAGAAACCTGGTTCAATTCTCTGCTGTGCCACAAACTTCCTGTGTGACCTTGGGCAAGTCATTTAGTCTTTCTGTGCCTCGGTTCTCCATCTTTAAAATAGAGGTAATAGTTCTTCACTACCGCATAGCGGTTTTGTGAGGATAAATGCAGTAAAGATTATGAGGTGCTCAGATACGAATAAAAGGTTGCCAAAATGCTGCTGATAAATTGTATAGTCCAATTGCTTGACCACACATTGATTTGTAATGAAATATACTCAAGACACCAAATGACTAATGTCAGTCAGGTTTACTGCTCTAACACAATAATAATAATAATATAGTACAGGAAAAGGGTACTATATGATTCCAGTCTCTGGGTAGCTGTCTCCTGAGCAATGTTACGTTCACCTTATGCAAAAGGTGTGCTCCCAAAGTTACACATTTCAGCTGGTACTATTTATATGATGGTTTTACAAGTTACACCTGTCTTTACATGTCACTAAAATCCAACCCATCAGTTTGTCCCAATTCCCTCACTTATTGTTATGTTCATTCCTTATCTTTGTCTTGTGTACAAGCATTCCAGGTACTGGTCTGTGGAGGTAATTTCCTAGCTTCTACTAAGACATAGAACAAATATACCTTGATTTTGATAAGTTTCCAGTCTGCTTATGCCAAATGTTTACTTCAGCAAATGCAAGGTGTTATGGGATATTTAGCATAAGTGAACAGGATTATGTTATAGGCCAATTTAGGTTACAACACTGTTATAACATTTGTGCTTAATGTTATTAGAGCTTATTGCAGATAATACATATTATTATATGTCAGCCAGCATATGGTCAACACTGGTCAACAATGCCAAGAAGTGGAAGCATGAAATTAAAAGTTTATCTTCTTCTATTTAATTTCTCAGATGAAAAATTACATCTTTCAGTTTGTTTGGGGTTTTTTTGATACACATTGTTTTAGGTACCCCTACTAATTCCTCCTGGTAATCAAGTTTTTCCAATCAGTAGTGTATTGAACAGTATTGTATTGAACTTGAACAGTAAAAATACTGTTCAAGTTTCTGAATATATGATCCTATCATTTCACTCTTTCATTACATTGAAATCCTTCAAAGTTTCCATTTGTGGCCATTTTACCTTTCTTTTGGTTTTCTTCCTTTTAATTAGGTGATCTCTCAACTTTGCTTATGCACTTTGTCTGAGCTTCTTGTTAGAGCCCAGCATCAACATTTTGTTATGTTTCCCATATACAGAGAGCTACCGTATACTTCCAGCCTGAAGGACATTTATGGTGGATTAAAGGAAAACAACAAAAATAAGAAGAAACAAAAATAACGTCTACATGAGAGACCACAGAATGAATCTCCTTTCTAATATGCAGTAATAGCTTTGCCTCATAAAAATGGCAGCTACTTTTGCAGGCAGCAGAGTCCTAGGAATTTAAAGATGCAGAACATATATTTTAAAGCGAGACAGAAAATGCAGAAATACAGAAATTTAACTGAACAACAAAGGAATTCAATTCTAGTAGATCTTGAACCAACTTCCAGCCTTACTCATCCTTTTTCTGAAGACCACCACATCGTACAGATAATATTATAAGTTTGCTGGCTACTGAACAGTGGCTTTTCTCAGTGCATCACAATTACAGAAACAGCGGTGTTAAACTTTATGTTCATCCAGTGGAAAAATCTGGGGGGTGTTCAATAGCTCTCAAAACACTCTCATTTGTTGCCTTTGGTGGGAAGCTTTGGTGGCTGATCATTAATGAGCTGCAGATTATGCTTGTCCCAACCACAGAGCTATTATTACTACTGTATTACCATAGCACCGAGGAGTCCTCATCATGAACCAGGACCCCACTATGCTAGACACTGCACAAACACAAAACAAAAAGACAGACCCTGCCACAAAGAGCTTACAATCTAAGCAATACACTTCCACATCACCCCTACCATGATCTGTGGCTTAAAATCACACATTGGCTCTTGGAGACCTGAATCACCCTCTGTCTGGCTGAGAGTTCTGAATGGATTTCAGTGGGATAAAGACTCTTAATGTTTCTAGTAGCAATCAGGGTAAAGGAAGAGAAGAGGTCACAAGACAGCTTCATGACTCAGGGAGAGGGGCCTGCCTACTCAGCAGCAATGTGCTGTTCATCCCTCCATAATATAGACCGAAATCAGGGAGCGGGTGTGTCGGAGAAGCCGATGCACAGACACATGCTTTTGTTGCTTTGCTTTTTAAATTGGTACCAGATCCTGCTTCTTTCCAGCTGTGCTGTAGTAACTTCTGGAAATTGCATAGTACCATTTTGGGGGGGAATAAGGAGCAGCGCTCCTGGAGTGCAGGTGAATGTCTATGAGACTACTCCTCGCTCCATCCTCACTGAACGCTCTGTAAGTACTGAGTTCAGAGGGTTTTTTTTGTTTTGCCCTTCCCTACCGGACAACTTGTCTTGTATAGCTCCACTCTGTTTATACTCCCCATATGCAGCCTTACGGGACTTCCTCTCTCCAGAGATTGCATCTTGTCTCCTGGATACGGCTTTAAATATGGAAATGCGCTTCTGAATCACCATTTTATTGCCAAACTCTCCTTGGTCATTGTGCGGGGTCAAGGTAATAAAGATTAAAATGTATGATGCTAGTCAGATTCACTGCTAGTATAAGCAGGGAGAACTATATTGACTTTAATGGCTTTTGGTAGTTGTGAATTTGATCCGGTACCTTTTTTTAATAATAAGATTTAAAATAATATACATTTAGGGTAGGGCAGGAAGCTCTGGATGAAATATCTCATTGTATTGATTTGTCTCTCATATTGTGTCCCATGAGCCTTTCCAGTTGCAAATAAAGGGTCAAGAAGGACATTTAACAATATATGGCCTATACAGTATTAAAAGTCCATCTAACAGTTAATCATATGATTAAGCTCTACAAGAAATCTCCACTAAGTGTGCAATAAAAAGAAGTAATGCCATTTTATAATAAAATTGAAAAGTTTCTCTAAGATGCACACAGAAGTCCTTTGAATAGAAAGGTGAGAACTGCTTGTCTTTCTGTAGCAGTGGGTCTGTTGGCTGAGCTTTCTCTGGGTGGGCTTTAGGCATGTGGAATGCCTAACTTGGTGTGAAACTGGCAATTTCTAGGGGATGCTTGTGGAGCCCATTTATTTTCACCGGGCATTTGAAGAGAGTTAGAGGAGGCTCAGGTACTGTCTGATGTGTGAGTAGGGGTTCTTTGTATCTTACATTAAAAGCTGCTGTCTTGCAGAAGGGTGAATCTGACTGAGATGTGCCATTTGATATTGTAATTGTTAATAACTGAGGGCTATCAGAGACTGGGTGGGGGGCACACATTTCTGTTAAAAACTAAGAGCAATAAAAAATTATAAGTATCAGTGGTATTTCTAAAGTATCCATTGTTGTAGTATTGAGGCCTTAATGAAGGGGATTATAAGGATTCACCAATATCTGAAAAGTAAAGACAAAGTGACTTTAAAAGCCACTGAAAATCTCAAGTCAGAAACAAAGAAATCTACTTTCCTGAGTATTAAGCAGGGTCAAATATTAGAGACACCACACAGCTCAAACATCGGGCCCACTTTGGCAATCCTGTTTAAAACGTGGCTTAAAGCTGCCGGGTGCTGTCCCAGCTACTACAACATGTTCTATGACTCAGACTTACTCTTCATGCAACAGCAACATGGAGGGGCACAGCTACATACCCCAAAGAAAAAGGAGATTGGGGATGCAGACACCTACCTCAGGTCGGAGTGGTCAGTTTCCTACACATGTAAGGAGATGGGAACCAATCAAATGATCTCATTGCAATAGGTGCTGCCAGCAAGCCCTGCTCAAACAATGGTGGTATCAGAGAGCTCGGTGTCAAGTAGGCTCTGCTGTATCCTTACCCCCATAACCAACTTACACTACAGAGAAACTGTAAGAGCAGTGGTGAGGGATTGTGGCTAGAGTAACATGATTTGTTGGCAGCTGGTGCTATGGTGCTTCCATTTGTAATCCTTCACCAGTCTAGTGTTCCTTTTTGCAGGCTATCAAAAATAGAAACTGTAAGTGCATCTGATTTCTACTTATTCTCAGTAGTTACCCAAGACCCTATATAGTGCATTGTAGCCAAAGACATCAAAACTTTGTAGGCTGTAGAAGACCAGGCACTCCTGGTCAATCAATTCAGGGGACTGGTACGGGTGATGAGGAAATGGGCAGAAAGTTAGAAGCTATAACAGGAAGTTCTGTAGCAATTCAGGGGAATGAGAACTTATTCATATAAACACTTCTCTTCCTATACTTTACAATTTTCTGTCCACAGTCAGTCCTTGCAGCCTGGTGGGGCTAAAATGTATATTGTGATGGTCAGAAATGCAAAGGCAGCTGCAATGCAAAGTAACAGCGATCGACATGAACACCTTAAGATTGCTTCTGACATTTGTTATGATAGGGCTTAGCATTATATATATAGCATGTTTCATCCAAAGATTTCCAAGCAAAATCAAAATGATTTGATCAAGCCTCAGGCCACCCCAGTGAGTTGGACCTTATACCCAGTTATGGATGAGTAAATTGATACTCAGAGAGAATGTGTGACTTCTCAATGGTCAAATAGTGAGTTAATGGCATAGCCCTGACTAGAACCCCAGGTCTGGAGTCTAGAATCCCAGTTTCTTGCTCTAAATTTAAAACTGAGCAAATGAACATGAATAAAAGAGGAAGCTGTGGAAGAAACAGAAGGAACGTGGACTGAATTTTTGAATCAGCATTTTATCAAAACAGAACTCAGAGATAATGGGAGAAAGAGAGAGGAAAAATAGACGATGAAAAGAAAAAAATTAACAAGTCCAATCTGGCTATCACAAATTTCTGACTTGCACAGATTCTTTCAGTTTATAGCATGGAGAACTTGAGGCGCTGTAAACTAAGCAATTGCTCATGAAGTAGCTATTCTATGCACTAGAAATAACTTATGCCACTTTCTGGAAGAACTTAAAAGAAAGGACTGTACAAATAGGTAATAACAGTAATGGATCTGAACAGTGCTAGGTCTCTGATTCACCCTCTACTATGTCCTTGAGAGGTCAGACAGCCACAGTGTTAGTCCCCTATTAAAGCCCCAGGAACATTAAGATAAAAGCTACAGTTTTCAGATGATGAGGAATTTTCTCCTAGCTTATCTCTACCTAACTGGAGAAACATTTTGGTTAAGGGTTTCGTCAATTTTTTTTCTTCTTTTCCCCAGCATTACTCTGTCTCTTTGGAGGTGGTGGTGCAAAGATATCCAGCTTTCAAGGCTAGCACTAGAATAAAAATGAAATGACACATGATAAAAAGATGTTTTTGTGTTCTCCTCCTGTCCTTGTATTAAAGTCTGTGTAATTATCCTCTGTCCTATCCTTATTCCCTGTCTGTGAAACTAAAATGTGTCTGATTTAAAATAGTTAACAAGTAGGGGGAAATTAAGTGTTACAATTTCATTTTTTAAAATGAATTAATGTTATTAGATTTCTTTTATTATGGAGACACAACATACAACCTTGGGTGATCATCTTCAAGAAATTAAGGACATTGCTTCTACAGATAAAAGTTGAATAAGAGAGATATTTCACTGCACACAGAGTTGAAAGGTAACCATTGACTTCAATGACTATTGATGGTAGTAAGCACTATGCATGGTAGAATCAGGATCAAGTCCTTGAATATTTTCTCTATTATAATACACAAAGAGTATGACATAGGCATTATATATTACTGGCAATTCTCAAGCTCAACTTCTGAATACTGTTCAACTGCAATGATGTCTCTGTCAACTAGTCAAAGTAGATAGCACTCCTCTGCATGGTGTTTACAGAATCAGGCACTAAAATAGAAAAGAAAAACAAGGCTGCAGATAGAGAAGTAAGTGAAAATGGGCATGAGAGTCATTCATTCAACCAGATAGGGTAGATGTATCTATTTTAGGATTTTATGCTGCCACCCATCACCATAGGATCTGAGTGCCTTCCATGTAAAATTAATTGCAATAGTTGAGTCCCTAATGGCCTTCCTGGATTTTATGGCACTTCTCCCTTTTTGGGGTCAAAACTCTGCTTGTGGGCAAGGAGGGGTGTTAACCCTTTGTTTTTCAGTTGGGACTCGGGAGTACAAGAGGGTGTCAGTGAAGTATGTATCATTCTTATGTTGGAAAGGCTTTTTTGAAGAGGAAAATGTGGCAGCATTTCCTAAAGAGAGTCAGATTCTGACTGTGATTCATGGGCAAAACGTCTTCACACAGTCAGGCAGTCGCTTGCTGACATATCTGTGAATTTACATACAATGCTCTCTTTTTTAATTTATCCTCAGAACTTTTTTAGTTCTTCAGAATGAAACAAAACAAAACGAACAGGATGAATGAATACCAGACCTACAGAGGTTGGCAAGTCAATATAAAAACATATTGCAACTAAACAAAAGATCACATACAAATTTGAGTGAATGGCCTGCACAGTTTCATGAAATTCCAAAGGAATCACAATGCATCACTCCCCTGTCCCCAAGAACTAAATAATAATTAAAAAAACAAAACAAACTATCACATAGAACAGCACAATCTGCTGGATACAACACTTATGATTGGTCATTAGACATCAGCTGTTCTTTCGTTTCATAGTTTTGTTTGGCATTATGGTTTTTATTGCATGCTATGATAAACCAGTGTTTTTTACTAACAGGATTATATGCCTTGGAAATCTCCCTTTAACAAGGCATTTCTTATTAAATCTATTGTAATGCACTATATGCTCTTTTAGGTTTGTAACTGTTGAGGGCAGAATGGAAATACCTTGTAATCTCTCTCTGTATTGTCTAAGAATAGTAGGTCAAATCCTGGAGTACTTACTAAGTCATTAGGAGTTCTGTCTGTTTAAAGAGTATAAATTGAGAGTTTAAATCGAGAGTATAAACTGAGTGTAGGTTTCATGAATTGTCCCTTATATATGCATTTATAACTAAATGTTACAGGTCAGAAGGATAGGGTGAAACAAAAGACAACAGCAACTCAAAAATATAGAAAAGCTTTATATCACAAGGAACAGCACATGTGTAATAATATATATTGCATTTTCATATGTTTAATGTGTAAGTACACACACACATACTTACACAAGACCATAAGAATGGCCATAGTGGATCAGACCAATGGTTCATCTAGCCTAGTATCCTGTCTTCCGACAGTGGCTGGTACCAGATGCTTCAGAGAGAATGAACAGAGCAAGACAATTATCGAGTGATCCATCCCCTGTCATCAAGTCCCAGCTTCTGGCAGACAGAGATTAAGGGACACCCAGAACATGAGGTTGCATCCCTGACCATCTTGGTTAATAGCTTCTCATGGACCCATCCTCTATGAATTTATCTAATTTTTTTTTAACCCAGTTATACTTTTGGCCTTCACAACATCCTCCGGGAATGAGTTCCACAGGGTGACTGTGTTGTATGAAGAAGTACTTTGTTTGTTTTAAACCTGCTGCCTATTAATTACATTGGCTGACCCCTGGTTCTTGTGTTATGTGAAGAGGTAAATAACACATTCTTAATGATTTCCTCCATCCCAGTCATGATTTTATAGACCTCTACCATATCCACCCCCTTAATCTTCGCTTTTCTAAAATGAACAGTTGTAGTTCTTTAAATCTCTCCTTATACGGAAGTTGTTCCATACCCCTAATCATTTGTGTTGCCTTTCTCTGCCCTTTTTTCCAATTCAAATATACCTTTTTCGAGATGGGATGACTAGAACTACATGCAGTGTTCAAGGTGTGGGGTACGATGGGTTTATATAATGGCATTCTGATATTTTCTGTCTTATCTATCCCTGTCCTAATGGTTCCTAACATTCTGTTGGGGGGGGAGAGGGGGGTTTGTTGCCGCTGAACATTGACCAGATGTTTTCAGGGAACAATCCACGATGATTCCAAGATCTCACTCCTGAGTGATAAGATAATTTAGATCCCATCATTTCAATACTTAGTCCTGCCTTGAATAATACTTAGTCCTGCCACGAATGCAGGGGACTGGACTAGATGACCTCTCGAGGTCCCTTCCAGTTCTCTGATTCTATGATTTTGTATGTACAGTTGGTATTATGTTTTCCAATGTGCATTACTTTGCATTTATCAACATTTAAATTTCATCTGCCATTTTGCCCAGGCACCCAGTTTGTGAGATCCTTTTGTAACTCTTTGCAATCAGCTTTGGTCTTAACTAACTTGAGTAACTTTGTATCATCTGCAAACGTGCCTCCTCACTGATTACCCCTTTTCCCAGATCATTTATGATTATGTTGAATAGCATTGTTCTCTGTACAGATCCACTGTCCACTTGCTTGTTGACCCCTTCAAATAATTCCAATAGATTGATGAGACATAATTTCCCTTTACAAAAGCCATTTTGATTCTTCCTCAACATATTGTGTTCCTCTGTGTGTCTGATAATTCTATTATTTATTATAGTTTCAAACAATTTGACTGGAACTGAAATTAGAATGATTGGCCTGCAATTGCCAGGATCACCCCTAGAGCCTTTTTTAAGAATTGGCATTACATTAGCTATCTGCCAGTCATCTGCTACAGAGGCTGATTTAAGCAATAAGTTATATAGCACAGTTAGTAGTTCTGCAATTTCATGTCTAAGTTCCTTCAGAACTCTTGGGTGAATACCATCTAGTCCTGGTAACTTCTTATTGTTTAATTTCTCCTTCATTCCAAAATTTCCTATATTGACATATCAGTCTGGGACAGTTCCTCATATTTGTCACCTAAAAGGAATGTCTCAGGTGTGGGAATCTCCCTTACATCCTCTGCAGTGAAGACTGATGCAAAGGATTCATTTAGCTTCTCCACAATGGCCTTGTCTTCCTTGAGGATCTCGATCGTCCAGTGGCCTACTGGTTGGCTTCCTGCTTCTAATATACTTTAAAAAATTGTTGCTGTTATTTTTTAAGTCTTTTGCTAGTTGTTCTTCAAAGGTTTTTTGGCCTGCTTAATTACACTTTTACACTTGACTTGCCAGAGTTTATGTTCATAAGACCATAAGAACAGCCATACTAGGTCAGACCAATGGTCCATCTAGCTTAGTATCCTTGTCTTCTGACAGCGGCCAATGCCCGGTACTTCAAAGGGAAAGAACACAACAGGTAATCATCAAGTGATCCATCCCCTGTCACCCATTCCCAGCTTCCTTTCTATTTTCCTCAGTAGGATTTGACTTCCAATTTTTAAAGGATGCCATTTTGTCTCTAACCGCCTTATTCTGATTAGTCATGGTGGCATCCTTTTGGTCCTCTTACTGTTTTTCTTACTTTTAATTTGGGGTATACATACAGTTTGAACCTCTATTTTGGCATTTTTAAATAAGTTTCCGGGCAGCTTGCAGGCATTTCAGTCTTGTGACTACAATTTAATTTCTGTTTAACTAGCCTCCTCATTTTTGTGTAGTTCCCCAATTTGAAGTTAAATGCTACTGTCGTGGGTTTCTTTGGTATTTTCCCTTCTACAAGGATGCTAAATTTGATTACATTATGGTTGTAATTACTGAGAAGTTCAGCTATCTTGGACCAGATCCTGTGTGCCACTTAGGACTAAATCATCAATAGCCTTTCCCCTTGTGGGTTCCAGTACTAGCTGCTCCAAGAAACAGTCATTAATGGTATCTAGACATTTTGTGTCTGCATCCCATCCTGAGGTGAGATGTTCCTAATCAATATGGGGATAGTTGAAATCCCCCATTATCATTGGGCTTTCTGCATTTGTTGCCTCTCTAATCTCCCTGAGCATTTCACAATCACCATCAGCATCCTGGTCAGTAATAAACCCTTATTGCTATATTTTTATTAGTGAAGCACGACATATCTAGTCATAGATATTCTATGGTACTGTACGATTTATTTAAGGTTTTTTACTTTATTTGACTCTATTCTCTCTTTCACATATAGTGCCACTTTCCCACCAGTGCAACCTACTCTGTCATTCCTATATATTTTGTATCCTGGTATCACCATCTCGCATTGATTATCATTGTTTCTGTGATGCTTATTATAGCACTATCCTCCTTTAATACCAGGCACTCACGTTCACCCATCTTAGTATTTAAACTTCTTGCATTTGTATACAAGCACTTATAAAATTTGTCAGTATTTAGTTGTTTGCCTTCATATGATATAACTGAATGGGACTCTTTTGTTTGACTGTTTTTCTTTTCAGCTTCTACCTGTACTTTATCAACTTCTCTTGTCTACTCTTTATTAGGACATAGAGTATCCCCTCTAAAAAAATCCTCCCCTTAGAGATGTCTGTCCAAACTGTGCTCCTCCACACCTGTTGGCTTTCCCCAGCCCTTAGTTTAAAAACACCTTTCATATATTTAACATTTATATCTATACACATAAGTAACCATGCATTATATATGAAAATACAAGCTTGTTTTTCATGTCATCTGTAAAGTAGGTCCTGGTGAAAATATACATACCACAATAGTCAATTGCACGCCAAAAAAATATGTAAATCATACATCAAACTTTAAAAGCCATGTTGAAAAATAAAAAGCAAGCTCACTTTGGTTCCAAACAGGTGAAATTTGCTATATAAATGTAAAATACTACTATATTTACTATTAACAACTTTTAAAATTACGATGGGAAATCAAATAATTGGCAGAAATCCACCATGGTTGGATGAAATCCTGGCCCCTCTGAAGTCAATGGCAAAACTCCTATTGATTCAATGGGTCCAAGATTTTAACCATCATGTTTTGCTAAAATATCCCATAACAGAAAAAGTCTCTTATTCTTAATGGTATCTGACTAGCCCATATTAACATTGGCTGCTTTCCTCCAGACAATGTCAGGATGTAAGCAACTGGCAGTCTTGGTGACAATATGTAAATTAGTCAGAGTGAACCTGATCTTGTATAATAAAACCCAGTTTAAGTCCAAATTTGTTAACACTATTTTAATGTGGTAATTGAGGTCAAGAAAGACTCGAGTTAAATGCTAAGCCATCTATAACTGTCAGCATTAAGCAGTACTTAGGTATCCATGCTGAAAATCAGATATCCAGGTTAACATATATCACTGCTTTTGTGCTGTTAGAAATCAAATAATGTGTATTAGTCCTGGCAGAATATAAGTATATTCGTTTATGAATGTGCAACTGCAGCAATCCATAGATTTTTGGACTCCTTTTGTATTACAACAGACCTGGCAATGGTGTTTTATTTTGCTCGCGGTATAATTTCTATTAAAAATCAAGTTAAAAAAAAAGATGTAAAAATCAAATAATGTAACTTATACAACTTGAGACACAGTTTTTTGGGGGAAGGGATTATGGCAACTAAGTTACATGTCATTGTTCTTGTTAATTGACTGGCTATGCCTCTACTTGACTGATATTTATTCATATGACTACATATCGTTATTTATTTGCAGGACTTTCTTGTGCAGTGACACCTGATTATTCAAGTGAGAGATTCTAATCCAGCACACATTGGACAATGTGTATTATGCATGGGAAAATTTTCTCACCTGCATGCATAGGTATCTGAATCTATCCACAGCATGCAGGCATTAGTGCATCAAATGTGTCCTTGCTCATTGGTGTATGAACAGCTTTATTCAAGCATGAGGACAATCCATTAACTTACCTTTTCTGAGCCCTAAAAGCAGCACAGTCTGTGCTTTGTTGTTATTTCAGGTGAAGGTTTGAACTGATTCTTGTTTTAGCCAAAGCAGAGGGATCGGCCCTGGTTTGAAGATCCAGTTAAAGCGTTGTTCCTCTCTCACTGAAGAAACAAAAGGATCATCAAAGAAAGGTGTCTCTCTCTCTCTAGGAATCTGCAGCTTTATTCCCTGTCTGCTCAAGGATTCTTCACCAGAGGAACTGGGGGCCATGTAACTTTCTCCCTTCTCATGGTCACTGGAGCAACAGAAACTGATGGCCTGCTGGGGATCAGTAAGCTTAGCAGCTTCCCTACTGCTGCTGAATGAAACAGTCATATGCCACAGGACTTGTAAGATGTTCATGGCACTTATGATGTAGCAGAGAGGTTGCTAGAGCTGCTAGGTCCCACAAACAGATCACCGAAATAGGGAGCAGAGATACTGGAGGGTTATCAGGAGAGAGGGGTATCAGTGAACTTAGTGGATGATGGTCATCGGGGGTAATAGGAGCTCCTTCTACAAGAGAGATCCACACTGGGAACCCCTCATTTTCCTCCATCTCCTCAATTCTAAGAGAGGAAGGGTGATCATGCCATGAAATCTGGGTGCAATTCTCAGCTCTACTACAGACTTCCTATGTGACTTTGGGCAAGCTGTTTAATTTCTTTGTGCCACATTTAGCCATCTGTAAAAATGGAGATATAATGTCTTTTATGTGAGTGTACAGCACCTACCACAATAAAGCCCCATTCTCATTTGGCGCCTCTAAGTGCTGCTGTCTAAATATTAAAATAATAATAATAATTAATAATTAGTAATTCCCAGATGGGGTAGGGCACTTATTGCTTAAATCAGATTTCTAGCTTTAATACATTCATTTTCTAGTTTCATTCTAGGCAGGGCAAAACCTTACTTTATCTGACCCTCCCCTGACCATAAAACATTCTTTCCCCACTAAAGCTCTAGACTCAGATTTTGCAGATGGTGTTATCCCATATAATAATACACCGAAATCCATCCCAGCTAATCTAGCTCTGGTTTTGTTCAGCACATTGTAAACTTTGCACATCTTGTAGCTCTGCACAGACTGCATCCCCAAATAAGTAGCAGCTTCAATAACATTTCCTCTTGTGGAAACCCTTCAGGATCAAATTTACAGAACAAGTAAAAAAGTTCCGTATACTGTATAATCTTTTCCCAGCTTGTTATGCTCATACAAGTTAACTCCACTGTAAAGCACGTTAAACTGATGCATACAGCTACCACATGATAGATCAGTCAATACAAATTGTTCTAAAATTGCTATGCATACTGGGTCCTCATTCATCTCCCACTGACTTCAGCAAATTCCCACTGAAGTTGGAGGGGGAGGGCATTTGCCTGAGGGAAAGAAAGGGTAAGGACCTTAGGATTTAGCCCACTAGCTTCAAAATAGATTTAATAAAAACAAGTAATAATTTGCAATTCAGCATAACCCCTGCAAGATATAAGGTAGAGAGGGCTGGCTAGAAATGATTGGATAGGCTATTGTGTAATCAGGGTTTTCAATATACTGTGGGCTAACCATAGTTAAAATACCATAGCAACAGAGCATGATCCAAAGCCCATTAAACTCAATCACGGTACCATCTGAATGCCTAAGTAAAACAATAATTACTGGAATTGAACTGTAAACTTATAAATTGGAAATAATGAGACAAGAGTTTGGTTGCTAAAAATTGTGTTTCTCTGATATAATCTGGAGAATGCTCCCTAAGAAATCATGGGAAAATATATACCAGGAGAAAATGCAGTTTCATGATTAACATGAAATTTCATGTGTCCTTTAAGGATAATGTCCTGACTTTATTGGAAGCCACCACTCACATACAAAAACATTATTAGTAGTGAGGCTGGAGTAGCAGCCAAAACAGCAGAACGGCATTGAATGCAGAAGAAGCAGTTCAGGCACATAGCGTCTTCTGTCTAGTGGTATTTCCTGCTCATCCTCAGGGGAATCCATCTAAACCCTGGACATTCAGACCAAGAAAATTGCTGTGGCTTTGGCTAGACTAATAGAAGTCAAAACTTCAATCAGGCACTTATTAGTTACTTTGCACACACGATATGAGGTGCCTTTGTTGGTAGCAAACGAGTGCAATTGGAGCTTGGAATTGACAATGAATGTTTTTTTCTTCCTATCTTTGGCTGCTCAATATAAGGTTAGGATGGGGTCATGTACCAGGGCTTTTACCAAATTAATGCTATCAGGGGAATTGCACTTAAATGGAATTCTTTCCATTTAAACAATTTCATCTAGTTTCTTCACTGCTTTTTCTTTGGGTCCGACTTTATGGACATAAAATAATTCAGACAAATCAACATCTGAAATGATATGTAAATTGTGTTTTGAAAGAGACTAAGGTACAGCATCACGCCTTGAGCCCTCACCGTGTCTTCTTTATTATCATGTAAGTTTTAAACAGTCTATAATGTTTTACCGGCTTTTGAATGAGCTTTTGCAGTCTTCCTCTTGATGGGAAATACTCATTTAGAATAACTGAAAGATGCCCTCTTGATTTAAATAGACTAATTTACTTTTTTATTAACCAAATTATTATTTTTGTATCAGTGACTCTGATGTCCAGGGAACTAACAATGTTTAACTCACATGCGTGTTGCAGTAATTCTGTGAAGCTTTCTTGCCTGTGAATTGTCCACAGATGTGTAAAAGCTTATTGTCATGCATGTCATGGAAAGAGAATCTAAACCATGACAATTGGTTATTTCTCCTTCCTCTGATAGTTGTTTCAATTGCGTTGATTTTCAGTGGAGGTCTGTTGACATTCAGAATGAAATGAAAGTTACACCACATACAGTTGTCCTGGTAACAATTACTTAAAAAAATTTCAGCAGAACTCATGGAATTGAAAAGACACATGCAAACCATAATGCTTTATTACACTGCTTACTGCAGCTCCGTTTCCTCTATCCTTTGTCTCCTGTGATCTCCTTAGAATGATTGTACGTCTTCAGAGCAGGGGGCTTCTCTTCATATTGTCTGTGCTGTCTACATAGCACATACCAGCTGGAGGGTAAATTCTAATGCGCACCAGTGTGTCTTACACAAATTGTCTATATGGACTGTATGTCAATGAGCACTAAGGAACTTTTAGTGCAGATCAGCAGGGTCCACATGGACACTTAGTGCATGACATGCTGGTGTGCACTAAAATTTACACCCAGCTGGTGCACCATATAAGCAAGGCCCCTGCTCTGAAGACTTAGGGCTTGTCATAGTTATCTAAGTACTTACCCCACACTGCTAGTGGTGCCATATAGGTTAATAAAGTTGGTGGAGATCAATTGCCTTGAATGATTGAAAACGTGGTAATGCACCAATTTCAGTTACACTTGAATCTACTGGATTTATTTTACCCAATCAATCTGGATTGAGATCCAGGGTGGAACTGAACATGTATAGATATCAGTTGTTGATGAGATCCTTCCAGGTGGACAAGGTTCAGGTGCTCACAGTGATTCTATTGGATATATCAGCAGCTTTTGATAGTGTTGGCTGTATCACCTACAGTCACATAATGCAGGAGTGGGCAGAGTGGCTTTCAAGGGGTTTGCTTTTCCTCTCAGACAGGTCAGAGAGGATAGTGATGGTCAATTGTTTTCACCCTCATATATAGAGACCTCACATATACAGAATTTCCACACTTGTCATCTGTCATGTGAAGGAAATTGTGAAATGTTTTGCACTGCAGTGTCAGCAATTTACTGATGATGCTCACCTCAAAAATATGGAATGTATGCTTGTTGGCAAAGGGAAGCATTCAGAGGAGTAGGTGAAGGTGGTGTCTGGATCACCTTTTGAGGCTACCTACCTCACTTCTACCAAAATGCCTCATAGTCCTGTGATACTATTCGATCCATTATTATGCCTACATCCTCTGTTATCAATCATGGTCCTTCACCATTTGTAACTGGGCAAATGTACGACAGCCATGGTTCTGAAAGTCATTCACAGCATTGTTAATGCCAAGCTTTACTGCCGTCTCGGGCTACCCAGAAGTAGAAACTAGTGAAAAGTACAGATGCCTGTCTGAATACCTCATGACCAATCCGTTAGCATTCTTAAAGACATTCCTTAACATTTTGCAGCATTTTAAAGTTAGTTGGTGGTGTCCACAGGTTTTCCAAGAAATGGCATTAGCTTATTGTGGCAGGTGCCTTTAAAGGAGGGATCCGTAGGCAGCTACTGTCAGAAGAAACCTTATCAATACAGTATAAGAGACTGAAAGGATCCCTGAGATCTGTAGGGTTTGGAGATCAATGCCCCTGCATCTTTCAGGGTGGTTGAAACCTTCCCATTTCCAATTTAGGAATGTGGAGAAAAGCCCTTGCAGGGACCTTGTGAAATGTTCTACCCCTATCTGGATTTTTAAATAAATATATGGAGATATGCCTATCTCATAGAACTGGAAGGACCTTGAAAGGTCATTGAGTCCAGTCCCCTGCCTACACTAGGAGGACCAAGTACAGTCCCCTGACAGATTTTTGCCCAAGAATCCTAAATGGCCCCCTCAAGGATTGAACTCACAGCCCTGGGTTTAACAGGCCAATGCTCAAACCACTGAGCTATCCCTCCCCCCTATTTTCCTATGCAGAGGCATGGGTTAGCATGATTATAAAATTAAGTACAGTATCTCGTCATTTTCTGTGCTACTTTAGAAGAATAATTTTAATAAATTGTAGTATGGATCCAGTTAGCTACAATGGACCAGATTCTATCCTCTTTACTCACACTGAGTAGTAACTTACTTCATGAGTAATTCCATTTAAAATGAGACTACCTAGAAAATAGGCTATTAATCCATGTAATCAGAGATGGCAGAATTTGTCTTACATCATTTTGAAAAACATATGCCAGGAAGTATCTTCAAATTAACTTGTTGCTTGAATTATTTTATTTCTACAGCTCCTGCATCAGTAGGATTTCTGCAGGTTCTATATCATCTGAAAGCTAGATTTCCAATGAGCACCATATAATGAGAGGCATAAGCACTCTACTGTTAGAAGCACGCATCTTCTAAATGTCAACTTACAGATTTTCTATAAACAGGGATGTGTTCGCCTTGATTAGATTAACAACATTTTCCATGTATTTAATCAATGCTGTTTTAATCAATTAACTTTGATCTTCTTTGCATCCTCATTTTGATAAATTATATTAATATACTCTCATTTTAACCATGCAAGTCTGGGTCTGCAGTCAATGCTCTTTAATTTGAAAGAAGTACCCTCACTGCTGACAATAGTTTATTTTTTGTGTTCTTCACTAGCAGGAAATAGTCCTTTTGTTGTCTGATCTGGAAAGTGAGTTGTGTATATTGTGGAACAATGCTAAAACTTCATGCTTTGCTGGTTATCGCTTCAACCCAATTAAAAAACTAAGGCTATTTTATTCTATTAGCTGACTGTTGCTGGATTGAAATGCACTTTTTACTTGACGTTTTGGTAAAGATCAGAAATATATTTTTAAATATATTTTGCAGTAAAGTCTCTTGCATTTGGAAATTTATAACCATAATATTGCATTTTCTTAATAAATAAATAACTGACTTGCTAATAGGTTTTCTTGCAATTTGCTATTCCAAAATCATTATACATACTTCCCCCACCAACAACTAAATGCAGTAAAGGATTTTAGCATATTAAACACTAACATTATTTTAAAATATTTGATTACAATACTGTCCATTGTGCTAAGTGATGATGTATAAACAAATGTGAAAATGCAACCCCTACCCTAAAAAGTCTGCATCTAAAGAGGCAGGGAATATATCAAAAGTGTGGGGGAAAGGATCCAATTTCTGTATGCCTATATATGACATTGTTTTATCTAGTATAAAAAGTTATACCTTAATAAAATGCCAATTGACACCTCTACCCATCAAGTCACCATTAATTAGTGAAATTCATATAGGGCATCACAGCAGAGGAGAGATGAAGGAAAACAGTGTTGCAGTCTGTGACCAGGTTACCTTAACTTTCACCTGCCTCAATTTCTTCACTCTGGCCAACTCCCTGTCTCCCCGGGTAGTCTCTGGCTCTCAGCACTGTTGGATCACTGAGGTGACTTAACTTTCCGGCTAAAAGTCAAAAATATCCTCCCCTTCCAGAGCTAGGAACAATAAAGACCAGCAAAACAGATGTCCAGCAGCCTCACAGTGGGTCTTCAACTTGACTCCATGTTCAACAGTCCTTCTGCCCCTTATGTCAGGGGGTTTTCATACCACCTTCCTCTGTAGTCTTGAAGGGAAACCCAAACTCTCTCTGTACTTTGGGTTCTGGTTCAAGGACACTGTAATAAACAGAGAAGGTCTATCTACTCAGACCCCCTTTTTCACTTCTCTAGAATACTTCCTGCATAGGCCTGTCATTAAGACTTTCCCACAGCCATCTTCCTAGTCTCTTTCTCTAGGCCTCATCCTTGGGGTCAATTGCAGACAGACTCCTAGAACTTCCTGCCACCTATGCTGCTCCTCAGTGGGCAAACTTTCCTACCGGAATCTCTCTGACCCTGGAGCTCCAGCAAAAGCTGTTCTGCAGGTCTCTCTATTGAGCTGAGTAGAGTCCCTTGTATCTGCTTCAAAGTCTGTCATCTAGCAAGGATTGAGGCCACCTCCCTGGAAGGCCAGCCCACCATATGACATGGTATAATGGACTAGTTCAGGGAGGGCATTCCATGCATAAGGGGCAGTGGGCAAGAATGCTCAAAGAGGAAGATGAGGCTGACCTCCATGGGCGAGCATGAAAGATGAGTGATGCAATAAGAAACAAAAGTGTTACTTAGAATGTAATGATAAGAACCTTGAAATCAAGTGGTGAAGCAGGACAACACAAAGAGGAGGAGAAGGCCAGAGCAACAGACAAGGAAGATTAGCAAATTCAATTCATATGGACTGGAATGGGGCTATGAAGGTATGAGAGAAGCTGGAGAGAAAAAGGTTGCATTAATCAATTCCATAGGGTTATTTCAGAAAGAAAGGTGAACCAGTTTTTGACTGGTACAAAATCCCTGAGGAGCAGTTCCTCTGGATCTCCCTATGGGTTGTTTTGGCTCTGTACTGTCTCCCATTCAACTGGTAGCTAAATACCACAATCCACAGAGGTTCACATAAACTCCCCATTTTCTTTAAGCAGACCTATGACTAGGAGCCAGTCTGTGTTAGGTGCTCTAATACTATGCTGATGGGCTAGGTATAAATATTCAGAGAGAATGAGAGGGAGATTTTTGTGCTGGCTCTTGTCAGTTTTCAAGCTCCAATCAGTGCAGAGCCCAGTCCTGCAGCCTTCTATATGCAAAACTGCCAGTGCAGTAAAGACTTAGTAGTATTAATTTGTTTCAAGGACTGAGATTCTATTATGCAAGCTGTTGTAGACAAATCAGTGAAAAGATGGTTCCTGCTCCAAAAAGCGTACAATCTAAATAGAGACGCACGGAATGTGTGCCTGAGCTTTACAGTGATTGCCTCAAGGCTAGCTTGTATTCTCTTGACACTACCTAAAAATTCTACCTTTCTGTTTAAAAGTACAAATCATTATTTCTGTGTGAGATACGAGTGCTGAGGATTTGTGTTCTTATCAGTCAGAATGCCAGCTGTTAATACCACTATTCTTACTTCCCAATGGAAAACACTCACTTTTAGGAAAACAGAGAGAACTCCAGTCTCCCCTTTCTTTAAAGCTGGCAATAGGTCTGGCAGTAGTATTAAAATGCTGACATAGAACTCTTCCTACAGAATTCCAAGTCTACCTTGGAACATAAATCCTAAGTGTGCAGCAAGATCCCAGTGGTTAAAAGCTGACACTATACACAGTTGCCCCTTGGTCTCAATACAATTTCTAATTTCATTATCGTTCATAGTACTTCACTGTATTTCCTTCTCTAATTTCCCTTCTTTTATATATGACCCTGGAAATAGAAGAGCCTGGAGGTAAAGGTATGAGTTGTCACAATTTGTACAGAAGACTTATTGACTTTCAAAACTTCAGATGTGCTTTAAAAGTTGGTTTGAGATCTCAGTAATGGGTGTTATCATGCAATTAACAGAGCTGGCGGAGTGTAAAAGAGAACTCTCTTGTACACTGGTAATAGACTTTTGCAAATTTATGATTAACTGCTGCACCCTGAGCAGTCACATTTTAAGTGCTTTGAAAATTTGCCAATTTAAGTGTCCATTCAATATGAACAGGACAAAAAAAAATCCCCATTTTAATTTGATTCAAAATGCCTGAGTTGAAATCTATTAAACTATTAAGTGTCATCTGAAGAAATTTCTTCTTAATAAAATTTTCTCCTTTGATAAAACTTCCTAAATCAAGTTTAATCCCAGAATTAATTTTTATGATTAGTTAGAAATGTCTGTACATTTGTATTATAATTGCTACTGACAGACCTTTTAAGTATGTAAGCCTGTTGGGATCACAATCAGAATATGATCATTAGATTTACATTGAAGAGCAACTTAGTCACTGCCCTAAAAGAAAAATCAGAAAATGTCTATCCTAAAGAGTAGAAAACCAGTGATTAATCTTCCTGTTCATGTAAACAGGGTTATTTTTCTTTTCATAACAACACATCAAGCCAAAAGTATGTGATTGATTTTATAAATCAGTCACTGCCCTGTTCATACTGTCATTCTTTCTTCTAATGCACTCCGCATTAATATCATGCCTCTGGCTTGTTTCATTTAATTTTTTCCTTGCCAGTAGAAAGTGACCTGTTACACATGTTTAAATGAAGCAAATACTTTTCTGCAGAAATCACTAAAACCAAAGCAAAACACAAGAAAAGCTAGAATTTTGGGAACTTTCCGTGGGAATTCTAAGATAAGCACGATAAACTTGTTTCGTATTTGGTACTAAAGAGTTAGATTTTCTGTAGTGCTTTCAGAAATTGCTCTTGCAATAATAGCTTTATAACTGTTAACACCCCCCTGCCCTCCACACGCACACACATAATATGCAACACCTTTCTGACTCATAAGGATGTTAAACATTTAGCAAGGTAGATAACACTCAAGATCACATCCTGACTTCAGCACTGTGACTGACTAAACCATTTTTTTACTGTCCTTGCATCCTTGTGGGTCACTAAGCTTTTTCTTAGTTCTTGTTTTATTCTGATTGCTAACTGGCCAATAATTCTGCTAGCTACTCGCTTGATCATAGAGCAAGGTAATTTTAGCCAAACAGAAAGCCAGAAATTCAACTACGGTGGATTTAAACTAGATGTGGAGTCCCATAATACTTTTTGTTCGTAAACAGTCTTTAAAAAACTACTTATCATCTGCATGCATTGCTGCCCTTGATAGTCCATTTGATATATTAAATAGTCTTTAACAAAATATAGTCCTTTCTTTGTCTTTTTGTCCTTGGCCCTTGCCAATAGTAATAATAAAAAGGTCTAATATTGAATTTGTAGCAATGTAATATCATTTATGCCTATGTCAGACTGCTTCCAGTCTAGCTACTCTATGCCAGTAGCCCAGCTAGTTGTTTAACTACTCAAGAAATTCAGTTCAAATAACATACATGCTCACCTAGTAATAAAAGGGTTTGGTCTAAATTTCTGATCTAAATTATGTCCACAGCTTCTTGTCACTCCCTCAGCAAAACACAATTCATTATCCATGATTTCCATTGTGTCATTGTAGCCCTCTTGTCCCATGTCACTGAAATCAGTGTGAGCTTTGTTGTTGATTTCAATGGGCACAAGATCAGACCATGTTGACTGACTATCCTTAGTTAAATCATGCTTTCCAGCTCTTTGTCAGTTCTTTGCCCAATCAACATAGCCAGTATTGTCTCCATAGTTGAGATGATATAATTCCCTGTTTCCCCCCCCATGAACTTGTCTTTTAAGACTAATACTGTAGTCATTTCTCTAGGTTAGATTGGAGTCTTCACTATTTCCCAGGGTATTTAACATATAACTAATAATGTCCCCTGGCCTGTGCTATCACTTTATTTAGCAACCTAGGATGGGTACCATCTGGGCATGGTGACTTGACTTTCTTCAGAAATCCTAATCCTTGCCTGACCGAGCATGATCCTTGGGCTTGATTTGCCACTGTCACTCCATGAATTGCATGGAGTTGCAATGCAGTGAAACTGGAGAAATGCACTGCAGAATCAGCCCTAAGTTATTTTCTTCTATATTTGTCTTGCCTCCCCTGGGAAATTTATGTCTGCATCAAGTATCCATCCTCATCCCCTTTTAGGAAGATTGAAGCATAGAATTCATTGTATTTATTTATTTTTAGAAATGTCTACTCTTTGTGTTAGTAAATTATCCTTGCAATCTCCTCGGAGCCCCACTTCACTGATCTCACATTCCATATATACTTATTTAAGGAATAAATGAAAATTTTCTTGACAGTATTTCTCCTCTGTGTTTTCTTTTAATTCTTTTTAATCATGTCTCATCTTCATTCTAATAGCCTTCCAATCCTCTTCTATATCTGCAAGTAATATCCCAGACCTGAATAAGAGCTGTGTGTAAACTCAGAAGTTGGTCCTATAAAAGATATTCCACCACCTATCTGATCTCTCAGTTATAGCACACACATTTTTGTTTCTTATCCTGGACTGCTGTATGCATTTCTACTGTTCGTCTCTATGTCTCTTAGAACACTTTCCAGTGCACACCTGTGACTTTTCCCCATTGTTCCTATTCCTTCAATTCAATTACATTTCCTCCAGTGCCCCCAACACACATACTGGTAATATCCAACAACATTTTTTTATTTTCATTAATTTTCTTCTTGACTGCAGAATCAACTGGATCGGGGTAGGCAACCTATGGCATGGGTGCCAAAGGCAGCACGCGAGCTGATTTTCAGTGGCACTCACACTACCTGGGTCCTGGCCACCGGAGGGCTTTCTGGAGGGCTTTCCATTTTAATTTAATTTTAAGAGAAGCTTCTTAAACATTTAAAAAACCTTATTTACTTTACATACAACAATAGTTTAGTTATATAGTAAAGACTTATAGAAAGAGACCTTCTAAAAATGTGAATGTATTACTGGCATGCGAAATCTTAAATTAGAGTGAATAAATGAAGACTCGGCACACCACTTCTGAAAGGTTGCCGACCCCTGAACTAGATGATGGTTACTCTTCCTCAGTTAGCCTCATTTATGTTTGTAATCAAGACTCAAAACTGACTTAAGAATTGCTTCAATTCCAGTTTGCCCCGACAGGTTATTCCTTTCTCTTGGTCTGTCCCTGTATACTGTACATTATGTCCAAGCACTTGAGATATC
Organism: Chelydra serpentina; assembly: GCA_037349315.1. Taxonomy (NCBI): domain Eukaryota; kingdom Metazoa; phylum Chordata; order Testudines; family Chelydridae; genus Chelydra; species Chelydra serpentina. The sequence continues at coordinate 16,156,258 of JBAIAC010000033.1, forward strand.
CTGTTCTTCCATTCCTTATAATATAGCCTGAAGCTGAATGGTCCCTCCCAGAGCATAAGGGTGCCTGCTCATACTCCTCTGCCTGCACAGATGCTTCTTCAGCCAAGACAACTGGAAAATACCAAAGTTTGGCATATATCTCCAATCTGGGATTCAGTATCCCATCTGATAAACAATAAAGGATGCCCATGATACAGGCACTCAGATATCACAGTGATGACAGTATAAAAATGAGAGGAAAATTAAATATTTTAGAGAAACACATGATCACCAAAGTAATATGCTTCTAGTTCAAAGTCTATGCTAGTCTTAAAAATTGAGGGTCAGATCCTCAGTGGGTATTAATCAGTGTAAATCCATTGATAATACAATCAACTCCATCAAGTTATACCAGCGAATCTAACCTCAGGCAACACTTTATAATTTGGTGTTAACTGTTGTCACACAGAATGGAACACAATTTTCCTGAAGAAGAGATGTAAATATACTAATTGTTTCATTTTGTCATTTGCCTTTTATAGTCTCTATTAAATATAGAAATATTTTTGAGAGAAAACCACTACACATTTTTTTCAAATGCTCAGTGCATGATCCCCAGTTTCCCCCATCCTCTTCTTCCAGACTGAGGTTTTTAAGCACACACATCAAATTCAGAATGAGACTGTGGGATGCAGTGATCTTACTCTGAAAATTATTATGATTTAACAGCTTCAGCTTGTTTATGAAAAGCCATTAGCTGTGGAGGTCTACAAAGCTATTAGATATACAAGATCCTTTTTTGTAGCATGTTGTATATAATATTTCATTATAATTGTTATATTCCTGATATTTATAACATTGCATAATGAAACTTAAAATAATGTAATTTCTTGGAAAGATTTAATTAAGTGGTTGTCTTTGCTTGTGGCCATTAAAAAGCAGATAGCCGATTAGTTTTGGATTCACAGGTTAGATTATCATATGTGATATGAGTTTTTTCCCTATACCTGCAAATTACATGGTTGGCTGAAAAGGTATTCAGCATCATATCTCTCAAATTAAAGACATGAGGTATCTCATTATAATACATCACTCATAAATACTTTGCTGGAAATCTGTTGTGATAGACATTAGCTAAACTAAACAAAACTGCTTTCAAACAAGATTGGCAAAACCAGTACCGTGGTCATAAGAGTTTTATAGACCGAGTTAGTAAGATGTGACCTAAATTTCTGACCAGATACAGGTAGTAATGTCATCCATACATAGTATTTGCCCCAGTCCCATAAACATTTGACAAAAGCTGAGAAGAGTATTGATCATGGAGATGCTGCCAATGCTTCATTACAGCTCTTGCAGGAATACTTTGCAAGTTTTAATTTTTCATCTGCAGTAAAGTGGTCATGATAGGGTTAACTGGGTTACTCAGAGTATTATGGGATAGAGCCATGATCCACCCCTCTCTTATTTCCTGTTTTGCAAGTGGGAGTTCTCCTCCCCTCTCACTCTGCTGTGATGCAACTGAATAAGCAGCAAGTTCCCAACCTGCAGTTCTGTGAGTAGAGAGTTTGGTTTTGTTGAACTGGGCTCGTGGGTGTTGAACTGAGCAGTCCTTGGACAAAAGTATGAATACACAGAAATAGCAGAATTGTACTGGCCAGAAATTCCTACTAACCTGAATGATGAAAGGATGTAGAGAAACTGGAAAGGATCCAGAGGCGAGCAAAAAAGATGATCAAAGGGATGGATTGCAAACCATAAGAGTAAAGATTGAAGGAACTGGGTACGTTTAGTTTGGAAAAGAGGAGTTTAAGGGAGGTTATGATAGCGGGCTTCAAATACTTGAAAGGCTGCCATAAAAAGATGGAGAAAAGTTGTTCTTTTTTGCTACAGAGAGCAGGACAAGGTTCAAATTACAGCATAGCAGATTAGGATTAAATCTCAAGAAAAAATTCCTAACTGTAAGAACAGTAGGACAATGGAACAGACTGCCTAGGGAGGTTGAGGAAACTTCTTCATTGGAGGTTTTCAAAAGGAGGCTGGATAGCCAGCTGTTTTGAATGGTTTAGACACAACAAATCCTGCATCATGGCAGGGGGTTAGACTAGATGACCCTTGTGAACCCTTCTAACCCTATGGGTCTATGATGATAATATTTAGCATTTACATGTTCCAACACAGTAGAGAAATTAGCTATCTAGCCCTCCCAACTGCCTCTTTTGGAAATACCTCATTCACTGTCCAAATTTACCTCCACCCTCACAGGCCTACGATTATCTCAGACATGTTGAACCATGAACCCAAGCTCACAGAAAATATTATTGATTGTTAAAGCAATTAGTTCAGCATTAATTCACATTTTCTGCACTATTTCCCTCAAGGCCACCTTGCCATCTGACTTTACGCTAAATAGTGTGTACCACATTTGGACCTGGGTGTGCACTAAGATACTGACTCTCCTATGTCACTAAGTGGGAAAGCACAGAGACCTTTGTCATTCAGACACCATTACAGAACATAGAACTACGCTGCCTGGAGTGCCATTTCTAAAGCAATGTAATGCATGTGGTCAGGCAGCTGTATCAAGTTACATCAATTTATATGTGGTGTTGTAGGACTGTTTTTCCTGTTACATTTGGCGGACATTGGGGACAAAATCAAGAAAAACAACTGGTTCCTCCTTCATGATTATCTACTGCTCCATTCCACTGATTTATTTTACATCAGCTAGCAAATGGCTTTTTACATAGTGAAATACTGTGGGTATCATCAGTCATATGTCACAGAAAATAGCATGCTATTTTTAAAGGTTTTCATGTAAGAAGAAAAAAAGCCCACAACCTACTACTAATCACATGATCAGAGCAGCTAAATGGACAACCCTGAACAGCATATTTAAAGCTCCAGCGGCAGACATGGGGCTGTTTGTTCAGTGCTATACCATTGCAGAATTACACAGCTCACTGTGGTTGCAGTCTGATAATTATTATTGATTCGCTCTCAGGCTGTCAATCTGGGGACAGCTCTAAAGCAGTCCATGATGGACAGAAAGAGGATTGGACAGCCACCATCCAACGAGGAAACTTCATCTTGAAAATGAACTTAGATGAGATGGTGCAGGTGGATAAGGGTAATTGATGATTGTTTCAGAGTGGAAGAAGGGAAGAAGGAGAGATAAAAAAAATTCTCTTTCGCATTCATCCTTAGTGTCCTGTAATACTCTAGGGACTGTCTGCAAACCCCATAAAGTTTAAAGTTTCTGTTTTCAATGGTTGGCTAAGTCTATTATTTTTACAACCCAGCAGTAATGAGGTTAAGGTCACCAGTACCCAGAATCCAGGAAAAAACTGGAAAAATACTTCAAAGAAATAACTTTCCACTACCCACACATTTCTCTTGATCTTCCTTTGAGTTCTTAAACATATGCAGATCCCAGCACCTTCAGTCTAGATAAAACAGTTAATACTTGAGATATAGATACTAACAAAACAGATGACCATGTACCCCATATTAAAGAGCCACTGTAACACTCACAGATAATGTTAAAAACTTATTTGGCAGTCTTAGTAAATGACCTTATTTTTTCTGTTTTCTTTCCCATTAATTGTGAGCTGACAAAGCAGTAAATAGTCATATCACAAACAGTGGATGATAAGAGCAATGCAAAGTAGTAGAGGCTTTTTTTTTTAAAGGCAGTGGGCCTTTACCAGTATTAGCAAGTAGCTTACAAATTTCTAGGGATGGCTAAAATGCAGCTCTAAACCTTTCTCTCTGGCACAGGAAAACTTGGTTGCAATTTCATCTGCTCTTTTGAGAGTGGAAGCTGACCTGTTGAGGTTGCACTCTGGGGCATTCCCTATAGATCTCCCAGAATGCACAGCACAACTGGGAATCCACATATCTTGTAAGAGCTCAGGGAGTCCCAGAGTGTGAACATTCAGAAGGGTCAGCTGGAGGCAAAGTACCGCTGATGATGTTGGCTGCTGCTTCTGCTGTTGGCAGGAACTTCTGTGAAACTTCTCTCTGAAAAATGCTATAGGTGGTAAGGCGGTCATAGAGCCTTCTCCTCAAAAAGAGCTGCTGCTAATGCAAAAGGTTGTAGAGGTTTTTCTTCCATACGAATGGGGGATGTGAGGAGCAGGACCAACAGCTTTCCTCTGCGAAATCTGAAATTTCCTGCCATGGGGAAAGGGAGCTGTGGGGCATCCCCATACACTACTGTGGGTGAAGGGGTGGGGGAGTTGAGCATTCTTAAGGTAAACTTCTTAGGGTGTTTCTTAAGGTACATCCGATGAAGTGGGTTCTAACCCACAAAAGCTTATGCTGAAATACATTTGTTAGTCTCTAAGGTGCTACAAGTTTTTCTTTCTTATTTTCGTTTTTCTTAGGGTGTGTGAATGGATGCTGAGCCTTGTCACAAGATAGCTAAGGGATGGAGAGACTAGTGATGGGATGGTAGAGAGAAATGGGCTCTCTCCTAAGGCTGGAATAATTTGATTAAGCCTGCCCATTATATTTCCCAGCTGTGGGAGGTTGGCAAGCTCCTAGATACAATCACATGGCTGGTGCCCACGTACTGATATTCTTGTTCTGGTTTGCGGTGCAAGATAACTTCTGCAGCTGGTTATTTTTAATACAATCATTTCTCAGTTTTATTATTTACTTACTTAGTATTGCAATACCATCTAGCAGCCCCATTCATTGCCCAGGATCCCTCTGTGCCAGGTACAGTACAAACACAGAATGAAAAGGTGGTCCCTGCCCTCAAGGAGCTTAACATTTAAGTTAAAATATAGGATTAATTAATAAATAGGGATTGTGTTGAGAGCTCAGGAGGGCAGCATGCACATTTCAGATTTCGAAGAATTCGTCTAGTGTATTTTCTTTTTCTATGTTTGCAATATGAGAAGAGGTAGCTGTAAATGTTGTATCAGAAAAAAACTCTGTAAATTATGGTCAGGTTTTTTCCTAGTTAAAGTTGGTTCTAGATATAAAATAATGCCCCACTTATTATTATTATTTATATGTTTGCACTGTTTTTGTAGCCATGTTGGTCCCAGGATGTGAGCGAGACAAGATGGGTGAGGTAATATTTTATTGGACCAACTTTTGTTGGTAGAAGGGACAAGCTATTGAGCTCCACAGTGTCGGGGGGATCCCCACTTTGGAGATAACCCTTCACCACATAGGCTGGTGAAGGGGGCCAAGAGTGATTCCTTCAAAAACAACCAGGTAAACAGTAGTAGCATTCTTCCTCAGCCCCAGTCACAGCCTACAGTGGTTGCATGAAATTGCACATGCTTCTGTTTGGTCCTACACTCCAGTAAGGAGTGTAGGACCAAACATTAAAGGTCACTATGTTCAGGAGATTTCTTCTCTTAGGGCTGGGTAAACCAGTCCAGATGAAACAAATGCTGTCCCACTCCAAATCTTTCACCGAGAATCAAACCAAACCGCTTTGGAAGTTTTAGGTATGTTTTGCTAATGTTTGGTTTCAGTCCTGGGTACAGTGCAGGGACTTGCACCAATCACTTTGCTTGTTGATCTCCTCCTAACACCTGGTGAAGATCATGGAGATCATTCTTAGCTGCCATGTATCTTGGGCAGTCATTTGCACCTGTGTGTAAGGGGACTGTTATCCCCTTACTAACATTCAGAGCTCCCAGTACCAAAAGGGGAAGGGTCAATGGGACTGACAGTCCCCAGGGGCAATGGGGAGAGGCCAATACTCCAGGTCAGCTCTGATTGACAGGGCGGGCAGGCGAATCAGGGAGTCAGGAGGTCAGGGTGGATCCCGTCCTCCGTGTGAGCTGCAGTTGCCTGAGTCAGAGTGAGTGAGGCTGAGCTGGGCCAGATCTGGAGGGGCCAGAAAAGCAGCCCAGAGACACAGACCTGCCCTGGGAGCAGAGGTGCAGCCCAGGGAGACAGACCTGCCCTGGGGGGGAGAAGCTGCAGCAGCCAGAGCCAGAGGGGCCCGGGCAGCAGCCCAGGGAGCTGGAGGCAGAGCAGCAGCAGCCGTGCTGAGGCAGAGCGGTGGAGCTGGGGCTGGAGCAGTCCGGAGCCAGGTGTGGTGAGCAGCTGGGCAGAGCGAGGGGGACCCTGGGCAGTGGGCCCAGCACAGGGGACGCCTCAGCCAAGGGGCCCTGCAGGCCAGACTTGCAGGGGGATCTAAAGCCCGACGGGGCGGGGGCGACGCTGGGAAGAAGGGTCCTGCCACCCAGAGCCTGCGAGCGTGTGGCCACCGCCAGAGCAAGTATCCAAGCCACAGCGTCCCTGCAGCACAGCCAGGGCCTGAGAAGGAGCCTGGGACTTACAAAGGAACAGACTGAACTGCCCTGACATTGCAGAGACACTGTTGTGATGTTCCCTGCCACAGAGCGGGGTGATGTGTTTTCATTAGCCTTTCCCATTTTTCCTTATTCCTGTTAAAAAATTAATTGTTAATTAAATAATTTGTATTTGCTTTGAATTGTATGCAGTGATCAGTGGGTCAGGGAAGCATCCTGTACAGAGAGAGTACCCCGGAGTGGGGACACCCTAGCCCCTGACCTAGGTGACCACAACAAGGTTGGGGGTCGAGCCCCCCCAGGAATCCTGGGCCCAGCCTTGTTGGGGTTACGAGGACTCTGCCAGACAGGAGAGTGCAAGGGGAGTCCTCGAGGGCAGGGAGGCCTCTGGGTAAAGGAGGTGGGAGCGAGGACTGAGATCCTTCCGCTAGCCCATTTCACCGGGGTAGTGCAGAGACGAGGAAAGTTCCCCACAATAGCGGGACTATTCCCCCGCTTACATGTGCAACATGGATATATATTGCTACCATTTTACAAGGTGCAAGACAGTGAGGAAAGAGGCCCCAAGTGTCTGTTATGATGATCATGAATCCTTTGTACAGTGGTAGTGTCTAAGGCCCCCATCAGGGATGAGTGCCCCATTGTGTCATACACTGAACACACATGTAGTGAAAAGGCAGATTCTCTGTGGTCTAACAGCTGTCATAGACACCACTGTACTGACATCAGTACAGACAGAGATGGAGAGGTGGTCTTGAGTGGCTGTGCTTCTCTCTGACAAGACTGGAGGGTTATCTCCTGCCCTAAGGGCTCTCAGACTGGTTCTACCTTGTCAGCACTACTCTTCAGTGTAAATGTAGGTGTTAGGTGAGATAATGAAATGGTGGAAGTCATGATGCCTTCAGTATGTTGCTCTATTTTGTTGTACCCAGAAGATGTGGTTGTTCAACTTTCCCAGTATCAAGCTAACACCAGATCTTGGAGAAAATTGAGTTAGCTGAGGCTCAGACTAGATAAGTTGAGGCTAATGTTAGTGGACTGAGGAGGCAATCAGAGGAAATGGCAGAAGTGATACCCACTCCCTGTTTTGAGAGAGTGCTCAACTTCTGTCACTCAGGTTCACAATGTAGGGGTCCTGTTGGACCATTGGCTGCTTCTGGATGTTCAGATTGCAGTAGTGGCTCCCTTGATCTGGCAAAACTCAAGTCTGCTGATTTGCTTTTTCATGGTCACTGTCAGGCCAGTCTAATCTGCCTGGCCTCTCCTGAAGGCATGGGCTGAGTGAGAGTAAGATGAGGTCTTGTTTCTTTCTTAGGGTGGCGTGGAAGAGCTTTTCAATGGCTATATTGGTTAAGCTGAATCTTTGTCATTTGTATTAACAGTAGATACATCCAAAGCAATGGACACATGATTAACAAACAAAATGGATAAGTTAACCTTAGTATTAGCAGGGTCCAGTTGGGAATAGAAGCCCAAATACACCAAGGGGTTGTTCATGTACTATTTCCAGTTCAGTCAGAAGCAGGAAGTACCGGAAATCTCACAGGAAACCTGGCTTCATAACATTTCAGTCTAGTTTTGCATGCCAAGACATTTGGATATATAAGTATTTTAACTCCTTGGTGCTTATTAGAACAGAGCATCTGAATGTCTTAGTATTTGCCTGTCACTAACTGGCACACTCTAATAGTTTGCCCCACCACCTATGGGGTAGATTGGCGGTTATAATCTGAGCAAGGGACACCATGCAGTTGCACTGTCTTCGGATCAGAGCAGGGAGGGAACTGTGACTCTGAGAACACAATTCCCTCCGTGTCTCCCCCAACTAACTCTAAGAAGGAAGTCATTTGAGACTGGTCTATATCAGTAGTTGATTACATTTTGCTCTGTGCCAGTTGAGCTTCCCTAGTTGGTGTGTTGAGGGGTGGAGTCAAGACTTTCCCCACCCATCTCCCCTTACTCCTCCTCTTCCTGCTTGGGAGGAGCAGTCCCTGGGGAAGTTGCACCCCCTCACCCCTGTGACCCACCATGACCAGCGATGTTGGTAGCCCATGCCACAGAATTAGGAGGTGCCTTACTGCCCTGCATGGGCTTGTAGGCTAAGTAACACTGTTACACTATAGGGATACTTCTATACATGGGTTACGGTGATCTTGTTCCCCTCTCCTTGCTGTGATTTTACAGACTTGAGCAGCCGCTAATCTCTGTATTATGGTTACCTCATCTGACCGTGACATACGGTAGGAATGGTGGCAATTGTGATGTTTGCGTTCTGAATCATTTCCCTTTAAAACCGAGTGATGTATTTATGTAATGGACAGGAGAAAACATGGACAGGTGAGGCAAAAGGCACTGTGTCCTAACGAGACAGAAAACATGGAGGCTGTGTAATGTGATGGTCAAGCTCACCTCTTACTAGGATTAATAAAGTGTGAGGTTTTTTTCTAAATAGAGGATGGAAAATGACAGGTGACAATTGAAGTGAGGAAGGGATAGGGAGGCCAAAGAGAGATTTTTTTCACTAGTTCCTTCTAAGTTGCAGGATCAACAACCAGCAGTTACAGGCTGGTCAAAGACTGCTTGTGTGTTCTGCCTGGGTTCAGAGTGTGGGAATGGGGAAGGGGTTTGCATGGTAAGGTTTCTGAAGGGAGGTACCTGGTGTTGTTGGTCAGCAAACTCTTCAGATAAAGAATATCAGTTTATCCAGATCACCAGATAGATGACTTGCAGACATAATAATTGGTTACTGAACACTGTAGCTTGGTGAGAGAAGTAAATCCACACAGAGACTAGGTAGGGAAGACACTATTCCATGGCTTCTCTGCTTTCTCTTTCACCCATCCTTCCCTTTCACACCTGCAGTTCCAAACTTCCCATCACCACTCCCTCTATACCCTTATATTGTAGTGACCACAAGTCACCACGAGAAATCAGACTTTGCATCGGTGATTGCTTGTTTTGTTCATACTACAGTGTTTAAAATTACCAGTTTGAGAGAGTGGCACCACTATTTTTCTCTTACATTATTGATACATTGGTCTATATATTCATCAGGAAGAAGGAATAACATTTTGCTTAAGGCTTAGTGGCCTGGATGATCATGTACGGTGAAGTAATATTCTGCACTCCATAATTTAGTAAGCTCCAACAATTACCTTAGAAGCAGCACTCCTTCTGTGCCCGGTAACCATGTAATAATCCCAAATCAAAACATAAAATATACTTCATAACAAGACTGCTTAGTTTTGGTCCTTAAATATTGCAGCATGTACCTCTGAGTTTCTTAAAATAATTAAATCTGTTGTAGGACCATTGCTTTCCGAGTTTTTTGTCCTGCTATCAGAATGGGAATCATTAGCCTCATGAAAGAGAAACATGATAATCCCATAAATGGTTGGGACACTCCTGTTCATCATTTAAGTCAGTGGTGTCAGTCAGCAGGTGAACAGTTGTGAGGTATAAAAGGAATGGGTACATAGGAGCTATCCCTGCAGTTCACCACTTTGGGTAGGTTGTTATGATGATATCATGGTCTGTAGTAGTAACCTTGTGTATTGCAGTCCTTGAGGGGAAAAGTAGGGCCAAACCTTCAAATTGGCTTTGAAAAGCACATTGAGTTGATTTCACAGAGGTAGTTCAAGAATAATCTAATCTCTCTGCCCCATATCCCCCAAAATACAAAAGCTAGCCTGAAATAAAAAAGACTTTGTAAAGGCATCAATGATACAAAATAAAGTGACAATTGTACCCACAAAACCATTTTATGGCCTCACTCTGCAGCCTATGGAGGATTAAGGGCTTGAAACATGTTTATGTTTGATTTGAGAGAAGTGAGGGTTTACTGCAGAATGGTTATCAACTTAGGGTACGTCTATACTTACCTCCTGGTTCGGCTGCAAGCAATCGATCTTCTGGGATCGATTTATCGCGTCTTGTTTAGACGCGATAAATTGATCCCGGAAGTGCTCGCCGTCGACACCAGTACTCCTGCTCCGCGAGAGGAGTACGCGGAGTCGACGGGGGAGCCTGCCTGCCGCGTCTGGACCCACGGTAAGTACCTTTTAGTTCGAACTAAGATACTTCAACTTCAGCTATGTTATTCGTGTAGCTGAAGTTGCGTATCTTAGTTCGAACCGCGGGGTTAGTGTGGACCAGCCCTTAGAATCAAGGAATAAATGATAGCACAACAGTAGAAAGTCTAACGATTTGAATGAATAGAATGGAATAGACAATGTGTCTTAAAGACAAAGATGACTGAAGGAAATGCATTATCCTCCTGTGGTTTATATCCAATCATTTAATCTATAGTGAGCTCAGATACAATCACAACCCTGCCTTTTTGTAAAACTAGCATAATTTTAACAATTAAAGATTGAAGCATGGACTTCAGAGATGATCCCTTATGGCCTACACTTTATTAGATTTATGTTACCTTTTGATATGTTCTATTTGCTGGAAGCCCCAGCATCCTATCATTATGATTCAAACACGTTTGGTCTCTGCTCACAAATAATTGATGCTCCCTTTGCACAAAGCATAGTTTTCAACTGATAAGCAGCAGGGTAATTGGCACCTTCATAGGATATTAGGCAGGGGGGGAAAAAAGCAAAAACAACAACAACAAAAAAAGCATCACACTTAGCAGACAGGAAGCAGACAGAAGGTAACCAAATAATTGTGGTATGTAAGTGAAGCTAAATGCTATTTGACAAGTTGTATATTTTGCATTTCCTGTGGTAAATATTAAATTTTCTATTTATCAGCACTGGGGGGAAAATCCTTTCATGTCATGGACATTTATAATAGAGGCAGATAATGTACATTGCTAGTGTTATCAGTACAAGCGGGTCATATAGCTTTAATATGGTTTGTTCGTGCAACACCCTGTGTCATTCTAAACTGTTCTACATGAAACAGCAATTGTGCTCCCTTGTTGTTTTCCTTCTGGTTGTGGGACATAATTAATGACGGTGTCATGTTGGATATGTGGTTACAAATAATGCTAAATTATAATGGATTCCTGTAGTGCAGCATGCTACACGTTATATCTACATACATGCAACAGTAAAAAAATAATTAAGGTTTGCTTCAGGTAGCCAAGACATGCTTTAATGCCTAACAGTTTCTTTCTTCCAGAGCAGATAAAAGCTTCTTGGCTGCAGTTGCTGGCAGCGTCACAGTGTCTCTTGAAATATTTTTAGTTCAGTTGACTTTGCTGTACTATTCTGGTATGATTTTTGTGGTGTCCAGAAGCTAATAGCTCTGCATTTATTTTGAAATTATCCTTTCAGGATATGCCAAGTGCCTGTTAAGACTAAAACCATACAACAAATGAGTCCAATCAAATGTGCAATCTCATCAAATTTAGCTTCCTAGGTCTCGTAGTGTTTTTAAATAGTGTGGCATTTCTCTCCGGTCCATGTTTTCTTCATTCCTTTTTATTTTTATAGATTATAGAATTCATAATAAACACACTGATGCATCTTTATTCTTGTGAGTCGCTCAGACACTGCTACTGTGCTGGGCACAATGGAACTGTCTATACGTGTAGAAGTTAACAATAAACATAGCTGTGTAACTCATTACATTGCATATCTTGCAAAAAGTCAGCTCTCTTTAATAAGAGGGATATCATTCATAGAGAGATTCCAAACTTAAGTAAGATTCATTCTTATTAGCTCTTGTCTGTGGCTTGCTCATGATTTTTTTTTTTAAATTAACAAAGTAATACAGTAATGAATTAGACCCTATTTCAGACTTGGCCTGGTTCTTAACATTTAATAGTTATTAAAATATCCCTTGGAATCTGCACAGGATGACAATATATATGCATGAGATTTAATTATTACTATAGGGTTGCAAGGGCTGTACTGGCATACTTTATTAGATAAGAATAAAGAGTGTCAGTGGAAATAAGACCTATCACATTATACAACAACCCATTCCCAAGACAAGCACTTGTGTCTGTCCTGATGATGGTGTTGCTGTATTTGTTTTCCAATTACATCTTGAGTGAACTCAATAGAGCACAAGGCATGATGGGAGAAATCTACTTTCACTGCAATTACTGTTTGGTCTGCTCAGAAATAGGTGAACAAACATTCTCACTGACCATTCTTATTTGATTTTTGAGTATATTCTTTAGTTCTTGCACAATAATATGAACTATCTAGCAAAAGCTTCTTGTATTCAGTCCTGTTTGCTGCAAAAACAAAAACAAAACCACCAGGGAATAGAACCAATTTCCTCACCATTTATGTTTAAAACATGCTCAGCATATAATCAATCCAAGTTGTACTGTATGTAGAACATGCTGCATGCTCATACTGTAAAGCACTTTATATTTATACTTATACTAATTATGAAAGATGTTCTTTTTGTCTTCACAATTAACGGCGAGGGCAGATGGTAACAGCTTAGTTCTAAGTAATATGTCCAGGGAAGTAGCCCATATTGGTGATAATTCTTCATAATAACAACCAGATTGGGTCATTATAGCAGCGTGTTTGTTTCAAAAGAGTAGACAGTGGACAGAATTAGGATTTTAAAAGAGCTCTCGAGTAATTTGTGCTATCAGGTTTCACTATAATATTGTTCTATATAGTTAACATTGTCCCATACATATTTAAATTACAATTTTTAGAGACTCAAAACAGGACACAGACATTTAATTTTTCCCTTCTAAATATAAAGACAAATACCATTTTAATTGGAAAATTCTTTCAGTGGATTATTTTAACTTGATGACAGGTCAGTTTACTTCCACGGGTGAAATGCATTCAGTGAAAATATATAAATGTTCATTCCAAATGCTTGCATTTTTAATTTTTTGAAACATAGTTAACTACTTCATTATGATTATAAAAAATGCAGTCTCTGTTCTTTCTTTTGGGCCCTACATGGGTGCCCATCAGTGGGACCCTGGTTGACATTCCAGGGCCTGCTCTTTATACAGTGGATTTGTACACTTCCTCACACTCTTTCATTCACAAGCACTTTAAATGAAGTATTTGGGGTGCTATGTGCAAAAGTACCCTTAACAGTCGCAGTCATGCACCTCATTCCCTAAACACCACAAAGCATTCACACCATCCTGTTTGCACTCACAACTCCACAACCTGCCTGCTTCATATTGGCATTCAGGATTCTGTAGCTTTCATTTCACAAACTTCACCAGGATCAGCCTGCATGGATTCTAGCTACTACAAGGTCATCATACGAACACAATAAAACTCTTTTTAGCTGAACTCTAGTTAACCATAACGCTTGGTTATCTGAAGGCTAGATGTGCTCCCCCAGGGTTTGCTGTAGTCCCCACTCCATTCTAAGAAAGACAGAATTTCATATCAGGGATTAACCAACATCTTGATTATCCAGAAAGTTTTGAGTGGCTCCTGGAGTGTCCAGGTAATCTGGGTTCTACTGTAGATTCGTCTGACTTTATGTTGAGGCATGGGCCTACATCTCCACTTTCATGGGCCAAACTCCATGCTGGTGTTAGTGGGCACAACTCTGCTTACTCGAATGGACTATCACCTACCTATGCCAAAACACAGCTTGATCCCAAGTCTTTTCACTAGATCGAAGGAGAAACATCTTCTCTGGGGTCTTTCAATCTGAGAAAAGTGAAGTGTATACACAGGAGAAAGAAACTCCTATAATGCACTTTGTTTGTTCCTAGTTTGCATTGGGGAGGCCCTAGCTTTCAAAATAAAGGTTTTTTGCACTGCATGAGAATAACAGAGGGAATGAAAGATCCAAGCTATTGGTTCAAGAGGGAGGAAGGTTTCCTCACCCATTCTCTGCTGCCATTATTAATCTGTTGCTTTGCTTTGGTAACGTAAGCCACAACAGCAGTGCATAGTTACACTTTTGAACAGATGAACCTAGATCAGTTTATTCTTCTCTCAGTAGTTGAACTTATCATCCTGCCTGAGGAGCAAGGTCATAGGGATGCATCCAGACCTTTGTCTCTGCGTGGGAGCATATTAGCCCTTAGGCAGGCTGTAAAATATTGTTTTAATGTCTTACGTGATGCATCGCTGTAGAAGGAGAATTTGCAGTAAAGCCCAGTAGTACTGGTCATTGCCAAGGATATGGAGATAAAATCTAACAGCCTAACTTTACATTAAGTGATTGCTGTAATAAAGGAAAGATGACTTGTCCTCGCACAGGACATTAACCCTGCATTGCTCAGACAATTAAGTAAAGTCATAAATTAAGCTGTAATCATGCTCATAAAAAGAAACCTACCTCAACCTAGGGGATGAGGGAGGGAGAAAAATATGCTTGAGGATTCCATGTCAGCATCTGCCTTGCAGGGCAGTGGTTTAGGTCATTCTTTTTCACTGGTGTCTTGCTTTGCAACGTCTCCCATTGCTTTGGGTGCAGTGGATGCCCTTTGGCTTGAGGCTTCAAGGGGTTCAGGCCCAGAGTTCTAAAGATCCCTGCTGCTTTTTGTCCCTTCTCAGACGTGGCTGTTAATGGATGTTGCTTCTTTTGCCTACCTGTGTGCAGAATCTCTCTTCTTTGGCACAGGTCTGAAGCCATGTACCTCTGTGGTTATGCTGTAGGAGCGGCCTGATACGCATCCAACCAAAGGAACACAGTACTTAACAGTTTTGCAAACCTCCATCTGGCACGTTGTACTTTTTTTTTTTTCTCTTCCACATCCAGAGTGTGAATTGAGATGGTACTTTGCATGCCAGGATGGTAATTTGGCATCCTTGGTATGATGTGCATTAGAAACTGCTTGTTTAAACCCATAGAATGGGCATGACGCTAATTAGCGTAATCCCAGAGTCATCATTAGGTTTAATTAGTATTTGTAAAGCATTCTGAGGTTTTTGGGCAACAGACACTATATTTAGCACAAAGTACTATTAATTATATAGCAATAGAGAGAGGGGAGTCAGGAGAACTGGATTCAATTCCCAGCTCTGCCATAGACTTCCTGTGTGACAAGTCACTTTATCTCCGTGCCTCAGCTCTCTAACTATAAAACAGGGATAATAATACTTCCTTGCTCCCCACCCTTTGCTTGTTGTTGATCCTAATGTCATTGTGACAGAGACTTCAAGCAACAGAGTCTTGATTTCAGCTACTGCAGTACAAATAATAATCATAATAAAATAATAGTATTGTTAACTGGGCATCAGCATTACATTTACTACAGCATTGAGCAATTAAGCTTATTACCTCTGAAGATGTTACTGTGCTGTGGGAAATTCTTCATAGTGAATGCTCCATTCTCAAGAAAGGGCCTTAACTTGTATATGTGTCTGTCTGTACAGGTGAGCTAGCATCCCCATGGACTGTGCGTCAGTAGATTATTTTATTTCTGTTCTCTTATGGGAGCATTTGGTAATTCTCCAATGTTTTCCAGCTTGTGTGAGGTATTACATATGTTCTGCACTACAATCGCTTGTTGGATTTTTTCTGTCGAGCCAACCAATGTTCTTCACCTCAACTCCTTCACTAAAATTCAGTCTCTTGGCACAATCTTGTCAATTTCTTTCTTCTTTTTTTTTTAACAACTATTTATTTAGGAGGTTTTAACAAGTTTACAAATCAATGCCACGTATCCATCAGAAATAGAACGGTAATCATTACAACCCTGAGTGTATTCTTTTGTTTTGAGAAACAGGATGCAGTAATATAATCATAAAATCTCTCCGTTTAGCAGGGTGTTACCATATTGCAATCCTGTCGACTCTTAGGTAAGGGTCCCCACTTACACAGGGCCAGATTTTGCTAACCTTACTCACACACTGAGCTGCGAGTAGTCTCATTGATTAAGGTACTGCTTGCATAAATAAGGATTTACAGAATGAGCCCCGAAGGGTATGTCTACACTGCAAGTGAATGTGTGACTGTAACACAGGTAGGATAACTTTAATCTTGCTAGCACAGGTAACAATAGCAGTGTGGACATGGTGGCACAGGCTAGCAATCGGAGTGCAAGTCCTCCAGGGACCCTGCATACATATTTGGATTGCCACTACATCTACACTGTTATTGTGACCCATGCTAGCTAGATTAAAGCTAGCACTGGTATGCCTACCCATGCTGCGGTCACAGTTTTAACTTGTAGTGCAAACATGCCCTTAATGTGTGCTATCAACAAGAATTTGTATTTTAGATTAGAGGTTTGAAAGAAAAGATCTAAAATAATAGAAACAAAAGCTACTGCTTAAAGAAAATTTAGGGTTATGGTGGCTTTTATGATGGGTAAAACTGTCATAAATTAAAGTATTTCATAATGTTTATCATGGCTTCAGCCAAAGGAAATAATAAATGCAATAACTGCCTGATTAAAAATACCAGATTATTGGCTAAATTATTAGTGGCAATGACCCTAATTAACAAGGTAGTAAACTTAAAGACTTGCTGATGCTGCAGTTTTTCAGAAGTCATTTGTGCCAGGTAGGACTTTCCTTGAGGATGAGAAGGAGCATGATTCCTGTAAGAAACCACGCAAACAACAAATTAGATGCTAAGGGTTTTCGCGTTACTGGAACCAAGACTGCACTGGAGGTTGCAAGCTCTAATTGTCCTATAAATGTATGGCTCAGGAAAAAAGAAGGGCTCCAACATAGGCTCCACATAACTCACTGACCAAATGAAGAAGTCCGATAATAAAGTAGTTCTTATCTGAGCGTGTCTTATAAGAACAAATTCTGTACTTTGGGAAAGACGGAACTCTCTCCCACCTCCTTGCATGCTGTAGTTGTCTAAATGTCTGAGAGGCTGAGTCTAAAGACTTCATTGTCCCCCCACAAAACCACTTACAACTGTTTGTAATGGGGGTGGAGGGAAATACAGGTAGGCAAAAACAAAACCCAACAGACCTGACATGCCATTTTCTTGCTATTGCCTTGATTGCTCTCTCTGTACGCTGTATCCCTTCCTCCTACCCTTTTTCTGTTTCAGGCCTTTTTAAATTATAGGCTCTTCAGGCTGAGACTTTGTCTTCCAATATATTTGTACAGTACCTAGCACAATTAGTCCCTGATCATGACTGGATGCTTTATTCCCATTTAGGCACTGGCTATTCTAACCATTTGATCTGAAAAGCTTTCAAGTAAGATGGAAGATATCAAAGACCAATACGTAGAGTTTCTTTTCTGACAAACCATGAGAGAACAGCCTTACTTGCCTGTCATTTTAAAAGAGCCTCAACTTGGCCTCCAGTATTGTGGGTGCCATTTTGGAAATAATTGCAAACTTTAAAAATACTACTTTGCATAGGCGCCGACTTCATGGGTGCTCCGGGGCTGGAGCACCCACGGGGAAAAATTGGTGGGTGCTCTGCACCCACCGGCAACTCCCCGCCCGCCCTGGACCCACGGCAAACTTACCGGAGCACCGGGAGACGTTGCGGGGCCCCGCCCCTGACGCTGGGCAACATGGCGTTGGGGGCGGGGCCCTGCAACGTCACCCGGCGTCGGGGGCGGGGCCTGGCGTCGGGGGCGGGGCCCCGCCCCTGACACCGGGCGTCAGCACCCACGGACATAACCGGAAGTTGGCGGCTGTGCTACTTTGTGTAATTTTGGAAGTTCAAATGACTGCAGGTGCATTTAATAGCACTTATATGGCTGAATATGAACTTTGCAGGTGCATTTTGGTAGTTAAATGTCCAAATGCTATTAAATGTTCCTGCAATTACTTCTGGGTGCAGAGCTATAGGGGGTAAAATCAGGTCATTTTTCAAAATCAGGCTCTTTTATATGCAGGCCTGGATTTTAAGCAGTACAATTAATCTTGCAAATACATGGTGAACATAATAACCAGACCAAAACTGACAACAACAGCCACCTGCATGTTTTTTACTTGGCCACAAACCATCATAAAAATGTAAACTTCCCTTACAGCTCATATAGAGTGCTGGCTTCTTGGTAGAAATATTTATCATCACACAAGCTTGACTGAAGAAGAGCTCTGTGGGGCTCGAAAGCTTGTCTCTCTCACCAACAGAAGTTGGTTTAATAAAAGATATTACCTCACCCACTTTGGCTCTCTAGCATGATTTGCATATCTATTTCCTTTTAATAATTTCTACAGCATTTGATGTGTTTGGCATTTTTGTATTCAGGAATGGTGCGGAAGGAGAAGAGAGGGGTGGGCATAATTGCTTATTTTTAAGAGGCATCTACAGTTTGTGATTACATGTCCCAACAACTAAAGTCCAGTTTATTGTCCTTACAACGGAGTTCGGGAGCGTTTTGGTCAGACGCTCAGTGTCCCAAGATGGAAGCATGAAAACGTCTAGCTGCAGGAAGTTAGATTCAAAATTAAAAACATAGGGTCTGTCATGAGGTATGTCAGAGGATTATATTATTCACAAAACAATTGTAATTGCTTTTAAGCAGAACACACTAGTGATGAGAGTTGCAGTTTTATCAGGAAATCAGCTACATGTTTTAGTCCCAACAAAATCTTTCATATTTAAAAAAAAAACTATTTTCATTGTAGCTTGACAAGTCTTTCCCACAATATGATCAGGCAGCTGCTTGTTCTGTAACATGCTTGCTGCTACTGTGATTATCCAAAGCAATTGTATTGTAATAAAATATACATGAATTATGGTTACCAGTCAGCCTCACTATTTGGAGCTGAGATCAAATGTGAAGGCTTTGTGTTCTACATTTTATTGGTTTCAGGACTTTGCTTAAGATGAGGGGTAAGCACCTGCTGCATCATCCATTAATTATATGGGCATGTTTGGAATCTTTTACTATATTCCTTTCACCCGATAGCTAATATTGCACTTCTCTATAAAATGTAAGAAGGTGAGATGCTCTGTCATTTTAGCTCATATATATGTGTGTGTGTTTGCAAAAGCTTTCATAGTGCTTCCCCCTTCTTCTTCCTCCTCCCCCAATGATTCAGTCACTTTATATTGTAATACTTTGTTGATTATTGATTTTTGGTTAAGATTGGAGCCCAGTACAACTGTATGAGCATTCGTTGGCTTTAATTTGATGTTATGCTGCTGCCTTCCACTCCATATTGACAGGCATCCTCTTATTTTCAGATTGGTGTCCATTCACTGATGAACACGCACTAGGGGGATCATGACCTTTTCTCTTATCTGGACAGCTCTTGGCTTCATGAACATTTTTTGCTGCAGGGTGTTATTAACAACAGGGGCAACAGAACAAAGAAATGAAGCAATGGAAAGCATATCAATGTATGAAATTTGCTTTATTAGGATTCCCCTGAGGCCTGAGCAGTCCCTAATTACAGAGGTGTTACATCCTTTCTTGGAATAGCAAACTATACTGTAGCACTAATGAGGACATGATTTTGAAATCACTATCTAGTCATCTGCCTACTGCATGGATGCTTGTTAATTTATATTTGCCATAAACTGAATTTAAGAAATGAAAAACAAAAGAGCTAAACATTGATTTCTCGGTAACTGCAGTCAACTAAACAACGCATAACTACTTTACATTGGATTTACATACTGCATTTTTAGTTTTGTGATTTACTTCTGTAAATCTGTATTGAGGAAATCGGTGTAATTAGTAAAATTATACAGTTCATTTTTAATTAACTAGTTCAGAGATAATGTCACTAGTATGATGAGTATGAACCGCTGGAGATTCTATTTAGATAAGCGTTTACATTTTTATTTTCTTATATGAATCTGATCCAAGTCTCTGAAATATGAGTTGGCTTACAAAACTCGTAAGAATAGCTTTACATGCAAATTGCTCCACTTCTTGGTTTTGGCTGAGTGGGAATTGCTTTGAGGATATTTGAAGCAGCGCTTCATGGTATTTCAGTCTTTCCGTTCTCGATCTCCTGTTGCAGCCGCAAGTGTAAAATAAAATGCAGTCAACAATTTATATACTCCATAAGCCTATTTTAAATAGTGACTCAGTGCCCTACATTGCATATTAATGCACATAAGCTGAACAAAACTCTGTTATCTAGGCAAGGTGAGACTAAGAGGTCCCTGAAGGAACATGAAGATATGACTAGCCATTTTCCCAAGCTTGTGTCTATCTGATGTCACATGGCTTGACACAGATATTACAGCCCTTGGTGGTTTATTTCATATTAGGAATCACTCTTTGTCTATAGGTAATCTGTCAAAAATACTGGTGGTTTTTTTAGTTGAAAGGCCTGTGACCCAAGTATACAATATTTCATATCCTATTGAACAGCCTAGTGTGCATGTCTATAACAGCCCTCTATTGGAAAGATTCAGAACTTCTCTTCTCTGTGTCAAACAACTGGCCCTACAACTGTACTGCTAAAAGAGATTCCACTCTACTGCGTGTAGGATAGGTATAGCTACACACTGCAGTGAAATGCTCTGGCAGAGGGGAGGTGGTGGGAAAGGCTCCAATAGTGGGGGGAAATGCGCCGATAGTGGAGTCTTTCCCTGCTGCCTCCCTGGCAGCAGGCCTCTACACTGTAGATGTGGGGGGACACTGCTTGGGTGTGTAGAGAGCTGTGCACTCTACTCACCCAAGGCACGCCTCACCGTCTACACTGCTATTCATACTTGTGCTAGTTTGGCCTACAGTATCTGCACTTTACATGCCACCATAAGTGTAGACCTACCTATAGTTTCCTTTTCCTGCAGTGCTAATTACCCAGGGCCTGATTTGGTCCAAAATGCTACCACAAAGCCTCCCTAACATCATAGTGGAGTAGGTTTTCTGTTGTGCCTTCATTAGCTCTCAAATACGTTTCTTTATAATACACTGATCAGAAAGATTGGATTTGCTCATACTCTTTCCAAACCATCAATCGTGATGCCAGTTAGCACTTTCTCATATCCCCAGTGATAATGCAACCCACCCGCCTCAACAAGTGGGAAACTTGATGGGGCTGGTGGTGATTGGGACTGAGTCATGTGGAAACTCCTTTTGCTCTCTATTTCCACATCTCTGTACTCCCCACCCTGTTGTGATGGCTTCAGAGCTGTGTTTTGTGAATGCTGCAGGTCTGACCGATCGCCTGTTTTGTGGGCAGAGGAGAATTGTTTTCTTCTCATAGGGGCCAAATTGGCAGAGACCTGTGGAGTTTTTCGCCTTCCTCGTAGCATCCTGGAGGCACATCTAAATAGGAATAGGATTTAGTGATTAGTGGTAGTACTTGGTAAACATGTTAGTTTCTTGCAACTTGCAGCCGGTTTCCGATGCAGTTAAAAGGAATAGTTTCCAGAAGTAAAAGACCTGGGATTTTGCTAATAGCCCTTGTGATCATGGGATAGCAATCTTTGTGGACTGAATACAATAGTATCTTCTGTTCCCCTTGAGAAGAGGAGCATTCAGAAGAGTGAGCTGAGTCCTAGGAGTAGGCTGAGGAGTGTCTATCCTGAGTTATGAGGTATATGGTAGGAACCCTGTAACCACATAAAATGCCTCATACGTGGGAGTATGGGTGACAGGATGTGTAGCACCCCTCCCCATATTAAGTTTAATACATTTGAGGCCTGCCACTTAAAATCCATCCCTGTGTTTGTCCTCATTTGCCGCTATGTCCAGATCAATGACCGATTCACATTCTATGGCCTGGTATGAGCTTTATTTCTTCAAGTTGCCATTTAAGCATACAGGAACAGTCTCTCCTTTCTTACTCTTGGCCAAAATGGTTCAGGGATTGATTCAGTACCAGGTTTTGACCAGCACAAACCAAGCTGTGAAAAGTCAGCTGTGAAGGTGGGACATGGTGGCATAGCTCCCACTTTGCTAGAGCCCAGAAAATGGGCAGGACTGGACGGAGAAAGTATAAGGCACTTATGAGATCGTCTGATAAATAAAAGCTGCTTCCCTTACTGAGCCCCCCTGGGGGAGGGCAGAGGTATTGCCATCTTCCCTCTCCCAAGCCTGAGTTTGAGTGCACTGTGGACAGAGGAGAAATTGGACCCTGTAAACTAGGAAATCATAAAGAAGAATAAAATGGGATAATCAGAGGGGAAAGCACCAATCCAGACACTCACATAGCTCTTTCTGGTGCCCAGTTTAATTTAGCAATGCATATGGATTATAACAGGAGGATTCACATGTACAGTGGGTGCCCCTAACTAATCTGCTGTATTAAGCCCTCTGCTGGTTCTTTATAAACAAGATACATATCTCTTCTGAAAGCTCAATTTCAGGCATTTCACTCTCAACCCCTGGCAATTCTGTCAGCCAAGTGTAAAGCAAAGAAAACAGATAAGTGGCTCACTCCTTTGAAAAAGAAAAAAAATGACACAAACAAAAAAATACTGGGCTTGAGCCCTCTCCTGCCCCAGAAGCTCCTCTTAGCCTTTTCTGCCTGCCTCTAGATATTTCAGTTGTGTATTCAATATTAATCTCAGTCTTTCCCAGATGACCAGCACATTCACGCTTCTCCAGCAGTGTTCTGACTCAGTAATGAGGAGGCCTGAGTTTGGAAATGCATTCGGGATCCCGCGCACAGCATGCTGATGGAAACAGGCAGGATGCTGAAGAAGACCAACCTGCTCAATCAGAAGATGAGTGTTCACGAAGTGCCCGTTTATTGACTTGCTAAAGCCAGCATTGACTGCCAGGAAGGATGCTAATTGTAAGATGAAAATGTAACTGCCATAGACAATTAACTTTTGAGTAATTTTTGAGTGTTAGCTGTAAGGATTTAGCCAAAAGACTCCCATTAACGTGAAGAGAAACTGCATGGCTAAATCCCAGCACCTCATGATGAAAATATCAGAAGAGAGAAAGCAAAACAGCCCTGTACAGTTAAATTGCAATAAATACTTTCTCTTCCTCAGTGAGCTCACAATGATAGATTTGCAAAGCACATTTTCTGATCCTGTGTGTATCTGCAAGAACTAATACACCTGCACGCACAGTATTCAGTGGTCTGCTTTCAAACTAGGGAGGGGAAAACACACACAAACTGAAGGAAAGCCTCAGGTGGCTGATTTATTGCATTAAAAGAAATGGCCCTAACACTAAAAGGAAAGGAGGCAGAGGATGTACAACCTCTTCTGTGCTGTATGCCTGTATTGTACTGTGAAAGAAAGATGCAAAAGCTACGAAAGGAAAGTAGTGGAAGTGGTTGGCAATCAAATGGGTTTCTATCTTTTTGTTTTAGAAGGACTTAGAAGCAAAATTTGAAGGCCTTTGTGTTTGAAATCTCTTGATGGCAAGATTATATTAGAGCCAAGGGTAAACACAGATCTATAATCTACTGTATTGTAATGTAGTATGACATATTAAAGGGGCAATATCAAGGATGCCAGGCTGAAAAGTCTATCTCTAAAATGTCATTTGATATTTACTTTCACAGTCACCTAATGACCCCCTAAAATAAGGCCAGATTCTCCTCTCTGATATAGTCCAAAAATGTACAAGTTCAGATTTGCAGAGCTGCAGTGGTAGGGGAGAAACGAGCACCCAACACTCGTGGTGATGAGTGGAGTCTCGGAATACTGCCAGGGCTCATTCTTATAGGATTCTGAGCATCCTCAACTCCTAATGAAGGCAGTGGAAGCTCAAGGTGCACAGCACCTTACAAGATTGGACTTTTATTGAAGTCTGTGGGAAAATAAACGGAGGAAGTGCTTACAGCTAGAGTTGGTCAGGAATTTTTGACAAATCATTTTTTCATTTAAAAATGTCAATTCATCAAAACTGACATTGTTTGTGAAACTGGGATGGGCTTGATGAATTTCCCAACCCAAAAATATGCTCAGGAAGAAAGTTTCACAATTGTCAAAATGTTTCACTTCAGCATTTTCTAACTGAAAAATCCCAATTTTCCAGTTTGAAATGACTTTTTGTTTTGAAATGTAACCTAATTAGACTGAAAAAAGGCAAACGGGTTGAAATTGAAATTAAGCATTTCAAAATTATTGAAACAAAATGTTTCATTTGACTTGAAATGGGGGGGGTGGAGGAATCAGTTTTTCAGTTCAAAAAGGCTTTTGATTTTCGCTTTTCATTCTGATTTGAGATGGGAAAAAATGTCTAACTCTCGGAAATATTCATGGGACTGAGAATCTTTCCTACCTAGTTCTACTTACAACGAATGTTTTGTTGTGAGCTTCAAAGTCATTCTCCTTTCTTTACTGGTGTAAAATAAATCTCTGAGACTGGTAGCCAATGACATGCTGTTTTTACTTATATTATGGTAGTGGAAGTATTCATAGAATCATAGAAGATTAGGGTTGGAAGGGACCTCAGGCGGTCATCTAGTCCAACCCCCTGCTCAAAGCAGGACCAATCCCCAACTAAATCATCCCAGCCAGGGCTTTGTCAAGCCTGACCTTAAAAACCTCCAAGGAAGGAGAGTCCGCCACCTCCCTAGGTAACCCATTCCAGTGCTTCACCACACTCCTAGTGAAATTTATTTTCCTAATATCCAATCTAAACCTCTCCCACTGCAACTTGAGACCATTACTCCTTGTTCTGTCATCTGCTACCACTGAGAACAGTCTAGATCCATCCTCTTTGGAACCCCCTTTCAGGTAGTTGAAAGCAGCTATCAAATCCCCCCTCATTCTTCTCTTCTGCAGACTAAATAATCCCAGTTCCCTCAGCCTCTCCTCATAAATCATGTGCTCCAGCCCCCTAATCACTTTTGTTGCCCTCCGCTGGACTCTTTCCAATTTTTCCACATCCTTCTTGTAGTGTGGGGCCCAAAACTGGACACAGTACTCCATATGAGGCCTCATCAATGCCGAATAGAGGGGAATGATCATGTCCCTCGATCTGCTGGCAATGCCCCTACTTACACAGCCCAAAATTTTGCTCTTGCTGACTAGTTTAATATGTAATAAAACTACATGAAGTCTTGATCCAGCAGAGAACATCCACCTCAACCTCTTACAGCCCACAGAGGCCTTTAGGACCCAGATCCTGGAGCAAGGAAGCCAGTCTATTCTGAAGAAAGTTGATCCTACCATGGAGATCCATTTTATTATTTAAAAAACACCAAAACAACCCTGAGTGAAAAGTATTTAGGAGGCAGAGAGATTATTTTGTACAGGTTTCCATATCCAGTGCTACACACACACACAGAATGAAGGAAAATAATTACCACCACTGTTACTTAGTTTACATTGGTATTACACAAAGTACAGTACTGGCAGTCAGTGTGCACTGTTTTCAAGTATGAGCCAAATTCATTCCTACTGTGGTTCCCTTAGTTATAATGAAATTACCCTGGGGATGAGTTTGGCCCTTTATCCATTATTGACAGAGCTGATAGTCTCTTAGGACCAGAGTCCGTGAAAATTCCATCTGCCTTCCATGACATACTCTTTTCTAAGAGAGGGTTGATTTTTATGTATAGAAACGTGGGAGCACATTGCAGTGGTATGTGCTGCACATAACAGTTACACCTATCTGCATGCTCACTGTGCCCAATTTAGAATAGGATCTCCGAGAGAAGTATTTTTCTTGGTGTCTGTAAAACTGTTGCATGCTGGAAAGTGTTCTGAATAGCAGTCTGCAATGGAGATGAGCATGAGCAATTCAAAAAGCGGCTGTTCAGTCTGCCACAGAAGCATTCATTGGCAGGTGGGTAGGCTGGGTATTTTACGCTGAGCATTTTGTTTTCCATTGCTCCATTCTGGCAAGGCAGAAAGTTAGATCAGAGGACTTCTCTATGCATATACTACAACTGCCCTTCTAACTAGAAAGTTAGAGCTGTGTAAAAGTTTCCAAACAAAATCTGAAAACCAAAACTTGGTTTTGGTTTCGATTACAAACACAAAACTGGCTTAGACCAGTTTTAGACACAGGTTTGTTGAAGTTTGCTAAAGTTTTAGGTGAACCTGGGCTCATTTTCAAGTGACTGGGATGATTTTGGTTTAGGGACGAAAACCTGTAATACTGACTCAGGGATAAAGAAATATTCTACTGATGTAAATTGAAAATGATGTCAGTGGAGCTATCTTGATTTACACCAAGCATGGATCTGGCCCAGCAATGTTTGCTTTGATACATGTTGTGAAAAATATCTGAACCTAGGTACAGATTACTGCTTTCTTGATTGTGGCCCCATCTCGCAAGGTGCTGACCACCTCCTGTGAGATGTTAAGTGCCTCAAATTTCCATTGACTTCAATGAGAGTTCAAGATACGCAGCACTTTTAGGGTGAAATTTTCAGAAGTGCCCAGCATTTAATTCAGTGAGAGTGGAGTCGAGTCAACAATGAGTGCTTTTGAAAATCCCACCCTAAAAGGCCATTGGTCTTTATTGTCAGGCAACTGAGGTGAGAGCAGTCTGGCCTAGTGGTCGGAGTGGGTGTCAGGAACCAAGGATTAAGGTCAGAGCCAGAGTCAGTAGTCGCAAGCTGGAGCCAAGGGTCAAACCAGAGGGCAGGAACTGGATAGCAGAGTCAAGGGTCAATCCAAAGTCAGTAGTCAGAACCCAGAGTCACGGGTCAAGCCAAAGGTCAGGACCTTGAACAAGCAGAATAGCAGAAGGAGGGGTTCAAGGCAGGTACCGCAAGGTAACACAGGAGCAGTCATGGTGGTGGGCACTGAGCAGCCAGCAAGCTGCTGCTGGTGCCTCCAGCCAATCAGGTGATGAGGCCAATCAGGCAGCCTGGTGCAGGCCAGCCGCACTGATGAGGTGGCCTGGAAACTAGCACTGCTGCAGACCCTGGTTCCTGACACTTATGCAGTCATAGATATTTGAAATTCTGCAATTATTACTGGGGAAAAAGGATCAAAGTCTACCAACTTTCACACCACTGTTCAGACAAAAATGATCCAAGACAACCATAAATGTTGGGTCATGAAAGCCTAAAGCAGATTGTGGTGCTGCTTCCTGTGCTCCTGTAATTAGGAAGGCCATATAGATTAGCCAACATGCACATTTGCTGTTTCGTTCTGGAATAATAACCTCTGAAGAACACAGGAACAAGGATCAAAGATCAGAGCCAAAGATGGTTGGGACCCAAGTGTTTTCACAGTCTCAGAGATCCACAGGCAAGGCAGAAAGTTAGATCAGAGGACTTCTCTATGCATATACTACAACCGCCCTTCCCCCTGCATATACATAGACACACATTGGGCCAGGGCTTTGACCAAAGCACTCCAGCAAATACTTTGCAAAATTACTATGAAAGGAGAAAGAAAAGCGACTGGGATTTTAAACTAATTATTACTGTATTTGTACTCTGACAGTGCTCAGAGGCCTCAACTGGGATTGGGGTCCTGTTGTGGTTGTCTTTGTAGAAATACATAAGTAGACAAGTTCCTGCCCTAAAGAGATCTGTATGCTGATATTACTCCACCTCTGTTTAACATCATGTGGGACACTGTAGAAAAGACCTCTGCAAAAATCTGTACTCAATTTCAGTAGCAAACTAGTAACTTCAATGAACCATGATGAGGCTTGGTGCTTTTTGTTTAATGATGCATGTGCAAAATATGCTGTACCTGAATATTAATTGTGATTGCGGAGATCATGTATTTATTAATATATCTTGAGCAACACTTGAGCCAGCTATTGCATGGGGAAATATTGGGGTTATTTCTATGACAGTCCTGATTTTGCCTTACTGTTAATTCCAAGTGAAAATTTTGGAAGGAAACAAGCTGTACAGTGATTTCCTTGACACATGTAAATAATTATGTTTACACAAATAAAGGTAGGTGGCTAGAACTATTTTTTAACAAAGCTGAGGTAAGTAGAGGAAGGAATATAATAGCCACAAGGGTCAAATTGATTGACAGACAGACTGTGCTCCAAAAGATTTTTTTGCTACGGTGAGGACGCTTACTTAGAATTACTTTTTTAAGCTTGTTATTCTCTAGGAACTGCTGCAAAATTGCTACTTTTGAACCAAGTGATTAAATACCAGGTTTGAGGTATGACATTCATGTGACATCTGTAGCATTTTGTTGAGAGCTTAACTGAAGCTATTTAAGTTCTCTACTGCAAGTGTGTTCTACAGAGAAAATATATAACAAAACATGCTATCAAGGGCTTTTAAAGCATTTGTCATGCATCTATAAAACCTCACCAAAAGGGCCTGCTGACATGATTGTAAAATAAAATTATATACAACTATAAGAGGATTAAAAGTCAAATATTCCCTGATATCCCAGGTAATTTACACGTTAAAGAACGCTGTGGAATGAATTATGCTGTCATGTCAGGAGCCACACTTCAAACCAAAATCTGCCAATCATATAATGCTGAGTTTGTTGGTCCTTAGATACAGGGACTCAGCCAACTGCCTCAGGCAACATCCATACTTATTAGACAACATAGACTCCAGGGAGCTTTTCAGAGCATGGCCCTCACCACCTGGCTAAAGCAGAGAGCAACGAAAGACAGCACTACGACAAAGCACTAAGTGACTACAGGACTGGCTACAGAGCATGAATCCAAGGCCTAGTAGGGCAAGTAGGCTTAGTCCCAGGGGACAGACATGTTAGACTTGTATTTCATGCTCCCTTATTTTTAGCACCTTTGTCATGAGATCACAGAAATCTTAATAACATGCCTATTGCATACGCTGATGATGGTGTAGCCTTTGCTTAATCAGCAATTCTTGAAATTAAGCAGCGAGTTCCTTTAGTTTGATGGATCTTTGTTGTTGTTGTTGTTGTTTCCTGAATTTGGAAATGGGCAGATGTAGGGTCAGATTATTGATCTGCTAGCAGTTTCTTCCTGCTGTGTTATGTATCAAAGCCTAGAGGGAGCTATCTACGTGCGCTGGTAGCTTGGAGATTATGATTGCTCTAAGGAGGACAGACCATAAATGACAGAGCTGAGATTTTATTTTTTTTTGAACATTTTCTTCGCTCTTTTAGGAGAGTCAAGTGTGAACATTTTCTGGAAAAAGCCCACTTGATGTGGGTTTTACAGATAGTTCTGTGGGCTGCTCAGGCAAAGGATTGGAAAATAAAATGGAAGAGCAGTTATAAACGCTGAAAGAAAGATATAGAAAAATAACATCTGTATTAGGCAGCATCAATATTTGTCTTTATACATTACAGAGTAAGCTACAATAACATTCACACAGTGCTTTTCCACCCTGATTAAAATGGCTGGTCAGTACAACCTGCTCTGTAACATAATGACCAGCTTTAAATCCATCAAAGTGGAGGGCTTAAAGGTAAAGCCTAGTACAAAGTCATATTGCAGAGGTTCAGACATGGAAATCCAGTAAATTTTATTTTCTATTCACAGTGGGGTGGGGGAAGAGAAACACTTATAAAGCAGGAAGATACCATGCTGAGTACTGGGGATGTTAGTTCTGCTTCCTTAAACATATCGCTTTATTTTTTCAATTGCCTTCCAAAATATTGTTGAAAACTCTCGCCTAATCTTTGTATGTTTTTTATACATATAAAATAAGAAAGAGAGAAAAAAACCCAATGACCTTTGTGTTCATTTAACACTAGCTTTTAAATACGCGGTAAATTCAAATCACTGATAGCAATAGCTTCATGAAACATTTATTTTAGCCTTTATCTGTGTTACAGTTTTGTTTTGGATTTTTTGTTTTCAGGAAATATCTATAAGGGAATGAGTTACTCTAGATAATGAATATTTCCTCTCTGTTTTTTTTAAAACCGTTCCACTGCTGTATGTCAGCCTTTCAAAGGGAGAGAAAGAGCAAGTGAAGGATAGTGTGAGTGTGTGTGTCTGTGTGTGCGAGAACAATTCTGTAAAAGATTATCTTGCACACAAAGCAAATGGCCCTGCCCCCATTGTGAAGGCAGTGATTCCCCTGAGATTAGGGTAGAAGGAATTGCTTATGGTCAGCAAAGGCAGGGAGAACAATAGAGACCAAAATGGACAGCAGCAGCAGTCTGCTGAGATGGGTGGAATACTGGCCAAATGGCCATTGCAAAGTACATGGCATTGTCACTGTCACCAGAAGTGGATAAGAGGTCTAAAATTAGCAGTAGTTTTGATTAGCAGGTGGTTTAAGAGATACGAGGCCTAGAGAAATGATTGGTAATTGAGACATCACGGTATACATCAAGTTTTTATTCCTATATATTACATGCTATTTAGTCAGAGGTACTTTTTTCACTTGCTCATTAAAAGAGAATTATGAAATCACTTAAAGGAAAAATTGGTGATAAAGATGAGGGACACAGATTTAAAATGTGGTTAATAAAAGAAAGAGAAAAGATGACCAAATTCATCAATTCCTGAAAAAAGGGCACTGAATTTTATAGAAGCCATTAAAACTCCAGCAGCCTTTTTTGGTGAGGTACTGAATTAATATTTCTTTAGAATTACGTTGCATCAAAAAAGCTGCAAGAAAAACAACTGTTACTCATCTGTATTTTATCCAATTTTAAAGGACTGGAACTGGATTTTCTTTTAATGTTCATTCTCCACACATCATCTCCTTTGTATTTTAAATAGATTGTGAATCTGTTCTTAGGAGAGATGGCCCAATGCCACGGGATTCAGATCCAGATTTCAAAGAACCCAAAGTCCAGGAGATAATTTAATAGACATTTTGAATCCCGGTCTATTTCCTAACTTTGAAAACAAATTCCAAGGGAACAGGAACCAGGTGCTCATAAAGATATTGGCTATTTGCAAATCAGGTCCTCACCACTTTGATTTAAGGATCCACCAAAGGCTCCACATTTACTCTGTCGTCAGGTGCTTTCACTGGATGCCATTCTGGTCTCAAACAATGAGGAAGGGAAAGCTTCAGATTTCCCACCACGAGAGGGTGGGAGGAGAAGACCTTGTAATTGTGAACAGAAAACTTGGACTTTTAATACTGGTTGCCTTTTTAGTTTTGGGAAAGCTTTCTGGAATGGCCACGGCTGGACATGGGACACTGGATGGGATTGGCCAAGGCTCTGAAGTGGCACTGAGCATTCTCAAGTATCAGAGGGGTAGCCGTGTTAGTCTGGATCTGCAGAAGCGACAAAGGGTCCTGTGGCACCTTATAGACTAACAGAGGTATTGAAGCATAAGCTTTCGTGGGTCAATACCCACTTCTTCGGATGCAGCATTCTCTCTCTCAGGTGCTTGACTGGCTCGTTTTTGCTCCCATACTCTGGGTCTAACTGATTGCCATATATGGGGTCAGAAAGGAATTTTCCTTTGGGTCAGCTTGGCAGTGACCTTGGGGAGGGGAGGGGTTGCCTTCCTCTGCAGCGTCTGGGTGCGGTCACTTGGCAGGATTATTTCCCTGCCATTGCAGTGGCCTCAGACACTGGTGTACCTCGGTCCCTCCTATTTTCTGCCTGTGGCACATAATAGTCTGGTCTCCTGTGGGCTGTAATACTTTGGCCTAATTTCGGTTGTTGGGTTTAGTGTGCAGGTGCTGGGTGTTGTTGGTGGCCTGTAATATACAAGAGGTCAGAGCAGATGATTTAGTGGTTCCTTCTGGCCCTAAACTCTATAGCTCTAACCTGAACACGGTTGTATGAGATGACAATTTTTCTGTCATGGTTATAGTAAAAACTGGCATTTTTAATTTGGAACTATTGGCACAGTCCAGGGTGTCTCAATAGCTCTCCCCGGCCATCCCACTGTGCTTCAACATAATCTGAAGGAAGAGGAGAGAAGAACATTTTGGCAAAATGGGGTTTCAATTTCAGTCTCATAATTGAGCAAGAAGTTGCAGATTCCAGGAAGCAGAGTCGAAACAGGAAGAAAGGAACATGTCGAGTTTGTACCTATTCTACTTCAGGACCAATACAGCTGAAGTCTCAGCCCCAATTCCCCACACCCCTAGGGCCAACCTGAGTGGTTCAAAAATCATGACTCAGGCCCCTGAAATCCTGAGATTGTTTTTAAAGTAATGCATTTTTGGTTTCTTTTTGTTTACCTCCTGAGAGCTAGAACCAAATAATGCTCGATTCACAATAAAATCATGAGAGCTGGCAACACTTCTATCAAAAACATTGCATATCATAAAGCTTCCCATGGACAACTCTAAATCTACATGACCCTCACTTTATATTTAGTAATTCTAGAGGTGAGGTTTTTCTCACAATCAAAACAACACTAAAGACTCACATCAGACCAGTTACTTGCAATGGTAATGGATAGAATCACATACACTCTACTCTACACGTGATACATTGTCAAAGAATCTGGAAATGGCTTGCCTTTTGCAGCTATGATTTACACCAGTAAACTATATTTCAGGTCAGAGTACTTGTACCTCTCCCTTCTCATTTGCACCTGCAGTCAAGCAGCTGGTGGTGCAAGTACCCATGTTTGCACCTGTACATCAATTGCAGAGACAGAAAATGCACGTGCAGACAGCACCTAAAATGAAAGGAAGCTGCTATAGCCCTATCAGATCTCCTATATTGTGTTGTATAAATAATGTGAAATACATGAATGACCAGACACATCCCAAGAAATTAGTACTGCCAAGAGACAAATAAGAACAAAACCAATGATAATGTTTGGATTGTATTTTTGACTGTTTACTTTTAAGTAAATAATTGTTCCAAGACTTTTTTTTTTTGGCTAAGCATGAGGACATAATATCCTACAAACATTCCAATAACTGACTGCTCTTTGCTGTCTGGGGTGTACAGAAGTTTTAGCTTCCCTTAAGCCCCATCCCACCACCTTTCAAGAACCATGGGCTGAAGAGCTGAGGACATGGTGTTGACTCTGAGCCTCCTATTTTCCTTGTAAAGGTTTTATTAGTTTCTGCCATCAACATTCAAACATGTTGAATGTGGGAATGTACTCAATAATTTTTCATGCTACTGTAATTTAAATGCATTGTTTGGATCAGACAGTACCAGAGGGAAAATATACATGGGGAATGAAGTAGAAGAGCATTCTTTTTCCTGTTGTTTCTCCAAGTCAAATTAGGTGTAGCAAAAATTCTATTGACTGGACTTTAGTATACACATGTTCTATGTTAGAGAGACAAGGTGGGTGAGGTAATATCTTCAGCCCTGAAGAAGATTACTATCACCAACAGAAGTTGCTCCAATAAAAGATACCACCCCACCCACCTTGTCTCTCTAATATCCTGGGACCAGCACGGACACCACTACAGACATGACCTATGTTGTCATTTATAACAAAGAAAACCCATATGAACAAATAATAAAAAAAATCCCCCCAATAAAACCCTATCAAAACAAAATACTACAATGCACACACAATTTTTTTTGAATGCGCAACTAGAAGGAGTTCATATTGTGATGATGGGATGGTATAAGAATCTGTGTAATCTAGAATGAAATGGTTAAGATTCTCTGAATTTGGTGCAACCATACAACTTTCTCATTACCCTATATTTCACCTTTTCTCAGCAGAATAGGGTATATTTCTGATATCTGCTGTATAGAAAACTGTGCAAAGTGCGCATCCATCTTGTAACGTAATGTCAGGACATTGGATCATATGTAATCTATTGTACATGTAAAGTCTGAGAGCCTAATGGATCAAAAAAATCCTGATTACAGTAAAATGTTAGACATTTATACTGCATCCTTGAAGTAGTGAATAATAGTAACAACATTTTTCTTTAAATACTAGGGAAAATATTTTTCATTCCATAGTTCAGCAAAAACTAAATAAACATGGTTTAAATCTTCCATTTAAAATTATTTATAGAGAGACCAGCCACGGGAAATTTCAGTTCCACGGGTGGCTATTTTAGAACGTTCTGAATGTACAAAAATAAGGGATTATAATGGAAACTCATCTGCAATGTTAACAACTGCACTTGTTGAGACTGACATCCAGTAAAACATAGTATGGAAAGTATTAAAAATTGTATAGTGGATGCTACCTTTGAACCGTACATACCCTCTGAGGATTTTGCTTTGTTGAATCCACATTATGGAGTAACTAACTGAGGGCCCATTGTCTGACAGAATAATAAGTCATGAAATCCTGCACCAGTTATATTTTTTTCTACACACCATGTCATATTTCTGCATTTCTGTGTCCAGACAGTAAGTGTTTGTGCCTTTCTACATCTTCAGCATCCGTTTCGGAGTTGGTTCACACTAACTGTGAAAATAACAAACTCTGTTTACACCAAAAGAAACATATAGAATGTGGGGAACAAACAGAAAACTCATTTCGCTGAAGACCATTGCCGCCATTTACAGCTTTTCAAATGGAACTCAGGCTCAAATGAGATGTGCAAAGAAATAAAACAAATATCTTCCTCATAAGAAATCTATATGAGCATCAAGGTCACTGAAAATAAGAAGGAATTGTCCTTTACTCAGGGAGTTGGATCCTGCAATTCCTTCCCACCCCACCAGGGAGCAGTGTCTGGCCCTTCTTCTTCTCTATTATGAAGATCTCAGTGTCTTTAGGACTCTAGCTAAATGGGACTAGTTAGACCCAATACATGGGAATCAATCCAGCCCAATCATGTTCTCACTTGAGGTGCAATGACTAATAAAATTTGTGTGTGTGGAACTAGGCCTTAATCTCTCCTGTGAACAATACTTTGATTCTTAAGTCATGGCCACAACCAACTACTAGCATCTTACACCTGTTTTTTCATGCCACTTAAGTCACCAGTAGATCAGTTTGGGCAACCAAAGCCACTTTGACAGCAACAAATCCAGAATTTACTGGGGCCCGTGTCCCAACCACCAGTAGGAAGAAGTCAACCAAATGTTATTTTAAAGCCAGACTACCAGTTTTTTCCTTAAACTGAACCAGAGGTTTTTTTGGATAGGGAAGCAGAGAACAGCTTTTGAAACTTCAAGCAATAATATTAATCCTTGGCTCTACCCTCTAAAATCAGCTGAAACAATTGAAATGAAGTGTTGCCAAAATAGGTTTCCTAATATAATACAATGGGATTATTTACATAAATATGGGTTTGCAGGAGTAAATTTGCTTATTCCTCACCTGGAATAAGAAGGCTGGAATTTTCAAAGGAGCCTAAGGTAGTTAGGTACCCAACTGGAAAATCCCTTCAATGGCTTTAAATTCCCAGCAGAAAGTCAAAAAGCCCTTTAAACTTAGGTTTATTATTAGAAATACTGGCAAAAGGTACTGGCTATGGTACCCCATATTATGGAGAGGTGATAGTTAAGGTTGAGGATATCCAAGCCAACGTAACCCTGTTTTTCAACCCCACCCTGAATTACCCCACCAAAAAAAGATCTTCCTGAAATTTTGCATATTTCATTTCATGCCAGGGAAGAAGTTTTGTGGGAAATTTGGTACAAATTAGTGATCCCAGTAGGGTTTGTTCAGTAGGCCTTGCTGAGGGACGGTGCATTTTAGTATTTCTAAAGGGCTGTTTGGGGGAGGAGATTAAAAAAAATGAAGATACTTTAAGTAAATAAAGAGCATCTTCTATAAATATGAGCGGTCTACTGCTGACTCCAGAAGCTGGGGCAGGAATGGATTGAAGGGTGGGATACTGGGGAAAATCTGGTAGGGCATGGGTCCTGGAATGGGTACAGAGTGGTGCCTGGGGACTAGGTGGGCTCTGGACTGGAGGTTAAGTTCTGTGGGGCACATAAAGCAGTGGCGTGGACCTATATTCCCCATTCTTGGAGGGTTCTAGAGGAAGCAGGAGGAGGTACCTGGGGCATAAGATATTTGCAGAGGGTGCAGGGGTCCCTAGGAACCTAGGGAAGTAGGGTTTATAAAAGGTATGCCATAAGGAGAGAGGGCATGGAAGGAGGTTTAGGCACTGGAGAGGCATAGAGGGTAAGTCATTTGTAAAAAAAATAAATTCAAAATCTATCTCTTTGGAGTTCTTTTATCACCCAAAAGACAGTGGGTCAGATTCTGAGTCTAATTACTCTGGATTTACACCTGTGAAAATCCACTGATTTACTGGAACTATTCTGGTTTTCATTACTGTTACTGAGAGCAGAATATGGACTAATGTTCTTTATAAAAATTCTGTATCTTTTTAAAACCCACAAGTTAGGAAGCCTAAAAATGAGCAAGCCAGACATTTAACCAGTTCCCTGTTGGCTATAAAATTTCATAATTCACTACCCCCACACCCTACATGCACTGCCCACCCAAACTTAACCTTGTGTCCTAAAAGATATAAACTTCAAAATAAAATATTACTAGGAGACAGGATTTTACTATTTTCTATTTTAGCAATCCAGTCCTACATATATGTTTAGCTATATATAGATTATGTGTGTGTTCACGTGTTTGCATGCATGCACATACACATGTCTAATGATGTTTGCTTTGAACAAAATATACACCTTTTCTCTTTCTTTTTTAACCTTATCTGTGCATTCTTGGGTCATGTAGCCTTTGTGCTGACTCTGGACAAAAATACCCTTTTGATGGAGGATACATGCTGAAAGGTAGAATTCTGAAT
This sequence comes from Chelydra serpentina, assembly GCA_037349315.1. Lineage (NCBI taxonomy): Eukaryota > Metazoa > Chordata > Testudines > Chelydridae > Chelydra > Chelydra serpentina. The sequence continues at coordinate 16,192,773 of JBAIAC010000033.1, forward strand.
TATGTTCTCTAAATTATCCCATGCTCAGAAAGCAAGTATTGATTTTAAAAATGACTGAGCCAGACCTTGCACTGCAGTCCCCCCAAAGCACAACAAACAGCAGTCATGTGTTCCAGCTACCAAGAGGCCACTGTGCTGGCATTGTTTCAAAAAATCAGAAAGTCATCAATCAACCAAATAGTAATCGGAATAAGTACATGGTATCTAAAGACACATTTTATCCAGTTACATGCTCCAATTCAGTTAGCTATGAGGAGAATTAGAACAATATTGGGCCAATTACCAAGTCCACTTTGAGCTGTTAAGGTATTTATTTTTCTGTCTTGTATAAAAAGAATGAACATAATTTCATCTGCATAGTTAAGCATTCAGTACCTTCCTACAATAAATTACCCAGAGTCTCTTCGTGGTGCAGCATTTTTTACAGAGCTTGATTGAGAACACAGAATTTTACTGTAATTGGTTTCTGTACCTGTCAAATGATTTGGACACAATTATGTTTGGTTTGTTTCATGAAGGTTTTTTTTTTCTTTTGGAGCCATTACTCATCAGTGTTGCAATGGAACTTCATAAGCAGTAAAATTATTAACATCAGTGTATTCAAAATGTCATTGGATTTTATTTTAACAATACGATTTAAGGATCAATGCAAAAGGCCCGGTTTAGAATTTCAGTCTTGCACAGTTCAATTGAATCAATAACCTACAATATTGCTATGCAGAATGCACTTCACAATACAAAATATACTTGTTACAAAACAAATATACAGCTGAAAAAAATACAGTATTCAAGTTAATAAAGCTGGCTGCGTATATTTACCAGCTTCTTTTAGAAGATATATTTTAGGAACAGACAATCAAAGCATACAGAATTCTTTGTCAGTAAAGAAAATAAGTTTTACAGTTAAGACCGTTGAATATTTCAATATTGCCACATAGCAGTTCCATTATAAATATCTCCAGTTTTTAAAAAGAGGCTTAGAACTCAAAACCTCAACCACTTTAATTTGCATTGCAGTTACACATAGCTCACAAGTTTTCAGCCCACATTAATCTTTTGAGACATATATTAATTCAGTTTATCCAATTATTATTAAGTTTTATTTAAAAATATGTGTGTGTAGGTTCCCACTGTCCTCACTAAAATCTTAGGTGATTTTTACAGTTACATTTTACAGATTCTCAGTGTTTGGCGGTGAGGAAATTTTCTATCTTCCTGGTAATATTAAATGCAAATGGGTAATGTTTTCTATACTGATATACTTCCAGCCTGTTTTGTGTTTTTATACACAATCTAACAGCACTGGTTACAATTATTTTTAGGGTCATTTTAACCCAGATATGGCTGGAGTTATCACACAGCCACTCCCTGTTCTTTGTTTCCTTAGCTTTCAAAAGACTGCCAGGTTGAAAGAATGTGAAGATTTAATTACCATTTCACCCCAGAAGAGGGTGGTTTCTCCAGGTCTGAGGTTGAAATACTGAGCTTGGAACATCAAAACTAAACTGTACTATTCCTGGCCAATGCATTCGGCTACTTGAGAGTCATCATATTAACATGCTGTCAAGTCCCATGCCTTTCAAAAGCACTTACTCTACCCTTTCTCCTTGGGAAAAAAAATAGCTCCTGGATAGCAGTCCTCCCATTTTATTATTCAAGCCAGGTGAATAAGCTTGACATACACAGTGGTGATAGGAAACATTTGAGCCTCTGCCTCTCCTTGTAATGATCACTTCTGAGGAGTGAGATAATATGCACAAGTAACAGTGTTAATTCACTGAATAGAAGCAGAGTTTTTTTTAAAAAAATCAGGAAAAGAGAGATGTTGACGCACCAGGTTTATGCTCCAGTTCTGAAACAGAAAACAGTATATTCACGTGTCTGCATGTGTATAGGTTATACAAATTAAATTTAAATATCCCCCAGCTAAAAGATTCAATAACATTATTTTAAAATATGCTTCTAAAATTCATGGGTAACATTTTGAAATCTGTTTAGGTGCTTTTGAGCATTCCATTAGGATACCTTTAGGTACCTAAATACCTTTGTAAATCTAATCCTTAGTGACTAATAATGTCCAAGGGCCTGATCCTACTTCCAGTGGCAAATCACCCCATCTATCTATCTATCTCTCTATCTATCCATGTTTTTATACTATGCCCACTGCAGTACTATTTAAAGCCCTTATCCAGCAAAGAGGACTTCCACATCAGTAGGACATTTGAAATATGGAAATCAGACCTTTCTTTATGGCATTTCACTGATATTAATATCCATCTATACAGCAATGGCTGCATTTTTCAATTCACTTAGACAATGATATCATTATCTATCCATTCTACTCCCAATTGCCATTTTAGATCATCTGAATGATGATAAATGGGAAAAAAACATATGTTTGGTTTGGGGGTTTTTTGGCGGTGGGAGCAATTGCAGTGCAGAAAAGCATGTTGCTCTGCTTAGAGACATGGGGTGGAAATCAATACTGTGAAGGTCAATTACAACATTGAAGTCATATGACTTCCAGAAAAAAATATCTTTATTATATCAAAAATTCATACAGCAGTTTAAAAATTCATCTGCCCTGATCAGAGACTAAATAGGGGAAGAGTGCACCAGCAGTATGTTGGAGCTACTATAACCAACCCTTTTTAGAGCTGGAAAAATTCAACCACATGAAAAGTTTCCCATTTTGCACAATGATTAACTTGTATGAAAAATGAACTTGGCCTTGCTACATGTATTGTTGCTTGACTAAAAGTGTTAGGAACTAATAATATTTACAGCACCTATCCCTGGATAACTTCAAAAATGTATATTTGGAACTAATCTCAGGAAGTGAGTCTAAGGGAATCTAATTACACCTTCTTCTGGCTCCCTGACCATGTAAATTACACTAATTTGGACTCAGGTTTACCTTTGAGATAGGACGCACAGCAACAATATACCAGGAGGGCTTAAAGAACTGTGATTCTAAAGTGGCGAAGGCTCGCAAGATTTTGAAAGTTGTTACTATAGAATAAGTAAATACCAGGAATGAGAAAATCACCTTAGAAAAGTGCAGCATGTTGTCATCTTTCGGGAATAGATATCAGTGGATTCTAGCGTACATACAAACATCCAAATCTTTCTTTTTTTTAAAAAAGAAAAGAAAAAAGAGAGCAAATACAAAATATTAGAGACATTTTAAAGACCATAATTTGGATTCATTGAACTTGTAGTTCAGACTGAAAACCTAATTTAGACTTCACATCCTCTCGTTTAGTTGACGCAAACTAGTGTAGAAAAGAATGTACAATAGAACCCTGTGGGTTTAGAGGGAGATGATAGTGAACAGTGAAAAAATATTTCAAAGGTGATAAAAATAATATTTAGTGGAGTAAAATCCATGCCATTCCCCGTGATGGACCTGACTCATTTATCCTTTTGTAATCTGTTCTGTTTACGTTTCTATTTTCCAAGAAGACAAAGCTCTTCCTCTTACTCCTCAATGCCTTCAGGAGTCTTTTCCAGTACAATGTGCAATGCTTATTGAGGCTACATATTACTACTAATGAAATGTAAACTACTCTTATTTTCTACATTGTAAGCCAATAAATGCATCACTTTAGACTAACAGGGCCATTTGCACCCCAGCAATGAAGTTAACAAAGGCAAAAGGATGTAAGGGAGGGCAAAATTTGACCCATGGTTTCACAGAAGGACATTATTATAGTTATTCAAAACATTAGTTGAGCATTATAAAAACAAAAACCAATCACCACTGACGACAACCACCATAGGGAAATCATAAGACAAGTATCAGACATCGTAGAAATATCTTTTCATAAGGACAGAGTAGACATAGATGGATACTCTACATTTCCTTTGGAATGAGATCCAGCCATGTTCAGACACTATTAACAATGGTAGGAGTAGTCTAGATGACTGAAATGGCTTATTCTCTGGGAAGATGTGGGTGTTTTTGCCTAAAAACTCATTAATCTGAAATACCTTTTAAACTTGCTGAGACTGTTAAAGGATGCGTAGGCAAGGAAATTCAAGCTATACACATCGTCCTATCCAGATATGTCCATAAAATACCTCAGACATTGATTATTCTGGAAACTCTGAAAGCTGCAGAATGCTTCCTGTTACTTAAAGAAGGGCTGATTTAAGGTGGTGGTTTATTTTCTTCCTTAAAGTTTCATAGCAGTGACATTTTTCTCCGGGTACATTTTGGCAACCTGACAGATTTTCATCTCAACTGCCTGATTTGTTAGTGGTTTTGGTTTCTGGAATGGATATTACTTATTTTGGAGTATAGAGGTCATGAGCAACTTCAGTGGAGGGAAAAAGGAGGCAAAAAATTCTTACGTGTTCTGTAGTCGCATGTGGGGATAGCGAGGACAAGTCTCACCTGGAAAGAACTCATTTCCAGAACCATCTCCTTTGGAAATGCAATAAAATCTTGAGTGGCAGACAAAACTTGTCTGATTTCCATATCCACCTCTATTCTGCCACTAATGGGGTACAAGATTAAAAGGAGCTTGACCTTGGGGAAAGTGGCCGTTATAACTATTGCTAACTCCTTACAATCTAGGCCCAGGTCTACACTAACCCCCCCTGTCGAACTAAGATACGCAACTTCAGCTACGTTAATAACGTAGCTGAAGTCGAAGTACCTTAGTTCGAACTTACCTGTGGTCCACACGCGGCGCGCAGGCTCCCCCGTCGACAGCGCTTACTCCACTCGTTGAGCTGGATTACCAGCGTCGACGAGGGAGCACTTCCTGGTTCGATTTATCGCGTCTTGACAAGACGCGATAAATCGAACCCAGAACATCGATCCCGCGCCTCCGACGCGACGGGTAAGTAGAGACCTACCCTAGCTGTCCACAAAGACAGAACTCTTAAACATTGGCAACGCAAATTTAGATCAACTGATGATAGAACAACTAGGGTGAAATGTGACTAGGTCATCTCTATCTCCCCTGGATAGTCCTGCTGAAGAATACAATACACATAAAAAGCTTCTCCGTTAGGTTCACTCAGGCTTGTCAGGAGCTAGCATGGGAGGGCAAGGGTCTTCTAGCAGCCCTTTTGAACTGGGGTGGAAAGGAAAGGAAAAGGTGATCTGGGTTCTTTTCCAACTCTGCCAATCACTTACAGTAATCTTGGATAAGCCATTTACTTGCTCTTTGCCTCAGTTTTGTTGTATGTGAAATGAGAATTAGGATGCTTACTCCGCACAGTGCATTGCAACTGTGCATGGAAAGTGGTCAGCTTGGAACTGCTCTTCTTAGAAGTGTGCAATGTGCAAGTGCTTTGACAAGTTCTGAAAACTGTGTAGTATGAAAGTACACATTTATAAAGACATGGCAACTGAATTTAAAAAAAATATATTTTTGTATCTTTTTCCCCAAACAAAAAAGGGACAAATTTGATCCCTGAATCTATTATTGTCCTTTTCACAGTTTTTTCTTTCTTTGCATCCTTAACAGTGAAAGATGTTGGGGATCCCTTTAGAAGATAAAAGTGAAGCAGCAAAACATGGGATTGTAGCAAGTTCTGGCAAATCTCAGTTGTAAGAGTGAAAGTTTGGGTTCTCCCTTCAGCATGCGTGTGTTTCCCAGTGGACTAGCATAACATTAAGTGAAATTCACATACTTCAAACAGGTTTCTCATTTGCAATTTATGAGAGAAGGAAATGCATCAAAGGCATAAAAGCCAGCAAATGGTCAGAAGTTAAAAGCGGGGAATATCTAGGCTTCTGAAAAACTTGTAATTTAAAGTTAACAGGTGCTGCCATTCTATGAATAAAAATAATTTACCTCCAGAAATCCATAGCTAGGTCATCTGTTCCTTCAAAGAAAATCTCCATTCTAGTGCGATACACCACACTGGAAGTTTTTTTTATTTATATCTCTCGTCTCTAGCTAACTACAAAAGTCACAAGCTTGCAAAACTGATGGGATATTGAACAAGTGCCAGCCTTGTAGATCAACTGGTAGAACAATTCAAGGTGAGGCAGTGGCCTGACCTCAGTAATGGTAGCTCACTGTTTTGACTCTTGATTTTGCCTCCATTTTTTTTCTGACTTTGAGGCAAATGATGGCTTAGGGAAATATTACTGCATTACCTCAGTCCTCAGTAGTTACTGTTATTGTGACAGAAGCAAGCACTAAGAGGAACATCTGGGATTAGCTGATGCTACTTTTCACTCTCCTTACTAATTACTGCCCTTCTCTATCATCCAAATCTTTGGAGCAACCTCTGCCCCCTCCTTGAAGTCACCAGGGGTCACAATTATGAGACTCCTAAGGGTGACACGACAGGAGGAAAGGGGGTGCCAGCCATCATCCAGGCCAAATCCTTCTCTTCTGCCAGGACTGCCAACAGAAGTAAGAGGCTGCATAGGACTGGGCACGGAAGTGGATAGGGGAATGCAATTGCTTCCCCTTCTGTATGACAGAGATGATGCTGTTTCTGTTGTTGCAAAACTTAGACTTACAGCTGTTACTATCCCTGGCTGAATCTGCTGCCTTTCCTTGCTCTAAGTATTATATCTATTATTTTCATGGATTGATAAAAGTTCATATTCATCTTAAAGCCAAGGAGTTTTGCTTGAATATAGCCCAATATTATAACAGTAGAGTCAGAGGAAGCTTCTTAGAAGCTAAAGTTGCTTTCCCATAATTGGCTCTTGTGGCTTTCCGTTTAGCATTTGGGAGCTTGAGTGATAAAGATTTTCTCCCCTCTGTGCAGCCTCTTTTTTAACAGTAGAATAATTACTTCGATAGTAAGCCTTTGGGGCAGGGACCATTATTTATTCTGTATTTATACAGCACCTCGCACAATGGGGTCTTGATCCATGACTGGGAATCATAGGGGCTACTAAACTACAAATACATATATAATAATCATAATTAATAATTAATAGAACGGTGTTTATCCCCTTCCATTTTTCCATCTCTAATTTTAAATAAAATAAATCTCTGAAACACAGTAGACAGATTTATGTGAAGCAGCTGGACACAACAGCAAATATGTGCCCTACAAGTATAAGCAGAAAAATCTAACTTAGTTTGGCCTAGGAGTAAGTTACCTATTCCTCCCTTCTGCACACTAGTAATAATAATAATAATAATAAATAAATACTTTCCACTGTTATAGTGCCTTCCCTCTGAAGATCCCAGAGCAATTTTCCAAACATTAGTTATTTAAACCATGCAGTGCTCCTTTTCATTATGCCCCTTTTACACCAGGGTGAGCAACTTACTCAAGGTCAATCAAGAAGTGAATGGCAGGAATAAAACTTGAATGCATAAAGAAAGAAACCTAATTTTTGGCAGGCTCTCTCTCGTTTGAAGCAGGTTTACAGAATCACTGTTACACAAAACTAAAGCACAAAAACACTTTCACAGATAAGTGTTGTTTAGCGTATCAAGAGCAGAAATCATCCCTTAAAAGACCTACTGTGTCTATTCAGTAGGCAGTCAATAACTGTTTCTGATATAATTTTTATAAAAATCCTTTGTTAACCTATATTGTTTCCTTTCCTTCATTTCTAATACAGATGCTCAGATCAGTGCCACTGGGCATGTTCAGTTCATCACAATTAGAGAGAGTGCTCAGACGAGTCATCAGAGTCTCCCCACGACATTCCTGCTTAAAAGAGAGTGTTGCATCTGCTGTCCAATAACTCACCGTCTAGGCCCCTGCTATCTGTTTCTCTGCATTTGGATGGAGAGCACCACTATCTGATTCGGCTGAAGTAGCGTGAATTCCCTCTGCACAATAAGATGCCCTAGATTTTTCATTCATCTATGGTTTTTAGGGAGTCTACCCTTAAAATTCATGGCAGACAGTTGAGAGGTTGTGTCCTTTTCATGGTTCACTCAGGGAATTCTGCAGACATCTTCAGTTTGCTCAGGCAAGATTTCTACCTCTTGCTCTTCAAGCAGAAGAGAATTGCCATTAGCCTTTTATACTGGTCTTAATTGCCAATTACCAGCAGGTACACAGCCTAATAATGCAGCACTGCTCCAATCTTATTACACTTGCCATTTGCAAACATGGAGCCCTCTACAGAGAAATCTCTTTTCTATTAGCCTAAAGAGGGCTAAAGGACTCTGAAGAGGGCCGCACAGCTTCTTCCAGTGTCTCCAATGCCTCCTTGTCAACTTGAGAGCTCCTAGCACATATCCCTGTGATATCACAATTTGTTCTTGTTAAAATATTTATTATGTCTTCATCCAATAGCAAGGTCAAAAAACATCAAATATAATTGGATTTATCCAGCAAGGTAAAGAGAATAAATGTTTTGAAAGTGTAACTTTGAGGTTCTTGAGAAATGAGAGAGGCTGTGTATACGCAAGCAAGTAAAGAAACTGGTGCTGTATTTTTTAAAGTTTAATTTCCATATTTTCAGCAGGGCAGGTCAAAAGCATACTCCAGAGGGGAGAGTTCACTATATTAAAGGCACTGGCAGTTTTCTCTTGCAAATTGATTTTTTAAAATCGTATCAAAAAATGTACAATACCAGTGCTTACAAATATTAATTTTGCATCCAGATTTGCATGGAAATCAGTTGCTCTTTCTCTATAGACTGGTATGGATGATAATTTCTTGGTGTTTACCTTGGCATTTAAATCTTAAAGTTCAGACTAACTTAAGATTCACAAATTAAATCCTTTCCTTATTACTAGGGAAATGAATATTTCCTCTGTTCCATCTGGCACAGTCAGTATCCTGAAAACCCTAAGCCCACTCTGGTATTGTATGTAGAGCTAGATATGAGGAACTGCTCTCTTCATGGAAATAAATTGATGTAGAACTGCGGAACAGGTTAAACAAAAAATAACTGACCAAAAAAAAAAAAGGCTTTGTTTTTACCTCATATATGAACTCTGCAGTCAAGGCTTAGGAAATACTGAGAGCCTTGCATGAGTCTTGCCAGTGCACCATAGGAACAGCTGGTACTGGCCCCAAGAGGTAGGGCATGCCTCTCTGTGGGGAAGACAAGGGAAGTAACAGGGGTGGGAGTGCATCCAAAGATTTCTGGAAGAATGCCCCTCCCATCCCTTTGGAATTTTGATGCATTAATGCTGATCTGATTTTGCTGGCCCTCAGTGTGTCAGATTTAGTTGTTCTCATATTTATTTTAATGTCGACTGGCATCAACAACAGGTTTTCAAATGGAAAGTAATTCTTCAACTGCAGCTTGCCTTCGTTCTTGTTGCCCTAGTTGGGCAGAACACTGTAAATTCAAGCATAATGATATGCATGCTGGTTTTTTTGTCCTCTTGGAATTGAATCTCATTCACGACTGACAGGAGAATGACCCTTGCCCGGTGTAAACAAAAGTCAGAGGGACAGCTCACAAAAAGCTATTCTGCAGATCCAACTGGTAAGGATGAATTTTGCCTCAGTGATGCTTCTTTCTATCGAGTCTGCTTGGCATCTTGGCCATATCTCATAAGTCTGCTTTTGGAGTTCCCCTTAACCTAAATGGAGCTGTAAATCAAAATGTCTTCATGCACAATTCTTCCCTGAGCGTCTGATTACAATCATGCTGCATGCTATTTGTACAGGGATGTTTAAAACTGCCTATAAAACAACAGCTAATTGCTGATCTGCTTAATTAAAGAGAGCCTTTTGTTGTCACATTTACAAAGATAAATGAAATAATCAGCTTTGGACTAATGAGAGATAATTAGATTATGCAGTCCGATAAATAAAGACAAAATCCTGGAGATTGCCACTGTACTCTGGGAGACTGAAATCACAATGGAGTGTAGAGATACACCGCCTATTGCTTTTATTTTAGCTACAATGGTTTGGGTTATTTCCATCATGAATGCAACTTAGCGATCATAGCTTCTGGGAATTAATGACTAAAGACATTTTACTATAATTTAGCCACTCCTCAGTGGTGTGACTTGCCAATATTTTCCCCAAGGTTCCCGCAGTTTCTTTGGAATGTAAACATTCATTTAAAGAAAAGCATTCTAGTTCTTATGGTTTCATTCAGCAATGGTCAACACTCAATTTCCTTTAAGCAGGAAATTCTGATATTTTGAAATGAGTTTTCATTCCGAATCAGAATGAAGACAAATATTTTTGAAATTTCCTATGAAATGGGTATTGAGCTTTGAAGAATTTCCACTTTGACATTTCAAAAATTTCCAAAACTAAAATTTTCCAAAACAAAAAAAATGCATTTAGAAATATTTTTCCATAGCAATTTTTTTTGAAATATGCACTTTTAAAAACATTTCGATTTAGATTAAAATGGTATCTTTTTCATTTAAAAAAAAGTTTCATTGAAAAATTTCCCACCAACTCTAGTTTCACTGATAACATTACAATCTGAACTGATGTACTTTGCCTGAGACAGGCAGGCTTAATTAAATGACCACATTTATTTCTGTTGTAATTCCACTGATATAAGTGAAGTTACACCAAGGAATAAATTTGACCCACTAAGTCTAAGAAAAATGTGTACTTCCTTTTGTTTCCCTTACTGCATGTTAACTCTGATATCTAATGATCACAGTTTAAATGTCAGTATTGACTGGTGTGATCATTTTAATAGAATAATACAATTTCTTTGGGATTATGGGTAGAGAACCAGCATCTTTCCTGACTCCGGTCCTGATTTGTGGTCTCCAGAAAGCTCAGCCATAGGACACATTGATCCTAAGAAATAAATGCATCTTCTTTTTAATTCACAGTTTCTCTCACTTTGTTTTCATGATATCTTGACTTTTCACACAAAAAATATGGCAAACTCAGCAAATACCATCATTAAACAGAATGGAAAAAGATTAGAATAAAACATTTAGGTTTTAGTTGCAGATTTCTCAGGTTTCTCATTTCTCTCAAACATAGTAATGCATTGGCTTGTCTGTAGGTTTATCACTGGCCTCCACTGCATGGAGTTAGGTGTGTCTATCATAAGCCCTATATGTAAAAAAGCGGCCCCTGGAGTCCATGGAAAAGGGCACTTGTTAAGTGACAGGGGTATTAACTTGTTGAGTGACAGGGGTATTAACTTGTTGGGACCGTGACCCATGTCATGTGACTGGCATCAGGAAATAAAAAATAAATCTTACCAGCATTCTTGTGTGATGCACTCATAGTACATGGAGTCTGCAGAAAATGGAATTTTGGCAATATGTCTTTCTACATGTATGTAGAGTGCTCAGCACACAGAGCCCCAGAGTGTCTGGACTTGGAGCTTCTGGCTGCTACTGTGATACAATAATAAGTAACAAGAATTTGGTCATTTTCATAAGTTTTCTCATCACCGCTGCTTCCTCCCTCTCCACTGATCTCCGTACACTGAAATCATATTTCCGAATGTGTGGCTTCACAACCATTGCCATGGCAACCGGCTGTGATGTCATAAGCCCAAGACTGCCAGGAGGCAGAGGAAACCTCTAATCCAATATCTAAATATCACCAAAAACCGCTGGCCAAGGTAAGTAGCTTTCTGTAAAAGAGGTTTCTTATTTCTCATTAGTTGTGGACTGAGAGTTCCCCCTTTACGCCTTTGTAAAGTGTTGAAGAGCCTGGGAGTTGAGTGTCAAAAACAGTGTGTGTTAGTCTCCCCCCTCCGCCCCCCGCATGAGTCAAGTGGAATGAGATGAAAAGTGCGTACAGAGGAGAGGCCTCAAGCACAGCACTATTAAGGGATTCTTCTTCCTTTGTGGCAAGGGCACTCAGCCTTTAACAGCCAAGGACTCACTTTGCCAACAGAGTCACAAAGAGCCAACAAAACATGGAACATATTTAGGGCTCCATTGAGTCATTTAGCCATAGGCCTGCATGGAGAGCAGCGAGGAGCTGCTCCATCCCAGCAGCAGCTTGGGAGGCATTGTGCCTCAGGCAGGGAGGGACAACCTGTCCTTCTCTGCACCTCTGGCCAAGCCAAATGAAAGCAGTGCCATGGGCCACTTCTGGCTGGCTAGCACCACAGTGCGACCATAAGCACTCAGTAAAATGCAGAGAGTGCAACTGTGCCTGCACAGAGGTCATAAATGTCATAGAGCTTCCTGTGCCTCTGCACAAGGTCTGCATACCAAAAAAATGTGTGCAACCACTTTAGCATAGAGTTAAAAGTAGATATTCTTTCCCTAGAATGTGACAGCACGAACAGTGTTATTTAGCAAAGTTGTAGAGAGCTGAACACTTTGTGCCAGAGTCTGGTACCAACCCTTTCTTTTGTTGAAATGTCCCATTTACGTCAATAAGGTACTCATAAAGTTAGTTGCTGCTCAGGGAGAGTAAGGGTATCAGAATCTGACCCTATGTTAACAAGATGTTCAGTTCAGCATCGTTTGGTTCACACTGAATTTGGGGTTTGAGTTCCAGCAAACAAACAAACAAACAAACCTCAAAGCAAAAACTCCCCTAAGATTACCAACTTGTGTATGTTTTCAAGATGGCATTGAAAAACCAAACCCCATGTGACAGATGTTAGTCGTGCCGCTTAGAGCACTACTGGAAAGGGCTCAGATACTATGGTGATGAGTGCAGTATAAGAACCTACATAGCATAGAATTGCTGAATTCTATGGTTTCCACATGAAACTATAAACTAGGAACCTTTCCTGCCTCATCTCACCAGGGGCGGTCTCCCCCTAACAATCCTGGGCACTCCCCTTGCCTTTTACTGTCTTAGGTGGACAAGACTGTGCCTACGCCTGACCTCTTTGGTAACTAGGGATGGCTGGCTTTTCCTTTCTCCTAGATATTCAGAAGAATGAATGGCCTAATCCCCCATATTCAGCTTTCCGGGAGTTTGTGAATAACAATGCTTTTCATCAGTCCATAGAAAAGATTTTCAAGCCAGAAGGTGGTGTGTCCACCCACCCATTCGGCAGCATCAAGACAGGAAGCACTGCTGCCAGTCCCACTATCAATGCTTTGCCTCATTCTGGGGCCAGAAACACTCAGAATGCACCATGGCAGTAAAGGATCTCATAGACTCAGACTTTAAGGTCAGAAGGGACCAAAACTGACATGGGGATGTTGCACATACCAAACCCGAGGCCCTGCAAGAGTGTGCAGCTATACAGTATGTGCGGTATGGAGGGAGAGTGTAGTATGCATGCATGTGCCCCTGGAAGCATGCAGCTTTCCACCACTGCTGGCGATAAGGTCACCTTCATGTGGACATATTTCAGCACTGGCACATGTTTTCAGCCTATTTTTCTGTATGAGATTTCAAGGCTCTTAAACCTAGATTTAACTAGTTAATTATTTTAATGTCTTCAGATTCAAAGCTTGAATGTTGCCCAGTATTAATGCTTTTTTAATTAAAGATAACCAGCCAAACCTTCCATTTAAGCTCCATAAGTTTCCCCTATTATCAATACTGTATTTTTTTCTATCCTTATACAGATCATGATACAGACATAAGGAAGAAAGGTGGGGAAGTGCATTTAATTAAATTGCAGGCAAAGGTCAAGTGCCTGACTCATATGTCAATGTATAGTGAAGAAGACTACAGGAAAATATCAGGGAAATAAGCTAGCCAGTAAACAAGGCCTGCTGAAAAAAGAGCCCTTTGACCCCACTCCGAAAGGCCTACTATGGGACCTTCCACCTTTATGGCCTGATTGTACCACCTCTGCTCACAATACATGATATTTACTCACACAAGTAGGCCTGATCAGATGGAACAGTGAATGAGTGCTACTCAGCATAAGTAAAGGGGGTGGCAGAACTGGATCCTTTGTTACTGGAACGAATAAGGGCTACTGCCTTTTTTTCCCCCCAAGGACTGTCTAGAGCAGTGGTGGGCAACCTGCAGCCTGTGGGCCACACGCGGCCCATCAGGGTAATTCGCTGGCAGGCCATGAGACAATCTGTTTACATTTGCACAGCCGCCCCCAGCTCCCAGTGGCCGCAGTTCGCCATTCCCGGCCAATGGGAGCTGCGGAAAGCCGCAGCCGGCACGTCCCTGCAGCCCGTGCCACTTCCCACAGTTCCCATTGGCCAGGAACGGCAAACCACAGCCACTGGGAGCTGCGGGTGGCCGTGCAAATGTAAACAAACTATTTCATGGCCTGCCAGCGGATTACCCTGATGGGCTGCATGCAGCCCACTGGCCACAAGTTTCCCGCCACTGGTCTAGAGTGCTATACACAATGCCATTAAATATAGCTTGCACACTTAGCAAGGAGCGAACCACTAGCCTTGGGTAATACCTTTGTGGGACCTGGGGAGGCTAAATCTGATTTTAAAAACTGAGATCTTGTGGTAAACACTTGTGATTTTAACACTTGGTAAAAATCCTATGCTGGGATACCTTATATGCAGGATAGCATATGGGGAAAAATCAATGTGCGATGTACCATGCCAATCAACTTAGAGAAATGAGGTTTTGGCCCCTCTTCCTACTGCAATAATCAGAGTCCGTTCATTCCATAGGTGCCAACTCCATGGGTGCTCCAGGACTGGAACAGTCATGGAAAAAAATTACTAGGTGCTTAGCAGCCAGCTTCCCCTTCCCCCTCCCATCCGCCAGCAGCGCAGCTGATTAACTCTTCCCTCTCCCTCCCAGCGATCAGCTGTTCCGCAGCATGCAGGAGGCTCTGAGGGAAGGGGGAGGATCAGGGATGGGGCACGCTTGGGGAGGGGGGTGCAGAACTGGGCAGGAAGAGGCGGGGCAGGGGTGGAGCAGGGCAGGAAGAGATGGGGCGGGAGTGGAGGGGTGGGATGGGAAGAGGTTGGGCAGGGTGGAGGAAGGGTCAGGTTGGGGCAGGGCCTGGGGCAGAGCGGGGGGGTTGAGCACCCCCGGGGCCTGGAGGAAGCCGGTGCTTGTGATTCTTGCCTAACAACTTAGACTGTTATATAACAATTTCTCATAAGCGCTTCCTTTTCTCCTCCTATACTGAAATCTAGAAAAATGTGGGCAGTTTTCGTCCATATTTTTCATTATTTCTTATTTGTATTATTACAAATAATACACCTAGAAGTCCCAGTCATAGACCAAGATCCCATTGTGCCAGGCACTGTACAAACACAGAACCAACAGGCAGACCCTGTCCCAAACAGTTTATACTTTAAATTATTCTTGATCAGGTTTTTGTAATATTTCTGCATGGATTAGTGCAAGGGATCATATCACATCCTCTTTTTATTAGAGATGGGCTAAAACTGGAATCCCTTTGAATTTTGGTGAGGAGGATTCTGCATCAAATCACAGAACCCAAATTTGTCCCCAGGGTTTTGGTTCTAGGTTAGATTCATGGCTGGAGAAAAGCCTGTGTTCTACTTCTGGTTTTGCTGCACATAAAATATTGTGAAAACTGCTGATCTCATGAACCATCCACCATTTGGGCCTGAAATCTCAAGAGAACCACATGCAAGTCTTCAGATTGAGTTAGCTGAGAACTGAACCCTAGGCTACCCCTAACCTGTATCCAGTGCCTCTTCCTTGCTCTATCCCTCCATTCTGTTCACAGAATCCAATTACAAATGTGCAGAATACTGCTGATAAGATTCTGTTCGTTATCTGGCAGATTGATTATATTGACTATTTATATTACAGAGTTTTAAGTTTAGCTACACTGGCTCCCAACAAAAGCTCGCATCTATTTTAAGATTGAAGGTTATAAGAAATCAGGGTTTGATTTACCAGGCTCTGTGATTTATTGTCTCACTATATCCCAAGCCATCTGCTGAGGTTGCATGACACACGGTTTCTTGCAAGAGCAGAGGGAATAACAGATAATTTAGTCCATTTTTTTCATGTTTTCTGTTTGTGAATTGTCCACAAACAGACCATGAAATTCTGGATTTTATGTTTTATTCAAAATTATTCACAAATTCCCCTGTGGCATAACTAACCTGTTACGTTTGAAAACAGTGGTGTTGGGAATAGTCATGATTTGCAGTTAGCACAGTGTTTGTTACATAAATCACATGCTATTGCTTCTGTTCCTTGATTGGATGACATAGGTCGCTAACCAACAGAAAGTGAATTGCAAATTTTGCAACTGGCTGTAATAAAAAAAGCCACTAATTCAGTGGATGTTGGCCCATGCAATGTGATTTAATCTTCTGTACTCCTGACTCATACTCACGTAACTGGGGCCAGGCGATAAGGATTCCTTTCTGTCCTGTGTCGCACTTTTACTACAACTGTACAACTCAATATTAATTTTTATCAAATATTTGATCTTAACATTCATTTTATTTGGTGCATACATGCTCGTAAAGCACGATCACTTGCACATTTGTGGAAAGTGAATACACAAGGATAGCAAATGTGTAGAGAGTGTAGCTTACATCAAGGTGGGACTGGTAGCAGAGAGCCTTTGGCTTAGGGAATGCCATTCAACATTCTGAGCCTAGCACAACGGGGTGCAGACTTAGCTGAGATCTCTAGATTCCACTGTAGTCTAAATGTTAAATAAGTACAAGAGTAACAGGGTCCTTTGAGAAAGGGTGGGAGGAGAAAAGCCCAGAAAGGACTGGGTCTAGCAGCTAGGTCTGGTAGAAGCAACGTTGGTTAGTGGAATGGGGACACACCTGGGAGTCAAGAGCCCTGGGTTCTTTTCCTGGCTTTATCACTAACCTGTTATGTAACTTTGGGCAAGTCACGTCTCACTGCTTGCTTTCCTTCCCAACTTTTATCTGTCTGTTCTATTTAGACCAGGGATAGGCGACCTTTGGCACGTGGCCCATCAGGGAAATCCGCTGGCGGGCCGGGACGGTTTGTTTACCTGCAGCGTCCACTACCACTTACCGCAGTTCACCGTTCTAGGCCAATGGGGACTGCGGGAAGCGGCGCGGGCCGAGGGGTGTGCTGACCGCTGCTTCCCGCAGCCCCCATTGGCCTGGGACAGTAAACCACGGCCAGTGGGAGCTGCGATCAGCCGAACCTGCGGACGCTGCAGGTAAACAAACCGTACCGGCCCGCCAGTGAATTTCCCTGATGGGCCTCATGCCAAAGGTTGCCGATCCCTGATTTAGACGGTAAGCTCTTCAGCGCAGAAAATGTATCTTGCTGGGCATGTCTGCATGCTAGCTTGATTAAAGCTGGCACAGGTAATACTACTA
This sequence comes from Chelydra serpentina, assembly GCA_037349315.1. NCBI lineage: Eukaryota > Metazoa > Chordata > Testudines > Chelydridae > Chelydra > Chelydra serpentina. The sequence goes on from JBAIAC010000033.1 coordinate 16,209,833, forward strand.
GGGTAGACATGGCAGGACAGGCTAGCAACCTGAGTATGTATCCATGATTCCCAATAAGCTTGTACTAGCACAGCAAGACTGTGCCGCCATGTCTACACTACAGCCGTTACCTGTGCACTGCTAGCTAAAGAGAGGCATATCCATGCTACAATCACACCTTCACTTGCAGTGTAGACCGGCCCTCTCTTTGTATGCTCAGTGACTTGCACACGGTGGGCGTCATGGCACTAACTGTAATATAAATAATGATGGTGATGGCATGGGTGAAGTTGGGTTCAGAGACAATTGGCTTGAAGACTGAGAAAATGAGCTTTGGAATTAAATTCACCAGAGTGAGTGTCAGGGAATAAGAGGTAAAGATGGAAAGATGAACGGATAGGAGCAGGAGAGAACAGAGAGGGAGCCTTGAACCAAAAGTGAAGGTCAAAAAAGACAGGAGGATTTTATACTTTGCTTTGCATCTTACAACATTCAAATGTCTTGGAAGGTTTTAAGCTTACAAGAGAAATTGCAACCTTATAAATGTTGTTTGACCCCTAATTTCATGAATTAGTAAATCACCAATTCTAATACAATAACTAAGTAGAAACAGTTTTAGGTACATATCATAGTATTGGCATTGTATATATTTTTGATGTCTGCTATCGATAGTTTATGGGATTCCACTTTTTATTTAGCCAAATAAAAGAAACCCCCCTAAATGTTTTGTGGTTGGCTGATTAGAATGAGTTTAGGGCTTGAGGTAGGTACAGATGAAAAACTCTAAAGAAAATAAATACATTTTCTACATGTTATCCTTTTAGAATTCTGGCAGAGTTTCCACTGAATAATTATTTTGATTATTTTACCCTACTATAATAGCTTTCATTCTAAGGCTCCCAAAGCACTTTGCAAGCTAGATAGAGGCAACTCCATTTCTGGAGTGGAGAGCTGCAGCCAACCAATGCAAAGAACAATGGTGGCAAAGACATTCTCAGGCTTAGAATATAGGGAAAGTGGCAAATTATGTTATGCATAAAGTCAAATACAATTGCAGTCTAGAGGAGGTTCTTCAAATTGTTATTCTTAAATATGGGGAGGTTCTGGCCTCACCCCATTTCAGGATATCCATAGATAAATTTGATGTTTGAAGGAACTGCACCTTTAAGCATCTGTGAGTATAATAGTTCCTGTCTACAGTGCATATCTAATTCCCAGTATTAGCAAGGAAAGTTTGCAAAGCAATGAAATAGTGGAGATGATATGAAATGTTCCATCTTGATGGGGTGTTTTTAAAAAATTTATGGGTTTTTATTTAGAAACCAAATGGGGCGAGGGGTGTCATTAGCCAATGGAAACCCCAAAAGTGTAAAAGATAAATGAGAACAAAAATAATTCAGTTTCATGAAAAAAAAAGTCAGGGAAAAAATCTCCAGTCAGCTCTATTAAATAGTCTTCAGAGCACAACTCCTCCCTTTGTAGCGCAAAAAAAAAAAAATGCTCAAGGGAACTCCATAGTTCCTTCTCTGATCCAAAAGAAATTAAGGGTCAGATCCTCAGCTGGTATAAACTGGAATAGCTTCATTGAAGTTAACTGACTTCAGTGGAGCTTCCACAATTTACATTAGCGAAGGATCTGGTCCTGAAACTCAATAGCAGGGGAGACCCCAAACAAGCATCTTCCCCAAATTAAAGGTTCCACAAAGGCTTTTCTTTTTTTCGAAGTTTGAACCATAAGGTCTGGTTTTTTTCCTCCCTCCTCCTCCTTATCTAACTGTAAAGTTTGATTCTTCATACAGCAGTTCAGAGATAATAAATGTGTGGTGGCAATTTGCCAGGTTGAACTCACAAGTGCTGAGCTTATTCATTAGTAGGAAATAGTGGTTCTCTGTGGGGAAATGTCTCCAAACATGATTAGCACCAAAAAAAAAAAAAAAGTATGAAAAATGTGTGCACTGCTAATCAATGGCAAATAGCTTCTTTATACATTTCCTGACACATTTAAAATGTTACCAAATATAAACAGCGAGGTGGGAAAAACTAGAAAATGACACCGTTTATCACAATCATCTTTTTGACTAATCAGTTAGTAATACAGGAGGAGTGTATATGGCACGTGTGTATATGTGTTCTCAAATATACCCACACGTAATTCATGACTTCCTAAAATCCTAGCATTAAACCAATTACTTTTAACTCCTTTTTCACGGACAAGGACTGTGCACTAGGGAGGAGAAGTGTATTGGTCATAGGTGGGAGGTTTTCTATCGTTCTGCACATTTCTAATTTTAGTTTAACCTGGTCTTCTGGAGCCAACAGCTATATCTCAGCACTAAGAGAATTAACCCCCTGCCCTCTACTCTTGTGCAACAGAAGAGAATAATATTGACAGAACTGCAAATCCAAAGCATGTGGAATAGCAACAACGTACAGACACAGTTTAAGTGTGAAGAATTAGCCCAGGGACTGTTGGTGTAAAGATTAAAGATATTTATAGTGAACTGCAGTGAACTTGTACATGTAGCGCTGTTCTAGAATTAAAAATACTAATAATAATGAAATCCTTTTCATTATCTTACAAGCACATCCCTAAATGTTTACTATAGTGTTATAATTTAGATCAGTGCACAAATGCTCATGTAGTAATAAGTGTCATATTACCTGCCTTCTAATCAAAGCTTCCCAGAAGCAGCTGAATTCTGATAGAATCCATTTAGGTTAACATAGCAATCTCAGGGGAACTTTAAAATGATTCTTGAATAATTTTCAAATCTAATTGTGTTTGCACTCCAAACTGCTTTGAAGGCTTTTCAAAATTCATTGGCAAACAAGTAAAATCTTACTGGATTGTTTGATTTATCATGTGAGATTTCATCAGGATTACTACTGGTGAAATGAACCTCACGCTGTCAGAATTATGGGCCAGATATTGTCCTTATTCAATGGGGTTTTGCCATTGACGTTAGTAGGAGCTGGACCAAGACTTATTTACTGAAAAATATGCTCCTATAAAGAATGTGTAATGGCTTGACTTCTAGCATTTTTCTTCTGGGTACATGTAGCTGGATATTTAGGAGCAGAAAGTATAAAAATCATTTGGTTCACAAGTGCAATATTAACAATAATAATATGCTGCATTCCCAATGCATCTTCCAAACTAGGATCTCAAAGCACACCGTAAATATGGATATAAATAGCTACAATGGTCAAGAAATAAATATGGTGTCATCATGTACTAATTACTACTGCGGGTCAAAAATTCCTAAAGAGTCTAGTTGCCTTATTGACAATTGGGCTGAGACAAATCATAGAATCCACTCTTTGGAAGGGATCGTGATGGATTGCAAAATGCAGCACCCTTTTGCAATAAGGCCTAGTTACAAGAGGTGATGCACGCTCATAACGCTCATTGACTTCAGTGGGGTTCTGGGTGCTCAGCAATTCTCAGAATCAAGCCATAGTGAGGGTACTTACCTCTGAGTATAAGGAATAACCTCTATGGATGCAGAATCATGGAGTTTCATAGAGCTTCTCTTCTCCTGAAGCCACAAAATCTCTTTTTTACCTGACTTGAGCCAACAGCCTTTTGTTCAGCCCTACATAGGAGACGTAAAAAGGGCCTGGTTTTCAAGAGTTCACCTACATGACTTTGTGCCTTATTTGCATATGTACAACTCTAGGTGGAAATGCAAACTTGAAGATACTGTATGTGATTTGCCCACAGAATTGCACATGCATTGAAGCCCAGCACAGGAGCATGATGAGCCTTCACAGATTCAGTAGTCTGCACTAAATAATTATCAGATAGGAACAGTTACCTCAAGAGTATTTATGACACCATAGTATTTTCCTATAGTTAGAATAGAAAAGTGTAGTATTTCAAACACAAACTCTACCAGTAAGGGAGTAATAAACAGGTCATAACACATTAATAGGACCCCATGGAAGCTATAGGGATTTTCAAATAGGACAGGTAAAAATGGTTAAATGCAAAAAAAAATTGTTAATTAAATGAAATAGTTGCACCACTAAAATCACAAAAATACAGGCGAGACCAAAGTAAAGTTATGCTAGCACATGCAGCTGACCAGATTACATATCCTCTATGTTTTATGGTATATATTTTAGGATATAAACAGTATATTATTAAGCCATTCATTTAATCTAAAAAAGAATAAAATATCCTGTGCTCTATAACCAGGTTAACCTTACTGTCTGAACCTTTGCATTTCCTAATTTTTTTGTGATTAACTATGAAACCTTGTTAATAATGCATTAACGTAGTATTTTTACAATTTAATTTCCTTTGTTTATTCTAAATGTAAAGTAGAAAATGAATTGCTTGTGCTCGATTATATTACGCCCTTAGATCCAGCAAATACTCATGTACATGCTTAACTTCCAGCTGTCATCTTGTTTTCGATGGGACTGCTCATGATAGTAAAGTTAAGCACCTGCAGGTTCTGGACCTTAGCATTTAAAGGGGACCAATTACGCTGTGATGTTCACACCCTATTTAAGTAAAGGGAGGGTGGGGGTGCTGATGTCATTTTTTGGCTAGAGCTATTTTTCTGTAACACTGTGATAGCTCTTGGCTCCAGAGAAGAACTATAACTTTTGAAAAACTTACATCTTAACACTTAAAGAATAAAGGAAAAAGGTGGAGACCTTGTAAAATTGCAGAATATTTTATTTTTCCCCACCTCCACCATTTTATTATGTCCCTATTGCTAAAGCAAAGTTGCTTCTCCCCCTGCCCTACCTCCCGATTCCTAAGGATGATAAATATACATTCACTCTAATGTAAACTGCCCTAGCTCCAGCAACCCCTATGTTTGTCGGGCATTGATGAAAGAACATGCAGTGAAATCATAAAAACACAGAGTTTAATTTAGCTCTGTTAAAAATCCTAGCAGGTGCCTACTGAACATGCTGAAAAGTGATTTTTAAATTATTATTCTTTTATTATTATATCTCCTTTAAATCAGACAAAGGCACTAGTTCCTATCAAGGGTCTAGCAATTCCAAATTTTGAACAGCAGCTATTTTTGTAGTAGCTAATTATTTTCAGGGAGCAGTTTGGCCATCTCTGACCATTTAAAAGCAACAAACCATATAAAAGCACTCTGAGAAGGATGCACCATTTTGACCCTAAGGGTCTGTAGGAAATCTCTGTATATAAAACCAAGGAACTGTTTTTTTGAGAGAAATGCTTTTGTTCCTTTGTTTATTGGTTGACTTTCCACAGGGAATAAACCAGACTGACCAGCCCTTTGATCCCCTTATTTTTGACTGTATCACATTCACTCAGCATCAATACCTGACCTGTGTGTATGTAACAATGATGTTTACAGTATGAAGAGCAGTAATTTTGTATACATACATCCAATTCACTCCTATTACTAGAATTATTTGCGTATCTACTTTTTGAACTTTAACAAATGGGTATGGATATTAACAATAGGGAAATAAAAATGGTAATTTTTAACTCTGTGAGCAATCTGGCCCAGCACATGAATAGCTTCATTAAATCATTAGCAAAACATATTTTAGAAAAATAAAATGTGCTTATATGGAGCAATATTGAATCAGTAAATGAGCCAGGCACTGTTATCCTTATAAATCTTATGTGGTTTTAGTATTCTAGCTGCACTGTCCTAGGATGTTTTCATTGTTGTCTAGCATGTGGGAATTTAGAAGTCTACCCTTCCAATATGTTATGTCTGCAGATTAGAAGAGACACAGACTCATCCTTGGCCAGGAAGCTCCTGGCTCCATTCTCATTAGGGCAGATTGATCAGCTTATACTGATTACAGGAAATGACTGTTAACTGGGTGAATAAATAACACATCTGTATGCAGGGATAATCTTAAGATTTACAACTCCCTCCTCCAAAAATGATGATGTGGATAACTGGGGGAGGGAGGGATGTTCCATTTGATCACAAACAGGTTATGTTTATTTCTTACTAGCCTGTCTTTGATGGTGTTTTATTTTCTAATTTACACAAAGGAAAAATAAGTATTAAAACTCTTCATTGAAAGTTTCCCATAACAGAACAAATAGAGCACATTCTGTATAGAACTCACTATAATTAGCATATATTAAAAACAAACAATAGCGTAAGGCTTATAAAACATGCCAGTCACTAGTCACATTGGGTTTGATTCAGATCACTGGGAGTCTTTTTATTGACTTCACTGGGCATTGGATCACTCTCTAATGCTGTGGCACAGTGGGCACCATTACAGACTGTTCTCTAGGATTAGCAGCAACTGAGATATCACTAAATAGTCAATCATCTGAGCCAAACATCTAAACTTCAAGGACATTTCATATCACCATGCAGAACACACTTACTTTATCTCTTTTTGGTGATGATTATAGTAAGAGACAGATATATTAGTTCATGATGTTAACAGATATCTTCCTAAGTAGCAATCAGTACATGATGCCCAGGTCTTCACTGACCATGCCAAGTGTGTGTGTGTGTGCATGCATGCATGCGTGTGTGTGTGTGTGTAGCGGGAGTCTCTCAGACCTTTTAGTACACTTGGAATCTTTTCTAACTTTGATTTTCAAATCTCAGAATCTGTTGATATTTTTCTCACTTTTTAAATGTCTTTCAAGTTACCCATTTATATGAGTTGTCATGACCCACCCTAAAATTGCTAGTGTTATTTGATCTCCTTTCTCCAACCTGAGTCAGCATAATATTTCAGTATCCAGCATACTACATTCTTCACGCGACAGCATTATTTGCTTTCCAAAAGTACGACTAAACCTAAAGTAGAAAGATGGATAAAACGAGTATTACTGTATAGTGAATTCATGCAGCAACATGTTATTTACAGTAAAATTCTCACCTCCATTTGCTTTTGTTGCTTATTATAACTTAATAAGTTTTTTATTCAGTTTGTAAAGTGCCCCTTTTTAGCCTCTAGCTGCTGTATGACACTATCTGTGATTTCCAATGAAATTACATTAAATGAAAATTCAATCAACAAAAAGATTGTTGCTTCTACAACTTCATGGTGAGGTTTTGGAACATATCTGTGTAATATGTCTTTCACAGAATAAGTGTAATCTCTGTTTGAGCCAGTCATAGATTTCCCAGAGAATTATTTACTGGACATGCGCTATTTCCAAAGTAATGTACATGGTTTTTAATTATTAATTATCATCAATGACTGTATCAGCCTTTCTCGGCAACAGGCCGTCAGAGGGATCTCTTCATCACGCTTTAGCTAGAAACCCATCTCAAAGTGCATCATTGTCCGTCCCAAAGCTGAAAACACTTACTTGTGTGAGTAATCCCACTGAATGCAAGTACGAACTGCTCAGAGTGAGCCAGGATTCACAGGATAAGATGCTGCATACACTACATGGGGATTTTGTTTGAAAGTTGGAGCATTGACTATGTGATACATCTGTTCATTTCTTCATTCTTGCAGTGACTCTCATTTCCCATTATGGTTAGGGTATACGATTGGTGCTATCAGACAGACATAAATGAATTACATAAAAATGATTGTTGTTTCTCAGGAAAAAGAGATGTTCACTCCTTCTGCCATTCTCTCTCTCTCTCTCTCTCTTCTGAGGTGCATGTCATTACCCTGTGTTCTCATTTCCCATAACCATATTATAATTTTACTCTTTAACCAGTTCATAACAGGAAGTGTAAGGACTTAGAGTTTGACAAAATACCAGTAAAAATATCCCTAGGGAAAGGTCTAAGTGGTCAAAGCCAGGAAATGTGGTTTATATTATTATCTCTGAGCTGACATTTTGCTCCCCTTCCCCATACTCATGGGTAAACATATCTAAAGCAAAAAGAAGAAATTAATTTTCCCCTCTGCATCGAACATTAGAGCTGTGTTTATTTCTCTCTGCCTTCTCTTATAGGGTTTTCCATTAGCACTTTAACATATCCCATGAATCACTAGGCCATGGGACAATTGCCTGAGACCAAGAGAGATTTTAACCAGATCATGCACACCATGACAACTTTCAAAACCAGAAACTCTGATGATATGAAAATAATCCTTGCACTTCCCAACGTGCACCTTGAGAAATTAGGGGCCAATGCCGGACCTTTTCCTTCTTATTTAAACAAAAATTAATTTACAGTATCTTTATAGATTATTTTGACAGGGAAACTTTATAACCAATTTTGGAGGTTTATGTTTTTGTCAGTCAAAAACTATTTGAAGTCATCAGATAATAGGGCCTGCTGCATACATAATAGTATATCATCAGGGAAGCAATCCTTGGTTCTGAGAACTTATACAAGCATAACAAGAGTTATTTTATGACAGCATAATTCACTCTTATTTTTCTGTTTAATATCGAACACCAAATTCTCTTTTCAGGTTGGCTTTTGGGTTAGCAGGAATTTATTAATACATTATTTAAGAAAAAAATAACCATCCCCAAAGTCATATATGGAATACATTTCCCACTTATAATATTCAACTACTAGACACTTTCTAGAGCATGATACCACAACATGTAAACACTCCACACAAGTTAGCAGAATCATAATGGATATTTACAAATCCACCGTGGCTTAACAACCATGTAAAAGAAGCAGTGAAAGATAAAAAGGCTTCTTTTAAAAAGTGGAAGTCAAATCCTAGAGGGGTAACTAGAGAAGAGCATAAACGCTGCCAAATTAAGTGTAAAAATGTAATAAGAAAAGCCAAAATGGAGTTTGAAGAACAGCTAGCCAAAAACTCAAAAGCTAATAACAAAACATTTTTTAAATACGTCAGAAGCAGGAAGCCTGCTAAACAACCAGTGGGGCCCCTGGACGATAGAGATACAAAAGGAACACTTACAGATGATAAAGTCATTGCGGAGAAACTAAACGAATTCTTTGCTTCGGTCTTCACGGCTGAGGACGTTGGGGAGATTCCCCAACCCGAGCTGACTTTTGTAGGTAACAAATCTGAGGAATTGTCACAGATTGAAGTGTCAGTAGAGGAGGTTTTGGAACTAATTGATAAACTTAACTGTAACAAGTCACCGGGACCAGATGGCATTCACCCAAGAGTTCTGAAAGAACTCAAATGTGAAATTGCAGAACTATTAACTAGGGTTTGTAACCTGTCCTTTAAATCGGCTTCTGTACCCAATGACTGGAAGATAGCTAATGTAACGCCAATATTTAAAAAGGGCTCTAGAGGTCATCCCGGCAATTACAGACCGGTAAGTCTAACATCCGTACCGGGCAAATTAGTTGAAACAATAGTAAAGAATAAAATTGTCAGGCACATAGAAGAACATAAATTGTTGGACAAAAGTCAACATGGTTTCTGTAAAGGGAAATCATGCCTTACTAATCTATTAGAGTTCTTTGAAGGGGTCAACAAACATGTGGACAAGGGCGATCCAGTAGACATAGTGTACTTAGATTTCCAGAAAGCCTTCGACAAAGTCCCTCGCCAAAGGCTCTTGCGTAAATTAAGTTGCCATGGGATAAGAGGGAAGATCCTTTCATGGATTGATACCTGGTTAAAAAACAGGGAACAAAGGGTAGGAATAAATGGTAAATTTTCACAATGGAGAGGGGTAACTAGTGGTGTTCCCCAAGGGTCAGTCCTAGGACCAATCCTATTCAACTTATTCATAAATGATTTGGAAGAAGGGGTAAACAGTGAGGTGGCAAAGTTTTCAGATGATACTAAGCTGCTCAAGATAGTTAAGACCAAAGCAGACTGTGAAGAACTACAAAAAGATCTCACAAAACTAAATGATTGGGCAATAAAATGGCAAATGAAATTTAATGTGGATAAATGTAAAGTAATGCACATTGGAAAAAATAACCCCAACTATACATACAATATGATGGGGGCTAATTTAGCTACAACTAATCAGGAAAAAGATCTTGGAGTCATCATGGATAGTTCTCTGAAGACGTCCATGCAGTGTGCAGCGGCAGTCAAAAAAGCAAACGGGATGTTAGGAATCATTAAAAAGGGATAGAGAATAAGACGGAGAATATCTTCTGCCCTTATACAAATCCATAGTGCGCCCACATCTTGAATACTGCGTACAATTGTGGTCTCCTCATCTCAAAAAGGATATACTGGCATTAGAAAAGGTTCAGAGAAGGGCAACTAAAATGATTAGGGGTCTGGAACGGGTCCCATATGAGGAGAGATTAAAGAGGCTAGGACTTTTTAGCTTGGAAAAGAGGAGACTAAGAGGGGATATGATAGAGGTATATAAAATTATGAGTGGTGTGGAGGAAGTGAATAAGGAAAAGTTATTTACTTGTTCTCATAATAAAAAAACTAGGGGCCACCCAATGAAATTAGTGGGCAGCAGGTTTAAAACAAATAAAAGGAAGTTCTTCTTCACACAGTGCACAGTCCAACCTGTAACTCCTTGCCTGAGGAGGCTGTGAAGGCTAGGACTATAACAGGGTTTAAAAGAGAACTGGATACATTCATGGAGGTTAAGTCCATTAATGGCTATTAGCCAGAATGGGTAAGAAATGGTGTCCTTAGCCTCTGTTTGTCAGAGGGGGGTGATGGATGGCAGGAGAGAGATCACTTGATCATTACCTGTTAGGTCCACTCACTCCGGGTCACCTGGCATTGGCCACTGTCGGTGGACAGGATACTGGGCTGGATGGACCTTTGGTCTGACCCAGTACGGCCTTTCTTATGTTCTTATGTACAAAGGAGCAAAATTAAGATTGCACAGGTGACTTAATTTTAGCATTTTCTAACATTTGAGTGCTTGTCTTTTACAATCTTATCTATGTTCTCTTCATATAATTCTTTGGGTTGAACTCAGTTTGCATGTGTACGTATATGTGTGCCATTTAAATACTGAAGAATGTCTTATTCAGCGTAAGAGTTCTGGAAAGTAAAAATTGTTTACAGCCTGATCCAAAGCCTATTGAAATCAATGGTAGCAGAGTATGGCTTTCAGGTACAGGCTGTAGAGAAGGCAAACCAGTAAAATTATATGATTCTGTACCAACACAAATGATAAGAAAAACTTTTGACACAGATGGGAAACTATTCAGAATCTGGCCCAGATTATAGAAGAGAGCATACGAGTCACCTCCTTTGTCTAAACAGTGGAGCTTGCAGTAAATAAATATCCCTACTTGTGGGTTAGCAAGTACTAACTTGTTCACAGAGGCCATGATATACATGGGGTAACTGAGACTTCTCTGTCTCTACAATACTTAGGCACTTGCAGGTGGACCAGTTTTATTAAACTAGTCTGATTGCATCAGGAAACTGATACTTGCTGATAGCACAGGACTAAAATAAGAGTGCATTACACATCATGTAATAAAGAACGCTGGCGGCATTACAAAATGGCTGGAGAAATCTCCAGCATTAATATTTGATTCAAGATCTTTTAGTTGTCCATGGCATATTTTGATTGAGTAGGCATGTAAGTATATTTATTTATTTTTAGATTTATAGAAGTGTGCCCAGACATTTCTCAGGGCACCAGTATGGCATCTAATAAAATATACCATACAGTTTAAACCTCTTTTTATCAGAGCAAAGACAAGGCACAGCCCACCTCACCTTAATCGAAGATTAACCCTCTCCAAATCCCCCTCAGGTAAACACGTAATAGAAGAGGTGAAAGAGGTAAAATAGGCTTTGCACCAATCCCTTTAGCACACCTAGGGATTACATCACAGAATGCACCTTTCAGAGTGGAGAATCCTCCACTGCCAACACCCTTCCAACAGACAGTTAAATCTAGGATAGCATGAGGGGCAAGAGGTGGCTTCACAAAGGGTCGGGAGCTAGGCTTGTGTTTCCCAGCCTATGTGTTTGGATCTCTCCAAATGAAGGTGGGGCAGCAGTCTTGTCCACATGCTCAGGGTCTAACTGCTCACCATATTTGGGGTCAGGAAGGAATTTCCCCCCCAGATCAGATTGGCAGAGACTCTGGGGGGTTCTCACCTTCCTCTGCAGTGTGGGTCACTTGCAGGTTTAAACTAGTGTAAATGGTGGGTTCTCTGTAAAGTGAAGTCTTTACATCATGATTTGAGGACTTCAGTAACTCAGCCAGAGGTTATGGGCCTATTACAGGGTGGTGGGTGAGGATCTGTGGCCTGCGTTGTGCAGGAGGTCAGAGTAGATGATCATGATGGTCCCTTCTGACCTTAAAGTCTATGAGTCTTCGAGCTGTAGCTGAATGTGATTGCTGATGCACCTGAGCCTGCAGTATGGCGTGGCAAATAAAACAAAGTACAAAACAAAATAACTTGCCCAAGGAGATGCTGCAGCTGAAAGGAAAGGGTGGGAGGGATAGCTCAGTGGTTTGAGCATTGGCCTGCTAAACCCAGGGTTGTGAGTTCAATCCTTGAGGGGGCCATTTAGGGATCTGGGGCAAAAATTGGGGATTGGTCTGGTTTTGAGCAGGGGGTTGGACTAGATGACCTCTTCAGGTCCCTTCCAACCCTGATATTCTATGAAAGGGAGGCTGCCCTGCCTCTGATTAGTTCCGTTAGACTAGGGAAGGCAGGGAGAGGGATCAGCTGGCAAGGTTAGTTGGAGACTGAACAAGGCGAGTATTAGAGATTTGGAAAAGTGCCAAGACGCCTGTCCTTCTGAAGGAAATGCTGCTTCTAAGTGGGGGTCTGAAACCAGGGAGTAGAATCACCTGCCTGGCTTCTCTAAAACTAGCTGCCCTTCTCTAGACTATTTTTTCCCCTGAAAACATTCTCAGTGATATTGCTGGGGAAGCTCTCATGACATGGTGCGGGTGACATCGTCACCATGTTGGGTAGATCTCCAAGGTTCACCTGCAGCCCTGTTTGTACAAGTACTCCCATCACTCCCATCACTGAGAGCAGTGGCAGAGCTTTGCTGGGGGGATTTTTTTTTCAGGAAAGGCTCTAGTAGAGTTTTAGCGCAGTGCCTTATCCTTTGCTCCCACTGGAGCCCATAGATAGTAAAGAAGCATGAAGGAAGCCTGCACCTAGCTCCCTGCAGAGATCCCGCTAATAAGTAAGAGACAAGTAGAAACCCATACATGGGGGACCCAGATGCAAACTGTCACAAGCTGGGGAATCCAGTCCTAAAAGGTTGGGAATCATTTGGCTAAGCCATATATGATTTTATAGATTAATGTCAATAACACTTTGAATTGAACCCACAAGTCAATAGGAATCCAGCACACTTATTAAAGAGTAGGTGTTACTTTTTCCCTGCAACTAATCGGGCATGTGCATTCTCCACCAGAAGTCACTTCTGGTAGCTTTATTTCTATATAAGTATTAATTAATATACTGTGAACATGTCCTGTCTCCTGACAGACAGTAGGGGCCAGGGCTATTGGAATGGAAGGCTTTTTCAAAAGATATTACCTTGATGAAAGAACTGCAGTGAGAGCTATTTTTCTTAAAGCTGTGGTAAGCTTGCAGAATCCTGCCGGGCAGCACACCATATACTTGTTCTGAGAGAAGCTCTTAAAGCTGACGTTCTTTTCCAGTCAAACTCTGTGATACCATTTGTGTTGGCCTGCACTAGGCCTCTTGTAGGTATAGCAATAATAAAGCAGATTCTTCTCAGACCTTCCTCTTTCCTTTCAGCTGCAGCATCTCCTTGGGCAAGTTATTTTTCTTCTCTTCATTCACTTCTAATACACAAAATTGTGATAATTATTTATGTTGTGGAGCCTAAATACCCCAATCAGAATCAGAACACTATTCAAGAAATGGTCTCTTTCCTGAAGTGCTTACAATATAACTGAGGAATATAGAAAGGGCTGAGGAGAAGCAAACATTATAAAATACTTTCCTTACATTGTCCCTTTTCAACTCTGACCCCCTCTCAAAATTTGGCACCTGTTTGGACCCTCAGTCCCTCACTCACTATACAGTGTTAAAGGCCCTTCGGTTCTCTGTTTCGGTCTTGGCTCATTCAAGTCAGTCATGATGAAATTAGCAGAGATGTTTTTGTGCCTTGCTGGTGTATTTCTCTAAAGTGACTGTCACTTTAAAATAAACCCACTGGAAATGCAGGTCTGGGAAGGCAAGGTGAGGCTTAGAAGTTCTGTGTGAGAGCAGGTGGAAGCACCTTTTGCGTTACATAGTTGGGTTATTCTGTGAAGGCTTTAATGACTTTTGTTCATGATAGAAGAGGAGGCTCAGTCTTTTATTTCTTGGGGATACATTAGTCTATCAGACTGCTCTAATCTATGTTGGCTAGCTATGGACTCCAAGAAGCTGTCCCCTGGTTGGGGATTGCCAGAGGGCAACATGCTGACCATGTGTTGACTCACTGTGTCCCGGGCTCTCTCCCAATGTAAGCCACTGTAGAGGGAGTGTGGTACAGCAACTGAGTACATTAGCTCTATCAGCTGGGGACTCCCCTACACTGGGGGAATCCCCAGTCAGGGAGATCCAGCTGCTTTCTGACTAGAGCTGGTTGAAACATTTTTGACCAAACTTTTTTTCATTGATACATATTGTTTCATGGAAATCAAAATTTTCCATTTTTTTGTTTTGAAATTGTGAGGAAATGTCCACTTTCTTTCACTTTTAAAAACTTCCCTCCCCTTTTTACACTAGAAAATTGGGGGGGGGGGATGGAGGAGAGGAAAGTTTTTAAAAAGGCAAAAAAAAAAGTGGCACATTAACTTTTAAATGTTATGCTTTCAACACTAATGCTTAAAAGTAAGTGTTGCTTTGTCACTTAAAAGTGAAAGTAGCACTTTTTAATCTCCTTTTTAACTTTCTGTTTAAGTGGGCGAAATTAACACAAAGTAACACTTTGACTTTTTGTCTAGGAGAAAAAATATAAAAAACCAAGAGAGTGGTTGTTCCATCCACTTTCATCTCCTTTTTAAAATAGTAAAAAAAAAATGTAGAAAACGTTCTGCCCCCACCCTCCATGTTATCTCACTTTCTTACTACCCCTTCCTTTTGGGGGGAGCGGGAGCAGAAGGGGGACCAGAGGAAATTAAAAAGTAAGAGACAGCGGGATTTTTCTCTATGAAATGAAACAATTTTGGGGGGGAAATGTCATTTCAAAATTCTTTTGTTGAAAAATAATTTTTTTCCACAAGAAAAATTGAATAAAAAGTATTATCATCTTTTCCAAACTATTTTGCAGGATAAGAGATCAAGAAAGACCAGTTTTAACCAGCTCTGGCAAAAAGTGTACTGAGTAGGGAAGATAATTTGCCCCCATGTTAAGTATATCAGACAGTTGGCAGTTCCCAAAGGATTTTCTGTGATCCAACCCCTCACACCTTTCATTCTGTTTCATTCATTTCCAAGTCTCATCCCTTACTTGTTCAGGTAACCTCCAGAAAGAGAATTTTAGCTCTGGTCTCCCACCTTTCTTAAACTATCCATTGTGTCTTAGCTTAATTCTATCACTTCTTCCATCACCCTCCTGAATCTGAACAACTTCCCTTTTTCTTGATTTGGCTTCCAACTCCAAACAGAAGCTCTGGAGGAATTAGCCTCTTGTTTCATGGAATGGGCATTTTAGTGTTACTATGGAGATAATGTGACGCACTTGGCTGCAACCCTTTTAGATATGATTAGGGTACAGAAAGATCTAAGGACCAAAGTCTAGATTGTAGTTAAAGACTGGGAGTGTAGGTTAGGTGGCTAATAACATCAACACTGTAAGTTAAGCTGCTGAAGATATGTCTATTCCTCTGAAACATTAAGGACATGAGTATGTTTTAATCTTGGGAAGTTATTTTTACATTATGACATTTTAAGTTTAGATATGCAGAAGGTGCCTGTAGTTTTGTTTTGTTCCCCTCTAACCCCCTCTTCCCCCGACCATATAATACATTTTTAGGCTTATCACCACTGGCTCGTGACTTTCAACTTTCTGAGAAATGCTTTTGTCTAATCATTTTAATAAATAATTCAATTGCATCAGCTCCACAGTTGAAAAGACATCAAGAGATTCACTTTGACTGACATAGGCTGCTTTGTTCTCATGTCACAATGTCTTTGGAAAATTGTTAGCTTGCACTACGGTAATTCAATTTTGACAAATATCCCCTAACTTAATTTACTCTCTAGCAAAACACAATTGTATAAACAAATTGCTCCTGTCCACACCCATCATGCCTTCATAAGGTATCATTTTAATATTAACCACTTAGAATTATGATACATTATAGTGCAATCTCTGCAAGGGGACTTGGTTTGTGAACATATTGTAAATGTTTTTCATTTTACTGCACCGTTCTAATAGATCATTTTAGTGTACATAAGAATAACATGATCAAAGCATAATCATCCTTATTATATTATTAGTTGCAGACCAGGACACCATTGTGCTAGGGGCAGCACAAACTGGTGGTCCCAAGCCCACAGAGTTTACAATCTAAGGGTATGTCTACACTACGAGAGTAGTTCGATTTTACTTAAACTGAACTTGTGAAACCGATATTACAAAGTCGAACGTGTGAATCCACACCAAGGACATTAATTCGACTTTGTGAGTCCACAGTAACAGGGCAAGCATCGACATTGCAAGTAGTGCACTGTGGGTAGCTATCTCACAGTTCCCGCTGCCCATTGGAATTCTGGGTCGAGCCCCCAATGCCTGCTGGGGCAAAAAATTTGTCGAGGGTGGTTTGGAGTAAATGTCGTCATTCAACCCTCACTCCCGCCCTCCCTCCGTGAAAGCGCCGGCGGGCAATCAGTTCGTGCCCTTTTCTGGTGATTGACAGCGCGGACGCCACAGGATCGCGAGCATGGAGCCCGCTGCGATCATCGCTGCTGTTCTGTCCATTGTCAACACCTCGCGCCTTATCGTCCACCTTTTCCAGAGGCAGATGCTGATAAATCGGGCGAGGAGGCAACGGAAGCACCGTGAGGACATTAACTCTGAGAGGGGCACACACCTCTCACAAACCACGGGACCCCGGTCCCTGGACATCATGGTGGCAATGGGTCATGTTGATGCTGTGGAATGGCGATTCTGGGCAAGGGAAACAAGCACTGACTGGTGGGACCGCATAGTGCTGCAGGTCTGGGATGAATCCCAGTGGCTGCGAAACTTTTGGACGCATAAGGGCACTTTCCTGGAACTTTGTGAGTTGCTGTCCCCTGCCCTGAAGCACCAGGACACCCGGATGCAAGCAGCCCTGACTATCCAGAAGCGAGTGGCCATAGCCCTCTGGAAGCTTGCTACGCCTGACAGCTACCGGTCAGTCGCGAATCAATTTGGAGTGGGCAAATCTACCGTGGGGGTTACTGTGATGCAAGTAGCCAACGCAATCATTGAGCTGCTGCTCTCAAAGGTAGTGACCCTGGGAAACGTGCAGGTGATCATAGATGGCTTTGCTGCAATGGGATTCCCAAATTGCAGTGGGGCTATTGATGGAACTCACATCCCTATCCTGGGACCGGACCACCAGGGCAGCCAGTACATTAACCGAAAGGGCTACTTTTCTATGGTGCTGCAAGCACTGGTGGACCATAAAGGACGTTTTACCAACATCAACGTCGGATGGCCGGGCAAGGTTCATGACGCTCGCGTTTTCAGGAACTCTGGTCTGTTTAGACAGCTGCAGGAAGGTATTTACTTCCCGGACCACAAAATAATTGTTGAGGATGTGGAGATGCCTATAGTGATCCTCGGGGACCCAGCCTACCCGCTAATGCCCTGGCTCATGAAGCCGTACACAGGCGCCCTGGACACTGAAAAGGAGCTCTTCAACTACCGTCTGAGCA
The DNA here is from genome assembly GCA_037349315.1 of Chelydra serpentina. Lineage (NCBI taxonomy): Eukaryota > Metazoa > Chordata > Testudines > Chelydridae > Chelydra > Chelydra serpentina. The sequence goes on from JBAIAC010000033.1 coordinate 16,227,517, forward strand.
AGTGCAGAGTGGTGGTGGAGTGTGCTTTTGGCCGTCTCAAGGGGAGATGGAGAAGCTTATTGACTCACTCTGATCTCAGCCAAACCAATATCCTCATTGTTATTGCAGCTTGCTGTGTGCTCCACAATCTCTGTGAGAGCAAGGGGGAGACATTTATGGCGGGGTGGAAGGTTGAGGCAAATCACCTGGCTGCTGATTACGCGCAGCCAGACACCCGGGCGATTAGAAGAGCACAGCGGGACGTGCTGCGCATCCGAGAAGCTTTGAAAGCTAGTTTCCAGAGCGAGCAGGGTAACCTGTGACTATTACCTTTGTGTAAGCAGAACCTGAACCTGCCTATGTTTCTTTACCCAGTTAATGTTGCCTATCCTCTCCAATTTCCAAAACCCTTCCCCCCCTTCCTACACTGCTTTAAAAATAAAATAAAACTGTTCATTAAAACCATCTTCTTTATTAAGGATTTCTCGGTAAAGGGTTGAAACTGGGACGCATACTGCGGTTGGGAAGCGGGTGGAGTGATGGAAAGGACGCTTCCAAACTTGGGGAATGACAGGCTCCTGCTCCTAGAGCAGTCCGCAGTGATGGACTGCTTGTTTCAACGGAGCCTGCCACCCCTCCTTTTTGCAACTCTGTGAGGGGGGGGCCTGTGTGACTTTGTGGCCGGGGATGGCGGTTACAGATCCCCTTCTGCGTGGCTCTGTCATGCGGGCTACTGACCGCTGCAAAAGATCTGTAACCGCCCTCCCCAACCAGAAACTGACAGAGCCCCCCCACACAACATGAAAATCACCTCCCAGAATGACCATGGTGCCTAGTGAATGCAATGTGAGTGTGACGTTCTGGTGAACCTGTCCCCCTGTCTGTACCCTGGTACAGGCGCCTATCGTCTCCAATTACCAACCCCCTTCCCCCCCTTCAAACACACCGTCCTTTAAAAGGAAATGAAGGAAACAGTACTTTACAGAACAGCAATTTTTATTAAGGACAGCAGAGTTATGGGATGAAACTTGGATGGGGGCTAGGGTGGGGTGCGGTTGGAGGGAAGGAAAGGATCCATCAAATCTTGGGGAATGAGAGCCTTCTGCTACTTGAGCAGTCAGCAGGGTGGAGTGATTATTTCCACAGCCCCTGCCACCTCTCGTTCTCGTGACTTTGGGTGAGGGGGGGATTGGACTTTGTGGCGGGGGAGGGCGGTTAGAAATCAAATAGAGCAGAGCTCTTTCGTCCTGCCTCCGGTCCTGCAGAACATCTACAAGGCGCCAGAGCATGTCCGTTTGCTCCCTCATTAGTCCAAGCAGTGTTTGAGTCTCCTGCTGGTCTTCCTGCCACCACCTGTCCTCCTGTTCACTGTATGATCGCTGGTATTGCGACGTGTTCTCCCTCCACTGGGTCTGCTGTGCCGCCTCAGTTTGGGAACAGGACATGAGTTCTGAGAACATCTCGTCCCGTGTCCTTTTTTTTCGCCGCCTGATCTGCGCCAGCCTCTGGGAGGGGGATGCACGGGTACTGCGGGAGACGCTCGCAGCTGTGGGATGGGAGAAAGGGAATGAATTCCTCACAAAGATACATTTTCCCGAACAACTATACTCTTTCCCTGGGAACAAGACCATGCACACTACCTATCACATGTGCACTCAGTACAAGGTCGAATATTCTGTCTTTATACTGAGTGCCCGGGGTCTTGGTGTACAGATCACACAAGCGGGGCTGGACACCGGAATTCTGCTATCTGGAGATCATGGTAAGCCGTAGACTTTTGCCTGCTGAGAGCTTACTTCACAGCAGCGCCCTACTACCGTGTTCCAAGCACAGCTCCTAGCGGTGGCCAGTTCCTGCTGCTGGCAAACCGGTCAGCATGAATGGTTCGCCTCCCCGCCCCCCCCTTCCTCGTGTGGCTGGTCCTGGGAAAGGTCCCTGCCTGCTGCCTGCGAACCGCTCAGCATGAACAGTTCACCTCCCTGCCCCCACCGCGTGGCTGGTCCTGGGAAAGATCCCTGTCCACTGCCTGCGAACCGCTCAGTTTGAACAGTTCGCCTCCCCGCCCCGACCGCGTGGCTGGGCTCGGGAAAGACCCTTGCCTGCGAACCGCTCAGCATGAACGGTTCGCCTCCCCGCCCCCACCGCGTGGCTGGAAACCGCCGGGTAGAGTTATTTAAAGGAACAGGCAATCAGTCCCCATACTAAAATACCCCTAATTCAAACCAGGGCACCATGACTGATATCATTCTGGTGAGGATTACGGAGACAGAGAAAGACCGTATGCTACGTGAATGCCAGCAAACACCGGGGCCGTATGCCGCCATGCTTTGCAAGGCAATGATACCGGAGTACCTGCTACTAGCCTGGCGCGGAAAAGTTTCCTACCATGGAGGAGACAATAAGGCCGCTCTACCCAGGAACCTGATGCAAAGGCTTTCACAGTACCTCCAGGAGAGCTTCGTGGAGATCTCCGAGGAGGATTTCTCCTCTATCCCCAGACATATTGACAGACTTTTCAAGTAGCTGCAATGGCAAGGACTCAAAACTAAAGCGCCTAGGGCAAACTAAGCAATAAAAACCCATTGCTAAAATACCATGACTATTCTATTCAAAATAAATATTTACAACAGTGACCTGCTGATCCTTCCCCTGATTCACGGTCCGGGTTACCATCTTGGGAGGGTTGGTAGGGGATCTCAGTCAGGGTGATGAAGAGATCCTGGCTGTCGGGGAAATCAGCGTTGAAAGCGCTGTCGACTGCCTCGTCCTCCTCATCTCCTTCCTCATCTTCACCATCCGCGAAAACCTCCGACGACGTGGCCGTAGATAAGACCCCATCTTCGGAGTCCACGGACACTGGTGGGGTAGTGGTGGCAGCACCACCGAGCATTGCATGCAGTGCCTCGTAGAAACAGCATGTTTGGGGCTGGGCTCCGGAGCGTCCATTTGACTCTTTGGTCTTCTGGTACGCTTGTCGCAGCTCCTTGATTTTCATGCGGCACTGCGTTGCATCCCGGCTGTATCCTCTCTCCGTCATGGCTTTTGAGATCTTCTCATAGATCTTCGCATTCCGTTTTTTCAATCGCACCTCCAAAAGCATGGACTCATCACCCCACACAACAATCAGATCCAAGACTTCCCAATCAGTCCATGCTGAGGCCCTCTTTCTATTCTGCGATTGCATGGTCACCTCCGCTGGAGAGCTCTGCATCGTTGCCAGTGCTGCTGAGCTCGCCACAAAGTCCAAACAGGAAATGAGATTCAAACTGGATTCAAAAGGAATTCAAATTTTCCCGGGCTTTTCCTGTGTGGCTGGTCAGAGCATCCGAGCTCGGACTGCTGTCCAGAGCGTCCACAGAGTGGTGCACTGTGGGATAGCTCCCGGAGCTATTAGCGTTGAATTCCGTCCACAGTAACCCGAATTTGACATGGCCATGTCGAATTTAGCGCTACTCCCCTCGTCGGGGAGGAGTACAGAAATCAAATTAAAGAACCCTTTATGTCGAAATAAATAGCTTCGTAATGTGGACGGGTGCAGGGTTAAATCGAGTTAACACTGCTAAATTCGACATAAAGTCCTAGTGTAGACCAGGCCTAAGTATTATATCAATACAATCTTAATTCAGGAGTTACGCTTACAATGCATTAAATATTCAATTCTTAGCTCTCTCATTATCTTTCGTTTGGGTGGGGACACAACACAGGCTAAAAATGAAGAGATCCTCTCTAAAAATTGCAGGACTAAAAACCCTAAGGGCTTGTCTCCACAGGAAATGCTACAGCTGCAGGGCTTCAGTGTAGATGCCACTTACACAGACAGGAGGGGTTCTCCCGCTGGTGTAGGTAATCCACCTCCACAAGAGATGGTAGCTAGGTCGATGGAAGAATTCTTCAACCTGAGCAATGGAGCTGGGTTAACCTAACTTTTTAGTGTAGACCCAGCCTAAGAATGAGCCAGCTATAAACTGCTACGGGGATTGGTGCTGTGCAGTTTTTGAACTCTACCCTCAAATGCCTAAGTATACATCACTGCGTGACTTGAAGAAGGTGCCACTGTGCATATGAAAGCAAGGATAAACAGCAGTTCCTGAAAGTGGAGTCAAGGCTGTAGTTACAAGTGAGGCTCCAACCGTAGCATGTATCTGTGTCAGGGGGAGCTAGCCACACAAATCCCTTGAGTGTCAATGACAGAACAGACACCAACATGGTATAAGTATCAGGCCCGATTGTTGGAAATGATTGCTAGGTTTGGATTATTTTACTGCCCTGTGCACTGGCTCCTTGTCATTTATTTGAAGTATTGAGTTGCAAGAAAAGGACTCTCAAGGTCATTCTACCATGGACTCCTATTGTATTTAAAGAAACCTCCTAATTCCCTGGATAACAAAGTACCCGAAGGCAATATCATGCTCTGCTGTATTTTGCTTTAGTTTTTAGAAATGTTGTACAAAAATGTTATCAAAATTACAATATGTTTGGATTTAGAAAAGAAACCGTACCAGGCTAAGTATTATAATGAAAGAGCCAATGGTGTTGGCTTTACACTGTGAGGTGCTACTCAGTGGGCCTGACTCTCATTTATATGAAGGCCACTTTTCTCCAGTCATAGGCTCTTAATTAGTCTATTTAATATTGCTTTATTCAATAGTCGTGTAAAAGTAGACATGCTTATTTAGATAAAGGAGAAATAGTCACCTGTGGTATATAAGCATGGTCTTATATATAGTTTTTGTACCACTATAGCTATACGGGTTAAGGCTGTGATGTTTTGCCTATATAGTTATGCCAGTATATCCCCTAGTATGGGCACTGTTATGGTTATATCAATACAAACGTGCTTTGTGCTGATACACCGGACCCTCGCTAGAACGCAGGATTTGGGATTCATGCCAAGTAGCGCATTATAGCGGGGACATGTTAAAATGAAAATAGCATCAAACCAAGCAAAATTAGCAAAACTAGCAAAATTAGTATCAAATTAGCATCAAAACGCGCCTCTCCTCTGGCCCCGGAGCTGCTGCAGCTGGGTGAAAGGCGCTTTTCCTTCCACCCCTGGAGCTGCCACAGCTGGGAGAAAGGCACTTTTCCTTCCCGCCCCAGAGCTGCTGCAGCCCATGAAAGGCGCTTTTCCCTCCGGCCCCGGAGCTGCCACAGCCCATGAAAGGCACTTTTCCTTCTGCCCCGGAGCTGCCACAGCCCGTGAAAGGCATCTGTCCCCTGGTTGCTGGGGGTTGGGGTTAGGGTTAGGGTTAAATTTGGGATCCATGGCCTCGACCGCATTATAATCGAATTTGCGTTATATAGACGCATGTTCTAGCGAGGGTCCGGTGTATATCTTATTTCCCTTCCCAGTTGAAAATAGCTATCCTGGTACAAATCCCCTTTGTACCCATAATACTGCATCCACACTGGGGTACCGGGTTGTACCACTTTAGCTAGACTGGGGTATAGAACTTTGGTGTGTAAACAAGGCCTAAGTGAGGTGGAAGTGTAATTTACATGCTGCTGCAGTTCACTGCTAGTGTGCCTGTGATGTCAGTCCCAGTAGCCAGGGCTCCAGTGGTGTGGGGGAAATACATTTAGTTCCTGAAAATGATGAGTTGTCTCTATTTTTGGCAGTTGTGATGCTGCTGCAGGGATCTAAAAGGGAGTAAAGGTAACTAACCTCATTAATGAAATGACAAAAATGAAAAGCCCCCACAGAGTCCAAGCAAATGCCACAACTTCAACGACCTGTCTATACAGCTATTTTTATAGCACTAGCAGGAGCCCTGCTAGCCTGAGTTTGTTGACCTAGGCTGGAAGGCTCACTCCAAAATGCTGGGTAGACATACCCATGGAGTTTATGGATTAAGGTCAATAACACTTTGAATTGCAACCAGAAGTCAATAGGAAGACAGTGCTGTAGGTTATTCATGATGTATGATTATTCTCATGGTATTGTTTCTGCTCCCTGATTGGATAACTGAACATTTTTAACAGGAAGATAACAAATGACAAATAGAAAACAATACAATCACATACAAATCTACCATTCACAAACATTTTAATGACGGCTCCCTGAATATTTGCAAATAACAGATAGCATGACCGCAAATAGGATTTGAGTTGTTTATTCACAAACAGCTTCCAAACGGTCTGACTGTTGGGTTATATTTTTGTAGGGATGAAGGAGAGTTCTGGCCTCTTTGCAGTACATTGTGTTGGTTTTCAGAATATGGCATTCAGGAGCTAGAAACCTCCATCACAGTAATGAATGTTTTCTACCAAATAAATTATTACCTTGCACTCAGCTGTTGCGTGTGGTTCTCCCATGATTCATCAAATTAAGTACATGCTTAAAAGTCATGCTGAGGAGGATTGGATTTAAGTTTGTGCTTAAATGTTTTTGCTGATTTGGGACTTCAGTGCATACAGTTAAGCAGACATGGCCCCAATCCTGAAAACACTGACATATTATATACCACTTTAAAAACCTTTACATGAAAAAAAATCTCCTTTTGTCAATGGAAATATAGCCACATGTATTTTAGCAAACATACTGAGGTTTGATTGTTTGTTTTCAGAATTTTGCTGTACTTGCTAAGCTCCTTAGCAAGCTGTCATGAAATGTTAGAATATTTCCACCAAAGATGATCTTTATATTAAAATGTCAACTGGTTTATTAGTGCATTATAGACATTGTTATTAATAATGATAATGGATGAATGTTTTTGTCACTGACAAAATTGCACAGTTGCCTACATGCTTTAAAGGTAAAACAAAAATATACAGCATTGTTTAATCTTTTTCAAGAAGATAGTAAATGCCTTGAGATATTGATTCAGCCTGTAAGCCTGTTTATGAGGACACTCTGCTTGCTGCAGTGTGCTTGGATAGAATCTAATAAGAGCTCATTGAATAATAAACAATGGTAGCCACCCATTCTAAAAATTTAGATTGACAAGAATAATCCCCTCCCCCAGTCAAGAAAATCTAGAGCTTCCCATAAACCCATTACTGTCTACTCACCCATAAGCCAATAGAAGATCTTGGATTATTGGAACTCTTAGCTTTAAGAGAAATTGCTTTCCTAAATTTGACCTACCATGCTAAATATAAAATATGGACCATCTGTAATGAAGGGATTGCAGCCCAAATAGCTATCATCTCTCAGTGGCAAAGGTTAGAAGGTTGATGCACATTGGTTCCATAGGGATGGGGATGTTGGTGACCTTTTGGCATGAAAATGGTCACTTGGAGTTGTAATGTGAGAGAGAGGGGTCAGGTATTAGCCACTAAAGAGTCTCTGATGCTGTGTCCTTGTTAGGCTTTTACAGAAAAAGCCATGAAGGCATTATGGGAAACAGCATCAAATCCTGTCTACCAGATCTGAATATGATACAGAGAGAAAGTGAAACTGGATACACACTCCATTTGGGTAACATTTCTTCACTTCTTAAAAGGACAAATGTCATCCGAGCTTAACCAGTGTTCATTTTGGAGGAAATGATGCAAAGAGACAAATTATGTGTTTATTTGATGTATATTTTACTCCTCTTGAATCCACTATTTTTTTTTAGACAGCCACTGGCTTAGTGGCCAAGTGTCTGATTATTAGAATGCATGTTCTTAAGGAATCAAGCATATATACACACACACAAATTATGTGATTAAATGACATTGCCATTATCCATTCCCTGTCTTTTTTGTAATTCCTGTAAAAGAGTTTGAGAAGCAATAGAGGGAAGCACTATGAGCACAATGTTCCTTTTTGATCAGCTGCTTTTAACAAAGGGAGGATGTTGATCATATGAAAGTAGAGAGTGCAGAGTGCACTACAGGTCACCATTAAGGACAAGAACAAGGTAATGTAAGAGGCTGTGTGATTCCAGGTTGACAAGAGGATTTTAAAAGATCAGGAGTATTTTCTATAAATGTTATATCAGAACAAAGTGTTTTCAATCAACAACTGCAAATGCTAATGATTTGAGGTGATAAAAATATGACCAATTTATTGGTGTATTCCACATTATCGAAACAACAAGTATTCTTAGCCTGTGGTTTTTAAATGATTATTGCAAATTGTACATCACTGCAGATGTGGTAAAAATAGTCACTCTGTTGCTATAAAAAGATTGAATTGTGTTCGTTGTTTTGGGATGGCAGGATCAACACTGGTAAATTATGAATAAAATGATAGTTCTGTGTTGCTACAGTGGCTCCTTTGTATCTAAACATGTTCGAATAAGCCTGTTAATTTTTTCAGCCTTACCATGCCTCCCCTTCATATTACTAACAGCAATAGAAATGTTTCTTCTATGTAATTAAGCAGCTGGAGAGAAAAAAAAGAAACAATTAATAGCTATTCTGATAGAACCTTCATCAGTTTATTGTGAAAAAGAAAAATGATGGAGTTATATTGCCACTAGCAATTCCTAAGTCATGTGACTTTTTGCTAGATCAATGCTGGTTGCTAAGCAACAAGCAAAAAGGCATTGTTATGTTTTGGTAAATCTCCTATTTTGGAATATTATATTATGGAGGTACCTATTACTAGTGTTATATTTAAGATCGACAGTAGCTTGTGAGCCATAAAAGCCCATCTTTTATTATTTTAAAGAGGGAAGAAGCTTATTTAGTTTACTGGAAAAGTTTTGTGAGTGTTCAATATTTTAAAATGCAAAACTTACTGAGTCAGTGGCTAGGGAACTTTTTAATAGACAACAAATAAAAAAAATCATTAAAACAACTCTGACATTTTTGGTTAATGATATCTACATTAATGAGTTAATTGCCTATGCATCATATTTTATGCCACTATCAAATATTAATGTTATCAATGTTATAATAATAGCATCTATTGATATAATTGAAGTTTGCTTTTCAGTAGGTGTCACCATGAATAATACCATTGCAGTATTAAAATCAATAATAAGAATATTAGGAGGACATTATAAAATGTCAATACAATGAAAACCACTTAAATAAATGCCTGAAATAAAACAAACTGACTAAATATACTAAGTCATAATTTAAAAGAATGAATTTACAAGCTTATATATGACAATTTGGGTTTGGCATCCTCTCCATTCTTAAAAGCATCATACAATAGCTACTAATGATCGAATGAAACTATTAAATAGGAGAAAAAAGCTTATTTTTTGTTACATTTAAGATATTCCTGTTAATCACCATGGCCCAAATTCTGCCCTTAAGATATCAATACATGTCTTCTGGTGAGATCAGCTGGAGCCAAAGCACACAGCTGAGGGCTTGGGACAGCAAGTATGTACAGTTCTTGGAATAACAAACAGGGAAAGTCATTGTTCAGAATTCTGAACTACAACTAACTGTCCATGGAGAAAGTGGATAATTGGTGTACTTGTACATGCCCAAAGTTTAGTGGTGAAGTACCCTGTAAAGTACTCAAGTGACTCAAGAGCATGAGTACCAACCTCCAGGCAGACTGTTAGGAAGCAGGGCACACACCCCACATTGACTGTGAGTTCCATACTTAGATTTCACCAACCAATTATCAAGTGTAAACTCCTCAGGCACTATAACAGTCTAAACATAGAGTCAGAGGCAGTCTCCTTGGGTACTCTGATCTCTCTTGCCACCCTGGTGAGCATATCTTTGTGATAGATGATGACTTACACCAGGGATCTCAAACTCAAATTACCACGAGGGCCACATGAGAACTAGTAAATTGGCCCGAGGGCCGCATCACTGAAACCTTTTCATACAATGATACAAAAGTATAGTCAAAAATGAAAAAAATGAAGAGTAATATAGTATTCTATTAAAAGTCAATGTATTAACTTTTTTTAAACTGTAATGCAAAGAGGGGTTTTAATAAAATATAAACACTCAGTAATGTTTGGAGCTTGGCTGCCAGTGCAGTCGGCACCTTTGGCGGGCCACAGGAAATAACTCCGCGGGCCGCATGTGGCCCGCAGGCCGTGTGTTTGAGACCCCTGCTTTACACTAAGAATCATAGCAATATTCAGGTTACTCCCAGTCCCTAAGGACCAGGCACTTACCCCAGGTCAATTGCACCTTAGAACTTACACCAAAGACAACACTTGTAGCCAATCCTATAATAAACTGTATAAAGATTTAGTAAGTAGGAAAGGAAACAGGATTTATTTACAAGATTAAAGCAGGTAAATATATATGCACAAATACATTTCAAAAAGTACTAGAAGCTTCTATAATAAGCAAACTCTTAGTCCTTTAGGGCTAACCCAGGCTACACACTTGGGAATCTCTTGCTTATGCCTAGTAAACCTTGCCCCCCAGAGTCCAAGCAGCATAGGGAGCCAGTTCCTTCTTGTTAGGGGTTTTTATTCCCTTCCCCCCTTGTGTTCTGAGCTTCAAGTTCAGACGACGGGAGTAATGCACTTGCATGACTCTTTTTTTTATGGGGTGGGAAGAGCAGAGCAACAAAGTCATTTGTCCTCTTTATTGGCCCACATAGTCCATCTGGCATCAATGGACCTTTGCTTTGGGGCAGGACGTAACACCTTCTGTTGGAGATCAGCACTTCACACAAGCTAAAGGCTCTCTCCTCTCTGGTGATTTACATAGTCACAGAGGCTCACTATACAGCTGCTCAAATGTTACCTTAAAATATGGGATACAGATGTTTGTCAGTGTTCCATTGAGGCCCGGGGAATTTGGCATGAGCTGGCACCTGGCTTGCCAGTGCCACATATGTGAGGCATCAGTGACCCCATCGGAACTGTTCATATAGCTGAAAAAACAAAACGGGCTAGCTTGTAAGTTTACAGATTGTCCTGATTAAGGCACTTAGCTGCCCCACCCCAGGAGCAGACCAGAGGACGAAGTGGGACTCAGGGCATGTCTACACTGAAAACACTAAGGTGGCTTCACTGTAGCACTTCAGTATAGACACTGCCTATGCCGATGGGAAGGATTCTCCTGTTGGCATAGGTAATCCACCTTCCCGAGAGATTGATGGAAGAATTCTTTCAATTTAGCACTGTCTACACAGGGGCTTAGGTCGGCTTAACTACACCGCTCAGGGTGTGGATTTTTCACACCACTAACTGACAGGGTTAAATTGACCTACATTTCTAGTGTAGATCAGGCCTCAGAGTCACAATTCCTTCCCTCCTTCTAAGCCCCAGACTTAGGTGCCTAAGTCCTTATGCTCCAATGTGATCCACAACATTCCTGCTGAACCTTGTAGACACCTAAACTCACTTGGTACCTACATTTGCAGGGTAAAAGTTCCCTAGGCACTTACCTTTCTGCCTCTGGGCATGCACACAGCTACCTCCCTCTGGGCACCTGGACACCTAACTCCTGCAAAGCCCCAGAGTGATCCACCAACCAGTGGAAGATAGGCATTCTGCTGTGTAAGTCACGTGTAGGGCCTGATTCAGTAGGTATGCACAAAGGCCTAGAGGCCCAATGACTGTTCCACTGTAGATAAATATTTAATTAGTCATTGGGCCAGAGACAGAGAGTGAGAATGACTGTAATGCAGTGATTAAAGCACCCATCTGGGAAGTGAGAGCCCCTGGGTCCAGTCACTAGCTCCAACGATTGTTTCATTATTTATCCCCAGTGAAACAGCTTCAACAGGAGAGACTGAGGCAGCCTCACATGAGACCATCCGGTAGTTCAGAGGGTAAAGAACTCTCCTGAGATAGGATTTGAACAGGGTCTCCCATTTCTCCCCCTCTGGCATAGAGGGGGGAATTGAAGCTGGGTCTCCCCCACCTTTGGTGACTGCTCCAACCCCTGAGCTAATAGTTATAAGGTGGGCACCAGCACCACCTCCTCTGGCCATTCTGTGTGGAGCGAGACAGGTGCCTAATGTATTCCCTCAAGACGTGCCATAGGTGCCTGACTCCAGGTGTCTGGTTCCCATTCGTGGATTGCCATGCAGAGATAGGCACCTCCCTGCAACGTGGACTTAGGTGCTTAGCACACACTCCTCTTGTCGGCATCTCCCATTGGCTAGCTAGGTGGCTCCCCGCCTAGCAAGCTGGTTTGTGTGGATTGCAGTCTAAGGCGCCTAGCTCTCCCTATTCATTGTATAGGGAACCTAGGTGCCTAACTAGGCTTTGTGGGTTACGTTGTTGTTCCTGTGATATTTTCCCTAAAATGTAGGCTAAAATTTGTGATGCTAAGCGTTGCAATGCCTAATTCCTTTTGTGGATCCAAGCCTAGGATTCTTCTCCCCTTTTAGTAGAGCAGTTTACTCCCCCCTCTGTACTGGCCTGCTACTCTAGCCAGTGAAGTGGGGAGGGTCACAGCCAGGGCTCCTGCCTCTCCATGCTCCATTTGTTCACAGCAGGGAGTTTGTGGTCAGTGGCACCTGCTTCCTCCATTGCAGCTGGAGTCAATCTGAGCAAGGCCAAGGTGGGGACTTCAGAGCAGGGCTTAAAGCCTCTTGCAGCTGAGTAGGGGCTGGAACAATCTATCTCAAAGAGAGAGACAGAGGGAGTATTTCTGAATGTTCACAAATATTGAGCTAAAAACTTGTTCATCCTGCACCGTTGCCAATAGCGATCCCGAAGAGGCTTCCAAGCTGTGTGGAGCTTGAGGTCCCTTTTTTAAGGTCAGAAAGTCGCCCTCTCCTTTTTATACCCGAAGCTCGTGTTTGACTCCAGCCCATATCTCTTTGGAGCCCAAGCTCTGTGCTTGTCTCTATGCTACAGCAATAAATTAGTTTATATTGTGAGGTTTCCTGTCTTCCTTGCTGTAAGGCACAGAGGGGATCAAATAGTGCAAGTGCCAGCCGAAGTTGCTGGTCAGAATTGAAAAGAGGTGGCGGGAGCCCAAGCTGCCTCACCACCTTTCTGCAACCTATGGTGCCATTTGAACAATGAGCTCCATAGGCTATTGAGGGGCGTGATCCTGTGGTGGAATACTTGCTGGAATTAATGCTGCCCATTTCAGTATTATCCCCACACAGCTAGTGCTTTCTGCATCCCTTGAGAGAGTGTGTGTAGGTGGGGGAGTGCAGGTTAGGGTGTTTAGATGGCATGGACAGAGAACCAATGGAAGAGCATTGCCTGAGGGAGCCATGAAACAGAATGAAGGAACAGGCCCTGTCCTCTGCATTGATGCCCTGAGATCTACAGGGATGTCCATGGATATCAAGGCATCTGCTTGCTTAGAGGACCTTGCCCTATCTGTGGCCCATAAGCCTCCTCACTGAAAAGTTTCCTTTTCGTTGCACATTTAAAGTCATGTTGCGTTCTCATTTTTACTCCTTCCGTGCAATATTTTATTCTCTAAGTCTAATCATAATCTAAAGTAATGTGTTGTCCAATTAATTAGCACTTCACTAAAGGGCAAGAGGCATTTTCCCCTTTCCATCTTTGCCTCCCATTTGTAAAATCAAAATCAAACCACTTCTTTGCAATTTGCCATATATATATATGACTTGCACAAATTTCATTCTACCCCATAAAAATGTCTAAAAAGTTAACACTACCCATTTAAATCTCTGCAAATGAATCCACTCTCTGCTATTGTCATTGGATATCATTTCATTATGTTGAATTCATATTCAGATTTCTAAATGATGCACCCTTTCCAATGCTCCTGATACAGGTTTAGATTCTTTCTTTAGTCACAGCCCTAGCAAAGGCTGCATCATCCCAAGAGTAGCTCTGGGAGGCATTTTCATACCTCTGAGTCACAATTCCTCCACTGCTTCTATTTTCCCCCTGAGAACTAGTAATTTACTATTGGCCTATAAGAGCTGTAAGTTCCTTCCCTCCACTCCATCACACACTTAGCTGGCTCAGTAGGATTTGGTGGAGCTAAGGATCTGCCCATTTCCTACCCCCCCCACCCCCCAACCTATTCTAGGGAGAGAGAGACAGGGTGAGTAGCTCTCAAGGTTCAGGTAGCAAGGATTGCATGGTAGGTAGTCAGAGTCACAGTCAACCCCACAGAAGTGAAGAGGTGTTTTGACCACATGTCCAAGTTATTAGCTGTCTGTCTGGATTCTGTTTATATATATGTTTATATATATATATAGCACATGGGTAATGATCTCTAGTAGAGACCAAATAGATTTTTACTGTTAGAAAAGCTTTATGGTTTGCAAGTTTATTCTGGAACTCTCTAAATCAAAATGGTTATATGATAGATGTTTTATTGCATCTCTCATCTTTAGCTCTATGTGCCAAAAAAGTTTTAAGACAATTCAGATTTATTTGCCCAAAAAACATTTGACATTCACTTCATTACTCACTAGACTACATTCTCTTTAAATAAATTTTCCACTGATCTGGACTTTCACCATGAAAATCTGTACAGTGAACTCCTAGTTTATTATGCCTACTTGAAAAGGGTAATTTAATAAGGCATCAGTACAAATACTTAATTGTGCAATGGCTATTGACAGTGCCTTTAAACAGTTGCATATTTGCCAGATTTAGCTAATGGAAGGAGAATTGCCACTTAATGTCTCAGCTTGCAGTGGCTGAAAATAAATTGTATCTGACATTCCTTTGGCTTTTAAAGGACATATTTAGATATTTACAGTCAGAATTGATCTATTGTTGCGTTTATGTTTTCCTGTGTGAAAAAAAATAGTATGAAATAGTTTAGAGGGACATATTCCTATACACATGCAGTATTTTGTAATAGTTTCACACATGTCTGATTTCGAGCCTGATCCTGTAACTTGCTATCTCCTAAGAAGTGCAGAGTTGAACTAGGCAGGTTATTCTTGCCAAAAAATGCTGATTCGTTGAAACCAACATTTTTCACAGGAAAAGATCCATTTCAACAAATTTCATATTTAAAAAAGAAAACTTGAAAAAAATGTGAAACTGTTGAACTGTCCCATTTTGCCCTTTCCTAAACAAAATCTGGTTTTTGCTCAGAATGACTTTTTTTAATTTGAAATTTGTTAACTAATAGTAAAAAAAAAAAGGTTTAAAAAGGTTGAAACTGAAACATTTCAATTCATTTGAATCTCTCTCTTTTTTTGGCAGATTTTCAGCTCACAAAAATTTTCAAGATTTCAACTTTTCATCCTGATTTGAGACCCAAAACATTTCCCAAATCTCAAAAATTATTGCTGACTGACATCTTTAACTCACGGTGAAGGCTCTCAGCAGCTTGCAGGATAGAGCCTTTCTGATTCCTTAGGCAAGCTTAGAAAATGAATGACCAAAATATCTTCATCCCCCCTACCAGAGAAAAAAATCCTCTTGAAAAGCAGCTACCCACAATTATATGAACTGGTTAGGTAATTGAACGATAGATATTATTGGTCAGGCTGTCCTGCAGTGGCCCAAGGGCATGCATACCAACCTCAAGGCAGACTGTTAGGAAACAAGGCGCACGTCCCAGATTGGCTGTGAGTTCTATACTTGGATTTCACCAACCAATTATCAAATGTAAATGCCTCAGGCACTATAACAGCCTAAACAGGGAGTCACAGACCCCTTGGATACTCCGATCTATCTTGCTATCCAGGCAAGCTTTCCTGTGTGATAGATGGTGCCTTCCACCAAAGATCACAGCAACATTCAGGTTACTCACAGTCCCAACAGACCAGTCACTTGCCCGAGGTCAACTGTACTTTCGGTCTCACACCAAAGACAATGCTTGTAGCTAATCCTATAATAAACTATGCAAAGATGTATTATATAAGAAAAGGAAATGAGAGTTATTTACAAGGTTGAAGCAGGTAAACATACACACACGAGTGTTTGGAAATGAGTTCCAATCATGTTTCAAAAAGTAATAAAAGCATCTATAATAAGCAAGCTCTCTTTGTCCTTTAGAGCTAACACACGTTAAGCACTGGGGATCTTTTGCTTATGCTAAGTAATCCTTGCCCCCTCAGAGTCCAACCAGCATGAAGACACAGTTTCTCCTTGTTAGGGATTTTTATTCCCTCCCCATTTCTGCTTCAAAGTTGCAAACTCAGCTGATGGGAGGAAATCACTTACACGTCTCCTCTTCATGTGGGGCAGGAGAGCAATCAGCAAAGTCTTTTGTCCTCTTTGATATTCCACAATTGTTCATCTGGTGTCAATGAGCCTTCTTTGAGGGGCAGGACATAATACTTTCTGTTGAGGGCCAGCATTTCACACTAATTAATGTCTCTTTTCTGTCTGGTGATTTAAACAGTTGCAGAGGCTTTGTAATACAAAATGCTTTAATATTTCCTGAAAATATGAGATACAGATGTTATAAATGAGATCAATGCATGCAGCAACTCACAAGCATTCAATAATGTCTAAATACATTTTATAACTCTACTTCCTATTTTAAAAATGCTAAAACCCAGGTGAACCTGACTGATTCCAGTATTGATATGTGTCAGTATTCAAGTCAGGCATGGGGATCTTGGAATAAGCTGGCATCTGGTTTGCCAGGGACACATTGTTACATTGGCATTTTTATCAATGGGCCAGTGCTTTCTTAACATTATGATAAATCTACTGTAGCTTCTAGTTTTTCATAATTTTGCATAATTAATAGATACCACAAGAAGAACTATTTGTTAATTTATAGATATTAAAAAAAAGTTTCCACTTTGGAATTTGGGAACACTAAATAATAAGATGGAAAAAAATGTAACCTTCTAAGGAGTACAATTTATTAAATACTTTGATGGGCTTCTTTCTTTTCACTTTATCAGGAGAATTGCACATTACTCAACTTAGGGCCAAATTTTCAAAAAGAGCTTCCTTTTTGTGAAAGCAATTTGTACCAACATTTTTGCACTTGCAAAGGAACTGTATATGCAAACATGAGTGAAATGTGTTTCAGCAGCCCTTTTCAGGAGGCAGTCATCAGGTTACAGGATAGAACCCAAGAGCACTATTTGCATGAATATGAATTCTATAGAATCAAAAGCAAGCATTGTTATATTTCCCAACTTTCAGTTGTATGAAATACAGCGAGGATTGGAATTTATCCTCACAGCAAAATAGTGATTCTGATCTCCCACCCCCCAAATGAACTAATTCTTTGGATTTCAGCACTCATAACCCTGAGATTGATAACAGTGGCTAGTTCCACATATAAAGCCTAATTTTGAAATGGGTGTCTTCCATTTTGTGTGGGAAATAATTGAGGGCACAACTGATGTCATTTTTAGTCTTCCATTTTGTGTCTGACTACTTATTTGTGGGTGTCCCTCAGAAATCTAGTCACCAAATAACGTTGCCTTGAGTTCAGTGCCTGCAAAAGCATGGTTAAAACATGGAAGGCTGCTTCTAAAAATCAGGCCAGCTACACAAATATGCACTGTGCATGTTAATCATTCACATCTCTGCCAATTAAAGAAAAGTTTTATCACAGATTTATTGAGTTATAATTTAAATCTAAACCCTTATGAATAAGCTACACATTCAGATTGACTCATGCTCAAAATTCAGTGAGGAATAGTGCAAGTGAATTCTGGGCTTTGGTTACATTTAAAAAGAAAGATATGTTTATTCTTCACAGCTGTAGGGGTTGGGTGTCATGGAGCATTTGTACAAGAGAAACTGGGTTTAACTGAGATGAAGATAAAAGGGACTCTTTTTTTCTGGCTGCTGGATACAGATGAGACTCATAGTTCTCTTTCTGTAGACTAACTAAACATGCTTGTGCTGCCTAGCATACCTATAGAAGAGCTCTATAATCTGTAACCTGGATTAGGCAGTCATGGAAGGGACTGCTGACTACAATACATCAATACTATTAACATTTTCAAAGTAGAGCTGGATCCCAAACCCTAATCCTGAATCAATATAGTCTCAAACTTTAGGGAAATTCAGCTCTAGATCCAAATTTTGCAGCCCAGGCCAATCTCTGTTTACAAACAATTCAATGCAACATGCACACATTTTTAGTGATAAATTCTGAGTCAAGAACAGGAATAGCCAGTGAATGCTCCAGCCATAGTACATCGTTACATTAAGCCCTTTCTCTTAATCTTGAGGACTTCAGGCTGCATCGGATAGTCTGACAATTCTCAGCTCAGTGAACAGCCAAGGGCAAGTGGTGACAAAAGTATACAGGACTGCAGCCATTAAGTGCTTTTAACTGAATAATAAAACTGAAGTTAACATCAAATTTTATAGGGAGTCAGTGTATGGAATGTAGCCTCAAACTGAGGTGGCATGTTTGGATAACTAGGTAGTAGGTACTTACAAGACTATAGGGCACTGGACCCTGAAAATATTGCCATCTAGAAAAAAAACCCCAAATCTCCCAAGATTACAATATATAAATGTATCAAAAGAGGATGAGATTAACTGTTGGGAATGAGATTTCAGAGTGGTAACTGTGTTAGTCTGTATCTGCAAAAAGAATGAGGAGTACTTGTGGCACCTTAGAGACTAACAAATTTATTTGGGCATAAACATTCATGAGCTAAAACCCACTTAATCAGATGCATAGAGTGGAACATACAGTAGGAATATATATATATATATACACACACACACACACACACATACTGAGAACATGAAAATATGGGGGTTGCCATACCAACTCTAAGAGTTGCTATACCAACTCTAAGAGACTAATCAATTAAGGTGGGCTATTAACAGCAGGAAAAAAAATTGTAATGAGAATCAGGATGGCCCATTTCAAACAGTTGAAGAAGGTGTGAGTAACAGTGGGGGGAAAACTTAGCATGGGGAAATAGTTTTCAGTTTGTGTCATGACCCAGCCACTCCCAGTCTTTATTCAAGCCTAATTTAATGGTGTCCAGTTTGCAAATTAATTCCAGTTCTGCAGTTTCTCGTTGGAGTCTGGTTTTGAAGGTGTATTTTTTTAAGAATTGCCACTTTTAGGTCTGTTATTGAGTGACCAGATTTGTGTCCATTTATTCTTTTGCGTAGAGACTGTCCGGTTTGGCCAATGTACATGGCAGAGGGGAATTGCTGGCACATGATGGCATATATCACATTGGTAGATGTACAAGTGAACGAGCCCCTGATGGCATGGCTGATGTGATTAGGTCCTATGATGGTGTCAGTTGAATAGATAAGTGGACAGAGTTGGCAACAGGCTTTGTTGCAAGGATAAGTTCTTGGGCTGGTGTTTTTGTTGTGCGGTGTGTGGTTGCTGGTGAGTATTTGCTTCAGGTTGGGGGGGCTGTCTGTACATGAGGATTGCCTGTCTCCAAAGATCTGTGAGAGTGAGGGATCGTCCTTCAGGATAGGTTGTAGATCTTTGATGATGCGCTGGAGAGGTTTTAGTTGGGGGCTGAAACAAACCGGACAGTCTCTACGCAAAAGAATAAATGGACACAAATCTGACATCAGGAATCATAACATTAAAAAACCAGTAGGAGAACACTTCAATCTCTCTGGTCACTCAATAACAGACCTAAAAGTGGCAATTCTTCAACAACAACACTTCAAAAACAGACTCCAAAGAGAAACTGCAGAACTGGAATTAATTTGCAAACTGGATACCATTAAATTAGCCTTGAATAAAGACTGGGAGTGGCTGGGTCATGACACAAACTGAAAACTATTTCACCATGCTAAGTTTTCCCCTGCTGTTACTCACACCTTCTTGTCAACTGTTTGAAATGGGCCATCCTGATTATCACTACAAAAGTTTTTTTTCTCCTGCTGCTAATAGCCCACCTTAATTGGTTAGTCTCTTAGAGTTCATATGGCAGCTCCCATCTTTTCATGTGCTCTGTGTGTATATATATATATATCTTCCTACTGTATCTTCCACTCCATGCATCTGATGAAGTGGGTTTTAGCCCATGAAAGTTTATGCCCAAATAAATTTGTTAGTCTCTAAGGTGCCACAAGTACTCCTCATTCTTTTTACTGTTGGGAATAACGCTATGCACTTTGTCACCTACAGCCCTTTGCATTGCTCATATATATTTAAGTTTATATATAAATTGAACAGCTGCATGGATAGTCGGTTGAACATGAGCACCCAGTGTGGTCCCATAGCCAAAAGAGCTAATGTGATCCTGAGCTGTATGAACTGAGGAATCTCAAATAGGAGCAGAAAGGTTATTTTTACATCTATATTTGGCACTGGTGCAACAGCTGCTCTCACTGCTCTACAGCCAAAATGCTTCTGAAATAAATGTAGTCAAACTTTACTAATTCCGGGTCACTGAGAACGAAAATGATGCTTAAAATTGTTGATTGGCTCTAGTTTTCAAGACATGCTATTGGGTCAGTATATACGACCCTTGACTTGGGAATGGCGGCGGATAAGTGAGTTATAAAGGGAAGGGATCTCAATTGAAACCAGAAATGACTAAAACACATCTTTGTCTGGATCTATGAATAAATCTATGACTGGGTTTGGACAGTCCTTGCTTTTTAGGCAAAACAATGAATGATGCAATCTGAAGCTGGTATTGCGTCATACATGATATGAATTGCATCATGTTATTCCTAGACGTCATGGATGATGCAATCATAACGAAGCTTACATCACTCTGCTGAACAAATTGCCCTATATCAGCTCTAGAAATCATACAGTGTCGTGCTCTCTTATTTGTCAGTGTTTGATTTTGCAAAGGGACACATTTCTGTTTAGCCAAAGTGAGCAGAGATGCCTCGTACTTGTGTGAACAGTGCAGATAACTTCTGCTATGTTTGTGGTGAAGTGACTTTTGCATCACAAAAGCGCAGTATAACCACTATGGTTAAGAAAGCCTATCACCTTTCTTTTGGCTGCAAAATTGGAGATCAGGACAAGAGGTGAGCCCCACACATATGCTGCAACACTTGTGCAACAAACCTTCACCAGTGGTTGAACAGGAAAAGGAAATTATGCCTTTTGCAGTGCCAATGATTTGGAGAGAGCCAACAGATCATACCAGCAATTGTTACTTCTGCATGGTGCCTCCAGTTGGGAAAGGTGTGTCAAAGAAGAAAAAATGGACTGTGCATTATCCAAACATTCCATCAGCTATACGCCCAGTACCCCATGGAGAAGGACTGCTGGTTCCTGATGCACCAGAATCATTCTCACTTGAGTCAGACGAGGAAGAGGAAGAGGATGAAACTTCTGGTCCTGAACCATCAATGTCACAGGACCCACATTTTCTCCCATCCTCCTCCTCTGAACCACACCTCATAACACAAGGTGAACTGAATGACCTTGTCAGGGATTTGGAACTACCCAAGAGTAAGGCAGAGCTTTTGGGCTCCAGACTACAGCAGTGGAATCTCCTGGCAGGTGATGTTAGGGTTTCCATGTTCTGTGACCGTCAAAAGGATCTTGTCCCATTCTTCTTCATGGAAGGTGATCTTGTAGCCTGCGACAACATCGATGGTGTGATGGCAGCCCTCAACATCGTTCACGATCCAGATGAGTGGAGACTGTTCATTGATTCATCGAAGACGAGTCTTAAAGCTGTTTTACTGCATAATCGCAATGTTTTGCCATCAATTCCAGTTGGTCATGCAGTCCATATGAAGGAAATCTATGACAACATGAAACAACTTTTGAGGTGCATAAACTATGACCAACATCAGTGGCAGCTTTGTGGCGATTTGAAGGTTGTTGCTCTCTTGCTTGGTCTGCAGACTGGATACACAAAGTACTGCTGTTTTCTCTGCGAATGGGATAGTCGTGCAAGAGATTCCCACTACATCAAGAAAGATTGGCCACTCCGACAGTCATTGGAGCCTGGGAGGAAAAGTGTTCAGCATCCACCACTTGTTGAATCAAGGAAGATTTTGTTACCACCCTTACACATCAAGCTGGGTCTGATGAAGAACTTTGTCAAGGCCATTGACAAAACACAAGCAGCTTTCAAGTACCTCCGTGGAAAATTTCCAAGGTTAAGTGAAGCTAAGATAAAGGAAGGTGTCTTTGTTGGTCCTCAGATTCGTGAACTTCTTCGAGATGATGCATTTGACCATGCACTGCGTGGCAAGGAAAAAAGGCATGGAAAGCCTTCCAGTTAGTGGCAATACATTTTCTCGGAAACAAGGCAGACAACTACAGGTTGTTGGTGGAAAACCTCCTCAAGGCATACAAAAGCCTTGGATGCAATATGTCACTAAAGATACATTTTTTGCACTCTCATCTAGATTTTTTTTCCACCGAACTGCAGAGCAGTGAGCAACGAGCACGGCGAGCGATTTCACCAGGACATTGCAACAATGGAGAAACGCTATCAGGGCAAATGGAGCCCATCAATGCTTGCAGACTATTGCTGGACAGTGACAAGAGATGCTCCATTTAATGAATACAACAGACAAGCCAAGAAGCGCCAAGTAGACACTGAATAGGACTAAACTATGGACATAATAGTTTTTTGCCTTTTGTTTCATAATCATTTTTATTTATATAACCCCTTTGCTGATTTTTAAAGTGTTACATAAACAGGACAGGTGAAATAGTATCATGTAAAGCAACCATAAACACATGAAAAGACCTAGGTTTACAATTTATGATTAAAACTCTACTATCTACACAATATACATAGACATAAAATGTAAAAACTTAAATATCTTAGAAACAGTAGCCAATCAGTTGTTTTAATTGTCATACTTGAATTCAGCACATCAAAATACATACTAAATAGCACATTTTATCTCTGAAGCAGACGACTTCTCAAAAATTGTAGACCAGTGTATTGTGTGCAGTTCGGATGCCCACAATTCAAGAAGGATGGTGATAAATTGGTGAGTCTTGCCCACATGCTCAGGGTTTAGCTGATTGCCATATTTGGGGTCGGAAGGAATTTTCCTCCAGGGCAGATTAGCAGAGGCCCTGTGGGGGGTTCACCGTCCTCTGCAGCATGCGGCATGGTTCACTTGCAGGAGGATTCTCTGCACCTTGAAGTCTTTAAACCATGATTTGAGGACTTCAATAGCTCAGACATAGGTTAGGGGTTTATTACAGGAGTGGGTGGATGAGATTCTGTGGCCTGCATTGTGCAGGAGGTCAGACTAGATGATCACAATGGTCCTTTCTGACCTTAAAGTTTATGAGATCTATGAGAAGAGTCATGAAAATGATTAAAGGATTACAAAACATGCCTTAAAGTGATAGATGGAAGGAGATCAATCTATTTAGCTTAACAAAGAGAAAGCTAAGGCGTGACTTGATTATGGTCTATAAGTATCTACAAAGGGAACAAATATTTAATAATGGGCTCTTCACTCTGGCAGAGAAGAGTATAACATGATCCAATGGCTGGAAGTTGAAGCGAGACAAACTCAGAGTGGAAATAAAGAGTAAAATTTTAACTGTGAGAGTCATTTATCATTGAAACAATTTACCAAGGGTCATAGTGGATTCACCATCACAGATAATTTTTAAATCAAGATTGGAAGTTTTTCTAAAAGATCTGCTGTAGGAATTATTTTGGGGAAGTTCTATGGCCTATGTTCTACATGAGGTCAGACTACATGATCACAATTGTCCGTTCCAGCCTTGTAATCTATGAATCTGTGAATTTATTCATTTAATTTGCCAAAAAAAGGCTTCTCTTAATTCAAAATGCCTTTCTATAGTCCTTTAAACTAGTGATCATATTCAAATTCTTTCTAGTTTGTGATCATTATGCACCATAAGTCAGATTCTTTATTCATACTATGGTGTTTACTCCACAAGAAGTTCCACTGGATTTTACTCTTGTGGAGTAATGTTCTAATCAGTCTCTTAGGATCTGGCACAAAAAGTATAGATCAAAGTGGTCAGTCAATAGGTATTAACTTGAGGCAATGGGCCATCTTTTTCTATCAGAAGAATACAGATATACCTGTAAACAAGCACCGGTAGCTCATTTATAAGAAATACCAAAGACATCACTGGCGTTCAGAGAATGTTGTTACACACAGAATGAAAGTAAGTCATGCACCAATCTGTGAAAAGACACAGGATGCTAAGTTACAGCACATGCTATAGACAGTGGAAGGAAAAGGAACCTGTAAGGGGTATGGCATTAGATCATAACCCATAACACAGAAGAATGAGCTAAATTATATTTAGTAGGTCAATATAAGTAAAAGCTCTGTCTACAAGTACTAATGGTGAAACAATGACAAATACTGTTATCTAAGTAGTAGGTACTACAATTTGTAGTTTGATCACAGCCAATTTAGATTTCCTACAGTTCATTATTTTGACACTAAGAAACATTGAAAAGTTCTGCTAGATAATATTTAAAACAGAATGAATTACTGCAGCTAAAATGGGCTTGTTAAAGAAGGTCACAAAAGAATCAAATGCATGTGTTTTTTACCTTTAATAAATATTACACACTGGACATGACACAGGTCAGATGTTTGTATATAATGTATATGTGTGTGTTTCTTCTATGTTTACAAAAGGGTGTTTTTAGTACTGTGGCAGCAATATGAAAAGTATCAAGTGTTTACATAATTTGGTTGAACATCTGTTACTGGATCAGTGGGAAAGGTTATCTTTTCACATAGGGGGTAGTCCAGCTAACCAGTGAAAACTAGAGGTGCTGCCACACCCCTGGTTTGAAGTGGTTTCCATCATTTACAGGGTTTACATTTTGGTTCAATGGATCTCAGCATCTCCACTATACAAATTGTTCCAGCACCCCTGGTGAAAACTATTTCAAAATCCCGTGGAGCACACGTCTGTAGTCAAACTTGCATTTTGAAGCCTGAAAATGTCTACAGGGAAGATAACAATTTTCTCTTCGCTCCTCTGTTTTGTTTAAAACTAATAATAAAGAAAAAAAAGGCTTACAACAAGGAGTAATAAAAAGGTAATCCATAGTCTGGGGCCCCTTATAAACACAGTAAACATGAAGAGTTTATTAGGTTTTTCTTATGCCAAGTGGGGATTGTTAAAGACAGCCTTACCTTCTCTGAACTATGTTTGAAATTAACTTTCTTAGAGTACAAAGCTTCACCACAAGTCTAAAAATCACCTTGGAGCTGAATGACCTGAAAATTTTATACCTGAAGTGGTAGGAGCAGAGAGAGCATAGAGGGAGAGATGGGTTCTTCAGTGAGCAAGCAGACTGTGAGTGCTTTAGAGGCTAATCCTGTGAGGCAACACGCAAACAAATGCTGAGCACCTTAAAGGTTTGGCTCACAGAGAGCTTTCTGGCAAAAATACTGTTCAGCTAAAGTGTCAAGATTAACCAATGTACATGTATTTAAATTACTTTTAAAAGCACCATTGTCCCTAATTTATCAATATGCTCTTCTGTGTTAAATCACCATGGTTAGAGAGGTTTTTTTAATCACACTAATTATTATTTACTACTCGAAGGCCTGATCCTGCAAAACTTATTCAATTGCATTATCCTTATTCATGCAAGTCATCCTGTAGAAGGCAGTAAGAATATTCTCACGAGTTAGTGCCCTCTTATCCTATCAGCCTCAGTGGGAGGCAAAGGTGCTTAGTACTTAACTGGATTAGGTCCTATAGTTTAATTCCATTAGCAACAGAAATAGTATCTGAGATAACCTTTCATCCTTTGGTAATTTTAGATTTGTTTGGTGAAAAAAGATAAAAGTACAGTATTGTTTGTAGAGCTAACTACTGTTATTGTGAACACACAAAAATTGCAAACTGGTGGACATTTGTTTCTGGAGATAACATATGAATTTCCCAATAGCAAATGTTTTCATGCTTAATTCACAAACATTTTGTTCACACTGTGTTAAATTTGGAACGTAATTAGATTTTCAAATAAAATAACATACCACCTGCAGGTCAGCAGCAAAAGTCTATATAATTTTTTTTCTATAGACAGAATTAAGATCCCTGCTACCACCCTGTAAACATGTAAAGGTAGACAGGTAAAGTGGATTATTAATTACAGGAAAGCCACACAGGATACCAATGTATAGCACCAGAGTGAATCCTCTTTCTTTTGCACTTGTAGGTGCACAGTCTGTGCAGTACTCATCATTACCACATGAAGGCTTAGCAACATGAAACAAGTGTACATTTCAAACGTGAACAAAGGAAAATGCTTTCTTTTGATTGTACTTGCCTGATCCTGCAGCAAGATAGCCAGGGCAATTCCTACATATCTCCTCTTATTAATTATTAGTATTATTATATATTATTTTCAGTGGCCATAAATACAAGTAGGGGATCTTGCTGAGCAAACAGGTTACCCATGGTAGCAGGGGCTACTCCACATGCTGCATTGGGTTTCACAGGGCTTAGTCATTCCCTACTCAGCCCCAATGTATCCCTTCCTTGCTTCTACCTGCACCCCAGGAAATGGGAACATGTATAGATGAGATGAGGAAGAGGTATATCAAAGCCGAAGGAGAGACAGTCTAAATGCTGGGCTGAACTGGCTGGTTCAATTTTTGAAATACTTGCCCAGTTCCAATTTAATGGCACAAATTGTCCCTGGCAAAATGTACTGCCTTGAATGAACTCTGAGGCTATGCCTAAGGGTGGATTACAAGCTTGGGGGTGATTCCCCAGTCTGCGTACGCATACTCACAGTAGGTCAAGGGGTATCAATAACAGTGTAGGTGGAGTAGCATGGGCAGCGGCTGCACGGCTGAGCCATGCCAAGTACATGCCCACCAGTTTCAGGCAGGTTTCTCCTTTGCACGGCTCAGCCACACCACTGCTTCCGCAGTCTGTGCTATCATGGCAATGCTACCATTTATCCTCACACTAGCTCTCGTTGAGCTACTTCGAGTCTGTGTGCATGAGCTGAGGAATCACTCCCTAGTTGACAGAATAGATGTAGCCTGTATGTGTGTGCCTGTGCCCCTACCCTACGAGCTGGAATCAGATCCGCTCAGCTATGCATCATAGACCCCATATTGAAAAATGTTTATGAAGATTCTTGTTTCATACAAGCAGTTGGCGTCTGTGCAAGCTGCTGCAGTGAAGTTCCATTTAGGCATGGAAAACAATGGAAGTCTTGCCATTAAAAAGAATGGGCTTTGGAGCAAGCTTATGGCATGCACCATAAACAGCATCTGTAAAACTATAGATGGCCATGGATTTGTTATTTGGCATTTCACCATTTTTGGTGATGATGTTAACAGACTGTATCAGAAGTAGTTTATACTTCATACAAAAGAGAGCTGATGTTCATGCAACAACCTCTTCATTATTGAAGGGATATTGTCAGTTAGTTAGGTCCCTAATTTTTCACATAAATAAAAGCAAACCCCAGCGTACAGATTGACCTCTGAACATAAAATCTTTAACAAGGGCCAGATTCTGATCTCATTTACACCATTGTAAATCTAGAGTGATGCCATTGACTTCAGTGAAGTCACTCTGAATTTACAATGTCTAAATGAGATCAGAATTTGGTCCTAAATTACAAAAATTCAATGATCAGATACTTTTCCATGTTGTAAAATACATTAATAGCATTAATCTGAGCTTCCAGATAAGGTACACATGCAATTTTATACAGTGTGAAAACTGGCTCTGATCTGCTTCAAGATTATTTGCATTTTCACAAACATTGTGTCTATTTTAGATCTCCACATTTATTTTAATAGCATTAGTACAACAGTCTCTTTCCACTTTGGTGTCAGTTATGCTCTTCACTTCATATAGTAACACTTTGAAATTTCAAAATACTTGAAGGTACTATAACAGCCAGTCCTGCCAATATAGCATGGAACTGCTACTTCACAATTCAAGTAGTCAGCTATTGACTCGTGGCAATCTATATCTGCATTAAAATGGTGAGTTTTGGATTAATGTAGAGCTGAAAGCCCAACTGAGGCTCTTTGCTGCCAGCCTGTCTCTGTAATTGCAGCATGGATTTCACCAACCACAAAGGGCAAAATGAATGTGATCATCCCCAGCAGTCGATAGCACATCGATTTTTTTCACTCTATGATTCGCACAAATATTGAAGCTCATTTTTTAAGCAAGGAGTATTATTAATCTACATTTCTCCAAAAATAAAGTCTGTTATGAAGCACAATATCTTGCAATCTTATTCAATGTGCAGTATGTAAATCAGGTGAGCAAAATATCTTTTCAGCATAAAATTGGAATGCTAGGCAGGCGGTGATACCTCATCCTCATGTCTTATTGTTTGGTTTAAAGACTAAAGAATGAAATGTTGGCAGGTATCATTCTGGTCAATGGTCTGTGTTTTCTTAGTTTGGTTTCCTTTTTAGTAACCCCCTGAGTTTGTAAACAGAATGAGTGCAACATCACCTGTGGTTCTTAAGATGAAACAATGATTCGAGGCCATTTCTTCCCTAAATGGAAGCTGTTAATCTGTGGTATAACAAAAATAATTTGTAATCAGTAAAACAAAGACAGTTCCTGCTGAATGTTGTTATGGTTTCTCAGACCCACAGCCTTTCTTGTAATCACGGACATCAGTTGTTTTTTGGATGTGGCCTTTGTGGCATTATATTTTAACTGCGTGTTGTGAGGAGTCTTTAGTACTACGGGTGCCATTTTCAGCTTTGCCCTCTCGGTCTGCATGACCATTGTGCACATGCAACTGACGCAGCCTTAAAGATGGCCACATACTCTTGATAGACATGCAGATTGGCCACCTCACCACTCACCTGCACACCTTATGTGAGCAACATTGTTTCACTCTCATCTTCGCCGGTCCAATTGGTTGCCTATGCAACAGTGGCTGGGAGTTGGCTACAGGTTGACTGGTAACTTAGGCTTGCTTGGCTAAACTTTTAACTGTACAGGTTTAAACTAGTACTAAGCAACCATAATACCCCTAAATCTTGAAGCCCAGACAGCAGAAGAGGAAGTCAAACTGGAGTCTTCTGCATCACAGTAAAGAGTTCAGGCAGTGGGCCAGCTCTGCCCTGGATTTTGTGTATTTGTTAAAACTTTTCTCAAGGGAAACAGCTCATGATAAGAAACATTCCAGGTGTGGCTTTAATGAAAAAGTAGCAAACAAGCACAAATTGCATTACCTTTATAAGTGCCCAAGGTCAGTCAGGACTCTTCTGCTCTTTCCTTCACCCAAGGCAATATTTATTAATGCAGAACTCCTAACTGTTGAGAGGTAGCCTTGAATAGCAAGGCTTTGTTTTGGAAGGACTTAATTCAAACTACTGGTAAACCTTGTAAGGAATGCACAGTATTAAAGCCAAAGAAGCAGACTATACAAAAGATTTATCCCCCATTTAGGCATTTTACAAGCACCATAGACCCAATCCAGCAAACACTTACTTACATGAGTATTCCTTATTCACACAAGTTGTCCCACTAAAATTGGTGAGAAATCTGAAGTTGGTGTGAGAGAGAATCACTCACATAAGTAAGTTACAGGATCAGGTCCAATTTAAATTGATTGGATTACTCACAGGACTTAACTTTACTGCTTCTAACAGGCCAGTAATTATCTGTAACCAGCAGTTTGTTTACTGTACTCACATTATTCTGTTAGGCTAAGGCTACACTTGCAGCTGTACAGTGCTGTGAGTTAAACCCACCTTCGTACAGCTGAGTAGGGAAAGCGCTGCAGTCTGTCCACACTGGCAGCTGCTAGTGCACTGTCGTGGCCACATTTGAGGCATTTGCAGCTGTATTGGGAGCGATGCATTATGGACAGCTATCCCAGCGTTCAAGTGGCTGCAACGTGCTTTTCAAATGGGGGGGTGAGGTGGAATGTGACAGGGAGCGTGTGGGGAGAGAGTGAGTTTTTGGGGTATCCACAGACTGTCAGCTCATTATCTCCTAAGTTTACACCCCCACAACCTCCCCCGCCTCTCTCTCGCACTTATTGAAAGCAAACAGCAGGGGCTTTGGGGTTTTTTTAGAGCAGATAAGCATCCACTTGCCGAAATGGACCCCAACCCCTTCCCCTTCCCCCCGCCGCCTCTCTCTTCAAGCAAACATTTGCTCCCGGCACTCCCCTGCTTGCCTCTCACTCATTCAAAGCAAACAGTAGCTGTGTTTGTTTTTTTGATAAGCAGCCCCCAGAATGGAGCTCTGAACTCCAACCAGGAAGTGCCATTTCAAAACAAAGGGAGCTTCCAGAGGTCAGTCACTGCGTACTCCAACAACTACATTGCAGCAACAGCGGCTCAGCCACTACGCAACAGCTGTTATTCCTCTCGGGGACATGGAGTACCAGCAGCGCTGTAGCCACGGAGATACAGTGCTGTATGTGCCTTGCCAGTGTATACAGTGAGTGAGGTACAGCGCTCTGGGAGGCTTTATTACGCTGTAACTCGCAAGTGTAGCCAAGGCCTTAGTTGCTATATAGCACTAATTGCAAAGGCATATAAGTGCCCCACATTCAGTTCAGAAGAATGATCAAATGCACAAATATTAGCATGATATATAACTAGAATGAGATATAACTCATGCTATGCTGTGAAGAATTAATTAATTAGAAGCCCATGCCTTACAGAAAATAACAAAGCCCAGGGTAAGAACAATCTTTAAAGGAGAAAGAAGCATTCCTGTCTTGTTTTGATCATGTTCAATATCATGTGTAATTGGACAGTGCCATGGTTCTCAAATTATTGTCTACGGAGCAGTAGCAGTTCACCTAGCTGCAGGATGAAATGTGTTGAGAACTAAAGAGACTTTCATTAACCTTAATGGGAACTAGATCATCCTTCAAACTCCCTTCGCATAACCTTTCACCACAAACTTCTACTCCAGTGCCATCTTCTCCTATTTCCCCACCTATCTGTGTCCTTCCAAATACTAAAAAGATGACAAAAAAACAAAACAAAAAACGTAAAAGTCATGAAGAAGAGTCACATGACTGATTAAAGGATTAGAAAACATGCCTTATAGTGACAGATTCCAGGAAATCTATCTTAAAAAAAGAGAAGGAGTGACTTGATTACAGTCTGTAAGTACCTACCTGGGGAACAAATATTTAACAATGAGTTCTTCAGTCTAATGGAGAAGGTTTCACATGATCCAGTGACTATAAGTTAAAGCTAGACAAACGCAGACAGAAAATAAGGCATAAAATTTTAACACTGTGAGTAATTAACTATTGGAACCATTTACCAAGGGTTGTGGTAAATTCTCCATCACTGACATTTTTAAATCAAAACTTGATATTTTTCTAAGAGATCTGCTCTAGGAATTATTTTGGGAAATATTCTATGGCCTGTGTTGTAGAGAAGGTCAGACTAGATGATCACAATGGTCCCTTCTGGTCTTGGAATCTATGAATCTTCAGCTGGATAAAATGAGGTTGCTCCCTTGACTTCATTGGAATGATGATGATTTACACCAGCTGAAAATATGCCCCAAAAAGTATGCCATGGGCCGCCGGTTGCCCACCACTGTTTTATAGAGACGGCCCCTTGTCTCTCTAATGTCCTGGGACTGACCCAGCTACCACAATACTGCATACTAAACTATTATGGTAGTAAATAGGAAGGGACCGAGTTGCATCAATGCCCGAAGCCAACTGCAATGGCAGGAAATTGATTATGTGAGATGTACTCAGGTGAACTTGGCAAGCGACTCGGACCCCACACTGCAGAGAAGGCAAACTCCTCCCTTCCCCCTACGCAAGGCCACTGCCAATCTGACCTGGGGGGAAATTCCCTCCCAACCCCACATATGATGATCAGTTAGACCCTGAGTATGTGAACAAGAACCAGACACCTAAATGAGAATTCTGTGTACCTCCTCAGAACACCACCCTCTCCCCTCCCCATCCAGCGTCCTATCTCCAATCATGGCCATCCTTCATGCTTTAGAAGAATGAGAAAAAAACAAAACACAACACATCACTGAATACACTGCGAGGGAAAAGATCCCTTCCTGACCCCTGCAGGTGACTGGCTGAAACCCTGAAGCATGAGTGTTCAAAAGAGGCAATG
Source organism: Chelydra serpentina (assembly GCA_037349315.1). Taxonomy (NCBI): domain Eukaryota; kingdom Metazoa; phylum Chordata; order Testudines; family Chelydridae; genus Chelydra; species Chelydra serpentina. The sequence goes on from JBAIAC010000033.1 coordinate 16,259,211, forward strand.
TGAACTGCAGAACATGAAACTGGGAGTCTGGAGACATCAATTCTAAATGTGGCTCTGCCACAGACTTGCTCTGTGATCTTGGGCAAACCACTTAATCTTTGAGTTATTTTCCCCTTCTATAAAAGGGATATAATAATATATACTCACCTCTGTAAAGCACTTTTATAATTTCATATCAAAAGCATGGTAAACAACATTTGTTATTGGGTGGCAAATACTTTCCTGTCTTTGTGGTAATGGAGACAGGGAACGGGAGGCCCTTAGAGCCCTCTTCTGTGAGGTGCTGAGTGTCATCATTTCTCAATTAACTTTGCAGCATTAGGTAGCTAATGAGCTGTGCAGAAAAACAACTGGAGAGCTGTGGTGGAAGTACATTCTATGCTGTTTGGATTCTTCACTCTTATGAATAGTTGCTCTGTAAATAAATGCAAAGAATGTTGGTAATCATGTATGAAGTTCTGGAAGGCACTGATCCATCTTCAAATAAAGGAACTAAGCCATATTTAAAACCTTCTCTAGATGTTTTTGTGTTAAGCAGTGGTGGGGATTGGTGCATGAATCTTTCAGGTCTGGGTCACAGGTCCAAATCTTGCCTTTAAGTCACAGGTGAAAATGTGCACAGTGAGCTCACCATAGCATTTAGTGAATATCACCAAAGCACCTCATGGTTGTCAGTCTCAGCTCAAGAGTGGCCCAGGGAATAGCAGAGATGTTATAGGTCAAGAATGAGGTTCACTGGCAGAGCTGTGTGAGGAGCTAGTAGTATATATACAGATGAGTTGCCATTCCACATAAAGAATGGTCAGAACTGTATAAAGGTCTAGAGGAATCTAAAAGACAGGCGAATGCAGACATCAACATAAAAGATGTCTTTGCTAAAGTGTGCAGGAATAAAAGACAAATGGTAATAGGTCACTTTGGAATCAGAGTCATGAATGACAGCAAAAAAAATGAGTTAGGAATGAAAGAAAGGGCAGGTAAATGTCAATAGTTAGAGTATAGAGATCATGAACTCTTTCTGCTGGAAGAAAGAACCCGAATATACAACAACAGCTCAGATTCTAAAATAATCTCACTGTTTTGAGTCTGGCTGCCCAGCTACTACTGCTTTCAAAGGTATTCTGGCACTCCGGCTGCTCAATGAAAGAAGTGAAAACTCACCAGAACCTGTGAAATCTTGCCTAAAGATAGAGTAAATGATTCTTATGCACAGAAAAAACAATATACGACGTCTATGATAGCATATGGTATATCTCCTATAAAGAAGGTCTCATGCAGTCCTAGAAGCTATTAAAAAGGTGTGATGGTTCCCAGGCACCCAGCACTGTGAGTCATCTTGTTACCCGCTGCCTCCAGCATATGAGAGTCTCGCCTGTGCCTGGCTGGGTGCTGGCTGCCTAACACCATCAAGCGTTCAGCCACTCAAGCACTCTCCTCTGAGCTATGCCAGCCCTGTCTTCACCTTGCAGGTTAACAATAGGGGCGCCCCAGTCCCCAAGTCCATTTGAATGATTCACCTGGGATATCCAGCCCCTGACACTGGCTACTCACAGAAATTCCAGATCCTCTGCACCCAAAGGTGCAGCATATCCCAGTTTTACCTTAAATCACTCCTCTTGTAAACCACACAGCACTCATGCGCACAAATAATCAAACCAAAGTAGGTTTATTTAAGAAATAATAAAGATTTAACTAGAAATAAAAGGGAGTGACGGAAACGGATGGTTACAATACAAAACAAAATCATGAAATGCGAATATGTCAATAGTTACCTTTCCTACCTGCTAACGTAGATTTCCCTCCTTCCCCCAAAGTTGTCTGTTACAGAGCTGGCTGGTTTCTCAAGAACCAGGATTCAAACATTCATGAAAACCTCCTCTTTCCACAAAGGGTTTCCTCAGTAAATAGAGACAGAGTGTTTCTCACTCCTCTGTGTTACACTGAAAACAGCCTTTTGTTTCTTCACGCACAGGATGTACCCTTGTCTTGTTGTTAAGTTTCTTTTTAACCTTTAAGTGGTTTTGATTGTTTGATGTTGTCTCTGAGGTTTCCCATTCAACGTTTTAGCATTGCACAAACACTCAATTGAGTCTTGAATTGCATCACCAGCCAAACAGGGCAGGGTGTAGAATTCCCCTTTGCCCAAATGGGGCATCACTGGGACACATTCCCTCCTGGTGACTAATGTCTACTCCAAGTCCATAAAGCATACAGTCAATATAAAGACATTATTCCTTAAATATTACCCATACATACGTTTCAGAATGATGATGAATCTTGACAGGTTACAAGCTTTCTGTAGATACCTCACATGTTACTCTTTATGGATAAGTATCCTGTAAGATGTGTTTGGTGGAGTAAGTTTGTCAAGTCTGGGATGAGAAATGTTTGCAAAGAAATGGGGGTAAGAAATGTGAATTAAAAGAGGAAAGTGTAACAGGGATGAGAAGTGAAATGTGGAACAGATGGTGGGATATAGGGAAATATCCAGGCTCCTGGAGAAAAAGTAGAATGTGCTTCCACTTAATTGAGGTTAATGGAGCTGCACCAATTTACACCAGCTGGGGACCTGGCCCATTAATGTATTTCTGGTTAAAATTATTGAATCATTTATTGAATATGGCACCAGTACATTCCACTGGCATGTTCTGCCCACAGAGAACATCCTGTAAACAGTATACATTGTAATAGCTAGTAGAGGATATCAGCTCTGAAAACTAGAAACGGAGTCTGAAAATGAATTTGTCACACAAAGACAATGTGCCATGAAATTGCAGGTCAATGAGAAAAATCACCGTTGATGGGAATATTGCTGAAAAAGAATACATTTGCCTACCCATAACGGTGCAAAACACTGTTAGGATGCAGTACATTCGGAAAGATAACTGTAGTGACGGTGCTAATGAGTGCAGGACGCTTACCATTCTTTTGAAAAGTAACATTCAAGAGGACTGGATGGTTCACGAGTTTGGTATTAAGATATGGAGCTTTATATTTCTTGGTCCCTGACTCAAGATTGGTCCTGATTAGTAGTGATCAAAAGATGATACCCCTCGCAGCTGTTTTCTGTGTGAAATGAGCTGCTGTCTCAATCCAGGTTCTAGCCAACATTATCTGCCTCACTGTTTGGCAAAAATTGGTATCCTTGCTAGCAGTCTCAATAGATAAACCAAAGCTTGAAGACTCAATGGAGACTGAAGTAACCTCTCACCAACAGAGTAATTCCCAGCCACCCACCCACCCCCACTTGTGAAGACAGATATGCTGGAAAGAGTGCATGAAGAGCCTGCCCTGCCACTATTCATGCTATAAGCTTTTCTGTGGATGAAAAGAGGGTGTCAGTCTCTAGGGCTGTCAACCCAACACCTTTCATGTGCACTCACTTAAGAAAATTAAAAAAAACCACAATTAGTTTAACAGTATTATGCAGCTAATAATTCACATTACATCTGCTACAAAGGGCTGCTCGGCAGACTCATTCAATACTTCTATGTTCTCTGTGCATGTTTACTTTTTAAACTTAAAAAAACCCAGGACTTACAAAAATGCAAGACATGAACACCATGTACCATATTCCATAAACAGTCAGCCAGGAGTAGAGCTGGGGTACTGTTCGTAGCAGGTAATGTATCATACTAATTGTGCCCTTTTTTCTATTTGCAAATTATCTACAAACAATCTTTGGTTTCGTTCATTATTTCAGTGTATAGATCGATCACTGGGCATTCATAATCTCAACTGTCATTCATGATTTGGTATTTATAGTATATTTCTGAGTCATATGGTACTGTTTCTGATCCCTGAGTGGATGCTGAAACTTTTATAAACAGAAAGAGAGCAATCAAAAAGATGTCAGATTAGCTGCACTAATGTTTTCATTGCAAATTTCTGCCCAAATACATTCCCATGAATATTCACAAGACTTTCACCTTCCTTGAAAAGACTGGCAAACAAAATATCACATGTGCAAAGGTTCATAGAAAATTAAGGCAATGGTTAAAAGTTAATTTTCATTTTTAGTCTGAATAAATGTTCATGAACACTGTTTTGCAATATTTGCCCAGCTCTAACCGTGGGCTTCTGATACAGAAGGAGAATATCCAAAGCCAAAGCTGGATAGACAATCCAATGCTTCTTACCTTTCTGACAGAGAAATTATTTTCACGTCTTTTTCATCCCTCGCTCTGTTATTGCACCGTAACCAGTGTAATTTTTTGGCATTTCAAAGGCCTGTTGTTGATTTTTATAGAGAGATTATAGATATTTGCAATATTTTTTCATTCATTATTTGCAATGTATATATTATCCTACAATCTAAATATGGTAAAAATTCCCTCCCAATTTTTTCCTGCTGTTGTGTTATACTGGCCCTTTGGGTTCCACTGGCGATATTAGTATGATTGGCTTCTGGTTCTTAATTATTATAAAAGCAACATGACACAGATTGCTCTGTGCTAAATGTGAAGTTCAAACATTTATACAAGCATTTTGCTCAGAAGAGTTACTATATTACATTTGAGGCAAACTGTATAGAAAGCAGAGTAAATAGGATACAGAGCAAGTGTTAACAACATTTACTCATGGGACTTGTCTACATGGCATGGCAGAGCACTCTACCGGGGTGTGATTTGTAGAACACTCTAAAATGCTGTGCTCAACTGCCCCTTGTAGACCCTGCTGGAGTGCTCTAAAACATCATGCAAAAGAGGGGGCTTTTAGAGCATGCCAGCAGGGTCTACATGGGGCAGTGAGAACGCAGCACATTAGAGTACTCTACAGGTCATACCCCCCAAACACTGTGCTGTGTTGGGTAGACAATCCCACAGGAGGCTCAATCCTTTGCCCTTGTTCTGGCTGTCCTTGAGGAGTAGCTGAGCACTCGCCTTGACACCAGAGGAATCAACAAGGGCCACAAAGTTGGAATAGCTGGCTCTATACCACCCATCTCAGCTCTAGGTAGGGACAGGACATGTCTGGTAAGGTGGAGCACACACTGTTCCAGATTCTCAGCAGGTACAGAGGTTGCCTGCAGTGATGTAACTTAGAACAGCTCTGAGGCTGCTCTAAGTTATGCCCTGATTTAGATCCATCCTCTTTGATCGCATAGGTACACATCCCTTATGTTGGTGTAGCTCCACTGTCCTTAATGGAGTTGCTCCATTTACAGCACACCAGTGTGAAATCAGAATCAAGTTCCATCTGGGATTAAAATAGAGTTTCATCTGAATGGGCAGAAGAGCAGATGCTGCATATTTAGAGCTGGATTCAGCATCAAAATCCAGCCACTCTCAACACTGTGAAAGCCCATAAAATTAAATTTGACTTTTTAGCTATATAGCTTCTCAAGTGTAATACATTAATATTTCTGCATTGTTTTGCTTCAATATTAATCGGATATACTAGACAAGACGCGATAAATCGAACCCAGAAGATCGATCTGATGCCTCCGATCCAGCCGGTAAGTGTAGAGAGAGAAATTGTAGGGATCATACCATTTTCCTTATTCTAATAGAGTTCCTTGTTCACCTTAAGAAATATGTGACTCTTCATGCGATTCTTTCCTCTTTTCACAGGACAGCGACAGTGTTGTCAACTATCACGGTTTTATGAGGAGTGTCATGAAGTTTGTAGCCTTTATGGTTGTGAAGGAAAGATTGAGAACATGAATTCTAAAGGCTCAGAAACCAGAAGGCAAATAAAAAGAACCCCAAACTTGTTCATTTTAAAATTTTCATGATTTGTGGAGCCTGATTCATGATTGTTAAATGTTTGTGATTAGTGATACTTCAGAGAAGGTGGTTCAGGCATCCCTTTTCCCTTTCACATATAGAAATGTCCCTGTATTCTTCCTGAGAGCAAGAAAAAGCACAACTAGTGCTCAATGTCACACAAAAAGTGTCTCTTCTTTTCCCTCTCCTTCATGCTTGGCTGCAATTCTAAGATCCACAACTGAGCCCTCTAGGTTTAAATAGTAACAGTATAATTTTAAAAACAAATGTTTAACAAAAAATAATAGTGGCCAGTTTGTACTAAAAATCTTAACTGTGCTTATACATTAATAACTGTATCTATTTTTAAAAAATAATATTGTTGTTCCACAAATAGCTTGAGCTGATTATGAATACAACCAAATAATATGCCACCAGCCTGTCTCTAAAGTAGGCAGCACCGATTATGTCCTATAGTGGTGACATAAGTCATCTTCCAAATTACCCTCTGATATATTGCAAGATATGGCAAGATGCCCTGTGTTAATTCCGTTTTAATTAACGGAGTTATACTATGTGACATCTCATGAAATATATGTAATCACATCATAATAAATTGGCAGATGATTTGTTATACTATTTTAGCTCTTTTAATCCTCTAGTTGGGTGCCAAGCTACTGGATGGATGTCCAAAACTTACCATTGCAAGACACTTGCCCTGCTTTCTTTCCTTAATCCTGCCTTTCTTCTTCCCTTTATCTTTCCTATGCTAGCAGTTCAATCTTATGAAACCAGTTTACCAGGCTTCCTTTGCTTCCATCACACCTGCAGAGATTTCTGGTTATTCTTGTTAAAAGGTTCCAGGTGTGGGTTTATATCCCTCCACTGCAGTGCTTGGGGCGTGAGACCAGGGGTCCTGTAGGCTGTTGCTATAGAGGGAAGAGACAGAAGGAACAGTCACTTTCCAAATGCTGCCCCCTCTAACTGTCTAGCCTGCGTGTGCTGGGATAGATCCAGCAGCAGGGGACACCACAAGGAAGAACAGCAGAGGCAGGGCGGGGAATCCCAAATCTCTGCTCTAACTGCAGGAAGTTTCTGGTGCTACTAAAAAGTTGAGGAAAGCAGCTGGAAGCTACATTGAAGCTGCCAACCTGTGTGTCTGCTGTCCTGCAACTAGAATGGTTCCTCAGAGCAACAGCTGTGGAAGAAATACACGAGAAGGCAGCTATCCACACAGAGGACCCGCAGGGAAAGACAATCTCTTTCTCAATGGCTGTGATCATATGGCAGAGATGTTTAGGGTTGGGGAAGGTGTGGAAATGGCCAGTGCTGCCATGGACCTGGGCATAGCAACCAAGTTCTAAGCAGAACTTCAAGTGACATTTTTGCAGACGTGAAGCATGTGGAGTGAGGCTATTTCTTCTGTTTTAGCCTGGCCTCTCTCTAGTTAAGTAATGTTAATACTTGACTGGGAACATGTCACCTCAGGATGGGATACAGAAATAAAGTTTGTAGACACCATTAATGACTGCTTGTTCGAACAGCTAGTCCTGGAACCCAAAAGGGGAGAAGCAATTCTTGATGAAGTCCTAAGTTACTACATTTGATTTGATCCAAGAGGTGATTGTAGCTGAACCGCTGGGTAATGGCGACCATAATGTAATTAAATTTAACGTCCTTGTGTGGGGGGTATCAAAAAGCCCGCCACCGTAGCATTTTACTTCAGAAAGGGGAACTACACAAAAAAGGATTGTAAGCAAACTAAGGCTCTTAAGCAAATTAAGCAGTCATAGAATAAGAGGGAAGGTCACTAACTGGTTAAAAGATAGGAAACAAAGAGTAGGAATAAATGGCCAGTGTTCACTGTGGAGAGAAGTAAATAGCAAGGTCCCCCAGCGAGCTGTACTGAGTCCAGTAGATGATCTGGAAAAGGAGGTAAACAGTGAGGTGGCAAAGTTTCCAGATAGTACAAAATTACTTCAGTTCAAAGCAGACTGCGAAGAGTTACAAAGGGATCTCACAAAACTGGGTGACTGGGCAACAAAATGGCAGATGAAAGTCAATGTTGATAGATGCAAAGTAATGCATATTGGAAAACATAATCCCAACGATCCATACAAAATGATGGGGTCTAAATTAGCTGTTACCACTCAAGAAAGAGATCTTGGAGTCCTCGTGGATAGTTCTCTGAAAACATCCGCTTAATGTGCAGCAGCAGTCAAAAAAGCTAACAGAATGTTAGGAATCATTAGGAAAAGGATCGATATAAGACAGTAAATATCATAGTGCCACTATATAAATCCAGGGTATGCCCACATCTTGAATATTGTGTGCAGTTCTGGTCACCCCATCTCAAAAAAGATATATTAGAAATGGAAAAGGTAAAGAGAAAAGCAACAAAAATGATTTAGGGTATGGAACAACTTCTATATGAGTAGAGATTAAAGAGACCGAGACTATTCAGCTTGGAAAAGAGACAACTAATGGAGGATATGATAGAGGTATATAAAATCATGAATGGTGTGGAGAAAGTGAATAAGAAAGTGTTAGTTATTCCATCACATAACACAAGAACCAGGGGTCGTCCAATGAAATTAATAGGCAGGAGGTTTAAACAAACAAAAGGAAGTACTTCACACAATGCACAGTCAACCTGCGGAACTCATTGCCAGGGGATGTTGTGAAGGCTAAAACTATAACTGGATTAAAAAAAGAATTAGATAAAGTCATGGAGGACATCATGGGCATGGTTGCGGGGGGATCATTGCCCCCCAAACTGCAAGCCTTGGGCAGGTGTAGAATTTGCCCCTCCCCCCACGTGTGATCCCCTTACCCTGACTGGCGCTGCCCCCCCGCCAAATATAGAAGTCAAACTATCCTTATGGAGGATAGGTCCATCAATGGCTATTAGCCAAGATGGTCAGGGATGCAGTCCGTGCTCCTAAGTCTCTGACTGTCACATGCTAGGACTGGAGGACAGGGGATGGATAACTTGATGATTGTTCAGAAACCTCTAGTTAGCAACATCCTTAAGATCTTCAGTCAACAGAATCTTCTGCTTGCTAAAAAAACAAAGTGGAAATGTATGGAGTCCCACTTGCATTTGTCAAACTCAAACTGAAAGGAAGATTTCAATGTTTGTATAATCAGCCACATCATTTACAATATATTCCCACACATAGTGTGAGTATAAGCATGTACACTGAACTTTTTAATGTACATTTTCTATAATTAATCTTTGAAAATGAGTGCTGATGTCATATGCTGTTGGTACCATGCATATTCATGAACAAAAATATCACTGAACTTATATTACAATATGCTGTACATGGAGTAAATTCTATCTTTGTATTTTTATGGTGTCTGTATATATGTAAGAAAGATATGTGGCTGGAGCCCAAGAGGGTTAGGCATCTATCTCCCACTGAATGTGAATTGGATTTGGATTTTAAATCCCTTAGACTCCTTTTAAAATCCAAGTACACATACTTACATGTAGTGATTCAATGCATGCCACAGACAGCCTCAACCAGAGGTGTTTTCAGTTTGACCACTGTTGATTCCATGTTTATTACTCCCCCAGCTGGATCCTTTGATTGGTTTTATTTATTAAACTTCTGGAGAGGGGTCTTTTCATGTAATTATTTTAATGAATTTTAAATTGCTTTTCAGATGTTGTGCAGTGTCCCAAATGCTTGGCCAAAAAAGAGGGGCAATTTATAAATAAAGTTACTGATATACCCACAAAGAAAGCTGTAATATTAGCATCTTAGGGTACATCTATACTACCCGCCTGATTCAGCAGGTAGCAATCGATCTTCTGGGATCGATTTATCGCGTCTGGTCTAGACGCCATAAATCGATCCCAGAAGTGCTCGCCGTCAACACTGGTACTCCTGCTCCACGCAAGGAGTAAGCGGAGTCGATGGGGGAGCCTGCCTGCCGCGTCTGGACCCACGGTAAGTGCTTTTTAGTTCGAACTACTTCGAGTTCAGCTACGTTATTCACGTAGCTGAAGTTGCGTATCTTAGTTCGACCCCCCACACACACACTAGTGTGGACCAGAATCTACAGTATGCACAGAATCTTTCTTCCATCATACCAGTACTCACGAGGAAATTCTGCTTCTAGGCAGTATTGCAGATGAGCTAGACTAACCCAGAACAGTATTCACAGTATCAATCAGACTGTGAACACATTATTATATTAGCAGTTTATGACAGTATTTAGGATCATATAGTACAATAATGGAATGCACTATCTTCTGAGATCTCAGGCAATCACATTGGCTGGCACAGTGTCAGTTGTCACGTCTGGCTTCCAACGGTTGCCGAGGCAAACAAAATAGCTTGTGTTGGTGCTGGTTGTTTTGATGCAATGGTACTTTGTGTATAATCTCATGCTGTTATATGTTTGAACAAACGAGGAGGTAAATATCAGCCTTGTTTTTCTATTTATTTAGTATAACAAAGAGATACAAATTTAGGAGTTCCCTGCAGAATTGCTATAATATAATATTTCAATATAATCTGTTGACAGCTCAGATTACTTGAATTTTAAGAACAATTAAGAGAGTTTCCAGGCACAGAAAATGCCTGTAATTCAGCTGTACAGCCAGTAATAATATCAGTAATGTTCCAGTTGGGAACTTGGGCCTCAATGCTGCAAAGAGTTAAGCAAGTGCTTAACTACTGAAACTACTCGTCTGCTGACCAGTGGCAGAAAGGAAAATATTAAGTTCATTTATGGTGCCTCTTACTGACAACCAGATGGACTGTGTCGTATGTGACCTGTGAGAATCCCATGATGACTACTCAGTGACTGCTTAGAGAAGATATCTGACATAGACTGTGCGACGTGTAATTCTGTCGCTTGCAGACAATTGTACTTTTCATCAGTTTCCTCTGCATGTAAGAAGAAATTACAACCGACGCAGTTAGTGTAAAAGGAAGCACATGTCAAGCAATGGCACTAAGGAACAAAACAAGGACAAAGAAGTAAACACAATCCCAGGCACAGGTTGCTCGTGTGCTCTGTGGAGTAGAAAAGCCCACAGGGTGTAAGCTGAAGTGGTATAACATTCAGCATGATACCTATTCATGTGGGTCCAAAGGGAAAAAAGCAAACCGTTTGCTGTGACTGTGGAGCAAAGTCAAAAAGAACACAGAAGATGATGTTGGTCATATATCTCCTCGCAAAAGTGAAACCGAAGATAAAACTGACTGCAGAGTTTGACCTTCTGGAGCAGAGCCTGGAATTGTCTAGAATGCAGGAAGGTATAAAACCAACACTTTCAGATCTCCCTTTTATGATAGTTTGCAAGGGGCGGCGGGGGGAGGGTGTCACTCTGCCTCTGAGCGCCCTTTCCTAAGGAAAAAACGGGCTGGGGAACTGACTGTTTTCACTTCATGAGTATTTGCTTGTCTTCTGAAAGACCACTCCACTCTCCTCATTCAAATCCCTTCTGGAGACCCATTTGTGCCTCAACGCTTACAAGAAGTTAAAGGCTAGGTAGAGGGGCAGTCGGGGATAGGTTACATATACAAAAAAAAGGAAGGAAAGAAAGAAAACAAAAAATAGATTTGCAAATGTATAAACATTTCAGTTCACGTGCAATTTTCATGCATGTTTTTCCTGAGAGGAGCACAACTCACCTGACATTACAGTAAGGCCACATGGTGTGCTGCAAGGGCGGTGCCTAGGCACCCATAACAGGATGGCCAATCAAACGGCCATTTAGCCCTTAAAGGATCAGGGCCGTGAATTTGGTAGGGCCCTAGGTATACCTTATGTATTTTGTATGACTAGGAAGTTCCTACTATTTCCTGTTCCATCATTAGAGATACATGTGTGCACCCCTATGCTGGTTTATCTCCATATTGGGAGCCCACTCGATACTAAAGCATGTGAGCCTAGCGTTTGAGTTTCTGCAAGCTTACAGGATGCCTATCAAGTCGCAATGGCTGGAAAATTTTACTCTAAATACATTTTTCAACAAAAATTGAGGAAACATTTTTTGAGAATTTTCATGATCTCCTCCCTGCCTCTCCACCAGTCATGGTGGTTGGGTGTTACATGTTTGCTAATAGTATTTTAAGAATATCTTTTTCTAGAGCAAAAACTCCACCCTCCGCATACTACATTTCATATATCAAGGATGTATATGAGTATATGAAAAATCTTAAGCAAGCAAATCCTGTTGTTCAAGAGCAGTGACTGCTTTGTATACAGTATTCCATTGTATCCCAAAAAGGGAACAAGGAAAGAAGTAAATATGTAAGAGATACTTATACAGTGTATATTTCATAATATATGATCTTAGAAAGGCCTAAAAATAAACACATAGCTATTCTGCCATGCATCTTAACCATCTGGACAAAATAATAATTCATAGCATAATAAGTATATTTAATACCTTTTAAATGTTAAACATTAACCTCTGTATTCCTATGTATTATTCTAGTCCAGCATTACCAGATACACTATGTTATTTCAGATTTCATTTTGTTTATTAGTCAGGATATGTTAGATTTGTAGACTTACATTTGTATCAGAATGGTTAGAGAATGATGTAAAACATAGTCATATCTGATTAAAAAGCTCATAAATGATCAACATATCTTTGAGGTGAATCTGATTTCTGATACATGTATGTTAATAAGAACAAAAATATGGGCTATTGGAAATTGAGAGATAAATCAATAGAAAGGTTGGCCCTTCAAGAGATTCAGCATACAATAAAATAGACAGGAAAATATGCTTGCTGGTTGTCTGCAGTGGTTGGAGTGAGTACAGCTGACCAACAAGGTAAATCAAATCTGCTGCCAATACATTCTTTTGCTGTCCAGATAAAACGGCAGACTAAGCTGGTGAACTTTCACCCTTCACCCAAGCTCTCTAAGCCAAAGTACAGATTTAAAAAAATCAATAACCCCAATCGATGGGAAAATATTTTTAGTCTCTAACTGAACGATATGTTTTGACAAGGCCAAAGAGGCTCATGAAAGATAAAAGACAGAAAATTAGGATTTTGTTTTATTGGTGGAGGAGGGATCACCATTCATTCCCTTCCCCCCCACACACACACCTCTCCATCCACCTCATTGACATTGGCAAAAATAATCTCATAGTCATGAAATAAAAACATAAGGATATGAATTCATGAAATGTACTGATTTACTGTGTATCGTCCTTGCACCATGTTATCTTTACTGGTCTATGTTTCCATCACTGTGTATTTAACATTGACAAGAAATATTAGAATGTCTAATGTTAACAAGGAAATATTCCTTCAAAAGCATTTCACAGAAAGAAAACACAATATGAACAACCTGGATTTTTTTCTTAATGATGATTGTAAGATCCAAATTCCACACATCTAAAACCAAAAGGCCTAAAGCAAGAATACTGTAGGTACTGTCCCTAACAAAATATTGTGTTCCCAAAAAGGAACATGGTGCCTACTTATGTGAATAATAAGGGAAAGATTTCAAGGTGGTGGATATTCTGGGGCCAGAACTGGCCCTTAAAATTTGGCAGAAGGAAGTCTTTTGAGAGGTTCTATTGGGTATTCTTGCTGAACGGTTTCAAACGTTATATTTTTAAACCATAGTGCAGAATATACTTGTACAGAATATGTCATGTTGGTGTATGGAGTGCTCCGTTAAGGCAAAACCGTGACACGGTCCTGTGCATGTGCACAAGAGAGAATAGACACAAACTCCCTACCTTGGTCACTCACCAGAAGGTTGATCATAATAACAGTTCTGGCACTTTCCTGAGTACCAAGAAACAGTGTTTTGGGGGGTATTTGAAGCTTGGTTAATAGAGATGGTGAAAGGAATTTCTTTCCTTGGATAAAGCTAGGGGCTAAAATGTATCTTTTTTTGGTGTTTGCCGATTTGTCTTTAGTCTTTCCATTTATTACTGTGGTTGTTGTTTGTGGTAGTGCCAGTGTCCACAGTGTGCTAGGCAATTGCAGGCATTTAGGAATCAACAGTTCCTGGGCTGAAGGAGCTCAGGGGCTAAGGTCAGACAGATAATTAGACAGAGGTTAGGGAAATGGCCATACAGGCAGCATGGCAGAAGTGGGTTTCAATAGGAATATTCAGTAGTTGACAAGGGTGCCTCTCCCAGCACAACGCTGTAGCCAAAAGGGCTAATGAAATCCTTGGATGCATAAACAAGAATCTTAAATAGGAATAGAGAGGTTATTTTACCTTTGTGTTTGGTACTGATGTGACGGCTGCTGGAAAACTGGGTCCAGTTCTGGTGTCCACAGTACAAGGATGTTGATAAATTGGAGGGAGTTCAGAGAAGAGCCATGAGAATGCTTTAAAGGTTAGAAAGCCTGCCTTATAGTGATAGGCTCAAAGAGCTCAATCTATTTAGCTTAATAAAGAGAAGGTTAAGGAGTGACTTAATGAGTCTATAAGTACCTACACAGGGAACAAATACTTGATAATGGACTCTTCAGTCTAGCAGAGAAAGGTATAACATGATCCAATAGCTGGAAGTTGAAGCTAGACAAATTCAGAGTGGAAATAAGGCATACATTTTGAACGGTGAAGGTAAGTAACCACTGGAATAATTTACTAAGAGTTGGGGTGGATTCTCCATCACTGGCAATTTTGAAATCAAGATTGGATATTTTTTTCTACAAGATCTACTCTAGGATTTATTTGGGGGACTTTCTATGGCCTGTGTTATACAGGGTGTCAGACTAGATGATCACAACGGTCCTTTCTGGCCTTGAAACCTATGAATGTGTGCTTTTCTGTTTTTTTCTTCAGACTGTAGATAATTTCTATTCTAGCCATTCATACAACATGTGTGCATATAAATTAAATTGTCCATATATTAGAATTAAATTATTGCCTCTATTTCCTTGTGCCCCCCCCCCACCCCAGATACAGTCTGTTGTATCTGCCTGTTATCTCTTGTTTTATATTTAGATTGCAAGGTCTTTGGGGCATTCTTTTGTTCTGTGTTTGTACAGCACCTAGCACCATGGGGTCCTGGTCCATGACTGGGGCTCCTATGTGCTACGATAATACAGATAAGTAATACCAATAATAAAATGAAAGTCCACCATTTTGAAATCTCCCTTTCTGCCTCTTTAGTTCAGCATTATTCCTGCATTCAGCAGCTGTTACATTTTGGCCTTTAGTTATTTGAAAATCTCTTACTTGCTTTTTTAAATGAGCCATCCTGAAGCTTTCATGGAGTGTTTACCATACACGCTCTCATGAGTGAAACGTTGTAGGTAGCTGTTCTCCTCCTTGAAAGCTTTCAACATATGTAGTAAAGTATGATGGCTGCTAGAATTAATTAGAGAAAACAGATGTCAAACATTTGCCAAGAGTTATTTAAAGAACAGCTATTATGTATGGATAGTTGATGTTAGGGTTTGAAATGTGGCCAGCAGCTAAACAATAGCTGAACATTTTTCTACTTTATAAAATACTGTACATACCCAAAATATATAGACAGGAAATCTTATCACCCGTGAAAACATCACTGTATGCAATCGACCAGATTCTGCCCTGATTTACACCCCTGTGAGCCCACTGATGTTAATGTGGGTCAGAGGAGAATTTGACCCCTTGCATGGATCACCCTCTATGGTACTATTGTACGAGATGGGAGAGGCAGTAAATCTATTTCTCCTATACAAGCATCAAGGCAGGATCCCTTCAAAGAGTGAAGAAGCATGCTAGGAAGCTGACCTGGCCTCACCCCATGCATCACATCTGAGGAGTATGCCTTAGGCCAGGTCTACACTACAGCCTTATATCAGTATAACTACAGTCACTCCAGGGTGTGAAAATACACACCCCTGAGCGATGTAGTTACACCGACCTAACCCCCAGTGTAGACAGCGCTATATTGGTGGAAGAGCTTCTCACGTCAACATAGCTACCACCTCTCATTGAGGTGGATTAACTATGCCGATGGGAGAAGCTTGCCTGTCGGTGTAAGAACGGTGCAAAAAATATTTCACAGGCATTAGCTTGCTGGTGTTAATGCCTGTGAAAAGAAACCATAAATCTGCTTTGAGTGTGTAAGGATTTCAAGTGTGTGCAAGTTTAGAACTTGCTTTCCACTAGCACATGTGCTAGTAAAACTCAAGCACAAAAATGTGAATGGGAAGTAAAAATAAAAGGACTAGGAACACAGCCAAAACAAGTTCCTCTAAAAATGTGAACGAATGTTTGCAGGAAACTTTTTGCAGCGTTCACTCAACTCTAACATCAGCACTATCCATACTCCCTTCCTAGTGTGCAAGTAGGACAGCATAGAGGCTCAGTGAGTCACATTAGATAACACTACTCTTGCAGGTGGACCTTCCCACTGTAAAATATGAAGATAGCAGCAGGTGTCCATGGCAATTGCTGCCCATTTTTGGCTAGCGCAAGTAGCCTATATTGAGAGCCTTACTGGGTTGTTTCCATTAGGAGGAGAAACTGATGATAGAGTCAGACATTTCTTTGGTGCAATCCTGTTTCTTTACAAAGAACGTAGACAAAGCCCTGTTTCCCTGAATGCAGTAGAAAAAAACAATAGCAGGAAGGTTTTTCACTTACAATTTCTGAGTCTGCCTTTCCTATGAGTCCTGTGCCCCAAAGAACTCTGTTTCTGCTCCCTCAAGGCCGTTCTCTCTGTTTGCTTGATTTTTCTTGGCTTTCTATTCTCACGCACAGATACACACATCCGCAACCAATCAATCCCCCAGTTTCTGTGTTTTCAGTTAGTCCCCAGAAAAACCCCTTTGCCAGCATGGCTTAGCTTCTGCTCAGGCCTTGCCATGCTGCCTAGGGCTTGGGCAGTTACTTCTGTTGTTTTAGCTTCCACTACACAAAGTGGCTTTTAATTGCTTCTTCCCTTTATCCTGAATGAAGGGTTCTTAGTAAACCTATCCGCTTTAATAAGGTGTATGATTGATGGCAGCCATTAACACCTTACAACATAGCACAGTCTTCCCCAGCGTTTAACAAACCAAAATCTGACCGCCTGTCCCAGTGTAACTTTTTCAAGGTCAGAAAACTATGTGCTGCACCTGAGGAGAGTTGTGCAAAAGAGAAGAGATGGCTATAGAAATGCTAATGGGGCTCAGCCCCTCCTGGTTTAAGGTCTTTATTTTTTCAGCAGGTGTCCCACACTCCTCTACTGCCCCAGTGCCAGCAGAAGAGATTCTGTTTCCTTGCTCACCAATCATTTCTAACATCCAGTTGACAACTTTGTCTATGTGGCTCTGCCTGTAGTGTTCTAGGGTTACCTCGCCCCATGGGAGAAAGGCAGGAGAGATGTCTTTGAAGCTGATATCAAACACATAATGAGCTCTTATTCTTTAATGTACTGCATAGAAGAGTCCTTCTTTCAACAGAACACTCCTGAGCAAGCATCAAATACAGAGTGTACACACCTGTCCCTCTGCTTGACATTCCAAAGTTGTTATTAGGTTTGTATCACTTCTGACAGACTCCTCTGCCACACCAGTGAAGGGCATAAATGCTTCTCAACCCCATCCCACAGTAACTTTTCACAAAAGCTGGCACAGAAGAACTTTATACAAGTACCATGTGTGTTAGGTGGCCTGAATCACACAAAACAGAAAAGGGAAAACACAATAAAAAAAAGACTACACACACACATACAATCCCAAAGGCCCTCAGTAATGATTTACCCAACAGCTTTTATTGTATGAGCAGTATTGCACAACAGCACTCAATCAATCCATCATAGGAATATGATAGGTACAAAAAATACAAAACAACCATGTACACAAAGAATAACCATGTGGTTGTCAGAGACTCACCTGGAATAAACCTCTATTTTATCTATTTATCTAACCTCTATTTATCTATCTATTTTATCTGGAATAAACCTCTATAAACCACCGGCTAGGCACAGATCCATACCTTTAGTGCACCATGAAAAAATATACAATGTTATAAACCTTTTCAGCAGTTTCGTTAGAGATGGTCACTTTTCACAGCAGACTTACTAGCTAGCTGGAAGGCAGTGAAAAGTGATATTAACAAACATACAAATATTGCTTTTCACAGCAGATTTACGCAGCCCCAGCAAGCTTTGGATGGAGAGATGGGTAGGGAGGCAGTGGGGCTCTGGGGTGATGTGGGGGGTGAGCCTAGGGCTGGAGTCCGAAGCCCCCCAGCTGGGAGATGGAGCCTGAAGCCCTCAGGACGGAGCCCGGGCCCCACCACCCTTGGGAAGGTGGGGAACTCACACCAGCTGCCTGCTCCTCTGGCATTTGTGGCTGCAGAGGAAGGCAAGGCCCAACCCCTACTGGCAGTCCCGGGGGAAGGTCCACTGCTTACCCCCCCCACACACACACACACACACAACATCACTGCCCAGGAGGCTGTGGCCACAAGAAAAGCCTCTGGTGGCCGCATGTGGCCAGGGTGGACGCATTTGAGAAACACTGACCTACACCGATGGGAGAAGCCCTCCGGCCGGCATAGGGAACATCTTCACTGAAGTGCTACAGCAGTGCAGTTACATCGGTGCAGCTGCATCACTGCAGCCTTTAAGCCCGTTGCAAATAATTGTAAAAATATAAATATTGTTATACAGAAAGATACTTTTGATACTACAGAGCCTGGTACGGGGTTTCTGTTATTTCTGTTGTTATTTCCATGACTTACACTATTAATGTAATGACTAAACCATTTCTTTCCCCCAAAACTTAGCCTGGAAAATTATACATAGGGTCAGAATTACATGTCTGAACACACCATTTATTATCAGGAACAAGAGGTTCTGTCAGGGCAACATCACCAATGTTAGCCATTCATCTAATAGGATGAAATAGGTTGCAAGGAAAGTAACTGAAGAGGAAGGAGAGGGACTGTATGTGACAGAGTAAGAGTGATAGGAGAAAGATCAGCAAAACTAAAAGCAAGGGAAGATATATCACTGGCAACAAAACCAAATCAAGCTAATATCCTCTCAAAGCTTTATAGATAAAATGAAGCAATTCAGTAAATGAGCTGAAATCCTTTGACAAGAGAACTATATATCAGATCACTTTGTTCATAAAGACTTCTGATTGTCATTCTTTGATATCAGTGTGTTAGTGTTTATGGACAACATAAATGTGTTTGAAAAGCCATAACATTACCATTCTGCAGATGTAGCAGTTACTTTGTTTTAAATTGTCTTGACCCAGGAAATTGCAGCTTCTGGTTTTCAGTGTTTTCTGGTATTTTTGCACTGAATATTTCAGCTGGGATGAGTGAGGTGCAAAAGTACAACTTGGGTGATTTAAGAAAGTAAGGGCTCCATTGTGAGGTCCTTATTCATGAAAAATAGTTCCACTGATGTCAACTGAGCAGTCGCTACAGGATTGGGCCCACTGTGGTTCAGCCCAGTTAAGAATCTTGGCACTTCCTGTATCCTACTACTTTGCATTAGATCTCATAAATAACATGGCTTCTTCCCTTTTGCTGTACGCGAAGTCACCAGATAAATGGTTCTGCATATGTAGTACACATTCATTCCTGGAAAACGAAAATAAGAAAGAAAAACTTGTAGCACCTTAGAGACGAACAAATTTATTTCAGCATAAGCTTTCATGGGTTAGTACCCACTTCATCGGATGCATGGAATGAAACATACAGTAGACAGATATTTATACAGTCAGAGAAACATGATAAGGTGGAGGTGCATAGACCAACCTTAAGAGGCTAATTAGTTGAGAGGAACCATAACAGCAGGGGAAGAAAAACCTTTGAAGTGATAAACAAGATGGTCACACAGGTGTGAATGAGGATCGTTAACTTAAGGGAAATAGATTCAATTAACGTAATGGCCGAGCCATCCTGAAGGAGAAGCTGCATAGTAGGAAGGCAGTGCAGTGCCCAATTGGCAGCTGGAGATATTTTACCTGGACAGCACAGGAACAGTGAAGATGCTACCAAGCCACAGAGAAGAAAGCATACTCCCTGGCAGCCCAGCCACACAGTTAAAAGGGGTGGTGTGCTATCCTAGTGCAGCTCCCCGGCTACTGTTCAACCTGCAGGGAGAGTGGACCAGTGATTCCTCATGGATACACATTTGAGCCATTGTGCTTGGCTGGGAATTCTAGCAGCACCCTCCCCTGGTGTTCCCTACCCATTATGCACTATGGCAGCTCAGCCACAGGTAGAGACCCTGATGCATCATGATAGCAGTAGTCCATCAAGCAAGGCCCACAGGGGAGATGGAGGAAAGAGGGACCCTGAACTACAACTCCAATGAGGTATCATGGGGGCTCAGGTGATTGCAAATTAATAAGGACCCAAATTAAATGTTTTGTGTTGATTCAATAATGTAAAAATGTTTGTTTTAGATTTAAAAAAATGTTTTCAATGTTTGTGAGTCAAAAATTTTTGGAACTTTACAGTCCATTAAAAATTTTGATATTTGACTTTTCATCCTGGCTGAGGACAAAAATAAGTGTTGAAACATTGGAATTTCTTGCAGGCTGGAAATTCCATTTTTCAATCAACTCTTGTAAGGCGCATTGAGGTCATTGTGCCGGCATGCAGCCCAAGGGGAGCTCTGGGAGAGATTGTGCCTCATGGAGGCAATAATAGTAAAAGTATAAAGAGAAGCTGTGTGTTAAGGCTCATTTATATGATCTGCTGTGTTAGGAATCTCAGCTCAGAAGAGGGCCTGTCATAGGATGGGGTGTGACCAATAAATCATGGCCAGTTGTATTTACTCAGTATGTCAATTCATTCTTCTCTATTCCAGAGTTAGTGTTAGTGTAGTTTTTGTTGTACCTCTCCACATTCCTAGGGCTGAGTTGAGATTTGTTATATGTAGCTCATCGTAACTCCAAGAAACTCAAATTCCAGCTGTTTCCATCAAAAAAAGGAAATCGAATGAGGTAGTCAACGGAAAATTCCACACACGGAGTACTATTTGCTGCCAGCTGAGGCTTAACTAAGGAAATTCATGCTCAGGTGAATTGTCCAAGGTAAACAAACTGCTTCCCCAGTAAGAAGTTTGCAGGACCTGTCAATCATGTCTATTGAATAGTTTGAAACACCACAGCCATTATTTTACATCTCCAGATCATGAGTTTTTGACTGGCAGATGTCAAGTCCAGCTAGGCTCAGTAGAAGTGAAGGTTTTTAGTGGATACCCAGAAATTAAAATTTGCTATAAAAACAGAGAGAGAGAAACTCCACCCTGTTTCAGTGCAGTAGTAAAAGCCTGGTAGAAAGTTCATTGAAGTCAATGAGACTATGTCCACTGATCTCAGTGTGCTTTTGATCCAGGTATAATCCCCCAAAAGTCTGGATGCTAATTCCATTCCTTTTGAGTTCTTGCCTCACCTTTCCTCCTTCTATCTCTGCCCTCTCCACAATATTTATTTTTCCCTCCTTCCAAACCAGCCAGATACAGAGACCATCCCGGTTTCCTGGCTCCTTCTTAACAGCCCTCTGACCCATCCAGCTCCCTCACTTGAGCCTACTGCAGGCACCCTACTTTTGCTAGTAAGCAATTGTTCTTACATGCAGCACACTTGCTGGTGTCCTCTAGCTACAATACCGTGGCTTGGGCCTACCTTTCCCAAGCCCTGGACCAGCATTAACTATTTATTAATCCTCTCAATATCCCTGTAAGAAAGGTGAGATTGGCCCAATCCCATACCCAAGATCCAAACACTCCCCAACTAGCCATAAGAGCTGGTTTTGAGGTTTACACTTAAATGAATTTTTTTTTTCACTTTGCTCCCTACAATGGGTTTGTTCTAGATATTAGATAGTTACCACAGAGAAAACATCACCACCACTCTCTCCACATACAAGGCCTGATATTTTAGAGGAGTTGAGTGCTCATAACTCCAACTGAAGTCAATGGTAGTGGCAGGCATTCAGCACTTTGAAAATCTGGTCCATGAGGCTTTTTGGGGTCATAATATTAGGAGAGGAAATTACATGTAAGAACTCTATATAGCAATTTATTCACTGCAAAAAATGCTACAATCAACCAAACAAATGTTAAAGTTTAGCCATTAAAGGACCTAGAATAGTCATTAAAAATTGCTTAGGAGAGAGCAGCTGTGGAAATAGGGAAAGTGTGATTTTGCTGAGAGTTCTGCTTCTTTTCTGGTTTACTCAGAGGCATGGATATTTAAGCACAGAGAGGGCCATTTTTCACATAAACTTAGGGATCTCAAGAGGGATTTATACATCACCTTATTCTCAGATGGATACAAGAGCATAAATTTCTTCAAATCAAAAGTGAGCCAAAGGAATAGCACAGCAAGGAAAATAATAACAGTCCTAGCAGCCAACTGCAGTTTAGCCATATAAAGAGGCCAGGTGATAATCCCAAAGCCCTCCTGCACTTGACTAAATACTCTGCTGAGCCACCAGATGCTGGAATTGTCATCACCAAGCTGCAGACTTTCTCCTAGGGAGAGACTGAGGAGAAATCCTGGAAAAACTTTCTCACGACCCTTTCATTTTATTCCTTTAGAAATATTCATTTCTTTGTGTTTATGTTTCAAAGTTGCATTTAAAGTAAAAGATTAAAAATGATTTTATAAGAATTTATGTGAAACGGTTAAACATATCATGGCAGGCTAGCAAAGAACAAACAAAATGCTTTATTACAAATACATTCCTCTAGATGTCTTGTGGAAGTATTTTCCTAGTACAAATTAGAAAGACAGAGGTATGCATTCCACTGAGGCAATATGATATAGAAGTAAATTGGCACACATGATTTGCAAAGATCATAGATTAAGCAGTTGTGATAAAACTGTAGGCAAGCATGAGAGTATATTTTGCTTGTAATGCTCTTTGGCTGTTATTCAAGCATATTTTTCCATTGAGGTTTACACACTTTTAGGGTAGGATGGGAATGAGGATCAGATATAATCTACAACAGTCTTAAGCAAATGTATTTTGCCTACTGTAGCAATATTGACATTAGGGCTGTAAATTAATCACAGTTAACTCACGTGATTAACTCAAAAAAATTAATCATGATTAAAAAAATTAATCGCACTCATAACAAAAGAATACCAATTGAAATTCATTAAATTTTTTGGCTGTTTTTCTACATTTTCAATATTGATTTCAATTACAACACGTAATACAAAGTGCACAGTGCTCACTTTATATTATTATTTTTATTACAAATATTTGCACTGTAAAATTGTAAACAAAAGAAATAGCATTTTTAAATTCACCTCATACAAGTACTGTAGTGTAATCTCTTTATTTATTTTTTTTGGTTACATAACTGCACTCAAAAACAAAACAGTGCAAAAGTCCTACAAGTCCACTCAGTCCCACTTTGCTAAACATTTGTATGCCCTTCATTCTTCGGCCACCATTCCAGAGGACATGCTTCCATGCTGATGATGCTTATTAAAAAAATAATGCATCAATTACATTTGTGACCGTACTCCTTGTGGGGGAGAATTGTATGTCTCCTACTCTGTTTTACCCACATTCTGCATATATTTCATGTTATAGTAGTCTCGGATGATGACCCAGCACATGTTCGTTCTAAGAACACTTTCACAGCAGATTTGACAAAATGCAAAGAAAATATCGATGTGAGATTTCTAAAAATAGCTACAGCACTCGACCCAAGATTTAAGAATCTGAAGTGCCATCCAAAATCTGAGAGGGACAAGGTGTGGAGCATGCTTTTAGACGTCTTAAAAAAGCAACACTCAGATGCGGAAACTACAGAACCCGAACCACCAAAAAAGAAAATCAACCTTCTGCTGGTGGCATCTGACTCAGATGATGAAAATGAACATGCATCGGTCCGCACTCCTTTGGATTGTTATCAAGCAGAACCCGTCAGCAGCATGGAAGCATGTCCTCTGGAATGGTGGTTGAAGCATGAAGGGACATATGAATCTTTAGCGCATCTGGCACGTAAATATCTCGCAACGCCAGCTACAACAGTACCATGCGAACGTCCATTCTCACTTTCAGGTGACATTGTAAACAAGAAGCAGGCAGCATTATCGCCTGCAAATTGTAACCATCCTTGTTTTTCTGAGTGATTGGCTGACCAAGAAGTAGGACTGAGTGGACTTGTAGGCTCTAAAGTTTTACATTGTTTTATTTTTGAGTGCAGTTTTTTTTGTACATAATTCTACATTTGTAAGTTCAACTTTCATGATAAAGAGATTGCACTACAGCAGTGGTTCCCAAACTTTAACAACTTGTGAACCCCTTTCACTAAAATATTAAGTCTCGTGAACCCCCTCCTAAAAATGAATATTTCCAGGGATTTTCACCTTTACCTGAGTATAAATTATAAAAGCAGTGACCTTGGAAATATAAAATTTGTTTTTATGACATGCTTATTACACACTATTTATTATTAATTATTATTTACCATTCCAGTGTTTTTATTACATTATGAAAACAGCAACACTCTTCCAAGATCTCACTTTCATAGCTTTGAAAAAGCCTGTTATAAGACAAGGCTCCTATGTTTCATCAAGGAGTATCAGATGTGAAATCAGCATGAAGGTATTTACGAAGCCAACTCAGAGTTCCTCATACACAAGCATTCAGGTCTTGAGCAGTCCAGGCAAACAACGCACGTTACAACAAAGCTTAAATTTGTTTTTCATAATAATTTTTTAAAAAATACTAGCTGCCTATTTAATTTTAAAAACAGCAAAAAATATCCACCTCCCTTTCCATTTCTTATAAGGAGTCTTGAAGTTTAAATCTCCACAGTGTGATAGATATGCTTGTTTTGATCTGCTTAGCTCTTGGAAGTCCAGGGGCACAGGGCTTCTGGCCCCATGCTGCCCGGAGTCCCTAGGGAGAGCTCTGTCCGCCATTAGGGAATTTTTTTCTCGAGAACCCCCTGTAACATTTTGCAAACCCCCAGGGGTTCACAAAACCCAGTTTGGGAACCACTGCACTACAGTACTGGTATGAGGTAAAATGAAAAATAAAATGTGTTTGTTTTTTTAGTGTAAATATTTGTAATCAAAAATAAATATAAAGTGAGCACTGTACACTTTGTATTCTGTGTTGTCATTGAAATTAATATATTTGAAAATGTAGTAAACATTCAAAAATATTTAAAATAAATGGTATTCTATTGTTTAACAGCACAATTAATTTTTTTAATCGCACAATTAATCACGATTAATTTTTTTCATTGCTTGACATCCCTAATTCAGATAGTCTTTTTCTTCCCAGTGGAAGCATAAGGTTATGAGAGATGATACAGATGGCCCATGAATTCTTGGCTTACTTTGTTCATTTATGCAGCTTAAGTATTATAGAGGTTTTGAAATTTCTTTCTTTTTGCATGAGAGTAAATTTGATACTGACAACAGGTATCAGATCTTGGGGAACCGAATGTGGTCCAAATGGGAATCCAGAACCAAATCCTGCAGTCATTACTCGTTCAAAACTCGCTTTGCAGTAGGCTGAGTAGGATGTTTCTCCCATAGGTGAGGTACAATGTGGCCACTGACAGAGAGAGTTTCTCAGCACTATCCAACCATTGTTACTAAGATCATGTCTACAGTACCACTGAAAAAACACACCTCTGAGCGACATAAATTTCGCCAGCCTAAGTGGTAGCATGCACAGCGCTATGTTGGTGGGAGAGCTGCTTCGGTCAATATAACTACAGCCGCTTGTTGAGGTAGTTTTATCATGTCGACAGGAGAGCTCTCTCCCTTCAGCATAGAGTGGCTACACAAGTGATCTTACAGCGGCACAACTGCATTGGTACAGCTGTGCCACTATAAGTTGGCTAGCGTGGACGTGGCCTAAATCTTGACACGGAAGAATCTTCTATGGGTGAGAAGATAGTTCAGTCTCTCTGGCCATTCAATCCTTAGACTCTCTGCTGAGAATAATAACCCAGATTGCTTATGTGATGTGAGCATTGGTCCACTGGGAATTGTTTTGCAACTGAACAACCATCAAGTGGTAATACCTTTCAGTCACTACTGACACAGGCTGCATTTGACCTGGCACCTAGCAGGGACAAAAAACAGTCTATACTCTATTCCTGATTCATATCTCTTGAGCCATTCACTCCCCCAAGATGTTCTGGAGTTTATAAAAAGTATACGTGTTTTAAAAATCACACTGAAATTGAAGTATAACTCTGATTGACTTAGAAACAGAGAAAATTCTCTCTAATACAATACAAAGAGGTGTATCCGTATTAGTGAATAATATTTTCACATACTGCAACATCAGATAATAATAGGGG
Source organism: Chelydra serpentina (assembly GCA_037349315.1). Lineage (NCBI taxonomy): Eukaryota > Metazoa > Chordata > Testudines > Chelydridae > Chelydra > Chelydra serpentina. Next base: position 16,285,166 of record JBAIAC010000033.1, read on the forward strand.
AAAGGCAATAAGGGGAAAAGGGTTCTTAGTTAACCCTGCTCATCTTCTTTACAATCTGCTTGGAGACTGGGTTTCTTTTTTTTAAAGAAAGAATGAATAAAAGAAAACAGGAAGGAGAAAGGAAGAAAAGAGACAGAGAGAGTGATGATGTGTATAGAGGGTGGGGAGGTGAAAAGCTGATGTTCCAGCTGGAGCCTGGCACATTCGCCACTAGCAAATTGGGCTCCCGCATGGTCTAATTCCTGCTTCACCACAGCCTGCTAACACGGCTTGGATAGAAACAGGGGGAAGAAGGAGAAAAAAAATCCATGCGGGAGGCTGCAAGAGAACATAGACTCTGCTCTGAGCTCCTTCCCCAGGCAGACAGAAATCAATAAATCAATAGGAAATGTTGGTTGGCTGTAAAATGGGTAGAGAAGCCAGTGTCAAGCTGCTTTGAGATGGATGGACAGTCGTCTTGCAGTCTGCAGAAAGGCCAGAGGTGACTATCGCCTTGAGATGAGCTCGGTGGCCACTGGCCTAACAATGCTTTGAACCTTGAGTTTATGATTAAGGGCTGGGGCATGACTTAAAATATTCTGTGTTGCCAGCTATGAGGTCCCTTCCTGGCTTTGTTGCACTGGTGGTTTGCCAGCCAGATCCTGGCAGCTGCCTTTTCTGTGCCTGCTGTGCCACTTCATTAAAGTAAAGGCTACAGGAGACCGAAACAAAAATGACTAGATGCCTAGTGGTAGCAAGAATTGATTGAAGAGGGGAAGGGATTTTCTACACAACAGTTGGACTTTTCCTTTATGTAAAGGGTTTAACATAATGTAGAAAACACTTTCTATTCAGAGTATTGTATTTTAACTCTTTCATTAATGGGGTGAACCCCAGGACACAAAGCTGTGCCAAAAATGAATAACTAAAGCTAGCACGAGTGACTTTTTGTTAAAGGAAAAATATGTATAAGCGGCAGAAGCAGCTGTACCTGTAGCAGGCTGTCTGTGTGTTTGTTTGTCCGTTTAGGACTGGATCGTGGCTGCTCTGCAGTCGCTATTTTTTCTGATGCAGAGATGTTCTTCACTGTGGCACAGCTCCTGCACAGAGACACTAGCCGGGTAGCTTCAGGCTTCCCCACAACTGCAGCCTCCCCTCAAGCATTTGCATTTTCCTCAGACTCAGTGAACTACTGCTTATCCTCATCTTCGAGGGAAGACTGTTCTTAAACTCCTGTCACTGAGACCTTGTCTCGCTCACAAAGTTCCAGATAACAATACATTTGGGTCTCAGTTTTCAGTGTAAGTGAATAACAGGTTCTGCACAATTCATTTTAGTCTCACATTATTCATTCTTCTTTGTTAACAGGTGCACCTTAAAGATGGTTATCTCATTATACAGTGCCCTGAGCAACTCAGCAGGGTGCATTTTATACATAAAATTAATATATGGGATTATTTTCTTGCATCCATCATAGGCTTTTCTAGGACACCACACACCATGATATGATGTGTATATTTGACTTCTACTCAGGCCTTTGTGTATGCAGTATATACACTGTATATACCTATGAAAAGTAGTCACAATGCTTGCTTCCATTATTCACATTAAATCTGTGTGTGTGTGAGAGAGAGAGAGAGAGAGAGGAAATTTATAGTTAAGGCTCTAAGGTTTTCTCTAATTCACACCACTACGTTTTTTAATTAAATTTTAAATAAAATTTGGGACAATAACAATACTTTATTTTACTGTAGATTTTTTTTTTTAATTAAACCCGGATAGAGAGCTGACTTGGCTGAAGAAGGCCTGGTATTGTTACATACTATTCTCCTGTACCTGTGCATTTGATCTTTTTACTAAAGCTGGTCAAAAAAACAGTAACCCAATTTTGGTTGGTTTTTGTGGGGGCGGGGGGGAAGAATGGAGGGTTTGAAAGTTTGTACTGGTTTTTAGAATCTCTAAAAATGCAGACATTGTCATGAACTTTTTTGATCATTGAAAAATGGCCAGCTCCATAGCTGGAACAAACTACTTCCTAGCCCCATAATTATTTATTTATTTATTTATTCATTTATTTGTGAGGGGAGATGTTTCTTTGTAAACTGACACTCATCCCATCTGAGCCAATATACCTGGAGGATATGGACAGGGATAAGAAGAGGGAGGAGCTCTGCCTCTATCCCCACTACTAACCAACCACAGCAGCTGGTGGACTGTCTGAGGGGAGCAAAAGGCTTCATGAAAAGGGGTGGTTACAGTCCTGTTTTACTGACGGGCGTGTTCAGAGAAAGCTGCATGCTCCAGTATTCACAGAGGTAGATCTTTATATTCAAACACACAAACATTTTGTGCTGGAAGTGCTTGAGCACTCCTCCAATCATGGAATAGAAAACAGTATCATGTGGCTTATCTGCCCAATAAAAACAAACCACCACACTGTGAATAGTCACACAGAACTGGACCTTAACAGTTCATTGAATTAATAACAATCCCCTACAAATGTATGTGTGCTACTTCTCTCTATGGCCTCAGTGCCTCTTCCAGAGATATGCTCTGGAGGAGCTGCTGTTTGGAAACTTATTAATGAATAGAATAGGTTCACATTGTACTCACCTTTAGGGATGGGCTAGAATTAAGTGACTCATCTCTTACCAATTCATGTGAAAGAACTAGAGGGCAGATTGTAAATTGTCAAGAGATCAATTGACTTCACTGAACCATTCACTTCAATGGAGCACTGACAATTTACATTAGCTAAGGATCTGCCCCATTGCATATTGGGCTGAAGAGTATTGCTTACCCTGCCCTTTGTCTACATCACCTGACAGAAATTTTCAGGCTACTGTAACCAATGCAACGTGTACATCATTCCATTAAAAATGAACCACAAAATTAAATAGAAATATGACAGGAATGTGAACAAGCAAGTACAATATTCAGCAATAACATGCGTGCAATCAAAACTATGCTGAAAGTTCTATGAATGTTTAAATATGCAATCTAGCACTTTGATGTGAAGATGGCATTAGAAAAAAAAACAATACACTGAACACTAGGGGTCTATTAGCCTGGCTAGTTTCTCAATATATGTGTTTGCTTTTAATGTACTTCTGCTTTAGTACAGAGGATGTGACCAAAGAACAGTATGATTAATTAAAGGGGCAATGCTTAGACCCATGGGTCCAAAATGTAAAGTACAATAAAACTAATGACGTCTTTCTGATGTCCAAAACGTAGCTGTCCAATAAAGAGGATGGGGGTTTGTTTTGATCATAGGTACATTGAATCAGTCTTTGAATTCTGTCTACCTGCTCTGCTCTCAAGGCAGGATTCTTGTATATCCTGTACCATGTCTGCTTACAGAAAACACAAAAAATTGAATGGAGGGCGTAGTATGATATGCTGAATACATTCTCTCACAAATCAGTACAGAACAAACCAGGTGACCTATATCTTCTGTTAGAGAGACAAGGTGTGTGAGGTAATATCGTTTATTGAACCAACTTCTGTTGGTGAGAGAGACAAATCTCTTCTATGGCTTTTTTAGCCCAAGAGAGATACAACTTGTATTTCTGTAGCTATTGGAAAAAGTTCAAAACAGTAAAAGCTTAGTTGTTAGCCATCCAGACCAGACTCCACTTAAACAGAAGAAAAAACATAGATCCTGTTATCATCAAATAACAAAGTGCTTAGCATGAGAAAGATGAAACAAAAGCATATTCACCTTTAATTTTCTATTAGTTCTCAGACTTTAGACTGTATGATCCATAGAAGTCAGCTGCAAAATTCCTAGATTATTCAAGAATACAAGAAAGATGAAAATATCCTAAATTAATTAAAAAATAATTCAGCTTGATCTCTGTTGAATGACCCACCCAGTGCTACTGACAGAGTCAATGATAAACCAAGACATGCACAGTATAACCAATGCAAAGACCCCTTTTCAGTGCATTACTGCATTTCACAGAAAGATGGTTCATTCTGATGAACCCCTGGAAGATACTTTTTCAGTCTTTGGACCTGATCCAAAACCCACTGATGTCAATGGGAGTCCTTCTGTTGATTGGAATGGAATTTTGATTGGGACCTAGAAAAGGAGTTCCCCATATTGTAAATGTCTTGTTTTATCATGAACATATTAGGAGAGCAATGGATATGCTTTATTTGGAAACACGTTTCACTCTTTTAACTTCCATATAAACACATTCAGTGATGAGTGTAGTCAGAAAGCTCCACTTGAACACCATCCGTGCCTACTACATCAGTATATGCTTGCAGGGCCGGCTCCAGGCACCAGCTTTCCAAGCTGGTGCTTGGGGCGGCATTAAGAAGGGAGCAGCAGTCCGAGTCCCGCTGTGGCAATTCGGTGGCAGGTCCGCCGCCGAATTGCCGCCGCGGGACTTGGACTGCCGCCCCATTCTCGCCTGCCGCAGCGGCAATGGGGCGGCAGGTCCGCTGCCGAATTGCCGCCGTGGGACTCGAATGTGGAACTTGTCTGAATGTGGAAAAAGAATAAAAAATGTTAATATTGTCAAAGTGAATTTGCAGCTTTTATTCAAAAATGTTTGCAAATAGTTTTTTCTTAGCAATATTTACCTAGCTCTGCATAGAACACAGATGAAAGAGATATGGAGTAGACTTTGCTGATTTAGCCCTCAGTCTTGAGTAACAATAAATATGCATACAGTATTTATTTAACAAGTTCATCCCACTTACTCCTCCAATACTGTAGCTCTACATTAACCTAATACAGGCAAAGAGTCATTCCATTTCTCTTATTTAACTACATTTCTTCTTATTGTTTTTAATTTGAATTACAGTAGTATCCAGAGACAGGGATTTTATTGTGCTAGGATTTTACATGGCTTTCTGCCTTTGTTTAATGGAGTAAATCAGTACTTTTCCCTAACTGCATAACAGGAGGAATCTGGGGGATTTATATATGATGTAACTGTTGCATCCATTTTTCAACATCAATCCAGAATTCTTTCAAGCTAAGATAATGGCTTCCTTTTTAGACTACCCCATGTTGTATGGAAGTCAGGAAGCTATCTATCTAGGTTTTTACCCTATCTAGGTTCTTCACTATACTATATATTGTAAGTTCTTCACCCATTAGTGTGGCATCATACCCCTAGTAAGAGGTCATCGGTGCTTTATTAAGTCACAAAACTTTTACTGTGTATTTTATACATAAAAAGTATATCCGTATATAAATTGTGTCAGGCACTCAATGAACCCTCAGAAAACAGGAATGTTGTCTCAAAGAATCAGGCCTTTCAGAGTAACTAGAATGAAACTCACCTATGTATCACTCACTACAGAGTTCATACTATAATATTCAGTGTACTCCAGTACATTATTATTCTTTAATTTGTATTTAAAAGGAAATGGCATTGTAGCTTTTTGCTGCACTTGCCCATCTTTGCATTATGTGTACACATATATAGACAGAAACAGAAAACTGTTTGAACACTGATATAATCATAAAGGATGTGATCTTATCTGGGTATATCTTGCTGATAAGAACCTACTTTTGACTTACAAATGGCTCAGCATTGCTGGCAACACAAAAGCCAGAAATATAGCAGTCTTTCTGCACAATGGGGATGCCATGCTTGTGGCTAATAACATTTAATGCTTAGACAAGCAGACTGCAGTGCAAAGACTCTCTCTCTCTCCTCCGTCCTCTTTTTTTTTTTTACTCCCCTCCCCCCAACTCCTCCTGCCATTTGCTGATGCCATTTGCCTAAGACTGAAGGTGTCTGTGAGCTCTGAAAATTGGATCACAGGGATAACTCTTTGCTAGCCCTGGTCACGCTGACGGAAAGACTTGATCGATCAATACTCTGTGTGACACTTTCAGAATTCATTGGAAATGATGCCCTTTTCGAATGACACCCACATTTTATCGAGGGCAACTCCAACAGAAAAGCACCAAGTGTGTTTTTGCTAGATATGTTTTGTTAGTGGTAAACTTCACTTTGTTTGTGAGGATCTCGGTGTTTTGGATTTTCCCCTCCCTTTTGAAGGGGGCAGAGATTTAATCTTTAAAGGTAGCTTTGCAGCCTGACATTTAGAGTCTAAGCCACTTACAAGCTTGATGTTTATTATGGTACGTGGTCTCTTTATGTAAAATACAGTGAGCTTTTTGGGGAATTAGAAAGCGACCTTAGGCTTGTAACACCCAAGTTAAACTGATTCATGATTTTATCCAAAATGTTATGACTTGTGCATAAATCATTGCTCTGTTGTAGATTCCCATGAAACCACTTGATACTAGTCTCTCAGTCTTTCAAAACTAGACATGCAAAAGTGTGTGTGAAAATTGTGCACCAAATTTGCATGTGAGATTCAGGTAATTATGGAAATGGACAGTTAAACATAACTGACCATTCATACCTACAGTTACCCACATCGTGAGTATGACTGCAGTAGCCAGGCATGCAAATTAACCATGCAATTGCCCTTGAGTTTATTTGCACAAGCCTAATTTTAAAATGCAGGAGGCCCTCTGTGTTTAAGATGACAATATGATGTGCTTGTTTTGTGGTTGTTCTTTGGACTGCCATATGGAAAACCCAGATTTAATTGTCAGGTCAGGTCCCTGGTTCCCTATGTTGACAGGAGCTTTGAGTGCGGCAGAGAAAATGCTCAGTTCCTCTGGGTAGGACTGCTTTAGGTCACTCAGCAGCGACTCTTCTGGCCAAGTAATTAACAATATTGACTGGCTGTAAAAAATGGAGCTTGCAACTGGATGCTTCAGAAGTGAGGTATATAGAGAAGGAGAGAAGGGGGAATTGTTAGAAATCTATCATGAAACAGAAGGAAAAGGAAGAAAACAAATAAACTTCTGATTGAATGTACATATTGAAAAGGAACAATTTAATAATTGTTTTACTTCTCTAAACTCACAAACCACATGTTCTAATGGAAAATCTGTGTGATTTCTGAAATGTTTTAACATCAGGGCTTGTGCATCTGTTAGCAAGGACCCACGCTTCCTAAGAATTGGAGGACAGCAGGATATGAGTTCTGCTATTATAATTGTAAGAGCCAGCTTTGAAGTTTGGATCTGGACTCAAATACACCTAAGGTTTGGTGGGTTCAGAACCAAGAATTTTGTTGGAATTCATTTGGTTCATTAGGAAAAGGAATGTGAAAGCTGTTCCACTTTCTACAGCAGGGGTAGGCAACCTATCGCACGGGTGCCAAAGGCGGCACACGAGTTGATTTTCAGTGGCACTCACACTACCTGGGTCCTGGCCACTGGTCTGGGAGGCTCTGCATTTTAATTTAATATTAAGTGAAGCTTCTTAAACATTTTAAAAATCTTATTTACTTTACATACAACGTTCTACAGCAATCCTTCCCAAATCATCATTCTGCACAATTTTGTATTTACCAGATTCACCCCAAGTGTTCCAGAGTTTCTAGAACTTGTTCTTCTAGCCTCTAGACAGTGCTAATAAACTATTAGAGAAGGAAACATGGCAGCATTTAGATACTAAGAACTTGAAGTGCTTACAGGACATAGCTGTTGAGGGTCTCTCAATGAAAGAAGGAATATGAGGGGGAAGAAAGATTGACTTCTTTTTAAATAGTATTCACTGGTGTTTTACAGAAAAGCAATCCATTTTTAGGAAGAAACTGATTGTTTGTGTGCGTGTGTATCATATTAAAGAACGTAGGGTGAAATTCAACCCTGTGCCAAGGGCCAGCACAAAACATCTGCCACACGTAATTTCCATTTGAGCCCTATTTTGAAGATTTAAGTGGGTTTCAAGGGACGCATAAGCCTTGTACAAGTGAACAAAATGGCATTAGGTTAAAAAGTTCTAGATATAGTGAAATAAAAATATACATTTAGAACTATGGAACATATTAACCTGTTTGTCTGGTTGCCGGCAAGCTAGAAAAACTGACCTTAATTAGTAGATAACAGGCCATACGGAAGCCCTTAATTTCTAATCCTGTCTCTACAATGCCTTATAGTTTTGCTTTCCTGACAACGGGTCTGATCCTGCAAATTTGACAACCACTATTTTCCTTGTAATTAGTGATTGAATTAAGGTCACTAGAAGTCTCTGGAGTTTGAACTATAGGCTAACTCCTGTAGCTGAGAACTGTAACAGACTTACATCCACACTTACCAGCGTGTGTGATATATGCCCCTCCACTGATGACATTGGTCTGTTTATAGCTCTCAGCTTGAGAGAGTGGCTTTTAACTCAAACTGTGGTAACTATTGCTTTTAGCTCTGGAGGTCCCCAGTTCAATCCCTGGTGGGTCAGTTGTCATGTAAGTAGGAACACATCTGGGATTCCAACTGCTGTTGGCTTCAGATGCCCAGGACAAGCTTCCTCTGTCCGGAGGCAATAAGTAACCTGCTGGTCACCATATGTTATGCCTAGCCCCTCTATGACCAATCCAGAATACGTAGCGTGCTTTTTATAGATGCATACTTTTAGTCCTGGGGGATCCTAAATTCAATCTGTGATGTTGGCCAAGATGGTGACCATCACAGTAACACACTGAACAGAAAAGTTGCAAACATGTCTGCATGAGAAAATTGTACTGTTATAACTGAGTTAGTTAAAACATTAGTAAGAATTTGCAAGATCAGACCAATTATTTGGAGCAACGGATATTAGGATCTAGTGATTTTAATGTGATTTGAGTACTAAGAAATAATGCATCTGTGTTTCATAGCTGGCTTCAAAATGTCCTTTATAGAAAATAAAAAGTGGTCTGTTTTGGTTTTTTTCTAACTACTTAAATGAACTGAACCCTTAACATGCAGGTATTTGATAGAGTCCTTTTCAGAAGGCATTAATAAATGTAAATCTCCAAGCTCCCTTTGAAGTCAATAGGACCATATTAATGACAGAGAGAGAGCGCTTTGCAAATTTTTCAGAAGTTTCCAACCCTAATTGTTAGACAATAGCCACCATATTTTGTGTGTGGTAAACAAATGTGCTCAGCCTTAATGAGTTTTCTTCTACTATTAATTCCTTGCTAACTTTCTTGAATGTTTTTTCTAGCTAAATACCTGTCAAGCTAACAATGAAAAAGTACTTTTTGACAGAACAAGCTATCACAGAGAGCATGGAGGCTCAGGGGTCTGTGAAAGAGTTAAATGGGTAATGCATGTGATTTGTATTAAAATTCCTTAGTAAATTCCAAAGAGATATAGGAAAGTTAGAACCCAACTATCAGGTGCAAACTGCAGGCCCGGTTTCTCCTACCTCCTTCTAATTGCCCTTTTCTAGAAAACAAAGTGACTGGGTATTTTGACATGGGATAATATGTTTTGTTTTTTAGCAAGGAGAAACTGCAGTCTTTGGTGCTGGCTGTGAGACTCCATTAGGGACAGATGGAGGGAGCTGATTGGCCAGAACCCATTAGGGGTGGGGCTAAAGGACTATAAAGCTGGTCTCTAGCGCTAAGACGCTCACTCCAGTGTGAGAGATCAGTGTAATCAGAAGTCTGCTTTAGTCCTGAGTTGATTCTAGCTTTGGGGGTTAGTATAGCTCAGAGGCTTACTGTAGCCTGAGGGTATGGCACTGCTCAGAAACTCAGTCTAGTTAGGAAGTTAGTATAGCAATGGAACTTGCTCTAGCCTGAAAGTATAGCTTAGTTCTGAAGCTTGCTCTAGCTTTAGTTTGGTCCTGAGAGTCTGTTCTAGTTGGAGGTTTAGTATGGGTTAGAAATTCAACTCCAACTGTAATCTAGAGCTAATAGACTTCATTTAAGAATCTCATTTAGATCCTTTTAGTCTTAAAGGGGGCTTTTAAAATGGTATTTCCAAAATTCCAGTAGCAGCTTCTTAAGAAATAAACGAAACTAACATGTTTCCTTTGGATCTGAAATTAACACTCCTAAGGCTTAAGGATGGCCAAACCATGGCTCACGAACCACAGGCAGGTCTTTCACAGTTAAAGTGCAGCTCAGAGAGCACCCAGTCCCATTCTCTGCCTACCAGACTGGGGAGGAGGGAGCTCAGGGCTTCAGCCCCATGGTGGGGCTACGGGCTTTCTGCCCAGTGGGGAGGGATCTCGGGGCTTCAGCCATGCAGGATGTGTCTGCCAGGGCTCAGGGCTTTACCCCCGCTCCTGCTGAAGCCCCACACTCTGGCAGGCAAGCCCCAAGAACCCCCCCCCTCCTTGCAGGGCAGAACCTCTAGCCCCACCACTCTGCCACAGGACGGGAACCCTGAGCACCAGCAGGCACACCCAGCTTTCAAACTTCTGTAGCTAGGAGTTCAGTACGTTTGGCCATCCCTGTTATAATTTAATGAACTTCTGACTTTTTCTGCTTCTCTACAGTGAGTCTATCACCCACTGCTCATATACTATGGCTGTAGAATGACACACACTAACTCAGGGATCAGCAACCTTTGGCCCGCCAGGGTAAGCCCCCTGGTGAGCCTGGCCAGTTTGTTTACCTGCCGCGTCCGCAGGTTCGACTGATCGCGGCTCCCACTGGCCACAGTTCACCGCTCCAGGCCAATGGGGGCTGCCGGAAGTGGCGTGGGCCGAGGAATGTGCTGGCTGCCACTTCCCACAGCCCCCATTGCTCTGGGATGGCGAACCGCAGCCAGTGGGAGCTGCGATTGGCTGAACCTGTGGACATAGCAGATAAACAAACTGGCCCAGCCCACCAGGGGGTTTACCCTGACGGGCTGTGGGCCAAAGGTTACCGATCCCTGCTCTAACTGCTTTATTGGCTGTTGGATAGGTGAGGTACATAGCCCATTAAATAGCACCTGCATCATTCAAGAGTGTATGTCCTATAAAATATGGTTATTTTCCATACCCAACATTTGTTCAGCAAGAGGGAAGGGAGAAACTAAATATTGGCCATGCCTATAATTTTTTTCCCTTAAGCAGAGAGCCCCTAATGTCACCAGAGTGGTGCCAATGAAGGAGACATATAAACAGTTATCAAATACAAACTTGGGGTGAGCAGGTGATTACAGGTAACTCACCTGCAATTTACCTGAGCAGGTGATTACAGGTAATTCCCTCACACTGAAATTTTCATCTGTTGTTCATACAGGAGTAAATTTTAGGAACACCTAGCCAGTTCCCATTGATTTCAATAGGAGATGCACATTACTCGAGGGAAGAATGTGGCCCATACTAAACTGCTACTTGTTAATGAACTGGCTATGATTTGGGAAGCTCCCTTGTTCCAAATTACCCTTGTGTCCTCTTTCCTCCATGTGTGTACCAATTAAAATCTAAGTTTCAATAGAAACAAAGATAGATACAGTACTACATTAAGAAGTTCAGTCTTAGAAGGCTTTAGGAGGTTTTGATACTCAACTAAATACTTTTGTGTTGAATCCTGATTTGCAGCCATTGGTACATCCCCCGCCCCTCAGGCACCAAATGAGAAATGTTGTGGGTTATCAAACACTGAATTTTCACAATGGATCAGTCCAAAGTTATTAGCAAAGGCATTTCCATAATTGTGATACACAGGGAAAATATTCAGTGATGCTGAACTCACCATTCCACCATCATCCTGTGCAGTGTGATGATCTACTACTGCTATTGGTACAATGGATGGCACTAGACATACTGGCGGTAGGGCTTTAGAGCTGCTGGAAGCTTTTCTTTATACTTAGTGAGCTTCTTTATCTAGTTTTTGTTTCTTTATTCTGCATGTATTAAAAGGACCTTGTTTGTTTTAATAAAGCTGATCTAGGGCTATTGGAACCTTGGGTCCCTGTTGACCCCACTACATGAAACATGAACATGAAAATCTTTCATTGACGTCATATTCTGCAATGGGTTCCTCAGTCTGAGATCTTTCAACCAGCTAGATTGCTAGCATAACATGGCACAATGCAAACAGGGCAGAGGGAATTGACAGTTTGGAGTCTATAATGCCCAATATGTGCTATTACATGTGATATATATATTATGTGTCTTTCACTGGCAGTTTTAGAGCTAGCAAAGCAGGTAAATAACTATACTGTAACACCACATCAAAGATTAAGTAGAGATTCTGAGGAGACACAGTGAGGGGGTTGAGATGCATTAAAAGTCCTTTAAATGAAATAAGAACCTTGCAGATGGCCACTTTGGAGAGGCATTAACCCCTGGGGAAGAGCAGAGAGGGTTTTTCTTCCCTTGGACATTCTTTAGGTGAAGGCAGCTTTAAGTTCTTCTGTGAGAGCCCTGCTGGGAGAGTGTGGAGCGGAGCTGAGCTTTATTAACACATTCCCAGCTGTCGTAAGTGTGCCCCTTATTGGATTGTGCATCACAGGGCCTCAGCATCACAGATGGCTTGCCACAATGCACTGCTCCTTCAGACTTGTTGCAGGAGATCCTGCACTGCTCTCAGTAGAGATTGTGAGGTGCATCTGTCCTTATCCTTCTCATATTTAAATGAGCATTCTGTAGTTATCACATATGGGTAATGGCTACATCATGTGTTTCAGTCCCAGACCATGTCTGCTTATTGGTTAAGTAGAGAGACACGGTGAGGGAGGTCATATCTTTTATGGGACCAAGTTCTGTGGGTGAGAGAGAGACAAGCTTTCAAGTTAAATAAGCAGAAGAAAAACCAGAATGAGGCACAATGCTTTAAAAAATAGCTAGATAGAAAAAACAAAGTGAAGTTGGCCAATCTCTGCAAAGAGTGAGCAATGCCATATTTTGACAGATGCCAGTCCAGTTATTTTCATCATCAACCATAAATATCTTGGTCTGAAGTTCATCTGACACCGAGATGCGCTATAGTGTTATTATTACATTCTCCCTCCTCACAGTGGAACTGAAGCCAACCAGCCCAATCCTGACAGGTGGTGTACACCTAAACCTCCCATTGACTTCTATTAAAGCCAAAGGGAGTTTTGCTGTTAGCTTTAACAGAAGCAGGAAAGGGCCCTGTATAACAACAAAGATGTTGCAAAAACCTTTCATTTCATGAGATAACTGCATTGTATTTTTGCCTGCTTGTAAAAGTTTAGATTCTAACTTAGATGCATTGGGAGCTTTGAGAGATCTAAACTGATAATATTTGAGAATCTGGAGAAGCACCTTGAATCACATAGTGGCTTGTACAACATACTTGACCAAAATCTTGACAATTAGATGCGGCTCTGAGCCTTAAACTACTAAGAGATTCTACTATTTTAGTTCTGCTAAGATATAATGAGTTGAGATGCCAAGCTGATTCAGCTCTTAAACAGTGTGGTCATTAGTGCGGTATCATCTGTCACCTTTGGGTGATAATTAGAAAAAGAAAGTCAATAACAATAGTACATAACACTACTTTACCAAGATTTAAACGAGTTGTAATATTGTTGAACATCTATTGATGAGTTCAAATGTGCCACAGGCTATTGAGCACAAAGAGTGCGCTGATGTGAGATGTTTTCCATTATTAATTTGAGGTGGTAGAGTTGCAGAAGTAAGAGCATTTGTTTTCACTTTATTACATGGGCGGAGAGACTAAAATATTGTACATATTCATCTTCCAGAGTTTTCTTTTTTGCACTTGTTCTCCTCCTCTGAATCTTTTATGGAAAATGTACAGAAGAAAAATTTTAGGAAAATTTAGTCAGCTATTTCTGATTCAGTAAAATAGGTTTAGGAGGATATTAATTTGCTAGATCTGTTTTCTCACTGACCTCTTGGACGCCAAAGTATAGACTTTATATGTGTGAGCTTATAGTCTAGATAACACTGAAAAATAAAATGAAACTATTTTGTCCTGCTCAGGAGATTTGAGAAAAAAGCCCTTAATTTTTTTCCCTCATTGATTTGGATATTGGTTTTGATACATTACTCCAGGGACATTGGGATTGATATCAGTGGAGTTACAATGATGTGAAACTGGAGTAATGCTGTGGTAAATCACAGCCATTGTTTCTTACTAATCACTTCCTCTTGTGTATGTTTGGTCCATTTTTCAGTGATTAAACCCATCAGTTGTAAAGAGCACAATTATGGAAATTTTTAAAATGGAACCATTTCATATTTTTTCTTCTTGCACAATATTGTCTAATTAATCTCTTAATAAAAATTCTTTCCCTCCTGTCTGTCCTTTTATATCCTTGCCACCGCAGAGTGCAGTCACTGCAAACTGCAATTTTTCTGGCCTACTATTTGCAATGTTGTAAATCCAAAAACAGAGCAAGGCACAGAGAATACTGAGAAATGGTTTTATTTATGGAATATCTGTCAGACAAATGTAGCTGAGAATAGCTCTTTTCATTTCATATGTGTATAGAAATGTACTTATGCAGTGCACATAACAGGTTTAAGTCTCTGATCTGAGAAGCAATATTTTTTCTTTTCTGAGCAGGTCAAATGAAGATATCTTACTCCATCTCACTCCTGTTTTGAATGACTGAAGTAAGTCCTATTTGGGACCCTGTAAAGCACAAGATAGTCTTAGCTAAATCCCACAGCTGTTCACTATGATGGAATCAATAGTTGGAATATGGAATTAATCTCACAGATGAATGACATCTAATGGTCCGACCGTAGATTTAAATTCTAAGACATGAAACTAAACTGAAACCAAGTCTACATTTTGGATAACAACCAACCTGAATTTACCTCTTTTTCAAGGATGTTTGGGCATGGGAGCAGCTACAGCTAAGCAATTAAATAACAACACACAACGTGTCTGGCTAACATTAATAAAACATTAAAAACAGGGAACTGTTCAGATAAAATATTGAGGCTCTGCATGCTGGCATTCTCCATATGAGGTATAAGCACTCTACACAGATCAATTACTTCCTTATAAACACTAGTTAGGCCCAAGATGCAAAATTCAACTCCCCATCCAGCTCAGCATTTTGAACACCCCAAATAGTTGGAGATGTTTACAATGGAGGGTTGCACTTCAGATTCATCTCTAATTTAATGCAGAAGACAACTTATTTTATCTCCTTTATGGACACTGGAGAGCAATGAAAGAAAGATGGAGTGAAAAGCTTCTCAGCCCTTTCCACTAGCCAAATGTCCAGAGTTAGTGAATGAAGATCAATGAAAAGCAGGAAATATAAACTATGTTTTGAAGCTTTGATTATCTACAAATCTCTGACAATCAGCCTGTTCTCCTCTTAGCCCTTTGCACACAGAAACAAGACAGCACAATTGCTTCCCAGAATTCAGACCCAGCGCATTCAATCTATTATACATCACGCTAAGATGTCTCTCAGATGAGGTATCCACTACTAATGTGGCTGCAAAGTCCATGTTTTACAAGCGTGGGGGAAGGGTGGTCAAACTCTTTTAATAAATGAAATCCACATAATCCTCCAAGGAGGTAAAATATTATTTACAATCCAGAATCTGAGCCAAATTCTCTGCTGCCTTCAGTGGAGTAACACCAGCAGTAAATTTGGCCCTCTAGTCTCTAGAGGTGGGAACATTTTTGATAAACAGGGACCTGTTGAGTTTTAACCTTAAAAAATCAGTTAGCCAACCAAAGATCTGTGCACGTCATTTCACCATGTACTGGAAAGTCAGTATCTCCAATAATACCCTATCTAGAAACGTCTTTCTACAATGTCCTTGTTCCACCTCAAGTTACATGAAAATATACTTTAAATGAGGATTACAGGGAGAAATATTCAAATATTAGATGTATCCAGTACAATACAATAAACTGAATTTGACACTGTAATCATTACCCTACTAAGATAAAAATCTTTATTTTCATACATCACATTCTGATTACAGTGTAGCTATTATTCATCCAAATAATCCCTGCTTTACTCTGAACTAGCAGAATAATTTATTTTGCAATGAAACGGAATCTAAATATAGATTAAAAAACACCATTATTTGAATATACTAAGTCTGAAACTTTCTGATTTATTATTTTATGGGCCAAATGCTAGTCCTGCTTGTCTCCATTAGAATGGTAAGCTGGGAACAGAGCACAGATCCCAATGGAACATAAACCCCAACTGATGTTGGGGCCAGAGCAGGGTTGCATCAGACTTGAGAACTCCTCAGAGCACTGGGACTGTGCAAGTTACACCATCCCTTGGTCCCAGCTCCTCCCAGAGAAATCCCTGTAGGATCAGCTTCACCTGCATTTCTGCTCAACAGTTTTTATTTTATATTTCTATGTGCCACAGTCATCTTCTACAGTGTCCAAGGTGAAGCCCACATTGAAAAATACCATACCAAGCTGAAACCGTAAGGGAATTTAGGTAGGCAGAACAACTCATCAAGCTGGAATTAGACTATGGTACTGGAATTAGTCTCACAAAACATATTATGGAACCTTTAATAAACACAGCAGGTCAAGATCTCTGTTTTATGTCATTGGGGTGTCCGCTCAGTATTGCCCCACAAAGAAGAGTGCCATCTAGTGACAGGCTAGTATACCTTCCTTCTTCACGCTGGGTTTCCCTTGATGCTCTACCATGCAAATGTTGATTAGACATAGTTGCTTTTCTACACTTGCTTGGCTTATGAGAACTGATGAGATCACAGTGCAAGGTGGTAAAATGGCAGGAATATTATCCATCTAACCTTAGCGTTTTCTGTAGCGCTTCCCAGATAAATTGGAACATCTCTTGCTCTGTGCTAGTACAGTTTCCAGCATAATAAGGGTGCTGGTCCATGACTGGTGCTATTAGGCACTATGATAATACAAGTAATAATCTTCAGTAGATCCGCCTCCTGTGTATATTCAGTTACTAATTTTAGTGACTAATGTAAGTTTTTACCGCTTTTCAAACCTATTAGCTCTGCATAACTAACAGAGAAAAGCAGGATGGATTATATTCTGGCTCATGTACTATCAGCAGAATTGTTATCAACGGGCCAAATCCCCACTGCCAGAGGGAGAACCCATGGGAAGGTGTTGGAGGGAAGGTAAAACTCTGAAGTTTCTATCATGGAGTTCCTATCAGAGTGTCACTCCCACGCCCCCATAGAATTGTCAAAGGTTCAGCATGAGTCTCTGGCGAACCCTGCAGGCCTAAACTATCAGTGCAGAGGCCGCTGCGTCAGCTCCGGGGCTCCACCTTCGCTGGCAGCATGGCTCCGCTGGGCCTTCACATATATTCTGTTACTAATTGGGGATCCTGAATCAGTAATTAGGTCATTGCTCAGTTAATGCTTGGACAGCGCTCTATATTTTTGGAGTGTTACATAAGAGCTAGGCATCGTTATCATTAGCAAAAATAAACATATTGATTGATTTACAAAAGCTATTCAGTTCACATGTCAAATATTTCTATCCCCCTTTTTCTTTTCACCAACTTCACCAAAGTTTGTCAATTGTGAATTAAAAGTAGTAAGGCTGAAACAATGAGAACTAATTGGAATTCCATCCACATGCTCCTACAACATATTTTTCTTAACCTAGGAACTATCCAGAGACCTTCGTTTTCCCTGTGGGCCATAACAATTCTAGCATTTAAGTCCACTTTAAAAACTATATTTTCAAAGTTTCTTTTCATGGAAGATTTGGCATGTTAATTAAGGGGGAGCAGTTCAAGCTAGGAAACTGAGCAAGCCTTCCTTTTTACTTTATATTTAAAATTTGATGTTAAAAGTATAAGGAAATACAAACATCAAATACATACACGTGCATATAAGCTAACATTTTGCAATAGCAAAAGATATTGTATAGTGAAGATTTTGTTCACATTTCTGCTTCAACCTCCTCACATACACCCATTTCACCGGGTTACTGATTATTTTAATAAACTCCATCTGGACTTCTAAAAAAATTCCTAACGTCCTTTTTTTGTTTGGTTGGTTGGGGTTTTTTACTTAGGTTTGCTTTTAGTTTGAGGGTTTGTTCAAAGCTAAACCTTGAAGTCAAGTTCTGGGGTTTCCAACCCACCTGAATGGGAACTGAAGAAGGTCCTCCTGAGGCCTCCCAGCTGAGACTGCAGAGTTCTGTGTAACTCAGCTCCTGCTGTCTCAGCCAGAAATGCTGTTTTAGCTCACCTGGTCAAATTATTGCCTGTCAATGGCAGTTTTGGTTGGAGTCTTGGCAGCATGCTTATTGAGTCCATCCCCCAAATAGACTCTTAATATTAGTCCATATACAGTAGTGTTGAGCCACCAGAGAACAAATGAGAACAAGTTACCCACAGTTCCTTTTTTTTAAAAATTTCCTCTTAGACAGTTGGCTGAGTGAAAATTTCACTTGTTGCAGTTTTACACTAAACATAGGTTAAAGAGAGGAGTAGTCCGTAATACCAGAACAAAGTTAACAGGTACATGGGTGTGATTTATAGGGTCAGGATCTATATCTGAAGTCTAACTTTCCCCAAGGTGTTTAGATTCAGGGTTGCAGATTGGGTGGGTCTTTGTAAAGAGAAGGGCTGGACACAACATTTGGCTCCAGATCAATATTTTCCCAAGGTTGTTTGGATCTGGGTTTTGATTGAGGCCCATTATTTACCCATTCACCCACCTCTCTTCAGCCAAACACAGCCAGAGGTGTGAAATATTGATTCCCAAACTGTGGACCATAGAGCACTCACTGGTGGTGTGTGGTGAGCTAGCTCTCTCTGTTTGCAGCTGCCACATGACATCACAGCTAACGGTCCCTAAAATACTATCCTAAAACGGGGTTTTCAAGTAAGAAGTTGCTGTATTTGCCAGAGGGATTTCATTCAATCCCCAGTAAGCTAGTCTGACCAATGAGGGGGAAGGTGGCCTCCCTGTTGAAATGTCGTTAACATTATGAAAAATTTGGTCTATGACTAAGGCTATATGATACATAAAAGAAAGCAGTTGGTGTGATGTCTGCTTTTTATGTATATTTACACAGGCAACCCTTTGTGAAAGATGCCTAAAATCTAAAGTAAATTTTAGATCGAACATCAAGAGCCTGAGTGTAATTGTGTGAATATGTTTCAGTGAATTCTACCATTTTAGAACCTTTCTTCTTGTCATTAGCAAGCTCAACCCCTTTCTCTCTCTCTCTTTCTCTCTCTCTCTCTCTCTCACACACACACCTGCCTCTAAGCAGATGAAAGGAAGTGGATCCATTTTCTCTAAACTATCTCAGTGACATTTTATTAAGAGCCTCTTAACAGATCCAAGGCTAGGAATATTTTCATCTCTTCAGCTCAAGAATATCTTTTTGAAGGCCAGCCTGGGTCCGTAATGGGACAAGGATTAATGTAATCTTTTCCACTGCCCCTTCTAGAACCTTTGCTTCAGAATGTCTTTATCTGTTAGCCATCAAGCTGCCTTTAGACGTTTGCCTTTAGTCCCTGTACAAGTTCTAAACGAATTCCCTATTTCCCAGAGGATTATGTTTTTCTATTACAATCAACACACTGAAAGGTCTGGAAGAGTAGCATGGAGCTTTATGCTGTTGTTTTCGAAAAACAATGCTTTATGATCAAATCTCCTGTAACTAAAGAATGGCCTGTAATTTAACAGAAACTTTATCTTTAACTCTTAAAACTTTATATTGATAAGTGTTGTTTCTATGACTACCAGGTTTGTGGTATTGTGCTTCATTCTGGGTATTGGTGACATACAGGACAGGCAACAAGGACATTTGTAATTAGTTCAGTTATGCATCAGTTGCAGCTGTTGCAATGCAAGAAAGATCACAACTTGATTTATACAGCAAGAGATGAAGCTATTGTATCATCTTCCTCACAAAACAGATGGGATCTAGTGGTGACCAAAGGTACAGGCCATTTAAAATTATAAATATTCTATAACCTTTGATCTTGAACATCCCTGAATATGTTTCTTAGAATACATTTTTCACTGAGTGCCTTTTCTTGTGTGTTGGCTGTAGATAAATGGAGAGGTTTTAATTTCTACTGAGGACAGCTGTGTTCTTTTCATTTGCCTGTATTTTCTGGTCAACTGTTTTGTAAAAGTAAATAAATAAAGCTGAAGTATAATTTTTCTGGCAGTAGCCAAATACTGTTCATAAAAATGCTTCCGTGAATTCCCATGCTTTTTTGGCATCGTGTATGGGTTCATCTCACTGTCTCTGGTTGTTTCAATTAAAATATGTACTGCATGCACCTTGAGATTCACTCGATAGGAAACTGGCTTGCGGAACATGAATTCCTCCTAGTGTGAAGTGCTCTTATCAGTGAAGCTCAGCATAAGAGAAGAAACTGAGTCGACTCAGTTGGTTTTTTTTTTAAAGGTAGTTTTGTTTAATTGACACAGTAACAACTTGGGTTTGAACCCAACAGACTGGGGAGTGGAACAGAAATAGAGATAGAGAAGCAGCAATGGGCTGCACATGCTCACAAAGGACTTCTGAATAGCTCCTTCTGTAGGAGGGATCGGGGGGCTTAAAAATACAGCACCCATACAAGGATGGAGAGTCATCGGAAGAGGAACTTATGGGCCAAATTCTGCTCTATTATGCTGGTGTAAAAGTGGAGCAACTCCACTGAAGTCAGTGGTGTCCCGAGTTACATCAGCTTAACTAAAAGTAGAATGTGGCTTGCTATCTCTTCACTTCTTACAAAATTGGGGTATTGAAGGTGCTGTATTCAGCATTATATTAATCTGTTATTATTTATTTATGTATTTATTTATATTGCAGCAGCACCAAGGAGCTGCAGTCATGGATCAGGACTCCATTGTGCCAGGTGCTGTACACATGCAGAACAAAAAGACAGTCCCAGCCATAAAGAGTTTGCAATCTAAGGGTACGTCTATACTTACCTCCGGGTTCGGCGGTAAGCAATTGATCTTCTGAGATCGATTTATCGCGTCTTGTCTAGACGTGATAAATCGATCCCAGAAGTGCTCGCCGTCGACACCGGTACTCCTGCTCCGCGAGAGGAGTACGCGGAGTCGACGGGGGAGCCTGCCTGCCGCGTCTGGACCCACGGTAAGTACCTTTTAGTTCGAACTAAGATACTTCAACTTCAGCTACATTATTAACGTAGCTGAAGTTGCGTATCTTAGTTCAACACGGGGGGTTAGTGTGGACCAGCCCTAAGTAATCCATACAATCTGTCTTGGTTGCCTATTTACTTTTTTATACTCTGATTCAACTAACAGGACCATGTGAAAGAAGAAATATTTCTGTGTCTTCTCCTTTTTATTGGTGGTGTCTGTAATTTTAAATGTAAAATTTTTTTTTTTTTTGCAAACTATTTGTAATATGCATAAATTTTGTACCTAGTCTGATTCTCTCTAAGGATCATGACACTACTTAAGATAGAAGAAGACCATATCTTCCATTCTTCATTATAAAGATTCAAATCAATGCTCTTCTCCATATGACTAGAAGCATTTAAGGTCTTGTCTATACCAGGAAATGCACTGTTAGAAAATGTGTTTTAATTAGCATGGCATTAAACATTATTTTATTCTTAGTGTGGACAAGAGCATTCATGTTTGAAAACATTTTAGCTGGTTGAGGTTAAATGTGGGAATTTGGTTTTGATATTTCTAAGGTAAAACAAAAATTTTCGTTGTACCTCATAAAAGAAGCAAAAGGGGTACAGGCCCTGTTTTTGTAATCATCCTTTGTAGGTCACCTTGAAGAAATCTGAATTATAAAGTTCAGTGTAGACCTACACAGTAAATTGAGAACACATGATATGCACATATGTACCTAGAGCAAAGTGGGAAATCTCTGGTTCTATATTTGGCAATTGATTTTGAGTTCTCCATGGCAAACCAAGAATCACGCAACTGAAGTAAAATGAGTTACACCAAACTAGTGCAAGTGAGATCTGAATTAGGCCCATGTTGAGCATTAGTTGATTTGCAATTCCGACGCTCTATTCAGCTGAGGAATTCCATGTTTTTAACCATAGTTCCTTTCTGCTGAGGACTTGTTAACTTATCACTCAAATAAAACGTTCAAAAGTTGCTTTAGAAAACAAGCACACAAGATGTGCTCTCAAAACTTAGCACAATTTTAGATAACATTTCAAAATAGTCCTCCCTTAAAATAATGTAGCTTTAAAGAGACACAACTGGAACACCTGCAGTTTCTGCCAGGGTTTGATATGAGCGAGTACTACACACGAACAGCCATTCTCGTGTTGCTTAATTTTCTAGTTCATAATTTCAAGGTATGTTGTTTTGCAGAAGTGCCTAGTTAACCATGTCCTCGGGTCCTGCAGGGAGCAGATGCAGCTGGACAGAGGCAGCCTGCTAGTGCAGGTTGATTGCATGACTGTCCAGAAGAGGCTCATGGGACCTGCCATATTCTGCAAATTAGAATTGCCCTGGCCTGAAGGTCAATAGCCATCTCCCTGTAGTCACTATGACTATCCTATCCCACTGCCTTTGGGAAAGTCATTGTTGTGAAAAAGGGATTCTTTAGCTAATTTTTTAGCTAATTAGACCAGGATATTTATTCTCTGTTTACCTGGAGGCATGGAGAAAGTGCTGATTCTTTCTAAAAAATTGAATGGTTATCTTCATTTAAAAATTAAAATGTTTAATGTTGCAACTCATAGTGTTTATATAATTCTGTATCTTTGTGTCTCTCAATACTGCAAAATGCCCAAAATGCATTTGTGCTCCAGATAAAATATTCTTTCAGGAGAAGTGATTTTTCTTTTAATCTTAATTATATTTTGGAATCGCCGTTCTCGTTTATATTTAATATGAATAGCTGTAGTGTCCAAAAATCATCCAAAATTCAACTGAAGCTATCTTTATCTATTATTTATTTTGATTTTCTATAGGGCCTGGAAAATGCCTCTAGGTGTTTTACATAACAATAAAAAACAAACACAGCAGAAACTATTACAGTACTGGTATAAATCAGACATGGCTTAATTGGGGCTTCGCCATGAGCCCCAGGTGAGGGGCAGCACATTGTTGTGCTGCCACAGGAGCATCTTGAGATGCAGATTTTGATTGACTCACCACCTGCTTCCCAGCTCCCCCCGTGCTCTTGAGCAAGACAGAGAAGTATCCTGTGATAGCTTTGTACCTGACACACCGTACATCCACCCCACCTCTCCAAGCACAACAGTGCTGGCAGGCATGCTGGGGTGTGGAGCCAGGGCTCCACCCATTCCCTGCCCCTTCCCATCCACGTGTGTTGGGGGAAAAGGATGTAGAAGCCCCATGGAGAGTGGTCTCACCCCTGCACCAGCTACCTATAGTATAGGTAGCTGATGCAGGGGAGTAAGAGGACACTTTATACTCCGTTACTCCCCTCCCCGGGCACTGGGGATGGGTCATGTCCTGACCCACAGAATTATATTTAAAACAAAGATTTAGTCATGAACATTTAACCACCTGAGCTGGCCATGCATGTGAGCCCATTCTTTAAGTGCCCACCACTGTTTACTTCAAAGAGAGGGCAGGCTACAGTGAGCTGTGGGCTGAGGCCTGAGCTGCAGTTGTGTGCAGCTATATCGCCCCAAGAAGCATATGCACGGGCAGGCATAGAAGTTACTATAGGCCTAGCACAGCTGCAATTTACTCCTCCTCTCACACCTTGGGAGAGAGGGGGAACCAAGGCTCCATCTACTCTTCACGCCTCCCTTCAGCTATCTTCCTCACAGAGGAGTGTCCGGGACACATAGTGAATTCTAGACTAAGCCCAGACCCTTGAGCCAGGTAGGCTGAGCAAGAAAGGTGAGATGGGGGCCTTACTCTTCCATTCCGCCAAGTTAGACAAGGGGACAGTCTAGTCTAGTGAGAACAGTGTGCTAAGCTTCTGTTGTGTGATAATTTGGGTTCTTCCTAAGTCAATGAATTTCTGCTTTCTTTCTACACTGGAAATTCAGCCCAGATCCAGTGTAAGGTTTGCTAAGATCAGGGCCGGCTCTAGGTTTTTTGCCACCCCAAGCAAAAAAAAATGTTGGCTGCCCCCCACCCCAGCTCTGGTCTTCCCCCCCTCACCCCCCTGCTGCCCCAGCCCTGGTCTCCCCCCCACCCCCTACCACCCCAGCCCTGGGCTCATCCACCCCAACTGCACCCTCCTGCCACCCCAGCCCTGGGTCACTGGTAACTCGGCCCCAGGGCAGGTCATTCAGTAGGAATTTTGGATGTGCAGAGAACACAGTCAGGATTGGTTTCCCATATGGTTACAGAACTGCAGTAAAGTGGAATAATTTTCAGCTTGTGTGATTGAAGGATATCTGGATGCATATTATAAGACTGTCCTACATTAATGAGGAAAAGTTGAGGTGCCTTTATTATTCTTTTGTTCCATTCTTTGTTTCTATGGGGAATTTGCCAATGCAATATCACTTTCTTCCTTTTAAACAAATAAAACTAAAAAAAAAACAAAAAAACAATGGCTGTTGAAAATAGCAATTCCAGTCCTAATAACCACTGGGAAGCATTTCTTGCTCAATTTTATCCTACTTTTTCTACAGCAAGTTACAGTGGATCAGTATATTTGATTTGGGAGAAATGAAGTAACAGCTGCCCAAAATGAGCTTGAGCACTCCTGAATTTTGAGGTGTTCAAAGTTGGAATGCTGGTGCTAGATTCCCTTTCTGAATATTAGCTAAATCTGGAAAGGAAAAGTCCATTTCTGCTTCCATGGCTCAGAAGTGGAAATCCTCCTACGTGCCTGGTACTGTACCTACAGCTGCCCAGGTCCTCTAGTAGAGCCTCCCCTCCCTTACTTTTCATTTTAAATTCTAGTGCGGTCCACCTACCTCCCTTGCTAGGCTTCAGATAGAGAGGTGCACTGTCCATTTAGTCCACCCAGTTCTTCCTTTGGGGGCTGAAAGGTGAGGTCACACCAGTGGAGTGTCCTCTTTTTTTTGTTTTGTTAAAAACCCTACTGTTCACAGCAGCCAGCCCAGCTTTCCATTCACAGCAATGTGCAGCAGCATGTCTAAGCTACCTCACTCCCTCCCCTCCGTTTCCTGTTGATAGCTGCCAAGGAATGCTGGGAAATGTAGTTCTTTCCCTGCTCCAGGGCTGACTCTATAGCAGCTAACCAAGGAACTACAACTCCCAGGACTCCCTGCCGCCCCTGCAAATTCGCCGCCACAAGCAAATGCTTGTTTTGCTGGTGCCTAGAGCCAGCCCTGGCTAAGATTCATACATCCGCATCCAGACCAATTTGTGGCTTCATTTTCCAAACCATGCAACGCTCACAGAGCCAGTGTCTGATGAGTCTGCCTTTTGTAACAGGAGTTTTGAGAGGCCTTTAACACTCCTGACAGCAGTTGCCCCCTCCACACATTACTATTAATTTTTTTCCTTCTCTCAGTCTCACTCCCTTCATCTCTGAAACTGATTCTCTTTCTAAAATGGGTGGGGGGGAAAGTTGGTCTGAACTAGGAAGAAGAAAAAAAGAGCAAATGGATCAATTCTGAGGTGAATTTTTTTAGTATTTCTTTTGACTTCCTCACCTTCTACCAGGAGCTACTCCTCTTTCCGAGCTCTCCTCGTTTGTTTCAGTTTGAGGGCTGCTAGCCACATGATTAAGATTTGGCTTGCAAAAATGTGTGCTCGCAGCAAGTAAGGTTTACCCTCTGACCTTTAGCAGCCCTTTCCTCTGAAAAGCAAAACTGCACAAGTTTAATTTTTGCTTAGGGTGAAAAATCTGTATTGGGGAGATGGGGCAGGGCTCATCTTTTTGTAAAACCACCAAAAGCCTCATTTCATTCTTTGCATCAAACTTTTCACATAGTTTATGTTGCATTATGCTGTTCTCCCTTGGGAAAGAGTTCTGGCAGCAGAAGAAAATGCAAGCACTCTTGTTAGTTTTTGCTGTATAAAACCTGTTCTTGAGCATTTGGGGGTCAGTCCCCTTCAGCAGGTTCACTTTTCCTCATTGCAGTTTCATGAATTCAGCCATGAACCTAAAAGCTGGCATTTGTTTTAAATGAATACCTGGCTATTTGCTAGGCAAAACTGTAAGTTTTGTGTGACACGGAGAAGTTGGAAGAAATCAAAATTTGAAATTCATGTCACTGCAACATGTTCTGAGTGTTCTCCAAAAATTGTGTGCCATCAGTGAAGAGATTAACATTTTGGGCATGATTCTCAGCTGATGTAAATTGGCTTAACAGTGAAATCTTCGGTGAGCTTAAACTCAAAAAGGAAGCTTACAAGAAATGGAAATTTGGACAGATGACTAGGGAGAAGTATACAAATATTGCTAGAGCATGCAGGGGTGTAATCAGGAAGGTCAAGGCACGACTGGAGTTGCAGCTAGCAAGGGATGTGAAGGGTAACAAGAAGGATTTCTACAGATAGATTAGCAACAAGAAGAAGGTCAGGGAAAGTGTGGGACCCTTAATGAATGGGGGAGGCAACATAGTGACAGATGATATGGAAAAAGCTGAAGTACTCAATGCTTTTTTTGCCTCGGTCTTCACAAACCAGGGCAGTTCCCAGACTGCTACACTGGGCAACATAGCATGGGAAGTAGGTGAGCAGCCCTCAGTGGTGAAAGAAAAAGTTAAGGGCTATTTAGAAAAGCTGGACATGCACAAGTCCATGTGTCCAGATCTAACGCATCCAAGGATGCTGAGGGAGTTGGCGTGATGTGATTGCAGCGCCATTGGCCATTATCTTTGAAAATTCGTGGTGATTGAGAGAGGTCCCGGACGATTGGAAAAAGGCAACTATAGTGCCCATATTTAAGAAAGGTTAAAAAGAGAACCCAGGGAACTACAGACCACTCAGCCTCACTTCAGTCCCCGGCAAAATCATGGAGGATCCTCAAGGAATCCACTTTGAAGCATTTGGAGGAGAGGAAGGTGATCAGGAACAGTCAACATGGATTCATCAAGGGCAAGTCATGCCTGACCAACCTGATTGCCTTCTATGATGAGATAACTGGCTCTGTGAATATGGGGAAAGTGATGGATGTCGTCTATCTTGACTTTAGCAAAGCTTTTGATACAGTCTCCCACAGAATTCTTGCCAGCAAGTTAAAAAAAGTATGGATTGGATGAATGGACTATAAGGTAGATAGAAAGCTGGCTAGATTGTTGGTCTCAACGGGTAGTGATCAATGGCTCAATGACTAGTTGGCAGCCGGTATCAAGCGGAGTGCCCCAGGAAGTCGGTCCTGGGGCCAGTTTTGTTCAACATCTTTATTAATGATCTGGATGATTGGGATTAATTGCACCCTCAGCAAATTCACAGATTACACTAATCTTGGGGGAGAGGTAGATACGATGGAGGGTAGGGATAGGGTCCAGAGTCGCCTAGACAAATTGGAGGATTGGGTCAAAAGAAATCCGATGAGGTTCAACAACAACAAGTGCAGAGTTCTGCACTTAGGAAGGAAGAATCCCATGCACCGCTACAGCCTGGGGACTGACTGGCTAAGCAGCAGTTCTGCAGAAAAGGACCTGGGGATTACAGTGGATGAGAAGCTGGATATGAGTCAGCAGTGTGCTCTTGTTGCTAAGAAAGCCAATGGCATATTGGGGTGCATCAGTAGAAGCATTGACAGCAGATCGAGGGAAGTGATTATTCCCCTTTATTCGGCACTGGTGAGTCCACACCTGGAGTATTGCATCCAGTTTTGGTCCCCCCGCTACATAAGGGATGTGGACAAATTGGAGAGAGTCCAGCGGAGGGCAATGAAAATGATTAGGGGTCTGGGGCACATGATTTACGAGGAGAGGCTGAGGGAATTGGGGTTATTTAGTCTGCAGAAGAGAAGAGTGAGGGGGGATTTGATAGCAGCCTTCCATTACCTGAAGTGGGGTTCCAAAGAGAATGGAACTAGGCTGTTCTCAGTGGTGGCAGATGACAGAATAAGAAGCAATGGTCTCAAGTTGCAGTGGGGAAGGTCTAGGTTGGATATTAGGAAACACTATTTCACTAGGAGGGTGATGAAGCACTGGAATGGGTTACCTAGGGAGGTGGTGGAATCTCCATCCTTAGAGGTTTTTAAGGCCCAGTTTGACAAAGTCTTGGCTGGGATGATTTAGTTGGTGTTGGTCCTGCTTTGAGCAGGGGATTGGACTAGATGACCTCCTGAGGTCTCTTCCAACCCTAATATTCTGTGATTCTGTGACATAGCTCTATTGCCGTCAATGGATTTGTGCCAATTTACACCATCTGAGAAAGTGGCCCATTATATGGTGGATGGTGGTTGTTTGTTTGTTTGTTTGCCAGCTTTCAGACAGCAAAGGGACATTTTCACCTGAATTTCTCAAGTTTTTTGGGAAGGAGGGTGTTGCTATGGAAAAGGGTAGATTTTTGCAGGCACTGAGATAATTTGAGAGATTGCTAATGGTATGCAGAACATTTCATCTCTACTGCAAGTCACTGATTTGAATTCAGCTCCCCTATCATCTACACTTTATTACCAACAGAGAGCTGCTTGGTGGCATACATGAAACAAGTTGTCGATCTCAGTCTAGTTGCTAGGGGAGAGTTGAAGAAGAGAGTCCAAAGACTGAATACATCATGGCTATTGAACTACCTTCTCAGCCCTAGAAATGGTTCTTTCAGGCCAAGCATTATGCATATTGGCAGCGCAAACATAAAGAGCCTTTGCATTGCTGCTGTCTCTGTTCTGTGATAAAGAGTGCTCTAATTTCTAGGGCTGTCAGTTGGGCAATCATCACATCCATTAAAATAAAATGCTGCTTTTTGTCTTAGAAAATGTTCCACTTCCATTCACCCTGGCACAAAAATCTGTTTCTGCAGCACAGAATGTTTCATACTTCTTTCATGTTCCTTGATAGCATGAAGAGAGAAGAATAAAGGAGAGCACAACTGTTAATGTATAAAAGGACAGAAATGACACATGTACCTTAATCAAAATACACTTTTTTCTGTTTCCTAGAAGCACCCTGCTGGTGTGTTGGCCAAATCACTTGGATCTGGCAATAACCAGTGGATCCTAAACCAGAGACAGCATCAGACTGTGACAAAAACATTGGTCAGTATGTGAAAGTGAACGTGCTGTTGAAATTGCAATCTTAAATCTCAAAATACTAAATTTCAATTAGCACTTTTAAAATATCAAAGTGCCAGACTGTATCCCTAGGACACAGTCCTTAGTACTGGGTGCTGCCTTGCTTTTTCTGAACCCTTGGACATATTGATATTGTCTTGCTATGAGTTCCACGGGTTAATTATGCATAGTGTAAATTAGTTTTAAGCACTTGAAATACTCTTGTACTAATTAAATATTTTTGTACTAAGTAAGAGGGTAAAGAGGAGGGTCCAGTAATTTGCCTTTTCCATAATATTCATTATTTCATATACCTCCATTATGCCTCTATTTGTCTTCTCACTAAATTTAATAGTTCTAATCTTTTTGGTCCCTCCTCTGCCTCTAATCCGTTTCTCTATATGTCTCTGGAGCCCTTCAGAGAATTTCTTCCATATCTTTTTTAAAGATGGGTGACTACGACAGAACATAATATTTCCATTATTTCTCTCAGTGGTTATAATTAACTTAAAATCTAGAAAGGTGCATGAGTTCAAATTACTCCTTCCAATGGGCATTATCTTTCATTTGTCAACCCTGAATTAATTTGCTGCGCATTCACCTAGCTTGGGTAGGTCGCTCTGAAATTCCTCAGTCTTCTCTAGTGTTGATTTTCCTAAATAATTTTGTGTCACATCCAAATTTGGCCACCTCATTGTTCACCCCCTTTCCCACATCATTAATGAATATATTAAACGAAACCTGTCCTAGCAAGGAGCCTTAGGGAACCCCCTGTTAACACTTAGCGGTGCTGAAAATTGACCATTTATTTCTCCTCTTAGTCAGTTTCTTCCCCATGAAAGTAGTTTGCTTCTCATTCTGAACCTGATTCTGCTACCCTCATCACATGGCACTGCTTGTACAATAAGGTTACTCCGCATGAGAAAGGGGAATAGATGTTGGCTCCAAATGACTACTTCCAGACCTCTTATATTTCACGTGTTTGTGTTTTTCCTCTTGCCACCTTCCCAGTTATACTGCACAGGGAGAGAACCTTGGGATCCACCTATGGAGATCCCAAAGGGAGAGAATACTGCCTGCAAGCTCCTGCTGGGATACTGAAGCCCCATCTTGTCTCCAGTCCAGAGCTATACTTCAGAGGTAGTACATAGGAAAATAATGTTCTCTCAGGCATCTGCATTCATTCACCCAACGCCTTCTTCCCCCCAGATACTTTCAAAGCCCTCGTTAGTTTGTAAAATAAGTTACAGGGAGCCCAGCCCCCTTTGAAGATTTTTTTTCAGATTTCACATCTAGCCCACAATGTGAAATTCCATGATTTTTGTGGAAAATTTCATTTTCTTCACCAAAACTTTTTCTCTAAGTGAACATCAGCCTTTCTCCTCCATGCCTAATGATGATCTGAACTGCGCTAGTCTAAACCATTCCAATAGCCTGCCTCTAGTCATACACACATTTTAGGAGCCGCAGCAGCTCTTTTGTCCATTTGACCTTTCCCATCAGCTTCTAACCAGTACTACACTTTACTTTGCCTCTTGATGGTATGGAAACAAGAAAGCTTGCTCCGTTGACACAGGATACTGAAAACAATGCATTTTCCATGCTTGAGCACCAGGTCAGCTATGGGCACCACAACATCAAAAGAAATCATGGGATAGCAAATGGAGACAGAAGGAGACTTGATTAAGACTGCAACCTGCTTTATTCCTATAGCATAATTCTTTTAAACAAGGAGAATGCCTGGATTTATAGAAAACTGAAAGACAAGTATTAACTCTGACAATGATTTTTGAAACACCCGGAGGGATGGAAATGGTTAATTCATGGAATGAGAAAAACATAAATGATGCCATTGTATGGGATAAAGGTGTAAAAGAGGAAGTAGGATGCATTAGAACAGAGAGTGCATAATGTATTATCATCAGCTATGCAGCCCTGATGGGTGAAGGCTTTTATACGAACACTATATTGATAGGTATTTCAACCAGCAGTAAAAAACTGCACTTGACACTCCTCTGTAGGGAAAAATATCCATGTAGTCTTTGCTGTAGGACCAATTAGCTTGTGAAAGCAGTTGGAGAAGGGGGAGAAACAGAATATAAATGCAGGATGCATCCACACTTGATTACTCTAATGAAATGTCCATTGATTCCTATAGATTAATGTGAGAAGAACGGCAGCTGTGGAGTGGCTAACACCTCTAGGTCAGCAGCTGTGTGTGTGCGTATGCGTGTGTAGGTGGGGGTGGTCAAGAGAGACCAAGGTGGAAAAGGAATTGGTTAGTCCAGCTCAAGAGAAAAAGGGTGGGCAAGGTGCTTTGGATGTGGCAATAGACAATAGGGCTCTGTACTAGGCCACCACGAGGGACTGCAGGGAGCATGTGTGGGGGGGGTTTTCTCTGCGTGTCTCTCCTCTTCATCTCTGCCTCTCGCTCTTATTTGACTTTGCTGTAAGGCACACAGAGCTCACAGGTCATCTGTTTTTGTTAGATTAATTTGATTCAACATGTAGAAATAAGGGCTAGATGCTGAGCGGGCTAATGGCTCTCCACAGGTGACATTGCAGTTGGTCAGCATTCACCTCCCCCCCCCTCCCCACCCCAATCCTTGTGCTTAAAAAAGAAAGTCATGGGAGAGAGAGTCTCTTCTGCCAGACTCATAAATATTGTTATATTAACTAGAGATGCCTTGCACCAGTCCCATCCCCACGTCAGTGTTTGCTTCCACACAGAACACTGTGCCTCTGTAACACCGTTCACTGAGCCCAAGAACACAACACACAATTCTATTGTCTCTTGTGCAGTATCCTATAAGGTGCAGGGATCTGACTTAATTGGGGGACAATAGTGGTTTTCCTAATTGTGTAACAGTGGTAATTGCAATTTTTCTTCTTCCCCAGGGAAATATCTGTTAGAGGGGACCCTATCAGTAGGTATTGAGGAAAGACGCATTAAATTCTATCATCTGCTAATCCTGAGATTCTTTCATTATTCTCTTAGGGCCCTGATCCCACAAGCCTCTTGGTTCTGTTGAAACCTGGCACCCATCCAGAGCCCCGTGGACTCTTCACATGCATATGAGTCAAGCCACATTGAACAGGGCCATAAATTGTACTGAGAAAATAGGTTAAGGTACAAAACTTTAAATGGACAAAATATTAATTAATTATTATTTAAAAGCCGGATTTTATTGAAAAAACCTCTGGGCCAGATCTTCACCTGCCATATTTAGCAAGTAGTTATATTGATTTCCATCTATGTGCTTTGTATAAAGACTGGGACCTTTGTGGTCTTGCTATATTTAACCAGTTTCTTCATAAGAATGGTCCAGTATAGTTCTTCGATCAATTAAGGACACCATATAGTAACACAGACACACCATAATTTCGATATTTTCAAACACATACATTCTTACAGGACAATAGTACTTTAATGATAAGACATTTGTCATCCTATCATCTCTCTTACATAATATATCTTATAATATGACTAACAATAGATACCGATTATCTAAAATCAGCATTATAATTTTAAAAGGTTTGGATGCTCCACATTAAAAAAATCAAAGAAACTGAATATTAATATTCCTGTTGAACTTTACTCTAAATTTTGGGGAAAGGTTGGAAACATAATTTTAAATTGTCTCTGTCTCTGTGGAGCAACCTTCTAAATAGTCAGTATCCACTATTGCCCTGATTTACTTGATTCAGCATAAATGATGTAAAATGGGGCACATTTATAGAATAGCTGTTGGTGCTGAAATTCTGCTGTAGGCCCTTTCAAATATATGTAGTGATTGTGCATTTATACAAATGCTTGGGGTAAAGGGTCACAAAGCGAGCTAATATGAGTTGGGGTTTTCTCATACAGCTAACTATGCTCACACCCCTTCTGGGTGTTGATAATGAGGTTCCAACTAGAATAATTGATTCCTTCCTCCATTTTCTTTTGATAGCTGCAGGACTTTCTCTTAATGCCTCCTCTAAATGCAAAATTCAATTCAACCTTAACTATGGAGTCATGGCCAGCACCCCCAAAATGCTTTGAAACCAGAAAATGTATTGTCCTTTGATCATTATTAAGAACTAGTGGTTAGTTACAACTTTCATTTTTGTCTGTGCATGAACAGCTATGGGATGCCGTTTCCTTGCATTTCAGGGTTTCTAAATTTTAACTTCATATTTTCTTCTGTATCATAGGTGCCGACTTCGTGGGTGCTCCGGGGCTGGAGCACCCACAGAAAAAAATTGGTGGGTGCTCTGCACCCACCGGCAACTCCCCGCCATCCCCGGAGCTCGCACCCAACTTACCGGAGCACCGGGCGATGTTCCGGGGCCCCGCCCCCGACGCCGGCGACGTTGCGGTGGCGTCGGGGGCGGGGTCCCGTGACATCACCGGTGTTGGTGGGCGGGGTCCCGTGACGTCACCGGTGTTGGTGGGCGGGGTCCCGTGATGTCACCGGTGTTGGTGGGCGGGGTCCCGTGACGTCACCGGCGTCGGGCGGGGCCCCGTGACGTCACCAGCGTCGGGGGCGGGGCCCGGCGTCAGCACCCACCGACGCTGACGGAAGTCAGCGTCGCTGTTCTGTATTATGTACTTTTTGCCATCTTCAATAGTCAAATACGTTTCACCCCACAACTTCACTAATGTATGTTTTCCAGAATGATATTTTGGGTTTGAGGAATAATAAAAGTGTGGCAATTTCAATGACCTTGTGTCTTCTATTCTCAACCTGACTACAATACTCAATGTAAGAACTTCAAATATTGCTACTTTCTTTTATATGTTAAAAAGGGGCCGTGAAGCATGACTGATTCTTGCAAATGTTTCAGAGGCTGTTTATTCCTTTTTCTGTGAAAGCCTGTGCACCAGTTCTTGCCCTGCAGACCAGCAGGTAGAACTGTGAGTGTCTTCAAGACATTAGGTTTCTCCACACAATAGCTTATAAACGAGAGAAGGGGCGGGGGGTCTGATGAAATCTCTTTACACCCTGAGGTGAAAGGCTCTATTTTACAGCACATTGCTTCAGCTACTAATGAGTTCGGTACATGACAAACTTTAACACAGTGAAAACCAAAAGAGAAGGGGAAATGGCAGTCTTGGAAGTCCTTTTCCACCTTAAAATTGGATGGGAGTGCATTGATTGCCATCAATTCTGTTCCTTTCATTTCTTTTTACATTTTCATTAATGTTACTTATTACACTTTAAAACATAGTTCAAAAGGGCTCTTTTAAATTAAGGATTATGACAAGGTATGAAACACTTAAATATGCTGTAAATGCATATGAGAGTGTCTGTAACATATGGACCAGAACTAGAATACTGTAAACAGAACAGCACTAGAATACAGTACACTGATCTATTTGTCTGCACTTCTGTACTGAGTGTATGAGCGCAGAGATTTATAAATGGAGCCTTAGATATTGACAGTACCAAACATAGCTTTCCCTTTAAGAGATCCTGATGTATTTTTAGAAAGCATAAATAGGCTGCATTCTTCCACTTGCAAACTACCCAAGACATAAAAAAGGAAGGGCTTTCTGCTTTCTCCAAGTCTCCTTCACCTGCTAGCACCATATAAGTCTGTCTTTTAAGCAATAGAGGTCCACAGCTTTTTTTTTTATTGAGAAGCTGCAGAACTCTAACCGGTGGTTCAATAAATTGTATTACATCCCCTTCGTACTGAATGCCCTACAAGCTTTGGCTTTCCATGTGTAATTGCAAGCTGTTATTAGCCCAGAGCTGCGTCCGTTACTGTGCTACACTATTGCTGAGCGGTCAATTTTTTTCCCCTGCTATTTCCTTTGCTCACACCATGCTGACCACGTTGGCCAGAGGCTGCCCGAGGTTTATAGTGCAGCATTGATTTTTCTTTTCTCTCAATACTGACAGAATCATAGATCCAAGGCAAATAAAGAAATGCATTCTGTGGTGATGAAATGTCTTTCGTTCAGCCTGGATTGAATCAAAGACCATCAGAGAAATGTTCTACTCTAAAATGCTAGTGAAACTCACATTGTTTTGAAAATGAATTTTCCATTTTCTTAGCTGTAACTTTGATTCTTAAATCACTCTGCTAAAAAATAATCAGATAAAATTGAGGATAGAATACAAGCCTATGTAAAATGTTATTTGTTAGGTTTTGTAAGCTGCTGTTACTGATGCAAAAGGAATCAGGTCATAGATCAGAAATTTGATCACTTATGTGTCTCTCTAGTAAGTATGCTCCATTACCATGAATACAAAGGTATAACATGATTGCTATATAATTCCTATAAGCCAAGGATAATATTGGAAATTGGAAATATTATGCATATCCAGTGGACATTTAGATTTGTTGTACATAATATATACCTCGCCTCACATCTTAATAATAATTTGCACTTCCCATCTAAGGATGTCCAAGGACTTTGTAAAGGTGGGTGACTATTATTATCACCATGTTACAGATAGAGGAACTGAAGCACAGAGAGTTTAAGCAACTAGCCCAAGGTCACACAGTGAATTACTGGCGGTGCCAGGAATAGAAGCCAGGTCTCCTAACTCCTATCTTTCTACTCTAAAAGCTAAATAACATTTACAAGGCAGAAATGAAAACTTCCTCATTGTTCCTGGCCAATGGGATGCTTCTTAGTCGTTATATACTGCCCCGCAGCTATATGCCCCGGCTCTATATGCCATTCACCTATAGCCTGTAACTTCCTCCTACCTCAGATGTCCGAACATGCTCAGGTAATGCCGCTAAGGTCTTAGTATAGAATAGACATCTCTGTTTCTTACTTCATCCATGGAAATCTTGGACATGAAGCTTTCTTGTGTCCCTGGTCCATTCCTCACGTCAGCAACAGTTAGATGTCTAGTCTGAACATTTCCTTCTACTGTCTGTGATACTAGGGGTCTCTTCTAGTACACTTCCAGGTACACATCATTTGTGCAACAACAGACAGAGGACCAATTTAGTAACCCAAAATTCCCATCATGAAAAGTGTAGCAGTCAGACATGACAGATGGAGCTTCCATTCTTTACCTTCTGCTTTCTGGTTTGTTTATCATGACATGGTGGTGTTTGTTTAAAACAGATTGCTCAGTCATAACATGGGAGTTCTGTGCACATTACTTAGCCTGGCCAGACATGAAGAACATCAGTATTTTTTGCCTGAGGAAAAACTTTCTTTACATTTTAAACTTCTTCCAAATGTGTATATAAAGTCTGTGATTACAGGACTCTTCCTCACCCTTACTCTTAATATGTGCCATGGGTCCATATTATACATCAAATTTTGCCCTTGATATTATTGTGTGAATGGCTGCCACTAACATCAACTGGATCCCTGGGGCAAATTTTCACGTTAAACACCTTATTTAAAAGAGCACATAACTAGAATCCCCCTATCAATGAAATCCTGCATAATTTAGGAATATGTCATACAAAGAGGGTTTCAGGTAGTACTGGCCCCCTGTAATAAAGACCAGCGATGAGTAAGGATAAAATTTCAGAAAAGAAAAATTTCAGAATCCAATTCTTTGGATTCTACTATGTTAAAACTTTGCAAATTTTAAAAATCAATTAATGTATTTTGGTGTGGACCCTCAGCAGCTTTGCATTTATGTGCCAAACTTGGACCTTCCTTATTCTCTTTGATTTATATGATCACACATCCATTAAGAAAAGACGTAATAATTTTACGCACATTCTTTCAATGGTACCGTTCCTAGTAATGCACAATGTGTTACTTTCATTGTATAATTTAAAGAAGACTTTCCACACTGGGACAAGGGATAAGGCAAGCTCAAGCTGACCAAGGCCATAGCCTGTATCCCCAAACTGATTCTGTGTTGAGGCTCAGAAAGCTTTGGGAAGCTCATTCATGTCCTTCTCCCCCTTCTTTCAGTTCTCTGGGCTCTATCCTCAGCTGTGACCAAGTCGAGTTCAGCTTTAAGTGAGAATGTGTGGCAAAGGAGACTCTAAGCCACCTTTCTGGCTTCTTGATCCTGACACCAGCAACAGACCAGTTCAGCACCTTACAAAATTTAGACCTGCCTCAGGGCTGCTCTAAGTTGTATCACCTGCAATGACCTTCTATGGGCCACTTCACCAGCTTGGCATCAGCAGAGTACAGCAAGTCTCCAGGCATGCCCTCTCCTTAGCCACTTCCCCTATGCTGGGGAAATCCTTTGCTAGCTACTTTAAACCAGGTTTACTGCTCTTCTGCTCCTCCTGAGCAGCACAAAGAAACCATAGCCATGACCAGAATTGGTACCTCTCAGATATTGGACATATGCAGATATTTATCCATACTATACCCTTTGAGGTTTGCCTATTGGTATTTTTTACACTGACAAATCCAGGACCTGTACTCAGGAAATGTTCACATTGAACTCTAAATGGGAAGTTTGCATGAGTAACAACTTCAGGATTCAGACCCTTGATTAATAAGATGCATAGTCACAACAGGGAATGAGATTCTGAGCAAACATACTTCAGCCGCTGTTCTAAGGTATGAAGATGAAATCGGAATTTGTATGTAAAATTTAGAAATGCAAATGGGCTTGTATCTTCACCTAGCATTATAGAGGTATAATATCACCCAAAGCTAAAATCCAACCAATTATGCCAAGTGTGCTAAAGCCATTTCACTATACAAATTATATTCCTGAGTCTACATTTAAATCCCAGGAAGTGGAAGGTGAGGAGAATCTACAAACAGGATTAGTATCAAGGAATGCAAGTGTGATAAATACTACAAAATATTGTCAAATTGTATTTAATCACCTAAATATGTAGGAATTCGTTGTCAAAGAAAAACCTGTTAATTGGATCATATGTGAAATATGATGTTTTCTGAGTGTCACCAGTGGTGAATAAATGCTTGTGTAGTGGTGTACCACATCTGGTTTTCTATCACAGGGTCCCATAGCAGCAGCAGGCTATGCTAATTAATTTTTAAGATGGATGAAAGAGCTCAGATGTGCTGGTAGTGGTAGTCCCATGTGGCTTCTCTATTGTCCAATGCAGTGGGTTCACAATTTTAAGTGTAACCGAGAAATGTTGGAAAAGCAAAGAACAGAAAAACTGTAATGGCATCAAATCATAAATTATCTCATTTGTACTAGCCAGGTCCTTAGTTAAGTGTCATTATGCACACCTCTTTTCCACTCCAGATAGAACAAAGAATGTACCTTTTGGTTTCAAACAAAACCCCAGGGCTAAGTAATAATAATACATGAATATCAGTGAAAGTGATGCTTGTGTCATTGTCCAAACAGGGAACATTTTATAGATGAAAGCATGTAAACAAAGGACCCCATCTTCAGCTCTGTGCATCCTTAATCCAAAATGTGTAACTGAATTTAGAAGTGAGATCTGCAGGAGGGGAAGAACCAGAACCATTGGACAAACAACATTTTTCACGGGACAGAGAAGCCAGTTTCAGTGATTCTGATTCATATTCCAAATCAATGTGTGAATTAGGCCCAGATTTCAGTAGACACTGCTGTTGAAGTGTGTACTAGCACTGATACTTGTAGGTATTAGAATCTTTCCAATGGCAATGCAGCCATCAGTGCAACGAAACTATATGGAAGCATCACTGCAAGTTAGTGGACTCTCGATTCTCTCGGTATATTGCTTCGTGGCTGCTGTGCTCTTCATACATCTGTGCATCTAATTTGTGCAGTTGAAGCTCCATTTGAAAATTAGGCACATGACATTTTTTTCTAGCAGGCTATTTTTTCTGCATGGGGATGGTAAAATGAAAAGTTAGTTAAGTATTTCCACTGTGGCGGGGGGGGGGGGGAGAGAGATTTTTTTAGATCTCGGTCCACTTCTAAAGATCTATTAATCTTCCTCAAACTCCAAATGTCAATTTTCAATGAATGATCAATGAGAATTCCTTAGTAGCCTCACGTTATGTAGTAAACATCACCCTACAAACACTGAACCCTGCCCACAGATCTGATCCTGCTGGATGCCGAGGTCCTCCTGAGAGATGCTCAGTGCCCTCAACTCCAGTTTCCTGCTCCATACCTTTCAGGATCTTGCTCAGTACAAGAAGTGTGTACTTCTGAGTGGTCACAAATTAGCATCCATTCACAGAAAACATACAGAAAGCTATTTAGATATTATGTTCATTGGGATGTTCTGTCTAAATTGAGACTTTTAGGCACTAATAATAATTAACTACTTTCTTAGTAACGAAAAAGTCTTAAATGCCTGTTTACTTAATGGTCCCCTAGGGTGTCTTTGTTCTGAATGGGCTAAAAAATCTTAGCTGCAAAATAAGCAGGCGATTCCAATCAATAGAGCCAGAGGACTATATTGATTACAAGAACTCCATTCTTTAGTCATTAACCCTGTGCATTCTTTACAAAAGCTGTACAGGACCATTCTTAACCACTACAGCAAGGAGGACTCATTCAGAGATTTGAATTTCATTAAACTTTCATAGCCTGTTTACAGTGGCTTCAATTTAACCTGAAGGATTTTGTTCTCGAGATCCAAAGCCAGAACAACTGCATTGTATTCTAACCAGGTGGACTCTCAGTGTGACAAACAGTATTAATCAAGCTTGGAAATTTTGTCTACAGATTTATATCTTGTTAGCTATTGCTGATATTGCTGTATATCAGGGACAGGTCACATGAGAAATGTGAAATAAAAATCTATATTATTAGCAGTGCCCAAAATCAGGCCATTTGAATTGTAAGAAACACACTTCTTATGGGAAAGCCTCACAGTAATTTAATTGGGCTTGAGATCAGATGCTTACAGAGCCTGTTTCTTCTCACTGATCCTGGTGTAAATCAGGAGTAATTTCAATGAAACCAGTGGAGTTACACGTGCTCCTGTTCAGGTACCGCTCCCTGTTGGCAACAGAGCTGGCTCAGTGACTATACAGCCACTGGTGCCTCTACTCTAGGCCCCCTCTCATAGGGCATATGGAGCAGAAGTTGATGCTCCTAGTAGCAATTACTAGTAGAAGATCAGAGTAGTTCAGGTGTTCCCTAGCCTCCCTTCTCTCCCCTCCACCTCTGCAGAGCCCTAGCTGCATACTGTTCGCAGAGAGGGGAGCATGCCACATCGGCACACTCCCCGACATGCTGGTTGGCAGCGTATGCAACTGGCATTAGTGCATGTTTGCTCTCCAATTTACCTGACAGTACAGGGGCACATTTGGGCCTACCTCTTTAAGGGAAGATTCTCACATTTCACATTAAGAAGGTTCATGACACACAGTAATGGCTGTAAATGGTAAATTGAATCAAATGCACAACAATTGAATAGAAGCTGCACAAACAAGCCAAAAGCCAGCTATTTACAGAGATGCTGAAGGAACTCCTAATAATCATGGACCCGTTGCAAAGACAACCTGTCTCCAACTCAATAAAGTTCATTGTTCTAATGGAATAAAGTATGCAACAAGTTTAGCCCTTTTTTCTGCCTGGAAATTCTTTGTGAACTGACCTGATTTCTTGTGAATGTGTTCATTATTCCTAAGTATTTGCTTAATGGTTTATGTAAACAAATTTCAGCCATGGTTTGTTCCTCGACACCTGTCTTTAGTCATTATGGGTCTGACCCAAAGCCCACTGAAATCAATTACTGTCTTCAATGACAATACATCACAAATAGGGCCTAATCTGAAGCACTTTGGTCACATAAATCACACCATATTATTTCTGTTCTCTGATTGGATGATAAACTTTTTAAATGGATGTTGATGATTAGTGAATAATTATTTGTGCTTACATTTAGGAATCTTGGGAGTTACATAAACATTTCAACAAACATGGAAGGAGTTGTCAAAACACACAGTTAATGACTTCACAATTACTTCTGAGCAAACTCCCCTCATTTATTTACAAACATATTCCCAAATCACATCTTATTAGTTGATCCACTCTGGTTTTATCTATTACAAAAATTTTCAAAAAGGCTTTAATGAACAGGGCCATTTTCATGACCATTGAGCTCTTTACATTCAAATCCAGTAATTTTAACCCTTTGTCCCAATTCAGATTTTAAAAATTATTTCACTGGTAAATTTATGAAGTGAGGAAGGGTTAAAAGTATAATAATAATCATGCTCAGTGTTTCACAAAAATTGCATCATTATTCCTATTTTACAGATGGGAAAACGCTATGAATTGCGGCAGACCCTGGAATAGATTTTTGGTCACCTAACTCCTAGCAAATTACCCTCTCCACTGGCCCAAACTGTCCTATGTAAGAATGACTCAAAAGAGCTTACAAAGATGCTCATAATCAGCAAAGAGCATTGTTTTGATGAGAATTCATTTGGGGCTCAGGTGCCTGAGCTTTGTATAAACCAGATCCAAATAAACATGCACTGTATGACAACTTACGATTTTTTGAAACAATGTATGTTTGAAAATGTTGCTAAATACATTGCACCTATCTTCTGTAGAATGCTAGCTTTCCACAGAATGAACTGGTAATGAACTGGTAATAGTCAGTAGTGGGATCTAGTTAAATCCAGAAAGGTCATTAAAGTAGTTCCCCAACTACTGTAATAACCCCAAATATCATTCCAAGTAGTGATAGGTCTGAAGAGTATGGGCTGTGTCATGTGGCCAGGAAGATTTTTTTGAGGAGACTTCTTGACATTTTGGTACTTTTTGGGGGGTGGGAGACAACCTAGTCCACCAGTCCCCCTTTCATGCCCAGAAAGATCAAGTCCTTGGCTTTCAGCAACATTTTAGATTCTCTGGAGTAGAGAAGGGCTACAAATATTATCTAGCAATACTGCTGAAATATCAGCCGAAGACTGCAAACCAGGAAGTATCAAGTGAGCAGAGCATACAGAAGGAGTTCAGCCTCCTGTTTCATAATCCCGAAACTACATGCAGCTGAAACTGCCAAAATTTGCCAGGTTTCTGTCTATGCAGATGAAACTATGATTTTTGGGGTCAAAAATCAAGGGGCTCATTCAGGGGACCAGGGTTATCAAAAGGTTTACAAACATTTCCCATGTCTTCATATGCAAATACCTAGGTATTTAAGGGGAATCCAGAGATACTGTGTAACAAAACAGCCACATAGTGTTGATATGTAATCTTTGGAGGGAAAGGGGTGAAATTAAGTGTTAATGTTTATTTAGATTTAGCTCTCTGGGGCATATTTTTGTGCTCAGTGCCAAGCACAATGGGGCTCTGATTCTTGACTGGAGGCACACTGCAATAAAAGAATAATTAATAATAAGTAATAAGGCTAAAAAAGGCACCAGCTGCTATTTTCTATGCTTGTGTTTTTTATGTGCCAAGTAATAATTTACAGGGGGAGGAAAGAGAGAGAAATTCAAATTATGTATGTACATTAAAAATTGTCTTCATTGAATAATACAGGATCTTCTAGATTTCCTATTTTGGCTTCCCTTGGAGTGAGTCTGTTTTTGAATTTACATGAGCAACTTCCCCTGCCTCTCCCCCTCACCCCATCCCCATCCTGCCTTCTATCATTTCCAGTTTGGAAGCTTGAAATAAATTAAATGGGTATTTCTACGTGTTTCTATGACAGCCATTGCACCGACACTACACAGATGAGTCTGAAGCCAAATGTGTACTGTGGATTTTTCCCAATGTAACACAATTACCGAAACACCTGTGCTAAATAACTTTGTGCTGATCCACTGTGAAAATTTACAGGGTTCAATAGCCCTCGAAATTTCTCATTTATTACCTGTGGTGCAGTGGTCTAGTGGTTGAAGACTGGCCTACCGAGCAACAATATAAAGGACCAGACACAGATTGGCGACCTATTTAAAGCCTTTTCCTGGCATTCCCTCTACATTATACCTACAGTATTCTTTTTCTTTCAGTGACTACATCTTTAATTCTATGTTACTTCAATGTGTCGAGGTCACAACAGGTTTTAATTATGCTATTGAGGTAACTGTAAGATCACTCATATACCATGTGAAAACTGGAAGTGACACTCAAAATGGAACACATACATGAAACTAGCAGTTTTTCACTTTAGAACTAAGAGTAACATTTTCTAAAACAGCTAAGTCCCATGTTCAGAAATGACTTAGGAGTTGAAGTCTCATTAAAAAACAGTGGGACTTGTTCCTAAGTGCCTAAGTCGTTTAGAAAATGGAACTTAGGCTCCTTAGTCACTTAAGCTGTTTTGAATATGTTTCCTGAAGTGGATAGCTAAAATGTCATGGGTGCACACCTCTACAGTACCTAAGAAAGATGTGATTGGTTCAAAGTCCTGACCTTGGAGTGCATTTGTTAAACTCACACATTTGTTACTTGTTTCTGTATTTGCAACAAGTACTGAGATATATAGGCAAATGAAGGTTTATCCCTAAAATGCTGTACCTGTGGCAGTACTATGAGACAACTCGAAAAGGTGAGCAGTGCTGATCATGAGTGGTGGCCATTGCCAGATGTATAAGAGTGTAGACTGAGCTCTATTTAAAAGTCTCTTTCTCTG
Organism: Chelydra serpentina; assembly: GCA_037349315.1. Taxonomy (NCBI): domain Eukaryota; kingdom Metazoa; phylum Chordata; order Testudines; family Chelydridae; genus Chelydra; species Chelydra serpentina. Next base: position 16,328,420 of record JBAIAC010000033.1, read on the forward strand.
TTTCATTAAAGTGGTGACTGTGCCGCAACCATCTGAAATCTCTCAAGTTTTGAAATTTGTAATATGGTAAACAGAATTGATCAACAGACGCAGGTAGCACACATGCTTACAAGAAACATTTAGTGGTGGTGACCTTCTCTCCCTGATATCTGACAGGCAACTTTTGTTTAATACTCTCCAGATCTGTCTCGGTTACGTCAGTTCCTCTCTAGTGAAACTCCAGCTCTGTGCATGGAGCAGTGAACCACAGTGCAAGGAATGGCAAGTCACTGACATTTGCTCTCTGCAAGTATAAAAATCAAGTGGGGGAAATGTACAAAACATTCATAATAAGAAGTGAATTTAAACATCTGACTTCAGGAGCTGCTGCTGCCAACATGTCTGGAGCAGGTACATTCAGACATTCAAGATTACTTGAACTGATTCATAGACCAAAAGTAACCAGCACCTTTATCCAACTGTGAACAATGCACTTCCTTCAAATAATGTAGTCATTTGGGAGATCAGTTAATCTTATTTTTCTCAGCAAAAAAATTTGTGGAATGGTATTATCAAAACACCCACTGCTCCTCCAACCTCTCTGCAGAGCCGAGTGACAAACAACACCTGGAAAACTACATGCATTGTCTTCATGCTCCATCAAGACCCAGAAATACCTAAACTTCGAGGAAGTTCAGAGCAGGTTCTAGATGCAAATTTTGTAATTCAAGCCCAGCTCTAATTTTAAACATCCTCATCTATTAAAACTTCAATTTTACCATGAATTTTTCTAATCTCCTAGGCCCAAATTCAGACCTTAGGCTTTACTTAGTCACACAGCCAACAAGCTGAGGCTCAGAGAATTGCAGATCATCATATTTGAACCTGGCTACTGGCTCCTTGTAGTTCATACTCCTCAGAGCCTTCTCAGATGGAGGCTTGGAAGGCAGCTTCCATTGCATTTCATCACATTTACTTTCCCTCTCTAATGCAGATTTAGTTCTGCCCTTGGCATAGGGCTCTTATAATTATAGGATCGTAATAATCCTGGTTCTGTTCCTTCTAAAAGTATTTCAAGTCTAAATGAGGCCATTAGTACAAGAGAGTTGTTTTCTTTGGTGCTATATTTTTCTGCCTTATAAAAAAGTAGTGAAATTAATAGCTACTAAACCATATTAGATTAACATCTTGCGCAAATCTAGCAATTAGCTATGTGGTTAGTCTGGTTTGCAATCAACATATTATTGAGAGGGTTCAGCACTTCAAAAGAGCTCAGGCCCAGATTTTCAAGGGCTCAGCTCCCACAAAAGAGGCCAGATTTTCAAAAGAGCTCAGAACCCACTTAGGCACCTACATAAGGACTAGCTTTTCAGATGAGTTCAATGAACATATAACATGGTGAGCTCTTTTAAAAATGTGGCCAACTGTGGGTGCTGAGTCCTATTGGAAATTCCAGTCCTAGTGTACATACTAGTTGAATATATTGGGTGCCAGATAGGGTGAAAACATTAATGCACGTGAAGCCTGACCCAATATAAAAAAACATAGAATTAATGCAACATAACCAGCTCTGATACGTTTTTCATCAATAAGGTTTCAAATTACAGCAAGAGTTTGGTGCCATTTTCTATCCTTATTACAATCTTTTTCATTAACTGTTAAAGACTTTTAATTCTTCATATCTTTTCATCCTCAATATATTGTCACTCTCATTTTCATTCCTTTGATTACCACTGCAAGGTGAATGCAGTCCTAGTTTCATGGGCACTGTTTAGAGTAAAAGGAAATATTGATGTTTAGAACTGCACATCAAGATACAATACACAGACAATCAGCATTTCTTACCCTGTTCATTTGTTCTTGAGATGTAAGCAGGCCAATAAGGAATCTATGCCCAATATTATAGACCCAATGAAGTACTTTTACACATCCTCAAACATTATGATCTTCACAGGAGAAAATCTCTATTGTCCTATTTTTCTTGCACTGATTATAACCTGTTGTTTCCTTTTATAGTTTATTCTTACTCTCTAAGGCAGGAAATATGAAAAAGAATAAATGTCAAATCTCTTTCGCCTCATACACTAAGCCACTGGAGCTGTGTATGAAAAGCAAGCAAGATTTGACCCAAATTCACTTGTTGCCCTAATGCTATACATCTCATATTCTCTCTTTCTTATGAATTGCCGTTTTACTATATATATTTTGTATACCCTTACTATAGCGCACAGCTGAATTATAAGGGGAGTTGATGGCAATTTCTACTTTTAAGATGCCTAACACTTTCCATTATAAAAGATTCTCAAAGACCTTTCTTTGAGACGATCTGACGCTTCTATTATTTGCAGCAGGCCTATGAAATTTGGCAGAGGGAAAGCCCTTGAGTTAGAGAACTGTCTTTTCGTTATTCCATGAAATTCCATTCACATTTAGCGGAGTAATAAACTGTTAAAATCACCATTTCTCGTCGCTCACTTGCCTGTCAGGAAAGTGAGGGCAGCCTGCCAAAATAACGGAACATGCCCATTCTAAGACCAGGCCCACACAACCACCAATGCAACAGCAGCGCATGCTGCACTGGGAATGCCTGGCAGTGGCCAGAGCAGCTGTAGCAGCTGGGTAGAAGAACAAGGCTTGGCCCTGCTCCCACATCTGGCCACAACCCCAGGCCCAGCATAAGGCCCCAGTGTCCCATCCTCTTATGCTTTATAGGGCATTATATAGGGCAGGCACTCCCCCAGCTCAGGCTAGGCTCCCCTGTAACTCCATCCCACATGCAGCACATGGGCCTCAGGAGTACACGCTGCCCTCTGGGGTTACCACATGGGGCAGGAGACCCCCAACCTCCCAGGCTGACAGAGGAGAGAGAACTTAGCCAAGCTGGGCTTCCTGATAGCAGCCCCTGAATCTAGCACATAGCCCCAAGGGTCCATACTCTAGGATAACAGCCTTCTCCAGCTGCTAGTTCTGTAGCTCAGGGGGTCGCATGTGGTGCTGCAATGGTCATAGTTAGAGCCCTGATGACGATGATGCAAAGAGGAAGAGTTTTTTACAGTGGTATATAACAGTATTTTTAAATCTTTTTGGGGGAAAAACCACATAGGAAATTACACATTTTAAAAGGCATTAAAAAGTTTAAGTTACAAAGTCAAGTACTGGAAAGTTAAAAAATGTCACATCTAAACCACCTTCATTTGGCCCTCTTGTGCATATGAATAGTGATACAGTCTCTAATTAAATGATCGCACACTATTTTTCCCGTAGTAAGATGAGGCCCTGAAACATAAACCCTTGTATCAGAGGCCCAATATGAGGCCTAAGGCCTGAGCTAAAGTAATGGGCAAGACTTTGCTAACATAAAGCAAAGTTAAGCTGTGAGCCAGAGCCAGGCCCTGCTCACAGAAGTTGGCAAGGAAAGGGCTGATGTTGCAAAAGTACACAAACCTAAAAGGTACCAGAACACTTGTACATTCCACACAGATAACAAGGAACAAGATGGCCCATCCTAAAGACAGGGGCAAAAGGGTAATATGATGGATAGAGTTGTTTTGTTCGAACCAACATGTACAAGGTGGGAGGTGGCACCTTACTACGTAGAAGGGGTTGTACCTGGTTACGTAGAGGGGTTGCACCTCAGTACATCAGGAGTGATGTGTAACTTGTTTGTACCTGTGTATAAGAATTCACCCCCGAGGAGTTGTCTTTGTCTGGCCTAGGGAGCAGTGGAAAGTTCCGCCACTGACTGAGCCAGTTCATTGCCAGGGGGCACATATTTCATAGTATGTCTGGTAGAGTCTACGGGAAACTGTTACTGTGCTTCGTTTGACAATAAACTTGGCCGACATGCCTTCGTACCTTACTAGACTCTGTGGTCTTTGGGGGTTCTCTCGAGTCTGCTGTGTTAGCTATCTGCGCAGAGCTGGGGCAGCACACAGAGGGAACATGCACGCAGCCGACTGATATCAACATTGAACAGAGCAGAGCACCACACCGGTAGCCGTCTGACAACAGCCCACTGCCTCATTCATGGCACTGGCTGGACACACAAGGGGCCAGAATTAAGGTTGCACAACAACCATAAACCTGGCATTTCCTGAATTTTGGATTCCTGACTTTGCAACCTTAAATAACTTGGTTTCAGCTTAGTATTTTTGTATGTAATACATACATACAGAGGGGAATGTAGAATATACCGTAAAATGGCAGGAATTTTCATGTTCCATTCAGGCTCAAAAGGGAGGTCAGCTTTTAAAGAGCTGGCCTTTTATGTCAGTTTTGAAAATCTACAATGTTGCAGCCTGCTGTGGCGTGCTTCTAAAAAGTCAGACACCAAAGTGTGCTACTCTGCTCACGATTCACATCACTAACAAGCCTGCTACTTCCACCAAAAGCAGCAGTCCTCTCCCAGGTTTTACATAATCAGTTTCCATTCTGTTATGCTGTCCTGCATGGTGTTCTGAAACAGTTATCTATATCACTGATGTGTATTGCGTCATACTTAAATCATTAACAGCTAGGCTGAAGCTCAGACCGTCAGTTGCTTCCCTGAGGGAAGTAACATACACCAATCAGCATCTTGGGGCAGATAACTTCCCACCTACCAGTGCATTGGAGGGAAGAGTTCTACCCTCTCTCTACCCCCTGCTTGCAGGGGGCACCTCCCACCAGTAGCACCTCCCACCAGTGTAGCACCTCCCACCAGTGACCAGGTCAGGAACTCAAGCAGGCTACACAAGGGCAGAAAGGCTTTACAGCCCAGTAGGCCTGCACCCACCCATGTTAGGACGGGCCACAAAGAATAACATTAGAGGGGTAGCATCTGACAAAGTGGGGTTTTTACCCATTAAAGCTTATGCCCAAATAAATTTGTTAGTCTTTAAGGTGCCACCGTACTCCTTGTTGGTTTTAACGAAAAACATTAGGCATATTATATCTAGCTCTGTGCAAAAGTAATAATGCTTGTATTCGTTTCCAGGTACTTATTCCATGACTGTCTCAGATTTACATGATATCCCTGGATACAGCAGTTAGAATTTGGATCGCTGATTCAGCTGAAAGAGGTACAACAGCACCAGTCTCCACTGGCTCCCAATTGACTTCTCATCGAACGAGGCCTGTGGGTATGACTGTCACTGGTCTTTGCATGGGTGTACATTGGGGGGAGGGGAGGAAAATACAAGGAGCCTCCCTGCATAAAGTCCACTCGTCATAATTCATGCATTCAGGGAAGACACACACTGCCCCCAAGGAGGCAGTATGAAAGTAAGGACCTCACCCTCCAGGATGGTCACATGTTGCTACTTGGATCTCCTGGTAAAGTGGAGTCAGGTAAAGAGGGAGTTCTTCCCTCTCCCTTACCTGCCTCCCTAGTCCCCATGTATCATTTCCATGACAAGTCAAGTATTTGCTTAGGGCCAAATTCTGTCCTTGGATGCATTCAGGAAGTTCCCAGTGATTTGAATGTGACTCACACATGTGGAGAAATTGGCTCTTAGGGTCTCATTCTGATCTCCCTGCTGCCCCTTGTTTCCCTGAGGAAAGTAATATACACCAATGAGCATCCTGGGGCAGATAACTTCCCACCTGCCAGTACATTGGCAGGCAGAGTTGATGTAAATCCAGAGTAAATTTAAGCCAGTAGCTTTACACTACTATAAAATTAGGTCAGGTAACATCAGACTTGGGCCTTTGATCTTCATGTTATTCCTAAACACAGGTTTCCTACATGTCAGCAATGTCCAACGGTGGTCCAAATCCTGCCTGCTGTACTCACCTTGGCTTCAACAGTGTGCAGTGAGCAGGATTTGCCCCAGTGTAGGTTTCAATTATGTAGTTTCTGCGTCATACATAAAAGGGGCCCATTTCCCCTTAAATGGGAGGTTTAGGTTGGACATTAGGAAAAACTTCCTAACTGTCAGGGTGGTTAAGCCCTGGAATAAATTGCCTAGGGAGGTTGTGGAGTCTCCATCATTGGAGATATTTAAGAGCATGTTCGACAAACACCTGTCAGGAATGGCCTAGACAATACTTAGTACTGCCATGAGTGCAGGGGACTGGACTAGTTGACCTTTCGACGTCCCCTTCCAGTCCTATGATTCTATTCCACTATCTTCAGTGGGAGCGGAACTGGGTGCAAGCCAAATGCTAGCTGACATTTAAACTGTTAGCTTTACCTAGAGAGAAGGGGTGATTTCTGAGACTGGCAAGCAGAAGCTGGTATGGGATAATTTACTACCCACTGATCTTTAATAATGTGTTCTATTTCAGAACATCCTCTAGTTTGATAAACTTATTCTTAAAAACTCCCATCTGAAATGCATGACCATGTCTACTCTGAATAAAATGAGAGCAGGAGTCAAATGAGTCTCCCAGAAATGGCTGCTTTGTAAGTCTGCTTTCTCTATCATTGTCACACACATCTCTGATAATATTTACTTACTGTTTGAAAGGAAAATGGCTTTCTGAAACCATTAGTTTTTTTCACCCAGTTGCTGTCATAAAGGTCTTTATGATGGAATGATGGAAGACATGTCCACACAATTGGATAGAGTAGAAAAATATACCAAAATAAAATTGTATTTCTACATAGGACTATTTAAAGACACTGTATCTGTCAGTTGTAGTGGTCCTATTTTTGTATAGAAGGACAGAGAATATGAACTAAGGATAAATATTTAAGACAATACTAGTATCTGGAGGAACTGAAACTTGATTTTAAGCTGAAAGGCTTTTTAAGGTCACATTTTATCCAGTATTTTCCTATATTCCTTTCCATTCTGGCCTTTTGAACCTTGGCCTAGACATACTACAGTATGTTTATCATTATTAAGATGTAGTGTATATTAAAGCAGCAATAACACTAAGTCATTTAGAGCACATCATAAGTTATAGAGAAAACAGGAATCCTGTTTTATTATGCTGAAGCTGTAAAGCTTACACTAATACAAAATATTGCTGGCAGTCACCTTGTTTTATTCTTCTTTTAACAACTTACTAACAGTGTATAAATATAAAAGCAAACTTTGATTTTTTTTTTCATCCGGCACACTAGAAACACTTTCAATAAAAATACTGGGATGCATTTAACACCGTGACCAGAAATATTGAAATTTGACAGTTAAAAGGTTAAAGGTTTCAAATTTATACACAGAGGTGTTTTGCTCCTGTCATAGTCACAGTAGCTTGCTCAGGATAACCCCTTTTGCTTACTGAACCTTTGAAAAGCAGAGAACATTAAGCAATACATCTTGGCAGATGCCCTGGGATTTCATACCACCAGCAGAAGCAAACATGCACACAAAAGTGAACATCTTAGGTTAAAACAGGTCCAAGCCATTCTTTCTGCCCACTCCCATCCAGCGTGTCGAAAAGCAGCTTTCTGTCACTGCTACCAAGACATTAGTTTCCATTGGAACTGAGATAGAATTTCTTTACATTTTCAACTCTAAGGTGCTATTGTTTTTAATTCCTGCGGAGAGATTGATTGAAAGGGTGGTATCAACAAAGCCTGTACAGAAGCAGAGACTGTGAAAAGCTGGCCTCAAATAGGATATTTTATGTTCCTGCCATGAAACACTTGCATAAAAGATCAAATAAAACAATCTATTTTACGCCCAAAATCTAAAGATTTTATATTCCTTTCCAGTTTTTATATTAGGAGTTTCACTCCATGGTTTATATGTGTAGTGCAGTGTTCTGATCTTTATTGATGTCTGATAGAATACGTGCAGTTGAGGAGAATGGAGAAGGTACCATTATATCTCTACATTTTGCTTTAATTCTTTTTCCAAGCTCTCAAACAATCATCATGTACATGATTTTCTGGGAAGTCATCACTGCAAATGCCTGCTTGTAAATATTACAACCTTGGTAAACCAGCCACTAAAATGATCAACTCTCCTTTGTTTGGTCTTAGTATTGTAACATAGGACTGAGCCTTAAGTAAGATTTTTTTTTAAATCATCATATTTCACTATAAAGTTGTCCTGACAAATACTAGTAATATGTAGCACCTTTTTTATCTGAGAATCTCCAAACACTTAAAACAGGGCATACATTTTAAGCTGTAGCATCCCTGAAACATCAGTAAATATTATACCCATCTTAGAAATGGACAACTGAGGCACAGAAAAGTAAATATATGCTTTATTTACAAGACTTACTGGCCAAATGTGAGAAGTTGAAAGCGGGACAAGGGGAGGCTATGCGCCGACTCTTTCTCTGCAGCAGGCCACAGAGCAAGAAATCACACGGGGGAATATAATGCCCCCATAAAGGAGTGTATCAGCAGGCATGTCCCCCACCACGTGCACCAGGAAGCTCAGGACGGGCACAGTCCTTCCTGATACTCCCCCCTGTGCAACTATGCAACTCCACTCTGCCCACAACAAAGGGGAAGGCCTTAGACACAAAATGTGCCTTCACCTTTTTTTATAGATGTAAATGCACCAGAGGCTCAGAGAACTCTGTTTTTGTATATAAATTAAATGAATTAATTTCTTCTATGTGTACAGACCACCGCTGCCTGCAGGACCCCATTTGCTAGCATGACAGTGATGAGGCTGTAAAATTTCACACCGTGTTACTTCCTTCTTTATTTCTGTTTTCCTTTCAGGCACTAGTGAACTGCGCAACCTAGAAGTCTTTCTGGGATCCACTTTCACCTATGGTACAATCATGCAAAAGAAGCAATTTTTCATTATTGATAAAATGTAATGTCATAATGTCATGGCCTTTCAGGTCATCATCTTTGTACGTCAGCCATGACATTATCACAATTTATAATGATAACAAATGATCATAATGTTTGCATGCAATTTTCGTTGGTTATTGCAGAACTCTAAAACGACCCCTTCTAAGGCTGGATTTCATTAACTAGTGATTGCTATTTCAATGTATTAACTGCTAAGTTATGCTGGCTCTGTGCTAACAGTGAGGACTATTCTATTTAGTATACTAGAGTTATGTGTTTTGTAAGAACTTAAATGAGAGGTTTTTTCAGTTAATTAAATGCCTTTAACAAAAATAAATTGTCAGAATATAATAGGTTCCTTAATTTTTTTTATTTTAAACACACCTAAAGTACTATTAATTTCTGACCACTGATGTACCTACATAAACTCTACATATTTCTATTTCTTTACTCATGAGATGTGTCTGGCCAGTCTGTTAGATTTTCCTTTGACTGTTGTGCTGGCTTTATTTATTTAATATTTCATGAACACCTTACACAACCTAAAGCTTTAGGAGCTGATGCGACTCATAGAGCATGGCATAAAGATCCATTAGGTATTGTTTTCATGTGAATATTTACAGTTTTGGGGATCAGTCCTGTAAACACCTACACCTGTGCTTAGCTAATAAATCTACAGATAAATATGATGATCTCCTCTGAAGCCCCTGCACTTGATGCATAACGGGCCTTTCCAAATGCCATAATCCCAGACCTAAACAAACACTGTCAAAAAATAAATGTTTCTGAAATGGCAGCTGGGCGTTATAGTCCAACGGACTCCATGGCAGGCCACTAGTCAAAAGGATTCTGGGAAGTACACAATTAGTCTCCCAGGGACACTGGAACTTCTGAAAGGACAAGTAAGACCCCAGGATGCCAGTAGGCCAAAGAAGAAGTGGTTTTATTTTTCTTCAGGTTGGGACCTACTAGACTTAGGCCCATAGCAGGGAACTTGCAGATAAATTGCTATCATTTTTCTGTGAATGCTGGATTATTGGCTGAAAATGGTAAAATTATTGTCCTTAACCAAATTAGCACATTTATTGGGGGGGAAATATTCCTCCTATAAAATATTTACATGCTTACGCATGTAAAGAGAGAAAAGATAGCTTCACCCAGCAACGTCTGAAATCCTTGTGTATCCACCATTCCAGCTTTCACTATGCAATGGAAGTGCAGTAATGTTCTGCTATATGCATGTTCTTAAAACAAAGGCTTTTTCATATGGGAAATGTCAGACTCCACATTTCATTCTTGTCTAGACAGCCACTGGGACACCACACTATATAATGATCCTGCAACCACACAAGCACAAGTGAAACTTTGCTTACAGGAGTAAAATTATTTATTTATATGTTTTAAGTGTTTGCAGGAGCACTTATGTGGGGTACTGGTCCTAATATATTCATGATCATGTCACACTGCTTCAACGTTATGAATCTTAAAGGTCTCCTTAATACTGTCTTTGGAATCTCTACCATGAAGAGTAGTTTCATCCTTTATAAAACTACTGGTCTATATATGACCCAATAAGGTCACCCTTGACAGTTCTGTCTCCATACTGTATTCACTCAAATAAACCCTTAGTCAATTGTTCAATCCTACTAATACTGTTTAAAAGAGTTTCTTTATCTCAGTAGCCATGACAAAGGGGACTGAATTATCCATTGCAATACACCAGCACAACCAACAGCACCAAGGCAAAATCCTTTAAACCACTTTAGCAGCAAATTGCATCAGATATCAAAGTAAGTAAATATCTGTTGCAAAAACATCTAACATTAACAAGAACTTGTGAGGTAGCAAGACACAGTGGGCAATTTGTGTTAATTATCCTTGCCTAAAATCTTTAAACCTTAGGTCTCTGTCTAGCCATCTGATTTCCTCAAGCTAGCTAGATTTTGAGAGTAGAAAGGGTCAATCTGGATCTGAGCTTCCTCAAAGCCTGTGGATGTTTTGGTACAACCCATTAGAGAGATAGGTCAGCTGCATAATTTAAGTCAGGAGGAAGAGCCAAACTTTTCCACAGCTCAGGGGCATTCACATCGGAGGATTTGGGTCAGAATTGCCTCTACCTGCTAGTGCTGTTTCCTAAATTACTTCACCACTCAAAAATAATCTTCCCTAAATGTAAAAGTCACTAAATATCTTACCATTTGAGATGAACTGCTTAACTGGTTGAATTTTAGGCATGGGATTTTCAAAAGTCTTAAGTGACTTAGAAGCACAAGTCCTATTGACTTTCAATTGATCTTGTGCTCCTAAATCACTTAGGCATTTCTGAAAATCCCATCCTATGTCAGTACCTGCCACTTAAGCAACTTCACTTCTGAAATGAGATTTTCTACTTGAACTGAATAAATAAGCTTGAGAAAAACACACAACCCTTCCCATAAACAAACCTGAAGTATTTAAAATATTGAAAATGTCATAAAGAAATGCCTCCTTTACCTTTTAGTAGCTGCCATAATTGTTAGCCCCTTTAAATTATAGTTTGTGGAGGCACTTTAATCCGTTGGTTTCTACTCTAACTACTCTGCTCTAGCTATTTCATATAGACTTCCTCTCACAGGATGTTCATTCTGATGTCCGAGTTCAATAACAAGCTGTTATCCAGCTGTGAGCTCTGATCTGCTTTGTTACAAATTGCCAGGTTGTGCCCCATAACCTGAAAAATATTCAAGGAAAGAAAGGGAAGGACAGTATTACTTGGCATGGCCTGGTTCAGCTACATTTGTTCTCATCAGACATCAACTACATGAGCTTGACCTCAGGGTGAGATTAAAGTTTACAGAGTAAAGAGAACAGTTACATATCAATTAAAAAATGACAGGTATGGATAATATCGCCTACAAAGAGCCAGAGCCAAACGATTCTTCTAAAGTATAACATTCTACTGCTCTTTTCCAAGTAACAAGTAACAGTGTAGAGTACTCATACAAAATAGTGTGTTGCCATTAAGTGTAGGACTGCTTCCAACACAGAAGTTTTACTGTGTGTGGGCATTGCTCCTCCAGTAGACAGTGTCCATGAAACTAATAGATGCTGGTATAAAACAACCTAAGGAGGAATATCATATTGAATTTGGACCTGCCTCTAAATGCATTAAAAACATAGCTTATTGTCTTTTGGCATTTCCTAAAAAGTCTCTTGAGTTCTTGTTGGCAACCACTGATATTGAGAGTACTTTTAGCTGTTTAAGTCTTCTTGTTCTAACAGGGGTCAAAGGGCTGTAAAGATCTTCTCAAAAGGATATAGAAGGAATCATTAAAAGGGAGGAGGGGAAAAGTGACAGAAGGTCAGACTTTTTTTTTTTTAATGGGTGCATCCCCGAAGGGGTCAGACACCGTTGTGCATTATACTCCAGCTCTAGTACCTGACTTTTAGAAACCTACAACAAATCTTATTAGCACTTCCATGAGCAGAAAATACAAGCCAGACTAGTCCACTCTTCAAAGCAAAAGACAGGAAAGAAAACTTATGAATTAAATATATTTAGTCTGTGAAATAAATTTAAATAAAAGTAGCACAAGGATGAGGCCAAGAGGAGGGCAAATGATTAGAATGGGTATGAAGCATTTTATTGTCCCTAACAATTTTTTTTTTCTTTTTCTAATTCTCTTGTTGATCTTATTTTCCTTAAAGACCAATTTGCTATGGTATGTCATGTAGCTTTTTGTAGGTCAAAAAATTTACCTTTTTATGTGACACAGCCAAACAGAATTGTGAAGGTTTTCAGTGATTTCTAGACAGAAAGCAATAAACTGCGTTTGCACCCACACACATACTGCCTAACACCCCATCTGGTAACATTTCCACGTCTCCAGGAAAGAAATCAATAGCAATAATCTGTGAGGGCCTCATAGGGTGTATATTTTTTTATCGTGCTGCTATTTGGAATTTTTTTCTCCTATCTGCTTACAGCAATAGACTGTTCTTTTTTTGTTGGCTACCATTGAAATCCCGGAGCCATTTTTTTTAAAGCAGTAACTAACACTGGGAGTCAAAATAATATATTCTAAGCACTCCTATTCAGTAACACCATGATGTTTATCCTATTCGGACAACCAAAATATTAGCTAGTGGAGACCCTGAAAAATCTCATACAGTAAGTACCTGTGCATTTAAAATTATATGCTACTGCACTTCAAAGGCTAGGATCTCTAAAATTCACAATTATCTAAAGATATTTTGTATGAAAAAGGAAAACACATCCTGCTTTCATCTTGCTGTAGTGCAGAGAAGAAATTGTCCCTATATTCTGAAATTTAGAGCTGTGTCACTGTTGGTTTTCTGTGTAGGGAGGAAATATGATGCTTTGTTACTGGTCTTATTTATTGCAGACCTTGTCTGGAATCTAGTATTGAAGCTGTGCTTGATGAGTTGCTGCCTTGAACTTTTCCACTGATCAATGCTGGTGCTATGGCTGCATGAAAGAATAGCTTTCCTGAGGAGAAGCTATCACAGGGGAAACACACTACACTGAAAACTAAAAAAATCTGCTATAATCTTGTATGCTTAAACTTAGAAACGTGTTTCCCCAAAAGAAATGGTGATAGGGAATGACCATTTAAAAACTGAGATGTTACTTGAGCAAGAGGTCAAGTCAAGAACAGTGAGATATTTAAAAAAAAAATAAAAAGAAGAAATCTTGCTTTCAGTAACATAACAGACAACTGGACAAAAATGTGCATCTGAAGGAGAGGACATTACAAAGCAAGAAGACAGGAATCATATTTCTTCTTCTCCCACGGTGACAAATAAAAGGTTGTTTTGATTTTTTGCTGTACAAATAATAAACTTTACTTTAGGAATTGTAGCTGCTGGAATATTTGTTCTCCCACAAAATATTTTTTCTCTCTCTGCTATGGTGACAGCATACGGCGGCGGGAGAGCAGAGGAAGGAATGAGGCTCTTCTATTCACTTCTTTTTTTTTCAGTATTTGTTGTTTGGGTGCGACAAGCAGTTTGCACGAGAAGAATGCTCCTTAGAAATATTGTTAAATCCATTTTTAGCAACTCAGATGGAAAGCTAGGATTGAATGCCCAGAACCTGCTGGTCTTTCCCCCTAAAATGCCTACGCTACTTTACCAGAGAATCCAGCCAAGCCAGGAGTGGCGGCTGTACCTATATTTATCAGTTACGCGCACTAGCTTTTTCAGGAATGAGGTCACAGGTTCAAGTATTGCCTAACGCTGGGAAGGCCAAGAGCAAGTGCAAGCATCCCACATTGGATCGTCAATGTGCCTCCAACCAGACTGGCATTCACAGTCTGTAAGGGTATGTCTACACTGCAATTAAGAACCAGCTGACTCGGGCTCGCAGGGCTGTTTAATTGTGGTGTAGAGATTCAGTTTTGGGCTGCAGCCCAAGCTTTGGGACCCTCCAATCTTGACGGGTGGTACAGCCCAGACTCCAGCCTTAGCCCAAACATCTACACTGCAGTTAAACAGCTCCTTGGTCCAAGCCCCTTAACCCGAGTCAGCTGGCACGGGCCAGCCACGGGTGTCTATTTGCAGTGTAGACATACCCTAAAAGCAATCTTGTATCCATGCCTACAAATACATTTGCTCTCTGCTGAGACTGCCAATAAAGGTGCTAGTTGTGTGATGTTAGTTTCCATTTGTCTGCTTTAAAATGAACTGAGACCCATCAAACTTATTCCACGTAAGACACCAATAGCCATCACATTTGATTAACTGCGGGTCAACGTCTCATCCTGGGCCTGACTCAGTGCAGTAATCTGTCCTCACACACTCATCTAAATAAACCTCCTTAGACGATGTAAACAAAATTTAACCTAATATCTATTGAACGGTCTCATGGTAAAAGTCCCTGTTCAGAGTATTTGTTGCACATGTGTACTGTGCCCTTTCAGTGTTATGTATCAGATCCTGGTTTTTATTGTTTTTAAGGCAGGTGTTTTCAAATCCTCCAAAAAAATCAGAAATGATCCTCTTTGGGTGAAACTGAACCCATCTAGCCCCATTATACCTTCCCACGTGAGCAATATCTCACACACCACCTAAACATGAGGAGACAATTATCTAATTAGCATATCTTTAACTGCAATGGCAGCACCAAGGGCTGTTGTTATCTAGCACAAGACACATTACCTTGGGGCAGAGACTGTCTTTATTTGCATCTTGTACGTACAACATCGGCACTTAACCAATAAGAGGAAAGGATGGTCTTGTGATAAAGGCATTGGACTGGGACTCAGTAGATCTGGGTTCAAAATCTTGGCTGTGCCACCCACTTCTTGAAAGGGAGTTGCTGGATGCTCAGCACTTAGAAAATCAGGCAAGCTCTAAATATGGATTTAGAAATCTACCTTGAGGCTCCTGTTTGTTTCTTTTAATCTGGCCTTAATCTCTGTGCTTCTATTCCCAATCTGTAAAATGTGAAAGATAGTGTATACGTGATAATAAACCCATTAGTGACTGGGAGGTGCTCAGATATAAATACCTAGATATCCAGTCAGGAGCTTGGTAGCCAAATAAAAATGATGTATTGGGATTGGGACCATTCATTATTTCATCTGAGCATTTTAAATTTGGTTTTTCATAACTAGTCTAAACACATTTAAACACATTTGAATGTTTTCTGTAAAGTTACAGTCAATGTTGTTCTTTGATAATAAAGTAATCTTCTCCCTTCTGTGCATCTGTCAGCATGTATATAGTAAGTATTTGGCTTACATGAGTTGCGAACTCATGAGACAATCTGTTGTTTGGAGACTTGTCTGCTGGATTTTGAGTCTTGACCTTTCTCATTTCTGTTCATATGAATACTTTTATCTTTCCCTTTAGAGAACAAGGCTGTCAATGTTCATACTGATCTTAATGTCTGTCCAACATGGGATATTGGTGGATCTTACTCCTAGCAAACACTGACTAAAATTAACTAATCCAAACAGTTATGCTAAATTGAGTCAGAGACTGTTTATTTCAGACTCTTCATGGAAGCACAGGTCTGATCAATAAATAGAGGTAAATACTTTGCCTAAACAGTAAAACCTGCAGGGGAAAAAAACTCGGACACATCATTTGTAACGTTCTAGAGTTTGTGGAGCTTCTGTTTAGCTGATTCTTAGTTCTCTACACTAGAAATGGGAGAAAAGGTCCTGATTTTAAATGGGAGCAGAGAAAAGGCTTTAACTCCTCTCCCAGTCCCCAACCCACAATTCATCACTCTTCTATTTTGGGTCCCACATCAAATCCTGATCCCCTTCCAAGGCTGTCTCTGTCTACACAGTACCTGACCTCCTCCCCAAACTCCAAGACTTGTCCACCTCCATCACTGCCATTTTCATCCCAACCATAGTGCTTTACTCCCAGAAGTCCCCTTTATCTCCAGCCTTCAAACAATTGTCTTATATGTTGTCCTCCTGCCTTCTTTCCTTTAGGATGGGGGTAGACCTTGACTGGCAAGGATCTTCTTTTCTCTCCCCACTGGCTACTCTAATGCATTGTAGGGTATGGGGAGATTGGCCACGGTTCCTTTTTTCTCGGGTTGCCCTCTGATGGCTGTGCTGTTCACAATGTCTCCTCCTCTCGCAAATCTGCTGAACCTTCTCATTTCCTCTGCCCTGGTTCCTTCTCCTGGGACTCCCCAGCCCTTCACCACAAGAAAGATTCAAGTGGTGCAAATAGAAGTGGAACCAATGAAAGACAAGGTAAAATAAGTCAGCTAGTAAACACTTTGGGAGAGTGCCCATCCAGTGTGGCCATGGGACATGGGAACTTGGGTCTTTCCCTCTGTCATCCTGATACAAGTGATGAGGAGGTTTAAACCACTGATCTCTGATAGGTCAGTGCTGCCTTCCAAAGAGAGGGAAGATATAAGTTACCATTTACTATGGTGGTGTATCCATTTTGCAAGGCACCACCAGCACCAGCACCATATGGCCCTACAACAGGCTTAATCTACCCCAGGGAAGATCATCCCAATGTAACTGAGATCCTTTGGTGTAGAACCAATGTATTGGCTTTGAAAGCATTCACCCTCCTTGCTGCTGGTGAGGCAGGGGAAAGGCAGCATGGCTGGAGGAAATGGGAACAGCCAGGTTATTCCTCTGCCGTGACAGTCTTCAGCTGCATTTTTATTCTCCTTATTCTGTGGTTACTGCAGCCTGGTTTAAATTACAGCAAACCCTGAGGCAGCTCCACTACAGCCCAAGGAGGCTGATCTTTGGCGGGCGTAGGAGAGTTCAAAAACCGCCGGTACAGGTTAGCCACACCCTAGGATTTGGCCCAAAGTTCAAATGATCTGGCTTTTAAAAAAATACCCTCAAATTCAGATGCTTACCTGAACTAAGCAAATATCTTTGGCCTGAAAATTTCACCTGGGAGTCTCATGCAAAAAGATATTTTTTATTTCTTATCAGGTGGTCAATAAAAAAAGAACCTTTCTATCAGTGCTTCAGCTCTTCTGCTTCTGGACCCTAAGTCATGGCAAGAGATTCACAAAATTCGACACACATGCAGGCAAAGTGAACCAGATCTTTGAATATTTTGAGATTTACTGAGCACTGTTTCCAGCACAGCTGTGGTTTCAGGCTAGTATCTTCTTGCCACTCTCCAGAATGCTTGCTGCTTTTGTTCCACCATGGAGCTCTTATGTCGCATCTTGTCCTCCCAAAATCTTCTACTGGCAGACTACATTTTTGTGTATAATGCATGTCTGCACCATTTTTGTGGAGACTGCTACTGCCAACATAGCTCTTCCAAAGAGCATCAGAGTTTTTGTTGGCTCCCAGTGTACCACGAGCCCATTTCAGACCTAGCGTAGGATAAGCAAGGCATTTTTCATGCAAATGTTACTAGGGCTTTTTCACCATAGTCCAAAGACATATTGGCTTAGAAGGACTACAGCCCTACTGATATATGCTTCTTTCTCCCAGAATCACACAAATCAATACAGGCTATATTGCTCCCTTATATGCTAGTCCAACAAAACTTTTATTGCTTGCTATGTTGCTGCCAGAGTCTATGTGACTCTATTCAGCATCAGAATTTTCTCCCTGCTGTCATGACCACTTTTCTGGACTGTACATACTGTACACACACTGTGCTCCAAAACATACACAAGCAATACACATGCTTAAACAGTATAAGAAAAATATCACTGTATAGACATCTTTGTAACTACTTCACTTGTTTAGCTTTGCCTGGATCTCTGTCCTTGTTTGTTTTATCTTTATGAACAAATGTAAAAGGGCAAATTAAATTACAGGAAAATGTCTTCCTAAGTATGCTTCCTCTCTGCTCCTTCATGTACACAAACACTGCACACATCACAAGAGATTAGCTATCCCAATGGAATGTGGGGCAATATTTTGTAAATTTGATTGAAATGTGTGCTGTCTGGTCCCCATAGTTTAATTTAGAACAATTAAGCTTGAGTACATGAGCTTGCAAAGCACCTTACAAACAATGGCTGCAGAATAAACTGCAAATCAATCCATGCTAAATCCCCCGGAAAAGCTCTGCTAACACAACAAAGAAGCCTAGAGTCACAGTCCTTTAAAACAATCTCTTCTCAGTCTTCACAGCCATAAGGTGTTCCCCATTTTTCACTTTATGGAAGAATTTGGAGAAATTGTTTTATCCTTTCAAATGTCAAATGAAACTTTGCTGTCAATTGAAGGGATAATTTCCCCATTTGTGTATAGATACATACATAGCAAATCAAGTTGCAGGAGAGCAACTTAGCTTCTGAGCTCCGTTCTTCTATTCCACCTTACTACACTTGTTTCTAATCATGCCCTTGTTTCTGTATATAGGACTGTGGGTGATCTGTAGGTACAAACACAATAAATCCTGATTGCTGTGCTTGATCTTATGCATGCTAACGCCTGGCCAAGATAATGAGTACATGGCAAATATCAACTTTCTATTGTTTTTACATTGCTTTTATTGCACTGGCTGCCAACCACACCCCCTGCTTTTATGGCAATAACTTTTCTGCAATTCCAGTCCTAAAACATTATTTTAAACAGTTTGGGATCAGGTTCAGGATTTTAAAGTCATTCATGATCTCTGCAGCTCTGAAGATTTTCTGTGTGTGAAAAGAGACTCTTAACCCCTAAGTACAGAGTGTTTTCAATAGAAAGGCTGACACAAGTTTATTCCTGGATTCTGATTATTAGGGGACAGGTATGCACAAATAGATTTACACGAAAGTCATATGAGGCCATTTGGAGCCGATGCTTTTTATTTTGGAGCCTGGCATATTGATCTCTTAAGGATTTGTGCAAAGCCTCCTTTTCAAACATATGACAATAACCTATTCCTCACAATCAAAATTCAGTCGAAGGAAATGGCTTCCAGGAGAGCTAGGTAACCCAGCCAGCCCCAGAGCAATCTAGCCGTGTGGCAGAAGGAGAAGCATGAACTATCAGTATAATTGCCTGTGGAACTGACCGAAGACTCTGGGCCCGCTCCAAAACCCGTTGTAGTCAATGGAAGTCTTTCCACTGACTTCAATGAACTTTGGATCATACGTTCAGTTGCGATTCATGAAAGTATTTCTTCTACACCTGAGCTTCTGGGTTGAATGCTATCCATCATCTCCCATGCATAGCAAGTTCTGCTGCTGCCCTATTGCCTGAAGAGGTAGAAAAACAAATAAGGAGTGGTTTAATCAAGGTTAGGACTAAACTGGCACCCAGTAGCATATTACATCAGCACTTCTTTAGGGACTAAGTTAGTTTCTGCAGAATTTAAAAGGACACTATACTTATTATAGTTACAGTAATACCTAAGATTACTGAAACATACAAAAAAAATAGCAGAAAAAATATGTATTTTTCCAGTTTACTTTTTTCTGTATTTGGCAGCATTTTGTGTACTTTCAGCTTCACTGTCTCCACTATATAGTCAGTTAAGACCTGATCCTACAAGTTGTCCGCATGGGTAGACCCCTGCATTAGCACAAGCCCCATGGAAGTAAGGTCATTTACATATGCAGAGCAGGGTTACAGGATCAGGGACCTAGTGAGTTTCTCCTTTTCCTTGTGTATACAGCATTCTGTGCAGGTCTGGCATTGTTCCTCACACTTCCCATCATTACAAAAACACTGGTAAGTCCAGCAGCAAATCCAAACTAAAACCCTAAGCACATACCAAACTGTATCATCATTTTATTCAGTCTACTACAATTTGGTGTTTACATTTTTCCAGTTAGGGTGATGTGTGAACCTTAAGACAATCAATGATATTTATATCAATTACCCTACAGATTGTCCATTTATTTAAAAAACAACAGGGAAAACCAGAACTTAAGGTCTGATTCTGCCCCCATTAAAGTCAATGTCAAAATTCCAGTTGACTTCAATAGGCAGGGAATTGGCTCTTAGCCAAAATATTAAATTGACAAGGATGAAAATGACAATAAACACAAAATGGTAGAAGCAGCATCCTTAATTCTACATTTCAGATATTATATTTTATTTGACGCTTCCATCCTAATTAAAAGTTAACAACCAGTAGCATTAAAAAGAAAGCACACAGGAAATTGCACATCACAGAATCTGTTCACTGTCCTAATAGTAGAGGCAATGACTGTGAGAGCAAGGTTTGAAAACTGATAGGTGTTTTATTTGCATGTTCTCACACTGATTTCTGAACCACTTTTCTCTTCCCCCTAGCTAGCATTCTGCTGATACTCTCAGTGGTGCTCATTAGTATTGTTAAGCTGCACTGCAGGGTTCAGGCTATTTTAAGGGAAAGTGAAATAATTCCATTTATTTGCTATTCTATAATTACTACTTTCTGGAAATAAAAATATTAAATCTGGGCATATGAGGGCTTGCTTTTAACATGAACTCTCTTGATCTTAAATTTGAACCAATTCACAATAAGTGATTTTTAGAGAGGTGTTAGTATTGCATTTCTGTTTGCAGTGCCATCTGTATCATGCCCACTAATCCTTTGCTGCCACCATGATGAAACAACAGGGGTCTTTCTACGTTCTAAAAACATTTAGAAGTTAGGTATGTTTCCTCAGGGTTTGGAGAGCCTACACCAAAGGTGTTTAGTATCCAGGGGATATTGTGCAGTTGGAAGGGTTAGCGGATTTTCATTGTCACTTGGCCACTAGTGTAGGGGAAGATGATAAAAGAAGCATCTAATGAAAATTCCCCCCCCCCCCCACACTTGGAACAAAGATACTGAAACTTACAGTGTTAGTCTTTCAAGAAATTGGATCCCTATGGATGAAAAGTGGAGCTTGAACATTTTCTTTGGTAGAGGCAAGATAGTGGTTGTTGGTTGCCAGACAAATATCAGTCCTTTTTAGGACAGCTTACTGGCTGCGGGAATTCCAGCGAGGTGTCAGTTTCCTGTGGGGATAGATCCCACAGAGTATCCTGCACATGCTTGTATTGATCCGCTAATGGAGGATGTCAGATATTTATTGTGAAACAATAATGGGGGCTATGTAAGTACCATGCATAGATTGCCACCCTTCACCTTGGAGCAGCTTTTAAAATGGGAACAAAGAGGAATCAGGCACCCAACTGTCACTCTGAGCCCCTGCTGTGTGTGTCACAGTTCAGCTATAGGAGTCCATATTTTGATTCCCGGAAGAACAATGAGTCTGCCCCCTTTTCCTATCTGCTCTTATAACTCCGTCAAAGTAGAGCTATGGTGGAAGATGCATTTTTATTCTAAGATCCTGAAATCTGAGAGGTTTATAACATTCTGGAGGAAATTGCCCTTTGGGCTGAAATGTTTCATCCTTGTTCTCAATTCAAGAGAGGATTCTTTTTCTCCTTTTTAAGCTTTGTGAAATTGTTCTTCTTGGCCACATATGCGGGGGGCGGGGGAGGGGGCGAAGCCCTCTGCTTTCCTCATGTCAACAATATTTCTGATGCTTTTAAATAGTCTCATAATTATACAAAATGTGTTGTGATGATTTTTCATTTACTTGTTTATCTTCTTTTTACCTTTGAAAGGCTTTGAATGATAATGTAGATTTTGATAAAGAAATGCCTTTTAAGACATGATTAAGATCTAGGCTGGGTGTTATTAGGACATGTAGTGATCTTTGTTTATTGCTCATTGTTTGATGTGAGTTATTCTAAGTACGTCAGACAATCTGTTTTTTATAAATTCTATTTAGGTTCTTATACCATGCCCATCACCATGGTATTTGAGTCCCTGGTATCTAGAACAAGCAGTTTTACATTTATGTGACAGGGATTACCATCTTTTACAATTAAGGCCCTGACTCAGCAGATCACTTCAGCACACGCTGAACTTTAGCATGTAGAGGCAAATTTTCAAAAGTGCTCAACTGCTCATTTGAAATCAATGGGAGTTATGCACATAGGCCCGTAGTGGGATTTTCAAAGGAAACTATGTGCATCCTACCTGAACACCTTTAAAAATATGGTCATAAATGCTCGAGTCTCTTTTGAAAGTGGAACTTAAGTTCCTAAGTCACTTAGGTGCCATTGGAAGGTTTTACCTGTAACTAAGTTCCATTAACTTGAATGGGATTTAAGCATATATTTTAAATTAGGCAAGTGATTAAGTGCATTGCTGAAAAGGGATGGATTTATTCATATGCTTAAAGTTAAGCATGGAGTTACTCATTGTTTCCACCAGGGCAAAGGAGAGCAGACTCAGAGCCATCCTGGCAAACAACACACTATTGCAGCTTTGTTAATGTTTGCCATTTACCTTACCAGCTGCATTGTAACTGACTTGAGTCTTTTCCCACCCATTAGCTTATCCCCAGCAAGGAAACTATGATGAAGGAGAGCTAGAAAACAGAATAATAAAGCATGCTTACAGTGCATAGAAAAATTCCCTGCTAATGACCCTTCAAATTCTTGACTTTTGAAAAGTTATAATTATGTGTAAACAATGTTAGGCCCAGGCAGTGTGATTAAATCACTCTTTCTGTGCTGGGCTTTCACGAATGTCAGCTCCCTGTATTGCTGCTGAACGTAATACTAATTTTGTGTGGGATTTATTGGAAACAAGATTTCAGATTGAATTATGATGTAATTATGAACTGTTTTTGTGTGTGCTACAAGACTGGGCAGCTTGCCACTGGGCACAATTCACATCATATCAAACAACCACTGTAAGATCTGACTGCTCTGCCAACCCTCCCCTCTCTCTCAATTAACCATTCCTTTTGACTGCCCATTACACGAATTAAACCATTTTCACCTCATTTACAATATAAGTGAAGAGTGGAGGATTGAAACAATCAAACACCCCCCGGCTTTCGGAAGACTTATTTCTTCATTGACCACATGCTTGTGCACTGTTGACTCTCAACTGATCTTATACCAAGTTAATTGACACTTGGATCTTAGCCTTAAACTACTCGCTGTTAGCTGTAAAACAACAATTACAGCAGTTAACGTTTTATCAGAAAATGTGCAGGGTGTTTTAGGGATAGAAATTCTTTCAAGGTTAATTATTTATGATTGCTCATGCCAGAGTTGTGTAGCTAGCTATAGTTTTAGACAGACATGTATCGCATGCTATAAATCCAAGAGTCATTGGCTTTTAAACAAATCACTTTATGCTCATGTGGTGAAATTTAGCACAATTGGCAGAGGGATAGATGCCTTTATGTATGTCGCACCAGAAAATAAGTTATTATAGTGCAGAAAGAACATGGCCAAGTTCTCAGCGGATGCAAATCAGTGTAGCTCCATGGCCTGCCATGCTAATTGGTACGGACGGTAGCCATTGAGACAAGTTTGTATTTCTGTGAATGTTTGGAGAACCTATGGAAAACCTCCTGGGCCAGATCCACACATGGTGTAATGGAGCTATGATTATTTGAGGATCTGGTCTGAGTTTAGCAAAATGTGTTTAACAAGGAATTGATCATGAAAGGTAACCAAATGATAGGCAATTGTACCAATGGATTAACTAAGCCACAAATGCATAAATCTCCCAGCAAGACCAATTTTTACAGTACTTGGGCATCTCAGATGGGTATTTGAATCCTAAATTTGGGCACTTAAATCTGAATTTAACCTATTTAGAAATATTATTTTTCTTTTCTCCTTTGGTTCTTGCTGATTTTTCAGCCTGCTCAGAATTATATATATTTTTGCTTGAGTTATAATAAAATGAGTTAAATAATTAATGCCATAATCCAATATCTGATTAGAGAATGTTCTTTAAAATATATTGACTGTAGTACGGTTCACACACTACATTTTTTAATTAATAATTTTTAAAGAAGGCTTGTTACATTCATAGTACAAAGAAAATATACTACAGACATATGAGCAGTTGAAATAAAATTCTATTTTTATTAGCTGTATTTATTTCATCAACTCCATTTTTGATGTGCATAGGAAACATTATCAAAGAAATATATACCCCCTAAAGAAACTGCAAATAGAAAGACACCACCACCCTGCCTCCCCCTCCTCACTCCTCCCCCCCCCCCCCCCCCCGAAATCTAGTTTATGTCCAGAGGTGAATTGCTGCTGTGAAGCCACTGCAATTTGACTTTGTACAAAAAGGGTCATTGAACAGAAGGTCAGGCAGCTGGCCATTTCCATTTCAAAGATGCTATCAAAAGGCCAAGAGGCAGTTCATCCAGCAGCCCTTTAGCAAACAAGATTTTCTCCTTTCTCATTTATGATATTTTTTATGCTAAAATAGTTTATAGGCTAGCAAGAGAAGGTCCTTGATTCATTTTCCTCAGAACAAAAGTGGACTAAGTGGAGCTTGGAAAGGACTTTGGTTCAAGAGATCGGAGGAGCTTTTGAGTAATGAGGGGCCATTTGGTGTCCACTTATCAACAGCCTGGCAGTAAGGCAATAAATCATTACAGGGACTCTGCACTTCAGCTGAAGACAATTGGAAAAGGTAGCTCTTTTGTTACAAATTATTGTTTATCACATCTTTAACGGCAGATCTCAGCTTTTATGAATACTTGAACTTATTAATCAAGCTAGACCAGATCAGTTTAGAAGAGTTTGGGTATTTCTGCATGCCAATATGTACAAACTGTGGACAGTCCCTCAGTAGATTCGGAGTATTGACTGACAGCTAGATCTACAGTACATCCAATGCAGTGGCTGCTGACAGCTTAAATGACACTGGTGCTTCTGGGATGGGAGAATTACATCTCACCATTGAACATCAAAGATTTGCCCAACAGAATGATTTAAAAACAGGGTGCTCTTCCCCTAGCATTGGGCCCGGGGTTTCCATAGATAACTAGTAATTCAGGCAATTCCCTTGAAAATTTCACTACTTAGTAAGGAGCTGGTAGCATGGCTAGCCAGATTAAGAAAAACAAATTAGTTCAAGAAAACCCATTAAATATTTTTGCAGAGCACATTACTATGCATGTCATCCCGAACAAGGGCCAATAAAACATTTATGCCATGCCATATTTATGTCACATACTTAACAGAAAAAAAACATTTAGGAATGTGCTAAGGAACTTTAAAAAAACTGGATCACTAGTATTTTCCTTATACTAATATATAAAGCCAGGCAACAGTATTCCCATGAGTCCAATCACAGAGGCCTTAGAAGGAGAGAAAAATTATAAATTTTAAAAACCTCTAAAAAGCATCTAAAATAACTTTTCTGTGCAAACGAACTTCACAATTTTACGTGTCAGTACCTCATTAATGACTAGTGGGTAGCATGGCTTATAAAGCAAATTTGGAAAGTAGGGATCACAGCTCCCCCCAATAGCATAAACATCTTTCTGCATCCAATTTGGGCTTGCATGCATAAAACTATTGAAAAGAGCCCTAAATATTAGTGAACCCTGAATGTCCACTGCACAGATGACTCAATAAGCAGATGTCTTTCTCCTTTGATGTTGGTATTTTCAGTGATATGTCAACAGAACTTTAAAATGTCAGAGTAAAATGTCTCTACAACTTAACGCTGAAAATATTGGTTATATAAATACAGCCCAATAATATGAATGCTTTGTCACAGCAGGTCAATATTTATTGGTATAAATCAACCTCTGTCCACAGCAGAGGCGCAGTTGTGCACTAAGTCAGCATACATGACTCCAGTGTTTAATTGAAATAGTTGAATATATGATTACATAAATTAATATATTAAAGAGTAGATCCTCAGCTGGTGTAAACTGGCATAGCTCCATTGAACTCAGTGGAGCTGCATCAATATACACCACCAGCTGAGAGTCTGAGCCTAAAAGTCTGACAAAAAAATAAATGTACAAAGATGCAATGAGTCTTGCAAACTATATGATTAAATGATATGTGCAACATGCAGCAAAGCAGAATCAGATCAGCTGCTGCAATCAAAAAAGAAATCTGCTGGCACATTACAAAAGAGTCCCCTGATCTGAAGTAAATAAATCTTTACTGGTGTTTATTTTTAAAAAATTTCTTAGTGGCTGTGTTTATAGGACTGTTTTAAATCAGTGTCCCTGCCTACAGCCTGCATACATGGCTTGTGTGGAGAGCAAGGAAGGAAGGAATCAAAGGGATGAATCCTCCCTCCTCAAGCCATATCCAGAACAAATAACTCCCACTCCACCTTTCCCTGGCTGCTGCTGCTGCAGCCTCAGGGCTGTGATAGCATTGATGGCCTGTTAAATACCCCTAGCATACATTTTGTATAGTAGAACCAAAAAATTATGGACCAATTGGCCATGCCCCATACATTTAGCATGCCCAAATCTATGTCTTACTCCCCCTACTTGTCAGCGCTGTGCTCTGTTCCTCCCTCTGCAGCAGTACTGTCTTATTCCTCTATGTTAGGGGTGTCCTGTGGCACAGCCATACCTAGGAAGATTTGGCCATTATTTAGACTATGTTTGCACTACAAATTACTTGGGTATAATTTATGTCACTCTGGGATGTGAATAATCCACACCCCTGAGTGATGCAAGTTACACCGACCTAAGCGCCAGTGTAGACATGTCGATGGGTGAGCTTCTTCACCTGATGATGATGATGTAGTGTAGACATAGCCTTAGAATGAGGATTAAAATATAGGAAGAGGTTTTATCATAATTCCCTAAGATTCATAAACATAAATATCCATTATATTATTAAAGATCCATGAAATACTGCACCAGCCTGCCCCTTAAAAACAGATGCTGAGTGTTCAGTATCTAAACCTAAGAGCAAAAACAAAGCCCTTTGAGACTGGATGGATGGAGAAAGACTTATGAACTAATAAGACTCACAGGGCCTCATGTTCACACTGACCTGTGCTTATGCTTGCACTAGCACTTGCCTTTGTCGTTTTTTTGCCCGTGTTCACTGCTTGATCCACCACCGCAAAGCCTCTTGCTAAGGATTTCCTTTCTAACAATGAATGCAATGCTTCTGTAATTATGTACATATTGTTCGATCCAAAGCCCATGGAAAGACTTCCATTGACGTCAATTGGCTTTGGACCAGACCCAAGGAGAATTTTATGTAGGACATAAAATCAATCCATTATCTGAAGAGAGGATAGTGGTACAACATGGAGAAAGGAGCCTATGCCAGCCATATCAGGAGAATTTCTTCCACCTCTCTTGACACCTATGTGCATCTCCATTGTTTCCACAACCCCAAAATCATAATATTGTCATTATTTTGTTGGTTTTTGAGACTGAACAAATAATTTCAATTCCAGGTTGTGGTTAAAATTCACAGCAATATGAATGTCACTGTAGTGGATGGTAAATGAGCTTTGAGCTTTGAGAGCAGTGTGTGGTGAAAGACTACACATAGGGGAAGGAGTAAATATTTTGTATTATAGGTCTGAACACGATCCTTGTTAACAATGTTGATTGTGAAAGGAGAAGGATGGGATTTTAAACACATCTGCTGTGAGTCTTGATTCAAATTAATAAAATTCAAGCATGTCTAAAGTGTGTCAGCAGCAATCTACAGCTAGGGCCTGACTGGAAATATGGTTGGTTAGAAGTTGTTTGAAAAACGTGCAAATGGCCCAGCTAAATAAGATCTCAGACAGCTTCATGGTCCATGAAAAATTCCCATTTTCCCTATGGGCTCTGTTTTCCTTCATGGAATTGAATGAATTTTGCAGCATGCCCTTCAGTGAAGGAAAGGCATATCACGCATGCTGGCTTCTTTTAAGTGGAAAGTTATTGCCATCCACAAGCCATGCTGCTGCTGCTACAGATTTTGCCTCCAAAGGCTCCTATATCTCGTTGTTCTTGAAGTCACATGAAAAAAAAGTAGTTGGTGCATGAGATGGAGCATAGTTCCATCCCGGGAGGTAACCCTGACCTAAGCTGCTAATGATGTCTGCTCTTCCTGTACAGTTAGACAGTAGGAACAGCTGATGCTGCTATTGTTCCTTTGGCAATAATACAGATTTTAGACTTCCTAGCCCCTGCTGCATTTTTCTTCCTCTCTTCCTAATACAGTGTAAGCTACTTTGAAGCCTTAGGGACAGACTCGGACATAACTCTCCAATGGGTTTTGTAACTGAGTTTATGAACTGTGACCCTGGGTGCTGTTGCAAACACTCAAGTAAATTCAGAGAGGTCTTAGAGATTGAAGGTAATATTGCAGCTCTGTCTTTTCTGCTCATTGTCACTGCTAGACCTTGTGCCTTTAGACTTGGCTCATGTTTCCACTTGCCAGGAGAGACTAAAGAAAAAATGTCAAGATCCACAAACCTAGGTAGGCTTCAGGGTGCTATTTTCTCTGTGGAGGGGAGAGATTTCTCCAATGGGATTGCTTCCATAGCAATTATAATGAGAGCCATGTGAAAAAAGCTCTCAAGTAATTCAGCTGCCCTCCTTAGACTTTGAACCATCATGGTTTGTAAGTGCTGAAAATTGTTCTTAGATACTTTGAGACCAAAGCGGGTCCGTAAGCCCTCAAGCTTTGACTACCTAGAGGGCATATGTGAATCTCACCATTAGGAATGCAGATAATCCAAATGTGTACCTCCAGCAGGTTTTGCAGTCACTAAGATCATCTAACTGTCATTTCAATAAAGCTAATACCAGGTTAGGTCTTTGAAAACTAGCCCTAAAGTACAGGTATGTGGCCTGCTCCTGCCCCCATTGAAATCAATAGGAGTTTTGTTATGGACTTCAATGTGAGCTGCATTAGGACAATGTTTATATCAAATTATTACTGGCCTGTAAAGAGAAATACTGTGAGTTCCTGTGAAAAACCCAAACAAAGAAAAAGAGACATTCCTTTTGCAGGGCAGTAACACATTTAGGTAACCACTAGCATAAATGATAATCTATACCATAAAGCCTGTCGAAAGGAAAGGCTAACAAGAAGCTGTGAGAAGGGGTCAAGCAGGCTGTATAAAGGGTAAATATTCTGATAGTTTCCTCTCTCAAACGTGTTGATATTAGGTTCCAAAGAATCTTCTCTGAGTATCACCTCCTGTTCACAGTGTTCCAGACAAATGTTGCTCGCCTCTGCTATTAACCTAACACCATTGACTAGAGCTGTGAGAAATTCATGAAATTTTACCAGAAAACGTCAGCCTTTTAATTCTGAGCAAATTAATGCCCCTGAAATTTCATTTTTTTAATGAAATTTTGGAACAGTTGTTACTTTTCTATATCAAAATGGGAAAATGGAAAAAAAAACATTTTTTGTTTGAAATTTCATGAGCCTAAAATTTTAAGTGAGGCTGCAGGTGGTAAGGCAGCCGTTTCTGTGGCAGCTATTTTGTGCATTGAGTGAGTATATGGGGTGTACATGAGACAGAGAAAAGTATCGCTCTTCTGGGTGCTGGTGCTGCTGCTGCTAACACTGCTCTCTCCTTGTCAGATTTTCTCCTCCAGCACTGACAAATGAGGGTCTTCACACATATAATGAGTGGTGTGACCGCTGGTCTGTTGTGATGTGAATTGTTTTAAACGCATCTGCCCAGGCCAACAAAGAAGAACAGCGGCAAACTGGGTGCCAATAATTTTGTCTTCTTCACGTGAAGCCAGAAGGTTGTGGGAGATATACAGTGGAATTGAGGCCAGCCAAGAGAAAGGGAAACAGGAGAATTGAAAGAAGAGGCAGAGTTTAGGGATAAGAAAGAATAGGCCCAATTCCACAGAAGGGAATCTTTGCTCCACACAGGCAAAGCTTTTTTCTTCAGAGGATCATACAAAGGTACCCATGGCATGAGCCAACACCCCACAAAGTCAATGGACAGACTCTCATTGACTTCAATGGGCTTGAGATCAAGCCCCGAGCCATTATTGATTCTTATGACCTGTTCACTGCTTGCAGATAAAGTCACAACAGTAATGGAGATGATCCATGAAAACTAGAGTATGATAAAATAAGGCTCCTGCTGGAGCAGAATTAAACAGACGCTGCAGCCTGGTCCCAAACCAGGAGCATTCAGATGCAACCATATACTCAAAACAGCTGTTTGTCTGTTAGTAGTATCTATAGTACAAGTGGAACTGGAGAAAAAGATTCAGGTGTCGAGAAAGGCCTAGTTCAGTGTGTTGCCAGAGGGCTCGGGATTGCAGGCAGAGGCCAAGCTGCTATCTCACAGACACTAGTGCCTCAGTATGTGATACTGGCCACTCAGCCTACTTTGGTCTCTTCCCTACAGCTGTGTGTGCCTGCCACATTACTTATTACTGATGAAACACTAGCAGCAATTTCCCTCGAGTTGTCTCTTAATCCCTAAGGAAGGGATAAGCGCCTTTCCCCTTTAAATAAGGTTCGAGGTGCTTCTAGTACCATGAAGGGAATAAAATACAACATGCAAAGTGGGATGAACTAGGGCAGGCGACCATGGCACCATGCCACCTGGGTGGGAGGTGGAAAATCCCCAGGAAGCCAGTTAAACTGGATTTAAAGCTGATCTAGGTTACTGGAGATAACTTTGTGGGGACCAGAATCTAGACTTGTGTATTCATCGACGCTCCGTGAACTCACCCCCCCCCCCCAAAGGAAACTTTAAGCATTTTTCATTTTTTCATAAAATATTTCACCCAGTTCTTATGGCAAAAATGAGGTATGACAATTAAAATAAATAATTGGCACTTTAGAAGCACTATGTTATTCCAACCATGTTCTCCGAGTTTGAATATTTCTGTGGAATGCTCATATTTTCTTCTGACACATTTACAAGTGAGTTCAAAATGTATCATTATGGAATATGGTCGGATGCATTAAACTTATAATTAAAAACTTGCTTTTCAACCTGACATTAAAAATGTTAAGCTGGTACCAAGGAACAAAGTACTTTAACCTATGGAATAAAAGGAGAGCAATGTATTATTTTAAAAATTAATTATTTTTCTAGGACTTATTTTATTATGGTAAAATGACATTTGTGGACCCTAAAATAGAAATTATTCAGCCTTACATTCAATTAGCCCTTAGAAGATTTTTTATGCACACGTACAATTAAAAGTCTATGCTTCTGGGTTCTTCATAATAATGTTTAAATGGATCCAGGGGAACCAACGCACAATACAATGATCATGAAGGGACTGCAGCTCCTACTCCAGCCCATCTCCTTAGTGTTGTGGGTTTCCTACATCCTGGCCCCAGACTCGGACACTGAATTTCATGTCCCTGACCCATTGTTTGCCTAGGGCCCCTTTCTCAGTCTTCAGCTATCTTTGCGAAGCCTAGTTAGATTTTTATAAAACGGGAAGTGTATTTTTCCAGCCTCCCCAAACAAAAATGGGAAAAGGGATTTTACTCAAACCTTCTGGCAAACAAATTCAATTTGGGGCAAAGACCAACCATTGAACAATTTTTTTTGAGAGCAAGAGATATGAGCCTGTAGGGGGAATAAAGGATCACAACTGAAACTTCTTTGCTTCCTTAACTAGAGCATGTTCCCAATTGCTCACCTTAATGAGCCAAATCTATAACACAAACTGGGGTAAATAACTACCATAAATGCAGAGAATGCCAAAAGCCAGAAGAGGGTGCTACAGTATTTAATTATCAAGAGGTGTTTTTAATGCCTTTCTTTTAAATAAATATTTGTTTGAGAGAGGAACAGAACACTGAAAAGCCCTCCATTCATCACTCCAATGACACCCGGATAGCCAGCGATCTAAATCTAGCTACTAGGAGGATACTCAGTCTATAGGTTTGTGATACATACTAGTGCTTCAGCTCAGTTCACGGTCTGTCCATTGGGAAGAATCGGTACATTTATTAAGTCCCCCTCTCTCATAAACTAAATTGAGAATATTAGGGTACACATAAAGTGTATTCCCCAAAGCTAGCATCTTATTCACTTAGTCATCAAGCTTTTAAATTGATATGTGTTTTAGTAATATGCACCTCATTATTTATTTCATTCATGATTTCAGCGTTTTAAGGCAAAGTGTATGGGGAAGGAAGGCAGTCATCATTTGGTGTCTTCAGTGTTGCTTGTCATACAGCATAATCTCTGGGTAATTATTCCTCTTGTAGTACAGTCCCAGAAATAGTGTGGCGTATTGGCAGTAGTCCAGCAGATAATAGTAATGGCTGCTTTGTGTCTTATGATCCATTTTAACTGATCTAATTGAAAATTTACCTGACCAAGAGTGCCATAAAATGTACTCATAAGGCTTATATTGTTAATTACTACATTAGGAAGGTGCCAAATACAAGAGGGTGGGATGATCCTCTTTACAGCTCAGAAATAATCTTTCCCCTATAACAAAACAAGAGGCAATGTGAGGAGGGCAAACGGGACAAATCCAGGACTCAGTGAGATACAGCAGCTAGAGGAAGATGTGTTTACAATTAGTTTGTAAGTTTGCCAATTTTATATTTCTTCTGTTCTTCAGAACATTTCAGGAGAGGTTCTAATCCTTTGTGCATCTCTGCAATATATATATTAACTCAATAGTACATTTAAAAGGGATACTGGAAAACTGAACAAGTAATAAATTAGCTCAAACTATTTATTAATCAACAGTAAATTGCTGATAGTGAGAAACACAAGTAGAAACCATGGTGCCCTGTCCCCAAGAAAGCTTTGCAACAAAACAAATCAGACACAAGATGTAGTACAATATGGTTTGCATGCCAGAAGCCTCTGCACAGTAATTACAGAGATGCCTAAAAGTGTCATAATTATTATTAACAGCTGTCAGTGTTCCCATTACACTCCCCATTGTGTAGGGAGTGAGTCTCAGATGCTTCAAGTAACACTGAGGCTGCCACTTAACATGCAAGTTGCCAACTGGGTGCATTTTAGTTTCATTGATTCAGCCATTTGCTCTTCCCTCTCTGTATGGAGGTATTTTTAATGCACCCTGTAGCAGGGCAGAGGCATAGGCGCCGACTTCGTGGGTGCTCCGGGGCTGGAGCACCCACGGGGAAAAATTGGTGGGTGCTCTGCACCCACCGGCAACTCCCCGCCCGCCCCGGACCCACGGCAAACTCACCGGAGCACCGGGAGATGTTGCGGGGCCCCGCCCCTGACGCTGGGCAACGTGCGTCGGCGTCGGTGGCGGGGCGCCGCAACGTCACCCGGTGTCAGGGGCGGGGCCTGGCGTCGGGGGCGGGGCCCCGCCCCTGACGCCGGGCGTCAGCACCCACCGACATAACAGGAAGTTGGCAGCTGTGGGCGGAGGTATAAATCCTTTAGATGCCCTGCTAAAGAGGCGGCTTCCCCCTGCTTCCTGGCAGGGTAGCTAGGTGCATGGGCTCAGACCTTCAGCAGGGAGCTCAGCTGCAAGCCCTAACGAGGGCAGGCTCAGGGTTATTTGCTGACTCAAGTAGCACCAGCTGGGTTGATGACTAGGCGAAGATATAAGCCCAGGGAAGGGCTCACTTTGGGAGAGGCTAGCCAAGGGCGGGTGGCTCTGCCTCTACTGGCTGAAATAAGCCTCGAAGACCAGAGGACCCAGTGAGGGGACTGGTGTTGGGGGAATTGGGACTGTACATGCATTGTAAATAAAAGGACACTGGTGAAGCACCTGCAGGAGGCATCTGGGACCCTTCCTTTGACCAGCCCAGGTGCAGGGACCAGAGGGGGGGAAACCAGTACGAACCCGCGACACACCCATCACTGGGGTATTTGTTCTGCTGAGAGACTGGGAAAAATAATCATAGACTCATAGGACTGGAAGGGACTTGAAAAGGTTATTTAGTCCAGTCTCCCGCACTCATGGCAGGACTAAGTATTATGGAGTGTTTGTCTAACATGCTCTTATAAACCTCCAATGACAGAGATTCTGCAACATTCCTAGGCAATTTATTCCAGCTGCAGTCCCTTCATGATCATTGTATTGTGCGTTGGTTCCCCCGGATCCATTTAAACATTATTATGAAGAACCCAGAAGCATAGACTTTTAATTGTACGTGTGCATAAAAAATCTTCTAAGGGCTAATTGAATGTAAGGCTGAATAATTTCTATTTTAGGGTCCACAAATGTCATTTTACCATAATAAAATAAGTCCTAGAAAAATAATTAATTTTTAAAATAATACATTGCTCTCCTTTTATTCCACAGGTTAAAGTACTTTGTTCCTTGGTACCAGCTTAACATTTTTAATGTCAGGTTGAAAAGCAAGTTTTTAATTATAAGTTACAGCAAGTTTTTCCTAATGTCCATCCTAAACCGCCCTTGCTGCAATTTAAACCCATTGCTCCTTGTCCTGTCCTCAGAGGTTAAAGAGAACAATTTTTCTCCCTCCTCCTTGTAACAACCTTTTATGTACTTGAAAACTGTTATTATGTCCCTTCCCCCCGCCCCAGTCTATTCATCTCAAGACTAAACAAACGCAGAGTTTTCAGTCTTTCCTCATAGGTCATGTTTTCTAGACCTTTAATCATTTTTGTTGCTCTTCTTTGGACTTTCTCAAATTTGTCCACATCTTTCCTGAAATGTGGCGCCCAGAACTGGACACAGTACTCCAGCTGAGGCTTAATCAACGCAGAGTAGAGCGGAAGAATTACTTCTTGTGTCTTGCTTACAACACTCCTGCTAATACATCCCGGAATGATGTTTGCTTTTTTTGAAACAGCGGTATACTGTGACTTATAGTTAGCTTGTGATCCACTATGACCCCAAAATCCCTTTCTGCAGTACTCCTTCCTATGCAGTTATTTCCCATTTTGTATGTGTGCAACTGATTGTTCCTTCCTAAGTGGAGTACTTTGCATTTGTCCATATTGAATTTCATCCTGTTTACTTCTAACCATTTCTTCAGTTTGTTCAGATCATTTTGAATTTTAATCCTGTCCTCCAAAGCACTTGCAACCCTGCTCAACTTGGTATCATCTGCAAACTTTATAAGTGTACACTCTATGCCATTATCTAAATCATTGATGAAAATATTGAACAGAACTGGACCCAGAACTGATCCATGTGGGACCCCACTAGATATGCCCTTCCCATGAAGGATCTGTGACTGTGAAGGATCTGTTCCAAATTATATTTTTAGTATCAGAGGGGTAGCCGTGT
The DNA here is from genome assembly GCA_037349315.1 of Chelydra serpentina. Classification (NCBI taxonomy): domain Eukaryota; kingdom Metazoa; phylum Chordata; order Testudines; family Chelydridae; genus Chelydra; species Chelydra serpentina. The sequence goes on from JBAIAC010000033.1 coordinate 16,363,504, forward strand.
TAGTCTGGATTTGTAGAAGCGACAAAGGGTCCTGTGGCACCTTATAGACTAACAGAGGTATTGGAGAATAAGCTTTCGTGGGTGAATACCCACTTCTTCGGATGCAAGCAGTGGAAATGTCAAGCATTGTCAAGCAATATTATGATACTATTTTTACAATCAGGTGATTTGGTGAGGAACAGGGTAAAACAAAAATGCAGTGATTCTGATATAACCTGGTGTTTCTGAGTTTCTCATCTGCTTTTATTATATGTATGTACAGCTAAACAGATGTATATGGGGAGAGAGAGAAATCTAATTTCTGACCCATGTAATTATGCTAGTTATTCCAATGGTCAGTTGAATTCCTATTTTTATCCAGCTTTGAAAAAATATATTACATTGAAAGACACGGAACAAAAAGATTAAAGTTAGATTAAATTGTCTTTAAGATTGAATTCTATTTTGATATCGTTAATTAAGCTGCCCTCTCTGTGACAATAATTAAGACAGCAAATGTCCATTGCAGGGGTTGGTGTCTTATTTTGGATAAAATCAGATGTGTTCCCAAGAGCCCATTGTCCAACTGAAGCAGGGGTTCAGCTAAGTCACCCGGACTCTGATGGAGCTGATTGCTTCTTATGGTAGATACTGTTAAAATATGTTTCCAAAGATGACTTAACCCTGCAGTTCATAAAATACTTCTGAAGAGAAGATTTTTAGTCTTTGAGATCAGAGTTCAGAGTTAAAAAAATAAAAATCGAGATGTATACCTCAGCTGCCCCTAAAAAATCTTCACACACAGTCACATGCCCGCACACATAAGATTACACACATTAAACTTTGTGGTCTGCCATCAATAAACTTAGTATACTTTCCAGGAACAACATGCCAACACTTCTAAGGTACTACTCAACATGAGTAAGAGTGGCAGAATCTGGTCCAATGTTTATAAAAGGTTTTGAGTCCAACCTATTTGAATTACGTTACAACATCTTGCATGGTTACATTTTGGAATCTTTGTTTTTTAGCATGTGTATCGTGTGACTTTTAGGGGGCAATTATGCAACAGTATGATTTAGAGATTTATTGCTAGGCGATCTGTACTTTAGATGTATTTGGTACTTCAGTCTAATTATGACATAACTCTTTGACAATTGCTGGGATATTTGGGCCTGTGCAGATGGCACAGAGCTTCATTAAGTTGAATCCCAGTAAGACCAAGGCTCAAGATATTTGTTGCCCCCTGAGCCTTATTTTAGGGAATTACTTTCCCAAATGTGATTTTTGCAAACTTCATATCTGAAACCTTAAGTCTGATATAATCATCTGACTTCCTGTTTGAGAAGCAAATGGGGATTAAATAGAACTGAAATGTTACATAAGTGCTGAAGTGACCTTGTGCTGACCTGTTGTACAGGGGTAAACTTCTCCCTCAGAAAGGTGTGTAGATATATTAAAATGTTTCCATCACCTCGCTGGTTGAATACCGCAACTCACTTATCTCAGGTCTTCCAACTTGTGCTACTAAAGGTCTGCAGCTTATTCCAAACATGGCTGAGAGATGTCTCACCGGAATGAATTTGTTTGAGCATATTTTGAAATCCTTTCATTGGTTGCTGGCGAAACCCCATATTGATTTTTAAAAACTCTTTCTGACCTACAAGATTATTAATAATATAGGGCTGAGATGCCTTTTCTGAGTTATCTTTTTATTTTCCTAGTTACAATATGAGATTGATATCACACAACCTATTGGTTTGTCCTTGATACAATTTGGAATCATTTTGGAGGAAAGGGTTTTTAGGAAGTAAGCACCACATTTGTGGAATCAATTACCTATGGCTATTTGGAATGATGACTCTAACTCTGTACTTAAAGCTGAACTTCAGAGGCTCACATTTAATACAGTTTTATGGGCCTAGTCCAGGTTCCACTAAAGTCAGTGGGAGCTTTGCCATTGATATTAGAAGGAGCAGGACCTGATGTTATGTTATAAAGTGGCCCGACACAGCTTTAGAGAAGGGCACTGTATAAATGCATGTCATTTATACTGCAGAAAGGGATCTGGGGGTTGTAGTGGATCACAAGCTAAATATGAGTCAAGAGTGTAATGCTGTTACAAAAAAAGCAAACATCATTCTGCGGGGTGTGGGTTTACAGGACAAGACACAAGAAGCAAGACACAAGAAGAAATTCTTCCGCTCTACTCCACACTGATTAGGCCTCAGCTGGAGTATTGTGTCCAGTTCTGGGTGCCACATTTCAGGAAAGATGTGGACAAACTGGAGAAAGTCCAGAGAAGAGCAACAAAAATGATTAAAGGTCTAGAAAACATGATCTATGAGGGAAGATTGAAAAAATTGGGTTTGTTTAGTCTGGAAAAGAGAAGACTAAGGGTACGTCTATACTTACCCGCTGCTTCGGCAGCGAGTAATCGATCTTCTGAGATCAATTTATCGCGTCTTGTCTAGACGCGATAAATCGATCCCGGAAGTGTGCAACGTCGACAACGGTACTCCTGCTCGCTGTGAGGAGTAAGCGCTGTCGATGGGGGAGCCTGCCCGCCACGTGTGAACCCGCGGTAAGTGCTTTGAAGATCGAACTAAGATACTTTGACTTCAGCTACGTTATTAACATAGCTGAAGTTGTGTATCTTAGTTCGACACGGGGGGGTTAGTGTAGACCAGCCCTGAGAGGGGACATAACAGTTTTCAAGTACATAAAAGGTTGTCACAAGGAGGAGGAAGAAAAATTGTTCTTCTTAACCTCTGAGGATAGGACAAGAAGCAATGGGCTTAAATTGCAGCAGGGGCAGTTTAGGTTGGACATTAGGAAAAACTTCCTAACTGTCAGAGTGGTTAAGCACTGGAATAAATTGCTTAGGAAGGTTGTGGAATCTCCATCATTGGGGATTTTTAAGAGCAGGGATGGTCTAGATAATACTTAGTCCTGCCTTGAATGCACGGGACTAGACTAGATGACCTCTTGAGGACCCTTCCACTTCTATGATTAATTATTAGTATTATTGGAATAATATAGTTGCTGGTTATTTTGAGTAATAAAAGCCTTGTTTTTAAGTAGTGTCATAACACAATGGGCCAGATACACAATAGTGTAAATTGGAATAGCTCCAGTTACATCAGCTGAGGATCTGGTCCATTACTTTTATTATAAATTAGTACATCTATTCATAGCCTTATTAAATGTTGTTTATAGTTCACTAAAGCTTTAATCCTTAACAGGGTGTTCTCTAGCTGGTTATCAGATGCCCCACATGCTCTGCAAGAAATGGGGGTGAAGGCCAAAGGACTTGACTAACCAAGTCATGCACTGATAAATAAGTAATATATGTCTGGACATGGCTTATTGCTACTGAAACATGCTAAAAACTTACAATAGTGTGAAGCATTAGCAATAGTAGGCCAAACTGACTTAAATGGAGCCAGGCTGATTGACATCAGCTGAGAGTCTGGCGTGTGTTTTGAAAAACACTAAAATAAATTCTATGCATCACTAACCAGAAATAATAGCTTTTAAAGAAAGAACACTGGCCAATCAGGACATAACTTTGGACTAACCCCTGTTCAAAACTGTATTCTGATTATTAGTTTTTCTATATGAAGTTTGGTCTTATCCTGCAAAGTGCTGATCATCCCTTGAGATGGGCTGAGGACCCATAGCAACTTGCAGGACTAGACCCATCCGTTGCAATGAACAGGAGCGTTGCATCTATGATTTCAGTGCAACTGGGCATAGTAATAATAACCGGCAAATGGAATGCATAATATTATGTGGGGAAATGTAGAAATACTCAGTACAGCAATAATACTAGTGGGTCTGGTCATGTGACCAGAGCATTATATTGCGAGATTAGTTCCAGTTTCACTACTTATTTTTTATAAACACATAGCCCGTTGAGAGGAGTATGACACTTGCACCACTGATTTCAATGGGACTTTGCATTGTAAGAGAAACACAGGGTAATACAAGTACTGCCAGAGAGTGCATGGTAGAATTAATATGATTTGATGCATGTTATCTGATAACACTATTTTTAATATAGGCTTTAAAAAAGTAATCTTATAGGGCTGAGTTAAATCCATAAAAGTAAAGAAATTCTGATTTAAGGCTGCTGCTCCAAGTTTGTTCACCCTATTGTGCCTACATATAGGCTTTTTTCCACAGTAGTTTGCACTACAGCAAAGCTTATCAGTGGAGGAGAAAGACAATGCATTATATATTCTGGAACAACATCTGGCCAGCAATCTGCTGTTGAAACTGGTCATATATTAAAAACCATAGACAAATAAGTAAGATCTGTACTTTTCTCTCTGTTCCATGTAAAACATACCAGCAAGGCTGAGATCTAGAGAGTCTCTCTTCAGTGTTGCTCACAGTATCACACCAACTTCAGCACTGACACAAAAAACACCACCAGTTATTTGCTATCTTCTAGAGAGAGCCAACAAAAACAAACATGTTAGTTCATTAAGCCACATATTGACTAGTTAGAATTAAGAACAAAATGGTGGAAAGGGGACGGTTTTAAAAAAAATCAATTCGTTCAGTTTGAAATTTGAAAATCTTGAAAAAAATATCAATACTATAAATCATTATTGTGTTACTAAAGGGAAAATCTAGCTTGCTATCAGTCCTGTTATTTACATAGGATTATATAATTTACAGAATTGTACTGGGATAGAGTTAACCCCATTTTACACCAATGTTAACTTTGGTCAGTATCTGGCCCCTTTGTACTTACCTAGGATCCAATCCTGAATTCAGTGGGAATATTAGGTGCACAAGGAATTTGGGATCAGACCTTAAAGAAGTCAGGATCTGGCTGAAATAGTCTGTCTCCAGTTTAAGATCAATGCTCCACTAGTGCAATCAGATTTAAATGGTTATTTGTGTGTTTATTGAGTGTTCTCACTGTGCACTATATTGTGAATTTGGGGACTCAAAAATCAAAGTAATCCTGCAAATATTCATTTTGCCTCAGTCTGATCATGGATAGCCTTTTGAAAAAGAACTTCAGAGAGGAGCTTCAGAGTATGTATGCTGTTCTTTTACATGGGCAAACTGAAAATGCTTTGAGTTACAGGTTAAGTAGGGAAGGTTCACAATACTGCCGTAATTAACCTTCATCAGTCACTACATACAACGTGGATACAGAAAAGCTGAAGGGAAGCTAACAAGCCTTTGTCAGTTAAAAGGTAGAACTGAGGGTGTCACAAGTGTTAAAACACTCCGTTTGCTATATATGAAGGTAGAGCAATCTATATCCCAATCACTGAAGTCGTTTGAGGCTTGCGTGCTGCTGACAAATGAGGATCGACAGATATGTAAAGATGATGCGTCATGAGCTGCTGCAGTGAGTTTACTGCAGAAGCCCCTGTATTCACATCAAATGTGTCAAAGAATGACAGAAGTACATCACACAAAGTCTGGCAGTTTAATTTGGTGTCAGCTATTAGTGTTGACTTTCAGCACTATTGCTGTTCAGTGTTTCTGCCAGCAAGGTGACATAGCCCCACAGATTGCTAAATTTCTTTGTTGTAAAAAAATAGGGTTTCCTCTGTGCACAGCAGCCCTCTAATAGAGAAAATCCAGAAGGTCAGAAAAGTCTTTTTTTTTCAGGTTGCAGGGCTCTACTTCATAACCTAGACTTTTCAGTACATAATTTTTTGGTTTAGTATTTGATTATATCTCTACACAGAAAAAAAAATGCTATGGACGTTTGGCGGTTGTTGGGGGTTCTTTTGTTTGTTTGTGATTGTTTTAATGACTCCCTCATGTATTTAAAAGACTTTATTAATGTTAAAGGTTAAGTTTACCTTTAAGAATATAAATGGCCATACTGGGTCAGACTAATGGGCATCTAGCCCAGTATCCTGTCTTCCAACAGTGACCAGTGACATATGCTTCAGGGGGAATGAACGGGACAGGGTAATTACTCTGTCGTTCAGTCCCGGCTTCTGGCAGTCAGAGGCTTAGGGACACCCAGAGCATGGGGTTGCATCCCTGACCATCTTGGCTCATAGCCATTGATGGACCTATCTTCCATGCATATATCAGATTCTTTTTTTAACCCAGTTATACTTTTGGCCTTCACAACCTCTCCTGACAACAAGTTCCAGAGATTGACTGTGCGTTATGTAAAGAAATATTTCCTTATATTTGTTTTAAACCTTCTGCCTATTAATTTTATTGGGTGACTCCTGGTTCTTGTGTTCTGTGAAGGAGTAAATAACACTTTCTCATTCACATTCTCCATACCATTCATGATTTTATAGACCTCTCTCATTTCCCCCCTTACTCATCTCTTTTCTAAGCAATCTTTCCTAGAATCTACTAAATTAATTGAAGAATAGCCATGCCATTATAAGTTCAGAGCTGATTGAGAATTTTCTATTGAAAACACCTTTTAAGGGGGAAAGACATTTTATTTCCAAATGAAATTTTTCACTGAAACTTTGCTTGTTAACTTATTCAATTATTTGACAAAAGAACAAAAACAAAAATATTTTCAGACACTGGGTTTGGGTCCTAGTCCTAGTGGACAGATGTCACAACAGCAAGCCCAGCAATAAAACTGGCACTAGTTGCACAGACTTTTGAGGATGTGGCCCGTGTTTCCCCTGGTAACCTCAAACTGAGCTGCTGAGTCTCCACTTTCACATCAACTCCAGTAACATATTTTGACAATATGACATTTATCCATAGTCCAAGATCTGAGGATGTTGCCATCACACATGAGACAAGGGCCCACATTAGAACCCTTTCAGGAAAGAAGGGAAGAATTCAAGCCCATATAATGCAGTTTGACAGGAGCCATAGAATATCTATGCACAATTTTCATTTGGGTTTCCTTAACTGATGCTGAAACTGAACATCTTGAGGAATGGGACCAAATATAATTCCAGTCCACATCAGTCAAGTTCAGATTCACGTCCCTCCTTAGACTATTCTCTCATACTCAGGAGGATTTTACCTTAAAATAAAATCAAGAGTCTCTCTTAAAGAATTCCTCAACGGTTGTCTCGAAACCAGTCGCTCATTCAAGCAAACGGGCCTAAAAGAGAAAAACCGAAAGTAGCCATTTGTGTGTGCAATACAGCTAATGTCACAAATCCCACCCGTGCTTTCTGCAGCACCCTGTGACCTTTGCACATTTAAAGGCTTGATCCTGCAAGATGCTGAATGGCTTCAATTCTCATTGCCTTTATGGAAGTTACAGGTGCTCAGCACCTCTCAGAATCAGGTCCTTAAAACCTAGGGTGACCAGACAGCAAATGTGAAAAATCGGGACAGGGGGTGAGGGGTAATAGGAGCCTATATAAGAAAAAGATCCAAAAATCGGGACTGTCCCTATAAAATCGGGACATCTGGTCACCCTATTAAAACTTAATCTGTGGAACTCTTCATCAACTTCCTTCTATCCTAGTTTAGGGCTTTATTCTGCTGCCCATCACAGTAGTATCTGAGAACCTTCTACATAGAATTCATAGCAATAGTGAAGTCACTAGTCGACTTCATGAAGTTTCTGGAATGTCTCTCTTTTTGGAAAGGCCTTTTCGAAGAGGAAGTTTTTTCAACTTTTCTCAAAGTCAGTCAGACAGCGGATTTGCTGACTCTCCTCTGCAAATGTGTTCCATAGTCAGATCCCTTTGACCGTGCTGTACGCAATTCATGATTCTAAGGATTCCATTTTTCTTTTTAAAGTTCATTTTATTTAATATTTGGTTTTTAATATTCTTATTATTTAGGTTGTCCACTACTTTTGATTATTTAGCTGGTTTTTGTTTCGTTGGTTGGTTGGTTGAAATAATGTAATTTCCCCAAATCAATTGACTTCTTAATTTGATAACTTATAATGTGGCCCTTTAAAGCTATTGGTTGTTTTGTTGTTTTAATTAAAACAAAGAGTGTTGGATAATCCTGTAACTCTGAATGTGAGCTACCTAAAATACAGGGCAGCACAGAACTAGTCCCCATGTGTTTTTGCTATGATTTTTGAGAAGGTGAACTGTAAGAAAAATACAGCCCTAATTGGAATGACATTATTTAATATGTGTTTTCTATCCTTCAGCAACCTACGTTTAAGCAGCACATACGATGCTTTGTCATTGAATTATACCATTTGAAAACAAAAACTGTGCACGCTGCAAAGCATAGGTGGATGGATGGATGATCAGATGCACAAAAAACTATGGACTTCATCAGCTGCCTTTCAGTGATTGCAATAATAATTTTAAACATAAAGTACAGTTTAGAGCAAGGAAGGCAATATAACATATCTGGCCTGATCTTTTTAATATATAATATGTTAAAGCCCTGAGGACACTTTTCAAGATTCTTAGTTTCTACACATAAAGAGGGGGGGGAGTTATTTTATGAAAAGGACAATGGTGAGCAAGAGAGACTTTGTGGCAGAAGAGATGTTTTGTGCCGCATCCATCTCAAACACTGGTAGTAACAGATTCACCACCACATAATTAAAATCACCTGTACAAGAGCTATTAAATTTTACCACTTTTAGGGCCTGATCCAAAGCCCATTGAATTTAACTATGAGTGCCAATTATTTCAATAATTGTGGCTTGGGCCCTAATAGCATGTCATGATTACACAAACTAAATGCTGAGCTTAATAAAAATACCCAACTCTTATATAGCATTTTTCATCAGCAGATCTCTAAGTGCTATACAAAGAAGAACGGTATCATCATCCCCACTTTACAGATAGGGTTTTTTAGTGGCGGGGAACTCTTGTCTATAGAGGGACACTTGGGAAAGTGAATCTAAAGGTGAATACCTGTATTCAGAAATAACGTGGCCTTAATTTGGGTTAGTTTAATTGACTTTAAGTAAGTTACTAAAAACTACACTGAATTAAAGCCACTTTAATTCAAATAAGGGTGTTCACCCAGGGCTTTAACCACTTTTTATTCACACCCTTCGTTAGTTTGGATAAGAGTCTCGAGAGTCCTTGTATAGACAACCCCAAAGTGACTTGCTCAAGGTCATCTGCAGGCCAATGACAGAGCTGGGAATAGAAATCATGTCTCCTGAGTCTCAGCCCAGTGCCCTGTTCACTGAATTGACTTTGTGCTGATCCACTATGTGGACTATCCAATCATTCAGTAGCTGTTCACAATTTCTCGTTTGGTTCTTGTGGTCATATTGTACCACCTGCAGCCAGACTGAGCCTGTCCCATAATCAGGTGCACCAGGGCAAGGAAAAAGGAGCCTCCTCCCATTTTGTGCAGTCGTTTGTAAGGGCCAGGTACAATTGCAGTCTATAGCTCAGGGACAGTCCCCTCCATACACCTCTCAGAGTAAAAAGCACCCCACTGGGGTGGGGAGGAGGTAAGAGCATGGCCCATTTCCTGTACCAGACAAGGGAACAGAACTGGCACAGTAGGAAAATAAGTTGTCATGAAAGAATATATGGGCATGTGCTCTGGAGATCTCTGAAGGGAATTAAACCCCATTGCCCACAACTGGATGGAATGTCTGATCTGCTCAATGTGTTCACTCACCATATAAGAGCCCAATCAATCTCATGAGGCTCTGACAACTCCTTAGCTGCCAGGACCTCATTCCCTCCCCTGCAGGACCTGAATGACTCCCAAGGAGATCAGTTTAAATGACTTGTGCCTTGCAAGGGGAGATAGGTAAAATCTGGACTCCTGTTGCCCTCAGTGAAAGTTGAGGATGCTCAGCAGCTCTCAGGATCAGGCCTGAACCCAGGTAGAAACGCTGGCTCCAGACTTCTGTAAGGATTTCTTTGTAGCACTGACCTGAACCCATTCTTTACTTATCAGCAAGAGGTTTTCAGTTTCTGTATTTATCTCTGAGCCGTTATTTTTTAAAAACCCAAGAGCTGGAGTAAGTGTTTTAATATGCCAGTGAGATAAGAGCGCAATAGCTGTGCACTGGGCGAGAGGTATAATAAGCTGAAATGAGGAACCAAGCTAAATGCCAGCCTAGGAGTTCCATGCAGCACATTCCTAGCAAGGCTCCGGATCAAAAAGTGGTTCCTCCACCAGCCAAACGTAGCCTTGAGAGTAACAATAGACAAAACCCCCTAGACAGAGAGGGGCAGTGTGACACTTCCTGTTTCTCAGGCTTCACTTGGGGAATTCCATTTCATTATGGCCTTTCCCATTATGTCTCTGATGTAGCAATAAGCTCCGTCCTCATCAGCAGCACATTCCTGAATGTCAGACAACTGCTGTTGTCAATACCGTGCTGTGTCCACCCCCGCTTTCAACACATCTTTAAATGACATTTTACCTTTACCGCTCCAGGAATTAGCTCCTTTCACGTCTAGCTGCCAAAGTGTAAAGATAAACACAACACACCAGCAGTAATGGGTGCCTTACCATTGACATTCACCCCACCTTCACTGCGCACTGTTGGCCTGTGAGCTGCAGTCTCCTGGTAGCCAGTCATATTACGCTGGCACTGTGAACCTTCACTCTATTGATTGGCTCTGCGATTAATGCTGAGTAATAATATTCCTTATCTCCTTTCAGGTGGAAAAGTAAAAGGGTGTGTAGGCATGTATGTATAATATGGCCATCCACTCATGTGTAATACAAAGAAACAGGACTCAAAGGCCCATCTTCAAGATGTGAGCACAAATGTGAAAAAGTTCACTTGTTTTCATATCAAAATTGAGATTTTTATGTGTCCGTCTCTTGGGGGGGGGAAGGCTATACATGAATAGGAGCCTATTCAGCTGAGACCGCTTCTTGTTCAGTTTTTAAGATTTCTTTCAAAGAAAACCCCATATAGAAATTCTGAAAAAACAGCAAACTTCATATGTCTGTGTATAAAAAGATCAGGATTGTACATTTTAAAGATAACTAGAGGGTCGCACACTTTGTTGCTGATGCGGGCCAAGCTAACAGGTGGTGGCCAAGGATCTGACTCAGAGGTTACGTGAATTCACCATGGTCACAGAGAATGGCAGTGGCAGAGCGAGGAACAAAACAGATGCCTCAGGGGTTCCAGCATTGTGCTGTAAACACTAGATCACACTGTCTCCCTCTGAATACTCTATCCACTATGGACCAATCATGCTGGACATTAGACTCTGGGAAATTCTGAATTTGACTAAGAATCTTAATTTTCTGCATTAGAGCCCCGTGCTTTGTGATATAACTGTGTGTTATTTTGCACTGAATTTTAATGGTCAAAAATAGAAAATGTTTGATTTGTCTTGGTATGTGTCTCTGTTGAACACTTTCTGGCTTGAATTTGATTATCTTACAAGGGTCAGTCCTATGTAAATTTCTTTTTCTTGTCTTCATTTTTGCTCCACCTACTCCTTACTAATGTTAACAACCTAGGGTCTGTAGCCAAAAGCAATGGACAATAGAGTCAATGCTAAATTGCACATGTGCAGCATTGGGAATAGAACCCATAATGTTCATCTGTAAAATCACAGGTCTTTCAACCACCATTTAAGTAAAGAAGCCTCTTCCTTATGTGTAATATGTTAGGGTTTTGTCATCTGTGAATTGTACACATAATTACTTGAGCAGATCAGACATTCCATCCAGTTGTGGGCAATATGTGTGTGTGTGTGTAAAATAATTAGGATATAACAATCATGTTTGCTTGTAGAAATGGAGCTCAACACTAAAGCAATAGACCTGCTTATCATGAAATGCAATCAAAGAGAGCTACCACATAAATGTTGTGCAACATCCTGATGCAGTTATCTAGTGTTTTTACGATGTTTGTATAATATAAGCATACATATAATTTTAATTAAAGAGAGTGTAACATTAAGGTTACTTACACTCCACACAAAAAATGGTTCTGTTACCTTTGAAACCAAATAATTTGACTGTACACCTGACTGTAATAATCGACTATATAATATTAAGGTACTATGAAATACATGTGATGCATAATATCGTAGTCTAGCAAATAAATGGTTCATTGTTTCTGTGTTTTCCACCTGGCTCACTTAGAACACTATCTGCTGTGTAACTTGCAAACAGTGTCTGGAATAGACAATATCTAAAATATATTTTTTCAATTAATGTTCTGACTTGTACGTATGCCTGACAAAGTGCTGTGTTGATTATGTGCTAAAAGAAAATTCAGCTGACTTTGGAGTTGGTGAGAGCTGGTCAGGAATTTCTTTTTCCCTGTGAAATATGCTGATGAAAATGTTTCATGTTCACTAACCTTTTTCTTTATTTGTGTGTGTGTGTGTGTGTGTGTGTGTGTTTTTTTTGTCAAAAAAAAAAAAAAGAAAGAAAGAAAGAAAGAGAACCCCAAACCTCAGTTTTTGGAAACTAAACACCTTAAATTTTCAGTTTAAAACCAAATTTCAGATGTTGGTTGCTGAAGCTCACACAGCCAAAAACTCCTGGTTTTCAGGAGTTTTTTAATGAAAATCTAAACATTTTTGACAAAAACTTTTTTTTTTTCAAAAAATGACTAATGAAAAGGCCATTTTCCATCTAAAAAAGGTTTGACAGGAAAGTTTTGACCAGCTCTATTAGACAATTGTTTCTTTCACTTAATGCATCTCTTTTCTAGTTTAATAAAAGTTAAGCATTGTGTTAAGTGGTTGCTTTTTGATTCTTCCGTACACCACTGGTGCCCTGTACTAAAAGGCTTTATAAACCACATTATGCTAAAAGTATGTGAGCTAAAGTACTCTCGACACTATACAGTGAAATACTAAAACACTAGACTTTATAAAACAGACTTCAGTTAAATAATATACAAATAGAGACTGTTCACTTGCCAGATGTTGGCCTTCTCACCTCTGGCTTTGCCATTTGTGTGAAAGCTTGTTATATCAATAGAACTTAAGTGTAAAACTCAGCTCAGCATTAACTATAGACTTGCAACCAGTGATTCCAGGATAGATAAGCATACAGGAGCATATGTGTAGGTATTGTTGCCCCTTTTCAACCTAAGCAGCTAGTCAAAATTCAGGGCCTTGAGAATGTTCCAGTGGGAGGTAGAAATTGACACTGGAGTCTGGTGTTTTCTTTGATACAGTCTTGTTTATTTACAAGGAATGTACAAGTTCCTGTTTTTCTGAACACAGGAGGAATCAGACACAAAAGAAGAGTTTCTTGGCTTATCACCCCAACCCTCTTGAGCCCACACTAGGCCCAGAATACACTCTCTCTGGCTTTTTCCTGGATCATACACTGTGCTCATAGGCTGCTGCTTGACTTTCTTGCTTTTGGCCTTAGGGCTTGTCTACACTTGAAATGCTACAAGCGGTACAGCGGCAGTGCTGTAGCACATCAGTGTCAACACGACCTATGCCAATGAGAGGGGTTCTCCCATTGTCACAGGTCATCCACCTCCCCGAGAGCCTGTAGCTAGATCGATGGAAGAATTCTTCTGTCAGGTTGTGGCTTAGGTTGGTTTAATTACGTCGCTCAGGGGTATGGATTTTTCATATCCCTGAATGACATCGCTGGGTAACTTAACTTTTTTTTAGTGTAGACCAGGCTCTAGTCTCTCTGTTTCTGTTCTCTGATCTCCCTTCCCTCACACACACACACTGTACCCCAAAACAATACTCAGCAAAAGCCCCTCCTCCCACCCAGTCTAAAACTCCTGGATGGGTTCATAGCCCTTTTTGTCTGAAGTGGGGGACTTATGATTAATTTATCCTGACAGTTATGTTAATCCAATCACACCCAATCTCGAAGAGGTTTGTGACCCATGCAGTCGCCAGTACCTCTCAGCATAACAGTATATAAAACTATACCAGTGAGAATATAAGCCATCAATAAACCATAGCATATCTATATGTTAGATAATAGCATAAACTGCAACCAGCCAGATTCAACAGAACAGTTCTACCAATGGTTCCCTATGGGTGACAGCATCCTCCACACTGCTGAATTGTGCTCATTTCTAACTCATGAAAATGAAATGAATACAATTGCCTGGGTCACATTTGTAGTCTAGCAGTAATGGCTGTCAGGGCCAGCATTTCCCAGCAGTTAATAAACAACTGGAGCTGTTGACTAGGTTCTTTGGCTTTGTCGCACACTCTTATACTTACCGGTCATTGATTGACAGGAGAGGCTCGAAACAGCAGTCACAGTTGCAATTATAATCCGTGACCATATTTAAATGTAAAGAAAAAAAGAAAACTGTGTCCTCACGTGTTGCAAAGTTAAAATGTGAGCGGCACATTGCTGTGGTTACAGTGCTTTCACTGTGATACTTTTATTGTTACGTTTTCAGGCCTGATCCAGTGCCCATCAGAGATTATGAGAATCTTTCACTTGACTTCAGCGACTACTGGAGTGAGTTTTTAGTAATCAATATGAAATCAAGGCATCATTCTGAATGCTCCACTCTATTTACCAACTAAATACAGAATTTGCCTGCTTAGCAGCTCAGATCATTGGTCCATTTAGTCTAATATCCAGCATTTGACTGGTATGACTTGCTACTTCAAATCTAAAACACCAATAATCTACTAAACCAACTGGAAAAGACTCTGGTTCCCAGGAGAGGAGGGCAGAGAGTGAATACCTTCCTGACCCCTATAGTTGCTCATTTTATGCTGTGAAACATGGAATTTGATTACCCTTATCATTATCTTACCTCACATAGCTACAAATGTTATTAGTGGCCATAAAATTACTCAGCCCCTCTTCAAATCCATTTTTAAAGAGTGTGTGTGTGATGTATTAGCAGATCTGAAATCCTGATTTCAAATACCCACATATGAACATCAGAAGCAAAATGTAGATCTGAGCAGCGGCCGCAAAGCTTAAGAAGTGCTAATGAAGAGTGGTGTCATTGCCTAAGAGAAACATTACACATTATTAACACATTAGCCCACTAAGGCATGGTGCCAACTATAATAAGCAACCAATTTGGCATGCTAAGTCAGATAAGCAGGATCATTCAGAAAATCTTCCTCCATTTTTTTCCCCCAGTGGACAAATACATGATGCAATATGTTCTTGCCTAGCTAATGCCTAGAAAATCACTGCCTATACAAGGTTGCTAACTCCTTGAAAATGCCTAGAAAATCACTGCCTATACATGGTTGCTAACTCCTAAGAACAGCTGGCCATGGTGCATATTAATATTTTGCTATCAATATTTCTGATGTGAGGTCCAGTTCACAAAACTGCTACATATATTATATGTGTGGGAGAGGGGGTGGATAAATCATATTCACTAGTCACATTCAAGAAATTCCAAACACATGGGAAGTACTGATGGCTTCCTTGGGGAACTAGAAACAGCTTGTCAGAGATACACAAGTAAAAGGGGTGCAAAATCAATTATGAAAGGAGATGTTTCCTGTTCTAGCAAGCTAATTCCTGTACATCTAGTCACAAAGGGGAAACTGATGCTTTTTATTTTTTAATGGAGATGCTGTCAAATTAAATCAGCTTGGAAGGAGCACAGGGTTTAATGTATTCCCCCAGCCAATATTCACTTTAACACATTTACATATGCAAACATGTTAATATTTTCCATCTGAGCAAGAGAGATGAAACTGACAGAAAGTAAGTCGATAATAGACAGGGCCATAGCAAAACCACTACATGGGACTGACTCTTCATCTCATTTACACCAGTTTCACACAAAGACTTCAAAACAGAGAGAGAGAGTGCAGAATCTGTCCCTATGGGAAAATTAGACTTTCCTAAATCCTGCCATATGTGGAATGCATTCCAGTAAGAAAACAAAATATATAAATTGGTCATAACGTATAATCAGATGCCTACATGCTATTCTACTGCATAACCCTTGAATCATAGCGTACTTCCAGCTGCTTCTGACAGAAAAATACCCCTTCTTCGCGCATTAGCTGCCCAAGCACTGGAAAGCACTTGTTTGACTTCCACAAATCCTACTTATCTCAAGTGCCAGCGATTTTCCTATCCTGCTCCAGTGAATATTGAAAGCAGAGCTATACCAGTGGCAACCCACTCTGAAAAGAATGCATCAAGAAAGGTTCACATCACCCCACATGCCCATAGGATAGATGGCCAATGCTGATCTTGCATCTCACCGACTCACCTGAGAATGCTGAGAAGAAACAATGATGTTAATTCAGAGGTGGGGCTGACTGACAACCCCCTGTAGCCAATCAACTTTAAAGAGAAATGCACAGGCCTTTGCTTTATGTCTGCGAGAGCCCTCCTAACATGTATTTCCAAGCTCGATCATCATGGTTGCATCCAACTGTGTCAATATATTTTCATCCATGAGCTGACTGTGGCTAGAAGGAAGATGATCTATTATGGATTCTCTTACCTTGAACTGTTCCTACATGATCAGGGGCATTTCTGGGATACAGATAATAGGCCAAATTCTGAAGTCTTTATCAGGGCTCTGAAGGAAAATCTGGTGGGCCCCAAGACTTTGGCCAACCTGTGTGGGCCTTAAAACTTTGGATAAGCTTGTGTCCAGGCTGTGCTGAACTTTGGTTCAGCTTGTGTCTGTGTATAGGAGGAAGGAGGGAGAGGCAGAAGTGAAAAAGTCCCCAAACAGAACAATTTGAAATAGCAAAAGTCTAAGAAATAGATAACCGCAGTTAGGGAAAAGGGTAGACAGTGAATAACAGGAAAAGCCTAAATATGGAACATGCTCATTTTGCTGGCTTTGCTTTTGACCTGCATTGAATTTGCAATGTATTCCAAATAAGGTAATGAATACGGAAGTATGTGTAATTTGTCTACGGTTTTAACCTTTATAAGCTGGTTAAAGTTTAAGGAGGGCAGAGCAGCTTGCCACCTTGCATGGGGCTATGCTGACTCTCCTTGCATATATGCTCGTATAAAATAAAGGAGTCTCAGGCGATTCTGATCCAAACACAACGTGTGGTTCATTTTCCACAACAGGGCTAAATTGTCCCTGCTCCTTGCCAGTGCCAGGTGCGCAGGGGGAGATTACAAGGAGCTTCCATATCCTTGCTCACTCAGCACAATGGTCAGGAGAAATTTCAGTGCTGCACTTGGAGGAGTTTATAAGCTGCTCTCTGTTGTATTTCAAGGCAAAACTTTGCCCTAAAGGGCATGGGGAGGAATCTGGACCATTCCCCACTGCCCTGCACCAGCCTGCACTACCACTGTGTGCCCTGCTAAGGAGCTTGGAAAGGGATTGTGGCCCAATCTAGTTCTCAGTCCTCACGCAAGCGAAACTCCCAATATAGCTATTCCTGAGTAAGGACTCCAGGATTTGGGCCCATTTTTGCCAGATGTTTTGTTCCTTTATTTGCATTCCTTTGTCCTACTGAGAAGGCATTGGCAACACTCAAAAACCATGTTCATAAAACTGATGTGTGTCCTTGCAGCTGTTCAGCTGCATCTTGGGGGAAATGCACAATGTGTCCTATAGGTAGATGGATTCACTCATTTGTGGAGTTTATCTCTTGGTACCATTGTCTGATACAGGCTTTCCTTCAAACACACATCGGCAGATGGCAATTTCCTATTACACATGCTGCCCATCACCTCCATTTCTTCATTGCTCCCACCCTCTAAATATGCAATTTTAGGTACTTAAGACTAAACAGAAGTGTTCAAGTATGACTAGACATGGGGTGTCAGTAAGTTAGCACAAACTTAGAGGGACATCACATCATTGAGTCCAGCCATCTTATTGTGTCAGATTGGGCAATTTCATGCAATAGCCCTGAAAAAAACTTATTGAATTAAATTTAGGTAACGTTGAAGTCCATTTATTGACTGCAAAGTATTATTGTGGAATTGGATGTAACTTTTCTAGGGGACAGACATGACCAATGTAAGCTTTGGGGGATGTGTTATGATCTTCAAAGGAGTGTTTTAAACTATGTGCCAGACAAGAAGCAACATTTTGCACACAGTTAAGTGGGTTTCCTAGGAATTCCCAGAGGCAGGTGAATTCAAACTCCCACCTCAGGACCCAGCCTTCTGAAGAGAATATTGTCTACTGATTAATCTTCATATACACAGAATAGGTAAAGGCCCAGGCTATATAAAGGAGATTCTGACTTATTCATGGCTGCTTGTTCTGAGCTAAATCTGTCATGAACTTGTAACCACAGAAAACCCCCTGTGTGGGGTTTGAAAGACCGACTCCTACCAGATCCCTGGCTGGAGGTGGGAGGGGTGGTCACAGGGAACATTTTAGTATGTGCACAGGAGCTCTTATCATTTTTAATATATTTTCTCTGTAATGCTTTTACCTTAAGAATACATTTGCTTGCTTAGAAACATCAGTGTGGTATCTTATCACTATGAGCAATTAACCTGTTCACAGCCTCAGAAGAGAAAGCAAAGCACAGACACAGTTTTATGCAGTCTGGCTTGCTGAGTAACTCAGTGTAGGTAAGGAACTGTGCAATCTGGAAAAACTCTGCTCAGGAGGAAGAGAGATCAGGTCTCAGCCCAACAGATATAATGGATGAAGAGCTGGGAGCCTAGAATGGGTGCCCTACTGGACGATGGAAGAGGGGTTCAGGTGCAGTTGCCCTGAACTGTGACCCTTATTACACAAGGCTAATTCTGGATGATGCATGGTGGATCAGAGATTGAAGTCCCCAGTCTTTGTGGGAAACAGACAAAGAGTGTGGTTTTGTAATAATATTTAGTTTTCAGGGGCGGAGCCAACCTCAGAGGATACAGAGAACTGAAAACCTAGCAAAATACATCCTAACACAAATTCCTTGACACTCTGACCAAATGAAAGAAGGCCCTGGCCTGATTAACTGTATAGGGCAAAGCAGAAGAATAAGGAAAATAATGGAAAATTCACTTGATCTGACTTTCAAACCAGGGGTTCCTGGGCAGCTGTGGGAGCACACCAGCACTATTTTTTGTCCTCCAAAATACTAGCTGAAAGAGTTAGGTGCCTCTGGAAACTCTCTTTAAATAGGTTATGTTGGTCTGCCACAAACTAAAGGCTTATTTACCTGTGGACACTTGGGAAAGGTAACACAGATTACATTTTAAAGTAGAAAGGTTAAACCCACTGAAGCTCCTGTATGGATGCTTTTATTCACAATTAAAGTTGCCCTATTCTGGTTTAACTTAACATGCTCATAGGTTAAAAGGACCTGTCTGCCACTTTTCACTCACATGGACAATTTAAGCCTTCAGACAAGGGTACAATTTAGTTTAATAATCATCAATGCGAATTTGGAAGGCACAAGGAATACAAGATCAAAGCCTACAGTCAATATAAAAAAAGAAAGATTAGTATGAATTTATGAATCATGTCAATATTAATATTTAGCTTAGCTTTTATATGCAGCAGTTTTCATCCATAGATCTTATCCCCATTTTACAGATAGGAAAATTGAAAGACTGATAAAGAACTATCAATAATTGTGAAAATGTTGGGGGGGGGTTAAGTTAGTGTGGGAATTTTTGGCATTTGCAAATGAGAAATAAAATTAGAACAAATAAGTCCTTAATTGCTTTTTACTTAATTAGAAAAACTGAAATAAGAAATGGGTTAGGAACCTGGTCCTGCAAACATTTTCTACCAGGCATAGAGACTTACTAATGCCCACTGAAGTCAATGGCAAGACTCCCATTAACTTAAAATGGCATTAGATCAAGCCCATTGTGCTGCTGAAATGAATGGAACTGCTCACCATGATAAACCTAGCCCAGTAGTATTTCCACAAGCAGGCCCACATGCTGTGTTAAAAACTGGTATTTTTTACAACAAATCACCTGTTTAATATATATGATCAAGCTTGTGTGTGTGCGAGTGTACACCCAGACATATATATATGTACATATGTATGTTTCTCTCTCTCTCAATATATACACACAAAATATATTACATATTTTCTTTCACTGTTTATCTTTGAAAAACAATAAATACTCTTTAAAATAAAAAAAGAACAAAAAACTACTTGAAAAGTTGTTTGTGTTTTTCCCTTTTGAAAGGTGGATGTAGCAAAGCCAGCGCCCAGTTCATGTTCACAAACATTTATCTGCAGGGTCTCAAAAATAATGATCAATATCCTGTCTGTTGTGGTAAACAGAAATTGTTTAAAAGATTCCTGCTCATAGTCCACAGAAGTGGGTAGAATTTGATTTCCATGGCTATTGAATAATGATGGATTTTATGACAACAAATTTAAGATATATCATGTGACTGGAATTAACTTTTGCTGATAGTCCAATATCTGATCATATTGCTAACTAGCTAATGTTTTACATCTCCTTTGCTGTATTTGTTCTCTTTGTGCTCTGAGTTCTAAGGCAATACAAAGGGCCTGGTTCTTCTCTCACACACATAAGTGTAACTCCATTGACATTAGTGGAGTTACTCCTCATTTACAGCAGTGCAAAGGAGAGCAGAATCAGGCCCAAAGAGTCAGTAATCTGTAATAAATCTTCCATTTCTAAATCCCTGGGAGAAAATGCATTGATTTTCACTGTTAGATTACAGTACTTAAATTCTATTTGTTAATTTACTTTAAACATAGGGTTTGATTTGTGTGTGTTTGCATCTTCAGATAATGGCCACTCCTATCTCCATACTTTCCTGACATACCTCACACACTATGATTCTATATACGTTTGTGTCCTTGGACCTTCTGAACAACTGAATGGTGGTTTTGCCCTAGGGCCCCTTAGAATCAGGCTGTTGGCAGAGGAACCAGGTAAACAAATAATACTTTGTTGCTGTTTTATTGCAGTGGCTCTCGACCTTTCCAGTCTACTGTACCCCCTTCAGGTGTCTGAATTATCTTGTGTACCCACAGTTTCACCTCACTTAAAAACGACTTGCTTACAACATCAGACATAAAAATACAAAAGTGTCAATGCACAATGTAACTGCAAAATTGCTTACTTTCTCATTTGACCTTATAATTATAAAATAAATCAATTGGAATATAAATATTGGACTTACATTTCAGTGTAATGTATAGAGGGCAGTATAAACAAGTCATTGTCTGTATGAAATTTTAGTTTGTACTGACCTGGCTAAGGCTTTTTAGGCAGCCTATTGTAAAACTAGGCAAATATCTAAATGAGTTGATGTACCCCCCGCAAGACCTCTGAGTACCCCCAGGGGAACACGTACCCCTGGTTGAGAACCGTATATCATGCCTCTGTGTCCTGTCCACATGACAGATTCAGAAGCCATCCTGTTTTGAGGGGAAATTCGGAAAGAGATAGATAAGCCACCATCAGGTATTTACCTAGCTGTTTGGAGATAGCAGTGTAAGAATAAATCGTAGATACTGTAATCTTCACATTAATGAATTAACAGGGCTAGTAAACTGAATGGCAGTTTTCTGTTAATAGCTGCTCAGTGTGAGTGGCACAGCTGCCATCTGCATTTTTAAAAAATCACAGGTCACATACATCAACCGGCTGATTAGCTTAATGCACCATGGTAATTCACAGTCGGCAAGTAACATTTTAGGTTGCTTCAACAGGCTTCTAAGGTGTCTCTCTTGTAAGAGTGTAGCAGCCAAACACCCTGCTTTCCCACAGATCAAGCCCTTTAAAATACTAAAACTACATAACGGCAAAGAATGATGTGATCCATTATATGCTGCAGCTCTAACGGCTAAAACTACCCCAAACAAATTGAAAATAAATACAATTTAAAAAATCAGAACTTTTTATTTGTGTGATCGTCACTTAATAATAACAATCTGTCCTCCTAAAATAGTGGGTGCAGTGTTGTCGTCACCGTGTTGGTCCCAGGATACTAGAGCTCTGTGTAAGCTTGTCTCTCTCACCAACAGAAGTTGGTCCAATAAACCTCATTCATCTTGTCTCCTAAAATGGTGGTAGTTTTATTGTCCTCCCAATTTACAGTCATGCTGTCACTTAAAAGATAAGTGCCAAATTCCTGCATATGGCAGACTCTCACCCTGCAAAGCCTGAGGAAAGAGGGTTTGCCTGGAGAATTTATGTAAGTGGTTGGGAGGAACCAAATCTTTCCTACCACCCAGTGCACAGAACAGCTGTGCAGCCGCTCCAGGGTCTCTACTGCAGTTTCCAAGCTCTAGCAGCTGCTACGTCCCTCTGTGTGAAATTTTCAAAAGCACCTAAGGGCATTAGGCACCTAACTCCCATTGAAAGTCAGTGAGAACTGGGCTCCCAACTTTCTAAAATCTCACCGTGTTCACGATTATGTTGCACAATGCAGAGCGTGAACAGCTGTGCACGGCTTTAAAGCAAGATTTGAGGACGTCAGTAACCGAGCCAGAGGTTGGGGCCTATTACAGGAGTGGGTGAGTGAGGTTCAGCGGCCTGACAGGTGCAGGAGTTCAGACTGGATGATCATGATGGTTCATTCTGTCCTTAAAGAGTCTGAGTCTGTGAGACTGACAACACTGGTACCTTTTAAGTCCAGATGAACTTTTAGATCTCCTGCCTTTCACTGACTGTTAACATTATGACTTTAGCGTTACTTTAAGCTATCCTTTGGCCTTCATTTAGGGTAGGCTGTTAGCATCTCAGGTATGGGGAGTCTTTGTGTGGCCTCTTAATCCAGGCAAACAAGACAGTGCTCCCACCCTTTGGAGCAGTCAGGGCTCTGTTAGCGAGGGAAATGCTAGTGTCACCCTAGCCTATTGTGGGGACAGCATTTACTTTAGATTGAGAGAGGGGAAAAGGGGCCCTCTCCGCTGGCTATTAGGGACGTTAGTTAAATATTTATGTCTACATTAGCATAGTGAACGCTCAATTCATCAATTTGTTCTGGTCTGGTTGTAAATGACAAAAAAAAATAGCGGGAAGTTCCTGTAGAAAACACAGGGCAGGGTCAATAGCGGGGTGACCGCACGGATTAGGAACCCGTGGTCAAGTTTTTATTTTGATCTTCTTTAAAGATGCTCCTTTCCCCGGCTGCCCATGTGCCGCTCCGGGGCAGGGCAGTGCGTTAGCCCGGCCTGGCCCAGCGCAGAGAGCTCCAGGAGCCCTGGCTGGGCTCGATCACAGGGGAGCCGCCCTCCGCCGGGGCTCGGGGGCGTCCGCTCCAAGGCCAGGCCGGCTCCCTGCGTGGGGCGCAAATCCCCCGTTTGTTTCTCACAGGCTCCCCGGGCCGGGAGGCTCTGGGGGCAGCCACTGCCCAGCCAGCTGCGCCTCGGCCACGTGCCCTCTGCGAGCCGGGGAGCTGGCTCTGGCGGCGGCTCCCCTCTCCCTGGGCCCTTGGGGGATCCCGGGCGCTGGGGGGCGGCTGCCCAGGGGATCCGAGGCGTTGCCGGTGGAATCCCCCCGGCAGCAGGCGGGTGCGGCCCCGGAGCTGAAACCCGAGCGCTAATGACCGGTGCCCTTCGCCCTGGAGCCGTGGGTCCCCTCCCCGGCCGCGCCCGGCGCCGGCCCAGCGCACAGCTTGTCCCCTCTGAACCTCTCCCCTCCCCCGGCAGCAGGGCGTTTTGTCCTGGGGTCACTGACCCCCGGCTCCCCCGTCAGCTGCCTGCGAGCCTTAATTGAATGACAGATGGTCAGCTTGGGGCCGCCGCGCCGGCTGCCGGCGAGGAGAGCCGGAGCCGGCGATGGGCCCCGTTCCCCGCACACCCACGCGTGTCCCCTCCCGCCCCCAGCCCCGCTCTGCGCGGGGGCTTCCGTCTGCCCAGCTCAGGGGCTGCCGCGGGCCGCCTCCCCAGTGGCCCCTGCCCTGACTTGGGCAGTTCCCTGCCGCCCGCCCGCCTCCTTAGTGCTGCCCCCCGGGAGGGCGAATCGGGCCAAGCGGAGGCGCCTGCAAATGGGACAGTGCCGGGCTGTCCCTTTGTCCGCCCCACTCCCCACACCCATGATGAGCCCGCCCTCCCCCGCTCATTATTATCCCCTCCCCCCCGGCCGCCCTCCGTTGTTCCCCCACCCCGCAAAACCCCCATCACTCGTCTGAAGCTGGGGGACTTGTCATGGAAGAATCCACAGGCCAGCCCCCCATCTGTGCAGCGGAGAGGAGCTAAGCTAACCTCTCTCCAGTGTCCCGGCACCCCAGCCCAGTGTGGGTACCACGCTGAAAATCTCACTGGTCCCAGAACAGGGCAGATCAACCTCGCCTGGCGGTCTCCGGGAGCGGAAGGCCTGGCCATGCCAATGTTGGGGGATGGTCTCTTTTATTCAGCTTTTTTCCTCCCCCCCCCCGGTAATTGAGTAGGTGGGTGGCTGTTGACCCACCACGTTGGCTTTTTATTATCTGTTCTCTTGCATCATTTCGGCTATTTCCCTTGTGGCGAGCAAAGACTCTTGGGAAATCAGCTATCCGATTAATTGGGGGATAAAGGGGCAATGTTGCGGGGTTAACGTGTTCTGGGACAGCTTTAGCTTGCAGTGTTTCTGGTAGCTGAGCTCAGTCGGGAGCATAAAAAGCCCCTTGGCGCTGGCTTTGCTGGACTTTGGGTGACACCACTGCTCTATACCAAGAAACCTTCTACTGGCTAGTGAATAGGGAAATCCATGTGCTATAAACTCCCTTCCCCATAGGCACCTGCACCTATTGGGCAGCTTCTCGCTGCACTGAAACTTGAGATCTGGTTTTGCTAGAGGAAGCTGGCAGGGATCACGTCCCCGGGAGCAGCAGGTAACAGCATTAGGAATCCATTTCAGGCCCGTGCTCTGGGCTTTGGGGATGAAGAATGAAACCCTGTTAGGTGGCAAGAAGCAGGGGATTTCGTTGAATAATTCCAATTACCTGCAGTAGGATTCTCGCCTTCATAAAGGGGCAGTTTGGAGCAATGTCCATCCGCTGGCCGAGAGCCTGCCTCCGAGTCCATTGGCAAGGCTTGGGCTGCACTAGAGAGAAGTTAAAGGGGTCAGGTCCAGACAAAGATACATATAACATGATGGCTATAGTTACAAGGGGGGTGAAAGTTCCCTTCACGGGAGGTGAGCGATATGCAAAAATAAGTAACTAGCATATTAGAGATGCACTCAATGTTTCCTTATCCGCAACCTATATCTATCTACCCATCTAGCTATCTATGCAAAACTCGCCTTCACAGACCACGTTAAAGACTCCTAGCCCTTTAAAATAAAAACTGTGAGTCCTACAATTACTGGGATTACTGTGAAAGGGATATTGATTTGCAGCCTGCATTGTATGATCAGCACTAGGCAACCCCCCACCCCCAACGTCTTATACTGTAAGCACTAAACCATTCATAAATGTTTTATTTCACTGCTCCACTAACACCTGCTGCATAATAATCACCCGCCCAGAATGGCGATACATTCCCGCAGCCAGCGAAAGGCAGCGATGGGATATGCAGCAGACACTGATTTGTGTGTGTGTTTTAATTACTGACTGAGAAACCAGTACACAAGCATAAAGAGAGAGGGAGAGAAGGCCCACATGAAGGAGGCAAATGCTGCCTAATGCACAGATAGCTGACATCAACTTCCGTTAGGCAGCTACTTCAGATCGAACCTTTCGATTGTAACTGAAACAATTTGCATACTGATTCCCTTTCATAGCCTTCCAGATCCATAACAAGCCAGCCAGCTATTCAAATGCAAGTAGCATCCCTAAATGCAAGGCTAGGCTGACCAAAAAGCGCTGTCCAGCAAGCAAAGAAGAAAAGCCTTTGATGATGATGATTTTTTTAACCTTTAAAGATTTAGCTGAAAGCTGCTTGTTTATGACTGGGAACGTAAGGGAGAGAATTGATCCTCGCCTGGACTTAAAGATGGAGCAAAGGGCGCTGGGGAGATTTTTGACCTAGACCACAAACTGAGGCTATTCTGAGGCGGGGGAATGGGACTCTGTCCCCCTCATACCCACACAAAAATCTGCTTGCAACTCAGCTCCTGCAGACCTAGGAAATAAACAAATTGCTGTCTGTGTGTCTCTGCTTCTCATGTATATTGGGCTGATGAAGAACGTGTAACTCTGGCTGTAATTTTTGCTTTTAAATTGGTCCAATAAAAGGTCTCAACCACATCTTGTGGAGGTTTTGTGCTTTATGTTTTTGAACGGGACTGGCGTGGCGACCACGGTGGTTTTTTTCTTCTTCTCGTTCTCATTTGAAATTATGCAGATAGTTTTTTTTTTCTCCTAGGGGGCAAATCTAGGATGCGAACCTGCCTCGGATGTCAAAAAGGCAACTTGCCATGAAATCTGCTAATGTGCCACGGATCACGGGGGTAAGCATATCTAACCAGAGCATGGCGGGGGAGAGGGAAAAGACTTTGGGGGAAGCTGCAGTCTGTGGTGATCAGGAGGGTTAGTGAAAGGGGGCCGGTGACATTTGGCACCCAGCTGAGTTTAGTGGACATGCAAACAAGGTTTAAAGCTCCGTAGAGGTCAGCAGCAGCGTCATGAGCTCAGAGAGCCTGCGAGCTCTGGCACAGCAGCACGGAGGCGGCCAGCATCCTTTCTCTGCAACTCGCATTTCTCTCGTGACGGTCGAAATTAGCAAGAGCTATAGAATAGATCATATATGCTGCACGGTGCCCGTCTCCTATGGGGTGCTGGGTGGGTGCGCGCGCAATATATACAGAGTGCGAGATCCGGTCTGGAGAAAAATTTCTTTCATATGTTTCTTGAAGTTGAGTTCTCTCTCTTCTAATGGATCCCCGACTAGATGCGCTGGCTACAAACCTGGGTTTCTCAAATTCTCCTCACATATATCTCTTTATAGCTCTATCTAGATAGAAAAGAAGTGAGATTTGACTAGACTATCAGGAACGGCAGATTTATTTGCTATTTTCAGATGCAGCCATGTGTCATTTTAAAGGTCTGGGTTTTTTGAGGTATGAACAATTCCCTGTTGTCAAATATTATTAATGCGGCAGCATTTTGCAGTTAGGGAAGAAAAAGGTCTTGATCTTAAAAAAAAACAAAAAAAACCACCGGGTTTTGTTTAATCTTTTTGAGCATTCAGAGTCCATATTTGTGTTTTGTTCTTTGCTAAATTTTAAAATCGATCCAGATAATTTTCTGCTAATAATGAGCACTTCTTTATTTTATTTGGACAAAAATAACAACAATAATAATATAGACCAAGGCAAATCGATTCTTAAATAGTTTCTCAATAAGATAATACATTATATAAAGTAACTGTGCAAATCCAAACATATGTATGCTATGAACGCGTATGCATAAATAAATGTCGAGGAGAGGTAGATATTTGATTTTTCAGCTACCGTTAAGGAAAGGCGTTTAAGATGATATGAAGATATTTACCTGGTTTAGGTCCTTATAAAATCCTCCCTTGCCTTGGGCCACCACTTACTATTTGACCTTTAGACATCACTGAAAATAACATAATTTTCCTCTTTTGAAAAAAACCAAACCAAAGTGACAGAGAGCAGTATTTTTCTGTCGAATTATTTTATTAATAGAATTCGGGTGAAATCAAATTAGTCCTCAAATTATTCTATGAAAAAGGCAAATACTGGTACGACAAGAAATGATCCCAGTGTAACAGACTTTCATTTTGATTTTATTTTGAAGACATTTGATGGTGGTATATCTTTCTCTGGTTTGTTGAGTCACCACAGCTGACTTCTTAAAACAGTAACTCAAGATGTAAGTAAAAGTGTTTTCATTTTTATTGATCCTGCTAACATCTTTCATTACCCAACATGTAACCACAACAAATTATTGCTCATTTGATACCGAGAATTTTATTGACAATCTAACTACTTCTGATCTCGTTGTATTTAGACAGAGAGACTTATACAGGTATTAAATAAAGTTGCTGTATATAAAAAAATCAAACACACACATGCATATATTACACATTTTTTAAATTTCCCATATTGATGAGCTAGCTAGACATTATCGAAGAAAGGTGATTTTATTGGAAACCGCTCTTAACATCTTTGCTAAACTTTTAGATGGGTTACCAAAGCGGAAATGACGTGTGAAATAATTTGTCCTACAGTATTTCAGAAGAGATTTCCCCCCAACGTACAAGCTCAGCCAAGGGTGAAATGTCTGGCAGGCTAGTCGGTAAAGCAGCGCAGGCTATGTGTCTGGGGCAGGTTCTGATGTGTCCATAGGCCGGGATCTGAATTTAAGACCTGCATATCCAGAAAATCAGTGGCTCTGGCCGAATGCAGAGCAGACACTGTGACTGTGGTGCTAAACCCGAGGCCAGATCCATCATTCCTCACTCAGGCAAAACTCTGGTTGGAGTCGGGACGTTTGACGATATCTTTCCTGGGTAAGGTCTGTGGGGCTGGACCCGAAAGTCAAGGGGTGCTGTCTTGTGTACAGACCACAGGATGGCTCCCTGGTGTACATAACTCCCAAGCACCTTCTATGCGAATGAACTTGTCTAAGCAGCCTTCGGTGGGTGGCTATGTGCCCTGCAATGGGCTTTGCAAATACAAACAAAGAAATAATACTCAGGCTTCCCAGGAAGGACACGGTGAGAATTTAGGATGAGCTCTGGGAAAGTGATCAATTGTAGAGCGCTGAGTTGCAGGGATGCTGATGCGGCTTCTGTCTAGGGAGAGAGCAGCACGTGAGATGTAACAAGCCCCCTCTCCTCTTACCCGCGCTCCCTTGTTATAAATCCCTCCAGAAAACAGCAGCGCACTTTGAGGGCATCAGCAGAGACCGCGCGACCCCAGGACAGGGCTCTGTGCTCAGAGACAGCTGATTGGCCGATATTTGCCTTCTCGTTAATAAAGGCACCTCACCAACAGTTATTTCCTTGTTTAGTGAAAGATTTCAGGGGTCTGGATTTTGCTAATCATCATTTGTATGTAATGGGAAAGCTGATAGGAGAAATGGTATGGTATGCTGACACACACTATCTATTTCACACATACAAGCTGTATATTACACAGACAGCAAGGCATCAAAACACGTACACATTGTAAATAGTCTAATAGTATTTTGGGCTTTATTACAATTACAATGTCTAATGTCATTACAATATTTTTGTTTTCTTAATTGTCCTCGAAATGGGATAAAGACAATATTATTCAGTGTAATTAGCTAATATATTGAAAGTGTAAAACTGCTTTCTATTGGGTTTTTTTAATGTAAACTCAAATGTGTCTTATAGAAAAGAAGAAACAAATAAAACAAAACCTACCAACATTTATCTTATACATTTATTTTATAATTATATAATTATAAAATGAGTATAAAAATATTATGAGTAAATGTGTGCACATCTTACACACACATTACTTGCAAATGCGTGTCTATATTACGTATAGCACATACTACACATCTTATATCATGAGTACACGTGCACACACAGTATGTGTGGATAGACACACACATTACTGCACGTACACACACTCACACACACAGTAAGGGGTTGATTACGGTTTCTCTTGGTACATATATATGTATACGTGTAAATGTAACTAGGTTTGAAATCATATTATCATATAACCTTCCATTGAAAATGATCGCAGCTTCCTAAATACTGTGCATTGATTGCCCTCATTGTTGTTAAAGCCATTCTCCATGTGCATATACAGATCCTTGGTACAGTCGCTGCTATCAGTGCAAAATGCATCGCCTGTTTTACTGAGACGTCCGAACGTCCATTAGGAAAACACAAATATTCATGTCAAGCCTGCTTGCCAGAAGTGTGGTGCCATTACTCTAATGAATTGATCGTGTTTGTAGATGGGCCTCGAGGATATCGTTTCTGAGGCAAATAGTTTGTTTCTCATACATTCCGTACATTGAACCCAATACCAAGAAATACAATGAAACCAAATGTTTGAATGACAGGGCACACACTTCCTAGGCACCGCTCTCCAGCTCCTCAGTTGAAATGTTAGACCTTCCTGCTATCGTACTTAAAGAGAATTTAAGATCTAATGTCGATTCATTGGATGTAATTCTGTTTGAATATTTCTTTAAAAATAAAACAAAAGCATTTTACTGTGGGGAAGAAATATAAGGAGTCCTATTTGTTATTATGGGCGGTGCAGTGTTCAGTGTTTCCAAATGTTTACAAAAGTCAAAATCAGGGTCTCTTTTATTTACATACATTAGTGAACAAGGATTTTTGACTCCTAAAGCAAACCCTAATATGTTCATTTTCTTTAAGAACATTGTTTGTATTCTTATTATGAAACTACAATGTAGTGTTTTCTCATAAAAGTTGATGTTTTTGATGCCTGGGACATACGGTCAAATTAAAGTAGTTGGATTCTGTATTAAACGATTTTTAATCTTTTGCGTTTTTATGAAAATAAAAGGCAGCACTATGTCATTTTTAACAATGTCTGTAGCCAATAAATCTAATTTCAACATTGATTTTTGTAGGAATTAAGTGATCTCTGCATTATCTGTTGTGATTTGTTTTGGGGAACAAACCTGCTTTCTCCTAGATTATGTAGTTTTTATAAACTGCTAATTACCAAAGGATTTTTCATTAATATTGCTTACATCTGACAGCTATTTTTAACAGAATATATAGAGAGATATTTGACCGTGCAAGTATATCATACCATCAGTATACCATCTATAAGGGAGTTTTATGAACCGCGGTAGGAAAGGCGGGGAAGTATAACACGTTCAGTGAATGATTCCTATTCCTATAATTAGTTCTCAGAACAGTTTAGGAAGTTGTCAGTGTCCTATTATAAAAGGGAAAAAGTGAGTGATCACATTCGCTCATACATGTAACTAACAAGGATCTCATCAACACAGAAACTTCTTATAATCAAAGGCAGCTACTGTGCAGCCTCCAACTGATTAAAATGTACCTATGCCCGAATTGATTAATGGAGGTTCTAAAACGGCATGTGTTCCTCTCTTGCTTGCTTGTACAACCCGGGCTTTCTTTCGTTCCTTTCTGGGGGACAGGGTTTTGTTATTTCTTTAAGGATCTGAGAGAGCATCACCTTTTAACAAGCAGAGGATTTTTAACGCCCTCCTTCCCTAACTGATCAAACAGATTAACAGTATTCACTAAAGTGATATTGATCTCTATTGTATGGCAATCCGTGAGGGTATGCCTATTTGCATACATGCATCTATATTCACTCAGCGATGGTCTGTAATGTAATACTTGAATAAAGATACCTTTCATGTCGTGTGATAGAAACGTGTGTGAGAGAGAGAGAAATCAGTGAAGTGGGGTTAGATCTAGATCACATTTCCGGGTTAGATTGTGTGTAATAAAGTCCTGGGCGTTCTTATAATACTTTAAATAGATATGGGTGAATTTACTTTCCCTCCTAGACCTAGTACTGTAGATGGCGATTGAAGAAAACCGCGATGCTGCAAACTGCTGAGGTCCCTCAATTGCCATTCAAATCAATGGGGAAAAGGTGTTCGGCGCCGCGAGGATCTGGTCCGAATTCCTGTCTGAGGCGTATCAACAATAGTGAAATGTTGCTTAACTACCGAAGATCTGAATGTGCCCAGGGATATTTTTCCATATGATTTTTCTCAATGGGAATGCTGCTTTGGGCCAGATGGTGCTGCCGGATTAATTGAACCGATCTGACCCCCAAATATCTCCCACTTTTCATTTTTGAATGCTTCAAATTTGACCACCACGTCCACCAAACAATTAGCAACGCAGCTACTAGGGTCCAGGGCTGCTCCGAAGACTTAAACACACTCGCTCGCTCGGTCAATGGACAGCGAAAGCCGCAAAACTAAACTTTAGTCTCAGGGTGGTGGTTGTTTTTCCTCCCCTTTCCAACTTGGGACTAGGTCGGCGTCTGTATTTATTTTGGCTCAAGGAGCTCCGGCATCTTTTCCATTGCAATGCTCACAAAAAACACAATGTAAAGCGGTGTTTTCAACCAAACGAGATTATTCGCTGCACGCGGCTGGCTCTTCTCATTGGCATATCAAACAGCAAATAAACCAAGTACAGAGTTCAAAAGGCTGGTGCCAGACAGTTTGCTTCGGTCCCCACCCACCAGCCTTCCCCAAAAGAAAGACCTAATGTGTCTTTTATTTCATGGGCCTTAACTTGCAGCCCCTCCGTAGGCAAAACTCCCAGTGAAACCAGTCGCTAAGGAGTGCAGGATGGGGCCCAGCGCTGAAAAATATGGTAACTAATATTGGCCTTTTTGACCTTAAAGCTTCCCCGGGTTAATAAGCTAAAATGAAAGATCTGTACAAAGTGGGCAGCACTTTTGCACAAGTCACCCTTGCCTGGGCTTCATTTACAGGCTTTTCCTGACTTTCAGTTGCAGGAGGGATACATTAGCCTGAGAAATGTATTCGGTTATTAGCAAACCTACCTCTCTTCCATGGAGGGAAGGGACTATTTCAGCACACATGCAGAATCATAACCAGACAGCGGTAGCTTAATGGAAGCTAATTTGAACGACTCCATTCTTTCGCCTTGGCCTTAACCCTTTATTGCCCGAATGCCACAAGTTAAAACTTTTCCTTTGTATGAAGGCGTTTGGAATGATCTGTCACGACTTAAAGTTAATTTCAGTAACTCTACTATGATCAGCTCATATTAATAGTAAGGGTAATATGCATAGTATTCATAGCACTGATAACAAATAATAAAGAACGGACAAAACAACTGCACGAGAGACGTAAGAAATCAGTCCAACCAGAAATGTAAAAAGCACGATAGAACATATCGTTTGCTGTTTCACTGTACAAGCGCTCAGCGCCGTATTTAGACGTTATACCTCTTTCCACCCTAGGAATAGGCGCATAGTTGTTGCACTATCATTCCTTTGATCAGAAAGAAGGGGATAATTTGTTTCGAACACACAAGCTTGGAGGTGAAACTTTGTGATGGTGAACTGTGGTTTCAGAGGCAGTCTCTCTTATCGGGGTTTTTTTTCCTTTATTTAAAGAAGGCTACTTGTTTACCAGGTAAACCTTATTTGTGTCGCCGGGCAACAGTCTTTCTTGCTGAATCCAGCTCCTATGAGAATTAACTTTTTTCGGGAAAATACGCGTGTGCTAGTAGCTTCCGACCCAATTATATGAGTAATTTAGATTTTTCCAAACTGCGAATAAAATTGTTGTATCTGACCCTTTGTTACATAGGAGCACATATTGGGTGCCCCTTGCCTCTTCTGTGAGGTTAAAATAACTTTTAAAAGAGTCTTTTCAAATAAAAACCGCCACGTCTTGTTTGGAAACAAAAATCAAACACGTTGTCAGCAAGTATTATTCGTAAAGAACTGGCAGCATAAACCGGAATTTACTAATGAAAGCCTAATGCAAGCGGACAGGATTTGGAATGAAATTAACGCTTGATTTGCATATGGGTCGATTTTTGTTGAGTGAATAATCTGCCAATAAACTACACTCAGTGTGAGACAGTTTAGACATTTCTACAGTCTGTGAATTTGTACTTTCGCTTCTAAACACTTAGGGACTGTTTAACTGTGTCATTCTTCAACCGAGGATCATCAAAACATATTGTAGAAATTAAACAGTCTAACCCTCTAGCTTCCCTTTAAAACATTTTTAAAATTGACTTTAGAGTAGATGTAAGGTCAGCTTTTATTCAGAAAACGTACACCTTGTGCTTAGGCCTATAGTAACAAAGTTCAACTGATTTTGCTGGCTGGATTAATGCTTTCATTCTCCACTCCTAGAGATAACCCTAGATGTTTACCATATCATTAGTTTCCATTGATATATCACAGGTTTCTTTAAAAATATAGGAATATTCTAAGGTGACTGTCGAGCCACGTTGGTTTGAAACCTTCGATTTTCTAGTTCTTGTCTCGATGGGGCTGAGAACAAAGAAGCCCCAGACTTTTTCTTAGTACCAGCAATGGCAATAAAGCTGTGATATTATTTTAGTGGTGGATCTAAGCCCTACCAGTGAAGAGTCGGGAGTAGAGTTCAAATGCATCAAACTATCAGAAGTAATTTATCCGGATTCATAAATAATGGCCTTATTACACTCAGCCCCCTTAATTCATGCTCCTGTCCGCTTGCTTGCGGGGTTTCAACAGATAAAAAGTTTATAAGTTGGTTGGGTTTTTGTTTTCCTTTTTCCATCATTAACATCATTAATATAAGCTATCAATAACCCTGTCGTTTGGAGCATAGCTTCACAGTATTGATCCGCGTAGCTATTCATCTCTGCCATAGAAGACACGGAATAATTTTCGCATTATAGCAGCTTGGATTTGCTTTTAATTCATATTTAAAGCTGCAACTGGCTCTGTGGAGCTCTCTGCGAAAGACTAGAGGCGCCTAATTAATAATAAGTTAGAAACGAAGGAAGGCACCAGCGGATAAATAATTAATACAGACATCTATGTCTCTTTGAATATTGCTACTTTAAAAATTTAGACTTACCAGGGCCATACTGTAAGTCTGCAATTTATATTGAGGAGATGATTTAAGAAAGCTCTTTTTTTTCCTGAAATACAATGCTAAATTATTTACAGTGTTTTGCAAGCCTCCATAAGTTCCTTCATTATCAAACACTGCGGTTTGCTCATTCTGGGGGGGGAAGCACGAATCTAAACACAAATCCGAAGTAGCAGCTGGAGCTCCGATTGTATTTATTTATATATGGGGATAAAGCAGGCAAAGTCGTCCAAAGAGAATGTTAAGGGAGCAGCTGGGGAGGCGCGCGTCTTACAACTTTTTTTAAGATATGTGTCGCAGTGTTACTACCTCATTTACAAAGTGATCTCCACCGGGTTCCTATACCGAATGGCTCAGGGCTGAGAGACTGGACTCAGGGGAAAGCTAAACAATCATCAACAACTTCCCTCTCCCTCCCCGCCGCTTTGGGCCACAGTGTTTAAACTCAACGAACTCTTATTTTTAAGTAAAACGACTTGGAATGAAAAGAAGGGAGGAGAGAGAAAAAATGTAGCTGGGGGGATGAGGCGTGGGATGGGACGGGACACCCCTAAAATCCTAATGGGCCAGTTGCTAGAGATACAAATCTCGCTTCATCTGTTGTTGGGGGGTGGGGCGGGGAATAGAGTGATCCTTCATTAAACCCAAAATGGTAAAGTGATTTGAGAGCCTCATGCCCATAATCTAAGGAATAATGAATGCCCCTTTGGGCGAAATACAGCGGTGACTTGGTGAGGTGGGTGAAGGCTGCACTGCGGGTCTTTTGGTGTGAATACTGCGGGAGAAAACCATTAACTTTTAGCACAATATCTTCCCACTCAGCTTCGCCTTCTTTGACTGCGCACCCTTTGCGCTAAGCGCGCACAGCGCTTGAAGGCCATTTGCTCCTCAACTCCGACAGGCAAAGGGGAGCTATGCAACCCGCGTCGCGGCCGCTTGAGTGCCTCCCAACAAAAAGAGTCCTTTCCCCCCTTGCAAGCCCGACAGCCAGGAGCGTGCAGGACAAATATCGACCACTCTGAGAATGGGAACAGATGTAGCGGGTTCCCAGGATGTCTTTTTAAATGTCCATGAATGCCACTTCAGAGTATTGACACTGTTTGGGCTGGGGCGGGAGGGGGCTAGTGCATTAATGGGAGAAAGCCAATGGCCAACATGGCTTTCCCCTCCTCCCCGCGTTTGGGATGGTTTAATGTACAACTGTATGGGGAAGAGGGGGGGCGGGGTGGAGAGGGCCGCGGAGCGCCGAAAAGCGTGTGCGCTTTTCAAAGCTGCTCCGATGTCTGATCAACAACCCCGGCGGGGAAGAGGGGAGATTTGTGTATACGGGTGGGCCTGGGTGTGTGTACGTGAGAGAGACTATGTCCGTGTGCGTGTCCACGCGTGGAAAGAGACGCTCTGAGCCTAGGGCCTCCCCAGCGCTCCCTAGCTGTAGCTGTAGCTGCCCCTCTGTCCATTTCCGTCCCCCCCATCCTGAAAATGCTCTCGGTAGGAGATTTTAAAAGAGCGGAGGGGAATGATCGCCTCTCTAAGTACGCTCCCCGGCTTAACTCCGCCCCTTTGCGTTTTGCGGCGTCGATCAAACGAGCCCCCACAAAGTTGAGTGTCGCTGAACTCCTCGCTCGTCTGTGTACGTCGGGGGGTTTCATGGCGGTGCCACCAGTTGTCCCGGCCTTTTAAAGCGCCCCTTTCTCTGAGCTGCCTATGACAGATGTATCTGTTTTCGTCACCAGGCAAGTTTCCAAGAAGCTCAACAGGGGAAAGTCTAGAAAAGTTAATCTCCTCCTGGCAGCTGTTGGCTTTTGGAGTCTTCAAGCGTCACCTTTGACATGTTCCCCTTTGGAAGGGGGCGAGATCTCCATCCACTGACCACTGCAAGCTGTCACCAGCACAAGAGGAGCAAAGGGGCCTTTTTATCATCCGACCACGACAGAGAATAAACATCGCTTACAAGGGAGAGAAGCAGAAAAGCCGGCCTCGTTTCAGAAACCTTCACAAAACACAGGCCTCTGTCAAATCCGCTCCAACACATTTTAATTGATCCCCCCTCCCCGCCCCCTCCTCTCTGCTGTGCTTCAGCTTCCAGGGTTGTTTGCGATTTGTTTGGGCCTTCTTTAGCTTCGCCACATTTGCGCACGCAGCCCCTCCTCTGCTGCTGCGGGTAGGCCCGGCCCCACGGGCAGACCGGGCTCGCCCAGGGAGGCCCTTTAACTGCCTTTTCTCTCTTTTTTTTTCCTCCCTCTCTTTTCCCCCTTCTTAATTGCTACAGCTTACAGCCTGCTAAATAATTATTACAACCCGCGCTGTATTTGTTAATGTCAAGGGGAGAGATGGTGGATGTTTCGTGGCATCATTCTCTTGGATTTAAACCACACACACACTCACACAAGAATTCAAACAAGCAAAGTTGGGTTTTAAGTCCTCTCTGCTGATCAAATAAAGACTTAAGGGAGGTAACGATTATTCTGTTAAATAGATGGTACTTGGCTACACGAAGTGTAATTGATTAGAGCACCAACATGATTTGTTTCAAGGGTTCTCTTTCAGTCTTCGGCCAGATCCATCCGGGTCTAGGCTCACTTAAACGTCACAAACTTTAAGCATTTCAAAGGTGAAACCCCACAGAGCAGGACTCCCTCAGGGTCAGATTCTGTGGTTTTAATTTAAACCTCCTAATGCCGGGAAATGTAATCTAAAATGTCTAACCCCCGACAGGTCAGCCAGGGAGTGGTAGGTTAGAATCTCCCATACCCGGGCTTTGCAGACCGCTGGAAAACAGGCCTCTGTCAAAGGAGCTGCGTTAGGTGTAGGCACAGGAAATTCTCTCGGTCTGTATGCTAGTCGGTGGATTTTTGTGTTCAGTTTCCCTTTCATTTCTAGGGGCGGGGAGCGGAGAAATCGATCTCTGAGATTAATTTACATCACTTTATAATTCTTCCATGAGGAAGGGGACCTCAGTAGACCCCCATCCAGCACTACCCGGACCCTAATCCATAGAGAGTTGACACCATACACTGCTGTGTACTGAGAACTCTGAGCCTGTGGATTACTGACACCTGAGTGGCTGTGTGACTAAGGTGCCATGCGTGTTAGGTTGCGGTGATCTATGGATTATTGGCACACTAGATCCTGGGAGCGGTTTACACTCTCCCATGCTAACAGCACAGACACATAGGGAGCAAACTGCGTCGTATATTTCTCCGGCACAGAAATCTTCATAGAAAAATAATGACTGTACCCGTACAGTATCAACCCTTCATCGCTTTTTTAAAAATCAGGGCCATTTCGTTGCATTTTTTCACGAGCAAAAGAATAAATATAGACTATAAAGTCATTTAAATTTTCGTATTTAAAATTTCAGTCCTGTTAAGGTATTAGAGTGTCAAACAGTCCTTGAAACCTTATCATAAAAACATTCTCTCCTTGTTAAGACAAATTTGATTCAAATTTGTTTGAATTTTGCATCCGACGAAGTGGGTATTCACCCACGAAAGCTTATGCTCCAATACCTCTGTTAGTCTATAAGGTGCCACAGGACCCTTTGTCGCTTCGACAGATCCAGCCTAACACGGCTACCCCTCTGATACTTGATTCAATAATTGGCTGCAGGCAGGACAGAGTTTATAGTTTAATTATAAAACAGAAAAGTTGCGATTCAATTAGACTGGTAACATCACTAATAGTGCTGCTCCTATGAAACACCAATTCTGTATTTTTCATTTATTTCTGCTCTGAATTTGTCCTATTTATTTTTAATTCAACCTAAAAACTTTCTGAAATCATTAAGTGGGCTTCAGATCCATTGTCTGCGCAACCTGCAGCTTCAATAGTTCTTGTTCTCTGTCCATCAATATTAGAAATTGAGATCGCTTTTATCTTAACATTGCAGGTACTACGAGATGTTTAGCAGGTTTCTTAGCATAGACTGTTTTTTGGGGGGAGGATAGCAAGATATTAAAGATTAAGATATTAAAATGATGCAGGACTGAGATGTAGGTACTAGCACAATTTATAAGTGTAAGGAGTTTCAGACGGGAAGGGGAAATAAAACTGTCAGAGTAACTGATGGCTTTCCGCCATCTGTTGAGGTAGGACTGAATTCTGACAAATACAATCTTGTAATCAGTTTTCCAGAGAATTAATAAAGCAGCCCCAATCACTTTGGAAATGTTGACTTTTTCAAATAGCTCTAATATTTGCCTTTGAGAGATGACTACTAAACATGTGTATCAGCTACTTTTCATTAGGAAACGTTTTCCTCTACGCTTACTCTGCATTTTATCCTCTCCTTAGTCGTACTCAGAATCTCGCTGTTCTCTCTTTGGGAGTCTTTGCGTTGTAACCGCTCTGTTCATTTTGTGTCCGGCTCATAGGGCCTCATGTCTCCCCTTTTGAACATCCCTACATGGAACCTCAATGTATCGATAGATCTATGACCGTGATCAAGGCAGAGGTCAATGTAGCCCGCTCCATCCTTTGATTTCCATGGATCTGCGGATCTGGATATGGCCGGTATTATCAGACAGACATTTCTGAGAAATATAGTCAGTGCTTAGCTCACATATGTCTCCGTGTAGATATAGACTTAGGCGTTTCCCACTGTAATGGGCCTAATGTTAGTGCTTAGGCACCAAATAGGATCCTTCGCCATTCCTGTGCTTGACATAACTTAGACCAGCGTATATGGAGTGTAGATTGCATTATCCGAAGCGCTCCCATGCTCATCCCGTTCAGAGAGGCTCCTCTAGGCAATGAGCTGGCTGAGGGATGGACCCGTTTTCTGAAGACTCAGTCTCCGCTATGACTACCTAGCACACACAGACAACGGGAGGCCTGTTACAAAGCATCGTTTGCAACCATGCTGCACTCCTTCCCCCTAACCCATGTTGCACCCCCTGCTATACCGAGGTACACCCCATGGGGTCTCAGGCAGCAGACCATGGCCTCCACCTTTCACACTGGGATGGGTGTCTGCTGACAGATTCCTCTCCATTGTGGACCATTTCTCCGGCGCATCTATTCCTACGCTCCACGGGAAGCGCCCAAGTACTACGGTGATGGGCAGATAGAGAAGCATGTGTCTCGCGTTGTGCAGATCTAGGGAGCCGAGAAATACCCGGGGGGGGGGGTGGAACAGAGGAGGAGGAGAAGAGAGATGTGGAAACTAGAGGGGGAGGACGTGAAAGAGGGCGACATCAGCAGGAAGAGGGGAGGGAAGAAAGTAAAACGGAGCAAGTGAGATGGAGGGAGTGCCTGTGACAAGAGGAGCGGCGAGAGAAGAGATGGTGGGAGGGGAGGGTTGTGGAAGGAGAGTGGAGGAGATCAGAGCGGGGAGTAGCAAGGGACGCGAGAGGCAGGCGGAGCAGCGCCGGGGGCTGCAGGAAGGAGCGAGAGAGAACAAGACAAGGCTGGAGGAGGCCAGGTGTTGAGACAATGGAGCGAGGGGCACCGCAGGAGCAGGGCGAACGGCGAGGGGTCACGGGGAGCGGGGCAGGGAAGAGGAGCAAAGCGTGAGGATGGGGCAGGTTGGTTTCCACTCCGGCAAACAGGGAGATGGCGCCAAGGAAAGGGCGGCCATAGGGGAGAGCGAGAGGCAATAAACCCCAGCGGGCAAACTCCGGGCAGCTAGAACAGAAGGAGAGAATAAAAGAGGTTTCAGTGTAGTAGCCCTGTTAGTCTGTGTCAGCAAAGCGAAAATAAGAAAGAAACACTTGTAGCACCTTAGAGACTAACAAATGTATTTCAGCATAAGCTTTCGTGGGTTAGTACCCACTTGAGGGAGATGAAGGAAGGAGCCTGCAAGCCAGAAAACACCCTTCATCTCTCCTCCCTTCCCCAGACCGTGTTTCCAGCCCAGCCCAGCAACCCTCTCACAGGAGAATAAAGCCCGTCCCCTGGGGGACCCCAATGTTAAGACGCGGCCCTGCTGCTGCTGCAGGGCTTTAAGGCGGTTATTGGCTCTGCAGTGTCCCAGCTGGGAGGGTAGTTTTACCCCTTCATGCCAGTGAGGCAGGTAAATCACCTGCAAGCCAACGTCTGAGTCTGAGCACCAGCTTCTGCGCCCTGCAGCCCAGAGCAGGGAGCTGTTCCGTGCCGCGCCTTTGGGTGAACCACTGGCCCGATGGCAGTCAGGGATAAAATTCCTCCGGGGCCAGGATTTCACCCTCAGTCTGCTTCTGCAGGGTAGACACTTAGGTTGCTAAAGGAATGTTGCTGGCTGTGCCCATTCGATCAGTTCAATATTGCTGGCTCTAGCTGATTACGGTTAAATTGGGGGTCAGGTTTGGGGGACAGCCTTGGGCCTGCGGCGGGGGTCCCAGACTGGGAGTCCGGAGGCCTGGTTTCTAGTCTCAGCTCTGCCTGTGCTCTGGGCATTAGTTCCCTCATTTGTAAAATGGGAATCATGAAGCTTGCTCACCTTTGTAACGCCCTTTGAGCTGTACAGAGGAACCGCTCTATGTAAGTGCAGAACATTGTCCTATATTTGTTTCTAGCTACCGTGCTTTGTTTTATTATCGTTGTGTGCTTTATTCTTGCTTGAAATTTTTGACGTGCCTACAGGGACATTGTGCGATTTACCTTATTGTAGCATCACCTTTATTTTCAAAGCATCCCTCTCTTCCACTGGCTTCTGGCAGTACTTTAAGAATAGCAAATGAAAGGTCAGATCATTTCCCTCTGTTTTGGCCAAGGATTTGGTCTAAAGATCAAACACAACAAACCTAGAGTGGCTCCTTGTTCACAAAATATGCACTATAAATATAGCAGATGATTCTCTTTTCTAGGAATACTCTATAAAAGATTGTATCAAATGTGCTTAATATTTGTTCAGCAAGTGGGTTTGTTTTCATCTTAATTAATATGGGCAGCATGTAATTCTAATGCACAGTTGTTTACAAAATGTTTGCAGGAGAAAATTTCCAGGAAACCCTTGTAATAAAGTTCTAGCTGGAGACATTTCCAAATTATTCTATAATTTACTTTTCAGGTCACTTCAAAAGAGGAGGGACTTATTTTGTTCTGGGTTCAACCCTATTTTTGTCTTCACCTGACCTCAGAAAATTTGTGAGACTGACTTGATTGCATTGATATTGGTAGCCAAAGGGTGACTGTTTATAACTGAGAGGTATCATCAAGATTTCACAATATAAAAGAGCCTTTGATCTGATGCATTTTCCAGCGAGACGGGTGGATAGGAAAGGATGATGGCAAATTTCAGTCATTGCAACTATTCCAAACCTATGTACACAATGAAGTGTACTTTGAACAAGAGAAGGACCAACTATTTGCCCAACAATTTTATCTAGACAGCTTCGTTTTGCCAGGTTAGAACACCTCTATCCACCACAGATAAATTATAACACAGCCTCCTGTTTCAGAAGAAAACATCTGAGTAATTGATGCATCTAGCTAAATCTGCCTCTTTTGGGTCAACCACACTCCTTTCAGGATATCGCCATAACAAATGTAGAAAGCCTGTGGTCCTGGTGGTATGCAGTTTCTGAAGGATGAATGAACTGGAAGCGCTAGTAAACATCAATCAGGGATAAATCTGCACTGACAGGAAGACTGTCTAAGCAACCCACTGGGGTTGGGGGGGGGGTGTTTTCTCAAAATAGCATATGTGACTCCAAGGGTCTACGAATTCATGAAGAGAAGTGGTGTAATACAGAGATTGCTAGATGACCCTTTGACACATTATTCCACATTTGTTAGATTAGCCAAAATCGCATCCATCGTATATTTATTTTTGCTGTGCAAACGATCACTGATTTCATGGTAAGATCTGAATTGTAATGGTTCCATTGACATCATGTCAGGTCAAAAGATCTGTTTGGAAGATAATAGAAGTATCGTATTAATGTACATTACTCCTGCGACCAAAATGCTGGGAGCCTTCTCATTACATAACAATCTCCTTCCTTTAAAGGGACTTGATACAAACAAATCTGCACTGCAAGAGACCTTCTGATCTTCCATGGGATCTGCAGGTGCTCAGCACCTCCAATGATTGGCCTATTGTTTATAGCCCAGCGATGGGCACATCTGATAG
This sequence comes from Chelydra serpentina, assembly GCA_037349315.1. NCBI lineage: Eukaryota > Metazoa > Chordata > Testudines > Chelydridae > Chelydra > Chelydra serpentina. The sequence goes on from JBAIAC010000033.1 coordinate 16,405,740, forward strand.
GACAGAAGTGTCTCACAAGAAGATACACGCTGCAGTGGGCCATACACAGGTACCTTGGCATCATAACCGGGGCCAGTCGTGTTAGTGGCACAATATGTCCAGCTATTGTAGAGTTTGGTTTAGTCTGAGTACGACTCTGAAACGAAATCCATTCAGTGTCCCAAGCCAGTGTAACTGGATTCACAAGTGAGAAGACATTCCCCGTTCAGGTTGCTACTCCTGCTTTCATTATCCAGACGTGGGTTGGGATTGTGCTACAGACGATGCGGAGGAGCACCCCTTACTCTGGGGCGAGCAGTGCAGGGAGGGCTGACTCGACCGCACTCTCAGCCTTAGCCTTGCTCTAATCTGCATTTATTTGTAAATAACCACCGTGGCGTGTGCACCGTTATCAAACAGCTCTTCTCTCCAGGTCTGCGGCTCACTTGGCCATTTATTCCACCCGTTAACTTCAGCGGGCTGAAGAAATGTTTAAATACATTGTTTTTACGTGCAGTGAATAAATATAAAAAGTCCCGTTTTTTTAAAAACCCCATGCACCATGCGATGGTGCCTTTGTCAGCCAAGCAGGGCTGTGAGCTAATCTGATAGCATGGAAGGAAATCACTTTAATTTCTTCCCCTTTATTTGCTTCCAGCCCAGCACAGTTATGTAGATAGTATTGGGAAGCCGCTCCTGGCGTCTCCTAATCAGTTGGGTTATTTCCCCGTAGATCTGTTCAGATATAATGTAGAGTGTCATAAATCCACCCTCCCGCAGCTCGGTTTGGGGCGAGAGAAGCCACGTTTTGACCGGCTTGGTTCGTTATTGTTAATGGACGAACAATAGGCACATCTGTCCTTTCTTCCGCTATGAAAGCACCTTAGCTAACAAGTTTTTCTTTCTTTCTTTCCCTTTGGAAAAAACAGCGGCATGTGGTAGCTGGAGCGTCCTTACAAATGCTCGGTTTTCCCAAGCCGGACAGTTGACATTTTTTCCGCCCTGCCCCCCACCCAAACTCGCTCTGAGCTCATTCCCTGAAAAGGGGGGGGGGGGATGGGGGATGGGGGGCGGGGGGGTCTGGGAGTGCGGCTCCCATTTAAACCCAGCAGGTCGCAAGGACTGGAAAAGCTGCCAACTTGAGCTCCTCCGGTAGAGCTGCCGTCTGATTGTCTGGCGGGGCACGGGGGGGAGAAAAGATGGGAAGGGGAGAGCGGAGGAGGGGAGCTGGGGATCGGGGAGTGAAAGCAGAGAATATGAAACACGGTCGCCACATGTTTACAACGAGGACGTGTCTTCCCGGCTACCCCGATTTAAAATAAAAGTTTCCTTAGCGAGAAGCAAAGAGCAGCGGGCAATAGGGAGCGAGGCTCACACGGGGTCGCCTTGTGCCCCCCCCCTTGTGATCCCCCCACAGTCCCTGTCCCATTGTATTTCCCTTGGGGGGAGCGAAGGGGACACGTGCGAACAGCCCAGCTCGTGCCCCATCCAGGGGGCGGCTCACACCCCAGAGCCGCCGGGAGCGCGGAGCGGCTTTGCCGGTGCGCCCCGCGGCTGCCCGGCTCTGGCTGGTGGTGGTTGGCTGACTCGGACGCTGCGATTTTTCACCTTGATGTGTCGACTTGAGGGAACCCGGAAGTTAATATGAAAATTCAATGCAAGGAGGCTCGCTCACTAAAAATGCTAAGTCACCAAAGGGGAGGGACCGGCCGCTTTAATTACTCCGGGAAGCTCTCGCGCGTCTCCCGCACCGAGAGGGAAGGGCGACGGGGAGAGGCAGGGACCCCACCGCTCTGCAGCCCGGACCCTGCGCCCCTGAGCGGCCTCCTTCCCCCCCGAGCCCCGCTGAGCTTGCCGCGTGGGTGGAGGTGATGGGTTACTGGGGGGCAGGGGGGCCGCGCCTGCAGCGCGCTGACCGAGCTGGGGACCTACTGTCCCGGGTTACAGCGCTCTTGGTGCTGTCCCCGGCCGGCGAGCAGCACATCTGCCCCCAGCCCCGCTCCGTGGGGAACAACCTGCAGCCCTGGTTACCTGCCCGGGTGTGGGAGACCAGAGCCAAGCTGCTCCTCGCCTCCGGCTTCCCTTGGTGGCTGGGGCGCTTAGGGTCAGATCGCTGGAGGGAAGCGATCGATGTGAAGGGCCACACAAAACAGCTAGGGGGGTCTGGGGGGGGCACAACCCCATAGCGCGCAGGGGCGGGTGTGCCAGGCCAGGGTGTTTCTGACAGGCACAGAACAGCTCCTTTGTGCTCTGCGCAGCCGAGGGGTTGTGCTCGTTTTCCTGTCCGCAGCCATCTAATCTGCTGACGGGGACATGCGGACTTTTGCAGCTCGCTGCTTGTGGGCTGAGTGCAGGCTTCCCCCCCCCCCCCCACGCCACGCCGCCACCCGTCCCTCTCTCCTTCCCGGGAGGGGCTTCTCCGGAGCCTGGGAGCCGAGAGAGCCGGGCTTAGCTAGGAAGGAGAGACGGCCCCGCTTCCTTCATATGTACGGTGATGTCACGGGCAGGAGTGTGTGTGAGAGAGAGTGTAAGGAGGGGGAGGGGGTGTGCATGGGGCCCCCAGCGCGCATGCCTGCTCTCCACCAGCAGCAGCAGCTGCAGCAGGAGCTGTGGCCAAAGACATTGAAACAGTAAGAGACATGGCTAGAGATGGCGAGGGACGCGACCAGACACCTACTGGGGCTGCAGAGGCTGTTTTAAAAGAACGGGGGCCTTCAAACTGATCAACCATCACGGGGGGGAAACAAGAATAAATCACACAAAAAGAGAGAGCCCAGCCAACCCCCTCGCCCCACGCGCCTGATCCTTTCCACAGGGGGTGGAATCCTGCATGCCTCCAACGTGAAGACCTCCTAGGACCTTCCAACCACAGACCAGATAGATGTGGTGTCCACAAGCCTGCACGGATAACAATGAACGCGCAGCTGACGATGGAGAACATTGGCGATCTGCACGGGGTGAGCCATGAGCCGGTGCCAACCACGGCCGATCTGATGAGCAGCAGCCCCCATCACAGGAGCTCGGTGGCCCATCGCAGCAACCATTTGCCAGCCCACCCTCGCTCCATGGGCATGGCTTCCATCCTGGACGGCGGCGACTACCACCACCACCACCGGCCTCCTGACCACGCTCTGACGGGACCCCTGCATCCCACCATGACCATGGCCTGCGAGACACCCCCCGGGATGAGCATGAGCAGCACCTACACCACATTAACCCCTCTGCAACCGCTACCTCCCATCTCCACCGTCTCGGACAAGTTCCCTCACCATCACCACCACCACCACCACCACCATCACCACCAGCGGATCCCTGGGAACGTGAGTGGCAGCTTCACCCTCATGAGGGACGAGCGGGGTCTGGCTTCTATGAACAATCTCTACACCCCCTACCATAAGGATGTTACCGGCATGGGGCAGAGCCTCTCCCCTTTGTCTGGATCAGGCCTGGGGGGCATCCACAACTCCCAGCAAGGGCTGCCTCATTACGGTCACCCCAGTGCCCCCATGCCCGCCGAGAAAATGCTCACCCCGAACGGATTCGAAGCCCACCACCCGGCCATGCTGGGCAGGCATGGGGAGCAACATCTTACCCCTACATCCGCTGGCATGGTGCCTCTCAATGGGATCCCGCATCACCCTCATGCCCACCTGAATGCCCCGAGTCACGGGCAGATTCTGGGCTCTGCCAGGGAACAAACCCCTTCTGTCACTGGTTCGCAGGTCAACAGTGGAAGTAATTCAGGGCAAATGGAAGAAATCAATACCAAAGAAGTAGCTCAGAGGATCACCACCGAGCTCAAACGGTACAGCATCCCCCAGGCTATCTTCGCCCAGAGGGTGCTGTGCCGGTCTCAAGGGACCCTCTCAGACCTATTGCGGAACCCCAAGCCCTGGAGCAAACTCAAATCCGGCCGGGAGACCTTTCGGAGGATGTGGAAGTGGCTTCAGGAGCCCGAATTCCAGAGAATGTCTGCTCTCAGGCTAGCAGGTGAGCCTCGGCGATTGCTGCTGGAGGGCAGGGGAGGAGGGGGGGGCTAGGCAGACAGAGAGCTCGGAGCTGCCGAGCTGCTTGCCCAGGAAAAGCCCATTCCAATACGTATGTGCAGATAAATAATCTCACAGGTCACATCACGCCTTGTATTTTGTTTCTTTCCAGTGCAATATGTCTCTCCCTCCTTTCAAGTCTGACATTCCCACTGGGTTTCCTTTCGAGCTCCTTCACGTGAAAGGGGAACGTTTTTGATTTATTCGCACCTTCGTCCCCGTTCCTAAACAATGATATGCTAGGATGGTGAGGCGTCAGGGCAGGCTGTGGGTGCTGTGATTCCAGTGTGCGTGTCTGGGGCTGGGGGAGAGAAACAGAGGGGTGGGGGGGGGGTCATGCTGTGTACTGTGACACCCACAGGATCAAAATCTACCCAGTCAAGTCTTACTATATAGACATGTAACGCATGTACCTGTGAACTTTACACAATATTGCATGTACCTCCACTAGCAGGTGCACAGAGGAGCAAAAGCTAGTGGACATTTTGATACGGCTCAGGCCCCGTATTAGATAGATATTTCCTGTTATTGTCTATCTCCATATTTGTATATTTGCAAATGCTCTCTGGTGTGAGGTACAGCCAACTGACCAGCACGCAGAACTGAACTCAGCTGTTGTATATAAAATTGCTTTCAAACTTAATATTCTGTGTGTGTGTGTGTGTGTGTGCGTGTGTACTTTCCCTGCCTCTTACACACACACACACACACTCACTCTTAAAGTGGAGACTTAGGTGAGGCTTCACAATTTTTCAAGGACCTCTCTGTTAAATTATGTTACCCATATGTTTGCATCTACCTTTTCGTCGCGTTTCTTTGGGTTTATTTGCTTGTACAAGAAATAAGAGCATCATAAAAGACTTCCCAGAGAAATATTCCTGTTTGTGTGATCGTGTTGTAACTGGGTTTATTACCTGATAATTGTGGGGTTTGTTAACCCAGACTGTGTAGATTTCAAAAAGAAAGAATCCATGTCAATGTTTCGGTGAGGTGTTGTGGAAATTGAAGCTAAGACCTCATAATAAATCGTTTTATACACTTTGGTGGATCTACTTTGTAACAAAAGTAGCCTTGTGACAAGGGTGAATAGATAATAACTAAGTTGAAAGGGGAGCAGATGCTAGTTTCCTATTCTGCTTATTTCGGATCGGGCATTTTAGAACTTTGCTTTTTGACACAAATGATACAATTATGGAATGTAACTTGTGGCTAAAGAGGCGGAATGGAACTGGTCAAAATTGCAAATGATCACAAGTATCATTAGTCCACAGAGTTCTAATTTACGTAGTTCCAGTCTGTATATGCGTGTGAGAATAAGTATGTGTTATGCACAGTTTGAGCACTGACTCAGTAATTTGTGGCGAACAGAAATAGCACCTGGGATTAACATGGCCATAATTCGCTAGTTCAGTTTCTTCCTAGGGAATGGCTTGCTGTATTTTCTGCTGTGACCCGAACGAGCAGAGTAAGAATATTTCAATCCATTTCGTTTGTCTCTCTCTCTATTGTGTCCCCCATCCCCAACTTGTACTCAGGCATAGTACCGAGCCCGAGTTTAATATGATGGTTGTGACTTGAGTGAGGGTTTGTTAATTAACTGATAGGTCTCCATTAATTTGTCCCTGGAGAATGCGAGACAGTCAATCCGAGTTGGAGTCAGGGTCACTGATCCGTTTCACAGACAAAAATAAAGGGAAGGACCAAATCTTCTCTTTCCAGTGCACGAATGGGTCTGCGCCTCTGCCTAAACAGTAGAATGAATACGGTAATAAATGCTCCCTGGCTATTCGAAGACCCCAAACTGGCTACAAATTTGATTCCTCGGCTCCTTTTCCTATGCTTATGCTCGCTTGGCTTTGAAACCTGCACTCGTATTAGAAAGGAGATCTAGCAGTGATCTTTTATCTCTTAAACTGGAGATGGCCTCTCTGCATAAACAGGGGCAGATGAGGCGGGCGATGTTGCACATTTTCTTCCTGTAGGTTTCGCAGGTCTGATCTGCCAGAAAATCCCATTCTCTCTCTCAATAACAAACCCCATGAAAGGTAAATCCCAGTCCTGCTGCGGCTGCCCAGGGGGGAGGCGGAGGGAGGGATGGATGGAGTTGGTGTATGAGATCTCCCCTTAACGATTGACAGGGCGAACTTCGATTTGGAGTGTATTTTTAGGACAATTTGGACGACCTGAATTTCCACTTATTTACATAGATCGATACTGGAAACAACCACTTGAATTAGAATATGTTGGAGCCCCCTTCTTGGCATGATCTGGAAGGAAATTATGCCAAGCCAAGCTGGGCTGCTGAAAAGAAGATAGATGGGAGCTGGGAGCATGCAGCACGGCCGATTTCTGCAGTGTGGGATTGACACGCTATTCCCCGCACTTCCAGAGATTCAGAGAAACAGGCAGCATTGTTCGGTACTGCCCCAAATCAGCCCCCAGCCCCCATCCCTCCTCCAGCCCGCCCCATCAGGACAGCTCTGCGTATAAGTGGATCTCCATAATCTCTTTAGGAAGACAAAGACTCATTATTCCGCCCTCTCCTTCAAATCCAACCTGAATGCTGGATATTTGCACATGAGGGAAACAGAGCCCCATCCCTAAGGGTAATTTAAGCAAACATGGACATGGAGACACGGCATCTATTCTGACCTGGGGGAGGGAACGGGGCTCTGGCTGCGACTGTTTATTTTGTAATCCTTCCGGCTTTGTAACAAGTTCCTGCGTCTCCCCTGTAAATACTGTAGGACCGTTAGGCTCTGAAAAACAGACCCGGATCCTTTCATGACCAGTCACGCTGCCTTTTCTGTCTAGCGTGGGTCCCTGCCGGGGCTGGTGATTGGAAGCGACTGAGCCTCCTAATTATCCGGGGCTCTGTTGTGTGCTTGTTGCCACTGCTCGAGCTGGACACCCACCCTCGGGCTCCAGGCTCGCTGCCTGTCTTGTGACCCCGGGCTACAGCGCCTCCACGGGGGTCTGCTCAGCGCCTAGCCCTGGCATTGACCTCCGGCGGCCCAGGCCGGGCCGCTCCTTGTCTCCAGCACAGCAGCCACCGAGTGGGATTGGGAAGGGGGCGCAGGGCTGATGCTCGCAGACCCAGGGCTGCAGCCAGGCCCGGGCACTGCCCGATGGGAGGGGAGAATCCTTAGGAAGGACTAGGAGCCTGGCGGGGGAGGGGGGGGAACAGGGGGGAGATAGGGAGGGACAGACCTCGAGCCCTGGGCCATGAAAGGCCCCCGGTTATCCTGCCCCGGGGGAAGGTAACCATCGCCGCGGACGCAGGGCAGAGCAGAGCGGCAGCTGCCTGGAAGAGCTCGGGCTGTGGGGGTCGCGGACTGGTGGGGAACCCCAGGGGAGCAGGAAACGGTGCGAGGCGGAACCGCCCTGGGCCCTGCCCCGAACAGAGGAGGGTCCTGGGCAAGTGAAATCCGCCGGAGATCCCCACACCTGCCTGGCTGGAGGCGAAGCCCAACTCCCGGCTCAGGCCTGCCAAGGGGCAGTTCGGGAACACGTGTCTAGTTACACGGAGCTGATCTCCGATCGATGGGGCTCTGGGCGCGCACACGTACCGGGAGGACGCCAGCCACTCCCATCCCCCGCTGTGGGCTCCCAGCGCTGCCCCCGCACCCCGCCGGTAGCCAGTGGGCGTTTGGGGGGGGGGGCTGAGTAGTTCTCGGGCTGGCCCCCAGTAAGGCGAAGTGCCCGCATGCAGGGCAGGCAGGCGTTGCTAGAAAGGCAATCTGCTCAGTAAATGCATAAACTATCGATTTTATTTTGTGCAGGTTTTAAATGTGTGATGATCTTACTAAGTGGTAAAAATCTGCCCCGATTGATATTGATGTATGAACATCAATTCGAAATATCATAAATTACTCCAGCCAACGCAAATTAAATTTCACGTCCAAATTATAACTCACTCTCGGGCATTTAGAGAATTATCAGGCAGATTAATATCCCGAGCAGGCTGTCAGGCTCTTTATTTATTTTCTATGCGTTTCTTAAAGCCAACATCAAGAAGGCGACAAGGAGGGAAACAAAACCCAGGTTATTTTAGGCTTCACAGTCTTGTCCAGCACTTTATCTTGAGTATTTGCCCCTTCCAGCGATCCCTGGGGGCTTCTTCCCTCCCAGATTACACCGAAGCTCCGACAAATAAAGGAAAAATTGGTAGTTACATGGAAGCTGTATTGAGGTCTTGACACTTCCTGGGCTGTCTCTCGAAATGTAAGCAGAACTGCTAATTGCAAAGCTGACCTCTTCCAGCCTCCATTTTATTCGCCCCATCTTCCTTCTCCTCTCTAGCCTCTTTTCCTTTGTCTGTTCCCCCCCTCTCTGCCCTTCAGCACTGCATATTTATCAATTTTCCCGTTTTTCTCCTTCCGTTTTAGAAACTTATTCTTTCAGGGATGATTTCTTTTTTGGCCTTCGTGATGTTTAAAAGGGAAAGTCAATGATTAATTATTAAGATTAATATTAATCAAAGGCTAGAGCCCATCTACAATCTGTTGGGATCGGGACGTCGATTTATTTTAGCGTGCAAGGTAGATTTGAACAAAAAATAGTTTTAACAAGAGTGAAGGCTTGAAACGACAGAGCTAGTCCAGAAAAAAAAAGTGCCTACCTCGCTTTGAGCTGGATATAGGGTCTGAAATGAATCTGTCTACATGATGCTTTCAGAAAGGTGTATTTTGAAAATAACACCATAACCACAGACATATACACTTGCCCAGCCAAGATAGACTCCATTCAGAGTGCTAAGAAGGTAAAACGTTAAGGTGAGATCAGATTCCGAAAGAACTGAACAATACAGAGGAAGCTACAAGTGCACAGGGCTGGACCGGAGTTTCCCTTTAATACAAAACTCCCCAAATCTATTACACAACGAGGTGGTCCGAAGAGCAGAGAGTTTATCAAACGGCCGATTCCCAGCAGCCTGTTCTCAAACAGACTCTTTCACTGATGCATTTTATTTCCAATTTCTAGGGAAAACAACGTCCAGTTCTCCTCTGAAGGCAGCAGGTACCCACTGCTACAGGGCCCAAGGAGGGAAGCGGTGCGCTTTCGGATATAGGGAACATTTCCTCTGCAAATGGCTCACCCTAAAGTGCAGACAAGGGTTTGCCCACGGGCGCTGCCCGCTGCTGCATGGCACAGGGTGACTTTGCTTCCTATATCAGGAATCAGTCAATATCTTCCGGAAACCTAATTTTAAAAAAAAATCGGTTTTTGCTTTTTTCTCCCCTCGCACTTGTTTTCCTCCATAAGAAATTAAATCTCAACTTAGCTGAAGCCTGGGAAACCGGAGAGAAATTCTCACCAATTTAACTGTAAAGAAATCAATACTGTAATCAGGGCAGTTTTCCCATTAAATATGAAATCTAATGAACGCCGTTTGCAACACTTACCCTGAAGACTACTGTGTGCAAACTCACCGCGTGCAAGGAAAGGTCGATGCATTTCTGATATTAGCAGATCGTCACACGAGCAGGCAATTAGTTCATCATTATAGATCTGTTTAATATGTACACAGTGGAGATTATGCATAAATATATTTGCATCAGAAACGACACATTCATCGATTTTCGGGTTAACATTAACGTCTTGCTGCTTGTTTTAGTTATGGAGAGCCCATAATTGGAGGGTTTTTAAAAGACTGCAAATCTCCCTGCGAGGAAACTGAAAAGCGACGCACCTGCAGTCTGATCATTAAATAATCCATCCTACTCCATAGGCCTGTGCCTTGCCAAGTGGACATCTATTTACACATCTCTGTGACTTGTACAAGTGCTGCTTGTTGCAGAGGGAGCTTTGGGGAAAGGTTTCTCCGCCTGAGTGTTTGTTTTATGAATTAATTGCTAAAGGGAATCAAGTGCACTAGGACCTTCCAAGCCTAAAACAAGCAATGAGGAGAGGCGATTTTTTTTTAAGTTCACATTTCTTTTCAGATCTTGGGGGAGGGTAAAGTTCCCAGCTGTGCATTTCAGAGCATGTCTCTGCTCCCCCCCAGGTACAACTCATTAGCTGCCATTCACCTGCAGGTCACGTGTTGTATCAGTTAGCAACCAGCTTCGCGGTTTCGCTGGGATTGCTGTGAAGTAGTCTTTTACATAAGATAAAGTTAGCTGCATTCGCCCTAGCTGGCTGGGCAGAGAGCAGCAGCCGGTGACTCAGAGTGATAAGGGCCGAACCAGAAATCCCATTCCCCTGGCAGCTAGTGACAAGGGCTCTGAGAAAGTCCTCCCGTGAAGAATCTGCGCTTGTTTGTTGTCGGTGTCCTTGCAGCCTGATTGATTTATAACCAGCTAATACACAGCCTCGTTTGCTTTTTGTTAATATTTATCCAGAGGAGGGACTGAAGGGCTGCTTGGCTCGCTGGTAGCATGTCAACAGGTGACCGCGTTCCTCTGGGTCGGGCTTGCAGAGGATTCCGCAGAAACACACGCAGTGCCCAGGGCCTGGCGGCAATCTGGGCCACCCTGCCTCTCTGATGGGCCAGCAGCCCTTAGCACTTACGCGGCAACGCCAACCCTGAAATGACCTATATACCAAGGCCTGAGTGCGGCGGGTTTGATTAGTTACCCCGTTGTGTCACGGTCAGGAAATAGAGGGAACTGGTGTGAGGGGCCCAGGCGGCTCGAGGGGGTGACATTGAAGGGGCTCTCTACTCTTCCAATCCCGGAGTTTGACGGATGTGATTGATTCTTGTGACGTGAGCTGGATCCAGTTGAGGGCCTGGCTTTCGCTGGGTTTTCATGCACTTTTCACAGGCGAAGCACCTGCTTCTGTGGTCCATTGTCTAGTTCTTATGAGCACCAAAAAAGCATTTCTGGATGGCCCCTCACCCGAAAGGGGCAGGGCCCGCAGAGAAGGGGACTTGCCTGGTTCCAATGTGCAAGAGAGGTGTAATCAGGAAGGAAGATAACTTGCAATGAGTTGCAAAAAAGGAGGGTTAACCCTGGCTATAGCCACAGCGAAGCCGGTTTGCTGCGCTGGCGCTCTTCCATTTGAAACTGGTCTTCCCTGTTTCTTTTTAAGATGCTGCCATAATGTAAATGTTTCACATCTCTGGTTATTTACTTGGCTTGGCAGAACTCCTCTGGAATCATAGTGTGCTGGGAGGGAAGCGCATTGGGTTGCGGGGCCAGGAAGCTGTGGGAAAGGGGGTGGTAAACAGATAAAGGAGGATTTGGGGATTACCTTGCTAGTCAGTAACAACCCTTAGTGGCCACAACAGGTGTTTAAAGTTGTTTAAACATTCCTTTCCCCCAAATGACATTTTCCCACGGTTTCCTAGTCACTATTCAGCTCTGATTTTTGTTTGTTTGTTTGTAATTAATCACGTGTTGGTTGAAAGACACGCTGGGGCCGGGCAGGGAATGATATTTTAGAAAGAAACCCTAAGAGGAAGAGAGATATTAAGGGGATGTGATTGTCCCTGGTGGTTCTTTTCTGGACTGCCATTTTGATGATGATGTTAGATTGCATCAAAATGGGAGCTGCTCCTGGCCTTTTGGGGAAGGCCTCTTGTCTAATGTCAACCTGGGATTGTTTCCTTCCACTAAAGACACGGGATTTGAGGAGGAAATGTGCGCTCAGGTAAATCCCACCCGCATGCAATGCAAGGAGCGTCAACTCCAACTGTTCCAAAAAGAGGTGTCACCGATTCACATGCGATTGGAGGGGCTGAGGCCCTAGCCTAATTGGGACCCCAGTTTATAGACACAGCCTCAGTACATACACAGCGAGTGATTGCATAGTCTCACCGTTCCTGAGACCGCTGTTGGATTTTGCTGCTCATAATTTCTTCTACAAACTAATCCCCAATAGCTGTGTTGTCATATATATATATATATATGTGTGTGTGTGTATATATGTATACATAACATATATAGTGCTCATTTGAAGTCTGTGCATTGTACACAAGACTATCCGCTCATCTGAATGGAAAGAAATCAGTTAATTTCATTATACTATCCGAAGATTTCTCACATCTCCTCTCAACAAATTAAAGAAACATTGCACGCATAATATTGACATGCTGCCCTACATTTCAATGGCCATTTTACTTCCTTGTTCGAGCCGTGCTTGTTGATCAGAAGCCATGCGCCATCTACTGTCCAACAGTAGCTAGCGCGAAGAGCTGTAAAGTACCAACTGGTCTTTGTACTAGTTGCGAGTTCTAATTGATGGGTGCAGGGTATTTTGGAGAAATCTCCCCTAGGGAGGCATCTGCTGTTTCCCCAGCACGTGTCATCGCCTCTGAATGTATCAAGTCTTAATTAATTAAGATACAAAAATACAAACAACTTTCCCGAGACTTTGCAAACATCTGGTTGCCAACAAGTTGCTAATGAGAGGACATGTTCATTTCAGTCGCTTGGAAGGAAAGTGTTTCTGTTTCTTTAGGGATTAGTGTTCATGTGAATGAGAATCTATGAATGAAGACTAATTTTTCCAGCAAAACTAACGCTGCGCCTTCGCTTATATGGGGTGGAGGTGCCCTTTTTGTTCTAAATTGAGTTTTGATTGAGAAACTCCTCTGAGCCAGTATTCGTGCACAGGTAGGGTTCTGAATTTCAGCACTTTGGACAGTTACCTGCCTGCTCCCCCGTTGCGATTTCTCTTCGCAGATCTTTGGCTCGTCTCCTACTCTGCATGCTGCATTTCCGGAAGGACTCACGTGGGAAAGGTTGTTGGTGACATTATAAGCAACAAGGGAAACTACTAATGTCGTACAATAAAGTCAAAAGAGGTAAAGAACTGGGGGGAGGGGAGGAGAGAGCTCACAACCTACCCTGTCTGCAGCACATTGGCCTCATGCTTCCAATAAATCATACAAGTCTAGTGAACTTTTATTCGGAAATCTGATGTTCGCCTCTTTAATACAGGAGCAACAATAGCATCGATTATGCATAATGCCAGCGTGCAAGGAACCGGCTGCGAGGACGTCGCACGCAAACTCCTCCCGCCCGTTTCCCTCCCTTCCCACCCGCCTTAGACCTGGAGGCTTTAGCCAGACGATCACTCCAGAGGAGGTAGAGTGTTTCCATTGCTGTGACACCTGCAGGGGCATGAAACCGCGAATGCCTTGCAGTGGCGGGTGGGTGCAGGGAAATAAATGCTGAAGAAACAGTGGCTAGGAAGCGGTGCGTCGCGCGTCACTGATAGCCCGCGGACTTGACCATGAGGTCGGGGGTGAGGGTAATAGGAGACTGATTAGGAAGGGAAAAGAGGGAGAGAATTCTCTAGCTAGAAAGTGGTGTTTCCGGTCCCAAGTGGTGCATGAGGCTGTAGGGAAATTTGTCACAATGATGCGACCGAGCGCTGGGCACTTGCAAACCACGGCTGTCCGATAACCAGGAGGGAATCTCTCAGTACTCACAAAGAATGATCCTAAAAAGGCACAGATAGTGAATCCTTTCCTAGATGTTCCTTTATTAGTTCGTATTTGAATGAACCCACGTGTTTTGCCTGGGCAGAGCTGTCAGGTGCCCTCTGGCGGATCCCCACGGTAGCACATCACAAAAGCAGCTCATACTTTGGAACAATTCGTGGTCTTAGGACTGAAGAGCAGGACTTATTGCTCTTAGGTGCACTAGGGGCTTCATCAGAAGCCTGCTGGAGTCTTCAATGGGCTTAGGATCGGGGCCTACCCGAGCTGTGTGTAGCAGGTTGCAGAAAGGCCTGGTGGCATCATGCCCAGGGCTACATCAGCACAAAACCTGTCATTTTCATGACCACTAGATTTATTTATGAGCAAATCAATACATGACAGAGAGGGCAACTTCCTGCAGTATCTTGGCGAGATCATATTCTATTAAGTGTGTGAATGGTTTGTGTATAATTGTGGGCCAGCGAGCGTATGCACTCCATGGCGGGAGGGCTACCACAGCTCCTCCAGGAAGGCAAAGCAGTAGAGGATGATCAAGGCAAATCAATAAGGTTATAACACCTCCAGGGAGGCACCATCTCTCTCATATGCTGGTTCTGACTGGACTCTCCAGAGACCAACAGACAAAGACAGGACTTTTGGATAAACAGCCTGAGCTTAAACTTACTTGGGGCCTTAGTTCTGGTTCTCGATCTAAAGAATGATGTGAACCTGTAACCAGAGGAAAACCCAGTTGTGAGGTTGAAAGGGCTGACATCTACCTACCAGAGCCCAATATTGGAGTTGAGGGTGCTCTGGTAAGCTTGTTAGCATGTGGATAGGTTCTTTTATTGTTTTTATGTTTTTGTTGTAATGCTTTTACTATAAGAATAAATGTGCTTGCTGAGAAGGAGCTGTGAGGTAACCACAGGAAATACATTGGTCATAGCCCTTGAAGTAAAAGCAAAGCACAGGCACTGGCTTGCTAGGGCTTTTAAACAGATTGGCTTGCTATGGAGGTGTGCAGCCTTTAAAACCCCTGTCAGAAGGGAATTAAATGTAGGTCTCCACCCAGTGGAGGTGATGGCCAGGATCCAGAAATCTTTTAGTGGATGCTCTTGAGGGACCATGGAGGAGAAATACAGTGCAGTTACCCTACAACTATGACAGTGAACTCTTACTTTAAAGACATATAAACTTATTTTCAAATATCATATCTTGATAAAACTAAAATGATGCTTTCTTGATTTGTTCTAAGATGCATCATCTTTTAGCCAATAAGAAAGTTGATTTGGGTTGTGTAATGGCAAAATAATCATTTGTAGGATAATTTTGCAGGAACAAGAATAGTTTTGATTGTACCCCATTATAGAGTGATAAAAATCTTCAATGCTAAAATTGGATATGTTCCCACAATGTTAAATTAAGAGTACATTGATTATTGTTCAGTAACTTTTACACACAGTATTACTGGATAACTCATAATGCTAAGGCCTAGATGACCTAAGGATTGTTGTATTCAGCTTTTTTTGTTGTTGTTGTTGGGCCACCAACCTGCTGCCACTTCAAACTGAACTTCAAATACTAGTGCTCCACTTGTAATTCCAGCAAATTTTAAATAAAAAGATACAAACTTCCATTCTTTAGTGATTTTGCTGCAAAAAATTTCACAGAACCTTAAGGTTCTAGACAGTTTTAAAGTACAGTGATATTAACATGAAATACTGTGAGGGTTAGTCTGAAATGATAGAAAAGAGTACTGACTTTTTAAAATTCTAGCTGCTGATTTGAATGTCCTTGACAAACATTTTGAAATATTTTCATGAATATTTATGCAACAATGAAACTGTGGAGAAGATACATTTTCACCACAGTTTCAACAGAAATCCTATCTCAACATTTCTATAATTTCTGCAGGAAAGAGCTCTTTTGTATATGCTGAATGAAATCTGTGATGTTTTAAAAGCAAAACAGATACTTCATAGAGCTTTAAAATCCATGTTGACTGAAATAGCTACATTTTATTATGATGAATCTTGATTATCTTGTTTAATCTCAAACCTTGTTAGCCACCCACTTTTTAAAATAATACTAAAATCAAAATTAAACGTCTCTTTGAAACTGAGATGTTCATTTATCCATATTACGAATATATTCAGTGTTATTAACCAATAGGAAATATTTGCTGTATGATGCTCACAATAAACTAAATATTTCAGTACTTCACTCTGAAGGTCACAAAGGCATGAATAACTGGGGCCAGGCCCACATCAGAGAGAAATGGTTACAACAATCAGACATCGCATTATTAAATATCCAATTTTTGCTTAAGCTAAGGCAGAGATTGAGTTGAGTATTTGTAGCTTTGCTTTCTCTCTATACCACAAATGAGGAAGAGGCGCCACCTAGCGCTCACCAGCGCTAACAGCACCCTAAGCTGGTGAGTGCGATAGGAATGGCGAGCATGATTAAAATATTGATGTAGTCACAAGAACCGTTCATTAAGGCAATTTAATCTTTGCTATTAATGTCCCTTCAATTCATTTGGGGTAATTAAGATGCAGTTAAAGTGATTACATTCTAATTACTTATGCTAGACTAAGGAGCGTTTGTCACGCTAATGCGGTTAACTAAGGACTCGGCTGAAGAAAGTTAACATTTGCTTTAAATGATGTAACTGGAAAATCAGGTCCTTTCCCTGTATTAATCCAGTTAGAAGCATATTCCGTAAGGGTGACGTCAGCTCATTGGAGCAGTTAAGGATCCCTCAACATTGCAACGTGGGGTAAGCCCCTGAATCCCAGCCCTGTTGAGTCAGCACCACTCAGCCTGGATCACTTTGTTATTGCAGTGGAAGCAAATTAAGGTCACTAATTTTCATACAGTGCCTATAACTGGGATGCTTACAATTAAGATTCTCTGCTGGAATCTCCCTGGCCAATCTGGGGACATTCTGCCTTGTTTCCCACAGAAAGATGCTTTACTTTCAAACTGTTCTTTTATCTAGATACTAAATAGCAACAAAGTGAGCAGACCTGGAATCCAATCTGAGTCACATGAGAGATGAACTAGGCAGATATATCCTAGCATTCACTTTCCAAACATCAAGAGTGGAATAGGATGACAGTGAAATACTACAATCTAAAGAAGCGTAAACCTGAACAATCATTGAGTTTTTATACATAAACGGGATTGATCTATGTCAAGAGTGGAAAGAAATACCATGATATAGTCAGGGCCGGCGCTACCATTAGGCGACCCTAGGTGGTCGCCTAGGGAGCCAGGATTTGGGGGGCGGCGTTTCAGGTCCCTCGGTGGCCACCGGCGGGAGCAGCTACCACCGAAATGCCGCCGAGATCCCCGGCGGCTGCGGTGGCATTTCGGCGGCAGCCTCTCCCGCCGCCACAGGTGGCAAAAAAGCTGGTGCCGCCCCTGGATGTAGTTTAGGATGTACCTGACGATTTAAAAACCATTAATATACTCTTGCTGGTGTGGGAGAGAAAGAACCATTCCTTAGTGAACAGTGCTAAGCGGCACTAATGTTTTACTGGGCTGGGAGGCTTTTATCTGCTAAGCTGGGAATGAGTCCTGGTGTGTTTGTACGGGCCTAGCCCAAGTGCAGGCCTGACGTTGCTTGGTGCCTCTAGGCACTATCATAGCACTCCTTTTGCACAAGGCTAGGTGGGGCTGCACAGTAGAGCATTGACAGAGACAGTCACATGAGAGCCTCCCATGTCCTTCTGAACACCACTGAGGGCAATGGGAATGAGATGGGGGCAAGTCAAGGACAGGGACCACAGAGACCCA
Source organism: Chelydra serpentina (assembly GCA_037349315.1). Taxonomy (NCBI): domain Eukaryota; kingdom Metazoa; phylum Chordata; order Testudines; family Chelydridae; genus Chelydra; species Chelydra serpentina. The sequence goes on from JBAIAC010000033.1 coordinate 16,422,942, forward strand.
GTGGCACTAATACTATGTGTAATGGCACAGAGGGGCTGGGGCTGCCGCTGCAGGCCAAACAGGGTGGTTTGGCTTTGTGAATGAATTGCATTAAATGAACATGATTCGTATAGGCCCCTAATTATGTTCTTATACATGCTATATTTTAAGAGTTATGTGAGAATGTCATGTATTTCTATCACTATTCCTATCTCTTCACACTCCATGTTTGTGGGGAGATGATATCCATGTGATAAATGAATTTACCATACACCTTTGACCATTTTGCCAGCAGTATGCCCACTGATTCATATTCGCTGGGACTATTTTTAACACCCCAACCCCCATAAGCAACTTAAAATAGATGCCATTTTAAAAAAATCAATGTGTTAGAGAAATGTTTCCTCCTCCTCTGTCCAAATGTGGAATTTCCTCCAAGAAATCTTCCCCCAGGATGGGCGAGATACAGTCCTGCTCCACTGAGGGGTTTTCTATACATGAAAATGTAACTGGATATTTTATGATGCTACAAGGCTAAAAGCAGGAACTTTGGAAAGAGATTGTTCCCAGCTTCACAATGTGCTCAATCCCTTCTAGCTCCGGATGGTCCCAAGATAATAGGTTTTAAACTTATGACATGTTTAGGTTCAGAAAAGACATTTAAGGTAAATCAAAAGGGGTCTGTGGTTCCATCTAAGCCCTGTACATTTGGACTCGGGGCTAGATTAAATTTAAGCCCCCATATCCCAGTCTTAGGCACCTAAGTATTGGGTTTAGGTGCCTAAATATCCATTTTAGACTCTATTGCAATTCACAGAACCACCTCTCAACCCTGTAGATACCTAAACTCACTCGGCATCTGCATTTTTGCAGCAAAAAGGTGCGTATGTTTCTGCTCTCCACATGCACACTGCTGCCTCACTCTAGATGTCTGGTTGCTTATCTCCCACCCACGCACCAGAGTGATTCACAAACTGGGGGAAATAGGCATTTGCCTGCCTAATTCACATGTGCGGCCCAATCCAGTAGGTGTGCTCAGACTGTGTCTAGTACTGGATCAGGCCCCTCAGGCAAATTCAGACAAAATGGAGGAGACCCTCCCTAATAACTTTTAGCCCAGTGGTCAGGGCCGGCGCGCCCATTAGGCGACCCTAGGTGGTTGCCTACGGCGCCAAGATCTGGGGGGGGGCGGCGGGCGGCTGCCTCCCGGCTCCCCGCTCAGCGGCTGAGCGGGGAGCCGGGGGCAGCCACCGCAAGCCACCCCGCCGCCCCTCCGCTCAGGCGCTGAGCGGGGAGCTGGGGGCAGCTGCCGCGAGCCGCCCCGCCACCACCCCTGCTCAGCGCCCAAGCGGGGAGCTGCTGCGAGCCGCCGTGAGCCACCCAGCTGCCCCGGGCTCCCTGCTCAGCTTCCGCGGCCGGTGAGTCACGGGGGGGGGGTGGGGGGGAGCTGAGCGCCTGCGGGTGGGGGACCTGGCTGGGGAGGGGCGGTATGGCGGGGGAGGCTGAGCTCCTGCAGGCAGCAGGCGGGGGTGGCATTGTGGGGCGGGGGAGGCTGAGCTCCTGTGGGCAGGGGAGCTGGCTGGGAGGGCGGGGGGGGGGGGCCCAGGGCTGGTGCAAGGAAGTTTCACCTAGGGCACGAAACTTCCTTGCACCGGTCCTGCCAGTGGTTAGAGTACTTACCTGGGAGGTGGGCACTGTGGATAAATAATCAAACAGTCATTGGGCCAGAGATTGAGTGTGAGAAAGTGCAAGCATGAGAATGACTCTATAGCCTGGTGGTTAGAGCACTCACCCAGCACGTGGGAGACACAGGAATTAGTCCCCTTGAGCTAGTGACTCTTTAATTATTTATTCTTCAACCAAAGAGAGTGAAGGAGCCCCACATCAGAATGTCCCATAGCCCAATGGATATGGCATGCACGTGAGGAATCCCTGTTCAATTCCCTTCTTCTCATCAGGTGGAGTAGGGACCTGAGAACCAGGGTCTCCCACATCCCAAAGAGTGCTCTAACCACTAGGATAAAGGTTATGAGGAACGTCTTCCCCTCCTCCCACCAGCTTCTTGCAACAACACACCTTAGGCGCCTAACTCCAAGAGATGGGTTCACAGCTGAAAATCGCTAGCAGAGATAGGTGCCTCCCGGCAGCCTGGACTTAGGCACCTATCTCTGTGAGAGGGGTGGGGCTTAGCACACATCTCTCTCATTGGAATCTCCCATTGGCTAACTTAGGTGGCTCTCCACCTAGCGTGCTGACTTTTGTGACTTGCAGTCTGAGGCGCCTGTTCATCGTATAGGGAGTCTAGGCACCCGACTCAGGCTTTGTGAATTGCAGTGTTGTTCCTGTGATTTTCTAAGCATCTAAAAGTTAGGTATTGTGATATGGAGTGCCTTTGTGAATGTAAGCCAGGGTAACTAAAGGATCTGGCTTCACCAGCGGAGGCATATGAATAATTAATTCCAACAAAACATTTGAAAACTCTCTAAAACATTGCTAAAATAATTTTCCCATAGGATATGCAGAATACATATTAATGTGAGCTAAGGGTTTTATTGACATTAGCCTGGGATGTCATGCAGAATTTCGCACTCATGGGTAATGTGCATAAAAAAGCACATAGATATAGTTTGTAAAAGTATCTCTGGAATCTTCAGGAACAAAAGCACCATGTACCGGCAACATTATTTATCCCAAAGTAGGGAGAGCTTGCAAGGCTTCCCAGTTTTGCTCCACTAAGGTATTTCAGGAAGATAATCTCTCAAGTTGATAGGGAAGTTTCAGTTTCCATGCTCGTTCAATCCATAGCATACTGTTGAAACTTCCAGCCATGCTGCTAATTGGCATCAAGTGCGACCACATGACGAATGCAATGGAAATGAGTGTGGTGTCAACCTACCCACCAGGAACTGAACTGAGACCACTACCTTATTTAATATAGGACACCAAACAACCATCAAACAATAATGGTCTGTGGTCACCATTGACCTGGGCCAAGTTTGAAAACATGTCCTATCACCTTGAGGAAAGACACTATATCCCACCACCAGTCCACTTCTACTTTTTAACAAAATTAAAAAATTTTAGAAATATGAAATCACCATATTTGGAGCTGCATATCTGCATACATCTATCTACAGTTGCATTGATACATACATCTCAGAAAGTAAGCAGACAAATAAATAAATCCACCAAAGCATAAACCAACAGTGTGTCTCGGTTTTTCTATTTGCTAGGTGCTAGAATCAGGCTATGATACTGATGGACTGCAAGAGTTTTTCAAAGAGAAACAGCTGAGCAATAGAATTCTATTTGCTGCCATGTTGTGTTGCACTCAAATGGAAGAATTACCCTCAGTACTACATCCATCAGGGCACAGCTCTGTAGAAAAATATTTCCAGAATCCTTCCATTCATTGAGTTGTTGAGAAGTTGACACTTTTCTATTTTATATCTGAAAGAGTGCGGTCACTGCCGTTGACATTTTTAGCCATTGGCTGATCAACTTTTCTTTCAGTGGTAGCTCACCTGTGATTTCAAAATCTTTCACAGAAGTCAGTACAAGTTTTGTCCATATAGTTTCTTCTGTTCTCCATCTTGACCCTCAGTACCAAATTTTCAAAAGGAGAAGCTGTGGTGGAGTGGAAGTCATGGTGTTGTCTCTTTATAACGTGTCTGAAGCAGAGGGCAGGTTCCTTTTGATATTTTCTGTCTTTATGTGTTGTGTTTAGGAGTTGAAAATCCAGAGGGAAAGAAAAGTTTTCTCTTTTGTTTATATGTTTTAGGTATAACAGAGCGAGAGAGAGAACTGCACTGCTTCTGAAAGTGGGCAGTGAGGAAATTGTTCTGTTTTGTTTTTTCTTAGACTTTAAAAAGGCAAATTTCCCATTAGGGATGATCTTCTGAGTGAGGCAGTGCAGTCAGCACAACATGTGCCTACTCCAGTTTTGGCTTTTGGACCCACAGAAAAGTTTAGTTCCCAGTGCAGATGGACAAAATATCGACTTCTCTACCCCAATCCCATGAACTGAGATCAATCTCATTACTGAGTTTTCATATGGGGCTTGATTCTTCTCCCACTGAAATCAATAGGCAGTTTGCCATTTACCTCAATGGGACCAGGATTGGTCCCATTGTGTGGGGTACAATCGTCCCAACTCCTTGTTTAAAAAGGAGCTTAAAAGAGCATTGACAAATGGTGTAATGCTCCCATTCTAGTGAGCAGTAGGAGCAGCAGGAAGTTCTGTACCACTCACAGGCAACTGGGTTTAATAAGAGGTACCAGACTTGGCAAGTTGTCAATCAAATCCCCAAGGCAACTTAGAAGGAACAAAGGAGACAAAAATAGATGGATGGACTGAATCAGGAGAATTGCAAGTGTCAAAAATATCTGTTGCTCCTGGCAGAGAAAGATGGAAGTGACTAGAAGAGGCCACAGTTCAGCCATGGATTTATAAGTCTCCTTGTGACGCTGATAATATTACATTGTCCTAGCTACACACATGCAGTGTTGGAGTCAAAGTGACTCTCTTTCTATATTCTGCTTTGACTTTTTCTTAAACAGGCTTTTTTTCAGAATCTTTCAAATGGCAGCTCAAGGGGTATCACTCAGCTGCAGGCAATGCTAGAAACAAAAGGCACCGTTCTTTTTATTGGATGACATGGGGAAATGGCCGCCTATGCTACACATGCCAACGTTGTGATAGAGAGATACGATCATAGCGTGATCATCTACGAAAGTTCAACATTCCAGTGGTTTTAAATTGAAAGCATTTTTGTGAATTCAGAATCTGTTTTGTTTGTACCAGTCAGACAACCCAAAAACTTAAACTGCTTCTGGGTAGGTGTATGTTAAAGATATGAATCGAAATTATTTCTAGTGTAATTCTTGGCTACTTTAAAAAAATAGTGCTCATAAAGGTACACAATTAACTATCCAGGAGACTAAGGCCTGATGGTTGTCCAGAAAGGGCCTAATTTATCAGTCTTTAAGCAAGCCCTGACTTCAGTGATTAGCTTTGCCTGCTTAAAGAAAAAGGATTCTGGCCCAGAAGAGAGAGATGCAGCTGCTTCCTCTTCCCACTACCTTGAACAGGAGTTGAACCAGTGATACCCAGGTGGAAAATTCCATTTACTGTTACTCATGTTTGGAAACAACTGTCCTCCACTCCTACTTTTGACAGGCTCCCCTTTTAGAGTATTTGTTTCATCTCCTGTCCTACATTTGTGCTTTAGCAACTTGAGAGCTACAATTTATTATTAAAATTGATTGATTGGCTATAGAACAGAGAAAACGGTCTTAAGGAAAACTTATTGCTTTTCATTATCACTGTTATTTATTGTTAGTGCTAGCAGTGTTCTTGGTGCTGTATAAGGCACAGAAATTAAGAGTAGTGTCTGCTGCAAAGAGCTTACAAACTACGTGGGTACAATTTTTAAAGGTGTCTAAATCATTTAGGTGGCTTTCAATTGAATTTAGGCTCTTACGTCCCTTAAGCACTTCTGAAAATTTCAACCCGATCTATTTTCCAAGGAAGTCAATAACAGTCTTTCCTCTGACTGCCATGGGAGTTGGATCTATCCCTAGGAGACCAAGAAGACCAAATGTTTGTGAAGTTATAGTTTTAAAGTATATGCTTGTCTGAATAGGCAGGAGTAGCACACATGTTTAAAGTTAGCTTAATTGGGGGCTTAAATGCATTTGTTCTCTACTGTGCTTTTTAGGTTAATCAGTTTGAAAATTTAGACACATTATTGACAAACATGGACTATCATAGCGCATCGCATTTCTGAAAAAGAAGGCCTATGTATTTTTGTCTTTAGAAGAAGGTCATAACAATGTACCAGTAGGACAAAGTATCAGGATGTAAGTGCTTTGCTTAATAAAGTTTGGATTACTCACATGCTTAAAGTTAAACACAAACTGAAGTGCATTGCTGTATCAGGACCTTTTTTAGTACAGCTAATGAAACTTCCCTGCTGCAGTTTTGTAGCTATACCAAGAATTTACAAGGTATTGCACAGACCGAATGAGAGTTCAGATTTTTACAGTAAACATTGGAGACCTCTTTTCAGTACAGTTAAAGTGTACAGTTGTTCTTTTGCACCAAAATATACAGAAGAAAAGAAATGTGGAAAAATGTCCACCCACCTTTTAAAACTGTCTTATGATTTAGGATATTTCCACTGATGTCAGTGGGGGCTAAGATTTCATCCTGCATTTCTGAAGTGGAAAGAAGTAAGACCTGGTTATAAGGCACTGGAATGGGACTCAGGAGTTCTGGGTTCAGTTTCTGGCCCTGCTACAGATTCAGAGTGTGACCTTGGACAAGCCATCTAATCTATATGTACCTCAGTTCCTATTCTATAAAATTGGGATAACAATGTTCCCTTTTATTTCACCCTTTGCCTGCTTGTTCTAATTAGAGTGCAAGCTCTTTGGGACATATCCTGTCTTACTCTGTGTTTGTAAAGTGCTTAGTACAATGGGGCCCTGATCTTGGTTAGGCTCTCTATGTGCTACTGTAATACAAATAAAATAATAATAATAATAATAATAATTAATGAATAATAACATGATAGATCCATCCCCAGCAGCACCAAGAGGTGTCTAGTGGTAGGCTGGGGAGGTATGAGACATAGCTGGTGTATCTGCAATTACAAGGGCTTGTCTTCTCAATCTCCTGGTAGTGGCTGCTGCAATCGATGCAGCAGGGGTCGATTTAGCGTGGTGAGAAGCATCTAAGTTTGTAAGGGCATTGAAAGTGTTAAGATCAGCTTAGAATGCATTTTGCTTTTATTTCATTTGACCAAATCTGACTTCTTATGCTTTGAGTTATAATCACTTAAAATCTACCTTGATAGTTAATAAATCTGTTTATTCTACCTGAAGCAGTGTGTTTGGTTTGAAGCATGTCAGAAACTCCCCTTGGGATAACAAGCCTGGTACATATCAATTTCTTTGTTAAATTGATGAACTCATATAAACTTGCAGCATCCAGCAAGCATAACTGGACACTGCAAGACGGAGGTTTCTAGAGTTGTGTCTGGGACTGGAGATATTGGCTAGTGTCATTCGGTTGCAAATAGCTGGGAGAAGCTTACATGCCAGAGACTGCGTGAACAGCCCAGGAGTGGGGGTTCTCATGGCAGAGCAGGATAAGGCTGGCTCCCAGAGTCAAGGATTGGGGTGACCTAGCAGATCACTGGTCCAGACAACACCAAAGGGGAACGTCACAACCTGACTAAACAGTGCAAGGCTCTTCTGAGAATATTTATACTAAAGGATGAAAAACACAAAAATCTGCTCATACAGCTGATCCTGACTAAAGCCAATACACACCCAAACAAAAATATAAAATCCCCCTCTCACCTGACCACCCCCCTATATCTCAGTCCACACCCTCAAAGGTAGGAAAAAAGAGATGAGTTTTTCATCATGCCCAAAGATCAACAGATCCAGGAATGAGTTCACTTCACTAACATCAAAGCTCTTGTTAGCTGCCTACGGTCCCAGTGATTTTGCAGTGAGATTTCCCAAAATAATCAGTTTCACGCAAAACTGGAAAACACATTTATTTTTAAAATGAAATGTCTTGAATTGTAAAGCAAAATGCCACAAATGAAATACAAACATCTAGAAATCCAGACATTGATTTATGCACCAGTATAGAAGGCATACGCTGCACCTGTCCATGTAAACATGTTGTGCGCTGGGCTGATAACTTGTCCTGGGAATACCAGCCCAGTGTGCAAGGGGCGGGGGCAGAAGGGAAGGATGAGAATAGTACCCACTCCTTGGGTTCGAATGGATGGGGACTAGAGAATTCATATACAGTCCCCATGTGGGGTAGATCTGTGTCTAGCCCTGGCCCTCTCTTTTCCTTTCCTTGGCTGGCAGATCACCTCTGGGAAGGGAGAGGAGTTAGATGGTGAATTAACCATTCCACAGCCGCTTCAGAGGGCATATTTGTAGCTGCAGGCTCCATGCACTCGATAGATAGTCCTAGTATTGGGTCCTATATAAACAGATGACATTATATAGCTACGTTTACACTTACAATGCATGTTAAAAATCAAGTGTCAGTTATTAATTAAGAGCATCCTCTCATAAAAATTTAGCTGACAGTTCTGACAATTATACTATAGGTGGAGCTGGTAGCAGCACCTATTATTAAGGTTGGCTGACACATCCCATTATAAGATTCTGTTTTCAATTGCTTATAACTTTGCCAGACCGTAACCATTCAGGATGAAATTGTCTATGATGCCTCAGAATGGTTTTTTTTAAAGCTGCAGTAAAAGTAACTGGTTCAGCTGATTCCAAGAATCAGATTAGGGGAAAATATGTTGTTTTGTCCCCATTTAAAAAATTCTTACACCCCTTTAATTGAAAAGCTCTAGCACCCCCATGCTTTGTAGCAAGTCTTTGAAATTTGGCTGGGGTGGAGAGAGGCTGGCCTGCTGGCAGGGATGTGCCTTTTGCCAACCCTGTGAAAAACTACCTAAAAAACCCTCTAAAAATAGTCAGTTCACACCTGCTCAGTAGAGTATTGTTAAAGTTTGGCAGCTAAATTCTCTGAGATTCCGTCTGTACTGAGCATGCTCCATCCCAGGGCTACAGGGGCTCTGGAGAGCAGGACATCTGTGGGCCACTGTGATGCTGGGCACTGGACAGTGAGAGTGGAGAGACTGTCACTTCTATGGTTTTGATGCCCCGTGCTGTCACCCTGGTAGTGGAGAGGAAAAGGACGAATCAGCTTGACTGAAATGCAGAAGGGATGAAAGCTGCACCAAGGATGGGAGGGAAAGAGAGTAGATTGGGGAAAGGATCAGGGGCTGGGGTGGGGGAAGCCAGGCTGAGAAGATATTGGGGTTGTCTGGGCAAAGAGCGTGAGTGAGGAGGCTGAGATGAGGAGCTTGAGGAGGGAGACTGAGACTGGATGAGGAGCTGGGGGCAGAGAGGAAACTGGGATGCAGTGCCAGATTAACACATAGGCAAACTAGACACATGCCTAGGGCCAAAATTCGTGGGGGGAGGAGGGCCATGCACAAAGTCACAATGTCACTCAGGTTTGGCCTGGCTGCCCCTGTGCCATGACAGAGGTGTGGCCTGACCAAATGTGAGTGAGTGGCACTCATATTATAAGTGTCTGTTTGTCTAGGGCCCTGTGATGGGTTAATCTGGCCCTTTTGGGATGAGTAGTTGTGTTGGGATGGGGAGACAGGACTGGAACAGGGTCAGGCTGGAAGGAACATAGGCAGGAGGGATCAGACTTCAGGGAGTGGGGCAGAAGAGTTTGTGCCCTCTAAAGCATGCTCCCCTCCAGAAACAGGTATTACACCCAAAATTTCTGAGTCTCACCATGCCTCTGCTGTCAGCAGATATCTGTGAAACCTGTCTGATAAAGTCTGTGTCTGATCCTTCACTAGTCCAGGTCCACATAGAGAGGATGACAACCGACTACTGCTATCAGTTACTCTGTTAGCTGAAGTAGCAGAGGTCTGTGTTATAGATATAAAGGTTCTAACTCTGATGCTGACCCACGTAGGAGTCAATATAATTCAACATGATTAAATTTGTGTTTTTATTTTGCTTTTTTAAAAACCTAGGACATTACACACAAAAATCTACATTTTAAAGAAAGATTAATGTTGCAAAGTCAAGCACTCAAAAGTTAGGAAACGTCAGAAACCAGGTTACCCTTGCAACCTTAATTTGGCTTCCTTGTGCATATGCATTATGATACAGTCCTTAATTACATGATCATATACTATTTTTTCCACAGGACCCTGCCTCAATCAGTGCACAGGATGGACTGTGGTCTGGGGATTAAACAAGGAGGTGTAGTGAAGGGGGCTGTTATTTTTTGAACACCGACCTCATTTATTGTAGAAGCTGGAAGGTGTGTAGTGAATGAGGCAGGGAACTGCAGGAAGAGAAAGGACAGTCCATGGTTAAGGCAGTTGAATGCTGCCCTGGAGAACTGGATTCTCACTGCCTCTGCTACAGAATTCCTAGGTGATTCTGGGCAAGTCACTTAAATCAAACTCATCATAGATGATTTCTAATTATGTGTTTCTCATTTTCTGGGAACCTGAATTGAGACCCTGGGTTCTGATTTGCAGAAGTGCTAAGCATTCACAGCTGCAGCTAAGGTCAGTGGGAGCTGTACTTTGAACATATACAGTACAATCAAAATGCTAAGTATTCTGAAAAATCATGTCCTAGATGTCTCAAAATGGACACCCAAAAATAGTGGACACTTTTGACCTTAATCTCTGTGTGCCTCAGTACTGCAACTGTAAAAGGGGGATAATACCTCCTCGTCACCTCACAGGATGTTGTGAAAATAAATTAATATTTGTGAAGCGCTTGGATACTATAGTGATAAGCTCCAGAGAAAAGCCCATGAGGTAATTAATAATTTAATATCCAGAGAGGGTTTGAATAGTGTGCAGTAAATAAAGCATGGGGCCACACATGGAATAAGGAGAATAAAACAAGATATTGAACAGCTGCTCATTCAGTAAGTACTAGCCAGCCTGTGAGCATTTTAACTGGCTTATTTTTTGGAGCAGAACCACACTTTAATCAAATAGTAAGAATGTCAGGATCAAATAGTAAGAATGTCAGAAAAGAAATAGTGATATAATTTACATCACTTTCCTGAGAGGACTGCAACTGAACAGCTGTTGCCTTCTCTGATGAGATCAGTGGAAGCACCAGAGATAGTGTTTTCTCAGCTTAAATTAGGAAGTATCTGTCACATGATTTCCATGAGAGTGCCCTGGCTCTAGAATATGTTCCCTTCCTGATCCATCACATTCTGGATTTCTCAATCGTCCTGCCATTCTGCAAAGCCTACCATTTTTCCTGGGCACTTGGATAGGGGTTGATCTGAGGGGAGAGGCTAGTAAAATATGGGGCTATTGATTTGTTGGCAGGTCTGATGGTGTAGTATGTGATCAGTCTAATTCAAATCTACAATATTGTGCAGCATGAAGCACTTTTTATCATTTTAATTGGTGTAGAGCCAAGGTGAGGCACTTTCAATTAAACTGAACAAAATTAAATTCATTTTGGAGGCATTGGTAGCAGCCCCATAGTTAAGGCTGAGTTTAGAATTCAGTTCTAAGCTCTGCTTCCAAGATCCCTTATAACTTCTGAATGGAATAACCAATTTGTTTGCAGATTGAAATGCTGCCTATACCGGGAGCTTCACAAATATTAATTTATTTTCACAACACTCCTGTGAGGTGATGGGGAGGTATTATCCCCCTTTTACAGTTGCAGTACTGAGGCACACAGAGATTAAGGTCAAAAGTGTCCACTAATTTTGGGTGCCCATTTTGAGACATCTAGGACATGATTTTTCAGAATACTTAGCATTTTTATTGCACTGTATATGTTCAAATACAGCTCCCATTGACCTTAGCTGCAGCTGTGAATGCATGAGAAGAATGTTCTGACAATTTGGAAAGTGACAGATGTTTATTTGATCTTTAATCACAATTTTAATATTTTATGTTTTCTCCCCAGTACCTTAAACTTTTTGGATCCCTGTGTTCTCAGCAGCGATAGGTTTTGAGAACCTCAGGCCTTGTGCAGATGCTGAGGTCCTCAGGAACAAGGTATTTTCAAATCATGGGCCATTTTCTAGGGAATTATTTAGGAATCTTAACTTGTATGGGGTGGAGCCACAGAGCCCAAGAAGACATCAAGCTTTACAAGGCAGATTCGCAATGGATGTTTATTTTCTACTATTCTTCTTGTTTCTGGAGGACTGTCCTATAATTGTTTGACCTAGAACTAGGAGGTTTATATATGCAGATAAACCGACTCTGTATTTATTGCTGTGTGTCTGTCTAGTTGTGATTCTAATGCTATTTGTCCAATAAGGACAAATTATAACAAATGATTATTTCATCGGTGAACAGTGTGTCTGTGCACAGGTCAGAATTTGTGCAACCATTGACAGATTAAAGAGAGGAGCATTCTGAGGAAATGAAATTGTTTTAAATTTTCCCTCAGAGTTTGTTTCCCTGACTCCCCTCAGGGCATCACTACCAGGGCAAAGTTAAGGATGGACACTGGGGTCATTATAGCAGCAGTTTAGGTTCTTTGGATGCCTTTGCTGTGAATTTCCATACTTTTGAATGTTTGAGGTTTTGTTACAGTTATTCTTTACTGTGAATTTCCTTGCTTTTTATTGTTTGTTAATAGATAATACAACATTCTTGCAAGGGTATTTAAACTCTTAGGTTACCAGTATATATTCTCAACTTGAATTCCAGCTTTTGTCCAGGAATTAATTAATTGATATACAAAGCATAACTTCACTGTGGGTTTGCTTGCATGAAAAACACAAGATTTGACATATTAATGGTATTTTATCGTAGAGGACAGGGAGTTTGAATTTTAAATGGTTCTTTAGTTCAAAACAACTATACAAAATTTTGAATCTCTGTCCATTTGACTAGTGTGTCATAACCGAGCAAAAATGCTGTAACTGGAATAAATATTGACAAGTAACTTCTTCAAAAACTTCACTGCTGAGAGAACTGTGCCTTATGCACAGGTTGCTGTGAGTGACAATCTGGGGGCCTTTGTGGAATAATTTGATCCCCTCATCCAATACTAAGGGAATGGGTGGCCATACTGGGACACTATGAACACAGTTGGCACTGAGCTTGGCAGAAATGAGGACTGAATGGGCATGGAGGAGGAACTTTAATTTTATCTTTAGAGGTGATCTGTCCAGATCAGCTTTGAGGCATAATTGCTGGGGAATGAAAGGGAAGCTTGCATTCCCACCACCCCTTCTGTCTCTGTCCAATGGACAGGGCCGGCTCCAGGCACCAGCTTTCCAAGCTGGTGCTTGGGGCGGCAGGTGAGAATGGAGCGGCAGTCTGAGTCCCGTGGCGGCAATTCGGCGGCAGGTCCGCTCTTCCCACCGCCAAATTGCCGCTGCGGGACTCGGACTGCCGCCCCATTCTCACCCGCCGCGGCAGCAATGGGGCGGCAGGTCTGCTGCTCTCCCCTTGCCACCGTGGACTGGGACGGCCTGCGTCAGGCCCCGCCCCCGATGCAGGCAGGGGGCGGGGCCCCGCTACGTCTGCCTGCGTCGGGGGCGGGGCCGCCGCCCCTGCCTGGGGTGGCAAAATTGTGAGAGCCGCCCCTGCCAATGGATAGTCTCCAGGTCTTTCAATACAGCACTTTCACAAGTGCTATATTCACTTTAAAAATACAGAATAAAACAACACCAAAAAACAAGAATGGAAAGAGAGATGGAATTAAATGAAAATGTTGTAACCAAGATTTACTGTGTCGCTGTTCTGGGTGTCACAGTGTAGTTTATTTTGTTCAAAATATCAAATTATCTGTAAGTCTGGGTCAACATGGTTACAAGCATATCTGTGGCCCTCACAGGACATTATTGGGGAATAAAAAGCCAAATTACCCCTTCCCTGGGAGAAGTCAAGGATATGGGGGGATTTCCTCCTGGTGTTTCTTTCTTATGGTCTTGCCAGGTTTGCTCCATGGAATGGAGAAGGTTTTCTCCATGAGGTTGAGGTTTGCTCCATGGAATGGAGAAGCCACTCTCACACATCATGTAGCCCTAGAGATCTGTAGGATTCCAGGCAACTGTGAGGTTCATCTCTGCTGGTTCCGTACTCCAGGAGCCTCCTCTCAGCTCCCTGGCATCATGGCTCTGGACCCACACTGCCGGGGACTACCCCAGACATGGCTTCCTCAGGGCCACACCCTTCCCTACTTGGAGGGGGATTCTGTGGGTCAAATTCAGAGATGAACCTAAGGGAGACTAAACCAGTGTAATATAAAATCCCTCAGTATGTATGGTACGCCAACTTTGACTCCCTCAAAAGTCCCTTAAACCTAATTAGACTCTGACTTCCTGAGACTTACTTTGACTCACATCCACTGACCAACCTGCAAGCTACTCCTCACTCCAAACCTTACATATCATTTTTGAATTGGATCCACTGAGTCTGAGTGTAAGGGAGTCTTTGGGAATATAAACTAATGTTACTCACACTCCAAAGGACCATAAGAGATGAGTGAAATGAGTTGTGAAAAAAATCAACTGTAAGAATGTACAAATTCATGAAAGAATGCCTTACCCTCCTCTATCTTATACCTTCCTGTATTGTCATCTAGCTGTTCATAGAATATCAGGGTTGGAAGGGACCTTAGGAGGTCATCTAGTCCAACCCCCTGCTCAAAGCAGGACCAATCCCCAATTTTTGCCCCAGATCCCTAAATGGCCCCCTCAAGGATTGAACTCACAACCCTGGCTTTAGCAGGCCAATGCTCAAACCACTAAGCTATCCCTCCCCCCTATTCAGCATGTAAATTATACCAACACAAACTCACTTATATATAGATAAGTGAATATAGGTAGGTCCAAGAGGGGCTCACTGTAGAAGGATCTGACTTATCCAAACTTAGACATCATCCCTACATTTGGAAGATCTAAGATGAAATGAATGTTATTTCCAACTTTCTTGTTTACTACATTAGCAGCATCTTTTCCGATGCTCTCTCAGTCCGAACTCTAATATCCTCTGTGTTTTATTGCAGCATGCAAGAGGAAAGAACAAGAACATGGGAAAGATAGAGGGAATACACCCAAAAAGCCTCGGTTGGTCTTCACGGATGTCCAGCGTCGAACTCTACATGCAATATTCAAGGAAAATAAGCGTCCATCCAAAGAATTACAAATCACCATTTCCCAGCAGCTAGGGTTGGAGCTGAGCACCGTCAGCAACTTTTTCATGAATGCGCGGAGGAGGAGTCTGGATAAGTGGCAAGACGAGGGCAGCTCCAATTCAGGCAATTCATCATCTTCATCAAGCACTTGTACCAAAGCATGAAGGAGTAACCACGAACTAAACCTCGGTGGAAAAGCTTTAAAAATAAGTAAATAAATAAATAAAGACCAGGACCTCAAGATAGCAGGTTTATACTTAGAACTATTTGAAAAAAAAGTTATTTATAAGTCCAAAGAAACCAAAGACTTATTTCACCTGCATTTTGACTTTGTTCTGAGACACACACTTTAGTAGGACGACGACTTGCAAAAAAAAAAAAAAAGAAAAGAAAAGAAACAAAACAAAAACCAGAGAGAAACGAAAGAAACCACTGGTCTTACACCTTCATCCATGATCATTTTCACCGTATTTGGCTTGTTTAGTGGTTTGGAGCATAGTGATTTCTTGTCATTGAATGGACATCTTTTCAGATATGGCTCTTCATTTCCACAGATATTGCCATGAAGGTGTATGGTGTATCCGTACTGTGTACACACCAGTGGTTAGGGACTTAGTCAGGGCTCGTCTTCAGAAAGGGTTGTGCCATAGCATGACCAACATAGCGTGGAGTCGTCTGAATTCATTGAACGGTAGTGTGATTTTTGCTGTTTTATTGTTTGAACTTCGCTAGTGCAACACCTGGAAACAAGTTCAAACTAGGCAAAGAAATTTTGAATGATACCTAAACCAGTGCATTCTCTTTGTTTGTTAAGGAATGTTCAGATTTTAAAAAAAAAGTGAAACAATATTCCATCCATTAAAAAAAAATCGACTAGCTACCAAAGAATACATTTAATATTATATTGCAGGTATTTTATTGCAATGATTTTAATATTCCAAAGCTATTTTTACACAAAATACTATGTAGAGTTATAGGTATAAACTAATCTAACTGTGTAACACATAAAACCTGTAATCAAGACTGTTATTTGCAATTACTAAACCACTTTAATATTTGTTTCCATGACTGGCAAGAAAGAATGTCATTTTAGGAGTAGCAGCTAATGTTACAGTGTCAGAGCACAGATGCTGATAATGGGATCCTGCTTCCACTGAAGTCCGTGAGAGTTTTGCCATTGGCTTCAATAGGAGCAGGATGTGGCTTTACAGCTGTGTGTATGGCTGATATGATATTTGCCATGTATGCATACTTTTATTACACTGTCCCTGGCTGACATTGCTGAAAGCTCATCTGCTTGAAGGGTGTCAAAAGACCATCTTTCCCTACCAATGTATTTTATATACATCTCCCAGCCAGCAATATCATCTAGATTCCAAACATTATATTCCATTCTATTTAATTCATTTTGTACACAAAAATTAAAAATATGAATAAATTTACAGCATCCAATTCTGCCCCATTGACACTGAAGTCTATGGATAAAAAGGCCATTAATGAGAAAAGGAGTAGAAGGAAACATATGGAGGAATGAATTTTTGGGACCAAATTCTTTTTCCATTGAAAATTATGACAAAACTCCTGTTGACTTCAGTGGCAGCAGCTCCAAGAAGATTACAGTAGTGCTTTTTTTTTTTTGGTGGTGGGGGGCACATCTTGAAGTCAATAGCAAAACTTCTATGGAGCTCTATAAGAGTGGGATATGGCCCTTTATTTTGTGGGTTTGTACCTGATTACTAGGCTAAGTTTTTATTCCAGTACATTCTTTCTTGCATGTCTTTTAACCAGGAAAATGCATGAAATAGTTTACAATTTGTAGTTGAAAAGCTTTAAGTGCTCTGTTGTTAACAGAACTTTCAGAGAAATGAAATTGTTCCATTCTTATTGTGATAAAATCAAAAAGAAAACAGTGCATCATCTGCATATAAAACTCTAGTGTAAAGAGGGGAAAAGATTTTACATGTGCCTGTTAGATCTCTAACTGGTATTTCAAATTACTGTAGCAAATCTCCTAAGCATACCAAATTCTATAGTGAGCAAATATGCAGGTATATGTCCCATTGCTAGGATAAGAAATCTGTAATCTTTCTTATACCTGTAGCTTAAAAAAAAATCAAGGTAAACTAGAATCCAACATATGTTATCATGACAGGTTCTATTTTCGTGTGATAACGTCCAATTAAAATGCTAAAGACTAAGAAATTAAGCAACTTTGCAGCACCATCTATTTTTCAAGTTAACCATGTTTGGTCAAGTTTCAGGCTATCCAGTTATAATTACAAATAGGTATTTTAAAACGCAACTGAAATATCCCTTTATTAAAACAATATTAAATGAGAACAGGATGTTTGTCACTAAATATTTCTCAACAATTTTTTTCCTATGTTAAACTCATTTTTAAAAACTGACAATGCAATTGTCTAATGAAATGTGATCCATGAATATTAGAGTCTCTAGTTTACCTTAAATTCTAGCACAGTTTCTTTTAAAAAGCTCTGTTCCCAACTAGACATAACTGAAGTTGAAAAGTTAATAGGAAGACATAACCTCACCTTTAAGGGATCTTATGAATGCAGCCTCATTAATGTAATATTGAAAAGGACAACCATAATTAACATTTTGCTTTCTCCAGAAAAACACTGTTTTGTAACTTACTTATAGTTTAGAAAGAAAGCCTTATTTATTTAAAACTTGAGAATATAAAAATGCAGGGAAATTCAAAGTACATTACCACATTTTTTAGTATTTCCATTGTAATGTGTCTTGAGACTATTTGCTGAAACCAAAGATAACTTTCATACCAGCATTGAATTTGCACCCAATATGCAATTTCAGGATCTCTTGCTTTGTACACACACACACACACACACACACACACACACAAATTGATGCACAAGTTCAAGTCTAAAAGTGGTTTTCTTACATCTGTTTAAGCATGCTTTAACCTTTTGTTTTTTATAAGCCATTAAGAACAAAGTCACCCTTCCTGTAAGCAATATGCTAATCACACTTTGAATATACAGAGAACACACACTTCTCTTTAGTTGGTTTCTAAATATGAAGCAAAATAAATATGGAAACCTTCATCCTGATTATAAAGTTATTTTATCCCTCAGGATACTGCTCCAATGCACTGACTGAAGCATAGACAGTAGATCATTTGGTGCACCCAGATTCTTATTATTTCTTGTCTTTAGTAATGGTCATCCATAAAGGTGATTTTCCCCCGCAAAGTTGCGCTTAAACTTCTACATAAAGGATAAAAGCCTGGCCCCACTGAAGTCAATGGGAGTCTTGCTACTGACTTCAGTGGGGTCAAGATTTCACCCAAAGATTTCCTGGAAGAATGGAAGTTAGTATTAGACTCAAAAATTACCACTGAGCCACTGGCTCGAAACCTAAGAGTGACACGAAACAGTTCTGAAAGGAATCAAAGTGGAAAAAGTTTGGAAACATCACGAAATTGGGCTTCAGTCAAAGTTCAGCTAAACAGCTATTGCTGGTTAGGAATGTGCACTCAGTTCCTGAAGTGCATCCAAAAATTACCATAATGACCCAAGAGATGGGGTGTCAAAGAGGTTGAAAGTTTTAATCCATCCACATCATAAACTGTGCTATCAGATTTCCAGAAAAAAACAACACTGCTACTTTTTGGCTCCCATATTGCTGTCCAAGGGCCTCATCCTACTGTCCTTACTCAGGGTAAAAGCAAAAGTAAAATGAAAACACCTACAATGAGGGTTGTCGCCTAGCGGCTCAATCCTGCTCATTTTGAAGTCAGTGGCAAAATTCCAGTTGACTTCAGTGCACCAGATTTCACCATGCTTATCCATGTGGAGTGGGATCTTACTCCAGGAATAGTCTGTTGAATTCGTTGGGATTGCTCCTGGAGTTATGTGCTACTCACTGTTCAGGAGGTTCACAGTTTGGCTTATTGTGAGCAGGGTTCAGGCCCTGAGAAGGACTTCAGAATCAGGCTCCAACATCAGTGGGCATTCTTCCCAAAGGGGGCTACCTGTCCTTGGAGGGCAAGAAAACATGGCTGACCTTGTTATACCAAAGAGTCCTAGGACACTTCTCCTCGCCCGAGTTGTAAAAAAAAGGTATTTTTTCCCAGGAAAGGTGGTACTTCCTCCTCTTTCTCTTTCTCCTATCCTCCTCCTCCTCTTCCTCCTTCTTTGTACATAAGGATGAAAACTATGCATTTAGCAAACAAAGAGAAAGCACTTATCCTTTTTCTATCTAGCTGTGTTTAGGGTGCATTCAAAGGCCCAGAGGCTAATTTTGAGACTTTGCTTGGCCTTCTGGTTTATTATTGTGGTGTGGTTAGCTTTACAATACATTTGGTAACTATTTCCTAAAGACAAAGAAGCAAAAGGTAAGGAATAGCTACTTCCATGTGTTTAAAAAAAAAAGTGTGTAAAGATCTACTATTTATAGTGTGAACCAAAGACGCTACCTCACTCGATTTCCATTGGTGATTTTAATCACATTGATGATACCAAAGAATACCAAAGATTTTTCATGCACGGCCTTGGTCTGTAAAGGGAACTCATTCTCCTTCTTAAATACCCTCCACCATCCCCCTTCCTCAACCTTCACTCAGTGTGTAAACTTGTCTGCATTCTTAATAATAATAATAATAATAATAATCTTATGAATACTACTCTTACTACAACTGCTATACTGATGATAATTATAATAATAATAATAAAGCTCTAGGCAAACATGTTGCAAACTTTATAAACTCATAGGACGAGTGCCTTGCTTGAACCAAAGTGTTAAACCGCTGTTGACCTCTTTATCTCTCACCTTATACTCTTTGAATACCTCAGCCTGTTAGAAAGGCCACTAATGAAAAAAAAAAAAAGGAATAATTCTTCACCGTGGTGCTTTTTGCCGTGCAACCATGCAATGAAACTTTCTTTGATACCAAAGGAAAATGTTTTTTTCCACTTTCTTGCTGACAAACCAAAGGTTCCTTCTTCTTTCCCCTTGAAAGCAGCTTGAGTCCCTCCACCCAGACAGGCCGTGCATTGCTTTTACCAATTTCTCCAAATACCTCATAGTAATAAATCGTTAGGGTTATGTTGTATAGAGAGTTTATGTGATAAGGCAGAACTTACTAGTTTGATAATTGTCAAGGTTACTTAAAAAAAGTTTTATAACTCTTATTTATTTTGTAGAGGTTGTTTTGTTTGTATTTTTATTATTATTATTATTATTAATTATTATTATTATTATTATTTGGGTTTCTTTCTTTCTTTCCCTTCATTTCTTTTGGCAGAACTGCTCTGTTATACTCAAGGAAGATCTTATTCCTGGAAATATTTCAAAGGTTGGGTAAAGATTGTTGTTTGCAAAGAATGCAAGAAAGGGAGAAAATATATATATATATATGGCTTTGATTCCTTTTGTTTAAATTAGGAAGCTTTTTGTGTTTGCTAGTCAATGTTCTTTTTACAGGGTAAAAAAATATTCTCTGCTGTGATAAATGGGTTCCTATTTTTTCTCTATAATGTGCTGTGATTTTTAATTTAATTACATTTTGTATATGTTTATTTAATCACTGCTTTAATTTATGACTATGTAGTGAAAAAAATTGTATATAGTAGATTCAAAAATGGCCAAAGCTTTGTGTTACAATCTTTTTGTTCCTGATGCTGAGATAAACTGAAGGAGAGTGCTTCTCTTGACTGCAGGGTGTATCTTCAGAATTGTCTTAGCATGCACTTCAGTGTGTTACAAACACTGCCAGGTCCCCCACCTCCCAGAAAACAAACAAACAAAACTTGTACATGCCAAAATGAGTGTTTCAAAGTAGTACTTTTGTCACTTAGAAAGCAGAAAGGCAATGTTAGTGTGTTTTTTCCTTTAATTTATTTGTCTTTTTCTAGGAAGGTTATTTTGTGGGTAAGACCTGCATATCCAAAGAACTTAAAAGTTGTTTAATGTTTAAAAGCACTGGCATTTGTGAGAGACTTTGATTTGTTTTTGGTTTGATTTGCCATTCGCACGGGTATAGCAAGTAGAGGGCGTAAAACTTTGGAAAAAAGCTAACTTGAATTTGGAAATGCTCTTCAGTACATGATCCAGTCTTCACCAAGCTTTCCTCCTCTCCCTCCCCCACCAAACCTGCAGGACACGGGGAGGATGCTGCAAACATGATAAATACACAGATATACCGAGGGCTGGCTCCTGCTGCCATTGAGGTAAAATGGGAAAAGTTTCACTGAATTCAGCTGGGCAAAATGGAGCTCTGAGAAGCCACTATTAAGAGCAGCTGGTCTGCCAGACACTGTTATCGGCTGTGCATTTAAGAGCAGAACAGGACAGTTTCTCCGTTCCATCAAGCATGGGAATATTTTCATGGGGCATGAATTTTTCTTTCCCCTCAATCCTGAAGAAAATTGGCAGAATAAATGTGTAGGCTCTAATCCAGGCAAGCCCTTGTGCTTTGAACACAAATTTAGCCCCATTAAAGGCAATGGGACTACTTATGTCTATACTACCTGCCTGATTCGGCGGGTAGTAATCGATCTTCTGGGATCGATTTATCGCGTCTTGTCTAGACGCGATAAATCAATCCCGGAAGTGATCGCCGTCGACACCGGTACTCCTGCTCCGCGCAAGGAGTAAGCGGAGTCGACAGGGGAGCCTGCCTGCCGCGTGTGGACCCGCGGTAAGTGCTGTTTAGTTCGAACTAGGATACTTCGACTTCAGCTACGTTATTCACGTAGCTGAAGTTGCGTATCTTAGTTCGAAGCGGGGGGTTAGTGTGGACCAGCATGTGCTCAAGGCCTGGCTTCAGGAAAGCACTTAAACACAGATTTAAGAGCTTTCCTAAGAGGGAAGAAGTTACGTGGGTGATTCAATGCTTTTCAAACTTGGGGCTTATGGCCCAGGCACTCAAAGGTATTTAGGGTTCTAAACAATGGAAGTTAGGAGCCTAAATACTTTTGTGGATCTGGACCTAAGTGCTTTGCCAGATCAGGACCATCTGCATTTGAGGAGAAAGTCATCCCCCTGCAGAACCCCAGCATAAGGCTGATCCAGTCACTAAATGAGATTTACGGGATGGATAGGCTTTGCCCAAGGTGAATTCAATCCATGGCTATCCTAGCTGAAACAAAATGGAATAGAAACGTATTTCCCCCACACCCTTAGAACTGGAAACATGTACTGTATTCTGTACTTCCCCTACGCCTGGCATCACTTTGTACATCTTTAGAGAACAAAATCAGTTTTAATTGAGAGAAAAAAAGAAATGACAATGATAATTCTGCAAAGCTGATGGTGGCATCATGGCACAGAAAATACGATGCCATTTACCTGTATTTTATTTTGCCTGAGTGATAGATTCTATTTCAACTAAATGCCATGTACCAACATGATTTGTGATGGGTATAAATATTTTCTTTTCATGCACAATAGTTAAGCTCAAGGTGTACACTGTTTTCATTTTTGGGGATAGTTGAAGGGTTCAGAGAGGGAAGGACAAGGGAGGGTTTGGGCTTTTGGTCAAAAGTTACACTTTCTTAGATACATTTTTATACTTCAAGTATTGAAATGGGGCAATAAAGATGCTCTGAAATGCAGGATCATTAAATGGTCTATTGGTAAGCATTGGCTAATTGTCTGCTTTTAATACATAAACTGATGCCGTGCAATGAGTTATGTTTCACATGGGGGAGGAGACAACATAGTAGTCTATTAATCCAACAGTAGCTATTAAACACTGGATGGAACTGTATTTAGAAAATGGTTTCTGTTTAGTATTTTGATTTTTCTTGGTATGTTCTGCATTTATTGCATAATCATTGTGGAATCATTTTAGTTTTGCAGTATGACCCAAACAACAGTATTAAAAGAAAATAAAGTTTAAAGCATTGTCTTTTACTTGCTTCAGTAGTTGTCTTCATAACCCTTGTGTCTACTGTCAGTCCAAGCTAAACAACCTTCATTCACCTAGATGCTCCCAAATGATCGAGGTTTTTTATTAACCTCTTCCCACTCTTCCCCTCCTTTTTCTGCTTTTCCATTCTCAATACACCTTTGACCTTTACTATTTTTTTCAGTGCAAGTCAGTTTCCATGTTCAAGTTAGCTTGATTGTTCATAATGTAAAAAGGGCGCCAAAGACAATCATCAGGTATAAGATCAGTAGAGATAGGAAATCTTCCAAGAGCGAGAGGGAGTTCTTCCATAGCAATGAAAAAAAAAAAAAAAGAAAACTTAAGAGAAGATTTTGATAAAAAGACGACTTTGCTGTCATTTTTGGTTTGCCAATTAGAAAAGAGTAGTAGTTTATGCGTTGCATCTGCATTTCATACTAAGTGATTATTGTACCTAATTACAGTTGATTGCTAATATTTCCTCAATCTCTCTCTCTTAGTCAAGCGCTTCTTCTTCTGTATTTTGTGTATAGCGACAAGTGTAATGCACTAGGCATTATTCTGGTTTGTTTATGGGTATCTCCTGTACTGCGTTAAGATTTCTTTACGTTACTTTTTTTAAGCTTTGCTACTGTTCTCACTTTATGCCGTGCAATATCATCTGCTGTGTTTGCTAAGCAAAAAAAAAAAGAAAAAAAGAAAAAAAAAAAAGCAAGTGATGATGTCATCATGCTTTTCAGTGTTAAAATGTTTCACCGTTTATGTAGTCACAAAAGTGTAGTCAATAAAAGGTTGGATTTTCCAGCACTTTAAATTTAGACATTTCTTGCCTTCTTTTGTTTTTCCATCTACAATCACAACATACTAATCTAATCCTTAGGTTTGCTTTGGGAGAGGAATGGGGTCTTTCATGTGCAATAGCTGTTAGATCGTTCACAGGATAGTATGTGCCAGAAAGACACAGCTCAGAGAAAGTGGCAACATAGCATTGTGTCACTTCAGGAGCATCCCAGGGAAGAAACTGTAGCTCCAGGAGACACAGTTCCCTACCTTCTCCCCTCTGGATCCATGTCGGGGAAGTTATTGGCCTAGACTAGCAACAAATAATTACCTCCTGTCCCCCTGCACCATTTCACCTATGCTGCCTGCACATTGGAGGGGCTGGAGCCAAAGCCCCACCAGTTTCCTGCCACTCCACTTTGGGGATTCCCCATACTGCTGGACCCAGGTCTGGGTAGCCCTCACAGTGGAGACAGGAGGGTTAATGTCCCCCTTATGTCCCTAAAATGGTGCACAATGCTAGGCACAATCTAGACCAGTGGTTCTCAAACTTATTTGATCATGCCCCCCTTCTCTGTGTCTACACAAAGTAGTTTATGCCCCCTCACTCAAGTACATATACCAATATATGCAGTGGTGGTAGTTCATTTGAATCTGTTTCAGCTTCTTTGTTTTTCACTTGAGGTTTGTTTTAGGGTTTGTTTGGTTTTGGTTTTGGTTTTTTGAGACAACGATCCATAGTAATAAGAGCAAAAGCAAAACTGCGATCATAGTCGATGTTAAATGTGCACCCCCGCCCCCGTCGTAACAAACAGATTAACATACAGATGGCAATGACTTTGTATAATGCTATGCAAGCTTAACAGAAATCCAGCAAAATGCACAGCGCCATCTAGAGTCAAATGCACATCACCAGCTGAGGACCTGATATGTCTGGACTGGAGGAATCTGCTTTGCTAGTTATTCATTGCTGTGGGTAAAGTGTGCATAGTAAGTTTTTTTTTCCCCTAAAGGTTCTCATGCCCTCCACCGCACCCAGGACAGCCTGCCCCCGCAGTTTGAGAACCTCTGATCTAGACCATAGCGAGAGACAGAACATTAGAAAAATTTCAAAGTGGAGAAAAAACACCTTCAAGTACACATGTTATTACTCTTAGCAAACTGTTTACTGGAGGGCCACAGGGCATGTGGAATAATTAATCACTGACTTCATGCTACAGAGAATGTTACATTTCCAGAAAGAATATGAAACATGGAGAAATGTGGGGAAAAAATAGTGACAATCTTTTTTTCTGCAAGAGGTTCACTAATCATTAGCTGAGACCTTTTGGGAAAACTTGTGTTCTAGCTGGAGTTCTATGCATGGGTGAGTGCAGGGAAATAGTAACAAATATTTTGTAAGGAGCTATATTGCATTAACTCAGCAATGAACTGGATGACTAAATAGCTGTTTTCTCTCCACTCTATGCTGCTATGAATAGCTGAGTCAAGATCCACTGTGCAGCTCTTGGAGCAGAATTTCACCCTTACAAAATAGGCAGTGTGAGAATAATCCTGTGTTACTAGGGCAGTAGGAAGGTCAAGCCCTGTACAGTTCTGTAGCAGATGGCATTAAGGGGTCCTAACAGTGATCTCCAATCCTGAGCACAGAGGTTGGAAAGGTAGAGTTAGAGAGATGAGCAACTCACACATAATAACTGCAGAGCAATCGGAACCTGTCCAGGGCGGGAAAGCTGCAGGGACAGGAGAAGATCTTCAGTGAATTCAAACAAATCCTTCTTCCACTAAATGGTCAATCCCCATTCAAGTTTGAGGACAGCAAAAAATATAGGGAAGAAGACCAAGAAGCAAACAAAGGGACAGCTCAAAATTAGTCACCACATGGGCAGGTGCCAGTAAGTATAAATTGTGGACTTGTTTCCTCTCCTAACAGTCCTACTCAATTCAACGCACTGCAGCCACTGTCACAAAGAAGCTGGGTGAAGCCTCTGGCTGGCCCTGGTTGTAACAGCACCTAGACTTTACCATTTCAACAAGGAGACAACATGGTTCTGTTGGCACCTTTTCTTGGAAGTGAAAACCTAAAGTTTGATGGAAACTCCTGTTTTAACGCCCCTGTCTCTTGACTAATATCCTCTCATCCAGTTTAGTGACACCAAAGACTTTTTGTCAAGTGCTGGATATTACGGCAATGTGGTATGTTACCTCAGCTAGTACAGTGGAAGCTGTACCTCTGGATCTGTCACTTCAGGAGGATACTGACGGGGCAGGAGCTAAAGCTACATACAATGTCCTTCATTCTAGTTGAACATCCCTTTCACTTTGCGAATGGAAGCAACAGGGAGAGCACAGCACCTTTCAGGAATCTAGGTCATTTATTCTTCTAACCATGAGCACCATGTTACACCTGAAGATGCTATTTTGGGGAGGGGGGGTGCAGGAACAGTATTCCTTAAGGATCTTATTGTTCTTTTTTATATATGTTATCACATTATAAGGATTATGATCTATATAGATTCAACAAACATTCCATTTCTTATATATTGTACCTGGTCTTGAACAATAAAACTAGCTGAAATTTGGAGTGTGTCTGATTCTGCATGACTTGCCTTATATGATAGTTACATAAAGATGCATATACTGGGGCTGAAGTAATTCAAAGTGCCATGGTGATGTTAGCCACTGGTTTATGATCCTCAAGGAAATGAGTTCTATGTGTCGATCCAGGTTCTTACATTGGTACTGTCAACACAGGGTCTGAGACTATGGCCAGCTGCTAATCAGAAAAGGAGTAACACCAAAGCAAGGTTCTTCTCTTTAGTTACTAATTAGAAACAAGTGTAACTGGTAAGCTAACCTGACCTGTGCGAATGTGAGAAACTTTCTTAAGCTTCCTTCAGTTGCCCTGATGACCAGCAAAAAGTCCTACTTTGCTTTCCTTTCTATTATTTTTTCTTTCTGGAGCATGACCTCTCTTGCCTCCCTGGGCCCCTTTCTCATAAACTAGTGTCATTGTTTATTTAAGCGAGGACCCAAGACACAAACTGGCTGGAGCCACACTTTCCCAGAGTCCTGGGGTGTTGGATCAGAGTTTATTTATTTATAGTAATGAACTGTTTAAAAATTGGGTTGGGGAGGGTTGAGGAGGAAATCAAAATAATAATTCTATTACTTTTGCAGAGTCATTGTAGCCATGGCGGTCCCAGGATGTTAAAGAGACAAGGTGGGTGAGGTAATATCTTTTATTGGACCAACTTCTGTGGGTGAGAGAGACAAACGTTTGAATTTACATAGAGCTCGTCTTCAGGTCTGGACCCTATACTCTGAGCATCACAGCTAAGTACAAGGCAGACTAAATTGTTTAGTATAAGTTACATATTGTAAGAAATCACTCAAGGTGAGGGGATCTAGTTAGCACCTCTCCTGTCATAAGACATAAAAAAGGAGGTGGGGGAGCAATTCTATTATGGGCATTCGGTTGGTGTTCTGCTTCTGCGGGGGGGCGGGGAGGGACTTTAGAGAGTAGCGCAAGTGAGCTGGGCTCTGCGCATAGGACTTGGATCCAGAAATTGGTGACTTCTAATCTCAGTTCTCTGTAACCCTGGGCAAGTCACTTTCTGTTTCAGTCTCCCCCTCTCTATGAAAATGGGACAAAAATACCTTGCCTCAGAGAGGGGTTTCTGAGGCTTAGCCATTGTCTATAATGCACTTGGAAAATGGACAGTGCCATGGGTGTGCCAAATAGGAATGGGTGAATTCATTTGGCCACATTTCAAACTCACTTGAACAATGTGGATGAAGCTGGGCGAAAAAAGCAAAAGGGAGATGGGATGACAGGATCATGACCTCAGGGGTCTGATGGGAATTCGGGGGCCCTGTGCTGTGGGAAAGGTGCAGTCTGGGAAAACATGGCAAGATAAATGCTCATAAACGGTAATGAGCAGATGCACAAGGAGCCGGCAGAGAAGCACACCTTGGAGATACCTGGGTTCCCGCCCTTATTTTTTTTTAAAAGCACGATATTCCCCAGTAATGGTCTAAAAGGCAATAGTGGTATGGCAGCATTGGGGCAATCACTCCAGCATGCTGCAAATTAGTTACATAGTCACCAGCCTCTCCAGTTAGCAAACAGCATGGAAATGACCAAACCAAAACGTCATCATGAAGGCACTATAGCATGGTGATGACAGCAGCTCCCCAGCTGTATGTGAGAGAGAGCACAGCAATCACCCCTACTGGGTCTGATAGAGTGATATGCTCTGCCAGGGAAGTGTGGGCATATAGTCATACAAGCTACTACCATTCGAACTCTAGCTGCAGCAGGCCAGGGACCCACATCACTGGTCAGATGAACCCCTGCACACAGCACGGTGGGTGGCAGCAGAAGGTACCTACATTGCTTTGCACACCAAAATCTAATACACACAGTGAGAGACCACAACTGTCTGTTGTGCATGTATGGAAGCACTGGACATGAGTGCAGTCCATTGGGTTGCTGCTGGAAGCCAATAGCTGTTGGTCCCTCCCAGTAGCGTAGGCAGGTCCGGAGCACAGGGGGAACGGCGCTATAAAAAAGCGCCTCCCCGCTCCCCCTGTACTCACCCGGTGGCGCCTCCGGCGGTCCGGTACAGCATACCCGCAAGAGCCAGCGCCGTGCCGGACTGTACCGGCTTCCCCGGCGGTGATTTAAAGGGCCCGGGGTTCCAGCCGCTGCGGGGAGCCCCGGGCCCTTTAAAGCGCCGCCGGGGCTAGGGCGGCACTTTAAAAGGCCCGTGGCTCCCCACAGTGGCAGGAACCTCAGGCCTTTTTAAGCACCACCCGAGCCCCGCTGCCGGAGCCGGGCTCAGGCAGGGATTTAAAAGGCCCACGTCTCCTGCAACTGTGGGGAGCCACGGGCCTTTTTAAGAGCCGCCCAAGCCCCGCTTTAAAAGGGCCACGGCTCCCCACAGTGGCAGGAGCCCCGGGCCTTTTTAAGCACTGCCCGAGCCCCGCTGCCGGAGCCGGGCTCGGGCAGGGATTTAAAAGGCCTGCGGCTCCTGCAGCCTCAGAGAGCAGCGGGCCTTTTAAAGCGCCACCCAAGCCCGGCTCCGGCAGTGGGGCTCGGGCAGCGCCGCTTCTGCTCACAGGGGGAGCGGCTGCTCCCCCTGCTCCCTCCCGGCTACGCTACTGGTCCCTCCCCATTTATTCGGGTGATGGTAGAGCCTTGGCAACCCCTGTGAATTCCTTTGTGTGCTGCTCATGTTGTGATTCCAGAGCCTCTTGCCCCGCCCCTTCATGACGCCTCCTTACCAATCTGTATGAAAGCTTCATCTACCGATGTACCTAGCATCTTCCATCTTTGCAGTGCATTTCAGAGCAGGTTGCAGTTGCTTTAATTTTCACATGTGCCCATAACCAGACTATGTAGTACAGCCAGGAAACCTGTGATTGTATTCTCATTTGCATACACCCCACCCCCTTTCCTATACTTACACAGGTTCTGTGCACAGCAACAATTTTCCAAAGTCTCCCTGCACTGCCCCTTTGGGGACCACGCCATCACTGAGGAGGCTATGACTTTTCCACCTGCTGCATAGCGCACTACTGCCGAGGAAGATCGAGGAGTTTTATGCCCGGGTGAATATATTGAAAAAGTAACTGTAACGTATCAATGCTTTGATATTAAGGTGAGAGGTGCCTTATAAATAACTACAATTGGTTGCGTCATGGGGAAGGTCAGAAGGCTAAAACCTCAGAGCTCTATGGATCAAATCCTCCTGTTCAAGTAAAGCCAGTGAAAGGCCCTGAATGCAAGCTGTAAGCAGGGGTCAGAGGGAAGGATGAAGAGAGCCTGTGAATGGGATCTGACTCCACAGGGCCCCATTAATCCTGACACAGATGGAGGGTTTGTGGATGTACCAAGTGGATACACAATAAAGAAGCTTCACTGAGCAAACTCTTCTGCATGGGGAAAAGAGGGACACACCTCTATGGACTTTCCCACCAGCCCCCACAGAGCCTCACTGAATTAGGATTTGGCCCAGAGGAAGACAAGATGGAGCTTGAAACACACAGATGAGTGACATCTTTTGGAATTTATTAAGAACTTCATTTCAGACTCCAGCACTATCAGCAAAAAGATCAAACGTTTTGCCCCAATTCCTATTCACATTTAGGGTGGGCACCTATCATTTACTCATTTTCATTCTCTCTAGCACTCATCAGCATCAGCAGCGTTACTCTGACACTAGAACACTGCATTCTGTTTGCCACAAGCCAGGACCTCAGAAAACCTTCTGGAAGATTTTGCAAAAGCTTTAACTATTCTTAGACATTCTGCTTGTTTCTGTGTCCGTTTATTATTGTTTTTAAATAAACTTGGTTAAAAAACATTACATGTGGAATTTATGTTTACATGCCCCAGAAAGCCCACACTTTCACACTGGTGTATACTGTTCTGATTCTTAACACTAGTAAATGATGCACTGAAAAGGTTGTGTCTGCACTCAGGTTTCCCCTGCATTTGGCCCTCGTTTAGGGGCCTTCAAATTAAGCAGCACATGGTTTTCTTTATTAATCATTTATTTTAGGTTTGGGGAAATAGTATTTGAGTGGCATGGCTATAAAATGTCTCATGGATCTGGTGAAGAATTAAGACTTTTTGATACGCAGTTGGTATCCTAATTCCTCCAGATGGAGATCCACAGTAGCTTGGATGGCGTTGGATCCTGGATGTTCTGTGCAATGCAAAGGCACATAGTATTCCTGCTGGACCTATATTCTAGAGCACACATGCCATTAAATGACACAACCAATCTATAATTGTTAGGGGGTTAGCAAGGGTTGCTTTTGCAGATATGACTGCTGAAGGGACTTGACCCACGAGTGATCATCCAACATTGGTCCTTTCATGCATATGAACACAGTGAAGTAGGTTTCAGGGATAGACAGGATATTGAATAAAGAGACTTTTCATAATGATACAGAAATTAGTACATTTAATGTAATATCCCTGAATATTGTGGGATTTAAAAGGATGGGTTTTAGAAGGAATGTGACTTGTAATTGTTTAAAATTCAGGTGGCAGTCTTACAAGAAACATTTCACTAATTGAGAGCAAGAAAAATTATTAGGGAAGTAGGTGAGGCAAATCATCTTGGTTTCCTTTATATCTTCTAAAGGTAGAGATGTCACCATATTAATTCACAGAGGTGTTTCCTTTGTGTTGTGTAGTCTACCTCAGGCCCACAGGATCAATATTTAATTGTTTAAAGGGATATTGCATTCCTTTCCTGTCACTTTTGTTAATGTCCATGCTCCCTGTAATCCCACAGGGTCTTTCTTTGTGGGTCTGATCACAGAGATTACCCCATCATTCAACAGCAGTGGGAGGAGACTCTACTTCAGTAACTGATTCAGTAATGGATAGAACCCATTCCTCTCTATCTCCTAATGAAGTGATGAAGTGTGTGCCACAAAATTTAACAGGCTTTTGTGGCAAACTGGGTTGCACTGCTGAGAGGAGGATTAAACCTTCTTCTCATTGCCCCATAAATCATGGAATCAGATACATTTATTCTGATGGATAGCCAAGACTCCACTGACAATATTTTAACTATGGAACTGTCTGAGCACAGTGCCCTTGTGAGCAATTTCTTCCTACAGCTAAGCCAAGTGAACTGTATCTATTATGAGGATTCCCTTTCAGCTATGAAATCCTCTGCTCTGCAGATCATCTCAGAAACTATGGAACCATTGGTAATCCATGCCCAGGAAAAATGTTGATTCCAAAGGGAGATAGGAAACACTGAGGCCTATTCTATGGACAAAAGTAGAAGCCTCTCATATAATTACAAAAGGAAGCCTAGGGTACTTGATTTCAGTAGAATCGCATCAACATAAAATTAGAGTAACTTAGTGGGGTATTTCTCATACACAAGAATGTGCTGGAGGTTCCTCTTAGAGCTATCCCATATCAGAACACACGGCTCCCCCCAACAATCCCTTCTGTGCCTAAATCATGATTACCTCTCACTCAATGAGGAAGATAAAGACTCCACCTTCCCATATTCAAGACCAACAAAATGCTACTTCTGTAACGAAAAGTCTAGTGACTCCTCCTGAGTCCGTCAGGATTCTTAGTATCACCTGACAGCTGTAGGTATCTCAGCAAATCACACCTTCCCGGAGGCAAGAAGCACTAATGAAATTAAGGATATCTTGTATACCTGAAGACTTCATGGGTGGATGGGACCATAACATCAGAAGTACCACGCCTTTCTGTACGTTCCTGTACGGTGAGAGTGAGACATCAGAGGCAGCTCCTCCTCCATCTCCTTTTTCCTCTCCTTCTCTTAATCCATCTTCACTATCCCCTTTTCCGCCTCTTCTGTTTCTCCTTTTCTTTCCTTGGATAGGAAGGGGCTAGATGGGATTATGACATCAGGAGTTAGTTACCCCCCCTCACTTCACTTGATTATTGAAATCTTACAACTGAAATGAATCAGCAGGTGTGTAAAAAATACATGCACAAACAGATATGCTGGCAGTGACTATGTACACTTATTAAACATACCATTTTTTTCATTACATTAATTTGGTAGTATCATCATACAAAGTTCAAGTATTTTCTGGGTAATGCTGAGCTGGGGTATCTAATATTCAGCTTTACTGAGCTACAACATTAATTCACATATTAAAGGATTAAGGGTAACAAAACTAGTTGGGGTACTTTTTGCTGCTGATTTCTAAAACAACATTTTTTCTATTTTTTTTTATAGCACATGCAGTTACACTTCGTTATTGACCTCAAAAATCTATCCTGACATTGGACTTTTGGATGTTAACACTATTGCATTATATTGCTATAGAAATGCTTCAAAATTCTTCCTTGGCCTAATTCACTGTGGAGCTGTTAAAAACTTTGGACTGATTCATTGTACTTTTACCAAGGGAACTTCAACAATTCAGTCTATTTGGACAATATTTTTTAATTCTAGTGGTTATAAAGAGAATTTTAAAGAGTTGGTGAAGCAACCTTGTGGGGGGCGGGGTTAATAGTAAAATATAGAAACATGAATTTCTGATTCTATCACGTCCTATTTTTATAAAATTTACATGAGCTATGGGCACTAAAAAAAAAAAAAATCTCCAACCTGTGTATAGCGTTAAACCCATCTTGAAAAAAATGACTTTCCTGACCTGCTGTCATTCACAATCCACACACTATCTAGAGTCTACATTCACGCCTCTGCTTTTATTTGACTTTTATTAACATAGAAATTAATAATAATATTATGCTGGAGGGTGTTAGTGTCTTGAACTATAGAAAATCACAGACTTCACTGAAGCAGATGGGCATGCCAGGCACCCTTCACTCTTGCTAAACGGGAGAAGCAATTAAACTCCTTTATGGAGTAAGATAGGTGAAATGATAGATGCATTTGCCCAAAGCACTGGCCCCATGTAAGGCCTGTGCAAGAACTAACTCAGGGAAAATAAGAGAAGTTTCCCTGAGAATTGATGGCAAGTGCAAGGGCTGGGACATCAATGGATTGCATCTCTGTGTGTCTGAACCATAAAGCAAACAGAAAGCTAAGAAAAGTCTGGGAAAGCCACAGTAGTGTGGCTGTTGGAGAAGGCTGAGAGAGAGCTTTTGGGGGCAGAGTGCCGGCTGGAAAAGCAGACTTAGAAACTGTGAAGATGGAAATTGCCTGCCATTGTTTGTTTCTATTGTGTCCAGGGAAAGAGGGTGATGTCTACATTCTTAATTAATCAACAGGACTGCACCAAAGAAATATCTGACTCCATCGTCAATTTCTCCTCCTAATGGAAACCACCCAGCAAAAGGCCCTAAATATTGGCTAACTGCTCGGGCCTAAGGGGCAACAATAAGATAACATAAAGTTCATCTCAAGCCTTCTCCCCAGGCTTGGCTGCTTCCAAGGTGCCTCACTCAGGACTGCCCCACCTAAAGCCTAGATCCGCTTTTTAGAGAGCTAACCTCACCTCCCTTGTGTGTAGTTGGAGAGAACAAGCCACCTGTCTCAGTGAGTTAGCAGAGCCCTCTTGCCATTCTAAAGAATGTCCACTCTGCTAATAAGGTGGGGGTGTTTTGCTCCTTTATTGCATGCAGATTTTTGTGTGTGATGACGTGGTGGAATCTGAGTGCCACTACATTTGTCTCCATAAGGTAGATGGGCTTGAACCACAGTCAGCAAAGAGAATTATTACTCTATATCCAACAGAAGACAGAAGCTGCAAATACAGTTCCTATATATATACAAGGACTAGTTGAAATTTTCCATTGAAACTTTTTTTGACAGAAAATTGGGTGAGTTCCACCTCTTGAGTTCTACTTCCTAGACTGAGCTATCCCATATAGACTCATAGATTTTAAGGCCACAAGGGACCATCATGATCATCTAGTCTGACCTCCTGCACAGCGCAGGCCACAGAACTTCACCCACCCACTCCTGAAATAGTCCCATAACATCTGGCTGAGTTACTGAAGTCCTTAAATCATGATGTAAAGACTTCAAGTTACAGAGAATCCACCACTACTCTAGTACAAACCAGCAAGTGAGGAAGACAAACCCTGCCCCCCAGGGTCTCTGCCAATCTGACCTGAGGGAAAATTCCTTCCTGGCCCCAAATATGGCAGTGAGGTAGATCTTGAGCAGGTGGGCAAGACCCACCACCCAGACACCTGGGAAAGAATTCTCTGTAGTAACTCAGAGCCCTCCCCATCTAGTGACCAATTTCTGGCCATCTGAGACGTTCGCGGCTAGCAGCCACAAATGGGCAACATGCCATGGTATGCAATCTCATCATGCCATCCCATCCATAAATTTATCAAGCTCAATCTTAAAACAAGTTAGGATTTTTGCCTCCATTGCTCCCGTTGGAAGGCTGCTCCAGAACTTCTCTCCTCTGACTGTTAGAAACCTTTGTCTAATTTCAAGCCTAAACTTGTTGATGGCCAGTTTATATCCATTTGTTCTTGTGCCAGTATTGCTACTTAACTTACATAACTATTCTTCCACCCTGGTGTTTATCCCTCTGATGTATTTATAGAGAGCAATCATATCTCCCCTCAGCATTCATTTGGTTAGGCTAACAAGCCAAGCTCCTTAATTCTCCTTTCATAAGGTAGGTTCTCCATTCCTCTGATCATCCTAGCAGCCTTTCTCTGCACCTCTTCCAGTTTGAATTCATCTTTCTTAAACATAGGAGACCAGAACTGCACACAGAACTCCAGATGAGGTCTCACCAATGCCTTGTATAATGGTAATAACACTTCCCTATCTCTACTGGAAATATCTCAAATGATGTATCCTAGGACTGCATTCACCTTTTTCACTGCTGCATCACATTGGTGACTCATAATCACCCTATGATTGACCAATATACCCAGCTCTTTCTCTGTCACTGTTGCTTCCAACTGAAGCCCTGAGGGAGCGAGGGCTAAGGTGGCCTAAAATCACCTTTGGACCCACCTGATTCTGGGGAACTCTGGGAGCCAAAATGGCCTCTGGTACAACTTAAGCTATTACATACTATGTGACAGGCCTCCAGCCACACACCCCAGCTCATCCCCTACTCCAGGGCTTGAGGGGACTAAAGCTGTTCATACAGTGCCTCCCCTGGGGGAATTCTCCCCTGGCCCACTATGGGCTTTTGCAGCCCCCGCAGAATGACATACAGGGGCCATAGTAGGAGTGAAAATCTCACCCCATATACATAAATAGTCTCAATTTGCTGATCTATTTTGAGGTGAACTCCTTTTTCTGCTGGAGAGTGTCTGTCACACTCGCGTGTACATCTCAACATCTTGTCCTATTCTCACAATGAGAATTAGCGATTGCATGTAGTTATCCCTTTAAATCTAATCATCTTTATTTCAGGACACTTACTAGATTCAAATTTACTTCAACATGAGAAACAGCTCATCAAGCAACTAATCCTTTCTGCAAGACATGTAGGGGTGAAGCTCTGACAGTCAACTCCAATCCTGTCATCTTGATGGCAACAGATCAGGGACATCCCATTCTGTCACCAGCATGAATGTTTGACTGCCAGCCGGAGGTCAAAATAGGCCTTGGCATGCCTTTCATGTTACTGACTGCAGTGAAGCTAATATTAATGAAATAGCTTTGAGCCTTTATAATGTCTCAATCAGGTTATTATCTGCTCCTGATTTTTCTGCCACGTACCTTTACTGGATTAATGCAGTTAATTTTTGTTTCACCACTCACTGAACATTGTCTATGAGAACTTATGTGACCAATTCAACATCTAGAGTGCATATACTTGAATGCAATAAAAAAGGAAAGACATCTCTAACATTCTGTAGAGTCCAACAGCTTTGATTTATGCCAGTGGTTCTCATGCTGGGGACCCTCTTCCATGCCATGAAGGCAAAACTCCCTCTAAAGTCAATAGGATTTTATTGTTTCTGGACTCTGGGATTGGCCCCATAATTTGTAAACTGTAAAATATGTTTAGAAATTATGATGTTTCTTACTGTTTCGTATTAGTACCAATGATGCCATTCTAACTCTTACAGTGCTTCCTATAGGAAACATTATTTGTCCAAATTAGGTGGCATCTTTGACGTTCTGGTTGCTGTGGTTTGATTTTTTTACAGTGTGGTAATGATTCTCTTCTTTTTTATCCTTCTTATAGACATAATAACGTGCAGTGAGGCTGAGGGCGATTGTTACTCCCAGTATCCTCCCTCCACTAACTCTATAGCGAGAGGGTGTCTAAGTTAATGGCTTCTCCAAATGTGAACACTCCTTTGAGGGGATTTCTTGAGTACTGACCAGGGCCTAGCTCCACAAAGGTATTTACCTGTCTTTCAATGGGAGTTAGACCCCTAAATACCTTTGAGCCCAGATGGGGAACTCCTGACAACAGTGTGGCTAATCATCATGGATCAAACAGCAAACTGCCCCAAACTGGGAAGGTGGCTGGTGTGAGATACCCTCAATATTCAGAGAGTGGTATGTCCAATATAGTTTGAGTTCACCCCCTCTACTAGACCAGAGAGCTTCGTCAGGTTACTGCTAACACCAGTATCCCCCCGGTTGTGATGCTGCCAGCAAGTTTATGCAACAGGATTTGTGAACCCAAATCACAGCATGAGAGCTGACCCTTTTGGACTTTGGGAAGTCTGGATGCAGTGAGAATCTGAATTTTGTGGATTTCCTTGAAATCTTACTGGGCTGTATGCTTTAATTCCCTCCTCTACAAATTAATGTCCCAAATAGGGTCCAGTCCTCCAGGGAAGGTTTTGTATCTTGAGTAGATTTTAAGGCACACAGAAGTGGGTCCTAAAATACCCCCTTGACCCTGATAAATTTGGCAGAGGAGTGGGGAAGCTCATGGATTTCATATTTCTAAAACAAATTCATCCTTCTGGGGGAGGAGGGAGATTCAGCATGTCGCAGAATCCCAGATGAGCTCACAGCTTGAACATAGAGCATATGCAAATTAGATTTAAGCAAGGGGAGCTGGAAGGCATTTGCTTTGTTAAATTATAATTTAATATAATTTAATAATAATATAATTTAATATAATATAATAATATATAATATATATATAATTATATTTAATATAATATAATATAATTTAATTATAGCGCTCTATAGGGGAACAACTGCTTTTATCACCATGAATAAAAGGAAATACTCTAAACAAAGCTTCACAAAACCTTCCCAGGGAGCAGTGGTTAAAGTAGATTGAAAAAGGGGAGCAAGGAGAGAGCTGCTTACCCACGCCAGGGAGAGGAACATTGCTTCTCTGATCCTCCTTCCTTCACCCCACTACATTCCTTTGCATTTTTACCACCTACAAAGGGGTCTATGGATCTCTCGGTTCCTTACTCATGCAAGCAGTCCCATTGACTTCAGCAGGACTGCTTGCATGAGTGAGGGTGATTCGGATGAGAAAGGGCTTGTAAGGTTGATCCCCTCTTCAGAATAAAGAGAGGAAAAATACTTTGCTAATCTGAAAACATAGACAGAATTTAAGATGGAGAGATCTGTAATTGATCCAGCAGGACACCAACCCTAATACATACAATATTGAGGAAAAATGCCACAGTGAATTGCAGTGATCAAAAACAATCAACATTTCTGTGTTTGGTCTCATTCAAAGATGGCACCTCCAGTGCCACAGGGACCTGTGATGACCATAGCAGGGCACTGGCCTGCTACTGACTCCAGGAGGGATGCAGACTCAGTAACTTTTCTTGGAAGTCTCTCCTCAAGTACTGACCAGTTATGAATTCACTTAGCTCACAAGATTAAGGTGGTAAGAACTCCAAAAGGGAATTCTGTAGAGATGATGTTTTTCTGTCCACCTGGAAAAACTACAATTTAATAGATGCTTTTACATCTCTAATGTCCTTTCCTGTGTTTGATTCTTGGTATCATAGTCGGGAACATGGCAGTAATAATTTTTCCAAACATTCAACAAGCACAGTGATTTAATCAGAAATAATTAACTTAACTCCCTGTGGTCAGAACCACCAAACCCCTAGCCCAGAATGATCCTGTTCTAGGACTGAATGTATTTATTGTGAGTATCCCCAGTAATGCAGGGATGAGGTTAGTGATTTACTCAGATTACCTGATGCTCCCTAGCAATACATAAGGTTCAGTCTTGGCATGGTGTTTAATCAAGTCAGTGACATACGTCAAAGGATACTGCTTTAATCACATCGTTAGACCACAGACATTGTTTGTAACTCATTATGATGTGTTTAACACAGCATTCTGTTTAACACAGTTATGCACAGTCACTATCAGACATTTCTCCCCTCAAGCGGAATGTCAATATCTTAACATCTTAATGAGTTATAGTCAATATCCATCGCAATAAAGCTCATGTTTTCCTACGCTATGATTTTGTCCACCCTTAGGGTTTTGATTTAAAACGGCAGCTTTTCCTATGTGAATGATTGAAGAGTTATAGAAATTCCATATCTGAATAAGTGTACACTGCTCCGGCAGCTGATGGAAAATCTTACACGTTCTCCTGAACCGATGCTCTCACAGTCAAATTAAGACCTATCAATCTAAACTACTCGTCTTCTAAAGAAGATGGGCCAGATTTGTTGCTTGATCAGACTGTGACGGAGAGCAGTTGGAATAAAGCACCGGTTATGTCCAAATGATAAACACTTGGGTTCTGTTTAGACTAGAGCTTTTGGCTGTGTTGTAACTTGAGTTAATTGATTAACAATTAACTCAAGTTAATGAACATGACTGTAAATGCTAGTGAAGTGCAGCTAAGGGGGGAGAAGCAAGGAGTGGTAGGGGAAAGGCTATGGCCCCACTCTCCTCCACGTCATCCAGGAGAGCTGGCCAGCCAGAGGGGATGTGGAGGCTGCACCCTCTTTTAAGGTCCCTGAATCTTTGGGAGGCACTGTGCCTCCCAGACCTACTGAAGTGATGTGACTCTACACATTCCCAATGAGGGACATGGCTCTCTGCCACCATCCAGGTCTCTGCTTTGAGGCAACCAGGAGAATAAGCTGCCTGTTTTCTTTGAAATGTACCCATGCATAAGAGAGGTCAGTTCATAGGTGCTGAAACTAGGAGTGTCTCACCCCCTGGCTTGAAATGGTTTCCA
Source organism: Chelydra serpentina (assembly GCA_037349315.1). NCBI lineage: Eukaryota > Metazoa > Chordata > Testudines > Chelydridae > Chelydra > Chelydra serpentina. The sequence continues at coordinate 16,461,946 of JBAIAC010000033.1, forward strand.
TCATATACAGGGTTTACAGTTTGGTTCAATGGCTCTCAGCCCCCTCCGCCACCAACTATCCAAATTGTTCCAATCCCCCTTCCCCCCGAGTCAGTTACACATTGCAAAGTGTGTTAGCATAAGCCCAGCCTCTGCTCTTAATAATATGTGCAAAGGGCAATTTGTTAGAAATATAAACTAACCACCTGCCTCTGGCTGCCAGCTGGAGCCAGAGGCTGGATGCGTGGAGTGGGGGCTAGGAAACAAGGGGGAAATGTGGAAAGGCAGAAACCAGGCAGGGGCTGGAGTGGGGGTCTCAGAATCGGTGGCTTTGGAGTAGTCACAAGGAAGAGAAATAAAGAGGGGGAAAAGACACCCATTGTTGGGGTCTGGAGTGGTGCAGGAGCCCCTTGGAGCATAGAGGGGACATAGAATAAGGGGAGCATATAGGAAGTGGCTATAAAGAACTAAGAGTGACACATAGGATCAGAGTGCAGAGGACCTGGGAAGTTGTAGTGGGGACAGAAGAAGGTTGTGGGTTGTTTTGCCTCTCCATTCTGATCCATCTTCTGCTACCCCCATATTCCACCCTGGGTTAACTCCCCTCAGTGCACACACCACCTATGGAATTGCTAACACAAGTCAAGTAGTGACTCAAACCAGATTAGAAAAGGAGCATTCCCAATCTTATCACTACAGAAATGAACATCCTGCAGAATTTGGGATATTGCACTGACAATACCAAGAAGTCAAACCTGATTTAATTTTAAGATGAATATAGTGCTATGGAAGGTGCCAAACTGAAGGACAGGAGATAAAGGCCCTATCTCCACAGAACAGGAACACAATGGGCAGTGACAATGCAGTTTCCTGACACTACCTTGCCATTGTCTTCATTGTAGAATTAACTAGGGCTCTTACCCTGGTTTTAGCCCAGCCCCTGCTGCCATCCACACACGCAAACCTTTTCCCCAAATTTGAAGGTGCTTTACACCCAAGCCAGCCTACCTGGCTAGGGGTTGGAGCCTGAGCCTGGGCTTTGCTTTACCTCAGACTGGAACCCCACCACTTTGTGGGTGAGGCTACATCACATCACATCCACGCTGCTATATTTAGAGCGCGAGCTTGAGCAGAGTTAGTGTGAATCTGTCTACATGGGCTGGGAATCACACCTCCCAGCTCCAGTATAGACATACCCAGTGAGGGCACAGTAATGCTGGTGGGGCCTTGCAGTGAGGATGTTCACACCTGTACTAGGCTAACCTGGGAGCCAGCTCACCCAGGCTAACTCTGCAATGAAGACATAACTTCAGCCACATCCTTAAAGGGTCACATCTAGGTGTGAGAGCCCCCCTCTCATTCATACCGTGGCCTTTCTGCTCAGACTGCAAATAGGGTGCTAATTAATAGTAGTTCCGACCACGGGGGAGAGGGGGGGGAAATTTGCCTTCCCTAGCAAGCAACACCACTAGCCCACTTCACAGACCACCAAACAGGCAGCACATGGGAACAACTGACCTGGGCTAAATATGTGGTTTGAACATTGGCCTGCTAAACCCAGGGTTGTGAGTTCAATCCTTGAGGGGGCCATTTAGGGATCTGGGGCAAAAATTGGGGATTGGTCCTACTTTGAGCAGGGGGTTGGACTAGATGACCTCCTAAGGTCCCTTCCAACCCTGATATTCTATGATCTATGACACTTGGTCTACACATAAAAGTTTTGTCGGCGTAGCTATATTGGTTGCAAATGTGATTTTCCTCCTCTCCCCCAATCCTTGACCAACATGGCTATGCCAGCAAAAGCCGAATGTAGACACAGCTACACCAGCAAAAAAGTCCTTTGGCCAGTAGAGCTTACTCTGCTAGGGGGAACTGATTTAAGCTGGTATAAAAAGACTCTCTGGAGGGGGGGAAATTGCTAGTATAGCTGTAGCAACAAACCCTTTCTAATGTAGACAAGGCCTGAGCTTGAGGCAAAAATTTCCCAGTCTCATTAGCTGAGCCATTCTGTCTCCCAACTTTATTCTTTTACAGTCCTTAATCCCTCTGACAATGGTTAAAGTAGATTGAATCAGGAGTGGGTGCACTCCCCACTAGTCGAGGGGGAGCTGTGGAGAAGGAATTGCTGCTCCCCCAAACTAGGAATAGTCCCCGCTGTCTCTACCCATAGCTCCCCTTATCTTAACCCTCATCCTCTGGGTCCAATCCAGGGCTCACTGAAGTGGACGAGTTTAGTCAGAGGCTTCATTTGGACCAAGACCTGGCCCTCTAACTTCACATGTAAAAATCATTTAAAGATGTGCTCCACTTATGCAGAAATGCATTATGAAAATGTAGGAAAATTCAACAGCTTTCCTTTTTGAACAAAGCACAGGAAACTAAGTTTAAAGTTCTTGATATTTTTCATATCTATAGGGACCATCTTTTTATTCTGTTTGTGCACCTAACACAATGGGGTCTTGGTCCAAGTCTAGGGCTCCTAGCACTACAGAAATACAAAGAAATAATATTATTAACAAGGAAGACACTTTTTGGAACTCTGGAGCCCTATTAAAAATGGTATTTCCTTCTAAAAATATATTTGTTTCATTCAGGAAACAATGGCAGAGACCTCCTGTAGCTAATTTAATCACTGTATCATATATTTCTTTACTGTTTATAATAAACAAGGATTGTGTAGTCTAGTGGATTAATGAGGATTGGAGAAAATTGCTCATATTCTTAGCAGTTACTGAAAATAGAAAATGAGCTCTGTGGTTCACACTGGAAAGTAATAAACATTTCCTGTTTGTGAAGCTTGAAAGCATTTAGAAATAGAGCTCCATGAAAACCAAACTTAGATGCTCCAGTGCCACTGCAATATGTAGTTTTGCCAGCAGAGGGCAGGCACAACATATCTTCAAGCAAAATAAGACAGTTCTGCCAGACCAAGTATCATTGACAAACATGAAAGGTACACAAAGTGCAAAATTACACTCGTTATCATGAAGACGAGCTGCCGTTAATTTAGATCAGCCAATGAGAGATGTCATGTATCTGTTTATGTATTTGTTTACATATTTTTTATGCTTTAAAGAAATGAGGAAAATTCTTGAAAGGATTGTAAGTTCTACAGTAACAAATAATCATTCACTATAAATATGCATTTTGGGAACTCTGCATTTTTCATGCTGTGAAGTTAGGAAATGGATGTTTAAAGTGGAAAATATCTTGAGCGTTGTTAGGGGTGAGACCATTTCTGCTTCCTCAAGTCTTCAGTTGTTTATGGGATGCTGACCAATTCAAAACATGAGAAAATTAAAATCTTAATATAATAAATTAGTCATTGTCAATTCTAAGCCCCATCAGTTTAACAGTAGATCTTCTTTGCACAAGCAGCTGTCCTATTCCTTAGACTGTATTGTGCGTACAAGCAGCTTCATTGTACAGTTTGATAGCCTCAGTAGTACACTGAATTAGTTCCCTGAATTAATAATCACATGCAGTGAAGGCAGATTGCAGTTCCCCACTGAATATTTTGACCCGGAATCCCCACTTCAAATTTATGTGGCTCATTAAATTCTCTCATGGCTCACAACACCCTCAATCACCTAAGAATCCTCCCCCAGAGAGTGAGCCTAGGCCTAAAGTAAGAAAAGTCTCTGCTGGCTTTGTGAGATTTAAACTCTTGTCTTAGGAGGATTATGCACTTTGGAAAGGTGGTTTTAAATTACGGGCAGGACTGATTTCTCCAGTTACACAACTGTTCCAGATCACTGGAGTCCCAAAGTGAATAAACAAGATAAGAAATCTGCTCAGGAACTAGTCTACCCTGGTGAAAGCCCACAGGAAGAAGGATAAAAAGGCTCAGAATGTTCCATTATACAATCAGGACAAGCAACAGTCTTTTCTCCTTGCATGCCAGTACTGGACCTCACTCTGCACTCCTTACATAGGCACAGGGAGATCTTATTTTGCATGTTCCTATTCAAAACAGAAGCTTCAGATAACACGGGAAGTGGGATCAGTGTTGCCAGTTAAAAGAAAAGCAGCAAGGTTCAAGGATATTACAGGAGAGGGAGTTCACTTGGGGCCTGATCCAATGCCCATTGAAATCAATGAAAAGATTTCCATTGACCTCGATGGACTGTGGGGTCAGACTCTTGGTTCACAAGAAAAGAAAGGTCACAGACATACAGACAGTTTAAAAACAGGCACAGGGCTCAGGTTTTACCCCAGGCTAAGCCTTTGTAGCCAGCTTTGGTGCATACAGTTAGTTTCCAAGGGAGAAGGGAATTGGGCTTTGGAATGTCCTTAGCTTCTTCAATTCCATCTTCATCTGACGATAGGATCTTGTAAAACATTGAGACAAGATTCAATTATTCCTCACTAGTTGTCACCCATAGCACCGACAAAAATAACACTGTCATTATCTCTTAAAAATTAGGTGTTTATACTCAAAATATTCCCCTAATCTGAAAAGTCTGTTTAAACCTAAATCTGTCAGACGTTTATGGCAGGGAGCCAGGGATGTTTATGGTTGTGAGCCAGGGAACGTGTACTAAAAACAGATCAAAACCCCAAGAAGAGTTATATAACTCAGCTCTTAAAAGCATTTGAGCTCAAAGGTGTGTCTGTGCCTGGAGAGTGCTCTTTTTATTTATTAATCATGTCTTTCTCTTATGCCTCATTGTGCAATCTGTACATCACAAGAAGATATGTGTAACCAAGGGAAGACACAGACACATGTTAATAGTGTCATCAACATGGAAACTAGGAAAAGGAGGATGACAATATGTGTAATGCTTAGGGAGGAATCCATAATTTCCATCCAGTAATCAACATCAGCAGGCCAAGGAAATGTGCTTCCAATTTTGCCCTTGCAGTATTCTTCATACACTTACTGTAACATTTCTCTCCCTTTTTTCACCATCAATATTCATTTTGGAGTCTAGGTCTGGTCAAAAGTTGTGGTAGCCTGCACCTTTTGCTGTGTTCTCGTCACATCTTGCAAGGTAAGCAGTGTCTTTGATTTGGGTAGGACTCGGAGCTTCCACAGGATACCTATGTGTTACAGGAAATGGTGTTGTATCTCTTCTAGACTGTAAGCTCACTGGAACAGAGACTGTCCTGTATGTGCCCAGCACAACAGAGCTCTGATTTGGCAGAGGTCTCTAAGCACTACTGTAGTATGACTGTAATAATAATAGGTTTAAGTGTAGTAGCCGTGTTAGTCTGTGTCAGCAAAACGAAAATAAGAAAGAAAAACTTGTAGCACCTTAGAGACTAACAAATTTATTTCAGCATAAGCTTTTGTGGGTTAATACCCACTTCATCGGATGCATGGATCCGATGAAGTGGGTATTAACCCACGAAAGCTTATGCTGAAATAAATTTGTTAGTCTCTAAGGTGCTACAAGTTTTTCTTTCTTATTTTCGTTTTGTAATAATAATGTTATACTGAAAGTTGGTAATGGCTGCCAGCAGGTGGGTCATAGATCTAAAGACAATCACATACCTTGCTAAAGCCAATGGAAGTATCAGTCACTCTCTTTTCTGGGCCAAGAGAGGGAGGAAATTAAGCCTTTTCATTTAAAAAAAACAGCTGTGGACAGTGGTAGCAATTACCCTTGGCAAAAGGCTACATGGCAGGCCAGAGCTAACCCAGGTAATTTAACAAAGGTTTCCCTGATTGCAAATTGCAGGGTCTTGGATACAGCTGTAAGTAGTGTGAGTTGGATGCAGAAAGCTAGGAGAAGGAGTTGTGAGTGTAACCCTGAGAGGAAGCAGAGACAGAGCTTCTTGGGCACAGAACACACTGGAGAGGCACACTTGGGAATTTATGACCAAGAAAACTACTGGCTGTTGTTTTCATGAACACAATATTCAGTGTATTTTTGTGGCATCTTAGGCAGCCAAATTTGGAGGAGGAGAAGGAAACATGAGTGACTAGAGAAGGGAGGTGAGTCAAGCACAGAGTTGGAAACAACAGGCTGGAAAGAGGCAAAAAAAGAGTAGGCTTCTGGACATGACAACTGAGTGTGAGTTGTGGTAGGAAGCCCATGTTAGAACTGTGATTAGTTCTAAATATAGCTGAGGAAAATTAAGAATTTCCACCTTCTGGAAATTCTGACATTTCAACATTTGTTTCTGTTCCCAATCAGGGGGGAAAAGTTGAAATTTCAATGTCATTTCGTATAATAGAAATTATGAAAAATTTCAGTTAAGAAATGTTGGAAGGCTTTATCTGGACATTTTCAATCAAAATTAAACATTTTGGCCTTGCCAAAACTATTGCTTCATGGGACTTGTAGTTCTGGGGGCCTGATGCTCCCATTCTCACTTATGAGACAAGCTCTCTGGCCAGACTACAGCTCCCATGAAACACCCAGTCGTGTGACATGCATGATGCAATGCAGATTTACCTCTGGCCATGCTCTGCATGATACATTATGGGAAATGTAGTCCTCCAACGAGCTCAGCTCATAGATGACAATAAGGGTCTGAACTACAACTTCTATAAGGCAGTTCACTCATATGGAAATCCAGTTTAATGTTTTACTGAACTGATTCAAAACTAAAGTATTTGGTTCAGTTAATTAAAATGAAATATTCTGATTTGGGTCAAATGGACTCAAAATATTTCATTTTTATTTTTTCCTTTGGAAAATTGAAGACTTGTGAGAAAATTGAGATTTTTTTCCCCCTCATTATTTTTGAGGAAACTGATTTTTCTGTTGGAAAATCATTCCAATGGAAAATTCCCAACCAGCTCCAGTTCTAAAGATGAGGATACCAAATTAGTTCAAGACTTCTGCACTGAAGACTAAGAACTGTACAGTAACAATGGAGAAAAAAAATGAATGCCAGCAATACATGAAAAGGATGGGCCCATAAGAGCTGAAGTAAAAGGATCCTAAAGAATTCCATACTGGAAGAAGCAAGCCAGATCTGAAATGTTTTAATTTTCTTGTACTGAAAGGATTCTGGGATAATGGCATAAAGTTTCCAGGATGGGAGGCCATGAGAGAAAAAGTAGGTGGTCTGGAAGACATGCATGGAAAAGGGTTTCAAGGTCTTGCCATTTGAAAGGGAGTAACAAGATGCTACAGAGAAGTGCAAAGTATTAATATTTGTATTATTATTCTGTCTAGAAAGACTACATTTGGCTTTGTATATTGTCGTATTGGTGATGCATCTCAATATGATAACAAGAGCAATTGATTTATACAAAATAAAATGGACCAGATGGGTGAGGTAATCTCTTTTATTGGACCAACTTCTGTTGGTAAGAGAGACAAGCTTTCACACTACAACTGCAGCAGTATTAAGGGCTACTTAATAATATAATATATGAAGATATGCCTGTCTTCTAGAACTGGAAAGACCTTGAAAGGTCATTGAGTCCAGTCCCCTGCCTTCACTAGCAGGACCAAGTACTGTCCCCTGACAGATTTATTTTGCCCCAGATCCCTAAATGGCCCCCTCAAGGATTGAACTCACAACCCTGGGTTTAGCAGGCCAATGCTCAAACTACTGAGCTATCCGTTCCCTCACTTCATCTTGAATGGTCACTTAAAATAAATGTTAACTTATGCTAAACAATCTGTTCCGTCTTGTGTTTAATTGTGAGGCTAGGAGTACCTTCCCCCGACCTGAAGAAGAGCTCTATGTACTGAGAAAGCTTGTCACTCCAACAAACAGAAGTTGGTCCAATAAAAGATATTACCTCACCCACTTTGTCTCTCTAACATCCCGGGACCAACGTGGCTACAACAACACTGCAAACAAAAAAGATTGTTTAGAATGTTTGTGCTCCACATATTCGGCATATACATTCAGACAGACAATGTAAGTTTGAAAGGAAAATGGAAGTATGGAAAAATCCTTACTTTTTTTTTTTTAAGAGACTATTAGTGCCAAAACACACATGTATAGCTATTGCAAGGTAACAGGAAAAGGGCTGTTTCTGAAGCAATAAGTTTCCTTCATTTCCAATTCTTTTTTATAGTCCTTGCTCTTAATTTTTCAACTTTCCTGGCATTTCACAAGCAACAAAACTATGCTTTTTTTTAAAGCAGGTTACTCCATACTCTTATTTCAGACTAAACTTACCTCCTTTAAAAGATGTTGGAACCAGTCTCAGAGCCAGTCAAAGTCCAGTGAAGTCAACAGGAATGTTGCTGGAATGAGGACTGCAAATTGATAGGAAACATTAGGATTGTGTTTATTTTTGGGAAATCGAGATTATGATTTAGAAGAACCCTCTAATTCCAATTTACTATATACACATGTTGAATGTTTTTCAGTATAGTGCATTGAGCAATATCCATTCTGCTCTCTTCTAAGCTACTATGCCTGCTGGCATTAGTACAAGTAACCCTCCTACAACTGAATGAGATTTTTGATATTTTCACACCCTTTCCTGATATGTATCTAAGGACAATGACTCCAGACTGCCTACTGCCTTTTCTGATTATCAAAAATTATTGAAAAGGTATTACTTCAAATTACATTATGACAGAGGGGGAAACAAATTACTATGAAAATATTAAATTATTTCCTGGAACTTGTTATGAATCATCATTTCCTGTCCTTTCCCTCCCTGACTATATTTCTATACACAATGTTCCTGGATTTATTTATTTGACACATTATTTTCTTGTCTTCCTTACAGGACAAGTCATGCTTAAACTACTTCAGCGTAAACAGCAAGAGTCATATGTAGTTTATTTGACGTTAAATCCAATGTCTGACTCATATTATGAGTTTTGCTGGTTTTTATCATGACGACAGTTAACACAGTTTTGTTAATAGTTTTAACAAACCTGGTGAGGGTTTGAAAAATGAAAATTCATGGTTAATTATGGAAATTTGGACAATTCCTTTTTTGCTGTTTGTCTACATCAGTTTTGTCTGTCTTTAGACTGTACGCTTTTTGGGGCAGAGACCATCTTCTATTCTATGTATGTACAGTGCCTAACATTGGGGTCCCAAAACTACTTAGAGCTTCTAGGGGTCTTGAAATGCTAATAATAATAATAATAATGAAAGAGTTTAGTAGGTAAATACATTTCTTCATATGTACAAAGGCGATTGTCAATGTCCCATATCTGGCAAATATCTTCTCTTTGGTTTGCATTCAAGACCATATTTTAGCACTCACTGTGGCACTGTAAAGGGAGTGAACACTGGCTGGGATCTCCCCAGCTGGGAATATTGGCAGTCCAGAGGGCATAGAACCAGCCTAATTGGATTCTACGCTATACCTATAGTTGCTGGAATGGGGTTGTAGCCAGACCACACCGTGCTCCTGTGATGCATGGTTGGCAGAGGGTTCCTAGGTGTGATACACTTCTGTCTAAATAAATCTTGTTTTACCACAGCCTGAGTAGTTTTGTAATCTTGTTTGGGAATTTCACACAGACCATCCTAGAGAGGGGAAACCACCTTCTGCCTCTAAGAAGAGGCAGTGCAGGAAGAGTGTCTAGAGCCCACCCCACTTGGGATTTTCAATCACAAAAGCACAGAACTAAGGGGCGGGGGTCTTCTCCCATATAGTGTATCTCTGTAGGGGCCATGCTCCTAATGATGGACAGGAAATGCCTAACAACCATGGAGAAGAGTAGAGTCTGAGGGGCCAGAGGTGGTATCACCATCTATAAATAACTGTCACTTTTACATTCCTGCCCATTGTTGGCAAGTTCCCCCCATATTTCCCATGTGTGTTCTTCTTTTTCCCTCGTGATCTCTGTTCAGTTTCTAGACTTTCCTCTTTTGATTAAGCAACAGGAAAAAGTCCTCCCTGTGTTGGGCCAGAACATATTGTTTGTTAGAAATTATTTGTTTCACAGGAAAATCTTGGACTAGAATTTTGTCATAGGCACATACTGTAGCTCGTTCCCTGCATTCTGTGCAAACTCAGATGTTTAACTACACAAATTTTAGATTGCTCCTTTCTCTGAAAACTCATTTGAAATTGGGATTGGTTGAGTTAAAAATTGTGGTGACCTTGGTATCTGGTTAGGGCTGGGGGAAGAGCTCTAACTTCACTTCAAATTTCATTTGCAAATTTCATTTCAAATTTTGGATAAAAATTGTCTGAATAATGGGGTGGGGTTAATTAGACCAGGCAAATCTAGTTTGCGCAACTGGCACAGGCTTAATCCAAGCTAATACCATGTCGGTGTTATTGAGCTGGTGTTATATAACCACCCGGTATTGCTGCCACATATAGTCTGTAGATCCTAATCATATTCATAGACATGGGAGGCCGCAGCCAGGAGCAGGGCTCTACTGTACAAATACATGGTAAGCTCCTGCCCCCCCCAGAGTTTACCATCTAACAAGACAAGACAGACAAGCAAGTAAAATGTTTGAAGTGCTGTGAGAGACATGTCATATGCACTGGAGGAGATCACCTTGGCTTGAATCTGGAGTAAGCTGCTCCACAAGAGCTTTCCTTGTCTACACTACTTGTTTGCCCAGGTGCAACTATGTTAGTGACTGGCCACTGATGGCTGTATTAGGGAAGTCCCCAGCAGAGCCGTCCCTGGGGTATGTCGAATCGGGGCGACCGTCTGCCGCTGGTGCAATTGCCGGGCGCAGTCGGTCCCAGAAGTGACGGGTCGGTCCCAGAAGTGATGGATTCATCACTTCCACCCCAGGCCCTGCACCCTGCCTAGGGATGGCCCTGGTCCCCAGGATAGATAAGGCCTCACTGACAGCTTTAGAAAGGCAGCATGGGTAAGGGAAAGGCTGTTCAAGGAGTTGGTAATGCTATATGGATTGAAATTCTGTGTTACCTCTCCTGCTGGTGCAACACAGAAGGCACAGCCAAGGAGGACGTAGTAGGAAGGTGACTTAAGCCATCTCTGAATCTTCAAGATTCTGGGCTGCTCGGGAGCGGGGGTGTGTGTGTCAAAATGGCGTGTGGCATAAATGAGAGCAGTCCCAGGGTGCTGTAATTGATGGCAGCTTCCTGAGGCAGTTTGGAGCAGCTCAGAATTTCTAGCAGTGTGCACTACCAGAATTTTTCCTTCTGCCCCAGCACACTCTTGGTGCCAGGGCTTGTGAAAAAGCCAGGATAGGATGGTTTGTCGGAGGCCCTGTGCTATGCCTTTAACAGAAGAATTCTCTTTAGACCCTGTACAGCACAATTTTGGCCCCTGTACACCACTAGAGCAGCAAACAGGGCCAGGGCCGGGAACATAATCTGTTTTCTGGACGAGTTTGCTTATACACTGCCAGTCTTAATTCCACCCAAATCAGCAGTGTCAAAAATTTCTCACAGGCCGTGTTTTCTCGGCACAATCTCTAGTGGACCACAAGCAATTGGCACCTCATCTGGTACCTTTGCTGGTAGGCTGAGCAGAGATGAGGGATTAGATGGACATCGAGGTGGTCCCTCCAGCTCACTGGCAGGTTAGTGTGAGGAAACTTACATTGCTGCCACCTGGCTCCCAGTCCTGCAACTTTCCTGAGCACAGTATGCATTTGAGTTTTTGGTTGTTTTTTAACTATAAAATCCTTTTAAAGCCTCTTTCAAGGGTCAGGAGAAAATGGTCTGACAGCACTATATTTGTACAGGAACGTGACTGGGTTAAACGGGGAGGGATAGCTCAGTGGTTTGAGCATTGGCCTGCTAAACCCAGGGTTGTGAGTTCAATCCTTGAGGGGGCTATTTAGGGATCTGGGGCAAAAAAATCTGTCAGGGGACAGTACTTGGTCCTGCTAGTGAAGGCAGGGGACTGGACTTGATGACCTTTCAAGGTTGTTCCAGTTCTAGGAGATTGACATATCTCCATTTATAAAAAAAACAAAGCAGAGGGGTTACTTTAAACCCACCATGTGTTATTTATTGCAACCATTTTATTGCAGACAGTTGATAACAGTTCATTATTGGCTCTAGATACTGGAAAAAGCCGTTTCAGTGATAGCAAACATACAGCAGGAAAACACTCCCTCTTTCTTAAAATGGGATCAAGGAAACAAGAGAGGTAGGCTGTCTTATCATATTTGTTTGGGATAGTGGTTCTGTTCCTGTAACCTGACCCATGTGGGCAAATGCCACACAGATCAGATTCCAGGATCTGAGCATTTATTTTATGTTCCAATTGAGATGGGAAACAAATACTTCCAGTGTCATCTTTAAAAAAAAATTAATCTGTAACCAAACGGACGGATCTTCCTCTCACTGACATCAGTTCAACTCTTGATTTGCACTGATATAAGCAAAAGGAGAATCAGGCCGTAAGTATCTGAGGAAGATAAATAGCTTTTGTTTTTCTTCAGGGAAAAATACTCAGTTAAACAACTTAAAGGAGAAAAAAATTCAACCAAAAGGAAATTTCAAAAGGAGCCAAATGTGAGAGAAGCAAAGACTCCAATACACCAGTCTAATTGCTTTACTTGTTTAAAAAATATGTACCATAATTAAATAAAGATTTCTTTTGTTTACAAAGTGACTTGGTGAACATGTATAGGGATTTTTTCCCTTTCAAACTTTTATTAATGAAGACAGTTGCAATTCAGTGGTGCTGTTTTTAACTTGGATGTACTTTTAATAACAAATTAGAGGCAGGCCTCTCAGTACTTTAATACCCATATTTGCTTTAGTTGCTACTGTCCTTTCATCCTCCAAGGGATGAAACTTCTGAAATGTTTGCCACATTAATAGGTTTGGTTGAGATGTCATAGGGTTTACCAGCATAGTAATGTAACTGGAGGTGCATAGTCACCAGTGGAATTTTGTATGCATGAGGAACTGGCCCCCAAATTTTTCTAAAACTATGATATACTAGACTCTGTTAATCCACTGTTACAATGGGTGAAGTGAGCTAGAGTATATCCCCCAGCACAGATGTTGTAGTCATATTAGTCCTGAAAGTAGTTCATTAGTGGAATTTCAGGGCATGGTATCTATAAAAACATCTCTGGGTCCAATGAAATTTGGATTTGGGTAATCTCCAGATTTTACTGTTGAACATCAGTTCAAATGGCCGCAGGTTGTGCAATCCCTCACAGGGAAGTGCCCCTTCCCATAACCACCTCCAGAACTGTTGGCTCTGGAACTAGACATGGGATGACTAGGAGCTGAGGTCACATACATTTTCAGTTCCATTTTAATCTGATTCTCATGTGATAACAAACAAACATTTGTACATATAGGCCATATGGTTAGGCCCATTAATGTGTTGTTCCATTCCAGCCAGAGGGACAGTACTTATTCTATGCTATTTTGTGTGGGCAATAACCTAAGAGATCTTGTGTTAAAAATTCTCCAAAAGAAGCCCTGCAGTTTTCAAAGTTACCTGGCTGTCAACCAATGTTGATACCTTACCTGTTAAAGAATTTTGGGCTATGACTTCCACAATATTTGCCTAATCAGGATCCAGGATGGTTTAAAATGATTGAAATATATAAAAAAAAAATTGAAATGATTAGTGAAAGCCTCATAAAGTGTATATGGGTGTGAAAACGTTTTAAATGCTAAAAAAAATCTTAAATTTTAGCTTTGAATTATGCATGAAATTGTTTATAAAACCCAGAAGCCTGGTCTGTCTAGTGTATATTACACACCAACATTTTCCTCATTGATCATGCAAACAAATAATGTGCAATAATCAGCCATATCTCTATTTTGGTAATATTAGTGGGGCAAAATATTACCCCTAATTTACCTATCACCAGCAATGGTTAGTATAGCTATGACTGTGTTCCATTTTAACTCCAGTCAAAGTATTTGGATGATAAATTAATGATATTTTAAATTAATTTCTTCCTAAATATTTATAGTCGCATGTGGTTTCATAGCAAACAGCATATTTTCCTTAGTGCCAGCAATGTGAAAAAATAGCACATAAAATCTTCACATTTTACAGGGAGGTTTTGAGGTTTATTTCAAACAAAAAGAAGACAGGGTAGGAACACAATAAAAGGTGTCCTTATCTAGCACCACCACATTTTCCTACCAACAATTCCTGTAATATCAATGGGATATTGAAAGCACAGCAATGAACATTGTCAACCAAGTGGATTTTCAGGAAGTGACTTCATTGTTGTCTCCTAGACTACATGTTTTTTTCTTTTATAGATTCTACATTAAATTGTTTTTTATCAAAAACGTAATAGTGAATGGCACTAGATAGGTTTCAAAGGCTTCAGCTAACAACTGCACAACTAAAACAAGGCTGTGACAGTTGTGCAATATCTCTGGTATTCGCCTAATAAACCCAGATCTGTTGACTCCTTTGGTAAATGGTATGCAAGTTATCTTGTAAACCAAGCATGTGGCTACTTTAAATATTGCCTTGTATTTAAGTATGTTCTACTTTCCTGCCCTACTCTCTTGTAAATCTGCTCTCATAAGAGTAATGATATGAATTTAGCGTGGGTAGGACTGTAGATCTAGCAAGGCTATCATTTTTCTCTAGAAGGGAATTATCCTTTTTTGTCTATAGATTATGTAGAAAGTTATGGCTATAATTCCCACTATGCTCAGCAGTGTAGCTACAGTAACTGAGAAGCACACTGAGCACAGCACACTGAGTCAATTTCATTTTTGGTGAAACTCCATAATTTCAATTGAGTGTCACAGGGTGAACTGGCCCTTTGAGAGGGTCATCAGTTCAGCTTCCCCTGAGACTAACTTTACCTCTCAGAGCAAGGGAGAGGGGAGTCACGTGATGGGATCATATGACTAAGAACCAGGCCTTCTGGGAAATATAAGTGTAGCCTGCGGTCACACTGAGAACAGTGGCGTAGCCAGGTTTAGAGCACAGGGGGAGCGGTGGCGCTATAAAAAGGTGCCTCCCCGCTCCCCCTGTACTCACCCGGCAGCACTTTAAAGGGCCCGGGGCTCCAGCTGCTGCGGATCCCCCGGGCCTTTTAAATCCCCGCCCGAGCCAGGCTCCGGCAGCGGGGCTGAGGGGGGCGCTTTAAAGGGCCCACGGCTCCCCGCAGTGGCAGGAGCCGCCGGCCTTTGAAAGCGCCCCCCCCAGCCCAGCTCTGGCAGCGGGGCTGGGGGGGGGCGCTTTAAAGGGCCAGCGGCTTTCCGCAGCGGCAGGAGCTGCCGGCCTTTGAAAGCGCCCCCAGCCCCGCTGCCGGAGCTGGGTTGGGGGGGGCGCTCTTTAAAAGGCCGGCGGCTCCTGCCGCTGCGGAGAGCCGTTGGCCCTTTAAAGCGCCCCTTCTCCTCACAGGGGGAGCGACTGCTCCCCCTGCTCCCCCCCTGGCTACGCTACTGACTGAGAATGTTCTGGCACCTGTATGGAAGAGAGAAAAACAGCAGTGAGGAGGGGGAAGTTTCAGGTTCTTCCAGGCAGAAGGCCTGGCATACAAACCCACAGAAGGTTGTTGAGGGACAAGCCTTGGATGAGGGGGTCTG
Source organism: Chelydra serpentina (assembly GCA_037349315.1). Classification (NCBI taxonomy): domain Eukaryota; kingdom Metazoa; phylum Chordata; order Testudines; family Chelydridae; genus Chelydra; species Chelydra serpentina. Next base: position 16,477,289 of record JBAIAC010000033.1, read on the forward strand.
TGATAGAAAAGAACCCCCCAGCTAGGATGGCCACAAAGGATTGTGAGAGGCAGGGATATATGCATGCTGAAGCCTATTATAAACTGAAAGGACTAATTGAGCCTGGGGAAGAGGGCTGTATGGTTTTGAGTATAATTGTGTATGGTAGTAAACCATGCCCAGAAGGGGAGTGGTACTATGAAAACACTAGTGTGGTGATCTGATTGATGTGACATGAAAGGTAAACTGAGCTAGCAGAGGCACCTAAAGCTGGACTGGATGTGCCTGGGGCCCTGCTACATGGAGTTTCACCCAGAATAAAATTGGTGCAAAATTTGGACTAATCCGAATTTGTAAATTATTGGGAGATGTCTTTAGTCTATCTGTCAAAAAATATAGGGCCCAGTCTTGTCAAATTCCGAACATCTTCGAGAAGGTGCCCTCAAATCTCACTAAAATTAATGGGAGCTGAAGGCACTCAGATCCTTGTAGGATCCGGTTTTATCACAGGAATGGCTGAGTGTCTGATGTGAAGCTTTTGGAGATACCTGCTGGAAAGCAAATGGGGCTGAAGGGTAGGGGTGACATAGATGGTGAACAGTTCTTTCCCTCTTAATTTCCAATTTACCTTTACAGGTGGTGGGAGCATTTTATTTGTTGTTGCTTTTGGGGAAATAGACTCCTCCAGCTTCTGTTCGGACACCATACAAGACACCCCATTAAGTAGTGGAACTCATTTGCACCCACCATGTCATCTACTCTCTCATTCAAAAACTTGAAAGGCTTCTTCTCTTTGAACTACCTTCCTGTAGCAGGATGGCTACCCCGCTCAGGCCTGAAGGGGTTAAAAACAGCCCTGGGAGAGGACTGTGGCTGGGGATGGCTGATTGGGGAAAGTAGGCACAGCTGGGGCCACTCCCCAATCAGGCCATAGCTGACCCTACAAAGGCCAGTGAAGCTAAGCACTGGAGGCAGTCTCCCTCTAGAGGAGGAGGGAGATGGGTCTGGCTGCCTGGGGCCTCATGGTACTGGAGTGAAGCAGGGCTGGGGAAGGCCAGAGGCGCTCCAGGCCAGCAACTCTCCAGGCTGCAGGGCCTGTCCAAGGCCCACCAAGTCACTGTGTGGCAGGGAAAGGCAGCAGGTCCAAACCTCCTTTGCCTATGATGACTGGCTAATACAGACTGCAGTCTGCCCCAGGGAATGGGGGCTTGAGGATGACTGGCAGTAGCCCATAGGCTGAGGCAAGGTGGGGATAGTGGGTGGGGTTCCCCTGGGAGGGGAGACCCAGAGACTGAGAGGGGGTACTGCCAGGAGGCAGCACCCCAGATAGAAGGGCACCGGGGTCTGGGAGGAACACTGGGGCCAACGGTGAGTGGGACAGCGACCAGCAGAGGGCGCTCTGGGCTGGAAAATGCTAATTCCCTGGAGAACCAGCAGGAGGTGCCACTGGGTGAGTCCTGCACTGTTACACTTCCTTTCATTGGGCTGTATGTTGTGCTACTGAAGTCACTGAGAATTTTGCCATTGAGTTTGATAGGACAGGATCGGACCCATTATGACAAATTCCATGTAAATGCATGAACTGGGCATGGTGGCTACCAAGGGAATGGTGTTCCCTGATAGTGAAAGTCACTAGGCTTAAAACTGAGGCAGAATGGAATTGCTGATTGATAATTAATGGCTGGTGTAAGATTTCTTCTGTGTTAATATTGAGATTATATTGACTCTAGAACAGAAAATCCAGTTTCAATCAAGCATCCCAGTGTAAAAGGCCCACTGCCTCAACAAGAAAATGCAAACACAACAGCTATGGATTTGTCTCCATGGTGGGGCAACTCACACCAACATGTTGCACACTATGGCGTGTGTAGACCCTGCTGATGTGCACTAAAAGTTCCTTAGTGCATGTGCACTATGTTAATGTGCAGTAGGGAACTTTTAGCATATGCCATAGGATCTACACAGGCTAGTTCATGCACAACACATTGGTGCACATTAGAATTCACATCTGCACATTGTGCACCATGTAGACAAATAAAGTTATCAACTTTCTACTCACACAAAAATGAACACCCTTGCCTCATCCCTTACCCCACCCCTTCCCTGAGGCCTTGCCCCCGCTCACACCATCACCTCTCCCTGTGTTGCTCGTTCTCCCCACCCTCATTTGCTCATTTTCATCAGGCTGGCTCAGGGGGTGGGGGGGTGAGGGCTCTGGCTGGGGGTGCAGACTCCGGGGTGGGGCCAGAAATGAGGAGTTCAGAGTGCAGGAGGGGGCTCCAGGCTGAGGCAGTGGGTCTGGATGTCACAGGGGGTGCGGGCTCTGGTGTGAGGGCAGGGATGAGGGGTTTGGGGTGTAGGAGGGTGCTCTGGGTTGGGACCAAGGGGTTCAGAGGGTGAGAGGGGTATCAAGGCTGGGGCAAGGGGTTGGGGGCATGGGGGTGTGTGGGCTCTGGCTGGGGTTGTGGGCTCTGGGGTAGGGCTGGGGATGAGGGATTTGGGGTGCAGGAGGGTGCTCTGGGCTGGGCTTGAGGGGTTCGGAGGGTGGAAGGGAGACCTGGACTGGGGCAGGGGGTTGGGCCATGGGAGGTAGTCATGGGCACAGGCTCCGGACAGCGCTTACCTCAAGCAGCTCCAGGAAGCATGTCCCCCATCCAGCTCTGAGCAGCTCCTACATGGAGGTGCAGCCAGGTGGATCTGCATGCTGCTCTGTCCGCAGGTGCCACCCCCACAGCTCCCATTGGCCACTGTTCCTGGCCAATGGGAGCAGTGGAGCTGGCGCTTGGGGCAGGGGCAGCATGCGGAGCACCCTGGCTTCCCCTATGTGTAGGAAGCCGGAGTGGGGACATGCCGCTGATTCCGGGAGCTGCATGAAGCCACGGCAGGCAGGGAGCCTGCCTTAGCCCCGCTGCGCTGCTGACCAGACTTTTAATGGCCTGGTTAGCGGTGCTGACCAGAGCTGCCAGTCCCGGTCAAAAACTGAACACCTGGCAACCCTATAAGACAACCCCGAGGCATGTCATATTAAAGATATAACTTAAAACTCACATTAAAAAAAATGTAGACTGAAATTTGTTTCTTGAAGAGCAGTGGTCAAACATACATGGCTATTTCCTTTCTCAGATCTCTCAGCCAAAACATTTATGTCCAGTTTCTGGGGAGTAACACTGCCTCAATACTCTCTAATTAGAGAGGTTAAGGTAGAGAGCATATGCTTTTTCTGCTTGCAACAACTTCCCTAAAAATAAAATAAAATAAAAATACAGCATTTCTCCCAAGACTGTACATTGCTTGCATGTTAATAAAAGAAATTGTAAGATTGTTTAACAGTGCCATCTGAATACTTATGTTTATCATTAACATTTCCATTAACTTCAGTTCCAGGTAAATAGTGTGTAATAATGATATTCACTGATAATGCCAATCCTTGTAAAATATAGGAGGGGGAAATTATTTCCAGTTTGGAATATAATAGAATATGAGCTAGAGAAAGGATGCTGTACTTCAGAGGGAGGACTTTCCCTGTTTTTCCACCTCCAGATAAATTAATTGTGTCTGATGTGTCACCTCCCTACTGTGCCGCTGTGTTTGTACAATGAAAGATTATTACTACTAGTTTACTGAAGAAGGATTCACACAGACTTAAGGTGTATACAGATGACTCATCCTTTTTTTTTTTTTTAGGCAAGCCAAATCTTTACATACCTGTAATTGAGCTCCCATGCAGTTCTCTGCTTCCGTGAGCCTCACCCTTTGTCGTCATTCATCCACGTTAGACTTCAATTTTCTGTTTTGAATCAGTATCCAATTATGCATACCAGCTCATCTGCCAAAATGATCCATAGAAGAGAGCATACAATGCTTCCATGTGAGTTGGTACAGAGCCAGTGGAGGCTGGACAAGTTACAAATATGATGTGCAATAAGGTAATCTAAGGTAATCACATGTGTATCATGCATGTGAATTCTTGAAAAAGGAAAAAATGAGAATGCTAATTCCCCATGACTTCTAATATCATGGGGCGACTCCTGGCACCAGCGCAGCAAGCGCGTGCCTGGGGCGGCAAGCTGCGGGACGCAGCCTGCCAGTCTCTGTGAGGGCGGCAGTCAGGCTGCCTCCGAGCGGCATGCCTGTGGGAGGTCTGCCGGTCCCACGGTTTCGGCGGCAATTTGGCGCCGGACATGCCGAAGGCAAGGGACCGGCGGATCACCCGCAGAAATGCCGCCGAATTCGTGTGACCAGCGGACCGCCTGCAGCCATGCCGCCGAAGGCCGCCTGACTGCCATGCTTGGGGCAGCAAAAACCATAGAGCTGCCCCTGCTGATATCAAGCAGTCCTGTCAGATATCTTGAAAGTCCATCAGTTTATCCACACTCATGTTTGATTTTAGAAGTGAGATGATAGTATAGCCTAGTGAGAACTAAAAATAGTCACAGTGCAGCTTCTGTCGAGCTATTTCCAAACTGTGAGTTTATGAAAATCCAGCAAGAGTGCTTACTTTCAAATGGCTAAAAGAGAGTATCAGAGGGGTAGCCGTGTTAGTCTGGATCTGTAGAAGCGACAAAGGGTCCTGTGGCACCTTATAGACTAACAGAGGTATTGAAGCATAAGCTTTCGTGGCTGAATATCCACTTCTTTGGATGCAAGCAGCTGAGCCGGGAGCTGCAGGGGTGCCTGGCCGCGGCTGCTGCCCAGCTCCGCAGCTTAGCTGGGAGGGCAGCTGGCGGTGGCTGCCGCCCGGCTCCACAACTGACCCGGAAGCCAGGGGGGTGCCTGGCTATGGCTGCCGCCCGCCGCCCAATTCCGGGAGCCGGGGGGGGGGGGGGGGAGGGTGCCTGGCCGCAGCTGCCGCCCGCCGCCCAACTCCATGGCTGAGCTGGGGGGGCGGGGGCACCTGGCCGCGGCTGCCACCCGCCACCCAGTTCCGCGGCTGAGCTGGGAGCTGGGGGGCGGCTGGCCGTGGCTGCCACACGCCGCCCAGTTCCGTGGCTGAGCTGGGAGCCGGGGGGTGGGGAGGGGCGCCTGGGGCAGGGGGAGGCTGCCGGGTGGGGGGCTGAGCCGCTGGGGGGAGGCGTTGTTAGGTGGGCGGGGAGGTGCAGGGGGGTGGATTGCCACGGGGGGCGATGTTGGCTGCGGGGGGCGGTGTTAGCTGCAGGGAGTGGGCGCAGGGCCAGTGTAAGGAAGTTTCGCCTAGGGCGCGAAACTTCCTTGCACCGGCACTGGCCGTTACGGTATTATAAGTTAAATCTCTCTTTAACTTATCAGTGGCTAATTGTATGTCTCATCAGAAAGTGCAAGTCAGAAAAGCAACAAATTTATAAGAGCACTTGGAATAAAAGATTCATCAGCTGCCAGTTTATTAACTTCTAGAAGTGAGTTTATGGAGGTGATAATTTGACGATAGTTATATATTTTGATTGGCTGATGAGGGTCAAACTGCAGTAAATTTAAGTAATAAACATTTTGGTAATGATTGTATGAGAAGATAAACAGCTTGTAGATCAATACATACAAAGGTTACATGCCAGGCCATCTATTGATTCAGCCTGGGCAGCTCCATTTACTCCCATGAAAAACATTTAACACATTTTATTATTTATATTTTTTTAAGAAAGAAAACAAAACCCAAGACAGGGAATGGTGATGCCTTAGAACCTGATCTTCCAGTCTTTTACACAGGTTCCATGCTGGTGTAACTCAATTGACTTCAGTGGAGTTACAACAGGGAAAACTGATGTAATGAACGGAGGAGCAAGGCCCTAGGCAAACATTTTCAAACACGGCTTTCTAAAATTAGGCTCTTAAATCCATAGTTAGGCATCTCAATAGAGTGGCCTGATTTTCAGAAAGGTTGAGGACTCACAAATCCCTCTGAAGTCAGTGGGAATTAGAGATACAAATCCCTCTGAACCTTTGAAAATCAGACCACTATTCAGGTGCCTAAATATGAATTTAAAATACTAACTTTAGGTACCCAAGTTTGAAAGTATTGATTTCACCATCTCCATATACACATACATCAGAACAGTGTCTATCCAGTATGCAGAGTGACCTCATAAACGCTGCGTATCTGTGAATACAGCATGACTTGGTCACTCTTTCTGACATGGGTCTAGATTCCAGGGGCTCATGAGCTGTGCTTGTGTTGGGATCCAGGGACGAGGGAAAAGGTGGATCTAAGCTAGTTTTCCATTCCCCATGAGCCTGAGATTGGCCCTCAGCGTAACTGAGAGAATCCTAAAAACTTCTATACTGTCCCCTAGGGACTGCATACTGGCTGAGGTTCACCAAAGAACAGTGGGCTCTGGCCTTGTTCCCAGCCATGCCCCTGAACATAGAACCTTCCATGTGCCTTAATGGGAGGTGAGGTGAAGCAAGTGGTGGAATGCTGGCTACATTGGTTTTATACCACTCAAAGATTTCTCTGTCAGGGGAATCCAGTTAGGGCAACTGTCCACCGCCATTGTGCCACTGGAGTGGTGCAAATAGGACAGGTTCTGGCCCATTTTGTAATATAATTTTAAAAAACAAATAACACTTGACAAGAGAGCTCTGTGCACTTTCTGTCACCTTAGAAAGACTTTCATCAGTGGTATTATGACCAAATTTAACTTGTCTGTGAAGGGCCCTGTTTTGTAACTCTTACTCATGTGAGTAGTCCCATTAATTTCAATGGGAGAGAAATGTAAAAACTGCTCACATAATCAAAACTCCTATTTACTTCAGTGGAAGGAGTATTGGGCCCTTTTTTGATGCATAGGTAAACTAGGACACAAACTACTTAAAATACTATTATAAATGTACCATTATCCAGAATAAATCTATTTAGGTTTATACTGTACAAAGAATAAATATAAGAATATGATGATAAATTTGTCTAAGTTAAAAACCAAATGAAAAAGACCAAAGGGATGCCAGGGATATTGAAATGTGGGCTTTTCTAATAAAGTATTTCCCCTAAAATAACATTTTCCCATTCCTTTCTATGAAGCAAAATTTCATGATTTCTCCATTTTTCAGTAATACTGTACTGGTGATCAGCCAGCCTGTTTGCCCATCCACTGTACTATGGTGTCACTTGCACCTCCTGGAAAATGTGCTCGGGTATGTTGCAAAAGTCATCAGTAGAGCTGGTTGAAATTTTTCAGTTGGGAAAAAAAGATCAGTTTAAAAGTGCTGCTTTGAAGAAGGCAAAATGCCCCCCAAAATCATGTTGACTACTTGAAATTTCTCATTTTTTCATGCAACACCGAACATTGCAGCTACTCTCCTCCAAGGGCCCCTTTTCCTCTCTCAGAGCCATCCTCTTGCTCCAGGAGTTGAGTAACTCCATATCATAGTCCCTATGGCTGAGTCCAGGATCAGCAATGCCTGCTCTCATTATATTGAGGCCATGTCTACATTAGATGAACTATAGCGGCCTAGCTGTGGCACTGCGGCTTTGCCGGCATAACCTCATAGTATAGACACACCTTGCAGAAATGGAAGGGGTTTTTCCTCCCCAAGAAATGGGAGTTAGGTTGATGGAAGCATTCTTCAATCAACTATATTGCATATACACCAGTGGTTAGGTAGGCATGGTTACAGAACTCAGGGGGGTGGATTTTTCACACCCCTGAGCCTTTAGCTATGTAACTTAAATTCTAAGAGTATACCAGGCCTCTAAGTGGACCTGGAGAGGCTGATCGGAACTGCGCCTGGGAAGGGAGGAAGAGGAACATAAGAACAGTCATACTGGATCAGACCAAAAGACCATCTAGCCCAGTATTCTGTCTTCTGACAGCGGCCAATGCCAGGTGCCCCAGAGGGAATCAATAGAACAGGTAATCATCAAGTGATCCATCCCCTGTCATCCATTCCTAGCTTCTGGCAAACAGAGGCTAGGGACACCATCAAGGAAACTGGGGAAGAGGGCTCCTCTGGAGCCCTTGCAGCACCCCTCAACCCTATGGAGATGGCTCCACAAGGTACTGGTCCCTAACTCCTGGCCCTTCTAATATGTCAGTCTCTCTGCTCCTCCCCTACACCTTTGCAGTGATTTCAGGAAGTCAAATTTGGTTTTCCTGCTATCAAAGAGAAATGGCCCCAATTGGTAGAATACAGCCCTCTCCCTCTACTGCCCCTGGGTTATTAAGAGGATGCAGTTGCTCTTCCCACCCCATCACCACTTTCCCTCTCTCCTCCTTGGGGTTTATTTTATTAGTTTTGGTTTGGGGGGTTTGTGCCTATCAGAGGACCTTTTCTTTCCTTCCCCTGCCAACCAACACACTGAGAAATCAACTACAAAATGGCCACTGTGGGACTTTCTATTTTAAGTTGAAATGATTAAATTTCATTCAAGTTGAACCCAAAATGTTGCACTTTTCCTTTTGAAAGTCTTCTCTTTGCAACTGAGAATTTTTTATTTTGCACAAAATTATGAAGTCTCAACACTTCCATTTTGGGACAAAAATTATTTCAAATTTTTGAATATTTTCACACAATTGATATTCTGCTCCTCAACAAGCTCAAGTCATCACAGCAGAACGTAGCATGGAAGAAGATTGCTAGCAATCTGGCTCAACACATATCCCATGCAAAGCCTTAAACTAACAAGGTATGGGTAATAACACTGGTCTACAATTTTTGAGAAGTCTGCTTCAGAGATAAAATGTGCTACTTAGTATGTATCTTGATCTGATATAGGGCAATTTGTTCAGCAGAGTGATGTAAGCTTCGTTATGATTTCATCATCCATGACTTCTAGGAATAACATGATGCAATTCATATCATGTGTGATGCAATACCAGCTTCAGATTGCATCATTCATTGTTTTGCCTAAAAAGCAAGTACTGTCCAAACCCAGTCATAGATTTATTCATAGATCCAGTCAAAGATGTATTTTAGTCATTTCCGGTTTAAATTGAGATCCCTTCCCTTTATAACTCACTTATCCTCCGCCATTCCCAAGTCAAGGGTCGTATATACTGACCCAATAGCATGTCTTGAAAACTAGAGCCAATCAACAATTTTAAGCATCATTTTCGTTCTCAGTGACACAGAATTAGTGACGTTTGACTACATTTATTTCAGAAGCATTTTGGCTGTAGAGCAGTGTAATCAGTGCCCACAAATATACTTGTATTTTGAATGTGTATTACTCAGAAATATCTGGAGTAGAAAAAATGTATAATGGAGATAATAGGGCTAAAATGTGAATTGTAAAATGCTAAGGAATGAGGCCAACAACAGTACCACAAAGACCAGCACGTAGCAGTGGAGAGACCAGGCTTATTTTCTTTTTACAAATATTTTATTATAGTGACAGGTGTCCATACACTTTCACGAGAGAGTCATAGCAAACGAAGTGCTTCCATTAAATTAGACACATTTGTTATTTATAGGTATCAAGGAATTCAAAATACCCTCTAGCTATAAGCCCCTCAAATCTACACAATCAGAATATGTTGTTGCTCTAAGTTTATTGGGTCATAATTCATTTGCTCTGATAAACTAACAGCTAGCTCCTGAATTCTGATTGACTCATAGGTTTCTACAAACATATTGCAATGCTCACTCTTGTTTAATGCTTTTTCTAAAATGATCAGTCAGTACTACAGATGATGATTAAATTATAGCAGATTTGTACATGGTGCTAGAAAACACATTTCCTCAATAGTTTGTTTTTCCTATTCTCTTATATCTAAGTTGTCATACAGTGCCTATTGCTGTGATTTTTGAGTTCCTTATGGAAGTCTTATAGCACATTATCAGCTATCCCAAGGCAGTAGTGCCACCTCACTTTGGAATTACAGGAATCTTGATCTGCAGCATCAGACGTCATTTCCTTGCACATGTCCTGATAAATACAGACTAATGGACATCCTTGGGGTAAATATTAAGATGTAATTCACTGCAGAGACTGTCCTGATGGAAAGAGTTCTGAAAGTAAATACAGTTACGCATTCACCCGAAAGATATGTGATGTTTATTTTTATTATATTTGTACTGTATAGTACTAGAATAGCTAAAATTCTGCTTGTATTTCCAAACAAAATCTGCTTTTGTGAGAAATTTAACTCAGCTATCAAAATTTGAATTGGGATGTTTTAACCCCATTTATGTTTTCTCGAGTCAGAAACAAATTTTATTAATGGTATTGTATTAGCAAAAGTCCCGGATACCTTAATATGCACCTGCCTTCTTCCCCTTAAACAAGTTTGCGCCAAAGGGCATTCAACACACTCTATCTATCGAGGCATTCATACAGTCATCATTTGGTATGTGATTGTCCAAGGAATGGGCAAAAGGATCATCTCCATTCTTTAGCCTTCTTTATATTATAACAAGTGAGAATATCCTACCGGTATGAGGTCTTCACCTGTCTCTTACTTCTAAACAAACTTCTCTTCATTTAATCCCTTTCTCGCTTGTCTCAAATGAAACTAAATGTGGGTCTCAATTAGGGATTGTTGGACTGTCCTATTCTACCATCTTCATTGCTAAAACTGCTAAATCCTGAAATGGAAGCTATTGAAATATATTATTTTTATTTTAAAAAGTGTCTCAAATCATATGTTTCCTGCCATAGTACTTCCTGGTCTGTGTCCCACATCCACCATAAAAGGCGAAACACTCAGCCTTTCTTTTCTTTCCTGAACCAGGGCTCAATAGTATGCCTCCCAAGTGCACCCAGCTCCTGCTGAGCCAAGGAATGAGACTAGGAGGACAAGAAGCTGACTCGCCTAGATCTCCTGCATGGTATTGTACAGCTTTGCACAAAGCAGGCCTAGCCTGCTATTCTCTTCTTCTTTTGGCCTTTCTCCTCCTCTTTGTCTTTATTATGACATTTGTTCAGGTTTTCTACCTTATGGCTCCTCCTAACACTTCCTCACTGTGGCAGAAGGTGGGGGCTGTTGCTGGATGTGTAGATTTTCTCCATCTTTGCATGCCTGTCTTTCCCTCCCTCATTTTTAATCCTTTGGTATTTCTTTTCTTCTCCTCAGGTTTCTCCTCTCCCTTCCTCCAAGATTTTCTTCTCATTCTCATACAAACAGAGGAAAGAGAATAGTGTATCCTTAACCTCTCCTTTCCCTTCTGCCCTCATGCCGCTACCATAGCTCCTTTTCCCCAATTTTTCCAATTCTTCTTGCCCTGTTTTTCCATTCATGTCCTTCCCTGCAGCCTCAGTTAGTTCCTCTCCCTCATCTTCAACCTGCAGGGATTAAGTTCTCAGAATTAGGTCTCAAATGCTATGAGGTGCAAAATACTCACAGCTACCATTGGCTTCAAATCCCAAGAAGTGTCATGATAACTGAAAACAACGGGGGCTGTGCATGCACAGCATTTGGCCCATTAATCAAGAACTTATTGTCATAAATAAAACATGTTTGAAGACAGAGTTTTAAATTTCTGTGAGCCACGTGCTAGTAGCGGGCAGTCTTTCTGAAAAGTAACATCCCTTGTAAAAGCTCCAAGATCTGAGCAGTCCCACACTTTGGGAAAGTCTGAACTTTAAGGGTTGGGTCCATTTGTTGTAAAAAGACTTTAAAAGTCTTAATCCCACTTTAGTACTGAGTTAACAATCATTAAAAGAAGTTTACTATTTTAAAAGTTATGGTTAAATGTAAACAATAGATAGTAAAGATTTTATTTTGGTTGTAAAGCCAGTATTAGAGCAGAAAGTTCTGCAGTATCTTATATATAGTGAAAAAAATGATGTAAATTTTCATTAAGTTGGCTACCACAAGTAGAAGGATCAGAAATGTGGCTGAGTTATGCTTTATGCAGTCATGATGAACTCCACATATCTGTACATCTGCAATCCTTTTATATTGCAAAATTGACACCTTTGTAATTATTCTGCATCCGGTAAAGAGCTTTGAGATCTGTAATTACCAAGCAAGTCTAGCGCAGTCACACACAAATTGAGTATGATGCTTCCCCAATTATTTATGAGTCTAAATATCAAAGCTCTGCTTGTAACACTCTCTCATTCACCTATATATCCTGGGCTATGAGCAAAATGAGGCAAGGATGTTTGTCAGGCAATTTACTCTCTGTAGTTGCAGGATATAGAAGTACCTCTCTCAATATTTGAGAGAGGAAAATAGGTACAGTTTATGGAGGACAAATAGCACAAGATTGAGTTGCTTTGGGATTTTGAGTACCTTGCAATAGCTGGGCTGCCACGCTGTAAGGAGGAAGGTGGGGAGAGGTTGTATGTGGCAAAATTAGGGACCCCCCTCATTAGGCAGACAAAGGGAACTTGGAATCCATTATATTTACTAATGTACTTGGTGCCAGTTCTTGAAAATCTGATCCTGAATCTGCAGAATAAGTACTGTATATAGAAGAGAGAACTACCTTCTGTAACAAATCCAAGGATCCTGGCCATAGCAGGGGAATTGTGTCTGCCTATACTTTGGCTGTAGCATAGAAGGGGACATCTACACAGATCCTAACTCTGTGTGTGTCTGCATAAATCCTGGCTACAGTTGGAAGGGTTGTCTGCATACATTCTGGCCATAAAGTATTCGGGGGGGGGGGTGAAGAGGTGGCTGCTCAAATAGTGGCCATTTTGTGTTTGGGGAGGGAGAAATTGCTGTATGAGTTTTGGCCACAAAGGAGGGTGTGTGTGTGTGTGTAAATCCAGAGTAGGGATGGGGTGTCCACACAAGACGGTATCCTAGAGGGGATAGGAGTGTCTATATAAAGTTCTAATCATAGTGGGAGGAGGTGGTCTCCATAAGTACAGCCTTGCAAATCCACGGATATCCGCATCCGTGCAGATGCGGATATCCATGGACCATTATTGCGGATAGTGGATTGGATGTGGATACAACCATGCAGGGCTATAGTCACCTGCTGCACCTGGCCTGCGATGTCCGGCTCAGACAGCCTGGGGGGCACAGCATGCTCGGGGCCAGCGGCCAGCAACCAGTGGCTGGGGCTGGGTGGCAGACTGGATTCGGGGCTATCCAGTACCCGTTCGCCGCACCACTTCCTGTCCAGCAGCTCGGGCCCCTCGGGCAGCGCCAGCGTCCCCACCATGGCCTGGCCCGGCCCGCCAGCTCCTGGGCAGTGGCACCCACCCCTGGTGATTGAGGTGGGTGGGGCCCTGGTACCCCACCCCTCCGCCCCGCTGTGATGCAACATGCACTGCTGCTGCTGTCACTTGTGAACCACTGGGAGCAGCAGGTGATGCGACTCCCCTTCCCCCATGCCCCCACACCGCCCCTTCTCCTTGAGACCCCCACCTCTGCACCGCCCTTTCTTCTCGAGAACCCACCCCAGTGCTGCCCCTTAGCCCTAGACCCTGCCCTACAAAACTCTGCCCCCCCACTTGCTCATTTCCCTTCTCCCCCCACCCCCGCTAGACTTGTGAGATGGCTTGCTGCTGCGGGTGCAGTGAGGATGCAAATACACATAAAAGACAACTAGCAGATTGTGAGTCGGATGCACGTTGATTCTGGCAGATGTGGATCCACATTTTTATATCTGTGCCCATCATGAAGTAGGGAGTTGTCTATAAATCCTAGCTGCACCCGCAGGGCCAGATTAAGGAAATTTGGGGACCAAGGTACATGCTCACATGAAGTCCCCAGTGGCCCTGCCTCCATGCAGTGGCCAAGTTTTGTAAAAGGTACTAAAAGCAGAGGCCACCTACACAAGAGCTGTCTGTTGAACTGATGCATGCAGTCCCCTCATTGGGACAGGCTGGAACTTCTCTCTTCACCTGATCACTGCTCCCTGTCTTCAGGGGTCTGTTCCAGAGGAGGGAGGATTCAGCTTCTCCTACTTTAGCAGAGGACTCTGATGGCAATTCAGTGTTTCCTTGCCTTGTAGTTATTTACACCAGTGCAAAGTAAATGCAAAGTAGGCATAAAATGCTACCATTCTGATTGGATTGCCTTTAGCACTCACTTTGAACTCATGTAAATAGCTTCACTAGGTGCAGGACAATGGAAAATCAGGATGTGTGTATGTGTGGGTATGTCTACTCCTGCAATAAAAGACCTGTGGCACAGCTGTGGCTGGCCTGGATCAGCTGACTTGGACTCGGGCTCAGGCTGCAGGGCTGTAAAATTATAGTGTAGATGTTCAGGCCTGGGCTGGAGCCTGGACTCACGGGTCCCAGAGTCTGGGCTCCAGCCAGAGCCGGAAGTCTACACTGCAATTTTATAGCCCCATGAGCCTGACTCAGCTGACCTGGGCCAGCCACAGGTCTTTTATTGCAGTGTAGACATACCCTGAGTTTACTAGCTGCTAACACTCCACCATAGTCATGACAGAAAGGATGGTAGCGGTAAACCACGTCCCCTTCACCCTCTCACAAAGTCCTCTCCTGTGGTGATGTCAACAGGGGAGGGGAAATGAAGGGAATGGGGGTAATTCACATCTCCTAGAGATATTGTTTCAGGCTGCTTGCAAACTAAAGCAAGCATCACCAATCATGAGGACTAGAAACTTCAAACATAATATGTATTTTAAATGAAAGCTTAGGCTATATATACACTAGAAACACTTTACCAGTGTAGGAATACTGGTATATTATACTAGTGAAACACTCCTAGTGTTCACGCAGCTCTGCAAACTTTGCACTGGTACAATAAAGCCACACCAGTGAACATAAAAAAACTATACTGACTAATAAAAGTGCAGTTTTTCCAGTATAGCTGCCTCCACTCTAGGGACATTTGCAGGCACAGCTATGTGAAGATCACACCTCTTCATATCCCTGAATGACACAGATATACCAGCAGAATTCTGTAGTGTAGACCTGTCCTTAAAGTTTGACATCATCATGTGTCTCCATGAGCTGGAGTCCTAGGCAAGTGCCCATTGTGCCTATACCTTAATCTGTCCTTGCCTGACTATGGCATCTTTGTATAAATCCTGACTATAATGAGTGTACTTGTGTCAGAGGGTCAGAGTAATGGTTGCATATATCCTGCCCTAGTGGGGAGAAGATCAGGCATATGTCTTGACTGTACCATGATCTTACTAATGAAACATTGGCCATAGACCAAATCCTGGCCTGTGTGTGTGTGTACATTTAAATCCTGCTCATACTGGGAAGGGTGTGTCTGCATAAAATTCAGATCTGGGACAGGGGAAGAAGGGGAGATGGTTTCCTGTATAAATCTGCCCAGTGGGGAAGGACTATCTGTACAAACTGTAACTATAGTGAGGACGTGGTATAATCTGCCTAAATCCTGGTGCTAATTAGGAAATGACATCTGCGTAAGTGCTGACTACTGTAGTAGGAGTGGGTATCTGCATAACTGCCGTTCATAGTGGAAGGGGGTGTCCGCACAAACCCTGATGATCATAGGGTTTTTTGTTGTTGTCCTGGCCTATGCTAACTATATTTACACTAAGCTGGGCAGCCTGTCACTCAAGCCAGCTGCAGCTCCCTTCCCCACCTGTGGTGGTGGGATTTGGGGGAGGGGAGAGGAGTCACCCTTAGGCAGCAATCAGGCCAAAGTTGTTCTTGGGCTTTGTTGCTATAACAACTGAGTTCCTTCCAGGGCTCGGGGCCAAGGAGGAAGTGACGAGAGGGGATTGGCTGTTGTTGGGACATGTGACCCTGGCAGTGTTTTGACAGGGCAGACAGAGCCGGGAGGAGGGGGAGCGGGGCAGGCAGGGGGATGAGTGTGCGGCGGGGACGTAGGGAGGCGTTTAGAGGGGTCCTAGCGCTGCCCAGCCAGCGGGACACGCTTGTCCCCGCCGGGGCCCTCCTCCCTTCCCGCTTCTGGCCTTAGGTGACGCCGCTGAGCTTAGCAGAGGCCCCCTCCCCCCAGCCCTGCTCCAGCGCTTGGCAACGCCTGGGGTGGACGTGATGCGTGCGGCCCGTTTGGCCGGAGGCAGAGAAGTGGCAGGCGGCGAGGAGGAGAGTTAGTCAGCGGGGCGGGCAGGAGGCAGAGCCATGGAAAACAGCCCTCTGCGGCAGCGGCGAGAGGGAGAGGAGGGGGCCGTGGCGGGGGGGAGGCAGAAGTGAGGCGGAGGGCAGAGGAGGTGCCGCCGGGGAAGGGGGGGGTGTCGTGGCACTACCGGGGCAGGTATCCGCTCCCCTCAGCCGCCGCCCCACACTTCCCCGGCCTCGGCCAGGGAGATGAGCCCGTGACATCGCGCTCGGACCCGGGAGGGAGAGGAGGACGGGGCACGGCGGGCGCCCGCCGGCTGTGGCCGGCGCGGAGGGGGAGATGAGTGTGGCATGCGGCCCCCCCCGGCGCTAGCCAGGTGCCGGCCTGGCCCGCCCCGCAGGGGGCGTTGATTGGAGGGGGTGTCTGTGTGACCGGCGGAGCGGGCTGCGCAAGCCCCGTCAGACGCGGGCAGGTGGGGGGCAGTGACAGGGAGCTGGTGGGGCGGGACGCGGCTGTGCGGGCCGGTACAATTCCCCTCCGCCCCCCAGCCCAGGATGCCAGGAGACAGAGGGGCTAGGCGGGCAGGCAGAGCGGGGTCACTCGTGAGCGGGGGAGTCTGAAATCCAGGTCAGCCCTGGCTGCGTGAGGGGGCAGCGAGAGCAGCCGGGGCACTGACTGCGCTAGGGGGCGCGGGGATGGGGCTGCCCTCTTTTCCAGCCCGCTTTGCGATCGCTGGTTTGAGGGGCTGCTAGCGAGGAGCATTTGAGTAGACGAGAGCAGTTGGAGGGGTCTGGCATCTTCCCCCTCCTGCAGCAGGTAAAAAGGAGTGGACTCCAGGCAGGCTGTGCCGACATTGCCTGTGGCGGCTGTGACTCAGAGGCTCTTTCTGCTGGGGGGTGAGTTTAGGTGGCAGTGGTGTGGGATTTTACCCCGACAGGTTATAAATAGACCTGCTCAGACGCGGTGTCAAGGAAGGACACATTGGCAAGTTCCAGAGAGAGAGCGAGAGACTGGCTGTGTTTAGCTTTTCTCCGCAGACAGCTGCTGCCACCACCACAATGAATGCAAGGAGGAGGCCTAGCTGCTAACAGCAGGATCTTGTAAGCCCTGAGGAGTGGTGTGCTGGGTTTTATCTTGTTTTATTGTTTTACACACAAATAAATAAAACTAGCCAGAGAGCGCATCAGAGAGTCTTCCGAAGAAGAAGGACGGAACACCTTATAAGCTCATTTCAGAGATCTGGGAAGAAACAAGACTGGGAGTGAAAATGAAGCCAGAACGAGGTAAATGATTTATTAAGAGTTTATTTTCCCCCCTAATTTTAGAAACAGACGGTTTTTTAAGGCCTTCCTATATTATCACTGATTCTGGTTGAGGGGGAAGGAGAGAATACAGATGCTGCTTTGGTTCAGTCCAGGAAATACTGAGAAAGGTATAATATGAGGTAAGGTGTAGTCTGAAATTGATTAGGCAGAATTGGATATTGTTAGTGGGCTTTTTTTTAATTCTGCTGTTTAAATGGATTAATTAATGTTACCAGTAGATCTCAGGGAAAGGAAGCAGAAACCCATTGTGGTAAACGCCTTTTGCCCTGGGAGATAGTATCAGTTAAACATCAAATAGAGTTGTATTCAGGTTATTATCATACAATTGCAACATTTTAAACAAAGAAATCAGTCAGAGATACAGTCTGGCACCATCGGGCAGTCCTGGCATAAATCAGGGATATGTAAATGCAGGTAAGTGCAGCCCAGAAACACATCTAAAACAACTATAATTGTTAAAGAATATTTATTTAGGTTTGATACAAGGGATTCTTTTTAGTAAAAAAGTCAGGTAAACAGTAAGTAGCAGGTTGAAATAGTCTTATTGTTTAATGGTCATTGCTGGTATTGATCATATTTTTGTATGACTAATCCATAGGCAAAATAAGGTGCACTGAGAATGTATCTGTTTCTATCACTTCAGCTCTTGTATACAGTATAACAACAGCTGCTGATGCCCCTAGAGTTAAAAATATGTCATGGCTTCTCTTCTAAACCATATTATCAGGGGTATATTGCTGTAAAAATTTGCCTCACTTAGCCAGCAAGCAGCCTGGGAGCAAATTTTATTATTTGTCATACTAAAAAATTTTCAAAAAATCTTGCATAGCTGCTTGTATAAATTTCTTGTAATTTTTTTTTCTTTTTCCTGCTGCTATTTTTTGTTTAACCTAACTGCTTTTTAGTTTTTAAAAACATATATATCTATTTGCCTGTAATATAAATAACTTTTTTGGTATTTGAGAAGTGCTTTAAATAGTCTAGATATTGAGGTGTTAAACATTAATATGCATGAGCAGTAACTACTTTCCATTAAACTTTTTATGATACAATTGCTAATACGGACCTTGCATAGGTGCCTATTATTATTTCCCACACTCTGTAACATCCTTTGTAGACATCATGTTCTGCATATATTACAAATTCACAGCACAGGTTGATTAGGTATGTGTAAATTCACAGTTTAAAAACAGTTGCTTATACTTTAAAACAGGTAGGTGCTATTAAGAAGCAAAGGAGCATTATTATTTTTGAAAGCTGACTGCTGCAAAGCAAGCTGTTTGTAGTGTGCATCTTTAGACTTCAGATCACATGACTGAAGTTTGAAAGCTGTCTACCACCAAGGTGAACTCAAAATTTCAAAATAAATAATCAGATAAAACCAGAGAGTCAATATTTGCAGTTTTAAACTATTCTAAAAGCTCTAATTGACCTTTGTCTATGCTTTTGTAACTCATAACAGATAGGAAAATGCAGTTGCCTAGTTCATATTTTAAGATGCTTGTGGAATGGTTAATGTCTTTGAATCAATATGATGTGGAGATGAGTGGATTTGTTGAGAAACAAAAGAGTGGTAAGATTTTTTTTTCATGGAAACTGGTATTTAGTATATAGAAATTACATGTCTGAGACTCTTCAGACAGTATAGAATGTTCACTAATGTGTTTAAACTGCTTTTAGATCAAAAGCAAATCAAGGGTAAGTTGGGGTTTTTAAAACAGTCATAGCTGTTTTCACAACAAATAGAGAATGTGAATAGCCATTTTAGTAAACGAATGTCTCTAGCTTAACTGTGTGCTGTTTGTTAATGTTCTTGAGTAATACCATATACAAATGGGGGTTATGAAAGTGCTGCCTAAATGCCACATGCAGCCCACAGACGTTCTTACAGAGTCACAAATCATGCAAATGTTTACATGTGCTGCCTTCTGCATAGCAGCTGCACCACAGTAGAGCAAGCAGTCAAGTGTGTAATCACCTGCTTCCATTTGTTGCAAATTAATAGTGAAGGACACAAGACAAGCATTGCTGTCAGTTTGCCAAGGCCTAAATTGTGGTACAGACCTCCAACATGTTGGACAAAGATCCATAATGAGCACATAGTAGCTAATTGGAAAGAAGGAAATTTAAAAGATATGGAATAAACATAATTGTTGATAACTCCAGTTTTACTGTTGAGAAATTTTGAAATCTGTATTTTCAAGGTGGTTAATAGTCTGTGTGTTTGAGTCTTCGTATCTGTGCACAGAAGAATACTGTACTTCTGCATTTCTGAATTGAATGAATGGGGGTGGGGGTCATTTGAATTGGATTTTTTTTCTGTAGATGTACATGCCTTCAAAAGTCAAGTAGAGAAAAGATTTGTTGTTTTAATTAAGGTAATGCCTAACTAAGACTTTACCCAAAAGAATTGAAAGATACAAATGTTTGAGGGGGAAAGAAGGAGGATGATTGTCTGACATACTTTTATCACAGTACCTAATTGTGAGCTTTTCACAGAGACCAGGTCTACACGACAAAAGTTTTGTCAGCATAGCTATGTCGGTCATGGGTGTGAAAAAACCACCCCCCCAGCCAACATAGCTATGCT
The DNA here is from genome assembly GCA_037349315.1 of Chelydra serpentina. Taxonomy (NCBI): domain Eukaryota; kingdom Metazoa; phylum Chordata; order Testudines; family Chelydridae; genus Chelydra; species Chelydra serpentina. The sequence goes on from JBAIAC010000033.1 coordinate 16,497,031, forward strand.
GGCAAATGCTCTAGAGTAGATGCAACTATGTCCACAGAAGACTGCTTGCATCAGCATAATTAATGTCATGCAGGCAGGTGGTATACTGGCTGAAAGACTGTTGGTTTATGCTGTGCCTGCATGGGGGCTTTGCCAGTATAGCTGTACTGCTGTAGCTATACCGGCAAAGCATTTGTAGTGTAGACAAGTTACAGAGTCTCCCATAGAGCGGAATGGCAGACAGGGAAGGAAAGAAGAGAGGGACTAATTCTGATGTCACACTCTTAGGGCTTGTCTACATTACCTGCAGGATTGACAGGCAGCGATCGATCCAGCGGGGGGGGGGGGGTCAATTGATCACGTCTAGTCTAGACGCGATAAATCGACCGCCGAGCGCTCTCCCAGTGACTCCGAGCGGAGTTGACGGGGGAGCGTCAGCTGTCGACACCGCAGTGAAGACACCGCGGTGAGTAGATCTAAGTACATCGACTTTAGCTACGTTATTCATGAAGCTGAAGTTGCGTAACTTAGATCGATTTCCTCAGACCCCCCTCAGTGTAGACCAGGTCTTACTAACAGTGGGGTTTTCATAGGACAGTAGCTCTGAGGGGGAAGGTTTATATGGGATAGAGGTTTATATGGGATAGAGGACCTAAAATACACAGTATGCCTTATAATGAGAGAAGTTTGAAAATTGCAAAGGATAAAGACAAGAAATATTTCAAGGGAAGTGGCTGGGAAAACATGAGTATAGAGCTCCAAAAGACAAACTCATGGAGCAATCTTGGAAGCTAGGGGAACAGTTCGTAGATCTGGAAGTGCAAGGAAGCCTCATCACAGTTAAATGTGAGCCCTCATTGGCTGTGTCTTCACTAGACTTTTTCACTTAAACTTCACTAGAGCTCCACCACTGGGAGCATTAATGTAGATAGGCATCTGGCCCCTTAACTGCTGTCACCTAACCCTGCTCTCAGCAGGTCTAGATGACCTGGTAGTTAAAGCACTGATGGCCACTTGTCTGTACTGTGTCTGTACTAGCATTATTACTTGGTACGTTGTTGCCAAGTCTCACAATTCTATCACAAGTCTTGCAATATTTGGTGTTTTTCCTGGAGTCATATAATTAAGTAAGAATCTCAGATTTCATTACCAGTCACAGAAGCACCAATGTGCAATTTTGAGAGAACAAATTCTGGTGTTGACAAAACTATATCTGTGTAAGTCCTGTCTACATGTACAGAAATTTGCTTGCACAGATATACTGTTCTCTTGCAGTGATGGTGCTCAGCCTTTTTTGCTCTCAATAGGTACGTGCCTAGTGCATTCCATAAACTAGTTATTTTATATATAATTTAATGGAACCGAGTTCCAACAAGATGTGCACATATAAACTGAGTTGCTGTTTGGTCTTATTAATGTATTAACCCTTCTCTTTCCTTACCCCTTTCTTCTCCACTATTTGTTACTCTTTTATGGTTCATTTGTGACCCATCTAGAATTAGACTGTAAATTCTCTAGGTAGGAATCATCTGCACCTTTAAGTGTTAATTCCCTCCCACACCATCCTCCTTCAGGGAAAGGTTTCCTGGCTGACTCGCTTCTATCCTGTCATCCAAGCAAAAAAAGAGGAGACCATCATCAGGCTGAAGATTATGCTCCTCTCTCCTTCCTCCTTTCCAGAGAAATCAAGATTGGAGGTGCTCAGTGGTCGGTTCCTAGCAATTGGGTTGAGAGACCCCCTTATGTCTCTTTCCAGTGATCAGTGAGGGGAAAGCCGCTTCTTCAGCCTTAATAGAAATTTGGCTAGCCTCGTCACATTGAGGCTGTATGTGAAATATTTTCTAGTGGGCTGTAGGGAGAGATGATGAAGACCGGGATTTACAGGAAGTTGGGAGTAGTGCTGGCCACAAAACATGAATGTAGTGTTGTGAAAAATTTTGAGGTTTTAGAATTTTTCATTTTACATTAGAATGAAACTGAGACCTTCTGCAATTTGTTTTGTGGGGGCGGAGAGAAACGAAACAGAATAGCAGATATTTACCCAGAAAAAAAATAATCTTTTTTTGTACTGATTTTCACCTGTTTTTGTTGTGGTGGTAATAAACACTGATAAATTCCTGGGGAAAATTAAATAAAATAAAAACTGAAAATGAAGAGCCATACCCATACAACATATTAATACAGACCCTTTAATTTTATAATATCTACTCCCCCAATAAAATGGTGTCTTAAATACTCATTTTTGATATTGTTACATTTTGGAAGCTGACCGATTAAAATTTTGCAGTTTAAAATGAATAATACAAGTTATGTAGACGACATAAACAGAAAGGGGAGGTGATGCTACCTCCTGTTTAATAAGGAAACTATAATTCTAAATATGTTTCAATTATGCTTCTGGTTATAGGTGCCACAGGTAAATTCAGGGAAGGGGAGATTGAACTGAAGGTGGTGCTGCTTCCTGTTTAGTGGAGAAATGATTCTGAAAATGATCAGTTGTGACTCTGGTGCCATGGGGAGGGTGGGGATAAGATGATTGGAGAGAGGAGGCATGGGTGTGCTTTTCCTAATCTTAAAATTACTTTTATAGAGTAATCTTTTAAAAAAAAAGATGATTCGGATGAAAAACATATTGATGGACAGTGAGATTATTACACTGAAATTCCATTTACAAGGCATGAAGCTGTCTAGCCTTAATATATGGGGAAAACAGATTTGTTCTTGTAGTATACAGTGTACATATGCATACATGATGTTGGAAATCAAGGTCTTTTTCCTTTTTATTGAGGAGTTGGGTTCTGGTTTCTTTGATTTTTCTCTAATATCCACCCCCTTGTCGCCAAAACAAGACTCTACACTCTAGTAGTAAAAGATTACTACAAAAGTTTGGTTTAAGTAAAATTTTAACCGTGAGATGATGGTTTTCTTTGTATTAATAATGAGACTTTTAAGAAGAAAACACTGGTTATTTATAAATAGACTTAATTAAAATGTTTCCTATTGTGAAAATTTACATAGTTGAAATACAAATAAAAACATTTTATTGCCTAAAATTGAATAATTTTAATAATACTGAAAGGCAAACTGCTAAAGGCAATTGATAACTTCATCTGTGAGGTGGAAAATCTTAAGAATTTAGAATTTCCCTTTTCACCAGAGTCCTGAAGAGAGTTTCTCTGGTGTAGTTTCACTTTATATGTCTAGGGGTGGAGTTGAGCTCATGCGATCTTAGAAGAGAGCCTGGGGATTAGGGTGACCAGACAGCAAATGTGAAAAATCAGGACAGTGGGTTGGGGGTAATAGGAACCTATATAAGAAAAAGACCCCAAAATCGAGATTGTCCCTATAAAATCAGACATCTGGTCACCCAAATGGGGATGGTGGAGCTGATGGAACTGCAACTACATGGGTTCTGGCTATCGACCCCACCCCACATGTTGGAGGAAGTGCAGTGACTGGTGCAAAGGCAATAAATCTCCACATCAGAGTGTCTTCCCCTGCACTGTTAGGCCTAGTCTACACTAAGTAGATCTGCAGACCCACCTATTGTAGATGCAGCTTTTGCAGTATGAGTGCGTTTTTGCCAGCCTAGCTTAGAAGCTGGATGGGCAAATATATGGTTTTTTTGTTATAGCTGTGTCTACACTAGGGCTTTTGCCAATATAAAAAATGTCTCCCCTAAATGATTAACTATACTGGCAAAACTTTCTAGTATAGACTTGATCTTACAGAAACCCCGTCGTGTGGAATGAGCTGTATACTGGTCTGTGGATTTGGCCCTTATGATTTGATCCAGCACTCACTGAAGTCAAGTAGGACTTTTCTCTGGGTTAGATCCTTAGGGTTCAACATATATGGAATCTTAGGCATTGCTATCCTGTCCTTAATTTTAGAGGTCACATTTAAGTCATTAGGAGAGCTGAGTGCCTGCCAGGCCCAAATTACTTGCCTTACAACTTTTGCTGATTGACTTCAGTTTTAAATACACTATAGAATAAAATTCCACTTTCTAAAATAAGCAGTATTATCTGGAATAGGAATAGTGTCACCTGATTGTCACTTTTTACTACGGTACCTCTGTCAAAAGAATTTGCCCCTTCAGCACTTCATGCTGGCAAACTGTGTTTCTCTGGTAGTTTTGATAAAGGACTATCTCAGTACCTCTGTTAGAAAGATTCTGAAAACGGATTTACTCTCTAATTGCACCATCAACACACATTTGTCGCATATCTATCTAGCAGTGCAATAATTTAGTCAATAGAACAATGTACTTTCATTGCAATTAACGTTTTAGTAACTCTTTCCTCCATCCTTATGCAGTAACTACGAGCTAAAGTCTTTCAAATATAGAAAAACAATGACTTGAAATAGCTTTTAAGGTATGATAAAGTGTTCTTTCTTAGCTTTACATTGTTCACATAACTTACTGCTTGTGTTTAAGGGCTTTTTTTTTTGCTTTTTTTCCCCCAGTTTATAAAGGCCAACTTAAGTCTTCAAACATGTAGTGTAATGGTTTCAGAAGTGCTCATACAGTTCCATGGTCACTTTTGCACTTGTAATTTCTCAACTAAATCAGACTTCATGCATAAATAGGCAGTTAAGCACATAAACAATTTGTGTGAATGCAAATGGAGCAATATGGGGCGGGGTGTGTGTGTGTACAATCTCACTTTTAGTTCCCTGAAAATTCTCCATTCATAGCATATCCCTCACCCTCTCTCTTTGGCCTTTTCATTCTTCCTTTGGTATATATGCAATTATACACAGTAAACAATGTACACACATACTTGGATTATATACACAATTTGCTGGTACTAAAATTCTAAAATAGACTTTTTAAAAGGCTGCCTATAAACAAACAGTAATTTAATTAAATGATATGACCATCACAAATATTCTCCAACCACTTTCATTTAATTATACTAGTTATTTTGACCAAATTAAAATTCTGATACTTATAATTTTGCTCATCATATAGTTTATTTGTATAGATTTTGTTTTAATTTGTTATGGTAGATTTTGTAGCAATGAATATTGGCCTAACTTTTAATGTTAGCAGCTTTAAACAATTTTAGAACAAAAACTGTTGGATACTGTGCCAGAGAGCCTTCTAAAATTATGTAGACCTAAAAAAATGAAACCATAATAATGTTGAATAGAGGAGCTGTTTCTAAGAAGGCCTTGGGGAATGTAGAGAGAATAACTATGTATGCAGTCAGCGAGGTGAATAAAGCACTTCAGGTAGCAAAACTGGAGGAAAATCTAATTTGTGTTCTGAACATGATCACAGTCTCATCGCAAATAAATCCAAAATCCTTGGTGTGTGTATAGTTTTATCTGCAATGATTCTGAAAAGAACAAATTCAAAATAATGGAGCTAGTTTCCATAATACTGTTTCCATCTGAACTATGTAACTGCACCACTGGGTGCATAATATTTTTGGTTACATGCTCTGGAATATTTTACTAGCATGCAGTCTTTCTATGCCACATAACAAATTTCTCATGGGTGAAGAAGAAATAGTTTGCACTACTAATTAGTGCTCTGTTTCCTAATTTGTTATTTGTCTAGAGTTCTAACATCCTAAACCTAATATGCTTATGATACTAACTGCGGAAAACTGCATTAATGCAAAGTTAATGCTGCATTGTTAAAATCAGGACATACAAAGCTAGGGACCTAACAGTAATGTTAACTAATTTGTTGGTAATTGTCTATTTAATAGTGCAATTTTTTATTTTTTTTTTAAGTTTCAGCGAGAATGTCCAAGAGGAGGGGTGGGAAAACCTTAGGGTTACACTTGGACAGAAGGAAGAGGTAAGATATTTAGATATATTTCTAGTTATAGAAATATAATTTGACTCGTAAGTTAATACCATTAGTATAGCAAAAAAGATTCAGATTTATAGTCACCTTAAACCAAAGTCAAAGATTGCTAATTTCTGGTAAGAATAAGGAAAAGTTGGAATGTGTTGGTTGGTGAGGAAAAGCATAGACAATTTACTCACTCATATTAGACAATCAAAAAAGGTATAGAAACATGGTTTAGTTGATAGGGCATAACGCTGTGAATCAAGAGACCTGGGTTTCTGTTCCTGGCTTTGCCACTGACTTGCTGTGTGGCCTTGAGCAAGTTCTTTCACCCCCCTCTGCCTCTATCTTTTCTTCCTACCCTTTATCTGTTTGATAAATTCACTGTAAGGTCTTCATAGCAAGGACTGTATGTGCCTGTTTGTTTGTGCAAGACCTCATTCATGGGGTCCCAATCTCAGATGGAGCTTCTTAGGGCTATCATAATACAAATGATAAATCTAATGGCGGATTGGAGGCATCAACAGATCTATATTTCTATTACTATGTTTTCAGGAGTCCTTCTGTAGGGGCAAGGGACATGCATATTTTAGACCTTAGAATGATTTTTAAATATTTAAATTATTCCATGAAATATTGTATTAACCATTCTGCTTTAATATTATATTCGCATTTTAAAAATTAATCTCCTTAATAGTTTGTACTTAATGTCATTTAAGGCCCTAATGTGCTTCCACTGAGGTCAGTAGATTTTGCCATTATCTTCAGTGGCAGCAGGATTAGGACCATAGTGAGCCCATTTAGGCTTTGAAGTTCACATCTCAGAATATAACTTCACTGCAGAGTTAACTTGGGTGATTGGCACTCAGCTTAGCCTGGCTGTGAGCATCCACACTTCAAAGCCATACCCAAACTACTGGGTCCTTACTGGCACTACACTCACTTGTGTGTGTTGCTAGACTTCTGGAGGCATATCCCGTGGCTCTTTATGCTGAGACACTCTGATGTTTCCCAGTGAATTGTGGGAAAACTTTTCTGTCACTTTAAACACACAGGGGAATTGTGGGAAGGCATTGGAGGACTATCAGCTCTTTAGTGGTTTAACTTGCATCCTTGCTGCAAAATGGAGAGGCTAGCAGCTCGAGTGAAAGTAGAACCCAGGCTGTAGCTCAAGACCACCAACTGTGCAAGTTCTCCTGGGTTGAAAGCGCCACTAAATTCAGGCAAGAGGGTTTTGTGTGTGGATGGAAGGGACGTTAGGGAAAACACTTGAGTTACTTTTCCAGTGAAGACGTGAAATGTGTGGGCAAGGGGAAAGGGGCTAGTTTTCACCATGTCTACTTCTGGTTGTTTTGTCTGAGCATTTTTTGTAAGTTGGGTAAACAGGGCAGCAGTACGTTTACTTGTATGTCTTCTGAATTTTCAAAATGCAGCCACAACTGAAGAGAAACCCCCGACCCCACCCCAAAGTCCCTGCTTTGTCTTTCTGCTGGGGTTGTCTGATGGCAAGGCTGTGTGTGTATTTTTTTTTTTTAAGAGGAATTTTACTGTGTTTCCATAGGGAAGGGAATTTCACACCAGTAGTTACTGAGTAGGGATTAGACCAGGGGTTGGCAAACTTTTTGGCCCGAGGGCCACATTGGGGTTGCAAAACTGTATGGAGGGCTGGGTAGGGAAGGCTGTGCCTCCCCAAACAGCCTGGCCCCTGCCCCCTAACTTCCCCCCTCAGAATCCCCGACCCATCCAATCGCCCCTCGCTCCTTGTCCCTTGACCAGCCCCTCCTGAGACCCCCCCCCAACCCTAATCACCCCCCAGGACCCCACCCCCATCCAACCCCTCTGCTCCCTGTCCCCTGAGTGCCCCGACTCCTATCTACACCCTCGCCCCTGACAGGCCCCCCGGGACTCCCACGCTTATCCACCCCCTCCCCGGTTCCCTGTCCCCTGACTGCCCCTTGGGACCCTCTGTCACTTATCTAACTCCCCGGCCCCCTTACCACGCTGCTCAGAGCAGCATGTCTAGCAGCTGCACGGCCCGATCGGAGCGCACAGCTCCGCCCCCCAGCGCGCTGAGCGCTGCCTGCATGGCTCCAGGGGAGGGGGGACAGCAGGGGAGGGGCATGGGGCTAGCCTCCCCAGCCGTGAGCTCAAGGGACTGGCAGGATGGGCCCATGGGCTGGCTGTGGCCCGCGGGGCCATAGGTTGCCTACCCCTGGACTAGACTATCGGGATCAGCCTGAACAGAGAATATGTAGTGAGATCACAAAGGATGATAAGATTAATTACCATTCAGCTAAATAATAGCAGATACCTACTGAGTCTGCTCAGGGGTGAATCTTCCTCTCTGCCCCCCAATGATTTTAACTTTAATTTGCACTTTTCTTCCCTCAAACCGAATAAAGTACACCGATTTTTATTAAGGATATTATTCATGCCAGGTTTCAAACTTTTCAATACAAACATGATTAGGGTTATTTTTTTACATTGAGGGGAAAAATGTTTCTCCCTCGCCTCTCCATTTCAGTACTTATAACTCAAAAAGGGTCAAAGAGATTCTGTTCAAATTTCATTATTGAGCAGCCACCAAACATGGAAAATTGAAGCCCAAAAGGAATACATCTGGAAAGTTAGGAGTATGAAAAGAGGGGTGAAAAACAGTTGCTGCCATAATTACAGTAATAACTATTCTCATGCAGTACTTGGAATGTTCAGATATAACGCCTGCAGATGGACCATAGAGGTAGGAAGAGTATTGAAGATTCTAGTTTCAAAGGAAAATTTAATTCTAATTCTTTTAGGGGTGTTTGGATTTTTTTTAAATGTAATTTGAAAACCACTGTTATGTTCTAATGCTGCAAAAAAGGCATAATTGTTGAAGGCTCATGCTGTGCCATGAAATGAGCTTTGTTTAGAAGCTCACACACACTCTATTCATGAGGCCTTGTTACGTAATATGTATCTCTTGTACAGCATTGAACCATACTTATTTCACCTGAAAATAATTTAATAAAACTTATTTTCTATTCACAAAATACAGTATAGTAATTCAAGGAGGCCAACGGTCGAGAAGAGGCCCATGTCTGATAAAGAAGTGGTCATTAATGACCTTTGTAGAGAGAGGTTTTGCTGAAATGTAGAGGTAAAAGACAGATTACAATAATTCAAGAATAGAGTAAGGGCTTGTCTACACTTAGTGCTATAATAGCACCAGGGTTGCCAGGTGTCTGGTTTTTGACTGGAACGCCCGGTTGAAAACGGACCCTGGTGGCGCCGACTGGGCCGCAGGGGCCTGGGGCTAAGGCAGGCTCCCTGCGGGTCTTGGAAGTGGCCGCCAGGTTCCTGCAGCCCCAGGCGCGTGGGTGGCCAGGGAGGCTCCGCGTGCTGCCCCCACCCCAAGTGCCAGCTCTGCAGCTCCCATTGGCCAGGAACCGTGACCAATGGGAGCTGCGGGGTGGCACCTGCAGGCACGAGGACAGCGCATGGAGCCTCGCTGGCTACCCATACACCTAGGGACTGGACGTGCTGGCTGCTTCCTGGGAGCTGCGGTATGTGCTGCCGGGACCCTGCACTGCTCATCCCAACCCCCTCTCCTGCACCCCAAACCCCTCATCCCTGGCCCCACCCCAGGGACCACACCCCCAGCCGGAGCCCTCACCCCCCCTGCCCCAGCACTCCACCTTCCTGTCCCAGCCTGGAGCCTCCTCCTGTGCCCCAGCCCCAGCCCAGAACCTCCCGCACTCCAAACCCCTCATCCCCAGCCCCACCCTAGAACTCACAGCTGGAGCCCTCACCCCCTCCTGCACCCCAACCGCCTGCTCCAGCCTGGAGCCCTCTCCTGCACCCTGAACCCCCTAATTTCTGGCCCCATCCAGAGCCCACACCTCCAGCCCAGAGCCCAGACTCCCCCGCACCCTCTGCCCTAGCCCAGATCCCTCTCCTGTACCCCAAACTCCTCATCCTGGCCCCACCCCTGAGCCTGCAACCCCAGCTGGAGCTGTTACCCCTCCCCAACCCCCTGCCCCAGCCCGGTGAAAGCAAGTGAGGTGGAGGAGAGCGAGCGACAGAGGGAAGGGGGATGGAGCGAGCAGGGGTCAGGGCCCCAGAAGGGGCGGGGCAGGGCTGTTCGGTTTTGTGTGATTAGAAGGTTGGCAACCCTAAGTAGCACAGCTGCCCTGCTGTAGTGCTTCCGTGTAAACACTACCTATGCTGATGGAAGGGACTCTCCCGTTGGTGTAGGTAATCCATCTCCCTGAGATGCGGTAGCTATGTAGATGGGAAAATTCTTCTGTCGACCTAGCACTGTCAACACAGGGACTTAGTTCAGCTTAACTACACTGCTCGGGTGTGGAGACGTAGTTAAACTGACCTAATTTTCTAGTGTAGACCAGGCCTAACTGGTTATGAAGTTGAAACGGCAGGAGTGGATTACAATGCTCAAGGAATTTGGAAGTGAAGAGCAGGAGGTTTGTTATAGGATAAGGGAGACAGTCGTGTGTGTAAAGGTAGAGGGCAAGGAGCTTGATGAAAGAGAGAATAGGGAAGAGGAAACTGAATGAAATCTAATATTAATCTAACGCTTCAAGGTTCAATGTTTCAGTTTCATTTTAATAGCCTTGTGTTAGTATTCGTCAATTATTGTTCCATAATGTTCAGTTTTTGTGTGTCTTTCTTTTTTTGGAAAATACGTGTGCTGAGTGGTTAAAATTCACTAAGCTCAGCATGGCTGACTATCGTACTTCTTTTGTTTGGGTATGCTGTTTAGGCATTGAGACATGTCAGTAGCTGTGTTGTTATGAGATGATATATTTTGAATGCGTTAAAAGGCACAGTTAAAGTAGGTTGCCTGATGTGCAGTTGCAGACATGATGCACACAATGAGGTCTGGTCTACATTGACTACTAAGTCATGGCTAGTATCATGTCAGCTAATTGTAGTTCTTCATAATTGTTTTGCAACATGGTAAATTTTAGTAGTATAGCAAAGTTGCTATTGAGACTGCATCTAGACTACTGCATGCATTATTGGACTCTGCAACATTAGAAATATCTTAACAAATTGGATTCATAAGAAGAGCAACAGATGATTAAAGGGCTGAATAGACTGACCTGTGAGGAAAGATTAAAATCAAAATATGTATAGCATGGCCAGATAGCTACTAAGACAGCAAGTCGTTAAAGAATGTAAATACCAAGTAGATCTAAGAATTAGAGTAGTGCAAAGAAGTATGAGAATGAATAATGGGATGAAAATTTTCCTCACCCAGTGTGTGTTCTAATGGTGAGAACTGTTAGACTGTAATTGTCTTCCACTTGAGTCATTTTAAAACTGGACTAGACAAAGAACTAGAAGATATGTTTTAGGAAGTACGTTTGCATTGGCTGGGATTTAGACTTTGGGATGTCTATACTGAAAAGAAAAACAAGTCTCAGAGTCTGGGTTAATTGACTTGGATTCTCTGAGCCTGGACTAAAAATAGCAGTGTAGACGTTTGGGCTTGGGCTAGAGCCCAGGCTCTGAAATCCAGGGAGGGTCTTAGAACCTGGGTTCCAGTCCAAGCCCAAAAGTCTATGCTGCTATTTTTAGCTCTACAGCCCAAAACCAGTGAGCCTGAGTCAGTTAATCTGGGCCCTGACACTTGGTGCCCCAGGTTTTTCTTTGCAATGTGGAGGTACCCTAGAAGACTTTACAAGTCTTTCTCATTTCAAATTTCAATAAGACTATGAATTTTACACAGATGCTCTAGGTTATTTAAAAAAAAACCCAGAAAACTTTTGTGCCATGTGCATGGATATATTAGGTGTGTAAATGCTCTTGTTTGCATGTGTAACGATATAGATATAGATCATAGAAATGAAGGACTAGTAGAATCCCCTCTAGTACAATGCACTGAGGCAGGACTAAGTATTGTCTAGAGTGACCATCTCTGACAGGTGTCTGTCCAACCTGTTCTTAAAAGCCTCCAATGACTGAGAATCTACAACTGCCCTAGGTAATTTGTTCCAGTGCTTAACTACCCTTACAGTTAGGAAGTTTTTCCTAATGTCTAAACTAAATTTCCCTTGCTGCAATTCAAGCCCATTACTCTTTGTCCTGTCATCAGTGGATAAGGAGAACAATTTATCACCCTGCTCTTTATAACAACCTTTTACCTACTTGAAAACTGTTGTCATGTCCCCCGTCCCGTCCCCCCCAGTCTTCTCTTCTCTTCTCTAAACTAAACAAACCCACTTTTTTCAGTCTTTCCTCATAGGTCATGTTTTCTAGACTTTTAATCATTTTTGTTGTTCTCCTCATGGACAAATTGGAGAAAGTCCAATCTTTCCCAAAGTGTGGTGCCCAGAACTGGACACAGTACTCCAGTTGAGGCATTATCAGTGCTGAATAGAGTGGAAGAATTACTTCTCATGTTTTGCTCACAAAACTCCTGCTAATGCATCTCAGAATGATATTCGCTCTTTTAGCAACAGTATTCCATTGTTGACTTATATTTACTTTGTGATCCGCTATAAATGCCAGATTCTTTTCTGCAGTACTCCTTCCCAGGCAGTCATTTCCCATTTTGTATTTGTGCAGTTGATTATTCCTTCCTAAGTGTACATTGCATTTGTCCTTATTGAATTTCATCCTGTTGATTTCAGACTATTTCTTCAGTTTGTCAAGCTCATGTTGAATTCTAGTCCTGTCCTCCAGAGTGCTTACAGTCCCTCCCAGCTTGGTATCATCCGCACACTTTATAAATGTACACTCTATGTCGTTACCCAAATTATTTACAAAGACATTGAATAGAATTTTAGTCTAGGCTATATTTTCCTCATTTGTTTATGAGAAGGTCACATGAGCCAGTATCAAAAGCCTTACTAAAGTTGAGATGTATCACTTATACTGCTTCTCCCCATCCATAAGTCTTTTTACCCTATCAAACAAGGATATTAGGTTGGTTTGTTTTGAAAAATCTATGTTGACTGTTACTTGTCACCTTATTATCTTGTGCTCACAAATTGTTGATTATTTGCTCCATTTTCTTTCTGGATACTGAAGTTAAGCTGACTGGTCTATAATTCCCTGGGCTGTCCTTATTCCTCTTTTTATAGCTAGGTGCTATATTTGCCATTTTCCAGTACTCTGGGATTACTTCTGTCCTCCATCATCACTAATGGCTCAGAGATCTCTTGATATGTGAAAATTGGGTAACTTTTCCTACATGCACTCTGAATACATAGTTAATTGATACACATGGTAAAATGTCCATATATATGCTTGGCTAAACCACTGTGATGTGTCCTTATTGTCAATTGATATTCTTATTTGGTAGGGTTATTTTTAATTGTGAATGGTTTCCTTGCACTAAGTGTTCCTCTGTGTAAATGTAATTATTGTACTGTGAAATCTTTATACAGTGTAACAAATGAATTCCCTGGCACTTCACCCTTCATATAATGCTGTGTGTGTGTGTGTAAATCAGTTTGTATATTTTTATTTTTAATAGCACTTTAGTACCATTTTTAGTAACTCCTAATACTTTGTACTGGTCTTTCTGCTGTTCTTTCCTCTCCATTTGCCCAAACACAGCTGAGTTCACAAGAGGAGAAAAGAAAACATGATACTGCTGCCAAGCAGACAGGAAACTGTAGTAGACCTTGCGAGCAATAAAGGGTTTAAGCAGCCTTCCACCCAATCAGCTGTGAGTGCTGTTGCTATGTGCACTCTTACTCTGCCTTCTTTGTGAAAAAATGTCTTGCACAGAGAGAGGCTAAATATGCACCCAAAGCTGAACATTTTGTTTTAACCACTGCAGACATCTGGATCTCTCAGATACTGCCAGTGTAGCCCATTTGCAGCTAGGAGGCAACTTCCTTTACACAAGGATTCCAGTATGGTTTACAGTGGAAACAAAGGGCTGCACAGAGAAGGTGTGTAATTGAAGGAAGTAATTTTAAATGCTTTTTTTTTCCAGTTTTGACTAAATGTTTATGAAAGTGGGTTCTCCTTTTAAATGGACATAGAATTTTTACACACTTGTGATTAACAATGTCAGCTTGACAATATCAAACTCACATGATTTACATTCAACATTTTTGTAGTTCTTTTTCTTCAAATCATACTAGAAATACAATTTTGATTGTATTGTTGAGCTGAACAAAAAAGGGGGTGGGGGCAGACAGGATGCAAGAAAGGAAAGGAAAGGCCTGTCAAACACCGTGGTGCTCCTTTAATGCAATAAGGTTTTAAAGATAGTGAGATGGGGCTGAGGAGAGGGACTGGAACAAATACATTCTTCCTATTATAGCACAAACTTGTTTCTCAATGAGTTTAGACTTTTTTCAGAGACTCCATTGGTACTGAATTTTACAAGATGACAAAAGTTAGCTTACTGAAATTTTTGCTTCCCAAGTTATGAGCTTGAGAATTAAATTTTGAACTTAAAAGTTTCAAAATATTGTTTTAAAAATATTAAATATATACTTTAATGAAGATATGTTCTCCCTTTCACTTTATACATGGATCCAATGATGCATCCATCCGAAGAAATGAAGGTGAGAGGGTTTATTAAAAATTAATTTACCATATATATCTCTGAGGAGCAGGAAGGGAAGTTACTACTTGAGGCATTTTAAAGTGGACATCTGATATAATGTCATGTCTACTGATAGCCCTGGACTAGTTATTATAGCCATATGTAGCTGCTCTCGGTTTTTGTATTTGGAGTGAAAATACAAGACTTAGCTGAATGTGTGTTTCTTTTGTGTCCTGTTTTTTTTTTTATGTAGGTCAAGTTCCTTTAACAACACAGGGGAATTATTATAGTACTTTCATTTGTGCTACTAGTTGAATACATCACAGTATTGTCAGTCTTTTGTCATGATTTGCTTACCCTAGGCAAATAAAGTTTATGCAAATAAGTCTCCACTTGGGCAATTAGAGAAGCAGACTTTTAATATTTGGCAAAGTAATAGCTTGTCATCATTGGCTGTTCAGCTATAGCTATGCTGTGTATATAAACTACTGTTTAATAATATAACTGATCTAGCTCAAGTGCCGAATAGAGGATGTTGGTGTCTTTCACTGTATGTAGTAAAAGAGTGGTTTTCAAACTTTTTTTTCTGGCGACCCAGTTGAAGAAAATTGTTGATGTCAGTGACCCAGTGGAGCTGGGGATGAGGAGTTTGGGGTGTGGGAGGGGCTCAGGGCTGGGGCAGAGGGTTGGGGTGAGGGCTGCAGGGTGGGGCCGTGAATGAGGGGTTCAGGGTGTGGGAGGGGGCTCTGGGTTGGATCAGGGGGTTGGTGTGCAGGAGGGGGTCATGGCTCTAAGGCTGGGGATGCATCTCGGGTTGGGACTGGGGATGAGGGGTTTGGGGTACAGGAAGGGGCTCCAGGTTTGGGGGAGGCTCTGGGCTGGGGCAGAGGATTGGTGCGCGGGGTTGAGGTGCGGGCTTACCTCGGGCGGCTCCTAGTCACTGGCGCAGCGGGGGTGCTAATGCAGGCTTTCTGTGTGTCCTGGCACCACAGACTGCACTGGGCCCCGGAAGTGGCCAGCAGCAGGTCCGGTTCCTAGGCGGAGGCGTGCAAGCACCGCCCCTCCCGGCCCCCCCAGCTCCCATTGGTCGGTGCCTGGCCATTGGGAGTGCGCAGCTGGTGCTTGGGGTGGAGACAGCGCATGGAACCCCATGGCCCCCTGCCTAGGAGCTGGATCTGCTGCTGGCCGCTTCCGGGGCACGGTGCAGTGTTTGAACAGATAGGGACTAGCCTGCCTTAACTGGGCAGCACCTCCAATGGGACTTTTAATGGCGCAGTTGGCGGTGCCGACCAGAGCCGCCGTGACCCAGTGCCTTACATTCTGCAAGCCAGTACTGGGTCGTGACCCACAGTTTGAAAACCACTGTAGTTAAAGATTCTCCAAAATATTGCCAATGGCATAAAGATTACCTAATTACATATATTCTTGTTCTGTATGTTTGACTTGCTGATGTTGTAGAAAGGGCCAGAACTCTTGATTTTAAGCAAGCTTTTTGAGTTAAATGTTCATCCACTGTTTAGGAATGAGGAAGAATAGTCTCACTGGTCTAATCTTGTGGCTTGTGTAAGGATATCTGTTGTGATTCACTGACGAGTATTGTTCTAGGAAATAGTAGTAGAGAAAATTAGAGAAGCCTCAGTGAACCTTGCCATCCTTTTAATTTACCTGACTAATGTATTTATTTACAAATATTTACCCAAGACACTATTATGGTATCTTGTGAATAAGGCACAAATTTAATCTGTGTGTAGCATAACAGAACCCTATATAAAAAGAAACTGCATGCTGTTAATACCCTTAAAATTCTGTCTCCTGACCATTTTTAAATTAAATCATATATGTATATAAAAATAAAATAAATTTATAGATTAAATTGAGTGGGGATTTAGAGGAGGGGACATTGGTACATAGAAAAAGAAACTCAAATGAGATTTTACTGAGGTCAAAAACTCATTCACCATTGAGGGTGGCTGACAATAAAAAAGATGACGGAAGATAAAGTACTGGGGAACTGACTACAAGTGGAATGTTAGTACTTGGCTTAGACATGTTTTTGAGATGTAATAAAAATGAGTTTACCCAAGGCAGGAGACAATGGCTATCCCTCAGGTAAGCAGAGCCAATTTAATTTAGTTTTTCCCAATAATACATAAATCACATTGTCATGTAAGAGTTAATATTATATTATATAAAACTACTCAAAATCATTCTGTAAATGCGCTGCATTTAAAAATGACACCTATTAACCTAATTTCCACTGTTTTGCACATATATAACAATTTAGGATGAGGAAAATATAGTAAAATATAATCTTTAAAACCCATATTTGGTTTAAGCAGTAGAAATTTTTGATCCTATGTAATTTTAGTCCTCTTGAATACTAAAAGATTTTAAATGCCAATTATAATGTAATCAGTATGTCATTGAAGCTTGTAAAATAGTTATATTATGCCCTGTGACACACACAGTTCTGTTATTCTGTAGATGTTAAAAGACATGTTCTTTTTGTTCTGTGTACTCATACTTCTAATAGGCGCTGGTGCTTATTTTAAAATTAAGGTTTTTTCCCCCTGGTTTTTAGGGATGCAACACATTTTCCTTCATCCTCATAACTAAAGCTTCCAAAGCAAATAAAAAATCATGGCCTTGCCAATTTGTCAAAAGTAGAAAGATTTGGTATATTTTGTCCTGAATCATTCATAATTCTACTCCACCAAAATTGAAAGCAGTCCTTGTAGGTGCCTGCTTGAAATGAACCTTGGGAAGTGGAAAAATCATTTACCTGAGGAGCTTCGTGATACTGCACTATCTGTTCTTTCATGGGTTTCTCAATTCCTTATAATAATATGTCCTACAACATCCTTTGGCTTGTGGTTTTCCCAGGATGGAGTAAACTACAAATGTTTAAATAAAACTTACTGAGGCTGAATGTAGTCTGAAGGTATGTCTACAGTGAAGTTAAACACCTGCAGCTAGCCTGTGTCAGCTGACTTGGACTTGGGCTAAGGGGCTGTTTAATTGGGGTGTAGACATTCAGGCTGGAGCCTGGGCTTTGGACCCTCCCCCACCTTGCAGGATCCTAGAACCCGGGCTGCAGCCAAAGCACAAATGTCTACACCGCAGTTAAACAGTCCCTTAGCCTGAGCTCTGCAAGCCCAAGTTAGGTGACATGGGTCAACTGCGGGTGTTTAATTGTATTATAGACATAACCTGAGTGGCTAGTGAGAGGATTTTTTTTGGCGAAGTCTGTTCTGAGAAGACTCCTGTCCAGAAAGATGCCACAAGATCAGTTACAGACTGAAACAAGTTAGGAATAGGTTGTAACACTAGAGAAGATTTTGAGGGTGGGGGAATGATGAGGAGCCAGGATGAAGGGAAGTTGAATACAGAAAGATGAAAGTAGCTCTCTTCTCTAAAAATGGGTATTACAGCAAACAATGGGGTCCATGGTCTACCTAGCTAATTCCCTATGACTTAGTTAATTCTCTGTACTCATTCCTCCTGGTGAATTCAGTACCTCTTGTTGCTAGTTCTTTTCTAACAGCTTCTCAGTGAAGGAGCTTTCTGTGCAACTGTTTCTGACTGTGCCATGAAGGCTGCCTCAGTATTGCTCAAGGGATTTGAGTCTCTTATCTCATACTTAACCTCAATACTATCTGTCTGCTTAGTGTCCTTTTTCTAATGAATTGTCTATTGGAGAAAAAAAACTTGCCTTTTTTGGTGCCAGAGAGACACACTGAAGCACAAATGTCCTCTTTTCTTCTCCTTTCAAGAACTTCCTTTTAACAGTTTTTAAAAGGTTTTTATAAACAGTGCTACTGCGCTGTCATCTTGTTTCCCTCCCCCTATTTTTATCTTGCAAGTATTTTGAGAGAAAGCAGATCAGCAGCTTTAGTAAGTGCCTCCTGAAGTAACACAATGCCCCTAACAGACAAATATAACAACGCTGGGAAAGATTTATGGGCTTGGTACTGCATCAGTGCCAACATCACTTTTTTAAAGTGAATGTCAAGGAACTCTGAAGGTATCTGTTGACTAGGGGGTGGTCAATCACAGTTGACTTGAAAGACATTAAAGAGCAAGTCTTCAAATATATCCAGATACGATTCCTGTGGTGGATGCCTTGCTGCATATGTGGCAAGAAAAATCTGCATGGTGTGCTTAGACATCTTTAAAGCATTTAGCTGTATCCTCCTTGTTGGAACCAATGGAAAGCATCAAGCTATCTAGTATTATTGTGATGTTGTGGTGCTGCTTTCCCCTCTGGACCATCACATTACCTCAGCTGCATCTTAGATGTACATATGTACATGTCGCATCTTACAGACTGAGGCATTATCTCAGCAGAACCAGCTCAAGGTCACAGGTATCATGTGTCCCAAGTATACGGCATCAGTCCCAGCATCCTGGTTACTAGTGCCTCAAGGTACTTTACACAAGTTTTTGGAACACTAATGATGCCATCCACATTGGTCATCTCAGTGCATTTGGAGTTAGCATACTTGTCATCCTGATTCCCACCTGAAATAAAAGGGATGATGGGGGTAAGAACTTCTAGTCACTTGTATGAATGAGTCGCAAGTCTTCTGACACTCGAACTTTCTGGGAAGTGTGGTCAGCAATAAACTAAATTCTCTCTTTGGAATCTGAGCTTGATTTTATCACTGTGATGACTGAGTACTTGTTTACTTTGTAGACCCCCAAATGTCCTGCATTGAAATCCTAGTTTACATTGAGTTGCACCTTTGCTGCAGGAGATTAGTGGGGAAACCTAACACCCCTTGAGTCTGGTGCATGAGATAGATATAGGCAGTCAAGACTCACAGCTGAGCATCCCTGCACTGTGATCCCATACTATGGAATGGAAAATGTATTAACGCTCCATTCTTGCTGCCCACATAAGGAGTTACCAGTTCAAGTGAATAGGTACCAGACCACCCGTTAGAGGGTGGCTTGTTCATGCTTGGATTTATCTTCTTCCCCAAAACTATAAAGTGATAAATTACAAAAGCCTTTTGGTGATGGCCTAGCAAGGGGATGCCTTTGACGTGATGTAGCTGCTTCCAAAATAGGCGATTATTGCAAGTGTCTGGCCTTCAACAGGAGCTACTGTAAAATCTTGTTATGACAAAATAAACTTGTTTTGTGGAGTAAGTGAAGGCTAATCTTAGGGAGACTAAAAAGAATAAAAGCTACATTCTGTTATCTGTGTTCCACTGTCTGTCCTCTGGCTCCATCCTGTCATGGTGAGGAGAGAGGGAAAAACAGAACTTGGCCCACCCTTCTAGGACCAGACTCAAGGACACTTGGTACTTAAAGACTCAGGACATTTGGCATTATCAACTGAGACAGAAGGGTTTCAGCTCCAAAATTCTAAGCTTTGAAAACCTCAGCTTTTACGTGCATACAGCCAATAGGCCAGGATATACCTTGGATCTTGTAGGAGGAATGTAAAGGGTTATATCATATATAGGTTTGGGTGTTTTGTGTTGTGAAGCAAGGCTACAACATTTCCTATAGAGAAGTATCTCCAAATTGCCCATATGAAGATGCTCTCCATATCTGCGTTATCCAGAAGAGACTGCAAAAAATCAATAAATGTCATAAAACTCAGATATTTTGTTTTAGGTACTTCCTCATATTTAGAAACACAGAAGGTCTGAGGTCTGTCGTGAACTTTAGCTATCTCAACTGCCATAATATTCAAAATGATGTCTTTGTGAACAACTATACTTCTTTGAAAAGATGACAACTGGTTAAGTTTATGTGCACTGCAACTTGAATTCAGTTTGCTTGGTGGGAAAGGAAAATGCTATTGGACACAATAAGTCATAGCCCAGTTTCTTTTGAGTAGAATGACTACCCGCCCACAGAAATGCGTTTTCACACTTGTCTTTCCCTCTAACAGCAAAGGTCCTAACCAAGTTGGAGAGACAAGTTCTACAAAATTAATAGCTCTTTAACGGCAGAGACAAATGTGAGTCCCACTCATGCTAGTATTGATGGTATCCAGTTCTATCAGGCAGAAATCTTATGTATGATCAAACCGAACCAGGGAACCTCTCTTCATGCTGACCTAGGATCCCCTTTCCCTGTCACAATGGCAACTGAAAGCATGCATTGTTTCAGTGAGGTCTGTTGACTTGAGTGTGTGTGTTTAAAGGCAAAGGAAAGAGTGGGAAGAGAAAACGGTAAAGAAACTTCAAGAGGGCATGGATATGGGTTTCAAGTTTTCTTTCCTTAAAGGCCTTTCTCCAGTGAAGTCCTATCTTACCAGAAGATAACTACCAATTTCAGTGGAAAAGGTTTATAGAACGTCATGAGAAGGTCCATAGGAATTCATATTACTTACCCCACATGAAAACTATTTGCTTATCATTTTTCTCTGTCAGTCTAGGTAAAAGGAATTCTCCCTTACGATTTATCTGGCTACTATTTTTTGACACTGTATAAGTATATTAAAGTTCCTCTGTAGCCTCTAGTCTAATGATCAGATGGGAATTTGAAGAAAACCCATTAAAATCTCTTTTTCTGTGGGGTAGTAATGCCATCCTTACTAAGCCACTTTACCACCTAGAAATGTGAGTTTCTAAAATGGAAAATAATGCTCCTAGTGATAGTGTCTTCAATTTGCAAAGTTTGTAAGATTCAGATCTTAATTACTAATTTACCTTATGCTTTTTCAGAAGAATAAGGTAGTGTAGTACACTTGATCCTAAATTCCTTCCACAAAGGTGGTTGTTTAATCTAAATTTAGTAGCCCCTGCAAGTGTTCTTTCCACATACCTGTCCAGAAACGCTGTTCTCTGTAAGCTTAAAATGAAAAGGTCCCAGAGCTGTTATTTAAAAGGGAGCAAAGCCAATGTCTATCTTGCTCTCTCGCTCTCTCCCCCCCTGTGTTTTCTTTTGCCCCTGTATTACTAGTTATTGTATCCAAGAGAAGTATGTCTAAATAGCTGTTTGATGGCATTGTTTGTTTTTCCTTATGAGGTCTGCAACGTCAAGGTTAAGTTAAGGAACATTTATTTGGAGGAATGTCTGCTTTTGTAGCTGAGTTCTGATTAGCTCCCAGGAAGAGATTTGAAGGGCAGCCATGTGGAC
Source organism: Chelydra serpentina (assembly GCA_037349315.1). Taxonomy (NCBI): domain Eukaryota; kingdom Metazoa; phylum Chordata; order Testudines; family Chelydridae; genus Chelydra; species Chelydra serpentina. The sequence continues at coordinate 16,518,438 of JBAIAC010000033.1, forward strand.
TGACTAAATTTTATTAGAAGTGATTAAGTTCAGTATCCTGTTGTGATTCTAGTTTGTCTTATCAATGTTCCCAAATTGAAAGAGGAAATTCTTTTCACGTCTGGTATTTTTAGGGATATTTTTATGCTCTTTTACACCCTTTGCTCTTGTTTTGGTTATCTAATTACGACACTCATATATTGTCACGGTGGTTTCTCCTTCTGAGGAGCCTGAAACTAAAGGTATCCTCAGGGTACAGGTGCAGAATACATCAAATGTATGATGGTCTATGGAGATTTCAGGAACCTCCAAGAATAATGTTTTGCTGTGAACGCAAGCCTTATGGGGCAGAAGAAGAGGAAGGAATTTCCTGGAATTCTTGTTATCAGATGATGTGCAGTTACAGCAGATCCTTATCTACCTTCCCCACGAACTTGAGGAGGTATAATCTTTTATTCTACTTCTGATATTGGAATTAACCATTGGAAATGCCGTGGTCACCAGAGCTTCTTACAGAGCAGGCACATAACATCATATTGTCTGTTCGCCAAAGACTTTACTTTCACTGGTCATGTTAATGGAGTGTGGACCTAGAGTGTGGGTCTGCTGTGAATATACTTCAAGAGAAATAGAATTACAAGTAAAGTAATATTTTTACACTAATCCAGGTTTCCACACTTTGACAATGTACACTCTTGACAACAATTTGCACCATGAAATCTTGGAATACTGTTCTAATCGTGGCCCAGTTCAAATCAGTCATGATTTTGTAACCAGGTAGAGACAGTTCAACTGATTACAAAAGATACTGTTCACTTTGTGGGTATACAGCAGCTTTCTCCTATCACAACTGTGTATGCCTGCACCTACTATGTTGCTTAACTATATTGATATCAATGCTGTTTGAGGAAAACGTGGATGGCTAGTCAATGGTGCATCTGTAGGTGATGGAGTATCCAAAGGATATGGATCAGTACTGCAGCATATGGGGAAGTGCTCTCTGAGAATATCCTACCACACACGGTTACACAAACTGTGGTTACACAAAAAGGAATAAACATAGTGTGTCTCAGAACAGATTTCTTTAGTGCCATTTGATTTCCTTACTACACAAGAACTTTTAATGGCTTTATAAATTTAAAAAAAGCCGAGACTATAGACACTGAAGAGTATGGTAATTATTCCTACGCACAGACCAACCAGCTGATGCAAGCTGATGTAACTGAGGATAAGGGTGGAAAGACACACTTATAAACACAACACATTAGTGTTTAGCTCAGGGGCGAGCAAACATTTTGGCCTGAGGGCCATATCGGGTTTCCAAAATTGTATGGAGGGCCGGTTAGGGGAGGCTTTGCACTTACCTTCGCCCCGGATGCCAGGTGACATTGCGGGGCCCCGCCCCCGACGCCGGGCGACGTTGCGGGGCCCCGCCCCCAGCGCACCCACCGGAGCCGACGGAAGTCGGCTCCTATGAGAGTTATAGCTTGCTGACTTCAGATCTGCCACAATCTTCTGTTTGACTTTTGTTGCCAGTAACTGTATGATCTCATTTTGAATTGTTTTTCCAAGGTAGTGGTGTGTGTACATTTCTTGGGTGGTGGAATACAGCATCAAACTCAGCCATCAGCTCCACAATTTTAAGGAAGTTTCCATTGTTTGGCACATACAGCTGATCTGAAGTGCCACTCAGTGCTAGGTTTTGGGTAGCAAGCATTCTCACAATGGCAATGAGCCTTTTCAGAACATTTTGCCAGTAAAGAGACTCTGATGCAATCTTCTCTTGATGCTGATCATCTATGGTGGCCTTTAAGTTTAATCTCATCTCAAGCTCTTTCCACCTATGGAATGCTCTCTGGTGATTTGGTGCCTTCTCATGGCATGCCAGATTTCTAGCCAGAATTTTCCAGTCCTTTGTTCCTGTAGAACCCAATGTGGCTGGAACATTAGACTGGAAGAGTTTGCAACAAAAACAGTATGCAGCATTCTGGGTTTTTGAGTACATAAGCCATAGCCTTTCCACTTTGTCACCATTGGGGATTTCACGCCAGTAATGTGTTGGATGGAAATTTCTATTTTCATTGTCTTTGGGGAACATGAAGTTTTTCACTTTCTGTGGCCCATGAAGTACAAGGAAGTCCCTCCAGCTACTGCTCAAGTGGGTCCATAGTCCTGGATCATCTAGACTTAAGGAACTAAACTCAGCAGCAGCCGTTTCTTGCGCCTCCACCACACTCTTCTCTGATCTACATGTTTCTTCAGGAATGTGCATGGTTACATCCATTTGAGATGGAGATATGGATGCTGCAATAGCTGCCAGGTCACCTGCACTCTGACTAACTGGAAGATCAGGCGTCTCCTCACCACTCACATCCTCACTGGGGTCGGAATGCTCACTGTGAACATTTGAGTCTATGTATCTCAGAAGAGCTCCTTCCTGCTTAGATCGAAAAGCTTCCTTTGCTTGCTTTCTTTTTCTGAATGCTGCCCCAAAGGGACGTTTTCTACTTTTACTCATGACTGCTGTTCTGTGTCAGCAATAGGGGCTCTCAACACTCAATTGAAGGGGACAAATAAGTAGGCTGGTAGCAGGGCCTTAGTGAGGGACGATATCAGAGTCTTAAGGGCCTAACTGGCTCCTACTACTTCAGTTGACTGCCTGTTCTCCTCAAGTGGGTTCAGGGAAGCAGCAGGAAACAGGACGCTCCCAGAGAAGCTGGTGTTAATCAGTCCAGGCTCCTGGGTAGAGAGGTACATAAGAGGCTCCTCCTCCTCTCTTTCCCTGCAGGGCTTTCTGTTATTTCCTCTCATCTTTTCTCCTGTTATGTCTCTTGTGCCCTCCTTCCTCCAGCACAGCACTCCACCATCTCTGTGCATCTAGAGCAGAGAGAATACATATGCACCAGCAGCAGACACAATTTTCTGCACTCTGGGTCCTAGTGGCGCCGCCTCCCCCCCCCCCCCTGCATTCTCGCACCTGAGGTGGCTGCCTTAGTTCGCTTCATAGTAAGGCCAGCCCTGACGCTCATGCTATTTGCCAAAAGCTTATGGTGCTAAGGAATGATGAGTAATTATCACATGACTAGTACTCCTCAGAACAGAATTTGACCAATACAAACAATAGATTAGTGGCACTCTGGGCATACTGTACAAAGTAAGTATGAATAGAATATTCATTTCATTCTTATGAGTAACTCTTTTTGTGGACTTCAAAAATGTAGAACATTTTAATTAGAATGGTAAAGTGCACTGTAGTGTTCCTGTTTTTTCCCATACAATAAAAAATAATACCTCTTCGTTATGATTCTTGTTTCTCTCCTGCATCTGAAGTAGACTTCTGAAGTGAACTTACTTTTGCTTTCTGGTGGGGAGAGGATTTTGTCCTCTTCTGTAATTAAACCATTTTAATACATAACGAGATATTGAATTTTTCTTACAATAGGAATATTCAGACCTAATTAGACTGAAGCTATATGTAAATAATGCATGAAATGTTCCACAATAGGAGTTATGTGATAGAAGCACAAAACAAGGGAATGTATTACATTATGCATTATTACATTTATGAAGAGCACCACCAGCTGCTACTTTACTAAGGATTGTTGAATTTTAATTTTTTGTACTAGTTTAGACTGGACCTTGTACAGTAACAATATTCTGTATGTTCCTGAGGAACTTTTCTTTCTGTGATTGTGTAAAAGTTGTGATGTTAACTATTTAAAAACTAAACTCTTAACTGACTCCTCTTCTGGGCAGCACGTATTCACAATAAACATTTTTAAAAGAACATTGTGTTCCATTTTCTAAGTAGTGGTATTTAATTCTTTTCCTATTCAAAGTGTTTTGCAGGTTATTTTACTATGTATTTATCCCATGCCATGAGTTACACCACGCCAGAGTTCCCCTGAAACTTCCTGCATCAGAACCCAGTCAGTTTATTATTCTAGTGATGGTATGATTCAGCAGTGGTTCACCTCTCAGAACTCTTTCTTCTTCTGTTAGAGATGATAATTTCAGAGCACCCCTGGCAATCTGGCAAATTGAGTGATAACTACAGTTGTTTTCGTTACTGATCCTTTATGCACTTGAACTAGAATACTTCATACTCAGTTTACATTTGTAGTAACAAAGTTGGGGGAAGAGGAAAAATGTAACATAAAAATCTTATGGTGGTACAATGATTTGGTTATGATAGGGAGGACAATCAATTTAATTGACATTACTTTTTAATAGCTTTTTATATATATTTTTAATATATAATGAAAGTAGACGTTGAAACAAAATAAAAAGCTATGGGGTAGGGATCTCAAATGTATAAACATTTGGAAATGTTATTTTATACATAATTATTTTCTGGGAAATCTGTCACAAGAGGCTACATTATTTACCCTGCACAAATTCTCATAAGTAGTTGAGTTTGTGTTTCCATTTTCATCATAAGTAGCATACCTTTTTTATTTCCAGCAACTGAGAGCCCTTGCTAATTCTCTAAAATTGCCACTTGGTTTTAGTTCCTCTTCTGCACCCACAACAGGGTCTTATAGCCTGGCACGATTGGGTCAGCACCCATGATTTAGAGGCTAGACAACAAAGAATAGATTGTTCCAGTTTTGTATGTTTGTGACAATCCCCATATTTTCTGTATTCTTCTCCCCCACCTGATGGGGCACAGCCTTGGCTTTCCATCAGAAGTTTCTTTTTAATCGTGTCCTCCATGGAGCCTTCGTAAGCCAAGAACAGAAAACAAAAACTATATTTATACTCTTGCAGTAAGCTCTTGTTTCTGAAATAAAGTTTTTCATATATTAGGTGCCTTTTTAGTTTGGAGCACTCCACCCAGAAATGTTCTTACGTACTTAATGTAATCAAAGACAGAAAATGACACTGGGTCTAGGCATTGGTATAGTCAATCTTGGACTACTGCTTGATTGAAGCAATGAAGGTTGCTTAGAGTAGGCAGACCAGGCATTGTCTGCTCTGTTTGATACAGTACAATTTTTACTTGCTGTTGTAAGATACTAACTTTTAGATGCTAGTTCTGCATACACATTTGCAGCTGTCTCATCTTCTGGAACAAGGGACCAGTATCAGTTGCAAGGTCTCATATCTCATAAAATGCTAGAGCTGTAAATGCTTTAATAGAACAGTAAAGACACATTTCAAACCAGTGTTTTTCTCGGAAAGAGAATGTTTTGATCTTTGTAATGCACATGTGTACACAAGAAGATGTTTAGATTCTCAGGATTTCTCGCACCTTTACTAGAGATACTTTAGTCCCATAAGAACAGGATTACTTGTGGCACCTTGGAGACTAACAAATTTATTTCAGCATAAGCTTTCATGGGCTACAGCTCACTTCATCAGATGCAGGGAATGGAACACACAGTAAGCAGATATTTATACATTCAGAGAAACATGAAAAGGTGGAAGTACCTATACTAACTCCAAGAGGCTAATTAATTAAGAGGAACTATATCAGCAGGGGAAAAAAACTTTTGAAGTGATAATCAAGATGGCCCATTTCGGACAGTTGACACAAAGGTGTGAGTGAGGATAGTTAACTTGGGGAAATAGATTCAATTAATGTAATGACCAAGCCACTCCCAGTCTCTGTTCAAAACTAAGTTAATGGTATCTAGTTTACATATTCAAGTTCAACGGCTTCTCCTTGGAGTCTGTTTTTTAAGCTTTTTTTGTTGCAAAATTGCCACCTTTAAGTCTGTCACTGAGTGATTAGAAAGGTTGAAGTGTTCTCCTACTGGTTTTTGAATGTTATGATTCCTGTATGATTTAGTCCGATAAAATCCCTTGGCACTGAGCGTAGGGTAATTTTAAGGTTTAAGATTGCCCATATACTCTTTGACAAATGTTAAACATTTCTGCATTACTTTGTGATGGATGGATTGGTGAGGGGAATGGACTAAATGAGCAACATGTAGGAATCCAGCAGATTAGAGGCAACAAAATATTTACTATGTAACTTCATACTGAATATTGTAGCTGAAATGGGTGGTTCTTTAATTTAAACAAGTTAGAGGCGTAACACTATTCACCTGTTTGTTTGTTTTTGTTTTTTTACACAAATCTGTCTTTAACTTGTACTAATGCGGATTTTTTTTGTCTCTTTGTGGAATGACAGATACTTTAGATGAATACTTTGAATATGAAGCTGAGGAATTCCTGGTCTCCTTAGCCTTGTTGATTACTGAAGGTCGAACACCAGAATTTTCTGTAAAGGGTAGAACAGAGGGTTTCCATTGCCCTCCAGCACAGTCAAGTCAGCCACTAACATCTAAGCATGAATGCACCGACAAATTGGCCCAGGTATGGCACTATCACTACATGATAAATACCAAGGGGTATTTATGGGGAATCCATGGAATCTTCAACTTATGCGAATTGTCGTCGCTCCATTGTTAGTTGAGCTATGACAATTTAAATCAGCTGACGATCTGCCCCGTAGCTTTCTAGTTAAGCACTAGTGACAGTCACTCTCTATATAAATTGTTTTTTCCCCCTTTAAACATGTAATTGAAAATAGTACTGATAGTGTAATTCTGTCTTTAACAAACATGTTATTATATAGTCTATATAAGGTATTTGCTAATGAAGATAACATATTTCTGTTTTTATACCATTCATCATCTTCTATGTAGTAGAATGGTATCAAGTTTTTATTATCTAGGTGTATAGAACCATAATTTACATTAATGGGATTTTTGAGAAAATTTAGACTTTTCCTTAATTTTTGTTGCATTTCTAGATAATCGTGAACATTTATTTTTCTGTTTTGATTATTGGTATGTGGATAGGGGGGAATTGCTGCAGAAAGGTTGGGGCTCTCCAGTCCCTAAATAAGAGATGTTGATCCAGAACTCTGTAAACCTGCACCCCTGGCCATGCAGGAGAATTGCTCCTGCCCAAAGATTCTAACAATTCTAACAGGATATTGGACCCCAGAAGTGGGGACTTACAGAGAGTGAGAAAAATACAAGTAGCAGAGTACAGTTGGTGGGAAGCCCCTCTATATGATCTCTCTTTTCCCCACAAATTCTCTAAATTGCCACCTTAGAGCTTTATTATATTTTGCATTGGTAATGGCTCTGCAGCCTTCTTTGTGATTTGAAAAACTTAGATATGTTTTCCTGGATTGGGCCCTTAGTGCTTTCACATTTTTTGAATGTGCTCTTAAAGCTGATTTTAAATCTAACTAGTATTGTGGTGCCTTTTTTTTTTTAAAGTGTCGTCAAGCCAGACGAACCAGGTCTGAGGTTATGCTACTGTGGAAAAATAATATTCCTATCATGATAGAAGTGATGCTACTTCCAGACTGTTGCTATAGTGATGAAGGGCCCACCACAGAAGGAAGTGATTTAAATGATCCTGCAATCAAACAAGATGCATTGCTGTTAGAAAGGTGGATTTTGGAGCCAGTTCCCCGACAGTAAGTTTGGGTGTGGATGTTAGTTAATAATTTAAGGTGACTGGATTCTTGCAAGGCAACTGGCTGTTTTAGTAACTTGGATTTGAATCCTAGATTATTATTGCTGTTCTTAGAAAATAATTGTATTCTGGTACAAAATTTGGGCTTGATTTTCCACAGCCTAGCACTTTGTGTAATCAGCTGAGTAATGTGGGTGTAAAGTTTAACTAACTTAGAATGGTAGCATTTTGCACTCACTTTGAAGAGGTATAGATAGCTACATACGGTGCAAGTTAGTGGAGAATCAGGCCCTGGGACTTTTTCAGCATGCTAGATGTATTTCATTAAGGACATAAGTTTCCTTTCATCACAAAGTTCACCACAAATAATATTGTTTTGTTTCGGGCAATTTGAAAGGAAATTTATTTTCAATCATTTTAATGCAAGTTGTTTTGATAATGCATAGTGTCTTTGTGTATCTTTTTATAAATTGTGCATTGAACCATAATTTCCTGCAGGATGTTTAGAAAATGTGTGACTTAAAAGTTCAGGAGTAGTGGAAGGAAATTTTGCAGCAACGGATCTTGTTTTGAAAAAAATTAGTATTGGTTTCTAAGATCTTTACCCAAATTAAAGCAAAGCTGCTCCAACTGTTTAATTATTTTGCTGTTTTTTGTAATGGCTCTTACCAATACCTGTTTATTTCTTTTAATACATTTTAGAAGTGGAGATCGCTTTATTGAAGAGAAGACCCTCTTATTGGCTGTCCGCTCTTTTGTTTTCTTTTCTCAGTTGAGCGCTTGGCTGAGTGTTTCACATGGTGCTGTTCCTTGTAATATTCTGTACAGGTAGGTCTGAGGTAGAAAAGAGCCATTTGTTTGTTCTAGGTGGGTAATTGCTGAATAGAAAGTAGCCTTAAAACAATTGATTCCCCTCCCCTTTGCTATTCACTTTCAGGAGGGATACATGGATGGGCTTTGCCCGTTGTTTGTTCTAGCATTTGGTTTGGGGATTTTGCAAAGTAAGCCAGTTGCCACTTTCCTTAATGAATTGTATATGTTGTATTTTTTAATGTAATTATTTCTTTATAAAAATCTGCATATAATGTAAATTTATACAGAGGCTTTTCTGTATTGTTTCAGAGTAAGTGCTGCAGATGTGGACCTGCAATGGACTTTCTCCCAGACACCAACTGAACATGTGTTTCCTGTTCCTAATGTTTCTCACAATGTGGCCTTGAAAGTCAGTGTCCAGTCCTTGCCTAGACAATCTAACTATCCGGTTTTGACCTGTAGTATTCACACCAGCCTGGGCTTTTATGAAAAGGGAATACAAGAACATAATGTACATCGACACTGTGATTCCATTGAGGGAGAGCAGCGCAGCGTGTCCAGTTCACAGCGTTCATGTGGAAAACAAACATGGACATTGATACCTGAAGGCTTGTTTAATGCAAAAATATCCCCTGAATTTACTACATCAGTGAGAAATGTAAAACTTTATCCAACAGCTGGTTTTGGGTCTGCCTTTGGGACATCACAGTCTAAAGTTCAGTGCTACAATGCTATGGGGGACAATAAGACACAGCCATGTGAAACATCAGTCAGAACTTTTAAATCCTTTTCTTTGGTTGATCCCCAAGTTCCAAATAGTCACTGTTCCCGTCATCCCATAGGAGAGACTAATCCTTTGATAGGTTCTTTACTTCAGGAGCGACAGGAAGTTATAGCAAGAATTGCTCAGCACTTGATTCACTGTGATCCATCTACTTCACATGTTACTGGATGTCCATTCAACATGCATGAAACCAGTTCAGTTACTTCAAAAGTTTTTTGGAATACTTATGAAGATGAAAGCTTGCTGAAAAAAGGCAAGGAAATATCCTCTGTTTCTACTGCTAACACAGATACTATGTTATCAGAAGAATGCAGTGAAGACAAGACGAGAGCAATACAAGAGAACCCATTGGTTTATTCCCATGTTCCTATGAACCACTGTTCTCGTCAGTCCATAGGAGAGATTAATCCTTTAATAGGTTCTTTACTTCTGGAGCGACAGGAAGTTATAGCAAGGATTGCCCAACACTTGCTTCACTGTGATCCAGTTACTTCACACATTACTGGGCGTCCATTCAATGTACATGAAAGCAGTTCAATCACTTCAAAAGTTTTTCAAAGTTCATATGAAGATGAAAACTTGTTGAAGAAAGGCAAGGAAACGTCCTCTATTTCTTTCTCTAAGTCTGACGTTACCATAAAAGACAGCAGTAAAGTAAAGACCAGAACACCTGATACCCCTCTTACATCTTGTAGACTTGATGGTGAATTGAAGGCTTCTCCAAAACCCCAAGCAAGAAGAAAACTGATTCTTGCAAAACCCAGTGAAGTTGTCCAAAACACATTTCAGCAGACTCCAAATAAAACTACCAATTCATTTACTAGCATAAATGTATCATGTAGCAAAGAAAATAAATCTGAACTGCCAGATAAACTGGAAACAATACTTTCTGGTTGTCCACATAAAGACCAAATGACCAACAAAGGCATTGGTAAACACTGTTCAAATTTCAACACCACTGACGAACAGATTTGCAAAAATAAACTTAAAGAAAGAACAGTCACGAGTGAGAATAGTAATGGAGACTGTCTAATCAATCCACAGTTAGCTAAATCCAAAATACTTGAAGGTACAAAAAAAGCGACACTAATGCAGGCATCTGATATTTTGCACAAAAATGAGCTTAAGTGTTTAGATAAAGATTCCAAAAAATCAACTATATGTGAGCAAAATACCCAACTTGTTAGTATTGAAAATTATTTAAATAAAGACCATGACAGTTTCAAATGCAAAAGTAAGCAAGATAAACTGAAAACTGCACATGATGAGAATGAAGACCCAACGGACTATGAATTTCAAAGCAATTCTCAGAAGAAATCTGTAGAAGACTATTTGGCTAGGTGTGAACGACTGAAGAATGCAGATATGCTGGTAAGTACCTACCTGACACGAGGGGAGTAGATATAACTTAGGGCAGGTCTACACTATGCTATGAGATCAGTCTATCGGGGGTCGATTTATCGTGTCTAGTCTAGATGCGATAAATTGATCCCCGAGCACTCTCCCATTGACTTTTGTACTCCAGTGCCGCGAGAGGTGCAGGCGGAGTCGACGGGGGAGTGGCAGCAGTTGACTCACTGCCGTGAAGATGCCACTATTCTCGTAGCTGAAGTTGCGTATCTTAGATCGATTTCCCCCCCCCCCCCAGTGTAGACCAGGGCTGAGAGTATCTTCCAGATCAACTCAGAAAGAATCTCTAGATGTATAGATTTAATCATGCTCTTATATGAAACAGTGCAGTTAAAATCTCTGCTTTCAGGTCTGAAGATTGGTCTTGTGCTTTTCCTTTTCCTCCTCTTTATATTTAATATTTAGAGGAAAACTGCCAGGCCTCACACATCATAACAGAGCTGTTAATGGATATTCCCACAGTCCTACTTCATTTGTCAGACTTCTTGGTTTTATAAGTAGAAAATATCTAATTATGCAACATGATGAATAACAAGCGAGCTAGTCTATAGTGGCTGTAAGTTGGCACCAAAAGGAAACTTTTCTTTAGAGGATGCATGAATCTGTTGTACTTTGTTTCCTAAAACAGTAATACCATAGATCTAATTTCTCTGAACCAAGGTATAATCTTAAAATATGCTGCAGGGAAACTGGAAAAACTTTTCAATTTTTGAAGACAAGTGAGAAACAAATTCAGTTCTGAATTTGATCTTGATAGACCACCTGAAGTATCCTATTATAGCTTGAGTAAATGTCTTTTACTTGCAGAGAATACCACCACTCAAGCATTCAAGTATATGGCGGAAACACAATTTTCACTCTTTGGATGGGACTATAACCAAGGCTTTCCATCCTCGAACTGGATTGCCTCTACTTTCAAGTCCTGTAAGTTACTATTGGGATTTCTAGCTATTTTTCTGAAGATGAAATAATTTTGTGTATTAATGTCTAGGTGTTCTAGAAAATCTGATAAAAGCTCATAGATATTTTTCAATCTAAATTAGGACGGCACTCTAGCTAGTGGCAAATTTGAGGTAAAACTTGAAATAGAATGATAATTTGGAAAAAGATAATGTGTCCAAGAACTGATGATACACCATCTCAATCACAAAGGGTTAACTTTACAGCAATTTGTAGTATAGACAAGGCCCTTCATTTCCAGTTTTTATTTCCCGAGGATTTATCAATGTTTAGTTCAAAAATTTACTCGTAAATGTAGAATGTAAAAAGTTTAAGATCATATATATTTCTGCATTGTTTTTTAAATTTGTTATATCAGAATTGTCACAAGACCACAGGATTTGTGATTGCAGCCTTCAAAGTAATAAAATATTATTTTTCCTTAGGTTCCTCAGAGAAAAACACAATCTGGGTGCTTTGATCTGGACTCATCTTTGCTACGATTGAAATGTTTGTCTACAAGAAGGTATTCATCCTTTTCTACTTACAAGAACGTGTGGGAGTGTATTCAGTGGAATAATTATTTTTATATATATATATATATATAAAATAAATATGAATGTTATTGCTTACATATTCACTTGCTTAGTTTATATATATATATATATATATATATATATATATATATATATATATATATATATATATATATATATATATATATATATATATATAACTGTAAGCAAGTGAATATGTAAGCAATAACACACAAAATGAGTGAGGCAAACGAAACCTAGCCAAAACATGGGTGTCATTCATAGGAACCCTTCTTTAGGAGTACTCTGTCTTCTAAATAGTTGTAACAATTGGGATGATTTCCAATGCAGTAACACTAGATTTCAGCACATTTCAAATGTACATCAATCAGTTAGAGATTTTATACCATAATTCTTCCTTTTATAATAAATAATTAGTCCATAGTTCATAATGTAAAACAGAGGGCACTTTTAAATAAGAAAAGAGTTTCACTTCCATTTTGGAGATTTTATATATAGCTGGCTCAGATGCGTTGCATTGCTGGAGACATGCAGGGAAAACTGGTGAATCTATCCCATAGTAGTTTAGATCGGGGTGGGAAAACTTTTTGGCCCGAGGGCCACATCTGGGTGGGGAAATTGCATGCAGGGCCATGAATGTAGGGCTGGGGCAAGGGGTTGGGGTGCGGGAGGGAGTGCGGGGTGTGTGTGCGTTGTGCAGGAAGGGGCTCAGGACAAGGGGTTGGGACAGAGGAGGGGTACGGGGTGGATGAGGGGGCTCAGGGCAGGGGGTTGGGGAACAGGAGGTGGTGCAGAGTGAGGGCGGAGGCTCAGGACAGAGGGTTGGGTTACAAGGAGGAGTGCGGAGTGCAGGAGGGGGTTGGGGGCTCAGGGCAGGAGTTTAGGGTGCAGGTGGGGTGTGGGGTGCACCAGGGGGCTCAGGGCAGGGGATTGGGCCGCGTGGTGCAGGAGGGATTTGGGGTGCAGGCTCCAGCCTGGTGCTGCTTACCTGGAGCGGCTCCGGGGTGGCAGTGGTGCGCAGTGGGGCTAAGACAGGCTCCCTGTCTGCCTTGGCCCCGCGCCGCTCCCGGAAGCGGCCGGAACCATGTCCCTGCAGCCCCTGAGGGGGTGGGCAGAGGGCTCTGCGCACTGTCCTCACCTGGGACAGGGAGCTTCGGGTGTGGAACCCACAGGTGAGGACAGCGCGCAGAGCCCCCTGCCCACCCCCTCAGGGGCTGCAGGGACATGGTGCCGGCTGCTTCCGGGAGCAGCGCGGGGTCCGCGGCACCACGGGGGTGGCAATCTCGCAGGCTGGATCCAAAGCCCTGAGGGGCTGGATCCGGGCTTTGGATCAGGCCTGCGGGCCATAGTTTGCCCACCCCTGGTTTAGACTGATAATCCAAGAATATCCCACACAAGCAAAGGAAGTTAGTTGCTTGACTCTTTTTCTCTCTGAAACATTTTTTTCTTACATTCTGTCTTGTATATTTTCAAATTTCTGCAAAGGCATTTGGGATCAGATTTGGATTCTTTGGGTGAAATCTTTGCCCCCTTGACTTCAGCGGGGCCAGGATGTTACTCTTTTAACTCCTCTGTAGAAGTTAAGGGGCTAGTTATGATTTCTCGTATAATAGTATGCATAACTTGAAAATCTGTTATTGTGGAAGCTAGTTAATGGAGATTTCAAGACACGTCGAAATAAAACACCTGCATACAAGAGAAAAGAATGACACTTTGTTCAGTTACTACTGGTGGAATGAATGGACAACATAAATTCTTGTTTTCATCTGCTTTTAGCGTACAAATTATGAAAGCATTGTCCAGTGCAGGTTATTAGAAAATGGGTATATTAAGACTTCATCAGTATAATTCTTTAGTCATTATTTGTTTGGGACCATATTTTGTGATGCATCAAAAAAAAAAAGATTTTTTTCCACAGCTGTCTATATGCGTAACCGAAAACAAGGAACAAATAGTATTAATGCCATTATATTATTATTCCTTTTTTTGAATAGTCCACAACAATGTATAAACACAGACAGTGACCCAGAAGGCCATGGGAAACCATTTCTGAGTTCCAGTGCTCCACCCATAACAAGTCTTAGCCTTCTAGGAAACTTTGAGGTATTGTACATGCTCCAAAAGTCCCATACTTATAATACTTATTTAGTGTGTTATAAAGGGTTAATTATACTTGTGTGAATAACTCCTAAATAATTCACTATGTTCATTATTAAACTGAGCAAAAAACCCTTGTTCTGATCTCTACTTACAAAAGCTCCCCAGCCCATCTTCTGTCACAAGCGTGAACATCGAGCAAGTGGTGGGAATGCTGTTATCCTTTATTTTTAAGAGATCAGACCCTTTAATTGTTAATGTTTATACTAAGATCCTGTGGAAGTAATTAAAAAAACTAGTTTCTCACAATTTGACACTTAAAGTATTATACAAGCTAATGTAAATGGAATGAGTGAAAATGGTGTACGGCAAATGTTAAGGCACCTGCCTTTCATTTCAGGAAACTTGTGTTTCTAAGTTTAACTTAAGTGACCAGATAGTATCCTATTTATAGAATGCTAGTTCTAGCTGTGAAATTTTGGTATAGGATTATTTCACTTAAAAGGGGTAAATTGATTTTTATTTTTTGTAGATTTTATATGCCAAAGAAAATTATTGCATAGACCCATTGGTGTGTTTCAGGGGGTTTTGTCACATACTTCAATGGGAGCAGGATTGGGGTTCATGTGTTTACTCTTGAACTAATGTCACTCCACTACATGTTTAAAAGTTGGAGGTATGTTTATGGTTTGGTTATGGTTTTTGGCCAAGTCCCCTCACAGTAGCCCAAACAATGAAGTTCTTATGCTCAAAAATTTCCCATTTGAAGTTATTGGAAGTTTTGCCTGAGCAAGGATTACAGGATTTGACCCATTATGGGCTATATTATGTCTTTTAAAGTACAACCCTACACTGGGTGTCCTTGTGCCTGAAGCAGGTACAGTGCCTCCCTGTGCCCTGAGGAGTGCATAGAGAGCACAGTCACTGCACTGTCCTTGCCAGAAGTACAGTATCTACTCCTTGCTACACCATAGTAGCTCTTCTATGCATGTGCAGAGTTGGGGCTCTCGTGGGAGAGGCTAGTGCAGGCAGCAGTACTAGCCTTGTGGAGTCCTCAAGTTCTGTAAGTGCAGTGGCTGCTATTGCGCCGAGGCCCAGCACACAGCAGAAGAATGAGACAAAGGAGATCTCTGCACCATGTTGTGTCTGTCTTTACTTACACATTTATGCAGGGGAAAGTCACTCTTGCTACCCCTGATTATAAAAGAACGAGGAAGATGACTGTGACAGCTGTATATGATAGCAATAATTTAATTACAAATTAAAGTTTACAGAAAAGTTTGGCAGTGACTTTTTGCTCTGTTTTCTATGCTGTATACCTAACCAGATGCGTGTGTGCATTTTGGTCTTTCAGGAGTCTGTCTTGAACTATCGTTTAGATCCTCTAGGCATTGTTGATGGCTTCACTGCTGAGGTGGGAGCAAGTGGAGTCTTCTGCCCCACACACATGACTCTTCCAGTCGAAGTGTCATTCTACAGTGTTTCAGATGATAATGCACCCTCTCCCTATATGGTATGTGTGTGTTTTGGTTTTTTCTACTTTCTTCTGCAAAAATCTAATGGAAATGTCTGCAAATTTAGAGAATCTGACTAGCTCTCTCTTAGAATCTGTTCTGTTTAAAGCAGCTTGAAGTCTGTCTTGAGGGCCAAATATAACACTTAATGGCCACTTTATTCCTATAGCTCTGGGATGAGGACAAAGCTGATCAACTATAGGCTTTTGTTATTGGTGAACTTGGATAACTTATTTCTCTAGTAAAAATATACACCTACAAACAAACATTAAGGCTGTGCACTTCATTATGCAAGTGTGTTAATATATGCATGTGGCCCTCATGCTCCTAGCCACTTGCAGGTACACTCTTTGGAGTCAAAAAGTTGATTGACCTCTGGTTTAAAAAGAACACTGTACTACCAAAGCTGAGAAACTAAAACAACCCCTATCAGCCTTGGTCTAATTTGTGGATATGAACAACGAAGTTCCACTGTGCCTCTGCCCTGCATTTCTACTTTGACAGCAATATTTTTGTACACTTCAAAACCCTATGCTAAAAAGCAAAAAGGCCTAACATATGCCAGTGTTTTGTGGAGAAATATAGTAGCCTGCCTCAGTTTGTTATAGGCTCCTTGGTAGGAAAAGTTGAAATTATGTGGGTAACCGATCCAATTTTGAGTTACAGATTTTAGTGTGCATATGGTAAATAAGATCTTTAAATGCCTATTTAAATTATTTAGCAATTTAGGAACCCTTCTGAAAATCCCATTCTTTAACTAAATCTTAGCTAATGTGTATTTTCAAGAATAAATCTTAGATAACGTGTATTTTTTAAGAACAAGATGTGAACAATATGAAAAGGCTTTAGAAAATGAGAGAGGGGAATTGTTTTGGTTTTTCTGTTTTAAGTTTGAGGGAAGTAGTTTTTTTTTTTTCTTCCTCTCATCTCACTGAAAACAATCACCTCTCCTTTGCTTTCATCTCCCTAGGATTATTTCATATAGTGGTTTTCTGGTTATGCAGTGGATTCTGGTGTCCCATGGATGGCTAAAGCACCCTTGCTTGTTTTATTAGCTGGACTTCATTGTTCTAATTCTTCTCCACGTGCTGTAAATAATCATGTAATATTATGGTTGTGCATCACAGAACTAGTACAACATTTATCTAGTGCCTCCACTATCAAAAATATTGTTTCTGCATTTAAGGCCAGTTTTTCTGCCCTACTCTGCTATTTTGCATGCCCACTTTTGTGCACACAAAACATTGTATACTATTAAACTTGCACTTTTAATGCAAAACCTTAACAGTGATCTCAACAGAACAACTTCCCAAATGCATGGAATGAGAGCTGGTCAGATGAGCTGTTCTGTTGGTATAATTGATAAGGTTTTGCATTGGAATGCAAGCTTGATGAAATTGGAGAATGTTTTTGATCTCTGTTAAAGAGGGAAGTGAAATTCATATGGAGTGTTGGAGTTTGTTATTGATAGTGTTGTAGACAATAAAAAGCTGGAAAGAAATGCACAATTCTTTCCCCTTAACTTATTTCCATTCTTTCAAAGTTTTGCGTCAATAGTTTGTATCCTACCATAACTTAAACAGCCATTAAACATAGTTTTTGTTTGCTAGTAGAAGATGTCCAATCCATGGCTCCTTTTAGCAAATACAGTATCTACGACAACCAGAGATGGGATGCTTGATGGGGAGGGCTCTGAGTTACTACAGGGAATTCTTTCCCGGGTGTCTGACTGGTGGGTCTTACTGATTGCCATATTTGGGGTCAGGAAGGAATTTCCCCGCCAAGTTGGATTGGCAGATACCCTGGGATGGGGGAGGGGGTTGCCTTCCTCTGCAGTGTGAGGCACAGGTCACTTGATGGTTTAAACTACAGTAAATGGTGAATTCTCTGTAACTAGAAGTCTTTGAATCAAGATTTGAGGACTTCAGTAACTCAGCCAGAGGTTATGGGTCTATTACAGGAGTGAGTGGGTGAGGTTATGTGGCCTGCAATGTGCAAGAGGTCAGACTAGATGATCATGATCTCTTCTGGCCTTGAAGTCTATTAGTATGATTTGGAAAATCAGAGTTTGGCCTAAACAGAAAATTTGGGCCTGTCATACTGATTATAATCTTCCAGTTTACAGCTGTAAGATCCATGGTTCTGACTGTAATAGCATCTTATGGATGGAGTGGCCTCCCCACTCATTAGTTCAGTTTAAAAAATAACTATACATATATTTAATGTCTGTAGTTATATGGATAAAGCATTCTCATATGCTAATATTTTACAAGTGTCTATATCCTAAACTTGTCATCTATTTTTTCCCCCTAAGGGTGTGATTACTTTAGAAACCCTTGGTAAAAGGGGTTATCGGGTACCTCCTTCAGGAACCATACAAGTGGTATGTATTTTATAGCATACAATTGCATAACAGTTCTCTCCCAAACATACACAACTAAGCATTTACTGCCGCTGCTGTAGCATCGGTAAGTAACAGACTGCATTTCTGCTAGAAGATTCCCTCTTTTTCCACAGTAAGCTCTCAAAGAGAAAAAGCACTAATGTGAATTTATCAGACTGGTGGTTATATGTTAATTACTGACAGGAAAAATGCCTCTTAAAAATAAAAATGGTTGGCCAGTAATGCTTATATTTTGTTATGAAGTTCTGAATTTCCTTAGTACTCAATACAGATTACAAAAGGAGATTTTTGGATACATCGTTGATGGGGAGCTTGTATATGTGTGTTACGTTAAACAAGTGTGAAATGTATGACTTGTATGGGTGTGTTATACATGCCAAGTGGGTATACAGCATAATAAGATGCATACTAGTGTGTGTACTCATATGTAGAAACAAGAAAGGAGAACACAGTGCATGATGCTACAGTGTATAGTCACGTGGCTAAAACCTGGTGTTTTTTACATTCCCTAGGTATGTTAAGAGGATCTCATGAGAGATCAGTGGATTTTTGCTATGGGGATTTTTTTTAGTGGGATGCAGGACCTTGGATGATGGGATTAATCTTTATATATTTTAATCATTTCTCACTGTGACTTAAATTTTCCTGGAGCAATATCAGATGCCACCTGTGGACACACCAAAACCACTGGCACCAAGGAGCTCCCTGGTGGAAAAAAAATAGGTTATTTGGTTAAAGAGATGTCCACCAGATTGGGACTTGGGTTGCTGAATATGAAGTTGTGTAGGTACTATAATATTGTGATTTTTTTCAATGCATAAGTATGTGAATGCTAGTAACTCATGGCAAATTCACCATAAATTTTAAACGTACCCCATGAGAGAGTCTGAGGTAAGTTATCCAAGATTCAGGCCCCTAATTTGTAACAGCTTTCTTAGTGGCCTTTAATAAATAATTTTTTTTTTTAAAAAGACACAAAATATCTAGTCCATTATCTGAATTTTAACATATTTCTAATTACTGCTGATTTTCATTATTTGTATCAAATCCGTATTTGTGCCTAAGCATATCACACCTCAATATTTCAACAAGCCCTAGTTTTCTATAAATGTTAAAAATTGGAAATTATTAGAACTATACTCCAGAAATTGGTAAGAAAATCAAACAGCATAATCTAAAACCAACACTGTGCATCTCCTTGATTAATCCAGTGCAGGATCACAACATGTGAATTCAGGAGTCTTTAAATCTGTAGCAGACCATTGTAATTACTGGAAACAGAGCATTAAGGTCAGAAAATAATCTAAACAGAAAGCTGACACAAGGAGCAAACAAAAGTTTGTGTTGATTACCAAAGTAGTAAGAGTCTGCCTCTTACATGAAGAGCTAGTTTGTGCTAATGGCCTCCTTTAATTATGTTAATGTGAAGGGAAAAAATGGACAGTTCAGTTGCCAGTAACTGAAGTGTAGAAATACAGGCTAAACAGTAATCTTTAAATTAACTTCCTATATAAAACAAGGGAACAGAGCACATAGAAACCATCCAGTGAATCTGAACCGTGATTATTCATTGGCACACTGAATTCTCATATCTTGTCACCCTTTATTATTCAGTGACTCTGTGAATCAGCTTTATTTTCTAAAATAACTGTCTTTTTCAGACCTTATTTAACCCTAATAAGACTGTGGTGAAAATGTTTGTGGTGATCTATGACTTACGAGAGATGCCAGCCAATCATCAAACATTCCTACGGCAAAGGACTTTTTCTGTTCCTGTGAGACGAGAAGTAAAGAGAAGCATCAATAAAGAAAACATTCGGCAGACTGAAGAAAGGCTACTACGCTACCTCATACATCTGAGGTAAGATCCTCAGAGTAAAACAAAATAATTCACTTACTTCAGTCCTGAACTCGTAACTGCCATGCAAACAATACAGCCTTATTAAAAATAGAATGCTTTTAACTTTATCTTCAACAAGAATTTGTAGTTAACAGTAGAGACTATGAGGAAAAATTATAGTAAATAATTGGGACTTTGAGGAGAAACTTCGTTAAATTTAAGACTCTTTCTTGGCATTTGAGCCATTGGTGCAGTCTTGCATATTACTAATTCCTTTATATACTGATCCAGACACAGTCTTCGCTGGATAAATGTATCTTTTTCTAAGGTGTCTAACAATAGGATCCTGTCTGTGGTGGTTGTCCAAGTAGAAGCTAAGAATTCTATGTGGCTCTTTTGGAATAGAGTATGGGATAGAATCCTGACCCATGCCTCCTGCTAAGTAAAATGGGTTCACATGAAAGGCGCAATCTAACCTATTGATAAAAACAAAATAACTGTTTCATTTGTTTACACACTTATTGCACTGTGACTTATACATTCTTAACTTTGTGAAGAACTTTGGGACGATTGTGTGAATACTTTTAAAGGCTGCTTGAAAGCAAACACTCTTCTTGTTACTCTGGCTGTAATGAAGACTGCTATATAAAGCCAAAGGGAGGAATATTTGTCTATCCTGTCAATGAGATGAATGCCCGCTCTGATGTACCTTGTCCTTATGCTATTTGCAGTCTTGTACCTGCAGCACTGTGGCAAAAAAGACCACCTAGAAATGCAAAGATGATGATCTGATTGCAGCTCTTCAAACTTGATAATAGTTGACACTTTAAGATTAATTAGTATAACAAAATGAAGAATGTCAAAAGGAGGTATAGTGTCTACCATAATTTCAGGTTTAAGCACCAAAGGAGTTAAGAATAAGGAATATTAGGGCCTAATTAAGAAATATTTTTTCATTTCTTTGCATCTTTAACAAAGGTTACCCTTACTCGTATCGCAAACTTTTATTTTAGCTATCCTCCCATTATTTTGTATGAATTAATGTAATACTTATGAATGCCTCTGCTTAGTAGCACCAGCTTTTTCGCAAGCCAGTTTTCTTACACAGCTTTGTTTGTGCATCTTAAGTCCGTGGAAGCTAGTCTAGCCCTGGGATTCCCATAAGCAGAAGTTGACAAATACTTGATAAATTGTATATTGGTTTCCTGAAGTGGACAAATACATGTCATAATGAGATCACCAAATTTTTATAGGCATGAATTGTAGTCTGGATTGACACTCAGTCCACCAGAGCTCACTAACTCACAGAGCATCACTTAACCTTTCTCCAAAAATAAACTTCCCTGTGGGACCAGTCCTGAAAAAGTGAGCTGAGCCCAGGTAAAAGGGCTCTGCTTACATGAATTGCTGAATTGATGCAAAGGAACTGGGGCATAAAATTCTAAGGTGTACCATAATTGATGGTGGCTGAGTGAGTTTGGGGTGTGGAGGTAGAGGAATAGCAGGTACAGGCCACGTCTTGGTTCCTCTTCCAATTTAATTCATAGATTTGTGCTTCGCTTGTTCAGTAAGTAAAATGCCCTTTTTTTCCCTTCTCCGTGGTCTTGTCCAGTAGCTGCTGTGTAGACTATACCTGTGTCATACATGGAGATATCCAGTCTTCCTTCATGTGCTTCCCCACTACTTAGCCTTACAGAAGGGCAGCATTTCTACTGCATTTGGCCCTAGAATACACATGTAATTTGGCTCAGCATTTGGATCTATGGTAGGGAAGAAGTCATGGATTTGCAATTGGTGTACTTCAAAAAAAACCACTAAAATGAGTAGTCAGTTGGCTGTATGATCTCATCTATATAATGGTTAGATGTTCACCTTGCTGGTGACCATCTGGTGGCTATATCACCAGTCTTTCTGCTTGAGATTCAGACCCAAGCAATAGGCAATTCTAATAAGAGAAATATATGGAGTTTCTCAAAATATTAACTTTAATTTTCAACAGTGTTGAACTATACAGGATACTCAGAATTTTATAGTAGATCATATTTCATGCTGACTGATATGTAAAGATTTGTTAGAGATGCAAAAATAAGCATTTTTACCAATGTATCATTTACATAAAAATAGATGTTATTTTAAAGCATTTGTTTAAAACAATGTGCTTCGCTTTAAACTGGTGCTATATAAAAAAAGAAAGCACATTACTTTTGTTTTCATAGTTGAAGTTGGCCTGGAAATGTTTGGCTTCTTTATAGTAATAGTAGGTTGAAAACAAGTAACCTAATTTTACTTGCTGAAACTATACATGTGTTTTGCTCAAAAACAAATGAAGTCACAGAACTGTAAAATGCATTGTGGCAGCATCTGTTTGTGAGGCACTAATTAAGGTTGTGTCAGCACTTCTGTTACAAATCACTTGAAAAGAACCTATTATAACTCAGCAAAAACATTTGCCCAAGGCTGAAACTTGACACACAGTCAAATTTTTAAAAGCATCCTTTAAAACTTCAGGTTTAGTTTTGCTTGTGCAGTTTTTCACATCCATGTTTTTGTGTGTTCAGAAACTCATAGGTACTCTTACAGAGTATATTTGTACTTGCAGATACAGTATCTAGGAAGGCCCAAAATGCAGTTTGAAGAGAAAAGTAAAGCTGCTTTCCTATGCAAAATCTCAGTTATACCTGCAGTTTTAGAAGCCTTTGAAAATATTTGCCTGCCAAGTCTCAGATCAGAAAGAATTTTATATTATATTCAGACTTAAAGGGATGTAAGAATTGCGAGTCCAAATTAGACCTAGGGTCCATCTAATTCGGTATCCTGTCTTTAACAGTGGCCAGTACCAGAAGCTTCAGAGGCTTCTATAATAGTCAATTAAAGAGTAACCTATCCACAGCATATCTTTTATTGATTCATTTTTTAATTTACAACTTTTAATCCACTCTTTCTAAAGGGTGCCACAGTGCTATGTATTGGAACAACCTTCCTCTTTGTGAACGGAACTTAATTTAGGTTATGAGTACTATATTACTTAATGGCTAAGCTTTTGTTATTTCTTGGAACTGTATGTTAATTAAAACTAAGTTGAATAGCCTCCCATCTTGTGTGTCCAAGAACTAGTTGCTCAAAGAAGCAGTTGTTGAAGGTGTTGAGAAATTTCTTTTTAAATATTGTCCTTATATGACATATGACGTGTTTATAGGTGGGGAGCTGAAGTCACAAATTATTACTGCTTTATTAGACTTAGTTGTCACGTTGATCTTCTTAAGCATTGCACTCTCAGGATTTTTCCAGATCTGGAGGCTGGTAGTATAGTCCTACTAGGATATTTGTATTTTTCTGATATGGGATTTGTTCTCATATTCTACTGTAAGATCCTTAGAAATTTTACCACCCTAGATTTTTTTATAATCTTACAGATACAGTACTATATCCCCCCTTCTGCTACCTAATCTTTCTGTATTTTGAGTTTTGCAAGTAATTCAGTGTCCTCTGTGTATCATTTCTCCATGGTCCAGTAATGATCTTCATTTAAGGTCCTCCATTTAAGAATGCTGCCAGACATTCTAGTTCACCTGTTTTGCTGTTAAACTTCCTGTATATTGATATCTGCAAAGATACCATCTGCCAGAATTTCTGCTGGCTTTAACTTGGTTCCTTATCATGACACATTCTTTATAATGGAACTTCCACAGCTCTTCAAGAATTTTATCTAAGGACATAGTGTGAGCTAGGCCCCATCCTGGACATTACACTCTACCCCTGCATGGGGTATAAAATGCTGCCTTCCAAATGTTTTGGTCAACTTCTTTGCTTATGTGGGAAGCAAAGTTCCCATGATAAGGCTATTCAAAATTTTTCTTTATGATAAATGGTCCTCAAAGAAAAAGCAGAAATAAGAGTCTCACTACTGGAGAGTAAAAAGCTTGAGGAGTGAAAAAGTGCTTCCATTTCCCCATCTGTAAAACAGGGATAATACTTCATAGGGACACTTCAGGACATAAATAATTTGCAGCTGATGCATCTATGTAGTCAACCCACCATTGCCACAATATCTCAAGCGAAGATCCTTCAATTCCCTCTTTAATATAAATCCTAATTCAAATTAGGCACTAACATACTGCACTGCACAGTGAACAACTGAGACGCTCTCATTATCTTATTCTTTACCTACTATGGAAAGGGTCTTGTGTACTTATGGCAATATGTTTGTGTGTTCAAATAAACACTGATAATAATGGATCATAACTTTGCAGCAGCCAGGAGCTGCGTCCTGCAGCTCCACCGTGGTTAAGGCCCTCTGCAGCCTCAGATGGGGGAGCAGATTTATTCTTTTAAGTATAATTGTGTGGATGAATGATATTATGCCCACTACCCCTCATGCAACTATTGGGTAAAGTCTGTTTCTACATCCTGACTGCCCCCATGCAGTTAAGCTGATGGTTCTGCTACATTAAGAGCCTTCATCTTTTTTGATACCTCTAGGATTTCACTTTCTTGGTTAAGGCATGTCTATATGTTTTGTCTTTATTCCTCATTTAAATGGGCACAGTACTTTTATTTCAATGTGGTCACATAGTTAAGGGTTTTACATGCACAAGCAGCAAGATGTTCAGTTATTGCTCCTACAGTAGCTGCAATCGTGTGTTGGGTAATACCTTTTTTGTTTGTATGGTATGGGCAATAGCATTGCATTCAGCTGCTGTAAGAATTCTAACTCTGCATTTCCTTTAGGAAGCAGAGTGGGACCTGGGTATCTCTGCAGGGGAATAGGAAAAAGAATTTTCCTGCAGAGTTCACTGAGCTGCTCTGTGGAAATTAATTCACCCTCCCTATTACTGAAGCGGCACAGCAGCACATCATTTGTCCCCATCCCACCCACCAGCCAAAAAGGCCCCCCACACAAATTTCAGGCGCAACAGAAATGGTCAGTTCCGCTTAATGATGAACTGACACAGTTAGAGGAGGAGGAGGCTGGATTTTCCTCTTAGAAAATTTCACTCTACTGTCTTCATTTGGCAAAACTCACCATTGTGTGACCACCATTGCTGGGTATAGGCCAAGTATTGGCAATGAGCTGTTGCGACCCTGTGTGTGTGTGTGGGGGGGGGGGGGGGGGGAGTGGGGGGTTACTGGTTCTGAACTGTTCCTGGACTCATTAGTCACCCCTGGATGTGCTCTTACTATATCATCTTCCTTTATGTTTCTCTAAAGTGGGCTGTTGCAGGATTTGGCACATGGGGTTGCAGAGAGCTCTCTGTGTGGATCTTCGGTATCCCACATTAATATCTCTCCCCTATGTAGCTAAGCAATGTTGGGTCTGCTACATTATAGGCCTTTGTCCTCTCTTCTGCCCTATGCTTTTTGCTCAAAGAGCAAAAAAGCTGAATTAAGATTGAGTGGCCTTAAACTTTCATTTCCTGCACTCTTTCATTTTGCCACATTACTGAGCTAATGCATACTTTTGTGTGTTCAAACACTATGGCCCTGTTTCCTTACTTCTAAAAAGTGTGTATATATAGTTATCATGTAATCTGTTTTGATGTTTAGAAGTTACAGATAGTAAATTTAAAAAACAAAACAAAAACCTATTTACTTATATATATTGTCATCTTAGGTTCCAGAGTTCCAAATCTGGAAAGATCTACCTCCACAGAGACGTAAGGCTCCTGTTCTCTCGGAAATCAATGGAAGTTGATAGTGGTGCTGCGTATGAACTCAAATCTTACACTGAATCTCCAACAAACCCTCAGTTTTCACCAAGATGTTAGCAAGCAGTGAAAATCAGAGTATTAATTGAATTATCAGATTACTGTTTACAAGCAAAACTTTGGCATGGAATACAGTGTAAAATTAAATGTGTAAAGAAATGAAAATAGTGCTCAAGTGAGAGTCAATACTCTTCTGTGATCCTGGACCAGTTTTTGTAAAAGGTTTCTGGAATGAGCTTTGTGTTTTCCAAGTAGACTGGAAACAAATACTTAAATCTAATCTTTTTGTACTGTTTAAAACCACTTCATTGGATGTGTTGCAATAGCAAATTCCCAAGTTAGTTTAGTGTTTACACCTTTTATTTTATTTTTCAGTTATTTAATATTTAATGTTTCATTTAATACTCAAGTGATGTTTGTCTTTAGTGTTCTAATGTAGCACAAATCCTATGTAAAATCATATTATGTATTTTTGGCATTAATAATATTGAAATCTGAAATATATACAGAAGTCTTTAATTCTGCGTGATGTGTTTTTAAGTGATATTCATTTAAGTTATTGAAAATTAGGATGAAATTTTGAACTTCCATAACATTATCATACTATGCAAGCATGTGGTTTTCCTCTTGTTTTCTCTCTCTAATTTTGGTGACACACCATTCTCATTGCTTCCCACACACAGGTCTTATTACAGCACATGCGGCCATAATGCAGAATGTGTTTCTTTAGCTACTCACTAGTTCAAATCATTGACCCAATTCATATTTTGCTCCTTTAATTTCCTTTTTTTCCCCAAGTGGATGCTCTGCTAAGAACATTTCTGGTTCTGTTCTAGTTATCAGTATAAAAATGTCACACAAAATTATTATCCTATACCTGATTTTCTCAATTGTTTAAAAATGTACTGTGAAAACAAATTAGTACTTATATCTTAAATATATGCAAAAACTATTAAACTTGTAGTTTTGGTTTTATTTTTAGATGAGGATTTTCATGTAAGCTTAAAAGTAAAAGCTTAAAATTTGATAGATTTTTCCATGTAGGCCACTAGGTGGCTACATAAAGTTGTATATTGCACTGCATTAGCAAATACTGGTAAACAGTCAACCAGTCACATGAAAAATACTCTAGTACATGTGTATTCCTGAAAGAAAACACTTTCCCAGATTACAATAGTCATTTTATTTGAAAGCTTATTTTCATGAAAACAATGTCTCAAAATAATATTTACATAACAGAAGTACACTAAGTATTAGTTAGACTGATGTGTAGCTTCTCACTAGCTCAGCTATCATTTTTCCCTTGCTTGCCTTGACCTTGAAGCTGTATAACTAAATGTTCTAGTTTTTATTAATGTTGAATAATAATCCTTCCAGTATTTGGCAAAAGCTTTTAGATGTTCATTGCTCAATGAATCCGATCACCACTGTACCACACAGCTTCTTTGACATCAGTGTATCTCTTAGAGGTATAAAAAGGACATTTTAGTGTTTGTTAGGAGCATACTTTCAGTGCACAATAAACACTTGGGAGAAAGGAAGTCTTTATTAAACTTCCAGTCCCTTCAATTAGGATAAGAACTGAATACACCTTGCCTGGGACCCTGTAGAAGCCCTCCAGTAAAACCAAGGGAGACTATACTTTCCTGATACTTCATACATTTTCAGCTGTCTTAGAGCTACTGTAGTTGCACAGCTTGCAGAATCCAATTTATAACCTTGGCAGGATTTTTTTTTCTGTTATGTCTTGAAGATTTAAATGAAACTTCTATCTAGAGATGTGAGAAAAGCTGTACAAAATCACATTCTAGCTACAGCTTCCAGTCATGTGCAAATCTTGTCAAGGGATTTGTGGAAAGGTTCCCTGTTAGTAGCAAAAACCTCAGGTGCTGGAGCTGTACTGTGTACATAACTACTTTCTGGGATAGTAATGAGAATGTGTTGTGGCAAATTGCCGGCACTACTATGATGGGTCCCGCACTTTCTCTTCTTGTGGGGGGGTTTCAGGGTCCCATTTCTTGCCCCTGAACTGGAGTAACAGCTATCCTACTAGTATCCCAGGGAAGGGGAGTGGAGAGGGAGGGACCCAGGCCTGCCCTCTACTCCGGGCCCCAGCCCAGGGGCCCTATGATAGCAGGTGAACCACTTGTACCAGTGATTCTTTCCCCTGGGCTACTTCCCTCTCCTGACCTTCAGCTTGTGGGGCTTCCTGCCTTCCCTCTGCACAAGCCAGGTGTCCCTTTACCTAGGATCTTGGTCTTCTGAGCCCACCGCAGCACTTCCCAAAACTCTCCTCCGCTTTCCTCCGAACTGCTCTTTGTTCCACCACCAATCCACTCTGCTTCACTCCTCCAAACTGCTCTCTGCTCCACCACCAAATCACTCTCCTTTAACTTCTCCTCACTCTGCTCCAACTCCTCCTCTGGCTGATTGAAGCAGGGGGATTTTATCAGTTAACTGGCTTCAGGTGCTCTAATTGGTTTCAGGTGCTTTTAATTAATCTACAGGGAATAAGGCATCTCCTCATCCTAGATCACTCCTCCTGCTGCCTTCTGGCCATGCTGTATCACATATCCTCCCCCCCTGCTCAACACCATGGGGTTGGGCAACTTGGGACAAGAGGCAATGCTTTCGTGACAAGCCATCTGCGTTGCCGTCTTGGCTTCCGGCCCTATGCTGTACTCGTAAATGAAAAGGTTGCAGAGATAGGAACCATCTAGTCACTCTTGCATTCTTCTCCTTGTTTCTGTGCATCCACTAGGGTGGGGCGTGGTCTGTCACCAGGGTAAATCGCCGCCCCAGTAGGTAGTAACGGAGTTTCCATGGCCCATTTTATCGCCAGACATTCCTTTTCGACGACGGTGTACTTTTGTTCCCTGGGGAGGAGTTTCCAGCTGAGGTACAGGATCGGGTGTTCCTCCTCCCCTACCATCTGCGAAAGGACGGCTCCTACCCCTACCTCCGAGGCATCTGTTTGTAGAACGAATTCTTTCTTGAAGTCTGGGGCTATGAGTACTGGATGGCAGCAAAGGGCTGTCCTTAAATCTGCAAATGCCCCTTCTGCTGCATCAGACCACTTTACTATCTCGGGGCCCCGAGCCTTTATCAGGTCAGTCAATGGCCCTGCTCTTGTGGCAAAATGAGAGATGAATCTCCGATAGTACCCTACTAACCCGAGAAATGCTCTGACCTGCTTTTTACGGATTGGCCGAGGCCAATCTTGTATTGCCTCCACTTTGTTCCATTGGGGTTTTACCAAACCTCTCCCTACTACATACCCAAGGTATCTGGCTTCAACTAGTCCTATCACGCACTTGAGAGGGTTGGCAGTGAGGCCAGCCTTCCTCAGGGTGTCTAGTACCGCTTCTACTTTTACTAGGTGCGTTTCCCAGTCAGGGCTATGGATGACTATATCGTCTAAATAGGCGGCAGCATACCTGGCATGGGGTCGCAACAATTTATCCATAAGTCGTTGGAATGTTGCTGGGGCCCCATGGAGTCCGAAAGGGAGGATAGTGTATTGGAACAGGCCATCAGATGTAGAGAAAGCAGTCTTCTCCTTGGCATTCTTGGCCAGGGGAATTTGCCAATATCCTTTAGTCAGGTCCAGAGTGGTTAGGTATCGGGCCTTGCCTAACTGATCAACTAGCTCGTCGACACGTGGTATTGGATAGGCATCGAATTGGGATACTTCATTCAACTTCCGGAAGTCATTACAAAACCTCCAGGTGCCATCAGGCTTGGGTACTAAGACGATAGGACTGGACCACTGGCTGTGGGATTCTTCAATAACCCCAAGTTCCAACATCTTCACTTCTGTCCTAATTTCCTCTCTTTTAGCTTCCGGTATCGGGTATGGTCTTATCGTCACACTTATTCCGGGCCTGGTGATGATATGACGTTGGACCAGTGTCGTATGGCCCAGCTGTGTACAGTACACATCTTGGTTCCGTTGGATCATATCAATGACCTCTGTTCGTTGTTCTGGGGCTAACTCAGGGGATATCCTCACCTGCTCTTCGGTCATCCGTCTGGGGTGGAGCTCTCCGAATGACCAGGCACGTCTCTTGGTCACGCCAGAGCTTCAGCAAGTTTACATGGTAGAATGGTAGATCTGCTCTGGTCTTCGGCGGTCTGGTTGTCTGACCTTATAGTCCACTTCCCCAATGGCTTCCACTATCTCATACGGCCCATGCCAGCTGGCTAGGAGTTTGCTTTCTGCTGTCGGCACTACCACCATCACCTGTTCTCCTGGCTGAAATGTCCGTACTTTCGCCTGGCAGTTGTAATATGTCCGCTGGGTCTCTTGTGCTTTTTCAAATGTTCTCTTACTATAGGGGTTACTCAAGCTATTCGCTCTCTCATCTGTGTCACGTGCTCAATGACATTCTTTCCTGGGTTGGGTTGTTCTTCCCAGTCCTCCTTGGCGATGTCTAATATGCCACGTGGGTGGCGTCCGTATAGTAGCTCAAAGGGAGAGAAACTGGTGGACGCCTGGGGGACTTCCCGTATTGCAAACATTAGGTACGGTAGAAGGGTATCCCAGTCTTTTCCGTCCTGTGCTACCACCTTCCGGATCATACCTTTAAGGGTGCAGTTAAACCGCTCGACCAGGCCATCTGTTTGACGATGGTAGACTGAGGTCCTTATGGCATGGATGCGGAGCAGGGTACATAAGTCCTTCATTAATTTCGACATGAAAGGGGTTCCTTGGTCAGTCAGGATCTCCTTAGGGATGCCCACTCTGGGAAAAACCTGGAGTAGTTCTTTTGCTATTGCCTTGGATGTGGGGTTTCTTAAAGGAATGGCTTCTGGATACCATGTGGCATAGTCAAGGATGACTAGTACATTTCGGTGACCCCGTGCTGATCTTTCCAGCGGGCCCACAAGGTCTATGGCTATCCTTTCGAATGGGACTTCAATAATAGGCAAAGGTAGTAATGGGGCCCGGACGTGAGGTCGGGGGCTATGCAACTGGCATTCAGGGCAGGAGGCACAATAGTGTTGGACCTCCGCACGTATTCCTGGCCAATAAAACCTTTTTAGGACTCTATCCAGTGTCTTGTCTATTCCTAGATGTCCCCCAAATAAATGACTGTGAGCTAGCTCTAGTACTGCCCTTGTGTGTTTCCGTGGGACTAAGAGCTGCTCTACTTCTTCCCCTTGGATCTGCACTACTCGGTACAACAGATCACGTTTGATCATTAATACGGCCCCGGGCCTTTGGTCTTTCCTTCCACCGGTACGCCATTTACTTCTACTACCGCCTCTCTCACATTTGCATATAGCGGGTCATTGGCTTGGTCCTGCCTGAAATTCTCACGGGTGGTACTGATCTGACCTAATTCCAGGGGGCCTATTTCTACTCCGCCCCCTGGGTTGCCCCTACTTGGGCTAGGAACTGCCTTTGAGTCCTCACTGGCCTGAATTGTCTCCTGGCCTCCTGAATGGGTTCGCTTACCAACAAGGGAGGCTTTCTGGTTCTCTGCTAGAATCCTGGTTCCTAGCCTTTATCTGCCCTCCTTTCCCGCCTAGACTTTCGGGGTTTCCCGGGGGATGAGAATAGCTCTGTGGCAAATTCAGCAAAAATTGGTGTGAGGCTATCTGTAGGTGCCTCCATTTCAGCCCGGGGGTTGCTACCCTCCCTTGGCTCTACTGGGGGGAGTAAGTTCTCAAACCCAGGGAAGTCCCTGCCAATTAAGACTGGGTAGGGGAGCCTAGGGACCACCCCTGCAGTTACCCTGGTAGTGTTCCCCTGGATCTCAATCCGTACTGGGATTGTGGGGTAGAAATTTACGGTGCCATGAACGCACGTTACCCCTGTGGTTTTGGCCCGGGTTAGTTGGTCTTGCCCCACCAACTTCCCCGAGACCAGCGTGACAGCACTCCCGGAATCTACTAATGCTGTGGTCACAATGCCATTAATTTTTACTGACCTTGTATACCCATGTGGGGTCATTGTGACCCCTACCAGGCCAATTAGGCCACATTGTTCCCGAGGATCCCCCAGATTGCACTGCATAGGCTCTTCCCTGTTGGGGCATTGGGCTGCTATATGCCCCAATTCGCCACACTCGTAACACCGACCCCTTATCCCAGTTGCCGCCCTCTGCCTGGGGCTATTTGGTCGGCCCCCCCAGCCCTCTCTTCCCAAACCCCCAGGTCCCTTCTTGGACTCAGGCCATTCCTCAATGTCTTTCCTCCCAGTTATAGTTCTCATGTAGTTCTTGGCGGTCCGGGACCTTGGGTTTGGGGCTGGCTTCCTGGATTGCCGTGTTTCACCCCCTGGGGTCTGGAACAGTTTGTGGGCTGCTAGCTGTCTTTCCATGAGGGAGACCAATTCATCATAGGTGGAGGGGTCATTCTGGCCAACCCAAGCCCGGAGGCCTGGTGGTAGCCCCCTCATATACCGGTCCAGTACCAGGAGCTCCATCATCTTCTCAGAGCTGAGGGCCTCAGGGCGCAGCCATTTCCGGGTCAGGTGGATCAGGTCAAACAATTGCGATCTGGGTGTCTTGTCCTCTGTACACTGCCACTCATGGAACCTCTGGGCTCGCAATGCCATAGTTACTCCGGCTCTGGCCAAGATCTCTGCCTTCAGCTGGGGGTAATCTGCTGCAGTCTCTGCGGCCATATCGTAGTATACCTTCTGGGCCTCCCCACACAGGAACGGGGCAAGGATACCGGACCACTGGTCTTGGGGCCAGGCCTCCCGCAGGGCTGCTCTCTCAAAAGCCAGGAGGTATGACTCCACATCATCCTCCCGTGTCATTTTCTGTAGGCAGTGGCTGGCCCGTATAGGCCGGGTCCCATCGCAGTTCTGGCTTCACTCCATAAGGGCCTTCATCTGGTTCACCAGCTCCTGCAGCAGGGCTCGGTCCTGGGCAGCCTGACTCATCAACAGACTATTAGTCTCTTGCTGTACCCTAGTCGCCTCCTGTTGGGCGGTTGCTTGGACCCGGGTAGCCTCCTGCTGGGCCGCGGTGGCTTATATTAGGGCCTTGATCACTTCGTCCATCTTAAGGACTGGATTGTTTTGGCTATCCCTGGTTTAAGTCCCCAGCGCGGAGATCCCACTGCTAACACCACATGTGGCAAATTGCCCGCACTACTATGATGGGTCCTGCACTTTCTCTTCATGTGGGCGGGTTTCAGGGTGCCATTTCTTGCCCCTGAACTGGGGTAACAGCTATCCTACTAGTATCCCAGGGAAGGGGAGTGGAGAGGGAGGGACCCAGGCCCGTCCTCTACTCGGGGTCGCAGCCCAGGGGCCCTATGATAGCAGGTGAACCACTTGTACCAGTGATTCTTTCCCCTGGGCTACTTCCCTCTCCTGACCTTCAGCTTGTGGGGCTTCCTGCCTTCCCTCTTATGTGGCATTGACACAAGCCAGGTGTCCCTTTACCTAGGATCTTGGTCTTCTTAGCCCGCTGCAGCACTTCTCAAAACTCTCCTCTGCTTTCCTTCGAACTGCTCTTTGTTCCACCACCAATCCACTCTGCTTCACTCCTCTAAACTGCTCTCTGCTCCACCACCAAATCACTCTCCTTTAACTCCTCCTCACTCTGCTCCAACTCCTCCTCTGGCTGATTGAAGTAGGGGGATTTTATCAGGTGACTGGCTTCAGGTGCTCTAATTGGTTTCAGGTGCTTTTAATTAATCTACAGGGAATAAGGCTTCTCCTCATCCTAGATCACTCTCCTGCTGCCTTCTAGCCATGCTGTATCACAGTAGACACTGTCCGATTTGGCCAATATACATGGCAGAGGGGCATTGCTGGCACATGATGGCATATATCACATTAGTAGATGTGCGGGTGAATGAGCCTCTGACAGTGTGGTTGAGTCCTATGATGGTGTCAAGTAGATATGGGGACAGAGAAGGTAATGGGGTTTGTTACAGGGATTGGTTCCTGAGTTAGTGTTTCTGTGCTTGAAACTGCGATAGGATTTTAAAGGTGAACTGCAAAGGGAAACAAATTGGGTTTATGCTCTTAGGATGAAGGCTTGGGTATCATTTTACTTTTTTTTTTTACATCAGAAATTCTGATACTGTCTAGCTTGAAACAATCTGATTGACAGAACTATGAAATTATTACTTTGAGAACAAAGACAATGAAAGTAGAGACGGAACAGACATTTTAGTCAGATTGTTACAATGTTCTGGAGAAAGAAAGACTTTAAGTCTGCTCAGTCAGCTGAAGTGTAAGACACATCCAGAGGCCTCCCAGCAAAAACAGGAATGACCAAATCTGAGATTCCTGGTTTTTTTAAGGTTAAAAAACAAGCAGAACAACAACTATCACAAACCTTCCAAGCCTTCTTTAAAATGCCATACCTAGTGCATTGATGATGACCCCAACAGAGCTGGAAACATTGTAGAGGGCATGTCCATTCTCTCATCAAGCCTGTGTGGCTAGAGGGCGGAAGATCCATACTATATAAACTCCAAAAAGGTAAAAACTTACTTTTATTTCTGGAAATATAAATTAGTTTTCCAGAAAGCAGATTCACCCTCAAAGGTATTACGTTAATGCTTACAGGGGACTGCCTAGCTCTGGCTGTTGCTAATGAGCTATAGAGCCTTTCACTTGTAAATTTCCAGTTTGAATTCTACCCAGGTCAGCAGGGATTAAAAACTGATCCTCCTATCTAGTACATTTGATACCTCCTTTATGAGATGATGAGTTTGGTTAGTCTCAGTTCCAGCTCCCATATCACAAACTCATCACTGTACAGTGGGACGGTTCTTACTCTTTCTTTAGTTGCATAGTCCCCAGCACATTATAGCTCTGATCTTAGTTGGGTCCTTCAGCAAGACCTCTTATCCTAGCAGCCAAAATAGCCATGCTCACTATAAATTTTGTCAGAGCTGGCAAGGAGAGTTGGGGGAAACACCAAAAAGATGACGGAATCTTTTTTTTAAAATCTCACTATTTTAATAAAAGTGCTTCTTTCAGCCTTAGTTTTCCCCCACTCTCAAGATGTATGCAATGCTCTCTGTGCCATAGCACACAAACATCTTAGCTCACTCCATGTACTTTATCCTAATAACTAGCACATGTTAGCAAAAATACAAATATACCAATAATCGACCATGGAAAGTATGTGTTTACAATATAATCAGTGTAACAGCACCATTTACTGTGGTGTTCTCTGGCAGTCCATCCTCATTTTTAGAACAAGGATGTGACCTGTAGAAATTGAACCACCCCAATTAACCTGAGCAGAGGCCTCCTCTCAGGCCGAGACCTGTTGTCACTGCAGGCAAAGTGCTAGGATTAGGGTGACCATACGTTCCGTTTTGGCCAAGACACTCCCATTTTTAAGTCTCTCATGGACGTCCTGACTTTTTTGGCAAAAGTGGGGGGCAGGTAGGGCTTGGGGAGCAGCAACACCAGCCACATTGGGGGGGGGGCAGCAGCAGGAGAGGTAAGGCTCAGGTGAGGGGCATTGCCAACCTCACAGGGGGGCAGTAGGGCTCAGGCGAGGAGCGAGGCCAGCCCCACATGGGGCGGAGGCAGAGCTTCAATGAGAACCCTGCACGTGGAGGACGCAGCGCTCGGGCCAGCGACATGGGTTAGCCCTCTGTGAGGGGAAGAGGGGGAGCAGGGCAGCCCCGTGTGTGGTGGGGAGGGGAGATGGGGCTTGGTCAAGCAGTAGGGTTCCTGACCAATGGGAGCTGCAGAACTGGCACTCAGGGTAAGGGCAGCACTCAAAGCTTCCCTGGATGCTCATGTGCCTAGAGGCCACAGGGACCTGCCAGCTGCTTCCAGGAGCCGCATGGAGCCAGGGTATGCAGGGAGTCTGCATTAGTCCCAGGCCCCCGCTGCACTGCCAACCAGACTTTTAACAGCCTGGTCAGCAGAGCCACCAGGGTCCCTTTTCGGCTGGGCGTTCTGGTTGAAAACCAGATGCCTGGCAACCCTAACAAGTGGCTTAGGCCAGCCCCATGCAATGTCCCATTTTCCCTTTGGGAAATATGGTCACCCTAGCTAGGATGCAATTTTAATGTAGATCCCCCTTGCTCTCTCTTCTTGAAATGGTGTAATCAGGGAGTAGTAGCCACCCTAAAGACTAGAGTAGGCCAAGACAAAAGAGTATACTACAACTGCCACTATACAGCTACAGAGGGGGGCGGATATGACGTTGAAAAAGCGGAGGTCGAGGTGGAGAGATGCGGAAGTTGGAAAGTTCTTTTCTGCTTATTCGCTGTCTCTTGTCGCTGGGTTGAGCAGCGGGTTGGCTGAGTTGCTGGGGAGCGTGAGAGCGGAGGAAGTCTGATCCCGCCGGCTCACCGTCGTGAGCGTGGCGGCCATCTTGTGCGGGAGGCGAGCGGTGCGCGGTCCGGTGGTGGTAGCGAAGGACGGAGGCGGCTGCGCGTCCCCACTCCCTGCCGTCTCCTTCTCTAGCAGCTGCTGCTGGGGGTGCTATGTCCGCCGAGAGCCCGGAGCCCGCCTCGGCCGAGGAGCAGAAGGTGGGCGGCCGGGTCGTGCCTCCTCAGGGCACGTGGGGGAGGGCGGCCACTCTCTCCGGAGCGGTGTCGGTTCCGGCTACCCTCGGGGCCCGGGGGCAGGGTCGGCTGCGTCCCGGCTGGCCCAGCAGCGTGCTTCGTCTCTGGCGGCTGACGCTCCCCTCTCCCGGCCTGCGGGGGCCGCTGGTTCTACCCGGGCGCGGGGCCCCGGGCCTGAGCTGCCCTTCGGCTCTGCCCGCGCGGAGGCCCCGCTTTGCTCCTGGCCAGGGACTGAGGGCGGCCCTCTAAGCGCGGTGGCCGCTGCCGCGCAGCAGCCCGGGTTCCCTGCGGAGCGGGGATTGTCTCAGTGTGGCGCGTTGCCGCCGAGCCTGGCTGGGGAGGCGACTCGGGAGCGGGGTGTACGCGACCTCGCAGCTCGGGGGTTGCTTCCTCGCGGGAAGGGTGGAGCGGCGCCCGGCCCCTGCAGTGAAGCGCTGCGGCCCGCTGCAGGATCAGGGAGCTTGGACCCGTGCTGAGCTCTGTGTCCGGTGGGAGAGGTGTTGCTGGCTGCGGGCAGTGGTGACTGCGCGGGGCAGGGTGGTTGCAGGGCTCCATAGCTTAACATGGCTGAGAGGTGAACAACGCTAAGATTTGATCTCTGCACAATGTTTCGCAAGGAGGAATTTTATTCTCCTGACCAATAAACCATTAATATACCTGGGGCTGCAGGGAATGATCACTCTCCCTCTCCTCATTACTCCCAGGGCCTTTCCCTCTCCCCCAGCTAGTCCCTGTAATCGTCTATGTGCTAGGGGTCTGAGGTCTTCATGTGGAGCCTTGGTGGCAGGATACTATCCACCATTTTACCAGCATCCTAATTTCTGAATGGCTCAAGGAGCAGCCGGCTACTTGAGTCTCTCTTAGCTTTTCCTAGAGGCAATAAAGAATGGAGAGCATCCAAAACAAAACTGCTGTACCATACTTATGACCTGTCATAATTGAAAATGGCCATTTTAAAAGAAATAATTGCCAACTTTAAAACATTACTTATGTTACTTATAGCGTCTTGGAGTTTGAAAACTGGAATCTAGCTTCCCTCGCTTTATGTGGTCTTTGCTTTTTCCCCCCCCTTGATTTGGACTACAAAAAGTATCTCTTCTTTTTAGGCTTGTATTATTGCTATATGGTCTGCGTTGTAAACATATGTTTTGGGTTTTTTTTTAAAGTCTTCCTAATGGGACTTAAGTTATGGAATCACTTCTGTTGCGCTGAAATGCTGTAACTTTTCCCCCAAACAGTCTAAACTTAGGTGATAGCCTTAAGAGAGTAAACCAAATATATGTCTACATTAGCATTTTTGTTGGTATAACTTATGTCACTTAGGGCTGTGAAAAACACACACCCCATAGCGACATTAGTTATACTGACAGAAGTGTCAGTGTGGACAGCTCTATGTCGGCAGGGGACATTCTCCCACCGACATAGCTGCTGCCGCTTGTTGTGGGTGGCTTAATTATGCCAATGGCATAGAGCAGCTACTTGGGAGACCTTTCAGTGGCACAGCTGCATCTGTACAGCTTTGCCACTGTCAGCTCTCAAGTGTAGACATGACCTAAAGCTCTGCCATCATCCACCCATTTTCTTGTGTCTGACCTGAACTAGCTGTACAGGTAGAAAGGGTTTGGGGCTAATGTTGACTGATTGAAATGTCTTAGTGAAGACCTTACCAGTTCAAACTTCCTACAAGAAGTACAATTTTCTGTGTTCAATAGCTTAATTTTCTTATGTTTGGAAAACATATGTGGAAAAACTATTCACGGGACAGTGTTCCTATCCAAAATGTAGTAAAACACATATTTCGGACTATGCATCACTATCAGAATAGCTCTGTATACGTGAGTATTCTTAATACTAAATTATGTATTTAATTGGTATTAAATTAAATACATTTAATTTATTTAATGTAGAGACAGTAATTGGTCCTGCCATGAGGGCAGGGGGCTGGACTCAATGACCTCTCGAGGTCCCTTCCAGCCCTAGAATCTGTGAATCTATGCAACAATATAGTTTGATTTCTTTTGTAGTGTTCTAGTTCAAGCAATTGACTCAGGTATTTACGATATTAACCGAACTTTACAATATTAACCAAATATCAATGTGAAGTCTTCAAAGTTCAAACACTTAATGGAGATTTTTTTGGAACCTATCCCTGTTCTGGTGCTGTAGTTCTACCGTGAAATTGATTTGAAACAGACCCAATCTAGTTTAATAGTCCAAGTCATAGACATTTAAAAGAACAAACTTTGAATTATAAAAACTGAACTAGAATTTGTTTTGCATCCTGTTAGGATGTTGTATATGTAATTGTTACAAAGTTGTATTAATGGAATTAAAAACATTTAATAAACTGCATACTAGATTTTATTGACTGGTAGTTTAATTTGTGCACCCTCAAGTTGTTTCATTTGGGAGCTGGGAACATCTTGCCCTGCACTGCCCTCTTCCCAATTGTCAACTAATGGTAAATTAACAACTTTTTCAGGGTTACTTTCTTTAAAATCTGTGCATATTGTCACATCTTTGATGTTCAGTCTCTCACTGATTTTATGTGCCAAGAACAAAGGCAGGAACCCTGTGACAAGACAGGAAAGCAGTTTGCACAGTCACTACCAGTATTTCCACAGGGCAAATCAGATGCTGTCTTTTGTAGCAGGAAATGAAAAATATTGCCTGAAAGATTTAGCAACGTTTTGCCTTGGAAAATGTCACTGTTCTAATGAAATACCATTTTGATAATCCAGTCTAGAACTGTAGTCCCTTTGTATCACTTACTAAAGTTATGCACCCAGAGAAAAAATTCCTAAAAAGCTCTGGAAGCACAGAAATAAACCCTGATTCGGTAAACACTTAGAACTGAAACTTGGACAGCTCTTTAGATTAAAAACTTTTTATTTTGCAACACTATCTTCTGTGAAAATCTGACTTTCAAATAACTGATTAGGGGTTAAATCAGCAGAAGTTTTTCTCGTTGAAAGAGAGATGTTTTAGAAACCTTTACTGTATGCTTGTTAGAGTAGAGGAATAAAAAATGTTAAATAAGGGCTAAATTGAAACTTCAGTTACAGCCAGACCAGAGTTTCTTGTCTTTGGTGTAAAATTTGCGAGGGGGAAGGGGGAGGAGAAGTGGGTGACATATCACAAAATACCTGTCATTTGCCAAAGAATGATAATGGGCCTTGTCAGTTCATTTTGTCTAGCCTTCATATGTCCAAGAAGCCTCTCCTGAGATGCTGCAGTTTACTCCTGTTTGAATATCTGCTTTTGCCACAGCAGTTTATCTTGGATTTAATTTATTGGTCTTCAGATTCTTACTATTTTTGTAAAACTCCCTTTGGAGTACTCTCCTTGATGTTTTGTTCTGATATTCCCGTTGAGCAGAGAGCAGACTATAGTTTGAGAAGAACTGATAGTCACTTCTTTGGGTCATATAATTTATTAGAAGAAACTACATCTACATATTTAGATTTTTTTTTGCCCTGGTAGGGAAAAGGAAGCTGTGCATTCTCATCTCTGCTCCAAAATTTCATTGTCTATGGCCTTGTCTACACTACAGGGAAAAGTTGATCTAAGCTACGTCGACTTGAATTACGCTATTCATGTAACTCAATTTGCGTGGTTTAAATCTACTTACTGCGGGGTCCTCACTACGCATTGTCGACAGGAGATGCTCTCCCGTCAACTCCCTTTACTCTTCTCCATCTGGTGGAGTACAGGAGTCAACGAGAGAGCGATCTGCAGTCAATTTAGCAGGTCTTCACTGGACCCACTAAATTGACCACCAATGCATTGCTCGTCGATCCCTGGGTAAGTGTAGACAAGCTCTGACAGTGCATTGTATGTCATCCATCTTGGTTTATCCTACTTAATGAAGAGTTGCAGAATTAATTCCTTTAGAGAGTTTGCATGCTTCCTTACGGCTGCCTAATACAGAAACCTGTCAGTTGTACATGGTCTTCCCCTGAATAAGTTGTCAAAGATCTGTTTGGATTTTGTTTTTTGTAACATGGCTAGAAATGTATCCTTTTCCAGAATTCACTAATGCCATTGATGTATGGGTCT
This sequence comes from Chelydra serpentina, assembly GCA_037349315.1. Lineage (NCBI taxonomy): Eukaryota > Metazoa > Chordata > Testudines > Chelydridae > Chelydra > Chelydra serpentina. The sequence continues at coordinate 16,558,494 of JBAIAC010000033.1, forward strand.
CCACTTTTCTAATCAGTAGTAGACAACCATATTCTGCATCCTGTTTAGGTATTAATACACTTAATTAGTTTTGCCACAATAGCATAAATGTAAATTCTGTATGTTTTTTGACTTCATGGTAATATGCTAGCTTGTCAACATGTAAACGAGCACAAGCTGAGTTTCCTTTAAGAGACAGCAAGACAGTGTATTTATGTAAGTTGTTGGATGTTGGCCCTCATTTATTAATGCCACTATATGGAGATATCTGTGTGCATATTGTCTTAAATGTCCTATTTGTGTTAAATGTTCTGTCTTTTCTGGCTCTACGTTGAGTAAAGGTGCTGTGTGAGGGTCACATTTACCGAACATCAACCATCTATAGCTATAACCAGGACTCACAAGCTATTAGCTGTCACAGCTTGTCAGAACTTCCATGTGTTTTCCCAGGAAGTCTTCCATGCTTTTGTACAAAGTGATGGTATTGTGTTCAGTTGGGTGTCACACTTCTATCTGTCTATACACACACACACTGACCCAGTGTGATAGGAGGCACTTGTCATGCTGTCTGGAGTGGCTCGCAACTGTTAGTTCCAATCTTGGGTCAGACTGTCAGAAAACAGGGCAGGCACCCCAAACTGGTGGTATATTCTATAATTAGATTTCACCAAGCCAGTAACAAATGTTATCTCCTGAATCACTATATCAGTATTACCATGGAGTCACAGACAGTCCCCTTAGCTTCTCCATCCCATCTTGCCACCCAGACAAACTGAACTTTGTGATAATGGTCACATAAACCAAAAATCACACCACATCAGGTTTCTCCTAGGCTCAAACAACTAGTCACTTGCCCCCAGATCAGATCATACTCTGGATCTCACACCAAAGACAACACTGTCAGCTAATTCTCTAATAGCTAATAAACCTTTAGTTAAAGAAAAAGAAATGAGTTTTTGAGGTTAAAGCAGGTAAAATACATTCACGCGTGAGTCAAAGTTTATAAGTCCAAAATGATAGTAATGATGTAGTAATTTGTCCCAAAGTCTTTTCAGGGCTACCCAGAATAACTCCGGGGAACTCCACTTTTTTGTTCAGTTGTTCTATCCGGTTAGAATCCAAACAGTCCAGAGATAAAGGATCTTCCTTTGAATCAGTACTTACAGCTTGTTCTCCATACAACAATTTGATAATTGTTTTTACTCACATAATGGCCAATTGCTTTGAATTAGCATTTCCACTTCCAGGGATATTACTCCTGGGAGAATTGTATGGCCTCCCCCCCCCCCCCCCGCCCACCCCCCCAAAAAGGAAATTTTGCACACAACATTTTAAAATTCTGCAAATTTTATTTGTCAAAAATAACACTACATAATCACATCAGTTTCAATTATTTTGGTAATTTATTTCAAAATACCTTTCAGCAAGTATGTCTGTGACAATACAGACACACAAAGAATTTATCCAGGAGTAGAGAGTTAAAGAAACCCCTGTGACAACCCAGTTCCTGTTTCTCTGCCTCCTCTTCCCCTCTCTTTCCCCCCTCCCCCCAGCTCAGCTGGGAGGCCAGACACCCATAACCCCTCCTCCCAGATACTAGCTGCGGGGCCCTCCTGGCCCAGATCCGTGCAACCCCTTCACCCCCTCTCCCCCTGAGCCCAGCCAGAGAGGCCTTCCCCCTTGCCCAGGCACCTGTCTCCCTCTCCCCCTTGCCCAGTCAGAGGGCCCCCGCCCCAGCCCAGACACCCACCCTCAGAGCCCAGGGATCCAGAGGGAGAAACAGCCTGATGCTCAATCGCAGGCTTGTGTGGAGTTTCCTGTGTGCCGCCACCTCCTTCCTTCCGGGCATTCTGGGAACTGCAGCTGCCGGGAACCCTGTAGCTCCCTCGGTCCCTCCCTGGCAGTGTCTTCTATGTGTGAAGTGAGCTCTACCGGGTCAAGCGGTCCCTAGTGGTGGCCAGCAGCACTGCAGACCATTTCTGTGGGGGAAAGGAAATTCTGCGCACACAACATTAATTTCTGCAAAAGTCTGTAATGTGCAGGGGTGCAGAATTCCCCCAGGAGTAGGATATACATAATGTGAATGCCTGCTATTACATTATAATAGGAATAAATAAGTGAAAACAATACAAGTAACATTTGTGACGGGGCAAGGCCAGAGGGCTATAGGAAAGTGGTAAGGAACCAGTATGTTAGCCCCAGGCTAAACAAACCCCTGCTACCTTATGGCAGTTGCTCCAGGTTAATCAAGACACCTGGGGCCAATTAAGAACTTTCCAGAAGGCAGGGAGGTTAATTGAGACACCTGCAGTCAATCAGGGGCTGGCTGAAACTAGTTAAAAGCCTCCCAGTGAGTCAGTGAGGGGCGCATGTCAGGAGCTGTGGAAGGAGGTTGTGTGTGAGGAGCTGGGAGCAAGAGGCACTAGGAGCTGAGAGTAAGAGGGTGTATTGCTGGAAGATCCTGTGGTGAGGATAAAGAAGGTGTTGGGAGGAGTCCATGGGGAAGTAGCCCAGGGAGTTGTAGTGTCGTGCAGTTGTTCCAGGAGGCACTCTAAACAGCTGCAATCCCCAGGGCCCTGGGCTGGAACCCGGAGTAGAGGGCGGGCCCGGGTTCCCCCCCAAAACTCCCAACTCCTGATCAGACACAGGAGGAGTTAACCTGGACTGTGGATTCTACTAGAGGGGAAGATCTCTGAGGCAAGCAGAATCCGCCAATAAGCGCAGGACCCACCGAGGTAGAGGAAGAACTTTGTCACACATTCCATTAGTTTTCATGACGTTCTGACACCTGAATATACTTCATTAACACATACTTTGATCTAGGGTTATTTAATTACCAGGCATGTATAATGTAAATGTAATTCATAGTAAACAACGGGAAATAGACAGGTGAAAACAATACAATTAACATCTCCTTTGATCTGTTAACTCACAAGTGAATTGCCTTGAATATATACTACATTTAACTCCTTTGATATTCACACACAAGTGAATTGGCCTACAGCTCCGGCCTGAGATGATCTGTCAGCATCACAACACTGTTGTTGGAAGTGATCTTTATATGTGAAAAGATACCTTGATCAGTACAACCTCTAAATGAGATACCATCACAATGAGATACGTTGTACTGAGCAAGGTTTACTGAGTTTTACTGTTCAATGCAACTTCGTGGGACTATTAAAACAAGACAAAACAGAAAAATGTACTGGAGGGTACAACATTGCCTTGGCTGAGAGGTGGGTTAGATGACTTGATAGGTCTTCCATGTCCATTTACCAACTGGCTGCTTTCTTGTTCATTAATGTATTGAAATAGACTGGTTCATGTGCTCCTGCATAGTGTGCCTATGCTGTCATTGAATTTTCTGCAAAGATTCCAAAGTCCTTCCTCACAAGATCCTGCAAATTCAGAGCCCATCAGTATGTGAGGAAGTTCAGTCTTTTTTGCACAATCTTAACAAATTGAATTTAATGTAATTGTGTAATCTAGTTCTCCAATATATTTAAGTTGGGAGTGCATCAAAATTCTCCACTGTTGGGTTATGACTGGACAGAAAAATATTGCATGTGGTAAATCCTCAGGCTTTCCAAAGAGGAGGATGATACCAGGGAGCGGTGTTAATTATGGTAACATTCAAAGATGAGCTGTATACAGTTGGGTGGCAATCTCAATGAGAGTTCTCATCCCTTTACTTCTTGTCCAAAAGTCTTGCCGTGTCTTCATTTTCACAAGAGGAGCATGTACTCAGCCTTACAGATTAAAAGCAGCAGCAACCAGCATAAATCAAAAGGGCCTCCCCAAAACTTGCTACGGTTGAGTACCAGAAGCAGTCTAAGCTTGGCCTCTGCATTGGAAAGTAACATCAACATAACAGTATTGTGTAGAAGAAAATACTTGTTTCTGAAAATGATTGGTCTGATACGGATTTCATGTGTATGGAAGATATACACGTCCTCTTTCATATATACATATAATACAAGCAGATAACCAAAGTAGAGGGTGATGTTGAAAAACAAAGAGGCCACAAATTCTTGTCTATGGAGTAGACATCTTTAAAATGTTTAATCACTTGATATGTTGTATGCATCAGTCTGTTCCGTCGCTGTGATGAACATTACTCAATCTTAAACTTGTACTGTATCAGCCTGTGGAAATCTGTTAGAACGTATATCCAAACTACTTACATAGATTTATTAGTGTTCTATAACAGGCCAGTATCTATAAATGTGCTATAATTTCCTGACTCTAATGGCAGGCAATGTTTCAGAGCTGTACTATTCTGATATTTGTATACAGTGTGGGGTGATGCTAATACTCCATAACTATAGTACAGTCGTGAAAGAAGAGTCTCGTCACAAACGTACATCTACACAGATCTTTTCTTGTGCAACGTTATGTACGATGCAGTAGGGATACTTGGAAAAAGTCCCACTGGCACATGTATAGACTTTAAAAGTTTTTGTACCACCAATTTTAGATTGAGAAATTAAGTTTGCTCTTTGAAATTGGATATATTGGTTGATACAGTGTTATCCGCTATTTGTAAAATTGGAGTCCTGCGAGATACAGCAGGAATCTCTTTTTTTGCTTTGTATGTTAATTTAATTTTAAGATGGGAGGGGGACACACTATAGTTGCTGCGGTCAAAGCTCTTGGCCAAATGCTGAACAGTGTCTAGTCAAATCCTCTGTAATAGTTTGTGGCATCAGATGGCTAACATGGATCCATGTGCTATTGAATTGCTCAGTGGGGGAGTTCTGGCATAGGTGTTTATAGAAATAATTTTTTTAATTGCATGTGTTTCAGGAAATGGAAGATAAGGTGATCAGTCCAGAAAAAGTTGAAGAAGCAAAGTTGAAAGCAAGATATCCTCATCTAGGCCAAAAGCCTGGGGGTTCAGATTTCTTGAGGAAGAGGCTTCAGAAAGGAGTGAGTTCTGTTTTGTAAATTGATATAAGTCGCCTAGCATGGAAAAGTAAATGTGGACTGCTTGTTGCTGTGACTTTTTCTCACCACTATACTGATACAGATAATGCATACATTGTTGCGAAGGTTTTTTGTTGAGCTGGAGAGTAATGCTCTGTACTCTTCTTACCCTAGACTAAAGTCGTGCAGTGTTAAGAATCCTTTAATGTTATTTTTTTAAGTCAGTTACTTTTTACACTATAGCAGTGTAACCGTGCCTCAGTGGGTTACAACTGAGGATGCTAAATTCAGGACGAACTGCTAAGAAAATAGGGCAGATACACCCAAGATTGGTGGATAATCTCCCATAGGATATACCAAACCAGCAACAAAAGAAAATTTCTGTTTCACCATACTGGCTAACAAAAAGTCATAAAAGCAGTTTGCTTGGGCATCCCAGTCCTTGTATTACCACCAAAAGCACTGGATTTAGAGATGAGTGGTTCTTTACAACCTATCTCATCAAATAAAAGGTTCTTTTGATCCCAAAGGACCAGCTACACACCCAGGTCAATATATAACTCAGATCTTACCCAAAAATCATGCTGATGCCAATCCTTTAGTATCTAAAGGTTTATTTATCAAAAGAAAGACAGGTGAGATTTAAAATTGGTTAAAGGCTTCAAATACATACAGTAATTGCAAAGTTCTTGGTTCAGGCTTGTAGTAGTGATGGAATAAATTGCTGACTTAAGTCAAGTCTCTGGCTGCTTCCAAATCATTGTAAGGTCCTCAATCCATTGGTTAGAATGTTCCAATTAGGATAAGTTCATAGTCCAGAGGCTTGGGCAGGAAAGAAGCTGGAGCAGGATAGAGGCAAAATGGAGGGGTTTCCAGGGCCTTTTATATCCTCTGCCATGTGGAGGGAAACCCATTGTTTCAAAAAAACCCTCAGCACAGCTAGTGGAAAATTACAGGTAAAAGATGGGAGTTTGGAGTCACATGGGCAAGTCACATGTCCCTGCCCAATTTCTCTCTGTCATTTCAGGAAGCCATTACCTATACTCTGGACAGCATGTTTGCAGGACAGTCCACTCTGTAGATGGGCATCTCCCATGGTCCATTGCAAGTTAAATATCCTTTTGATGGGCCACTCAATTTGAACAGTCCCTCCAAGATGTGCTGGCTAACTACCTTGTTAGTTACCCCAGGAGCAAACATTTGAAATACAGGTATAGAGCCAATACTCATAACTTCAAATATAAAAATTATACATGCATACAGATAGCATAATTATAACCAGCAAATCGTAACCTTTTCATAGACACCTCTCTTGACAACCTTTGTACAAGATTTGTTGCAAATGTATAACAGTGGTTGCAACAATGATCTGTATCAGTGGTTTTCAAACCGTGGGTCGCGATCCAGAACTGGGTTGCGGAATAGAAGGGACTGGGTCGCAGAAGTTCTGGTCAGCACCACTGACTGGGCCTTTAAAAGTCCCGTCAGCGGTGCTGCCTGGCTAAGGCAGGCTAGTCCCTACCTTTTCTGACAGTGCGCTGCGCCACAGAAGCAGTCAGCAGCAGGTCTGGCTCCTAGGCGGGGGGGGAGGGCGCACGGGGCTCTGTGCGCTGCCCCCGCCCTGGACACCGGCTTCACACTCCCATTGGCTGGGATGGTACCTGCGGGTGAGAGCCGCGTGGAGCTGCTTGCGTACTTCCGCCTAGGAGCTGAACCTGCTGCTGGCCACTTCCGAGGTGCAGCGCGGTCCGCAGTGCCAGGACAGGTGGGAAGCCTGCTTCTGCACCCCGGCTGTGCCACTGACTTGGAGCCACTGGAGTTAAGCCCATGTCCTAAACCCCTGCCCCAGCCCTGAGCCCCCCCAAATCTGGAGCCCCTTCTGCACCCTAAACCCCTCATCCCCTGCCCCAGCCCTGAGCCCCCCCCAAATCTGGAGCCCCTCCTGCACCCTAAACCCCTCATCCCCGGCCCCAGCCCAGAACCTGCACCCCCCCAGCCCAGAGCCCTGACCCCCTCCCACACCCCAATCCCCTGCCACAGCCCTGAGCGCACCCCCCCCCCCCAACCCCGGAGCCCCATCCTGCATCCCAAGCCCCTTATCGCTGGCCCCACCCCAGAGCCTGCACCCCCATCCCAGAGCTCTGACCACCTGCACCCCAGCCCAGAGCCCCCTCCCACACCTTGAACCCCTCATTCCCAGCCCTACCCCTCATCCCCGCACCCCAACCCTCTGCCCCAGCCCTGAGCCCCTCCCACGCCCCAAACCCTTCTGCCCCAGCTCCGTTGGGTCGTGGGCATCAACAATTTTCTTCAGCTGGGTCGCCAGGAAAGAAGTTTGAAAGCCACTGATCTATATGGTCCTATTTTAATCAGATAACGTCACAAGCAGTAAAAGCCATGGAATACAGCTTCAATGGCTTATCCAAACTTTTTGAGAACACTAAATTCAAAAGGTGGCCCCTTGCTGCCTAACAGTACTTTCATAAAATCAACCGTTATTCCATTCTGGTAAACATTTAGGGCCAGAACCTGGTCCCTGCTACAGCTGCTTTGCACTGCTCTTATACCAGCCCTCCTGTTTTAGAATTGCCAAAATTAGTGGCCGCTCTTAAAAAATGTTCACCCAAATTCTGAGTAACTACATGAAGGCCATAATGTTTCATTGAAATTTGTGCCAATGTACTGTGGACATCACAGGTATTGTAGTCATAAATTTATATCCCAGCCTGTAGAGCACTGATCTAATGGATAGAGTAGTATGGAATGAGTCAGCACTTTTGTTCTGTTCCAAACTCGGCCAATGATTTTTTTTTTTTACACTGGGCAAATGTCTTGTCTATTTTGTGCTTTCATTTACCCATCTGTAAACTGTTCAATATGTTTGCATGAAAGGCACTATGTAAAGTGTCCTCTGTGTTTAGATGATCAGTCCTGGTATGCCAGGTGTTATGCAAGCTTCTGCAACCTCTGCCAGTACATGCACCTCCAGATCTATAGCGTCCTAGCTTTTATGGTTTATTGTGCAGCTCAGCTGGGAGGGGCATATGAAAGTGACTTCAAGCCATCTTTAATCCCTCACCTACCAGCCAATGAATGCAAAGTTGTGTTGGCAGTTAATGGTCCCCCAAAATTGGTGGGAGGTGGCAGCTGTGATGTAGTGGGGATTTCCCCTTATGTTGTATGTGAGCCTATGTGAGTCTTACTCTTTTGCATGAATGCTGTGTGTGCCTCAGTTTCCCTGTGTATTGCACCAATGTCTAGAGGTGGTGGGAATAAGGGTGTGTGACTTTTGTGGGGGCTGCTCCAGCTGCCTGCACAGATGCTATGGCCGCTCCTTTGTAACCTGAGACCCAGAAGGGGGATGCGACCAGATGACTCTTGGCCTGGGAAATGAGCCAAAGGCCGGAGGAGGAGGAAAGGGCAGGGCAGGGGCCAGGCAGCTGGAAGCGAGCCAGTCTCGGCTGGCTTGGGGCACAGGGGGAGGGCCAGAGCCCTGGGTCTGGACTCCTCTCTGCCTAAGATGGACTTGGCTGAAAGTCACTGATTTCTGTGCTAACAAGTTCTGTCCTATGCTGTGTTCCTGTCGACTAATAAATCTTTTGTTTTACCGGCTGGCGGAGAGTCATGTCTGACTGCGGAGTTAGGGTGCAGGGCCTTCTGGCTTCCCCAGGAGCCCCACCCGGGTGGACTCGCAGGAAGTGCACATGTGGAAGGAGATGCTGAATGCTCTGAGGTCAGACCCAGGAAGGTCTAAGCTGTGTAAGCTTCTTGCCCTGGAGACGGTATGCTCAGAGAGAGGACGCATGCTCCTCCAGAGTCCTGGCTGGCTTTGTATGGAGTAGTTCCAGAGCATCGCCCCAGTGACTCCGTGACAGCAGCTTCCTGAATATGTCCTTTTTTCTGTACCCTGAGCTGGAACAGCTGCAACACAGGTCCTTTGTCACATGAGTGGAATTCCCAGGTAGCAGTTAAGATCGCTTTTTGATGCTTTGCTGTTGGAGCAGCACAGATCAGCCAGAGTGAGGTCAGGATCTTGCCCAGTAGATGAAGCCAGTGTAAATAAGGGTGAATTGGGAATGGTTAACCACACTATTATAGTTCATCTGTGCAATCCATAGATGTAAGTTAAGTGCACAGAGGTGTGTTCCTGGTTTATCCTCACAGAATCTGAGTTGTTGGGGTTTTTTGTAAGATCGTTAGAGTACAGTTAACATGTTCATTCACTTATGCTCAGAGAAAACATTTGTCTTTAAACAGAATATCTAAATATGTGCTCATGTATCTCTTGAACTATTCACTACGGTTAAATGTAATGTTACAGTACAAAGGACTTTGGTCTACATGCTTTTGCTGGTATCGTTTATTTCATTTAGGGAACTGGTATATGTTATACTGGCAAAAAGGCTGCACTAGAAGGGTTTTCTAGTTAACGTCAAAGTGTAGACCTGGCCTAAGACTTTCGGGAAAACACAGATTTGGTGACTTTAATGTATTGGCAATCCAAGGTTGGGATGCAAATTCCAGAGCCCTCTGTCACCAGCCCTTCCCAGTTAATTCAGGGGCTGTTAGCTCAGGCACTGTATATTGCAGCTGCTATCATACTTAATGGAGAGGCAGTCAGGGCTCAAGCCGTTCAGGGCTTCTTCACAGGTTGAAACCAGTACCTTAAACTTCTCTTAGAAATGAATTAGTAGTTTACACTCATTCTCGGTTTGTGTTTTTTAATGTGCTCTCTGAATTAAACACTTATCTAGTGAGTTACATGTTCTACAGTATTTAACTTCCAACTGACTTGAATTTATAAACCTATAAATAGGATAATCCGTTCCAGAGGTGATATGGATTATGGAGGAATACTTTCTCCATTACTAGAAGCTTAATTTTAATTCTGATTTTTGGCCTCCTTGTATAACCTAAAAATAGCCACATAAGCCTCAAAACTGGCAAATCTGGGGCTGAAGTAGAGAATCTCCTTTACAATATATGCAGTGAATCGGACAGCAGGTTCCTGAATTATGTTTGACACTTTGCAGCAAACAATAAAGCCAGAAAAAGATGCTAAGTTTAGTTTATTAAACACCATTAGCTGAGACCTAGTGGGTAGCAGTAAAAATTTGGTTTGCCTGCTCCAGCCACTATAAAATTAGGTCTCAAGTTGTGGTTTAAATATCAAAGTTGTAAATCTCTAGCTTTTTCTTTGCAGAATCTTCAAAATGTAACCTGACTGAAAAAGGGGTTGACATTGCACATTCTCTCCACTCCCAACTGTATGTTTTATAAGTACAACAAAGACCAACCTTATACAGCCAATTAATATTTGGGAAGAACAGTCTTGTTCTGTATTGACATTTCTGGTAGACTTGAAACATCTACATGTCTCACTTTTAAAGGGACACTAACAACTTAAATCACACTTCTGAATTTTAATGGTCAGATTTGTTTTATGTACTATTTTACTTTACTGGCTTTTTTCAATATTCTCTGCTTAGACAGTGTTCTGCGTGTAGCAGGTTTCACTGTATAATCACTTCCCTTCTTTGTTCATTGGTTCTTTTAATATGCCATGTGGGAAAACACTTAAATTGAATTGTCTTTGAAAATAAAGCAAATTTTGTGCTAGTAATTAGATTTTGGAGGATGGGGCACATGTTTACATTCCCATAATCATTGTTAGCCCATTGATACAGGGGGGTACAATATGGCAATGCATATTATGACTTTTGTTCATGTGGCACAGTGGCTCAATTTTGAAGCAGTTGTTTCTACAGTTTGCCACAAGTCTTCAGGAGGCAGTTTTCTTCTATGTCCAGTTTGCTTTCTCTTTGACACCACTTTCGTTTGGCCAAAAAACAAAGAGCACTGTCCCTTCCAGAAACATAGTAAACTCTACACTGTCCTTTTCTGTTACAGAAATGTAAGAGCAAAAACTAGTATTATGGCGGGAATCACAAAGACACTTAGGGCTGGATTTACAAAAGGGATTTAAGTCACAGACTCCCATTTAGACTCCCATTTAGACAAGTCACCGGCTCCCATTAATTTTTGTTCGTTGCCCGTGACCTATATGTGACTTCTACTAAAAATAACCATGACAAAATCTTAACCTTAACCATAGTACATGCAGCTCAGGAAGGATTTTCTGTGAATGTGTCCGTAGCTACTTTAGCTGTATAATGTGAAGTTTAGTTAAATATGCTGGGTGTACTTTTTTCTTTTTTTCTTTTTAAAAGGGAGCACACCTCTGGGATTCCTGGAGCAGGCTCTCTATCCTTTGGACTTTCTAAGATACTTTGGTTGTTGAGGTACATGATTCTGAGTTATGGAGTTCACTTAGCAGACCATGCTTTTCAGGCCCTGGGTTAAAATCCTTGAGTGAATGAAGCCTCCTGTTCTTTTGAAAACTATGGTCAGTAGCAAAGTGCTTATGCAACAGGACAGACCTATGGTTACATGTGCAATTTTAACATCAGCGTTTCTTCACCTGCCATGCTTAACTCTGCAGTCTTAATGTTCTCAACATACTGTTTTACTTTGGAGTGTTTAATAAAGCTACTGTGCCCCAAATGGGGTAGAAAATAGTTGTTTTTTAACTCTTCATTCTCCTCCTTTCTAAGAGCACTGCTTAACTTCCCACTCAGTTATCTATTTCTGAAGTTTTAAGTGGTCTTTGCTTCAATAACTGATGTAATTCCATTCATGTGTTGGATAAACTTTTCAATTCTTAAATATTTTTGTCTTCTAGCAAAAATACTTTGATTCTGGGGATTACAACATGGCTAAAGCAAAAATGAAGAACAAGCAACTCCCTACCGCAGCTCCTGACAAGACAGAAGTGACTGGTGATCACATTCCCACTCCACAGGACCTTCCTCAGAGGAAACCATCTCTTGTTGCTAGCAAGCTGGCTGGCTGACTAGACTGGCTGAACTGCATGAATCTTTTCATTCCCGTTTTCTCCTGAATAGTTATTCCTAACTTTTTTTTTTTCTTCCCCCCCCCCCCCCCCCCCCCCCCCCTTACACTAAGTCATTGAGACTGACAGCTTTGCAGGTAGTGGTAGCGTGTGCTGCTATTGTAAGGGAGTACTGTTGAGGGTAAAATGTGTAGTACTTGGACTAGTTGAGAACAATGCACTGATAAAAAGGACAGATTTGGTTAGAGCAATGTAAAGTAATCTACTTGAAAATGTACATATTGCCTATTTCCTAGTGTAGGACTGGTTTCAGCAAGTGACATAGCAAGTTTTACAATTTTTAATGTTTCTGCTTTCCTTATTTCACCATAACTGCAGCATAGTATGTTTGTATTTAATATAACTACCTGTTGTGTTGCTTTTTCTTCTGTGTTTGATTTCTGTTTTGTTCTCTAAAATAGAGGTTTAGACCACAAGTTGCTTGAAGGTAAAGCATGTATAAAAACAAAATCGGGGCTCTGAATGAATTTGTGTATCTGCTCTTGAACTTGAATGGCCTTAAACCTGTTTCAGCTTTAACAATAGACTTTTACTTGGGCAATATTTGCCCATTCTCATGTAACTCTTGTGAACCTACTGCATATTTACAACTGCCTGTTGAAGCTGGTATTCTTTTCAGTTCTGTAGTGTAGAACACACTTTTGTTGAAGATGTGAATGAAGTGTGCATGTGCATAGACTGTTGAATTCACTCTTGTGCCATTTTTGTAAATACAATAGTTTTGCACAACCTTTTGCAATTGTCTATTAATTTTACATTTTAAAAAGCAGAATGTGCCAACCAGAAGCACAAGTGATTCTGTACCTTTGAAAGTCTCAGCCTGAAAGTATGTGCTCAGAATCTTACTGCTGAACGTAACAAACTTGTGTACCCAAGATTCATGAAACACTTAATATAGACACTTGATTGAGTTGGTCTTAACCGTATGCTTTTGCAGCTGTATTTTGTGTGTGTGTACAACCTCCAATGTTCATATATGGTAATCTGAATTATGTATGTATGGGCATTCAAAGGCAGGTGCCCATTCTGTTCAGTATCTTTTAAATCTATAGCTTTTAAGTTGAAATGCTTTGTGGGATATTTGGAATATAGAGAAATAAATGTATGAAAACCTATACTGTCCTTGAGGGGTTCCCCTGATGACAGCCTTCAAAACTACTAGGGGTTACTAAGAAATTAGACAGGCATTAATGCATTTGGAATATTTAACATTTTTAATTGAAAGGATATGAAATCTTGTTTTGCTGAACTCTTAAGGTGATGATATAATATATAGACTTATTGATGGGACATCTTAGTTCATTCTGTTGCACAAAAAACTAACTGGTTTTGATCAACACCAAGAATAGGAACTTGTATTATATACTGTGATCTATTGATTAACATAAGATGTGTCTATTGATAGATAATATTATAGTTCATCATTTCAGTAAATAAGGATAAATTTCACTTTCTGTGTCGACAACGCAGGTCATATGGGGACCTAAATTGATAGATACAGCAGGTAACACTTGGAAGCTACCAAAATATAAATGTAATTACATGATATCGGAAAGCTAACTGAGCATGGGCACAATATGAATCAGAACTTGCTCTTTTAGCTGGATCAGGTATTAGTTAATGCAGTGCTTGCTCTATAATGCTTACTAAAAGCCAATTAACAACAAGGCTATAAGTTCCTCTTTTGAAAGGAGGAGTATAGAATTGTTCCTCCCTCTCCCCCCCAAAATGACCTCTCCAAGAAGACAAGAGTCTTGGATAGCTTGCTTTTGTCACAATTCCTTTGTGTAAACCCAGCCCCATCACAAGCATTCATGAAAGAATATTCCAATTACAATGTGCATTTAAAAAATCTTCTGTATTATAATCATCCAAAAAACAGCGTGTGGGGGAAATGACCATTGAAGAAAAATTTGACTAATCTTCTTTTCAGTGCCCCATCCCAAAGACTGACTAACTAAAAGGTCAGAAAACAAACAAGGAAAAACTTAGTTAAGCTTAACTCAGACCTATTTGACCATGCACTATGGCCAAAGGGCCTGATTGTTTCCATAGGCACTAAGCACCTGCAACTCTCATTAACTTCACCCATTTTGAAAATTTCATTTGACCATCCCCCGTTGTGGTCAAAAGAGGACACTCATCCCAGAGAATTTCCAAATCACAAAGAAATCTGTTCGTTCTTACATGTCTTTCATGGGTCTTTTTGCTAGTGATTCATTAAGGATATGCTAATTACAGTCCACTTTTTCCTTATTTTCCATTAAGATTATAACAGATTTGTGAATATTTTTCATGGGAATGAGACTGAATAAACAGTAAAATTGATACCCTGTTTCCATAAGTAAAAAGTTAATCTGGGAAAGGAGAACATTCTTATCAAATCATAAGTATATGTAGCGCGTGCGCTCTCGCGCTCGCTCTCTCTCTCTCTCTCTCTCTCTCTATGTCTATATATATCTATAGATCTATATATATAGATAGATATGGAAGTAAACTGCTTTTTATAGATGTCTGTCCTAATGTGACAATCCTTCCTTATTTTTGTATGTATGACTGAAAGCAAATGAAAATTAGGCCTACTGATAGGATTTAAGATTTGATCTGAAACAAGAGTCTAACAATTGAAAGTAACTCAGTGTGCATTGTCTGTGATGCTACACTGTAATTCACCGGGTGAGTTGTCTTGACATTTAGGGAGGTAAAAATGGCTTAAATTTAACGTTCCATTCAGTCAGCTATATTCACTATTTTGTACCACTGATTAGACTCCAAATGCTTGTTGTCCATGCAGTGGCTTGCAGTTCTTAAAGTTGTAACAAATGCCATTATAGATGATCCGTGATAAATATATATTTGAAGTACTGTTTTACTAACTAGGGATGACTGATTGTGAGCCTTAACCTCTTCTGATAAACCTCAGCAGCAGGCACAGCTAGTTTGATTATATACATTAATGATGAAGCCGAATAATTGCTTCACAGTAGATCAAACTTGACTGCTAATCTACACCTACCTTCATCTTACTCTAGCAAAATAACTAAGCTATCCAAACGTGTGTACATAATGTATAATATGAGTTTTACCATTTGATAAATGACCTTTTTCAGAGATCTATCTGCACTGTAGTCTGGTAGTCCCTTTCCTATCTTGCCTTTAAGCATAGGCAGTGATTAGCTAGTAGTATTCATGTAGATTTATTATACAGTAGCAAGTAGCACCAACATTTTATTCAAAATAGTTGCAAGTGGATTAATTAACAGCTTCAAAGATATGTCCCCAAACCTATAGCACTGAAGGCTTCCCTCATTGTTCATGGTACTGTAGGACAGTATTTGTGCAAAGGCCCCAGGAGTGCTGTTTTGTTGGACATATTCTTTACACCCACTCAAGAAGTTACGGTAATGAAATGTCAATTGCTTCTTACAAACATACACATTGTATAGTATACATAATAAATTGATCTACTTAGTTTTTATTGTGATGTGCAAATTTGTCTTGTCTTTACCATGGTCTCCTAAACCATATTGCATATCTTTATGAAGAATTTCTAGAACCCAAATCTTACTTTTCTGTATCACTAAAAGTATGACTGGGCCTCAGTTTCTAGTATGTTGGACTACGGAACTCCCTTAATGTAACCATGTTTATATATCTGCGCTTATTTGTCTAACATGGGCAATTAAAACTTACTGCTTGAAAATTTTAACTCCTTAACAAATGCTTGTTTCAATGCCTTGCATTTTCGAGCAAAGGTGATTTCTGTGGAAATTAACTTTGCATCTAGAAGCACTGCAATAGATAATAACCTTACCTCAAAACTTGGCCCTTAGCGCCCACATTTTGATGTTCAAAGTTTTACTAGTAACTTTAAATAGGAAAAGACCAATCCGGTAAGCTGAAACCACGTTTTAATGTGTCTTCCTTGTGGAAGGCTTTCAGAATATTTGCAAAAGGCAGACTGATGTCCATGAACGAGAAATCAACTGACTTCATTTAAAGGTAGTATTTTTTGATTTAGAAGCAGACAACTGTTTCCTTAAACCAATCTATTTTACTATATGCCTGATAGTGTTGTAGCAGATTGCTCTTGATGGCTTGTTGATAGCCCTTTTCCAAAGCCATAAAATCAATCTTCAATTTTCACTTACTCCATAAACCAAGAATATTTACATATTTAGTAACTCAAATGGTTTGCCTTGATAACTAAGGCAAACGTTGACCTTTCATGGTTGTATTTGTGGACTACTGGACATCTCATGCCAATCACATTCTCACATAAATGCAGACTTTGGTATGAAACTTCTGACGTGTCAGTGAACTGGTCAAAGAGAATGACAAAATGCAGGGTGCACGTCTTTCTTACAGCAAAAATTTAAAATTCTTCCCACAGTACTGCAATTTCACCCCCCTGCTGAAACAGATGCGACTTCAATCCAGTTGAAAGTCAGTGCAATCCTCGGGCCCTTTGAGTAGTTAGCCAGCGAGAACAGACAGCTGAGACTTCTGCTGTCAGAGTAAAGATTTATCTGAAATTCTAAATAATGGCATATCCTGTGAGTGTAAACATTTTAGCCTAATTCCTAAAAAAACATTGCTTTGGACAAAGTTTACAGTTCTGTGTACTGATCTTCCCTTTTTTATGTTCATTTAGATCAGGGGTTCTCAAACTGGGGGTTGTGAGGTTATTACATGGGGGGGGGGGGGGGTCGCGAGCTGTTTGCCTCTACCCCACACCCTGCTTTGCATCCAGCATTTATAATGGTGTTAAATATATTAAGTGTTTTTAATTTATAAGGGGGGTTGCATTCAGAGGCTTGCTATTTGAAAGGGGTCACCAGCAGAAAAGTTTGAGAATCAGTAATTTATATCCTATAGACCAAAATATCTGTGCTAACGACCCCATCTGCAGCTTTGCTGAAAAGATCATATTAAGGAATGCTGGTACTAGTATTGGCAAACTAATCAATACCTAGAGGTATTGATTACCCAGTAAGTTGATGGGCATTGCAGTTTTGGAGGTGGTGGGACCAAATATGAATGGAGGCCTTGCATCCAAGAGCATGAGTGATGTGAAAACCAAGTTGTGTGTACAAAAGCCTATACAATACAATCCATAAAAAGGTGAACTCGTGCTCCAATTTTACTTAATGTTGAAGTAGAGCTCCACCATGCAGTTTTCTAACTGAGGCTTTCATTTGGCAACGGATGTCTGTTGGCCACAGCATGAGCCTTCTCCCTGAATGTTGAAAGGTGCATGACTCTTTCTACGCAAAGCTAAACTAAACACTAAATATATGTTCAGTTACTTATTCCAGGAACAACTTTTGTCTTGATCTACATCCTTGTGTAAAGTTTCATATTCACAGTATACACTGAGATTTGTTGTTTCATTTTGAAAAAAACAAATCTCTACCAAACTTAAATGTGTATGTTCCTTTATTTGAATCTGGCTTACAATGGAATATGGAGCTTTTTTTGTTGCTGTCGTTGCTTTGGGCTCTGTCCCAACCTAACTAAAAGCAGATATTTTCGGGAGTTATTTTGAATACTACTTTACCCAGTAGCAAAATAGTGTGGCATGGAAACTTGCATTGCCATTTTCTAGAAGCTAGATGAAGGACTTGAGTCTTCTGAATGTTTTTATTTGCCAAGTTATGAAATAGCAATGTATTAAAAAAACCTACAAATAAAAACAAGCTTCAGTGGCTAGTTTTAAAATCTTTATATAGCCTAAAGGTAACGTGTTTCTTTTAAAACTTTGCTCCTGTAGACATTTGCAGCTGTAGACATTACTGTGCCTTTCTACTGCATGCTCCGAAGATGTCCACCACCCTTCCTCTGTTTGTGAAATAACCACCAGTGGTGAATCCTGGTGATGTGGAGTTAGTTTGATAATATGGAGGCAGAAGTCCAACCTGTCTAGAATACAGGCTCTTCTTTATTGTGAAAGAGAATTCCCCATTATAGTTTTTAACTGGATTTGAGAGAAACGAAAATTAAGAAAATAGTGTCCAACACTTCAGAATGCAGCAGCTTCGAGTTTCTAAGCATTCTTGAAAATCTAACTGTTATTTAGGTGCCTAAATGGGCCTGTGAACTTTTCTGAAGATTTGGTCAGAACTCTAGGATAGTATTTCTATAAGCTCAAAGAGGTGCTGTCGGCTACTAGCACTTTTGCTTAATTAGAAACCAAGTACCTAAAATCAAAAGATGTGATAAATTCCTATTAGAACATACATAGCAGAGTCAAGAGAAGCTTTCAAAAGGCTGGAATATTCCACCATGCAGCTTAAACATCTATTTTCTGAAAGCTCACAGAAACCCCAAACTTAGTACAGACTGCTCAACACATCCTATGGCTACCTCTGTCTGAAGAGTGTGAGATGTATAAAAGCATGTCTCTTACTGCCTCTCTCCTATGGTAAAACCCCCTCCCTCCTCTAGTTAGTAGTCAGGCTTTTAACTATGACTGGCATGTGGGTATTGGGTGAGAAGGAAGCTGTCCTTGCTTTTTCCCACAACTAGAGACCTTAGCTCAGATTCTTGGAATGCATGATGAGTTTAATATTTGGGGGAGAAACGGGAGGGATGTAGCCTCTGCTTTTTGTTTCTTTTGCAGAGTTGACTCACACACCCCTGACCAACATAAAGTTTCACTGACAAAAGTGCTGGTGTGGACATAGCCTTCGTTACATTATGGGCCTGGACTGACACACAGTCAACTCTGCAGGAAAAAAAAAGATGCTCTCCTGCTTATATAGCTACTGCTGCTTGTTGGGGGTGGTTTAATTATGTCAATGGGAGGGCTCTCCTGTCAGCATAGAGCAGCTGCACCGGTACAACTGTGCCACTGTAAGGTCTGTAGTGTAGACATTAACTTAGAACAGCTTCTCTAAGGCTAACTGCCAGTGACTCCAAGGGCCCAGTCCATCAGCAGGTGTAGACAAGTTATTCCGTGCCACCTATGACAGCAGCATATATTGATTCAGTGCCACAGGATGACTCTCCCTATCCTGCGGTGGTCCTGTGGCCAGCTAAAAAATCCAAAAATTATAGTGTGGCACAAAGACAGCTACCCTGCACAGCAGGATCAGGGCTAAAGGCTCAAATTGAATTATATGGGGCTGAAGTTGGAGCAGAATTTCTCTTCAACAGTTGAACCAGTTCACAAAATGGGTATACACGACCTTTAAATGACTGGGTAATGCTTTTTTAAATCTTGGGGGGGGGGAAATCTACTTCTACTGTATTTTCCTATTCTAAATGTCTGGAAAGATAACTTTCTCAACATTTCCTCTGCTTTGATTTGAAATCCAGTATAAAATAGTGCATATGAGAACCATGTCATAGTTATGTTAATTCTGACTAACCAAGTGACTGACTGCATCTAGGTATGTTACAGGCAGGCTGTTCCTAAAAACTGTCACTGCCTCTAAATCCTGATCTTTAACAGTCTTGAAATCCCAGTTCAGATGGAATTGTGTCCAACCACTAGCATTTGTTGGGTACAGACAAATATTTTTTTTATTTGAAATTGTGATTACAGTTGAACCCTGGGCTCCAACTGTGAAGGGCTGGTACAATAATCCCGTTCAATCAAGCTCCTGAAAGTAGGATTTTGGATTGCATTTAACGTACGCATCATCCCAAAGAAACAAGATACATATATCTGAGCAAGTGCACAGACAGCAAATTCGGATCCCTTTTAAAAAATAAAGATCAGTAAGTTCATGTACGTAGATGGAGCTAAAGATGAAAGTGTCAGAAAGAGGAGACAAGTGTGTGGGCAATGATGACAGAGAATAGGAATAACCAGAGAGCATGACGTGGTCAGGAAGACACAGGTGCCAAGGGAGTGAGAAATTCAGTGAAGAATATAGGATAAATAGGCAAGAAGAGGCCCATAGGAAATGCTGGGAGGGAAAGGACAATGATCACAGTTTAAAATTAGACTGAAAAACACTAACGTGTAAGGTTTATTGCTTATGAATGGTGTTTGACAGTCCTAAAGTACATTTGTTGTTTATCCACAGAACAGATATGAGGAGCAGCTGTGTAAACTTCTCAGCCAAAAAGCCTGAACCTTGAACTGGAAGATTAATTGGCAGGAATAAGAAGGTAGTTCATGCCCCTTCAATCCATCGCTTCTTCATGGGATGCCAGTTCTGATAATGGCAACCTGTCTCCTAGGAACTGGATGATGATAATTTGGTTAATAATCATGGACAAATTGACAGAGTTGAATATATTCCTTGGACTACTACTCTTCACTAAACAGCTACAACTTCCTGCTGAACCAGCATCATAAAATATGCTATTTCCGTCCCCCTCCCCCATGCCTCAGCTCCTTTCTGCCCCCTTCCAATATCCGTAGGTGGTACTTTTAGCATATCATGATCAAAGATTCAGGGCCACTATTTAAGATGTTTTAAATAGGGCTCCATACTTCCTCCATCTTTTTCCTTATTTCCCTTTGATGTCTTCCTTCTTCTCCCTCACTTAGCAGAGGTAAGGAAGTAAGCTAGTGGTTAGAGTACTAACAGAGAGTCAGGAGACTTTGGTTCTACTCTTGACTACCACTGTCTCTGTGTGATTATGAGCACATTGACATAGTGTAACCATTTTGTGCCTCACTGTAAAACACGGCTAATAATGCTTACCCATCACATTTGTATGATACTTTGAGATTCTCAGCTGAAAATTGCTCTTTTTAGCCACAATTATCCACCCCATCCAAAGGTCCCATTTAAAAGATTAAAGTGTTTGAAGTTTGCAGAGTGTTAAGGTGGTGGTTAAAGCACAGAGGGTTTGTTTTAATAACAGGCCATTTTGAACAATGTAGTGCATTCCAAAGGAAAAGGAAGAAAAATGTTCTTGGGGGGGTGTATAGTTTCAGTTCTATTCCCAACAAACTTTTGCCATAACCAACACCGGAAGAGACTCCAAATAACTATTTATTAAGCAATAAGTATGTGTACTGCACTGCAACTCCCTTCCCAAGACCCAACCTGAATGTGGACTCTAGTGCCAAAGCAACAGTAGCTGTGCACAGGCTTCACTACTGCTGGGATGATTCTCTTGACTTCCACAGTTGAAGCCATAGGTGCAAGTACATATTATGATGACCACCTGTGGCCATTTTATGCCTTCTCTTCCTGTTACAATCTAACAGATGCTCAGTTTTTCAAAGACGTGAACATCCCTATCTGGATCTGCCTGTGTGGTGGGATTTGTTTGGCTAGGTTTGGTAAATGCAGGTTCTTAAGAATTTGGGCCTATAACAGAGATTGCCAAAATCGAGGGGCATGGCGTTCTCTATCCCTTTGTCTGTCCCCATTCACTACACGATTGGCGTAAGGAAGAAAAACTACAGAGCAGTTCCCAGAAGTGAGGGAACAAGGTACAATGTCCTAGTCTGCCTTCAAGGGGCTGGAAATAACTGAAAAGGGAACTATGGCCCAATTTCAGTGAAACACTAGCTTTCTGCCAGAGTGAGAGCATTACGAAAAAAAGTGAATTTAGTTTTTTGTCTCAAAACTGGATCTCCCAAGATGCACCCTGTTCCTCCTGTCCATTTCAAAGTATGATGGAAAACTAGAAGGATGTTTCATTTTGTAACAAAACTTCTTGTCACTGCTGTTTTCACTAGCCAGGAACTATCTTCCATAGCAGGTGTTCTGACATGGTCTTTGCTTTCTTGCCCTTTCACCCTGAGCAGGCCTAGATATGTGTGAAATACACCACCTTGTCCCCCCAAATGGGACTAGCCTCAGATAACCCTCTTCTTTCCATCAGCTGGCTAGAAAATTCCCCTACCCCCCAACCTCCACTCAATTGCTCAAGCTCCAACATGTGCAGACAGATACAGGTGATCCTCTACTTTCATGACAACATTCCCTTAACTGGCCGTGTTCTTTCCTAGACACTCACTTTCCCCCAAGATGGCTGCCCCACCAGGGCAAGATAACCCCTTTTGTTCCCTTAATAGGACTGCATCCCTCCAGAGCCAGACCTTCACTCCTCCCCCTGCCCCCCAACAGCCCTGCCAAACACACATCCTTAACTTTCTGACAGGCTGGAATCTTCACTCCCCCATTTCCCTTAAAAGGCTCAGAACCATGCCGCTTCTGTCTCCTCAGCACTGCTGGCCAGGGACAGGACTTGGACACCCTCTGCTCAGGGATTGGTGCTGTGGGCTAAATTCTCCCCTTTAGCCACCACCACCTGAGGGCTGGCTGCCCCATGCAGGGCTCTCCCTACCAGAGAGAGAGGTAGTAGTGGTGTAGACCTAGCCTCTCCTTCCATTCATGGTCTCCCTCTTTCTAACCTGGTGGTTAGGCAGTCCAAGGGGCTGGTTCTTCTCCCACCACCCTTGCTGATGGATGGGAAGGGGAATAGAGAAAGGGAGCACACTCATCTAAGAGAGGGTTCATGTTTTAAGACACAGTGGGCAGGGGCAATTGCCCCCCCCCCCATGTGGGGGTGGGGAGAGACTCCAACCTGGATAAAATTAACTAGAAAAATTAAAGACCAATCCTTGTTGTTTCCACTGCTCCTCCTTTAGCCTGAAGGTCTGGCTGCTTTCTTCTACCGCAGCTGGGTGCTCCTTGGGCCTGGTCCCCCTCCCCTCTGCCGCAGCTGGCCGCCCCCTGGGCCTGGTCCCCGTCCCCTCTGCCGCAGCTGGCCGCCCCCTGGGCCTGGTCCCCCTCCCCTCTGCCGCAGCTGGCCGCTCCCTGGGCTCGCACCCCTTTGCCCCACAACGCAGCTGGCTGCTCTAGACTCAACCTATGCCCCCTCCCCAGGACAGCAGCTGGCTGCTCCCTGGCTTGGCCCCGTGGAGCCCGCAGCCGGCGCGAGGCAGGGCGTAGCGAGCAGCAGCCGCGGCTGCAGTGGCCCGCCTGACAGCGGCTGAGCCGGGTCTGCCCGCTGCCGTCCCATCCCTCATACCCACAATGCACAGAGCGGAGCAGCCCGAGCCCCGTCCCCGCATGACAGGTAACTAACAACATGGCGAGCCGCGCCGAGCCGGCGCTCTGAGCATCCCCCCGCTGCCTCACAGCCGCCGCGCCGCACACCGGGCCCGCGGGCCGCCGGGCGGGGGCGGGGCCGGGCGGGGAGCGGCTGCGCCTGGCCGCCGAGCCGCGCACGGGAGCCGAGGGCGGCAGCGCGATGGCAGCCTCCGAGCTCTACACAAAGGTAAGGACCGGGCTCCCCGCCCCTGGCGAGCGCGCCGCGGGGAGGGGATGGGATGGAGAGAGAGCCCCCGCCAGCGGGCCCCCGCCTCCCCGGGGAATGAATGAAAAGGGTGGCGGCCGGCACCGGGAAGGGAAGGGAAGGGAGGGGGGGCTCCGAGGGTGGGGGGCGAGCGGACGGCTCGCGCTGTTCGCGGCTGTCCCCTTTCCTGGCTCTCCCCATCTCAGTGACTCGCCGGGGGCCGTGATTGTCCTTCATGCAGCCCCTTGGCCAGCCCACCAGCGGCTCTGCAGCGCGGGGCGGCCAGGAAGTGACGGAGCTAGGCGGTGAACGTCGGTAAGGAGCCTTTCCAGCAGCATCTTTCCCCCTCGGTCCGCTCTGCCCCTTTTCTGACCTGAAAGTGACAGGGCTGAGGAAGGGATCGCATCGGTGTGTCTAGAGCATCGTGGACATCTCCTTATCGTGCACACTGCCACCTCTTCTTAACCTTGGTCCCTTCCCAATACGGATACATGTCTGTTTAGGGCTAATATTCATAATCTCCATTGCATGTTTGCTTGAACAATTACCTTTTAATATATTTTCACTGGCTCCGCATGTCACACTGACTTGATTATGATCAGATGGCTTTTGTTTTACCCCACATGCTAGCTAAAGAATTGCAGTTTAGGAGATACATGGATTTTCATCCTCTGTTTCTGTTCTGTAGGGATATGGAGGTAGTGGACAGTTAGGTTATGCTGATGCAGTGAAGAGACAGAGATATAAACCTCCTGGATTTCACAGGAAGAGGCATTAGTCACCTTGACGCTTCATTGTCATTAAGTCAGGCTCTGAGATTCATACTGCTGATTTTTTAATGTAAATTCTGCTTATA
Source organism: Chelydra serpentina (assembly GCA_037349315.1). Classification (NCBI taxonomy): domain Eukaryota; kingdom Metazoa; phylum Chordata; order Testudines; family Chelydridae; genus Chelydra; species Chelydra serpentina. Next base: position 16,582,445 of record JBAIAC010000033.1, read on the forward strand.
GCCTTCCCATATCAGACATAGCACAAACCACATTAGAACAACCATTTCAGCATAGTTGAACAATCAGTACTCTAGGTATGTGGCCGTGGTTATTTTTAAAATGATTTCAAAAAATTTTATTTTAGATTGGTTTGTGGTGTTCAGCTATCATCATAGTTTCTAAAAATATTGTCCAATTCCTTAAAACCTTCTGCTGAAACATACAAGGTAGAAAGACCTCTAGTATCAAAACCAGGGGTGCTGAAACACTTTTTATAGTGGGAGTGCTGCTTATGGAAACCATGTATTGGTGTTTGTTATTACTACTTCAAACCAGGGGGTGTGGCAGGACCCCTAGTTCCAGCACCTCTGATTAAAACCAACTTTTTGGTTATAATTTAGATTTTATTGACTCTTGGATTTGATTCAGAATCTCTACTGCCAGCAGTGAGGCAGTAGACTGCTTTTTTTAATAGGGTACACTAGTCAAGCAGACATAGTCTCCTAATGTTTTTAGGTCTTGTAATTTGGTATCTCATCAGTTCATGCATTGGAAAGATCAATGTGAAAGCAATATGTACAGATTTTGATGACATGAAAGATTGCAAATTAAGGTCTGTTGAAATGGACATGTTATGTATTAGCAATACATTAGAGAGCAAGCGAGAGAGAGCACGTTAAAAAAAACCTGGTAAAATCTGTGCTCCACATCTTACTTTATTTAAGGGTGACCGGGACCATTGTGGTAATCTAATCTGATCTCCTGCGGAACTCAGCCATAGGATTTCACCTGCATGAAGTCGATAACTTCTAGCTGAGCTAGATCATGTCTTTTTGAAAGATGCACAATCTTTAATCTGGGGTCACTTTTTTACATATTCGATGCTGATCAATCTGGTTCTTTGTTTAAGGAGGGAGAATGAAATGGAACAGCAAATTTGTTTTTTGGATGGGCTGAAATCTTTCACCTTGTTTGTGGTATCCACCCACAAACAGAGATATAATGGGTAATGCTTTGAAGATAAATAGTCCGTACAAACCAAACTCTTCACCTTTACAACAGGGCTTGAAAATTTCAGTAGGCACCTATAAGAGGCTGATACAAAGGACCAAATGCCATATTATCCTGGGGCAACACCCCAGTAGGAGGCTCAAGGTACATCTACACAGTAATTAAACACCCATGGCTGGCCCAGGTCAGCTGACTCAGGCTCATGGGGCCTGCGAGGCTGTAAAATAGCTGTATAGACATTTGGGCTTAGGCTGGAGCCAGAGCTCTGGACCCGGCAAGGGCTGAGGCTCCCAAAGTCCAGGCTCCAGCCCAACTCCTAACATCTACACGACAATTTTAACCTCTCAGCCTGAGCCCCGCAAGCCTGAGTCGGCTCTGCCACGGTTCTTTTATTCCAGTGTACACGTACCCTGAAAAGAGGAAAGTTGCCTTCTGCCTCTGGTTTGTAGGTGTCTAATAAATGTGAAGCTCCCTCAGGCTGATTAAAAGGAAAATGTCTTTTTTTCCCCCCTTCACACTCACCTCAGTTTTCTCCATATATCTACTCTCCCATTTCCCAGTTCAAAATGTTTGAGTCCTCTTTAGCATAGCAGTAACAGAGTAAAATTGGCATGATTCTTGATTAATGAACATAGACAATGGATTTAAAACCATAGTAGGCAGAGGTGAAAAAGACCTAATAAAATAGAACAAGGACAGGGTATAATCCCCAATAGGGGATTTAAAAAATAATAAACTAAAATCAGCCTCACTCCCTGAAGATACCCTTTATGTTGCGACTGCAAACTATTCTTGCTGCCTTTAAAACTATATGCTTTCACGTCTCTCCACTAGAGATAAGCACATTCAGGACAGTCACTTGGGACAGTTCCTCAAAGTACACAGGGCTTCTAATGGGAATGAGACTTAACATAAATACACAGGAATTTAGCATAGCCTCTGTGTCTTGGGATAGGAATTACTTTAGGCTTGTACCAAATATTAGGTAACCTATGTGGTGTCAGAGGTTCAGTAGTGCAGTGGAGGGATCATACTTGGTATTACAGCTATGTATGTAGAATACCCAAACCATGAAGTATGGCGTTCCTTAGATTAGTGTGTGGGCAAATTATTGTGAATTAATTAAGAGGTCCATTACTGCGGCAAAGAATTTGACTTCTGTGGGACTCTGTGAGTGTAAAAATGAGCTTACACGATTCACTTAGCAGGAACGCATCCTTAGGCCTTTTGTAGACATACAGTTTGAGTGCTGGTTTTAAAGAAATCAATTAAAAACCAGTGTAGTTAAATTGGGAAACCTCCCCCCACCCCAGTATTTACACATGTACCCACACACACTTAACCTAAGTACAATTAATAATAGAGACTCAATCTGCAGTAAGAATGGCCACACCGGGGCTGTTTTGATTTTAACTGAATTGTCTCCTAAACTGATTTGTTAAATTGAGGCTTGAGCCATGTATAGATTAGTTTAGATTGTAAAATACTTGAGCCATGGCAGACCTGTCTTTTATGTGTTTTCTGTGAACTGTCTAGCACACTTGTGAGCAGTATAAAACAGTAATTTGTTGTCCCTGGGGGACAAAAGTAAATGTTCTATAGTAGGGTATTTTGAAAATGCACAATGAAGTCTTGAGATCTTACTATGGTACTCTGCTGTGAAAGGGACACTGTCAACTTGAAATTAGAATTGGAAAATGTATAGAGAGAGGCAACAAAAATGAATAGGGGTATGGAACATCTTCCATATGAGGAGAGATTAAAAAGAGTGGGTCTCTTCAGTTTAGAAAAGAGTCAACTAAGCCAAGATATGACAGAGATCTATAAAATCATGAATGCTGTGAAGAAAGTGAATGAGAAATTGTTATTTACGCCATCACATAACACAAGAACCAGGGGTCACCCAATGAAAGTAATAGGTAGCAGGCTTAAAACCAGGGTGGATAAAATTCAATTATTTAAAAAAAAATCAGATTTTTTTTATTTAAATCGGACTTCTTGATAAAATGCTTTTTGAGGAAAAAACCTGTCTAAAGATAGTTTTAATTAAGATACATTATAGCTCAGAGATGTCTCCTCATGGAATAGGGATTATAAATTCTAATTCTATAGTATGAGATAATATATTCATGTAATGTTTAAGAACAGTTTTGTAAATGAGTTCCAATAGTTCATGGATTAGGGACCCAATTTTATGGGGTTCCAGAGGCTTCTGTATAGATTATTTAGGTTAATCTTTCTATCTACCCAATGGGACTCAATGCTCAGTCTAGAAGATACCATCAGAGATGCTTAGTTTTGCAGTTCTCAAGATGTGGATTTGTGTCTCCAGAGATAACATGCTTGTTAATAACAAAAGTTTTAAAATAAATAAATAATATATATAGGCAAGAAATAACAGACCTCAACTCTATTGTCCCTCTGCAAATTTGTGTACACAGAGTCAATCCTTTACCTCTCTCTAAAAGTGAAAAGTTTCAAAAAGTTCAATAAATAGCAGATTGTTGGGGGCAGAATAGATCTGGACAAGAAGAAGAAGTCGTCTGGAGATAAATGTGAGATGGGAGGGACAGGCAGTAGAAACAAAAGTGAAACTGTTTGAGCAGCATATTCCAGAAGTCTTGAGGTCTTTCTGAGTGTAGCCTTCATTGATTTGAGATCTACCATACCAGTCTCTCACTAGAAGGGAAAACCTATAATGGCAGCAGGCCGTAAAAGAGACCTAGTTTGGGAATATTTTAATGAAGTTCCTCTACCTGTGGGTAAAACAGGTATGCGTGCAAAATGCAAACAGTGCAACAAAGAAATACAAGGTCCGGTTGCCCAAATGAAACAACATCATGAGAAGTGTTTCTTCTCAGGAGGAAGTTGCATTGAAGATGATGAAAGGAACATACTTTAAAAATGTATAGTATGTACCTTCTAAAAATGAAACCTACATCTATCTCTGAGTTGTGAAGAATATGTATTAAGTTTATAACAACCAACAAGAATTCACTTTTATGTAGAAATCGATGATTAAATCGAGTTTTCCTGACTAGTGATTTAAATCATGATTTAAATCAAATTGATTTAAGCAGGGAGGATTTGATTTAAAACAAACATAAGGAAGTACTTCTTCACACAATGCACAGTCAACCTGTGCAACTTGTTGCCAAGGGAGGTTGTGAAGGCCAATAGTATAACATAGTTCAAAAAATATTTAGATAAGTTCATGGAGAATATCTCCCTCAATGTCTATTAGCCAAGATGGTCCGGGATGCAACCCCATGCTCTGGGGTTCCTAAGCCTCTAACTGACAAAAGCTTGGATTTGATGACGGGATGGATCACTCAGTCACCCTGTTCTGTTCATTCCTGCTGAAGCACCTGGCATTGGCCACTGTTGGAAGACAGGATTACTGGCCTAGATGGACCACTGGTCTGACCCAGTATGGACATTCTTATGAAATCTAGTCAATTTAAACAAAAAATGAGTTAAAATGGTTTGTGTACTACACCTGAATCACCCAGCCAATTTTTGTGGTTTTACAATCGCATTTTCCTGTTGTTAATATGGTAAAGGGACTCAACCCTACATGGAGATATATGATTTAGGTTGTGTTCAGGGTGAATGCACTGTCATTTTTCTATGGAAAGGAGGTGGCCTCTCCCCTCCAGGGGAGGGGAACTGACATTTGGGGGAGAAGAGGGCCAGAGGCAGGCAGTGGGGAGCCCGAGAGGGTTAAACGGAGAGAAACGGAGAGTCTGTGAGTAAATGGAGAGAAAGAGGGTGAGGGCGAGAGGGCAGCCAAAGGGGTGGAGGGAAACCAGAACTGAGAGAAACCAAGAGTGAGTGGACGAACAGACTGAGGTTGAGCAGAACAGCCAGATGTGCAGAAGAGGGTCTCTTTGGTTTAAAGCTGGTTAAGTCAGTGCATGTTTGATGTTGTGTTCTTGAGTGTCTGTTCCTGTTTGTTCTTGATCATTGGCTTCAGTTGCCTCCTATCTTTGATTCATGTTGTTTCAGAGATCTGGGGCAGGAGAACCAAAGGTCCTTCAGATCCCGTGGGTCTGGTCTAACGTGCATCCCTGTAGGCAAGCATCAGTGGAGTCAAGTCCATCTCTTCAGGAAGCCACGAGAAGTGCTTGAGGCTCAAAAACTGGCTTAGGCATTAGATATTGGGAAAGATATTTAGGAAAAGGGGGACCTTAAAGTAAAATAATTAATAATTAACAATGACCTATAAGATAATAGCCTGTGCATACAGAGATGGATATAGATATATTTCTTTATTTAGAGGGTTATATTTAGTTAGGTAAACTTAGTAGTAAGTTATTGTGTGTGTGTTTGTATTCAAATTATTCTAAGTCTTTTTTATTATATATATCCTTCATCTATTTAATGTTGTTGTAGGTAGGTGGAATCTAGTTCTGTTTGTTCTGGTTTAAGTAAAATCCCTGTTATAGGTTGGTTTGTTTTTTGGACAACCAGTTGTATTATTTTGGTTACCATTAAATAACCTTTTATCACGATGTAACATCTCCCTCTCCCCCCAGCTCTCACCTGTTAAGTAAATTATACCATCACTGTGATGGACTATTACTAAATCTTGTTTGATGGTTTTGGGACTGGGTGACCCTCAGATATATTTCAAATTATAACCACTGTTCCCTCTAAGCTGTGTGCGTGTGCACACAGATCCTAAACCCCGCGCACATGGCGAAACACCACGCGCACAGAAATTTACACAGAAGCACAACAATTTGCATAGAAGCAATTTTTTGCGCACACGGCCTGTCACAAATTTGCACAGAAGAAATTTTTTGCGCACACGGCCTGTCAAAAATTAGAGGGAACATTGATTATAACATAAATAACCCTACTCTGAGAGTTCTGTTTACGCTATTTTAAATCTTTTTCCTGATGCTGTGTGAAAAACCAGTGTCGGTATTAGTCCGTAATTCATATTTCAAACAGTGTAGAGTTATCATTCAGAGAGAACTAGAAGAATTACATGAACTTTCTGTTTAAACTCATTTACAAGCCAGACAGCAAGGGGGATTCAGGTAGACACTTCCAGTCAAGACCACTGACTTGCAAAAGCATGATCATTTGGTGAGAGCAAAAGACATCCAAGCCCTTGAAGTGCTGAATACTTTCTTGAGTAATATGAAAAGTGGATTTGAGAACCAACCTTCAAGAGCACTCTTGATTTATGAAAGGTGTACAGAAAAACAGTAATTCAGTTCAGTGATGACATTGGTGAATGACGTAGGGAAACATGAGAGACAGACTGTTAACTTGCTGCGTCCACAGGTTTGGCCCATTGTGGCTCCCACTGGCCGCGGTTCTCTGCTCCAGGCCAATGGGGACTGCGGGAAGCGGCGTGGGCCGAGGGATGTGCTGACTGCTGCTTCCCGCAGTCCTCATTGGCCTGGAGCGGCGAACCGCAGCCAGTGGGAGCCGCGATCGGCCGAACCCGCGAACGCGGCAGGTAAACAAATCGGCTCAGCGTGCCATGGGGCTTACCCTGGCGGGCCACGTGCCAAAGGTTGTCGATCCCTAATCTACACAGAGATAATAGATCTGTGTCATGGCTGCGGCTGGCCTGGATCAGCTGACTTGGGCTCAGGCTGCAGGGTTTAAAAATGGAGGTGTAGACATTCAGTCTCGGGCTGGAGCCCAGGCTCTGGGACCCTCCACCCTCGCAGGTTCCTAGAGGTCAGGCTCTAGCTCAAGTGCAAACATCTTACACAGTGATTTTTTCAGCTCTTCAGCCTGCGAGCCCAAGCAACTGGCCCAGACCAGCCAGGGTTCTTTTATTCCCTGTGTAGACGTACCCTAAGAACCAATAAGGGCAAGCTGGGTTTTACATCAGTTGAGCTAAGGAAGGTTTATGCTTGCTTGAAGTAGAGGGCAAGTGAGCACACTTTTTGTCATGGATGTAAAACTCATTTGAGTTCATCTCCCATCAACAGAAAAAAACATTTTCAGTGTTGGATGTCAGCGTTGCCCCTGGTGTTTTTAGAAATTTTCTTTGTGCCAAATTTGTGAATAGCTATAAAACTTCACAGAAAATTAGTTTTTACATATGGAAATTTACAAAGCAGGTTAGAATTGTCTTCTGCTCCTTTTCTTTTAAAAGCTGAAATGAAGAGCTTACATTGGTAATTGTTTTTTGTCCCCCTTCTTCTACCCTTCCTTTTTTTCTTCCTTTTTTGTATGATTGAGACACTTCCTTATCTGTACAGTTACTTGTATACATCTTCACAATCACATAACAAGAAAACTGTTTTTTTACGTTGGGGACTGTGCTTTTATAAAATCTGTGTGTTTGTGTTGTTTGTAACCACCCATGACCAAGTTATTAATAAAGGCGGAGAAAAAGATATTCTAAGATAGAACCTTTGTTTTCTCAGAGCATTTAGTGTTGCCTTTTTAGGACTTCTTGTTTCTCTTTCTTCCCTTTCCAGAGTCTCCCACCTTTGAAGTAGCTAGTGCTGCTGACCTCGGGTCCAATCCAGTTTCTATTAAAGTAAATTAAAAGACTCCCATTGATTTCAGTGGAAGTTATATTGGGTCTTTCCGTAGATAGCTTCAGTTTTAGATCATGTGAGTCTGCACGCAGTGTTTGACCTTAAACTCTGCCAGCTTCTCCTTGGAGCTTCTCAGCTTTGGGTTTTGCAATCAGTAACCCGAAATGCCTTTACTTCTAGTGGTATTTGGGAAACTGCATAGTAAAGGCAGTAACTTGTTTGTTTCAATTCAGTTATTTGTTTTAGTGCATATTTTGTTACTTGGCTCTTTTCATTGTGTGCACCTACCTCATTTGTCTTTGTGGAATGAGGTGTCCTGATTTGCTTTGGGTCCAGAACTCTTTGCTTGTTGAAATTTCACCCTGTATGTAGTATTTGTAAAAATAATTTCCCAAGATCAATAAAAATGTTTTTATGAATTAAAAAAAGAAACATCAGACCCTTATCCTGTATTGATAATTGCATGGAGCAGACCTTGGTACTTCAAGAACCCCATTGTTTCAGTGGGGTCAGTGCTGGCTCTGGGTCTGCCACTACAGTTGTCTGGGCAGGGCCTTAGTTAAAATAAACAAAGATCTCCTTGCAATTTTTCCAACCCAAACACAACACTATGCTACTGTACTGAGACTATGAATGTGAAAATGACTAGAAACTGTCTAGTTATTATATTTTAATGGTTCGAGATAAGGCAAATGTAAAATAGCAAACAAATGGCATAATAGTGAAAGGTGATTTGAAAATTTGCTCACTTTAAAAAAAAATGTGATGAAATTTTGTTTGCTTTAAGCCCGGAGAAATTTTTTTAGCTGGCTAAATTAAAAAGACATTCATTTTGCTGCTGTGAATCACTGTATGTTGTTTAGGAGTGTTCTAAAAATTAAACAACCACCAATTGTCCTCAGGAAAAAAAAGTTTTCTAAGAGGGTTGTACTGCTGAATAATAGAGTGGTGGTAGTCATTCATTTTGACATACAAATTGTGCAGTGTGCTTCTTGGACCAGGAAGAGAGAGATACTTGGTATTCATGCTCGTTTCAGTGTAGTATCACTGCAGCTCTGAATAGTAAGATTATTAGGGAGATTAAAAATATACTATTGCTGTTGATTTTAGCAGATACATGTGTAAGATGGCCAGGTGTCTTTTATTGTGTATTTGCTAAACATATCTTATGTTCTTGTCTTCTTGCCAAAAATTAATTGCAAACAGAAGAGGAAATATTTTAGCTTCATTTCTGCGTAAGAGACTGCTGTATTATTAAAATAGAAGTAATAAAAACATTATGGTAAGTGCTATGCAAAATTCTGAGCAGTCGACTTTATTGCTGTTGTCTTCAAAATAAAGGCACTTAGTATAGCATTACCTGTTGTATGTCAATGTATGGTTATGCCCTAAACAATTCATTTATTATGCATTCTCTTGTAATCTTTTTCTATGGTTGGATGTTACATTTGTGGCCAATTAAACTGAAAAAGTCTCAGCTTTCTGTAAACAATTTATAACTATTATATATTTCAGCACTTTACCATTCTTGTTAATAGAAAATTTGAAGGCCTCCAAGCAAGAGGAGGGTTTTTTTTATTAGTGTATGTGTAAGTATGAAGTTGCATCCTGTGCTCGAAGACCAGAAAGAGTATTAAACCAAGAAATCTTAAGTCCGAACTGTTCATTTTAACACTGAGTTTGTTCCAGGGAGGAAATGACATCATCATGGGCAGGGCTCTGTGCGGTCTGGGAGGTAGCAATCCGTTTGTGAAAGCTTCTTCTCATTCCACAAATAGGCTTTGAGAGGATGTATTATGCAAGCCTAATGCAAACTGAAGAACTATAGCATCATTGGAAGCTGCTTTTTTTTAAAAGCAGCTCTGTAGTGAAAAGGAAATTATTCATTGCTGCTTCAGACCTAATCTTGGGGGAGAGTAAATTTTCTTTGTCACATTTGGGGATTAAGCATGAAGCCCCTATTAATTAGTGTTGTTTATCTAATTCCTCATCCATAGTATTAAAAAAATTACCCTTTAATAGTATTAGTGGAGTGCGGTGGGTTCCATTCCCCCCAAGCATCACCAGAAATCCTTGCAAAATAATATCTGTCTCTAAGGTGCCACAAGGATTCCTTGTTGTTTTTAATGTCTGTGTATTTAGCTGTCACAAGTTATCATGTGTGTTTCTGCTGCCGTGACTCTGTAATGCGCACCAGATGGGATTAGATAATTAGTATTTTTTTAGCTAGATAAATCATAGCTTTTCTAGTTGACGAGTTACTGGGCCCCACACAAGTAAGTGTGAATAAGAGTCAGTACTGCTCCTTCTACCACAAAATGCTCCATGTTAAGGGGTGAGGCATGGGGGAAGCAAATCAGGCAAACCTACCTGGTTTTCAGGGTCTCCTCAGGAGGACTGCAAATCTCTAACAGTGGCCATGTGTCTTACTAATATCATCCGTCTCCATGTATATCTCTAATGCGCCATTGAATCGCTTTTGCTATTAAAAATTACACACTGAACTGCTTGTATCCAAGCAGTGGTTCACAATATGAAAACAGTATTCCCATATGTGGTGATCTGGTTCCTTAAATATATTTCACCAGCTTTGTGTTAGTACAGTTGACTTCCACAAAGTCAAAGATGACAGTAATGTTGTATGTAGACAGAATGATTTTCCCTGTGTGTGGGAAATTGTGCATAACTGGCAATTGTATCCTGTAAAGAAAAGGCTACCCCACAGGGATGGCTATCCCCTATGGCTGTTAGATTTTTATTTATTTATTTGCTATGGTAGCTTCTTCAGTGGACGTAAGAGGTGCCAGTCATTTAATAACTGTTTTAAAGGGACAGTGAGGGAACTTAGTTTAGTGTGTGTGCTCTTTTTAATTTGCAAAACCTAATGTTAATAGAACTGTTTGTACCCTTACTTATGTCCTGAACACTAGAACCTAACAGGAACATAGGCATGTGTATAGGCAGTTCACTTTGAGAAGCAAAATCTGGCCAAGCAGGTGCTCTGGCTGGTCTGCTATTGGTGTAGTCAGGAGATGTATGTTTCATACAGAAGTCATGGATTCTGGGGTGTATTTTGTTCCTGCCCAGCCCTTGAGTTTTGGTATCTTGGGACTCTTTCCCATGGGTGAACGGAGGTAACAGCAGTATTTGAACCAGTTTCATTGTGAACCTTGAAAACGTCCAGAAATCAGGAACTCTCCTGATTAGTTAGTGTTTTGTCTTGTGTGTGTGCTTGGGAGGGGCAGACCATGAACTCCAGGACTTTACTTTACTTTACTTTTTTGTTGTTGTTTGCATGTTCGAAAAAAGTTGGAGGTTACCTCAGATACAGTCCCGCAAACACTCACTGTAGGACAGTGTTTGCTACTTACTGCGAGTGATCCCCTTGGCTTTACAGCAGTAAGCAATATACCACTCTGTTTGTAGGATTGGACAACTTTTCTATCACTTCTACTGGTTTCACATTGGAGCTGCACCCAATATGGAAGTTGGCGTGTTTGGATTCTTAGGGCTTGATCGTATGCTCATTGAAGTTAATAGAAAAGCTCTCATTGACTTTAACAGTACAGGACTGGCACCTTAATACGTACTGTTGCAGTCATTGGGCTCAGGGCTGTGTGATCTCCAGCTATTTGAAAATACACCTTATTCTCAGAGTATTGTTTGGCATTGCTTAGGCCCGTATCTTGCAAAGTCTTAAACACATGCTTAACTTTATTCACTGTGAGTACTTGTGTTGACCTCAGTGGAAGTAATTACAGCATGTAAAGTTAAGCATGTGTGTAAGGATCAGGGCCTTAATTTGTATTTTGTTTAATTTTAGGGGGATAACTTTACGGTCCTCATTTCCCCAGCATAATTTACATGGGAAACAAATGAAAATGCATCCTAGGGTGTTTCCTTGATAAATCCTTAATGGCGAGTAGCATGTGTGTAAATACATTGCTGCTGCTGCCAGGAAGGGCTCTGACTATTTAAAAGTGTTTAATATTTATAGCAAAACGAGTTCATTTTGGAGTGTAGTGTCCGATTTTCCAGACAGCCCATTGTGTCACTCACATAATTAATGGGCTCAGCTACTTATAACAACACAGACCACTCTTTGAATTGCACTCTGAGTGCAGGCAGCAGCCTTGTGTGGCACACACTGTGAATCAGGACTTTGTGAGACTGAATGGATCAATTACTTGCCAACACAAAAGCATCCAGAGCTTTTGAGCTGGTGATCTTGATTCATCTAGTTACTACATGCTTGAGGCACAGGAGCAACCTGTCACCTGGGTTTTTTCTAAAGCCTTTCAATTGGAAAAATATCTAATCTTTGTGTGTTCTCATTTGACACCATCTTTTAGTTTTATTGCTGTTTCTTGCCATATCTGTGTGAGGAAAATGAGAGGATCAGAGATGGCCTGAGGCTCCAACAAAGCAGGTGACTGCTTAGGGTCCAGTAGTCAACAAGAGGAGTGTTTTTGTATTGTAATTGCACCAAATGGCTATCACACACACAAACATTAGGCCAGGTTTTCATATTGCCAGCAAGGTCTAAGGATTTGGCTCTTCTGTATGCCTATGGACTGCAAATCCTAAACATGAATTCCTGTTTGAGGACCCACACATCATAAAGCTGGTTCTGGAGAGGATAAATTTGGCTAATTCCTAAGGGTGGGCAGGGCAGCTAGCAGGAGCTCCAGGAACATACCATATGGTTGGCCAATGATGCAGGGGGATATTCTGAGGCCTAATTATTGCTTCTAAAGTGCTTTGCTACCCATGGGGGAAAAGCACTATAGAGTTGCATTGAAAACAGCCGCCATCACTAACCACTGAAATACTGGCCCAAATTAAACAGAGAAAGAAAGACAATCCAAGAGAAGTTCTGTGGTAATAGTAATCAAGTCTTGGTGCTTTGTCTACAGCTACAGCTCCTTCAAGTTTATTAGTGGAGGAAACAAGACAGTAACATAAGTCCAAAGAGCCATGTATCAATAAGAAAATGGGAGCAGTATCTAGTGGTTAAATCAGGAGATTAGTAGTCAACACTCCTCCTGAATTCTGTTCTTAGCTAACTTGCTGTGTGACCTTGGGCAAGTCATTTCATCTCTCTTTCTCCTGTCTGTAAAATGGATGCAGTAATATATATCTCAGGGGGATATTCTGAGGCCTCATTATTGCTTCTAAAGTGCTTTGCTACCCTTGGGGGAAAAGCACTATAGAGTTGCATTGAAAACAGCCGCCATCACTAACCACTGAAATGCTATCTCCGCCTGCCAGTGATAGCAAGTGTTGGAAGGACTGAAGCATAAAAGGCAATAGTGTAAGAGTAGGGAAGCTCAAAGTTTGCTCAGCTGTGGGGTTCATTGGTAACTTGAGGAGTTGAGGACAGCACTTGACTTGCATTTGCCCTCCCTTTAATGTGGAGTGTGATACATTATAGTTGCTTACAAGATGGGAGCAGAGTATTCTTAGGCTGCTCCTCTTTATTAAAAATCTACGTAGCCACATGTTGAACTGTATATACTTCTGGGTTGCAGGCCTCACTTTGTACACTCCTTATATAGGCTTGAGAATGAGGGGACAGATATGGACCAGAACAGGTCTAATCCAAGTGTAATTGCAGTAGTATATTCAACTATGTTACCACCATGCTGTTTGGTAAAAGTGTTTTTAATGAATTCTTTTAACACCTTCCTTATTTCTCCCAGGTTGCTTATAAAGTCTCTCACCTTCAGTTGGCTTTTAACCTCCCATGAAATAGTGACCTCAGCTATGGCTAGACCTAATGCTGGCACATTAATTAATTGAGATGGAACAAAGACTGCCACAAATAATTAACGGGATAATTGGCTTATGGAGTTAGCTTAGTTATTGAGAGATGGGGAGATGAATGGCATAAACACAACCTGTATAACAGAAACTCTTCCAAACGACTTATTCTCCTAGTCTGATGATGGTCTGGATTACAGAATTAAATGCAAAGTAAAAGCAGTGCTACTGTATATCTCATACCTTGCATTAGTCTTCAGTGGAACAGGTGAGGGGGAAAATATGACTCCAGTTATCTTGCCATGTGAAGGTCCCTATGTTACCCATGTTTTCAATGTAGTTAAATGAAAACTGAGAGTTTGTAATGTGGTCGTTTTAAATAGGGAAAAATGCAACATCCGTATTTGCTGTAAGATTTGAGAGATTTGCGTATGGGCTCCTTATTGAAAGCGGATAAGACAAATAAATCATTCATTGTTACTGGAATTACTTATGTTTTTCAGTTTCTCCATTTGATTATCACAAGACAGTGGGGTTCTGCCGTTATTTCTAGTGACTTAAATGAAAACACACTCACTCTTTGTGCCGCTGAAGAAATACGCTAAAATATTGTGAATCACTTTAACAATGAGGGAATTCATTGCCCCAGCGAGGCTTGTCACACGTTATCCTTGCAGATTTTCATGGGTTATTAAGGCATAGCTTTAAAAGAAGATGACTTTAGTCGTTATGCTGCAGAGGTGAGAGAGAGAGAGAAACTGGGGCTGGCCTAGGTGTTTCTGCAGACCAAGTGCAAACAACGTGGAAATATTCTTCAGTCAGACTAAATCTGTTTCACATGTAAAGGAAACTACAGTATGACTGACTCTCAAGATGCTGGAAGCTTCTACCACCAGAGGTACTGGGTGATGGTAGATGGTTTAGACTATATGTACGTTAAAGTAAGTGTAATATGTTGCCTTGTTTCATGCTCTTAGTTTTAATACAGTTGAAACCTTTTGATATGGATATACAGTTTCTTTGTGTTTGTACCAAGGCTTAATGTAAATTTAGTTTTGATTTATACTGATCCAGACTGGTAATATAAACAAGATTCTTCTGAACATGTCAGATGATGGTTTCATTGTTTGGGACAGGATCTCTTTTTTTTTTTTTTTTTTTTTGGTCTGTTTCTTTTTAAATCTCTGATAGCTTTTCGAAAAGAGACCTAAGCACATGTTGAATTGAATGTCAGTGTGTAATATTGTTTATCATCTGTTAATTATAATGGGATTCATGCCACAGCAATCTTAGATAATGGAAGGCAGAGCAATATTGACTTGGTGGTAGTAGCTGAATATACAGTATTTGTGAGGAAAAGGAATAGAATCATTTATTGAAATATGGCACTGAAAGAAATGTATTGGGAATCCAAACACAGGTGTACTTTTTTTTTAAAATAGTCACTTCTAATGCAGGTGTGAAGCTCTGAGGATCGCTGCTTCTCTTCCTAATTTATAAGACCCTCCAAGGCTCTGTGGACTAGAATCTCATTCCAGTTTATGCTGCTGTAAACTGGAGTAACTCCACTCATTAACACTGAAATGTAGCTAAACAAGGTGCAGTCAGCTAGTGGAGTGTGCTTCCAGGTGCAGCAACAAAGTGTATAACTAAGCGCATTTTGGTCCTCGGGGCTTTATCAAGGCGTGGAGCTCATAAGATCATAGGAGACAAAACAAGATGTTTTAAACAGAACAAAGTTGTCCATGGAAAAAGTCCTCCAGCAAATAGGCAGGGAGCTCTGCCTCCACAAGTTTCCTTCAGGTAACCCTATAAAAGCAGCTCCTTACTCTACCAGGGAGCTGCTTTTATAAGGTTGCCTGATGTTTCTCAGAGTGCATGGCTGGGCTGTCAGCCCCCACCCTGCTTCACTTCTCTACCCTGTACATGTGTGGGAGATCTATGTGGGGATTTAACACTGCCTGTTGGTATTCAGTAGAGGCCCCTGCATCCTATCACAGGATGCAAATGCAGTTTCAAGTCTCCATGTACACAGGGTCTCCATATCTTCAGGTGAAAGGCAGTGAGACTGAATCAGACTTTGTCCTACACTTATTTTTACATGCCAGTGCAAATGGGTCATCAGAGTAAAATAAACCAGGTTAAAAATTAGCAGCTACAATAAATGGCATAATGTTTAAAGAATTAGTAGTTGGAGGCAGAAGAACATACCACTGAGGATGGAAAGAACAATGGGGATAGATCCTCATTATGCTGGGGCTCAGGCCAAGGTATGGGTGATACGTGTCTTTCCTTGTCCTCTGACCCCATTTTTAAAAACTTAGTTCTGGGGATTACCAAGATAATGAGCAGAGCATGCACTAGCATGTGTTTTATGAACATCTAGACAGGCTGTTTCTCCATGACTCAGAATTTAGTATGTCCCAGGTGACTTTGCCTTATTGTTCTGAATTGATATTATCTGTTAGTTGCTGTAATGGAGCTCAGATGTGTGGCAAAAAGTTACGTGTTTCTTATTTTTAAAAGTTCACTGCTCTTCTCATGAGCCCAACAGCAACTTTGCTCAGAATCACCTCTCAAGTTAAAGTAATTTAATAGCCAGGATTCGCTGCACTGCTGTTCTTGCATTAGACTTTAGTAATCTATTTTGCATAACACTATACACATTAGTTTGTGTTTTATTACAGATTTTACTGTAATGAAAGTTTTCTCTGAGTAAAAAACGAGGGAAGCCCTCAGGATTTACTCCCAAGTTTGTAAAAAGACATTTGGGAAAGTGCAATCTTTTTCTTGGTTTCTAACTGTAAGGTTACCCTAATGTAACAAACTGATTCTCTTTACATTTGTACATTCTCTCTCTCTCTCTCTCTCTCTCTCTCTCTTTTTTCTTTTTTAGCCTAACAAACCATTGATCAGTTTTCCATATTCTAGGTGCTTTACAAACATTAATGGATTTAGCCTCTAATAACTCTGCAGGATAGCTTATCAGTTACTGCCCCAAGATCACATCCTTTCCTTGAATAGCTTCAATTTCTGAATTCTAATGCTGGCCCAGTATAGCTGTCTGATCAACATAACCCTTTATTTTCTCTTCCTGCCTTGTTAAATGCTAGAAGTGCCAACTAATCCCATTACAGCACTGCAGATGGCTCAGTGCTAACACCGATATAAAAGAAGAGATTTCCACTTCCTATATCTATGAACCAAGGATTAACAGACAGATGCATTCACCACTGTCTAGGTTCTCCTCCCTCTCCTTCCCTCCCCCCAAATCTGGAAGGATTTGTAAGCAGGAGGTTGGCTCATAACTGAGCTGACTCACTCTGCAAACAGCTATCTCAGCTTTTCCCTTACAGGTGAACTTGAAAGCTTTTTTTGGAGGGAGAGAGGAATCTGTTTAAGAACCTAAGTCCATAATAGAATTTGAGAAGTTGGGGGTGATGGTGGGGAGGAATCAATTTCATTTTTATATTTAAAAAAGGTTTTAAATCCGCTCCTTACACTTTTATACCAAGACCTGATTTGAAGATTTTGTATTTCCCCTGGAAGAATTAATGACACTGCTAACAACTAAAGCAAAGAAGAGAAACATGGGTCTTCAGTGTTTGGGATGTCATTTGTCAATTAATATAGTCCTCAACTCAGGTCTTAGTCCTCAAGGCAGGTGAGAGAGATGTGTGTGAAGATCCACTTCTCTTTCACCTGGCAAGACCTGAGTTGACGATTCAAAAGAACATTGCAAGAGTTAATTTTGACTTGAAATAGGTTTTTCTAATTTGTGTGACCTTTTAGTGCCCGTGAATGGTGTTTGATTGGTAGTCTTGGACATTGAAGTTCTCTGCATATCTACAGTGCAGGTACAGCAAGCCAATGGCCATACACGTTTCTTAATACTGCTCTGTAGTATGACTAACCTAGATATGAAGAGAGCATTTCTAGAGGTAAAGAAGGTAATTCAATCTCATGCCCATTCATTCCTTCGCCTTTTTGCTGAGAGCGCCCTCCATGTTGCCTGTTAGTACCAGTTATTTTGGTACTTCTTTTGATGTGAACATCAGAGTCCAGTTCTCAGAGGACAGAACATCACACATATTTCTTTTGGATACCAAAGATACCTCAGATGGTAATGAGTTTTGGTCATTATTGACTTGACTGTGGATTTGGACTGGTGGCGTTATTTTAAGTATAAACATACAAACTCTGTAAGTGGTTTGTGATCTACTGATAATTTTTAAAAGTTGTTTCATTTCACCTTTTTAGAACTAATTTCTTTGGATCTTAAAATAAAGCTACTCAAAAAGCTAACCGTAAAACACTGAATGTTTTATGTAGAACCCTAACATGTTTGCCTATTTCTCTTTAAAATTGGAGTATTTATGGAATTTTTCTACAGATTCAGTTGCAACATAGGTAAATATCAGTACAGTTATAAAATGGTATCTCCCCTTTCTAGTACTTCTCCCATTAGTGCAGCATACCTAATTAGCCTAATATACAGGGCATCGATGTAGGTTTTTTTACTCCCCTTGTGTTTTCCCTTCACCCCCACCAGTTTCCGTTATTCCATACTTCCTCTAACATATCTTCAGGTCATGCAGCCTTTGGTTGTATTCTATGGCAGACTTGTACTTCACTATTTTCTGAGGTCACTAGTATGTAATCGGGTAAGTCTCCATTGCAGTGGTGTAGACTGAAATTTAATTGTACCAGTTACTATGCATATGATCCATACCTGTACATTTCTTCTGTCAGAGCACTGAAACTAGAGCAGATAAGTTTTCTATGGAGGTGTCTAGCGTATGCATCACATTCCTCCTCACACTTTAAATAACCTTACTATGTTTCTTTAGATTATTCCTTGTGTATTCATCTATCAAATGCTGACCAAGCCACTCATATTTTTGGTACAACTCTAATTGCCATCCTTCATCGAAACTGTTCTCACCCATGATCCTTCCTTTGCCAGTTTGGAGTTATTCCAAATGCAAAAGCTTTCCTAGATACAAATCTCTTGACACTTAATTTACACTAAACTTACTTTTTGACAATTTTCCAAATTATATGAGTACTGTACTACATTGAAGGGAGAGTTAGATCACTAATGCTAATGTTTAACTCGAATATAATTCCCCAAACTAGTTTATGGTTTAAATGTCAAATTGAATTGAGGTTCTATGGCATGGTATAATTTATACCTAGGTAAATTGGTCTGATCTCCATTTACAGCTATATACTCCGAAATAGCTTTTTCTTGATAAGTATAATGTATTAAGCATATTTTTTAAAAATGGGAATGGCTTAAAGAATACTATATACAAAATCCTATAGGGACAATGTGAGCTTAAAAGTAGAAATTTAAATATATTTACCTGTTACTAATAACATCTTGCATTATTACAATTTAAAAATTTAAATATCCAATTTGCCAGTAACCATGTATATTGCTTACAGTACTTGTCCTTGCTTGGCCAACAAAGTAGGGACTGTTATATTCTGATTCTCATGCACTAATGCAATGCTGCACTATTTGATTTGGAAACATTGAAAGGAAATATTTAAGTGCAAACAGAACTGTTTCAATTGAACTTAAAGTGAAATATTTTTATTAATGTATAATTCTGTATTTTATTTACCAAAACCCTTGCACTTTTACTTCAACTAGCTGATGGGGACCCTTAAACTTTTATATTTTGCTCTTTAGGAAAAGAAAACAAAAAACAAACAAACAATGTGTGTATGGCACAAAACTGCAGGATATATTGTCTGCACTCCCAACAAGTTACAGCATTTGAACTTTCCTAAATTATTTTTAAACTCCATCTTTTCTGAATGAGTGATCAGTTTACTTCATTCATCCTGAAATTCTTCAGGAAAAATCATTATGATTTTGAGCGGGTATAATCAGAGTAGTGATTATAAATGGTGATTAAAATGTCATCTGCAGAGATGAAGACTCTGATCTTATCCCATGGATGGTATCTCCTCCAATTTTAATAGGTATATATAAGTGTTGAGCCAAACTCCTTCTCCATACACCACTACAATGGAGATGGCTCTGACTCAATTTTCAGAATAAAAAGGATAAAGAACCCTCTGATAACCCTGTATAATCAGAAGCCGTGCAGAGTAATTCAGTGCATTGCTTCTGCACCATTAGGTCAGAACTAATACCATACTTTTTTGATTTTGTTTTTAAACTGTAATGTAGTCATATGACAACAGTGTGGCAACAGAGACCCTTGACTCAGTTATTGTGGAGATGGTGCTTCAGTATGGACTATGTGGCAGCTTTTCCATTTCTCATTCTCTCCACTTGTCCAACCATTTATTTTGCTATTGCTTCACTTTGATTGCTTTGAACATCCCTATGTCTTAACATCCGACGAAGTGGACTGTAGTCCACGAAAGCTTATGCTGAAATAAATTTGTTAGTCTCTAAGGTGCCACAAGTATTTTTCTTATTTTCTTTTTGCTGACACAGACTAACACGGCTACTACACTGAAACCTATGTCTTAAAGGTTCTTTCAGATGTGGTATTGATTTCTTAATTTAGTTCTTGCCTTTGTTTAGAACTGTGATTTCCTTTTCATGTTTTCATTTATCACTGTTGATGTCATGCCTGATGTACCGTTTAAAGGTGTGTCTAGTCAATTATGTGGCTCTGAGTCACTTTCCTTTAGAAGATATTGCACACATTCTAGTCTGTCAGTCAAGAATTGGTACATTATGAAAGCATGCGACTGGCCTCACAGTTAGGACTGCATTAAGTACTCCCGGGGGGATTCTGCGCCAAAAAATTAAAAATTCTGCACATTTTATTTGTCAAAATAATGCAATATACCAAAACAATTGAAACCGGTGTGATTAAGTTATTTAAACCACAATACAGAAAAAAGTCACAATAACTATTCAGCGTTTCCTAAACACATGAAAGTTAAGTTACAAATACTTGGTAACTAATACCCTGCATTCCAGTTATAATCCTGGATTTTTATTTAAGTTACATTACAGAACACAAAACAGAAAAAAAAAAAAAAAGTAGAATGTCATTTTAAATTACTTATGAAATTTAAGTCACACATGAAAGTCATACAGTTCTGCTAATCATTGTCCTGAACCTAGCTGGGTACTTTGGGAAGTGCTTGGTTCTGATTGTCCTGACATTTTATTGACTGCTTGGTAAATGTTTTATTTGCCCTCAAAAGCCTTTTTTTTTTTAATGGGTAAGTACAAATCTAAACCCATTGTGCCACTTTGGCACAGGAAAAAAGTGAGAAAGCGCATAGATCTTCCTAGCTTCCTGTCATTTATAAGACTTTACATGGCTCTGGCAATGTAGGGGCCTTAAAATTTCTACAGGTTTTTATGCTCCTGGGGGAATTAACTGAGAATAGGAACAGTTAACTGACAATAGAATAATTAACAATGTTACTATGCAGACAGGTTGCTACATTTCTGCCTCAGAGAATGGATCAATTAACCAGCAACATTAACAAAATGTGGGTGGGGTTTTTTTTTTTTTTTTTTTTTTTTTACAAAAGCTATTTTCTTTAACTTAAAAACAAACAATTTTCAGTAACATGATACTAATATTTAACTAAGTGTTTTTTCAGTTCTCAGGAAGTTACATTTTACTAGGCAGGCAGGCTGCTACACGTCTGCCTCAGGGACAGAGCCTTCCTCCTGCATAACAAAAAGACCTACCCTCCTTCACACCCCTCGAGCCGCAGTATCACAGAGAAGGACAGAGTCTCTCTCCCTTGCTGGCCAGCCCCTTCCCTGATGGTGATCAACATCTCTTCTGCAGGCATCCATGCCGAGCCCCCTTACCCTCGCAGTGATTTGCATCTCTGTAGCTGGTCCAGACACACTGGAACAGACAGGGCCGGCTCTGGGTTTTTTGCTGCCCCAAGCTTTGAGGGCGCAACTGACGAAGCAAAAAAAAAAAAGAAAAGGGGTGGCTGGAATGCCGCCGAAGCAATAAAAAAAATTAAAATAAAAAAGGCCGGATTGCCGCCTCTTGAAAAGTGCCACCCCAAGCACGTGCTTGGTTGGCTGGTGCATAGAGCTGGCCCTGGGAACAGATGCGCTGCCTGGGGTGCCCGGGAAGAGATGGGTGTCCCCCTGCAGATTTTGTTTGTGTTTTTCTATGTGGGGAGCACAGAAATATGTGGGCCATCTGAATTCTGTGCCCCCGCATCAGCACAGAATTCTGTCAGGAGTAATTTAAGATTTGTACTTAGCAGGATTAAAATCTCCCTAATTCACTTTTTAAAAAGACTGAATTTAATCTCCAAATTTAACACACTTTTAAGGAGAATTGGATTTTCCATAATTTATTTGACTAAGGAACCACAGTCCCTGCAAACTCCAAACTTCACCCGCATATTATAACATCTTGGGTGTAAGACACAGTTCAAATGTTCAATTTAAATACAAAATGAGTTATTGTCCTCTGTCATCCTAAACTCATTTAGCTCCACAAAGCCAAGCTGACAGAAGTGTCAAATTCCACCAACTATTTCTGTTTTCCCACTCTGCCATCTTTGACTCACCACCCCACAGGGAGACCAGGGGGCATTGGTGAGTGAGTGGAGATGTTACAGGAGGACATATGGGGTCAGTAAGGATGTGATGGGGAAGTGGGAGTTAGTGGCTGTGTGTGCCTGGAGAAATAGGGTTATGGTGGCAGGAGGAGAAGGCAGCAGCAAGGAAGCACTACTGTTTCCCTGCCTTCTCTACCCAGCAGACTTGCTATGGCTTACTGAGAAAGGGGCTGCAAGCCACAACCAGATTGCTGCAGCAGGGCTTTTTTCTTCACCACCCAGGATAGTGTCCCAAGTTATAGCCCTTATTGAACCTAGTGTGTCAGGAGTGGAATCATAGATTTGCTATAGTGAAATTCCTCTCCAGCCTTGCTTCCCTCTCCACCCAGGTGCCTTAGCTTGTTATCTCTCCCTGCTTGCCCCTCATCACCTGCACAGCTCTCAGTCATGTGCCTCCTCCATAGCTGCGTATTCCAGTTCCTCCACATGCCCTCAGTCCCTTTCCTCATTCTAGTTTTATGTGTTGATTCCTGGAAGTCTCACTAAAATGCCCAACCTTGCTTCGGAGTTCATGTAAACAATACAGTTGATACTTTCCACTGCAAGTGTGTCTGTAGGTAATTCTATCTTAATCTAGCTGAGGTCACAGTTCAGGTTGTTTAATTGTGAGGGATTGGTCATATACATGGTGTTTGGTCATATGACAGAATTGAAAAGGGAATCTATTGTGGCGCTAAGGAGTCTGTTGTGCTGGGGAATGTGATGTTTGGGTAATAAGTAGGGCCCTACCAAATTCATGTCCGTGAAAAACACGTCACAGACCATGAAATCTAGTTATTGGAGGGAAGGGAGAGGGACAGGACTGAGGGTGCCACAGCTGGGAGCTCCTACTATTCTCCGGGCTCCAACTGCTAATCCTCCTGGCTGGGGAAGGACGGGATTTCCTCTTCCTCTGCATGGCCACTCTCAGCGGGAATCAGACCCATCTCTGGGTACCTCCCCCGGCTGCAGGAAGCTGGGCTCTGAAGGCAGTGCAGCCACGGACCTGCCTGCAACCAGGGGAGTTACCCAGAGGTGGGTCTGATGATCTCCCCCCAAGGGCCATGTAGGGGAAGAGCAAGTCCTGTCCCTCCCCATCCCAGATGGGACTAGCAGCAAGGAGCCCCTGCCTGGGGTGTTCCCAGCAGCATGGGGGAGATCAGTAGGGTTGCCAATTTTGGTTGGACATATTCCTGGAGGTTTCATCACATGACATAATCTTTCATTGAAGATTAATCTTTATTTTGTGGAGACTGCAGGCCAAGCCTGGAGAGTTGGCACTCACCTCCACCTCCAGAAACCTCCCGCGGCTGCAGGAAGCTCCACAGGTGATGTCTTCAGAAGGCAGCAGAGAAGCGAGGGTGGCAATCCTGTGACCCCCTCTCCTCAACAGCTTTGCGACCCCCCCCCCCCTCCTTTGGGTCAGGACCCCCACAGTTACAACACCCTGAAATTTCATATGTAAATGTCTGACAACGTGAAATTTACCAATTTTAAAACCTTCTGGCCAAAAATAGACCAAAATGGACCGTGAATTTGGTAGGGCCCTAGTAATAAGTGTTGGGATAGGATGTTGGTGTGCTATGAATATTTACATAGTTTGTGATTGCCTGCCTTTATAGTGATTGAGCTGATAGGAAGTGCAGTGAGTGACCTTAACTGTAACTTGACAATTTTTGCAGGGAAGGTGATTTAAAATAATTTGGTATGTTAAAATAAGAGACTAGCAGCTAGGAGCCCCTGCCTGGGGTGTTCCCAGCAGCATGGGGGAGATCAGTAGGGTTGCCTTCTAGTTTCTATTATTATTTATTATTTATTCGTATTATTGTAATGCCTAGGAGCCCTAGTCATGGACCAGGAACCCATTGTGCTAGGAGCTACATTTCTGCTGTGGGGTTTAAGTTCTATAACTTCGCACAAAGCAAGGGGCCTTAGCTAAATTTCATATTAATTTTGCATTTAAATGAAAAAAAATTCAAGCTGTAACAACATGAAAATGCATGAATCTGTGCTAGAATCCCAGTCTGATTACTTCATTTAATTTGCTAAAATAGATAAGTTTCAGATATCGGTACGTTGTCCAGTATTTCTGGATTCCAAAACACATGACTTACAAAAAAAGTACTTGAAGGCGTATTTTCTTTTCATGTAATTGATGCTATATCCTTAGCTGAGTAAGTTCCATGAGAGAGAGTCTCTCAGATTCAATATGTGGTAAACAATTTGTTGCCTGTGATTTCCTTCAGATACCATGTGTGCTGCTACTGGCATCATAAGTTATGAGCGGAATAAAGGATTTTTAACAGCGGGTGCTGACTGACATTGGCTGTTTTTATGAGATGGTAAAGCCAATGAAGAGAACCCATGAAATACAACTTTATCCTTTAGGTTAGCTGCCTTTAGTTGTGACTGCTGAGCGTGACTGTTTAGAAGTTATTCTGGTGAACAAAGTTTTGATGGCTAAAGTAAGGTAATGGCTGATCACAAACCAAGTAAAAATATTAAAGAGAAGATCAGGTAAATTAAGTATAACATGTAGGATTTTTTATGGGGAAAGTTATTACTGAGTTTGTACTGAAATGTTTGTGAATCTCAGGTGTTAAAAGAGAAACAATCACATATCAACAGCAATATCAAATGTTAGCTGGAACCCCAGTGTGCTAGGCGCTGTATGTATTTGATGCAGCTCTGAATGTGCTGGTATAAGAAAAGGTTGTTTCATAAATCCTAGTTTTTCTAAGTTCAAAAACATGTAAACGTCTGTTGCAAGCCAAAATCACTGATGGTAGTATGGCACAGTTACCTGTGCAGGGTACAGTTTTTGGTGTATTGGTAGTCTAGGGCAGCTATGTTGGAATTTGATGATAGCTAGGGGTAATAGCCTGGCACGTCTTTGTGGAAAGTCTGTATTTAAAGACCCAGTCTTGATCATAGATATTCATGTGCCGTAACTAATTTTCCCTTTTGTTTCTGATTTCAAGAGAGTGCTTTTGCTTTTTGAAAAATATTACGAACTTAAGTTATTGTGTACTCAGGTGTGGAATCGGGTATACATAAGGGGGTTTTCTTTTGATCATATCAGCATGTGCAGACCTAGGCTCTGATCCAAGTAGTCCCCTTGAGTTCAGTGGGACTTTTCATCTGCTTAAAGCTAAGTACTGAATAAATCTTTGCAGGCTTTTGGCTAAATGCTTTCCAGGGTTTCAACAAGCCCATGTGTTTATAAACAGTCAAATTTCGCACAAGTTGGCTTAATTTGTATACTGCAGAAGAACTAACTGCAAAAAGTCTGCTGGTGCTATGTTACCAGCTGACGTCTGAAAACCTGCAGTGGTCCCTGGAAATTGTAGAATGTGGACATTTGGTTGTCAGGAAGAGGAAAATATTTTCCTCACTAAATGATTTTGATACTGGTGAGTAAAGCTGCTAAATTCTAATGAGACTTTGTGGCACTTGAGTTTTGAAGTGTAAAAAAAAATCCTACATGAAATGCTCAATGTTTGGAACATGATCTAGTATTAAGTTCTATGATTGTCACAATATAATATGGTATTGGAGGGAATAACTACATTGGCCACAATAATTTTTAGCACAAGAAGCCTTCTGTACCTCTTTAGGTGAAAATCCTTATGTGCTGACACTACTGGGAGAAAATTTGACAGTTCATCCTTGTGTAAAGATTATCTCTAATTCTCTCAAGGTCACTGCCTCATCTGCTGTGCAGCCTGGGTAGGTGGTTCATATATCTTCAACAGTAGTCTCTCTTCACATTGCTGTGACTTGTGGTTTCATGACATTCCCTGGTAGTGTAGACAAGGCCTAAGTCGACTAATTTACGCAACTCCAGCTATGAAAATAATGTAGCTGGAGTCGACGTAGTTTAGGTGGACTTACTGCGGTGTCTACACAGATGCTCTCCCATCGACTTACCTTACTCTTCTCGTTCCGGTGGAGTACTGGAGTCGACCAGAGAGCGCTCTGTGGTCGATTTAGCAGGTCTTCACGATGCCCGATTTTTCTTTATTCTGCATCTTTCGTTGGATAGACCGACATGCAATTTGAGTTGAAGTCTGAAGTTTTAAATTCAGAAGATTAAGTTTGCGATGCCTTAACTTTTCATTTCCTGATTTTCATAGGTACGAATATAGCTCAACTTGCTTTTTGGAAGGGCTCATAGTATCACTGGGCAACCCTAACTCTGTGTCATCAAAGCTTTTGGGCATTTAATTTCCTTTTTTGGTTTTTTTTTAATAAATTAAATTCTCAGCATACCATAACCCAATTCACCACCTCCACTGCCTCTGGCAATGATTCCCTCAGCTAAAGAATTAAGAAGCTTCACTGTCCTTGCATCACCTCCTCCTCTCCTATTTCTTTGCTTGACCTGCACAGCACAGTTCTACCTCCTCGCTCCGCTTCTCCACAAATATGTGGATATTGGAATGGAACCAACGGGTTGAGGAGAGAATGTAGGAACAGTGCAGGGACTAACAGAGAATCAGTGGGGACATTTTTTTGAAGGGGAGACAGGGATAGCTTACTCTGCGAGGAATTTAGGTTAGATATTAGGAAATGCTTTCTAGCTATAGGATAGTTATGTACTGGAACAGGTTACCAAGGGAGGTTGTAGAATCCTCATCCTTGGAGGTTTTTAAGAACAAGTTAGACAAACATGTCCACAAGGAGGAACTGTGAAGGGTGGTGGCTTCATTTTTTTGTAGGGGCAGTAAGGGGATGGGGAGAAGTCTTCATGTAGATTTTAGAGCAGTTGAAAGTATCACTCTTAAAACAAAAATGTTGGTCTTGGGGCAAAACTTTCTGTAGAATGCTGGCAGAGAACAATTCATGTGCTGCCAAAGGCTAGGGCTTGAACTCTGTGCATGTCACCTTGAGTCACCCAGTACTGGGGCAACAGACTGCCTACAAATCCTTTGGATTCCACACGGCCCTGACCTTGCTGGACGCACACATTTCACTCTTCACTCTTTTAGGCACAGTTTAGCTCCTGGTGACCTGCAGTTCCAAACTTCACCCTCAATAACTCTGGAAATATAACTTCTCCAAAGGGGCAGTGGGTGCTGTGCACTAGCTGAGATAAATTCTGATATCAGTTTTGGGGAGGATCGGAATCAGAGTTTGAGCCCCAGGTGTGGACAAAAAAGTTAGAAGAACTAGGTAATTTTAAGGAGGCTCTATGTCGGGAACCTCTTGTTCAAATGCCTCTCAAGTTGGGACTGTCACAACCTGGCTGAGTCCCCCTCTGGAAGGAAACCTGTTTGTTGTGATTGGATGCAATTGATGGATTCCATGCGCTCTTAAGCTACCTGGCTCTGTGCAGAGCAAAGGTCACTTCCTAGCTGTATGCCCCAAGGCACACTCGCAGTGGCAGACCTCATATCTGCCTCCCTTCCTTGGGATGTGGGGCTCTGCAACCCAGTTGTGTTAGACCCTGAAATCAGTACCTCAGTCTTTCCAAGCTCTCCCCGCCCCCCCCCAGTTGCATGTACACACCGTTGTTCTTCGCATGGGGCCCTGCACCCGCTAAAGCCGGCCCTGAGCATTAGAGTTACAGATCTTTGCAACATAGTACAGTCCTGAGATGCACCCATTGAGTCTGATTTCACCAGGGAGGCTAAAAATCAATTATTTTAAAAAAAATTTAAAAATCAGATTTTTTTTGATAGGTTTTTTCCCTCAAAAAGCATTTTATCTAAATATAGTTTTAATTCAGATACATTATAGCTCAGAGATATCTATCATGGAATAGGGATTATAAATTCTCATTCTATAGTATGAGATAATATATTAATGTAATGTTTAAGAAAAGTTTTGTAAATGAGTTCCAATAGTTCATGGATTTAGGGACCCAATCTTATGGGGTTCCACAGGCTTCTGTATCGATTAACCTAAATCTTTCCATCTGCCCAATGGGACTCAGTGCTCAGTCTCGAAGATACCATTCAGAGATGCTTAGTTTTGCAGTTCTCAAATTGTGGATTTTTGTCTCCAGAGGTAACATGCTTGTTAACAGCAAAAATGTTTTTAAATAAATAAATAATATATAGAGGTGAGAAATAACAGACCTCATCTCTGTTGTCCTTCTGCAAATTTGTGTACACAAAATCAATCCCTTACCTCTCTCTAAAAGTTCAAAGTTTCAGTAAGTTCAATGAATAGAAGATTGTTGGGGGCGGAATAGATCTGGACAAGGAGAAGAAGCCTGGAGATAAATGTGAGAAGTGAGGGACATATCCTTGTTGTTAAAATATTATATGTTGGCCGTTGAAGAAAAAAATCCAGAATACTTAACCTTGTTGTTTTAGTTAAATAAAACAATGTATATGTCTGTCTGGTGATGTTCTCCTAATACAGCATGGCAAGAAAATCCTCCAAATATTAATGATTAACCTGTTGAATTGGAGATAGATCACTCCCAATGACTTAATAAATATCTGCTTCAGTTGCCTTTGGTAAATGAAATAACCAAACAATCATTCACTTTCTGATATAGCTGTCAAACTAATCTGAAAAGTTTTAAAAATAAATCACTGTTTTAAAATGTAAATGTGTACCTTCTAAAAATGAAACCTACATCTGTCTCTGAGTTGTGAGGAATAGGTATTAAGGTTATAACAACCAACAAGAATGCACTTTTATGTACACAACCATGATTAAATCGAGTCTTCCTGACTAGTGATTTAAATCCTGATAGTCCACCCTGGATTTCACACCTGTTGTGAGACCAAGGGCTGGTCAGCATTTCTGACAAGGCAGAGTCCCTCCAGCCTTCTCCCTCTTCCCAGCATGGTCTTCTGGCATGTGGAAGCGGTTGGCCCCCTTGCTCAGAGAACCCCCTCCCTAAATACATTCTGTGTCCCTTTTTGCCCATGTTCTCCAGCTGGGAAATTCCAGGCCCTTCCTCCAATCAAGCTTCTGTGCAGAGAGTCCATTGTCCCGTGGCAGTGGGTTGGCAGTTGAGAGACAATCAAAGTTGATAGCCTTAGATTGCTCTTCTGTTGACTTATCTGCCTCCTCTCAGAGAGATGGATTATCTAAATCAATGGAAAAAACCCTTCTGTCAGTGTAGGAAGCGTCTACAGTATGGTGTTGCAGAACAAAGATAACCTACCATTCCTGACAGGTATTTGTCCAATCTGTTCTTAAAAAACCTCCAATGATGGGGATTCCACAACCACTGTTGGAAGCCTATTCCAGAGCGTAACTTCCCCTATAGTTAGAATTTCCCCCCTAATATCTAACCTAAATCTCCATTGCTGCAAATTATGCTCATTACTTCTTGTCCTACCTTCAGTGGATATGGAGAACAATTTGATCACCGTTGACTTTATAACTGCCTTCAGTATATTTGAAGTATATCCCTCAGTCTTCAGCTTTCAAAACTAAACTTGCCCAGTTTTTTAACCTTTCCTCATAGGACAGATTTTCTAAAGCTTTTATCATTTTTGCTGATGTCCTCTGGACTCTCCCATTTATTCACATCTTTCATAAAATGTGGTACCCAGAACTGGACACAGTACCCCATCTGAGGCGTCAGTAGTGCCGAGAGGAGGGGGCAATTGGCTCCTGTGTTTTACATATAATACTCTTGTTAATATACCCCAGCATGATATTAGCTGCATCATATTATTGACTCATATTGAGTTTGTGATCCACTGTAACCCCCAGATCTTTTTCAGCAGTACTACTAACCTAGCCAATTATTCACCAATTTGTAGTTGTGCATTTGATTTTTCCTTCCTAAGTGAAGAACTCTGCACTTGTGTTTATTGAATTTCATCTTATTGAACTCAGACCAATTCTCCAATTTGTCAATGCCCTTTTGAATTCTAATCCTGTCCTCCAAAGTGCTTGAAACCCCCTCCAAGTTTGATGTCATCTGCAAATTTTATAATCATACTGGCCTCTACATTATCCAAGTCATTAATGAAAATATTGATTAGTACCAGATTCAGGCCTGACCCGTGCGGGGACCCCACTAGATACGTCCACCCAGTTTGACAGTGAACCATTGATAACTACTCTTTGAGCATGGTCTTTCAACCAGGTGTGCACCCACCTTACAGTAATTTCATCTAGATCACATTTCCATAGTTTGCTTATGAGAATATCATGTGGGACTGTCTCAAAAGCCTTACTAAAATGAAGATATATCACATTTACTGCTTCCCCGTATCCACCAGGCTATTAACCCTGTCAAAGAAGGAAAGTAGATTGGTTTGGCATGATTTGTTCTTGACAAATAACTGGGCTGTCTGTTTCTTATAACCCTACTTTCCTCAATGTGCTTACAAATTCATTGTTTAATAGGTTTATGTACATCCCCATCCAAGTGAGATATTAGAAATAAGACAAAATGAAGTTGGAAAACTCTGTAGAAATAAGACCTATTGGAAGTGTTTCTTATATTAGCATGGAGAAGCTCATTTTGGTTGCTTGTTAGTGAAGAGGTGATTGAGGAAAATGTTTATTAAAAACAATAATATGTGCAACTAGGGTCAGATGTAGCGGTGTTTTTGCCTCTAACTTTACTTTGTGATCTATATCACTGGTGTGTTTGTCTCCTTTCTGATAACCCATCTATATCCTCCAGTGATTTATTATTTCTTAGTACTCCTAAAGGTAAAAGTGAAATTGATCCCTTTGGACAGCTTTTTAGACTAGTTCTTGATGGTGATCACTAATCTCAGGCATTCTGTAGGGTATAACTATTGTATTTGCATCACTGAAGTTGCTTTAGCAGAGAAAGTGGAAAGAACCTGTGTAAATCACTTCTTTTGGGGCAGAGATGGTATGCTGGCATTTTCATGGCCCTGAGCAATATGGATTGAACAGTGATGAAGTTATAAATAGAATCCTTCCCTTGTCAACAGCTGTTGTCTCTGTGACATTCTGAGTCACAGAGACAACAGGGATAGGAAAGCAATACAAATAGAGACCAGTTTTTGAAACGAAAAATTATGTTATGAGGGCACAGTTGTGGAAAGTTCCTTTCTCCAAAGGCCCATGCAGATGAGCCCTTGTTATGGAGAGAAATGGAGATTCTATCGATATTTTCCTGGTGCCCTAAATGAATTTATAAATAGATGTTGCTCAGAAAATGGCAGAGAGTGTTTTTGCTCCTCTGTCGGGTTTTCTCTTTGCCCAGCTGTCTAGTGTGGCTGTGTTTATGGAGGAGGAAGATTTGAATCAGTCTGAATCTGGACTTGTACCAAATTGCAGCTTCTCCAAATCTGCTCTACTACTGGACAGTTATGCAAAAGAGTACTAAATCACCCATTTTTTTAAAAAATACCCTTCTGTAGCTAATTAGGAAAATTAATCTCAGAGTCTGGTTTGTTGGATTATTTTTCAGTGATAGAGCTAGCCTGCAAAACGTTGGTCAAAAGCTGTTGTTAGATTTTTATCAATTTAATTTTCAGGCATCATTATGGAGCTATCTGGCTAGCGTTGACTTTTGAAAGTGAATGCTATACAGAAGTAGCTTCCTGCAAGCAGTGTGAAGCACACTTTTACCTCAATGATATTTTATGACTAAGGTAAATGTTAGAAAATGAGAGATCTAGGCATAAGCTGAGAGTTGGCCGACCTGCAACAAGAACCCATCTTAGTCAGCAATAAAATGAAGTCCTGTAGTCCTGGGGAGAAGCAGCGCTTGATTTCTTCATATGACCACAGAGCTGTTTTTGAGTTCTCTGGTTTAATCCTGAGCTGTTTGGGCAAATTGGATGCCTACACAAAGGATCAGTAAAATAGCATAAACTCTCTCGGGGCAAGAGTCTCCTCATCTGTGTTTGTTCAGCATCCTGCATAGTGAGGTCCAGATTATGACTCGGGCCACTATGTGATACCATAATATAGATAATATCATCATCTTGCCTGTGCGGAGCAACAGACATTGTAATTGAGTGTATAAACTTCTCTGCGGTTGTAACATCTTTGAAGTGCAGTGCTGGAGGGGTGTTATTGCCCTCTCTTTAGATGCATTAAAGTGGGAAAAGGAAGAGAATTCTGCGTATGTTGCTGCTCCATGTAACTCTGTTGCGTATGTGTTGTCAGCTGATGCAATAGTCCAATCCATTAAGGCACTACGCTTTATGGCATTAATTTTTTCAGTAAGGTGGGGAATGTCTGTGTCAGCACTTAAGTTCAGAGCTACTGTACTGAATGTCTAGGGAGCTACCTGATCTTGACTGAAGGCTTAAATCTAAATAACTAGTTAAGCTAGGTCTTGCATTTTACCAGAATATTTTGCTTTCCCACCCAAAAGTTCCAGTTGGCAGGAACAATAGCAGCCATGTTCTCATTCTTGAAATTCTTAGAAACTCCAAGCCATCACCCTGCTGAGTGATGTGTAAAATAACTTCTGATACCTAGTAACAAGTACGTGTTCATCCCTCATGCAGTTGTTCTGCTGTATACCATCAATGTTGTATAGGAAGAAGATACAAACAAATTATTTTCTTTATCTCTAGCTATATGTTCCTTTATTGACAGCTTTTAATTCCAGTGCCCATATTAACTGCTAGTGACAGTTATTCCTCCTGCTTCTAAGTTCTCAGACTCTCTGCTGAATATTGTATTAAATACAAACTCAGTAGATCTGATCAGTATCATACTGTTTAAATTATGCTACTTGGCTTGTGGAGCTTTTGATTTTAAATGATGCACATATTCCAGTGGTGAAATCTTGGTCCTATTGTTTGAAGTCAATTGCAAAACTCATTGACAGTGGGACCAGGATTTCCCACCAGATAACCCCTGGCCTTGAGTTGACGTTGATTTGGAATGATATCAAATAGATAGCTGAGTGTAAATATTTATAATACGTTAGATGAGCTCACCTACTGAGATATAAAACATGTGTATGTTAAATGCCTAAAAATTGTGTAAAACTCACTCATTCCATCTTGAGTAGTGAATCCTCCATGTTAAGCAATGGAATGTCTCTAGAGCCTAGTGATTTATTTGCCTTCATATAGACTGCTCATTTAAAGTACAGTATATGATAGGTCTAAGACCTGGCAGAAATCTGTGCTTCCAATTTGCGATGATTTCAGGTACTGACAGTAGGATACAATTTGGCAAATATGAAGTAAATTTTTGGTAACAAGTGCTACAGGATTCCATGCTAGATGTGTACTACCCAGTGAAATTTGAGGAACTATTAAATCTCATTGTTGTGGCTATTACTGTTTAATGTGTAATTTGTCAAAATCTCATAAACTGTCTTCCTTTTGGCTGAGATTTTCACTCTTGTACTAATGAAATGTAATATTTGTGTCATGCTCCAATAAGTTAAACCAGTGTGTATGTTGACTGAGGCATATAAGTATTTATCTGATGAAATTATTTTTTCTGAAAGCATCAGCAATGATAACAAAGTGACCATTCTATATTTCATATTTATCTTGACTAAACTTGAATTGACTTTATTTTTAGAGTCCAATTCCTGAAGTTTTTAATGCATTCCTTAGCCTGTTTTGGAAAGCCTCAGTTAAATCTGTCTGAAGCTAAATTTTCTTTTCTGTGTGTTTGGATTTTCAGAATAATTGTTAGAGTTCATTACTATATTATTTTTTTAAAATTAAATTGCCTGATTAAGAAAAGGGTCAAAATGACAATGTGTACTGACCCCACCCTGAGGTCCTGGAAATGAACACACACTGTATATTCAAAGAGGCTGTTGAAAAGTGCAGTTGTGTAAAATTATCAAAGGATTCTTTCTTTTAATTTTGTAAAAGGTTCCAATTTAACATTTAATTTAAAATGGTTGTTCTTCTTTCTCATCCCAGCCTCCCATTCCCTTTGTTTCTTCCCTCTTTATGTTCTCCTTGTCCTCTGGGAATTGTACAGAAGCCATCAACTTATTTCACGTAGTCATTGAACAATCTGCAGATGGTAATGAATAGAGATGGGTCAAATCCAAACACTTTCAAATAGTGGGAAAGATTTTAAGCTCTGGATCTGAAATTGGCAGGTGCCCCTCATCTTTCTAATATGCTAACCCAAATCACTGGATCCCAAGCGACTTCTGAACTTCAGTAAAGTTCAGATTCGCATCCGGAGACTAACTTTGTGGCTTAACCCATCTCTAGTAGTGACTTTTGGTCTCAAGTCAGGAACCCTTAATTTTAATTTGTTCTTATGTTTTAAGTTAACTATCTTGCCTCTTTCTCCCCCACAAACAAAAGCACAAATTTAATAACACATTTTGTAGCTGGAGGTGCAAAAATAATCTTGTTTGGTTTTAGAATTAGTTATTTCGTTTCAAATGTTTTTTTGTGAACAGGAAGGGGGAAATGATGACTACGTGATTTATGTTCAGAACATAGGCAATAAGGGCCTGGTCCTGCAACAACTGCTTATTGCTGGCTCCAGAA
This sequence comes from Chelydra serpentina, assembly GCA_037349315.1. NCBI lineage: Eukaryota > Metazoa > Chordata > Testudines > Chelydridae > Chelydra > Chelydra serpentina. Next base: position 16,616,704 of record JBAIAC010000033.1, read on the forward strand.
TTTATTAGGATGTGTATAGTCCTACTGACTCTTATGGGACTTACCCATTGTAATAACCGCTGTCTCTGGTAACTAGAGTTAGCATAGTCAGGCCCTAAATATACACAAACTAAATGGCATATAGGTACACTGGCAAGATCCTCTGCCAAGATCAATAAGTTAATACAGGATAAGAATTTTCTCAAGTGATCACTTCCTGTGCTACAGCTTTGAGGAGGGATGCTGATTCTTGGAATGGTAAAAGATGAAGTTCTCTTATGAATAGCTGGTGGGGAAGGGGACTGTGGTACCACCTTGCAGAATAATACTGTATAAACCAGTTGTCACCATCTAGCAATAGGAAAGCAAATCCTACCATATTCATGAATGGAACCTCAATGCAGGAAAATTCCAGCCTTAATTACTGCCAGCTTTCTCTTGTTCTCTGCTGGTGCCAGGAGCTCACATATCCTATCTCAGTGGTATTTGTAGTATTGCTGAGAACATGGGTTCCTGGCGTGATGCTTCTTTCAGAGCTATTCATTTTGTGAAATATAAACCGGAGAAACATTTTGTGTTCTCCTGTTCCTTTACTGCCAGGCACTGCAATTGCTGCCCCATTTGGGATGATTTCAGGCTTCTGTGTTCAAAGTTCTAGCACTGGTGCTCTTTCTGTGGAATTTGCAGCTGCTCTGTGGTGGTTCCAATATGTGTGCATTTCTAAATCATTTAGGACTTGTCCAGATGAACAGTTAGTGCGTACCTAGCTAGGGTGTAAATCTACCTCAGACTAACATGTCAAACACTAACTGTCCGCGGGGACACTGCTCCCGTGTATAAAAGTTCCCTGCTGCACTTTGAAGATTGTTGTGCCTAAAGAGTGAGCCAAATGATAATACTGCAGGCCTCAAATTTCTGATTCCAACTGTTGTATTTATTTTTAAAGTTCCTCTTTGCAGCGACTTTGATGTTTAAAAATAAACATACAATTGCTTCCTGTGTTGTGTCCCTCATATGTGTGTTAATTTCACGGCCCCTGTATCTGTTTTCATTACAGGACTTACTAGTGATACTTTCTGTGTGGAATATAACCTGTGTGTTGTTTTGCAAATAATTCAGGTCACACTATTCCAGGGGTCGGCAACCTTTCAGAAGTGGTGTGCCGAGTCTTCATTTATTCACTCTAATTTAAGGTTTTGCGTGCTAGTAATACATTTTAACATTTTTAGAAGGTCTCTTTCTATAAGTCTTTAATATAGAACTAAACTATTGTTGTATGTAAAGTAAATAAGGTTTTTTAAATGTTTAAATGTTTAAGAAGCTTCAGTTAAAATTAAATTAAAATGGAAAGCCCCTGCGACCAGGACCCAGGCAGTGTGAGTGCCACTGAAAATCAGCTCGCATGCCACCTTTGGCACTCGTGCCATAAGTTGCCTACCCCTGCACTATTCAAAAGATTTGGAAAATGTTATTGAAATACAGAGAGACAAGGTGGGTGAGGTAATATCTTTTATTGGACCAACTTCTGTTGGTGAGAGAGACCAGCTTTCAAGCGTACTCAGAACTCTTCTTCAGGTCTGGAAAACAGTGTCATTGCTAAATACAAGGTTTGGACAGATTGTTTAGCATAAGTCGTTAAGGCATATTTCAAGAGACCATTCAAGGTGAAGTGTCCCGATAACACCTCCAGTCATAGGGAGGAAGCTGTTGGCGGGGAGGGGTTGTTAGTGGGTTACAGATTGTTATTAAACACCATAAATCCAGTGTCTCTATTCAGTCCATGATTGTTAGTGTCTAACAAAGTTATGAATTTAAATTCCCAGGGTCATCTTTTGAAAATGTTTCGCAAGTTCCAGTCCTGTTTGGCTGATGCACTGCAGTTCAGTTTTAGGTATCACAGCACTGAGATAATTCTCTTCGGGTCTAAACAGTTCTGATGTTGTTTTAGCTTTATCTGTACATTTGTCATTTTGTTTAATAACATTGGATAAACCTTGAGACCTTTTCAAATGATTGAAGCGTTTGGTGGCATTTTCTGATATTGGTGGTAAACAAGCAACAAATGACTCATTTTCTCAGTACTAATTTGTAACATGATTTTCATGTGCCTATTAATAACCATATTCAAAATCATTATGGAGCCCCATAGGACTCTGTTCTGGGCTGTGTTTTCTGTAATGTCTGTGTGTTCCCACCAGATTCCATGTTTGCGCATTAGTTTGATACTTTGTTTTACTATGCCTTTCCGGACACCTCACATCTTGCTAAATATGCAGCCTTGTTTCAATCGTCCAAAGCTCAATATATCCAATGATGAATTGTATTTAACTGAGAAAATCCACATGTAGGAGTATTTTGCAGGTTCTCAATTCAATGGCTGACACTATTTTTCTTAGCTCTGTAAGAGACTTAGGTTTAGCTGTGCGTGGTTATACATTTGTTGTCTGCAGTAGTGTTGTAGCCATGTTGGTCCCTTGATGTTAGAGAGACAACCCACAAGATGGGTGAGATAATACCTTTTACTGGACTGACTTCTGTTGGTAAAAGAGACCAGCTTTTGATCTACACAGAGTTCTTCTTTGGGTCTGGGAAAGGCATTCAGAGTGTCACAGCTAAATAAAAAGTGGAACAGGTTGTTTAGCAGAAGTAGTTAAAACATATTCTAAGTTAGTTTGCAGTGCTGTTGTAGCTGTACTGGTCTCAGCATATTAGAGAGACAAGGTGGTTGAGGTTATAACTTTAACTGAATCAACTTCTGTTGGTGAAAGAGACAAGTTTTGGGCAGCTGGAAAGCTTGTCTGTTTCACCAACAGAAGTTGGTCCAGTAAAAGATATTGCTTCACCCACCTTCTCTCTCACATATTCTAAGAGACCATTCAAGGTGAAGTGGCCTATAAACACCTCTACAGTCATAGGATAAAAAAGGGTGGAGTTAGAGGGTTACAGATTATTGTAATAATGAAAACACTGGATTTATGATTTAAGACCATGATTTTTAGTGTCTAGCAAAGTTATGAATTTAAGTTCCCAGGCTCATCTTTAGCACATGTTATGCAGGTTTCCTTGAAGGATGAGGACTGAGAGGTCAGATATGGAGTGACCATTTTGTGAAAAGTGTTTGACCATGGGTGATATGGTGTTTTTGTCTTTATGGGACAAAAATGTAAAGTCTGTGGATGAGATGGCATCTCTAGCTGATGCCTTTGAACAGACCCAGACATCTATTGAAAGCAAACCGCCAAAAGAGGGGTTTAAAGCTGGTGGGAAGGGAGCATTATTTTATCCCTAGCAAGAAGGAGGGTGGTTGGGAGGCCGAGCACTCATCTCCCCAAAACCATTCCTCTAACCCTCATCCCAAACCTCCTGTAAAAACAGAAGAGCCCAAAAGGTGCTATCAGTGTAATTCCACTGCTCATCTGAGGAATAAATGCCCTGTGCTAGGAGGAAGCAGGCAACCAATAGCTCATGTTAGTTCTGCTGTCCTCATCACACAACCACCCCCAGGTGATTGAAAGCTATCATATTGGCTTTGTGAGATCAGGGCCGGCTCTAATATTTTTGCCGCCCCAAGCAAAAAAAAACAAAAACAAAACCCCAAGCGCCGCCCCACCGAAACAAAAAAACAACCCCCACCAGTGCCTGTGGAAACAACCCCACCTCCCCAGTGTTGTGCCGCAACAACTTCTCCCCCCCCCCCCCCCCCCAAGCGCCTCTCCCGGCTGGAGGAACACCGCGGGGAGGGCGGCATGCCTGCCCGCAGCCCCGCTCTTCCCCGGCCGGAGGAGTGCTGCGGGGAGGGCGGCATGCCCGCTGCCCCCGCTGGGCCGCCAACAGGGAGGGCAGCATGCCTGTGGCCCTGCTCCCCCAGCTGGGGCGCCGGTGGGGAAGAGCGCCGCCCCCCACGGCTTGCCGCCCCAGGCACGCGCTTGCTGCGCTGGTGCCTGGAGCCGCCCCTGTGTGAGATTAGCCTCTGCAGAACCAGGTATGGAGCATGTTAAGGTTGCCATAATTAATGGCAGGGAATGCTTGGGGCAGAGAGATACAGGGGCTCAGATCTCTCTGGTGAAGCAGAGTGTGGTCCCAAAGGCCAGCATATTACCTGGCCAAATGGCAGAGATTGTGGCGGTGGGCAAAAGCAGATTCCTCATAGTAGTAGCTAAAATCCATGTGCTGTGGAAAGGTTTGGAAAGTGTTTTAACTGTGGGCATAATGGAACACCTCCTAGATGACCTGCTTCTTGGTCATGATTTTTTTTCCGTGTAGCTCACATTAAAGTCATTTGCTTGCAGCAGGAGGGAGTAAGGGTAAGGTCTCTTCTTTTCTAGTTTTTCAGTGAGATCTTCAGCTATCGATAGCAGAATAGCTTGCTACCACCTCTAACAACCGAGAAGAAACAACTTAATTTTTTTAAATGATGCATCAAAAATACACAACTTCTTTGGATTCAGTATGAAAAATTTATGATAAATGACACCAAAATGCAAGAACTGCCTTTTTTTTTGGTAGGCTGGGAAGAAAGCATATTGTTAGTGTCTGGATCAAGAATAAACTGTCAACTTTGGCAGCCTTGGCTAAAATAACTGCCTGAATATCGCCAATTTATGAAACTCACAGCCAGACTGGGGATTGCAACCAGTGTTCCCTCTAATTTTTTACGTCCATGTGCGGAATGAATTTTGTTATGTGCACCAATATGGAGGTGATTTGTGGTGGGGGTGAGGCTGGGGAGGCTTGGAGGGGGGGAAGGGGCTCAGGGCTGGGGCAGAGCGTTGAGGTGCGGGGGAGGGGCGGAGGTGAGGTTTCTAGCTGGGGATGCAGGCTCTGGGGTGGGACCGGGGATAAGGGGTTTGGGGTGCAGGCTGCCCCAGGGCTGTGGCAGGGAAAGAGGCCTCCCCCAAGCCCTCTCTCGCTGCAGCAGCTCGAGGCCGGGTGAGGGGCACCTCCCCTCCTGGCTGAGAGAGAGGCGCCTCTCCACAGCTGCGGCAGCTCCGACAGGGCTGGGCTGGGCCTGGCTGTGCTGGGAGAGGGGCTCCTCTTCCCGGCAGCTCCGGTGTGGGCTGGACTGGGGAAGGGGCTATACTCCCTGGCAGCTCCGGTGGGGCTGGGCTGGGGAAGGGGCTATCCTCCCTGGCAGCTCCGGTGGGGCTGGGCTGGGGAAGGGGCTATACTCCCTGGCTGCTCTGGTGGGGCTGGGCTGGGGAAGGGGCTATCCTCCCTGGCAGCTCCGGTGGGGCTGGGCTGGGGAAGGGGCTATCCTCCCTGGCTGCTCCGGTGTGGGCTGGGCTGGGGAAGGGGCTATACTCCCTGGCAGCTCCGGTGGGGCTGGGCTGGGGAAGGGGCTATCCTCCCTGGCAGCTCCGGTGGGGCTGGGCTGGGGAAGGGGCTATACTCCCTGGCTGCTCTGGTGGGGCTGGGCTGGGGAAGGGGCTATCCTCCCTGGCAGCTCCGGTGGGGCTGGGCTGGGGAAGGGGCTATCCTCCCTGGCTGCTCTGGTGGGGCTGGGCTGGGGAAGGGGCTATCCTCCCTGGCTGCTCTGGTGGGGCTGGGCTGGGGAAGGGGCTATACTCCCTGGCAGCTCCGGTGGGGCTGGACTGGGGAAGGGGCTATACTCCCTGGCAGCTCCGGTGGGGCTGGGCTGGGGAAGGGGCTATACTCCCTGGCTGCTCCGGTGGGGCTGGGCTGGGGAAGGGGCTATCCTCCCTGGCAGCTCCGGTGTGGGCTGGGCTGGACTGGGGAAGGGGCTATACTCCCTGGCAGCTCCGGTGGGGCTGGGCCGGGCTGGGGGAAGGGTTCCTCTCCCCGGTGGGGCTGGGCTGGGGGTGGGGCACCAAGCAGGGCTGGACTGGGCTGGGCAGGAGGAGGAGCACTTCTCCCCGACTGCGGCAGCTCTGGCAGGCCTGGGCTGGACCGAGCCGAGCCAGGGGCAGGGCTCCTCTCCCCGGCAGTTCCTGTAGTGCTGGGCTGGGCCGGGGGTGGGGTGCCTGTCCCCGCCTACGCAGCCCTTGATAGCCTGCAGCACGGCTGCGCAGCTTAGAGGAAATTTAGATTGCAATCAAAAATAATTTTTGTGAACCTAGAGAGGGCGGGTGTTATCTTACTGAACAGTGAATCTAGCTCTATGGACAGAGCAGGTTAAGGATAAAGGTTAAAAAATAGTTCTGATTACTAATACAGACTAACCAAGTGGAAGTCCAAAGCTATGGGAACTCATTCCACTACAAATATGCTTAGCATAATGCAGACCCGATTGTTACATAAACTGTTCATTTCTTTATAAGAGAGCTCTTACATTCTTGTGAACTCTTGGGCAGATGCTTTTCTGTCTGGTCCTACAGCTGTTAAAACCCAATTTAATACTATAGATTCTAAAACCAGATGGGATAATTGTGATGATCTAGTCTAACCTCCAACGTAACACCGGCCATTGAACTTTCCCAACATAATTCCTAGAGCATATCTTTAAGAAAAATATCCAATATTGATTTTAAAATTCAGTGATGGAGAATCCACCACAAGGTCTGGGAAATGTCACATCTAAATACAAGGTGGAATAGATTGTTTGGCATAAGCAGTTAACACATATTGTAAGAAGTATGAGTCTGTGTTTGCACTGTTTGAAGAAGAGGTCTGTGTAGCTAGAAAGCCAGTCTCATTCACCAACAGAAGTTGGTCCAATAAAAGATATTACCTCACCCACTTTGTCTCTCGCATATGCTAAGAGACCATTCAAGGTGAAGTTGCATGTTAACACCTCTGTAGTTGTCGGACAAAAAGGGGGGTTAGTAGGTTACAGATTGTTGTAATAAGTCATAAATCAAGTATTTTTATTAAGACCATGATTTTTAATGTCTAACAAGGTTATTAATTTAAGCTCCCAGGCTCATCTTTTGAAGGTGTTGTGCAGGTTTTCTTGGAGGTTGAGGACTAAGAGGTCAGCTGTGGAGTGATCATTTTGTGGAAAATGTTCACCCATGTGTGATATGGTGTCCTTTATCATTTTCCTCTGAGTTTATTAAAGAGCATAGTCATTGTTTGGTTTCACCCACATAGTTGTTGGGGCATTTAGTGTGCTGGACGCATTATACCACATATGGTGATTGGCATGCATAGGACTCTTGGATTTTGAAAGGTGGGTTTTGGGATGGGGGTAAGTTGATCATTGTAGCAGTGGAGATGTCTGCTTTTACTTTTACCCACCATCAAAAGAAGGCATTGAGCTGGCCAACTAAGTATGAAATAGGCTATGTTTCCTTCTGCAATAATACTGTGTGTACAATAGAAGAAACAAACCTTTAAACACTCATGCTGAATTATGATTTATATTTATAATGTTTGGTTTATATTTCTAATTTCTATCTGTTAGCAATGCAAAATACCTCAAGTGGTTAATGGCTCAAAACTGAGGCTTTGAGAGTCGTATGATCTGAGTGGATTGATAATTATCGTAGTCTGCTGATTTCATGTGACCTCAGATAAGATCATGAGGTATGAAAAAGTTCATGAGAGAATCCTGCAGTAGTTTTTAATGACACAGAATTCCAGTTGTGCAGTTGGTGTGAGTTCTTTTTGATCCGTAGATGAAAAGGAAGCTTTAGAGTCTCTCTATCCATTGTTCTGCCTCCACCTCTTTAGAGTCACTATTTGGATAGCATTAGTTACTGCCTTTTAACAACACAATGGAAATGGCTGTACTTGCTTGAAGTGATCATATAAACTCCTGGAAAATGTAGTTCTATGTGATTCTGTGCTGAGTATTTCTTTACATGATTCTACTGACCCTGCAGAATAGTCCAGGGACTGAATCAAGCCTAGTAAACGATTCCATCTGCTTGTATTTAATCATTATTTGAGATTCTTCAGTGCTCCATCTAACTGTAAGCTAACTCGTTCATAAGAATTGTTGTACTCATTCTGTGAATGGTTTCTTATTCTGTTTTGTGGTAGCTGTCCATTCCAATCCCTCCCACTCCCCCGTTCAGACTTAATTTTGTAGTGTAGACAGGACCTATGTCAACCTAACGTACGTCAGTACACAGTCACTGCAGTTATTAAATCGCTTGTGTGTGCACACTTGAGTCCTTGTGTCAGCGATGCGGTCTCACCAGGAACACTTGTATCAATTGTATTGTCAATATGGGGCATAGTTGGATGAATCCTGAAAGGCAGTAACCGTAGATATAAGCAACGTATTGTCTATTCTGCTCGGGGAGGTGGTGTTACTAATTCAGCATAGTGAGGCACTTAAGTTGGTGGCAGGAGCCAAATTTAAGTGAGGACACTTCCACAGCTAGGTTGGCGCAAGGCAGCTTATGTCGACCTAACCATGTAGTGTAGACCACGCCTTAGTTTTAACTTGTGAATTCTCAAAAACTAAAGGCAAACTGCTTTCTAACAGCCATCTAAAATGCAATCACACTTTAAGATCCCAGCAGAGGATGAGCTTTTCAAACTTGATCAGTTACACCCAACTCTTTTCACCAGGAATCTGGCTGAGGATAACAAATTTCAGAGAGCACCTCGCAGGATTTGAGGTTTGCTGGATGCTGAACTGTACTCATTTTACTGATATGTCTGTAGATTTTTATTCTATTTTGGCTTTCAATAATTCATAATAAAACTGCTGCTAAGGAATTCCCCATCAGGTATGTACTGATGAACTGTGGGATAGCATCCAAAGATACTGTTTCTGACCGTTCAAAAACATGGGCTAGTAGAACTGTTTGGGTTACCAGGGCTCTACCTAAAGGTATCTGATTTGAATGGTTTTAGTTGTCCTTATCATAGGCTGAATGTGTTTTGGGTAAAGATTCTGTTTAAACCATGCAGCTAGTGCATCATTGGAACTTGTTGTCTAGATAATTTCTGTAATTTCATCTTTCTGTGTGTACATGTGTGTGTGTTTGCCAGTGGTCCATTAGAATGAGCAAAATTGCACCAGTTTAGAGCCTACAACATACTTTAAAAGGACTAAGAAAATATTCACTAGGTATCCCTCTGGGAAGTAAAGCAAATACTAAGGAGTTAGTGAAGGGGGACAGTATAGTTAAATCTGTGCGGTCATTCTCTTGCAATTTTCCATTTCAACACTTTTCCTTAGTGATTTAGAAATTCGTGTTGAACTTTTATTAATGTTAATGTTTCAGAGAGACTAAGGATCAAATTCACTGATAGCATAAGCAGGCACAACTTCACTAAAGTCCAATTGCCCCTTAGTTCAATTCTCTGTTTAGTTTTAATTCTATTTCTAGGCTGGGATTTCATGCCCCCTATAATTTGTTGGAGGAGTGTGTTTCCCTTCAAAGGGCAGCAAAGACTTGCAGGTTGGGTTTGATTTTTAATTTAAGCATTTGTGGGCAAGTAATGGAAGGATGTAGAAGGACTTGGCTCTTCAGATCAACTTGTCCCAAGGTTTGAAGAAGAATTACTTGAGACTTATTGTCTAGACAACTAAGCATAGTAGCCAGATACAGAACAGAGGGGGAAAGAAGCAGCACAGTGATTCTCATGTTTGAGGAGTTGGCCATCTGCTGCCATTCTAGATAAGTGAGTTAGTGATTTCACAAAATTGTTGTTCAATCTTAGTCTCACCAAACAAGATTTGCATTTTTAAGAAGAAAAGATCCCAGATGTTACAACAAAACTAGCCCCTTTATACAAGATCCTCTACTGTTACTGGAAACATTGTTCTCTATTGACTCTCCAGAAGATACTTTAGGTATTTCCCTTTCTGGTGGTTTCCGCTCTTTGTTTAGACTCGTTTAGAGAAAATTGTATCCAGGTTGATCTCCGTACACAGATACAAGTGGTTGGACATAAGTACATTTTGCTTCTTTCCTAACAGCATCTTTAGTTGAAGAATGGTGTGAAGCATTGTAGGACAGGGGCCATGTATCCTGTTTGTGTCCGTACAACATCTAGCACATTGTTGGTGCCACCAATAACAAGGAATTAGTAATAATTAAAAGTATACTGGGTACTGTATATTATGCATATTTAAGCTTTCAAGTATTATCATTTTACTGGGGACTTCATTCTAATGGAGCAGATCCACCCTGAACTGTTGTGACAGTGTATGTAGACCAGCTACCTTCATCATTCCCTTTTTCCATGACCAGCTTTAGTCTCCAAGACTTACTTTCATAATGAAGAACTTGAGATGGCTTCCTTGGTTGAGTATCATCACTGTCAGGGTTATGACCTACCTCTTGGCCTCTTTCCACTACTAGTCATCTTGGAAATCTTCCTGTCTTTCCACCCTTGTCTTTAAACAAGTTGTTGCCTCGGCACAGGTCTGACAAATTCAGTGGTTTCCATTACTCTAGCCTCAATATTGCTGGTACCCTGAGAGAAAGATAATATAAAAATCAATTACTCTAAAGCTTTATTCTCATCCAATCTTATACTGTTGAAGCTTTTACCACTGACTTTATACAGTGCTGTCAAAGTCTTGCGTCTCCCTAGCTCTTTGAGCTGGATAGTGACACATATACACCTATTGCTGATTGTCTGCATTAAACTTATTTTCTGTTGAATTAGAGTTCAGACCTTGTGAAATAGCATTAGGCTAAAACTTGGGGGGGAACACTTTTTCAGTTGAAATCAATAAGAAAGAGATTCTCTCTTCACAAGGATGATGGCAGTCTCTATGGAATAAGTAATGCTGTTTCCATCAAACATACTATTAATTATAAAAAGGTAATTCCATCGTTTCACTTACAAGACTGTATGTTTATCAAACTCTGAAAAATCCTTGCAGTGTCTGTGAAGGGCTTTGAAGATATAAAAAGTACCAAGTATTATTCAGTACACTTTCTACAGGGCCTGATGCTTCCATTGGAAAATCAGGGCATGCACACTGTCTGGCATAATTTATTAATACTGGAAGGCAAATCACATGGTGTAGCCATCAATATATTTCTCAAAGCTACTGTAGCTCAGTTACTCATTGGTCCATTTTATACCTTAGAAATGTAAAAGGATGATTAAGAGAAATGATAATAAAGGACACAAAACTAATACCCTGACTGGCAGAGAGAACACTAGGGTGTCCTGTTTCTGTACCACACAGCACCTGTTTAAGTCAGTGATAGTTTTATGTGGTCTGCTGTAGGATTGGACCCTATCAAAATCCAGGATGACCATGAGGGTTTAATATAAAATGGTGCTGTTTACCATAAAGAATAGAAATCGGTTAGCAAAACAGTTCTGCTAATTTGACAAAGCCAAAATATTATGAAATTATTTGATATTTATAAGTAGGGATATCTCTCTCTTTCTCTTGTTTTTTCCCCCCTCTCCCTGCTTCTGCTTCTTTTACCAAGGTATTTTCTATGGCAAGGCAATTCTCTTAACCTCAAGGATATTAAAGTCTGGCTACCTCATGTGGAAGACTCAGCTGGCATGGGCAACCCAGTTTCCATGGTGATTTATGTTCTGCTTTCTCTTTCCCCATGTAGTCAGACAGTAGAAAATGGTACAGTTTCTTTTGAATGATTAAAGGTGCCAATTTCATATTGGCTCAGAATTGTGTATTTGGAGGCTGACTCTCAGCATCAGAAGCCCGTTACAGAGAACTCTGTGCCATTTTATTAACATGGAATTTAAGACTGTAACACAGTTAATACACCACCTTATCTGCACCAGAAAACTCTTCTCCACGTAGCCTAGAGTGAAGCAAACCTATAGCACTTTTCTTGCTAAGTAATATTATAAATGCTTTCCTCAGTGAAGCTCTGCCGTTCTCCCCTATATAGTCTCTCTTTTGTATGTATGAATGTTTAAATGATTAAATGTTTAAATCCAAACATCAAAACATCTATCCTCAAACTTTGTAAAAACAAATTGAAAACATTTTTATTAATACTTTAATAAAGCTTCCCCACATTCTCCACTAGAGCCAATGTTGTGGGCCTGCACACTACCTAACCATATCAAAACAGTGTTTAAAATAAATGGATAATTTCCCCTCCATAAACACATGCTATTTCCAACAGATCTCCAAAGACAGACTCTAACAGTCTGGAAATGTCAGTTAAATCCCTCCAGCTTTTAACCTAGTTAAACCACATGGATCAAAGAAGATTGCTATGATGCAGTGTACCGTAAGGACTGTCTGTTTTAAACCTACTGTTGATCAGGCTTTATCTTAGAAATTAACCCAACTTTTTTCTCTGTTATCTAAATGGAATGTGTTTTTAATGCAGAAAATTTATTTCTACAGTAGATAAATACTGAAGAAAAGTTAATAGGCTTCAGATTTTTATTTAATCTGCATGAAAAAGATTGGCACATGCCTGTTTGGAGATCAGTTTTACCTTAAGTAGAGTTCCATCATCTGACTTTGGAATGTGGGCAGGTAACTCTTTAGTAAACCACTCCCTTTCCCAGATTAAATATTTATTCAAGTGCTGTTTGCCTCTCACCAGGTCACAGAAAGTGTCCTGTATGAGCTGCAGTATTCCACCCATGGGATAGAATAGGAAGATTGTACTGGAAGGCTCACTTAAAGGGCTCAAGATCTCCTGACTTGACTAACTTTTAAAGTGGCACTTCTTCAGCCTTGTGCAGACATCCCCCTTGCTCAGCTCCTAGGAGGAGGCATTGCCGGACAGCTCTGTGTGCTGCCTCTTCCCAGAGCACTGGCTTCGCACTCCCGTTGGCCAGGAACTGTGGCCAATAGGAGCTACGGGGGCGGTGCCTGCAGGCGGAGGCAGAACGCAGAGCTGTCTGGCCACGCCTCCGCCTAGGAGCTGAGCGAGGGGAATGTCACCGCTTCCGAGGAGCCCTCCAGGTAAGAGCCACCCAGAGCCTGCCTCACCCCATCCCAACCCCCCTGCCCCCTCACACACCCAAACTCTGCTGCGGGGGACAGGTGGGTGGCCTGAGACTGCCCCAACAGTGGCCTGTGTGATTGGCACAGGGGCTGCCTGAGCCAGGCACACTGTCTGCTGCAGAAGTCATGGAGGTCACGAAAAGTCACATAATCCGTGACTTCCATGACAAATTCACAGCCTTAATTATAGGGACAAATTCAGTGCTATAGAGTGATCAGGATTGCTTATAAGCTAGGTTCCTTTAAACAACATGCATTTTAATACAAGCTAAATGCAAGGTCATACACCTAGGAACAAAGAATCAGACCACTGTCTATCATGCTGACCACTTTTGTCTCATTGGAACAGTTTACCAAGGGATGTGGTTGATTCTCCATCCCTGAAGTTTTAAACTCAAGATTGGATGTCTTTCTAAAAATAGGCTCTAGCTCAACCACAAGGTATGGGCTTGCTGCAAGAATTACTGAGTGAAATTATTTGTCGTGTGTCCTGCAGGAGGCCAGACTTAGATGATCACTATGGTGCCTTCTGGCTTTAAAGCTTTTGAAAAAGATAATATGGGTAACCAAACTTCCTGCTAGGAAGGCTCTTTTTATCAAGTACACCACTGAACAAAGTTATAGGGTTTTTTTTGTCATCCTCTGAGCCATTTCATGTTGTGCAGTATTGGAGCTAAAAAACGGGAATGGTCTGACCTGGTGGGGAAGCTTGTATGATCCAAAGCTAAGTATAAACCCTGAAAATCACTGGTACAATTAATTGTCAGTTAGAAGTGGATGAACCAGAAGATTATCAGTCTGTGGCTTAATTATTTGAAAAAGTTGCAACTTCTTATTTACACTTTTAGTGATACTAATTAAATGCTATGGTTGGAATTGTCCCCTCACTGATGCACACTTGAAGGGAGTAGTCATTGTGTGGCTCACATCTGATCTTGATCCCATCTATGGGAGTAGGAGGAAAACTGTCAAGTTTGGGACACAAGCAGTATTTTTAAAGTCTGAAAGACAGAATATTAACATAGATTAAAGTCCATTCATTCTTGTTTAGAGGAATGTAGTCATTAGTCGGAATTCTAGTTTTTTCTTCTCTACTGTGTGAAAACAGCTTTTTATCAACTTTTGGAGCGCATTATTATTCATATTTTTGAGATAACCTGTTTTAAATTAGCTGACAAATGCAGTAACGACAAAGGAAAATGGGTAGTGGCTTTTAAAGCTGTAGATATAGTTTGTTACTCAGCTAGAATTTACTACAGAGATACAGATGAGTATTTTACAAATAGTACAATTTTGCTATATTCTAGTCTTATTCCTAGTTGCATACAGTACTTGTTGGAATTGTCTAAGTCGCAAATTGTTTGAATTAAATCTATTAGAAAATAAATTCTTGGTTGTTAAAAACATATTTATCTTGTCTGGACTTTCAGAATTGAGCTTATATCTTGCTGAAGTTATTTTTTTATTGGAAATGAAGACTTTGATGTCCTTTATTAATAGTTAATAAAATCCAGTTTGTATGTATGTCTCTCAGTAGATTAGAACAGCCATTATATTAATGATAAACATTTTAATTTATGGTGATAGCCATTACTTGAAGGTTCAGATGTTGTCCAAATATATAGGAATAAGGGTTTTGGTGCCATGTGTATTAATTTCACTATAAATCATGAGAAATCACTGATCTTTTGCTTGTTGACTTTGTATTGCAGTATGCCAGGGTTTGGATCCCTGATCCAGAGGAAGTCTGGAAGTCAGCAGAACTTCTCAAAGATTATAAACAAGGAGATAAAGTCATCCAGCTTCGACTCGAAGAGGGAAAGGTAAGGTTACATATTGTCTTTAGGCCCTTGATATTGGCTGCAGGCCGTAGTATACTAGTATAGAAGGTCAGTTTTTCAAAATGAGGCCATATTAACATATGTGCAGTCATTTGGGCTCATAGTCTTTGAGCCCTTGTACATGACAGGAATTATGTAATTGAAATGCACAGCATTTATTCTCACTTGATTTTCTTACACTCCACCTTTCCGATCCTTCCCTCATAGGTTTATTGTATCATTATCTTCTGCTAATTCTGTAACTGAAGTCATCATCTTGTTTGACATCCGGTTAGCTGCTGTGGAGACACTATCACAAGAAGAGAGGAAACATTCTGTATATAGAAATGATTATTTAGAAGCTCTTATTTTTCTATTAAGCATCAGATTATTTTTGTTAAAGAAATGTAAATGTATTGAAGAGGGTCGTTTGATGCAGTGGCCAATACACCAGTAGTTAGATCTGCTCTTAGAATCTTAACATCTACTGAAATAGTTTGTTTTAATTTGTCTTCCCTACTTCACTGCACAAAGCAATATAGATCTTGCTTGCATGAAGATGCCTACAGTAGTTAAATACAATTCTACCTGTGTATTCTGTTAATGTTATCTAAATGATCCTTCAAGACTTTCATATGACAATAAAACTGAAAACTACCTTCCCAATCTGGAAGGACTCAGAAATTTCCACGTGCTCTTTCTGAAGGTGCTGCTCATGTGTATGTCACACTTGCACAACGGGGTTGCACATGTCAATAAAATCAAATTGCATTGGAAAAAGCTGTCATTGTCAAGAAGGTTAGGGTACTGTTAGTTATAGTTTTTGTGTCTCTTTGTATATAGAGAGAACTGTGTATTTGTATATATTTTTTAAAAAAATAGATTGAAATATTCTTCTTAGCATTGCTGACCCAGCATTCTCACATTGTATTACTGCATGACAACAAGACAGTCAAACTGAAGCAAAGTAAGCTATTTTCTTAGTGCATTCTGCTTGAAAGGAAAAAAAAATAAAGAGCATAAATGATTAAAAACTAAATTGA
The DNA here is from genome assembly GCA_037349315.1 of Chelydra serpentina. Taxonomy (NCBI): domain Eukaryota; kingdom Metazoa; phylum Chordata; order Testudines; family Chelydridae; genus Chelydra; species Chelydra serpentina. Next base: position 16,632,378 of record JBAIAC010000033.1, read on the forward strand.
ATTTTTAAAATTAATGTAGTTTTAGTTAAATCTAAATTGTTGTTAGCAACAAGGTAAAGGATTTTATTTTAAAAAATTAACCTTTAAGGTCTGCTCTGTGTAAGAAATCCTAGTTTGATATTTTCAGTTAAGTTACTGGAGGAAGCGTTACAAGCAGAAAGCAGCACATAGGAATGCACAAGACAAGTTAAACTCATTCAAGGAAGGATTACAAAAGGAAAATGGTTGGTGAGACCGAGTGGCTGGATAAGCCAAAGACAGAACATTTTAAAAGACTTCTTTTCATGTAATATGTGTGTATTTAATTTTCAGGATTTAGAATATTGCCTTGATCCTAAAACCAAGGAACTGCCTCCCTTACGAAACCCTGACATACTTGTTGGTGAAAATGATCTCACAGCACTCAGTTATCTCCATGAACCTGCTGTTCTACACAACCTCAAAGTTCGCTTTATAGATTCAAAACTAATTTATACCTATTGCGGTAAGCACATAACCAGTTTCCTTTATACTATTGCAAGGGACCAAAAAAAATTGAAATTGTCATGGGTAGGAAAAAAAGAAGGTTGGTTATTGATAGGTCTCTGATTTTAAATAAAGTCTTGTTTTCATTAATTATGAGGCACTTTGGGGGGGGGATCCTTTAGTAAGAAAGGTCCTGTGTATACTATCTGCATCAGGTAGGTCCAAATCAATGAGGCCTGCAAGTATGAAGATTCAGAGTACATCTGCTTCATTTTTATGTGCTTCTCGTTTCCCAAAGGGCTCTGTTTAAAATGGCTATTCAGAATGCTCACTTTGAGGTCATGGGGATTCTTCAATGAACATTGTGCCCCTTACACATGCTCACCTAAGTATGAATATTAGCTGGAGGAGAGCTTTGAAAAATGTAAATGTATCTATGGAAATGTGTAAGACTAAGTTTATAATGCCATTTGTTTGCTGGACTTACTCTTTCCCAGCTATGGCTAAGTTGGTATTGTGCTTGCATTGAGGATTCCAATTACCTTTCCTTCATACCATTTTCATTCAGTGGAACTGCAGGAATGAGGTTATAGCAACTACAGAGAGTGTATGTGCCAGTGTTCGTGTGTTCATAACTGTGCTCTTTGTTAGTGACAAAGAACATTTAACTCATAGCAGTGTAGATTTGTGATCATACAATATCTGAAAGCATAATTGGCCATAATTAAGGCTAAGATTTTTTCATGGTTATCTTTAGTAAAAGTCATGAACAGGTCACAGGCAATAAACAAAAATTCACAGAGCTGTGACTTCTCTGTTACTTTACTAAAAATAACCTGGGGCAGGACTAGGTAGCGGGGAGGAATGGAGTCCCATGGAGGGTGGGGGGTGGGAATGACATGCCAAGTCCCCTGCCATGGCAGGGGGCACAGCCCTGACTCCAGTGGCCGCAGCGGGGGTCACAGCAACGGGGGACACACAGCCCTTGCTGCAGAGCTGGCCCGACTGCAGCCCCCGCCAAGCCTCAGCCACAGCGGGGTGGGCACACAGCCATGGTAAGCTGCAAGGGGGGCGCACGGTCCCAGCTGCAGTCTCCGGCAAAAGCCGCGGGGCTGGGGCTTGTGGATCCCAGGATGCCACAGAGCTGGGGCGTGTGGACCCTGCCAAGGACGCCTCCAGGCTGGGGTGCACGGCCCCGGCTGCAGCCCCCGGGATGCTGCAAGGATGGGGCGCGCAGCCCCCGCCAAGCCTGGGACACCGAGGGGTTGGGGTGCATGGCCCCGGCTGCAGCCCCCGGAGGAAGCCGCGGGACTGGGGCTGCAGGGTCCTGATTTCAGCCAGCCCCAGTTGCAGGACAGGGGCACACAGTCCCACCTCCTCCTCCTGAAGCCCTAGAAGTCACGGAGGTCCAGCAAAGACACAGAATCCGTGACTAAATCGTAGCCTTAGCCATATTTTGTTCAATCAACCAAAACTGGAAGCATTTACTATAATGATGACTTCATCATAATTGCGGTTGAGTGATAAATTTTAAAGGAACATTGTGAAGTAGTTTAGGCCCAACATTTAGATTTCATGCAGTGGGTTTTTTAATTCCAAATCCTGGTATTTGTTGCAAATATTTTGCTAACTCTTAATATAACATTTAAATTAAAACAATTTCACGTTCATTTTTAGATATTTCCCTGTATTTTGTTTTTTAAACATCATGCTAGTGCATGAGAAACAGAAAGTTAAACTAGCTAATCTCTTTAGACTGCTCAAGGTGAGTAAAATATAAAAAGTGAATTGCATAATTGGTGGGAAGTTCACCAGATTATGAAAATTCCCGTTAATAGTTGCTGTTAGTAATACAGATCAGGGATTTTTCGATTTTCCTGTCATGTAAATCGGTCTGGCTCCATTGTAGTCAGCGTAGTTAGGTCAACTAATACCAGTTGTGAGTTTGTACCATGATTTTTACCCATACTGTTTCCCTTTAATTTTTAAATGGACCATTTAAACTTATTTCATTTTTTAATTTAGACTAGCTCTAGTCCATTTTTCTAAGGACAGCCCCAATTTGTTTTGTAGAGAATTCCCAGAGCATAGCTAGCCATCGTGAATTACCGTTGTTTGAGCCTGCTACTTGCGGTTGGATTTTGTCATTGGGTCACACTTTGCACTGCTTTAGTATAAATTAGGCTGGGCTGTCATTGAGGGAATCTTGTCACAGGGAGTCTTTGACTGATATCAGCAAATCTTACTGTGGTAGCTGATGTTTTGAAGGCATTTGCGACTTCCTTGGTGCAGTGCCAGTTGAAGACCTTGCTCTGTTCCCCTCTTGGTTTAGAACAGCCATACTTTGAATTTTGATTTCAATTCCTAATGTCAATTTCTCACTGTGTCTGTTACTGCTGTAGCTCCAGCCATGGTATCAGGAGTGGTAGGATTTATGTAGACCTGCAGCCAGGATTTTAGTAATGCAGAGTACAGGCATTGGTATCCTGGTGCCCTGTCTACACTAACTTGCTACCATCAATGCGACAGGGACATTTTTTGAAAAAAAGGTTTAGTGTAGATAAAACCTAATGGCTTGATCTTTCAAACACTTATCAGCAGGTACTGATTTCAGTGGGACTATGCCCACTAGTAAGTGTTCTCAGGATCAGGCTTGAAATTCCCTTGAATCTTACTGACTGTTTTGTGTTTGAGTTGTTTGCAATCTTCTGTTGTGTTTGGTACCCATTTAGAAGCTTTAAAAAGGAATTTATTTTTATGCCAGCTTTGTTTTTTACATTTGGCAGACATGCTGCGCTTATATTTTTCTTAGTGCTGCTTCAATTGACTGTATACCAGGCCTTTACTAATTTTCCCTAATGTGTGGAAGATATGTGGAAAATTGCTAAATTTGGCAAACCATTAAAGGGCATAAAATATTTTACTAAAAGGCAAGTTTGCTGAAGTTTGAAGAAGCTCTTCAGCCTTTTTAAAAAGTCTCAGCTGATGAGGATTGTGCAATTTGCATGTGAGGTTTATTAGAAGCATGTTGATCCAGGGTTTTTAGAAATCTTTGGGTTTTCATGTGATCAAAGTACAAACAAATGAGGTTTGATATGCTAATTTTTCACATTATAGGACACCCAGAGCTGCGGTCCAAGCTGCTATCAAGTCACTCTCTCCTTTACTCCATCACCATGGAATATTCTACATTATGGGAAATGTGGGCGCGCACATAGTGTTTTAGGGCTTGTCTACACTTACAGAGCCGTAGTGTAATGAAGAGGCTGCTTTCACTAATGGGAGAGCTTCTCCCATTGGTGTAGGTACTCCACCTCCTTGAGAGGCACTAGATATGTTGACAGGAGAAGTCCTCCCGTCCACATAGCACTGTTTACACAGGGCGTTACGTCTGTATAATAGGCGCCCACACCCCTAAGCGATGTAATTATACCAACATAAGTTTGTTGTGTAGACCAGGACTTAGTGTAATAGCAAAAAAACAAAACGGAGGGGAGCAATTGTTCGCTTGGTGAAATTCTTAGGAAAACAGTAGCATATTTACTACTATTTTCCCCAGATGTATCAAATGGGGACTAACACAGTTACAGGGATAGTTGCATCTTTGACCCCTGTCTGGTGTCTGAGTGCAACCCCTCAAATATTTGGCCTTTTGCCCTTACCTTTTCTGGGGTGGGATCCCCAAATGTCCCACTTTTAGCCTGGGCCCTGGGACACATCACCCCAAGTTTCAGCAGATTACTCAGCCAGCCTGATGGGGGTTGTCACCTACAAGTCATCACTTTGGGATCTTGTGAGCAGTGATTAATATAGATGACTAGACAGCTTTCTCCAAACAAAGTATTGTTTATGTCAGTGGTTCTCAACCAGGGGTACGTGTACGCCGGGGGGTACACAGAGGTCTTCCAGACGATATATCAACTCTTCTAGATATTTGCCTAGTTTTACAACAGGCAACATGAAAAGCATTAGCGAAGTCAGTAAAAACTAAAATTTCATACAGACAGTGACTTGTTTATACTGCTCTGTATATTATACACTGAAATTCAAGTACAATATTTATATTCCAATTGATTTATTTTATAATTATATGGTATAAATGAGAAAGGAAGTAATTTTTTTCAGTAATAGTGTGCTGTGATACTTTTGTATTTTTGTCTGGTTTTGTAAGCAAGTAGATTTTAAATGAGGTGAAACTTGGGGGTATGCAAGACAAATCAGACACCTGAAAGGGGTACAGTTGTCTGGAAAGGTTGAGAGCCACTGGTTTCTGTATTGCAGTAGAAACAAAGCATAACGAGAGAAAATCAAGGATATTAAAACAGGTGGCCTGTGGATGTATGTTTCCTAGTGTATATCCAGGGCTGCCCCTAGACATTGTGGTGCCCTACACAGCCCCTCTACGGGGGGGTATCCCCAGGCCTCTGTGGGGGGGAGGGGCTGTGCCCAAGGTCTGTGTGGGGCAGGAGCAGGCTTGGGAGATAGGGGAGGAACCGCCTCCCAGCACGAGCCAACAGAGCGGAGTGGGTTGGGGCTGGGTCACTCCACTTCCTGCCACCCAGGGATTGCAGGGTGGGCCTGACTCAGCACTCATGGAGCAGCGGGAAGTGGAGTGACCCGGCCCCAGCCCGCTCTGCTCTGCTCCCCTGGCTCCCGGCCTTGAGACTTGGTGGGGTAGCGGGGAACTGCCCTGCAGTACTCACTGGCGGTGCGGCTGGGAGCCGGCAGAGCGGAGTGGGCAGGAGCCGGGTTGCTCCACTTCCCACTGCCCGTTGAGTGCAGGGCGCGCCCGACCCCTGCTGCAGTCCCCCTCAGCGGAAGGGATGGAGTGGGGCGGGGATGGAGTGGGGGCGGGACTGGGGAGGAGCAGGGGTGGGAAGAGGCGGGGGGGCTTTGGGGAAGGGGTGGAGTGGAGGCAGGGCTTGGGTGGAGCAAGGGTGGGAAGAGGCGGGATGCCTTTCACAACTGCATAGTTTTCATATAGGTAAGGACGGCCCTGGGTATATCTACACTGCAAGTAGACACCCGCAGCTGGACTGTGTCAGTGTAAGGATGCTTGTGTTGACTATTGCTTAATAAGAACAAGAGGTATGAATAGTTTGTAGAGCCACTTGTATAGGAAGTTTAAAGATGGATCAATGACTAAGTAGTTGGGTCCTCCATTGCGGCCATTTTATATATGGAATTTTTTCTGGGAAACTGTTAATAGCAGCCGAGTGTGTAAAAGTTTCCAGGAAAATGTAGGTATAATGGCAAGAGTAAGAAGGAAAGGACATAAATTCTCAAGGAATACTGAGGAGATCCCATATCTCTGGAAGAAGTGAGAGGGAAGGAGACTCAACAAAAACCATTTATTGTAGCTATTTTTTGTATGCTAAATTTCTTAGTGAACATGTTTTACTTAAATCTGATGTGAAAAACATTACCCTCATCCAGCTCTTCTGAGAAATCCTCTGAAGGGTAAAGCTTTTTATTAGTGTTGTTGATTAATCACAGTTAACTCATGCGATTAACTGAAAAAAAATTAATTGTGATTAATCGCACTTTTAATCACACTGTTGAACAATAGAATACCAGTTGAAATTTATTAAATATTTTGGATGTTTTTCTACTTTTTCATATATATTCTGTGTTGTAATTGAAATCAAAGTGTATATTATTTTTTATTATAAATATTTGCACTGTAAAAATGATAAACAAAAGATCTATTTTTCAATTCACCTCATACAAGTAATGTAGAATCTCTTTGTGGTGAAAGTGCAATTACAAATGTAGATTTTTGTTGTTGTTACATAACTGCTCAAAAACAAAACAATGTAAAACTTCAGAGCCTTCAAGTCCACTCAGTCCTACTTCTTGTTCAGCCAATCACTAAGACAAACAAGTTTGTTTACATTTACAGGAGATAATGCCGCCCTCTTCTTATTTATAATGTCACCGGAAAGTGAAAACAGGCATTTGCATGGCACGTTTGTAGGTATTTACGTGCCAGATATGCTAAACATTTGTATGCCCCTTCATGCTTTGGCCACCATTCCAGATGGCATGCTTCCATGCTAATGACACTCATTAGAAAAACTATGCGTTAATTAAATTTGTGACTGAACTCCTTGGGGGAGAATTGTATGTCCCCTGCTCTATTTTACCTGCATTCTGCCATATATTTCATGTTATAGCAGTCTTGGATGATGATCCAGCACATGTTGTTCATTTTAAGAACACTTTAACTGCAGATTTCACAAAACGCAAAGAAGGTACCAATGTGAGATTTCTAAAGATAGCTACAGCACTTGACCCAAGGTTTAAGAATCTGAAGTGCCTTCCAAAATCTGAGAGGGATGAGATGTGGAGCATGCGTTCAGAATTCTTGAGAGAGCAACACTCCAATGCGGAAACTACAGAACCCAAACCACTAAAAAAGAAAATCAACCTTCTGCTGGTGGCATCTGACTCAGATAATGAAAATGAACGTGCGTCGGTCCACACTGCTTTGGATTGTTATCGAGCAGAACCCCTCATTAGCATGGATGTATGTCCTCTGGAATGGTGGTTGAATCATGAGGGGACATATGAATCTTTAGCGCATCTGACACGTGAATATCCTGCAACGCCAGCTACAACAGTGCCATGAGAATGCCTGTTCCCACTTTAAGGTGACATTGTAAACAAGAAGTGGGCAGCATTATCTCCTGTAAATGTAAACAAACTTGATGGTCTGAGTCAGGGGTCTCAAACTCAAATTACCACAAGGGCCGCATGAGGACTAGTGCATTGGCCTGAGGGCCGCATCACTGACCCTGCGCCCTCGCTGCCCCCGGCCCCACCCCACTCCACCCTTCCATTAGGGCCCGCCCCTTCTCCACCCCTTCTCCACCTCCTCCCCTGTGCGCACAGCTTCCCGCTCCTCCCCCCTCCCTTCCAGAACAGCTGTCTGGCGGCAGGAACTGCCTGGGGGTAAAAAAAAAAAAAAAAATAAAGGGGGGGGCACGAGGAGCCCGGCGGGACGCAGGGAAGAGCTCCGCGGGCTGGCCACGTGTTTGAGACCCCTGGTCTGAGTTATTGGCTGCACAAGAAGTAGGACTGAATGGACTTGCAGTCTCTAAAATTTTACATTGTTTTATTTTTGAATGCATTTTTTTTTGTACACAATTCTACATTTGTAAGTTCAACTTTCATTATAGAGATTGCACTACTCTACTTGTATTAGGTGAATTGAAAAATACAATTTTTGTTTTTTACAGTGCAAATACTTGTAATAAAAAATAAATATAAAGTGAGCACTGTACACTTTATATTCTGTGTTGTAATTGAAATCAATATATTTGAAAATGTAGAAAACATGCAAAAATATTTAAATGGTATTATTGTTTAACAGTGCGATTAATCACGATTAATTTTTTTAATATCTTGACTGCCCTACTTTTTATTTTTTCTTGTGTAGGAAAAAATAAAGTCTAAAGATTATCTTGGACTAGAATCAGCTAAAATAGCTTCAGACCTTGGCATTTTTGTTTGTTAGCACTAGTAATGTATTGATTCAGATTAGAAATTGGAACATTGTTTTTTGTTCTGTACTGAAACAGACCTGTGCTATTGTTCGTTTGTGAGTCTCTCTGCCAGTGCCACCAATGCCAGTGTCAATGAGATATTGAGGCTAACATGCTTGTACCATTACTCCCCCATGTCTCTTCACAGTGTTGTAATCACTACTTTCCTGCAGTTTGCAAGAGGTGGCAAACAGCCTCCTATTAGACAAGCGAGATATTTCTGAGAGCAGTTTATGGGAGGTGCTTCAGTAGCTAACAAGCAGCTGACACTCCTTTTCTCCAATACACTATATTGGAGCTCATCCATCATCAGTGAGACATGAGTTTGTTTATAAGAACATAAGAATTGCTATACTGCATCAGACCAATGGTCCATCTAGCCCAGTATCCTGTCTTTGACAGTGACCAGTGCCAGATGCTTCAGAGGAAATGAACAGAACTGGGCAATTACTGAGTGATCTATCTTCTGTTGTCCAGTCCCAGCTTCTGGCAGTCAGAGGTTTAGGGACACCCAGAGAATGGGGTTGCGTCCCTGACCACCTTGGCTAATAGCTATTGATGGACCTATCCTCCATGAACTTATCTAATTCTTTTTTTTTTTAACCCAATTATACTTTTGCCCTTCACAACATCCCCTGGCAACAAGTTCCACAGATTAACTGTGCATTGCATGTAGAAGTACTTCCTTGTGTTTGTTTTAAACCTGCTGTCTATTAATTTCATTGGGTGACCCCTGGTTCTTGTGTTCTGTGAAAGGGTAAATAACACTTCCTTATTCACTTTCTCCATACAATTCATGATTTTATAGACCTCTATCATATTCCCCCGCCTTAGTCATCACTGTTCTAAGCCGAAGTGTCCCAGTTTTTTTAATCTCTCCTCATATGGAAGCTGCTCCAGACCCCTAATCATTTGTTGCCCATTTCTGCACCTTTTCCAATTCAAATCTATCTCTTTTGAGATGGGGCAACCAGAACTAAATGCAGTATTCAAAATGTGGGCTGTCCATGGATTTATGTAGTGGCACTATGATATTTTCTGTCCTATCCCTTTCCTAATGGTTCCTAATATTTTGTTAGCTTTTATTCCTGCTGCTGCACATTGAGTGGATGTTTTCAGAGAACTATCCAGAATGACCCCAAGATCTCTTTCTTGAGTGGTAACAGCTAATTTAGACTCATCATTTTGTGTGTATAGTTGGGATTATGTTTTTCCAGTGCTCATTACTTTGCATTTATCAACATTGAATTTCTTGGCCATTTTGTTGCCAAGTCACTCTGTTTTGTGAGATCTCTTGTAACTCTTCACAGTCTGCTTTGGACTTAACTATCTTGAGTGATTTTTGTATCATCTACAAAATTTGCCACCTCAATGTTTATTCCTTTTTCCAGGTCATTTATGAATATGTTGAACAGCACTGGTCCCAGGACAGTTCCTTGGGGGACCCCACTATTTACCTCTCTCCACCGTGAAAACTGACCATTTATTCCTACCCGTTCCCCCCTATCTTTTAACCAGTTACTAATCCATTGGAGGACCTTCCCTCTTGTCCCATGACTGTCTGCTTTGGTGAGAGACCTTGTAAAGGCCTTCTGAACGTCCAAGTATACTATGTCCCCTGGATCACCTTTGTCCACAAGCTTGTTGATAACCTTAAAGAATTCTAATAGATAGGTGAGGCATTATTTCCATTTACAAAAGCCGTGTTGACTCTTCGCCAGTGCATCATGTTCATCTATGGGTCTGATAATTCTATTCTTTACTATAGTTTTAACCAATTTGCCTGGTATTGAAATTAGGTTTACTGTAATTGCCAGGATCAACTCTGGAGCCTGTTTTAAAAAAAATATGGCGTTACATTAGTTAACCTCCAGTTATCTGGTACAGAGGTGGATTTAAGTAATAGGTTGCATACCCCAGTTGTTAGGTCTGCAATTTCATATCTGAGTTCCTTCAGAACTCTTGGGTGAATGCTATCTGGTCCTGATGATGTATTAGTTTAATTTATCAGTTTGTTCCATAACCTCCTTTACTGACACCTCAATCAAGGATGGTTCATCAGATTTGTTACCTAGAAAGAATGGCTCAGGTGTGGGAATCTCCCTCACATCCTCTGCAGAGAAGACTGATGCAAAGAATTCATTTAGCTTATCCACAACGGCCTTGTCTTCTTTGAGTGCACCTTTACCACTTCCATTGTCCAGTGGCGCCACTGATTGTCAGGCTTCCTACTTCCAATATACTTAAAAAAAAAATGCTGTTAGTTTTTTAGTCTTTTGCTAGTTGCTCTTCAGATTCTTTTTTGATCTGTCTAATTATACTTTTACCTTTGACTTGCCAGAGTTTATGTTCCTTTCTATTTTCCTCAGTAGGATTTGACTTCCAATTTTTAAAGGATGCCTTTTTGTCTCTAACCACCTCTTTTAGTCTGTTGTTTAGCCATGGTGGCATTTTTTTGGTTCTCTTGCTGTTTTTTTTAATTTGGGTTACACATTTCATTTGAGCTTCTGTTATAGTGTTTTTAAAAAGTTTCCATGCAGGCATTTCACTCTTTGGCTGTTCCTTTTAATTTCCAGTTAACTAACTTCCTCATTTTTGTGTAGTTCCCCTTTTTTTCAAGTGAAATGCTACTGTGGTGGGTTTCTTTGGTATTGCCCCTTACAAGAATGTTACATTTAATGACATTCTGATCACTATTACTGAGCAGTTCAGCTATATTAATCTCTTCATCACATCCTGGTCCCAGCCTCTTTATTGTGCAACCAGCTTAACTGTAGTCTTATTTATTTTTAATTTTGTATGGATGGAGGCAGGCATTGTTCATCCTTCTGCACAAAGATCTGCCAGTGCACCTTAATCCTGATTTGTAGCACCTCGGCTGTTCCATTCCTGTGCTCCTACCCAGCTCTGCCAGTGTACCTTAATACTGGTCTGTAACACCTCTGCTATTCCATTTCTGGGCTTCAGTCAAACTCAGACTACAAATTGTTTGGTATATCTGTGATGGGGACTTGAATATGATCCACTTATTTCCTTCTAACTTTAACTTTTTATTAGCTGCTCATATTTTCAGTAGCAGGATTTGTAAAATTGGCACCTAAAAAATTCCCTTAACTTGCGGGTGGGTAGGTGTGCATGTGTTCGTTCTTGACTCTTCATTAAAGCATAAGGGCTTGGCATCTTTAAAAAAAAATAGAGACTTTAAGTTCAAGTCCCTGAGTCATCCCAGTGAAGTCATGGCTAATGGAAAAACACTGAGGTCTTTGTATCACAGGTTACATAGTTATGTCTTGATGTATAACATGTAATATATCTAAAGGAGCAGACAAGAATCCTTCCAATCCTTTTCCGAAAGGTATTTGCTCATTAGAAAGCTTGTTTGTGTTTTTATTTTGCTGTTTGCTTGATCTGTAAATATATGACAGGATTTAGTTATCTGTAAAACTGGGATGATATTCTGAGCAGCGGGTCCAGATTTCAGATGCCCTTTCTGTGCTATTCCATGAACATTGTTCCACCTACTTTGTCTCAGTCATAATATTTAGGCCTGCACAGTGTCTTGTTTATTTCCCTGAATTACAGACTTTCAGAGCTTTATAGAAAAAGTGAAGGTTGATTGCTGTGTATATTTAGATATGACACTGCTATAGAAATATCTGGTATTGGGGAATGAGGGAGACATGTTCATTCAAGTTGTCTTGCATAGAATGATCCCTGGGTGCTTATTAGACGGCCACAACTAGGATTACAACTTCTTTCTGTCCTCATGGCAACTGCTTCCCTACGTGGCAGTGTCGTGAGAGACTTGAAACGGGAGATGTAGTAACTAAAAAAATATATTGGCCTGATTTTCAACTTGGTCTGAAATAATTGTGGGAGTGAATTATAGCACTTTTAAATGTCTAACTATTTGATTTCCAAGTTCAGTCAGGAGCCTAGGTGTGCCAGCTCTATGCAGTACACCTACATTTATTTCTGAACCCTTGTTGAAGGCCACTATTCAAAATCAGGCCGTTGTTTATTAGAAATATTTATACTAAAATTTCTAATACTAGTACTTTTGTACTAAAAATTTCTAACATTGGCATGTGATGCCATAACATCAGGCACAAATGGTTGACATGTCTGACATCATTAAGCCCTTAGGGGAGAAGTGGGCACTATTTTATTTCAGAGCCTTTCTGTTAGATCCCAACAATTATAACTGAGCAAATCAGAGGCCATGATTCATAATAAAAGATGGGAAGTACAGTCCTCACTGATCTTGTTACTGGGTAGAGCTGGCGGTTCATCATCAGTCAATGTCAGGCTGACTTACTCTAAACCCCAAGCAATGTTTCATTCTTCAAACCCGAAACTTTAAAAATGAGGAAAGGGTAAAAGTCCTCCCTGGTGATTTTCTTACAAGCAAGAAAGTGAACTGTGTTCAAACTTTCAGGATTCAAATTTAGTACCTAATCCAAAACCCATCAAAATATTGACTTTCCATTTACTTTAGTGGGCTTTGGATCAGGTCTTTATTCTCCTCCAAGCTAAACATTTAAGAAAGATTAGGACAACATACACCTGGCTTTTGACACTTTTACATTTTCAAATCAGCCATTATTAATAGATTTTGTTCCATTTCCTTTGTAGGAATCGTCTTGGTAGCCATAAATCCTTATGAGCAGCTGCCTATCTATGGCGAAGATATCATCAATGCATACAGTGGTCAGAATATGGGGGATATGGATCCACACATCTTTGCTGTGGCTGAAGAAGCATATAAACAGATGGCCAGGTTTGTGAAAAAACACCCTTGAATTCTGTGTTTCCCATAGGAATGAGGTCCTAAGTTCCCAGTCAGTGGACTTGACTCTGCTTTTATTTGTACTTGGTAGAAGGTGTTAAGTCTGTTTGCTTCACTGTTTTATTAAATTTCAAAACCTAATAAACCCATAAAATTAGCAAAACAATAATAGCAAAACAGTATTATCCCTTACAGACAGTACTCATTTGATAGGTAATGGGAAAGATCCATTGGAACTGTTCAGAATTTAGGTCTAAAATTTGATTGGATCTGTAAGGGACAACGTTGTTTCAGACTGATAAGTAATAGAGGGCTATTTTTGGACCCCTAACTATTTTTAAGGAACAAATAATTTTGCTTTAAGAATGCAGATATTGTACAGTATTTACATATAGCCCCAACATCAGTAGGGTGACCAGATGTCCCGTTTTTAAAGGGACAGTCCCATTTTTGGGGACTTTTTCTTATATAGGCACCTATTACCCCCCACCCCCTGTCCCGTTTTTTCACAGTTGCTGTCTGGTCACCCTACACAACAGAAAAGAGGATTAATTTATGGGTAATCTTAACAATACCCAGGCTTTGGAGAACTGTCTTTTACTCATATCAGTGAAGCCAGAGCTGTACAATTTGGGTTTGGAAAATAACTCATCATCCAGTATTTTAAGGGGCAAAAGAAAATTGCATAGAGAGTGTCTGAAGAGTACAAATACATAAAATTAAAATACTGTAATGATACCACTATTGCAAGAGAGTAAATTCTTACTTTAAGTGTTCTTTGAAAATGGATTGTTCAACCCAGGAAAGTGGGCTGTGAAATCCAGACTCTTTCTCTTAAGGTCATGCCAACCTGAGAATTTGAAACATTTCAGTTTTTGAATGCAGACACTGGTGTTTGTTCATGTACAGTTAACAAAGTGGATCCTCATGCCCTATTGTTATGGATAGAAGTTTTTGACATCCTGTCCTTCGAGACATATAGACAGTAAACAAGATGGCTGAGTTTTCTATTATGGTGTGGCAATTATGCAGTACCCCCTGAGAATGAAGCACTGTGCAGATGGGGTGAAAGTGATGAGATGGACACCTTAGTTTAACTGCATATTCAGTTAAGAATGTGTAAGGGAAAAGGAGAGAATAATATGCTTAAAGGGCAGAAGCCTGGTGAGTCCTCTGTGTGAAAACACAGTTGCATGTTAACCACATAATAGACTGTAGCGAGGCAATGACTCACCGGTGCGGCGCCTCCTGCTGGTTCTCCAGGGATTTAGCTCTGTTCTCCAGCTCTGGAGCGCCCCCTGCCAGCCGGTGTCTCACCTGTCGCTCGCCCTGTATCCCTCCCAGACCGGGCCCGGTGCCCCTTTACCTGGGGTGCTGCCCCCTGGCAGTGCCCCCACATTCTGGGTCTCCCCTCCCCGGGGAACCCCCAACCCTCTATCCCCACCTCACCTCAGTGGATACTACCAGTCACCATCTAGCCCCCACTCACTGGGGCAGACTGCAATCTGTACCACTTATCATCGGCAAGGGGGGTTTGGACCTGTTGCCTTTGCCTAACCCCAGGCTACCCCTCTGTAGCCTCAGTACCTGATATGGGCCTTATGCAAGGCCTCAGCCTGGGGAGTTGCCAGGCTGGAGCTCCCCAGCCCCTCTTGCCTTTCCCCAGCACTGCTCTACCTCAGGTACCCTGTTCAGCCGCCAAGCAGCCAGGTCCTTCCCTCTCAGAAGCTAGAGAGAGTGAGTGTGTCAGCTCCTGGCTCACTGGCCTTTTATAGGGCCAGCTGCAGCCTGATTGGGGCGTAGCCCCAGCTGTGGCTGCCTTCCCAATCAGCCTAACCTTGCCTCGCAACCCCAGCCCTCTCTCAGGACTGGCTTTAACCCTTTCCAGGGCCAGAACGGGTGACCACCCGCTACAAGACCCATTTCTAAAGAATAGTAGAGCATGGTGCAATAAGTGTTGATCTAGCATGTTCATAGACTGCTTCTGTCTTGAAATACCCAACATATAGGCTGCTATGTATATCTTGTATGTACATGTATACCTTTTTCACAGCAGTCTGTATGTTGGGTATTTCAAGACAGTAGAGTCTGAGTGAGCTACATAAGGTATACATAGCAATCTACATGTTGGGTATTTCAAGACTTGGCTTCGACTAAAGAGGTGTATATAGAATTTGGTGTGGATGAAATAGCAATCATATTTGCCATTGTTGCTGTTTCCATCTGGGGGACTCATTGCTTTACAGATATTAGTGAATTAACCCTTGTAAATGTCTGTGAGGAAATAATTTATTTCTGTTACACAGAAGGGGAACTGAGACAAACAAGGAATAAGTGACTTGCACAAGGTCACCCAGTAAGTCTATGGCAGTGTGAGGATCTCCTGACCTCCAGTCTTGTGCCTTAACCAACACCATCCTTCCTCCAGCAATATTTCAGTAGTTCCAAATTCTTGAATAATAACGAATGTCAGGGGTAGAAATTTAAACAGGTGTGGAAATGATATTTTAAAATTCTTAGCACTAATAAACTTCGTTTGTGTGCCTAGAGAATCTTATAACAAATTTATTCCTTTGTGAATTTATTTATAAAAGTTACTGTCATTTAAAGTGTAATTTAAGCATATGTTGGAATTATAGGTGAGTATTTCAGCACCCCGTTCATTAAATAACTATACAGAATTTCTCTGCACTGAAGTAGTGAGCTACTTGTTTACATTTTATGCCTATATTCTTAAGTGGTTTTTTCCTTTCTCCATTTTGTACTACTTATCTTTTCTTCCATTTGCCCTTGACTCTTTATTTAACGTGCCTAATGTATTCTATATTCTCTCTTTATGTCCAAGTTCTTAGTCCCTTACTATTATTAATTTTTCTTGTGATGATGCATATTTTCCTCCTCTTTGTGGCTTCTCTCTGGGTCATTACTGCTTTAATCTCACTTTAATTTGCATTCTTTAACTAATGAGGCTAAAATCCATAATACATATTAAGATTGCAATTTGTCTGTTGTATTTAAAAAAAACAACAGGTTAAGTCATCATAGACTTTAAGGCCAGAAGGGACCATCATGATCATCAAGTCTGACCTCCTGCACATTGCAAGCCACAGAACCTTACCCACCCACTCCTATAACAGATCCATAATCTCTGACTGAGTTACTGAAATCCTCAAATCATGATTAAAGACTTCAAGTTACAGAGAATGCACCATTTACATTAGTTTAAGCCTGCAAGTGACCCATGCTACAGAGGAAGATGCAAAATCCCCCGAGTCTCTGCCAATATGACCCAAGGGAACATTCCTTCCTGACCCCAAATATGGCGATCAATTAGACCCTGAGTATGTGTGCAAGACCCACCAGCCAGACACTTAGGAAAGAATTCTCTGTAGTAACTCAGAGCTCTCCCCATCTAGTGTTCCATCATTGGCCATTGGAGATATTTGCTGCTAGCAATCACAGATCAGCTACATGCTACTGTAGGCAGTATTCTCCTTCCCATCCCCTCCATAAACTTATCAAGTTCTGTCTTGAAGCTAGTTTGGTTTTTTCGCGCCCCTGCTCCTCTAGGAAAGCTGTTCCAGAACTTCTCTCATCTGATGGTTAGAAACCTTCATCTAATTTCAAGCCTAAACTTGTTGATGGCCAGTTTATATCCATTTGTTCTTGTTTCCTTAAAGATTTGATCATTTCATTCTTCATTAGTGATTAAATATTCATGTGACTGCTATATTTAGGGCAATAATCTTAGTGTTTTATGGTAGGCATTATTGTATTCTCTTGAAAGGTCATGTTTTCCCATCATTTTTAATTCTTCCTGATACTATATATTTAAAAGATCTCTAGCATAACTAGTCATGATACTCTTTTATACCTGAAATTCAGTGGGCATATCTTAACATTTGCACCTTAGAGTTACTTTAATAATTTATATATTAATGTTTTAGACTTTGTTTTTGCCAGCTTGATTATTTCCCCCGCAATGTAGATGATAGATGAGAAAACTCTTTCATAATTAGATGACAAGTCTCCGGTGTCCTGGAAGTTTGGACAGTTCCATTGAAAGTGGTTGGTTATAAGTTAACATTGACCATTAATTAAATGTTGGCACTGTGTTTTGAAAAAGTAAGGTGCTAAGTAAATGCTGAATGTTAGTATTGTACAGTCATAGAGCTCACTCCTAGTTTCTGTGGGTACTGACTGATGTACAGCAGCTCACAGCATCAGTTCATGTAAAGCAACAAATCTAGGTATGTTTTAGATCAAGGGTGTCAAACTTACTTTCTAGAGAGTTCTGAATTTCCATGAGCTGGTATATGCATTTTAGACTCCTCCACAGTGGAGTTCACTGGGGGATGTTTGTAGAAAGGTCAAGGGTAAAACATGGCCTTTTGTTTCTTTTCCTTCCCCGTTTTATTTTCTCTCTTTCCCTCTTTTCTGTCTGTCTTTTTTTCTTTCTGCATCTCCCTTCCTGTCACAGCTACCAGTTCTCACTCTGACTGCTTCCCCACTCCACTGCTAAAATAAACAATGAAATAGTTAATGCTTACATTTAAAATGTCATTAGACTTCAGGGATACCAACCCAATGAAATTACTGGTAGGTGGGAAAATTCACACCTCTTAATCATTTTTTGAGGCTGTCTGCAGACTCAGACAGATGACACTGTATCGTTCTACACTCAGTTCAGATTTGAAAGGTTATTTTTGCAAAAATGAGGGCTAGATGCTTCTGTTTGGGGGCGGGGTGGAATTCTGCAGAATCTGACTATACTGTGCAGGTCACATAACTATCTCATGTGGGATGGATCTGGCCAGTGCAGTGTGGTTGAGATCTCTGTTTTAGATCATCTTTGCGCATATGGGCCCAATCCTGTAAATGTGTACTCCCAAGTAATTTAACTGGGATGGATTGCACTCTTGTCCCCCTCCCCCCAGTTCACTCATGGAGGGGTCTTTGTGCAGATCTCCTCTTCCATGTGGAAAGGGGGTTCAGCTGCCTTTATGGTATTGATCCCATTCTCTCCCACTTTGATCTGGTAGAGCCCTATCTGGGGGGTCTATGCTGGGGGAAGCCAAGAGAGGATCAAACAGGTTGAAAGAGAACATATTGGTTCCTTTCCAGCCTTCTGAATCTTATGCATAGCATCCTGGAGGCAGCTGTGGCCAGAAGAGTGTCTTTGTTAGTGCTACTCCAATAGAGTCACAATACCACGAAGCCCCACTGGTGGGCAAAAGCTGGTGCAGAGGCTCAGCCCAGATGATCCAGGCATCCCACAGCTCCCTGGGATCTGCCAGATTTGGGGGTGGGACACGTGACTGTTTTGCTGTGGGACAAACCACTCTCCTGACAGGGTGATGTTGGGGAGTCTCAACAAAAGATTCCTTGCAGAATTTTCTTTCTGTAGAACCCCCCACTCTGGGTTTTAATGTGGAAGGGGACAGTCTGGCCCTCTGAGTTCTGTGGAGCTCCTCTTGTGACAACTTGCATGAATAATTCTTATTCATGTGAATAAGTTTGCCTGATAGGTCCTTATACTGGTAATTTTACATGGGACAATGAGCATGAATTTTCCCTTGAGCCTTGTCTTTCTATTTCTATCCGTTTTAGGTTTTATATAGTAACCATCGCCAGGTTGTGTGTCTGTGTGTGTCTGTGTGTGTCTGTGTGTGTGTGTTGCATGCGTGCGCGCTCTCTCTCTCTCATTCCTCATATGTCAAATTTGAACAAGTTTAAACAGATTTTGGCCAGACATTTTAGGAAGACGTGCAGTAGAAAAAGAAGCAAATGGCCATTGAAACACCCGTCTTTGTCTTGGAAGCATAAATTGCATAATTTGCATTTGGACCCTGGCATGTTTTGACCTCTTTTTTTGGAACTACAATGCTAAGTGTCGTAAAAGTCAGCATTTCCCAAATGTTAACACGTTGTCCTATTTCAGTCTTACTCCTATAGAAAATAACTGTGGTAATTACGTGACGTAAGTTGGCAAACATTGATTTTTTTTTAACTGCAAATGCTGTACTTGCCCATGAAAGCAGTCCTCTAAGGAATTACAGTGCTGTATCTTCCAGGCTAGTTTTTTGTTGCCTTTTCTCTAAGTGTGACCTGCTGATACCCCAATTTACAAAATATTTCAGTAAAATAGTAAACCTTTTTTGGATGAATTCCAAAATCAGCATAGTAAGGCTGTAACCCTCAACAAGTACAACTCCTCTTCCCTTTCCCTCTTTCTTTACTCTGTGTTTAATTATATGGTCTGGAAGAAGAGGAGATGGGGATGATTGTGAACTGCAATAACACAAAACTTACTATTTTCAGTTTCCTATCATCAGTACAATATATAACTAGAGGTTTTAGTTGACTCTATTCCTTTCTGTACTTGTGCTCCATTGTGCTGCGCAATGGGAGCACGTTACATGTGTATATTTAGGATAATCACGGTGCATTTTCTTCCAGGCTTAGAGTGGCTCCCGGATACTGTTGAGATCACCATTTTCAATTTAAATAAAAGAACTTGGCTGCTGTCTGCTGGTTCTCTAGAAGAACCATCCAGAGGAGATTCAGTTGGAAATAGAATTACATAATGATGAGAATGCTATAAAACTCAACAAATCCTGGAGTCAAAGGGGACACTGCCAAATAATTTTGTATTAAAAATAATAATGATTTGACAGAACCTGAGGTGAATAGAATTTTTTTAAATTAAATTGTATTTAATGTCCGCTTCTCCTAAATACATCTAAATGTATCTGTACCTTGGCAGTGTTGGAAAGTAGGCTAAGGAAAACTGAGTCAATGTTTTTTGACTCTTTGAAATTTCACTTGTGCCAAAGTGCCAAAATTGTTCCACAGACTGTTATGCAAAATCTGCTTCTACCTTCAAAACATTGCACAGAAGTATCTTGGCAACCATCTTGGGAAATTTTGGCTAGTGGACAGATAGCAGTGGGGTAGAAACACATATAGACAATCACACACACTTGTAATATATACACAGATATTCATCAGATTAGGTGGAGATGGAAGTGGCACTTCATGGACTAAAGGAGGAGGAAGAGGCAGGATGGTCCAGTGGTTAGGGTGCTAATCTGGGACCTGGGAGTCCATGATTCAATTTCCTATTCCTCCCCAGATCTTGTATGTGACTTTGGGCAGTCAGTGTCTCTGTGCTCAGTTCCCAATTTGCAAAATGTGAGTAATAGGGAAGTGCTATCTTATACGGGTGTTGTGAGGATAAATACATTGAGGACTGCAAGGTGTTCGATACTATGGTAATAGGGATCATATTAATACATAATCTGGATAGACAGGTATATCTAGGCAGGGAGATCTTTATCAAATATTTAAGGCTTCCCTTTAGTTTATGTGCAGACATGTTTAGTAGCGGTAAGAGGTAAGAAGAGTAGAAACAGCAGCCAGATCTTTCTACACAACAGAAGCCAACAGTGACCTAGATGATTAGTCTCTAATGGTTTAGGGTTGCTCTCACTATTATCGTGACTGGGAACTAGAGGATCATGGACACTTTTGAGAGCTCTGGCTGCTTATTGGGAGACAGGGCCATCTCGCCAAAGGTCAGGATCCTAGGGTTAACATGGAGGTAGTGGACTCTGCCATTTCCTGTTCTGTTTCACCAGTAATGGTCTCCTCCTTTGGCTCAGCTACTGGTTCAGCTATTGCAAGCTCATCCTCCTTCCACAGACCCTGGAGATGCAGAAAGCTCTCAAATGGAGATGGCGTCTCTCTCTTAACCAGAATTTGGAGGAGCCAGAATGTGCAGAGGGCATTATTGTTATGGTGTGGCAACTGACAAGCCACCCTGTTTAGAATAGTGTCCCCAAACCATTACTGATTTTTATAACCTGCACATCATATGACCACAACAAGGAATAAATTGCAATTCTTTGTATTAACGTAATCAAACTACATATCGGAGCACACAGTAAACTGATCTCATCATAATAAAGATGGTAGACCAGCCTCAACGTGGAAAAATTACATATGAATGTCATGATTGCAGAATCTCGGAGAGTTCAGAATGTGGAAATATACCTGGCTTATTGGACTGGGGAGACCCCCACCATCTTACACAACCTTTTGTCCCTACGTGGTTCCCTCTATCCTGCAGGCTCTGTGCAAGATACTTTTCTGACAGCTTCCCAATGTCCCTACCTACTGTCATCTTCTTGTGGAGAAAGACTGATGGCAATCTCCCATTGTCTCTTTGGTGGATGGAGCACTCTCCCCTGCAGGGTTTTAGGGGAGGCCAGGTAAAGCAGCTCTTCACACTTGTGCGCACGCAGAGGCTCTGTCTATTCACGGACCAGGACTCCATTGTGCTAGGTGCTGTACAAACAGAACTATGATGGAGTTGTATGAATTTGCAGCATCTCTCTGGAGTAATTTTGTTTAGGGTTGTATTGATAAAATTAGAATGAAAAAGGAAAATGTCCTTACACTTACCTTCAGCAGGAATTTGTGAATTATGAAGGAAGTGTAACCCACCCTATACTGGGACTCCCTGCTTGCTGACTGTTGTGTCTCCAGGGTGCAGCTATGATATCTCATAATTGACATCTAGTCTTTTGTTCTGCTTGTTTGGACTAATGATTGTCTGCAGGCAGTTAAAGGGTTAAATGTGGTTATAATTAGAGCCTGAAGTTCATATGAGGTGTCCTGCTGATTTCTGTGCAATAAGCTTTAGCAGCCTGTTGCAGCAGTGACCTCAACCGACTAATCCCTAGGGAAATCAGTTTCATTTTGCTAGGTCATCTTTGTGCCCCTCCAGAGTGCAATCTGTCATGATTTTGAAGCTGGTGCTGACCCCAGTTTTCTCCATTTGTATGTGTTCAGTATGTCCAGAAAAACTACAATTAATCAATTATAGTTTCACCTCTTTGCATTTTTACATTCTAGGGCTACACTTTCTGGATGCAATTAAAATTGTAAGCTACGTGATTTGCTGTTAATATGTCTTGTTTGTTTAGAAACTGTACATGCTGTTTTCAAGGTTGTTCCTTAAAGCTTTTACCAAGTCGCTGTTGCACAGAGTCACGGAAGGTTGACAGACTTAAGGAGTTTCAGTCCTTTGTACTGAAAAGAACATAGCTGAATTCTCAGCAAGTCTGTTTCTAGAGCATAAAATCTGGAGTGATGAGTTAATAATACCTAGTTCTTACATAGTAGTTTTAATCTGTAGATTGCAAAGCACTTTACAAAGGAGGTCAGTATAGTTATCCTCATATCACAAGGGGAAAACCGAGGCACGGGAAGGGGAAGTGACTTGCCTAAGGTCACCCAGTGGGCCAAATGCAGAGCTGGGAATAGAATCCATGTTTCCCAAGTCCCAATCTAGTGATCTGTGCAGTAGGTCCTGCTGCCTAACTTTTAAGGGAGTTACAAATCTGTGTGTGGTCAGCAGTGTCTTCAGCTGCACAGTCTTCATGGTAACACATTTTTCCCAAGCTAATCTTTTTTTTTCAATACAAAAAGTAAACGTCATCTTACATATTTTATGTCTGTGTTTTGCCATGTTGGGAGGTTGGTGTCCTAAGCATAGACATGGTATAATATTTAACGCATACAAAGGGCTTCATGTCTGGCAAGCATTTTACAGACATTTGCTAACTAATCCCAACACATCCCTCTGAAGTAGGCAGGTATAATAATGGCCATTTTTACAATGGTGAAACTGAGGCATATTTTGTCTGTCTTGCCTTTCATGCTTATTAAGCAGGAAGTACAGTAGAACCTCAAAGTTACAAACACCTCGGGAATGGAGGTTGTTCATAACTCTGAAATGTTCCTATTCTGAACAAAATGTTATGGTGGTTCTTTCAAAAATTTACAACTGAACATTTACTTAACACAGCTTTGAAGCTTTACTATGCAGAAGAAAAATGCTGTTTTTAACCATCTTAATTTAAATGAAACAGGCAGAGAAACAGTTTCCTTACCTTGTCAAATCTTTAACTTTCCTTTTTTTTTAAATAGTTTATATTTAACACAGTACTGTACTGTACAGTATTTGCTTTTTTCTTTTCTTTTTCTTTTTTGGTATCCCTGATTGTGTACTTCCAGTTCCAAATGAGGTGTGTGGTTGACCAGTCAGTTCATAACTGTGGTGTTCGTAACTCTGAGGTTCTGTTGTAGTTAGGGGGGAAATTGTCTTCTGGCTGGTAATACAGGACCTGTTGTCATGACTCAGGATAAAGTCAGAGGTGGGGAGAACCTGCTGCATTGCTTCTGGTGAAGGGAAGAGTACTTCAGGTCAGGGCATGCTGGAGCTGGATAGTCAAGATGGTATTCAGGGCAGAGAGAGAGCAGTCAAGAATAGACCAGGCTGTGGAAAGTTTTGTGATATGTAAAGGCATACATGGCAGTTTGTACTAATATGTAATTTCTTTATTCATAAGGTTGTTCATACAAAAATGCCACAGAATACTTCAAAGCAACGTAGGCTCTACTAATAATACTTAGAGCTTACATAGCACTGTACACCTTCAAAGTGTCTTACAAACATTAGCTAATTAATCCTCACAACAGCCCTTTCAGGGCTGAAAGAATAATTATCCACATTACACCACACCCTTCTGTATGTGCAAATACAAGTGTATTATTCATCATTGCAGAGATGTGGATAGAATTCAAAGATGAAGTGGCTCAGAAGTGAAGAAGGTGCTTATGGTCAAGTTTGGGGGAGAATGACTGTCAGAAAACTAAGGGCATGACTACACTTGCGAGTTGGAGTGCATTAAAGCAGCACTGGGTGCCCTAACTCATGACGCATCCACACTGGCAAGGCATGTAGAGCGCCCGGACTCCCTGTCTGGAGCACTCCTGGTAATCCACCTCCACGAGAAGCATAACGCTTGCTGAGCCACAGCTGGAGTGCCGCAGCACCAGTGTGGACACCCTGGTCTATTAATGTGCTCTGATCGGCCTCCAGAAGTGTCCCACAATGCCTGTTCTAGCCACGCTGGTCATCACTTTGAACTCTACTGCCCTGCCCTCAGGTGACCAACCGTCAGACGCGCCATTTAAATTCTATGGGAATTTTGAAAATCCCCTTCCTGTTTGCTCAGCAAAGCATGGAGTGCTCTCAGCGAATCTTTCCAGGTGACCATGCCTCACGCGCCATGTGATCCCCAGTATGAAGAAATGGCGAGGTGCTGGACCTCATCAATATTTGGGGAGAGGAAGCTGTCCAGTCCCAGCTGCGCTCCAGCCGTAGGGAATTACGATACATTCAAGCAGATATCAAGGGACATGATGGAAAGGGTCCATGACCGGGACACACTGCAGTGCAGGGTTAAAGTGAAGGAGCTGCGGAATGCCTACCACAAAGCCCGCGAGGCAAACCGCCACGCCGGTGCTGCCCCCGCAACCTGCCCTTTCTATAAAGAGCTGGACGTGATACTTGGGCGTGACACCACTTCCACTCCAAAGAGCACGATGGACACTTCAGAGCCCAGTTCAACAAGGCAGGAGGAGGAGGAGGAAAGCGGGAGCGAGGGTGCTGAGGAGGAGGGAGACAGCCCGGCATTCCTAGATGCATGCAGCCAAGAGCTGTTCTCAAGCCAGGAGGAAGGTAGCCAGTCGCGGCGGCTGGTGCTTGGGGAGGACAAACACCAGAGGAGGTGCCCGGTAAGCAGCTTTTATTTTGGGAAGGAAGTTGTTTGGTGTGGGCTCTTGGGGCGAGGAGGGTTAGGGCTGCATGCATGCCTAGATGCGGAATAGGGCGTTGATGTGCTCTCTCACATCACGGTAATCGGCCTCAGTGATCTCTTCAAAAGTCTCATGCAGATGCTGGGCAATCTGCTTGCGCAGGTTCCTTGGCAGAGCTACTGTGCTCCTTGTCCCAGTCAGGCTAACATGTCCGCGCCACTGTGCCGTGAGGGGCGGGACGACCATTGCTGCACACAGGCA
This sequence comes from Chelydra serpentina, assembly GCA_037349315.1. NCBI lineage: Eukaryota > Metazoa > Chordata > Testudines > Chelydridae > Chelydra > Chelydra serpentina. Next base: position 16,657,110 of record JBAIAC010000033.1, read on the forward strand.
AGCGGCATATGGGCCAGGGCGGAAGCCGCATTATAGTAGAAGACCCTCCCTTGCTTCCCAGGTCACCCTCAGCAGCGAGATATCTTCCAGGACAAACTCCTGTGGAAAATGTGGGGACAGTGTTCTGTATAGGGCCCCCTGCCGCTGTTGGCTCTCCCCGAAGTATAGAACCCCAGAGGACAGTACGGACGTGAAAAAATCAGTCCCCCTTGCCCCTGTGCTTACTCACTATTTTGGGGCTCCTGTGGGTTATGTGCGCTCGCTTTGGGACGGGCAGTTTCTGCTATTTTGTACACTGTGCTTGTCTTTAATTCCGGCTCTGTCTAGTGTGAACAATGCTTCCTCTGTTAAGTGTTGCATTTTGGCTTTACAGATGCAACCTTGAGATCCCAGCCATCCTTGTTATCAATGGCCGAAAGATTCCAAAGAATCAGGAAGTGGCCATGTAGAAGCAAAGAGGACATGCTGCATGAAGTAATGCAGCAGCCCCTTAATGAAAATCAAAAAGCACAGGAGTGGCGGGAGAGTGAAAGGAGGGTCTGCCAGCAGAATGTGGATCACCGGCACCAAAGCCTGGAGCGACTGCTAAGCATCATAGAGCACCAAGCGGACTCGATACAGGCACTCGTAGCAATTAAGGCAGAGCACTTCCGCGCCTGCCCACCCACCCCCTGCAGCCCTTGTCCCAAAACTCTTTCCCTTGTGCCCCCATGTCACCAATCCACTTTCCCCAACATCTGGGTTCTTATCGCCACCAGCTGCCTCCAACACCTGTAGCTTCACCACCCAGCCCTGCAAACTATGACCCTTACCCATTGCACTCAACCCCCATCACCATGCATTATAGCCATCCTGAAGTGCAGCACTCATTGCACGCCACTCCAGACAGGAAGGCTGAGTATGATAACAGGACATACGCAAATCTATGATTGTCCCATTCCCCACCCCACCCCCTTCCCTCGTCCCACACAGCACAGATGTGTCATGCCCTTTCTCTTTCCCAAGCAGTTGTTTCTTTTCAATAAATTAATTTTCTTTTCAATAAATGCCATTTTTGGCTTTGAAAACATTCTTTATTATTGCATTAAGTAAAAGATACCATAGCCCATGAAAGCAACAGGCTCTGCAAGTCAGTGCATCATACGTCGCAAACACAGATTCCTACTAACATTGGAACCACTGCACGTCACTCCCGTGCAGAGCACCAAACATTACTGGTGGCTTTCAGCCTCAAATTGCTCCCTCAAGGCATCCCTAATCCTTACAGCCCCGTGCTGGGCCCCTCTAATAGCTCTGCTCTCTGGCTGTTCAAATTCAGCCGCCAGATGTTGAACCTCTGGGGTCCATGCCTGAGTGAATGTTATGGAGGGTACAGCATGCGAATATAACCGTGGGGATGTTGTCATCGGCCAGGTCCAGCTTCCCATACAGACAGCGCCAGCAGCTCTTTAAACAGCCAAAAGCACACTCCACAGTCATTCTGCACTGACTCAGCCTGTTGTTGAACCGCTCCTTGCTGCTGTCAAGGCCTCCTTTGTAAGGTTTCATGAGCCACGGCATTAAAGGGTAAGCAGGATCTCCAAGGATCACAATGGGCATTTCGATTTCCCCTACGGTGATCTTCTGGTCTGGAAAGAAAGTCCCGGCTTGCAGCTTCCTGAGCAGGCCTGTGTTCCGAAAGATGCATGCATCATGCACCTTTCCAAACCAGCCTGCATTAATGTCAATGAAACGCCCACAGTGATCCACAAGCTCCTGGAGAACCATAGAGAAATACCCATTCCGATTAATGTACTCGGAGGCTAGATGGTTTGGTGCCAGAATTGGAATATGTGTCCCATCTATTGCCCCTCTGTAGTTAGGGAAACCCATTTGTGCAAAGCCAGCCACAATGTCATGCACGTTACTCAGAGTCACAGTTCTTCTGAGCAGGATGCAATTAATGGCCCTGCAAACTTGCATCAACACGATTCCAACGGTCAACTTTCCCACTCCAAACCGGTTAGCCACCGATCGTAGCTGTCTGGAGTTGCCAGCTTCTAGAATGCAATAGCCACCCACTTCTCCACCGGCAGGGCAGCTCTCAGTCTTGTGTCCTTGAGCCGCAGGGTGGGGGCAAGCTCATCAAACAGTCCCATGAAAGTGGCTTTTCTCATCTGAAAGTTCTGCGGTCACTGCTCATCATCCCAGACTTGCATGACGATGTGATCCCACCACTTAGTGCTTGTTTCCCAAGCCCAAAAGCGGCGTTCTACTGTGGTGAGCATGTCTGTGAATGTCACAAGCAATTTCATGTTGCATGCGTTATGCGAGTCGACATCATCGTCAAACTCCTCACTGTCAGTTTGTAGATTAAGGAGTAACTCGACTGCAATTCGTGACGTGCTGGTGTGACCCATCAGCATATTCCTCGGCAGTTCGGGCTCCATTCCCGCAGACCAAAAGGGAAGACAGAGTGCACAGTACAAAAACTGTTGAAAGATGGCGTCAAATGTGGACGGCAGCACAGGGATTGCTGGGATGCAAAGCGACGCATCACGGGGCATTGGGATAGGACCCAGAATGTCCCGCACCACCCCTCCCCCTTTCCACAAGCCACAGTGCCAGAATGGGAAGAGGTGCTCTGTGGGATAGCTGCCCATAATGCACCGCTCCCAATGCCACTGCAAGTGTCGCAAATGTGGCCATGCCAGTGTGCTTGCAGCTGAGAGTGTGAACGCACTGCAGTGCTTTCCCTGCTGCGGTCTCCGAGGGCTGGTTTAACTCACAGCGCTCTACATCTGCAAGTGTAGCCATGCCCAAAGAGACATAAGGAGTAAGAATATGTTTGTTAGAGCGGGATAGGAGTCATGGGCTATAGATAAGAGGTGATTTTTTGAAATAGTATTTGTTGGGGAATCAGCTAGCTACAGAGGAGGCTTTTGCAGATAACGGTGGCAGCCCAGGGGAAGGACCTGGCCACCTTCCTCAAGAGGCAAGGTGAGGGAGGAGAAAGTAAGTCTGCTCTTTGAGGAATATATTTGGTGAATTGGAAAATAAGGTCAAAGAGATGGGGAATATTTTGGCATTAAGGAGACTAGGGAGCCAAATCCAGAAAGCCAGAGGATAATGAACTAACTTAGTGCTTGAAGAGAATTGTTATCAAAATAGTATGTTCACAAGATTAACAAAGGGCAAAATCTTGTTCCCCATACCCAATGTGATAAATCACTGGTATGCTGAATGAATTTAGAAAAGGCACATTTTAATCTGGTGCTGTTTTTGTTTGATCTAAGAGCTTTAGAAAATTGCTCTTTTTTAAAGAAACAGTTACATCACTTCTACTTGAAAAGCAATTTCTGGCTTGCATAGTTGCCAATTTTTAAAATGACTTTATCAGGCCTCACACTGCCTGCTGCATAGTATGGGTTCAGTTTCCAAAGACCTTCACAATGGGTGAGCAGCACTACACATGTACAGCCTCTTTTGCACCTACAAAAATACACAGTGGAGAAAACAAGAAGTTGCATATACAGTTTCTGAAGTGATGCACAAATACAACATTTTTCAGGTGCAATGGGGCAAACGTGGTTTGCACCCCTTGCCAGTTGTGTGTGGCTTTAAAACTTCGATCCTTTATTTATTAATGACATTCTGCAAAACTAAACTTCCGCCAGACTTTACATACTGCAGTGTATAAGGTAACAGCTTTTTCTGAGCCATTGCCATGTCCTCCTTTTCTCTATCTATCACCCAGTGAAGTCAATGGGAAAGAACCCTTTGGACTTCAGTTGCCCTTGGATTAGGCCTATGGTGAGGTGTACAGGCCAACACACTAATCCATGTAGTCTGACACCTCATTAAGCAAGGTATAACAACTTGTTTTGGTTATTCCATTCTCTCAATAATGCATAGGTGCTCCGTAGCCTCCTAAACATCTTATGCCATGAAATTGTCTTACTCAAGTCCCTGATCACTCTTCCTATTCTTTAGCCTCAACCCTGCATTCCTCTACTACCAGACTTCTGTTCAGTGGAAAGTGTCCTGGTCATATGAACATTGTGTAAGATCTCAAGTCGCTGCAGATGCAGTATGTAACCAGTGAAAGACTGTTTTACTTTTTAAAACATTTTATTAGAAAATGACTGTAAAACCAAATGTAGATAAATAGAAAGGAGCTAATCCTAAAAGTCCTTCATTCAGCATAACTCCTGGTGATTTTTAGTGGCAGTTATGCTTCAATAAGGACGTTAGTATTTAATCCAGGATATTGTTTTATTGGGGCAGGGGAGAACCCCCTAAAATACAAAGATAAAAAAATCCATCTTGTTCTAATTAATACAGCAAATCAGATGTGGAGAACTGGTCTCTTTTGAGATACTGCCCATTTTTGGGGGGTGGGGGAAGGAGGAAACAAGATGGTAGAGGTGCCACATTCCTGCAAAGTTAAGGTCTTTCTCCTAGATGCCGTTTTTGGGTGTCTTCAGTGCACTCCTCCTGAAGATAACAGTACATTCAACCCAAGCAACACTTTTTTGTCTCCCACTGTAAGTTTAATAAATTGCTTTGTGTGAAGGTCAGAGAAAATTCAATATTATGGAGAATTTTTAATTTGCTATTGATATTAACTACTTGGACAGCTCTGCCACATTGCACTGGAGAAAAGGACTCTGATTTCCCAAGAAAGGAGTTTGAAAGCTTTTACCTGGCTATTTTATTCCAAGAAGAGACTGTAAATTAACACTTTATATGGAAGCAGGAAAGATGTTAATGAAATACTTTCGTTAGGGTTTATGTAGTTAAACAGGCATTTGAAGATACCAGACTTGACTGACATTTTTTCATATCAATACACTCAGTTTTGTGGCTATATTGAGCCTCAGTAAATAACTTCTTGTTTAAAACTCTTTGTCAGTTGGAAACCATGATGGGTAGAGTTCATCACAGACGTAACTCCACTGTAATTAGTAGTGTTACACCAAGGATGTATTTGGTCCTTGGTGATATATACACATAGAATTAGCTCAGAGGTATCAGGAACTTCTGAAGAAATATCAAATGGCAAAGAAGCAAATAACTCAGTAGGTATTTACACTCCAACCTGTGAACATATTTTTGTGTGTGTTAATCTTACGTTTTTTGAGGAAGAAGAGGATAGTTTTAGATATTCTCCTTTTGCCTCCTCACTTCTTCACCAAAACGTCCGTGACTAGCTATATTTTAACATCCATTTTAGTATTTCACTAAGTTTGCAAGTTATTTAAGAAAATTATTTTAACAATGAATGGAATTATTATTGTAATACTTAGTACTTACACAGAGCTTTTCATTTTCAAGTCACTGTTCAAACCTGATATCCTCACTCTCATCAACCAGGGACCTGCATGGTTGATGCTCCTGTGCTTCACAGGAGCAGAGCTTTTTAGAGCAACCTCCTGGGACATAACTGATCTTCAGTTACTCAGCTTGATAAGGCATTTTGTAAGTACATGTAAGAGAATAAAAAGATATGTAAGCATTCATGGCTATAGGTGCCCAGTGCTATAAACAGTTTCTTTATTGTGGTTATGTGCTGTCATTGAGTATGATGCTTGTATTAACTGGGGATGATTGATTCCAAAAAATAGGATGGCAGCTTCTTTTAGAATTATGTCGTACTGTGGTACTAGCAGGATAAGGGCGGACATCTGATGGTCATATCCACACATCGGGCAGTTGCATACATTATGCGCATGTATTTGTGCACATGCAGTTTTGAAATCTGTGCCTGTGTTTTAACAATGTAAGAGGTGAGCAAATGTGTCTGATTTAAATGGTGTTAATGTTTGTGTATTAAATGATATGGATATAATTGGACTTATGACTGACAGTATAGAGCAAGCCTTCAAATGTGTGTGAGTTCCAAAACTGACTTTAATTAGACTTTTTGTCATTTAAAAAAAAATATCAACATGTGCTGGCATAAATTATTTGCTTGGGTTGGTTTAGGGCCGCTGCTATACCTGCTGACACATCACTGAGGAAGCAAACAGGTTCCTTTTCTGCCCGTCATAGGCATGACTCTGACTGATGTTAATGGGAATTATTTGTATGTGTTTAAAGGACAATCTATCTCAAAGGTTCCTCTGAGTCACAAGCTGTCTCCTGTGAGCTTGCATCAGGCTAGTTTTCAAGAGTTCTTTGATAAATTCAAACTCACTGTTTGAATGTCCAAAGCAGTTTCAGGTTAGTAAGCATTTCTCTACCACAGACTTGCTGGAGAGAATCTGCAGTAAGAGGAAGAGGCGAAACTGTAATTGATGAACTAAAAGCCACTTATGGACCTAATCGTGTACTGAAGGCATTGGGAGTTTGGAGCGTTCAAGGACTGCAGATTCAGACCCCCCAACAACTATTTACTCTTTACTCTGTTTGTTTAAGAACTAAAAGCCTGTTCCATCCTGTAGGTGCCCTTACCAGTGACTTAAACACCATAAAATATGAAAAAAATGGTGTCCCACTCAAAATATGGCAGAAGACTCATTAAACCTTTTGGCACAGGAGATGGGAGAAGAAAATAATCCCTTAAGTATTACTCTTCAAACAGCTTCAAAAGCCTCCATAAATTAAAAATATAAAATTAATAAAAACCAAAAGATCCTTCTCCAAAAGCCTCCATTAAAAAAGGAGCCCTCCAGATCAAAAGACTCGGACTGTTTTGGATCAAAGGGGAAGCAACTTCCTAAGCTCTCCTCATTCAGTGTGCCCTGGTAGCTATCCTCTTTCCTTTCATCCTGAGGCGGTTTCCCCTCTGCTGATCTCATCTGTTGCAGTATGGCATGAGGAGAGAGGAGCTCTTTCAAGTACTCAAGCCCTAGGCCAGCTGTAGGTTTATAAGTGATACCAAAATCTCAAATTCTATTCTACCTCTGTCTTTTTTTCAAGAACGTAACAACTATTTCATTTATTTCATTGTTGGTTTTACGGCCATGAACCTTAAGGACAGGATGAAGTGATGTAGCCTAGCCATCAGCCATGGAAAATACAAACTGTGCTTTGTTGATCACATGGGTAAAAACTGTGCTTTGTTGAAATGGATAAAAAAATACAGCTCTGTGCTTCTCTCGGTCCCACTGAAATAACCACTGACAAGTAGCTATTTACTATTTGAGTGCAGCTAGTTCAAAAATTTGGGCCCCAGGAGGACTTTCTTTTGGTATGTATTTAGCAGACCGGAAGTATATATTCATTGGGCCACTTTAGTGCCATTTCATTCTATACATCTTGACTATCCTAAAACATTCAAACTGTTTGTTTTGCAAATGTTGGTTTCAATACTCTGAAGCATCTGTTTCTTAACCTGAAAATACATTCCATTTGGGAGCCAGAGCCATGAGATTTTGTAGTCTACAGGAATAAAAATGGGGTTGGAAGTCAAGAACTCTGCAGCTATAATTTCATCTTTGTCTGTGGTTTGCTGTGTGGTCTCAGTTTTTCCATGTGTAAAATAGGATTGTTAACACCTACTTCCAGGATGGTAGTGAGGATTAACTAGTTAATACTTGTAGAGAAGGGTGCACCTAAAATATGCATACTATTACAGTTGTCCAAGTGGTCCTTTGCATGCACAATTTCCATGATTCTGGCCAAGACACGTTAATTGTTCACAGCTTTTTCTGAAAGGGCCATATGAAATAAACTCTAAATATTTTTATTCCTAGTCTGGTTTGTCTTTGCATTGGGCATTGAGGGTGTGTGAGCTCTAAGGTTTTGTTTTTGAATATCTGCTCCAGATATTTTGAATCAGTAAAATAAAAGGCATAAAACATACTTACCAGCAAACCTCAAAATACCTCACAGCAAATCGTGTGTGTGTGTGTGTGTGTGTGTGTGTGTGTGTGTTTAAAATGTCTGATAGCAGTGCTGGCAACAGTGACTGGGAGGGGGTATATTATATATACATATGTCTCAGCATGGAGGTTGCTGTCAGTAATCCTGTACTCCTTTCTTTTCCCAGGCTATAGTACTTGCTAAAATTAAATCCTTAAAATGCAAAATAGCACAATCTGTGTCCCCCACTGAAGTGTGATACTCTGTTGAACCGAGCTCCATACTGTGATGTATTTCTGTGTCCAAGTCAATTAGGCTATAGGTAGCTGCTGCTTTAGCATTGATTTAAAAGGAAGCAGAATTACTTCAGCGCTGAGTGCATTTGAAAATCTTACCCTTAGATTTTAGTGAATTTTAGAAACCCAGGTGTAATAGTCACTACTACTAATAATCTTATTTAAGGGAAAAAAGCCATTAGACTATCCACTCCATCTCCCCACCAAAGCAGGATTGTTTCTTACAAGCCACTTTGTCATCTCTTGCCCAGTGCAATCTCATTTGTATATTACAAAAACATTTTCTCCATATATTACATTGTAAGCCATACTGTAGCACTCCTGTTTTGCTGCTGGGCTTCAGGTAAGCAGAAAGGGTCTTTAGCGTCAGATTGTGCAGTGGTTTTGTAAAGCTGATAAATGTCTATTGGGAAGTATGTTGTGAACTCAAGCTTCCAAGTACGAAGGGAGAGTGCTGAGCTACTTCTCCGTTTGGCACTCTAATAAGATTCCTTATAAATGTTGCTTGTCATCACTGTTGTGGAGCAGTGGTTCCCAACCTGGGTTTGTGAACCCCTGGGGGTTCGCGAAATGTTACAGGGGGTTCTCAGGAAAAAATTCCCTAATGGCGGACAGAGCTGTACCTAGGGACCCCGGGCAGCATGGGGCCAGCAGCCCAGAGCCCCTGGACTTCCAAGAGCTAAGCAGATCAAAGCAAGCATATCTATCACACTGAGGGGATTTAAACTTCAAGACTCCTTATAAGAAATGGAAAGGGAGGTGGATATTTTTTGTTGTTGATAAAATTAAATAGGCAGCTAGTGTTGTTTTTAAAATTATTATGAAGAACAAGTTTAAGATTTGTTGTAACGAGCAGTCTAGGCAAACAACGCACAAGACCTGAATGCTTATGTCGGAGGAACTCTTTGAGTTGGCTTCTTAAATATCTTCATGCTGTTTCCCATCTGATACTCCTTGCTGAAACATAGGAGCCTTGTCATATAACAGGCTTAGTCAAAGTGATACAAGCTATGAAAGTGAGATCTTGGAAGAGTGTTGCCGTTTTCATAATGTAATAAAAATACTGTAATGATAGATAATAATTAATAATAAATAGTGTGTAATAAGCATGTCATAAAAACAAATTTTATATTTCCAAGATCACTGCTTTTATAATTTATACTCAGGTAAAGGAGAAAATCCCTGGAAATATTCATTTTTAGGAGGAGGTTTGCGAGACTTGACATTTTATTGAAAGGGGTTCACAGGTTGTTAAAGTTTGGGAACCACTGTTGTGGAGGTATCCTGAATTCTGTTCAGTTCTGTTCACAGTGTCTGACCATCCTCTGTCATACAATAAATAGAGACTTGTGCTGTTTAATTAGAAGCTTTGTAAAATTGTCATTAAAATTTACCAGTCCAGGCACAAAGTCTGCTTGTCCATCCTTTTACCTAGATTACTGACGATGAAAAATTAATGGAATTAATTACTATTTTGAAATAAGCCCAATTTGGCCACGCTTATCCTTCCCATCTTCCTCCTCTTTTTAAAGTAACATGAGTTGCTAATTGTGAAGATATAAAGAGGCATATTATTTTTCTGTAAACATTTTAATGCTTGGCTGAAATAGTTCTTGTAAATGGTGTCTGTCAAGGACTTTAAAACCATTTGAGCCATATTTTGATCTATTCTGGATGATGTAACAAATCTCTGTCCCCAGGATAAAACTGCTAGGGTGGGAGGAAGAAAAAATAGGTGGAACACTAAGAGCTGATTTGTGTATCCGTTTAAAGTCTGAAATCCAGGAGACAATTTAAAATGTAATAATAATAATAATCCTGGGCAGATGGACACAGATTTAATGGCACCTATTGTATTTTTTCTTAAAAGTGAAACTTCTCTATTCTCCACATGCTGCGGCACTAAGGAAACTGTTCCTCTTCAAAACTAATAGTGGAGCATAACTGAGACTTCTTTAGATCTCTCAGATGTCTCCATGTGTCTTAAGAAGTGGGTTTTTCACCCACGAAAGCTTACACCCAAATACATCTGTTAGTCTTTAAGGTGCCACCGGACTCCAAATTGTTTTTGTAGATGTTAACGTCGTTGTTCCAGATTTCCAATAACATTTTAGATCCTGTGCCGCTGTTGCTTCATTAACATCCAGAAAACCATGATATCTGGTTATCATGATTATTAAATAATCATTTGTAAGGTGCTCTTTAAATGATATCTTCATGTTGAAAACTTCATTTTAGCACTTTCCGATATGTAATTAGTCTACAGGTATACACGCCTTGTAGTAAGAGAAGCTGATTGAGCTCAAACAGGCTTCTCTTGTCAGTTTGTGCTAGTCCTGGGAAACGTAAGGAAGAGAATGAGACATTTTTATTATGGTGTTCCATTCCTGGAACTAGAGTTGATGTTCTGTCAGGACTTCTGTTATAAATCCATATTATCTGGGATTATAGCTTTGCAAATGTGTGTCTGTATAATATAGATAGATCTGGTGCCAAGGCTTGACATGTGGACACCTAATCCAAATTCTGAACGTTAAAGTTCATAAAAGATGTATATGTAATAGTTTCGACATGTCTTTCTTGGGGTGGTAAGTGAACTTAGTCCTGAGGAAAGGTGCTAGGTTGGCAGTTGGAACTGAAGTCCTCTTTATCCAGAGAACTTGTCCAGCACAGGCAGTAGCAGTATGAGCTTCCCTGACGTCCTGCCAATCTTCCTGAATCCTGCCCTGCCTCAGCTCTTTCATCAAGGGGTAAAAAGGCAGCTGAGTCGTGACAGCTGTTCAGTCTTTGGCCTCTCTGAGACGGTCATCCGGGCTGCTAATTAAGGTGCGTGATGGGCATGGTATAGGTACAGCAAGTGGTGGTTTTTGATGGGAGCTCCTCACCTCTAGGAACCAGACTGAAATTTCTTGTATGTCACTCAACAACCTGCGGATGATAATGACTCTTGATCACTATAGGCCTTGTCTGGATCAAAGCTGGTGACATAGAAATTAAAGACTTGTTATCTCATTGCACATCTCCTGAGTTCTCCGGTTGCTGAGGTTGCACCATAAGTTTCAAGTTCTAAGAATAGTGAGACATTGTTCTTTCCATACTGTGGAGTACCAGAGGAATAAAATAAAATACAGTCTCTTCCTCCTGTGTATACAGCCACTGGGTACGCCTCTGTTTCTGATGAGGGAATGAGGAAAAGATTAAGTGTCTTTCTCCCTCCTTCTCCTGATGCAAACTCTTGATTTTTTTTGCCACAGGAATCCCCATAATCCTGCCTCCCTTATTCATTCAGACTGGAGTGGGTGCACTAGATTTTTTGTTTCTTAGAATGGAAGCATCCTAACAGGTTGGTGGCTGCTAAGTGGGTAGGAATAGCTAGTCAACCCACATTTCCCTGACATCTTCCTTGGGGAAATTGCCTACTGCACTGAAGGAGGATTTTTGAGGCTAGGCAACTCTAGCCAGGGGAGAGGCTCTTTTTCATTGGATTTGGACAGGTGCAACATCTCAAGCAATAGGCCTGTACTACCTGTTATCAGACGTTAAGGTGGGTAGTTACACTTTGTCGTGACTTTTCCCTCTGAGCCTGTCAGCTTAATATGAGAATTTTGCTGTATTCATTCATGCTTAAGACGTTGATAAGCCAGAGCTTAGAACACAAACACACACACAAAAGAATAGGTTTGTTTTTACCTTGTTATTACCTTGTTAACCTTTTCTTGTTTATTTAAATGATTGTTGCTTTAGTTCTGGCTTCATTTTGCCAGGATGTGGCTAACCTGCTTTACCACTAACTGTATTCAGTATAAATCAGGCCTTGTCTCTCTCAAAGGTGTGATAAAAATAGTCCTTTTAGTATACAACTCTGTGCTGCATGAAACACACTAGAGCTATGTTCTTATCAGGAGTTTGGGGGATATTTTTGGAGACAGATAAAAGATGGAGAGAAATAACATGGTCTATTAATTTAGTACAGTATTCACCAAGGTTGTTCTGGTCTCTGGTTGTTTTTTTCCCCCTGAAGCCTCACAAGTATAACCTCAGATCTCTTGCATATTGTCAGACTGCTTAAACAAGAATCATTTTGATTGTTTTTTTATTAGACTGATAGATGAAATATATATTCTCTCCTGCCATCTCAGCATGCATTCACTGGTGATTTTGGCAGGCAGCTGGAGGCTGTAAATATTCCATCTGAACACATGCATGCCTGGTCTTTCATTTAGAGTTATTGTACATCATGGTCTGGGGAATTGAGTTTGGAGACTTGGGAGCAAACAACTCTTGAATTCTAATCCCATCTCTGTGAATGATTCTCAATACATTCTTGGGCAAGTCATTTATCCTTTCTTTCTCAGTTTTCCCATTTGTAAATTAGAGATAATGCATACCTAACTTACAGGGATATTTGTCTGAAACCTTATTAGCTATAGTTTGTCCATTACTTTGGAAATATAAAGCTCTGTAGAAGCAATATATACTTTTTATGTTACAACACTTTAAAGGGTTTGGATCTTTTTAAACAGTGGTTTTCACAGGCAAAGCTACATGTTGGTTAGATGTAGAGCTTCTCAAACCAGAGGCTATGGACAAGGCTCACTTTGGAGAAAAATTGGTAACAAATGGAGATTTTAAATAAATTAGAAGAAATTGCCTTACAACAAAGGGAACCTTTTAGCGCTAGAGCTGCTGTTAAATAATCAAGCAAGACTGTTCAAAACACTAATGTCTAGAACAAATGCAGGGAATAGGGTTACAGGAAGAATTGTCTTATGATTACATAAGAAAAACAGGAGTTAGGAGACCGTCCTTCTGTTTCTGAATATGCTACTCATTTCCCTATCTATAAAATGGGGACAGTAATCATTACCCAGCTTTGGTAAAGCACTTTGGGAGTCTGGCTAGAAGGCGGCACAATGTGCTATTGAGATAAACAGGATGAAGCTCAAGTTAATTTACAGGGTCAAGTGCTTTGGAGGAAATCTAATGTCAGAGCAGACTGAAATGGCCGTGTTGATTCTGAATTCCCATCCTGGCCAAGCACCAGTTAGCCCAACAAGAAGCTAGATCATCAACAGCCTTGTTTTAACCATGTGCATTCACCATATATGGTAACAGTACATATAATGTGCAAGGGTTGTTGCCAAGTTGGATACACAAAAAATAGGTAATTGACAGCTGGTAATTAACATGTTTTTGTGTTTCAGAGATGAACGGAATCAGTCAATCATTGTAAGTGGGGAATCTGGAGCAGGAAAGACAGTCTCTGCTAAGTATGCCATGAGATACTTTGCCACTGTAAGTGGTTCAGCCAGTGAAGCTAATGTTGAAGAGAAAGTACTGGCTTCCAACCCTATCATGGAGGTAAGAGAGCAGATGCACTATCTTCTCCTAAATGCTTACTTTCTGCTGCTACTATTGGTAGCTACTACAAACACTCAGTGAACAGAAATGCAAGTGATTTTTTTAAGGCATTCAAATATTGGATTGAAGATATCATTTCTTCTCTCTTTCCCAGAAAGGGCTCTAAATTGAGATGTCTTTTTGTGCACTGTTCAGGAGGAGGTGGGGAGGAGAGAGGATGTGACAAATTCAGTACAGCAAAGTAGTTATATAACACTGATTTTTCAGACTACTAGCCAAATGAATGTGGAAGAGGAAGTGGGGGTGATACATAAAATCCACAGAAGGTTTAACACACATTTTTTCCATAGAATCTTTAAATGATGCCTTTCAAGTGTAATATATTGTTATATTCTACTCCATTTTGCTTTACTGGGAAAAGATTTGGGGAATAGCACAAAAGTTCAGTTTTATGGGATATAACTCTTGTTGGAAAGACAGAGTGAAATATACCTGCAGGAAACACTGATTCTTGTGATGAAAAAATATAATAGAAAAAAATTCACTTTGCAGTATTTAGATCTTGTTATTATGTTGAGGATAATCCCCTTCCCTGAACCCGTGCCCCACTAACTAACTAGGCTGGACTTCAACCCCATGCTCTTTTGGCCCAGAGGCAAGAGTGCTGACAATACATTGGGAGACAACCATGTAATTTCCCTATTGCTGCAGGATAACTGTTCTACAGACAGATGTGAGGACAACTTGAAAAACAAGATCTCATGATTTAGCAGAAACAGTTCTGAATGATCATCCTCTCTGTGTTCCCATTTAGCTGTATTTCTTGTTTTGCCTGCAAAGTTGTCCTGTAGTTTCAAATTATAGCTGAAGTATTGGTCAGTAAAGGAACTACAGTACAATGAAACATGGGGGAAAAACAAATATCAGGGGAATTCCTTAAGAGAAATAACTCTGCAGAAAACATGTGTATGTGATCTGTATGCCTTAAGAAAGTGGAACTCCATGCTTAGTATGCATGTGGTATAGAGTGAAGATATTGAAGTAGTCTGTGTTTTTCAAGCTAATACGATTCCTCATAGGTTCACCGTTAAAATATGTGAAATTACAGAAAAATCACTAACTCTGATGCAAATGATGCCACCTTTTTTCCTTTTCCGGTATTTTTTTTAAATAAACTTTTTTTATTCCTTCTTTCCTCCTTGCTCAAGCACTTCTTGACTCCCCAAAAGCACAGATGGCGCTATAACTGCCCTAGCACAACTGTGGCACATGTGGTTTTGATGTATTCTCTCATAAGGTAATTCTGCCTGGTTTGCAGTGCTGTGTGGCATTTCAAAGCAAAGTCTTGTGGCTTAATACCCCTCGGGATACCAAGTGCGCTCTGTTCCAATTGATTGCTGTTCCTATAATGACTTAAAGAACACAGATTTGCTCTGGGAGTTTTATAATCTGCCTTGACTGAGTCACTCACTGAGGTAGAAATGGAAATGCATTTTGAAATAGAACAGGAAGGAATTAGCCCAGGCTTAATCATTCATAGAGCATGAGAATAATTTCAACCAGTTTCATGCCTCTGGTGCATGTGTGTGTTTGTACCATATTGACAACCTTACTTCAAAGGGTTGAACTGTAGGCTAACACAATCCAGGGTCTAACCCAACAGTGTTTGGGGTTTCATGAATCTAGGAGAGTAGCGCATGTGGGCAGGGAGCCAACCATGAAGGGGAGTAAGAAATGGCAGCAGAGGTGAGAGACCTCTTGTGGTTTTCACTGTGTACCAGCATTCTGTTTGCACAATTTAGACTGAAATATGAAGAAATTACTAATGGGTCACCTGAGGTATTTTGCTATTTTACTTGGGCTAAAATCTTAAACCAAGCAATCCTCCAAAAAAAATAAAATAAAATAAAACTGACCACTAATTAAGTGTGTGATTTAATTTCCAAAGCAAGAAAATTTAAAGTGAAGACTAAAAACTAACATCTTTAATTATTGTATCTAAAAATAAAAATTACAGTGCTTTGTTTTTGACTTTCTAGTCTGCAAAGGATAGTGTCAAACCTGTGCAGACTGAAATTTGACTTATTTTTAAAACTATTACAGTTGGGTGGAGGATGTCCTCTAGACTCCAGGCAACTTCTGAGTTTTTAAATGTATTATGCCATTGCTGGGAATGTGGTTTTGTTTTGTTTTTTGTTTTGTTTTTGAAAAATCTGCAGTTGCATTTAAGTAGGATACAGAGTAGCAAAAACAGCATTTTGAATTCTGCAGTTGCAGAACTGGCAAAAAAAATTAATTCCTAATTGTATGTTAATTTGAAATGGGCAAGAAGTCAGCACTTGCCAAATGAAAAGGTAGTAAATCAGAACGGGAATGCTCTTTTATTTTCGTGCTTCTAAACTGGCGTTCTAAGCAATGGCGCTTTGGCAACTATAATTATTCATGACAAAATACTTTTGACACTGTCCTTTTTTGCTTTTATTTACTAAGTACTCCATAAGACTGCTGATCAATTAAATAATATGCATTGCTAGTGACTTTTAAAATGCCTATTATTTTGTAATCAATAACTATAATCCTCTGTAAATATGTAATTATTGACTTTTTAAAATATGTACTATTTATATAACCTGACACAGTTCTGAAGGAACTATTATCATTCATTTACAATGTAAGTACAAGGTATAGTTGGACAATTTCTAAAACCTACTCTGTTGGTCACTACTATGTTTATGGTTCCAATGACTTTTTTAAATTACGTTTTTTTAAAAATGTCTGGTTTTGAAGTACAAATTTTATACATATAAAACCCTAGGGCATTAGAGCACATGAAGGAGGAATTAATTATTTCTGAGGGATAAGCAGCCACTACAGAGCAGTAATAGTTTTCTTGATAAAATAATATAATTACATAATTATTCACAAAGCAGCAACACATGTTACAATAGCAGCAATTTGTAATTGTTTGAATGCTCATAACCCTAAATGTCAACCAGGGCCAGATTTTTAGAATTGTGAAGGTGTGCATTATTTCCTGCTAGTAGTAGTATTTGTATTGCTTGTAACCTTTGTGATAACTGCAAATGCAAATGACCACATAGACATCCATTTGGCCATCTGTGTGTGCTACTGCTATAACTGCATACTCCTGTCTAGAACTCTAGCTCCTGGTTACTGTGCAATACACCTGCCAGTGCTCAGTTAGTCTGGGTCTTTTGCTTGCAGACTTCAAAACCTAAAACAGTTCAACAGTTGCTGTTTGGTCACAGTTTTTCTTGTTTTCCCCACTTCTTATTTCAGCACAAAGTTTCTACAGAGTGGCTACATGAACCAGAAAAATAGGACATACATGTACTGTAGCTTTATATTCCATAGTTATGATATAGTTGAGTATTATATTGCATCCTGCCATGATTACATACTTTACATCTTAAATGCAATACAATTTCAGAAGAATGATATGCTGTCTAAAGGTAATTACTCCATATGCTGTTTCTGCACAGACCTTTGCTAAAATCAGGTAACCCAAGTAATTTCTAAATGGTTAACTGTGCTGCATAATGAGTAATGTACTTGGTTCCTATGGGAAAGAAGAAAGTGCTTGCCTCTGTCTCAGCATAATCTGAATTATATATCTCAACATTCCATTTAGATGAATTGACATTCTATTAAGAATTTCCCTCTTGTCTTACAGCAGTGAAGGTGTTAATTGTAAAAGCAATAAGGTTGTAATAAAAGTCAGAGATGGAATAAGACTATTCTGGACCCAGAACCATCAATTACTTCAGGCCTCCTGTGCATGCTGGCTGAGATGGAGTCATACTAGTGCAAACCACTGCCCTTGTGCCCATCCTTCCACCTTCTTTCTTCAGGTTATATTGTGATATGACTTGAGGTTTTGAGATGGGCAACCATGGACCAGCTATATCTCCCCTACCTCAGGTCCTGAACTACCAATAAGTGCCAACAAGCCACAATCAGCTTTGTGTCATGCCACTAGCTCTTAACTGATTCACTGATGAATAAGATAAATATCCCTCTGACTATTGATTTCACTTCCTAAAGAACCTTAATCCTCTCCTCATAAAAAAGAGCCCAGTGGTTTTAACTTGGATCATGACAGATGATTATTTTCTTTGCAAAATGACTATTGCTATTACCTTTTATCTCTTTTAGTAATCAGACTTAACCCCATCACCACAAAACAGAATCACAATATATCTTGGCAATTGTCTGTTACTCCATCATAACTATCTGAAAATTTCTTAACAATGTAACACACATATGAAAATGCATATGGAGGTGCTTCCATTATATCATGGCTCAGTGTAGATGCCTGATGGTATTACTCTGTTTGTCTTTATGCTTGAGACACTTCTTTCTGAAGAATTAAAACTGCCCAGCTTGTCTGGTCTGACTGTTGATCTATGCAATATTATCTCTCTGTGTGTATAATAGCACTTGACTAGGAGTGACTGCTGTAGTTAAGGTTGAAAACCAGTTTCTTATAAACCTAGTTTTCCACATGCTCATAACTTTCTAAAACAAAAGATCACCTGTCAGCTGAGATGATTTTACACACACACACACACACACACACACACACCCCAGCATCCAGCCCAAGCACACAAATGACCAGAGCATCTATAATTTAGATGTATTTCTGAATAAGTGAATGGCTCTTTAAAGAGAGCTCAGGCATTTTCTGAAGACAACCCCAGTGAGGAAATACAGCTTTATAAACCAGAGGCCCAATCCTACGAACCTACTTCACGTAATTCTCTTTTGCACAAATAGTCCAAGAAGTAGTAGTCTTTGAAGACTGAAATTGTAATTGTACTGAAATTGTAATTGAGGCTTTATAAAGATTCATAAAATGTACTGTACTATCCAAGAAATAGTGTATGCTTTTTATTAAACCTTTCTTTGATCCTTAGGAGTATTGCATATATTATATTCTGGAATGTGGAACCTATTCCTGCGGTTTGTTCTCACAGAGTGCTAACTAGTCCTAGTACAGTACGTGAAATTCACCCACAAAGTAAATATGCTGTAACAGCATGTCTGGGGCACTAATTTTTTGGAAATGTAACTGATTATAGATTATTTATTATAGATTATTAACTATGCAAAATATAGGTTATTGTCTGGGTCATAGGATTATTTTAGGCAGAACTGCAGTGATGGCCAAAGTTAGAGGTGCTATACATATTGTTATCATTTATGGTCTCCATAAGCCCTTTAAAAGGCTATCTTTGTGACAATGCACATTTTGTAAGAAGTTTTATTCAACTAAAAAAATTCCAAATCCTTGGAGGGTTATCAGGATTATTTTTTGAGCTGGAAAATCCAACTGTGAAGGTGAAAGCATTACTGTGTTGGCCAACCCCGTATATTAGTGTTAATGGAATAACCCTGCTGTAAATTTGCTATAACCTAGGAAGTTGCTTCCCTACTAGGACAGAAGAATTCATTATTAAGTTCTTGCTAATTTTGGAAACACAGTTGTGAGAAATGTAGAACAGACGGGTAAGAGAATTTCCATGAGCTATTAAACCTGTATGTATTTTTCCCCTAGTCCATTGGAAATGCCAAAACCACAAGAAATGACAACAGTAGTCGTTTTGGGAAGTACATTGAAATTGGTTTCGATAAGAGGTACCGAATCATTGGTGCTAACATGAGAACTTACCTCTTAGAAAAATCAAGAGTGGTATTTCAGGTAATACAGTCCTCTTATTGTGTGTGTTTATGTGATTATATGAAAAATCCTACTGCCAGCTAGTGTGAGGCATCTCTCATTTCTAAGGAGCCACCAGTGTCTTGCAGCTGTAATGTAACACCAAGAGAGGAGCGAGAGATATTGATTAATATGCCTAAAAGCTTGTGCTTGTAAATCTATATACATGGCAATAAGAATATACTGTATATCTAAGGGTTAAACATCTTCAACATAATAGCGGACATCAGAGTATGTGTACTACAATCTTTTACAGTTGTGTCTCAGAACACAACAGAAACTGCACACGCATGGGGAAAATCTCTGTTGATATTCATAAAGCTGCCACCTTATCCTCTTTTAAATCCCTCCTTTAAAAGTGACCTCTATCACGACACCTACAAATCACTCCCATCTGGCATTAATTATGACAATCTGTGACTTCTGTTTTTTTGCTGAAGTTGTTTGCTTTATTACCTCATCCTCCCAACCCAACGCATCCCTATCCCCTTTGCCTGTTTATGTCCACCTGTTGTGTCCTGTCTGTCATGCAGACTGTGAGATTCCGGGGACAGAACTGTTATCTTTGTTACATGTCCGTCTAATCCAATGGGGCCTTGATCCTTGATTGGGGTTCCTAAGCTCTACTGTAAATAATAAGTAACAGCTTACAATAGTGCCACTGCATGTTTGGGTTATTATTGTAGAATACTGTAGTATTTTGTAAATAATGGATGAATAGAGACCTATTATGCTATAGTTCAGCCCAAGAGGAGTCTTTCTTTTGAAGTTCTAAACCTAATAGTATCTTCGTTTATAAATGGTGGTATTGGCACAAAACGTTTGGGCATCATGAGTGCAAATAACTTTCTCTCAGTGTTCCTTTCACTAGAATACTGCAAACTCTGAGGCAATGTTATTTAGTTATTTTATGCAATGTAAAGTTGTAAATTATGACCACTTTACACACCCACAAAATGGTATGTCTGTGTTTTAATAGTAGTCACAAACCTGAAAGGTGAAATCCTGCAGCTTTAATTTTTCTGCATACATACTGCTGTTGAAAGTGGATTAACCAAGAAAGAAATGATAGGTTGATTTACTTTTTTCATTTTCATTGTGGCTTTCTCCGAGTTCCTAATTGCTATAGAATATATTAAATCTAGAAGTTCTGTCCTTCTGACAGATATTTCTGTCAGTTATTAAATTCTGAAATGTAATTGCTTCTTTTTTTCTTAAAGGCAGAAGAGGAGAGAAATTATCACATTTTCTACCAGCTCTGTGCCTCTGCAGCATTACCTGAGTTTAAAACACTGCGATTAGGTATGAAATTCACATCCAGTGTACTATGCAATCAGTATGTACAAAGTATTATCTTTAAGCTCTGTGAGTGATGGGTCTAAAAGAAGAATCACTGTCTTTTAAATTCTTATTAATCCTGAGCTGCTTACAGCTAACAAAAATAAGTAAATAGACATTTTATTTCTAAAAAAGCAAACTTGCAGATTTATATAGTCCATGTAAGCTAATACACACTAATGACAAGCATCAGTACAGTACATAGATATGCACCAGAGTGTAGAATATTTTCTCATGGACAGTGATGGACCTCCTATCTCTTGACTCATTTAAAACTGACCTAGTCAAGACACAGACCTGTAACTGTAATATTCCTGTCTTGGCCTAGGGATGGGCTAGGTAACCTAATAGGTCTTTTTCTGTAGCTCCATCTCCCCAGAGAATTTGTGAAGTTTTCAGTATCAGCACAAGTGTCTGGAAAGCTTGTACAACACTTTGTGTCCACACTTATTTACTTTTAGTGTTTCATAAGTGTTCATAATGCGATTGGCCCAGCTCTCAGCAAGTCTTGGGAATGCCTTCACTGCACCAGTTCATTTCAAACCATTTCAGTGCTGCTGTAGATGGAAAGCACAGGCACTGTAGCTGCTAGGGGATAGCCAGTCTCACTACTTCATCCTACAATGTATTTCCCCCCCACCCCGCAGTGTACTTTGATTTCCACCCACCACCACCCAGCTGGCAGACCCAAGAGCAGATAAGATGGTGGTTGGGATGGAGAGATGGGTGATCTCTGCTCAGCTGATTTCCTGGCATCCCTCACAAATAATAAGCAGAATGTATAAAATCAAGCAATAGAAGTTTTGTTTGTTTTTGTACGTTTTTAAAAATTAGTTTTATAGCATTAGAAACATAGTTTATAACCATTAATGTTTTAAAGCTATTTTATTTTCTCCCTTTTCCCCCTCCCCTTGTGGGGCACTGAACAGCCCCTGAGGGGACAACTGCCGTAAATGTTGCAGGAGGGAACTGATCTGAAAGAAGTGATCCGGAGGACCCCTTTCTCAGCCTTAGCTAGAGGACAAGGGCAGAAACAGGAGAAAGAAGGAAACTGTTATTGTCTTTCATATTTTCCAAATACACTAAAATCTTTAACAAAGCTACACACACAGCATCCTTGAGCACAGTCACCTCATTGGAGTAGATGCCAGGTGCTACGCCCATAGTCAGTTGGAGGACTTAGCATAGTGTGAAAGCATCAGTCCTCAGACAGAACCACACATACTCTGGACTATACCATTGAGACTAGAAACCAAGGCAATGGAAAAACTACACGCACAATCAATTTTAAAATATATGTGCACCATAACATTAGAACCCTACTGTCAACTGTGCACCTATTCTTGGGTGGCTGGCTGAGACTTGCAGGATAATTGTGTCCATGCACATGAATGTCATAGTCTGAAGACATGCTGTGTAGAAGACATGCTCTGTATGGACTGTTGTGACAATTGATGGGACAGTGAAAGAGTTTATAACACCTTCAACATTTTGGACCTTGAGAATCAATACAACAGGCTCTGCAGCACTAGCTTCCAGAGACTGTGCTGATTAGTATGGACACAGCGAACCTATTGCAGGAGCAAATGGCTTTAGAAAGAAAAGGTTACTCACCTTAGTAACCGGTGTTCTTCGAGATGTGTTGCTCATATCTATTCCAGTTAGGTGTGCGCGCGCGCGCGTGCACGGACGTCGGAAACTTTTACCCTAGCAGCTACCCGTCGGGCCGGCTGGGGAGCCCCCTGGAGTGGCGCCGAAATGGTGCTCTATATAGTCCCCTGCCGGCCCAACCCCCCTCCAGTTCCTTCTTGCCGGCTACTCCGACAGTGGGGAAGGTGGGGGGGATGGAATAGATATGAGCAACACATCTCGAAGAACACCGGTTACTAAGGTGAGTAACCTTTTCTTCTTCTTCGAGTGGTTGCTCATATCTATTCCAGTTAGGTGATTCCCAAGCCTTACCTTGGAGGCGGGTTCGGAGTTACGGAAAAACAGCTTGTAGGATAGCCCTACCAAAAGCCGCGTCATTACGGGAATGACGGTTGATGGCGTAGTGCGATGTAAAGGTGTGCACCGAAGCCCAGGTTGCGGCCCTGCAGATTTCCTGAAGGGGAATGTTGGCCAGGAAAGCCGCCGAGAAAGCTTGCGCTCTCGTAGAGTGGGCTGTGACCGCTGGCATCGGCACCCTCGCCAGGTCGTAGCAGGCACGGATGCAGGCTGTAATCCATGACGATATGCGCTGCGAAGAGACCGGAGTGCCTTTCGAGCATTCTGCTAGGGCGACGAACAGCTGGGATGTCTTACGGAACGGCCTTGTGCATTCAATGTAGAAGGCGAGTGCCCTTCTGACATCCAATGAATGTAGCCGTTGCTCTTTGGAGTTGGCGTGCGGCTTAGGGAAGAAGACAGGTAGAAAAATGGCTTGTGACATGTGGAAGGGCGAGACCACCTTTGGGAGGAAGGACGGATGGGGTCGAAGCTGGACCTTGTCCTTATGGAAGATGGTATACGGAGGGTCACATAGGAGAGCCTTCAGCTCGGATACCCTTCTGGCTGATGTGATAGCCACTAGAAAGGCGACCTTCCACGACAGATAGAGGAGGGAGCAGGAGGCCATTGGCTCAAAAGGAGGGCCTGTAAGTTGAGAGAGGACGAGATTGAGGTCTCATGCTGGAACAGGTGGCCTTATAGAAGGGTGAACCTTTTCCAGGCCCTTGAGGAAGCGACGCACCACGGGGTGCGTGAATATTGAGTGGCCCTCTGACCCTGGATGAAAAGCCGAGATGGCCGCAAGGTGGACCTTAAGGGATCCAAGTGCAAGGTGGTTATCCTTGAGATGTAACACGTAGTCCAGAATAGACGGCACGGAGGCAAGGTGCGGGGATATGTGCTGTTGAGCGCACCAGAGAGAGAACCTTTTCTACTTTGCCTCGTAAGTGAGCCTTGTGGAGGGCTTACGGCTCTCAAGGAGCACTCGTCTAACTGGATCCGGGCAAGCCATCTCCGACCGGTTCAGCCATGAAGTCTCCACGCTGTCAGATGCAACGAGTGGAGGTCTGGGTGGAGAAGACGACCGTGATCTTGGGAGATGAGATCGTGGCTGATCGGGAGAGGAATGGGGGGCTGTATCGACAGGTCCATCAGGGTCGGGTACCAGCACTGTCGTGCCCAGGCAGGGGCCACCAGAATGACGTCTGCCTTGTCCCTGCGAATCTTGAGGATGACCTTGTGGAGTAGCGGGAAAGGCGGGAACGCGTAAAGGAGATGACGTGACCACAAGATCGTGAAAGCGTCCGCAAGGGAGCCCGAGCCGTGTCCTCTGAAGGAGCAGAAACTCGGGCACTTCCTGTTCGAGAGGCAAACAGGTCGAGCTGGGGAAAGCCCCAGGTGCGGAAGATTGAATGGATCACGTCTGGGCATATGGACCATTCGTGGACCAGGAAGCGTCTGCTCAACTGGTCTGCCAGGACATTCTGGACTCCAGGGAGGTAAGACGCCTGGAGAGAGACAGAGTGGGTCAAGCAGAGGTCCCACAGCAGAAGGGCTTCGCGGCACAGCGGTGATGATCGAGCCCCGCCCTGCTTGTTCAGGTAGTACATGGCAGTTGTATTGTCCGTGAGAACCTCGACGCAGCGGCCTTGTAGGTGAGCCAGGAACGCTTGGCAAGCTAGACGAATAGCCCTGAGCTCCTTAATATTGATGTGGAGATCGAGCTCGTGCTGTAGCCACATGCCCTGCGTTGTTAGTTGCCCGAGATGCGCGCCCCAACCCAGCGCCGATGCATCTGTTACTAGAGTTAGCGTGGGAAGGAGAGGCTGAAACGGGACTCCTTCGCGTAACGTCAGTGGGTCTAGCCACCAGGACAGGGAGTTCAATGTGTGAGGCGGAATTGTGACAACCATGTCCAGCCTGTCTTTGTTGGGTCGATAGACAGAAGCTAGCCACGCTTGCAGTGGACGATGTCGTAAGCGGGCATGTTGGACCACGTACGTGCAGGACACCATGTGACCCAGCAGTTGAAGGCATTGCCTTGCGGTGGTGGTAGGGAAGCGACGGAGCGAAGTAATCAAGTCCACGATGGCGAGGCGACGAGCCTCTGGGAGGAACGCCCGAGCTCTGGTTGCGTCGAGGACCGCTCCTATGAACTGGATGGACTGAGTCGGTTCCAGCACTGACTTGCTGGTGTTTAGGATGATACCAAGGTGAGAGAAGGTGTCCCTGATCATCTGTATGTGCATTTGCACCTGTTGACGGGACCGGCCTCGCACTAGCCAGTCGTCGAGGTACGGGAACATGTGAATGTGGTGGCGGCGAAGAAACGCGGCTACTACTGCCATGCATTTTGTAAAGACACGGGGGGCCGTGCACAGGCCGAAAGGGAGCGCTGTGAACTGGAAGTGTGTCTTGCAAACGACGAACCGGAGGAATCGTCTGTGAGCCGGTGTAATGGAGATATGGAAATATGCATCTTTCATATCGAGGGCGGCATACCAGTCCCCAGGGTCCAGGGAAGGGATGATGGTGGCCAGGGAGACCATGCGGAACTTCAGGTTGACGATGTATTTGTTGAGGTTCCTCAGGTCCAGAATGGGTCGTAGACCCCCCTTGGCCTTGGGGACAAGGAAGTAGCGGGAGTAGAAACCCTGTCCCCTGAACTTGTGAGGCACCTCCTCCACCGCTCCGAGTTCGAGGAGCGCTTGTACTTCTTGATAGAGAAGTTGCTCGTGAGAAGGGTCCCTGAAGAGGGATGGAGAGGGGGGGGTGAGGAGGAGGGGTAGAGTGGAAGTGGATAGAATATCCCGCCTCTACAGTCTGGAGGACCCACCGGTCTGATGTAATACGGGACCAGGCATGGTAGAATCGGGACAGACGATCCAGAAAGGGTAGAGAGGCAGGACTGTGCGGGAAGGGTAGGCCGTCCTCGAAAGTCCCATCAAAATGGGCGCTTAGCACCCTGAGATGTTTTCTGCTGGCCTTTATTTTGCCCTTGGGGCGGGCGGTTAGGCCTGCGGCGACCAAAACTGGTTCTACGTCGGGAGAAGTCCTGACGTGGTCGAGGCGGGAAAGAGCGCTATTGGGATGGCTGGGGTTTGAACGGCTTCCTGAGCGTCGCCACGGTATGCATCCCCAAGGACTTGATGGTGTTTCTTGTGTCCTTGAGGTTATGCAGGCGTGAGTCCGTCAGGTCGGCGAACAGACCCTTGCCGTCAAGGGGAGGTCCTGGATGGTGTTCTGGACCTCTGCTGGCAAACCCGATGACTGCAGCCATGCGCTCCTTCTCATGGAGATGCCCGTTGCCAGCGTTCGGGCTGCCGCATCAGCCGAGTCCAGGGCACCCTGTAGGGAGGTACGGGCCACCAGCTTGCCCTCGTCAGCCATGACTCTAAGTTCCGTTTGGGACTCGGGTGTAAGCTGGTCCTCAAACTTCCTTAGGGCTGACCAGGTGTTGTGGGCATACCTACTAAGGATCGCTAGTTGGTTGGCGATCCTTAGGGAAAGTCCAGCGGTAGAGTAGACCTTTCTCCCGAAGAGGTCAAGGCGTTTGGAGTCCTTGGACTTGGGAGCTTGGCCTTGCTGCCCGTGCCTCTCCTTGGCGTTGACAGCCTCCACCACGAGGGAACAAGGTGCGGGATGGGTGAAAAGATACTCAAACCCCTTGTCTGGAACAAAGTATTTCCTCTCCACCCCTCTACGTGTTGGGGGGATAGAGGAAGGGGTTTGCCAGAGTGCCGTAGCGTTGCCGCGGATGGTTTTGTTCATCGGCAAAGCGACTCTGGAGGGACCCTCTGGCTTCAGAAGTTCATCCACCATCGGGTCGTCCTTCTCCTCCGCCACCTCCTCTATGGGCAGGTTCATGCTAAGAGCCACCCTCCGGAGTAGCTCTTGCAGGACCTTAAAATCCATAGGCGGAGGCGCAGATGATGATGTCCCCGCTACGGCTTCATCAGGTGAGGAGGAAGAGGTTGTGAGAGGGAGGGGAGGCTCAGGCAAGTCGTCCCGCTCTAGGGTGGGCTGCTGCAGAGGTGAGGGAGACGCCGCCCTTTGTCCCGAGGTTGTATCACCAGGTGC
The DNA here is from genome assembly GCA_037349315.1 of Chelydra serpentina. Classification (NCBI taxonomy): domain Eukaryota; kingdom Metazoa; phylum Chordata; order Testudines; family Chelydridae; genus Chelydra; species Chelydra serpentina. The sequence goes on from JBAIAC010000033.1 coordinate 16,683,702, forward strand.
AGTCTCCTCAGCAGGTGGGCGGGAGATGGTCGCCACAGGAGGGTGGGTTCGTACCAGCGGACGGGGGGGGTAGGGGTGCACCTTGGGCCTCATGGTACGCCCAGGGTGTCCAGAACGGCCACTGGGGCTGCCAGGCAGCCGGCAGGACTTGCGCTGGGGCCAGTGAGGCTGCCTCCGGTGTTTTTGAGGGCCAAGCCGAGCTGGTGGACGACGGTTCCCGGGACGGCCAAGGAGGGGCGGTGCGCGACGTCGGGTGGTCCTTGGAAGGTCTAAAGCGTGTAGCATGTGGATCACGCGACCTCGATCGGGACCGGGAGCGGTACCGCACCCGCTCATCGCGGTACCGTGGGGACTCGCAGTGCCTTGGGGATTGGCGCTGCGGTGATGGGTCCCTGCGCGGGGTGTCCCAGCGTGGGGTGTCTCGGTGCCGTGGAGGCGAGTCTCGGCGCGGGGTGTCTCGGTGCCGTGGAGGCGAGTCTCGGCGCGGAGAGCCCCGGTGCCGTGGAGGCGAGTCTCGGCGCGGAGAGCCCCGGTGCCGTGGAGGCGAGTCTCGGCGCGGAGAGCCCCGGTGCCGTGGAGGCGAGTCTCGGCGCGGAGAGCCCCGGTGCCGTGGAGGCGAGTCTCGGCGCGGAGAGCCCCGGTGCCGTGGAGGCGAGTCTCGGCGCGGAGAGCCCCGGTGCCGTGGAGGCGAGTCTCGGCGCGGAGAGCCCCGGTGCCGTGGAGGCGAGTCCTGGCGCGGAGAACCCCGGCGCCGTGGAGGCGAGTCTCGGCGCGGAGAACCCCGGCGCCATGGGGAGTGCCGGTGTCGTGGGGACAAGTCCCGGCGCGAGGTGTCTCGGTGCCGTGAGGAGGAGTCGCGGCTCAGTGTGTCCCGGCGTGGGGACCGGTCTCGGCGCGGGGTGTCCCGGCGTCGTGGGGACGCGTCCCGGCGCGGGGTGTCCCGGTGCCGCGGGGGTACATCTCGACTCGGCGAGTCTCGGTACCGCGGGGAGAGCCTTTGCCGAGGGGATTGAGACCGGTGCGGCAGGTCTTGACGCCGAGGAGGCGATTCTCGGCGCGCGGATGGGCTCCGGCGTGTAGTCTCCGCCGAGGGTCGAGCCCGTGGTGGGGAGCGGTGCCGGGAAGGCGTCGCGCTCATCCTGGACACCGAGCGGGACCATGATCTGGCAGACCAGGAGGACCTCGAGCGTGAACGGCTCCGAGGTTCCAAGCTGCGAGACCTGCGCCGCGAGTCCCACAGGCATCGTGAGTCAGACCGATACACCAGCCGGTGCCGGGACTCCGAACGGCGCCGGGACTTCGAGCGGCGAGAAGGAGGCTGTAGCTGAGCCGACGGTCCGAGGAACGTCGGCTTGCCTCTGGAGATGACCGGGGGCCGTGCCTGGGTTGGTGCCGGCACGGGAGACGCGGTCATCTCAATCAAGCCCCTGGCAGCCTCGAACGTGTCCGGCGTCGTGGGTGCGACCAAGACGACTGGGCACGGGGGTGTCTGCGGGCGCGGACTGACGCTCCTATGCTCCGGGACAGCGGGGCAGGGCGGTGCCGCAGCGACGTCCGGTGCCTTGCGTTCGGAAGAGAGGGAGCGGTGTCTGGGACGGCCCCGGGTTCCCGACGGCGCCCGGCCCCGAGGTGGGTGGGAGTCCTTCTGCGGTGCCGCAGCCGGCGCCGATGGCGGTGCGCTGCGCACCGAGATGGTAGAGCCCGCATCTTGAGAGGGGCAGAGTGCCACCTCCATCAGTAACTGTCTTAAGCGGATCTCTCTGTCCTTCCTGGTGCGGGGCTTGAAGGACTTACACAGCTTGCACTTGTCCGCTGTGTGAGACTCACCCAGACAACGAAGACAGGAGTCGTGGGGGTCTCCGGTGGGCATGGGCCTGTTACAGGATCCACACAGCTTGAATCCCTGCGAAGGCATGCCCTATGCCCGGGGGGCTCGGGAGGAGCCCGATAACAGCAGAAGAAAAACTACTGCTAACACTACAACTAAACTACTCTAATTACTATAACAATAAGAACTATTTACACTAAATACAATGAAAACAAACGGATAGCTAGGGAGTAGTGGAGCACTTGCAAGCAAGAGAACCACTGTTCCAACGACCGTCACGGGCGGTAAGAAGGAACTGGAGGGGGTCGGGCCGGCAGGGGACTATATAGAGCGCCATTTCGGCGCCACTCCAGGGGGCTCCCCAGCCGGCCCGACGGGTAGCTGCTAGGGTAAAAGTTTCCGACGTCCGTGCACGCGCGCGCGCGCACACCTAACTGGAATAGATATGAGCAACCACTCGAAGAAGAACATTTAGATGCAGTGTTAAACCTGAAAGAGAGCAGTTCACTAATGCAGATGGCCCAGAGGAGTCAATGATTCAAATATACTGAAATATATTTCAAACCATGGGTTCTGCCGTTCAGGTTAAGAAGCCCAAGCGAGCTTTACCGGTTACACAGCTTAACACAGAGATGTGTTTTCTACTTTAGTGTGTGTAAAAATTGTTGTTCTTTTTTGTAGGGAATGCAAATTACTTTCACTATACGAAGCAAGGGGGTAGTCCAGTGATTGACGGCATTGATGATGCTAAGGAAATGGCACACACCAGACAGGCCTGCACTTTGCTAGGTAATTCTGCTATCATGCTGGAGAAGCATAGGCCTAGTTCAGACTTTGGAATCATAGCTGTTTTTATATAGTCTATGTTTTAGTTCATTCTTTCTATATTGTATTTAAAATAGAGAGAGATTTTGATAACCTTTGGGATTCAGATACTTTTAAAGTACAATGAAGGTATTGTATCATTAAATTTTTATTGCAGGGAAGAGGAAACATTATTTAAGCAATAATAATAAATGCTGGATTCCCATTGTGCATATATAAGATTTTGAGGGTTTTGTAAAAGTTTGTCTAAGCAGCAACATAGGCAGTTCATTAAAATATTTAGTAGTTTGTTAAAGTGAATCTTCCTTGCATCTTATTATAATGTCGTGTGGTAAAACATAAGTATCAGAGGGGTAGCCGTGTTAGTCTGGATCTGCAGCAGCGACAAAGGGTCCTGTGGCACCTTATAGACTAACAGAGGTATTGAAGCATAAGCTTTCGTGGGTCAAAATACCCATGTTTGCATCCGAAGAAGTGGGTATTGACCCACGAAAGCTTATGCTTCAATACCTCTGTTAGTCTATAAGGTGCCACAGGACCCTTTGTCGCTGGTAAAACATAGTAACAGGAGGGCAAAGTATCATTTTCTATTAGAATTTTCTCTGCAGAACTCCTCACACAACTGAGAGATGGGAGGTGGTGGCAATTTCCCACAAAATTCCAGCAGATTTTATCATTCCTGTTTACAAATATTGGACACTTCTTTTCATCAGCTGGGTCTCTTTTTGGTCTTTCCTTCACTCTTCACTCAGGGCATTTTATTCATCCTCTTTCAGGGATTAGTGATTCCCACCAGATGGGAATCTTTCGAATCCTCGCTGGGATCCTTCACCTGGGCAACGTGGGGTTTACCTCCCGGGATGCTGACAGCTGCACAATCCCTGTAAGTTGTAAATGAGTTTAAAGGACATAGTGACACTCCATTGTGACACTTCTGTGGTTTTTGGTTTGGTGTCTTATTTGTTTGCAGAGGCCGCCATGCAAAGTAGGGCCAGTACAAAAATACAAGCAACTTCTTTTTTATTTCTAGATTGGTATGACTTGTCCTGTTGCTCTTCACAGATGGATTTTGCTCTTCCCTTTCTAGATCCCTGTCAGAGGTTCTCCATATTATTTCTGATGCTCTCTTGACTCCCTGCTGAATTCACAAATGGTCTTTTCTAGGGAACTCTTCCAGACATGCTAGCTTAGAAGTCCTGAGAGGGTGGGTGAGTGTCTGTACTCCCACACCAAATGGCTCCGTGATGTGTCAAGGATTTTTGCTGGAATTCTAACTCTAGTTTGATGCTAAATACCAAACTGATCCAAATATCCACAAAGCGAACATTTCACAAAATACGCCATCTTACTGGGCTGTCCGGAGGGGACCATACTATACAGAGGGGAGAGAAGGTTCAGCAAGTTAATAGCACCAGGGTTTTGCTAGTCATTGCTGCAGGAACCTTTCCCCTCTTACCATTCTAGAAGCAAGCAGTGGAGAGTCTATATGGTGTATGCTGAGTATAGCTCCTTTCTCTGCTCTTTGAGGACATGTGTGCTGGCAGTGGGAAACAAAAGGGGCTGATTTGTCTTGCTCTTGTGTGTGTTTTCCTTGGGCTCACAAATGATAGACACTTTTTTTTAAATCAGGCCCTGAATTTTTATTAATGAGCCAGGCAGCATTTATTTTCCTTCTCCTGCTTTCCAAGCAGCAGCAATTCCAGTTTCCCCCTTTCTCGTTTGTGCTTGCTGTCAGTGCTCAAGTGGCCATGCTAGTAGTCTGGGATGTATAACAGCATGTTCTGTGTCAGGGCATAGCTCATGAGTCTACTTTGCGGGGGAGGCATAGCTCAGTGGTTTGAGCATTGGCCTGCTAAACCCAGGGTTGTGAGTTCAATCCTTGAGGGGGCCATTTAGGGATTTGGGGGAAAAATCTGTCAGGGGACAGTACTTGGTCCTGCTAGTGAAGGCAGGGGACTGGACTCGATGACCTTTCAAGGTTGTTCCAGTTCTAGGAGATTGGCATATCTCCATTTATTTCTTTATTTCTATTTCTACTTGCTCTGACACCACATTCTGAATCTAACTGGTACAGTTTCACCGTAACCATCAACAGGGGTGACCCCAATGTGTGTCTTAAACGGGCTCTTCTTGGAAACAATGCATCAAGTAGTGATTCTAGGTAGGAAATGTAGGCGGGACACATGCTACCCCTTCTATGGTCAGTGGCATGACACTTCTGCTAATGTCATTCGAGAGCTCTGCCTAGAATTTGGCCCATTATGTCGAAACAGAACATGAATATTTACCCCTTTGTTAATGTCAGGACACGTGCAGTATTTCTCGGATTCTTGACACTATTTTAAGTCTCTGAAGAATGAGCAGCAGCACCAGTGACGGAATTGAGCTGCTGAAAACCCGTCCAAAATCATCTTCACATTGGCAGAACAGAAACTTACTATGATGGCCGTTACTGTATTGCAACTAAATTGTATGTTGAACCTTGAAATCTTGAAATAAGCAGCAAAGGAGCACATTTATTATTGAGGTACTGAGTGACTTTGTTGTGTAAGAGACTCTATGATTTAGGGAGCTTTAAGAACTGTGGTGACTCTGATTACTCCTCCTTTCAGCCTTGACATGTTTTATGTCACCGATTTCAGGAAGACATACCAGTTGGAAGCAAGTGCGGATGCGGTTTTAGATGTAGATGAATTAAGGACTTAATTAGTCTGGGTGAAGCTTGTAAACAAGGACCTTCCCATTGTTATAGATTAATTATTTTGTTGTTGTTTTGTCATCTTATTGTTCCAATACAGTTAGAGTCATTATCGGTAAACTGAAAGACATCCTTAGTTAACTGGAATTTGATGCTGTAAAAGAATAGTGTGTCCAAACACGTCAAAAAGAAGGAAGGGGCAGGAGCGGAAGGTCGGAAAATAAAACTGAGAGATCATTATGTTATTGGCCTTCAGTGCCCAGTTGTCTGTAGGAGAAGAAATCTCTTTGTTCCTATTCAAATCCTTTTGTTCCTGCTTCTTGTCAGCTGACTGTTGAGCTACACTGATGTGATAAGTGAACCTGAAAGTGGTGGGGCTAGGGACATTTTTTATTAATGGGAAAGATCTGTGCTATCATTTGATATATAAGATGGCGGTTTACTTGGTAATGATTAGGTGTGGGGCTTCCAAGCCCATGAGCAGCACTTGACTGAGTTGCTGTAATGTAGAAGTATGGGTGATCAATTCAGTGTTTTATTCCTATGGTAGAAAATCTGACTATCTCAGGTATACAATTCAATTTGAGAGTTAAATTACCTGTTTAAAACAGTCAAGCATGTTAATATTTCTCCCCAGAATTCAGTGGGGAAACACCTTTTTTGATGTTTATATCTGAGACCAGGTTTCTAAAGCCCTTCCTTTTTTGCCCCTGCTAATACTTGACTTTTGACTTCGATAGAACTTCATTGATCTCTTACTAGCACGGTTATATACAAATGTATGAGAATGTTGCCCAGATTAGCACTCCTATATTTTATACTTTTCCCTCCTAAACACACCCACACACACATCCCTCCTCTTTTTGATTTCATCCAGTTTATGCAACTGAAGCATGCACTCTCAGATACTATACAAATACTGTCAAATACATATGTGCTGTAAAGATTCTCTGGTTTCTAAGTCAAATCAGAGTTTGATTGTTTTAGCTCAGTAGATAATGACCCCAAAACTTAGTCACCACATGAAAACTTTTGTAGCTCATTTCTTTGTTCAGGTTGTGAATACTCTGCATAGGGATCAACGCACAAACACGCACTTAAAGGAAATTATGTTGCTATTTCCGTGATTACGCTAATTTACTAAAGTATCTGAATGCAAGACACAAGTCGGTAAATAGATACAGAGAAAGGAAGAGGCGTGAAAACATAATTGTTGCAACTGAATATTCGATAACTTCATAACAGAAAAATCCACTGACATAAAATGTGCAATATTGTTTTAAAGACCTAAGGAGATTATTTTTATTTTAGCACAAACATGAACCCCTCACCATCTTCTGTGACCTCATGGGTGTGGAGTACCAAGAGATGTCCCACTGGCTTTGCCATAGGAAGCTTGCTACTGCCTCTGAGACCTACATCAAACCAATTTCCAAACTGCAGGCCATCAATGCCAGGGATGCTCTTGCCAAACATATCTATGCTAACCTCTTTAACTGGATTGTTGATCATGTGAACAAAGCTCTGCATTCTACTGTAAAGCAGCATTCTTTCATTGGCGTATTGGACATTTACGGGTGAGTATTCTGTGTCAGAGATGTGTGGGGCATAAGTATCTTGCTGCAAGAAGGTAGCCTCAGAGTTGCTGTCAAATTCTTTAGCACATGTATTGGTGCGTGGTAAAAACCATGAAAAAACTAGTGACTAGTTACTCTGATTAAAGGCAGTAGTGAGTTATTAGTGGTGGTTTTGACACACCACCTAGGACCTCCTGTGTCCTGGTTTTCAGATTAGGCATTCTCAGTTGGCTCTTGGACTTTAACAAGTTTGCCATTGGTAGCTCACATTAATGTATCACAATGGGGGGAAATTACAATATACAGATATGCTTGTTCTTATGCTTAGACTTTCATATTGATCAGTTTAGTCCAAATATTTGGGTAAAAGTTTGTTTTTAAAACCAATAATATGTAGTTAAGGTTAAACTGCCATATTCCGTTCTGCTTCAGATATCTTGCACATTTCTGCTGATGGTTTAATAAATGGCATCCGGTCCTTCCCCTTTGCTTGCGTCTGAGTTTGCACTGTTGCTCATCTCCTTTCTGGGCTCTCTTTTCATCTTTTATTTTCTTGGGGGTTTTTTTTGCAGCAGCTGCTGCAGCACTTTTCCCTCTCTCCTGGAGAGTTGAATGTACATTCTCTTCCAAGGCTGCTCTGTAGATTGGGCACTATGGAAACAAGGATGGCTAACATGCTCTCCAGGAACCATGAACATCGCCACATTGACACTCCTTTAGCAAGGAGAAAGTGTCTCAGAATTGCTCCTGGCACTGGGATGTCATTGCCCCATTTGTCCTGTCACTCTGTTGTGTCATGCTTATACTCAGTGTAACCTATTGAATGCCACTGATTGTTCTGTATAAATGTGATTAGAGAGATGATTTAAAATTACAGATTCATTTATTACATCTTTACATTGTGGTAGTAACTTTGAATGTCTTGATTTTGCAGGTTCGAGACATTTGAGATAAACAGCTTTGAACAGTTTTGTATAAACTATGCCAATGAAAAACTGCAGCAACAGTTCAATATGGTAAGTAGGAAATTATTGGCACCTCTTCCCTCCACTTCCCTTCTCCAAAGTCCTTCAAAATAACAACCAGCTGTCTTAGATGTGGGGCTTAGAGTGGAATGGGAGGAGAATCAAGAGCAGTGGTTCCCAACCTTTTCTCTGCCGTGGCCACACCTTGATATCTTTAATTATTTTGAGGCACACCAACATATTGTCTCCAAATAAACTCGCTCTCTTATTGCCTCGGTTTAAGCTGTTTACCACCCTTTATTATTCGCCGTCTGTACAATAGACTCTAACATCATTAACCGTATTGTACGGATGGTGACAAGTATTTTTAGTCGACTCACACATTTTACACCGACAAGACCCCAGTTCTGCCCCATCGCCACCCAGACCCTACTAGTTCTGCCTCCCCAGCTCCCCGACCCCAGGCCCCACCTCACACCAATTCTGCCCTTCCCCTCCCCACTCCCCCATCCCACCAGTTCAGCATCCCCAGCTTCCCCACCTCACACCCAGCCTCCATTCTCCCCCAGTTCAATCCCCCCACCTTACCTCTGCTTCTCCTGGGGTTCGTCCCTCTCCTAACCCTGGAGGGCTGCAGGGGTTCCCGTTCATGTTCCAGGCTGGAGGGGGAAGCTCCAGGGGCTCTTCCCCCCCGTCCCAGCTGGCAGATGCAGAGGGGGAGGGGCAGAAGAGCCAACCTATTGCTCACTGGAAGGGAGGGGAAAAAGAGGGAGATTGAGCTCTGATTGGTTGCTCTGCCCCTGGAGGAGGTGGGGCAATGAGACAGCCAGCCAATCAGAAGGTGGCTTCCCTTCTTCTTTCCCCCTCCCCCACTCTACAGGATTCAAATTTGCTATCTTAATCTCGCTTTGGGGAATGGAATGTGATGCATGCATAATATTTGAAAGGGGCCTCATCCCAGAGAGTAAAAGTACAGAATGCGATCCAGCTCCGACACGAATTAAAATACAAGGGAAGGGGTTTTTTTCCGCGGCACACCTGTTCAGGCCTGATGGCACACGAGTTGGGAAACACTGACTAAATAACAGCTACTCTGGGCACATTTTAAATTCTTATCATAGTAATAGTTTTAAGACAACAGAAGCCTTGCTTTGCAATTAAGATGCTGAGACTGCTTGTCAGTAAGAATACTATGCAGATGAGTTTGGAGCCAGTTATATCTGCATATCTTCCACTGCAAACCTCTTCAGTGGTTGCATCGAGCAGACATTCACTTCTGGAAATCTGCCACTTTAATTTTCTTGGTTTATGGTGTACATTGGCATGAGTTTTTAAGAGTACAGCCACTTCCTAACATTGATTAGAGTCAGCAGGGTAAGAGGCGCCTCTTTATTCTTCCTTCTTCAGAGAGCACTCAATTTTAACAGATAACAACCCTGCTATCCTTAGCCAGAGTTATAGTTTGTAATTATGTATTTTATCTGCATGAAGATGAACCAAGTGATTTATGCCAGGTCCTAAATGTCAGCAGCATTGCTGGATTCCATTAGAGTCTTAGAATAGCTTTAAAATATATATGCAAATGTACCTCAACAATGCTTGTGTTCTGGGAAGCTGGATCCTATGCCATGAGTACATGTCCCAGCCACACAATTTATTCCAAGTGCTCAGTAATTTATCTATCAGAAATGAAGTTTAATATTTCCACTCCAAAATGTCCACAATATTATTGTAGTGTTGCTGATGCTGTTGCTGCAGAGGGTCACAGCCCTCTATGCCCTGCTTTTAAGGTATTTCAAAGGTTTCTCAAAGCAAAGATTCTGTCACTGAAGGGGATCCCAAGTGGGATCCCATTCTTGTGACACAGACTACTTTCACCCTTATTCTATTTCCTTCCTTACATGGCAGCTGCAAACCCTGCACCCACATTATGGCTGAGCGAATGAGTGGTCTTTTCTATGGCTGCTGCTGTGCCCCATAATGAGCTCCAAGAGGTTACCAAACCAATGTTTGTTCCCTGCACCCAGAGGGCCAGAGTTTCTGCTGCATCCAGTTTAGATTGGATGCAGCACAAATTGGGGGCCATCTCAGATCCTGGGGGTTGTTCAAAACTGGCTGGCTGATTATGGTCCTCTAGAGACTATAGTCAGCTGGGGATACTACAGTACATCACAGTTTGACTACTCACTCCCTTTCCTAGTATGTCCCCAGTTCTCTGCCCCACAGGCTATAGGGAAGTTGTGGAAAGTGGAATTGGCAACTGCGTTGTGTAAGAAAACAGAACTTTATGGAATCAGGAAACCTCATGAAATTAAAAGAAAAATTAAAATGTGGCACTACCAAATGTTTACAAATAGGTTGCCTGGATATATCTGTATCTTAGCAAATACAGAACTTAACTGTATATCTATAGGTGAGAACATGGCTCAAATTCAACCTGACTACTTCTTCAATAAAAAGGGTTTCACATTTAACAAACTGCCACAATTCTGTGCTGTTGTGCACCTGCAGTTTGTCATCATGTTATGGTGCTGTGAATCAGTACTCAGGAAAGATCAACAGACCAGTCTCTCCTGGTACCACATCTTCCAGAGGCAACACGTGGACGGGGGGAGGTATGCAGCATCACATGCAGCCCCCCCCCTCCCAGATTTCTGTCAGGGTTCACACCAGAATATGTCAGCAGCAGCCTTTTGGCACTATGCAGGAGGGAAGGGGGGATGGCTTGGCCCATATCTTTGCAGAGCTCATCTCTTTCCCCTGCCCCCCTGTGCTGGAAGCAGCTTGTCCCTTCCTGCCCACACATTGTCGAAAGGCAGCTAACCTCCAGGCTGCTGCTGGCCAGCCACATAACTCAGCTGTCTCCTGTCCTCTGGCTACAGCGTGGGCAGGAAGGGGTTAAGCCCTAAGGATGCATTGTCCACCAGGGCCCAGATAACTTGACTGCAGGGGCTTCAGCAAACCGGACCAGAGAGGTGGCTCAGCAGGGGTGGGTGCCTAGGGGACAGAGCAGCCCCATGCTCCCTGGGGGCAGGACCCAGGGCTGGGGGTTTGGGTGGGTGAAGAGGGTGCTAAGCCCCTGCCCAGGGGGCTGCTGTGGAGCCTGAAGGGTCGGAGTGAGAACAGGCTGGAAATCGCTTCCGCCCACCCCCCGTTCCAGAGCTTAGCTGACAGGGCCGGCCCTAGCTTTTTGGCCGCCTCAAGCAACAACAAAAAAACGCCACAAGCGCCGCCCCCCCCAACGCCGGCCAAAACACACACTCCCAACAACGCCGCCCCGCCAAAACGCCGGGGGGGGGCCAGCGGGGAGGGCGGCATGCCTGCCGCCCCGCTCCCCCTGCCAGTGGGGAGCACGGAACGCCTGCCGCCTCGCTGCCCCGGCCGGAGCGCCGGCGGGGAGCGGAGCACGCCCGCGGCGCCGGCGGGGAGTGGAGCACGCCTGCGGCCCTGCTGCCCCAGATGGGGCGCCGGCGGGGAGTGGAGCACGCCTGCTGCCCCGCTGCCCAGGCCGGGGCGCCGGCGGGGAGCGGAGCACGCCTGCTGCCCCGCTGCCCAGGCCGGGGTGCCGGCGGGGAGCGGAGCACGCCTGCCGCCCCGCTGCCCAGGCCGGGGTGCCGGCGGGGAGCGGAGCATGCCTGGCGCCGGCGGGGAGCGGAGCACACCTGCGGCCCTGCTGCCCCAGCCGGGGCGCCGGTGGGGAGCGGAGCACGCCTGCCGCCCCGCTGCCCCGATGGGGAGCGGAGCACGCCTGCCGCCCCGCTGCCCCGGCCGGGAGCGGAGCACGCCTGCGGCCCTGCTGCCCCGGCCGGGGCACCAGCGGGGAGCGCAGCACGCCGGCCGCCCAGCTCCCCTGGCCGGGGCGTCGGCGGGGAGCGGAGCACGCCTGCCGCCCCGCTCCCCGGGCAGGGGTGCCAGAGGAAGATTAGGGTTTTTTGTAAATTAAAAAAAATAAATAAACAAAAAAAAAACCTTGAGTGCCGCCCTCCTCCAGGTGCCGCCCCAAGCACGTGCTTGGTAGGCTGGTGCCTGGAGCCGGCCCTGTTAGCTGAGGGGCAGAGAGGGTTCCCTGTGCCAGCACTGTGCGGGCCTTTGGCACATGGAGGGCTCGGCTCTTCCTGGCCAGCACCATGGGCTGCAGGGGCTTGGGCTTTCCCGGGGCACCAGCCCAGCCAGAGGCAGTGGGGGAAGGAAGGAACCTGCCAGCCAGGCTGTTGGTGAGCTGAGCGCTCCGACCAGGGGCTGGTTCTCTGCACAGCGCTGGGAGGGGGACGTGCTCCGCGGGGAGGGTATGGAGGAGCAGGGTGTCAGGGGGGAGGGGCAAAGCAGGGAGAGGTCAGTAAGAAGGGGAGCACATAAAGGGCCGATGAGTGGGCAGCAGAGGCGACACGTAACTGGCTGGCACCTATGCGCACGCACCAGCCACCGCAGCATGAAGCCAGTGCTGGCCGGAAACGGGATGGGGGGCGAGTCACTGCTGGCCAAGAGCCGGCACGGGGGCTGCCCTGACGGACCAGCAGGTGAGAGCGGCCAGCCACACGTGCTGCGTCTTTGCCCCGCCACCAGCCTTGCACACCCAACCCCATCGTTGGTCACTGAACCCCCGCACTCACCACTGATGGGTGAGTGGCTGGTGAGCAGGGATCCGGTTAGCAGCAGGACCCGCCAGTACTGCTAGGGGGGGGAGATAGGAAATATGGGACAATTTGCCCATTTTTAAGAAAAAGTCGGGACACCTGCAGGACTTAATTACGGGACTGTCCCTTTCAAAACGGGATGTCTGGTCACCCTATATATCATTCAATTTCCAGTGAGGAATTATCTTACCATGTAATGTTAGTGTTAAGTGCCTAAAATGTAGCGTAGCTCCCATTATCTGCTTCTAAGGAGTGTCTGTATTTAAGGACATCATGTAAGGCTTAAGCTAATGAAATAAAAAGGATAAACTACTTTGTCAGGATAGTTTTCTGCTTTCTTACTGGTGTGTGCTGGAGATCTATAGTGCGTTGATAGACTTCTACATTGAATGAAGAGGGCAATCAAGGATAACCTTAAGGGTGTTGTGTGTCTTTATCAACACTAAAACTACATGTCACCTAAGTAGTGTCACAAATGTTGATATATATTAGAATATATTCAGAATTTGTTTTTTGTGGATCAGAGCAATTATATAGAGAGCTGAGCAAATAATGAATTTTTCAATTTGGGGGCCAAACCAAAAAATCTCGGGTGGGGAGGTTTGATTTTAAACCAAAACAAAATTTTTGTCAATCAACAAACTAAAAAAAATTGTTTGTAATCAACTGAAACATTTTGGGACAATTTTAAAACAAAAAAAATCAGATTTTTGTTTTGATTTGCCATTTTTGGGGTGTTTTCTTTTGGCTAAATGTGAAAATGTAATGCCATTTTGTAATGAAAAGTTGAAACAAAACATTTCAAAATGAAGTGTTTTGAAGTTTCTTTCCAAATGAAACTATTTGTCAAATTTGTCCTGAATTTGCAAATTGTTTTGGAGCTGCAAAAATGCATTTTTTGGCAAAACTTCTATTCACTAAAAAAAATTCACCCAGCTCTAATTATATGTATTACAATTTAGCTGGGATAGAAATATAGTTTAAACTGAGTAAAACATTTTAAAAAGAATGACTGTAGAATGACCAAAGTTTGCATGTTTAATATTTTACAGTTGGGATTTTTGTTCTAAAACTTTCACTTTGCTTTCTGTACACATTCTGTTAGGGCTGTGTAATTTTTTTATTATATCTCCTATGAAATAATCACTAAAATAAAACTGAATTTGCTACAGCAAAATTTAACTTTTTCACAAAGTTTTGCAAAATGGGTTTCTTACACTGAAACACGTGAAAAGTCTTTCTGTCTTTCTGCAAAAAAATCTGTTCAAATTTTTAAGTTTGAACATAACACCATTTGAGAACAAATGAATCTCAAAATAGTCTCTCAGTAGAAAACATGCAAAAATTATTAGGTTTTTTTGTGTGAAATGGCAATTTTAATAAAACCTTGATAATTTGAAAATCTCAAATTTCAAGAATTTCAGCTTTCATATGAATATTTTGTGGGGCCCTAATTTACCTGGCATAACTGCTGTCCTTGTATTTGAGTATCTTATCTGTTTTCAAAGACATGTGGCATAGTGTGGAAGAAGCAAATATATGGGTTTGTATCTCTCTCTCTCTCTCTCTCTCTCTCTCTCACAGATGCATATGCTCACAAGTTCACAGATAGCCCTATAATAGATTATTTTTAGGAGTGAGTTAGGAAAAAAAACAGGCTTTGTTCTTAAAGAATGCTTGAATTTAGTCTGTATAGGCCAGGAGAAAGGGTTCATTTGCCTTTTTTCCACTTCTTTATTAAATGGTTTGGCTCAGTTTTAACTTGTATATCACTGAGTGGCTAGGTTTAATGTACCACGAAGAAAACAAGTTAACAGAAGCAGTGTATTTGGCCTGAATTTTCATTCACAGATGATTTTTTCCCCCACATAGCATGTCTTTAAGCTGGAACAGGAGGAATATATGAAGGAACAAATTCCGTGGACCTTAATTGATTTCTATGACAATCAGCCTTGTATTAATCTCATAGAGGCCAAATTGGGCATCTTGGATCTGCTAGATGAGGAATGTAAGGTATGTGTTCAAATGACTTGACTTCTATACTGCACGATACACTGGTCTCCTGTTTCTGTTGTTGTTACACAGTGCTTATGGGAATAGTCACCTACACGTAATGATTGTTTTGATGCTTTGATTAAAGTTATTTGGAGCGATTAAGAAGAGATTTGGCAACTACTGGAGAACAAAAGAAACACATATTCTGGCCTTTCCTCTAAGCAGTAGCGTAGCCAGGGGGGGAGCAGGGGGGAGCGGCCGCTCCCCCGGTGAAGAGAAGTGACGCTAAGGCGCCGCCCGAGCCTCGCTGGGGCGGCGCTTTAAAAGGCCTGTGGCTCCTGCCGCTGCGGGGAGCCACGGGCCTTTTAAAGCGCCCCCCCGCCAGCCCCGCTGCTGGAGCCAGGCTGGGGGGGGGCGCTTTAAAAGGCCCACGGCTCCTGCCGCTGCGGGGAGCCGCTGGCCTTTTAAAGCGCTGCCGGAGCTCCGGCGGCAGCGCTTTAAAGGGCCCGGGGCTCCGCAGCGGCTGGCGCCCCGGGCCCTTTAAAGCGCCGCCGGGTGAGTACATGGGGAGCGGGGAGGCGCTTTTTTATAGTGCCGCTCCCCCTGTGCTCAAGACCTGGCTACGCTACTGCCTCTAAGTCCACATATCTATAGCTCCCGTCCAGGCTCTAATCATCTCGTGTCTTGACTATTGTGACCCTCTCCTTTCTAGGTTTGACAAGTGCAACTTTCTCCTCCTCACCCCTCCACCTGAAGGACTTTCAAATCCTTATCTCCGTGGCTCAGTGCTCTGACCACATCAGCCCTCTTTTTGAATTCCTCCATTGACTCCCCCTTTTCTGCTGCACCAAACACAAACCACTTAAATCCTTTGAGGTCCTCCAAGAATTATTTCCCCTCCCCCCTTCTTAACACTTACATTATGGAACCAGTGGTGCCAGCCATCATCACCCAGCAGTCCATTTCTCTTTAATCACCTTCATGCTTTCTCCTATGCCCGCTTTGGATATGGAAGGAACTTCCTATAAAAATTTGCAAAACCACTACACTGGCCTCCTTCAAATCCCTCCTTAAGACTCAGTTCTGCCATGATGCCTACAAAACACTGGATAGTGGTTAGGCAGTTAGTATACGGTGGCTGCTTCTTATTATACCCACTGTAACTGTTTGTGTTATCTTTTCCCCAATTCATGCCCCCCCCCCCCCCATCATTCTTTTTGTTCTCCACCTGTTGTCTTTTATCATATGCTAAGATTATGAACTCTTTGGAGCAGTTTTTATTACATGTGTTTACAGTGAGCTTCTCCTTGCTGAGTCATTACAAACAACTAATAATGATGCATATGCTCTGACCTAGTAATCCTGTCTTTAATAAGACGCTGTCTTGTGTATAATACATGATTTTTTGCTTCCAGATATACTGCACGGAAACATTGTTGGTAGAATGTATTTATCTCTACCTTCTCTTTTTTTCTTTCCCCCTATTCTATTCAGAGTGCCTGTAACTTGGGTAGAGCCTGCTCCCAGAAACATTGCTGAGAGTAGTCCCAGTGGTGCTACCTGCAGTAATAAACAGCACACTCACTGATAAATGTTTGTAGAGTCAGACCCATAATTAGTTACTGGATTTTCATCTTCAGTTTAGCAGAGGGCTTAAGTTCGAATTAGAATGCAAAGTGTTGTCCCCCATGATCACAGAACCATCTTTCTGGCATTATTCACTTCTAAAAGGTCCACAAGATGGTACAAATGGTGTTTTATATTCTCTTATGTAGATGCCTAAAGGATCAGATGACTCTTGGGCCCAGAAATTGTATAATACACATTTGAAGAAATGTGCACTCTTCGAAAAACCACGTATGTCAAACAAAGCTTTTATTATACAACACTTTGCTGACAAGGTAAGGATTTTTTTTTCCTTTCCAGTATTTGCACATAACCCTGTGTACAGATGTATATTACTTCTGTGTCAAAGTGAGAATTATTTAGGGTATTCAATATAAGCCACAGTTACTAGCAGTAACTTCTGGCTCTGAATGCAGCATGTCCCTGAAAACTACTTTGTACTTATGTAGCCAAGGATGTCAGCCTGCTTGCAGTCTCAGAAAAACCCTTCTGCGGTGTAGATATTATTATCCCCATCTTTCAGATGGGAAACTAAAGCAGAAAGGACATGTGACTTACCCAAGGTCACAGAGCAAGTGTGTGGCAGAGGTGGGAAGACGAAAAAGATCTCCCAATTCCTAATTCCATGCTTTAACCGCAGACCATCCTTCCTCTAAAAGATTACACCTTAATTTGTTGACATACCACAACATAATCTTACAACGCCAGTTCTCCTATTATGTGTATTTCTACTGCATGTTTATGTCAATATCTGCTCATTTTAACAGTCGCCATAACACAACCTCATTCTGCTGTCATCTCAATGTGCTGACAACAAAGAGAGTCAAACACACCTCTCTTCTTGTCACTGGAGCAACATGTGCTTTTCTTTTTTTTTCACCTGGTGAGTGAGAGTAGCTGTGTTTAATGACCTGGAATACAAAGTAGGTCATTGAAATGTATGTTGCTAGACCGGTTCTTACCACATGCTTAAATTTGCTGAGCAGCCTAGAAAACTAACTAAAAGAAAAAAGTTTTTTTGAAAGAAAAATTTGAGTCTGCCTGTGAAGGAGTTAAATTCGGGGTTAAAATGATGCTATATTGAAGAAGGCTGGATGAGGATTTTGCTCTTGTACAAGCCAAATGCATAAAGAATTTTCATTTATAATACTTATAGGAGCTATGTCACTATATTGATCCTCAGTATGTGCTAAAGAATAACAGCATCATGTCAGAATCAGCAGGATTTGTGATCTTTACTTGCCATCTCTTTGTTTCCTCTCATGTACTTGAATTTATCCCTAGAAGAGGTGAGACTTTGCTTTGCCTCTGTTCTCCACCATGTCCTTGATAATAGCAAATAGTTAAGAGAATGCTTATGCTTGATGCATGAGCAATTTCTTTGCTGGAAATGATGAAAGAGCAAAAAGATAATGCATTAAACTCTAAAATACATTGAGCGTGGCTGTTTAAAATATGCTTTGAAGTCTATACTGAACAGTATAGTTCAGGTTGGGGAAGTCCCAGGCTGTGGCAGTCATAAGCACATGTAAGACTGAGGAATTACTAATGTTAAGCCATTTAGTCTTTCATATATGTACAAGTTAACATATACACACATTTTGGAAGAATGGGGGCGGGGAAACCCATAAGATGGGCCTTAGCTGGCAAGGTTTGTAAACTTGGTTGTTTTCTGAAGGAATGAATAGAGCAATTTGCCTCCCTCTAGTGGTATTTTTTTCAGCTGGGAAGACTCATTTTAATGTTTCAAAGTTAGGGTGAATTTCAAAATAGGGCTTAAATGGTGGATGGTTTTTGTGTGGGCCCTGTGCACAGAGGTGAAGTTCACCTTAATAAATATTGTAGTGACTTGATCAGAGTTTGTTACATAATGGCTAATGAGCATCGAGAGCATTGTTTTTCTGTAGAGGAATTTGGGGATTTATTTTTGCTACAGCTATGGGAATAGTTTTGATGCCAGTGTGTTACTAAATGGGTATGGGGAAGTTCTCAGTGAAGAGAAGATGACTGTGGGCAGATACTCCATCTAGAGACATCTAGCCTGGAGAGACAAAACCAGTGACGTTCCTTTTTGAAAGAGGGCATTCGTCTCCGACTCTTGATCCCAGCCTATTGATAGCAAAGTTACTTAAGAGGTCATTCTTGTTCAGTGAACATCTAGACTGCTGCTGATGCAACCCCTGTCTTCCTGGGATTAGTTTGAGAGAGACATATCAATAAATATCACTTACTATCTCTGTATTTTTAAAATACTATTCTGTGGATTTGGGACAATTGGTTTTCTTTTCACCCATTCTTAGGTCAGAGGTCATCTCTGATCAGTTTTAGTTTGAGGCCTGCGGCCTTTCTTTAAGTCCAAGAGAGTCAATCTTCCTGCGAGAGAGGGATGAATTAAGAAGTGGGGATCATTATCATTTATAGTCTGTTGTCTTTTGAAGAATACATACCTTCAATTACTACTGAAGACAGTTGCCTATTTGAATCCAAATGAAGACCTTTTTGCATCTGGCTGTAGCTGTGTGACCAGTTTTACCCATCTCATGGGATGGAATATATATTTCTCAGCGAGGTCTGGCTTTTATCTAATTTTACAGCTGTTAACTGAAGCACAAAGAGGTAAAGTGGCTCACCCCAGATTCTGGCTCTTAGTCTCTCTAACCACTCAGTCACACTGTCTCAGCAAAGGCATCTCTGCACATGTGCACTTTGTCTGGTTTAATACAATTACAGCAGTTATGCATATGTTGTGGTTTAAAGTTTCATTTTTTTATTAGAAAGTAACCTTTCTTACAAGCTGTGTTTGTCATGCAAGCATGTATTCAGTGAATGATATTTTAAACAACATGAATAGCAAACTTTTTTAATTTCACAGGTTATAGCTGGTGAATCCTGCAAAAATGAACTCCTGATTACTTTTTTGTAGGAAAAAAATCACATTTTTGTGTTTTTAGGTGGAATATCAGTGTGAAGGCTTTCTGGAAAAGAACAAAGACACAGTTTATGATGAACAAATCAAGGTCCTAAAATCAAGTAAGGTTAGTGTTGAGGATTGATTTTTTTCCCCCTGCCATGGGATGTCGAGTTAAAGGTCAGCTTTTTATAAATAAGCTTTAGAAACTAAAGTCTCCCCCTCCAACCCCCATACCCGAATGCAAATGACCCTCTCCACTTGGCTATAGTTTCTATTTATTTAGTTATTTGTATGTATTTAGAAAGCTATAGGGCATGGTCTCACTCCCACTGAAGTCTGTCTGTATTTAGCCATAGATTTTAATGGAATGGGATTGGAACATTTGTTTTGAAAACCACAAATTAGAAATTGGCTGGGTATGTTTGCTGATTTGCTGGTTGGAATATTTTTTTACTTTTATCCTTACATGAATTTTCAATAAATCTTCACTGTAAATTTGCTCGAGCCTCTTGGAGGATATCAGAATAGTATAGGAAGGCATGACTGTTCCCTTCTAAACTCCAGACCTTTTGATTTTTAAATGTTTTGTGAAAACAGAATTTTTTTATCTGTCCAGACCATTTACACATAAGCAACTATACAAGAAAGTCAGGTTGCCCCTATGTACCTGTTTCAAAAGCCAAATCAAAGCGAGAACCCAGTAAAGCAGGAAAATCTACATTGGCTGGAGAATTTACTGATCCCTGAAGGGGTTTTTTATTTTTAAACTCCATGGGACTATCCCATTTAAAAACTTAAAAATATTACACCAAGGTATAATGTGTGACATGCTCACTGTTGGAGAAGGGCTACTTTCTCTTAATGGTAGGAACGCTTGCTATTTCTCTTCTGAAATGAAAATGCAAGTACAAAATATACTTCCTGATGACAGCTATTGGGAATTTGCTAGCTGTAGGGCTCCAGACAGGTTGGAATAACACCCATACAATCATTAATGCAGCTGATAGCCATCCCATGGGAAATTCGAGTATTGTATGATTTGTTTACATCCTGAATTGGCATACAAAGTTAAAATATCTAAACTTTATGGAATGAGAAGTTACAAACATTTTCTGTTCAGCAGTGTTTCATTTCAGGTCAATGTTAGCAGCTCACCTGGTCACAGAGGTTGTGGTGCTTCCTGGGAGTTGTGGTCGTGGATCTGTCATGCCCCTATTCTCCCCTCTGGGCACTGCTGTCCAGCCACGATGCCTCAGCCACAGGAAGAGATTGTCAGGCATCATGGGGGATCTAGTCTGGCTGGGGAACATGGCCCATGGGGAAGAATGGGAGCATGAGGGATCTGGAACTATAACTGTAACTCCCAGAAAGTATGATGCCAGCTCAGACTGATGCAGAGATTAATATAGGCTTGATCCAGTCCCATCTGAAATGAAATGTTTTGATTTTCCCAATGGAAATTCCACCAAAATACTTTTTTTCCCCACAGAAACTTTAGATTGTGGTGGAATCCTCATTATCCAGTGGAAAAATGTTTCTGTGGAAGTTTTTCAGGCAGTCTTAATTATTAGTAACTCTTCACAGTAGCTTTTGATTTTCTGGTTTAATTCCTGATTTTAATCTACTTTTGTTGCTGTTGTTTTCTGGGTTCGCATACATATTCAACAGAAGGTAAACCTAAAATCTAGTGCATCACTTATAATTCTAATAATTGCTTACCTCTGCATCTAGAGCTTACCTCTGCATTACAGCTTATCTCTGCATTACAGCTTCTAGAGATTTATGATGTTGGGGAGAAAGTTTGGTCTACTCAAAGTGCATGGCAAGCATGCTTCCCTAGATGGGCTATGTAATGCACAACTTGAAATATTAGCCTGCTCTAGAAATTGGTCCATGGTACTTATTCGAGCATGTTTTATTCCAGTGCATGGGTTACACAAGTTATATATGAGAGTTCTCAGTTTTCATGCTTGCTGCTGGCATGTGTTAGCAGCATGTCTGTGAGATCATCTGAAAAATTCATGTGAAATGAAAAAAGCTTGCTTGTTTCCTACCACGACTTGTCTGCCTTTGATCTGTGTTTTTTCTTCTCTTTGAGCACTGTCAGTGCCCTGTGAAACCAAGAGAGGTGCAGAGCCAGGAAAAAACAATGAAGACTCCTTCAGTAGTGCCCTGGTCATATGTACTATCTTTAGTTTGATCCTTCAGTTCTAGTGGTAAAGAATTGCCATGTGTTGCCTCCGTTTCCACACACAATAGCAGATGATGCCTTAGAAAATGGTGACTTTTAAATTAAGTTGAACATTTTTACAAGTAGACCTTCACCTGATTCCTTAGAAACACTGGCCAATCAGCAATGCAGAGCCAAGGAAAAACACTTCCTTTTGTATTAGTGCCAGTAGCAGACTCATCTGGATGAATCTTATTAAGATTCAAATCACAATGGGCTTCCTTACTTGACTAATATAGATCCACACAGTTTGTATGAAATGGCTTGAATATGTCTTTTAGATATCTAGACAGTTGATACTCATCTTTTCTATTAGTTCATGAATTTCAGATTTCTTCTGGCCCCCATATTGCAACTTTATATTGCCCTGGGCAGCTACATCCTTTTTAAAACACATGATGCTATAGAAATGCCATGAATGTTGTGCTAGCAGACTGCATCACTCTGATACAGTTCACTCTGCTACAGTTGCATGGACTGTTTCATTGATCATGGTGCACACTCATCAAATTTGATAAGCCAACCAGTGATCGTTCCTTGTCAGCCATACTTAGCTAATTGCTTTGTTACTGAAAATGTAATGTTCCTATTTCTTGGGACTAAGAGAACACATGCTAGTTTAAAGATGATTCATTCATAGGTAGAAGGTTCTCAGGTTTCCTTGGCTCTGGCAATGTTTCTGAGGTGCTACGTGTTATCTATCTGGAAGCATTATCTGTAGTTGCCTGTATAGTTACTATTGTTTCAGGTTGCTATTCTAGCAGAGTTACATTTTGTAGTCATTGTCATTTACAGTGGCTGTGAGGGAGGAAGGGGACCAGAGCTGGGTCCCAGAGGTTGCTTGGGAAGACTGGCAGGTTCTTTCACCATTCTTGTTGATTGCCAGATAGAGTGGATCTTCAGCCGGATAAATCCATCCTCTTTCTAGCTGATGGGTGTATTTGAAAGCTGTCAGACCGGAGTGCTCTGTGCCACCTTTTGGGCCACTCAGGCTCCTTTCTCAGCTAGAGAGGAGCCTGATGCACCACTGAGATGGCAGGGGAAGCTTTCCTGATGTTCTCTTCTAGCATCCAAGCTGTGCTATACAGCAGCATGTCCACACTGAGGAAACATCTGTAGCCGTGTGTCACAGGGCAGGCCTGCAAGTGTGGCACTGCTGGCGCTGCCTGCCTCAGTTTCCCCTCACCCAGGTTTTGTCTGTCCCTGAGATTCCCATGGCTCAGCCCCTTTATCTGGGTTACTCTGAGTCCAATCCTGCTTCGAGGTAACAAGTTCAAACAAAAAGTACTTTCTCCCCACTTGGGTTCCTCTTCAGCCAGTCCCGGGCTCAGTTCCCAGTCCCTTCTGGGTTACTTTTCAGTCTCTGTCTCTGGGATAGAACCCTGACTTCCAGGCTGCTTCCCTGGAGTCCCCTCAGTCTCTGTAGGCCATCACTCTGGGCCTTCCACAGAAGCCTCCCCGCTCTCTGTGGTTCCACACTCAAACTGAGTTCTCAGCCCTTTGAATGAAATCACCCAGCTAATCCGGACCAGCTGGGGGAAGCAAGGGGGGTAGGATGGCTAATGTGACAGAGGTATGCCTGAGCCCAATTACCCTTAAAGGGATTGCCAACCTGTGACAGTGTCACAGACTGGCTGATCTGTGACGCTATTGCTGACTCCATGCACAAGACTCAAGTCAAGCCAGAATTTGATGCCAAGACACCCACAAGTACAAACAATTTTATCATTAAATCAGCACACGCTTGCACACCTCACGTTGTTCATGCATGTGTGCGCTCTGTCTTACTCTGTCCCAAAAGAAAGAAAACTGCTTACAGAAAATGAGCAAGGCGGATACTTATAGAAGATAATACCACTCATTCTTTGTACTTCAGCATCAGTACTCTGCTATTTCCATCTGAGGATCTTAAGCGGCACTATAAATAATCATTTAAGCCTAAAACCTGTCTGAGGCAGACTAGTACAATTATACCCATTTCTAGATTAAATGGTTTGTTCACTGTGTCACGGTCACACAGGCACTCAGAGCTAGGAAAAAGAACCCGGCATCCTCATTCTCAGACCCCTGCATGACCCTTAGACAGCACGTCTTCCCTTCTAGAATACTCACCCCCTGATTCTGAGAGAGAACTTTTTTTTCCTGCTTCTCCACCAGTTTAAGATGCTGTCAGAGTTGTTTCAGGATGAGAAGACCCCTAGTCCCACCTCAGCAACCCCTTCAGGCCGCACGCTGCTGTCTCGCACTGCTGTAAAACCTGCCAAGGCTAGACCAGGCCAAGCAAACAAGGAACATAAGAAAACTGTGGGACATCAGGTGAGTTGAGCCAGTGACTATTTCCATTAGAATCATCTTTTCCTCTCCCCTTCTAGTGTCTTATTGGTCTCATAGTGTGCAGCGGTTTCTTGTGATCACTGCTCAGGAGTGTTGGTTCTGATGGAAAGGTCACCATCATGGCTCTCAGCAATAGGTCCGGCTTATCCCACTACCTTTTTCTTTTTAAGTGTTGTGGAATCTTTAGCGTCCATCGGGCACCGCCAACAAATGGGCAGTAGGACCTTGATTAATGATGGGATACCAGGATTGCTAGAGTATTGATAAAATCTTCAGCAAAAACTGTGCAATCCATGTAAGAGAAGTAGGCCATACTAGAAATGTTTGAGCGTGTATACTGGTTTAAATTTTTTGTGGGTGGAGTACTTCACGTTCATGTATGATACTTTCATGAAGACCTGCTCTCCCAGCCTTGCATGGCCATGTAAAAAAGCAGCAGTTTACAGTTTTATAGGATGGGTGCTCTTAAAGAGGACTTGCTCATCTAATTCTGATAGTAACCATTAGGATTGCTTATAGCTTACAATTTGGACTGTGTACAGTGTTAGGGCCAGATAAAACAGACAACTTCCAAACTAAGTGACCTTGTTTTCAAAAGAGCTTAGCATGTTGGATGCTGAGCTCCTGTGAAAATCTGATCCCTGGTTACCCTGATTTTTCAAGGGTACTGAGCTCCCACCAACTTCACTTGAAGACAGTGGGTGTTCAGCATCTCTGAAAATCAGCTTGTGTGGTTGCATTTTTCATAGGCAGCTCAAGTATTTGTGCATCGTATGGCAATATGATGCTGTTGATTCCACAAAAGTGTTGCATTGTATATTAATTGCTTCCAAGAACCACCAGAATTTATAGTATGGATGCATACACTGGGGCAGCACCTAACCAAACTGCTCTATTGAAATTTGGCTTTATGCTGGATTTTTCAAGACAACCTCTTTTATCTAATTAAAAAAGTCCCCCTTTGAGATCATTTCAAATGAGACTGAGTTTCATCGTATTCTGATTTCCTTTTTTTTTTTTTAACAGTTTCGGAACTCTCTTCACCTGCTGATGGAAACCCTTAATGCTACAACTCCACACTACGTGCGTTGTATTAAACCCAATGACTTCAAGTTTCCATTCACGTACGTTGGTTCATAAATGGTCTCTGAGAACATAGTACACATCACTCAGCAGTAGAATAGTGTGTCCTGAAAGCATCGGGATACACATAATAATAGCAGATATTTGGGGCTGGATGGAGAGAAATTATTAGCTGACAGCTTTGTATTTCTCCTTTATGCTGTCTGAGAAGGATACCCACAATTTCATGATTTTCCATTTTGAATTTGATTCAAAGCTTGCGCTCCTAAAGAATGTGTACTCATTACAACTTCTTTGACTGAAATCTACTAGTTTGCATTTCTAATGTCACCATTTCTGAACTTAGATTCTCATACAAAACTTAGCTAGAGCTTCACTTAGAAAGTCTGCCATTTGACAGATGTTTTGTTTTCTTATATAGGTTTGATGAAAAGCGAGCAGTTCAGCAGCTCAGAGCTTGTGGTGTTCTGGAAACTATCCGGATCAGTGCAGCTGGCTTCCCCTCAAGGTATGTTTGCTGTTTTTCAGATTGTTTTCAGAAGAGGCATTTTCATGGAGAGAGGTTTCCATTGTATGGCTAACACCCTTTCTGTTTCTTGGTACAGGTGGACGTATCAAGAGTTCTTCAGCCGCTACCGTGTCCTGATGAAGCAAAAAGATGTCCTTAGTGACAGAAAACAGACATGCAAAAATTTGTTGGAGAAGCTGATTCTGGTAGTAGAATTGTAGCTTTTAAAACCTATAAATTAGGGCTGTCAATTAATCACGGTTAACGCACGCGATTAACTCAAAAAAATTAATCGCGATTTTAATTGCACTGTTAAACAATAGAATACCAATTGAAATTTATTGCATATTTTGGATGGTTTTCTACATTTCCATATATATTGTATTCTGTGTTGTAATTGAAATCAAAGTGTATATTATATTGATTACAAATATTTGCACTGTGAAAATGATAAACAAAAGAAATAGTATTTTTCAATTCACCTCATACAAGTACTGTAGTGCAATCTCTTTCCTGTGAAAGTGCACCTTACAAATGTAGGGTTTTTTTGTTACATAACTGCACTCAAAACAAAACAATACACATGTAGATTTTGGGGGCGGAGGGAGTTACATAACTGCACTCAAAACAAAACAATGTAAAACTTCAGAGCCTACA
The DNA here is from genome assembly GCA_037349315.1 of Chelydra serpentina. Lineage (NCBI taxonomy): Eukaryota > Metazoa > Chordata > Testudines > Chelydridae > Chelydra > Chelydra serpentina. The sequence goes on from JBAIAC010000033.1 coordinate 16,709,573, forward strand.
AGTCCACTCAGTCCTACTTCTTCTTCAGCCACTCGCTAAGACAAACACATTTGTTTACATTTATAGGAGATAATGCTGCGCTCTGCTTATTTGCAATGTCACCAGAAAGTGAGAAGAGGCATTTGCATGGCACTTTTGTAGCTGGCATTGCAAGGTATTTACATGCCAGATATGCTAAACATTCGTGCACCCCTTCGTGCTTCAGCCACCATTCGAGAGGACATGCTTCCATACTGATAATGCTTATTTTTTAAAAAAGTGTTAATTAAATTTGTGACTGAATTCCTTGGGGGAAAATTGTATGTCCCCTGCTCTGTTTTACCCGCGTTCTGCCATATATTTCATGTTATAGCAGTTTCGGATGATGAGCCAGCACACGTTCATTTTAAGAACACTTTCACTGCAGATTTCACAAAACACAAAGAAGGTACCAATGTGAGATTTCTAAAGATAGCTACAGCACTCGACCCAAGGTTTAAGAATCTGAAGTGCCTTCCAAAATCTGAGAGGGATGAGGTGTGGAGCATGCGTTCAGAATTCTTAAAAGAGCAACACTCTGATGCGGAAACTACAGAACCCGAACCAGCAAAAAAGAAAATCAGCCTTCTGCTGGTGGCATCTGACTCGGATAATGAAAATGAACATGCGTCAGTCCACTCTGCTTTGGATTGTTATCGAGCAGAACCCGTCATCAGCATGGACGCATGTCCCCTGGCATGGTGGTTGAAGCATGAAGGGACATATGAATCTTTAGCGCATCTGGCACATAAATATCTTACGACACCGACTACAACAGTGCCATGAGAACACCTGCTCTCACTTTCAGGTGACCTTGTAAACAAGAAGTGGGCAGCATTATCTCTTGCAAATGTAAACAAACTTATTTGAGTGATTGGCTGAACAAGAAGTAGAACTGAGTGGACTTGCAGTCTCTAAAATTTTACATTGTTTTATTTTTGAATGCAGGTTTTTTACATAATTCTACATTTGTAAGTTCAGCTTTCTTGATAAAGAGATTGCACTTGTATTAGGTGAATTGAAAAATACTATTTCTTCTGGTTTTTACAGTGCCGATACTTGTAATCAAAAATAAATATAAAGTGAGCATTATACACTTTGTATTCTGTGTTGTACTTGAAATCAGTATATGTGAAAATGTAGAAATCCAAAATATTTAAATAAATGGTATTCTATTATTGTTTAACAGTGCGATTAATCACGATTAATTTTTTTAATTGCTTGAAAGCCCTACTATAAATATTGCTTGGAATCCTGGATTATACAGATAGTTTTTAAAAATGTGTTGCTCCCCCTCTACAAATCTGAAAATAGTCATACGTTATTATTAGTTGATAGGGACTTCAAACAGCAGCCAACACTAGTTTAGGAAAATCATAGTCTCTCTGGGTGTTCTATTGTTTGCTGGATTGGGTGACATTCACCTTTCTTTTTGAAGCTTTAGAAGCATCAGGCCTTGGCTGCTATTAAGGATCAACAATTCTTTTTATTGTCAAATAAAAATGGGATGTTGCTTCAGTGAGTATAAGTCACTCTAGTGTTGCTGTGTGTGGGATGGGGGTTTGATTCTCTGGTCTAGCAGAGGCTGGGAAGACAACAATTGTAAGCCCTGGTGGATGGAGGGACTGCCTCACTTAATTTAACAGCAAGTTATATTAACCTTGAGGGTGTAATCATCCTGAGGATTCCAGTACGCAGGAGTAAGAACATAAGAGAGGCCGTACTGGGTCAGACCAAAGGTCCATCCAGCCCAGTATCCTGTCCACCAACAGTGGCCAATGCCAGGTGACCCGGAGTGAGTGGACCCAATAGGTAATGATCAAGTGATCTCTCTCCTGCCGTCCATCACCCCCTCCCCCCCTGACAAAAAGAGGCTAAGGACACCATTTCTTACCCATTCTGGCTAATAGCCATTAATGGACTTCATCTCCATGAATTTATCCAGTTCTCTTTTAAACCCTGTTACAGTCCTAGCCTTCACAGCCTCCTCAGGCAAGGAGTTCCACAGGTTGACTGTGCGCTGTGTGAAGAAGAACTTCCTTTTATTTGTTTTAAACCTGCTGCCCACTAATTTCATTGGGTGGCCCCTAGTTCTTTTATTATGAGAACAAGTAAATAACTTTTCCTTATTCACTTCCTCCACACCACTCATAATTTTATATACCTCTATCATATCCCCCCTTAGTCTCCTCTTTTCCAAGCTGAAAAGTCCTAGCCTCTTTAATCTCTCCTCATATGGGACCCGTTCCAGACCCCTAATCATTTTAGTTGCCCTTCTCTGAACCTTTTCTAATACCAGTATATCCTTTTTGAGATGAGGAGACCACAATTGTACGCAGTATTCAAGATGTGGGCACACTATGGATTTGTATAAGGGCAGTAAGATATTCTCCGTCTTATTCTCTATCCCTTTTAAAATTATTCCTAACATCCCGTTTGCTTTTTTGACTGCCGCTGCACACTGCATGGACATCTTTAGAGAACTATCCACGATGACTCCAAGATCTTTTTCCTGATTAGTTGTAGCTAAATTAGCCCCCATCATATTGTATGTATAGTTGGGGTTATTTTTTCCAATGTGCATTACTTTACATTTATCCACATTAAATTTCATTTGCCATTTTATTGCCCAATCATTTAGAAGAGTCTCTCTTTCCTGTTCCAAACAAAAACCCTTCCACCTCCTTAACAGTTTTCAAGTACATGAAAGGTTGTTACAAGGAGAAGGGAGAAAAATTATTATTATAAAAATAAAATAATTATTATATTATTAGGACAAGAAGGAATAGGCTTAAATTGCAGCAAGGGCAGTTTAGTTTGGACATTAGGAAAAACTGCCTGTCAGGTTAGTTAAGCACTGGAATAAATTGCTAGGGAATCTCCATCATTGGAGATTTTAAAGAGAAGGTTAGACAAACACCTGTCAGGGATGGTCTAGATTGGGGTGGGCAAACTTTTTGGCCCGAGGGCCACATCTGGCTGGGGAAATTGCATTCAGGGCCATGAATGTAGGGCTGGGGCAGGGGGTTGGAGTGCGGGAGGGAGTGAGGAGTATGGGAAGGGGTGCGGTGTTCAGGAGGGGGCTCAGGGAAGGGGGTTGGGGTGTGGTAGGGGGCTCAGGGCAGGGGGTTGGGTTGCAGAAGGGGTGCGAGGTGCAGCAGGGGGCTCAGGGCAGGGAGTTGGGGTGTGGGCTCCGGCCCAGCGCCGCTTACCTGGAGTGGCTCTGGGATGGCAGTGGCTCCCTGCCTGCCCTGGCCCTGCGCCGCTCCCGGAAGCAGCCGGCACCATGTCCCTGTGGCCCCTGGGGGACGGGGGGAGCAGAGGGCTCCATGCGCTGCCCTTGCCTGTGGGTACCTCCCCCAAAGCTCCCATTGGCTGCAGTTCCCCGTTCCCAGCCAATGGGAGCTGCGGGAAGAGATACCCACAGGCAAGGGCAGTGCGCAGAGCCCTCTAGTAGAGTTGGTTCTCAGGCCAATAGATATCAAGTCACTTTTTCAAATCCTTTCTAAAACATTTGTACTCTGTAATATACCTTAAGACTGACTGTTGAGGAAGGTCATATATCAATTTAAATATAGTTATTTTAATTCTCATTTCAATTACTGATTTTTTCCCCCTCTTGTCTCATCAGTTTCACTAGTGTTTTTCCTGTTCCATGAGAAATACCAACTGTTCTGATCCTTGTAGCCTGAATAGAAACAAGGCCCTTTATGTTTGGTTTACATTTTGTTTAAAATTTCTTGGGTGTGTATTGGTGTTTATTACAAAGTGGGTGAAAATTATTGCAAAACTTTACTTTCCAGTTTTTTGGGTAAATATTGGGTTTAATATTGGGGGATGGGAGGACAGAAAAAGAGTAACAAATAGAGAATGGTAAGAGTATTAAAAATTAAAAGCAGTGTTTTTTTTAAAGCTATGGTTTATTTCATGAACTGTACATTAACTGTACTTGTATGCATGTGAGTGTGTCTCCTTCTATATTACCTTATTTAACAGACAGTCTTACATTTACACTTAGACTAATTTATTATTAACATACACATCTCACTAATGTAATGTATTAATTTTCTTAACGTAATTAGTATTTTCATGCGCCTGAGTGGTCCAAAGTTTAGGTGAAAATCAGTTTTTTTTAAAAAAGAATAGCTTTTGTTAAACCCAGGGATTTTTCAGTAAAAACTGACAAAGTGCCTTAAATATAAGCCATATTTGGCAATGGAAATATCAGTCTTCAGTTCTTAGACACATTTTTAAAAAATACAAACTTTTTTTCTGGTTCAGAAAATATTTCCTGATAGACTAAAGTTGTAACATATATATTATTCCTTAAGATTCCAGTTCCCTAACCCTGCTAATTCTACAAATTTATGCACAGAACATAATAGGGTAAAAAAAATCCTGCTTCCTTAGCTAATGTAAGTACAGATTTAGGTGAAACACTAAATGGGTAGTTTTACCTCTTTACTGACTCTGCTTTCAATTCAGCCTTTGTGTCTTCTTTTTTATCCACTATTGTTTAATTCTGTTACTGATCATATATTTCCTCTGAAAATAGGACAAGGATAAGTACCAGTTTGGTAAGACAAAAATATTTTTTCGGGCTGGTCAAGTAGCCTATCTGGAAAAAATAAGAGCAGATAAGCTGAGAGTTGCCTGCATCCGCATCCAGAAGACAATCCGAGGGTGGCTGATGCGAAAGAAGTACCTGCGCATGAGGAAAGCAGCCATCACCGTTCAGAGATATGTCAGAGGGTACCAGGCACGATGGTAAGTAGCGCACTTGGGGACACTTGCTTTTACATCAGTTCACATTCCTCTAACTAGGTCATTTAACTGTGAGAGCATCTTCTATCTCCTTCTTGTGCTGATCACTAGGAATTAATTTTTCAGTGTAATGAAGGAAATAGACTAGAATGTGCATTCCTCTAAGAGCAGTACCTGCTTGTTTTGACCTTCAGAAAGACGTAGCTATTTCCCAGCTGGATAACACCTAAGAACAGTCCATGTTCTCTCTTTGTTAGAGGAGAGGAAAAGTAGAGTGAGGCAATCAGTCTGCAGGTGGGGTGGGGCAGGAGTCTTGCTTAGACTGAATCCTGACCTGCCCTTTTCCTGCCACGAAACCTTGTTAACTTTCCACTGCCCTTCTAATGTGGCCTCTCTCTCTCCAGTAGTGGAGAACCTATCCCTCAGGCCAGGATGCAACAAAGGGGAGACAGGCCAGCTAGGAGCAGATGGCTGATGTGGGTGGTGAGGGAACCAGCTGGAGCAGGGAAGCAGGCAGATACAGAGGTGAGGTGGGAGGGAAAAGGAAAGGAATTAAGTTGGGATGCTTTCAGTGGTCTTGCTGGAGGAATAAGAATTAAGGGCGGACCTGTTTCTCTTGGGGAATGAGTTAGGGAAAGTTGATTAATGGAAGCTGCTTTAAAGAATGAGGGAAGGTGATGAGAAACTGAGAAGAGTGTGTCAGTTCCCCAGTGCAATTTTCTGAGAATGAGTAAACTCTACCTGGGGCTTTTAAGGGTTAATTTTCCCATGCTGCTGTCCAGTATAGTAGTCAGCAAACATTGTACCATTGACAGAACTGAGTAGAATCTGTAGAAAACGTAGCTCTTAAGAAAGAGGGTAAAGTTATAGGACTGGGAAAATGTTATTCAGGGGTTATAAATAATAGATGTAAATAACGTTTCCACCATTTTTCTTTGCCAGCTATGCCAAGTTCTTGCGAAGAACCAGGGCTGCCATCATAATTCAGAAGTTCCAGCGCATGTATGCGGTTCGCAAAAGATACCATCTCATGCGAGCTGCCACTATTGTGCTTCAGTCACTTTTACGAGGTTACATAGCAAGGAACAAATACCAGAGGGTAAGAAGACCCAGTGTTTCATTACTGCTGTTTCCAAGCACCTTCGGGTTAGCCCATACTGTGGTGTTTCCATGGCGCTCTAAAATGTTTGTGTACAAATTGTCAGACCTGAAGGCACACACTCAGTGCCACTGCATGGCCTGAAATAAAGTACTTGAAAATATCATAATATGATACAATGATCAGACATTATGAGTCCAAGTTAATATTGCATTCACACATGGACCAGATGATTTAGTAGCTCTTCTTAATCCCTAATTTCTGTGATTCTGTCAAACTCTAAAAGATGATTGAGGATGCTAATTTTGATATTAGTGAGCCGTTGTCTGATAGAATAGAAGATTAAAGCCTTGGCTCTCTTTTTGTTTTTGTTTTTCACTTTTTTCATTTACTTGTGCTGATCTCAGTTTGATGAGAGGTTGATAGAGTTCTGTCCTAATTATGATGATATGACATTAAGTGACTATGTTTAAAGAAAAATTAACTGCCCTCATTTTAGAAATTAGGCTTTGCTTTTAAATGTTACAGGGCTGGAAGCAGAATTACTGATACATTGGGATTTTGTGAGTCAGACAACATTTTGCACAGCAATTCTACCTGTAAAGATTATTTGGCATTGAGTTTTTCAAAGGTCAACTCCTCATTCACTGTGAAGTTGTCCTACAGAATTGTACTTCTTCTCAAGTTAGTAGATGTAAACATAAAAGCCTGCCAGTGCTTGTGTTTGAGATGCTTGTCTTCTATTGATCAAAAGAATTAGACTGAAGGAATTTCTGGACATTTTTAGATTTGTATTAAAGAAAAAATATACAAGTATGCATACATGCTTGTGTGTAGATGCACACAAACACCCCCATGCATATATAGTAGATCAGTCTAACATATCATTAATGTGAAGGTTGTGCAAACGAACGATCAACAGCCAGAAATGCCTGAAAAGTAAGATTTCTCCCCCTGCACTCAGCCATGTTACACATCCTATGTATTTTATGGTGCACATTATTATTATTTGTTTTGTTTCTGCTAGCATTCTGAGCACTGTAATCCAGGTTTTATATTACTAGTGCACATAAGAATATTAAAACATTGAGTCTTTTACTAGCCTGACAGATGTTTTTCAAATATACATTAACTTCAGAAAGTAATGAGCTTCCTCATAAAACTGACAGGTACATCGCATCAACATATAGGCTAAGAGCCATCCCCAGGATATGCAGAATAGATGAGTCAACCATTCTAGATTCCTGAAATTGGTTGAGTGACTCTTTTATACACACTTCCTTTTCTACAGTACAACAACATTTTATAAACCTGTCACATTCCCTTGTAGTAAATATGGCAAATTATTTCTGAAGTCACCATAAGGGCCGATCGGACTTACCTGTCTAAGGATGATTCTGCTATTATGGTTAATTATTCTCCTTAGTAATCACAATTAGAAATTACCTATTATAAAATCCTCCCATCACAGATGGAACAAATGATAAATGTAGGAGAGATGCATTGATGTGAAAGAGGAATTTTATTAAGGCCTATGATCCTGGGATGACTGCAGGAAGAAACGGGCTTTGTTTGCAGTCCTGGGATTATAGATTGTGTAGTTGTCCTCCTGTGACTAATTGACAAGCTCTCCTTACAGATCACTTTGGTCCATAGTGTATGACACACACATTACCCTATAGAAGCTAAACCCTTTAGTTCTAACACTTAAGAGCTAAACTCTCTCATCCTGTGGAATTTAGGACCTCCAGACCTTGGAAATCACTAAAGCAGCCTTAAATCAGCTGTCCAAAAAGTAAATAGAAAATGTTTTTGAATGTGAAAGATTGGTAGCTAAAACAAAGATAACTTCAATTCTGATCCATTTTTCTTCAAACCTGAATTGTTTTTATATTTTAATAAAGACTGTCAAGCCATGTTTTGAAATTTCCACTATCAGCTGTTCTGGAATTAGGAGGGTGCAAAATTTCTGATTGGAATAAATGAGGAGGAAAGCATTCCTTTAGTGTTTTTAGAACTTCAAAAAAGCTGCATCCATTTTCTTTGATCTTTAGCCAAACAGTAAGCATGGAAAAGCATTACAAAAAAAGTTTCTACAAGTTAGGAATAATTAAAGGGAAAAAAAGGCCGGGGGGAAAAGAAAGGAAATTGGAATTCAGCTTGATAAGCTACTACCAACTGTTGAAATGCAGAGGAGGTTCATGTATATGTGTATATGTTTGGAAGATATGTAGTGAGACTAAATAATAAGTTGCTGAATTTACCCATCTCCTCCATGTACCAATGACTTAAACTGGCCTCATAATAAAAGGGTATAGTAAGAGCAAGATCTAGTCATCCCTAGAACTCTAGGGATAGATTTAATGTTTTGTCCATTGGTATTCTATATTCTTGTAATTAACAGGGATCTCACATTAATACAAATGTTCCCAGTTCCTTCCTTCCATCTCTTTCCCTTCATTTTAGCTTACTGTTGTTTCTTTCCACACCTTCTTCCCTTGCTCCTTAGGTTAATGTATTTATTTATTTATACTGATTCCCTGGTCCTCTCCTGCTGCCCTTCACCTGCAGTTTTTCTTTTCAAGAGGATGCGTCTCTAGTTACCTGTGTATCTCTCCTTGCAGAATGTTGTTCATTTTGTATAAAGACAGTGTGTGGCTTTTTCATCTAATGTTTTTGTTTTTAAACGCAGATGCTTCGGGAGCACAAGGCCATTATTATTCAGAAGCGTGTGCGGGGCTGGCTGGCTCGTGTGCACTACCGTAGGAGCTTGAAGGCAATTGTCTACCTGCAATGCTGCTACAGGCGTATGATGGCCAAGAGGGAGCTGAAGAAGCTGAAGATAGAGGCACGCTCTGTGGAACGGTACAAGAAGCTCAATATAGGGATGGAGAACAAGATCATGCAGCTGCAGCGTAAAGTTGATGAGCAGGTAAATGCCCCAAGAGTGAATGGTCAGAAGTTTCTCATCATCTGCCTCAATATTTGATCTATGGGCAATCATTGGAAAAATGCAGTGATTATTGGGAGCAGAATTTTTCTTTAAAAGGAATCAGTTTTCTTCTTTAGTCAGGAGAAATATCTCTTTCCATAGAGGGGAGAGTGGATCAGTCTAGATGTGAATCAGTAGATAATGTACCATTCCATACCATTTCCATGCATAACAGCCATACTGGGTGAGACAAAAGGTCCATCTAGCCCAGTATCCTGTCTTCCGACAGTGGCCAATGCCAGGTGCCCCAGAGGGAATGAACACAACAGGTAATCATCTGGTGATCCATCCCCTGTCACAATACACTTTTTTCAGGGTGTTGAATGGAAAATAAGTATGTTGATGGGCATGCATGGGCTTTGCCTAATTTTAACCTAGGACATGAAGGTTTGGAAGTTGCTATCTTGCTGGCCAAGCATCAAGTGTTCTGTGGATAAATAGAGTGATTCAGTCTGTCAATATAGCACCTTTCATGAGCACTAACATTCTGATTATAACAAACCCTAAAGCTGTTCTAAATGCTGATATGTCTGCATTGTGTTTTGCAAAGAGCAAAGACTACAAATCTCTGCTGGAGAAACTGACTAGCCTGGAAACCACATACAGCACAGAGACTGAGAAGCTGCGAAGTGATGTGGAAAGGCTTCGCATGAGTGAGGAGGAGGCTAAGAATGCCACGAACCGTGTGAACATGCTCCAAGAGGAGATCACCAAACTTCGAAAGGAGCTGCACCAAACACAGTCTGAGAAGAAAACAATTGAGGAATGGGCAGACAAATACAAACAGGAAACAGAGCAGGTGGGAACTCCCTACCCCAAAATACCAAAGTTTTAGAAGTTTCAGAGTAGCAGCCGTTTTAGTCTGTGTCAGCAAAAAGAAACGGAGTACTTGTGGCACCTTAGAGACTAACAAATTTATTTTAGCATAAGCTTTCGTGGACTACAATCCACTTCTTCGGATGCATAGAATGGAACATACAGTAAGAGGATATTTATAAATTATCCTCTTACTGTATGTTCCATTCAATGCATCCGAAGAAGTGGATTGTAGTCCACGAAAGCTTATGTTGAAATAAATTTGTTAGTCTCTAAGGTGCCACAAGTACTCCTTTTCTTTTTGCAAAGTTTTAGAAACAGCCCGTCTCTAAAAGCCCCTTTGGTTTGCTGTTCCTGAGATCTTAGAGATTCACAGTTACTAAAATTATCCTTTTTCTTTTGTTATTCTCGGGTTGAGTACAGCATCTGGGGTAATACAAGAAGCTTGCTGATTGGAGCACTTCTCAAAACTAGAAACATAGTGAATTGATCTGACCTCAAGTTGAATGTGTCCCCCAAGAACAATGCATCTGTTACTTCCCCACCCACAAGTTTTTGGAAATCTGTGTGGCACTCAGCCTCTATCAAACTGAAAACATGTTACTTGAAAACAATAAAATAAAACAAACAATTTTCCTTTTAAATTTGTTCAAATTTTTGGGTCCTTTGCTAAAGAGAGAGTTTCCATAGAGCAGTCTTGTAAATGTCTATAGGCCTGGTCTGTAAAAACACTTTTTGTACTGGTATGTATGTTAGGGGGAGCATTTACTAGCAATACAGTTATACTAACACAACTCCTAATGTGAATACAGGTATGCTGGTATAAAGGTGCCTTATGTTGGTATACCTGTCCACATTAAAGGGTGTGTACAACTTTGGCTATACCAGTATGGTTAAAGCGGTACAACTTTTGTTTGTAGACGAGCTCTTGGATCACACCGCCACCAAATCTTAAGAGGCGTAGGGCAGAGTAATTGAATTTGTTTCTAATCCATGTGTCTTTAGATGCAATACAATTTAAATGGCATCCCCAGGTTAAACACTCGGCTCTTGTGTTCATTGGCCTCATCTGATCAGAAATTCAGTGTGTGGGGCATTCTGGAGAAGGTGCGACTGGGATGTGAATTAAGAAGTGAAGGTGGCACTTTAGCTCACTGATCTTATTTTCTGAAGGACAGTTAAAAACATCAAATTTTTGATCTCTTACTACAAGGATGCAGTGGAGTTAGACCCTTCAGAGCTTAGGTGCACAGATTAAACACATTCCTGTGACTGCAATCCTTATCCTGAGCCAAACATTCTGTTGTTTTTACAGTTGTTATCAGAACTAAAAGAGCAAAACACATTACTGAAAAAAGAAAAGGAGGAGCTGAATCGTCGCATCCATGATCAGGCCAAGGAGATGACAGGTCAGTTCTGTTCATTTCACTTTCTTTTTTGGTTTGTTTGTTCCTTTGTAAAGCGACTCTCTCTATCCAGGCATTGGCACTCAGACCTAGCTAATCTGCTGTGGTTTGTTAACTACATTTCCCTTTAGAATGTAATTTACAACTCTAGTATAGGACCATACATGCTATACAATTGTTAACAATTTGAGTGTTAAGAATGCCCAAAGCTATATTAAAAAAAAAAAAAAAGTAAACTAGTTCTGACTTAATAAATATAATTAACCCATTGGGGTCAAATTATCAAAAGTGGTCTACTAAATTGTGAATGCAAATTCCATACTTGGATGTGCAGCCTGATATTTGACATACAAAGTGGGTAATTACACACTTAAATTCTTCCTAAATGCATAAATGTGGAATTTGCACACTCAAGTTGAGGCAGCTGGGCTCTGTAAACTGGGCTCTGTGTCTGTACAGAGCTGAAATGTATAGCAGGTTGTTATCTGGCACAGGGCATATGATTTTTGATGATTGCTTCTGAACCTCGTCTCTGAAAAAAAAATTCATTTCTACTTGGAGAAAACTAATCCCCTTTATTGCAATCACACACAGACACACACACGTAGGGTTGTCTGTTGCTTTCTAAACTCTTGTCCAGCACCAGATTGCACAGTTCACTTTGATCCCTGCATTATCCAGAGTATCAGAGAAAACCCACACAGATCAACGCATATTTTTCTAATAGCACTCAAACAAATAACAGATGTATTGTTGCATTCTTAGTAAGTGACTTTGTGGTGAGCACCTAACCATAACTGGAGAAAGTTTCAGAAGAGCCGAGACTACCCTTGTTTTACATTGACAATATGTACAAATGGAGATGCCATCTTCAGATACTAGACTAATACCATACAAAAGCAGACTAGGATAAACAATTTTACTGCTGCCACCCCAAATTACTGGGTGACCGGCAATGGAGAAGACTCTATGGAAGTGAACCCTTCTAATGTTACCCCAATGACTTTTTTAGTCCTTTGTGGCTTTGATGCAGCACTTTCCTGCAATGGCATAAATATTACAGGCTTATTTTGTTTTTAAACAGCACAGTTTGTACAGTATCTGTGTTCTTTGCATACTTGTGCATAGTGTCTCGCTTTATACTGTAGCTATGGAATATGGACATCACAGATTAAGTAGGTTCCCAAGATGCATCTTGTTCACACCTTGGTATCATCTATTTGGTGACAGAGACCATGGAGAAGAAGCTTGTTGAGGAAACGAAACAGCTGGAGCTAGATCTGAATGATGAAAGGTTAAGGTATCAGAATCTGCTGAATGAATTCAGCCGCTTAGAGGAGCGCTATGACGATCTCAGGGATGAGGTGAATCTGATGGTGGTAAGTGGTTTAAAAGATAGCAAAATTATGTGCTGTTTGTGGACAGTATTTTAGCAAAACTTGGGGAAATAATGTAGGGTCAGATTTTGTTCACAGATCAGTGCATGGGAATTGTATGCCTGTGTGCCAGAGCAGACTTTGCCCCTTAAACATTAGCGCTTAATCTGATTGCTTTTGCTCAACCAAAACACTTCATGTTGTCTAACCCAGGATCTGTGGCCCCTGGGAGGGTGTGAGCTGGTTTCAAGGGGACACAGAGCCCCGAGGCTGAAGTGAGGGGCTGGAACCGGGAGCAAAGCCACGGGGAAGCCCTGAGCCTCAGTGTTTCCCTGAGAGCTAGAGCCTCGGTGACCCTCATGGGCTGAAGCTGGGAGTGGAGCCGTGGGGAGCCCCAAGCCCTGGCGTTCCCCCCTGGATCTAAAGCCCTGAGCCACAGTTCTCTCGCACGGGGCTGAAGCCCCCAGCTCCTCCCCTCCCCCGCCCAGAGCCCTGAGCACCCCCACCTGGAGCCCCGCAGCCCCCACCCAGTGGCTGAAGTCCAGAGCCCCAAGCCCCCCCTGCAGCTGAAGCCCTGAGGCCCCCCCACACACCCGGTGGTTGAATCCAGGAGAGGTGAGCCCCCACACTTGGCCCTGGAGTTTTTATAGTATATTGGGGGGGGCGGCGCGGCGCTTCAGAAAGAAAAAGGTTGAAATCCCCTGCTCTAACCCATTTTTAAATGTCTTTTTGGGGCACAGGTGGCACAGAGGAACCAGAATTTCAAATCTTTTCCCAAAGTTATGGTTGCTGTGGAGTGCCTCAGAGCACTAGAAGCTTAGCCACTGGGTTATGGACAGGTGACTATAATGATGGTACTGACTCATTTTATTTGCACTTCAGAGCATCCCCAAGCCTGGGCACAAAAGAACGGATTCCACACACAGCAGCAATGAATCTGAATATACATTTAGCTCTGAGATTACAGAGATGGAAGATTTACCACTGAGAATGGAGGTAATGTTAGAGAAACTCCAGTACTTTTCACTAATCACTAGCAAATCTATGCCCATCTTTTCTTTGTGACTGGCACATCTTAGTATCAAGAATCTAGCGCTTTAGTCCACCATATCCCATTTTCTTTATGCATGGCTCAGTATATAGTTGTGTCTCTGTAATCCTACATAAAAAGATATCAGTAAAAATATATTTTTCATTTTCTTTACATTACAGTAAAGGAATATAGGGTAGTTGGTCACACAGCTGTCTGATTTACACATGTGACACAGTCGCCTGGCAACTTTTGCAGGCACGATCAGTTGCATGCTCAAAAGTGGTCATCAAAAACAGTTTGAGGCTGGCTGAAAAGCAACTTCTATACTATATATTTAAAAGTTGAGAGAGAGGCACAAGTAGCTAATTATTCTCTCAATAACTGTCGAAATGGGAAGGTAGCTACAAATTTCATAACTGAGTACTACTTCGATTTACAAAACTATTGCACCCAGTGTCACAAAATGTCATGCAATTCTCATGCACTTTGAGTGAAGTTCACTTCAATGGAGACTGGCCACTCAAAGTTCTGTGCATCACTTAACGCCCACATTAAAAGGCTGTATATATGGGCCCTTTTCAGAGGAGAACATCAGGTTGGATTTTTTGAAGGCGAAAACTTGAAAGGTGCCTCATTACTGTAACCTCAAGTATGCATTCATTTGAATCCTGGATTATTTGGAATTTTTCTGCCATAAGTAATTAGTACAAATTATGGTGTAAATTCATGTGTATCTGCAAGTCTGTCTTAACATATTTCAAGATTCAAAAAAGTGCCATACACAGAAATTTCTTTTGACATGACTACAAACATGCCAGAGGGCCATCAGATTCCTGGGCTGACGTGTGCTATGCCAGTCAGGAGACGGACAGCGTTTTCTACTCAAGCTGGGGACACTTTCTTTTCTTTTGGACTTCTGATTTCACTCTTGACTGTGGGTGGTTGTACAGCATGTCACTCCTTCCTCACCGACTGAATAATGGTGAATTAGAAGGACAGAGTTTTGCTCTGTCAGGTGTCTCCATAGTTGGGTTTTACTGACTGCCATTATTGTTCCTGCAACTCCTCCTTAGACAAACTGTTGAAATCAAGTTATAGCTTGTGCAGATCCTCTAGATGTTATGTATTTCTACTTCCGTTTTTCATAAGAATATCCATACTGGGTTAGACCAGTGGTCCATCTAGCCCTGTGTCCTGTCTTCTGACAGTGGCCAGTGTATGATGCTTCAAAATGAGTGAGCAGAACAGGGTAATTATTGAGTGATCCATCCCCTGTCATCCAGTCCCAGCTTCTTGCAGTTGGAGGTTTAGGGCCACCCAGAGAATGGGGTTGCATCCTGGACCATCTTGGCTAATAGCTATTGATGGACCTATCCTCCATGAACTTATCTAATTCTTCTTTTGAACCCAGTTATACTTTTGGCCTTCACAATATTCCGTGGTAATGAGTTCCACAGGTTAACTGTGTCTTGTGTGAAGAAGTACTTCCTTTTGTTTGTTTTAAACCTGCTGCCTATTTATTTCATTGGGTGACCCCTGGTTCTTGTGTTCTGTGAAGGGGTAAATAACACTTCCTTATTCACTTTTTCCATACAATTCATGATTTTATAGACCTCTATCATATCCCTCCCTTAGTCATCTCTGTTCTAAGCTGAAGAGCCCCAGTCTTTTTAATCTCTCCTCATATGGAAGCTGCGCCAGACCCCTAATCATTTGTTGCCCGTTTCTGCACCTTTTCCACTTTTAATATATCTTTTTGGATATATGAATATGGGTGTCCAGAACTGCACGCAGTATTCAAGATGTGGGCGTACCATGGATTTATATAGTGGCATGATATTTTCTGTTTTACTATCTATCCCTTTCCTAATGGTTCCTAACATTTTGTTAGCTTTTTTGACGATTGCTGCACATTGAGCAGATGTTTTCAGAAAACTATCCACGATGACTCCAGGATCTCTTTCTTTAGTGGTAACAGCTAATTTAGACCCCATAGTGATACCTCATCTTTATGGATAGATGGAAACTGTCATGTGTAGTGGCATGTAATAGCATTTCTCACGAGATCCAAATGTTTTTTCTCACATTGGCTGGCAGCCTTATTTAACTGCTTTTTTAAAATCATGCTTCACAGCAATTTTGTTCTTTTGAATGTTAATGAATAAAGTAACCCACACAGGACTGTGTACATGCTTCAGCAGATAGAGAGATTAAATCTCCATTAATTTAACCTATTAAAAATGAAAGCATGGTTAAACATAAAGGCTAACAATAATAAACAGTATCCAAAAAAGTTGAGATAATTCCAAGCCAGAACCCCAAATTTAAACACCCTCAATTTCTGCGGAATTTGTATCTGGAGGTTTTTGTAGTTTGTGACCATTATATACTACGATGTTATAAATGCTTTGCTTGCTTTATATGTGCATAGTTGTATCTTTTCTAATATCCTTTCTAGGCTTTAAAGGATTAGGGTACACTCCACAGTAACTGCTTAATCTTCATTGAAACATTTGCCTCCAACAAGTTCCATTACAACTCTGAATTACAAATGATGGCCTTTACACTAAGATACCAAAAGAAGGCTAGGTGATTAATCCAAGTGTTTACAGTGCAGCTACAGTGCAGTAGTACAAGAAAAAGGGCAGGAAACTTCTGAATGTACCCAAATCACTTCCTTCCGGCCGTTTTTATATTTCACACCCCAGTTTATTGGGTTGCTTAATGGTGGGCCCAAATAAAAAAAGTATGTAATACATTGCTTTTAACTAAAGAACCTAACAATAATAGTTAAAAAAATTAGGAAAAGTTTGCCTGTAGTTAGTTTGTTTCATAGTGAATCTAACCACAAACTTATTTCTTTTCTCCCTTCTCCCCTCCAAACAAGTAAGAAAAAGAGGTATGATTAATTAGACTTTATGCCTTAGAGTTAGTATCTAGTTCTTTCTGCCTTTAAAGCTCTAGGCTAGATACCTTTTATACTAGTCAATTCCTTTTAAAATAACCTTTTGAAGGTTAGTGATACATTTTGGATGCCAATATGCAGCTCTCAGAATCAAGTAACATGTATATGCTCCTAATCATCCTGTTTCCCCAGTCTTTCTCCCCTCTCTTCTCACAGTACCCTTTGCTCCTGACATGGAATGGTGACCCTTCTTGACTACATTGTGTTCTTCCTCAAGCAGGAGCCAAGTGAGAAAAAGGCACCGCTGGACATGTCTCTGTTCCTCAAGCTGCAGAAACGGGTTACAGAGCTGGAGCAGGAAAAGCAATCCTTGCAGGATGAACTGGACAGGAAGGAAGAACAGGCTCTCCGCACCAAGACCAGGGTAGAGTGCACCTAGCCAGTCACATGAAGACCTCGTGTTGTTCCCATCTTAGTAACAAATAGACAATTTGGCCTGCTGAATGTTTTCTATAAAACCACCTGTTCCATTAGAACTTACTTTGTTTGGCCAAAAGTTACACGCCCGAGTACCTAAATTCAGGCTCCTAAATCCACGTTGTGGCATTTAAAATAAGTGGGCGGATCTTAGAAAGAAAAGAGTGAGGTAATATCTTTTATTGGACCAACTACTTTTGGTGAGAGAGACAAGCTTTCGAGCCTTTTTTCTGGGCTGGTTTTTGTTTTTTTTCCCCAAAGTTGCTAAGGAATCCACTATTAAACTCAATGGGAGTAGAGGTTAATCCATGCCTTTGAAAATCGTGACACTTATATTAAGTGTTCTAACACTTAACATTCTACTTAAACAATTCCTCGTTCTCTTCAGTATTCACCTTACAGGAAGAATCAAGCCAAAGAGTTTGGATCTGAATCCAGATCCGAAGATTACAATCGTTCAGATCTGGGGGATTTTTTTAGGCTTGCCTCTGATTTATATTCTTGAAATACTTCTAGAAATATGAGTCCTATTTTGGCAACTGTTTCTCATTTCCCTTCTGTTCATGGATTTCTTGAGCCTCTTTGCATTTAGTATTTAGAGTAGATCTTCTCTGTCCCTATTCAAATAACTTTACCGATTTGCACCTGATTTTAGTTATCTCTGATAAGCACAATAAGTAAATGAAACAAGGCAATGTAAACATACCACACAAAACGCTCAGAGGTATAGGGCTAAATACACGTATTCAGTTTCCCAGGAAGGATAGCTTTAACTCCCATCGTGACTGCAAAATGCACATTTTCCTTTTTCTGCCTTGACTCCTGTTAGTAACAGATGAAGGATGGAATTTATTTTTACTTTTGTCTGTGTTCTTTCCTAGGAGGAGGAGGAAAGGCCCCCAATGAGAGGCGCAGAGCTAGAATATGAGTCACTCAAGGTAATTCTGGATAGGAGGCTTCTGGTATTTAAAGGATGAGTAAGAATGTTATCACCAGCTACGCTAGCTAGGATAGTAAGTAATATCTTTCCTGCTTCAGGATGCAAGTCAACTGGAGAAAGAATCAGGAAGAACCTCCTCAAAAGACATTTTATTGCATAATTGTTTACTGTGAGCTGTAGGAAGCATGGCAGGGGACTACACTACTGGAATTGCTCCTTACACACAGGACTTCCCTGCAGCTGGTTAAACTGGGTTTAAGGCTGCTTTGTATAATAGATACACCAATGAACCTAGCCTATGTCTTTGCTGATATTGTTGCATATGGTGGACCATACCAAACAGGCGATCATGTCCCAGTACCATAGTTTGTTTGAGAGAGTCGCATGCTGCTAGCATCTTCTGCACAATGCAGAATATTGATAGCCCTGCTAGGCACAAGCTGACTTGGGTCTGATAGAAATTCTTTAAAAATTTTGTGTCAAGGGGAGAGTAGAGGAGGAAGAGATTAATGGACATTTTTCAGTTGAGCCTTTATGGGGGCCAGCGTGGAGGTGTTTCTGGTTTTGTACTTCAGACAAAGGGTAGACCAATTAGTGAAATACTTCTAGGCACTATTCCCTATGGCTAAGAGATCAGGGAAAAGGGAGAGATTTTCCCCATAGTTTTAACACTTCTATCCTGTGGTTCGTAATTCTATGCAACTGTTGTGGAGTAGAAGGGGTTCTGCTAAGTGATGGGGATGTCCTTTTTTTTTTTTTTTTTTTTTTTTTTTTTTTGCAGCGTCAAGAACTTGAATCTGAGAACAAGAAGCTGAAGAATGAGCTGAATGAGCTGCAGAAGGCCCTTTTGGAGAAGAGTTCTCCAGAAGTGACTGCTCCTGGTGCCCCTGCTTATAGAGTCCTCCTGGATCAGCTGACCTCAGTAAGTGAGGAACTGGACGTACGCAAGGAAGAAGTCCTCATCCTGAGGTCTCAGCTGGTGAGTCAGAAGGAGGCTATTCAACCCAAGGTAAGTAATAGCCTGTGAATGTCCTGGGAAGTAAAGTTAAATTACAGCATTAAGCTACTATTTTTTACCTGGGAGTGTTGTGATGATTTTCTTCTATGAGCCAAACCAGTTTCCCTCCCCAATCTACACATGGCCCTTTACTGCCTTTTTAGGGATGAGCAGGGATTGTTATAAGAACACAAAATTAAAATAGGCCAAAGTGGGAGATTCCATTAACTAGACAGGTTTCTGGCCTGCAAGCCAACTGTTTTCCTTAACATATCTCTAGTTAGTCAGACCAGGGCTGATTTATTGACATTTGGCCAAGATCTTCAGATGATGATTATTTACATAAGAAATTGACAAAGAATGTAACTTAGAGTTTGGTTTAACTGCTAACAATATTTCTTTCCCTTTACTGCTAAGTGCATGCTTAATTGTTAACTTTATTCAGACAAAGTGTTAAAGCCTGGGTGTATTTAGAAATTGGCAGCAAAAATAATTGAAGAATATTGATTGGAATTGTGCAGTATTTCTGTTGCAGAAAACTCAGAGCACCCCCCATCATTTAAATTAGTTACTCTGCTAGCAATGCAAAAATCACTGTCAACTGCTTGTTGGTGGGATTCAGCATGAGTGGCACTAGCCCCTTATGAATATTTAGGTCAGTTGGCAAACTTACCACAGTTCCCAGAAATCCTCCTATATTCCCCCCAGCTCACAGTCCAGTAGGAGGTAGCAGGAAATGTTTCCTCCAGATCTAAGTCTGGGCATAAATGATCACCCTTCTTTGTTTCCAAGTTGCAAGAAAGGGTCAAAAGGATAATTTATGATGGTGTGCATGGTTAAGTTACCATGTTATTTTATCAAGAGCAATAGGTGCCATCAAAGTCCCCTTAAGTACTTATCTTAAAGGAGACTAAAACTGTAGTTCTGATTATGAGATATTTAGGATCTTTCACGGTTTCAAAAGCAGGACTCAACTTGAAAGTAGTAGCTCTTTAACCTAAAAACATTAGGACTTTGCAGATAACACCAAACAGGTAGACATGGTAATTGGATTGGAGGAGTGAGCCATCCAGAGCCATCCAGAGCCATCCAGAGCTTGGTAAACCCACCAGGAACTGGGTGTTACCTTTTCCCACTGATACTGGAAAGAGATGTTTTAAAATATACCGAAAATCTGTGATACATGTGGCTGTGCATGTCTTAATTTTTAACAAAATTAGTTATAAAGGGAACAAAATATTCCTCTTACTGGAATATTTTAAATATTATTAATAAATCCTAGAATAAATTGTTCCTAACAACAAGATGCAGGTGTTGTTTTCACGTCTGTATGAGTACAAGGGAAATAAAAAGGTGACCAATGGGATGGACAATGATAAGTTTGCAAATAATTTTTGATTGTTAGTTTGGACAGCTAGGGCAGGAACAGAATTGGCTGATTAATTGTTTCTCTTCCTTCTTGCTTGCCGATTTGATTGCCAGGAGGATAAGGTAAACATGTTTTCACTGCTGTAAGCCAGATTTCTTACAGGCTAAAAACACCATCAAATAGGAAACATGTTTGAGCTGTCACTTCACAAATAACTTTGATGTGTTTGAAGTTTAGTCCTCACGCTTTGCAGAGATTGAAGAGATCTTTCTCATTTTCCCTAAGGGAATAAGAAAAAAATTAATCTGCAAGTTCTTTAAAACAAGCATATTAACAATTTAGAGCTAAGGTGATACTGGCAGTTTATGGTAATTTAAAGATTAGATTAAAAAACCCTGAAATGTATGCAGTCAGTTGAATAAATGTATTTTATCAGAGGTGTTTGGGGAGTAAAAGTAGCACAGTTCCAGGGGAAATTGGAAATCAGATCCCTCTTTAGAGATGGTAATATTACAATTATGTAACTGTAAATCGCACATAAGAGTCTGTGATGTGAAAAATTGCATTGCTTTTTAGTGTTTTTAGTGTTGTAATATGTCAAAGGTAACATACGCATGACTTAATCCAGAGCACTACCATCTAAAAATGTTTGGCGGGAAAGGTTGAAAATTATTGGATTAGAAGTTTTAGATGAGAGGTACAACACACAGAGCTGAGAAGAGCATAGTTATATTCCATATATTTTGTTTGTAATGAAGGCCTTTCATTCATATATTATTACAACTGTACCATTCATGGCAACCCTGGAGATCTGAGAGTAAATAGTATTTATTTCATCAACACAAAGATCAGAATATGCATGTACCGTGTGTTGAAGCTTGATTGGGTTGTCAGACAGAATTATAGCAGTTTTACTTCAAAAATGTAGAATAACATCATAGTTACTAAAATAATTTCTTACATTTATGGTTTTGCAGTTGGAAAAGGTTACTGTAGGCTAACAAGGAAGCTGGCAATAACTGTGGGGAGGTCATGTGCTTTGTCACTTCTCATACTATAAGGCGCAAATCTTGCAAAACTTCATTCTGAGTGTACAGACCTATGGTGCAAATATCTTCTGTGCAGGCTAAGTCTTAAATACTTAGTAGTAGTCTTGCTCAAAGAAGTGGGACTTAATTGTTGTGAGAGTGAAACAGAAATGTCAGGCTTTAGTTTCTGGTATCCATTAAAGTCATGCGGCTTCACTACATTATCATCCACGTAAAATGACATAAAATTAAAAACAGCTTGGCATATGCAATTGGAGAAATCAGATAAAAATCTTACTGAGCTTAAGTGAAGAAAAAGGGAAAATGCAGCAGCAAAAATTGAACTATGTACATTGAACTCTGTGTTGATCTTTTACTTGCAGAATTTGCCAGTGTAAATTACTGCAGACTTTCCAAAATAACCTTTAAAACTGTGTAAAGGTGGAAATGGAAATTATTTGAAGGTTCCAAATATGACATAATTAATGTTACCATTTATGAATCATAAACAGCAATAAAATGTATTTGTGAATTGAATACATCTTTTGAAAATTTTGTTGCTTATATTAAAAAAATAAGATGACAGTTCACGAGAATTCAATATAAAATGTGAATTCACTGTTTCATGAGGTTTCCTTTTAGATGGTGGGCAGATGAGGAAAGGGAGGTATAGGCACATGCACACACGTGGTAGATAGAGTTAGAGACAGAGATATTTCAGTGTGCTGTGAGGGGTACATTTTAAAAGATACGTTGTCTGTATGGCAGGTAGAGACTATGTACCAGATTCTGTTACCCTTTTTCTCCCAAGCAGAATTTTTCATTTCAGTGGTGGTTACACAAAGAGTAAGGTGCTATTCAACTTGAGTAAAGGTGGCAAAATCTAGCCCTTCATTAATTTGGAAGTGTTAAACCCTTACCCTGGAACTGTTTTTCCCCACAGAATACTATGACAGATTCTACAATCCTCTTGGAGGATGTACAGAAGATGAAAGACAAAGGAGAAATAGCACAGGCATATATTGGGCTAAAGGAAACAAACAGGTATGTTTTGTATTTATTTTGCTTATCATAACACTTTGAACCCACTTTTGCCCCACTTACGTTGTACCATACTTTGAGTTGCATCAAGATGAAACTAAATTCCCAAAGTGCATTTGTAAGACTGCTATTTGCAAAATTCAAATTAATATTCTAAATACTAATATATAAATGCAAAATCAGGCTTCCTGGGGTTTCCATCATCCATGCTTGTAATTGACGCTGGTGCTAAAATTACCTTTGTATGATACCCCTCTTTTGGTGTGTGCGCCATTCCTCTTGTCTCTGGTAACATTTCACTAGCAACTGTCATAGCAATTTATAATTACGCATGTTGTGTAATAGTATGAAATGCAGTAAGCGACACGGTGTTCGTTAACATTCAGAACAGAATTGCTCAGTTAGTGAAACTGTGCAATCAAGTTTATCAATGTTTTACTAAGTAGCTTTAGAGCTGTATAAATTAAAGTGTTGTGTATCATGTGTCCCTTTCATAACTGTAATTTAACATTTACTTCCCTTGTTAATGTGTCCTCTCATCATCATCATCATGTATCCCTTTTGTGTTTTGCATTTCTTAAACATTTTGCATGGAAGACAATCTCTTCAGGACTATCATATGCTGAATGAGGATGGAGAGCTATGGCTGGTTTATGAAGGGTTAAAACAAACCAACAGGTTACCAGAATGGGGTTTTCTTCATTTTGCATTCTCTCTTCTTACTAACTGTGCCCCCTGCTATGGAATTGCTTTAGCTGCAATGTTTCTTATGCACTAATAGTTCAGAAATAATTGATCATAATCATTTTTTACAAAGAGCAGAAGAATTAGCCAAAGCCTGGTCTGTGAACCTTTCTATCTACCAAGGCATGCCATTAAAAACTTAAGATGGCTGTAACAATGAAAATATGATCCAATACAAAATGTGTACACTGAACAGAAATGGACAATATAAAACACCAGCAGTTCTACAACTAAAATGAAAGAGACTTTGTAACTATATGTTACTTGTCTACCATCATGCTGTGTCTGGAAATGTTTTGCCTTATTATTTTTCAGTTTGAAGTAGTACAGTGATTTAATTGATTTTTAATGCTATTGTTTAATTAGCTTCTGTGTACTTCTCATTTTCTTTGAAAGTTTTTCTTGTTATTTTTCTTATTTTGACTGAGGATAAGTAATTGTACACAATCATCTTGGAGAGGACAATGCTAAAAGAAGTGTCCATTCACAATGTAACTTTCAAAGATAGAAATTTTCAAAGGATAGGGTGGTATACAACAATGTGTGTACAGTCACTGCAACACCTGAAAATGTGTGTGCAAGCTGCTAGTTGGGCATCTAATTGGACAAATGCACATAGCATCTTGTAAGCGAATACAGTCACTCATTCATAGTATGTGTTCATCTTTCAAAATTTTCCGAGAATGTCCATAGTCTTCCATTTGTGATAATCTATTAGTTTAGCATTGTTTTTAATCCCTATACACTTACAAAACAGTAGCTACCAAAATGGATACTTAGTAATGAATGCTATTAACTAATGTCTTTCCTTTCCTTATGCTAACAAATCCTAAACCTAATCTTCTTTTGTAAGTCTGCTAAGCACTAACTTAAAATAGCAAATGTAATGCAGAGAGGGATGGAGAGTGGTCGTTTTGCATCTTTTGTTTCTTGTCCTAGCGCTATATAGTCAACAAGCGTTAGAGCAAGAGGCAAAGAGCTTTCTGTAAGGTAAATGACTATTTGCCTTTACATGCTTGTTCAATGTAGCTACTAGTTAACTTGTCTGCCTTTTTCACATTTAAACCCTGAAAGTGTTTCTGATAGTGCCAATGTCACTATTAATGCCTTTTCCTGTGTGTACGTACCCCAGAGAGTGAGTCATAGCACTCAAAGGGGTACGTCTACATTGCACCTGCCTTTCAGCAGCTGCCAGTGATGTGTAGTGTAGACATAGCCTTACAAATTAATTCACACAGCACTCATTTGAAGTAAGCAACTAGGTATTCTCCCCATTTCACATTTGGAGAATTTGAGACATAAGTGATTTGCCTAGATCAAAGAGTGAGTCTGAGGAAGAACCAGGATTAAAACGTAAATTGGGTCCTAATCCTGTGCTCCATTCCCTAACTCACATTTCTAGCACACATAATAATCCTCTATTAAATTGTCTAATGCATGTTTAAATATCGAATCAGGCTGATTTGTGTTCATTTGCAGTTGAATGTTTTGGTTTCTTACTGAACAGACTTAACCTGGAAGAAGATTTCTTTGTTAATACCATAAGGGCCCTATTTTAAACAAATAAAGCATCTTTTAAATCTTATTTTACTTATCTAAACTTGGAAAATGTTCTTGGCCCCTGTAGAAACATCACCAGACAAAAGAGCTTTACGGATATGTTACATGTTATGGCATGTTTTCAGTACTGCCAATCGATAATACTTGCTCAAACACAGAGGAAATGCAAAGAAATATCTGCATGACTTTGCTGTCTCCCATTGTTTGATTGATTTGATAATTTAATCAGAAGGCGTATTGAAGGGTTTAAAGAGTACTCTGCGTTTTTCATTTTCCTTGCAAGTCAGCAGCTAAATATCTGCGCAGCGACTAACGCTTTAGCCTCCTGGTGAGAGTTTGGGATGTTCATGCTAAGTGTCTCACTCAAATCTCGCTGGGTTTTTGTAGGCTCCTAGAATCTCAGCTTCAGTCCCAGAAAAAGAGTCACGACAATGAGCTGGAAGCTCTCCGGGGTGAGATTCAGAGTCTGAAGGAGGAGAATAACCGCCAGCAGCAGCTTTTAGCACAGAACCTGCAGCTGCCCCCGGAGGCCCGGATTGAGGCCAGTCTACAGCATGAGATCACCCGGCTGACTAATGAAAACTTGGTAAGGGAGATGCTACTGCAGTGTAAATGCTAGGAGATGTAGCGAGAGATACAGAGACACATATACTGTCACCAGTTTTCAACTGGGAAACTCCCAAGGTTAATTGCATGTTTGCGGTAGATTTTTGCAGGTGTGGTAATACTATCATGGATGAAATGACAAAATTCATGCTGTTGGGGTATAACATTTCAGCCCATCATATGAAAGAGGAAATTTCTCTGGTATTATTTTCATTACCAGCACTGTGCTGGAGATAGCTTTCTAAATCTCCTGTTACAGTTCCACCACCAAATTGAAAAGAGGATTGGGCTAATTATCTGACATCTGATGCTCCCCCACTTTTAAATACTGTAAATCATCCCTAATAGGAAACTGTTATCCCTGGAGTTTATATGTAAACTTCTGCAAAGTATTTGCCCTGGAATGCACAAAATTACACACAGTGTCAGGTGTTTTTAGAAAAACTCTGGGGGAAGTTAAACTCCCAAGTGCCTTAGAAAGTCTCTATCTTCCTCATTCCCATCTCAAATTACATAGGTCAAGCAAGGCACTATGCTCTCTGTTTGTTCAGTTTATGTTGGAGGAACAAACATTTTCAGGAAGTCTCTTGGCCAAATGGGGTTAACTCCCTCCTTGATTATTTGACAGCATTTTTATATGAATGAAAGAAGAAATGAACAGATTCCCTGGCCTGTCACCCTCTTCTCTTCAAGCACATGCTTTCTGGCATACAGGATTCATAAGAGATTAATAGGGGAATTTTCTTTGGGAGCCCCATACTGAAATATTGCTGGCACATTGTCACTCATTACCCAAAAATCTTTCTCCTGTAATATACTTTACGTAGCAAACTGAGTTGTGTTGCTTTTAAGAAGAAAGGAAGTTTTCCTACCTGTGCTCTGACTGGTGGCCCCCTATTCTAAACAAAGTGAGAGAGATTCTTTCCCATTTCAGTATATCACAGCCATTCTTAACATAGGGTTATATTTGTAGTGTCTGAGGTTCTGTCTGAGTGACAGAAAGTGATGGGCTGAAGATAGTGGTCTTGGAAGTAAGTTTATGATTGAAGACTTTTTACTAATTTATCCCAGAAATAACATTACCCCACTGGAAAAATTAAATGATAAAAGTGTTTCCATCTGTATAGCTCCTCCTTTCAGATCCTTAGTCTATATTGGTATCTAGCTACCTTTTAAAGATTGCTACTTAATGGATTCTAGCCTCCTAAAACAACACATAGTCACATAATTCCATCACAGAGAAATTTTCTTTTCACATCCAAAGAAAGTAATATTGCTTGCCACATTTAGACTCATTCTTTAGGAATCTGCTTCTGCTGTTACAGAATGCCAGGTGGACTGCATTCCTTGATGTGAACTAAGAATCTCAGGGTACGTCTACACTACAGAACTAGGTCGAAATTATAGAAGTCGATATATTAAAACCCGAATTAATGGAATCGATTGTGTGTGTCCCCACTAAAGAGCGGTAAGACCATGAGGTCGATTGTCTGTGTCCACAGTTGCGAGATTAGAATCGACCTTCGAAGCATTGCATTGCGGGTAGCTATCCCACAGTTCCCGCAGTCTCCGCCGCCCATTGGAATTCTGGGTTGCGATCCCAAAGCCTGATGGGGCAGAAAAAAATGTCGCTGGTGGTTCTGGGTACATGTCATCAGGCCATCAAACGTCCCTCCCTCCCTCCTTGAAAGCAATCTTTTTCGCGCCTTGTCTGCGTGCTTTCCATGTTTGCTACAGAAGGCTACAGAAGGCTGCTCAGCTCACAATTACCGTACATCTCCAGCGTGCGCCTTCACATTAGGTCTACTGGAGATTCAGTCACGGTATAATACGGGCAGAGGGATAGCTCAGCGTTCTGAGCGTTGGCCCGCTAAACCCGGGGTTGCGAGTTCAATCCTTGAGGGGGCCATTCCGCCTGAGGCTGGTAGTCGCGGGACTGCACAGCATAAGCTCCTTGCCTTCTAGCTGCAGATCGTGCACTATGCCATAAATGGTTGTGGTCGCGGGACCATACAGGAGAAGCTCCTTGCCTTCTAGCTGCAGATCGTACAATATGCTCGACATTACAGTGCTCCTGGCCGGCGGCCTTTGGTGTGGCTGGCCGGGGGCGCTTTTTTACGTTTTCTTTAAGGGAGATTCAGCACTGCCTGGAACACGGGCAGAGGGATAGCTCAGCGGTATGAGCGTTGACCCGCTAAACCCGGGGTTGCGAGTTCAATCCTTGAGGGGGTCAGTAGAGCTTATTGTACCATCTGCAGCTGGAAGGAAAGGAGCCTAACCCCTGCTCACGGCATATTGTACTATCTGCAGCTAGAAGGAAATGAGCCTAACCCTTGCTCCCCCCTCCCTCCGTGAAAGCACCTGAGGGGGGAGCGAAAAATCCTTTCGCGCCTTTTTTCGTGCGGGCGCCATATTGCTGCCACCATTGTTATCCACCCGCCGCTTCTGCTCCCACTCTGCTGTCCTGCAAACAGCGTACCGGGGGAAGCATGGAGCACGATCAGATCACCGCAACTGTTATGGCCGTTATGAACACCACGCGCATTGTCCAGGAGTATATGGAGACCGAGAACCGGGAGCTGCTAGAGCAACAGGAGGCGAGGACGAGACAGCATCAGCCTGAGGAGAGTGATGAGGACATCGAGACAGACCTCAAAAGGCCCCCCCGCAAGGTGGACATCATGGTGGTAATGGGGCTCGTTGATACAGTGGAACGCCGATTCTGGGCCCGGGAAACAAGCACAGACTGGTGGGACCACATAGTGCTGCAGGTCTGGGATGATTCCCAGTGGCTGCGAAACTTTCGCATGCGTAAGGGCACTTTCATGGAACTTTGTGAGTTGCTTTCCCCTGCCCTGAAGCGCCAGAACACCAAGATGAGAGCAGCCCTCACAGTAGAGAAGCGACTGGCGATAGCCCTGTGGAAGCTTGCAACGCCAGACAGCTACCGGTCAGTCGCGAATCAATTCGGAGTGGGAAAATCTACAGTGGGGGCTGTTGTCATGCAAGTAGCCAGGGCGATCACCAAGCTGCTTGTACCAAGGGTTGTGAGTCTGGGAAATGTGCAGCTCATACTGGATGGCTTTGCAGCAATGGGCTTCCCGAACTGTGGAGGGGCGATAGACGGAACCCATATCCCTATCTTGGCACCGGACCACCAAGCCAGCGAGTACATAAACCGAAAGGGTTACTTTTCAATAGTGCTGCAAGCACTGGTGGATCACAAGGGGCGTTTCACCAACATCAACGTGGGATGGCCGGGAAAGGTACATGACGCTCGCATCTTCAGGAACTCTGGTCTGTTTCAGCTGCTGCAAAAAGGGACTTTCTTCCCAGACCAGAAAATAACCGTTGGGGATGTTGAGATGCCCATAGTTATCCTTGGGGACCCAGCCTACCCCTTAATGCCATGGCTCATGAAGCCATACACAGGTAGCCTGGACAGTAGTCAGGACCATTTCAACTATAGGCTGAGCAAGTGCAGAATGGTGGTGGAGTGTGCATTTGGCCGTTTAAAAGCTCGCTGGAGAAGTTTATTAACTAGGTTAGATCTCAGCGAAAACAATATTCCCATTATTATTACTGCTTGCTGTGCGCTCCACAATATCTGTGAGAGTAAGGGGGAGACGTTTATGACAGGGTGGGAGGTGGAGGCAAATCGCCTGGCCGCTGGTTATGCGCAGCCAGACACCAGGGCTATTACAAGAGTACAGCAGGGTGCGTTGCGCATCAGGGAAGCTTTGAAAACAAGTTTCATGAATGGCCAGGATGCTGTGTGAAAGTTCTGTTTTTCCCCAGTAATGAAAAGCCCCGCCCCTTCATTCGCTCTACTTCCCTTTACCCAAACCGCCCTGCCCTCCCCCCCTCGATCACCGCTTGCAGAGGAAATAAAGTAATTCTTGTTTAAAAATCATGCATTCTTTATTAATTTGTAAAACACAGAGGGGGGACTATGGTGGTAACTGACACAGTCTCCCGGGATAGGTGGTGGAGGAAGGGAAGCACCAGGATGGGTGGTGGAGGAGGGGATGAGGGAAGGACAAGGACACACAGCACTTTAAAACTTATTGAATGCCAGCCCTTTCTTGCTTGGACTGTTCTCTTGGCTTGAGTGGCTGGGAGCACGGAGGCCACCCAAACGCGTTCTTGGGCGTCTTGGGGATGAGGTTATGGGACTCGGGAAGGAGGGCTGTTGGTTACACAGGGGCTGTAGCGGCGGTCTGGGCTCAGGCGGCCTTTCCTGAACCCTACGCCTGTCCTCAGCCAGAAGCCGGAGGATTTCCGTTTGATCCTCCAGTAGCCTCAGAATTGCATCCTGCCTTCTCTCTGCACGCTGACGCCACCTACTCTCTTCATCCCGCCGCTGTCTCTCTTCAGCCCGCCAGTCATTGTCCTCAGCACGCCACTTGTCCGCGCGATCAAATTCTGCCTTCCTGGACTCAGACTGTGTCTGCCTCCACGCATTCTGCTGGGCAGCCTCAGAGTGGGAGGATTCCATGAGTTCTGAGAACATATCGTCTCGACTCCTTTTCTTTTTACTTCTTATCTTCGCTAGCCTCTGGGATGGTGATGAAAGGGGTGGCGTTGAAACATTTGTAGCTGTGGGAGGAAGCAAACGGGAGACAAATGTAAAAGACACATTTTGTTTGAACAAAACATTACATATCACATGTGCATTTTGTCCAAGGTTGCACTGGGCCTCTTATATTGAGGGTCTGCCGGTTTGCTGTGAGAGATCACACAAGCAGGTCCGGCGGGCAACAGAATTCGGCTTGCAGACAGCCATGGTAAGACACTCTATAGGCTTCTTTAAGCTTCACAACAGGCGGGAATGTTTTCAAACAGCAACCCCCTCATTTCCCATAACAAACATCCCGTGGGCTGGCAATTTAAAACAAACAGGTTAGCAATTGAAAAGTTAGGTGGGGCGGCGGTTTTCGGGTTAACATGCAGGGAGAACCTAATCAACCCCCCCCCCCCACACACACACACACAACAAAGCAAAATGTTCGCTATGCCCCCTCCCCCCACCGCGTGGGTCCCAGCGGGGAAGATTTCCGTTCAGCCACAGGTAAACAGCCCAGCATGGACGGAGCCCTTCTGGATTCCCACCGTACTAAAATTCCCCTATTTCAACCAGGTTCCCATGAATGATATCACTCTTCTGAGGATAACACACACAGATAAAGAAAGGATGTTGCTTGAATGCCAGCAAAAACCGGGACCGTACGCCGCCATGCTTTGCAAAGCACTGATTCCAGACTACGTGCTGCTTGCCTGGCGTGGTAGAGTGTGTTACCACGGAGCACAGGATAAGGCTGCCCTCCCCAGAAACCTCATGCACAGGCTTTGGGAGCACATCCAGGAGATCTTCCTGGAGATGTCCCCGGAGGATTTCTGCTCCATCCCCGAGCATGTTAACAGACTTTTCGAGTAGCTGTGGCTGTACTGACCACGAATTAATCATTAAACACGCTTGCTTATAAAACATTTATTAATTAAACAGAGGTACACTCACCAGAGGTCCCTTCTCCTGCATCGAGCACGCCTTGGGAGGGTTCGAACTGTACTGGCTCCAGGGTGACAAAGAGTTCCTGGCTGTCGGGGAAAAGGGCTTCTCCGCTTCCTTGCTGGGTCTGTGTGCTGTTTTCAGCATCATTATCATCATCAGGGTCCTCTGTGGGTTCTGATGATCCACATACGGAGTCAAACCACATGGGAGGGTCTGTGCTGGCTGCACCTCCTAGAATGGCATGCAGCTCATCATAGAAGCGGCATGTCTGGGGCTCTGACCCAGAGCGGTTGTTTGCATCTCTGGTTTTTTGGTAGGCTTGCCTGAGCTCCTTAATTTTCACGCGGCACTGTTGCGCGTCCCTGTTGTAGCCTCTGTCCTGCATGCCCTTGGAGACTTTGGCGTATGTCTTGGCGTTTCTTCTTTTGGACCCTAGCTCTGCTAGCACGGTTTCGTCTCCCCAAACAGCGATCAGATCGAGTACCTCACGCTCGGTCCATGCTGGAGCTCGTCTTCGGTTCTGGGACTCCATCATGGTCACCTCTGCTGATGAGATCTGCACTCACCTGCAGCTCACCACGCTGGCCAAACAGGAAATGAAATTCAAAAGTTCGCGGGGCTTTTCCTGTCTACCTGGGAGGAGCATTCGAGCTCAGATCGCTGTCTAGAGCGGTCAGCTGTTGCACCGTGGGATAGATTTAGGAGGCCGATACTGTCGAATTGCGTCCTCACTAGCCTACATCGATTCGGCAATATCGCTTTAAGCGCTAATTCTCTCGTTGGGGGTGGAGTGGCGAGATCGATTTTAAGAGCCCTAGAAGTCGATGGTAAGGGCTTCGTCGTGAGGACGGGTGCACGGATCAATCGAAATAACGCTAATAAATTCGACCTAAACTCGTAGTGTAGACCAGGGCTCAGTGTTCACTAATTCTCAGAGTCAGTAGTATTAGTGGGGTTTATAACCTTCTGACATAGGTTCTCGTCTACTCTTATTCTCACTGTTATATTATTAGTGACATTCTTAAGAATTGACACTCTAATAACTAGCACTCATGTCAATTCATCTAAATCGAACATTGTCTATGGACAGATGGAGGGAGCAGCAGCAGCAGGACATAAAACCTAGCCTACCAAAAAAAATGAGCTTCTTAATCTTGTTTTAACCTGGCTTTGTTTATACAGTGTTTGCTGAAATATTAGTGTCTGAAAGGGAGGAGAAAAAAAAATCTGTACCTATTTTTTCAGTTTTATGAGGAGTTGTATGCAGATGACCCCATGAAGTATCAGTCGTATCGGATTTCACTTTACAAACGGATGATTGTATGTAGATCATGTTTCTCTGTTGTTTTGTTTGCTACCTCTGGAGCACTTACTGAAGAGCAAGCTGGCTGCCTTTTCCTCTCTCCAAGGAAATCCTCTACAGAGAGCTTCACAATGTCAATTTTCCCCCCACAGCTTTTGTTGTCAGTCTTTAGTGTCATTTGTGTAATCTTAATGTCTCTTTTTGACACAGTTTGTTACTAATCTGAGTCTTGTAGCGTGATCTAAGCAGCCTAATTTTGAATATAAAATTACATTTTAGGATCAGAATTGGCATCCTGAACATGAAGCTTGTGATGCTAAAATACTTTGTTTCCAAATTTGCTCTTTGTTAAAAATTGTAAAGGTAAAACATTAAAATCCGATTCAGCAAAATTATAGGTTGATCCTGCAGAGACTGATTGCTATACATAGTGCCTACTAAAATGAATAGTCCTATTGAAGCCAGTGTTTGTTAATAGGACTACTCACAGTTATTCATGTTAGTGAATGATTGTAGGATTTGGATCCTTCTGTGAAACTGTGGAATCAACTTCTGATAAGTGATGGAATCTAAATACTCTATTGAATACTTACTCTGTTTACATTTTTTAATTAAGATTTTCACAAAGAGCAAAAACAAAGGAGAAAATAGAAATTCATTTATGGGTTTCCAAATGAGTGAGAGGCTCACGACTACTTATTTTGTTTAGACGAACTATAAAAGTGTCTTTTCACCACACCCGATTGTTGTGGTGCAGAAATCAAATCCCTTGTTTACGATTTTGAAAGCAGTCTAGTGGATTTAGACACACATATTTCTTTAATTTTAATAAAAGAAATGTTATATCTGGAGATAAGGGAGTCAATGAGAATTTTTTGTTAACTATTTTAACCACTGCTTTGAATATGAACTGCCGCTCTGTCCTATTGGCTAACAGACCTTTAACCTGACTTCTGCAGTTTCGTCACATTTTAGGTGGTAAACTCTTTGGGGTGCAAATATCGAGACAAATTTTATGCCTGCTTCCCACCAATTGTCAAAGACGTGTTATATTTTCCAATATATTTAGAAAATTATGGCTTCTCTGATGGGTGCTTCTTGTTCAGAATGTACATGCTACCTCTGCCTCACATTCCCATCAGTATCATAAAGAACCAAGATTTATTGAGTGTCCGGTTTTTTTCAAATGCTTTCAAACCCTTAATCTTAAATGGCTTTTGAGTTTTTCTGCGTTAATGTAATCTCCAAAGGCTTTCCACAAATTATTTTAAACTTTTTATTGATATTTTTTATTCCGCACCACAATGTGCATTACAAAATTACAAGATGGCAGGTCCCTTTTCCGAAGCACTTGCTGTCTAAGGGCTTGTCTAGACAGCAAGTTAGTGCACAGCAAATACAGTGTAAATCTACAGTGCACTAGCCTGATGTTCACTAAATCACTACGTGGACCCTGCTACTATGCACTAAAAGTTCCGTGGCTTCAAACAGCAGGAAGTCAAAGCGTACTGTGAACTTTTAGTGCTCAGTAGCAGGGTCCATACAGCAACTTAGGATATGGCAGGCTAGTGTGCTGTAGATTTACACCCCAGCTTGCTGCGCACTAACTCTCCGTATAGTCATGCCTTAAGTAAGAGAGAGCACAATGAGTGTATTAATTATTATTTGTATAGTGATTGTGCTTAGGAGCTAGTCATGGACCAGGACCCCATTGTGCTAGGCGCTGTACAAACACAGAACAAAAAGATGGTCCCTGCCCCAATGAGCTTACAGTCTAAGTAAATGTGGTGACAGCGGACAGGTGGTGATATGGCAGAGAGAAAGCATGAGGGTTACCACAAATATCATGTGTTTTATAAAGCTGAATTTGAGTTTTGTACTTCCCCCCCCCTTTTTTAAAAAAAAAAAACAACAACAAACCTATTCCATTTTGTGAGGCTGAAGGCAGCCCTGAGGGCAGGAATAGAGGGTGCAGAGGTTGAGGTTAGCAGTGTAATGGGAAGCCTTGAATAGATGTGTTACTATACAATCTCTTCCACTCACCATAATCACTGACCAGGATACGTGGGCATCCGCAAAATATGTCTGCATAAGAGTTCTGCCTCCATCACGCTGCAGCTTGACAATATGTTTGATAATGTTTGGCTTGAATTTTAGGCAGTGTACAGGCTTGCAAATTTCAGCCAGATGATGGCATTTCCTTTCAGCTTTTCTCACAGTCCCTTTCGTAACACTAATAGTGTTAGTCTTGTCTGTTTCACATGTAATAACGTTTGTCTAGTACCTGAATCTTATCTCTTATTTTAATGTACAGGATTTAATGGAGCAGCTTGAAAAGCAGGACAAGACAGTTCGCAAGCTGAAAAAGCAGCTGAAAGTGTTTGCTAAAAAGATCGGTGAACTTGAAGGTATTTATAATGTTGTGTGGTGAGAGAGATTTGTTCCAGTTCCTGTTGAGCTCTTTGACATCAAATGTTTGTATGTAGCTTTTTAGTAAGGCAATGAGTCTTAAGAAGTGTAAGCCAGTGTTAGCTTAGCATGGAAACTGAAGATCTACTGAAAGGTCTGTGTGCATATTGAGGGCACTGTGTGATCCTCTATAATGATGTCTTCTAAAGTAATAGTTAATCTTGATTGTAGCCTTTATTTTAAATTGAATGAATTGATAGTTCTGTGGTAAATTACAATGAGTCAGGCTCCTGTTGCTACAGTTTAAAGATAAATAGGATAGAGATTTGGAAGCTCTAGGAACACACGAAGAATGAGGACAGTAACAACAAACAAAGTTTAAAAGTTTAAAAAAAAAATCTTGTTTTTATTATAAGTTATAAGTTGCATAAATCGGTATGTAGTGTAACCTGAGAGAATCCATGCACTGGCCAGTCCCACATCCATGCTCACATACTCAAAGATTTCATAGAGTTGGGTGGATCTCTCAACAGGTGGCCATCGAGACGGGTGTGTGGTTCCTGCTGGAGTCATCCCAATGAGGTCTTCCAAGGGTCTTCCCACTTTTACCCAACCAGGGAACAAATTTTATATTATTGTTCTGACCGCACCTAATACCTTATGCATATGCATGAGGGTTCAACCCTCTTTTCCTTATCTGTACTTCTACACCCCATTAATATTGGGGTGCCCCATTTTACATAGGTTGTCATCTGAGTTCCCCTTATTCTCATTAGCATCTGTGCACAACAGGGTCCATGGTAACCTGCTGTCAAAGCAGGACATCCCATGATGTTACAGTTAGGTGTCTTGCGGTCTAGACGGGTACATTACAACATATTTCCCATAATATAACCTATTGGCCCATTCTTTTCAGTAATCTTGTAACCTTCCTGGCATAGGGTCAGTCATAGGTCACCCACTCATGTCAAGTGTTCTTAAGCCTACAGCCTAGTCTGGCTAAGCTAAAATCTTACAGGCCTCAGCCTGTAGGCCTTGTGTTCCAGCCATGCTTTACATATATACCTAATATACACTTATCAATCCTAAACACCTGTGAATCTTGTGTTCTATAATCCTACAATTTAAATATATTTGGCATACATAGATTATATATGAAATAGCCTGTGAGTTGACCATAACAATAAATAACATAAATGGATGATAAAATGAACTAATTGGCTACATGGTAGAAGATGAAGAGGGGAAAAAAGGGATGGATAGATAGAGCCACACCACATTCAACATCATTTTCACAAACTGCACTTCAGGGCATGCTTAGGTTCAAGCATAGTTTGTGAAAATGATTATGAACGTTGTTTGTTCTTGTCTGTGCCGATTAGCCAAATTAATGTAGAAAAGAGTTGGTCTGAAATAGTTTTCAAACACCATCTCTCACTTAGTGTAACAAAGACATATCTTTAAGAATGCTAAAATTTTGCTGTACAGATAATCCAGTATGTGACTAATGCTATTTGTGGTTCTTACACTTTTGTTGATGTGGAATCCAGAAAATCAAAACTAATTAATTGGTTTGAATTTCTAAAAACAGCCTGAAAGGTCTTTTTGTCATCACTAGATTGGGAACACTGACAGGGAGGTTAACATATATTAATGGGTGTTACTCGCACACTTCCACTTTTCATTAAAGGGAGGATGCATTCTTATAATATGCTTATGAGGAATGAAGTCTCTTAGCACAATGGGCGTTGTACTGGGAGGTGTTAGGCTAAATCAAATAAGAACACTCCTTGATGACAAATGTTAGAGTTCTTGAGTAAGAGCATAGGAATTTCTGCTGTCGTGTAAAGCTTGCATTGGAAAATATTTTCTCAGTTGTTGTTTTTTCTCCCTCTTAAAGTGGGCCAGATGGAAAACATTTCGCCTGGGCAAATCATTGATGAACCCATACGTCCAGTTAATATTCCACGGAAAGAAAAGGACTTCCAGGGAATGTTAGAATATAAGAAGGATGATGAGCCAAAACTGGTCAAGAATCTTATTTTAGGTAAATATTTTCCTTATTTGCAATAAACAATATATGAACTTGGGATTTGCCTTATCAGATCAGATAACTGATCTGGGTAGTTTGGTATCTTAGGTTTGGCAATGTGCAGTTTAATTAATATTTTGGAGGAAGGTGAGACTTCTCCAATGCACTAACTCAACTGTATACATCTTTATTGTAATGTTATCCTTCTTCTTGCTTAGTATATCAAATATTGGCAATACCTTTTGTAATTCTCCATAAAAACTTTGAACTGGCAAAAAAAAAATGTTGTGATCCAAGAGCTTTGTCAGAAAAATAACACTGTAAAATAAATGCCATTAGTGTTCATTGGCCAGAACTATGGTGATTAACTGAGGCGCTATAGCTATACTGCACATTATACCATGTGATAACTTTAGATTTGATGTAAAGGTGTGTGTGCATGTGGTTTTCCCCAGATCTGAAACCACGTGGTGTAGCAGTCAACCTGATCCCAGGACTACCAGCATATATATTATTCATGTGTGTCCGCCATGCTGATTACCTTAATGATGATCAAAAAGTGAGGTCATTGCTGACTTCCACTATTAATGGCATCAAAAAAGTATTGAAGGTTAGTTGTTACATTTTCATAAAGGACATGAAACTTGAAATCTACTTTTGCTTTTGTTTTAAAGAATAGAAAAAGGGCTTTCACCGATTTGGCTCTGAGTTACTGGTTAGTAAGTCATTCCCATGGATAACTGCCCATCACAAAAATGCTGTTACCTGTCCCCAGATCATAGCTAGGGATAGAGTTATACAGAATTAGTTTCACAAGATAATAGACAGTTTGACTCAGTAAAACAGTAGAATTTATATTAACCTTTGTTTGATCCCAAAGAGCCTTCATCCTGCCCTCCATCCGTGCATGTATAATTTTGTGCACATAGTCACTTGCACAACTTGTTCTTTGTAGAACCCTTCCAGTCCTCTCCATAATGCCACACTGTTAACCCAAATACTTCAGTTGCTGTTTTGGCTGGGAGATTCACAGGTGGCTGTGTGTTTTTCTAAGGACTGTACTGCGAGCTGGTAGAAATGTTGAGGCCAGTGAACATTAATATACTTAAATAGATCCCCCTATGTAGTTTTTGTCAGGGCATTTTTCAGTCACTAAACAAAACAGCTACCATGACTCTGGAAAGCATTTAAGCAATCCACACCTTCTGGAAAAGTTTTAGTAAACACCAGTTGTGCAGGAGTTGAGATACTTAAGACAATATATGAATACTCTTGGGAGAACAGTGTGTCTAGTTATATTAGTCACTGCACATTCTGTAAAGTGCTTCCCATTTAATTGTTCAGGAACCAGTTTCTAGGTTCAAAGCAAGCTTAGGGCTTTGTTTTTTCTTGTTAAGTTGATGTGTCAGGTTTATTAAAATTATTATAAAGTGATAGAATTTGGAGGACTTTCACTAAGTTATGATTTTGCTCCCCTGCTGTACATCCTTATCCTCAGTGTTGCGGTGTGCTGAAACCAGCAATACTGTGGCACAGTGAATACTGGTAAAAGAAAGTGCAATAACAAAACCAGTCACCTAGATTTCAGCTCAGTTCACAGCAATAACAAAACCAGTCACCTAGATTTCAGCTCAGTTCACAGGGGGAATGTCTGTAAAATTGGAAAAGAAAAAAGTGGTTTGAAAAATAATATTTTGAAACTTCCAAGAGAGGGTAAAAATGAATTTCACCATTTTAAAAAAACACTTGCCTTTCAAATAACGTTATGGCAGTGTACAAAAAGCTGTCAAACATTGACATTACTATATTGGTAAGTCTATACAACTACCAGAAGAAAATGGACATATAATGTGTATTTTTAATCTGTTTTAATTTCTAACATTTTCTTTTTCAATTTGTATTATGAGTCCAAACTCAAATGTCTTTGTTTTTGTTTTCAGAAAAGAGGTGACGACTTTGAAATGGTCTCCTTCTGGCTATCTAACACCTGCCGATTTTTGCACTGTTTGAAGCAGTATAGTGGAGAAGAGGCAAGTGCCACTCCTGTTCTGTTTTTTAATTTTTACCATATGATTCATATTAGACCTTTCCCTTAAATTTACTGTTTTGTTAAAATGCAAAATGAAAATAGGTGCAACAGTTAATGTGCACTAACCGTTGAATTTCAAAGGTGGGTTCAGATACGGCATGGTTCACAAATGAGGCACATTTGACAGTGTCAAGCAAGTTCACAGTGTTTTCATAGCGTTTGACTTTTCAGAATCATTGATGACCAAGAAAGACAGAAGATTGGCATAGTAAGGGGCTTACAGATCAGATGGACTTCCATAGTGTCATCAGTTTGTGTTCCCATCAGATCTCAAAGTTAGGCAGAACCTCTAAGGAACACCTAGGGGTTTTGGAACAGGTGGTGGTAAAGTAGTAAATGGCATTGCAAGTCCATAGCGAAGCAGTGTCCCAGCATGGTGCTAGAGGGCATCATGCTGGAGGTGCCATCTTTCAGATTACATACGAAATTAAGGTTTTAGCTAATTCTGGTAGTTAGAGATGCATGGCACTATTTGTAAAAGTAAGGATGTTAGCCCATTAGTCCTGATGTCCTGAACACATTTCAAGTAAGGTAGAACATAGTCACCCATCTGATTCCTTCTTGCAATTTTAATTAGATATTATGGGAGGGATTCTCTCCATAACCATCCAACGGAGAATTCCCCGAGATAAAATTGAAGGGTGGGATCTCTCACCTGCCGCAAAGCTGGCAGACGTGTCTCCTGCACCAAACGCTGCCCACTGGCATGCAGGATGTGGGAAGGAGCTCCACTCAGCTAGGCCCAGTATTATTCAAATTATTATCTCGTTGGAAACCCTGATGTGCACAGTTGCAACACCCACTACAGGAACTCTTCTATATATTTACAAATAGTTTATCAATACATTTACACAGTCACAAACACCCCAACTCAGGGCTGGTCTACACTAACCCCCGCTGTCGAACTAAGATATGCAACTTCAGCTACGTTATCGAAGTCTCTTAGTTCGAACTTACCTGTGGTGCACACGCGGCACGCAGGCTCCCCCGTCGACAGCACTTACTCCTTGCGGTGAGCTGGATTACCAGCGTCAACGGGGGAGCACTTCCTGGTTCGATTTATCATGTCTAGACAAGACGCGATAAATCGAACCCAGAAGATCGATCCGACGCCTCCGATCCAGCCGGTAAGTGTAGACTAGCCCTTAGTAAGGTAGAAAGAGATATTAGAGAATGCACATCTGAACAGTCTGAACTGTTAGCCATCATCTTCCTCATCACCGTCACCTTCCCCCTCATCACCAGTAGCCATCATTCTGGCACCTCCCAAGGACTACATCTCCTTCTCCTACTGTGCCTAAACTGGGATGCAACTTTTATAATATGATATGCGGACACCACAATGTTTGATGCAAGGGTTTTTCCCCTTTTCCTTATTTGTATTTCCTCCCCTTACTAATGTTGGAGTGTCCTTCTCCTATAGGTTAGTATATCAGTGATCATATATGTCAATTCATTAGCATGGCCCTCTTGTGGTTAGGTATCTGTAGATGTAGCTGATGTACCTGTTATGTATGTCAATTCATGGCCGTAACATTCTTGTGGTTGGTCATGTTCCTGTGGTCAGAAATTCCCCTTAAACACTCTATTTTTAGCTCCCCAATACTTGGAGTTTCCAGTGGGCCGTTTATCTGTTCAAAGTTTATCTGTTTAAAGTTCATAGGCCTCAAGCCTTATGCTAACTTGCTGAAGCTAATGTCTTACAAGATACAGATCTGTGGGTTCCTTGCATTAATGCTGAATATAATGCAAAGCAGTGAATATAATAAAGGCAAGCTCGCCCTATGACAGAAGTCATGCGATATCATATCCAAAGTGCAAATCCAAGTGTTAGCTCCAATAAGAACCAACTTTTAAATTAAATGTTTTGGGGATGTAAGAGGGAGGATGGGAATGAATTTTCAAAGAAGTATTACTCGCCTACAGTAAAAAAAAATATATATACATGCTATTTTTGTACATTGAAGCATTTGCTTCCATTTTCTTGTGAATTAAGGGATTTATGAAGCACAACACGCCTCGTCAGAATGACCACTGCCTCACCAATTTTGACTTGGCTGAATACAGACAGGTATTGAGTGACTTGGCTATTCAGATCTACCAGCAGCTCGTCAGAGTGTTAGAGAATATTCTACAGCCAATGATTGGTAAGGCAAAATTAAATTCTTCTAACTTTCCAGCTACATTAATCAAAAGAAATTTCTTCCTACTCAATGAGAATGGTGATAGTATATGATCGCTTGTATTTTCCCTTAAACGGTACATTTATATTAAAGCACCCTACTAGTATTCTGTTTATAAATGACTAACTAGTATAAGCAGAGATCAGGGAGAGAGAATGAAAGCATAACTCTGTTGCTGCTCCCCCCATAATGACAGAATAGCTGGATGTACCTTATAAATGCTTGTAATAAAGTAATTATATTATCAGCAGTGAAATAGTTAAGTGTTATTTAAATTCACATTTTAAAATGAAAGTGATTTATTCTAGATCTCTAAACAAAGCCCATTAAATGAATGCATCTTCCCTTAAGACCAGATTGACATTTAAATTTTCACTAGGCTTCAGAATCAACACATTTAGATGAATGGAGCAGCTCTTAGCTCCATTGGAGCTATTGCTTATGTAATTGAAGACTCGGGAAAACAGTACTGTATTCAGTCACATTCAGGCTCTCTTTACAGCCCTACGGAGTAGGCTCTTTTTAAAATTGTAATGGAAACTTAACTTAGATTCTGCAGAAATTAGTGGGGGCAATTAGAGAAGAGCTGGAATGGTACAAAATGGTGGCCAATAGCAAGCTCAGTCTACTCCTTGTATATAAATATTAATTACTATTGTTTTGTAAAAATGTGTATACATTTGGGCATTTTTCAGCTATAGCAATAATGTTGTCAATCAAATGCAGTTTCAGGAATGCTGGAGCATGAAACTATTCAAGGCGTATCAGGGGTAAAGCCACCAGGGCTGCGAAAGAGAACGTCCAGTATTGCCGATGAAGGGACCTACACGCTGGACTCTATCATTCGACAGCTGAACACATTTCACTCTGTAATGTGTCAGCATGGTATGGATCCGGAGTTGATCAAGCAAGTTGTCAAGCAAACATTCTACATCACTGGGGCAGTAACTCTGAATAACCTCCTCCTGCGCAAGGACATGTGCTCCTGGAGCAAAGGGATGCAGATACGGTGAGAGAGCGCTCCGTAGTATTTTCACTCGCCTCTTAAATGTACCGTTGGCTGTAATAATGAATTTGTTAAGCTCAGATAATTGTTTTGTATAATAGTTGTATTTAAGCATTCCATCTAAGAGAGAAGTGTGCTGGACTCCTTTATGCTGGTTTTGAGGGTTTCTTGCACTTAATATCTCACCAGGAAGCCATTATTTAATTTAGGGTTAAATCCTGGTTCCACAAACAAAGCTTCTGTAGGATGGAGTTGGGGGGAAACAAAATTAATTCCCTTTTATCCTCAAGTAAGACTCAGCCCAGATGGGCAACACCTGCTACTGCAGAGTGTGTAGCAAATGTTCCTCATTGCTTAACCGTGTCAGTTTGTGGCTCAGTGTGCATGTGATGTGTTCAGATCTGTTGTCGCTCCTCTTTTTCCCAGTATGGGACACATTTTATTCATGTTTTTGGTGTCTGTTGCACAGTATATTCTGTTTATATAGTGTAATCATATTCATCTCCTAAGAAGCTTTGAAAATCTCAGCCTACATATACAAGGGTGAAATCCTGCTAGTTTTAACTGCACAGAGTAGTCCCCTTGAGGTGAATAAGGGGAACAGAGTAAGGCCGTACATCTGAACAGAGCCAAACAAGGAAGAGAAGTGGTAGATAGAGTGTTTGGCCATTATTTTCAAATATTCTTTGGAACTCAGGGTGCAAAGGCTTCTAATGGCACAGCATAGGGTTATTCAACAGTCCTCAGGAAAATCAATTGAAGGGAGCTGCTATGGAAATAAACTTAAGGGAAATTATAACTAGGTACTGTGTGAGGGCAGTACCCACAAAAACAAAATATGGCCATTAATTAAACAGAAAATCTAAAGCTCTTGATATTTGGTCAGACTTGAACAGTAGGAGTGAAAACATTCTTGGGGGGTTTCCTCTTTTAACAGATACAATGTGAGTCAACTTGAAGAATGGCTACGTGACAAAAATTTGATGAATAGTGGGGCTAAAGAAACACTGGAGCCTCTCATTCAGGCCGCACAGTTGTTGCAGGTGAAAAAGAAGACGGATGAAGATGCAGAAGCCATTTGTTCAATGTGCAATGCTCTCACTACTGCACAGGTAATCCAGCACTCATCTTGACAGCTGTTACATTTATGCACACCTCTAAACTGTGCTTTTTCTAGACCTGCATGTGCTTCCTCTCACAGAGACGGTATTTCTGCTCATGTTGTTGTAAATAAGCATAATTAAAACAGAGGTTGAATGGGGTAGTGGGTCCTCTCCCAAGGTCTGTGCACAAAATAAGTTCCAGGCAATGTTCCCTCTAATTTTTGACAGGCCGTGTGCGCAAAAAATTTCTTCTGTACGAATGTTTGAAGCAGAGTTCAAATTTGTGCGCCATGAGGCAAATGTGCCCAAGCGAGTAAAATGCTTATACAAGGAAATGTGTGGATCCCGACCATCCCGACGTAATCAATGTTCCACATTTGAAATGCTGGCAGGGGGTACGATTCATTGCCCCCTTGCCAGCTAGTAGAATCTGGCTGTTGTGACAAATTTCCTCCTCTACCTCGGTGGGTCCTGCGCTTATTGGCGGATTCTGCTTGCCTCAGAGATCTTCCCCTCTAGTAGAATCCACAGTCCAGGTTAACTCCTCCTGTGTCTGATCAGGAGTTGGGAGTTTTGGGGGGAACCCGGGCCCACCCTCTACTCCGGGTTCCAGCCCAGGGCCCTGTGGATTGCAGCTGTTTAGAGTGCCTCCTGGAACAACTACACGACAGCTACAACTCCCTGGGCTACTTCCCCATGGACTCCTCCCAACACCTTCTTTATCCTCACCACAGGAACTTTCAGCAGTACGCCCTCTCACTCTCAGCTCCTAGTGCATCTTGCTCCCAGCTCCTCACACGCAACTTCCTTCCACAGCTCCTGACATACGCCACTCACTGGGAGGCTTTTAACTAGTTTCAGCCAGCCCCTGATTGGCTGCAGGTGTCTCAATTACCTTCCCTGCCTTCTGGAAAGTTCTTAATTGGCCCCAGGTGTCTTGATTAACCTGGAGCAACTGCCATAAGGTATCAGGGATTTGTTTAGCCTGGGGCTAACATACTGGTTCCTTACCACTTTCCTATAGTCCTCTGGCCTTGCTCCGTCACACTGTGTTGATAGATGGCGGGCGAACAATGTCAAAAGTCGCCCGTAAATGATATTTCGGCCTGGCTCCGGTGTAGTATTTCATTTTTGCGCGCGTGGTGTTTTGCCATGTTCATTTTGCCATGGGGTTTAGGATCTGTGTGTGCGCGCACACGCACCCAGCTTAGAGGGAACAGTGGTTCCAGGTTGTACTGCTTTGACTATACCAGTATAGTTAAGATGGTACAACCCCCCTAATGTGGATGCAGTTAGACTGATATAGCTAAGGGGAATAAGCTATACTGGCACAAAGCTCCTTTATACCAGTGTAATTGCATCTGTACTTGGGCTTGTACCAGTATAGTTATTTCAATTGAAAAAACACTACCACTGGCCGAAATAGTTTTATCTGTACAAAAGCTGTGTAGGCCAGGCCTTTGACTCCAAGAATAAGAGATGCCATACTACTATGTGCCAGCCCAATCCCACTCCCTGCATCAGAAATGTAGAAACACCTGTTGCTTTTGCATTTTAAAAAAAAATTCCAATTTCAGAAGTTTCAAATTTTATAAAAAAATATAGAATCACGAAAAAAGTACAGAGATTTTTACTTAAGCTAAAGAAATTTATTCTGTATCATTTGATGCTCCCCTTACTTATGTCTGTCTTTTTCTTAGTTTGGGGTCTTAGTCCTGCATTTAGGGCTCTAACTTGTTCCATTTGAAATCAGTGGAAATTTTACTACAGTCTTTGATGGGAAAAGGATAGGGTCTGAAATACAGGACCAAATTCAGGTAGAGGAAGTAGCAACACTTCCATAGACTTCAGTGGATGTACGATATTATTGCTGCTGATTGATTGTCCTCTGGTAATTTCCACAGTGTGCTAGGCACTGCCCACACACGTGTCAAGGCAATAGTCCCTGCCCAAAAGGACACAATCTAAGAAGACAAGTGATGTATGAAGGATGGAGAGAGTGAGCGAGCGCTAAACCTACATTTTTAAAAACAGTCAACCTCAAATCTCCTCTTCTGCTGGTATTAGCTGATCAATTTCATGTAGCTGTCATGGAAGAAGTAGGATTTGTCAGTGTGCCAGGATCAGCTGTTTAATAATATTGTACAG
Organism: Chelydra serpentina; assembly: GCA_037349315.1. Lineage (NCBI taxonomy): Eukaryota > Metazoa > Chordata > Testudines > Chelydridae > Chelydra > Chelydra serpentina. Next base: position 16,754,529 of record JBAIAC010000033.1, read on the forward strand.
TTATATATGTTCACATAAAAAAAAATTTAAAAGGCTTGTTTATTTTAAATATGTGCCTTAATTTCTTAACATATAGCAATTTCTTAAATGAGTATGAAAATTCCTAATGCATTGATTTGAAAAAAACTATAACCAGCACTTGTAAACAACTAATTTAGAATGGTATTTTTAAACATTAAGACTAGGGTGCATATATATTTAAATCAACAATAGACAAACCAAGAACTGTTGTTTTTCTTCACAGATTGTAAAAGTTTTGAATTTGTATACTCCAGTTAATGAGTTTGAAGAAAGAGTCTCAATATCATTTATACGTACGATACAGGTAAGACTGTTTTTTGCCCCACATATTGTTCAGTTAATTCTACAGGAACACATCAGTGAGCCACAATAGGTATTGTCATAAAGTACAGTGCGATATTCAAAGTAAAGCAGGCTTGTCAACCACATTTTCTTTTCTTTTTCTGTAATACAGAGACATTTATGTTTATTGTAGGCTGTCACAATTTGTGCTACTAATTGCAGATTTAAATTAATGTAGACTTTTTTAACTTTCTATCACGATTTATTTTTAAATTGAATTCTAGGTACTTGATTTTCAGACGATGACATAATTTTTCTATCTCTGTATCTTTATTTGTGCACACTCCACTGTGCCTGCTTTTCAAGCATTAAGATTTGTAAATGCAAGTGATGGAATTTGTACATCCAAAGCCCATTCATTCCAATTTTTTTCACACGAGATGTCAATTTGAGACTGCTTTGAAAACTGAGCCATACATATCAGAAGTTCTCAATTCAGCTCTTCTAATTTGGAAAATATGATCAGAATGAAACATTTTAAAAATCCTGAAGAATACTGGCTAGTTAATTAGCTTTTAAAAATTTCTTTTTAAAAGTTGCTTTTCCTGGTATCTATTGGGGGAACAATCTATTGATAAGGGAGATTGACAAAATACAGTAACTCCTCGCTTGACGTTGTAGTTATGTTCCTGAAAAAATGCTACTTTAAGCGAAACAATGATAAGCGAATCCAATTTCCCCATAAGAATTATGTAAAATGTGGGGGTTAGGTTCCAGGGAAATTATATATATAAATATCATAGAATCTCATGGTTGGAAGGGACCTCAGGAGGTCATCTAGTCCAAACCCCTGCTCAAAGCAGGACCAACCCCAACTAAATCATCCCAGCCAGGGTTTTGTCAAGCCTGACCTTAAAAACCTCTAAGGAAGGAGATTCCACCACCTCCCTAGGTAACCCATTCCAGTTCTTCACCACCCTACTAGTAAAAACGTTTTTCCTAATATCCAACCTAAACCTCCCCCTCTGCAACTTGAGACCATTACTCCTTGTTCTGTCATCTTCTACCACTGAGAACAGTCTAGATCCATCCTCTTTGGAACCCCCTTTCAGGTAGTTGAAAGCAGCTATCAAATCCCCCCTCATTCTTCTCTTCTGCAGGCTAAACAATCCCAGTTCCCTCAGCCTCTCCTCATAAGTCATGTCTCTAAGGTGCTACAAGTTTTTCTTTCTTATTTTCGTTTTGCTGACACAGACTAACACGGCTACTACACTTAAAACTAATCATTTTTGTTGCCCTCTGCTGGACTCTTTCCAATTTATCCACATCCTTGCAGTGTGGGGCCCAAAACTGGACACAGTACTCCAAATGAGGCCTCACCAGTGCCGAGATATATATTGTGGCAGAGCTCCGATCTTGTCCCTGTGGGTCCCGCGCTTCTAGGCGGTTGATGCTAGCCTCAGAGGATGGTGAGAGAACTCCCACAGTTCCTGTTGCCCCTCTGGGCTTATTGCAGAACAGTTTAGCCTCCTGTCCTGCCAGAGGCCTGTCTTCTCCTTGTAGTGGCAGGTTGGTGTGGGGAACCCGGGCCTGCCCTCTACTCTGGGTGCCAGCCCAGGGACCCTAATGGTGGCAGCTGTTGGCAGCCGACCTCTCACTGCCAGAGTTGCTACAATTCCCTGGGCCACTTCCCCACAGCTCTCCCGCTTCTCCCTTCTTCACCCTTACCTTAGGGCTCCCTTACCAATGGCTCGAGAGTTGCCTTATTTACTCAGCCCTTCAGTAGTAGTAGTAGTAGTAGCAGCAGCAGCAGCAGCAGCAGCAGCACTTCCTCTTCTCTGGCTCTTCCTCAGCCTGACTGGAGTGAGCCCTTTTATATGCTCAGAAGAGCCTTAATTAGGGTCAGGTGTTCACTTCACCTGCTGGAGGATGCGGGGTTTGTTGCATCCTTCCGGGAGTTTTGGCTGACCTGGCGGGAACAGAGGCGTGCCTTTCCCTCAGCGCAGCGGTGGTGGGATGTTGGGAAGGTGCATGCCCGGCTCTTCTGCCGTAGCCACACCCGGGGTGCCAGCCGGCGGAGGGATGTGGTGATAGAGGAAGTGTTGGAGCTGGAGAGGCATCTGGCCGCCAGCCCCGGAGATCCACCCCTCTGTGGAGCGCACCGGGAGAAGCGGGAGGAGCTCCGGGCCCTCGACGATCTTCGGGCCCGGGGCGCTTTCGTACGATTCTGCATCCGTCTCCTGCGGGAGATGGATCGTGGCTCCCGCTTCTTCTATGCCCTGGAGAAGAAGAGGGGGGCAAAAAAGCACATCCTCTGCCTTCTGGCGGAGGACGGCGCCCCCCTCACGGATCCGGCGGAGATGCGCGAGAGGGCCCGGGCCTTCTATGCTGCCCTTTTCTCCCCGGATCCTACTGATGCCAATGCTTGCGGGGTGCTTTGGGACGGGCTCCCAACGGTCAGCACGGGCGACCGGGACCGGCTAGAGCTGCCTCTCACTCTGGCCGAGTTCTCGGAAGCCCTCCGTCTCATGCCCACTAATAAATCTCCGGGCATGGACGGGCTGACCGTGGAGTTCTACCGCGTGTTCTGGGACGTCCTCGGCCCGGACCTTGCCACCGTCTGGGCTGAGTCTCTGGAGAGCGGGGTCCTCCCTCTGTCGTGCAGGCGAGCGGTGCTCGCCTTATTGCCGAAGAAGGGGGACCTCCGCGACCTCCGGAACTGGCGTCCCGTCTCGCTCCTCAGCACGGACTATAAGGTCGTGGCGAAGGCCATCTCGCTGCGGCTGCGGTCCGTGCTGGCGGACGTGATCCATCCAGACCAGACCTACACCGTCCCGGGCCGTACCATCTTTGACAATCTTTATCTGGTCCGGGACCTCTTGGAGCTTGGGTGTAGGGATAGTCTGTCGTTCGCCCTCCTGTCCTTGGACCAGGAGAAGGCGTTCGACCGGATGGACCACGGGTATCTCCTGGGCACTCTGCGGGCATTCGGCTTTGGGCCCCGGTTTGTGGGGTTTCTCCAGGTGCTGTACGCTTCCGCGGAGTGTTTGGTCAAGCTCAACTGGACCCTGACCGCACCTGTCAGCTTCGGGTGAGGGGTGCGTCAAGGCTTCCCGCTGTCGGGTCAGCTGTACTCTCTGGCCATTGAGCCCTTCCTTCGTCTCCTTCGTATGAGGTTGACGGGGTTGGTGCTCCATGAGCCGGAGGTGCGGTTGGTCCTGGCAGCGTACACCGACGACGTGCTCCTCGTGGTCCAGGACCCGGATGATCTGGTGCGGGTGGAGGCCTGTCAAGCTGTGTACTCGGCGGCCTGCTCTGCCCGGATCAACTGGGTCAAGAGCTCTGGCCTGGTGGTTGGGGCTGGGTGGCAGGCAAGCTCCCTCCCACCCACGCTCCAGGCCATTCGGTGGAGCGCGGGTCCGCTGCTCTATCTTGGCGTTTATTTTTCCGCCATGCATCCGTCTCCGCTGGAGAACTGGCACGGTTTAGAGGGCAGGGTGACTGGGCGGTTGCGGGGCTGGACGGGACTGCTCCGGTGTCTCTCCCTTCGGGGTAGAGCACTGGTGCTCAGCCAGCTGGTCCTGTCCATGCTCTGGCACCGACTCAACACCCTGTGCCCGCCCCCGGATTTCCTGGCCAATCTCCAGAGGTTGATTCTGGAGTTTTTTTGGCCAGGACTGCACTGGGTCTCTGCAGGGGTTCTCCATCTTCCCCTGGAGGAGGGCGGGCAGGGCCTGACGTGCATGCGCACGCAGGTCCACGTCTTCCGCCTCCAGGCACTGCAGAGGCTCCTTTATAGTGCAGGTGGCTCGGCGTGGAGCACGTTGGCGCGCGCCTTCCTCCGCCGCCTGCGAGGGCTCCGATACGACCGGCAGCTCTTTTTTCTCCATCCGAGGGGTCTTCCGCGAGACCTCTCCGAGCTGCCGGTCTTCTACCAGGACCTCCTCCGTGCCTGGAAGCTGGTTTCACCACCAGGTCCTTTGTGGCCACCGAGGGGGTAGATCTCCTCGCGGAGCCCCTGCTACACAATCCCCATCTTCATGTGCAGGTGGCGGAGTCCCCCTTGGTGCACCGGAGGTTGGTCCTGGCGGGAGTCACCAAGATCGGAGACCTCCTGGACTATGACCTGGGGGGTTGGGCGGATCCCCGGGCGCTTGGTCAGCGCATGGGGCTCTCCACCCTTATAACCCCCAGGCGCGTACTCCAGGAGGTGGAGGCAGCCCTGTCTCCCGCGGCTCGGTTTCTCCTCGAGCGGGTCCTGTGAGAGGGTGCGCCCCACCCATCCCTCACTCCAGGCCCTCCGGATCTCTCCATCGGCCCCCTGCCCCGTGAGCCTTCCCGGCCTCCCCCTTCTCACACATCGAGCCGGCTGCGCACAATGCAGCCGGTTCGTTTCCAAACACCCGGTTCGTGCGCCAAGGGACCACCTATACGCGCTCGTGCTGCACACGCTCCATTTCCCCACCCTCGTATCCTGCCCAGACACCAAGTGGCGGGACCTATTACCAACAGTGGAAGGTGGGGAACCCCGGTGGGCCAGTTTGTATTCTACCTTAGTCCCGCGGCCCGCCGGGGATATCAGCTGGCGGCTCCTGCACGGAGCAGTGAGCACGGGCGTGTACTTGGCGCGGTTTACCCCGGTCCCCGAAGCCTGTCCCTTCTGTGGCGAGAGGGAGACCCTGGCGCACGCGTATCTTCAGTGCGCCAGGCTGCAGCCCCTCTTTCGGCTCCTCCAGAACCTCTTATTGAGGTTCTGGCTGCACTTTTCCCCTCACTTATTTATTCACGCACACCCAATCCGAGGCCCCACAAAGTCGCGGGACCACCTCGTCAACCTCCTCCTAGCCATGGCCAAGGTGGCCATTCGGAACACCAGGGAGGAGAGGTTGGCAGGGGGAGGGGCCTGCGACTGTGGGGCTGTTTTTCGTTGTTTCATCCGCTCCCGCATCTGGGCAGAGTTCCTCTGGGCAGCGTCCGCTGGCTCCCTCGATGCTTTCGAGGAGCAGTGGGCGCTGTCCGGGGTTCTCTGCTCGGTGTCCCCTTCCGGTTCCTTAGTTGTAGCCCTTTGACCCTCATGCCCGTTCCTGTTTTTTTATTTGTTGCCCCCCCGGAATTATTTGGAATCTAGGTTTTGTGGATCCCTCCCCTTAGGCTAGGGGGTGGGATCCTTTAGCAGTGGGCGGGCTTCGCCCACCCACTTTCCGGATCCCAATAGGACTATTCTGTTGTACCAAACTGGCCTGGGTCTATCACAATATACACACACACACACACACACACAGTAAAAGTTTTAAACAAACTATTTAATACTGCACACAGCAATGATGATTGTGAAGCTTGGTTGAGGTGGTGGAGTCAGAGGGTGGAAGAGGGTGGGATATTTCCCAGGGAATGCCTTACTGCTAAATGATGAACTAGCACTCAGCTGAGCCCTCAAGGGTTTAACACATTGTTGTTAATGTAGCCTCACACTCTACAAGGCAGCACAAATAGAGGGAGGAGACACAGCATGGCAGAGAGAGACAGACTCTGTGTGTGTGTGTGTGTGTTGCATTGTCCCTTTAAGTACGCTGACCCCACTCTAAGTACCCTGCCTTTGTAAGTAGATCAGCAAGTTGAGACAGCAGCTGCTGCCAGCAAGCTCCCTCTGTCCTGAGCCCTGTCGTGTCCCGTCCCCCCCTGCTCTGTTGAGATGGGGGGGCAGGAGCGGCGGGTGGGGGACACCCTGACATTAGCACCCCTCTTCTCCCCCCCCCTCTGCACAGCAAGCAGGAGGGTCCCAGGAGCAGTTCCAAGGCAGAGGGCAGGAGCAGCACACGGCAGTGGGGGGAGGGACAGCTGAACTACCCGGCAATTGATAGCCTGCTGAGCGGCTGCCACACAGGGAACTTAGGGGAGCTGATGGAGGGCTGCCGTTTCACCCTGGTTCCAAGCCCCACCACTAGCTCCAACGGGATGCTCTTTCTGCAAGCAGTGGACAAAGCAGGCAGCTGCCAACAAAGTTATAAGGGAGCATTGCACAACTTTAAACGAGCATGTTCTCTAATTGATCAGCAACGTAACAATGAAACAATACTAACTGGGACAACATTAAGTGAGGAGTTATTGTAAAAACAAAACAAATTAATTATTCTGCATACTCACTGAAGAGGTACAATTAACATAGGCTGGAAAGGTCTCCTACCCTCTACAGAAAATCTTAATGTTTCTTCAGATTTTGTTATGAAGGAAAGCCATGCAGATCCAAAGCTGCCCAGAGGCAGCTGTGGTTTATGTGCACAACCGTTGCAAAGGGTCCAGATCAAGCTACCAAATATATATGTATATATTTTGCACTGATCAGTAGTCAAATATTTAGTATGACAAGCTTAAAAAATTCTTACGTTTTACAAAAACTCATGTTTTCTTTTTAATAATTTTTCTCAAGAGAATGTTTAAAGCCCACAAAGTAGTGATAACCGAAAATCAAGTATAACTGATTATAAGCTCCAATGGTTTTGTTCTTTCTTTCTTTCTTTTTTTAACAAAAAAGCATGATACTAAACAACTCAAATGCAACATGATTATTTTTGGTCTGCCTTTGCTGTGAGATGAAGTATTAACACAACCAATTTCTTATCTTTTATAGATGCGTTTACGAGACAGGAAAGACTCTCCTCAGCTGCTAATGGATGCTAAACACATCTTTCCTGTTACTTTTCCATTTAATCCATCCTCCCTTGCATTAGAAACCATTCAAATTCCAGCCAGCTTGGGCCTAGCATTCATCTCACGTGTCTGAACCAAGGATGCACTGTCAGCTATTGACAATGAGTCTGTTGCCTGGAATCTGAATCCATTAAAACATAGTGAGCCACTGAAAATACGTTTTTGAAGGGACAATGCTGTATATGCCCAGATTTTTAGTATGGGTAGCTGGAAATCTACATAACTGTACCACAACTGGAAGGCTGGTAGAAAGATGTGCATTTGTATAGGTCATTATTTTCATGTAGACACATTACTGATTATTACGTTTCCAGAGTATGAATATAGGGCTTGGGCAAAAATGGTCTTCAGCTGCCTAGAGACATTTTTAGATCTTTAGTAACATATTTATATAGTGTACATTAGAATCCATACATAATCTGCTCATAGGCAGGGATCAATAAGGACAGACACGGTACTATAAGTGGAGGACTGGAAGTAAGGCATTTTGTAGTAGAATACATAGTCATGTAGGAATCTGTTTCTCCATTAGAGTTTTTGACAATGTAAACATAGCAAACTGGCAATATATAAAATAATTTGTAAAACAGCTTCCTTATTTATGTCAGTATGACATAAATTAAGAAGTATTAAAGTCTTTTGGCTTACTATGCGGTATAACATAGGTGTTCATTTGTTAGTACTGTGGTTTACTAAGCATATTAAACTGCTGCTGAGTATTGTGTTCTTTAAAATGTATGACAGTATCCTTTATTAGGCACTAAAATAAGAGATTTCACTTTTTATTATCAACTTTGTTTACAGTCCAATGCAATCCATTCTTTTAACTGGATTTATGCAAATGTCAACAAATATCACCTGGAAAGGAAAAATGGTAACTAAGCACAAGTAGCACACTGGAAGTTGCATGATAGTTTTCTTTAAAGATAGAGTACTAAAATATTCGTCTTGTGGCAAAATGAACAAAAGTCAGTCACGATTATAATATTTATTTCATATTTTGTATTGGTCAGAGTTTTTCCTTTGTCCAATTTTAGTACAAGGAAGTGGCATTGGAATTTTCAATATTATCCATTTTATGTCTTTACCACAGGTTTTAATACCTAGAATGAAAGGAGAAATTCCTTGAGTAGGCCAATACCTTCATTAGTTTAAATATTGGCTTCTGGAAAAATACAACCACCATTGACTGGGGAGTATTTAAAATTGTGCAGTTTGTTTATCCACATAAAACCTATTCAATGAACCTATTTAACAAAAGGGTTACTTCAGGCTAGAAAAATAGTTTTAAAAACATCTATAGTGTTCTGTAAGATCCAGAATGCACAATGAGAAATTATAGTTGTTTTGGCCTCTGCACTTCCAATCAGAATATTCCCTCTTTCATTCTTCAGATCTGCTCCAGTGTAGAATTTATATTTCAAAATGTACAACAGTTAAGTCAGAGGCCTTGGTCAGCACTCTGTTTCTGAATTTTAAAAAATGGTCAGTGATGTATGGTTCAAATATACATATGAAAAAGTTGCACATTACTAAATTGCAGTGTGCAATATTTTAATGCATCATGCAAATTAGCAACTTAGCATGAACATTTATTTCTTTAAAAGAACAGAAAAATATTCTAGAGGTATTATTTTAGAATGTTCTGGTACTAATCAGTTTGCCTGCAAACCTACAGAATAATTTTGCTATCAGCTGAGCAAACCAATACATTTCAGTTATGTTTTCTTTGAGATATATACATGCACCTTATATATGGTGACTGATAAAATGTATAATAAAGAAAGCTTGATCTTTGTCAGTACCATTTTGAAATGCTCATGCCTTTTTATTTTCAGAAGTGTGTGCCCATTTTTTGTGTTTGATAGCTCACTACTGATACGTTCAGGTACCTACAAGTAAGCATTGCATCTTTAATTTGGATGATCTTTGTTTAATTATTTATATTATTTTCATATGCAAAGTAAACCAAAAGCACTTCATTCAAATATGTTTGTTACTTTGAGGCCAAGGATAATATAAGCTGTCTCCAAACACAGTATAATATAATATGGTGGAGTGTACTAATCTTTCAAAGTTTCAGGAAGTACTGCACTTGTTAATATGTCATGAAAAAGCCCTGATATCCAGTAATAGCATAAGAGCAGGTAATAGGTGAAAACATTTAGAAAAATAGAAACTTTCCCCCCTCCTGTTTAAATAAAACTGGCACAACAGTATATTCATACTGTAGATCATTAAATAGATCCTCTACCTAAACATATTTAGAAAAATTTATGTTTAAAATGTATTTTTGTTTTTAAAATTTGTTTACTTGTATAAAGCCTTACTGTGTCTTGTTTCCTTAACAAAGTAGTAGTAAGTTGTTTATAGGTATTATCCTTAAACACAATGGTTTGAGTAGTGTTACATTTATATCACATTAAAAGTGAATGCTGCTTGACATGTTTTAAAGGAAAATATTTCTAAGTTGAAATAGATGTGTACTTGGTAAATCATCAAAAATTTTACATAACAGTATTTTACATGCACTTTTCAGAAGCAAGAATTTTAGTGTTGATTTATGATATAAAACATTTTTCACCTTAGGTTTAAGGTCTCTTTAAATAACCATGGAAACAAATATAAACATCTTTTAACAACTTATTTTTTTCCTTTGATTCATGGTTATGCTCTTTTAATGTGGACATAACTTTTATATTTTAATTTATTATCTATTGATATAGTAGATTCTGTTGGCTGCTGGAAATTATTAATTTGTCAATGTCCCTTTTGACATATATAACTATTCTAAAGATGTTGCACAATAATTACCTCATTGAGTTTGGTATATTTTTAGTCCAGCGATTATTTTGCTCTGCCTTTTGCAACATAATCTTCTATCCAAATTTTAACAAATTGCTACCCAGGCTTTAATCTGAGTTGGAACTTGAAAGTGCTTAAAGAATTTTGCTTTATTAAATGTGATTAATCTAGTCTATTTGATCAGAATAGAAAGATATGGTATACTTCATCTTTGAAAAGTTGATTTTTTTTTTAGTCCGTTAACAGTTGTTCCATACCTGGAAACACCAGCATTTGAAAGCTGAAGGTCTATATCATTTAGGATTTAAAACTGAACACATTTCAAAATATCATACAAGAATTCTGAGAGAATGACTTTTGTTTTTTAAGATGCTGATAATTCATCTGATAAATAAAAGCCTTTAAACAGGTTTTCACTCTATACCACCACAGTACATGGATGAAAACCAAAACAATTCAGAATGACATATGCTTTGAAATGTTGTAGTGTCTGATGTTGTATTTAGTAAATGTGTGCATCATAAACACTGTATCCTATTAGCTGTCACTGAAAAATGTCCAAATAAAAAACAACTCGATAGCTGTTGTTTTTGTTTTTTTGTGAATATATAAAACACAGATATATTCAAATGAGGCCCAATCCAACCCCATGGAAGCCACCAGGAGCCTTTCTATTGACTTGAAAGGGCAGTTGGTTCAGGTCCAGGGTGTCATGCATGCGCGTGCACAAACACACTCATACTGACAGAATCTTTTTCTATAAATACATCTATATGTGTCTTTTGTTGTACAGAAAGCAATTCTGTCAGTATGTTAACATGCTACTATTTCAAAGCGCGTGGAAAACAAATTATACTAATGAACAGAAGAAAATTAAGGTTGTGAATTAAATGAAAACACAGACTTCTGTGCCCTGGAAGCTCTAAAACCAGATGGTGTTTTTAGTGGAACTTTATCTTAATATCATAAAGAACTTAGTGTATCTGACCAACTGTGACACTCCTGGGGATACCCAGGGCGGTGAGGAAGCCCTGCCACCTGTTCTTAGTGTGAGGAAGCCTTGTCAGTCGTTGCCTGCCCAGGGGTCAGCCCCCCCAACCCCACCAGCCACGGGCAACACAAGCACTCCCCTCCAGGCCTACACAGGCCCAGCTCTATCTACATAGGTTAGTGATAGGCTCACTCAGGGCCGGCTCTAGGATTTTTGCCGCCCCAAGCAAAGAAATCCCCCCCCCATTTTTTTCTTGCCCGCCCCCCCCCCCATTTTTTCTTGCCCCACCCCCAGCCCCGCCTCAACTCCGCCCCTTCCCCAAAACCCCAGCCCCACCTCCTCCCCCACAGGTGCTACATTTCCCCCACCCCATTGCTTCCTGTGGCCCCCCCCCCCCCCGCATCCTCCCACCCTAGCTCACCTCCGCTTTGCCACCACCGCTCGGGTTCTCCCCCTCCCTCCCAGGCTCTCAAGCCTTAAGTAACCCACCAGTGATTTTCACAACATACCCCTCATTTTTTGTCTCTGAATGAATCACTTGTTTATTTTAAAGTAACTGGGTGCTGGGTTTTGCAACAAACAAGCAGGGCAATCGATTTCCTGGGACAAGGTGGTCCCATAATCTTTCCTCCAGTGTATGGATTGGAATGTCCAGCTTTGAACTTTTTAAACTGATTGAAGAAACCTCATGAGAATTTCTTGTTCATGCCCTTCATTCTTAGCAACGTGCTGTTCACAATATTTAATTTAGGGAAGAGACATCTACTATCATGGAATCTGAACCAAGAAGTGGTTTCCTCTGGATCCTGAAGTATGTATAGAACATTTCATTAGAACTACCCCACCGAACTCGTAAGACGTAAACAATTATGATCTTGGAGGGACCTTTGAAACAGTCTGCAAGTACTTGTAGCATGTCTGTGGTTCATATAGTGGTACATCATGGGGAACACGTCCATCATGGTGTCTTAATTCAGCTATTCCGGTCCTAGGACGTATTACCTCACATTGTTACAGGGTACATAAGCAGCAGCAGATAGCAGGTTGAACTTATAGAGGTACATGATGTGGCATGATAGTTTCCAGAAATCCACAGGGCAAATTTCAAGCTGTTTGTGGGAGTTCTTCATGTGTAAAGTTACTCTCAGGCTCGGGTTCTCCCCCTCCCTCCCAGGCTTGAGAGCCTGGGAGGGAGGGGGAGAAGCGGCACGTGAATCAGCTGTTTCGTGCGCGGCGGTTGCTCTTAAGCCTGGGAGAGAGGGGGAGAAGCCGAGCGGTGGCGGCGCACAAAAGCTGAGCGGCGGCGGCAGTGAGTTGGGGTGGCCGGGGCACATTTCTAGGGGCAGCAGAATGCCACCCCTAGAAATGTGCCGCCCCAAGCACCAGCTCACTCCAATCCTCAAGCCCTCCGAGTGTCCCCTAGGACTGACCAGCCCCTGGTCTACTGGATGCTCACTGAATTCACAGAACCTGCTGCTCCCAAAGAACCAGTACACACCAGCTTACCACTTCCATCTCAGGATCATCACTCTGCTTAACACACACCACTTAGATATGTTTATAGTGAAAACAAGAAAGTTTATTTAACAACATAGAGAGATTTGAGAAGTAGCAAGTCAAAATATTGGAAACAATGGTTGCATGTAAAATAAAATCATAATACGCATTCTAGAACATACTCACTTAACTAATTACTGTCATGTCTCACGTTGCTCACCAGAATTTCTCAGCCAGGTAGGCTGTGATCCCTTTTTCACGAAACAAGCTTGTCTCTGAAGTGAAGAATAGTACGTCTCTCCTTTCAAGGAGAGACGTACTATTTCAAAATAGTCGTTTGATCTTTATTCTTAAACCAGGCCGCTCCTGCTGTATGTTTCTTTCTATAGATTTTGCGATCTTGTCAATTTTGTAACCTTGATTAGTTGGTGGCTCCATATGCAGATAGACTTCCATTGTGAGCCACACAATGACCAGCTAGAGAAATAATTATTTACTACCCCCATCTGAACAGAATCTATCACCTTCTATGACCTGTCTTAACTTACATACCTTAAAACCATAGTTTTCAGTAGACTCAGACTCATAGACTTTAAGGTCAGAAGGGACCATTATGATCCTAGTCTGACCTGCACAATGCAGGCCACAGAATCTCACCCACCCATTCCTGCAATAATCCTCTCACCTATGTCTGAGCTATTGAAGTCCTCAAATCATGGTTTAAAAATCTCAAGGTGCAGAGAATCCTCCAGCAAGTGAACCGTGCCCCACGCTGCAGAGGAAGGCGAAAACCCCCCAGGGCCTCTGCCAATCTGCCCTGGAGGAAAATTCCTTCCCAACTCCAAATATGGCAATCAGCTGAACCCTGAGCATGTGGGCAAGACTCACCAGCCAGACACCCAGGAAAAAATTCTCTGTAGTAACTCAGATCCCACCCCATCTAACATCCCTCCACTGGCCATTGGGCCTATTTACCACTGATAGTCATGTATCAGTTATGTATAGAAACATAACTCCTTAAATATCATTCAGACATAACATTTAGCAAAGACTGTGATGACCAGGAAGCTACTGGCTCTTGGTAGAGACCTTACATGCCACCCTTTGATGAATTATTATGCATATACCAACCCCAGGGGATCCCTGTTAACCCCCTATGCATCCCTTATGCCATCTACCAGTTGGCACCTGGATCACACCAACATCATTATAGTTAGCTATATTTTGAGCTTTTGTTAATTTGTCACAACCTTAATATTTAAATTTGGGCTTTTGTATATTTAATTCCCTTGTTGGCTTAATAAAATGTAAGGAAAAACCCAAATGGAATTTTATAAAGAATGCAATTAAAGTTACGTTTCTATTGTTACCTCTTATTTACTCAGGAATGGTTTCCCTTGGTCATCTGGGCATCTTCAGTAAATATATAATTTATTTTTTACTAATAAAGATTTACCCAAGATAAACTTGTTCCAATAGGTATCTTTTGAGATACAAGACTACCATATCTGTGTACAATAATTATAAAGATCAGGGGGCTAAGTTACTGTACAAACTGCACACAACAGTTACATTTAATAATTCTATTTATTTTTATTTTTTAACATTAGATTGAAGTATATGTTATAGTTCTTAATTTTGAGGGAGATTTTCTATACCACTGAAGAGAGAGAAGTATCCAATGCTCATTTGTGCTTCAGAAAATCTCCCCCTTCAACCATTTGGATTGAGCACAAAATGTAATCATTGATACATGTTTTAAATCCAAATTAAAATCATTGGATTCTATATACCAAGGGTGGGTTAATACACCATGTAATTGCCAACAAAATTAAAAAAGAAATTCCCCCAGTTAGGACTCTCAGGCCAGAGCCCTTTGCCTATTGCTATGGCAGACTGCGCCAGCCTTCTTTGAGCAGACTGTACACCTTAATAGATGTAAAGAACTATCTACCAACATGATGGAGAATGTTTATAGTCACTAATTTCCAAGCTAATACCTTGGAAAGTGACATTCAGAGCTGCTTAATACAGCTGGGGTGTCTTAAAAATGTTCAGGGAGGAGAATGCGCTTCTCCTCTGGGGAAACCCTGCAAGCTGTAGCCCTGTTAAATACAGAACCATGTTGGGCCATGTCTAGATTGGGGATTTGCCCCAATTACAGCCCCTGCTACAGCTGCACCAGTGCACCCCTTAGTACTGATAGAAAACACCACTATTTTTCCTGTTGCTGGAAACTAGGGTAAGCTATTGGGGCAAATTGCTTTGGGGCACACACCAGTGCAGATAGGTTGGTGCTTGGCCCCAGACTGAGAATTTGCTTCAGTTCCAGCAAAGCCGAGTAGACAGCGCCTTAGGACCAGCGGTGTTTGACCAGGCCTGGGTGGGCAACATCTCGGGAACAATTGTGTGGCCAGGCTCCGGCAAGTCCTTCCTCTCCGCCGGTTTTCCAGTTCAGGAGGAGCAGCGCCTAGGTCAGCACGAGCGCGGCCAGAGGGGATCTCGGCTCCGCGGCGTTGCAGGCTCAGTCCCTGCCCCGTGCTCCGAGGCACGTCCCCGGCGGGGGGGGGGAGCCGGATAGGTCTCTGCCCGCGGGGTAGGTGAAGGCCCCTGGCGGCTCGGCCCGGCTCCACCCCGCTCGGGAGCGGGACACTCCTGGCGCGGCGCCCCGCCCCTCGGCCCGCCCGGGAGCTGCCAGCTGCGGAGCGAGCCCGGCTGGCTCCTTCCCCGAGGCGCGGAGCAGCGGCCCCATGGCGCTGGCCGAGCTCTACACCCAGGTGAGCCGGGCGGGGCTGCGGGGCCCTTGGGGGGCCGGGGCCCTGCTGCTGCTGCCCCCGCCGCCCCTGCCCTGCGGGCTGGGGGAGGGAGAAGCCGCCGCGCTCAGGCCAGGGGCACCTGCCGCTCTGGGAGTGGACGGAGGGAAAGGGCGAGCTTGGGGCACAGGGGCTGTGGGGGCAGGGCAGCCCCAGAGGGTCCCTGGTCCCGAACTCGGGGCTGGGGGAGCTGCCGCCCCCCGGCTTGAAGTACTAATAACAAACACCGAACACATGGTTTCCATCAGCAGCCCTCTCCCCCCACCCCCCTACAAATTGTCCCTGCACCCCTGACTCGGGTTATACTTTGCCTCCAGAGTATGGGACTGGAGAGTACATCCACAGCCTTGCCAACCCCAGCCCCACAGAAACCCTGAGTCAAGCCCCCCCAAACCAGAGATTAAAAGAAAAAACGCCCACGCCTTTTGGGGGTCCTTGGATCTGCCTTCTGTTCTTTGTACTCTAGGCTTCACATCTACTAGCTTTTCTCGACAGCTGTGACAGCTGGAAAAGTAGGGGAAATCCTGGCCCCTTTCAAAGTCAATGGGAGTTTTTCCATTGGCCGGTGGAGCCAAAATTTCTCCCACCCCCCCTCACTCTTTTAAATGAAAGTTAAGCTGCTCAGTAATCACGGGACTCCAGGAACTGGGGCATTACGAAAAGCGCCAGATATTGTGAGTTTTGCCCTGAATTTATGGTAGGCTGTTGAGATTAAAAAAACAGTTATAGGAAAATATCATGATTTTTCCAATCATGATTTTCACCCAAGAGACTGGTTTGAATAACTAGCTATGCTTTACCACTATCCTGGGACTGAAGAGGGCTAGTAAACTGCAGGTTTCTGTTATTTCTCTAGGTTATTTATTAAACTAAAATAAGGACACAGTATCACTTAGAAAGGGGCTGATTATCCTGCCTGGATGATTCTTCAAGTCTGACTGCCTGCAGAATTGCTTTCATAAATAAACCAAACACACAGTTCTATAGAGCTTCAGCTAGGCAATAATAATGAAACAGAAGTGAAATGCTGTTGTGAATCATGAGACCTGGCTTTTGTTCCCAACTCCTGACAGTGAAGTGAGGTTTGGCATGTCACGCTGCTTCCCTGTGCCTCCTCCCTTTCCCTATCCATAAGCATTATCCACCTTTAGATCTAGAGAAAAGTACTCTGCAAGTGTGAAGTGTTTATTACCATTTTGATCACTTTACAATTTGCATACTGTGGGGCTAGTTCTCAAGTCCAGTGAGTTTGCTTTGCCCTGGAGACAAAGTAGTACCGAAATCCAGGGGATCCAGTTTTGTGAGGTATTCCCCTTGTATGGAGGAATCCTTGGGTGTAGCTTCCTGGTTACCAGTGCATGAGACACAGACAAGTACATCGTTGACCGGGGATATTATGGTGATAGTGGGCCAGGAGGCTGGTTTTAAGGGGCTAACTATCTGATCCTGTATGGAAAATTCTCTGTTCCTAATACAGAGCTGTACCCTCACGTAGCCTGGTGTGAATACTGAGTAACTCCATTGCAGTCAACAGAATTACTCTAGATTCCCATCATTTTAAACAAAACAGGATTTAGCTTTCATAGGTCATTAAATATTGATTACTTTTTCCTCACAAGTAGTGTTTAATACATTATACTGAACAGCTATTCCATAACTAAATGTATTTGTAATTATTTTCAGTAAGCTAGTGGGGAGGCTTTTAAATATCAAGAGAACTGAACATAAATTATTTTTGAATCTTTGGTTATTTTCCACTCAATGCCTCTAGATAAAGTCAGGTTAAAAATCTATCAGGAGCTGAGGACATTTTTACTTAAACCATGTTTATTTACTTGTTACATTGTTAAGGTCATAAAAGAATAAATAAGGCTTAATATTTGGTGACACTTTTTTTTATTATTCAGCTCTGAATATGCAGTTGGCGCTATAAAACACCTAAAGAAAGAAATCTGTCTCAAAAATCTTAATCTAAAACACATCCATAAAACCCACTCCTACAAATGCTTAAATACATGCTTAACTTTAAGCATGTGAGTAGTCCATTTAGTAAAGCATGCGCATAAGTATTTGCAAAATAAGGCCAACAGCCATAGATAAGACAAGATGCAGTAGGAAGTCCATGGAAGTTTTAACTTAGAATATTAAATCAATCTCTCATTCCCCTCACCCACTGGTGTGGTTCAGTATATTGGTGCCTGGTCGAAGAAGTGCCTCTTTAGACATATCTAAAACATTTAGCTATATCCAAGACACAATCTGGCACAATTTGTACAAAATGATCGTACTTGCATTTGTTATTTTTAAAAATAGTATATATTAATTGGTATTCTGACTATGAACAGTTAGTTATACAGCAAAAAGTGTGACAGCCAAATGTACAGACAATTTTAACAGCATGACTAATGAGACAAAATACAATCAGCATCTAAGGAGCAGGATAAGGGTAATAGAAGTATACAGCTCTATAGGACACACAAGAATGCAATTAACATGTTTATGTAATTTGAAAAAGAAAAATGAATAAATTTCTGAACAATATTTCATCTCTTCTTGCTTCAATATAGAACAGAAAAAGTATTACAGATTTACTATTGCTTACAATGGGAAAGGGTATCTTTAGGTTAAAGGCACATTGGTCAGAGACACTCATATATGTAGTTGTGTATGTTTTAATTTGTTTGTTCAAGTTAATGCAATTCATTCCAAGGGTGTACAGTTTGTTCCTCAGATTATTTTTAAAAGCTCTCTCATGTATCAGATATATATGTGAATTGAAGTAACCTAAGTAGGCTTTAAAATTCCTAAGTAGGTATCATGGAAGAGTACTTTTATTTGAAACTTTTGATATTGTTGTATTTGGGGAAGTATAAGACATTATTTATACAGAAGTCCCAACAAGCTAAACTAGTCATTCAGGCAATTCTGAAATAAGCACCTTGAAATACAGAATATCAGCTCTCACTTTAGGGGTAAACTTTAAATATAATTGATCATTCATGAAGCTAAAGGGGAAATTTATTCTTCAAAATTAAACTGATTTTTTTGTTTGTATAATTTACGTCCTGTGTTTTCCCCAGTCACTATAATGTCATGGTAAATAATTTGTCTGTTTTAACTTTTTTCTTTAAATAACCAAGGTAAACACTGTGTCTGTGTATTACTACCTTATAATCAAATATCTCTGTTCTGCCATAATACATAATGTCATTACAAGATTAACTCTAGATCTCTGGACTGACTATATTCATTCATCTTATTACTTGCACATAAGTAATTCTTTCTGAGTGGCTAAATTTCTTTTTGAGAAGCTAAAAGAACACAATCTATTCTTGAATCCAGCATAGTGTCATGCAGGCGGGGGAAGACTGGGTGTAACTTTAAAGGAGAATAAGTAAACTCTCTGTGTTTACTTGTAAGGTAGGGTTCAATTAAACTGACCTTATGGTGGCTGGTTACATTTACCAATGGAGGCACCTGGAACTGCAGGGACACTTTCTGAAGAATACTTTGGTCACATGCTTTTTTTGTTCTTTACATAAGCATAGTTTAGTTTCTCAAATATGATCACGCTCAATCGAGGCTAGGCAGTTTTATTATAATACTGTTGGTCTGGTTAGAATAATATTTATTGAAATGCTCTATTTTAGCATATGTAAATATGTATACAGTATCTTAAATACCCATGAAATCAACATATGTGGCAATGATAAAAGTGAAAGTCTAGCCTAGTATTTCAAGACAAGGAAATAGTTAAAATTTCTTCTTCGTATATCTTATTAAACAACACTTTTTATTCGGGTATAAAGTATCGGTAATTTGATTTGGGGGTTATCTTTGATCGCGTAGGCAAAAATATTTTCACTACTGTGGTTTGTACTTGTTCAAGAAAGACCTTTGTGACTTTGCATATCTTCTTAATAATATGCAAAATGTTCCTTATTTTGTGGGCATCACCAAACGGACTCATGAAGGGCATTGGAAGTTTGAAAGGTATTCACCGAATGAAATGTGTGATACTATCAAGTTTCTTGATGATGGTTGTCAGGGGTCAGATGCAGGGGGGAAAGGTGATGATACTCTTCTGAGGTCCCCCACAAAATAAACTCTGTCCATGCAAGTCACCAAAATAAGATGCTACTCACGAGATTATACAGACATTCAAAATATGGTAGGTTCCATGAGTTTGCTCCCCCTTGGGCGGGATTGAATATGTCCATAGGTTCTGGTAGGCTCCTGGGACACCACCTGATTAGAGGAAAAGAAGTAAGTAGTTGTATCTCCCAAACACCATCTCATTTGTGGCATCAAAAGATGCAGATATGTGACCCTCTCTCTCTCTCTCAAATGATAATCCCAGGACATCTGAATTAACACTTCACTGAGATGAATGGGGCACCTCACAGAATTATTTTTCCAGTTTCTCTGTAGATTTACCCAGGGCCGGCGCTTCCATTAGGCGACCCTAGGCGGTTGCCTAGGGTGCTGGCATTTGGGGGGCGGCGACTCCCAGGAGGCGATGCGGCAGCTGCTGGCGCAGCGCCGGCGGAGGTGAGCTGCGGGGACGGGAGCCCGTGGGTTAGCTGCCGCGGGGCGGGGAGCCCGTGGGTTAGCTGCCGCGGGGCGGGGAGCCGGCCACCACTGGCGGGGGGGCGGGAGGCTGCCGCGGCCCGCGGGATGGCTGCCGCGGGACGGGAGGGAGCGGGGAGCCGGCGGGTGCGGGGAGGGAGGCTGCCGCGGCCCTCACGGAGCAGTGGAGGGGAGCCGGCCGCCACGGGTGGGGGGGCGGGAAGCTGGCCTGGCCCGCGGGATAGCTGCCGTGGTGCGGTGGGGGAGCAGGGAGCTGGCTGCCGTGGGCGGGGGGGTGGGAGGTTTCCCCGGCCCACGGGTTAGCTGCGGGGGGGAGCGGGGAGCCGCTGCAGCCCGTGGGCGGGGGCTGAGGAGCTGACGTGGCCCGCGGACAGGGGGCTGCCTCGGTGGGGATGGGAAGCTGGCTGCCGCAGGCGGAGGACAGTTAGCTGCCGCGGGGGATGGGGAGCTGCCTCGGGGGGATGGGGAGCTGGCTGCTGCGGGGTGGGGGGATGGCATTAGTTGGGGGAGGTGCAGTGCTGGTGCAAGGAAGTTTCGCCTAGGGGGCAAAACTTCCTTGCACTGGCCCTGGACTTACCTCTGCTTCATTTACACTTGATTCACATTATTGAGGTTTTCTTTGGCAGCATGAAAGCTTACCTTTTTTTTAAAAATTCAAATTGTGATTCTGGAGAACAAGATAGTGCCTTCAAAGAAGTGCCTGCACCGCATATGGTCTTGTACCAGCTATTCCTGAGTCCTAGAAAGATTACTTGAAAAAGGGGAGAATTCAGACATGTTTTTATATATCACATAGAAACAAAAATGGTACAAAACAATTGTTCTAAAATCCTTTGCGGGTCATCTTTTAGAGAGTATTCCCATTAGTGGTCTTTTGAAAGCTTGGATGTCTCTAAAGCAGCTTGGAAATAAAGATTCAGCCTACATGGCTCTCCTAGGGGTCACTGCTACAAAAGAGGAGGAGAGAAAATGGACTTGAACCCACCTACAGTAGGAGACAAATGGCATGGGGAGGTGGGAACGAGGCAGCTGAGCACTATATCCAGAGTAGGAGGAAAAAAGTATCAGGGTGAAGTCTTGGTCCTATTAAAGTCAATGCGAGTTTTGCCATTGACTTCAGTGAGACCAAGATTTCACGTCAAGGTCTTTTTCTGGATATTCTGTCCAAAGAGGCACAGGGGATGAAGCAGAGCAGGTCCAAAGGAAGATAAAGTGAAGAGCAAAGGTTGACAGTGATGTTTTCTGTCCTTTTTTTTCAAAAGAAAAAATATTTATCACATTAAAGACACAGAAATGTGCATTATGACTGGGATTTTCCAGTGAGCCTAAAGGAGTTAGGATCTAGATCTCACTAAAATTCAATAGGAATTGGGGTCCTAACTCCTTTAGACACCTTCGCAAATACCAGCCTAAGTACTTTATTAATGTTGCTTTTCCACATAAGCAGTTATCATGGGGATGTTATGTCATAACAAATTGGAAGAACAAAACTCTCTCTATTAAGATGTAGTACACAGTATGGAAAAAATTTTAGAAACCTTGCCTCAAGATTTTAAGAAAGAAAGGTACAGTAAGGGAAAACCAACAAATGGTCTTAATCTGCACCACAAAGTGGAAGAGATTTCAGCATATTTTTTAACAGAACGCCCATTATTTATTATGGTTTTACTGTTATATTAAGGGGATGTGGCAGAGAGGGGTCTTTCAGGAAAGGGATGGTATAAGAAATCATTGGGAGACAGGGGAAGCCTGAAATTTTCTGGAAGTAAACTCTGGCAGTGGATCTTAACAAGATTGTCAACTGTGGCATTATTTCATTTTGAAGAGTGTGTTTTTGCTATAAGTGCTAGAGCTGAGAATTTCAAAATCATTGCTACTATTTTGGTCTTTATATCATATTGATAAATAAAGAGGTACCGATCCCAGAACTAAAAATCAATGGTAACTGTGCTACAAGTGATCATGTCTTGATAACGTTTATAATGTGCAAATAGATGAAAATCCAGATCAGTAATCTACATATAAACTTGGTTCTTTAAAAGGGCCATTTTCGCAAAGTTGAAAACAATTATGAGCCAAATCAGCTGGGAGGAAGAATTTAACCAAAAATATGTGAGTGATGATTTGGAATTGTTTAAGAACACTTTTCTAGATGGCCAAAATGCCACAATCTCACAATTGAGGAAGAATTCTGTACTGCTGGTTTAGTGGGGAAGTGAAGGCAAAAACTGGCCTGGTTTAGCGGGGAAGTAAAGGCAACTGAAAAAAGAAGGATATTGATAAATTGGAGAGGATTCAGAGAAGAGACACGAGAATGATTAAAGGATTAGAAAACGTGTCTTATAGTGATAGACTCAAGGAGCTCAATCTGTTTATTTTAGCAAAGAAAAGGTTAAGGGGTGACTTGAGTACAGTCTATAAGAACCTATATGGAGAACAAATATTTGTTAATGGGATCTTCAGACTGGCAGACAAAGGTATAACGCAAGCCATGGCTGGAAGTTGAAGCTAGACAAATTCAGACTGAAAATAAGGTCTACATTTTTAACTGAAAATTAACCATTGGAACAATTTAACAAGGGTTGTGGTGGATTCTCAGTCACTGGCAATTTGAAAATAAAATTTGGATGTTTTTCTAAAAGATCTACTCTAGGAATTGTTTTGGGGAAGTTCTATGGCTTGTGTTATGCAGGAGGTCAGACTGATCATCACAATGGTCCCTTCTGGCCTTGGAATCTATGAATCTATTAATCATTTCTGGAATGTTAGTCTGATGCATAATGTGAATGCATCCTATCTTGTTATGCACAATAATACTTGTAGGAAGTATTACACATACAAAATCGTACTGTGTTCTCAATGTTACAACCAGCACGTTTCTAAAGTGCCAAAAAAAGTTCCATTACACGAGTACTCCATTAAGGTGTAAGATCTGAATTCTAATCTATGAAACTGTAAAGCCGATCTTTAAAGTTCTCTTTGGTATAGGATTTTTTTCTGTAATGGGTAAAATCTAGTCAGTGCTCAATTACTGAATACAAAAGTTTGAAAAGGAAAGTTTAGCAATTAGGAATGAATGATTTCAAATGTAATCAACATTTCAAACTTTGGCATGTCCTTTTTGTTATGCTTCACTAATAAGTTGCTTGTTTGGTTCAGAAAATTATAGCAAGAACCTTTTTTTTTTTTTATAATTGGTAATTGTTCAGGATTACATGTTGATGATATAATTAGTCTGGGTAAATAGCATTTTCCCCTGCACTAGAACAGCCAGTCTGCATTCAGAATATCAAAGCCGTTAATCAGTGCTGTTCCTTATTCAAATTCATTCAGTAGTATTGATTTTCAACATTTGCACTGGTTTCCCCTAGTGAAGTCTGATAGTCATCTATGGTGGCCTATTAAAATAAAGGGTTCTCCTGATATTATTTCTCTTTTTTAATGTGGGGAGGAGGATTGGTGGTCTTTAAAGGCAAAAGCACAGCACTAGGAAATAGGAGCCCAATCTGCTGCAGGACATAAATATAGGAGCTTCCATTGACTTCGGTGGAAGTTTTATCCTGTGGCAGGAAAATAGGGCCCCAAGATCCTAGTTTTGCCACTGCCACATACCTTTTGAGAGATCTTAGGCTAGTTACTTAATGTCTCTGTGCCTCTGTTATCCCATCTGTAAAATGGGCACGATGATCCCTACGCCATAGACGTCTTTTGAGGCTTCATTCTTTTAGTGCTTCGTGTTTGTAAAGTGCTTCAGGATCCTTGGCTAGAAGACATTATGGAGGTGTAGATTACTATCATGATACTGTATTTCTTATGTCACTTGCAGAATAGAAGTAGAGATTTGATTGTTTTGTCAGTGGTTAGTTTCAACTCTTGTCTGGTTTCACATATCTGATTTAGTGGCAGTAATCAGGTAACAGAATGCCTCTTAGTTTAAATGAATCAGCAGAGGAAGGCAGTAGTGCTGTAAAGAGAGAGTCACATAGAAGCAAATTGGAACAGAGAGATCAAAAGGACTTCTCCTACATAATTTCTGTTCCCTGGCTGCTGTCAGAAAGGTGTGTACAGTACTTCAGATAAGAATTTTCCCCTTAGTCTGTTGCTAGTTTTGCTTCTTTCAGTGAAGTCATAATGCTATTGTGGTTAACATCAATCTGTTGCTATGGAGATGACTATGATGTCATAAACAAAGCATTATGACTTCACAGTAGGAAGAACAGATGGTCTGTGCCAGAGCAAACTACAGTATAAACAACAGAGATAATCATGTCTTTGCTAATTATTTAAAGTGGCAGTGGAAATTATTAGAAATGTAGAACGGCATTGGTTCTAAATGAAATTCTCTAATGAATACAGTAGTTTAGAGAGAGAGAGTAAATACTGATGGCAGCTGGACACACTCCTTCCACTTTTGTTGCATAACTTAAGTTTTATACTTTCAAGTGAGTGTTTATACAGGAACATCTGCACTGCTTAGCCCTTAGTCTCATGACTAAAGCATATTTAAGATATACAGGTATCACAGCAAGTTGATATATGTTGGTAATACTTTTTGCACCTAAGTAGCAATATTACTTTGGAGGAGCTCAGAACACTTCAATTTGTTAGTCTCTAAGGTGCTACAAGTTTTTCTTTCTTATTTTCGTTTTGCTGACACAGACTAACACGGCTACTACACTTAAACCTATCAATAAACATTGTTTCACAACTCTTCTACAAAGAATTTTGTTCAGTTCTTTAAACGTGTAAAGACACGTTCAGCAGCGCACATCAAGCGCAAGGTGCTTTTAGGGCGGAATCCTTTAACTCTGGGGCTGAGCTAAAATGCCTAAAGTGTGAAAGATTCCTTCTGAACCAGCTGGCCTTATGGGAGCTAGATGGCTGGCTGTAAATAGGGAAACCAGCCAGCAGGCTTTGAAGTCTGTCTTCAGGGACTGGAGAGATTATTCTGTGGAGCTTGTTCTTTAATCATATAAAAAGAAAAGTAACTGTATAGGTATTTTCTTTTGCAAAATGTTTCCTACGTTAAATCTCCCCTTACGTGGTTTTAAGGAAGTGATCATGTAAATCCTACAGAATAAGACTCCTGAAATTGTGTAATACTTACATACTTATAGCAGAGATACTTGTGGTGCCTCCTTAGAATCAGAGCTTCTGCCGTAAGCATGATTTTACTCTTTTCAGTGTTGTTAATTGAGAGTGCTCTTCTTCCTGCTATCTGTTCCTGCTTAACTTGAAACTCTGTTGAGCCAGCACCTCTGAGATCTTTGGATAATTGAGGTTACGCTGTATACCTCTTTTACAAATATAATTAAAGCACAAGGCATTTGCCCATGGTAACACAAGTAAGTCCATAGTGGAACCAGGAATAAAACCTAGGAGTCCTGCCTCCCAACCCTGTATTTTAACCATAAGATCACATTCAAAAAAATATCTGGAAAATGTTATTTTAAGATAGTCTGTTCCTTAAATAGCATTAGAGTTAATGCTTATCTTATTCTGCTGTTGTAGTACAACAGGGTTTGGATCCCTGACAACAAAGAAGTTTGGCAGTCTGCTGAAATCACAGAGAACTACAGAACAGGAGACCATGTGCTTCACCTACTATTAGAAGATGGAACTGTAAGAAAAAATAGACATAGTTATTTCAATTTTTAATGAGAGGCTGGATCAGATCACTGGTCTGTGTAGTCCAGTATGCTGTTTCTGACTGTGGCCAGTACCACATTCTTGATTTTCTTGCCATTTTAGGATTTTCTAGTCATTTAAAACTGTACAGTAAGTAGATTAGGGCCCAGATTTTCTAGGACTTGGTGGGGAATGAAAAGGTAACTTTATCTCATCTTTATGTTCCCCACCTGGTCAAAGGTTTTTGATAAGTTAGAACTGTCTTTAGACGCTAACTGAAGACCAGCTGCCTGTAAGACCATAGGCCATTCCAGCACCTGGAACAGCTGGGCAAAAGGACACTCCAGCTGCACTCACGCTCCCTAAATTGCATTTAAACTACTGCAGAGTTTTTATGTTTAATGTAAACCTTTTGTTCTCTTTTTTGATTGAAGAGGCTTCATGTAAAAACACTTGGTATGTTTCAGTACAATATATTAGAGAGAAAGGAAATAAGCCTTTATTTTTATGAGACATTGAGGGGCCCTATCTTGCATTCCTTGTACTCTAAAATGACCACGGTTGTCATCGGAAGTAAACTGGTGTTCACAGAATGCAAGATCAGGCACTGATCCATCATCCATGCAACAGTTAGGACAAAGGTAGCCAAAAAGTTCAATATGTATTTACACGTGCGTTTCATGTAATTTGTATTGTCAGGAATTGAATTACCCTGTTGATCCAGCACCTTTGCCACCTCTACGAAATCCAGACATACTTGTTGGTGAAAATGACCTCACAGCACTTAGCTATCTCCATGAACCTGCTGTTCTACACAATCTTAAAGTTCGTTTTGTGGAGTCAAAACTTATCTACACCTATAGTGGTACGTAAAGACAAACCCAGGGTTTCAGGTAAATGATTAAACTAAAATTTTAAAAAGTGTAAATCTTTGCTGCGGAAAGTACAATAGGATTAGAATTATGTTTTCCTGAAATCTGAAAGTTTCTTGAAGCTAGGGTGATTTATGCATGAGTAAGGACTGATCCAGTGATCAGGGTCCTGCGTAGTGATTAGTTCCGATATGAATATTTTTACTACGCAGCAATTTAGTTGTGGTTGCTAGTTTTCAATACCTTACCTTTTGTTAGGTATTGTAGAAAATGGGATGATGCATCTGATTTTGTACTGTATATTTTTTCATAGGAATCATTTTGGTTGCAATGAACCCTTATAAACAGTTGCCAATATATGGGGATGCCATTATCCATGCATATAGTGGGCAGAACATGGGGGATATGGATCCACATATATTTGCTGTGGCAGAAGAGGCTTACAAACAAATGGCAAGGTACTGTCTATTTTCATTTGTTTAACACTGGTTTCTTCTAAAATAAAATAAAAATCTCATCGGAAATAATGTAACAAAATAATAGTAATTGCATTTTGTTTTGTAAATGTCCAAGCAGCTACGATTCCTTTCATCTGGATAATTTCATGCAGCCCACCCTCAAAGAGAAGAGAACCTTGTAACCTCGGAGGAGAGGTGCTGAGGGGGAAAGAGTTTCTGGAACTTACTCCCCCTTCTTAATACCTGTCGCGGGGAAAGGACAAAGGTGGTCCTAGCTCAGTGATTTGTGTTGACTACAGCCTGCAAGGGGCAAACAAAACAGGAGAAGCCAAAAGACCAAGGAGAAGATGAAAGCTGGCCATGCTGCTGGTCACAATAACATTTACTCCAGGCATATATATATTTTTAGACTAGCAAGATCTTTAAAATCTCATTATTCTGTTTTAGAAACAACAGGAATCAGTCTGTTATAGTCAGTGGAGAATCAGGAGCTGGAAAAACTGTGTCTGCTAGATATGCTATGAGATACTTTGCCACAGTCAGTAAGTCAAACAGCAATGCGCATGTGGAGGATAAAGTACTGGCATCCAACCCAATAACAGAGGTAAATTTAAGGATGTATAAGTAAAGGGGCTTTCTAGTCCATTAAAGGCTGAATCCTGAAAGCTGCTGAGCTCCTATGGTAGAAGTTAATGAGCATACCAGGTATTCAGTAACTCTTAGTAAACTGTATACATATTAGGAGCCCAGTCCTGTGACATGCTCTGCTACAGCAAAAATCTTCAACATATATGTGCACATTTTTCCAGGTCACAAATATGTTTAATTTTCTTGCTTATGTGAAGCATTGAGTATAATGTATATAACTGTATCCAGTGGGCTATACTTATTGTTTTATTGCAGTTTTGTGCTGTCACACTTTTCATCTCACCGTCTCCTCCTTTAACCACCTTTTAAAAAACTAAATTCCTTCTTTTCTGGCTGGAACCATCTTAATAACTCCGCAACAACACTATCTAATGTGGACATTAATGGATAATTGTAGGTGGTCTAGGTGATGGCAGATGGAAATCCATATTAAGTCATTCAAATCACAGGTCTGATTTTTCAGACGTTCTGAGCACCCACATCTTCCTTTAATTTCTGAGTGAGATTAGAGTCTCAACACCTCTGAAAATCAGGCCACTTTATTAAGTTCTATATTTTGGAACCCAAACTTGAAAATGTTTGCCTTTATCTTTTTATGTATATTTTAAATGTAAATTTTCAAATTGAGATGGGGTGTGTATGTGTATCACAGAGAACTTTGGAAAAATAAACAAATGTTTGTATATTGCAGTATGTGGGGGGTTGTTTTATTATTTTGTCTGCAACGGCAGGAAAGATTCTTGGATATATGGTTACAGGAGAAAAGAAGTGGACAGTTTTGTAGTTGTGGGTAGAAAAAGGTTTAGAACCCATCCACATGGGAGTCTTATTTATTTTAGTGCTTAGTTTGTTTAGAATTGCATTTAATATATGCATGTTACATTGTTTGTCTAGAGACTCTGAGCCTAATTTCCAGACTTGGGCCTCATAATAGAACATCCAAATCCCATCTCTGGATGTTCGGATTGATCCTTAGGCACATAAAACTTTGGGTATTTATGCATCTAAGTCATATTTTGAGAGAGTTACTCCTCTTTAGATGTTCACATTTGAAAACTGGACAGCATGAATGATTCTGTTGACACAAACTGTTTGGGCATTAAAGAGGTTCACCATGTTCATAGGCTGTAGGCAATGCGAAAACCACACGCAACGATAATAGCAGTCGGTTCGGGAAGTACACTGAAATCAGTTTTGATCAGAGACACCAAATCATTGGAGCCAACATGAGGACATACCTACTTGAGAAATCCAGAGTTGTCTTTCAAGTAAGTGAAATAAAGTTTAAAAAGCCAACTTCAGTGAAATCACTGATGAACAACTCTTTTAACTTTGTTAGCATTATACTAAAAGAGTTATGTGAAGTTTTGCATAATTTGTATTAATCTTAGTGTGTACCTTTGTTTGGAATAGGAGACCAATGTTCTTTAGGGATATATATTCCTTCTCTGCTTATACCATATGGAGGAGAGCAGAAAGGCTCTGATCGCACAGGGGGAAAATGCAGTGAGACATTATGTTCCCACCAACATTACCACATTGTTTTTTTTCTCCTCTCCAAGCCACAAAAATAGAAGTCTGCTCTGTGCAGCCAAGATGGGGTAGGGCCAAGGTAGAAGGAGGAGGAGTTGGGGGATCAGCTGCTCTGTGCGGTACATTGGCCTCTCTGGGTAATGGAGCTTATTTTAGAGTCATTCCTAATAGTGGCATAAAAATGAGAACTTACTGGGTGGCTTGTGTAAATTTTGAAATTCTATATTTCAGATTGTGGTTTAGAGCTGACTCTTGGGAGAGAAGGAATGAATGTGCATGGGTTGTGTTTTATTTGCATTATTTAAGAAATAATGTTCATGATACTGGAATACACAATGGAAATGAAGCTGAGGCATTTGATAAGGGCAACATTTCCCTACAAGTTTACTTAGTTGAAATTAACATTATTCCTTTTGTTCAACTAGTTTAGATGGTACAGCAAACCATAATGTAACTTATTTTCCCCTAGCAAAACCTGTGTTGCTTCATTCTCAAATTTCAAGTCGTCACATTGGAGACTTGGCTAGATTAAGTCACTTGTTTGGACAGGTTTAAGTGGAAGATGAAAGTAAATACTTTGAACTCTCTCAAGTACTGTGGCAATGGGCTATCTAAATACTTAGACTGCTCTCTAAACTGAATAGTTTGAACGATTGACAAATTTAGGCATTTAAAAAAAACCCAACATATTATCCAAGCTATAAAAGTGTTAGAAAACTCCTATCCAAAGTGAGATTTTGGCAACTTGGTTAGCAAAATTTCCACTTTCCACTTTGGGAAGCCATGGTGTTTGTTTGGGGTTGTATAATCAACTGAAATTCTTCTCTTATAATAACAGTTAGATATAAGTGATCAAAGATCTCATTCATTTTAGATACCTTAAATAATCAGATGGACTTTTTATTTGCCCTGATAAAGCCAGTGTTAATAGAAGCACATTGGAAATATAAACTTTTTTCAGTAGCAGCTGAAATCTGCTTTCATAGATAGGTGAAATCCTTTCAAGGTTAAATTGACAAAAGAGGTTGTGGTTAACACTAAACTTTAAGGGGGCAAAAATTGTGGCATTGTGGAATCGTATTTAACCTATTTTTCTAAGGCTCTAATCCTGCAAACACTTATGAATATACTTCACTTTACTCTCATAGATGTAAAGTTAAATGTGTGTTTGTGTTTGGAGGATCATGGCCTCATTATGTGTCAGTCATTATGGTATTATGAAATAATGGTGATAAAACAGCATGGAAAATATCTGCTGGTGGTGGTTTGTTTGTTTTTTTTGTTTTTGTATTTTTTTACAAAAACACACAAAACAAAACGTACTGCTTGCTTGTAATTGTGTTTATAACTTCTCAGGTACGGAGAACAGCTACCTCTGTGCATCTGTTACCTAACAGATAGTTATAAAAAATAGTCTTGAGAGCTTTCTACTTTCTGTGAATAGTGTTTCAGTTAGCACTCCCAGAGGAAGCTGTGCTCATTGCTATGTTTGCCATCCCTTGTTAGGTTTTTAACTGAATCAGTTATTAAAGTAACAGTTTTGGCAAAGAACACTCCACACTGACGTGGGGTTTGCAGAGGAAATGCACTTGGTTTTGTCACAGCCAAGGTGCTTACTGAATTCTAAAAGCATGTCCATTTTAGCGTAGGCAATGTTTGACTCAAACTAGATTGCAATAGAATTTACACTTGGATAATCATTCACTCTTCTACGATTATAATCAAATACCAAATGTTTTCCGTGTTTATTTTTCTTTCTCCGATATAACGGTTTTCTTTTCTTTCATTTGCAGTCAGAGAATGAACGAAATTACCACATATTCTACCAGCTGTGTGCTTCTGCTCTGCAACCAGAATTTAAGCATCTTAAATTGGGTATGTCTCAAGAAAGTAATCTATTGTTCACCTTTGCAGTGTTACATTTTAAGGGAAGGATTTTCAAGAACCCTAAGTATCTTAGAGCATAAATCTTATTGACTTTCAGTGGGACCTGTGGGCCAGCGCGTGTGTCTACACTGCAATAAAAGTCTTGCGGCATGACTGCGGCTGGCCTGTGTCAGCTGACTCGGGCTCATGGGCCTCCTACTCCGGGGCTATAAAATTGCACTGTAGACATTTGGCTCTCAGGCTGGATCCTGAGACTCCGTGAGAGGGGCGGGTCTCCAGCCTGAGCCTGAACATCAACACTGCAATTTTTAGCCCCACAGCCCGAGCCCTGCGAACCTGAGTCAGCTGACCCAGGTTCTGAGACTTGGTGCCACAGGTTTTTCATCACAGTGTAGATGTACTCTAAGTTGCCTAGGGTTTGAGCCTTCTTACTCTAGTCAGTGGCAAAGCTTCCAGTAACTTTAGAGGTGCAGGAGCAGGTCCTTAAGTGTCTTTGTAAATCACATTCTTAACACTTCATTTAGTGAATATGCTTGTGAAGGATGTCATATTGACAGTCCTGGGGAGTGAAGGCTTCTTTATTTGTCCAGAGAGCAGCAACATGATACAAGCTCCATGTGAGCTTAAACTGCACTCTGGAGGACCAGCCTTAAGCATAAAATGGTAGTTCATCTCCCTACCAATCAATCCTTAGCCCTCTGTTAAGATTTCCAAAAGGGGTGCCGGTTAGTGTCAGTTGTACTGGGTTTGTTATGTGGATTCCTGTTTATTTCGGAAGTACGCTTAGACCATGAACTCATTTTGGAAGAACTATCAGATGGTAACAGCTTTCACTCCATTTTCATTCATAGCTACTGACCTATTGATGAAAGACTCTCTGTCCCACTGCCAAGTACGTTAATTGTTATAAGTTTTACTTTTCATCTGCAGAGCATGCAGAAGAATTTAATTATACAAGAATGGGTGGCAACACTGTTATTGAAGGAGTCGATGACAGAGCAGATATGATGGAGACCCAGAAGACATTCACTCTGCTAGGTAAATGAGAATACTTGGCAACACATATTGATAAACTAGCAATTCAGCTTGGCTCTGAAATGACCAATGACAAACAAGTTTTGAAAAAAACTAGGAAGTATGTGTAGTAGTTACCTACGGAATTTGTGGCACTGCTGTTTTGCTATTTGCTTTATTGGGACTTGGCAACATCAACTGGCTATTAGCAATTGGTCTTCATTGTTAGTGGCATAAGGGGAGGGGGATAGCTCAGTGGTTTGAGCATTGGCTTGCTAAACCCAGGGTTGTGAGTTCAGTCCTTGAGGGAGCCATTTAGGGATCTGGGGCAAAAATCTGTCAGGGGACAGTACTTGGTCCTGCTAGAGAAGGCAGGGGACTGGACTCGATGACCTTTCAAAGTCATTCCAGTTCTATGAGATAGGCATATATTATATTATAAATTACTTAGAGCTAGAGTCTGACTAGGCCTCAGGCTAACATGCAGTGCAGGAAAGGGAGTAAGGATTCTTCCTACCCTCTTGTGTGATCTATTGAATGTCAAAGCGGGACTGTACCTGCAGCACTCAGTAGAGTACAGGGATTTGTCCCTAATTACTTCTCTGGGGATGGGGAGGGCAGAGAGTAGGCAGAGGTATAGCTCTGCAAAGCAGCCAGCAAGCAGTCTCTTCACCAAGTCCTTATAGAATTGCTAATGATTATGTACAGTATTGCAAGTATTCCTTGATCATGCTTTTTATTAATGGATGTTTTTATTGCTTTGAGTATTTCAAATGAATAGGGATTTTTTTTAAGGTCTGAAGGAGGATTTTCAGATGGATGTTTTTAAAATACTGGCGGCCATCCTACACTTAGGCAATGTGCAAATGACAGCTGTCGGTGATGAAAAATCTTCCGTCAGTGTAAGACATTCGCTCATTCAAATATTTGAATAATTGTATTTAGTTTTCTTTATTTGGTGGGTCATTGCCAATCCTTTCGTATCTTCCCCAGCTACCTGTCATGTCCTTCCTCTATCTCGATGTTAAAGGCTGTCTTGGGACATTCTACCTTGTGAGCATTCTTTGCCAAGACTCTTTGTAAAAATACTTGGTCTCAGTTTTTGGATGCATAAAGCAGCCCTAAACCTGGCAAGCTCAGACCACTTTAGGATTCCTCCTGCCTAGCAGAATCCTCAACTGGTATAGAAGCATGATGGTGGTGTTTATGCCACTCCCCTTGCTGGCTCGTGGCATAAA
Organism: Chelydra serpentina; assembly: GCA_037349315.1. NCBI lineage: Eukaryota > Metazoa > Chordata > Testudines > Chelydridae > Chelydra > Chelydra serpentina. The sequence continues at coordinate 16,787,514 of JBAIAC010000033.1, forward strand.
AGGGCTGAACAAAGGGAATGTATGTGGCTGAGATGTGCCTGCATCCAGCTGATCCCCAGCTGCTGGAATGACCCCTTGGGGCTGTTTGCAGCCTCTGCAAAACAGGTCAGCCTCAAGGCCATTCAGATTTGTGCCATGGGACCGCACAAGCACTTGGTGATCCCAAGGTCAGGGAAACCATAAGACAGGTTGAAGCCACCTATGCTGTCCCCAGCCCATATGAGGTGCAGTTTAATTGGTCCATCCCTGGTTGTTTAAATGGTCCTCTTCAGCAGTGCTTATTGTAGAAAAATGTCTATTGACATCAACAGGAGTTTTGCCTGTGTAAGAAGTGCCTGTGTTATTAAAAACCAATTAAACCAAACCAACAATCATAGGTTGAAATCCCAACCCCAGTGAAGTTAGTGGCAAGGGTTCCCATTGAGTTCAATGGAGCCAGGTTTTCACCCATACGTTTTACGCAGTAATTAAGGCTACGATTCTGTCATGGATTCCGTAACTTTCCGAGACCTCCATAATGTCTTCTGGGGCAGGGCTGGAGCAGCTGTCAGTCCCAGGGCTGCTGGAAAACAGCTGACTGGCCACCAGTCCCAGGGCCACCAGAGCAGCGGTTCCCAGCCTGCCGGAGTAGGGGCTAGAGCAGCAGTAGTCAGCCCCTGCCGCAAGAGCAGCAGTGGGGCTGGAGCAGCTGCAAACCCCGGCAGGGTTCTGTTTGTCCCTCCTTCCTCTCCTCCGCCCCCCAGCGTATTTTTAGTAAAAGTCAGGGACAGGTCGCAGGCTTCTGTGAATTTTTGTTTTATTGTCTGCAACCTGTCTGTGACTTTTACTAAAAATGCCCATGACAAAATCTTAGCCTTAGTAATAATCCATTAGTTACACTTTTCATAAGATCTAGTAATGTTTATTTTTCTTCTTTAAAGCTGGAGGATAAACATCTCAATATATTCTGTGAACTTCTGGATTTAGACAGTGACAAAGTGGCACAATGGTTGTGCCACCGAAAAATTATCACTACCTCAGAGACTGTAATAAAGCCTATGACAAAACTCCAGGCTCTTAATGCAAGGGATGCTTTGGCAAAGAAGATCTATTCTCACCTGTTTGACTTCATTGTGGAAAGAATTAACAAAGCTTTGCATTTTTCTGGAAAGCAGCACACTTTTATTGGTGTTTTGGACATTTATGGGTAAGATTATCTCTGGTGAAAATAATTATTTTCAGATGATACAACTCTCCTCTGTTTTCCAGTTCTTATTCCTACATATCTGGGAAATATGCATTTCCTACAATGAATTAGCATCCATTTAATCAAAAGGATGCAGTCTTCTGTGCCATAAAATCTTTTGCATGAAGGGCAATGGGAACTTCTTATTTTGATGGATATCAATATCTGTGTCTCAAGGTGACAATTGATCTTGGATTTAGTACATCTTAGAACATTGGTCTTTGATATTCACCTTATCAGAAGTAAATTTGGGGAAATCAATTTCAAGTTGTATTGTCACTTTGAGATGGGATGATGCTTCTCTGATTGCTGGATACAGTAGCTTTAGGGTTGCTTTGTTCCGCCATTGCAACACAGAGCAGCCCCATTGCACACCAGGGTTTTGGTCATTGTGTTTGTGACTAAGACCTTGTCTACACTTGCAGCGGTGTGTAGAGTACATGTAACTACATACTGCGGTGAAAGGCAGGCTTTGTCCACGCTCGCTGCTGTGTGTAGCTATATGAGGCAGTGAAAGTTTCCAGCAGTGGGAGGCAGCAGGGAAAGGTTCTGGAAGGGGGAGGCAGCAAGGAGAGGAGACTTTCCCCGCTGCTGGAGTCTTTCGCTGTGGAGGGAAAGGCTCTGGTAGCGGGACACTAGGAGGCTCTGCTTGGGCATGTAGAGACCTGGGTGGGGTATATTGCATAGGGTTCAGGCCTGTAGGACAGTACTCAGTTAAGCAGTGTCTCACCATCTACTCTGCTGTTTATACCCATGCTAGCTGGCTGTGCAATGTCTTTACTGTACATGCCACCATAAGTGTAGACCTCTGCTAAGAAACTGAAAGTTTAGGAAGTAATTTCCTATAAGCAGAAGTTTTCTCTCTACGTTCCATAGTGACATTAGCACTCACTCTTAAGTGATCATGTATTTATTTTTTTCTCCTATCTAATAATATCTTCCCCTAATTTTTAAAATGTATTTCAGATTTGAAACTTTTGATGTGAACAGTTTTGAACAGTTTTGCATCAATTATGCTAATGAAAAACTGCAACAACAATTTAACCTGGTATGTATGTATATTTTGCTGCAGTTGTGTGTGTTGATTGGTGTCTTTATTGTAAAGATTAGCCATACTTAGAAAAGAGATTTTCTTATACTTCAGATCTATACTTTACTGCATGTTACACAAATATTTTACCTTACCTCTGTTTTCCAAATGCCTATATTTTGTTCCAGACTTATTAACATGTGCTGTTCATAATGTTGACATTTTTCATTAATAGCATGTCTTTAAACTTGAACAAGAGGAGTATATGAAGGAAGACATCCCATGGACTCTAATAGACTTTTATGACAACCAACCAGTCATTGATCTTATTGAAGCTAAAATGGGCATTTTAGAGCTCCTAGATGAAGAGTGCTTGGTAATTTTTAAATTTGTTATATGTATGAACTGGTTATATGTATGACCAGATCTACATCTCTGCTCTCTTTTCCTTCTACCCACTCTTCAGCTCCCTGTGCACCATCTAGGCTTCTCCTCTCACCATTCCTCTTCTTTTTTCTTTGCCCATTTCTCACTCCATTTTTCCTTCCTTTCTGCCACGTACCTCTAGAGGCCCTTCCTCTAAAAGGGAAAGGATGGCCTTAGAGGGACAGGCGTGGGAAAGAGAATCCAAAGTGATTCTGTGTGACCTTGGCAAATCACTTATGACCTGATTTTCAGAATCCTTACCATGCACAGGATGGTAAAAAGTTACTGATCAAGCCCAGTGATTCACCCAATACCATTCTCTTGGCCTGATTGTCATAGATCTCTTGGGCAGCAAAATTATGCCTCATTTGGAATTACGTTGCCACTGCCCTTTCAGAACAGGGAGCATTGTTCATGGCAGGGAGGTTTGCCTTCCCACAGAACTTTCTCAGGTTATGTACCGTGGCTGCTGCTTCTTAAAATGTTTTTCCCAAGGGAATTTCTGGCTATTCCAAAAGAGTTTAAAACTCTGTTAATCATCACAACACATTGTATGTATGTTGCTTGAATAGCATTTATTGGTAGTAAGTAGCTTCCTCGTTGTTAACATTCCAACAGCATTTTATTAAACAGCCTCACAACTTGCTTTTTTATAGTTACCTCAGGGGACTGATGAAAATTGGCTTCAAAAGCTATATAATAATTATATCAACAAGAACCCATTCTTTCAAAAGCCCAAAATGTCAAACACATCTTTTATCATCCAGCACTTTGCTGATAAGGTAGGTGTATATTTTACTGTATTATTTCACCATTTTTCAAACAGAATAACGTTCAGGAAGGGAAAAAATCTATTAAAATGTAAATGGAATTGTACATGTGCCATCTTTTATAAGCTGGATTCAATATACGTTGATGTTATTATTTTATTATATATTTATTGGCTATGGGTAAGGCTGCATGTCTGTCACGGAGGTCATGGAAGTCACAGATTCTGTGACTTTGTGACCTCCGTGACTTCTGCAGTGGCCGGTTCTGGCTAAGGGTCTCAGGTGCGGGGCAGTGCTTACATCGGGGTCGGGGGCTCCCTGTCTCCCACTGGCATATCTCTGCAGTTCCTAGGCAGAGGGGCCATAGGGCTCCGTGCCTGCAGGCCCTGCCTCCGCTGCTCCCTTTGGCTGCAGTTCCTGGCCAATGGGAGCTGTGGAGCCAGCGCTTGTGGCAGGAGCAACATGCGGAGCCCCCTGGCCTTCTCTCTCCCTAGGAGCTGCAGACACACGGTGCTGGGTAGGGAGCCTGCCAGCCCCGCCAAGCACCCCCTGCAGCACCAGCGGGGGTCGTGGGCCGTGCACCGCCCGGCCTCCCCCCAGCACCAGCGGGGTTCCTGAGCCACCACCCCCAGTACCCACTGCACCCTGGGATTTGCCCCCACAGAGTACCCATGGCCCCCACCTAGGTTTTAATTAGGGGTATATAGTAAAAGTCATGGACATGTCACAGGCTGTGAATTTTTGTTTACTGCCCTTGACCTGTCCATGACTTTTACTAAAGATACCCGTGACTAAAACATAGCCTTAGCTATGGGCCCACAGTGTGCTGTTCAGACAGATAGGAAGATAAAGTCCCTGCCCCAAAGAGCCCATAATCGTAAATTTGTGAGCATAAGACCAAAAACTTCAGACTAAAGTTTCAGAAAAAGCGTACAACATACAAGCAAAATTGTCAGGGTTCCAACTGACACACATCCAGTTAATCCCATCAGGTTTTATTAGTATCTTTATTTTATTTATATTTGAAACTTAGTTTTCAGTTTCAGGGTCCACTTAGAGTTTGTCAGGGGAAATGAGTAACAGAAGGCAGTGGATAAATGAGAGGAGATCATTAGAAGGAGGACTGTCCAACCACACTGTGCATGATGACCTTCAAAGAAGGTGGTCAGCTGTCAAGGAGGTGTTCCTCTGCTAACTATCAAGAACACTGCAGGCTGCTGAATGTGGTAGCTGGGGCTGTATGCAGTTCCTAATCAAAACAGAAGAAAAATGCAACTGGCTGCATATTGGGCCAGTTTGCCCAGCTCTTACAACTGCACGTTATACATCTGGCACAATGCAACTGATAAAGGCAGAATTTTACCTACAGTGGTTAGGAATAATAAAAATATTGGACCAGGTCTTTGAGACCAGCCCATCTGCACCCAGTGCCGCCGCCCAGGGGTAAAGGAAATTCCTTTAATAAATTTTTCATGTTGTTGCCATTATGATTAGTAATTTCACTTCTTTGCACAGGTAGAGTACAAATCTGAAGGATTTCTGGAAAAAAACAGAGATACGGTGTATGAAGTATTGATTGACATTTTGAAAAACAGCAAGGTTAGTAAATTCATCCTGGCTGATTATTCTATTAGAGATACCAGAATTCTTGTGGAATATGAATAAAGATGAAGATGAAAATACTTTGCTCTGATGTTATTAAATTAAGAATGCTATACCTGAAAACTCTTACAATGGTTCTAAAATAATTCCAAACTGTATACTTTTAATTTAAAATTGATACTGCAAATTAAAAGAACACTATTTAGACTTATTCTTATGTATAGTTACCCTGAAAGTTAATATTTTTAAGTATTTTTACAATGTTCTTCATAAACAACCTTTTGAAGCTTGAAATCTTAGTTTATTAAAACTGCTTTTTTTCCTTGAGGTGTATGCAAACTGATCTGTTGTGTAGCTTATCATGTCTGCTGGCACTGATTATTTTTAAAAGGAGACAAAAAATAATGGAAAGGCATAGAAAGAATTACATTGACTTTCAGGCAGACGTAAGGTGAAAAGAGCTTTATCACTTTTTGGCCTACTACTCTTGACGATGCAGCCCTATTGTTAAGAATCTAACGTAAGCTGACAAAGAAAAACAAATTATTAATTTTAAATAACCTTTTTAAAATAACATGAGTAGTCTGAATTTAACCCAGTCATGTAATCATGTCCACGTGGGTGTATCCCTGTCCCCCCCAAACAATTCCACTGACGTCAGTGAGGCTCCATGCAGGTCTAATTGCAGGCATTGGGTCTTTGTGAAATGAAGTCCAGCAGTAATTGCTTCCTAGTTAGTTATGAATCTTAAATCAAAGGGTCCAGTCTCAAAAGCTACAAGATTTGGCCTAAGATCTGAGACTAACAATGTCTGTTCTGTCCTGTACATCCATTATTAGAATTCTTATATTAAAACATTATTACAATTACTCTCAGTGTTAACTGTGATCCTTTCTTTTACACTTTTAGTTTCATCTGTGTGCAAACTTTTTTCAAGACCATCCAGTGCCCATTTCACCCTTCCGGTCAACTATAACCGTCAAATCTGCAAAAACAGTGGTCAAGTCACCTAACAAACAGTTCCGGACAACGGTTGGCAGTAAGGTACAGAGTTTAGCTCAAGCTCTAAAGACTCATGTTTTTAACTCTTGAGCAGCAGTTCTCAAACCGTGGGTCGGGACCCCAAAGTGGGTCGCGGTCCCATTTTAATGGGGTTGCCAGGGCTGGCTTAGATTTGCTGGGACCTCAGGCCGAAGCCCAAGTCCCACCACCTGGGGCCAAAGCTGAAGCCAGAGGGCAGCAGGGCTCAGGTCACAGCCCTACCCTGCCTGGGACTTCACGCCATTTGGCTTCGCCTTTGGCCCCACGCACCCAGGGCGGCGGGGCTCCGACTTTGGCGTTTCCAGTTCAGTCCCTATCATCAGAGGGTCGCCATGACGCTTCAATATTCCTCCTAAAACATCACTTTTTAGACACAACAAATCCTGCATCTTGGCAAGGGGCTATACTAGATGACCCCTACAGTCTCTTCTAACCATATGGGTCTATGCTTCTATGAAGTAGAAAATATTGGTGAAGTGCGGGCATTCAGGAATTTGTACTTGGGGGCGTGAGGTTCAGATTTATTCATAAGTGCGTATCTGGTACTATGGTATTTAGAAACATTATTCTAGGATGTCTAGTGTGCTGTACAGCTAGGGATAGCCCCAGTTACTAGTATCCCAGTTTTGTGTGTAAGTGGGTGTGTTTGTATATTTGTGTAAATTGTGTAAATATTCAGGGTAAATAGTGGCAACATTTTAATGATCAGAACTCTGAGAGGACTGCTGCCTATATTTTTATCACAGTTTCCAGCTAGAGACTAACTCAGAATCAAAAGTCAAAGATGTATTACTTTGATGGGAATGTTAAATTAGCTAAATCGTTACCTTAATATTTTCTAGTTCCGCAGTTCTTTGTATTTACTTATGGAAACACTTAATGTGACCACTCCTCACTATGTACGATGCATAAAGCCAAATGATGAGAAGTTACCATTTGAGTGAGTACACTAGTGCTGATGAAATACTATGTTATCTTTAATATAAAGCAGTATTCTAAGACTGAATATATATACTTATTTTTCAGATTAACCAGATATCAGTAAAGTATTTTTATTAGCTGAAGTTTACATACAGAATGTATTTTATTCCCGTAAAGATTACTAAAATAAAACAATGTGATATTTTTATATAAACAGTGAATGCTACATGATTCACCTGGCCATAGTTATTAAGACACTGGAAAATTTTCTGTTGAGTTAAAAGGTTTCAAGCCACGATTTTTATTTTTTTGTTGTTTATTTGCTATAATATTTTTGGAGGGAACGCTGACCATTTTAGTTTTAGGTGGGTAGATATTTTGTCTGGGTGTGCTTGATCTTCTATGACGTGGATTAGTATAGTTGGGTTTCTGAGAGAAGAAGTCGCTACTTCATACTAGCTTCCCTTTTAACAAAAATATTTATAAAGGTATTAGCTCTTTTCTATGAATGTTTCAATGTGCAATGTCAATCACATCCAAAACGTTTGCCTTCTTCCCAAAATACTTACAACACGCACTGAAATGGTTGTGAATGAGAAGAGCATTCTTAATGTTATGTGTATGTCAAGTGTTTCAGAATTCCTATGGCCAGAACTGCTACCAATAATTTTTAAATTGGAGTAGACTTTAATCATGACAAGCATGCATGCAACCATTAATGAGTTTCATGTGCAGAGATAGAGGAAAATCTCTTGGCTCAGAGATATGATGTCTGTTAGTAGTGCTGACAGATACATGCATTGACAAGGGAGATATACTCCCTAAGTCTGCCTTCATGGTACCATGTTACACAGCCACAAAGATCTGTTGTTCAGGAATTGGCATGCTAAGGAGTGCTTAAATAGGCTTTGAAAACATAAAACACTTTATTAAAGTTGCTAGTGAGAATTTACCTGTATGTATGTTATATATTGAGAATACTGTCTGATTCTGTGCCATTTGATAATATACACTTTCAAGTTTAGCACTGAAGGGAACAAAGCCTCTGTAAAAGAACAAATAAATGTATTGCTCGTTTGTCTTTTGGGAGGAAGCCCTTAAGTTTAATTTCCATGTTTTTTTCCATATAAAGAATTTGGGTCAGACATAAGACTCATAAAACTCCCTTGGGACCCTGAGTGCTTCGGGCATGAATAGAAATACCAAATGGTTTATATTTCTTCATTTGATCTAAATATTATCAAAGAAGTATTCATTCCATTAAATACCATGTTCATGAATAAATTCTGATACCAGAAATCCTAGAAATGAAATACACTGTTGTATGGCCAGATCGTGCAAACACTTGATCAGTGGGTACTAAATTCTATACTCAGTAGTGTTTGCAGGACTAGGCCCTTAATATAAAAAGTAGGGGTGGGGGTGTGTGTGTGTGTGTGGGTGGGTGTTGGGGGGGAGACATTATTATATAGTTCAGAAATATTTAACACCTACAATTTTGTTTTGTTGCTAAAGAACCTCTTAACTAAACTGTGATATCCCCAATTATGCATTCAGGTACTAATTTTTGGAAGAAGTACAATCATTATAGTTAAATATGGCATATAAAAACTGGAAGAAAATAATGTATACGTTCTGTTCCCTTAGGTTTGACTCAAAAAGGGTGGTGCAACAACTGCGAGCATGTGGTGTTTTGGAAACTATTCGAATTAGCGCACAGAGCTATCCATCCAGGTACGTGACTGCTCCTTTTTCTTGAATACATATATTTAGATTGGATGAAATAATTTACATTCACCAATTTTTCATTTTATAGGTGGACTTACATTGAATTTTTCAGCCGTTACAGCATTCTCATGACACAGCAGGAACTCTCTTTAAGTGACAAGAAAAAGATTTGCAAGACTGTTTTGCAGCGGCTAATCCAGGTTAGCATTTCTGCTCTGTGCTGTCATCCGTTATAAATAAGGCTATGATTTAGTCATGGGTATTTTTAGTGAAAGTCATGGACAGGTCATGGGCAATAAACCAAAATTCAGGGCCCGTGACCTGTCCATGACTTAAACTATAAATACCCCTGACTAAATCTTAGCTGCTTCTGGGGCACCGCTGTTCTGGAGGGGACCTGGGGGCCGACGGCTGGCCCCTGCTTTGGTGGTGGGGGCAGACTGCCCCATGCCATGTGCTGCTCCGAGGACCCTGGGGAACACTGCTCCGACAGCCTCTAGGGCCACCCGGGACTGCTGCTTCGGGGTGGCCTCCGGGGCCAGCCGCCCTGGCGGCTTCTTGAGTGGCCCTGGGGCCAGCTGCCCAGGGCTGCCTGAGCAGTTGGCCCCCCAGCAGCGGCCCATGTGGCTGGCCCCAGGTTCACCCCAGCAGTGGCGGGTGTGGATCAGCCACACCTGCAGCTGCAGAAGTCATGGAGGTCCCAGAAAGTCACGGAATCCATGATCTCTGTGACAGACTCGCAGCTTTAATTTTGGCCATAGTTTGTAAATTGCTTTGAGATGTAATTGTATGAAAAGTGCTGTGTGACTATAAAATATATAAAACTGACCCTATGCAAATTCCTCAGTCGTTTTTAGCATTTAGGTCCCTAATTTTTGAAGCAGAAAGATTGTGGAGTGAGCACAGAGCTCTAATATTTCCCCAAATCCTTAGGGAGGCTGCTTGTCATTAACTGTGTTTCTGACAATTTGGCATAGCTAGGCTACAGTTATTTACTCCCATCCCATTGCTCCCCAAAAAGGAGAAGAAGATCGCAGATTATAAATAAACCTATTGTTTTCTTTTGCAGGATCCTAACCAGTATCAGTTTGGGAGAACAAAAATTTTCTTTAGAGCAGGGCAGGTTGCTTATTTAGAAAAACTGCGGTCAGATAAACTGAGACAAGCATGCATCGTGATCCAAAAGAATTTTCGAAGCTGGCATCAACGGAAGAAATTCCTCCATATAAAACAAGCAGCTGTTACAATACAGCAATATTTCCGTGGACAGCGGGCTGTACGGTACTTCATAATAAATCAGTTTGCTATGAGGGCACATGTGAAAAGCTCAGACTCATGCCTGGCATTTACATGCAAGTGTAAATATGGGGGAGAGTTTAAAATTGTAATCCAGGTTACCACTTGGCTGTTGAATGTATTTATGGACTTAAAATGCCTGAGTTGCTATATAGATATTCAGGAAGTACTCTGTCAAATTTCAAATGCTATGGGCATATCTCTGAAGGTCCAGGTACTGCTAAATAACATGTAAGGGGGCTCCCTGACTGATGCTGAGTGGCTTACTAGTGGGTCCAAAGGAACTGTTCCACTTCAGAAACCTAGAAGGGGTCAGGCAGTCCACACAAACTGGCTTCCTGTTCCCTTGATGCCCCACACCCTCCTGTGTGCAGGGACCATGGAAGCTTTTGCAACCCTGAGGCTGCAAAAAACCCACACAGAACATGCTGCCAGGGAGCGCTATGGCTGGAAATGGGAGGTTTCAAAGACAACTGTGTGGGGTTGGAAAGGTCTGGGCTGTTCTTCAGCCCCCTCTGCTGAGATTGGTCAGGGAGGAAGGTGTCTTCAAGTCAATGGGCTCCTGTCTCATGGTTACCCACTGCATTTAAGAGCTGTCATCCAGCACTGGTGCAGCAGCCTGGTCCTTTCGCAGTCTCCCTTACTGATTTTTTTTCCCAGCTGCCACACAGTGAGGGGGACCAGCTCCTTAACAGGATAGCAGGAGGAACACAGCCTCCCCAGATGTCATTCCCCACTGAACCCAACTCTGTATGTGGCTGTGAAGGAAGCTGGAGTACTAGAAACACCACAGATGCCCCTCAGAGGGGCTCCCCTCCGCCCCCCCACAGGATTTGATTAGTGCTCTGTGCGTGTGGGCTGAGCCTGACCAGGCAACAGGGCTCTGTGCCCACTTGGCACTTGAGTCACAATTTGGCTTTGTATGTTACACTTGTTTTCAGGAATAGTCCAAATTAAAATGTTACTTAATGTGAATCTACCTCAGAGTAGGGACCACTCCTAATTTTAGACCCAGATTCACCTCCATCTGCTGTGACCTCACTTTTATCATTTTAAATTACATTATAAATGTTGACTCATGAAACTGGGACTATAGACATGTCATTTAGTTAAAAGTATTGGTCCCACATAATGATAGTCATCTTATCCTATTCTTTCTTTTGGGTCCAACCTTTGGGACTTGAGAGGATGAGCGCAAGGAGTCTAATATCAATAAAAATAACTTTTTATTTTCTTTTTAATTAAGGCAAACTATCACTGCTACAGCTCTAAAGCAAGCATGGGCAGCTATAGTTATTCAGAAGTACTGTCGGGGATATATAGTCCGTAAACTTTGCCAGCTCATCCGTGTAGCTGCTATAACAATTCAAGCCCATGTGCGAGGATTTCTAGCAAGGAAGAAATTCCGAAAGGTACAGCCATTTAAGAATTTGACCAAGATCCCAGTGTTTGGGAACTTTTGTGTTATAAAACGGTGGAGGCAAACTCTAGTGATGCCTAATGCTGTATCTTTGACATGAGGTACTCTTGAATACTTCAGCATGTGGATGAAATGTTCTAGTTTATTACCTCATAATTTCAAGCAGGATCTATTGCACATTCACTTTACAATTTTTAAAATGTTGGAGGTGGTGTGCTTTGATTATTCCAATGGTTTGGGTATGCTATTTGAATATATTTCTACTTTAAGTGTTAAAATCCTAACATGGTCATTTATCCCTGTAAATAGAATCACAGAACATCTGAACAGATGTTGGTTGATCCACCAGATAATTGTAGGAGTTTGTTGCTCTCTTGTTTTAAAGATGCTCAAGGAACACAAGGCTGTAATCCTTCAGAAACATGCCCGTGCTTGGCTTGCAAGACGCAGATTTCAGAATATTCGGCGATTTGTGTTGAATATCCAGCTTTCGTACAGAGTTCAGCGACTGCAGAAGAAACTAGAAGACCAGGTAGATGACAAAAATCCATTCATGTTTTGTATTAATTTTCTTTCAATGCATTTGTTTTATTGCGAGTCAATCACATTGTGAATTAGACAAGAAACATTTGCATAAGGGATATGGACCCTGATAAGGGCATAAAACAACCACAAATTGTCTTCCCATAAAGGCACACTATTCTATATTTGTCCATTACTGGGCTTCCTTGTGCCTTTTGAAGCATTTGGTACTGGCCCCTCTTGACGATGGGATTCTGAACTAGAAGGGCCAATGGTTAGGTCCGGTGTGGAAGTTCTTATGTATGCTGCAATTATTCAGTCACATCTCTTTGATCCTGTTCACACTGGGATCAGAACCATATTAGCTGCAACTCTGTTTAGATGCGTTTGCTGTTTTGGGCATTCCAGCATGGTTTTCTTTCAGGGACAATTTTTTGAGAGCCATATTAGCCAAACTGGTTTTATAATACGGCTTTAACCTCATTTTCAGACAGAATTTCCCTGGTTGTATTGAACATGATTGAGCAAGGGGAGGGGTCAGGCAATACATTAGCTGTTTTCTCATAAATGAGGCAAGGTTAGGTGGTAAATTGTTTTTGTTCCTAGAGATCATTCTTTACTAATTCAGTCCAAATCCAGTTTTAAAAAATGGAGAGAACAAATATTCAATTATTAGAAATGTCCAATGAAAGACACAAAAGGTGGGCTTTGGTAACTAATGGAGGGATAGAGCAGAACCTGCTGCAACTGTTTTGGGAGGGGAAATGTGTGTATTACACTAATAGTATAAGTTACTAAACACAATGGAACAAAACTTTAATTTGGTTTCATTTTAACCTATGTTTACTCACTTTAGAACAAAGAAAATCATGGCTTACTGGAGAGGCTGACTCACCTGGCTTCGACTCATGCAAATGACCTAGATACAATCCAGAAATTTGAATTAGATCTTGAAAAACTAGCGACACAAAAGAGAACCTCTGAGGAAAAAGGAAAGAAATATAAGGAGGACACTGAACAGGTTAATCTTCCTGTTCCTGGTGGTAGTTGCAATATAAGATAATTTATTAAGTCTTTTAGTCACTGTGACAATGGGTTTATGTAGTGCCTGATCCTGAGAGTTGCTAAGCATCTGCAACTTTTAACAAAGTCTGCAGTTTAAAGGAAACTGTAAGCCCTGGGTTTTAATAGAATATTTTTTTTTGTTCCTTTTAATTTCTGTATTTTATTAACCTCTTATGTTTGCAGAAACTCTCAAAACTTGAGAAACAGAATGCAGAACTGAAAGAACAGAAAACATTCTTAGAACAGAAGCACCAAGAGGAAACCAAGGAAATGAAAGGTACAATAAGAAAGCAGATGTAGGGCAGCTTTACAAAGCTGCAGTGGAGAAAAGTGATAGTCAGCTCCTCAGCAGGTGTAAATGGGCATCACTGTTGAAGTCATTAGAGCTGCATCTGTTTATTGTAGCTGAACATCTGGCCTTAATTTACTCATCTCTGAAATGCTCTACTTAGGGTATGTAGTGCCCAGGCTCTTTATTCTAGAGTCTATCTATGTAGGAACAGAAGCTTTCCTCTCACCCTTGCCTCTTGTCTCTGAGGGAGCTCATAGCATTCCCTTCAAAACTCTTCTCTTTGCTTGATTCTTTTAATATATTGCTCTTAAAAATCCAAGTTCTCTTGAAAGGTTAGCACATGGAATCAAAATCTCTAATTATATTTTAGAACCCATAGCCTGTTGATTTGTCAGAACTTGCTTATTCTGTGGTCCTGCAACTCAAGATTAATGTGGTTATATGTGATATGTTAATTCTAAACTAAACTATCCAAGAATTACTTATTGAAACAAAAACTCGCGTTCATGATCTTAATTTTTAATTTACTCTAAATGTTCACTGTTGCATGAAGAGCCTTCAAATATAATTTTTTTCCCCACAGATAAAATGGATGACCTCACAAAACAACTGTTTACCGATGTACAACAGGAAGAAAAACAAAGAATGTATGGAATTTAAGTTTAGTAGTTTTAAAACTACATTTTTCTTACTCTCTCTGCCTTTCTTTCTCTTTCTGAAAATGTATTATGCATACGTAAACACAAAAATCATTCAGTTCTCCATGGCTATTGGGGTATATATTCTAATAGGAAACTAAAACATGTCAACAGAGGTAAGACTAAAGACATCAGTTATGTGCCTGGGAAATTGTACGGTTTCCTTTGATCAATTTTGCTTTTACAGTTTTGTGTTTTAATTCTCAAGCATATTTTTGAGAACTGAGAGGAGATTCTGATTATCATGGTGCCTTTGAAAATGCACTGCAATCCACAGTGTCTGGGAATAGGCTGATGGTGACACCAGTCAGATTTTCTGTGACTTAAAGGGCAAAAGACAGAAAAGGGGGTTACCTTAGGGAAATCGGACAACGTCATGCCCACAGCCAGCTCTTCCTGTTACTCTTTCTCTCTGACCACCAACATTTCTAAGAAATAAAGGGCATTTGCTTGAAAATACAGGACAAAGCTTAGTTTTAAGGCATGGGCCCTCACTACCCACAGTGTTTCCATTTGTGTCACAAAACCACATAGTTCGTCCACACGTTATGACCCTTTGTATGACTGTTGCTTGAAAACATACTTTTTATCTGATAAGATGCTTCACAGTAGCTCCTTAATGGATATGATTTGTAGAACATTAGGCACCAAATAAGAGACATCCCTTAAAATACAGGGAAATATGGTTACTCAACCACCCCAAAAGTTAGAAACCCTGTGTTCTTCTCAGGTATATCTGATTCCAGCTTCAGGTCAGTTTGTAGCATGCAATGAGACTCTTCCTCCTACTCCTCCAATCTTTCCTTTTCCCCCAATTCCCTCTGACTTTGCAAGCCAGTCAGCACTTTGTCTGCACTTACCCGGGGATCAATGCATCGGGAGTTGATTTAGCGGGTCTAGTGAAGACCCTCTAAAACAACCGCAGATCGCTCTCCCATCGACTCCTGTACTCCATTGGATCGAGAAGAGTAGTGGGAGTCGACGGGAGAGCGTTTCCTGTTGACATCGCGTAATGTGGACCCCACGGTAAGTAGATTTAAGCTACATCATTTGAGTTACGCTATTCAAGTATCCCAAATTGCGTAGCTTAGATCGAATTTCCCCAGTAATGTAGACAAGGCCTGAGTGAAGACTGTCTCCACCAGCTGGGTCTCACAGGGAGCTAGCAGGAAAGGCAAGGCCTCTTGCGCTGTATAACTGGCTGGGGGTATGTCTAGACAGGAAAAAAAACTCTGCAGCAGTGAGACCATCCAGGGTTTCAGAGCCCGGGCTCCAGCCCAAGTGGGAATGTCTGTACTGCTATTTTCCCTTAGACATAGGGGTTGTTCTGCCTCTGAGCCCTCTACCTCAGTCCCCATAGCCAGGTGAACGTAGGGAGGCCTTGGCACATATCTGTCATCCTCTCATCAATTTTGCAGATGATTCTGAGAAGCTAAGGTGGGATTTTCAGAAGTGCTCAGCATTGGCCTAACTCTGCTCCCACTGAAGTCATTCGGAGCAAAGTTAGGCTGACACTGAACACGTTTGGAAATCCCACCCATCTCATTTACCTGCCCAGAATACATGTGTATTCTTTCTCATGCCCAAGCTGTGGTGGAGGATTCCACCAAGCGTCTTCTGTGACACATACAAGGGAGAATATGTCCCATTATTCTTAGATACCTTTAGTAACTTTCTGTAAATTAAAGGGTTGGGTTTTTTCCATTCCTGGTTATTAGATAATTAAGTGATATTAATCGTTTAGACATCATATAGATCTATATATGAACTGGAGGTGTAATTTTGACTAGCGTAGACATATGCATGCTAGCTTTGACTGAGCTAACACCCTAAAAACAGAATTGAAGCTGCAGTGATGTGGGCAGCAGAACATTCCGATAGTTTCAAGTGTAGACATACCCATAGCCTTCGGTCTCCAAAACTGCAAATCAAATGGGAAAAAAAAAAAGAAGAAAACACTTTTTCACCTGGAGATGGGTTTTAGAAAAGTGCTTTCTTTCTGATTCCTTGCAGAATACTTGAGAAAAAGTTCCAAAATGAGAAGCAAGACTATGAAAAAGAGATTGAGTCATTAAAGGGAGAAATTAAGACTCTCAAAGAAGAGAAAATTAAGCTGCAAGATCAAATTCAGGAAGAACATATCATTCAGGATGACTTAAAACTGGAAGTAGGACAACTTAAAAAACAGGCAAAGGTAGGAGGAATGTTTAAGTAAACAAAACCAGGGATGGTCCAGTTTATTTCAGTTTCTTCCCTACATACTGCAAATAGAGAATTTCAGTGCTTTATGGATAGTCCATCTTTTCTGTTTTGTTGTTTATGTACAGTACATTTTAAAGCAAGCTGTGGTTAGTAAAATCTGATTCATTGAGGCAATAGTGTATATTTACTGTTGGCTTCAATACACATTGAAAAACCAGACACACAAAATTACTCTCATTTTCACAAATGACAGCTGGTTAGTACATTTATTTGAGTGTAGAATCTGAAAATTGCACTTCTCACAAACCCACTGCCAACTAAAAACAAAACAACAAAAACACCTGTATCTATTGTCCTGATGAAAGGAATATTTGTAACCCAATTCTGCCCTCAGAATAAGCATAACTTCAAATGTAGCCAATGAGAACTGTGCATATATATTGGAGGACAGAATTGGGCCTTAAACATTTGTCCATTAAAATATGTGAATCAACTTTTGGAAGAAGGTATTAATTCATTAGGAGGACATGTCCTAAATATAATGTATTCCCTTTTGTAAACAGAACCTGTTTGTGTGTGTTTAAAAACAGCAAAATATTCTTCCTTCGTGTCAAATATTGTAGCATAAACTATATATATATATATATATATATATATATATATATATGCTGTGTCAGAATCTTACTATTAGGTTCTCTCATATAGGAGAATATTTGAGACAGCTGACTAGACTGATTTAAACAGAACACATTTTAAATCTTGTGGCATGCTGATCAAACCATTGTTAATTATAAAACTGTTTACAACTTAGTCAATATCTGACCCATCTTAGTTACTCATTTTTATTTTATTGGACTACATCTCATTCTGAAAAAATTGTCCAATTCAGATGATACCTGAATTGCAAAAGGAAATTGAACTGCTTCAGACACAGAAAATGGATGTGGAAAAGCAGGTCCAATCCCAGAAGCGAGAAATGAGAGGTAATTGACAACCATGTAATTCAGAGCATGTACAGACATTTACGATTCTTTGTTTTAATAGATTAAATTTATATATGTTGTCAGTTTTTCTAGATATATTACCAAAGGTAAAAACACTCAGAGGTCAAAACTTCTCAAACAGACATTAAAAAACAAACAAACAAACAAAAAAAACAACTAAACCCCCCTGCCCAAACCCAGAATGAACTCCATCCCATCAGCCACATTATTTTCCACCAGAAAAAGCCCGAGGAAAACAGGTATTCATGCTAAATGAATACCAACACCAGGGACTCCTCACCAAGAACACTCTGCTCTCAGTCCTCTCTCATTTAAACAACAATGTTGTTAACTCAGATGTCTCAGATGATTGCCCTTGCTTTGGGATCACATGACAGAGGAGTTGGTCTCTCAGGCAGCCAGCACTCAACCCATTTACAGATCAAAACTAACACCTTGAATTTAACTCAGAAATGAATAAGTAGATAGTACAACTCACAGAGCATGGATATGATATGCTCTCTAGACCTGATTCAGCAAGGCACTTAAACATATGCCCAAAGTAGTCAAAGGGATTACTTGCATTCTTAAAGTTAGGCATGTGCTTCACTGGAGATTGTGAGAAATGCTGCTTAAGAAGAGTGCTGCCACTTTCAGCACTCTCTGCAGTACCTAATATCTTGAAGGTTCAGCCCCCGTGTAAATCATCTTGCAGTAATCAAAGCACTAAATGGCAAAGGTGTGGATTACTCCGGCAAGGTCCAAATTCAGAAGGAAAGGACATAACTTTTATATCAAGTGCAAATTATAGACAGCATCCTTGGTACTTGTACTTACCTAGATATCCATAAAGAGATAGGGATAGAACAAGTCCCTGGATTGCACTCCTTAGTTAAATTAGGTATATACATCATCCACCAGCAAAGAACTTGGCTGCTTTAGAAAGAGGCTGATGTAATTATTTTTATGACATATATATAATCTGAAAATTTAAAGAGAAAATTCATTCTTCACATAATTATGTTTATTTTCAGAAAAGGTGTCAGAAGTT
Source organism: Chelydra serpentina (assembly GCA_037349315.1). Classification (NCBI taxonomy): domain Eukaryota; kingdom Metazoa; phylum Chordata; order Testudines; family Chelydridae; genus Chelydra; species Chelydra serpentina. The sequence continues at coordinate 16,805,786 of JBAIAC010000033.1, forward strand.
GCGAAACAATTTATTGAGAGCTATGATGTTGAGGCTGTAAGAAGCAGGTAAAATATTAATTTTTTCTAGGCTTTTTAAAAATTCAAAACAAACGTCATACTTTTAAGAGATTTAATTTCTTCATTCATGCACATTTTATATTGTCTTGCCTTGTGTTTTAGGCTGTCCACAGAAGATTTGGAACATTTAAATGAAGATGGAGAACTTTGGTTTGCTTATGAAGGCCTGAAAAAAGCCACAAGGTTAGTTTAATAATGTAATGTAATGTTCGTAATTCTGGTCTGAGATTCATAGGATAAACTGTAAGGGGCACTAATAAGGAAACTGGTCTTACAGTATCATGCTGAAAGCGTCATGTAACAAGTGAACAAACATTGCTTTATAGCGGAATAGTTTAGGGCTCAATTCAGCAAATCGCATTGTTATGAAGTCAATTGGACAAATGCATGAATAAAAAATTACTCATAAATAAAACTTGCAGAATTGGGCATTATAAACATTAAGTAAGGATGGTATTTTAATAGTGCAAGCATTAGAAACATATGGGTATTTTTTAATAGCTAGAGAACTTTCCATGCGGATTCATGAGACTAATCTCCATAAATCTTAATGTTTTGATGAGAGACCCAGTCTTTGAGTGGAGAGCCACGGGCTGAAAGGAACAAAAAAGCTCAGACTGTCCGGTGGATATATTGTGTACAAGAAAACTTTCTCTGAGCTTTGTTTTAAACCAGTCATATAGCTTTTGTTTAGTATTGTACAGCTAGAAAAAGGAAAGATTTTTTACTTAGAAGCCTTTAAGAACAAGTGTTACTAGTGAGATCCATTTATTTTGGGCTAAAACCACATAATTTGGGCATTTTGTATTTTACCATGAAGGTCCTTAATCCACCTGAGATGGTTACTTTCTCTGATTTACATGTCTGCACGTGGTGGTGTTTCTTTAAAGGTTCTGAAGTTGTTAAATGAAATCTCTGTTTACAGACATGAACAATACATTGCATGCATATCAGGAAAGATGAGATAACTGAATAACTTTGAACTGTATAAACTATAACATAAAACTGAAAACTGTTTAGATTGAACCCTTGTAATGAGAAACAAAATGTTTGTGTTCTGGAGTATCATAATTGGTCTGAATTCCAGGGGTGTTCAGGTTCTGGAGTGGTTTCAGCTCTGTTAACACAGTGCTTTGTTTTCACATTGGTTTTGTCTTGACCTTGGGAGAAAGCATATTGTTGCCAAAGTCATACTCTGTCTGTAGCTACCAATTTTTGTTTTTTAACAGAGTGTTGGAAAGCCAATTCCAGTCTCAGAAAGAGAACTATGAAAAGGAGATTGAAGCTTTGAACTTTAAAGTTGAACATCTTAGTCGAGAAATTATCCATTTACAAAAGTTGTTTAGGGAGGAAAATGACATAAATGACAGCATCCGACTTGAAGTTAGTAGACTAACATCGGAAAACATGGTAAGGTTCAAGTACTGCAGAGGTTTGTACTATCTTGTCGGACAGAACCTTTTCTCTTAATACCTTGGGACAGAATCCTGCCCCAAGCATATTTGTGGCATGAAACCCTCAGTATTTCTGCAGGCACTTCCATTAATCTTGATGGACCCCAGAGATGTAGCCATGTCAAAATACACAGCCACCCAGCCTCTATGCCCACACTGGAGTAAAGGCTGTGGTGATGCTCAACAAACTGCCATACATGCGGACATCATCAGGAGAGGTGACAAACCTGGTTGGACAGGTCTACAGCCAGTTTGTTCAGCCATGTGGAGCTACTCTGTCTTAGCCCCTTACTGCTGTGTAAACCTGGGCTGAGAAATGCCCTCAATGCATTTTCGTCGTAATCGTCAAATGTTAAAATACCCATTTTACAAACTCTGACTCAGTGGGAGCTGTATTTTCATGCACCTGAAAGCAGAATGTGGCTCAAGTGGTTGATACTTTCCTAAGGAAACAGACAAATCACAGTGTGATCTTAGATTGTATTTTAACCCTTTGTATGCCCGTGTGACTTATGATTTTATAAAGGATTTCGTTCTATTCAAAATATTGTCATGATGGACATTGATAGGCTCATACAAGTATTATGTTGGACACACTGTTTGCTCTTCCTTGCCATGCTTATGGGATTTTTGTTTCAAATTACAGTAATAATTTGCCCAAATGTGCAGTTTTACACTGGACAGCTATTCAGGAATACAAATATCTATTTCGAAGCTTTTAGGTCATTTGAATAGGGAATTAGCTAGAAAAACAATACCAGAGTTTTAGCATTGATCAGGAAACTATCATATTTAGCCATTTCAGTACCTCCATAATTTAAACAACTGGTCTGAAAATCAAATAAGACAGCTATTGTTTGACTGATGGTATGTGTTTATCTTTCTCATCGGTTTACGTCATAGCTTAATAAAGAGAGTTTCTTACTGAAAAAATAACCCTTTCCAGAGCAACACAAACTAGAATCAGAATTACACAGTACGTTGCATGCTGAAGGTACAGTATTTCAAACTGATATAGTTAGGAGTCAGACACTCATGCTGCAGTGACTTTGTAGGCAAATACCCACCATTAACCATACAACAATAGCTCATACAAATGTTCATCATTAGAACACAAAGGTTGTTGTTTTTTTTAATTCACACATGGAAAGATGGCAAAACACTTGGGTTAATCCCTCTATTGGTTTTGAAAAGTGCCATGGGACTTTTAACAACCACTTGGAACAGACAAAAGGAAACTTATTTTACTGCTTCTTCTGAAAGATGGTGTTTCTTTCATTGTAACAACCACCTGGGTATGCAGTCAGCCAGTCCCAGTTAAGCAAAGCTCAACATGCTGCAGTTTTAAAGAGTTCAGATCCAATAATTGGGTGCCAGTCATAGTGATGTCCTATAGTTGAATGAATACAGCCACCAGGATTGCCAGCTATTTTGCACATATACAGCATGTGGATAGAACCAGGAACTTCACCTCCAAAAACTCAATTCTCTAGCACGTAAACTTAAGGATAATCTGTCAACTGGCATTAATTCTTATATCTAGCATAGCAGTGGTTTTCAACCTCTGGTCTGCTGACCCCAGGGGACCCACAGACTAAGATTTCCAAAGGGGTCTGCACCTCCATTTGAAATTTTTTTAAGGGTCTGCAAATGAAAAAAAGTTTAAACCCATTGCTCCATAGGTTTGAGCAGTCTGATATTCCATCCACCAGAGGACAGTTATTCGCATAAAGCAGCCAGTAAATTACAAGCTTTTGTTATAAGTCCAAAGCCTGTTCCAACACTTGAGCATACAAAATCTTCCGACCAAAAGATGAAATTGCTACCACCTGCACCATACTGATACAAATGGAATATACATTTCCAAGAAGGAAATACATTCTGTAGTGTATAACGTTATTTTCTTTGGTTGGAAAAAAGTAAGAGTCAGTAAGAGAAATGTTTTCAATTTTTAATTTGAAGTTACTGAGATGAAAAAGCATTTCAAAAAGGGAGCCTATAATATCATTTCTTTCTGAAGTGTTTTGTAATATATTATATAAGAAATACTTCCTAAAAATAAATTGAACTGGAAAAATGAAAATCATGACACAGTTTTCCTTAAACTAATTCAGCTGTTTAAACTTTAGGTAAAATATTGAGGGACTAAATTATTCAACTGTTTTTTCCTCTTTATAAAGATGATCCCAGACTTTAAACAGCAGATTTCTGAACTTCAAAAGCAAAAGATGGATCTTGAACGACGCCTTCAGGAACAAGCTGCAAGGACAAAAGGTAAAGAACCAACGTTGGGCCTCTCTTGCAAACAAGTACAGAGAGCCTAGAGGACCCCCCTACTAGCACATTGGTGCCACTGGCAGGACTCTGTCCTCTCCCCTTCCAGCATGGAGGGGGCGTATTTTGATGGGAGAGGGCAAAGTGGAACGCTGCTGTGTCACTCCTCCAATGATGTGGGTCATTTATAGATTCCATGACTCTGGCGTAACTTAGAATTGCTTGACAGCAACTCTAAATTGTGTCAGATCTGCAGGTGGTCCCCATCTCCCCATCTCTCTCCTGCACTGAATAGAGTTCTGGTGCATGAGAGAATCTTTCCCATGGCTGGGATTTATTTACTACGTTCCATGCCATTACTGTGGGCAAAATTCAGATTCCTTATGCATGCAAAGCTCCCATTGAATTTAGTGGGAGTTTGGACTCCGTAAAACTTAAAATATGAAAATCCTTGCCGTCAGGATTTGGCCCACAGCAATGAAAGATTTGCTGTTTTCTCTTGTTTATAAACACTTGGTTCCTTAACCGTGTTTTCATTTTATATGAAGCTTTATTGCAAATTGTAATTACTGAAGGAGTTCCAAAAGTCACTATACCATGTAATCAGCACCCTATAGTGCAGAAGGGGGAAATAGTCAGTTATTTAACATTTAATTACATGACGTGTACCTTGTAAATTGCTCTTATACTACATGTATTTACCAGCTGGTGTCTGATCCTGTGCCTTTTATGGGCACTCAGCTCCAATTACATACTGGACCTATTATTAAACAGTTGCTGTGTAAGCAAAGGACTTTTTTGATACAGTATTTGCCTTGTAATCCAATATTGTTACAGGAAATAGGAAGAGGTTATGATGTGTCAGAAAATATTAGCTAAATTCCAGCCTAGATCAATAAGCAAACGGGGGGGGAGGGGGAATAGTTTGTTTGTTTTTTGTTTGTGTTTCTTTTGTTGTTGTTGGATATTTATTTTTTTAATCATCACAGGAAAAATGGAAGAAATGCCTAAACAGGTGCATCACAATCTGTCAGAGAAAGGTCAAAGGAGGTAAATATTATTATTATTTTAGTATTTTAAATTATGGCTGTCAAGCATTTAAAAAAATTAATTGCAATGAATCACGCTGTTAAACAATAATAGAATACCATTTATTTAAATATTTTTGGATGGTTTCTACATTTTCAAATATGTTTATTTCAATTACAACAGAATTCAAAGTGTAGAGTGCTCACTTTATATTTATTTATTACAAACATTTGCACTATAAAAAGAAACTTCAATTCACCTCATTGAAGTACTGTAGTGCAATGTCTTTATCATGAAAGTTGAACATACAACTGTAGAATTATGTAAAAAAAGAATAACTGCACTTAACAATAAAACAATGTAAAATTTTAGATCCTACAAGTCCACTCAGTCCTACTTCTTTTTCAGCCAATCACTCAGCAAACAAGCTTGTTTACATTTGTGGGAGATAATGCTGCCCGCTTCTTGTTTACAATGTCACCTGAAAGTGAAAACAGGCATTTGCACGGCACTGTTGTAGCCCGCGTAGCAAGATATTTACATGCCAGATGCACTAAAGATTCATATGCCCCTTCATGCTTCGACCGCGATTCCAGAGGATATATGTCCATGCTGATGACAGGTTCTGCTTGATAATGATCCAAATCAGTGGTTTGCTGCCTACTCATGGCATGCCAGATTTCTAGCCAGATTTTTCCAGTCCTTTGTTCCTGTAGAACCCAATATGGCTGGAACATTAGACTGGAAGAGTTTGCAACAAAAACAGTATGCAGCATTCTGGGTTTTTGAGTACATAAGCCATGGCCTCTCCACTTTGGTACCATTGGGGATTTCACGCCAGTAATGTGTTGGATGGAAACTTCTATTTTCATTGTCTTTGGCAAACGAAGTTTTTCACTTGCTGTGGCCCATGCAGTACAAGGAAGTCCCTCGAGCTACTGCTCAAGTGGATCTACAGTCCTGGATCATCTAGACCAGGGGTCTCAAACATGCAGCCCATGGGCCACGTGCGGCCTGCAGAGTTATTTCCTGCGGCCCGCCATAGGCGCCGACTCCACTGGCAGCCAAGCTCCAAACATTACTGAGCGTTTATATTTTATTAAAACTCCTCTTTGCATTACAGTTTTTAAAAAGTTAATACATTGACTTTTAATAGAATACTAGATTACTCTTCATTTTTTTCATTTTTAACTATACTTTTGTATCATTGTATGAAAAGGTTTCAGTGATGTGGCCCTCAGGCCAATTTACTAGTTCTCATGTGGCCCTCGTGGTGATTTGAGTTTGAGATCCCTGGTCTAGACTTAAGGAACTAAACTCAGCAGCAGCTGTTTCTTGCGCCTCCACCACACTCTTCTCTGATCTTCACTTTTCTTCAGGAATGTGCATGGTTACATCCATTTGAGATGGAGATATGGATGCTGCAGTAGCTGCCAGGTCACCTGCACTCTGACTAACTGGAAGATCAGGCATCTCCTCACCACTCACATCCTCACTGGGGCCGGAAGGCTCACCGTGAACATTTGTGTCTATGTGTCTCAGGAGAGCTCCTTCCTGCTTAGATAGAAAAGCTTCCTTTGCTTTCTTTGTTTTTCTGAATGCTGCCCCAGAGGGGCGTTTTCTTCTTTCACTCATGACTGCTGTTCTGTGCCAGCTATAATGGCTCTCAACACTCAATTGAAGGGGACAAATAAGCAGGCTGGTAGCAGGGCCTGAGTGAGGGAAGATATCGGCATCTTAAGGGCCTAACTGGCTCCTACTACTTCAGCTGACTGCCTGTTCTCCTCAAGTGGGTTCAGGGAAGCAGCAGGAAAGAGGAAGCTCCCTGAGAAGCTGGTGTTAATCAGTCCAGGTTCCTGGGGGTGCTAGAGAGGTACATAAGAGGCTCCTCCTCCTCTCTCTCCCTGCAGCTCCTGCTGCTTTCTGTTATTCCCTCTCACCTTTTCTCCTGCCTGCCTGTTATGTCTCTTGTGCCCTCCTTCCTCCAGCACAGCACTCCACCATCTCTGTGCATCTAGAGCAGAGAGAATACATATGCAGCAGACACAATTTTCTACACTCTGGGTCCTAGTGGCGCTGCGCTCGCCCAGCCTTCCCCCCCCCCCCCCCCCCCCGGTTTGGCACCTGAGGCGGCCGCCTCAGTTCGCCTCATATCTCAGTACTCTGGAGATGAGAGGGGTGTGAGTTGTGCAGGAGAAAGGTGAATTATTGATGCTGCTCATGTTGGGGTGGGTTTCTGAGCTCACCAGGTTCACCTCCTGTCCGAAGAGAGTTTCATCTTAGAAATCTGCATTTAGTGTTGGGGGAAGGCAGGAGGAGGGGGTAAGTAAGCAATGACTTATGCAGGAGGAGGGTGAGGGAGGTGTCTTGCTGCTGCTTCTGGAAGGCTGGTTTCTGGTACTGGGCTCGCCAGGCTCGCCTCCTTTTACTGAGCTAGGTGGGCTCCCTTCAGCTGAGTGAGCCCTTGTTTGCAAGGGAGGGTGGATTTTACCTCAGGGACTCGTCATACTGCAGGGGAGGAGAGGCTGGTGCAGGGAGAATGAGCTCGCCAGGCCCATATTCTCTGTGGGGTACCCCCGGAGCAAGCGGCCAGCTTGGGGCAGTGGGGCACGACGCAGGGGGGTTGGTCCCGGGAGTGAGGGGCCGGCCGGGAACAATAGTGCCCGGGCTGGCTAGGGTGACGATACGTCCTGTTTTGGCCAGGACAGTCCCTTTTTCAGCTCTGTCCGGCTGTCCCTGCTTCTTTGCCAAATCTGGGCATTTGTCCCGCTGCAAAGCAGAGCAGGGAGGCACCTGCTGCCTGGGGGTCAGCTGAAGGCAGCACTGCCCGCCAGCAGGAAAGCGGAGAAATTTGCTGGCGTGGGGGGGCGAGGGAATCGGCCTCAGCTGGGGGAGGAGTGGAGCTAGGGTGGGGGGATGGGACATTCAGCCCCAGCTGCAGGCAACATGGGGCTCGGGGGTGGGGGATCAGCCCCAGCCCCGGCTGTGCATGGCACAGGGCTTGTGGGGGAGACTCCACCATGGGCAGTGCGTAGCTCAGGGAGGTAGACTCGGTCCCGGCCCCAGCTGCGGGCGGCACGGGGCTCAGGGGTGTGTGCGCGTCAGCCGCAGGCAGCTCGGGAGGTGGGGTCAGCCCCAGAATCAGGCGGCAGGGGCGGGGATCAGCCCCGGGAGGCATGGGGAGGGCGGCTGGGCGAACCCCTGGCCCTCCTGTGGAACCGGCATGAGAACCACCTCTTTCTGTAGCCTTCTCTTTCCGACCGCCCTCTGGTGGCGGCTTGCATTACTGCGCCTGACAGCCCTATTTTAAATCTGTTTGAGAAATGTGGATTTAATGCCACAGGCTGAGGAATAGACACACTTAAAACCTTATAGGGACTGGCATTGTATTTAGCAAGTACCACTCATTACTGGGGTGATGTAATGGTAAGGTGGGAAATTGCTTCTGCCAACTCAATAGGTGCCTGAGAAAGACAGAACATGTAATCCATCTTGAAGTAATATTGTGCTCTGTGGAAAGAAGAATAAGGGAACAAACTTTTTGTGATTCCTAGAATACTAGAAGACCAGACTGAAATACACACAAAAGAAGAAGAAAAGCAGATTGTCACAATCCAAGAAATTCAGGAGGCAAATAATCACCTAAAGAAGCAACATGAAATTGAGAATGAAGTAAAGAGCAAGATAAAGCAGGAGGCATTTCATCTTACTCTGGAAAACATGGTGAGGAATTAAATTCTCTTAATCCATCCCCGAAACACAGCTAAAAATAGGCTTTATTCCCTGCTGCCCCAGATCGGGCCAACAGGAGGAAGAAGGCACACAGGCCATTGTTGTGTGTGCTTCCTCTGTGCTCTCTTAGATATATTTTGTTTGCTTAAGACACGGTGCCTCCGTAATCTCCCGCTGAAGCGCAGCACTTCCTAAACCCTGCAACCTGCAGGTACTAGTTTAAACTCACAGTCTAGCCCAATCGAGCAAAATATTTAAAGGCATAGTGCAGTTAAATATTATACTAGGAGGTGAGAACGATTTTACCCAATTTCTCAAGCCTCTGCTTGGAATTCCCATTGATTTTGAGGACAGAGGGATTGTGGGATCAAGCTTGTATTCAGTGGGACTACTCACTGAAAATTAAGTACATACATAAGTCTTTGCAGAATTGGGACCGAATATTCTAAAAGGGAAATGAAGTTAGTGAGCCAGATAAATATTTACCTATGTCAGACCAGCTACTGAGCCGATTTCTGCACATGCTGTCTGATTGGTTCATCATCAGTGCCAGTAAGGATGCACTCCTTCGCAACATTGCTCCAGATCTCAGTTTTATTGCCCTCTGTGGAGGTAGAAGCAGAGTTCTACAGACTTGTTACCTGACTTTTTTCTTCCAGTCATAATCCTGAATTTTTGTCCAGGATGTAACAGTAATTTTGATATCCATAAATGGAGTAAGACTTACGTATACCAATGAAAGGCAATATTTTAAAAAATGCAGGTAGCTATAAATTCACTCTCCATCTTTATTTGATTATTGTAGGATCTTGAAGAAGAGTTAGACATGAAAGACAGAGTAATAAAAAAATTGCAGGATCAGATCAAGACTCTTACCAAGACTATTGAAAAAGGTAGGACTTATTTTTTACAGTTTAAAATAGTTGTGTGTGTGTGTGTGTGTGTGAGAGAGAGAGAGAGAGAGAGAGAGAGAGGGTCAAAAGGTTGTGAAATTCAATTTTTCAACAACAACAAAAGATGGGAAAGCATTAGAAAAAAATTCATAAATGTTTCCCCTGTTTTTCAGTCCATTTTATAAATGTGTGTATATGTGTGTACACTTTTGGTTTTTTTACAGAATTAGTTTTCACTCTAAAAGTTGTTTTAAAGGTTGAAAACCTGACTAATAATGGGATGGGTAGCCAGAGCCTCACTTTTTTTGTGCAAGTAGTCCCACAGGAGTAGACTACTCATGTGAGTAATATGAGCAGGAATTGACCAATAATACTTGAGCCATAAATTGAGATGATTATTGCAAACAGGAGCTACAGTATGTTTCTGGCAGTAAGAACTGCATGTCTCTCATAGTTTATTTTAACATGTTAACATTCCATTAGCCTGTAAGTAAGAGTACATTTACTTTTGACAGCCAATGAAACACATGTGCCAGCTGTGCCTAAAGAGTACATTGGAATGATGGAGTACAGAAAGGAAGATGAAGCAAGAATTATTAAAAATCTCATCCTTGGTACTTCAGTTACACTTTGAATTACAGCCACATTAATTATATTCAATATAGCATGTTAAAAAAATCCAAGATTTGTTCATTTCATTTGTACTCATTACTAACTTTGATCTCTTTATCTCCCTTCTCTCTCACTTTACTCTTAGGGGCACCATACTATTACTTTCTATTACTGCTTGATTCAAAGTGTTTCAAGGACAGAAGTATTTTATCTGGTGAAAACTCATTTGTCTCATGTCTCTGACTCTACTGTCTATCTTCTTATTTGTTCACTTCTGAAACTAGAAATCTCGAGTACTCCGGGACCTGAGTTTAATTTTCTTTCCTGGTCTATCTTGTCTGTAAGTCATTATCTCTAGAACTTTGCTAGAAGTTGTCTGTACCCCTCTCCTGAAATCACAAGCCCCTGCTCTCAAAACTTCAGGGATACAGAATGTTTCAATTGGACTTTCTTGCTGTATGACTCAGGGCTGTGTCACCTCTCCTCTTTGGTCTCTCATCCAGTCTTCTACCCACTTGCTCTTCTTATCAATCCTAGGGTATTTATTTAGCACCAGTCACCATAATACCTAAGCATAGCATCTCTGGGTCATGGTCTCCTCTGTTTCTTCCCTGCCATCCCCTTCACTAGTGGTTGAAATTTCACGTATGTTTCTCCTTCCATGTGGAATTCTTTTCTTTCCTCTGAGTTGTTTCCACTCATTAAATCTCACCATCAAACCATTTATTTCTTGCTTTAGCTGGTGATTAACAGTAAACTCTACTCGTTTTCAATGCGCTCCCTGACCCCCATTAACTAATGTACAAGAAAACTTATATCCTCTCTATTGATTCAAATAAGAGCTTTCTTTTCCTCTGCTCGACTCCACCTTCATGTATTACCATTCCTTTCTGCTTGAACAAGACATACTGTACTTTATAAACTTGTTACAGTATTTCCTACCTCTTTTTTATATTAAAAAAAATGTAATATATTTTTATGAGGGATGCTAAATGGAAATGTATTTCATTGTAATTTATTAGAGCTGAGCAAGAACCACAGTTTCTGTCCTGCAGAAAATTTCATGCTTCTGGAAAAAATCCATTCTGATTCAGAACAAAAAGTTGGACGTGAAATTTTCTAGGAGAGGGGATATTTTGAGAAGAACTGAAATGAAATTTCTCTAAAACATCCTGCTCTCCAGCCATCTCCCTGCCTCCCTTGCATAGGCGCCGACTTCGTGGGTGCTCCGGGGCTGGAGCACCCACGGAGAAAAATTGGTGGGTGCTCCGCACCCACCGGCAGCTCCCCGCCATCCCCGGGACCCGCAGCCAGCTCCCCGCCAACCCCGGGGCCCGCCGCCATCTTACCTTAGCACCAGGAGACGTTGCGGGGCCCCGCCCCCGACGCTGGGCGACGTTGCGTCGGGGGCGGGGCCCCGCAACGTCACCCGGCGTCGGGGGCCCGGTGTCGGGGGCGGGGCCCCGCAACGTTACCCGGCGTCGGGGGCGGGGCCCGGCGTCGGGAGCGGGGCCCCGCCCCCGACGCTGGGCGTGAGCTCCCACCAGCGCCAGAGAAAGTCGGCGCCTGTGCTCCCTTGCCTAACTGTGTGCCAGGGACCCAGTGCTCCTTGGGCATACCCGGCTCCCCTGCAGCCCACCTGGCCACTGCCAGTCCTCATCTCCCCTACAGTGGGAGGCTGGGAGTTTATGGAGCACCAGCTTCCCAGCAGCTGACCAGAGGAGCTGTGGGTGAGACAGGAAGCTCAGGTTTGAGGCAGCCCACCTGGTGGGTTGCCTGGGAGGCTGAAAACCTGGGCTGCCAAGGAGTGGGTGAGCCAAGGTGCTGGGAATGATTTTCTGACAGAAAATCTAAATTTTGCAGATGGTGAATTCGGCCCAGGGAAATCATTCTGATGGCAGGTTCCTGACCAGCTCTAGTAATTATACAGGAAAAGAGAATTCATCCACAAACTAGTTAATCAAGAGCGTGGTTAGAAATTAATCCGGTGCTTTTTACCTATTTAAGAAAGACTAGATGGTGATATTACCTTTGTATCTACTATGTGTAATGAACACCCCCTTTGACTCTGCTTTGCTCAGATCTAAAGCCACGAGGAGTGGTAGTAAATATGATTCCAGGCCTACCAGCTTACATCCTGTTCATGTGTGTGAGATATGCAGATTATCTGAATGATGGTGACATGCTGAAATCTTTCATGAGTATAACCACTAATGGTATCAAACAAGTTATTAAGGTAGGAATATTTCTTGCATATTTTGCTTTATTCTACTATTTTATTGGTTTCATTGTACATGCACCTACAGGCTTATAACATGCACACATTATACATGGGCAAATGTTGATATTTGTCATCCACTGGTCTTCTGGAGTTAGGAATATCATAGATGGTGACAATGCTTTGGTTGGTAGTTGTATTGCAGTAGCGGCGGCGCCTACAGATCCCAACCAAAGGAAAAGGGCATATTGTGCTAGCATAGTACAGATGTACTACATAAAGATTGCCCTCTCCCAAGAAGCTTACAACATGTTATGAGACATAACATCCAATACAGTACATCTAAAAGTTAGTAGCTAAATAAGTTTTACTATGTTTTCAGCCACGGTAAGAGTTTGTTGCATGAGGTATTGCCAAACGTGATACTGGGCTTCTTTTTGGACAGAGATGAGATTTGAAGAGTGTATTTGTTACAAGACTGCGTTGTGTGGAATCTATGGTGCTATTGACATCACAGTGCTAACGATGTAATTGCGTTTAAACACAGTTCTTGCTAGCATGGCACTAATAGATCTGAGTCCTAGAAAACCATGTTGTAAACCAATTTACAAAACCATGCTATAAACTAGGACCCTCTGTCTGTGGTCCCATCTGCACTACAAATTCCACCATGGCAGTACCTGGATATTATGTTGTGGCCTAGTGACCCAGTAAAGCAAAAGGCACAGTTTTGTTTCGTGGCACAGATGAAAGTGAAACATGTTTTATGCAGTTTAACTTGTAGTATAGACAGAACCTACAACTCAAGTTTGTAAACAAATTTATAACCCAGTTCACCTCTTACACTGGGCAAGGAAAGCATGTCAGCATCTTGCTACCAAGAACCATGTTTAAACACAGCTGTAACTTACATAGGCCCAACAGCTGAATTTCAAACAATACATACATATAATTTAATTTCAGTTGTGTATGCATACAGTGTTCAGTCCTTTTGCAGTAAGACTTCCAGTAATTTTTGGAGTCCCCATACACACTGTCTAGCCAACCCATGTTACAACTGCATTTAAATAATATACAAAGATTTTAAGGCCATTGTAAACATGAGCACACTTTGTTTAGATAGCGCTTTATAGACACTATTTGCTCCTTTCACTGTAGCTTGATGCTACTGCATTAACTCTGTGTTGGTCATAAGTTTCAATAATAAAATCAAATTAAACTTTAAGGGATCATGTTGTTTAAAAAGTTGTTTTATATGTCATTGTTTAGGAACACACTGAAGATTTTGAGATGATGTCCTTTTGGCTCTCCAATATATATCATTTTCTTAACTGTTTGAAACAATACAGCGGGGAAGAGGTAGGAGTAATTTCATCACTTCACATTTTACATAATTTCACTGAATTTTCTAACCAAATGGGGCAGGGATCATCAGATGGGACCATCTCACCGAAAGGGGCTGAAATTCATATCCTTCTGCACTAGTGATTTTTGGCTTAGAGGTGATCCAATGGAATAGAACAGCTTGTCCAAAGGAGCTTAGGAAGATGTTTGAAACACTAACAGTAAACAGTTGTTAAAGCAAGAAGGAAGAAACGGTTACATACTTTGGGTGCCATTTAATCCATTTGCTGCTTAGTTTGATATTTTTAATTTGAACAGGACCTCAGGCGCTCAACTAGTTGTATTTAAAAATAACTTTCACCTTTTCTTTCACTTAATTGTTACTGCTTCAGGCAGACATTGTTACCATTTGATTAATAAGTAAAGTTACAACTCCAAATGAAATCAAAGACACATGGTAGTAAAATAGTCAGTTTCATCTTAAACCAGATGAAGCTGAATGTCATTGCTAGTTTTCGGTTCTTTAAACCCCCAAGTCAAAGTGATACCTGATGAATGAGGAATAGAAACCCATATGGTCTGAAACTAAAAGACAGTATTCTCATGAATCCCTACAAAGAGAAGACACCTTTTGCTCAACCCCAACTGTAAGCACTTCTGTGTACTCTGCAAGCAGCAATACTCTCCCTGGTGGTTATAGTGATAATAGCAAAGTTTGATCAGAAAGGCCTTTGACTGAAGTAAAGGCAAGGCAATGTAGTGCAATTCTTTCACAATTTAACTGCAGAATTGGAGGCAAAACATGGTTCTGGGTTTGGATCCAAGTTTGCAGCTTTAATCCATCTCTGTAATGAACCAAATGCAAGTCTGAACATTCCAAACTTTGAGAGACTTTGCATTTCAAAACCTTGAGTTTGGGAGCATTTCAATCCTGGATTTTTCTTCTTATTACAGAGATATAAAACTCAGATGTGGGACTTTGGGTCAGGTTTAAAAACCCTGAGCTGATAATGTTGTCTGTCAGCAGTTGGAACCTATTATTAACCTTGTTTTTGAGAGACTGAAAACTCTGCCATATTAATATTCATATCAGAAACTTGTCTTTTTACAAAGTACAAAAATGAGAGCATTTGAAACCATAAAAAATTGAAGCAGCACATTTGAATTTTTCTCTCATACAGTTTAAACAAGAGAGTGATTTTCCTGCAAAAAATATCTGATGCTTTCCATGTAAATGATCTAGCACCTGATCCAAAGCCCACTGAAGTCAATGTGAGTCTTTTCTGTGACTACACTGGGTTTTTTGATCAGACACCGAATGAGCACGAAGTAGAAAAATTTGTATATTGATGTCGATGAAATCAGCAGCAGTAGCAGCGTCTCAAGACAGCAGTAAGTTTGATCCATTTTGAGAGTGTGGATGCGTACACACACAGCTCACTAATCTAGTTCATGTGTAGCACTGTTCAGATCTATTGATAATGATAGCATTAACAGCATTGTCATACTGATACATTTACAACTGCCTTTCAGGAATTCATGAAGCAAAATACTCCACGTCAGAATATGAACTGTTTGAAGCATTTTGATCTTTCAGAATACAGACAAATTCTTAGTGACTTGGCCATTCGTATCTATCACCAATTCATTCTTGTAATGAAGAATAACATTCAGCCAATGATAGGTAAGAAGGAAGAAAATAACCAGTGAAAATTAATGCACTAGTAACATCTAAGGTATTTGAATAAATCTTATACAGAGACAAATGACTAGGGGTGAACTATGCCCTGTTGCGCATACACATATATACGTATGTGTGGACATATCTATACAACTGTTTACATTGACTGTACAGTCACCAGAAGTTTGCATTTTTTTCCCCCTTGCAGCAGCGTTTCTCAGTGTGGGGCACGGCCCCGGAGCACAAAGGGCTAGCTAGGACAGCTGTGGACGATGTATACATTGAGTGTTTAGCAACACGTGACAGGTCTGAAGGGAGCGGGGGAGGGGGCTGATTGATTTTATTTTCCTAAAAGGGGGGGTTTCAGTTAGGGAATATTGTATAACATGTTTCTGCTTCTACTTCCATCCTGCCCTTCTCCACCCCCTCTATTTCTAACCAGCCAGGCCGAAGGCAAGCTATTCAGCAGCAGTGTATTCCATTTCTGTATTGCTATTTTCACTAGACATTTTACACCGGCTCTTTTCCTTTGTGTTTTTCTAATTATTCATGATAGTGTGACAGTTTTTGTTTTAGTTTTCCCAAATTACCTCACACTAAGGCCATGTCTACATTACACACCACTGGTGTCATCATGTAGAGTAGATGTAGCTACTTGCTGCAGTGAAAAACGGGCTGCATCCAGACTGCAGTGTGTAGCTACACGCCTCAGTGAAAGGCTCTAGCAGCGGGGAGGCAGCAGAGAGAGGCTTCAGCAGCTCCCCACTGCCAGAGCCTTTCTCCACTGCCTCCGGCCTGCCAGAGCCTTTCCCCCTCTAGCTGAGGGGAGGCTGCAGAGAGAGGCTTCAGCAGCAGGACACTACACTGCTAAAAATAGCAGTATAGACAGGCAGGCACAGCTTGGACAAGTAGAGATGGTGTAGGACACGTAGTCACATATATACCCGCACCCTTCCGGCGGGTCTGTACTCTACTTCCCTAAGCCATGCCTCACCGGCTGTACTGCTTTTTATACTTATGCTGGGGGGGCTATGCAGGAGTGTTCGCTAGATACCGCCCAAAGAAGCGTGAGTGTAGAGCTACCTGAAGGGTCTAACAATGCTAATCTTGTATGATGTGGTGCAAGGAATGGCTTCCTTCATCTACAGTGTTCCCTTTCTCCCTTTTGGGCTACCATCCTGAGCTGCCACATAAAGATGAGGTTCTTGAAATCTGGCCTGAAAGCACACACAATTTTCACATGCAAACACCTGTCCTCCTTATTACTGGAGTAATGAGAAACTGCAGTTTAAAAACTTTAAACGATACATCTTGAAAATATTTGTTCCCAAAACCAAATTACCATAATTAAAAAGACCCTGCATGTTGTTGGTGTTACAAATGATTTCCTATTGCCTTTTCAGTACCAGGTATGCTTGAATATGAAAGTCTCCAAGGAATTTCTGGCATGAAACCTACAGGATTCCGTAAGCGTTCTTCTAGTATAGATGACACCGATACCTACACAATGACCTCCATCCTGCAACAGCTCAGCTATTTTTATAGCACAATGTGCCAGAATGGCTTGGACACAGAGCTTCTAAAGCAGGCAGTGAAGCAGCTTTTCTTTCTGATTGGAGCTGTCACCCTTAATAGTCTTTTCCTCCGCAAGGACATGTGCTCTTGTAGGAAAGGAATGCAGATAAGGTAAAGCCAATAAAAAGCAAGCAGTTATTTGAGAGGGGATTTTTTAACTTGCTGTAGTTCTATCATTTATGCCATTGGATACACTGTGAACATTCAGTGGTGATTATTTTTATCCCTCTGGTTTGAAAAGGTAGATTTTAACTTTTCTGTGAATTCGTTTGCTGATCCTAGCATACTCCATGATACAGTGCTTATCACAAGTGTATTTTACAAGTAACATTAATAGAGGGACACACAGTACAGTCTGGAGGGGCAGAGAGACTCGGAAGCCCAGTTCTGAAGCATTTATTGTCCCCTTTAGCCTGCAACACATCCATGGATCTTGCCATGCTAATTTACACATAGTGGTTTTTACTGTGGAGAACGGATACATTCACTGATTGGCAGAGGGGGAAGTGCTGAATTGTCCTTCCCACCCTTAATGATCAGATAAGAATCAGGTACAAGACCAGCAGGGGTTTGGCTGAGGGCTCCTCTTCCTTTTGCCGTTACGTGGATTAGGAGGAGAATATGCTCCTAAATCATTGCAAAAGATATACAGTTCAGTTACGTCCCATTAGACAGTCTGGAGACAGAGCTGAAAGAAAATCAATAGATAAACCTTACAGGGCTTAAATCATCCAGGAAAGTGGCAATGGGAGACAGGGGCTTTCTCCTATAGGTCATCAATTATGAGTATCTGGCTCCAGTTGGGAATGTGCAAAAGTGGCTATCATCTCCTGGCTCTCTTGAGGATGCTGTGGAAGTGTATTTTTAAAGGAATAGCAGTATTTTAACAGAATCCCATGTAATACTGCCCCATCCTGCTCATGTATGGAAACTGATTAGGGCCTTTGTATAAACAACAAGGACACTGTCATTGTCCAAAGTTTGTGAAAGACAAAATATGAACAGGATAAAATGATGGAAGGGAAATCACATTTTTAAATTTGTCAGTTTTAATAATCTAAGGTGGGTGTTTCTAAAGATATTTTTTGCTTAATCTGTATGAATTTTAAACTGACAGTGTTTCTTTAATGACATTCATTTGCAGATTGCTTTATTATTACTAGTCTGTGAGGGAAAACTGACATTTCTATGCTTATTTTTGGTTTAACCCCAGATGTAATATCAGCTACTTAGAAGAATGGCTTAAAGAAAAGAATCTGCAGAGCAGTTCTGCCAAGGAAACTTTGGAACCTCTCTCTCAGGCAGCCTGGCTCCTTCAGGTCAAAAAGATCACAGACGATGATGCCAAGGAGATATATGAACGCTGTACATCCCTGTCTGCTGTGCAGGTAATAAACGCTGTCATTTTCTGTTGACAGCACCAATTGCAGAATCTTATAATTCATGTGTGAAATAGTCCTGGCTGCAGACAGAGTGATCAGCATCCCACTTTTATAGCGGCTCCTCCCTTGTCAAATGTTCTGACCCAGGCCTCCCCAGCTTTAATGTTTGATTCTCAGACTCCTTTGTTTGTATTTTCAACTTTTCTGTATTGGATGCCTATCTGCCTTGTTCCATCTGGGTCCTGCTCCAGACCTGTCCGCTTCTCTGTTCCCCAGTATCATTTCCTTTGTCTGTCACAAAACTCCTTTTTAAAAAAAAGAAGGGTTTCCTTTAATCAGTTCAGCCATTTCCACCATCTACCCACTTCACCCTTCTCCTCTCTGATACTTTTGGGGATGCGCCTATGCAATATTCACATACAGAACCACTCACTAGTTTGCCAGTTATTAACCTACCTCCTTACAGTACACTTGCTTACAGTGCCCTCACTTGGTTAGATATGGATGGGGGCATAATTTTAATGCCTCTTCCTTTCAGACTGTTCCTCTTTTCTGGCATTGGTTACAATCATTAAAAGTCTTTTATCATTTATGCAGATAGTAAAGATCCTCAATTCATACACTCCTATAGATGACTTTGAGAAAAGAGTGTCCCCATCGTTTGTTCGTAAAGTCCAGGTAAGAGCCTTAAATTATTTTCACACACACATTCAAGTTACGATATTTTGCACACACTGTTTACAATGGTACGTGTTCATACTTGGCTTTAAATTCAAACCAGGACAAAAGTAACTGCTCTTCTGTAAAAAAAAAAATCATTAGAATAATGGGAAAGCAAGCCTTTTAGTGTTTTACCACTTCATATCTTCTTGATAATAAATCTCTCTGTTCTATTTGCAGGCTATGCTCAATAATCGAGAGGATATTCCACAATTGATGCTAGATACCAAATATCTCTTTCAAGTGACATTTCCTTACACCCCATCTTCACATGCCTTGGAAATTATACAAATTCCCAGCAGTTTCAAACTTGGCTTTCTCACAAGGGTGTAATACAAAAATTAAAAGGATTTGCCACCCTGTCCTCAAATACTAAATGAAGAGCAAACTTTTATGGCTCATTTCCCCACAACTGGGATATAGTGCAGTGGCTTACTATGGAATATACTTTTAAAAACTACTTTGGAATCAGGACATCAGCAGTAGGAATAAAGCATATGCCAGCCTACAAACCCCTCCTTTCTTTTCTTAGTGTTGTCCATTCTCCGCTGCATTTTTACAAAGAGTGATACTATATCCACCAGCTATACACCTTACAGTTTTGGAGCCCTACGAAGAAAGTTTATGTTTGAGAGAAATGTTTATTGATGCTCCATGTTCTTTGACAGATCACCAGTAAGGGAACAACATGCTCAGTCTCTCTCATGGGGTAACAACTACTATGTTATAATCTGTCATGGTGCTGTTTTCTCTCACATATGAGATGTTTTCCCTAGGAGTTCCTCTCACTGGCTTGATATGATGGATTTATTTTGCAGCAGTCTTCACCCAGTTAGATTTCCGGTGGCATTATTCCATCTGTGAAGGCAGTCTAACCACAAACAACAATAAAATTACTGTTTTGTGCCCGCAGAAGAGTGGAGCAATAGAAAATGGAAGGTCTTCCTACAGTAGTTTAAAAAGCCAATGCAAATTGCTACACTGACCATGAGGACAGCTCTGATGTCAGTATGAGGGAGAGAAGTACTTCTGCAGACCCGTGCTGGCCTTTTCATATGCGTGCTGACTTGCACACTCAGACATTATAGTTCAGGCAGAGGAAACCATATCAGCATCCATTTAAAGTAGAGATGGGGCTGAGACACATCATTTGGAGGCAGAGTTCAGTTCCCCTTTGCAAAATTCAGGGGTATTCAAGTCTGGGGTTTTGGTTCAGCCCATTACAGTGATAAAGCCAGCTGTAAAATTGGGATCAAAATCCAGGTTTGCATTTTAAACTTCTGTTCCTTCAAAGGGAGATGTGAGGGTAGGGTTGGGCTAAGACCCATCTCTAGTGTCATGTAATTGCAAAACACCTAAGAGAGCCCATTCACTCCCCTGCCCCCCTTTTTGTTGTTGTTGTTGTTCAGGTGCTAAGAATACAAATAGGTTGGTGGAGCCTGTTGCATTTTGAGCAGTGACATTTAATAGTCTGGAGGTAAGTTAGGAAAAATAACAATTGAGTTGAACACAAGCATAACTAGACTGCATGTCATGGAAAGAATATTTCAAGCTTCTGCAAAACAGCCTGCGTGTTTCAGCTTTAAAACTCAACCAAGGGAACACCAACATATCTTATTTGTAGAGCTCCTCGCTTTGGAAGATGTTCACTTGCCACAGTGATGGGTGCTGTAGGAGAACCTAGATAGATGGACAAGGGTCCAATTCTGCCAGCACTTATTACAGAGGGTTGTGCTCACCACAGGTGGTAAATCAGTGGGATTGCACCCAGTAGTAACCGTTTTCAGCAATGGCTCTAAGGTGACCTGCAAAGCATTTGTACAAATTTGAGGAGAGGTGAGGGGTGGTTATTTTGTTTTTAAACTTTCTTCAAGGGAAAAGAGTGACACGATCTGAGGTGAGAAGGAAGCTGCTAAGGAAGATATAGTTTGGGGGGAATCTTCTTCCCCAGCTCCAGATTGGTGAGGGGGATAGGGAATAACCCTACACTCAGACAAGGGTTAGGCATTGAAGGGAAGCTGGGTAGCCAGAAGTGTGCAAGAGGACAATGCCTACAGCTGTACTACTAACCCCCTGGCCAGCTCCTTGTGCATGTGCCTAGTACTCTGAGAGTAGTGACTGAATGCAGCTCCCCTGGTATGTTCGTGCTCACAGATGCAACCTGATTGCTTAGTATTTGTTCATATTTATTCCATTTAGACAATGCTCCTTGGGGGCAGAGACCTTGTCTCCTCTGCCCTATGCAGCATCACACCCACAGCCAGCACACAACAAATAATATGTAATAATTTATTTAACAGTGTATCCTGTAAAAATGATTGAAGTAATGGCACTCAGACACCATGGTGATGGGTGACCTTATAAAAACCTAGACAATGATGTTTACTAGTCAATGTATTAGAAATTAGTCATTCAAGTGAACTCTGTAGTAAGTAGGGCATAGAACTCTGTGGTCAAGGACCAGTTTGAGTTGCATTGATATATTTAAGTACTTTTTAACTTAATTCAGTTAATTTAAACATTACCCATATGAAGGAATGACAAAATATTTTTGTAATGTTTTGCTACAGTATTTCTGCACTTCGTTAATTTTGCATAACTGCATATGTGAATTTAAAAGTGGAACCACCTCTGATAGTTACTAATATGAATAGTGATATATGAAAAGCACATAGAGCAAGAATGGTAATTTTTTTTAAAGCATTTTTAAAAAAAGGTATACACAGTAACCTAAGCATGTAGGTAAGCTAACATTTTCCACATGTTAAATATCTTTTAAATCACTTTGAAATTGTTTAAGTTTTGTAATAAAGTTGTTTTATGGTTTAGTACTAAAATGTTTGAAAGAAGTCACTTGAAATTATGTAAGGCTTGGTGGATATGATATAGGTCATGTATTAAACTCTTCAGTCTTCATTTAGGTATTACATCAATCACTGTGACTGAAGCATAGCATATTTCAATATCTGAAATTTGTGGCGTCCCTGGTTGCTAATTCATTTCTGTAATAAATATTATGATGGAAACAAACTAGTTTGGTTGCTGTAACCTACATACTTTTTTTACAGTTATCAAGAGCATCTGAAGCCGTATGCATATCATATACTAACTTCTGCCTGTATAAAATCTTAGCCCACTCTTATATTCACATAGCAGATATGCTATTCAAGACGCATACATCTGTAGGTGAAAAGCATTCAGTCATTGTACAGGGAGGAAATGTGGCAATTTGGTGTTGAACTATTTCTCCCAGAGTTTGGAGTGGAAAAAAAACAGCTGACACTATGTACAACAAGAAGAAAATCTTGATTGATTGATTTATTCAGAGGAAGGATCTATGTCTGTAAGAATGGGAGAGAAAGCAGAAATAATAGCCTTGTGGTGGGTAATAATACTCTGCCCTTAGACTGCCCCTATTCCTGTTGGCATGAATGGCAACACTACCAGTGGCTTCAGTGGATACAGTCTCAAGCACTTACATGCTTACTGTATGTAGTCACACAGTTACATTGTCCTCTGGAATTCTTTTTGCATTCTGGCTCCTTTTAATTTTCAAGTTCCTGCCTATATCAACGAGTTGGTCTCCTCTCCCATTCCTCCTCCACCTCTCCTTGCCTTAAATTATCATTAAAAGTTTGAAGGAAAATATATGGAGAATTCACATTGGCAACCTGGAATCTGCAGTGGTTGGAAAGATACTATGCAGCCATTCACACAGTCAGTTCTTTTGAACTTTAACATTTGGAAACTAAAAAACTGGCAACTACATGGAGCAGACAGGGCAAAACCTGGTGTGTTTAAAAGGTAGGGTCCTACTCTTACCTTGTTCCTTAATCTGAATCCCCCTGGATGTCAGTGGGAGTTTTGTCTAGAGATGTGTGGGTAAAGCCTAGCCCCTGGAATGTAAACCAACATTATCTGAACTAAGACAGTACAACAGGAAACTAGAAGCTGAGCTTTAATTCCCCTCTAAGTAGATTATTAGTATTAGCATTGCCCTTCTACACTTCCAGTTACACACAGCTTATTTACTCCTCTTCTGAAGTGTCCAGTGTTTGTCCTGTGAAAAGGTAGGTAATTTTCTACCTTCATTTGCAACATTTAGCATACAATAATCTGCTCTGCATGTACCACATTGGTAATGTGTATTTCACCAGGTCACCCTTTTTAAACGGCTACCACAAATATTTGATGACATGATAGGTCTGAAATATCTCAAGCCATGGTGCAGCAGTATGTTTGAAGCTGAGATCTTTTCAGCCAGCTCTGTTTAAACGGTAGGGAAATAACTATTGCAAAGGGCACTGTATTTGCAAATTAGTTTATCAAAATGTCAAATATCGGATGAGGTCCTGATACTAATATCTGATACTAATTCTTAATTAACTGGGAATTTTATTAGCTTTTCTCATCCAGGTGTTGTCAATACTGTATATTATATAGTAGTTATTGAAGTAACATTGACATTGGGCCTGATGCATCCTTGATGCATAACCCCCTTGAATTCATGAGAGTTTCACTAAGGATGAATGCTGCCCATTTTATGTTCAAAGCTTTTGCTTCATTAAATTTTGTTGTGTGCATGTTATAAATATCTGTCTCTTTAACACCAGTGGTTTTATTTTGTTCAGCATTTTTGACTGTAGAGTGTGAAAATACTTTTGTATGACACTACTCCTGACGGGAAAGCTTTTCTATCAAAACCTGACATAACTGACACTTTCCAACCTGGGTGCCCACATTTAGGCAGGTAAATCCATGTTAGGGCA
Organism: Chelydra serpentina; assembly: GCA_037349315.1. Taxonomy (NCBI): domain Eukaryota; kingdom Metazoa; phylum Chordata; order Testudines; family Chelydridae; genus Chelydra; species Chelydra serpentina. Next base: position 16,829,528 of record JBAIAC010000033.1, read on the forward strand.
CAGTAGCGTAGCCGGGGGGGGGGGGGACAGGGGGAGCGGCTGCTCCCCCTGAGAGCAGAAGCAGCGCCTTTTTTTAGCAGAGCTAAAAGAGCTAAAAGGCGCTGCTTCTTTTTAAGCGCCACTTCTTGCACTCACCCGGCGGCGCTCCGGGTGTTCGGTGGCATTTCGGCGGTGGGTACCACCGAAGACCCGGAGCAAGTGAGGACCTGCCGCCAAAGTGCCACCGAAGACCCGGAGCGAGTGAGGACCCACCGCCAAAGTGCCACTGAAGACCTGGAGCGCTGCCGGAGGCGCCGCCAGGTGGAGGAGCCTGGGGGAGGTGCCTTTTTATAGCGCTGCTCTCCCTGTGCTCCGGACCTGCCTACGCTACTGTTAGGGCACCTACCTAAACTGGCCCAATTGTCTTAGATGCTTAGCAACAGCAGCTCCCATTGCCCTCATTCAGGACTGCTAATGCTCAGCACCCTTGAATAACAGGACACCTTGATTTAAATGTCTAGCGTTAGGCACCCATGTTTGAATATTTTGGCCAGAGTCCTTTGGTCTCCAGTATAATTAGTATAATCACATCGGGGTTGATTCTGCCAGCCATTACTCACAGGAATAGTCCCACTAGTGGCAATGGAATACATGCAGGAGAGAAACTACTTGCGTGAGTGAGAGGCTGCAGCATCAGCCCCAGTGTTTATAAAATATGTAATTAAGAACCTTTCCTTAATGCCACCTACGATGTCCATTTTCAGTAAATGGGGGAAATAAGCCCATTTGAATTCATGTATTTTGTTCAAAGTTAACCAAACTGCGAGATCATCATGCCATGCATTTTAGATCATGTATGGGCTGGTTTCTGCCCTTTTTACACACATTGGGTGAAATCCAGGCCCCAGTGAAGTCAATGGCAAAACTCCCATTGACTGCAGTGGGGCCAGGATTTTACCCTTGGGTGCTAATACCTTACACTTCTGGTAGACCCATTGAAATGAATGGAATTGCTTCAGGAGAAAAGAGCAACTCAATCTGAGCATGGGTGGTGGGATCAGGCCCTAAATATAAGAGAGGAGTTCTTTTTAATGCAAAATGAAACAACTAGCAAAACAGGAGTTCATTTTCTGAATCGTATTTCACTTTGCCCTTGTAAAATATTGTAATGGTAATCAACACTAATCTCATTCTGTCACATCTGTGTAACTTTTTTTTTATTATTATTATTTCACAGGATATTGAATCAGGTCTTTTTTTACTCGCCTAATATTTTCACTGCCCCTTATTTTGCATTAAAAAGTTCTATGCGTTTATCTCATTTTCCTGCCTTTAAAGCGGTAATTTTTCACTCCCTGTTGAAGGTGAGAAAAGTTCTTTAAATGTCTTCAGTCACAGCAATGACTCTGGCTCCATGAACAAAAAATGGGTTCAAAATGTTCCAGCATCCTGAAATGCCAATTTCTGTTCAAACCATCTCCTTGTTATTCATATTTTGTATAGCCACTGAGAGCATTCTGGACCTTCTTTTAAGTTTTGAAAATGGTCATGAATAGGACAGACGGCTTAACATTATATGGTAGAAAAACAATCAATTTTGGTAAAGGCCGGGCCCTTCTGAAGCGTAATCTGTTGTTACATGTCATTTGATTATTAAGGCTCTGTTGCCATTAGGTAAGCCAAAACCCAGAATAAGACATTACAAATAGAAAAAATATTCCATGCACTATAACAAAAGGGTGCTGCTGTTTGTTTCCTCATAAAAATATCATCCACGGGGCATGTGCTAGTGACAGTTTATCAAGCTTTAGAGATAAGCCGCTGAGAGCTTATCCGGCCTACAGCTGTCTATATATTGTCTAAGATCCATTAGCTACTGGGAGAATATGGGAAAGGTTTGTCGTGACTGTAATGCACTCCCCCTTTCTCCTCTGTCTCTTTCAGACCCATCCCACAGCAAAGATGTGCGACCAGACCTTTTTGGCAATTGTGTTTGGTCCTTGTGACAAGTGCTCCAAAGAGAAACCCCTCAGGGCAATTTACATCAAATCAGAACAACTCAACTACTGTTCACTATGTGTGGAAATGGTATGTTACAGCCTTTGCCAGAGAGAACACAAAAGTAAATAATGTGAAAATTAGGGGTCAGATGTATTCTCAGATATGTTCAGGTAGACATTAGTGGGTTATGAGACCAGCTAGGGTCCCTACTGTACTCTAAATAAAAGCCCCAGTCCTCAGCTAAAGTTGGGAAGCACTTGATGGAATTTGGGGGGGGGGGGGGCAAAGTCAACTTTTTGCTCCCTGTTGGAAAGTGACTATCTGCTTTTTCACATATATGGTAAAAGATCACACACTCTAACTCTGCAAGTAAAACGTGCCAGACCAAATTTAGCCCTGGTGTAACCATGCACAACTCCATTGTGGTCAGTGGAATTACATCAGACCTCAGTTTTGCCCATTCGCCTTAAAAAATAAACACTGGATGAAACCCCATGAGGTTTTTATAAGTAGCTGTTTCATAAGAGACCCGCAGATATGACTCTCTTAAACTATCACAGTGAACCTGAATGTGATCCACAACCTGCCTGAACTTCTGCATGATCTATCGCTATACTACTTTGTACAAGGATCATTTCATTTCTCACAAGCTAGACAGGTGCGGGTAAGATCAGTACTTGGATGGAGGCCTGACAAGGGACACCTATGTGTTCAAAGATATGATGTTGGAGAATGTATAGGTGGCTCTTCCTTCCCTCTGAGTTAATTGTGAATCAGTGTCACAGCATTGTAGTAAAGAGCACTGTGCAGTCAGAAGGTCCTGTCTTCTGGATAAAGCACAAAAATGAGGCTATGAGCACAGCTGGCCTGTAAGGAGCCAGTTTACATCCCTATTCTTACCAAAAGGGTACTGTCACACTGGTGTCCTGGGTAATTATGTTCTGCCTATCTGAATTCCCCATGTAATATTCAGTGGAGAAAGTATTCTTTGCTTCCTACCCTGAACTTGTGTTGTTGAGCAATGTCAACATCGCTGCAGTTTGGTGGCGGGTACAAAGATCCTCACGAGAATGTTGCGAGGCTTAGTTTGCTGTGTTTATAAAGCTCTGTCAGAGCTTTGGAGGAGAGTGAGAATGTTGAAATAGCAGCTGTGTATGATGCAGGGAGCAACGCTTATCTACTGAAACCTTGCACATTCTAATACATTCAAACTGATGGGGAATATGTTTAGATATAATGGCTATAAAACAAAAGACCTCTCCCTCCTCTATCCATTTGCTTCTCTTGACTTTGAATATGCCACTTTATCTGGGTCCTACTTGGCGAATAGTTGGTAAATACCAGTTTACCCAATTGGTTTTTCTGAGGAGTTGATAAACCCCTGCTGAAATTGCAGTAAGAGACTGTTTTCCATATTAAGACTCTTGCAACTTTCTCTGCTGCTCACTGTAGAAAGCAGAATCTTACTGTTTGGAATTAGGCCATAACAGAGGCTATTAAGTGGAAGGAAACTAATACTTAAGGAAGAATAGCCTGAGTACATTGATTCCTCATAACACAGGGTATGTTAGGCTCCCTATTAAAACTGGAGAATGATCACTGGCAACTGCACCAGAGCTTGCTGCATCTTGCTTATGCATATTTATTTTGCAATAAAGGCTTTCATATCAATAACTAGCACTTATCTAGCTTTTTGCATCTTCTAACTTCTGTACAAGCATTAACTAATGAGCTAGGGGAAAATGTAGGTTCACGGACAGGGAAGCTTAGCTACAAACTGATGATGGGTCAGATTTTTAAAATTGCCTGCATGCTTTTGTACATGAAAATATGCACAAGCATTTAATTCTGCAATGCTACTTAGCAATGCATTTTTCATGACTGTACAGAAATCAGGAATTTGTGGACATAACTAGCTAGTTAGTTTCATGTCTTTGGTCAATTCCTTATGCCATTACCAGATTTCCATATACAAACAGTGAATTACAGATACAAATATAGGACTCAATTGCTCACATGGAATTTTAAAAATCAAGTTCTATGTGATTCTTCCACAGCTATGTGATTCAGTCAGTGGCAGATGTGGGATTATAAAATGTTGGAATTCCTGGTTCCCAGTCATGTGTTCAGTCCATTAGGCCTACAGGCTTTTATGCTAGATCACCCTTTATCTCTGAGGTTTTTCTTTACCCACCTAGTTTTGGGATTTATGGTGAGCACAAGGTGCCCAAAAGGGACCGTGCATCAGGGTTTTTTTTTTCACTCAATCACTCTTATTGTTCATCATGACAACTATTCAGAGGGAGCAGCTGGCCAAACTATTCCATGATAGATGTACAAGGCACGGTTCCATTGTTGAGTGTTGCATGTAAAGCAGGGGTTCCACCAGATCTACATATGAAGAATATCGTGTATCCTTCCCCAAATTACAGCACTTTCCCCTTGAGTATAGAATGAGTTTTCTGAGAATTTACAAGTAAATAAGTTAATTAGTTTGATTTAAAATGTGCCCTTAAAGATTTCTAGCATCTTGTCAGACCATTTCTTCCTACTGTCCCCCAAAGGATTTTAGGGCAGACTCATCAGCTTCCCATGTAGTCCACACTCATTGAGCATTTACCACGTTTGAAGACATTTTTTAGGCTTAATGATTTTCCTCCCATTATTCTTCACAACAGTAGAGTTGGATTAGCAGGGTTTTGCAGGGAATTCCACACAAACTACTGCCTCCTTTCACACTTCCTGCCGTCTCCCATTGTTCTCAGTAGGAATGGGGCCTAGCTTCCATTGCGGCAGCTTCGCTTCACCCTCATTGGGAACAGCGGGAGGGAGTGGCCATTTTGTAGGCGGTATCTTTGTAGCCTCATTTCCACTGAGAACCACAGGAGATGGCAGCAGGATGATGAACTCCGAGATGGACATGGAACTCTCTGTAAAGAACATGGTTTGTCAGTCCTGCTGAAGAAGAAACTTTCTGGTTATGATATATAGCAGCAAATATTATTAATCCAAAAATTATTTTCAAAAACTATCCATTGCACGAGATCTACCGACAGGGAAGGCAAGAGGGGAAACATGGGAGGTGCCTTGCATGCTATATGAGGGGAGAGGGAAACTAAGGTGTGTGTCTGAGCAGGGGCATGTGGGCGGCAGAAGTGTGGGGGAACTGGGATGTGTCTGAGCAGTGACACATAAAGGCCAGGAGCTGAGGAGAAATGGCGATTATGCTCTGCCTGGTCTGCCCTGCTCCAATGTGGGGTAAAGCAGCCAAAGTGGCCTGGTGAATCTGGCCCTAAAACTTAACATTAAAAATAAAAAAGATTTAAGGGTGTTGACACTATGTTCAAATCGTTTAAAATATTCTATGGTAATATTCTGTTTGGATTTCTTGTTTAGTGTTTATGTAGGGCAAGTTTAATAAAAAATAATGAGGAAATTCCCAGGTAAAAATCTGCTGAAGTGGCATTAAGGTTGAGAGTAGCTATAATTAATTTAAAGGTAAAAACATTAAAAGGATGTTGCAGTTATCCCAAAACTAAGCATTACAACCCCAGGAAGATCAGAGTTAAGGTTAAAGAAAGCAAAACATGAGTAGTTAAGGCACCCAAACAACCTTAACACCAAATAGTAGTGGCACCATGAAGGGGAAAATAAATGAAAAAAATCAAATGTCTTTAAAATCAGTTTAATCTGATCTGTGGCTATAAACACTACTTTGCACTAACCATAATTGTATAATTATTGCATGGCATTACTACTGAGTGAAGCTGAGTTTGTTTGGATGCTTTTACTGTGCACTTCCAGACCTTACTGTGTTTGTTTAACCTTAACTCTGAATTTCCTGGACTTATAATGCTTGTTTGGGGAATACTTATACCCTTAAGTTACTGATATGTACACAACCTTAACTCCAGTGGTTTTCTTCTGGCAATATAACAACAATAGTACTTTTCACTTATATAGTCACTTAGATTCATTCAGAACTTTGGATCAATCAGTCTCTGCATTTTACAGCTAAGTAACACAGGCACAGAGAAGCTAAATGAGTTACCCAAAGTCCCATGGAAAATCAGTGGAACAATCAGGAATACAACCCTAATTCCCAGGCTCCTTCTCTAACTCCTAGGCCAGAATACTTCCTACACAGAATTTACCATACCGAATCAGGCAGTTGGTCCTTCAAGTTCAATATCCTTACCTAATGCTTCTGAGCCTTACCTAAGGCAAATCAAACCCCTCCCTCTATAAGGGACTTGGTCAACTGTGTAATATTGAACATAAGCTTAAAGACTGGCTTTGGTATTGTTATTGTCTATAAAACTATCCAGGTCCCTTTTAAACTCCATTTGACTTTAGGAGCTCTCCTAGCAGCTGCATTATGAAAGGGGCTGTGGCACTTTAACTGCTGCTTTCCCCATTTCAGATTAAACACTCCTATAGCAGAATGAATTCTGCAAACAGACTAATGACTTGTTTAATATTCATTATTTTATTGAATAATTATTAATGTCTTCTGTTTTAATGCTAAAAACACATTGCCTCTAGCAGACATGGGTTTTATGGGAAGGAAGAAACAAACTACCTTGATTTAGACATTATTTACTAAAGGAGAACATTCTTATGTGGCATTTTTGAAAACTGTGACTCAACTGTATGTTCTCCTCTATATTTGTCATCCAAATCTGGAGCTTTTATACCAAGATCCAGAATAGATCTGCTCTAATGTGTTATTTTTGCAGTGTTAGTTAATAACAGCGCAAGTATTAATAGCCATGGGTTTGGTTAGGTCAGTAAAAAAAAAATTCTAGTTCTGATTCATGAAAGAAGTGTACCATCGTATTTAGTAGCCTGAGCTGCAGTTGATGCATTTCCACTTTCCACCCCTGTGATGCATAACTCTGAAACTCGCTTTTCCCACTGGATGGGGGTGTGTGCTGCACCCATCCTTTATAAGATGCAGTGTGCTACCCCTACATCTTGGGTCCAGAGAATTTTGCCCATCCCCATCCACTTGCTCATTTTGGGGAGTACTATGCATATAGCCCCTTTTCTCCAATCCACATCAGGACCCAATATCCTCTAGACCCAATCCTGCAACTTTTACTCACATGAGTAGTCCAAGTGTAATCAATCTGTGATCTGATATATGCACTTTGGGACTGACCTTGAAGGGTGCTGAGTACCCCAGCTTCCAATGACTTCGACGCCTTCAGAGCTGACTTTCAGCTCCTCCCAGGAGAGGCTCAGCTCTTTACAGGACATGGGCTTTAGTTCCACAAAAAAATCTACTTATTCAGTGAGTAAGGCAGGCAGGATGAGGCACTGATTTGGCATTACTATCCTGACATGCAAGCAATATCTCAGCAGCACTCAGCTGCACTCCACATTTAGCTGTGTTCCTATAGAACTCAGTACCGCAACTTCCATGGACTTCAGCAGGCCCAGCATTTGATGTTTACATACCTTAGCATTCAAAACCTGGGCATCCGTCATAGAGCAAATTCCTTTGTTAAATGGAATTGATTCTTCCAACTCCACTACTCCCTACCTCACTGCCTCATCAGGTCAAAAAAATAGTCAAATTCTTAAATTTAATATAAGCAGATTTAATTGTTCAGATACCAAAATAGCACAGGCTAGAACCTTCCTGGTACTTGTCTTATTAGTAATGATGCTTTTGTTCCCATGGTATCTCTTTAAAAGTACTGGATTCTCCAGTGAGTAGGTACAAGTTGGGAAGTGGGTCAGCGCTGGAAACTATTTCCAAAGTACCCTTTATTCTGGGGAGAACTGAATGCTGCCTCTGTACTCGGCCTGTGTGCTGACTGACTCCAGAGGGCAGACACACCTTTAGTGTAGGGATGTATAAGAGACACTGACTGAGACTGAACCCAATTGTGTACTGCTGTTAAACACAGTGTGAGAAGGGCTTTTTCTCCAGGGCCTAATGCTGCATCCAGGATGTGCACACAGGCTACAAAGCAGCTGCACTTACTTTCTTATCTCACTTTTCAATCCTGGACCTTGTCCAGGTTGAACAATAGTCACTCGGTTTGTCTATTTTCTGCCTAACAGAGACAATGGGAGTCACTATTAACAAAGTTACTCCATGTAGATCAAGGACAATTAACAAAAGCAGACGAGGCCATGTTCAGGAAGCTCCCTTTGCAGAAAGATGCAAAGCCCAGATACAGCTCCCCTGTAAATGTCAGTCAGTTACAGTCTGGATCCATCAGAAGCACTATTCTCTCGGGCCCAGAGCCCGCAATTAAAGATGGAGCTGGGCAAAAGGGTCTGTGTGTGTGTGTGGGGGGGGGGGGGGGGGGGGGGAGGGGGGGATAATAAATACATTGACTTTGTGGCATGTAATAATAACGATTAACTCTTTTCAATCAAAGATGCATCCAAACACTTCACAGAGCAGCGGTAGGTATTATCATCTCCATGCCACTCAGACACGGGGATTGGGATGGAAATGGTCACTGCTGCCTAAGAGATCTGGATTCCCAGGTGGCCAAATCCCCTGTTCAGCTTTGACAATCTCAGCCCCGGTGTCCACAGGGCCTGGCACGGCAGCAGGGCTGGAGGTCGCTGGGGGGGCTGTGATTGCCAGGCCTGGTACCTTGACTACGGCTCCTGGTTTTGAAGCAAAGCCTCCGGATTTTAAAATCTCGCGGCGATGAGGATCGGCTGGTGCCTTGAAACGTGCAGCTTCCACGAGTTTTCAGCCCAACCCGGGAAAGCCGCTTGGCACAAGCGGCCGGCGCTGCGATGAAATCCCGGGGCTGAGGAGCCGCCGGGAACGAAAGGGCAGCTCTGTCCTGGTGACAGGCTCTGCGAGCCCCCCGTGCTGGGCGGGGAGCAGCCAGGTCGGAGCAGAGGCACCTGCATTTAGCCCCGGGGTCAGCCCGGACTCCCTGGGGGGCAGCTCTGCGCGCTGGGCCAGCAGGTGCTGGCTGCACAGAGCTGCACGAGCCGCCGGCCTGGCCTCGAACGTCAGCGTGCGGCGGGGGGCGGGGGGAGCCCAGTGCGGTTCCCAGGCTCGGTTGCTCAGGCGGCGGGAGCATCCCTGGGAGCCGGGCCCTCAAACCCCTCCTCCCTGCCTCTCTCTCCCTGCTTCCTGCCGTGCAAAGATGGCAACCGAGGGGCTGCACGAGAACGAGACCCTGGCGTCCCTGAAGGGCGAGGCGGAGAGCCTGAAGGGCCGGCTGGAGGAGGAGCGGGCCAAGCTGCACGATGTGGAGCGTGAGTCTGGGGAGGGGCCGGGCTCGCTCTGCAGCGCAGCCCCCCCTGCGGGCACGGGCTGGAGGGGGGCTCGGGGTGCAGCGCAGGCATCCCGGGCCGAGCGGCGCGTCCCTAGCACGGGGCAGGTGCTGGATCCCGGGTTCCAGCCTTCCGGGCACGCGCTGAGCCGGTCCCCTGCCCCGCGAGCGGCCAATGGGCAAGCGGCGCGAGCGGCCTTTGCACCTCGTTCCCCTGCTGAGTGCGCGGGGCCGGGGGACTGCGCCATTCCCCGGGCGCCTCCTGTGCCGGGGGGAGCCGCAGCTGCTGCTCAGTGCGCGCTGTGATTCAGTAGCATCGCTGGGGCTGACGCTCACGTCGGTCGCGGTTGGTGGCGGCAGCAGCCGGAGTGAAATCCGGGCCTTGGAGTCGGCATCCCTGCGGCGTGGCTCCAAAGGGGACCATTGCCCCGTTCAAAAAACCCAAGCCCGCCCTAGCACTGATGTAACACTTCCCAGCAATTCAGTTGGCAAGTCATCTATATTAATCCAGTGTGTCATGTCAAGCTCCCTAGTCACTGCAATACAAATACATGATCATGCATAATTTTACACCACCCTCCCCTTTTACTCTGATTAATACAAAATAATTGAACTTTGTTAACCTGAAATCCCTGACATACAAGACATTATTATTTATTATTATTAATCGTAATATTATGTATTATTTACTTGTCATTCCTTCTTTTTTTAAACAAATATTATAGGTATAAATTGCTGCATTTTTCTTATACTATAGGGGTGATTTTACCAGTAACTTTTGTGGGTTTATTACAACTTTGTTCCTCCTGTCTTTGTTTTTGAAGTCTGTGTTGAAAGGGGATACAAACCTATATCTAGTGATTTATGTGATCACTGTTCAGTTACTCCAGGGGAATGGCAGGAGTGAGTATATGTACATTTCAGATTGTTTAAAAAAATACACCTTCTTTTCTGTAGTAAATGAGGCATTTTCTTGCCTAAATTTGATTATCATAGGTTTTGTCAATGTCCTTTTAAAAGGACATTGAATGGAGATGGTCTCCTTACAGAAACATTACCATAAATCAATACAGTCTTGTAGTATAATTTCTACAGTATTAGCAATGAGGCCTCAATTCAGCAAAACACTTAAGTACTTAAAACCATCTCTATTTAATAAAGCATATGCTTAACTTTAACTGTGCATGCTCTAACTGTAGGTCTCATGATGTTTGCTGCATACTCTCCACATGTTTTTGTTTACTTCATAGGTCTATAAATAAATGTTTTCCTGAATTTTGTTTTATTAAGACTACATATTTGCCCCCAGGGTTTGATTTCCATGACAAAATCTGTTACTTTTAACATTTTTCCCATTTAAAAGTAATTTTTTCACCCTGAGCAAAACTCCTCCATTATTTTTATAGATTTAGTTCTGTGTTGAAGCTTCTAGTCTCTCTGTGCTTTTAAACTATTTCCAACAGCTATTTCTATTGGGGAAATAAATTAAATAACTTCCTTTTTTGAAGTCTAAAATTATCACTGTCACTTTTTGCCATGACAAAATCATGATTTTTCCCATTTTCCCCCAAGACAAACTGCTTGCCTTAATAGCTTTCCCCTTCTTTGTTCAATTATATTTTGAACTGTAGCTCTGTGAAAAAATATGAACAGACATCTGAAGTCCTACCGTTTTATTTGACTTGCAGTCTGGAAAAATCTCAGGATTTATTACACCATATAAAGGTTCAGATTGAAAATATAAACAATTATTTTGTCTATTTGATTCATAGATTTTAAGGCCAGCAGGGACTGTTATAATCATCTAATCTGACATACCCACTTTCCTCCCCTCCCTCACCTCCCCTGCATAACAGGCCAAAGAACTTCACCCAATAATTTCTGCATCAAGCCCCATAACTTCTTTTTAACTATAGCATACCTTATAGAAAGATATCCAGTATTATTTGGAATATTATGGTCCCAATACTTCACCTTTACTCACACAGGCTACCTCTTGGGAATAGTCCTGGTCAGTGCAGTGGAGCTACTCACTTGAGTAAGGGTTGCAAGGTCAGGCCCATAGTTTGCAATAGTGTTTTTACAAATATTATAAATATTTCAGAATTGTTATATGCCTATGAAGTCTGTAGGGATCAGTTTCTAAGAGAGTTATTTATAGTATATAGTATATGTATATAGTATATGTGTGTATATATATACAGTATATATAGCCAGTTCTGCAGAATTTATGTTGCATTAACAGAAAGGAAACATGTAGGCTATTGGCAGTAAAAAGATTTGTTTTACTTGGTAAGTTCTGGACACAAGAATTTCAGCCTAGTCTTCCAGTTGCCATAACAATCTCCAGCATTTGTATTTTGATTATATTATTTCAGGATCTCAGCAGATCATTTGATTGGCTTCACTTAATGGGGTGGGGGTAGTTTTCCAATGGGTTTAGTCGATACTTTTTGGAAAGGCTAGTTTGCTTCTAGCCCCTCATGAAGATCGTTTTGTAATGGATGAATTGTCAGGAATAATGGGCAGCAATTTAGTTCCCTTGCTATGTGAGGTTTAGTCTCTTGTAGAGCAGTGTTTGTAGCTAAGAGCATTATTTCAGTTTCTGGCACAGTCTGCGAGGCTGATGTCTTTTGAAAGATGATTAGTGAACAGCCACTCCATTAGAAATCAATTTCAGACTTAGACAGAAATTGCTCAGCTGATTGTGAGCCAAAGAGCCATCTTTGTAGGGTACGGATGCCCATCCTTTCGCTGTGACAGCCCTTCCTAGCTCACATGCTTTCTCATCACTGCTTAAACACAGGACAGAGATTTTAGCTGTGAGTTTTGTGATGTAGGGATCTGTTTAGATTCATATCATTGCAATTTAGGGCCTGTGTGTGAATTACCCACAACTTTCATCGATGGCGATTACAGCTACCCAGAGCAATCACTCATCGCCATGGGGATTGAACTCAGAGCTCCAGATCTAAATCACTTGAGCTGAAAGAGGAAAGGCCAGATACAAAAGTCCACTGAAGTCAGTGGGAGTCTTTCCGCTGGTTCCAGTGTGTTTGGATCAGGCGCTGTCTCTTCTAGCTGATCACAGTGGCTAATATGGGCAACCCGGTAGCGACTGACACACACTGAAGCACTGGATCACCTCAGCATGTCTCTGGATCAGGCCCTTTTTGGTCTCTGGGGCCTGGGCACAAGACTGTTTTACAGCACACCACCTCCTAGGACTCCTACTCCAGCCTCTGGCTCGAGTAACAGCCCCATTCCTCCATGCTTCTCCTTGTGAGATGTTTTAAAGCTGGTAGAGCCACTAGATCAGGGGTGGGCAAACTAGGGGCTGCATCCAGCCCGCCAGCCGTTTTAATCCACCCTCAAGCTCCCTCTGCGGGAGTGGAGTCTGGGGCTTGCCTGCTCCGGCGCGCCAGCCTGGGAACAGGGTCGGGGCCCACTCCGCGGTGCTCCCAGAAGCAGCGGCATGTCCCCCCTCCGGCTCCTATGCGTAGGGGCAGCCAGGGGGTTCCTCTCTGCACTCTGCCCCCGCCCCAAACACAGCCCCACAGCTCCTATTGGCTGGGAAGCATGGCCAGTGGGAGCGGCAAGGGTGGCGCCTGTGAACGGGGAAGCACACCTGGCTGCAACTCATCCCCTCATCCCCAGCCACACCCCCAGATGGAGCCCTCATCCCCCCTGCATCCCACCCTCCCCGCCCCAGCCCGGAGCCCCCTCCCACACTCTGAACTCCTCATTTCTGCCCCCCCCCCCAGAACCCGCACCCCCAGCTGGAGCCCTCACCCCCTCCCTCACCCCAACCCCAATTCTGTGAACATTCATGGCCCGCCATAGAATTTCCATACCCAGATGTGGCCCTCAAGCCAAAAAGTTTGCCCATCCCTGCACTAGATCTACATAAATGCGGATACAATGTCTCCTCCTGTTACTCTGGTTACGTGGGGCCAGCGCAGAGTCCTGTTGCTCCTGTGTGAAAGGAGGCAGCATGCCCCTGCTGAGCCCTTCATAGAATGAACATCACTGGGTCAGAAACAAATTAGTGTTCTCAGCAGATGCCTGCCCCCCAGACAGCCTCAGCATGAGGCTTCAGGGGTGCAAGATGACTGAACTGTGCCAGTGCAGTGGGGTGGATTTCACACTGAGGTGTCTTTGCACGTTCATTTTTACAGCGATGTCCTGTTGGAAATGTAAGATTATTTATAGAAACAGCAGATGGAAACTCTGCTGAGAAATAACTTAAAACATTGTGAGAACTCCAGCTGGAGGATTTTACTTAGGATTCGCCACAATGAATAGAAACTGTTTCACGGATTCATATGTTTTTAGAAATAAACACTTGTTATTATCCAGACACCAGTCAAGTGACGTGCAAAGGCTTTGTTACGCTGTTGCAGGTTAATGTCCTAAGATATGATGCTATCACAAAAACTGCTCAGCCACTCAGCTCACGCATAATGCCTGCAGTTGGCACACACACTTCCCATGGCTGCCAGTGGGAATTCTGAGCGCAGATCAAACCTCTTAACTGACTCAAGTCCAGTACCTATAGCACCTTGAGGTCAGAGCTGCCACGTTAAAATGTCCTCACATTGCTAGGACTGAAATTATTTTTAAAAAAACTTTGTATAACATTAAAAGCACTTTCTGAGGATTTTTAGAACCACAACAATAATTTGAGACAAAACACTGTACTAAAAAGTGAGATCTCCAAAATCTGATGACATCGTATATAATTGTTCAAACTTTAAAAAAATTCTGAGCAAATGCAAAAAGTCCTAAATAATATAGATGATTTTTTTGTAAAATAAACACACATAGAACCCTCTCCCCCCAAACAAACAAAACCTGGTACGGCATATGGTTTGATTAAATGGCATTCTGTAAGGTCTCATCTATTTCTAATAGCTATGCTTCAGTGAAGAATACTCTAGATGTGCTTCAAGTGAACTTAGAGTCTGATCTTGCACTCACTCAGTTGACTAACTACTCACCTGAATAGACTCATTGTGCTACCTGGAATTACTCATGTGGATAAAGTCACTCATGGGCATTAAATGTTTGCGGGCCCAGGGCTTTAATATGGCGCAAACATTTGGTGATTCTCTTTATGGTTAATTCTCCACAGTTCATCAGGTGGCGGAACGTGTGGAAGCCCTAGGTCAGTTTGTGATGAAGACCAGGAGAACTCTGAAAGGCCATGGTAATAAAGTCCTCTGCATGGACTGGTGCAAAGATAAAAGACGAATTGTGAGCTCTTCCCAGGTGAGGAAATGTGTAGGCACTATTGGAGGTCAGTGATATCCAGGCACAATTCTGATAGCTACAGCAGGTAACATTAATTGGAAATGAAATCTACGTTTAGTCTAAATGCTTTCATGATGCCTAAAGCATTCTTTTAGCACAATATTTGTTCAGAGAACACAAACCAGACTACTGAATAAAGAATAAAGACCCTAAAGACCTCTCATCCATTTTTCACCCAGAATTTTTCCAGTGTTCAGAGTACTTTAGCACATTATATATACAGTATTACAGCAAGCTGGTTTGGGATCAGATGCACCTTATTCTCTCTGGACACTCAGTATGCAGCACTTCACCCCATCATTTGAATTAACATATGAAGAGAAAGAATTGGGATGGAGAGATCTGAAAACATTCTGATTCTACTAGAAAGGTCTCAGTGTGATCTGTGAACATTAAATCCTTTCTGTGGTCTGGAAGATGGATGTGGCCTTAAAAAATAAACATCCTCACTTAGCCAGCTAGAACTATTACAAATATTTGGACACTTTGATAAACAGTAGTTAAGTTTGTTTGAGATCAGTCTTATGTCGCAAAGTTGTACAGGGGAATGGGGGAGGTATTGAGATAAAAGCCTTTCACTTGTAGGTCACTGGTTCACATTCAGAATGGTAATGGCTGGAACTTTTTACATCTGACGGCTGTTCATTGGCCTCTATGAAATGAGTTGCTGCTCTCAATCTGCCGCTTACAGGATAGAATAGGATATCTGCATTACAGACTACTATGAGAGTTACTGTGTCTGGCACCATTCTTGGAAGTCTCAGCCAGGAGACCAAAGATTGAACATTTTGTAAGCTATTTTTTGAAGTGGTAAGTATCAGTGTATAGTTATGAAAGCAAAAGAGAGCGGCTTTATTCTACCTTAAAATGTGTGTCCTGAAAAAAAACCCACCCAGTAATTCTGTGAACCAGTCTGTGGTTTCAGGTATTAGCACTGCAGACACATTGAGGTTTGTTTTCTGTTTGATGGCACTTAGATCATTTCATTTTGCATTTTTTTAAACTTCTAATTTAAAAAATTAATTAGCTCAGGGACAATAACAATAGCTGGTTGCAAACAAACAATTCACTCTTCCCAGATTGGAATGTTAAAGGATATTATCCCAGCCAAAGGTAATTGGCCTTAAGACACAGACTAAGTGATTGAGTAGCACACTATTGATTGTATGTTCATTCTTGTTAGTAGGTTACTTAAGTGGGCAACTGAAGGTTAAGTAAGAGTAGTAATAGAAAAAAGGGGAGTGGAGGAAGGGTGGAATGGGAAAAGAAGATAGAGTGACGTGAAGAGGAGATGTAACTGAGAGGATAATTATGAACTAGGATAATTTCATTTATAGGAGAAAAAGGAGAATAAAAATTCATCCAGGTGGTTGTTTCTTGAGAAGATGGTGATCTCCATGATAAAGTGTTGATGACAGCTCCTTCCATTCACTTAAAGGCTACATCTACCCTGCGAGCTAGTGTCTGATTCCCCTACTCGCGTACTCATGCTAGCGCTCATCGAGCCAGCATGAGTCTAAGTAGCAGTGTAGCCATGGTAGCATGGGTTGGGGTTAGGGTGACCAGATGTCCCAATTTTATAGGGACAGTCCCAATTTTTGGGACTTTTCTTATATAGGCTCCTATTACCGCCCCACCCCTGTCCTGATTTTTCACACTTGCTGTCTGGTCACCCTAGTTGGGGCAGTGAAGGCCCGGCTGAGCTGTGTCAAGTACATACCCACCAATTTCAGGCAGGTGTGTACTGGGAATGGGTAAGCCATGCCGCTGCTACCACTGCTCATGCTACTGCATTTACACTACTATTTATCCTCACACTAGCACTCATTGAGCTAGTGCAACGTGGTGTATACTCCCTAGCTCATAGTGTAGACATAGCCAAAGGGAGCGGATCTTGCTCTCTCTGTGGGCTAAGGAAAGGTCATTTAAAGAGGGTTGTAAGTGCTAAGACTGATTTTTCAAAGGCACACTGGAACAAAGGGCATCAGTCTCCACATAGGCCTTTTAGATTTCATTTGGCCATCAGTGTGAGAGGGATGGTGCAGTGTCATTTTGCATTTACAGAAATAACTAACCTAATTAAGCCGTGTCTCTGATTCATAGCGCACTTCACTGTCGCTAATAGCAGTGTTGTAAAGGTGGTGACATATTTCCTGGGGAAATGGCATGTGGGACAGAAGTTAACAGCAGTGCTTTGCCCAGATCTCTGAAATACGGGAGTGAAAGTACACTTTGAAGCCCCCAATTTCTCTCTCCATTGTGTGTTGAATTTAGGATGGGAAGGTGATAGTGTGGGATTCCTTCACTACCAACAAGGTAAGTGGACTTCTTCAGTTTCTGTATATAAAGCCAAATATGGCTGCACTGCGCGGATGTGCTAGAGATGGAAGTGGAAGCCTGTCTATCTATCTATCGTGCACCAGAGCTCCTGGCACCACTAAGTGCTTGGCAGTGTAAGCTTCCAACACTGCTCTCCAGCTGGAGTGTGAGCATGTCACTACTCTGGGCACGGGCTGGTGCAGAGCAGGGCTGGTGAAGTGCAGGCTACACCTACAGAATATCTGTAGTGAGTGCCCTGAGTAAGCACGTGCCCTGGCATAGTTTGAACCCTTGTGTTTTCTCCTGGCTTCTTTAGCCATAATGTCCCCAGATGTTCCTGCATGAGTGATGCTGCTCCCTCCCAGTGTGGCTCAGGTCTGCATAGCCTATAGCAGAAGTTATAGCTAATAAAGAGTGTCATTGGCATTATAAAAACAGGCCACTGTAACTTACCTTTGAACAAATGCTGCAATGACCATCCAAAATGTGGAGAGTTCTAAAGTGGCCCTTGCAGGTGCCCAGCGTCTTACACAATTGTCCTGGAAAAACAAGGAGTCCCTGTAGCACCTTAGAGACTAACAAATGTATTTGGGCATAAGCTTTCATGGGCTAGAACAAAAGCTTATGCCCAAATAAATTTGTTAGTCTCTAAAGTGCCACAAGGACTCCTCATTGTTTTTGCTGATACAGACTAACACGGCTACCCCTCTGAAACCTGTCACAATTGTCCTGGAGTAATTCACAACAGGTCACAAATCTGATTAGCTTTGTGCTGGGAAATAAGGCTAAAGGTACCAAGAAATGCATGACTTGGCAAATGTGGCTTGATTCTCATTCTCATACATCCTCTTGCTTTCACAATGAAAGTTGATCTTGAATTAAAGCTTGATTCTGCACTGTTCGTTTAGGAGCAAAAATTTGTTAAATGGACAGGGTCTCGAATCTGTTGTCTATTTTCATTAAATACAGTGAGGAGTCATGACAGCATTTGAGCAGTTTCGGCCTCTGTATGGGTATTTTAATACCAATTAGTGACATGATAATGCACTCAGAAGTTGATTCTTGATATGTAAGAAGAATATTATGTTTCAGGAACATGCGGTGACTATGCCATGTACCTGGGTGATGGCATGTGCATATGCCCCATCTGGATGTGCCATTGCTTGTGGGTAAGTAAGAAGTTGCAAGAGTTTTTAAACTAGAAGAGCTGTGACTTTGTGTGTCCCAAGTAAATGTCACTTCTGGACCTGGGGGGAAATTTTTAAATGTTGGCTCTTCCCCTCCCCTGCTCCCCTTTCTTCAATAATGCTTTAGAAAACCATTTGGAATCCCAGGGAAAAGACCTGATATTTAGTAGTTCTAGCAGAAAAAAGCAACTACCCAACTTAATCAGATGAGTATTATTTAAAAAGTATCTGTATATGTGGCCTTCTTTACCCATCACTGGAATTGATTGACAGCTTAACAAATACTGACAGTGATATCGTTTGGATGCTATAAGCATTTAGGAAAGTGTTGTACCCAATGGGCCTGGTTCTGACCCACACGGGTTCACACGGGTGTAACTCCATTGACTTTAGTGGAGTTGCTTCTGATTTGTACCAGCATGAGAGGAGAAATGGACCAAATTAGGCCTGATCCAAAACCCCTTGGAATGAATGGGAGTCTTTCAATGGACATCAGTGGATATTGCATTTGATCGATATTGGATCAGGTGCATACTGCATGTTTTGATAACCTCGTGACTTTGTTCATATGGAGCGAAATCTGTCCATGCTTCAAACTTCTGAAAATATCTTAGGACCTCATATTGCCCTTGCCTATATAAGTAACATTCAAGTTTGAAGCACAGACAACTAAAGATATCTGTTTCATTGGAATAAAGTCACATAGTAATCAAAAATGCAATATAGGCCTGATCCAATATGCAATATGGTGTTAAAGGGAGTTTCACAGTATGTGCCGATCAAGTGCATGTAGGGCCTTAAGACTGTATTAAGTTATGTGCAAATTTAGTACACAAAGACATTGAACTGCTGCTTTTGTCATCTCTTCATTAGATCATGAAACCTCAAATGTTAAATACTTTATTCCAAAGAGTTCTTTTTCAGCAACAGAGTCAATATTTCCACTGCCTGTTTTCAAGTTATTTTGAAAGTATTATCTTTAAGCCATCAGTTGCTGTCTTTTTCCATAAAAGATGTGCCAAATTCAGTAAGTTGAATAAATGGTAACATTATGAGAGTAATAACAACAACATAATTCAATAGAAAAATGGCAATTTGACTTTATTCAAAAGATTAACTGCAAGGTTACTACTGTATCACTCGTCAATAAATGTTGGATGGACTGTGGTTCAGTAAAAAGCAGTTTATTAATTAAATGCATGTAATAAATACTAGGGCCTAAGTCCTCAGTCCCACTTCCAGCTGTTCAAGCAGTACAAAATAGCCATACATTTGCCATAAAGAAGCAGCTGGGGATTCCCTTAGCATATGGGAATCCTAGGTGGTGTAATAGAATGGAAATCTACGTTTGTAAGGATTTGGTGTTGCAGAATTTTTAGTATATTTCACCCTTATGTTTGTTCCTCATCCCACTTTTTCTTGTCATTAATGTTTTCTCTGTCTTTTTTTGTTAATGCTTATCTCTAGTGGCCTGGACAATAAGTGCTCTGTGTATCCACTGACATTTGATAAAAATGAAAATATGGCTGCAAAGAAGAAATCTGTTGCAATGCACACAAACTACCTGTCTGCCTGCAGCTTCACTAACTCAGACATGCAGGTAAATACATTCAGGTACAACATATAATACAAAACCATGAGCTGGATTTATACTGCTGCTGCAGGGAGATGCAAAATTCTCTTCCTTGCACCAGAGATGGTCACTGTGCCCAGTGGGGTATTCACGTTCTATGCAAGGCAGTGGTTCCTGCTAAGAAGGACAGCGTCCATCTCTGCTGAAAGCTCCATAAAAGCTCTTGCTCACAGAGGTTGTAAGGATCTGCTGATTCAGATTTTATATATTTATAGATTTATACATTTTGTGTGTGTGTGTGTACACACACACACACACACACACACACACACACACACACATTATATCTGGTGAGCTGAAACACAGAGAAACCAGGTAACTTGCCAAAGATCTCACGGTATCCTATGGCAGAGTGGGGAATAAAACGCACGCCTTCTGAGTGCCAATCTGGTGCCTTGGTCACAAGACCATCCTTCCTATTTAATAAATAAATAAACCCCAGCTCCTGCAAGATCATGAGAGTATGTGGGCATGAAAGAATCCAAGATAATCGTCTATCCCATTCTAGTTCTATAATTTAATTTATGTTGTGCTTATTATATACTGTTGTACCAGAATAAATGAGAAGAGGGGGTATTTTCATTGTTATGCAGGCTATGAAGTCTGGATAGAAAAGATATGCTTGTTTCCTTAGCTCCAGATATTTAGAGCTCTTCCTAAGGAAATATCAGCCAGGATTGCTTCTATTTCAGGACATGAGCTACCCAAGAGTGAGCTGTTATTTGCCATTATGTGGTTTCAGTAATGAATCTGAGATGCTGATTCAAGTCTGTTGCCATGGAAACAGAGGAAAGTCAAGGATCTACCCAGAGTGCTCTAGTGTACTTAATTGTGGCCTTACAGTGCAGGAGTCCAGTATAATTAGGACAGAGTAAACATGAAGTCTAAATTAAGTGGAATGTTGTTTGTGAAATACAAAAATAGTGTTTTGCTTTCCTGGTTATACCTGTGTGAACAATGGCTTTTTATTTTTGTAGGTTTTTAGTATTCTCTTCATAATCAAGGAGTGAAAACAGATGAGTTTTTATTTTACATTAATGTAGAGTACAATAGATATTATAGTATACTGAATAAATTACTATTTATTATTTGTGTAGCACCAGCCATGTACGTAGGTGCTTTAGACAGACAGCTATGGAGGAGCCCTGACCCAAAGAGCTTAGTCTAGCTCAGGGGTGGGCAAACTTTTTGGCCCGAGGGCCACATCAGGGTTGCAAAATTGTATGGAGGGCTGGGTAGGGAAGGCTGTCCCTCCCCAGAGAGCCTGGCTCTGCCCCCTATCCAACCCCCACCCACTTCCCGTTCTCTGAGTGCCCCCCTCAGAACTCACAACCCATCCACACCTCCTGCTCTTTGTCCCCTGACCATCCCCTCCAGAGATCCCACCCCCATCTAAGCCTCCCTGCTCTTTGTCCCCTGACTGCCCCCTCTTGAGACCCCCCCCCCACCGTAACTGCTCCCCAGGACCCCACCCCCTACTCAACCCCCCCTGCTCCCTGTCCCCTGACTGCTCCGACCCCTATCCAAACCCCCACCCCCTGACAGACCCCCGGGACTCCCACGCCTTTCCAACACCCCCCCCCCCACCATTCCACATCCCCTGACCGCCCCCCAAGAACCTCTGCCCCATCCAACTGCCCCCTGCTCCCTGCCCCCGGGACTCCCTGCCCCTTATCCAACCCACCGGCCGTGGCCCCCTTACCATGCCGTTCAGAGCAGCATCTGGCAACCACACAGCCCACGGGAGCTAGACATGCTGCCCCGTAGGAGCACGCAGCCCCCTGACCTTACCACGCCACTCAGAGCAGCAGGACCTCAGGTCTCGCCGGAGCCAGCCACACCGCTGCAGCCCAGGAGCGACAGGCCAGAGGGCTGGCGGCGCGGTGCGCTGAGGCTGTGGGGGAGGAAGGAGCCTCCCCGTCCGACAGCTCAGGGGCCGGGCAGGACGGGCCCGTGGGCCGGATGTGGCCTGCAGGCCTTAGTTTGTATAGCTAGACCAGGAGTGGGCAAAGATATTGAGTTGGGGATCAATAGGTGTTTATGTTTTGAGTGATATTTTGTAGTGCCATTTAAAATATAGCAGTGAAAAGAACAGAGAGGTCAGAAAATCCAACCCAAGCTGGCTGTGCAGCTCTCCTTCGGGATGCTGGTTGTTGGGAAATAGTCTCCATTTCTGGTCTAATGACCCTGGGATAAAATTACTTTTACAACAATTAGGCTATGGTGTAAAATGTGCATAAACCGTGCCAAGCTTTTCTCAGCACTACTTTTTGGTTAAACATGAGTCATTTGGATGCATTGAGCAGTTCCTTTTCTCCTGGGACACATCTACAATGGACTTACTCCCAGCCATGGAATAACCCCAAACATGACTGAAAGGCCTCATCCTGCCAGGAGCTGAGTGCCTTATGTTAATAACAAGGAAAGCCACTCATCACTTTGTGGGAGGCACACAGCACCTTCACAGGACCAGGCCCTCTCATGCAGCTGTGTGAAAACCATGTTGCCCCGCTCCAAGCCAGCTGCACATACATTAGTAATATCAGTACTTGGGGATCTCCAAGCCAGCTGCACATACATTAGTAATATCCGTACTTGGGGATCTCCAAGTATTTTACATGCAGAGGACAGATAGATGGTAGAAGAGTTGGGAATTGAACTCAAGAACTCCTGAGCCACCGTCTCTTCCTCAAAGCACTAGACATGCTCTCCCCTCTTAATGACTATGAAGCATTTATAGTCCATTCCAGAGAGCAAAAGTTTGGAGTCTTCTGTGAGTCCCAAAATATCCTAATATTTCAGGCCTGGTTTCTGTATCGTTGTAGCCAACACATTTTTATTACTCCGAGGATAGGAATGAATGTGTGTTACCCAAAAGCCTGGTAAAATGCTGCATCTTACCACGAGGTGGCAGATGAAGACACTTGATTCAGTGTTTCCAGACTTGCTGAAAGTCTAGAAGACTAAAACATGATAAGCAAAGTAGATCTTTCACTCCATGTTTTTGTATAAGAATAGTTTCAACTTGAGTTCATTATATTTCCAATCTAACCATGCTGCTTATAAAATATAATTAAGAGCTCTGTGTTGAAAATGGATCACACCCTTAAAACTTCTGTCTGCCCCTCCCCCTGAACATCCTTCTGTGCTGCTCATTTGGCTATCAAAATGGAAAATGCTGATAATCTCGCATTTGACAATCTCAATGTCTCAGCCTGAAAATGTAAATATTCCTCATAATACAAAAATGTGTCATCCTAGATGCAAAAATTAATTAGAGATAATTTAGGATTCTATTCCACACCCTCAATCCCAAAATTTTAGCACATCTCCGCATGCAGTGAAGACAGCAGGACTCAAAACAGATTGTCCAGCAATTTTTACAAATCTCTAAGTGCACCTCTATCTATGGAAGGGTAACCAAATCTGAGCTTTTGCCAAAAATAATTTGTTTTTAATCCACGTGTAGCCTGGAAATGACTTTATACTTGCATGATTATTTTTTCCCTTGCAGTGTGATTCATTTTGGCTTCCAACCACAGCTGGGTTCCTAGCAATTGCTTCAATAAGCATTTAAAAAAATTGGGTATGATCCATGTCTCTTCCACTGCTTGTCTAGGGAGAGCCACCTTAGCAATTAAGTTGTGAGCTTTGTGATTCCTTGTTCTGTATACAGGACTGAACCATCAGATAACATTTGAGCATACAACATTTGTGATTGTATAAGAGCTGCTGATGGCCACAGGGAAGTTTTCTACAATTGAGGGTCTTCATCGGGATGACTGTAGCTGTTGGCAATGTTCAGTCATTACATGTCCAAATCCAATCACACATTAATGATATAGAACATGTGATGGACTTGCCAAACAATTGTTGGTCTAAGATCATGCACACAAAAGATGCCACATTCAAATTATCTGTAATTTACACTGTGATAAGGTTCCTCCTCTACCTCGGTGGGTCCTGCACTTATTGGCGGATTCTGCTTGCCTCAGAGATCTTCCCCTCTAGTAGAATCCACAGTCCAGGTTAACTCCTCCTGTGTCTCATCAGGAGTTGGGAGTTTTGGGGGGAACCCGGGCCCACCCTCTACTCCGGGTTCCAGCCCAGGGCCCTGTGGATTGCAGCTGTTTAGAGTGCCTCCTGGAACAACTGCACGACAGCTACAACTCCCTGGGCTACTTCCCCATGGACTCCTCCCAACACCTTCTTTATCCTCACCACAGGATCTTCCAGCAGTACGCCCTCTTACGCTCAGCTCCTAGTGCCTCTTGCTCCCAGCTCCTCACACACAACCTGCTTCCACAGCTCCTGACATGCGCCCCTCACTGACTCACTGGGAGGCTTTTAACTAGTTTCAGCCAGCCCCTGATTAGCTGCAGGTGTCTCAATTAACCTTCCTGCCTTCTGGAAAGTTCTTAATTGGCCCCAGGTGTCTTGATTAACCTGGAGCAACTGCCATAAGGTATCAGGGATTTGTTTAGCCTGGGGCTCACATACTGGTTCCTTACCACTTTCCTATAGCCCTCTGGCCTTGCCCCTCACAACACGTATTCTGTTGGCTCCAGACCTGGCTGATTCAGGCAGTAGAATAAGAGGAGCTTAAAAAGTTCATTTAAATCCACCAACTCTTCAATTAATCCTTTTTGGATTCCAGTTTCATTAATGTGGACAGGGCAGACATACCGATCTGGGGCTAAGAACTTCCTAGCGGAAATGGAAATACCAGCAGATCACAAGCTTGAATGCACTAGTTGGTGTCCCCTCAAACAACTGAGAACAGAATTAAGTTAATATTTGCTGTGTCTATCACAATATTCTGTTGCCCCCGACTCTGCCACCTTCCTTTTGAGAAAACCATGCTGAGATCCACGTTGGTTTACTGACTCTGATCTACTGCACATTAAGTTCAGTAGAATCTCAGAGTTACAAACACCTTGGGAATGGAGGTTGTTCATAACTCTGAACAAAACGTTATGGTTGTTCTTTCAAAAGTTTACAACTGAACATTGATTTAACACAGCTTTGAAACTTTACTATGCAGGGAAAAAATGCGGCTTTTAGCCATCTTAATTTACCTTGTCAAATCCTTGTTTTTTAAACTTTCGCTTTATTTTTTTAGTAGTTTACATTTAACACAGTACTGTACTATATTTTGCCTTTTTTGGGGGGTGGGGGGGTCTCTGCTACTGTGGTGTGTGATTGACCGATCAGTTTGTAATTCTGGTGTTTGTAACTCTGAGGTTCTACTGTAAAATCCAATTCATTGTGCGTGTAAGGCACAACGGTTTCTGAGTGAACCTGAGGCTTTTATGTAACGTTGTACTGTTGCCGTTTCCTCACTTACAATAGATCCTGACCGCTAGTGGAGATGGAACGTGTGCCCTCTGGGATGTTGAGAGTGGGCAGCTTCTGCAGAGTTTTCATGGGCACGGAGCTGATGTCTTGTGCCTGGATCTGGCCCCTTCCGAAACAGGAAATACGTTTGTGTCTGGGGTAAGTGGGATTTTTATTTTATGATATAAAACCAAGGAATGAAGGAAGGGGAAAGGAAGGATATGTAGGAAAATGGGAGGTTTGTGATGTCGTTTAAAGAGGAGGGTGGGATATATGGGGAGAGATCGTACAGAGCAAGTAGTCCTGTCACTGCAAGCACACTTCTCAAGCTGGGGCAAATTAACACTCTTCCTGCAAGGTCAAACCCAAACCCCATCGGATTGCCTGTAGCTCTGCAGCTAAAGTACTTACTTAGCAAATTCCACCCTACATTAAAATAATCCAGCACATGATCAAAAGCTTCGCTTGGGAAGGGGAAAGACCAAGAATTAAAGCAGTAAAAGTTCATAGAGCGGAAGGTGGTGTAGGCATTCCATAGATAGAATTCTGTTACACCACACATGGCTTTTCACACTTGCCTCCTTTTCTTCACCCTACTCTTTCCCTACTTGGATTCCTGTAGAGGGCTTGATCATCAGGGGTGCCAGAGCTCTGCTCAATGCACCTGGGTTGGGGAGTAAATGATGCACGTGCCACCTTTTTGATACCCCCCTCTCCAGAAGCCTGGAGGTAGCTGGGGCATTGGTTTAGCATCAACACAAGTTAGATCATCCATAGGCATTCTAGAGATGTGGATCCAGATCTTCAGCCATCACCAAGTGCCCTTTGCCCTTCAGCAGAACTAACGGCACATTCAGCTACTTTAAGTAGGCCGTCAAGAATGTATACCACTTGCTCTCCCATCTCCTCAGCCTAGGGGAATATCAGAGAGGGGATGGCAGAAATGGGACGGAAGCACACAGTGCTTCACTCGATCTTTGACTGGTTGCTAGGGGACTACTCTGTCCAGCTGCACAACTGAGTTCTGGTGGAGGCTGTTTTGACATCCCATGTCAGGCGGTATATCAGGGAGGCATAAAGGTGTCTTGGGGATTGTCTTCACCCACTGCTTTAACGATGGACTTGTCTTCACTGCAAAGTTAACTTGAGTTATAACTTGTGTTGCTCCTAATTCGAGTCCTGTTCTCACTCACAAACCCTTAACTCTAGTGTGATGGTGCTTTCAACACAAGTTGGCTGGTCCTTCAGGGGGTACAGGCTACAGGTCAAACTAGCACAACTCATCAGCTGCTAATATGATCAGTCCGTAGTGTAGATGCAGACTGGCTCCATTTGAGTGCTGCTAGTCTTCCAGTGCCAGAAAGAACAGACAGGTTTTCTCGCAATTCACTGAGAGAATGCATAGAGCCATTAAGCTCATTACAGTGCAGAGTATATGACTCCAGAAATCTTCGTGCCACACAAGAGAGAGTGCAGCCCCGGTGTGGACACAGCAGCTCAAATGTTATTTCACGGTGTGGCTGCTCGCATTTGAGCGATCCTAACTCAAGTGGAGTAATTCAAGTGCCAGTAAATCAAGTTAACTCTGCAGTGAAGACATACCCTATGTTAGTTTGACACTGGTATAGTTGAAGTGGTACAGCCCCCTAGTGTGGGTGCAGTTATTTTGGTGTAAAGGTGCATATACCAGGATAGCTTTTCCCATAATTTTAAGGGATTAAGCTATGCCCATATAATCATATTTACATGGGGGCAACTGCATGCACAAGAAGGGTTGACCAATTTTAACGATTGAGCTAAAAATCAGTCCCCGAACTGAAATAGTTACATCAGTACAAAAATAGTGTGTAGACCAGGCCTTAGAGTAACCTCTGCCTTTTCCTGCTGAACTGTGCCAAGTGTGCCCTCAGGATTGAACCCTTGGTTTCAGTACTCAACACCCTTTTAATTCCGTTAAAAATTAATATCCTGCACTGTGCAGGGTAAATTTTACCCCTTTAAAGAACCCATCTTCACCCAGAGGAATCAGCACAAGAACTGTGTATGTGAAGGACCAGGTTGCGCATTGTTCTTGCATCCCAAACTCCCATAGATGTCAGTGAGAGTGGTGGGCATGCAAGGAACGCAGGGCTGGGCCCTGAATGTGAGTGGGTTTTGAAATCCAAAATATTCCCTTTCCAATGTATTTTCTTCTCCGGGCAGAGTATTAATTATCTGGTGCTTTGGTACCAGAAGGAAAGTTCTTCCATTTAAATAATGACATCATAAGTAAAGAATTGTGATTTAATTTCACAATGGATTTAAAAGAGAGAGGAATGGATCACGAGGAGACTGTTTAGTTTAACCAGCAATTATGTCGTCTTAAAAATAAATAATGCATATACTACAGTCTACGGAGGAGGAATGCACTAACTAAGCAGTAACACATAGTAGGATTGGCCTATAATATGTTCACCACATGCCTCTGGTGACTATGGAGATCTGAACAGAAAGAAAGGCAGAGGGCCTCGCATGCTAAGTCTAGTTATTACCCTCTCTTTCTCATGTTACTGTTTTCATAGTTCTTTAAATATGATTTCCCCCACCCCAAAAAATCTGATTTTTTTTTCTTGTCACTGATTTGCAGATGTTTCTTCTATTCTTATTTGTATTATAGTAGTGCCTCGAGACCCCCACCTGAGATCAAGGCCTGATTATGCTAGGTCAGGGGTCTCAACCTCCCGGCCCGCGGGCCATCTGTGGCCCGCAAGCCTCCCCAGTGTGGCCCACGGGACTCCAGCAGTTTGGGGGCCGGGTCTCTCCCTTGGACCCACCTGCCGCCCTCGGGTGCTTCCCCCCGCCCCAGGTGATTTACAATGGCCAGGGGTCCCGGCAGCGCAGCGGAGCTGAGCGGCATCTGCCTGCTCACGGCACGTGTCTGCCAGCTGCTCCCTGCGGCCCCGGGGCGGGGCTGTGCCTCTGCGCGCTACCCCCGCCCCGAGCGCCCCTGTGGCCAATGGGAAGCTGCGGGGGCGATGCCTGGGGGCTGCAGCACGCGGAGGCCTCCTGGCCCACCCTGCCTTGGAGCCCCAGGTAAGCGCCGCACCCCCGGCCACCTCCCCACATGCCACCTCCCCCACCCAAACTCCCTCCCAGAGCCTTAGGCAGGTGGGGGGTGGAGTTTTTTGGGGGGTGGAGTTTTGGGGGAGTGGGTTCTGGGTGGCATGTGTGACGTTGGCCTGCTGGGAGGATTTGAGGACTGGCACTGGCCCTAAGGTAAATTGAGTGTGAGACCCCTGTGCTAGGTGCTGTACACACACGTAGCAAGAAATGGTCCCTGCCCTGAAGAGCTTAGGCTATGTCTATACTACAAGCTAGGGGTGTGGTTTCCAGCTGGCGTACGCAATACTTATGCTAGTTCAAGTATAAACAGAAGGACAGCCACAGTAGCCTGGGTAGTGGCGGCACAGCTTAGCCATGCTGAGTATGTGGGTGGGTTTGTTCACTGCATGGCTAAACTGGCCCCGCTGCCTGTGCTATCGTGGCTACATCGCTATTTATACTCCCACTAGCTGTCATCGAGCTAGTGCAAGTATGTGTACGTGAGCTGGGAATCACACCACTAGCTTGTAGTGTAGATGTAGCCTAAGCAGGCAAGACCCACAAACTTAGAAGCCACTTCTGAAAATTTGGACCCAAGTGATTTGCCAAAGGCCACGCAATGAGTCGGCATTAGAGCCAAAATTAGAACTCAGAAGGATGCTGACTTTCAGCTTTATGTTCAGCCGATCAGTGCTGTCCATATAAGAAACAGCAAACCCACTTTCTTACCTGCTGTAGCGCAGTGTAATTAGACAGTAAGTCTTGTGCTTCTTCTGACTATTAAACTACTGTTCACAACAAGAGAACATTTCCTGGGGAAGAAAGGAAGGAAGTGAACGGGACAATGGATGAAAAAGATAGAGAAGACAGTGGCTGAGTAGTTTAACTGAACTATTGTTTTGCCGCCTGTAATTCTCTAACAGCTCCTTTTACATACTGTAAGGGGAGTATTCTACCTATCTATCTAATCATAATGTATTTATTTATTTCAGAAAGTTTCAGAAACAACTGCAAGGTTCTTCTGTACAATCTCACTGCATGTATTTCTGCCAGACCCTTAGGGGTAAAGTTTCAGGGAGTCTGTGGCCCAGTTTCTGTGCTGCAACATTTACATGCATAACTGAATTGCAGGTGCAAATCTGAGTGCTGGTGCCTCCTTCTAATCAATTGCAGATGCAAAACAGGCAGTAAGTGGTGCAAAGTGCTCGGATTTGTTCCTACAAATCTTTGTGTGCTCATAAAAAGGGGAACATATTTTCAGAAAGCCTGAAACTTGATCCTCAGTATCTGGAGCAGCTTTGCTAAAGTGTATCCTTTTAGGAGATGTGAGGTGCAGAGCTTAATTGGGATTGAAAAAGGGTGTTTAAGTCTTATGTGGGGATGATTTCACCTGTGTGAATTGGTGTGTGTATAACTGGGGTAATTATTTTTCTTTTTAGGGGTGTGACAAGAAAGCTATGGTTTGGGACATGAGGTCTGGACAGTGTATCCAGTCATTCGAAACTCACGAATCAGATATCAATAGCGTCAGGTCAGTGTGTTTCTGGCAGAACACTTTTACAACAGTGTAATATTAAGCTATGTGTTGATTTTATTTCTGAAAACCCACTTCATTTGACTAACACGTTATTGTACTCTTTTTTTTTTTTTTCCTCCCCTGCACAGATACTACCCAAGTGGGGATGCTTTTGCCTCTGGCTCTGATGATGCCACTGTAAGTTCATTCAAGAACTTCATTTAGAAAAGATTTGTTAAGTCTCATATCATAAATCCCTACAAAGAATGGGCCAAATTCACAGCTGACATGAGGTGGTTTTATTAGACCCAAGTTATTAATATATGGGTATAGGGAAACACTTGCAGAATTCCTAGCTGGCCTTTGGAAGGTCTTGGTTGGGAGGATTTCTGGGTGAGATCTCCCAGCTTCGTGCATGCTACCAGATGAGCAGGGTCACTATGGGAGGCATATGAGGAGTTTCAAAAAGATTTTTAGGCAAATACTCAAACTCCCTCCATTAATCTGCCTGTAAAATTTGCAGTCACGTCTATTTACACAAGCAAACTAAATTTGCATGTGCTCCTGCATGCTCCCCCAAGTTTTGTAGACACATAAATAGAGTCCAGCTGAAAATTTTCCCTTAAAACCTTCGACTGACTCTCTTCCATTTTAAATTGTGCTCTATTCTGGGGAACTGCTAGGAGGGCTAAACTCCTTCCCCTCTGTGGTTGCTCTAGGATCTGGCCCAGATCCTCTGGTGAGGCCAGAGATACAGTGCATAAGTCACAAGTGGTTGTGCCAAAGATAGCTTTAAGCTGCAGCTCTGTGTGGGCCAGTCTGTCAGCATTGTGTCAGTCTAGTGTACTCTGGGCTGCAACAGTCATGAAGGCACAAAAATACAAGCAAGGTTTAGCTCTGCGCCAACCTTCTTCTGGAGTAGACTGTCCAAGTTCCAAGTGTTCATGTGGAGATTGATTGATGCTGTATCAATGTGTGTGTTTGAACTTCACTCAAATTTATGTTCTCACTTCAGAGACAAATTCTTATAGGAACTAACGTCAGTTTTACCTCTGAAAAGTGGTGAACATATGACAGTCCCATCATGAGGCGTCAGCAAAGACAGGATATGGGTTGGATATGGGTTTTTAAGCACCAACGCACAGTTCTCTATCCCTTGATGTAAACGAGTAACTCCAGCAACTAGTAGCATTAGTAGGCCTTTATCCTCTATTTAGTGGTGGATTCTCTGACTCTTGAAGTCTTCAGGTTAAGACTGGATGCTTTTGTGAAAGGTATGTTTTAGCCACACTCAAGTTAATGGGCTCAATACAGGAAAAACTGGATGAAATTCTATGGCCTCCATTATGCAGAATGATCAGATGAGATGATTTAATGGTTCCTTCTGACCTTCAAATCTATGAATGAGACCCTATGAAAGGACATGGCACATTAAGTCAGCGTGTTACATGCAATATACTCTACTATTATCCCATAAGGAACCAGTTCTGCAACATGATCCTCATACGCAGACCCCACTGAAGTCAGAGTCTCCATATGGGGATAAAAGAATCAGAATCTGGGCTGAAATGTGTCAGACTTCGAAAGGGGATCTTCAGAAGGAATTTGGAGATATTTTCTGTTTGCTCAAGCATTGCCTTTAAGCTTGGATGGGACACACAGTCCTACTGAAGTCCTCAGACAATGTAACAAATTTTGGGCCTAATCCAAAGCCGTTAACTCAATGGAAACATTCCTATTTACCTCAGTGGGTTTGGGCTCAGACATTTTGTGCGTTTTCTGGAGAAAGTGCATGCTGTTTTTAGAAGCCAAAAGCCTCTGTTATAAATTAGTACATCCAGCTGAGAGTATAGTGTACGTTAGCAAATAGGGGTATCCTACTGTAAGCACCTGCATTGTGAAGGCAATGAAATGGAGAAATTCTCCATCACTAAAATTCATCTGAGAACACACTAGTTTTTCAAAAGTACCACAAACTATGGCAACTGTGCTATTAGTTAAAAAATAAAAACCCATCTAATCAATTGTGTGTGAATTCCTCCAAACTAAATAGAAGAATGGAAAATTCCATCTTCATACTTTGGGGGATGGAGGTGGGTCAGTCCCTCTGACTACTGTTTTTTTATTTTTATTTTTTTTAAAATTAGAAATAGCAAATTGCTGCTTTACGTTGAGAATGTTGAGAGCAGCACTGTAAGACTTCTGTCACCCAAAAAGAATGCCTGGGAATGCTGTGGAACTGAGTGTCCTGACTGATTGATGGGCTGTCATAAATTTATGTTTATATAGGCTTTTTCTCACCTGGAGTGAACTGACCCATGTGTCAGAATTTTCTGACAGAATTATTCATTAGCTCATAGCGCCAGGAAACGCTGACTTCAAATACCTTGCAGTTTATAACAGGTCTGCGAATAATATAGTCTCTGCTTTATGCACAGACTTGAATATCAGCCACTTTTCATTAGTAAGACTTAATATTAACAAACCCAGCTAGCCAGTGTTTGCTTAGACTTAACTTCTTGATGTAGGTTAGTTGAAATACAGTTTCAAAAGCACACGTGATTTCAGGGCTGAGTAAGTGCTGTTCTCCAGGCTGCTGAAATTTTTGGTCTGAATATAGAAGTTTCCATATTAAACAAGTTAAAACATATTAGCAAACAATAAAGTAATGGACATGTGAAGCCAAAGGCTGTAGGACTGATTGGAAATTTTTCAGCAAAAGGTGAGTGTTTTTTGGTTGGAAAATGCTGATTCTTCTAAATCAAAAATGTTGTGTGGAAATGTATTGATTGTGGTTCAACTTTCGTTGGGACGTTTTCTCAGGTCTAGGATGGAATTTTCTGGAATTTCCCACTGTGATTTCTCATGAAAAATTGTGAAAGTTGTTTTTCGTTCTGATACAGAACAGATTCTGAAAGCTTCCATTTTTGTGTGAAATGGAATTTTTGTTTTCTGGCCAGCCCTAAAAAGCTGTACCCACCCTCCAGTTGTAAACACATAATGAAGCAGGAGGGCAGGGCATGTCGACGGAAGGAATCTGTGTAGAAGTCCAGTCTGTTGTTTCGACCTTCAGGTGGAGTCCACGCAGAATCCTTCTTTTTGTAGTGCTGGTAGGAAGGTTTCTGTGGGTTAGTATGTTGTTCAGAGGTGTGTTTGAAATATTCCTTGAGTCGGAGACGTTGAAAGTGGGATTCTAGGTTACCACAGAACTGTATCATGTTCGTGGGCCTGGAGGGACAAAAAGAGAGGCCGCGAGATAGAGAAACCACACCATCTGTTCAAAAAACTGCCTGAAAAAGCACAGGAACAGATATGTACAGACACACCCCTAGAACTCCGACCAGGGGTATTCTATTTGCTACCCAAGATCCATAAACCTGGAAATCCTGAACGCCCCATCATCTCAGGCATTGGCACTCTAACAGCAGGGTTGTCTGGCTATGTGGACTCTCTCCTCAGGCCCTACGCTACCAGCACTCCCAGCTATCTTCGAGACACCACTGACTTCCTGAGGAAACTACAATCCATCGGTGATCTTCCAGAAAACACCATCCTGGCCACTATGGATGTAGAAGCCCTCTACACCAACATTCCACACAAAGATGGCATACAAGCTGTCAGGAACAGTATCCCCGATAATGTCACGGCAAACCTGGTGGCTGAACTTTGTGACTTTGTCCTCACCCACAACTATTCCACACTTGAGGACAATATATACCTTCAAGTCAGCGGCACTGCTATGGGTACTCGCATGGCCCCACAGTATGCCAACTTTTTTATGGCTGACTTAGAACAACGCTTCTTTAGCTCTCAGCCCCTACTCAACTTGCACTACATTGATAATATCTTTATCATCTGGACCCATGGAAAAGAGCCCTTGAGGAATTCCACCATGATTTTAACAATTTCCATCCAACCATCAACCTCAGCCTGGACACAGTCCACACAAGCGGTCCATTTCCTAGACACTACTGTGCTAATAAGCGATGGTCACATAAAACAGTACTCTATACCGGAAACCTATTGACCTCTATACTTACTACATGCCTCCAGCTTGCATCCAGGACACACCACACGATCCATTGTCTACAGCCAAGCTCTAAGATACAACCACATTTGCTCCAATCCCTGAGACAGAGACAAACACCTACAAGATCTCTATCAAGCATTCTTAAAACTACAATACCCACCTGGTGAAGTGAAGAAACAGATTGACAGCACCAGAAGAGTACCCAGAAGTCATCTACTACAGGACAAGCCCAACAAAGAAAATAACAGAACGCCACTAGCCGTCACCTTCAGCCCCCAACTAAAACCTCTCCAGCGCATCATCAAAGATCTACAACCTATCCTGAAAGATGATCCCTCACTCTCACAGATCTTGGGAGACCGACCAGTCCTCGCTTACAGACAGCCCCCCAACCTGAAGCAAATACTCACCAGCAACCACACAACAAAAAAACTAACCCGGGAACCTATCCTTGCAACAAAGCCAACTCTGTCCACATATCTATTCAAGTGACACCATCATAGGGCCTAATCACATCAGCCACACCATCAGGGGCTCGTTCACCTGCACATCTACCAATGTGATATATGCCGTCATGGGGGGAGGGATAGCTCAGTAGTTTGAGCATTGGCCTGCTAAACCGAGGGTTGTGAGTTCAATCCTTGAGGGGGCCATTTGGGGATCTGGGGCAAAAATTGGGGATTGGTCCTGCTTTGAGCAGGGGATTGGACTAGATGACCTACTAAGGTCCCTTCCAACCCTGATATTCTATGATTCTATGTGCCAGCAATGCCCCTCTGCCATGTACATTGGCCAAACCGGATAGTCTCTACACAAAAGAATAAATGGACACAAATCTGACATCAGGAATCATAACATTCAAAAACCAGTAGGAGAACACTTCACCTCTCGGGTCACTCGATAACAGATTTAAAGGTGGCAATTTTGCAACAGAAAAACTTCAAAAACAGACTCTAACGAGAAGCTGCTAAACTGGAATTAATTTGCAAATTAGATACCATCAGTTTAGGTTTAAACAGAAACTGGGAGTAGCTGAGTCATTACATAGATTCAATTTATTTCCCTATGTTAAGTATCCTCACACCTTCTTGTCAACTGTCTGATATGGACCATCTTGATTATCACTACAAAAGTGGTGTTTTTCTCCTGCTGATAATAGTTCCTCTTAATTAATTAGCCTCTTAAAGTTGGTATGGCAACTTCCACCTTTTCACATTTTCTCTTTATGTGTATGTTCCATTCTATGCGTCCGATGAAGTGGGCTGTAGCCCACAAAAGCTTATGCTTAAATACATTTGTTAGTCTCTAAGGTGCCACAAGTACTCCTGTTCTTTTTGTGGATACAGACTAACACAGCTGCTACTCTCTGAAACCCATGGAAGAGCTGTATGTGGATACTCTGAATCCAGGAACCCACAGTTCCTCTCTGTCAGCATGGAGAGATGATTTGAGGAATGGCCAGCGGATCGCTCAGGTCAGGCCAGTCAGCCTTAGGTCATTTAGATCACAGTTAGCATCCACATGTCTAAACAGCCGGTGTAGTGGTCCCAGATACTCTTATAGCCCATGGGCAGAAGAGCAGAAGCTGCACAGCCATTCCACATCATGCCCACAGGATTGCAATTCCTGTCCCCTTCCTCCTCGTGCTTCACACAGGGTGAGGGAGTAGCAATTGGGTCTAGTCCTTAATGATGAACATATGTTGTTTTTGCTTTAATTCTAGTGTCGTTTATATGACCTTCGTGCAGATAGAGAAGTAGCAATTTATTCCAAAGAGAGCATCATTTTTGGAGCTTCTAGCGTGGATTTCTCTCTCAGTGGTGAGATTTGAATTTTGGGGGATATGTAGGTTTTTGTTGCGGGGAGGCATTTAGACTGGGATGCAGCTGTAATGTAATACTTTTTTCAGTTTAAATTGAGAACATTTATTATTACAAACGAGCTAAATTAAATATGGAAAGAAATTTTCCCTCCATTAAAATATCTTCTTCCTTTGTAAAAGATTTTTTTATTAAGTAATGTAATTGGTTATTGTTACGGAGTATAGGGGAGTCCGGCCCTGCACCCCTTTTTCCCGGATTTACTGGGAGTTTTAGCCAGCCAGTAGAACAGAAGGTTTATTAGAGATGCCAGGAACACAGCCCAACCAGAGCTTGTTAGTACATCCAGGACCCCTTCGTTGGGTCCTTCCGGGGGATAGGGAGCTTAGACCCCAGCCTGGGGCTCCCTGCATTTTGCCCCACAGCTCCAAACGGGGCAGGGAGGCCAGACCCTGTCTGCCTCTCTCCCCTCTTTTTTGGCCAGCTCCAAACTGAAACCAAAAAGCCAAACCCTCCAGCAGCCTCTCTTCCCCTCCCCCGGGGTCCCTTCTCTAGCCTGTCCATTCTCCCAGCCAAAGGTGTCACCTCCCAACCCCCGTCCTGGCTCATGTTACAGCCTCAGGTAAAGTCTCGCATTTCCAATGCAGCCTGTCCCAATGCAGCCAGCCTCTCAGGTCAGACCCATCTCGCTCTCTACTCCGTCACAGTTATTTTTTAATTTTATCAACAAATAATATGCAGCTGTGGGGTAAAATCCTGGCCCTATTGAAGTCAATGGGAGTTTTGACATTAACTTCAGTGGGGCCAGGATTTCACCCATCATGTTTAAATCCACCTCAAATGCAACTAGAAATAGAATATTGATCACTTTTTGTATTTAGGGTACATCTATAAATAGTTCATAAAAGGTTAATAAATGATTAATAGATGTTATAAGCATGTTACAGGCCTGAGTAGTGTATGATATAGGTGGTTATAAGCACATAAGTAGAAGTTGCTGTAGGTGGTTATATAAGCTACAGTTGTGATCAAGATATTGAACTGTTGGATTCTATAACAAGCTTTAACCATTTATTAAAACATCTATTAATCACTTGGTAACCCTTTATAAACAATTTTATAAACATACCCAGAATATGATCAGAATATTTTTGTCTAATATTAATTGTTAAAGTGCTCTATTTGCCTTCAGTCTATATCCCACTTTTGAATTAATCTCTCATCTGTAACAGTTGAACGATATTGCATGTTTTTAATAAGTGCAATCACGGAATTTTTAATACTCTTTTAAAGAAGAGAGCTCAAATACCATTACTTTTCAGTTGGAGAAGATGGCCTCCACTGGTCAGCTATTATTGGCAATTAATATCCATGCAGAGCCACGATATTGATATGTTAAACGTCCTGTACTTACGAAGTAAAAGACATTTTCTGTAGCAAAGTGTGCACCCAAAACTGAGGCTGGACTCGCATGGTATTGCTTTGGAATGCATAAAGAGTAATTTAGTCAAATTTAGCAGGAACATATACATCTTTGTGTTGAAGCAACATCCTATAGTGCCCATGAAAGTAGAGTGAGGATGGCCTCGTATTTAAGGCATAGGATTGAGTATCAGGAGATCTGACTTCTATTCCTAACTCTGCCTCAGACTTCTTACAAACAGCTTTTGCTTCACCCAGAACACCCTCCTTCCTCTCCTTTCATTAACTGTTATTACTTAGAAGTTTAACCATTTAAGCCATTATTCTGTATAAATGTGAGTCTGTTTGCAGGTCGCCTACTCTTTGGTGGTTACAATGATTACACCATAAATGTATGGGATGTTCTGAAAGGGTCTCGTGTATCCATTCTGTTTGGTCATGAAAACCGAGTTAGCACCTTACGAGTTTCACCTGATGGAACTGCATTCTGCTCAGGATCATGGGATCACACTCTACGAGTAAGGGAGTTTTCTTTCCAAAAATACCGGGATTTCCATGGGTAAATTCATTATAGAAAATGTCCAGGGGATGGAATATGAAACCAGTTGTTTCAAAGAAATTAACGCCCAGTAATATCATGGCTACTGCTGCAAACAGTAGGTAAGGCCTAAATATTTCCCTAGGTCAAGAATATATTCACCATTAAAAGAAAGTGTTAGCAGAACATTATCACTAAACAATTAAACACTGGGAAATTATGAAATTATCAGTTAAAGTAACTGTTCCACCCGTGACTCTTTACCATTAACATCATTTACAAGTTCCAAGAAAAGAATTTGGTTCTCTTGCAAGTTAACCAGGCTTTTGTATAAAACCTATGTGTTTGTATGAAATATAAACTATAGTTCCCTAAAGAATTGTTCGACCTTTTTCTCTACAGATCTGGGCGTAAGCCGCAATGCTGTTTTCAAATACAAATGAAGATTGAAACCTTGGGCTACAGAAAAAAAAAAAGAAAGAAATTTCAATCTGCAAATGTGAAATGTCCTTTAGAAAGACATAGCATTTTTATTGTAATTTCCATGACTTATTGATGAGTTGCAAATCAAAATAAAACAAAAACAAAAAACAAGCTAGGACAACTTGTTAGCCAGGAATTAATTCAGTATATTAGCTACACTATCAGATGTTGTTACTGAAGACACAAATAAACATAACTAGATAGTAAAGGTAATCTGCTTTTAACACATAGCAAACATCAACTTGTAGTAAAATGTTTTTAATTCTGTTTTTGAGACTACCTTCTTTTATTAGAGATAGTTTAGATCATTCTAAAACAAGATTTTTCTCTGAAATCATCGGTATCCTAGAATTTTGTACTCCAGTGCACATTATGTATTTATTATTTGCAATAATTGATTTTTTTGAGTAAATTTGAAAAAAAACCAGACACCTTATTTTATCTGGATATCGTCTGACTTTTGAAACATTGCTCATACTGAATGGTACCTTACTGCTAAAATAGTTCAGTTGAATTGGATGGATATATTTGAGAAGTAAGGTTCTACTCATTGTGAGTGAGGGTAGTACAGTCAGGCTCTCAAAATGTAATGAATAAGGTACATCTCTGAAGAGATGAAAAGTAAATTTTATATTTGGATTCAGTCAAGAGTAAACAATTGGCTGTTGGGGTTGGTAATTCACACTAAAATATCAATAACTTCAGTTTAAAAAGTGATTTTTTTTAAATTGTGTGTATAATATTTGTACTAGAAACAAAGTCTCCTCATTCATGAAAACATCTAGTTCCATAAATCCACAACTAATTAATTTAGGACATTGACACAATCATTCACTTTACATGGAGAAGATCAGCCTTCACTCCTTGTTGAAATAGTTCATTTGTTCCTGCTTCCTCCGCTCCAGTGCTTTGCAATATTTGTGGCAAATTATCCCTGTAACAAATTGAATGCACTATGGAAATTGTAATATGTCATCTGGAGCTCGTGCAATATTGAGTTACTACACTGTATGCATTTGTTCAAAAGATTAATATTAATGTTTAGATAATATTTATTGGTAAGATATTTGTTTTTGAACATACTACATTGTGTTGATACTTATGAATGGCCTAAATATAATAAATCATATTTTACATATTGAGAAAATGTGTATTTATAATCATCTTGCACATAAGTTAGATGCTTTTGATTACACTATTGTTTCCACTCCTTGGCATACGCTCATGGTACCAAGGACTTTGCTCTGTAACCAATTGCTCTTTTGTCCTACAAAGGACCTGATACTTTCTAGCATATTCAGATTCTGATTGTATGTGTCCCTTGCCATGTGGATAGAGCCATGGTGAGCAAAGGCAATGCTGTGGCCACAGATCTCACATAATATCTGTTAATTCCTCCATCCCTTCGGTGAGGAAAAAGGAGAGAACTGCTGGAGGATAAGTTAGGTCCCAGAGGACTGGAGAAGGGCAAACATATAGTACCTATCTTTAAAAAGGGAAACAGGACATGGGGTATTATAGACCAATACTTGGAAGGACTCTGGAACAAATGATTAAACAATGAATTTATGAGCACCTAGAGGATAATAGGAGTTATAAGGAATAGCCAGCATGGATTTGTTAAGAAGAAATCATGGCAAACCAATCTAACTTCCTCCTTTGATGGGATTACTGGCC
This sequence comes from Chelydra serpentina, assembly GCA_037349315.1. Classification (NCBI taxonomy): domain Eukaryota; kingdom Metazoa; phylum Chordata; order Testudines; family Chelydridae; genus Chelydra; species Chelydra serpentina. The sequence continues at coordinate 16,869,126 of JBAIAC010000033.1, forward strand.
TAACCAGTGAATGAAGGGTGGGGAGGGAACAGTAGATGTGATATATCTTGATTTTTAGTAAGGTTTTTGAAGCAATCCTACATGATAAGCTCATAAGCAAACTAGGGAAATGTGATCTAGATGAAATTACTATAAGAGGAGTGCCCAACTGGTTGAAAGACTATACTTAAAGAGTAGTTAGTAAATGGTTTGCTGTCAAACTAGGAGGGTGTATCTAGTGGGGTCCTGCAAGGGTCAGTCCTGGGTCAAGTACTATTCAATATTTTCATTAATAATTTGGATAATGGAGTGGAAAGTATGCTTATAAAATTTTCAGATGGCACCAAGCTGGAAGGGTTTACAAGCATGTTAGAGGACAGTATTAGAATTCAAAATTACTTTGACCAATTGGAGAATTTATCTGAGTTCAACAAGATGAAATTCAACAGAGAAAGTGCAAACTACTTCACTTAGGAAGGAAAAATCAAATGCACAACTACAAAACGGAGGAACTGGCTAAGAGGAAGTACTGCTGAAAAGACTCTGGGGGCTATAGTGGATCACAAATTGAATACGAGTCAACTATGTGATGCAGTTGCGAAAAAATATAATATCATCATAGGGTGTATTAGCAGGAGTGTTGTATATAAGACACAAATTGTAATTGTACTCTGCACTGGAGAGGCTTCAAATGGAGTACCATGTCCAGTTCTGGGCACCACACTTTAGGAAAGATGGGGGCAAATTGGAGAGAGTCCAGAGGAGTGCAACAAAAATGATTAAAAAGTTTAGAAAAACTGACCAATGAGGAAAGATTTTAAAAAAACCTGGGTATGTTTAGTCTTGAGACAAGAAGACGGGGGGGGGGGGGGGGAGGGGGGAAGAGGACCTGATAATAGTCTTGAAATATGTTAAAGGCTGTTCTAAAGAGGACTGTGATCAATTGTTTTGTATGTCCACTGACAGTAGGACAAGCAGTAATGAGCTTCATCTGCAGCAAGAGATTTAGGCTAAATATTAGGAAAAACTTTGTAACTATAGATATATAATACTGCTTAGATCTGTAATAACATAAGCAGAAGTATCCACCCCTGGGGAGCAGTGGTAAATGAGATACAATGCAGAGGGCCTCAGCAGACTGACCATAAACATGTTCAAAGTACTGAGTATAAAAGGGAAGCTACATCAAGGGCCAATTCACTGTCAAACATCCATTGCTTCGTTCTGTTAAACAAAATTAATGTATAAACAGGAAGGGAGGAACAGGAATATGCTAGAGAAGTAGTTACTGGATATCTCTCTTGCCATGGGAAATGCCATAGCAAATTCCTGCTGCAAGATTTACAATCACAGGGAAAAGCTCTGATTTAAACAATTTTATATGGTTGCCCTAGTGAAAAGAAAAAGGTAACATCCCAGGTTTCTTATCCAAAACTTAACTCATAAACCCAAGTTAAATTTTCCTGGTAAAAAATCAATTACCTTATATGGGATTGTTACATTGAGATTGCCCTGACGATGAACCTAGGAGAACGGGCCAGTGCTTGATAGTGATCTAACCACAACAAGCTGCAATAGGATTGATTCCAAATATCTATATTTTTAGACTATTTCTGAGTAGCTTTGCTGTTCATAAAAAGTAATGTAGTCTTCAAGATGGAAGACTTCCCTTTTGCACAGGACAGGTACAGCAAAATTAGTTGCCCTGCAATGGGTCTTGAACCCTTCTAAAGGGTTCATCTCTAGGAGTGAGAGGGCCACTTCAATGTACATCCCAGTCAGTTACTCTTATTGGCCTCTTTGCTGAGATTGATGCTTATCAACAATTGTCATGTTAGACACCTGGACTGCCACCAACTCCATTCTCAGGAGCCACTAGAGAGCCAGCTATTTCGATCATTGCCAACCTGAGCTGGAGTTGAACTCATGACCTCACAGTGAGAGTTACCGAATCCTCCTTCCAATCCTCCAGGAATCCAGTTGTTCTGATTTGAAGACTGGCTAATGAGCATACTTTTGTATATATTGAGTCTTCTCTGCCTCCCTCTCCCCACCCCCATATGCTGCACTGTATAGCCCAGGGGTCTCAAACACGCAGCCCACAGGCCACATGCGGCCCGCGGAGTTATTTCCTGTGGCCCACCATGGGCGCCGACTCCACTGGCAGCCAAGCTCCAAACATTACTGAGTGTTTATATTTTATTAAAACCCCTCTTTGCATTACAGTTTTTAAAAAGTGAATACATTGACTTTTAATAGAATACTATATTACTCTTCATTTTTGACTATACTTTTGTATCATTGTATGAAAAGGTTTCAGTGATGCGGCCCTCGGGCCAATTTACTAGTTCTCATGTGGCCCTCGTAGTGATTTGAGTTTGAGATCCCTGGTATAGCCACTAACCCAATGCACTACTTTTATTTCAATCTTGCCTAAAAATAGATACTTGAAAAGCACCTCTGAATTTGGCTCAGCAGCTCTCATAAAAGAAATGACTCTGAGCTCTAAATTTTGTATGAGCGTTAGCCACAAGCCCACGTCAAAGAAAATGTCATTGTGTTTTGGTAAAAACCCAGCCAGCCAATATTCCCTTGTGCACCTGCAATTCCCATTGATTTAAATGGCAGTTTTGGCTGTGCAGGATTGGACCAGTAATGTTTTAATATATGCCAGAATCTTATAGGCATATCTACAGATTCAAGCTTGGGCTTAATGGTACCACCCCAGATAGTTTTTGTGACAACTGACCTATACAGTAAATACATCTGGATTGTCTGTGGATCTGGAAATAAGTAACAGCAACTTGGAGATTTTCAAGCATTAATTTGTTTAAAATTCTGAAAACTGCTTTCATCTCCCACTTTTTTTTAATGTTATAGTTTTTATCTTACAACCCACAGCTTTTTGACACCTAAGATAATTATTTGACATTTTATATCTTAAGTAGCACCTCTTGCCTCCCTTTTTTATGAGTAAATGCAATTATTAACTATTATTGCACATGATTAATTTCACTTTGATATTTGTCTAAAAAGAGTCCAGTATGTTTCTTGGCATTTACAAGAGGCCAGGTGGGTGCTGTGTATTTGGTGTGTTATTTTCCGAAGATGTCAGGCAGGTCAAGAATGTGTAAGTGCAATCACATCAGTTTGGCTTCTAATGAAGGAGAAATATGGAAGTGGGTGTGTAAACACATGCAGCAGAAACCCTGTTGTTACTACAAAATTAATCTACATTTCTGTAGTGCATAAGTATGTTATTTTTACAGGTCAAATCCTGCTCCCTTCGCTTTTCCTGGGAACAGGATCTGGCTTATAAATAACACTGAAGGTTCAGCAGCGGTGAATTGTGCCTAAGCATACTAATGAAAATATTACCACCAAGAAACAATGAGCATGGCTCCCCTCTTACTCTTGATTTACATGGGGATAAAGTGGGGGCTTGTGTACGCACAAAAACTGAACTGCTTTAACTATACTGGTTTCAAGGCCTGAGTGTGGATGTAGTACCAATATAGCTTATTCCTGTGAAGGAAAAGGAATGCCAATACAACTGCATCCACACTAGGGATTATAATCATGTTGGTTTAAAAAAAAAATCACATCCCTAACCAACAAAGTTATACCAATACAAAAGCTGTGTGTAAGCCAGTCCTGAGAGAAGACTCAGACTAGACTATTTTTATTAATATGGCAGGAAAGTTACCATGTTTTCTGCCTGATACTTTAGTTTAGAAATAATATTAATAGGATAGAGTATCGTAATAAGCACTGGAAAAGTCCCTAACTATGAGGTGCATGGTGAATATTTATCAAATACAAAGACATCTCTCTGGCCCTCCCTAGGGCCTGGGTACCCTCCTGCCCCAACCCTGGGCAGGACAGAGCCCCCTAGTGCCCGGGTACCCACCTGCCACATTCCCAGGGAAGGACACAGCCCCCTAGTGCCTGGAGCAGGATGCAGACCCCCAGCGACTGCATACCTACCCCTCCGCCCCCACGGCGCAGGATACAACCCCCTAGTGCCCCAGGGTAGAAGGCGCCCCCTTAGTGCCAGGTACCGATCCGCCCCATTCCTAGGGGCAGGACACGCCCCCCTCGTGCCCAAATATTCTCCTGCCCCACCCCCGGGGCACGTCGCGGCCCCCTAGTGCCCGCACCCGGGGCAGGACAGGGACGCCGCATGCCCAGCTACCCACCGCCGGCCCGGGGCAGAAGCCTCAAAACGCGACCCCTAGCGGCCGGCTGTGAGCCGCTGCCTGCCGGGCCGGGGCGGGGCGGCGCGGCCAATGCCGGGGACACGTGGGCGCGGCGGGGGCGGGGGCTGGCTGCTTAGTCCGCGGCGGCGGGGCTGCAGGCTCAGCCATGCCGGGCTCGCTGAAGGAGCAGACGGTGCTGCTGCTGGGCGATTACTTCCAGCACCGCCTGGGGGGCCCGGCGCTGCCGCCGCCCAGCCCCGCGGCCGAGACGCTGCGGCGGGCGGCCAGCGAGCTGGAGAGCCGGGAGCGGCCCTTCTTCCGCGCCTGCCGCCCGCTGGCCCTGGACGAGCGCCGGGACCCGGCGGCGCTGCTGAGCCGGGTGGCGGAGCAGCTGGAGGCGGAGGGCGGCCTCAACTGGGGCCGGGTGCTGGCGCTGGTGGTGTTCGCGGGGAGCCTGGCGGCGGCGCTGGCCGAGCAAGGCAGCCGGGAGGAGGCGGGCCGCTTGGCCGAGGTGCTGGCCGCCTACCTGGCCGAGGAGAAGCGCGAGTGGCTGGAGGCGCACGGCGGCTGGGTAAGGGGGGGCCGGGCTGGGGACCGTGTGTGGCCCATCGCGGGTGGGCTCCCGGAGCCGCGTGGTCCCGCCCTGGCGAGGGGGAGGCTCCGACTGGAGCCGGGTACTAGCCGTAGAAACCCTCCCATTCCGCGGCCAGCAGGCTCGCCGGGCCCCGCCTGCTCCCGCCTGGGCGGTGCTGACTGCCCGCTGGAGAGAGCCCCTCTGGGGAGCGGGCCCCTTCCCCAGCGCAGCGCGCTCCGCTCCAAGGGCCTTCCGGGGGGAGCAGCTGCCCCGCGCGCACTGGGGTGCAGGGGGAGGGTGACTCAGTCTGCACGCAAGGCTGGGTATTCTTCCCATATATGGGAGCTGTGCTGTCCCAGGCCCTGGGGAGGATGCTGTGGCCTGGAGCGTCTCTGACCCCGGTATGATTCTTCCCTCCTCTAGAATCATAGACCCATAGGGTTAGAAGGGACTGCAAGGGCCCTCTCGTGTAACCCGCTGCCAAGATGTAGGAGTTGTGTCTAAACCATCCCTTAGTGGAGGAGCTTCCCTGACCTCCCAGGCTGTCCCTTTATCAAACCACCTCTCCCCACCCTTGAGGGGTGGGGTCGGAGGTGCCTTTGTTACTGATAGTCTGGCATATTGTAGTCTAGGGGCCTCCTGGCTTCACGTGCCAGGCTATGCTTAGTTTCAAACAATTTTATCCAAACTAGACCTTTTCCGGGCGGGGCGGGGGGAGACAACTTCCTAGCAGAGCTCTTTTTAATGCAGACAGGATCTGGGATTTTCAGTAATGTGGGACAGCTGATGTCATGTAGTGCTCTGACAAGCCAGTGTTTGTGTCACTAGCGTAGATGGGGTCACAGATAAATTTAACACCCATTGCAAGAAAGGACACTAGACACAACACTGTACTACCTTGTACACGCTAATAACTTAATGGTTATTTATCTATAGTGGATGTTCTAATATAGATGAGACATTAGTAACGCTAAAGTTCTTCCTGTGTCACAGTGCTACTGCTGCTTGCACCAATGGTGAATTACAGCTTCCAAGCTTGTTAATATAGATGCAGTGTTTGTGAGAATGAGTGTTGAATGCTACAGACCCAGCAGAAACAAATTTCTGACACTAATTTTAAAATGCTGAAGTGTCTGGTCAATGTGGCTATGCATTATAGTATAGACAGCCACAGTGACTTATAAACTGTGGGATATTTAGAGAACTTGTCACTATCTCTTTAATTCACTTATGCAAACTGGGAGAGTGGAGTGTAAAAGTTTGCTAACTAAATCCTTAAAATCTCCTGTTTCTTTGTATGTGTACACTCTGGGGATAAGGGGGCCGAGAGGGGGCGGGCAAACTGAAGTTGTATCTTGGCTAGCTGTGATGAAACATTAAACCTGTTAAAGTGTTGCCCGGTGGACTTGTTACCACTGGGAGTTAAACTGATGGAAGTTGTGTAGACAAGATTTTGTTATCTTTACTATCCTGTTGTCTTAACAGTGAAGTTGAAGCACCCTTGAAGTTGGTGGCTGGAATTGGCTTGCACTCTATAAACAATGGGCTGCATGACATGAAGCCTTTGGTGAAACAAGTATTAGGGCTTTTTAATCTCCATACGAGATGTCTTGTAGAAATGAGACTGTTTATCACTATAGCAGGACTTCATGGAGACACCGGATCATAGTCACTGCTTAGGCTCTGCCTGTTTCCACCAGTAGAGATTAGATGATGGAACCCTATTAGCAGGATTGCAGCTACACAAACTGCCTGCTCTAATCCAATTGCAGAGGAGTCAGGACATATTACTCAAGGTGTCTTATTTCAGGCAATTCAGTGGAGGAAGTGTTACCAAAAGGTGGTCACACACAGTAGCAACACATCATAATTATTGCTAAATGTGGAAAGGTACATCTAAATTTGTACAAACATTGCAGTCTGAAATCCAGTCAGACTGCAAAACTAGGTTGAAATAGGGACTAGTTCACTTTTTTAAATCTAGGTTAGTTCCTTGCTGCCAAATATTTTGCAACAAAATATAAATCTGCTACTTGTTACTTTTTTTAATACAAGTCTGACACATGGAGACAAATTCCTGGTAGAGGGGATATAACAGAGGTGTTATGTTTCTTACATAAATTAAACTGGGTTGTCTCAAAATAAAATGCCCAATGACATTAAAAGGTAACAGGAAGCAATCTTGTGGAAGTCCATTGCCATGGAGTTGAATTTAAAACTTAGTAGGATTCAAAAATGGAATGCTTCATTTGATAAGAACATCCATGCCTACATTAGATAAGACCTGTATTAAAAAGGCTGCACACCCTCATGCTTCGAGGCATAATTCAGCCACTAAATGATAGGGAAAGTTTACTTCCGATACTCGTTGGACTTTAATATTCATGTGACCACAATATAAGGGTATATCTTCACAGCAGAGTTTGCCTGGGCTCTTGAGTGTTGGCCTCAACCCTCTCCCATCTGCACACAGACCTCTCACCTGAATTTTGTTGTGCTTTCAATCTGGGTTATCTGATCTAGTTGGGGTGTGGGTTACAGCCAAGATCTGCTTTTACTTGGGCTGGTAACCAACCCACTTTGCAGTTACAACACAGCCCAAGTGCTGATCGTTTCAGTTTCTTCCCACCATTCTTCCATGTGCCGAGGACAGACAAGTTCTCTCTCAGTTCACTGGGAAAGAATCACAGAGGAGCTCTGCCTACTGCAGCACAAAGAACATAGGAATTCTGGGGACATATCCCAAACAGACCTAGGGGAGTACAGCACCAGCATCAACCCAGGAACTTGGTACCACTTTGTAGTGCAGTTACTCACACCAAAGCGAACTCTGCAGTGAAGACATACAAGTTGAAAATCCTTATAGGTTTCCTTTGAAGCATCTGATACTGGCTATTGTCAGACTGGCTATGGGACTAGACTTTTCTGCTGATACAATACATAATCAACTTCAAAAGAATGACTTACCATAATACTAGAGGTAGAATAATTCATAGAAATCTACATTCAGATCTCCATTTTCCAATAAAATCTAGGAGGGGAACATCTGTGTTTTTTCCAGGCAGAGAGTCTGCTGAAGTCTGATTATATAGTGAATGAAAGAGTTTGGGCAAGGGTTCCAAGAACATGTCATTTAGTCTCTCTGAATGTTACGCAATCAACAAGCTACATTTCAAACCCACTGTAGCTTTAAGTTATTTGTTTCTGTTAATATGCAAATTAACTTGTGTTTAGCAGATACCTTAACCCACAAGTAACATACTGAGGATATGAGGGATGTGAAATATGCTTAGATGCACTTTCTAGAAGTGCCCTGACATGCTGTTGGGCTAGCCGCATTTAAAGCTCTCAGAAATCACTCTAAGCAAACGCATTTACACTTCTAATACCTTTGTATCAAATCCTGCCCTTAAGTCAATGAAAATCTTACCATTGACTTTGCTGGGCCAAAGATTTTGCCCTAGGCTTAACTGAAAACTTGAAGTACAGATGTAGACCAGATTATTGTATTAAGTTCAGCAACACACTTCAAAGTAGGAACACCAAATATTTATAGTCCAGAACTGACATGTAAGTCTTGAATGTCATTTGTATATCAAGTCACCACTAAGCTATATGCTTGATTCCTTTGATGTACCCAGTGTTCCCCACTTGCTTCTAAAGCTGTCATTGCATTCATGAGGCGCTCTGAATAAATAATAACAATTTGACCAATTGTATACCCAGAGTAATTGTATATGACTCAAAGCAAAGTTTTCAATTGTACTTGGAATACACATCTGGAGAACAGTCAAAATGATTGTTTAAAATGTCTGAAATTGAACTAAATGCTAGGTATTCCACAGCCTCTTAAACATCATTTTAAATAGTACTGATCATTTGATTGGTGGTACAAATAAGAATAAAACAAACTTTTCTAAAAGCCTTTGGCTTCATTACTTTGTTTTTTGGAAAAGTTAGTTGTGTGGTGGGTTTTTTAAGTGATCACTTGCTCACCTGACTGCTAATTGAAATATGGCTGTTGGCTAAAATGTAAACTATCATTTACCAAAAAATGCATTCACTGTTTGCACAAATTAAAGTGTAAAGAACAAAGTTCCGGAAGAAATTAAGAGCATAGCTTGTTTTCATAGATATCTGCCAAACAAAGTTCAAACATGACCATCTGGTGTTGTATTACTGCCACTCTTGATTATCATGAATAAAGATCTGGAAGAGCAGCTGCCAGCTTCATTCTGTCATAGGTCAACTCTGAATTGAGTTACTTGCAGACTTTCCAAGTAGCATGTGTAATCAGAATCATGCATGGAACTGGGAGAAGGGGCTGCCTTAAGACTTCTATCTCAAGTGGAACTTTCCATGCACTGTTTCAAATAATCTCCCAGACTTGAATGAAGAAAAATTACAACCAGCTCTATTCAGAGACTTGCATAAAAAAGCAAAAATATGCTAGTGACATACTAAATGTCTCCATCTAGGAAGATGGTGGTTGCTCTGCAAACCATGTATACCGATATCTGTTTTCTAACTGTCTGTATGGTATTCAAAGTAGTGAACAACTGAAATAACCAAAGCATGGTTGTCTTTGCTTTACCCCAAGTAGACTCTCATTCTCACTTTCTTTTGCTTTTCTAGGATGGCTTCTGTCATTTCTTCAAGGGACATGGTTCTCAACCAAATGACCAGAGCAGTACCATAAGCAGTGCTATCATGGCAGCAGCAGGGTTTGGACTAGCAGGATTAGCTGTTCTCTTGGCTGTACGATAAGCTGATCCAGTGGATCTTGCAATGGAAAGTACTCTACAAACTGCCAATTTACCAATTAGATTTGTCTATTTTCTATAGGATTGACTCTTTAAGAAGATAGAAGTTTATATTTTTAAACTGGCTTGGAGAATTGTCTTACCACGTCCTTGGCTATAAACTGCTTTACTTGCTACCCAGTAACAGCACAAATGAAAATGTGTACCTAAACCACCATTTGTGCGTGCACACAATACTTATCAGTGCTGACCATCCTCTGGACCTCTTTCTTTGAAAGATGTAATCTAAATATTGCCATAGTTCATTCATGTACTGTAACTTCAGAGTATTCAATGTAATGCTAGAATAAGCAGTGGCAGTCTCGCAACCAAACCCTTTGTTCAAGGTATTTTGTTTAAATGGGAGTAACTTTAGAACACAACTTCAGCTATGCTGTAAGGTGAGCTTAACACTAACTAATGTAACATGGTTTATAACTCCAGATATGATGCACTGCACGTAATACTGAGAGGCAATTCATTGGTTAGTCTAGAGCAATGAGTACCTATGTTGTAAAGAACATTATGGCTTAATATTAAGGAAATATGACTAAGGAATAGTATGCAGCTACACTACAAATAGGTGAGGACTGAGATCAAAGCAGAAATGGCTGCAAAATCTGTTCTTGCTGAAAGGAATTTAACTATTAAACTTTAATTGGTATATTTGGTAATCCATTGAAGGCTGGAATTTCTCTGGATTTCCCTGTCAAAACCAGAATTTCCATATATCTTAATATATTTTTGAAGTATTTATCATTGTATAATACTTGTAGCCATGACACCTTTTATTTTTGTTTGAAATATCATTTTGAATACAGGTTCTCATGATCTCTCTAGTGTATATCAACCATTGTCTCCCTTGATCTAACAGTGTTAGTCTGTTTTCAACAAGCTGTGTATTTCTTTTTACTGTTTCTAGTAGCTTTTAACTTTCCTCAGTTACTTGTAGCTTGTACAATTTTACTGTGGTGACTTAATATGGTGAATAAATGCAATTAAGTATTTTTATTTTAAAGAGTTAAATCTTCCTGGATTTATTCAGATGATCAGCATACCTGTTTGAAACATGAACATTAACCATTTACCTGGACGCATACACTAACTCTACCTTTGAGTGTTTTGACAGCAAACAAAAGGGAGCTTGTAGCTTTGCAGCAACATGCATAATCTCCTAACAGTTCTATCTGTAACCACTTCCTGCAACTCGATTTAGTGAAAGGCCCTTAAGAACACACACCCCCCACACACACACCCCCAATCTCTACAGACTAATATTTTTACAAATAGTGTCTTATGTAGTCAGTCACTGAATTATTTCCTAGGTGGAAGGATTCAGAAGAACAGTGATTAAAAGTATTCTTCAGTACTGGCCTGCATTGCAGCTAGCTATTTGTATTGTCCAGGTTCCTGTGCTAGGAGGATAGAGCTCAATTAAGAACAGAAAATGAAAATCATGAAGTGCTGGTAAGTCTTGCATGGAGGTAGAAGTTTATCATTATTACTTAAGAACCTTGATACTTATGCTAGGCAGTATGTAGAGATAGACCTGCGTTAAAGACAGACCACTTGTGTTCTACCCCTTATCTTTCCTTCCTCCCTACTTAGTGGGGTTTAAAGAGGTTTTAAACCAACCTAAAACTTTATTGGTTTAAGTTCTTCAAGGCCTTAGGCTTAACATGTTTAAAATACCCTCTCTTCTCTCTCAGCCCCATTCTGTAAGATGCTTGTGGAACTTTCAGGGTTTCTTAAACTGCACACTTATACAGATAAATACACAAATGGCTACAAAGCACTTACTACAAAGGGGTGGCTAATCTGAGGCTGGGATGTCTGTCTGAGACCAGAGTATTGTGTAGCTGAAGAAAAAATAAACTGCTGTAATTTTCCTGTTCTCCTCCCAGATGAATATACTCTTACCAGCATTTCTCACACTGGGTAGTTGTCCCTCTGCCACCCTTGTTCCAAATATTGCCTAACATCCCCTCAGTGCTCCCCTCCAAAAAACAAAATCCTGTTGCTCCCAGAGTGGTGTTTTGCTTTGCAAAGGTGAACAAGTTTCAAGGTGACATTTTCCAGTAAACTGTTGCAACTGCTCTACCCTTCACTTCTCTCTCTAGTTGTTAATGCCAAGGTGCTTGTGTAGAGATGTAAATGAGGTAATGGGGAGAGCTGTTTCCCTAGTGCTGCTACTCTGGTGTTGAGAACCCTTCACCGTAATTTATATCGTATGTAGAACTCCATTGTGCTAACCATGAATAAAAATGCAGGGAGACTAACAAAAGGTAATAGTTATTTATTCAGAGTTGGCAAGTTCCAGAGGATGGAGCAAATGCTCTCTCCCCCTCAATGCTGTTCATTCACAATACAAATGTGTAATTGTTTTCTAACATCTAACCCTGCAAATTCAGTCTCAATGGGAGATTGAGGCCTTATTGTTCAAGGCACTGAATTTGCTTATGACAAAGGTGTGGTCCCTTCCCTTGGTTCATAATTGAAATACTTGCTCTATAGGCAAATCTGCCCATCGGTCACCTTAGGAGACTTCCTCTGGAGGAGAGGAGTAGTTAGATGTGTGCCAAACCACATTTATTGGTAACTGCAGTTGTAGTACCCAAAACAGGTTACTTATCAGTAAGTGAGAATAACACAAGGAAATAATGGTGGTTTCCTAAAATAGGTCACTTGAGTACTTCCCTATGTTTTCTGTAACTGGAATATCATGTGATCAGTGACAAAAAGGAATTAAAACTTCAGTTTCTGAAGTAGCTCTGTATGTACTCAGGTTTTTTTGTTGCTTGCAAAATAAGGTTAAATACGGTATGAAAATTTGCATATGCTGGGTCCTGTCCCTTTTGCTCCTATTTAGAGTTGGGCAAAGATAAAAGTGTCAGATTCCAGCATGCAGTCCAGACCAGTGAACGGTTGTCATTATCTGCCCTGCAACTTGGGCTCCTTCACCGTACTTTGCTGTTGAGTGACCCAGGGTGGGAGTACAGAAACAGCAGGTCCGTCATATCCTGAGTGTATGTATAGCTGCAGTCCTGGTCCTGCAACTCTGACCCTTGCAGCCGTGGTTACTACCTGCAGGATGACCTCAACACCCTCCCAATTACAAATTTTCCCCAATGTGTATGTTCTGCACTGACCTACCCTCTCCTGGACAGTTCAGATATTATAGGTCCATTTGCCACATAAGAGGTTAATATCCAACAGCCTCCCAAACAGCTCAGTTTAAATACAGCACTGGATTAATTTTAACTTTAAAAAAAAATATTTAAATACAAAAAGATTAAATGAGTGCAAGGTATTAAAGTCCAAAATGGTTATAGGAGGAATAAAGATTTAACTTTACTAGACTTGGTTCACAATAAAATCATTGTTTTTCCAGTAACATTGCTAACCAAATTTTCATGTCAGGATCCCTCCTAAAGTCAAAAGGCGTGTTCTCTTGTTTTAAGGAAAAAAAGAGAACCTAGGGTGTTCTTGCCCCTCACCTTTATTGGTTCCTGGCCAATGGGAGTGCAGAGCTGGTGCTTGGGGCAGAGGCAGGGCAAGGAGCCCCGTGGCCCCCCCACCTAGGAGCCGGACCTGTTGCTGGCTGATTCCGGGGCGTAGCATGGTGTCAGAACAGATGGGGACTAGCCTGCCTTAGTTGGGCAGCACCGCTGATGGGACTTTTAACAGTGCAGTCGGCGGTGCTGACCAGAGCTGCTGCAACCCAGTGCCTTACATTCCGCAACCCAGTACTGGGTCGCGACCTGCAGTTTGAAAACCACTAGGCTAGAGGCATCAGCTTGTCCTTTGTTCTGGAGAAACTAGTTTACCCCCATTGCTGTCCCCTGGACCCTGTTTACTGCTTCTATGTAAACTGGAATAAACACACTTCTTTTTTTAGGCTAGACCTGTTTAACAACTTCTGCCTAGTCACACTTTGTGGGTTTGAAAATGTGCTAACATCATACAGGGGCAATTCATAACTTTACATATAATGTTGCTATATACATTTCAGCATGATAGTATTGACCAGTGAGTTGTTTGTTTTAAAATGATACCTCACAAGGCATATTTTGTACAAAGATGATTATGATAGTGTGTCGAGTGTGAATACAGGGATGCATTTGGTCACAAAAATATCTTGCACAAAATCTTGAATGAAATTCTTAATTTTAGACAAGGCAAGCCACACAGACAAAACCCTAGACGTTATTTTGCTCATCGCTACAGTTGGGCAGTGGAGAAAAGTAGTAAATATCTATTGTGACCCAGAGTCTGGAAATCTCCTTGAATGAAGCCACAATTAGCCTTCACAATAAACAATTTTTTTCCTTTAAAAGTGAAGTGTAGCTGATGCTTTGATGTCCGTCTCGTGGAGTATTCTCCATGCGCTGTGTTTCAGCACAAAGGATGTTTGTTTGCTGCTAATCCATAGGGGAGTCAAAGGCAAAAATGTGAGTTGAGAGCAAGGAAAATGGATATAATTTTGTTTCTTGAATCTTAGAGCGGCAGCGCTTTGGTGAAGAAGTAGTCAAAGATTAAAAGACATAATGTGCGTATCATTTGGAGGACTATTTTCTTATTACTAAGGTACTGAGAGAGTACATAGCTTCTCTTTGCAGTACACGGTGCTGTTTTCTCTTTACAACAGCAGCATTGTATAATATAACAAAAGACTGAATTAGGGACAAAACTCAGGTGGTATAAATTAATGTAGTTCCATCAGCTTCAACTGAGGAGTTGATTCTCTGTATTAGTCTAAGCATCCACAATGGTGTTTTTTGTTTGCTTTTTTTAAAGCAAAGGTTGAAATAGTGCAAATTAATTGATAGAATCAACTGATGTTTCATGCTCCCTGTTTGCCACCAAAAAATAAAAGGGAGCAAAACCTTGCCTTAAAAAACCCCAATTTTTTTAAAGAAAGGAATAGTAAGTTGATGCTCTCAATGGTAAGCACCCAGATATAGCATTCAGGTTTTATTTTGTGATAAGTGCTTCAGAAATAACACAGCACCTCATCCCGTAAGCACTTAACACATTTGTAACTTTGTTTTTATAAATTGACCCAACTGACTTCAGTGGAACTACTCATGAGTATAGTTACACACATGCTTAAGTGTTTGTAGGGTCAGAGCTGTAAATAATACCTGAAATATTTCTATTTTTGCTATTAGGATTAACATATGATAACTGTCATGTAATCCAACTGGAGCACCAACTTGCAGATACTGTGAACAATCAGTTTTTCAGAGTGTCCATGGCCTTGTGCAAGATTTTGTCATGGGAAAACTTTCTCTTTTATCCCTATTCTGCTAAAACAAATATACCTCCTTAAACTTCACACCTGGTGAGCAGACACACTGAAGTTAATGAAACTACTTCATGTATGTAAAGTTAAGCACGTATAGGAACACAGCACGTACCCTACTGAACTGAACCCGAGGTCCATTTAGTCTAGAATCCTCTCTTAGACATTAACCAATACCAGATGATTCAAGGAAGATGTTAGAACTCCTCCCTGGGCAGATATGGGATAAACCCCCGCTCCCCTCTTCCCCCCCCCCCCCCCGCCCCCCCCATTAGATCTCATCTTGATCTCTTAAGAGTTATATTGGTTTTATATTGGTTTTTGCTCTGAATCATGATATTTAATATCCCTTCCAAAAATCTTTAGCATTTGTTGTTAAAATTCTGGATATTCTTGATATCCATATAAATGTCCAATCGCTTTTTTATTCTTGCTACGTTCTTGGCTTCAATGTGATGTGGCAATGAGTTCCATAGTTTTTGTTTTTTAAAATCCGCTTTGAATTTGCCACTTTTTAATAAGGTATGTAAGTCTTTGTAGGATTGGGACTGTGGATGGCTGACTTAGAGCTGCACAAAGGAAGCCAATTGAATCACATAGCAACAAAAAAAATCTTACTGTGCTACAAAACCCTGGAACTATGCTAAATATTCTGGACTGCCATCTAACTATTTTTACATATATACAGATATCTCCATTAACAGAGTCTTCTATTTTAAATGTATGCCTGCCATGGATTGCTGTTATAGGGCCCAATCCTGTTCCCACTGAAGAATGAGTCATGCCATTGAGTTCAGGGACAGGATAGACACATGGGTAAGAATAATTAAAAAGAGAAATCCTCAGGGCTTGTTTACACTTACTGGGGGATCGACGTGTGAAGACCTGCTAAATCGACCACAGATCGCTCTCCCATCGAGTCCTGTATTCCACCTGAACAAGAAGCGCAAGGGGAGTCGACAGGAGAGCGTCTCCCATCGGCGAAGTGTTGTGTGGACCCCGCGGTAAGTAGATCTAAGTACATAGACTTCAGCTACATTATTCAGGTAGCTGAAGTTGCGTAACTTAGATCGATCTCTTCCCCCATAGTGTAGACCAGGCCTCAGAATGTATGGCGACCTTTCAACACTAAGTCTGAAAACGTAGGGTAACTTTTTTGTCAGATTACAAAACTTGTGAATGTAAACCCATTACCCAAGATGAACAAGAAGGAAAGGGGAAAAACAAATGACTGAATAGACTAAAAAATCACATTTATTTTATGTCGTTTAAAAACAAACTTTCTCTTCCTTTTTCTTACATTCCAGTCATCTTAGATGATGAAAATAAATTAGGATGGGTTTCACTTTTGTTTCCAGCATGTTTCTAGACAGTTTCACTCTGACAATCTCACACAACAAAAATGCTATTGTACTGAGATGACAAACATTGATGGGAAAGGTCTAAATCCTAACCCAAAATGTAATCATTGAATTAATTATTACAGTTCATGAACATATTTCTATTAATACCAAATCTTATAAAACTTTTAATATAAAAGAGAACCTTCATTTTAGGCTTTAAATAGCTATGTGTGTTATCTAAATAAATCCCTTTCAAAGTGGTGGGGATTTTGTTTTGTTTGTATTTAAATCATGATTATACTGAAAAATCTGTTATTTAAACATTTCTTTTTAGAGTTATATAATTAGACTCTCCCATTTCTGAGAGCGTTCCCTGCCTGGGCCCAGTCTCGCTTGCTTTATTCAAATGAGTGAGGGGGACAGGGTTTTGACCCTTTGTGGTTGTATTTCTTTGTTTTCATTGAAATTCTTTCTGGTCTTCAAGTTGTCCATTTGTACCCATATAATTTATGTTCTTGTTTCCTGCACTATATCATGTAACCACCATTAGTGAATTGGCTAGCTTGTGGTTTCTGGCTGTTCACCCATTTTAGGTCGTTTTTGAAGTGCATGATCTATTTGCATTGGTTAGGAAATAACCCATTTTAAAAGGTGGGAGGATGGCGGGATTCACTGTGGGATTGTGCCAGGTATGAGAATCCATATAATGTCCTGTAGTAAGTGACTCAGCATTGGAAATTGAAAAGGCATGTTTTAAGAGAACCACTTTAAGTACTGTAGACAACTTTTGCTCTCCTCTGCATTTCAACCCTTCTAATGATTCTATGTTGACAACTCACTTTGGGGAATTCCGGTGTTTGATTGGACATGCTTTTGTTTTTTTCTGGACAGGGGAGGTGCCTTCAATTGTAAGTCTAGGTATAGTGAGTATTGGACAAACTCCATACCCCTTTTACTGCTATTTTGATGCTGTCTCCTTTTTAAATGTGGTTTGATATCTATGTTAGCCTGTGGGGTCTGAATGGGGAAGGGATGGACCAAATCCTTCCAATGGAGGATTTGGTATGATGTGTGTATTGGTGTACATTGTACTCCACATTCTGATTGAAAGGCTATGGTTCTTGCAAATGTACCTGCTTTAATTTTCTATTTAAATAGTAGTACTTCGCGTGCTTTACTTCTTCAAAGTACTGTACAAACAAAGTGTTGCCGGCAACATTTTGGGGCTTTTTTGTAGTTGCCATTTTCATGTTAAGAATTTAGTTGGCTGGATGATTTCTAAATTTTTAGCTGGTCCTCTCCTAAAGATTATCCTGAGAATCACCGCATATTTTAGGAATAATAAATTGACACTTACAAATATGTACAGAACTTTTCTTCTTGAGAATGAAAAGCATCTTACAAATGTGGTAAGTATTGTCATGTCCGTTTTCAGATGGGGAAACTGAAGCACTTATTGGTTAAGAGACCTTGCCCAAGATCAGACTGCTAGAGGTTGCAGAGCTGGGAATACAACCACCATCTCATGGACTCCCAGTGCAGTGCCCTCGCCTCTGGACCGCTCTAAAGTGCAGTGTGTCTATGTTCACAAAGAACAAGGAAGTTCCATTGTGGCATGTTTGATGCTCATTGTTCAGGCTGAGATGTGCGCCTGAGAAATTGGGTTTTGGGTGGTGATTGGGGATGAAATATGTCTCCCATCATGTGGTCAGGCCACAGAGGAGCAGTTCATGGGCTGAAAGAATGGCTACCACTCTGCACGCTTATGTGCTGATTTCTTCGCTTCTAGGTATGCCTTCCCTATAGCTCATCTTGGCAGCCACAAGCAGCTGGAATGCCCTCAGTGTCTCTCCCTAGAGCTGAAATGGCTGTTGCTCAAGGGCTGGCCTTTGGGCCTGTTCCCACTTGTAGTTTGCCATAACCTGAGTTTGATCCCTAAGATAATGTGCAAAGGTTCCACATTCAGTCAGGCTGTCTAATCCAGCAGGGACTCCCGAGGGGGTGGCTGATAGTAGGGGAGGGAGATCTAGTTATATTTTCTGGCCAATAGGGATTGGCCCTTTTGGTATGTTCCTTTTGAATTCTTGCAGAGATTCGTGTTTCACATGCATGTTCTGAATGAGTATAGAATAAGGCAGGGGTGGGCAAACTATGACCCGGGAGCTGCATCCGGCCCTTCAGATGTTTTAATCTGGCCCTTGAGCTCCTGCCAGGGAGCAAGGTCCGGGGTTTGCCCCACTCGGGCGCTCCAGCTAGGGAGCAGTGTTGAGGGCTTGCCCCACTCCGCGCAGCTCCCACAAGCAGCAGCATGTCCCCACTCCAGCTCCTACTCATAGGGGCAGTCAAGGGACTCCGCATGCTGCCCCTGGCCCCAAGCACTGCCCCCGCAGCTCCCATTGGCCAGGAACTGCGGCCAATGGGAGTTGCAGGGGTGGCGCCTGCGGATGGGGCCGGAGTGGGGACATGCCGCTGCTTCCAGGAGCTGCTTGAGGTAAGCGCTGTCTGGAGCCTGCACCCCTGACTCCCTCCTGTTCCCCAACCCCCAGCCCTGATCCCCCTCCTGCCCTCTGAACCCCTTGGTCCCAGCCCAGAGCCCACACTCCCAGCTGGATGGAGTCCTCACCCCCTCCCGCACCCCAATCTCGTGAGCATTCATGGCCTGCCATACAATTTCCATACCCAGATGTGGCCCTCGGGCCAAAAAGTTTTCCCACCCCTGGAATAAGGGTACCAGAAAGTGTAACCATCCAGAGACAAAAGTGAAACTGCCCAGTTTGTGTATTGTCTGTGCCAAAGCAAAGTGCAAAAGATGTTCAAACAGATGACTGTGCAAAAGCGGAGTGCAAACAGATGACCGTGGAGAGTTAATTACATGTTTGAAAAGTACAGCGACACAGGTAAGAGCATTTCCCTTTTAAAATATAGTTACTGCACAAACAGCCTCTTAGATCAGTTGAGGCTCTAGATAACAGTCAAGAAAAATTTTCCTGCAAGCTTTAGGTTAAAGTGATTACTTCAGGTGAGCATTTCCTACTGGAAAGTGGACTATTGCGTGATCATGCAAGGCACTGTGCATGCCTCCTGGGAGATGCTCAGCACTTTCAATGCAAACTGATCACCTCCCAATATATATAAAACATAATAATAAACATTTTTTTGTACAAATAAAAGCACACAACTCATATTTTAATATCAGTAGTCTTACTTTTCTAATGTGATGGATGTGCCCTCTCTCCCCTGCTGCCACAACCCTCAAGCTGGGGCTGGAAAGGAGGGGGGTCTCTCCTTCTCTCCCCCACTGCAGCAGCACCTGAGCTGAGGCTGGGAAGGGGGGGGGGGGTCTCTCCCCAGTAGCTGCATCCCTGGACCTGGGGAAAGTTGCCTCTTTCTCTGGCCGCCGCAACCCTGCACATCCCAAATTTCCCCCACCTTCCCCCTATTTCCCCCCCCCAAGGCCACCACCTTACCTTACATGTGCGTCTTCTCCAGGGTCCAGGCACCTAATTAGTGGAGGCACGCCTGCACAGCTCCACTAATTAGGTGGGTTGCCCTTCATTCTCTTGTGTGCAGCCGTCCAGCACCTTAAAAGGAACTATCCATGGACCAACTGTGAATGGAGCTCGCAGACCACTGGTGGTCCACAGACCACAGTTTGAGAACCTCTGGGCTAAGGAATCCATGCACTGATTTCATCCTTAGCTCACCCCAATATCTGTAGGCCTTGCAAATCATGTACCACTCTGGGCATCTAACAGTATTGTGTGCACCTATACAAGCTGCAACACTTAAGTGTTGCAGAATTGGGTGACTGATGGGGTGAGTCCAACTGCAATTTTGCCTCCCTTTCCTTTTTGTGAGTCTAAGCCAGACCCTTAATTGTTTTAACATATCGCAGCTTCTGGTGTAGAAGTATAATACCCTCAGGCACCCATTCTGCACATCAGGGGTGAAATCCTGGCCCCGCTGAAGTCAATGGCAAAACTCCCACTAATGATAATGGGGAGAGGGTTTCACCCCAGAATTCCTACTGAAGTCAGTGGAATTTTTGCATGTGGAAGGACTGCAAGATAAGTGCATGTCCTAATTCTGTAAGCCTTATTCACTTATGCCCAGCTGTTCCTTCTGCAGTCTCCCATCACAAATAGCAATTCTAACATGAGTAAGTGCTACTCCCTGTAAAAGGTAAATTATCCGGCTCTTGGCTAGGAAGCATAAGAGATTACATCAGTCAACAAATGCACCCCTAAATCATTCTTTTATATTTCAATTGAATGTTGACCATTTTTCTGATGTTTTCACCCTGATCTTTAAAAAAATCAAAAAAGGTTTCCTGCAAAATCCTTTTAAAATATCAGCATAAAACAGCCTAAAGTCAAACAAAAGTATGGAAATTTCACAGGCTTCATATTTATAGTCCCCTAAATCTCACATATCTTGTGGTGCTCCCCATAAAATACTATCTGCCTAGCTAATAATATATGTATTTATCAATGTTTCCAGTAGGCTTTATTAATGTAAGATGTTTCATGGAAGGAAAAGGTTAACCCTGTGAATAAATAGGTCAAAAGATTACGTGAAACAAGAAACCCAACACCAATTATTCTACCATCTGTGCTAAATTTGATCCGGTGTTATATATGGTTTCCAGTAATCATCCATCTCCCATTGTTGCCATGTGCATTGGTGGGACACTTTGAACTCCCAGAAGTTGGCACTGAAGAGCTGGACAGGCTTTGTCTTGGTAACAGGAACTGTCCTTTAGAAGTGCATGAAGTAGCTCTGACTTGGCAACTGGGAGGGAGTTACTCAGCTGTCAGTCAGTGCAATGGAATCGTCACTGAACATCCACTCGAGCAACTTCTGAGACAGGCACAAACTTCCAAATGATGGTAGCACAAATACAGCAACTGCCTCGGGGCTGCTGTAACGTGTGCCGGTTGGAAGAGCACGCCAGTATTCATTCAGCCGGCCCAGGATTGCTGGCACATCCTGCACTCCAGCCATGCCTTCCCCACTCCTGGCACACCCCCAGAATCCCCACAACATTGGTGGCTGGGGGAGGCAGGAGTAAGTGGTGTACAGCTGGCATGTCAGCTTTGTGCAAGGGATCCCTCTATGCAAGGGGAATCCCCAGACAGCTGTTTAAGCCAAGTTTCCAGGATCTGGCCCTGTGCCTGCATATTGAGGGTATTATCCTGAGATGGGAGGTTCTCCGCTTTCCTTGAGGAACCCTAAGTATTCCCTGGTCCCACTCACAAGGGTCTCTATCTTGGTAACCATCCATGCAGCTGAGGAGGACTTTGGGCTCTCTCAGAGATGTTACATCAGGGCTGAGCGTGGCCCACTGCGGTCTAAAGTAAGTGGGCTTCATTGAGTTATGTCCATTAATGCCAACACTGAATGTGGCCGAGGGGGCAGATGTTCCCTCTGCAGCATTCATAGCTGCGGGGGAGAGACCAGGAACAGAATGTGACCTCGGTTACTGTCACTGGCCTGGCCTTTAGAAGCTTCTTTAGCAGATCTGTTTTGCTCAAGGTCCAGCAACTGAGTCTAGAGACTCCAGAACAATTTTTTTTTATTGTAACCTAGCCTCATCTGAATGTGTTGACTAGAGCTGATCAGAAAATGTTTTCTTTTCCTCCTATAGGACATTTTAACTTTTTGTTGAGAAATTTAACATTTCTGAGGAGAGCAGACACTTTCCATCAAATGTTTTTAGTCAAAAACCCAGTTTTCCATCTAAAGGAGGAGGAGAGAAAAAAAAAAGGGTTAAATGGAAAGTTTTTGTATAGCCCTTGTCTTGACCTTCTGTTTAGGGAGGGCTGGTACAGTTTGGGCAGGGTGTTTTGAAGGGGAGCTTTCAGGATAGGAGATTTTGAATAGTAATATGCTTATTGTCTGGTGGTGGGTGGATGGGTGGGAGAGAGAAATGTGCTGCTGTTCTGGTTTTTAATATTGTCTCTTAAGTAAAGGCCAGAATGGCTAGAGCCTCAAATAGGGGATTCGTTTATGTTGCTTTCACATAGAAATAAATACGATATTTGTGTATATTTTCCTCCTCATATTTTAAAACTTGCATTTTCTTTTCAGAAAAGAGTTCTACATACAATTAACAATCAGGGGGTGTTAGGCAGGGTTTCTGATGTTACTCATGTATCAGTTGTTACTGCCATCAGGACTACTCTATATTAACCCATTGAGCACCCTGGGCCCTAAAATTGTGTGCCCCCACACTCCTAAAAGCACTCAGTGGGCACAAAGTAAATTGATAGTGAGTGTGCTGAGATTTTTTTTTTCTTCCAATGTGTCTCTTAGATCAAGTAGCTTTTGTAATACGCAACCAGGAAGGCTCATATTACAGCAGCACCTGGAGGCTCCAACTGAGTTCAAGGTCCAGTTGTGTGGGGCATTGTACATACTCATGGTAAGACACAGAGAATCTACAGCTGAAGGCCTCAATCCTGCTACGGACTGTGGGGGCAGGTCTCTGTGGCCATGGAAAGTCTCACTGGAGCACACTCTTGTGGAGATACCACATGGGGACTTATGGTCCTTGACCTTCCAGTAGATAATGTTAACTGACTTGACTTTCTCCTGGCACTGAGGTGTCAGTGGATCCCATGCTCTGCCAGCTTTCCAAAGATGATGTTGGTATTGTGGACTTGGCCCTGGAATCATGGTCCTTGCTAGCCTCACACCAGAAATCCACCAGAGCTTTGGGATCAGCCCCCGGCCAACCGGCAGCCTGCTAAGACTGTTTTCCTGGCTGCCACTTTTAGACAGAAAGGACTGTCCTGAACTGCAAATATTGCTACTGGAAGAATGTGGGGTTTGAAAGCTGAACTGGCCTGTATGAATTGGTAGGTTATCTCTGGCCCAGAAACAAGGAATAGGTGGACAGCAAGAAAAGACCGTCCAGGGGGAGTTGTGGGAAGGCACCGGTGGACTAGTGACACTCAAAGGTTGTGTTGCAGTGCTAGCCAGCAGCCACTGTGGTCATGGGAGTAGCTGACGATTGTGCTCGCTCAGGCATTAGCCTTTACCTCCAGTCATGCTAACCGACTCATGCTACTAGCCTCACAGCACGAGTGAAGGGGTTTTGTGTGTGGCTGGAGGTTGAGTTAACAGGCACAACTCAAGCTAGAACATGAGTGAATTCGGCAATGAAGACAAGCCAAACAGGGCTCAGTGCAGGCAAGGGGACTGTTGTTGTTCAGTGTATTGCAGGACCAGGGGCTAAGCACACAAGACAGACTAAAGGTGGGAGAAAGAAATCTCTTTTTATCCCCATTTGGCAGGTGGAGAGCTGAGGGCCAGAGAGAGGTTGCATGACTTGCCCAAGGTCACAAAGGAAGTCTCTGGCAGAGCCAGGGATTGAGCCCAGACCTCCTGAGTCTCATTCCAGTGCTTACCCACAAGACCATCCTCTCTTCAGTAATCAGCGACATGTTAACTATCATCAGAACAGAGACAGGAGCCCTTGTCTCCAGCAGCTAGTTCTTAACATTCCTTTTCATTCCGTTTTTGCTAAAACAACCCCCCACAGTGCCTCCAAAATCACCGTGCTCTAGGCCTGGGTCTCACGGGCCTGCTGGTTAATACAGCTCTGGCTGCTATGGAGTAGTTCAAAAGCCCCAGTGTGCTGTACATTCCAGCAGTGAATTCCTTTCATGAGCAAAACAATGTCGACCCCGACTTGCCTGTATTTGATTTCTGCCTTCATTTTTGTTCTCTGTCTGCTTTTGCTCAACTGTTGGAGTGTCACATTTTTGCTCAGGAATGTGCCCTTGGCCTCCAGATTATGCACAGACAAAACACTGCTGCCAGCATCTTAGTTTTTCATGAATTTAATCACTAAAAAATGCATTCAAGGCAAATGTGGGGGCCTAGTGGGAGCGTTGTGCACGGGTATATCAGAATGGCCTGATTGCCTGTACCAGTCTCTCTCTTCCTGGGCTGACAGTTCTGCAAGCAGCCCACTCAGCACCTGGGAGGGTAGGGAGCTATCCACTCCCACCCCCATCAATAAGGACTTATCCGTATGGCCTTCTGTCAAACAATTCCACAACACATTCCAGGGAAATCACCACAATGGAGTAATTGGGATTAAACAGAGCTGTAATACATGTAACTGAAACACGCTGTCCTTCCCTGGATTTGCATAAGCCTGTCCATAGTGCATTGCTTAGCAAAATAAATAGCAAACAAAGGGAATAATTGCATATTATGGATGGAGACTGGCCCAAACTCAACCCTCAGAAACATACACCCGTAAACCTTGGGAAAGAGCACAACTGTAGCCAAACTTTCATAGATTGATGCTATCAAGCCCAAAACAAACTCCTGAATCTGAACTCCCCCTAACTTTGGGAACATTTGGATCTATCTCTGAACTTTGAAGCTTGGCCTCTTTTCTAATTATGGACTTGGATGTTGTTATTGTCGTCGTCATGGGAAGGGGTCTTGCTCTGATTTCCTTCTTTTCATATTCCACTGATTAAACTTTTTACTGGCAGGAGCAACAGCTGCCTTATTACCCTCTACTGATGTTTCTTTTTTCTGATTATGCTACTGAGAAGCACGTGGGGGGGGGGGGGGGGCACATCAGTTCCATGTAAGTTCTGTTTCAATGGTTTATGTGGGATTGGGGCTGGTCCTCTGCACAGGAGTGCATCTCTCCTGTCGCAGCAAATCACGTCCAGTGAACAACCGATGGTTTGAATGTTTGCCTGCTGTTCTGCCTGAATAGTTTGTGATTTTCAATACTTGAAATTATTTGCTGAATAATTTTGGTGAGTAAATCTTGGTCTGTACATTTTACATGAGCAGTTTGTTGTGAGTGTTAATATTTGAAACAGAAAATTCAAGCTGTGCTGGTTACATGTGACTGGACACATGGGTCACATAATACTGTTTCTTTCTCCTGATTGGAGGAGTGTAAGTTTGCTGGCCTGCACTGCTTTAAGTAAATCTGTTTCCTAACATTAGTTATTCTGGTGCAATCATATGTGTCAACAGTCTTATTTAGGCATAAACATGGCTAAAAGTCAATTTAGCTAAATGTAATAACAATCGGACGTTAGCCACTTGATTCCAAAATAAGGGCAAGTCTACACTGCAAAATTAAGTCAACCTAACTTATGTCAATGTACAGCCATTGCAGTAATTGAATCCTTGTGTCAGCAGTGTGCGTCCTCACCAGGAGCACTTGCACTGATTTAACTGCCAGTGTGGGGCATTATGGGATGGTTTCTGAAAGGCAGCAACAGTCGATATAAGCTATACAGTGTCTGCACTGACACTGCATTGACCTAACTACATTGACTTAAGCGCTACATCTCTTGCTAAGGTGGAGTTATTAAGCCGGTGTAATGGGCAAGAAACATTGGTGAGAGCTACATTTTAGTGTAGATGCTTACAGCATTAGGGCGACGTAAGCTGCTTTGTGTCGCCCTAACTCTGTAGTGTAGACCAGGCCCAAGTGTCTACACACAGACTTTCACTAAAATACCTAAAGTGAATTTAATTCATGCCTTTTGCTACTTGGGTGCATGTTTGTATGTAGACCAGCCCTTAGTTTCAGGTTTTTGTCATTAATACCCACGTTTATGGATTGAAAATAAGCTTTTCATGACTAGCCTGCTGAATTTTACTTTTCCCATGAAGATTCCTACCCGAAATGTTTGCTAGAATAGTCACAAAAGGTGATCACAGGATATGCAGAAAGGTGGGTCAGAACCCCAGCCGGTGTAAATCAGTGTAGCTTTACTGAAGTGATTGGAATTATGCTGATTTACACTATCTGAAGAGCTGGCCCGGTATTTGCACTGTTCACTCCAGTGTATTCTCTAGGCTGAATTGTAAATGTTAAGGAAAATGAAGGCAGCTTTTTGAGGACTTTGTCAACAAAACAGCTTAAAGAAAGCAATAGGAATTCAGAGGGCCTTCTTGCCAGCAGATCCATCTGTTTCATGGAGTGACAGGGAATTTAATACATTTCTACTTTAGATTAGTTTGTGCCAATATCCTACTAAAGTTATGGAGTATTTAGCATTTGTGAAAACCCTAATTAAATGTGTTACTGTAAACAGAATGCAAAAGAGGGCTAAGTCCAATGAATTTTGCCTACAGTGATTAACCAAAGTCAACAAATTTCATTTATAAAGAACCAGTAAAAGAAGGGGCGGGGGAGGGATGGTTCAGATGGAAAAGGCCTTATTGTTTTAGTCAAATAGTTTGGTTGGCCTTGAACAGGGGATTCAACAGCTAGATGGAAATTTACCAGGTGTGAGAGAGACAAAAATAAAATGTGGTTATGAAAAAACAGCAGGTGTTCCACACAACCAGCAGGTAGAAGTTAAAAGAATGTATGAGAACATGTCTTTACATGCCACTCCCCAGCCACACTCCTGGTGGGTTCTCTCAAAACAAAAACCCAAAAGAGGCTCTTTTGCAGTCTGTAAGCTTTCTCCCACAATCAGTACAAACCAGCACCTATTTTCAAGTACCTAAGTAGGATCCAGTAGCGCACAACAAATTTGAATGACCTATGGGCAAAAACTAGTTTTGTATCTTTGCAATGTTTGCTGACCTTGGAGAAAGGCAGTGTGTGTAGTGGGGAGAGCAGGAGACTAGGAACTGCGTCTCTTGGATCCCATTCCCAGCCCTTTTGGTGACTTGTTGCGTTACCTTGCAGTGTCACTTAATCTCTGCCTGCTTCAAGCCATCTACAGTAGGGGAAAAGGCGTTTCTTAAAACAGTTTGGAAAGCCTCTAGAACCTATATCCACAGACGAGAGTGGTCCCATATGCAACAGCCATAAAAAGCGACTAGAACCAGATTGAGTTTATTTGGAACTAGTAAATATCTGACCAGTTGAGCCCTTTTCCTGTGGCAGAGGTAATATGGTTTCATGGGCTTGATCCTGTGTGTTGTCAAGCACCACCCGTGACATGATGAATGATGTGACTTGAGACTGCTCAGCACCTTGCAGAACCAGGCTCTCTTTGATTAGTTGCTATCCACCCTCAGCTTTGAAAATCACCTGCAAAGACCCGCAGAGTCACAATTGCAGAGGCATAGAGGCTTAGTTTTATTCAGCTTGTCATTCTGGCTGCTCATTCTGCTTGGTAGAAGGAATGTAGTTGATGCTGCTAGGAGTTAAAATAAGTTTTGGGGGTAGGGAGGAGTGTGGATCTCTTTCCTCTGCCTAAGAAGGCAAAGCTCCCCCTCTGTCCCCTTGGTGGAGTAAGCAGCTCTCTCCCATGGCCCTCCTTCTCCTGGGTTGGGGCAGGAAAAGCTCCCCTCCTCTTTCAATCTATTTTAACCAGCTGTTATTACCAATAAGATGTTACTTATCCTCGTTTTCCATCTGGGAAAACTGATGCACAGACTGAAGTATGTTGCTTCAAGTCACACTGGAAATCCGTTGCAGAGTTGGGAAGAGAACCCAAGTCATCTGACATAGCCATTCTATGCATACTCTGTGATACAATTTGCTAATAGTAATATTTTTCATGCAGTGTTCTAAACCAAGTATTCTTTACCCTAGTGACTGGAACAGCTGACCACCAGCAATGCCAACATACCACAGCTATGCCAGGCACAATCCTGCAACCCTTACTCATGTAAGTAGTGCCACTGAAGGAATACTTGCGTAGATAAGGATTTTCAGGGTGAGGACCACAAGCAGGTCTGTACAGAAGTGGCATGACCCCACTCCCAACTGCAGGACCATAATACCCGTAACTCAAGGGACACTTGTGCCCATTCTATACATTTACTTGTAGTTAGGTACATTCAAGCGAGTAAGCAACTTTCCATCCTGGGGATCCTAAAGGGTGAAAGCATAAGTGGTGATCATTGTAGGAGGTGGATGTACAGGAAGTGACTTGAGTACCCTGTGGAAGGTAAACAAGACTTCAGCCTCCTCCAAAGAAGAAATTGCAGTATGTATTGAACCAGCTAAATCGTATGCTTTTTAAAATGTCTAGCTATGCATTTAGCTGCCCCTGTTTATCCAAGTGGCTGGAGCTGTCCCAGTCTCTCTGGGAAGTGACCTTTCCCAATTTTTTTTTTTAAGTTGACATTTAAGAAGGGGAAAAAGTCGCAGGCACAAGTTACCTTTTTACCGCGATAAAGCTGCACCAACCAACAAAGCCAGGAAAGTCCAACTGGAGCCAACCCCCCCTTTCTATGCCTTTCACAGTGGAATTTGTAAAGACAAGGTGTTAGCTTTAATTTCCTGGCTTGCTAGGTTTGCATCCCAACATGGGTTGGCCTATGGGAAGCTTCTATGGTTCCTGTTAGCTTGAATTACTGATTGGTTACATGGAAAAGTAGGGTTCAGGCGGCTGCCATGCATCTCTCTGAGAAAAGACTCCTGAAAGTAATTAAGTAAAAAGGGCAGCTGCTGGCAGCTGGAGGCACTCAGGCTGTTAGTTCATTACTGAAAACCAGACGCTGAAGAGCCTTAAATCTTCCTTGAAGGGACTCTAAAGTTGGGCAGAAAGCGGAGCTCCATGCTTATTTTGAAAAGGCCTCAGACAGCTGTGGTAAATATTTTAGTGTAAGTCCAGGAAGGGAGTAAGGTTAATTCTTATGCTTCCCAGCCTCAGAACTAGACACACACAATTCCCCAGCTTCAGATACTTGTGCGTCTCTTTTCCCATAAAAAGAACGAGGAGTACTTGTGGCACCTTAGAGACTAACATTTATTTGGGCATAAGCTTTTGTGGGCTACAGCCCACTTCATCCGATGCATAGAGAGGAACATAGAGTGGCAGCGCTCTGATGTGTGAGTGTGATCATGCGGGAGCGCTGGAAGAGAGCTCTCCCGGCACTCCTCGCAATCCACCTTCACGAGGAGATTAGCTCCGAGTGCTGGGAGCGCGGCTCGGAGCCTGTCCACACTGGCGCTTTAAAGCGCTCAGACTCGCTGCGCTCAGGGGGGTGATTTTTCACACCCCATAGCCAGCAAGTTAGAGCGCAATACAATGTAAACAAGCCCTAAGAGACTAATCAATTAAGGTGGGCTATTATCAACAGGAGAAAAAAAAACTTTTGTCATGATAATGAGGATGGCCCATTACAGTTGACAGGAAGGTGTGAGTAACTAGCATGGGGAAATAGATTTCTGTTTGTGTAATGACCCAGCCACTCCGTCTTTATTCAAGCCTAATTTAAGGGTATCCAGTTTGCAAATTAATTCCAGTTCAGCAGTTTCTCATTGGAGTCTGTTTTTGAAGTTTTTGTTGTTGAAAAATTGCCACTTTTAGGTTTGTTACTGAATGACCAGAGAGGTCAAAGTGTTCTACTGGTTTCTGAATGTTATGATTCCTGATGTCAGATTTGTGTCCATTTATTCTTTTGCGTAGAGACTGTCCGGTTTGGCCAATGTACATGGCAGAGGCGCATTGCTGGCACATGATGGCATATATCACATTGGTACATGTGCAGGTGAACGAGCCCCTGATGGCGTGGCTGATGTGGTTAGGTCCTATGATGGTGTCACTTGAATAGATATGTGGACAGAGTTGGCATCGAGCTTTGTTGCCAGGATAGGTTCCTGGGTTAGTGTTTTTGTTGTGTGGTTGCTGGTGAGTATTTGCTTCAGGTTGAGGGGAACCCCACTTTCCAGGCCAGCCATAGGCATGCGTGAAATGTGAGACCACACATGGCCCAGTTGTCAATGTGCACCAAATATCTCCTCTACGCATGGGCCCACCACAGTCCTGCCAAGTGTATCCCCACTTCCTGGTAGCTGGTCAGACCCTTCAGAGAGCAACAAGCCCTGTGCAGAAATGAGAAGTGCTCTGAATCCGACAAACCTCCATGCTTTAACCCAGCTGCCAAACCCTCCCATTCCCAGATGTGCTCTCTGGGATGTGGCCATCTGCCTGAGGCCCTGCTGCACATCTCACTGTGAAAAACACCCCCGCAACCCACCCCTCAAGGGCTGGCCCCACATGTTTTGCTCATATTTGTGTTGGTTTGCTGCAGATGGTGAGTGGAATCGCAAACAGCAGCTGGATTGACGTGTGGGACTCTCCCTCCCTCAATTCCCCCCCCCCCCCGCATCCTTTGCTTCTTTCTCCCCTTCTCTCTCCTTTGTATTAAAACAAGAGATGGGAGCTGTGCGGGACCCCCATATCTGAACTACTGCATTTTGAACCCTGGGATCCAGATCTGAACTTTGCAACTTGGCCCCATCAGTGATTTTATAACCAATGCTTAAAACTGAAGCCAAATACAAGCTAATGCAAAAGTAACAACCTGGAGCTGATTTGCCTGGGAGCTGAGGCTAATGGCCTGGGTGAAGAGCTGGGGTTAAATTTTATGCAGGCCTATGTAAAAAGCGTAGATGTTTGAGCCAAGTTTTTATTGAGCTAGGCACTCTGTATGTAGCTTGTGCCTTTTGAATTGAATTTTGCCACTTTGGATTGAACTCTTTACACAAAATGTGAACAAGTGTGGGGGGATTTTTTGTTTTGTTTTTGTCCACTTGGTCCCGTGTGCAAAATTTGCTTGCTCCATATGAAAATGTCAATTGATCCGTGTCCTATCTTGCTTTCTCTGCTAAGCACAATAGGGGATTGTGTCGGAAAAGACATTCACTAGCCGGATACCGAAGCCTACGGATCTGAAATTGTATTTGTCTGGATTACGTGTACTAAAGAGCCATGAGGCTGTATAGCAGAGTACTTCAGTGTTTCAAACAATGCTTTGTTACCATGCATATCCATACCACACAGTGGGAGGGAGAGTAATTCCTGGTATAGCCAGATATGGAATTTGATTACTGTTAGCAAATTTTCTTAGTGACTTGAATATCAACTTTATCATGGTATGTGGCAACCAGTCATTGCTTCCTCAAGTGGTGTATGTCACCCTCATTTTACCTTTACTGGGACACTCTCCTTATTCCATTTTTTCCCCAAGATGAACACTTCTTAAGCCAGTCCAATTGTGGAACAGAACAGGACAATTTCTTTAGGACAACAATTATGTTATACTTATGTAGCACCATTTTCCCTGGAGGATACAGAAACTCTTCACAAACTAAATTCAATTTATAGGTCATAGATCATCTGGTATGGTGTAAAACAGGGGTGGGCAAACTTTTTGGCCTGAGGGCCACATCTGGATGGAAATTGTATGGTGGGCCATGAATGCTCACAAAATTGGGGGTTGGGGTGTGGGAGAGGTTGAGGGCTGTGGCTGGGAGTGCGGGCTCTGGGGTGGGGCCAGAAATGAAGAGTTCAGAGTGTGGGAGGGTACTCCGGGCTGGGACTGAGGGTTTTGGAGGGCAGGAGTGAGAGCAGGGCTGGGCTTGGGGCCTGGGAGGGTGTCAGGGGTGCATGCTCCAGGTAGCGCTTACCTCAAGCAGCTCCCAGAAGCAGCAGCATGTCCCCCCTCCAGCTCCTACACGGAGGCGCGGCCAGGTGGCTCTGCACACTGCCCTGTCCAGAGGCACTGTCCCTGCAGCTCCCATTGGCCGCGGTTCCCAGCCAATGGGAGCTGCGGGAGCAGTGCTTGGGGCGGGGGCAGCATGCAGAGCCCTCTGGCTGCCCCTATGCATAGGAGTCGGAGGAGGGACATGTCGCTGCTTCCGAGAGCCGCGCAGAGTGGGACAAGCCCCTGACACCGCTCCCCAGCTGGAGCGCCAGAGCAGGGCAATTCCCAGACCCCGCTCCTTGGTGGGAGCTCGAGACCTGAATTAAAACGTCTGGAGGGCCCGATGCAGCCCCCAGGCCGTAGTTTGCCCACCCCTGGTGTAAAATCTCTGTAACAAACCTGGAAATACTCCCATCTCTGCAAAGGACTTGGAGGGAGTCTGGCTGAGCCCCTCATTGATCTTAATGGGGAAGCAGGCTACTCCAGTTCTCCCAGCCTGTGCGGTCGTTTCAGGCTAAGCCCTCTTCCCTCCCACACGAGCCACAGATCTCCTCTGACAGCTGGGGGTCTGCCTAGAGCCCACTCCTGTCTGTGGCAGTGGGGCCAGGAATGCTCTTCCAGTCCTGCTGCTAGTGCAGGCTTTAGTTCCTTCTGGAACTGAGCACTTGGTGCACTCTGGGGCATGTCCGGGGTGAAAGTGAGCCGGAACGGGCCGGTATGGCGTACTGGTAAGAAGCCGGTACTGGTCCGTACCCAGCCCACATTAAAGTGCTGCCGCAGCAGCGCTTTAACGTCCTGACCCTTCTGCCTCCCCCGTCGGCGGCCCTGCTAGTAGGGTCCATACCAGCAGGGCCGCCGATGGGGGGGAGGGAGCAACGTTAAAGCGCTGCTGCGGCAAAGGACTGTCCTTAAAGTGCTACCATGGGCCACCGACGGGAGGCAAAAGGGGCAGTGATGTTAAAGCGGTGCCGCGGCAGTGCTTCAAGGACTGTCCTTTGCTGCGGCAGCGCTTTAACGTTGCTAGGGCCACCAACGGCGGGGAACAAAAGGGTCAGTGACGTTAAAGCCACAGCAAAGGACCCTCTTAAAGCGCTGCCACGGCAGCACTTTATTGTCATTTCCCCTTCTCCCCCTCCCCCCAGCCGTCGGCAGGGCAGGCAAAGGGAGCAGCTACCCCGGGGCTAGTGATTTAAAAGGGCCCAGGGCCCCGGCCGCTGCTGCTGCTACTGCGGCAGTGGCCGGAGCCCCGGGCTGTTTAAATTGCCACTGGATCGCCTGGGCGGCGCGGGCCAGGCAGTCTGGAAGGGTTGGCTGGGGGATGCTGAACCCCAGCCACACCCCTTCTGCCTGAGGCCCCGCCCCTTCTTGGGGCTGGAGCTGACCCCGGCCCCGTATCAGTAAGTGTCTGGAGTTACTTTCACCCCTGGGCATGTCAGACCCAGAGTAAGGGAAATTTCCACAGCTGATGAGTGTGATGATACTGATGGATTTTGGAGGAGACTGGGCTTATGTTGCTGACCCTACCAAAGACTCTGTAAGGAGCCCATCTGTAAGGGTACGTCTATATTGTAATCACAAGGTTTGATTCCACTTGTGTAGACAAACCTGAGCTAGCTTTAATCTAGCTAGCTCGGGTAATGGAGCCGTGTAGCTGTGGCAGTACAGGCTTCAGCATGGGCTAGTCGCCTATGTAACTACCCAGGGTTCCCGCTGGGCTTGTGCAAACCGTGGTGAAGCCTGGGCTGACATGACGTCACTGCTACCAGCATCCGAGCTAGCTTGGATCTGTCTAAACAATCTGGAGTTACACTTGTGATTGCAGTGCAGACATTCCCTAACACTAAGAATACTAACAAGAAATGCCCACGCTATTATGCTGTGAGAGTGATATCTGTGTGTGTGTGTGTGTGTGTGTGTGTGTGTGTGTGTGAGAGAGAGAGAGAGAGAGAGAGACACACACACACACACACACACTATTCATAAATTATGACAATTCCTAGGCCTTCTTTGCATGGAATCTCCACTTTATTTTTAATGCTCAGACTGTCCTATTTAATATTTGGTTTCGATGAGCTTGTGTTGTTTAGATTTTTGGAAGTTGCAAGGCCCAGTGCACTAATCCACTGCAGAGGGCTGTCCGTTTGTAGACTTCCTGTCCACCTTCCGAGAATGTCAGCATTGGAGAATATGTTGCTATTTTAAACCCAGGAATTTCAGTATAGGATTTCACTTGTTTTGAGCATGATAACCTTTCTCATCACAATGAGCCTACTGGACAAGACGGACGGGTGTAGCACGCTTCCTGTGTACTCGCGTGAAACCCATTCAAACTGCTCTACATGGAAAAAATGAGAAGTGAGTTTAAAAATATCAACTCAATTGTTAATGGCTCCTGGAGAGAAGGGGTGGGGAGAGATCTGTAACCTACACAAAGTACTCAGATACAATAGTGGAACATGTTTTCACCAGGGAAATGTCCAGTGTAAATAATGCGGTGATGGGAAAAGCTTACTAATGTTCACTAGTCTTTTTTTCTTTCCCTCAGTGCTATATGCCTCTGAGCTGAAGACTGGAGTGTGAAATTGGCTTCTTTTTAGCTCAGGATTTCAGGACTTTCAGCCACAATCTCCTCCTGTACCAATATATGGGGTGGGGAGGGGGGCCAAGTGAGAGACAGTCCCAAAACTTACCATGCAAAGTCTGCATGTGGCAAACAGTGCTCTGCTAGCTCTGAGATAATGTGCTCTTTGGTGGCCCAGACATGGAAACTACCACACGGCTTGCCAACCCTTTGGGGGAATAGGACTGTCTGCCTCTACAGTTACAGAGGGTAATGAGAGGACAGGGAGAAGGGGTGAGAGTTTGAGATGGATTTTGTGGTGGGGGGGTAGAAAGGTGAATTGTGATCCTCTTCCCTGCCCCCCTCCCCTTGTAAACAAAATAACCTGGATGTGGGGCTCTAACAGTCCTAAAACAGCTCTGCCATTTCCAACCAATAATCACATTTATTGGGTATTTCTAATTCAGTTATTTCTACTCCTGTTGAGCCCCTTTCTCTGTAGGGTTTCTCAGCTCCTGTTCCCCTTTACCTAGGGTCAGGAGCTGAGTGAGACAAACGTACCATGGAGCTCGTTTTTGATTTTCAGGTCATTAAAGAGTTCCTGACAAAGCCATATTGACCTCTTACTATTCTCTTTCCTTCACCTCAGGATAATTTGCAATTGTGCCTTCAGTATCGTCTCCTTGAGAAACTTCCAGCTCTCCTCAACTCCTTTATCCCTTAGATTTTCTCCCCAAGGGACTTTACCTACCAGTTCTCCAAGTGTGCTGAAATCCGCTTTTTTGAAATCCATTGTCCTTATTCTGCTGCTCTCACTCCTTCCTTGCCTGGGAACCATGGATTCTATCATTTCATGGTTGTTTTCACCCCAGTTGCCTTCCACCTTCAGATTCTCAATCAATTGCTCTAGTCTAAAATGGCTGTTCCCCGGTTACCTCCTCCACTTTCTGAAACAAACAGCTGCCCCAATACAGTCCAAGAACTTATTGGAAATTTTGTGTTTTGCCATATTACTTTTCCAACAGATGTCTGAGTAGTTAAGGTCCCTCAGTTCTTGTGTTTTGGATATTTCTGCTATTTGTTCTAGAAATGCCTCATCCACCTCATCTTCCTGATTTGGTGGTCAAGAGAAGCCACTACCCTACCATGAAGTCACTTATTTTTTTGCCCTTTTATCTTTACCCAGACACTTTCAACTGGTCTGCCTCCCGGACATCAGAACAAGTGTCTATATTTTTGATGTAAAATGCAACACCTCCTCTCTTTTAGTCCCTGCCTGTCCTTCCTGAACAAGCTATACCCCTCTATGGCAATATTCCAGACACCAGATTTATCCCACCACATTTGTGATGCCACTTAAGTAATAATTTAGCCTATGTACTAATATTTCTAGTTCTTCCTATTTATTCCCCATACGCCTTGTATAGACCTCTAAGATGTTGAGCAGATTTGCCCATTGATTTCCCTCTCATTGCTCCTATGACCCTATTGTAATTTTCCGTGTCCCCCTTAACATCTAGCCCTCAGTTAAAATAGCCTTGTTTTATGCTTTCATGTGGGCTTTTGTCACATGCCCCCTTGGAACCTAATTCAACGCCTTCTTCATTAGGTTGGTGAGTCAGTGCACAAAGATGCTCTTCTCCTTCTTGGACCCAATCTCTTCCCAGCTTCCTGGAATGGCATCCGATGGTCAAGGAAGCTGAAGCCCTTCCATTGATGGAGCCATGAATTCATCTCCAGGATGCATGTATCCCTGCCTGGTTCTTTATCCTCTCTCCCAGAGCCCTGTGGTCTCTGCTGATCTGCTCAGGGTCCTACCTGACAGTATTGTTAGTGCCCATGTCGATAAACTGCATGGGGTAGTGGTCAGAGGGACGGATGGGTCTCGGCAATCTTTCCATAACATCTTGGACATGGGCCCCAGGAAGGCAGCACAGGTCCCAGGACATCATGTCAGGCTGGCAGATGAATACCTCAGTCCTCCACAGTAGAGAGTCCCTGACTATCCGCGCCCTATGCCGCCTCCTCTTGGGTGTAATAGCTGTGAGTCTCCTAGCCTTGAGGACAGCTGCCTCCTCCTTCTCAGTCATTGGGGTCTGCTCCAGTATACTGGTTATTGATCACAATGGGTGGGGGCCCTGGATGGGGGCTTTGGGGGTGGAACCCTATCTACTGCCTGAGGTGGCTAGCAGCCAATCTCCTGCCCATAGAGCAGCCAGTTCTCCTCGTTTCCCTGGGGTCCCTGTAGTCGTGTGTGTGGGTCACAGCCATGCAAAGTACAAATCAACATTTGTGGACCTTGGACTGGGAAGGCCCCATTACTGCAGCTGACATTCATTCTAATTGTAAATTCTCTGTAATGCAAGTCTACAACCATAATACCCATGAGTTCTATTTGTAGACCTGAAGTATGACAAAGAAGATGAGCATAATTTCCCCCCTTTTACAGATGTGGAAACTAAGGCACAGGGTGGTGAAGTGATTTGTCCAAGGTCACTCAGCAAACCAGTGACCGAGCGCAGAATTGAATCCAGGTTTCCTG
Source organism: Chelydra serpentina (assembly GCA_037349315.1). Taxonomy (NCBI): domain Eukaryota; kingdom Metazoa; phylum Chordata; order Testudines; family Chelydridae; genus Chelydra; species Chelydra serpentina. Next base: position 16,905,826 of record JBAIAC010000033.1, read on the forward strand.
GCTCCCAGCCCAGTGATCTGTCCATTAGGCCATGCTTCCTGCTGGGGTATTGCTTGTGTCCAGCCCTGTAATAGGTGTGTGCTTCAGTACCAGAGCAATGGGATGGGATAGGCGTAATGGGATCCACTACCAACCATTGCAGAATGGGACCACAGGAGTGTAACTCACTCAGATTAAACACTATGGGTCATCGCTTATTTCTACTTTGAAGTGTTATAGACTGTAGAAAATTAGAAAGCAGTTGTTGAACTTTCAGTCCTGAACTCTAAAAGACCCATCTAGAGGAAAGTTGAAAACAAGCTGTTAGAAATGAGGGAGGTTTCCAGATCTGGATAATTTGCTGAGATTTCAAAGTCTAAAAGGAGAACAGAACTTCACCACATGAGAAGCCAAGCCCCAAATTGAACAAGGGACTTTAGATGTCATCTGTGAGGAGCTGACAGCACATGCTTTTCTTATACCTAATTCTGTTGTGTTGGCAGAAGTCAGATATGGGTGTGGGAAGAACGCTGGTACCCCCATATTAAGAAGCTTTTCCCTTCTTCTTTTCCTTGGGCAGCCTCTATTTGTCTGATGTGTTTTGTATGACAATGTTTTAATTATACTCTTATAATGTGTTACAAATCATTTTAAAGGACCTTGAGTGCCTTGGCCATAGAGGAGAGAGAGTTTTTTATAAAATAAAATCATCATCTTTTTTCAGATGTTACCAGAAGAAATGCTGATTAAAGGTGCCTTTTGTTCAGTATATGATTTAAAAGGTGACTCTAAAACCTGCCCTTGTCATTCATGCAACTAAAGCCTGTTTATAAAACAATGACTGAGGGTTTCTATTTATTGTTGCGCTTATATTATGTTCAGAGCTGCTAGAAATGCAAATCCAAAATGTAACTCTTCTGTGTGCAGTTTGATTTAATTAGAATTAAATCCTGATGAATCATGAGTTCTGCCTACCTCAGAGATGCATGAAGAATCCAGCTTTGGCAGCAAACATCCAGGTACAGCAAGTACTACAGTTTACTAGTTGTACTTGCCATCTGCTGCAAAAACTTGTTTTTTGTCCTGGAGTCACATGCTAGCTTGTGATCTGATCATGAGATGCAAAGGATAACCTTTCAATATTTATTTTTTGCATCTGGAGTTTTAAAGGCAGAGCAAAAGAAGGAAAGCAGAAAAAAACCTGGCACTTGCCTATTTTAGTTAGTTTTGCTTTAAAAAAATCTTTCTCCCCCTCCTCCCCTTTGCTGCACTTTGAATAGTGGGAGGAGGCCCCCTAACAGCTATTGAAAGCAAGCTGTGGGCCATGGTTAATTGCATTTAAAATATATAATATGCTTGAAAACCTGGAGAGGTTTGGGTTCAAATGTTGTGGATGGCCATACCATTCAGGAGAGCTGCAGAAACTGACCTCCTCCTCTCACTTGCTCCCTAGGAATAGAGTTCTGGCCACCCTGATCTTCTGGGCCAGCTGCAAGGAGCAGCCAGCATACGAAGTCATAGCTACTGGCCAAAGAGGAGAAGAGAGACATCAGCTCAATTTGGAGCAGACAGTGTTCCAAACCTTGCCTTGTTCATGTTTCAGAGGCAGACACCAAGGCAGAACCTCAGAATGGAGGGGAAGCCAGGCAAACACTGCCTGCCATCCTCTGGAGAGAGCTGACCCCTGCTGGAAAGGGCTGATACAGCACCAGCAGGGGTGAGTCAACCCCATTTTCCATCTGCGTTTCCATTTAGCTGTTTGCTGCAGTTTTGCTAATGAAAGCACAAAATGAATGAAATCCCACTAGAAGTTACCACCCATTACACTGAAATGGAATTGTCCCAGCCCAGCAGCATGCAGGGAACATTCTGCTCTCACTGACCCATAACTGCACAGTTATCCTCAGGTAGGCAGTTCCCTGAACTCAGGATGTCTGACTTTGCAATGCTCTTACAGCACGCAAACTCTTGCACCCTAATGGGCTACACTGCCTGCCAGCCAGCCAGAGTAAGGAGGAGTTGAGTGCTCACCATAGTTACTCCTCCATAACCATAGTGTGACCATGCAAATAGTTCTGCTTTGCTCAGAATGATCACGCTGTCTGCCAGCAACACAGTCAGCTCCCTTGCCCCTCAGATGACTAAGCACATGCCCAGAATGCACCTAGAAAGGAAGAGGAAAATACCTGAAAGCAAAAGATAGGGGTTATTCTTGTGTCATTTGCTCTTTCACAGTAAACGTGATGTGAAGGAGCCACGCAGGTACAGTGGAGTCCAAATAACACTGTTTACTGAATACGTGTTCTGTGCAAGGTTTACCTACCTGTACGTGCTGCTTGGGTTCTGGCAGCTTCTAAAACATAGAACACAGTGAGCACTACTAGAGGGCTCACACTCTATTTAAAAGGATAGTGTCTATTCCTATACACTGCAGCTGTGAAAAGGACCCAGCTTAAAATATCCTTGGAACTCAATGTCTTCTTTCAGGCTCAGTGTGTTGAAATCAATGGGCAGTTTGCTACTGGTGTTAGTAAGAGCAGGCTCAAGCTCTTAGAATCACAGAAGATTACGTTGGAAGAGACCTCAGGAGGTCACCCAGTCCAACCCCCTGCTCAAAGCAGGACCAACACCAACTAAATCATCCCAGCCAGGGCTTTGTCAAGCCGGGCCTTAAAAACCTCCACCACCTCCGTAGGTAACCCATTCCAGTGCTTCACAACCTCCTAGTGAAATAGTGTTTCCTAATATCCAACCTAGACCTCCCCCACTGCAACTTGAGACCATTGCTCCTTGTCCTGTCATCTGCCACCACTGAGAACAGCCGAGCTCCATCCTCTTTGGAACCCCCCTTTCAGGTAGTTTAAGGCTGCCATCAAATCCCCCCTTACTCTTCTCTTCTGCAGACTAAACAAGCCCAGTTTCTTCAGTCTCTCCTCGTAAGTCATGTGCCCCAGCCCCCTAATCATTTTCATTGCCCTCTGCTGGACTCTCTCCAATTTGTCCACATCCCTTCTGTAGTGGGGGCCCCAAAACTGGATGCAATACTCCAGGTGTGGCCTCACCAGTGCCGAATAGAGGGGAATAATCACTTCCCTCAATCTGCTGGCAATGCTCCTACTAATGCAGCCCAATATGCCATTAGCCTTCTTGGCAACAAGAGCACACTGCTGGCTCATATCCAGCTTCTCATCCACTGTAATCCCTAGGTCCTTTTCTGCAGAACTGAACATAAGAACATAATGGCTGTACTGGGTCAGACCAAGGTCCATCCAGCCCAGTATCCTGTCTACTGACTGTGGCCAATGCCAGGTGCCCTGGAGTGAGTGAACCTAACAGGTAATGATCAAGTGATCTCTCTCCTGCCATCCATCACCCCTCTCAGACAAACAGAGGCTAGGAACACCATTCCTTACCCATCCTGGCTCACCCAACTGCTGCTTAGCCAGTTGGTCCCTAGCCTGTAGCGGTGCATGGGATTCTTCCATCCTAAGTGCAGGATTCTGCACTTGTCCTTGTTGAACCTCATCAGATTTCTTTTGGCTCAATCCTCCAATTTGTCTAGGTCACTCTAGACCCAATCCCTACCCTCCAGAGTATCTCCTCTCCCCCCAGTTTAGTGTAATCTGCGAATTTGCTGAGGGTGCAATCCATCCCATCATCCAGATAATTAATAAAGAGGTTGAACAAATGGGCCCCAGGACCAACCTCTGGGGTATTCCTCTTGATACCAGCTGTCAACTAGACGTCGAGCTGTTGATCACTACCAGTTGAGCCCAACAACCTAGCCAGCTTTCTATCCACCTTGTAGTCCATTTATCTAATCCATATTTCTTTAATTTGCTGTTAAGAATACTGTGGGATTCAAAAGCTTTGCTAAAGTCAAGATATCTCACATCCACTACTTTCCCCATATCCACAGAGCCAGTATCTCCTCATAGAAGGCAATCAGGTTGGTCAGGCATGCCTTGCCCTTGGTGAATCCATGTTGACTGTTCCTGATCACTTTCCTCTCCTCCAAGTGCTTCAAAATGGTTTCCTTGAGGACCTGTTCCATGATTTTTTCCAGGAACTGAGGTGAGAATGACCAGTCTGTAGTTCCCTGGGTTCTCCTTTTTCCCTTTTTTTTAAAATATGGGCACTATATTTGCCTTTTTCCAATTGTTCGGGACCTCTCCCGATTGCCATGAATTTTCAAAGATAATGGCCAATGGCTCTGCAATCACATCAGCCAACTCCCTCAGCACCCTTGGATACATTAGATCTGGACCCATGGACTTGTGCATGTCCAGCTTTTCTAAATAGTCTTTAACCTGTTCTTTCACCACTGAGGGCTGCTCCCCTCTTCCCCATACTGTGTTGCCCAGGACAGTAGTGTGGGAGCTGATCTTGTTTGTGAAGACTGAGGCAAAAGAAGCATTGAATACTTCAGCTTTTTCCACATCTGTCACTAGGTTGCCTCCCCCATTCATTAAGAGTCCCACACTTTCCCCGACCTTTTTCTTGTTGCTAACACACCTGTAGAAACCCTTCTTGTTACCCTTCACATCCCTTGCTAGCTGCAACGCCAGTTGTGTTTTGGCCTTCCTGAATACACCCCTGCATGCTCGAGCAATATTTTTATACTCCTCCCTAGTCATTTGTCCAAGTTTCTACTTCTTATAAGCTTCCTTTTTGTGTTTAAGCTCACCGAAGATTTCACTGTTAAGCCAAGCTGGTCGCCTGCCATATTTGCTATTCTTTCTGCACATCAGGATGGTTTGTTCCTGCACCCTCAATAAGGCTTCTTTAAAATACAGCCAGCTTTCCTGGACTCCTTTCCCCCCTCATATTAGCCTCCAAGGGGATCCTGCCAATCAGATCCCTAAGGAAGTCAAAGTCTGCTTTTCTGAAGTCCAGGGTCTGCATTTTGCTACTCTCCTTTCTTCCTTTTGTGAGGATCCTGAACTCAACCATCTCATGGTCACTGCTGCCCAGATTGCCACCCACTTCTACTTCCCCTACCAATTCTTCCCTGTTTGTAAGGAGCAGGTCAAGAGGAGAACAGCCCCTGGTTGGTTCCTCCATTAGTTGCACCAGGAAGTTGTCCTCAACACTCTCCAAAAACTTCCTGGATTGTCTGTGCACTGCTGTATTGCTCTTCCAGCAGATGTCAGGGTGATTGAAGTCCCCCATCAGAACCAGGGCCTGTGTTCTGGAAACTTCTGTTAGTTGTCTGAAGAAAGCCTTGTCTACCTCATCCTTTTAGTCCGGTAGTCTATAGCAGCTGCCCACCACGACATCACCCTTGTTGCTCTCGCTTCTAAACTTAACCCAAAGACTCTCAACAGGCTTTTCTCCAGTTTCATGTTGGAACTCTGAGCAATCCTACTGCTCTCGTACAGACAGTGCAGTTCCTCCACCTTTCCTCCCATACCTGTCCTTCCTGAACAGTTTATACCCATCCATGACAGTGCTCCATCATGTGAGCTACCCCACCAAGTCTCTGTTATTCCAGTCACATCATAGTTCCTTGACTGTGCCAGGACTTCCAATTCTGCCTGCTTATTTCCCAGGCTTCTTGCGTTTGTGTACATACACCTAAGATAACTAGCCGATTGCTCTGCTTTCTCAGTATGAATCAGGAGATTCCCGCCGTTGCACCCTCCTCCTTGTTTCCTCCTGGTATCCCACTTCCCCTACTTACCTCAGGGCTTAGGTCACTGTCCCCTGGTGAACCTAGTTTAAAGCCCTCCTCACTAGGTTAGCAAGCCTGCCTGCGAAGATACTCTTCCCTCTCTTCGTGAGGTGGATCCCATCTCTTCCTAGCAATCCTTCTTGCTCTTGTTGCTCTTCCCTGAACCCCACAGTGCTCTCGAAGGGCCGCCAAGGCTCCCTGCCCTGCTAGCTCTTGGATGTGAGGGTATTCCCTGGGCAGAGCCTCTCCTTCAGCAAAATAGAGGAAGCCAGGTGGGGAGGGGCTGGCAAGGCGGTGAAGGTGACTGGGATGTCTTTGCACAGGCAGACGAGAGTGTAAGGGTTTGTGTGCGCGCCTCGGCATGGCTGTACAGAGCCGGCCCGGTAGTTTCTTTCCTCTTTTTAATTTTAAAATTTGAATATTTTAATCAAAGCTTTCAGTATAGTAACAATTTTGATCTTAATAATCTCCTGATCCCATTAAAGAGGCGTGTGGGTTACTTGCTAGATGCACTTCAGGACATGGCTGCAACAGTATAAACTGGAATCCCCCTTACATAAAATTTCCTGAAATCAAAAGGGGACTTTTTCAATTTAATTCCTTCATTTTTCTGCTTTGATTCCCTTCTACCAACTTCCCCCGCCCCCAGCTCAAAAACCCCCATAAAGCCTCCAACAACTTTGAGAACGTAAATTCTCTCTCATGAGGGCGAGAACAGAGCATGTCCTTCACTCTGTATGTTGCTCCATGTTGAACCCTGTCACAGCCTTGCCTCCCCAAGGCAGACTTCTGTGTTTAAAAGTGCAGTTGACCGAGCACAGGGCACACACCGGGGCCAGTTTTGTGTGAAAAGCAAGCATGCAAACAGACTGGTCTGAGACAGGCTGGAAATCTGGCCATGAATATTTCTGGAACTAAATAACTTTCATCGGGAACATAAACTATAGTGACTGTCATAATCCCTGTGTGAGCCAGGTTTAAAAAAATACTCCTCAGGAAACAGATATTCTTGCAATTAAGCAAATGGGTAAGCATGAGGCTCTGCAGTGTATTTCTGCTCCATGGACCACACTGACACCCAAACAATTTATATGTAGAAAAATGATCTTTTGGGGGGCCAGTGCTGGTCACCTAGCGATAGAGAAGGCAGAAGCTAGATCAGCTGTTTCTATGAATGTGGATTATTTCTCAGAAATCAACTAGTGAAGGCAATTATCTGTCTAACATGCTTTGACAAGTCCCGCCACAGCCATCACCACAGCTATTTCTGTGTTCAAAGCAAAGAGCCTGTTGCAAGGCTTTCCAGTAAAATGTGCACTCGGGTCCAGATTAGAAACAGGCCAGTGGAGGCCAGCAATTAGACGGCTGAATCTCCTCTGCCGAGGAGGGGAAAACATACATGGGGTTGTGTAAACATCAGCTAGTCCCTCGGTAAGTGCTGCATTGCAAATGACACCGCTCTGCCGAGTGAGGAGGAGCTGGAATGGCAGATGCATGTCCTGTGGTGTACTTTCTCCTCCTGCCAGACCTCCTTAGCTCTAGCACAGAGCACAGCTGGGGCACACGCCTTCTTTCGAATTTGGGACTGCAGTGTGTAAATGGACTAACCCTGAGCGCCGGCAGCAGAGAAGGTGAAGGGCTAGTTACTAAACGGACGTAAATAATTGCGCTGCTTTTCACTGCTATGGCAACTTCAGCAGAAGCTCTTTTGCTTCTGAAAGCAAGGGCCAGCTGCTCCTCTGTGTGGAGAGGAAAGCTTCCATCCATGTTTCTCCTCCTCTAGCGGGTAAGAGGTGGGCCTAGCGCCATCCCTCTATCCCTCGCTACATGGCATTGGGCCTAGCTCGATAGAGACCTGGTCCATGTCTAGGGCTCCTAGGTCCAATTGTAAAACAAATACATAACAATGATAATTAACAGTTCTCTCCATGGGGCTGGGTATTGATGTGTGGAGAGGAGCAAGACTTGGTCCCCTCTTCAGCAGCACCTGCTTGGAAGTTTGCAATGGATTTGTTTGCCTGCATGGGTATAACATATAGGCAACAGCTGAAATGACTCAGTCCACTGCAATCTACTGCAATCCATGACAATCCACTGAAAGGCTTAGGGAAAAGGTCACATCCCTCTCATAGCGCGGCTTCAGCCTGGCTAGAGGAGCAGACATATCACTGCATTGGTTTACATTTCACTCATCATTTGCAGTTTCTCTTCCAGAAGCATGAGGGTGAGAGACCTAATTCCTGTTGTTGATTTGTTTTTAAAGGACAGCTTAGATTCCAGAGCACAAAAGGGCAGCCTCGGTTCACTGGCCCATCATGAATCAACCCAATTCGTCCCCACTCCCTTGCCGTGGCTCTGGCTCAGAGGACAGAGTGTCACTCACTGAGTCTCCAGCATAATCCCTTGGTATTCCTTGGAAGTCTCCTGTATGTGTATTGACCCATCTGAACCCTGGCTTAGCTTGTGAGAGACTTTTAGTGCAGGTGACAGGTTTCAGAGGGGCAGCCGTGTTAGTCTGTATCAGCAAAAACAACGAGGAGTCCTTGTGGCACTTTAGAGACTAACACATTTATTTGGGCATAAGTGGGTTTTAGCCACGAAAGTGCCACAACACAAACTCCCCATTGTTTTTAGTGCAGGGTGGGATGTCTAGAGACCATGCAGTGAAGGGGTGCTAACAACGCCAATTTAGACAGGGGGTTGGGGCCTGAGCCTTCACTTGCTCACATGGGTGTAAATCAGAAGTAGCCCCAAGAGTTACACGGGTTTAAAACTGGTGTGAGTGGAGGGAGAGCCAGGCCCACTGTGTGCACCTGACGCTTTTTTGGGAACCAGGCTTTCAACTGAACACACCCACTGGGCTGAACGGCTTGACATTTGGCTTGCAGCCCTTTTCCGACATCTGTTATTAAAATCCTTGGCTGGAGGGCGCCTTACAAATTCAAAGCGATTAGCAGTAAAAGCCACAGTAGGCAAAGCTCTTTATTTCAGAATATTTTTTTTAACATAATTACCTTGCGCAGTGGAGCGTGGCCCAGTGAACAGGACACTGGAGTGCGACTCGCGTGGCCTAGGTTGTATTCCTGGCTCTTCTACTGGCCTGCTGGGTGACCTTGGCCGAGTGGTTTCATCGCTCTGTGCCCTGGTCTCCCCAGCTGTCAAGTGGAGCTAATGATACGGTCGTCTTTGTGAAGCACTTTGAGGGCTGCAGATGACAAGAGCCGCAGAAGAGCTATTTATTACTAGTATTAGCAATAATTCTTTCCTTTGGTTTTTATTTTGTGTGTGTTGTCAATTTTCAACCATTGCAAAGAAGCCTGTGCGGAGACAGGGCGCTGGGGCCATCAAAACAGAGGCAGGCATCCCTGAAGGAGACAGGCAAGGCTAATAATTACCACACAGGGAAGCGACCATGGAAGCTATAAATCCGAGTTGTCCTTATGCCTGAGGAAGTAAATGTATCTATTTGCCTTTGAAAAATCAATGTTTTCAGAAAGAGCACCCCTTAATGGAAATAGCAACTTCCTGCATGTTAGAACCTAGAAGTAACAAGCAGCAGTTTGTAAATTTTCACCATGTTAATGTAAAGCAATGCAATTCCATTGGCGTCCATTAGCGTTTAGATATATGGCAGATTTTGTACACTATAGCAGGCAATGCTTTCCAGACGGCTTTGATCTGCTAGGCCTGAACTGCTTTTTTACTGTAAGCACAAGGTCAAACTAGCGGGTGGAGTCATAAAAAAGTGACTTGGGCTCTATGTGATTTAGCAATGATTAATTATTCATATAAAGGCTGTTGTTTCAGGCAGTGACATACTCCTGCCTGGGAATAAGGAACTGAGAGTGATGTAATCACTGACTGAAAGAGTGAATATAGAGCCTTTGAATTCAATACCCAGCCTGTTACCAAGGACTCCCTTACACTAGACAAATACCAGTTTGTTTACTGGGGTCATCTCAATTTGATTTCTACTTATTTCCTCACACCTACTCACATTAGAAATGGAGGCATTGGCAAAAAAAGCACTTATTGAACTCTTGAGGAGAAATCCTTTAGCACAGGATGATTTTTGAAATGCACCGTGGTTGGTCTGAGAAGAATGTCCTTTGAAAAATATATCCGTGTAAAAGGGGTGTAGTTTCTAGTCTCCTTGAAGGGAATGGTCTTATGTGTGGTACTATGTATATGGTACTCGCTGCAGTCACTGAGGCAAATTCAGTGCAAGGAAAGTTTACAGGATTGGGCCCTAACTTTGGTTACCAACAAGTGAGTTTTTAATTAATCTTCCAGGGTAACCCACGGTATTAATCACAAGAAATTTTTTGTTTGTTTACTTCATCTTCTTCCAATGGTATGGGACCGAATAGATGTACCAGTCTTTAAGCAGAATTTTCAACAACTTTCCATGGAAGAGTTCTGTTTCAAAACAGATGCCATGATATAGCCCATCAGTCTTTATTTCCAGGTACAATCTTCAAATACACTGCTAAGTGATTGCCTGGGAACAGGTAATCCCAATCCACTGTAATTTGATGGGGGTTGGGAGCGTAATCTGCAGGATTTGCGGAGTATTACAGAAGATCCTAGCTATACATCATGGGTGGAAACAAAGGAGAATAATCCTAATTTTTGAATGGAAAAATATTAATGTCCCTTTCTGAAGCATTTGCTAAATAAGGAGTTTAAGACAACTTCCTGCTGGGTGCTTTTGTCTTGTGACTATGGCTAAACGCATCATGCTGTCACCAAAATTTCTTCTGCTGTGTGTACTGATTTTACAGACAGTTTTCTTGCTGAGTTAGTATGTTTGCCGGAAACTCATTTATGTGTATTTCAGTAACAGAAAGCTGACTGGATTTTGGCAGAAAAGAAAAATTCCTCCTAGCTGGCTGCCTTTTTACTATTGATGTGGATTATTTTTAATGTCATCTCTCATTTCAAAGCAAATACATAGTCTCTCTTGGTTACCAGATAATGTCAACCAGGAGGCAAGGCATCTGGAATTGCTTTAACCAAAAGACTGTTCTTGCAGCAAAGAGAGTCAGGCCTAAAGCATCCTCAAGACCCATGTCACTAATGGTGATGAACGCACAGACACAACCAGCGACGGATGACTAGATAAACTCACTGACAAACGGGGTATTTTTCAGACTTTCCTTTCACTTTTCTCTTTGTTTTGTAATCTGTATTTTGGGACTTTCTGGGTTGATGTTGTGAATGCTGACTGGTTGCTGATCTAGCCAGAATTCCCGTTTGAATGAAATCATTTACATGGTGGTTCTGTAGGCTAGCAGTGTTACATAATCATGTTTCTCTTCTTTTTTTTTTTTCCTTGCTTCACATTTCCAGCTCAATAATGCACCTGAAACCAGCAGGTATGTACTCCGCATGGCTCGGCCATGCCTCTGCTGCCACTAGCTGTGCTACTGTGGTTACACTGCTATTTATGTGCACACTAGCTTGATGAGAGCTAGCATGAGTCTGTGTACACAAGCAGGGGAATCACAGCCCTGGCTCTTAGTGTAGATGTAGCCTCAGTCCCACTTACTGCAGTGTAAGGGAGTGTAATGTGGTTTAAGAAACATGCTGAGAATTTGAAAATCAGTTAAAGTAGGGGAACTTCCTTCTTTAACCTAGACCTCCACACAACCCATCTTAGTTTCCTTCCTTGCCATTCCCCTAAGCCCTCTGATGTGACCTCTAACCATCTTAGGCCTGATTTACACATCAAGTTTTGCTAGCATAGCTATGTAGGCTAGGAGTGTTTTAAAAAAAAATCACTTCCAGCCAACCCCCAGTGTAGACACAGCTGTCAGCATAACTAATATTGTTTGAGGAGGTTGTTTTACTATGCCAGCAGAACTCTGCCTTCTGTTGTGTCTACACTAAGGGGGTATGCCGGCAAAGCTATGCCAGCACAGGCTGTGTGGTGTAGACATGGATTTAGACTCCTTTATGTACTCAGATACCATAGTGGTGAGCACAATATAAGAACCTGAATAGAATTTAGACTACTTTACACTCAGATTCAGCGGGCCTGATTTTGAACTCTCCATTGGCTTCAATAAAATTATCCCAGTTTACTTAAGTGTCAGTTAGTTAAATCAGAAAGAGGGTGTAATGTCCGTATTCAGAGATAATGTGCAAAGGTGGCTGTAAGTCTAAGTGAGTCTAGAGACGGAGTTGTATTGATGTGCAATACATGTTGATAGGATCAGAAAAATGGGTACATTATGCCAATTTACTGTCCTTTCAGTTCACTTAGACTTAACTTTGAAGTTGTCTCACAGGCCTCCGCCCCTAATTAATTGCACCCTGCGAGAACAGTGGAAAGTACATGTTCTGTGCTACCCCAGAGTTATTTTCCTAGAAAATAACAGGTCAGGGAATCAAAGAGCACTAAGTGAATGAATCCCGGGACAGGAGAAAGCAGCACTTTTATGTATTTTAAATAAATAAAGTGGTAGCTAGCACCAAAGAAATGCCCATCAATATAACAACGTCCCACACAGACCTCCACGCACCCTTGCCTATTTTCCAGTGCTGAGGGCCCAGTCCAATGCTCAATAACATGAATATAAATTTGGAGTAACTCCCCTGACTTCAATAGAGTCACTCTGGGTGAAAATGGAATCAGACCCAAAATGCTACATTCAGCCCTTGGTGTAAGTTGGTGTAAGTTAGGGCAAGGTTTCAGTTTGGGTCTAACTGAGTTGATTGGATAGGGTTGATTTCACTAGCGAAATGCAGTTGCCTCTGGGGTACAAAGTGACTGATGATTAGTAGACAAAATGTGAAGAATACAGCATCCAGTTGGAACCCCAGGGCAAATTGCAAATATAATTACCCAAGTGGAATTTGTCCAGGTGAGCACTCAGAGTAGATAAGATATTGCCATTCTGGAAGACCAACCCTATCACATTTGTTTTGCACAACACCAAGATGAGTTACTGGAGATTGCAAGCCCAGAAAGCCTGCTGAATTTTGTTTGCCTTAGATTGTTGATCCAAACAGATACAGGAGGATACTGAAAGGTGAACTCTTTGTAATTTTCCATAATCTTATCTGAAGCCATCAAAGTGACCTAGACATTCATCCGGTGTTTACACTAAAAGCCAAAAAAATAATTTAACAGCATTACTTTATGAAGTTGCGGACTTGGGGGAGCAATGGGAGTTTCCAGGGGGGTTGCGGGTGATCCCGTTTGTCAGGAATGGGCAGCAAAGGGAACTGAGTGCTCCACACAACCCTTTTGAGAAGCTAAAGAGATGTCATCAACTTACCATTCGCCCTTCTGCCTAAACATTTTTTACCCACCATTGTTACAAGGAACATCTAAGACTGCTACCACTGAAAGAGATTTGAGGAGAAAAAAAGTATTTTTCTCTATTTTTTTTCAGTTTTCTTCCTTTGTACATGAAACAGCATTTCGCATATAGTCAATTTCATGGTTTCCCCTGTGTCGTTACTGGGGTTTTTTTTGCTCTTGTTTGTGTGGGTTTTTTGCAGGGCTATGGGAACCAGTGAAACATTTTAAAAATAGGAAAATGTGTTTGTATATTCACAAAAGTTGGCAGGGAGAGACAGGGTGGGGCTAGCATCTGCACCTGCTTTTAGTTTGTTTCTTCAAAATGATTAGCTTTCAGCTTGAGTCTCTCTTTAAAATAATGGAAACATTCTAAAAAGGCAAATTTTCTGTTATATGCAGCTTAGAGACTTCTTACTGAAAGTGAATTTAGAGAAAAATATCATCCCAAGGTGCCTGTTAGAACCCCTACTTACTGGCTGGAAGGGTTGATCAAGATATGATTCTAGACCTTGAAAACTGCTGATCTAGCTAAGAACTGAATAAAAATGGTACAATGGCAGCAGGACATGCAAATTCAGCTCACAGATAACATGAAGGGAAAATTACACGTGGTGGAAGCTACAGATGAGTCCATCCTAAATAACATGATGAGGCAGACAACTATGTAGAGTTCCTAGGAGCTTTGCATCTCTTTATCACTATAACATACCTGCTGTGCTCAACAGTAGAGCCCCAACTCCTGCCAGGAGATGCCATCTTTGTGCTGGTCCACCTGAGCTTGTCCTTAGATGGCCCTGCTTTGGAATGTAGTTTGGGAGACTTTCAGGAACACATTCAAAGTTCCTGAGACACAAAACTTTGTCATCAGGGTATAAAACTGGATCCACCAGTGTCCAGACCTGCTGGAAGAAAGTACTGCACTTTAATTAGGCCTCAACGAAAAATGTATTTTGTGCATATGTCAAGTAAACTTCCTTGAGTGACAGGTTTCCTTTCCAATATGTTATGTGACAATTTTCAGGTGCCATTTGCTTTGTGTCATTCATGTTTTTACATTGTCCTGAAAAGCCAAGAATGAGCTATCCTTTTTTTTTTAAAGCTCTGAGCAGTTTTAAAGGTGTGCGCAGATAAGATTGTGGCAGAAGAGGGACATGGCCACCCAGGTGTAAGCTAACATGAGTTTAAGCCATCTGCCATACAGGTGTGTGCTGCGGTTGTCGTACAACGATCTACTGGAGGCTCAAGTTGTGATTATATCACATTTTGCTTAGCTACAATTTAAATGGGAACAAGAATATAGCAACATTTCCATAAAACTAGATCAGACTTTTCAGGTGTCCCCAGACATACAAATGTGGTTTTAGTTGATGTGATTATAAAAGACTTTACATATAGGCTGATAATTGATCACACCACCTGTAATAGTTTGGTTTGGTTGGCGTAGCTGAATAGATTGTGCTGTCACCTGTTGGACATTTTGAAGCTTCTGTTGCTCAGGCTGACAAATCCTTGCAGGAAGGGCGGTGGTCAATACCACTCTGATCACACAAGCTCTTTGAGTAGTTTTCATACATTTCTGCCCCCCACCCTCCACCACGTAGGGTGACCAGATGTCCTGATTGTATAGGGACAGTCCCAATTTTGGGGACTTTTTCTTATATAGGCTCCTATTACCCCCCACCCGATTTTTCCAGATTTTTCACAATTGCTGTCTGGTCACCCTACCGCCACTCCCCCACCCCTTGAAAATATAGGCTTCTTCACGCACTTCAGCAAGTCAATGACCTACAAGCCTGCGGGTGGAATAATTTCACTGCTGAAGGCCCTATGAAACCTTAAAGTTTTTACCTAATTATTTAATCAGGAAACACACAGGGTGGGGGGAAAGGACTAAGAACAAACCCTAAAGATTCCTACTATGTGATTTCAAGATTATAAGGCTGGAAAGGACCTCCTGCATAACACATGCTATAGGACTTCCCCAAATTATTTCCTATTTGAACTATAGCATGTCTTTTAGAAAATTATCTGATCTTGGTTTTAAAATGTTGAGTGATGGAAAATCCACCACAGACCTTGGTAAGTTGCTCCAATGGTTAATTACTCTTATTGTTAAAAAGTTTGCACCTTATTTCTTGTGCAAATTTGTCCAGCTTCAGCTTCCAATCATTGGGGCTTCTTATGCCTGTCAGGTTGAAGAGTCCACTATTATCAAATTTTTGTTCCCTGTGTAGGTACTTATAGATTATAATCAAGTTACCCTTTAACCTTCTCCTTGATAAGCTAAATAGACTGAGCTCCTTGAGTCTTTCACAATAGGGTATGTTTTCTAACCCTTTAATCATTCTTGGGGCTCTTCTCTGAACCCTCACTAATTTTTCAACAGCCTTCTTGAAGTGTGAACACCAGAACTGGACAATATGTTCCAGTTGCTGTCACACCAGTGCCAAATATACAGGTAATATGACTTCCTTCTACATTCAAGATTCTGCTATTACATCCAAGAGCTGAATGAGCTTGTTTGGCCCTCCCAATCATCTGCAAACTTCATCAGAAATGATTTTATGTTTTCTTCAGGTCAGTGATAAAAATGTTAAATAGCAAAGGACCAAGAACTGATCCCAGTGGGACCCCACTACAAACCTACTTGCTTAGTGATGATTCTCCATTTATAATTGTACTTTGAGACCTATCAGTTAGCCAGTTTTTATTCAATTGAATGTGTGCTATGTTGATTTTCAATCGTTCTCATTTCTTAATCAAAATGTCATGTGGTAACAAGTCAAATGCTTTGCAGAAGTCTATTACTGTTACTGGTATCAACTAAATTTGTAATCTCATTTAAAAAAAAGGTATCAAGCTAGTTTGACAAGATCTATTTTCCATAAATCTGTGTTGATTGGCATTAATTATATCACCCTCCATTAATTCTTTATTAATCTAGTCCTGTATCAACTGTTCCCTTACTTAGCCCAGGACTGACATCAGGCTGACAGGCCTATAATTATCTGGGTCACCCCATTTACCTTTTTTAAAAAGTGGCACAACATTAGCTTTCTTCAGATCCTATGGAACTTCCCCAGTGCTCCAAGGCATTGAAAATCGACATTCATTGTTGAGCGAGCTCCTCAGAAAACTTTTTTTAAAAGTCTTGGATGCAAATTATCAAGACCTGCTAATCTGAAAATGTCTGACATTAGTCGCTGCTGCTTAACATCCTCCTGAGTGACTTTTGTAATGGAAAGCATTTCATCATTTATATCAGGGGCTCTGGAACAATTTGTATAATGGGGGTTGCTGAGAGCCATTGAACCAAACTGTAAACCGTGGATACGATGGAAACCACTTCAAGCCAAGGGGTGCGGCCACACCTCCGGCATCCTTCGTTCCAGCACCTACGCATATGATATGAATATATCATCTGGCTTTTTCCCAACCACAGAACCAAAACATTTATTGTACACTTCTGCCTTATCTGCATTATTATGACAATTTTTCCCCTCTCCATCTAGTAAGAGACCAATACCATTGTTAGGATTCCTTGTGTTCTTAAAATACTTTAATGGCTCCTTATTGTCCTTAATTCTGCGAACCACAGCTTTCTCCTTGTGTTATTTTACTTTACTTGTCAATTTTCTACAATTCCTAGCTTCTAATTTATATTCATTATTATCAACTTTCCCTTTTTTTCTCTATTTGTTATATATTGTGCTTTATTTTTTATAGTTGCTTTCACTTTCCTTTGAGCCAGGTTGTTGTTTTTTAATCAGTGTAGCTCTCTTTCTTGATTTTGAGTGTGTGGCTTTTGGGGGCATCTAATAAAATGTTCTTAAACAATTCCCAATTATTATTCACATTTTTCTGTTTAAATTCAACCCATCACCTCAGGTCCTTCTAATTTCTCAAAGCCATTTTAGACTGGTGCTCTGTGTGGTTAAAATCACAGAATTGGCTTTAACAAATGAAGGTAGAGTCTATGATTGCTTATACACACAATACCTGATGCCAATACCCATGACAAGGTGTAATCAGTAAATCATGTGCCTGGTAAGTTATACTGCTGGTTAAAGTATTAGTTTTGTATCTCACTGGAGGTAGTTGAAGGGTTTTTGTGCATTTCTATTGTTGTACCTTTCCTTTCTTTACACCAGTTTATGGGCCATTGTTCTCAACTCCTAGGAGTTGCTGGAAAATCTGATCTTGATTGTTTCCACAAAAAGAAGGAAAAGGAATGAAGGCATTGAGAGAAAACTTCACTCACTAAACACTTAGGGAAAGTGTGAAGTAAACAAACTACTTTCTTGCTAAGAAATTTGCATTACTTGCTTGTCATTGGAAAGGGTCAGATTGAACCAAAGCCACTTTTAACCTCTCCTGATCCTAAACTGTTGATTAGCAGAGGGCCAGTCCAGATCAGTTCAACAGGAGAAATTCTTTTCAATGGACAACTAACTAGACACGAATAATAGTATTAGGAGAGGGAGCCTGATGCAGCAAGATACAAAAAAATCCATAACTCCAATTGACTTCAGTGAGATATGTGGCTACCTGCTAGGTCTCAAGATCAGGTCCATGATATATACAAGTTCATCTACAGGTACCTTAGAACAGCAGGTCTCAAGGAGGGGTCCATGGTCCCCTGGGGGGCTGCGGAGCCCTGCTGCTGAAACCTGGTGCCCCGAGCCCCAGTGCCCCCTACGGGGCTGAAGCGGGGGGGTGTTGCAGGGCTGAAGCCTCAAGCCCATGGGGCTGAAGCAGGGAGCAGTGCGGGGCTGAAGCTGTGAGGGGGGGCCTCAGAAAGAAAAGGTTGAGAATCCCTGCCTTAGAATACATATTTCTTTATGTACAATGTTCTTAAAGTATCTGAACAACAACTATTAAACTGTTCTGTCAGTTACACTGACTCTGGTCTGTCCGCTGATGTGGGGTTTGAACCAGAGTTCATTCTGGGGGTTATTATAGTGCAAAGATGGGAGCAAAGATTGAGTGAGACAGGAAAGCAAAAGGCCTTACCTCATGTGAACAGTCTGGAGTCAGAATGGGAAAACAGCTTAGCAAGCCTGGTCAAGTATCAGCCTTACCATTTGCTCTGACATCATTCATTCCAGCCTGGTTCACAAGATCAAAGAACATGTGCCTTAAAGAAGCAGGACTTGGTACGAAATGCAGACAGTAAACACAAGTGCATGCAGGCTAGTGTGCATGCACCTGGTTGCCTGACATATCTACCCTCCCCCACACCAGTGAAAATCCATTGCTTTCCGTGGCAATACTGCTGATTTACAGGGGGTCTAAGACCAGAATCAAGCCCTTTGAATTGCACAGGGAAAGTAAGGGAAAATCTTTCATTTTGAACAATATCACATTTCTTCTCTCTTTTTGTCAGTATGTGAAACAGATTCATGATACATGCTCTGCTCTGTCATGTGGGATTGAAAAACCGCTCCTGGCAGATGTTTCTTTTTTCCTTCAGAAAAATTATACAAGGTCATAAAGTACTTGGGGTGGGGGGAGTTTTTTCAGTTGCTTAGAGGCACGTGACTATTAAATCATCCTCTAGTACTCCAAACTATTTTACCAGAGCTAATAATGTTAACATGTGTGGATAAAACAATAGACTTGGGGGTTATTTCTGTGTGTACTTGTGCAATTTAAAACAAGATGCTCGCGTTTTAGACAATGTTCCACCAAAGGTAGAATTCAGTGTCACACAGGCAAGGTGTGGAGGAAGAGAAAAGAAACGACATTTAAAAGAGATGAAAGTGTGAGTTAATATCCTTCCGGTCAGGCAATCCAATCCAGAGGGTAAGGCACAAGAATAAGAATCAAGAGACCTGATTTCTATCCCCACCTCTGCTGTGTAACTTTGGATAGTTATTTAACCTCTCCATGGCTCAGATTTTCCAGCTGTAAAGCGGGGATAATGATACATACATACCTTTGTAAAACATTTTGGACCAGAGACAGAATGGTGAATAGGGCCCTCATCTACGACACCTGGGGTCTAGTCCTGCACCAATGAATGTGTAAGTATTTTATCTGTAGGGCAGATAAGTAGTAGTGACTCCATCAAGCATATGAGCAAGCTGAAGCACCCAGCGGTTTGAAATCAGTCAGCCAGTCTGATGAAATCACTCTCTCTTCCAATTCCTGACCCAGACATGACCAGGTGTCAGGGCAAAAAGTGGAGGAGCAGAGCACATGGTGTGCTGCTAATCCTGGGCAACACAGAGATCTCTGGGGGAACCACTTCAGCCAGTGTATTTTAGAGTAGCCCTTAGGCTGCTCTAATTTAAGACGGGGCCATTTTGATTGGGGGAGCGGAAAGCTGGCTCCCCACAGCTGTACCAAGTCCAAACCGGCAGCCCCTGTGTATTTAAGGGCTTTAGGACCTAGTTAGGAAAAACTGCTGACTGACTCAGAAGAAAAGGCTGTAGAATTAAATGGCAATGGCTATCAATCAACATCTGTTGCGGTGCTCAGAGGATTCTAGACAGTTTTGTCACTGACACTCTTTCATCTGGTATAAGCCTGAGCTCTTGGGAACATGGGGTTGGTAGCTGTATTAACTTTACCACAAACTAAGAATGCAAGCAGAGACCGAGGCGCCTCAACTAGCAGCACTCCCAGTGGGTTCATCCAAAAATAACAATCACACGCAGAGGTCATGAAATGAAAAGAACTCTCACTCGGACGGAGATAAGCTGGCAGGAGGGAATGCGAGATATGTCTTCTACCAGTGTTGTTTCTTTCCTTGGTGAATGTTACTGCTATTTCCTTATCTCTGATGGAACAAGCGCTGCATTCAGACCTCAGGGATACGTTAGACCAGGGTAACTGCCACACACAGTAGGCATAAACTAAACAACTGAATCCAGGCAGTGGCCGATTACCAATTTAGGGGCCCGGCAGGAGCAGCTGGACCTTGGCCCTGGCCCCCTTCCAGTCTGTGGAAGGGTGGTGAGCAATGCCTATTCCCCCTGCCCCCAGGTAGAGCTGGCTGGGCTGCTCACCTGAGCCTCACACTGAGCAGGCCTGAGTCCGTCTCTTCCCACCTCCCACCCTCCACCTCCCCCCCCCCCCCCCGGCCCAGATGGGGGGATGAGGGCTCTGGCTGGGGGTGCGGGCTCTGAGGTGGGGCTTAGGGGGGTTCAGGTTGCAGAAGGGGATGCAGGGCTGGGGATGAGGCATTTGGGGTGTGGGAGTGGACTCAGGGCTGGGGCAGAGGGTTGGATGCAGTGGGTGAGGACTCTGGCTACGGGTGAAAACTGTCGGGTGGGGCTGGGGATGAGGGGTTTGGGGTGTGGGGAGGGGGCTCAGGGCAGGGACAGAGGATTGGGGTGTGGGCTCTGGGGTGGGGCCAGGGATGAGGGATTTGGTGTGTAGGCTGCCCTGGGGGGTGCAGTGGGGAGAGAGGACTCCCCTCAGCCCTCTCTCGCCACAGCAGCTCAGGGCCAGGGAAAAGGTGTCTCTCCCTGGCCGCTCCGGTGGGGCTGCACTGGGCTGGGCCGGGCCGAGGGAGGGGGCTCTTCTCCCCAACTAACCACGGCAAGTCCACGGCAGGTTGGTGCAGGGGCCGGCGGGAAGGGGCGCCTGTCCCCACCACAGACTGGAGCCCCTCCGGGGGGCTTAATAGTTAGCTGCTCAGCCACGCAGCTTAGAGGGAATTTAGGACCCCAATGTGTCTTAATCTGCCTCTGAATCCAGGTGCCCCTGAATTTCAGAGAACAGAGCCAGATCCCCACTTCAGTGGAGTGATAATGTATTCCAAGAGGAATGGCTTCTCAGTGAACCCTTTACACGTACAAACACTTCAAATGGAAGAGCACCTTGGTCAATGATCTTCAGCTAGAACAGTGTCTTGGTCAAACTCATTAGCAGGAGGGCCTGTTGCGAAAACCAGATGTTCATCAACTGGTTGAAAGAATAAAGCATCATCCTGGAGAATTACATCACATCTACCTCCCTTACAAATAGGTAGCATGGTCATCAGAGTCCCAGGGAAAGGGAACATATTTAAAAAGAGTAAGCAAATATGCAGAACAAATCTCAGAAAAAATAGACACATGCAGTAGAAATACATAAGCTACCTGACTATATAGTAAGAGACCTCACAGTAAGAAGTGTACTATAAAAATTCACTAGACAGTCTTACTAGAGTTAAAGTAGTATGTGCGTTGCCTCTCACCTAGGCCCTGCAAGTCTGGAGGAATTTAATGAAAGTTAAATTAGCAGGCAATCAAATATCTTCCAACCACAAGTACTTCCTTATAACCCCACAACCTGCTTTGCACAAGCATCACGTACCGAGAGAGCAGTAGTTCCAGAAATGCCAGGCTGGGTGGGTGATGACAACAGGTAGCATTGTTTCCTCAGCATCCGTCCTGAATCAGCGCTGTTAGGGGGGAATCTGCTGGTGGAGGTTCTAGCGATAAAACCCAGGCTCTGGCTGCTTGTGGTCATGTAGCCAGTGGTGCGATCCATAAGAATAGGGGGATTCACACTGATGTCCTGGTCAAATTCAAAGGTGAGTAAATATATTTAGCACACCCAGATTCAGAGGACCTAGTGAGCCCTGACACTCAGCGTGTACGTTATTCCCATAGAGTGAATGGAAATTACACGGGTACCGCCAAAGGATACGAGCTGGTGTTTGTTCCTGCGGAAGGGCTGCACAGGCTCAGGATATTAACTGACGGTTGTAACTCTGGGGGAGGCAGCATTTTATTGCAATTGTTTACAACTTCATTTTCTTCCTAGAAAGATGGTGCCTGACTATTATTGACCATCCGTTCAATGTGTGCTGCACTTGGCATTTCCTAGCTGCTGTTTAAAAACTATGCTGAATTATTAGGCTAAACCCCGGTGGTTAGTTAACCCATGCTGCTTTTTTATACAGTGGCAATTGCCTGACCAGCTCACTTCACCTTTGCTGGAGCCTTACACAGTTATTCATAGCTACGCCTGCTGAGCCTTGGGTGAAACTTGGTCTGCATGGTCAAGGCTTCTGCATCTGTGCTACTTGCACAAAAAGAAGGCTGAGCTGCAAAGGGCAAAGCTGTTTGCACTCCATGGCTGCAAATGATTGTCACCACAGGAGCACTAGGTGTATTTGTGGAGAAGGGAGTTGGTTACGATACCTGAACAAACATTTAACCAATTCACATGACAGGGTGCACCTTACAGATTACTGAAGCAGTCCCATTTAGGTTAACTTCACATATAAGGAACTAGAGATCACCTATCATGAAACTGGGCAGTAGGGTGAACAGGCACACCCTGTCACACAGGCGGAAGTGTGATCTGGTGGGGAGAGCAGAGGGTCTAAAAGTCAGGAGAGCTGGGTTCCAAACCAGTGGATCACTGTGATTTAACCTCCCCTTTGCCTCTGTCTGTCTACAGTGGAGACTACAGTCAGGACTCAATTACAGCACCATGGTTTCCTGATACAAGGTACGCACGCTTTGGCCTTGCGGATGGGGCCTAACCATGGGCCAGCCTGTGGAGCCTTAACCCTGTGGCAGCTTTCCCTGTGGTTCAGTCCACTCTCAGGAGAGAAGGTGGCTGATGACTCCCCACCCCTTTGTGTGCAAAGGATGAGATCCAGATGTACCGGATCCCTTCCATGCTCTAATCCCAGGGAGACCATATCCCCGACCAGTGTTACAGCCCTGCTTTCGCCATGGCCACAGCATGGAAAGGGAGAAGAGTTAAAACCGTTTCATTCCAACTACACGGCAAGACCAAATCATGCTGATGGACAGCCAGGCTGTAACCTAGGCTGCTGACACAATACAGTGCTGCCAACTGTTGTGATTTCATCTCATAGCCAGCTCCTGGAGTCAAGTGACTATGTAAAAAATCCCATCTCTCAATGGGGGCAGATAGTACCTATTCACAGGGGTGTTGTGAGTCTTCAGCACTTTGGGTGGCAGGAGACATGCAGTGTTATTGGTACCTATACTGGCAGGAAAAGCATTTCTAAGGAGAGGCCCTACCATGCAACACAGTCTGTTGCTGACACACTGTTGTGTTTAGTACTTAACCGGATGGGTTTCTGCAAGGCTGGCAGGGGTGGCTCTGTGGTTTTTGCCACCCCAAGCACGGCAGTCAGGCGGCCTTCGGCAGCATGGCTGTGGGCGGTCCACTGCTCACACAGATTCAGCGGCATTTCTGCGGGTGATCCGCCGGTCCTGTGCCTTAGGCGTGTCCGGCGCCGAATTGCCGCCGAAACCGCGGGACTGGCGGACCTCCCGCAGGCATGCCGCCAGAGGCATCCTGACTGCCACCCTCACAGCGACCGGCAAGCCGCCCCCCGCAGCTAGCCGCCCCAGGCACGTGCTTGCTGCGCTGGCGCCTGGAGCTGCACCTGAAGGCTGGCATCGTAAAGCTGAACATTAAGGGCCTATCTGATTGCACTAGTGTTAGAGCTCCAGTTAGAAGTTGGGCTTTACAGTCATGTAACTGTATCAGACTAAAGGGTACATTCAGGTTAGATTTCTTCCCCTCCCCAAGATTTTTGACTTTGTCTATTATTCCAGTTTCAGGGTTTTCTAGTCTCCACACTGGAAAGTTAGATTTATGTGACTCTTAACACTTGACATTATTGTAATTGGCACCATTTGCAACAAAATCCAGTGCTATGATTTGTATTGTGTTTTAAAGTATAAAGTCTACAGCCAACCATGCACGCCTTTTCTGCTGATCTTGCTAAATTAGCCAGTTCTCACCCTGCTATCTGAAACTTTGTTTTCAGTAGCCCTCTGTTTGAACTGCTTGACTAGATCCACATTACACACAGTGTAAGCAATCCTATCTTCTAACTCTGCCCTGACACAATCATTAATAAATGAACATAGGACTTATCGTTAAAGTGCATCTTTTCTGTTCCCATTGGAATATGTCACCCTGCTCATCAGTTGTATGACATCGCAATTAAATGATTAGTGTATTTCATTTCAGTGCTTGTAGAGACAATTCAAGGAGCTGCTTAATGGTAGATTATTAAGATTAAAAACACCTAGCCTGTTATTTCAAATTCCCAGGGCTGATCAGCCTTTTATTCTCAGAAGGCAGATAACGTTGTTCTGTACTATCTACTGTGCATGGGGCTTTGGATGAGACCTTAAAAGCCTAGGTCTTGGCTGCTCTGCTGGATAAGTAGAGGAAAAAATCCCTCTTTCTAGGCACTTCTGCCCTCATGTGGTAGATTATGATGATGCCACTACAAGAGGCAGATGTTTGAGGTACACCAACATAACTAACTTTAATGGCCTGGCTGTTACCATGCATACAGAATGCAGTCTTAATTCTCTATAGCAAATTTTATATTTGTTTCTATAGATGAAGTCAGTGTCCTTTCCCAGCCCCAGTGTTCTTAATGATAAGATCTGAAACCCAACTGTTCATCTTTTCCATCCTCCATTGACTAGCTATTGGAACCTAACAGTAGATGGAATTAACTATAAAGGCGGAACCCGCAAAATAGTTTGAGGTTGATTCTTTTCTCACTCACACTAGTTTTATCTCTGTGTAACTCCCCTGATTTCAGTGGGTTACTTCTGATGTTTACTGTGTATATTTTAACATGTGATATTGACAATTTGTGTTTTAACAGTTATAAAACTTTGACTTTTTGAATCACAATATCCATGATCATTAATAATTACTGTCTGAAATCCCCACACACAGTGTCTGGCCTGCCCCATAATTTCCTGCAACTGTGAATATAACTATAACTATAACTTACACCAATAATTTTCCACAACTGTAAACATTTTAATTGCTAAAAATCTAAAAAAGCTTTAAAATAAACATAGATATTAACTTTCAAAATGATCAAGAATCAAATTCTGCCAGCCCTAAATATTTGCTTGTAACAATACAATTTTTGGCCACCAACAGGTGTCACTGTTGGCTGAAATAATCTTTCAAAGACTGCTAGAGTTAGAGGTCATTATAACTATACTGCAAGCATAAAACTATGATTAACAAGCAACTACAAGCCAATTCCTACTGCCATTGAGATCAATAGGAGCTCACCTTTTCTTTCAATGGGAGCAGATTTGGCCCCTATGTTTTAAACAACATGAAGGGTATGACACAAACATACAAAGCCAGGAACTTCAAACTGAGGCTGACACTGTGCCTTTCACGCAGGTTATCATGGGAAAAGGGCCTAATAAAAATCTCTTATGCTGGATTTACCTGAGGTTAACGCCAGTCCCTGCCTAGGGGGTGAACTGTTTCCAGTCGGAACCTTACATATCAGTTTCACTTTTAAAGTTACAGACTATGTTTGCTTGTAGCACTAAAGAAAAGTAGGGGGGAATATTAGGAGGCAATTTAAAAAGAACAGGGGGAAACATGCAGAGAAGGGAAGGCTCGATCCTGCCAGGTGCAGAGTGCTGTCACCTCCCATTGAAGGTACTCAGTAACTCATGGGTGATGGGTCATGCTCAGGAGCAGGCACTCAGTATGTGGGCCCATTCAGCCAGCATTCATTGTGGCTTTTGCTTGAATAAGGACTTGGGTTTTCAGGAGTAGCTCTATAAATATTATTTGTTGGAGGGTTGGAGCAGAGTTAGGGTACAATCCTACATTTCTCGTGCATCCAAAGAGGGCCGCAGCCATCATTCCAGTCTCTTGAGTAAATAATGGAGTCTAATGTCACTCAGTTATTTCAAAATTCAATACTGTAATCAGCCTTTAGGGGCAATGACAGTCACCATGGGCCAGACCGTGATCCCCTTACTCACACTGAGTATCTCTTCACTCCGCACGGATGTCAGTGGGATTACTGAGGCTGCCAGGTGATATTCAGCAGGGGGAAGGGCAGCACAATCTAGCGCAGGAGCTAATGTTAAAATTATATAATACACAGGTTGAGAAAAGAGTGTCTGTACATCTGGGTATAGTGCTTTGATTATCCACAAATATAAAGTTAGTTTAAAAACTCGTGAAATGCATATAGTACATAATCTGGTACTATTGCATCTCCTTAGCCAACAGTCTTAACCAAGATGGAACACAAACGCCTTTCCGTCATCAAGGGACAGTTTTAAACTGGAATACTCCGATGATGGATTATGAATAGAGCTGGGCAACATTTTTTCGGTGAATAGTAAATTTGCAAAGAATGCATTTTGGGGGGCACTGAAACTATTTCTGTGTTTGGGTCAAATTGTGACGGTCTGGTCCTTTAGTAAATGTGGTAAGAACTTGCTGGGGCAGAGCCAGAGGTGAAAGTAAGTGGGCATGATCCGGTACGGTGTACCGGCAAGAGCCGATACACAGCCGACTATACCGGCCGGGGGCAGCTTCCCCAGGCCGGCAATTTAAAGGGCCCGGGGCTCCAGGCTCCGACGGTGATTTAAAGGGCCTGGGGCTCCCAGCCGCCGCTACTGCAGCCGGAGCCCCAGGCCCTTTAAATTCCGATTTTAAGGGCACGGGGATTTAAAGGCCCTGCCTCTTCCGGTTGAGGCCCCGCCCCCCTGCTCAGGACTCCGGCGTACCGGTAAGTCCTTTAAGTTACTTTCACCCCTGGGCAGAGCAGAGGTCAGGCAGGAATTGGAGAAGACAAAAGTTAGAGGTAAATAAAAGTGATGCAAAGAGGGTGGAGCATGGAGAAGAGTCGTGTCTATGTTTGGCCAATGGGATCTTCTAGAGTGGTGGATGTGCTCAGAGGGGAAAGAAACCAAGAGGGAATCAGTTCAGAGCAGGTGAGGACAGAAAGAAAGATAACATTAAGGGAAAGGAGAACAGTCTGGTTGCATCGGGAGGTTAGAGGCTGGGATAAGGCACTGGGATATGTGCAGCATGAGGAAAAAGCCCAAGCCTAACCGAACAAACAACACTGTTTTCAGCTGTCATATAAAGATACTTCCCATCTTTTCTTTCCCAGCTGGGTGTCAGTGTTTAACACAGCACTTTCAAAGGCAATGCTTCTTAACATTACAACATCTAAATTGGGGCATCCATTGGTAAACCAGGTGGAGAAAATATACCTGGACCCAGGGCAACTGTCTGTAACACTGTGCTGGAGTGTAATGCAAAGAATCACTACAAGAAAAATACCGCTGTAAAATATCTTCTTCCTTTTAATGAAAGAAAGGTCAAGCCCAAAACCTTCCAGTCACTCTGGCTAATATGCCTCTGCTGAGAAATTACTAATCTTTATGCAGCTTGACCTTTCTCAATACAGAAGTTCAGCAAATTACAAAGCTCCACTCTAATTATTAACCCTGAAAGATCAGCGATTACTCAGAGTGAACACTGCAAATTCAAGCTGAGCATGACACGCAAAGTTCAGGTGCAAACCTGTGTTCAGATGCTGAGACAAACTTTTCCAAAGGTCCAGGATTTTGGTGCAGCCTGTCTCTGTTACTACTGTGCCCTCTCCCTGCCCCAAATCCAGCCATCTCTATACAGAAATGGAAATGTTTCCACTGGTGATTAAACTGTCTCACTCTTCCAGACAGGGGTGAAAGTAACTTAAGGGACTTACCAGGGCCGGTGCAAGGATATTTTGTGCCCTAGGCGAAACGTCCACCTTGAGCCCCCCCACTTCGGCTCGGGGAGTCCTGCGGCAGCTCCCCACTCCCCCCCCTCCGCCCGGGGAGCCTCCCTGCGGCAGCTCTCCGCCCCCTCTCCCTCTGCCCGGGGAGCCCCCTGTGGCAACTCCTCACCCCGTCCCTTCCTCCCTCTAACCAGGGAGCCCCCCCTGCGGCAGCTCCCCACCCCAGCTCACCTCCGCTCCACCTCCTCCCCTGAGCACATTGGCGCTGCTCCACTTCTCCCGCCTCCCAGACTTGCGGCACCAATCAGCTGTTTGGTGCGGCAAGCCTGGGAGGGGAGGAGAATTAGAGCGGGGACAGTGTGCTCAGGGGAGGAGGTGGAGCGGAGGTGAGCTGGGGCGGGGAGCGGTTCCCCTTTGCGCCCCCCCCGTTACTTGCTGCGGGCAGCCCTCCCCGCGCCCACCTGCCCTGGTTCACCTCCACTCCACCTCCTCCCCTGAGCGCGCTTTTTTGGCGAACCCCAACCAACCACTTGGCGCCCTAGGCGGCTGCCTAGTTCGCCTAGGGGTTGCACCGGCCCTGGGACTTGCCCATACGCAGGGCCGGGGTCCTGAGCGGGGGAGGGGGGGGCGCTTACTTTCACCTCTGCTTCCAGCTCTAGTTGCTCTTCTGCTGAAAACCAGCTTCCTTGGCAGCCATTTTTATGTGGTATCTATATCCCTGTGCGCATCTCAGATAGAAGGCCTTGCCATCCAACCATGATTACAGGCCTGATCGAATGTACGTGGAATTCACTGGAGAGACCACTGCTGACTTCAATGAGCTTTGGCATACACCCCAGTTGTACATGGGGCATGGAGGTCCGTCCTTTCTGCGTGTAGTCACTACAAGCTTTTGTTCTAGCTCAGTGATCCCCAACGCGGTGCCCACAGGCGCCATGGCGCCCGCCGGGGCATTTATGGGTGCCCGCCCACCAACTAGTGCCCAGAAGGGGAGAGAAGCTGCTGCGATGTTCTCTGTCCCCGGCAGGCCAGGGCAGCGTGGAGAGAAGCCGCAGCCCCGCGCCTGCCGGGGACAGAGAACACAGGTGCCCGCAGCCCCGGAGTTCTCTGTCCCCGGCAGGCCGGGCTGCAGGTGCCGGTGTTCTCTGTCCCTGGCAGGCGCAGGGCTGCGTCTTCTCTCCGCACTGCCCCGGCCTGTCGGGGACAGAGAACTCCGGGGCTGCGGGCGCCGGTGTTCTCTGTCCCCGGCAGGCGCGGGGCTGCGGCTTCCCTCTCCGCTGCCCAGAACTGCGGCCCCCCCACCAAAAAAAGGTAAATAAAAAAGAGCAAATTTACTTGGTAAGGTGAAAGAATAATTGCCGAATAATTTAATTAATACCTTTTACATGTAAAATTCCCCTTTTTATCTTATGGATTCATATGTTATGTAATATTAAATATGATGGTTTTCATATTATTTAATGTACAAATACAAAATAAGTCTTGAAAAATTGTTGGCACCCGCCACACTCTTCTGAAAACATGAATGTGCTCTTGGCCACAAAAAGGTTGGGGACCACTGGTCTAGCTTATAGGCAGTAATTAAACGAGCTTGGAAGTCAGTCAGAGCATTGATGCAGCACAGCTCAGTTTGAAATTGTTTTTTTCTTTAACATGTTCCCAGTCAGCCACATGGTCAGAAGTGGCCACCAGCTGTGGGTACCTCAGCCTTTGGGTATCCAACCTGAGCTGCCGAAAGCCTGGTTTGCAGAGCTGCAGCTGAACCAAGCTCCCAGTGACTTTGGTTGGGTTCAGCTATTGGCCTCATGAGGCATCACTCTTCCTCGCCACCAAAGACCTCAGCATGGTCTTCCTGCAAAAAGAGGGGCTAATATTCCGCTTGGTTTCCTACATTCACTGTATTGGCCATATCAAGTGCTCACTGTTAGGCCTGATATAGTAAATGTACAAAAACAAGATGATTCTTTTTTAAACATTGAGACTATTTTATAAGTACTTACGTAACAGTAAAAGGCAAAAACTCCTTTTTCATATAGTTCAATTCACTGGCCTAGTAGGTGACCTTGGGCAAGTAACTTCCAGCCCTGTGCCTCAGTTTCCCCATCTGTAAAATGGGACTAATACTAGTGACGTACTTTGTAAACTCTTTGGGCTCTAAATGATAAAACAAACTATATGAGTAAAATATTTATTATTAATTATTATTGTTATTATTGTTGTTATTATTATTGGATGGCTTGCGGCATTTAAATAAGACTTTGCCAGGCACTGAAATAGATGAACTACACAGACACCTCCAAAATATACAATCAGCTAAACTGGTATAGCATCATAAGACTCGAAGGGACCTCAAGAGGGCTTCTAGTCCAGTCCCCTACACTAAAGGCAGGACTAAGTATTATCTAGACCATCCCTGACAGGTGTTTGTCTAACCTGCTCTTAAAAATGTCCAATGATGGCGATTCCACAACCTCCTTAGGCAATTTATTCCAGTGCTTAACCACTCTGACAGTTAGGAAAAGTTTTTCCTAATGTCCAACCTAAACCGCCTTCGCTGCAATTTAAATCCATTGCATCTTGTCCTATCCCCAGACGTTAAGAAGAACAATTTTTCTCCCTCTTCCTTGTAACAACCTTTAATGTACTTGAAAACTGCTATGTCCCCAGCGGTCCTCTCATCTCCAGACTAACAAACCCATTTTTTTAATGGAATGGGCATAACCAGTGCCCTTGATGTAAGATAGTTGTAAGAAGCCATTAATTTGCTTTATGGAACCAGGTAGCTGAAATAATAAGAGCTTGCACCCAAAACACAGGCAGATGTCATGACCAGAACTAAGACACAAACGAGGCACGTGTGCACAGCGAGGTTTTGCTGGGGATAGTTTTGGTAGGCAGGGATAGAGAGACTGAAGCAGAGGGAAATACCACAGAGACAGACAGAGAGGGAGCAGAAATCCAAGGACACACCTACAAAAGCAGTGGTAGCATGGCTCTGACAATGAGCTAAGAGAGAGAGAGTTTTTGGGCTGCAAGCTGACTAGAAAAAGAACTTGGACCTGCGAGCCAAGACACTGTCTCTTGTTTGATTCCTGCTGCATTCAGGGAAATGGGACTTTGTATATTCTTTGTAAATAAATAGGGTTGCATTAAATGTTCTTGACTCAGTCACCAATTTGTGCTCCTGACTGGAACAAACCACACAACCTGAATTTTTGACTAACTGCTTGAGTTAAAAGGGGTAACAATACTATAGAGAACACATCTGTACTGGCAGGTGAATGGACAAAGTGACCTAAGAGTGCTTTTTCATTTCTAATTCATATGATCCCCAAGAAATGTTACTAATCACTGAACATAACTCCTAGACAAGGAGTTTGCTCTCTTATAGGCAGGAGGTCTGCATCAAAAATGAATTTTCCCCAGGAATTCATAAAAACAACCTGATTCATCAATCAATCAATCAAGATGAGGCCAGATCCTCAGGTAGTGTACCTCAGCATGGCTCTACTAAGTCAATGGAGATGACTGCTAAGTCAATGAGAATCTGGTTCTAAAAGCTTACTTCAGTTTCTAGGTAACAATGTTTCTGCAGAGTTTCCTTCTAAAGGGTCAACTGAAGTTTCTGATTTTTCTAAGCATTTGAAAGCTGGAGCACGTCGTCCCACGAAAGGCAGTGTTGAAAATTCCATGCGAACGTTTTATGAGACATGACCTTGTGCAAAGCAAGTCTGCAAACAATTTTCCCATGCTAGAAGGAATAATGCAAAGGATATAATTAATGCACTGTTTCTCCTAGTGACAGAATTCTGAGACAAATCCCTCAAGCCTAAGGAGTGTGAATCACTGGACTGAATTAAAGGTTTCAGAAAGCTCTTAAGTTGTGCCGAAAAGTGAATACATTGCTTCTCCCTTGATGGGATTTAATCTTAATGCAACTCATTAGCCCTAATGGTGGAAGTCCTGAACCAGCTGGTGCCAAAGGATTAATTTAAATCTAATTCCCTCAGGTATAGAATCGCGGAATGAGAACTGGAGGTGGCTTAGTGAAGAATGCACATTAATTCCGTCTCACCTGAAATGCCATTTTACTCTTGCTGGGAAAGGTCTCAGTTTAGGCCTTACTGGCTAACACACGGTAAAATCCTAGCCCCACTGAAGCTGATGGCCAAATGCCTATTGTTTTCAACGCGGCCAGGATTTCACTCCTGGAGCCTAAGCCTTCTGTTTACACAGAGACCTCTCATAGAAATCAATGAAAGCTCTATGCCAGGAGAACTTGAGTGAGAATGATCCTGCAGGGAAAATCCTAGGAACAGGCAAGTTCAGGAGAAAGTTCAGGCTGAGGGTTTTTGGTTTGTTTGGTTGGTTGGTTTTGCTGTTATTTAAATTAACAATAAAGGCAAACTCCAGGAAGAGAGTAAGTTTGGACAAAATCCAGTGTCTGTGTGTGTGTGCTTTGTTAGGAAGAGGTTGGGAATGCCACCCATTTACAGAAGCATAACTTCAACGGGTCAGCATCAAGGTGTGCAATGTGGAAAACAAGATACAGTGCAGCTCCTGAATTTCACAATGAAGAGCCTTCTGGCTTGACACTGCCTGAATGTGTCCATCCGTAACGGGCATCCTGGACACAGACATCCTAGATCAGTGGTTCTCAACAGTGGTCCACCGCTTCTTCAGGGAAAGCCCCTGGTGGGCCGGGCCGGTTTGTTGACCTGCCGCGTCCGCAGGTTCGGCCGATCGTGGCTACCACTGGCCGCGGTTCGCCGCTCCAGGCCAATGGGGGCTGCGGGACGCGGTGCTGGCCGAGGGATGTGCTGTCTGCCCCGTCCCGCAGCCCCCATTGGCCTGGAGCAGCGAACCGCGGCCCGTGGGAGCCGCGACTGGCCGAACCTGAGGATGCAGCAGGTCAACAAACCGGCCCGGCGCGCCAGGGGCTTTCCCTGAAGAAGCGGTGGACCACAGCTGAGAACCACCGTCCTAGATCAAAGTCCTTGGGGCACCTGGCCACATCTAAGACCTCTGAAGGCAAGGTCTCTATTTTTCCCTTCCGGGGGGTGAGGGTGTCACGGAGTGTGGGGGAGTCCGGCCCTGCACCCCTCTTCCCCGGATTCACTGGGAGTCTCAGCCAGCCAGTAGAACAGAAGGTTTATTAGAGATGCCAGGAACACAGTCCAACCAGAGCTTGTCAGTACAAACAGGACCCCTCAGTCGGGCCCTTCCGGGGGGCAGGGAGCTTAGACCCCAGCCTGGGGGCTCCCTGCATTTCACCCCACAGCTCCAAACGGGGCAGGGAGGCCAGACCCTGTCTGCCTCTCTCCCCTCTTCTCCGGCCAGCTCCAAACTGAAACTATCCAGCCCCTCCTCCCCCTTTGTCTGCTTCCCGGGCCAGGAGGTCACCTGATCCCTTTGTTCGAACACCTTCAGCTCTCACCTTTGCAGGGGAGGGCCCGGGGCCATCGGTTGCTAGGATACAGAGTGTCAGCCATTCTCTGTGTCCAGGCCCCTCTGTAACACTCATGCATCCTTGTTCCACCACCTAGAAACTCAAGCACTGCATAGGGGAAACCGAGGCACCCACACAGTACTCAGGGAAAACATTAACAACAGTCCTATTTCGTCACAGAGGGGCAAGGGCAGAACAGGATAATTGTATGTTTGCTTCTGTTTTACTGTGCCCCATGGTAACGTAAAGGCCAGCAGGTACGTGCAATAGAATTCTTTGTTAATTATGCCTACTCTCCTCCTGTGTTTTAGGTCTGAATAAATAATATAAAACACAAAGCAAGGAATAATTTGAACAGGAAATTAACTCCTGGGAATATCCAAAGTACTGAAAGATGACTGGAGTATCTCATGGTCAAGAGTGCAAAGTGAGCCAGGTTCTGTGCTCCTTTACACTAGTGTAAATCCCAAGCTCATTGGGTTCAATTGCCCTCTGCCTTTCATGGTCATTTACACCAGTGCAAAGTGGGTGTAAATGCTACCATTCCCACCTGGTAGTGCTTTACACCCACTTTGCACTGGTGTAAACAATTACATAAGGTGTAGAGCAACTGAGAGTCAGGCTCATTGACATCAGTGGTGTTGCTCCAGATTTGCATTGGTGTGGCTAAGATCACAATCTGGGCAATTAATATTTACAGAATCTATTGTACATTTGTTACGTTCCTTCTGGTCTGGTCTTATGTACATAAAGGGCAAGACAATAAACTGGCTATGTTTACAGTAATCAGCTTTAGTGCTCTATCCCTCACTTACCCGGATATCATGCTAATGGGAAAAACAGGGGTAGATGGTTGGGATGCAATGTTTTTGGCTACTGTGTCTTTTAAACCAATGATAAATTGTGATTCCTTCTTAGGTCACTAGGTGGTATATGACTGAGTTATAGGGGAAATTCCAACAAAGCTATAGGCCTTTTGCTCAACCCAGCTGTTTGGCAGGTCACAAGGGCTGAAGCATTAGTCACCACGACCATGAAATAAACCATGAAATGATCTGTGGGTGCAGGATCAAGCTCTAGCATTTTAGTTGCAAATATTAAGGGGGATTTGTAGCTAGCTGGCTCCCAGTCTCCCTGGCTAGTCACAGGCAGATTTGCTCCCATGGTTTAATTGTGGGGATAAATTCTGTGGGCACAACCTGTGTCTGCCCCAGGTAGACCACCTTTCTGGACATGTTATTTCCGTCCTGTTTTCTGTATGCAGGTGATTGCACCTGCAAATCAGCCACACGCCCCTTTGGCTTCCTCTCATACAGGGATGTGAATTCCAAACCGGGGCCAGCTTGCCTATCTGCTATTCTGTGTTTGTACGGTGCCTAGCACAATGGGACCGTGACCTTGACTGGCCCTAGGCACTATCATAAGAAACATGATTAATTAATTAATTATCCTACATGTGGAAATGTACTGGCCAGCACCTGTAATAGGTGCAAAAATGTTGATTGTAATTAAACACTATTTTCAGCAAAATTTCAGTTTATTCCTGCTGATAAATGTTTTTTCAACGCTGAACATTTAGCATTCTGGGGGAAGGGTGTAAATTCCCCTTTAAGATGGGAGGGGGGCTCTGGTTAGGGTGAGTATTATACATCGGAAATGTAGTGACTGTATTGCAGTGAAGGAACGTAAGAAGGAGGGTTAGTTCATTTCCAGCTATCTCCATTTTGCCAGCCCGCTCTCCTGGCCACTGCAAAAGGTAAGCCAGACCGTTTGCTATTTTAGTCCTGAACCTTTCCAGCTCGGAGACGGTTCCTCAAGACAAACTGGGTAGAATGGTCTGGTAATGCAGCTGGGCGTGTGTATATGTACAGAGCTGCACCGCTGCAGTGCACGTGGTGAAGACGCTCTATGCTGACGAGAAAGAGAGCGCTCCCGTTAGCAAAAGAAAACCGCGTCAGCGAGTGGCAGAAGCTATGTCGCTGGGAGAAGTTCTCCTGCCGGCATAGTGCTGTGCACACGAGCGCTCATGTCACTGTAACTTATGTCACTGTGGGGGTAGTTTTTTTCCCCCCCTGAGCGACATAAGTTACGCCGACACAGGCTGGAGTGCAGACAGAGCCTCGTCTTTATGCTGAGATCAACTTGGTACGACGCCATCTAATATTTTTACATTTGAACATAGTGTTCTTTGTACTGTGTGCTCTGCAGAGTTCAGACACAAGCCCCTACCAAAGTGCATGTGTTACTGTGTTAACTGAGCATGCCTCAGCCGCGTGTGCCTTACAGACATGTATGGGGAGTGGCCGTTGTTATGGCCTGGCAACAGGGTGCTCTCTGACATAAACACGTGCAGGAGCCCCAGAAAGCACTAGCTGTTGTAATAGCACATGATTCTATGCCAAGATCATGTTGGCTTTAAAGCTTGAGGAACAACCTCCCTGGGAGACTCTGAACCGTCCGAGTTCACCTGCATGACGCATTCTGGCAGATGCCCCTTACGTGCCATCAACCGCGACAGCAGCTTCTCTCTGAATCCGACTCAGCTGCCATTCTAGTCGGTGAAGAGCGGGGAAGGGTTGGTCAGTTACAAAAATAAGCCGCTCAGGAAACAGAAAAAATGGTCATGTGACTTATGCATTAGCTAACACAGCACAAACTGAGACTTTTACAATTCTAATTTCACTGTGGGTGAATAGTCAAGCATTCAAGCTAAACATTTGCTTTTCCAAGCTGCCTGTGCTAGCTAAGCTCCACCACGCCCTTGAATATCTGCGGAAAGTGAACACCAAAGGGCACTGCTGGAAACTCAGCTGAACAGAAATTCACTTTGTAATTCAAATGAATATTTGCAGAATATTTTCCCACACCATTCACTCAGCTCTGTACAGCACATTTTCTATTTCACCTATAGCACATCACATGAAATGTTTGGGGTACATTGTATGAAGGGCAATATAGACATAAACTGTATCTCATTACTTAATGAGCTCAAATCCTATTGAAACAGACAAAGGCAGGACTCTGAGAAATTTTCTTCTCCTCAAATTATTTGACTTTGCCTTACCATGCACTGACACGTATCCGGGACTGCAGACCACATGTTGCCACATTTCCAGAGGTAATTATTGCTGCTTGTTCCTGCAAGAGAAACATGCAATTCAATCCTCTTGCACAGAGAAAGAGAGTTTATCCCTAAGTAGGGGTCACCTCCCTCTGCAAATCTTGTATTCAGCAGAGACGTGCATCTCTGGAACGCTGCTGTCAATCTTTCCCAGGCACTACATTTGGATTTCATAGTACAGTCAGAACACATTGTTACAAAGCACCGTGCATTCTAAGCCATACATTAAAGGTCTCAAAGCACCCTTTCATTTTGTGCGTACAAACTACATTTGCAACCACATTTGCACACACAAAAGTGGGAGTCCACTTTACCTGTTTTGTGCTTGCAGATGCTTGTTTGTGGACGCTACATGGGTTCAGGTGCCATTTTGTAAATGCAAACACACGTATGTGCAATGGTTGCTGACACAAAATTGAAGTCCACAACAGGAAATTCTGCCCTAGTAGGAAACAACAGAAATGTTGGCAAATGTTCTAGGTAGCATACAGTTTTATTTATTTGTGATGATCAGATTACACGACACCCTTAAGAGAAAGGAAGAAAGAGAGATCTGAAAGGGAAAGAGATATTTGAAAATTTTGGTTTTCCACATTTAAAATGAACGTAGCACAAAGTTTTCTAAGAGGTAGTAAACTGCTGTGACAAGTAGCACTATCTATTACTAAGTATTTGGAGAGCTGTGGCAGCTTCCCTTGTTAAATGTGTCTCAGCAGCATCTATAATTGCCAATGGTGCCGTGTAATTTGTATCATGGGATGGAATGTGATCTGACAGGATTCAATACTGTATGTGTGATTCATCAGTAGTACCTGGTCACCACCTGGAAGAAAATAATGCTTATGTTTGACCGAATCACCCAAAGATAGCCTGAACTCTGCCATTACTCCCCTCTGACACATCTTTAACGTTATTGTGCAAAGACAAGGGCCTGATTCCAAATTCACTGAAGTCAATGGAGCTACAGCAATGTAAAACTGATGTGAGAGAGAAGAGAATTAAGCTATCGAAATCTTTCATGCCATGCATGAGTATAGCTCCTATTAACATTAATCAGAATTACAGGGGCACATGTTAAGGGCGAATCGACCCTCCTAATGGAACCGCTGGAATACTGGCTGTCATTATTGATAATGCTCTGAATGTAAAGTGTCCAAA
This sequence comes from Chelydra serpentina, assembly GCA_037349315.1. Lineage (NCBI taxonomy): Eukaryota > Metazoa > Chordata > Testudines > Chelydridae > Chelydra > Chelydra serpentina. The sequence goes on from JBAIAC010000033.1 coordinate 16,943,037, forward strand.
GTGTTTTGCTGATTTAGGGCCTGCTCTTGAGAGGTGCAAAGGGCTCTCGATTGCTACCGGGTTTTGGGTGCCCAGCACTTTCCTGGAGACAACCGGCACATTGCAGGATTGAAGCAGCATGAGCTTCTTGCAATGGCACCTTAGTGCTGCTTAAATGCCACATGGGAGGTTGCCATTTAAAGAAACTAGGGTGATCAGATGTCCTGATTTTATAGGGACAGTCCCAATTTTGGGGTCTTTTTCTTATATAGGCTCCTATTACCTCCCACCCGTCCCGATTTTTCACACTTGCTGTCTGGTCACCCTAAAAGAAACAAATGCAACATTGAGATGCATTACAGAAAATGACGACTTACCACCTAAGACATGGAATTGTGTCAAACTACAAAAATATGGGGAAAATAGACAAAGGAAGAACTATTGGAAGTGGATGAAAATTCTCCCCTGCATCCAAGGACTGTTCTCTTGGGTAACCCTCCGGAAAACAACTCTACTCCTTTTCACAGACATTTCTGCCTATATTTTTGTCTTGTGCACTTTTCTGTATCCAGCAAGATCCCAATGCTATTTGAATGGATCTCAGAAATTTCACACTGTGACATCAGTGAAGAATTGGTTTGTAGCCTGAGAATTAATCACACTTCTAAGAGATTTGGAATCCTTAGCTCGATAGATGCTGTGTTTTGAAGAGACTAGTGCCTTCATTGTATGTCCTCTGGGCACGATCGTGCAACTGTAACCCACACACCCTCTGGCTGTGGTGATCTGTCCCATCTAGTGGCACCGAGACCACTTAGAGAGAGCGATAAAATGAGTCTGCTCTACTGCCTTAGCTAAGAGTTAGCTGGCTTTTAGCTCATGCAGTAGAGACTCATACACTAAGCTCCAGAGGTCCCAGGTTTGATCCTGACAACTAGGGTCAGTTGGCATTACACAACTACTTATGCATGCACATAATTTTACTTGAGGGTGTAAAATCACACATGTGTGCAAGCATTTGTAGGATGAGAGCCCATGTTTGTAAAACTGAGGCTTTCCTAGATTATAGCAAGAATCCCTGTGATACTCCTCATACACCCATTTCAAAAACGAAAAGAAGTGGATTGCTTTGGTCTTGTGTTTTAAATGCCCAGACATATTTCTGAGTTTCTCCTCTCTCCTTCACTAGCCCTATTTAGATCACATATAATTAAGCAAAAGGGACACTCAGGACCATGGTGCTATCATGATTAATATCCTGAAAAAAGAGGCATGGGACTTTTGATTTTGTGGGTACAGGTCCATAAACAAACCATTTACTTCAATAAAGAACACCTCTAATATGACTTCAGGAAGTGCCTGTGCTTTTAAAAAAGAAGTGTAAAATGATATTCAGCTGATCAGTCACTTCAAATTCCAAGTAATGGCTGTATCAGCAGAAAGGGTGGGCTAGTGGTTAGAGTAGAGAAACAGTGTTAGGCATTCAGAGAGATTGAATTAGGTAAGACTTGTAAAGTTCTTAATAAATGATGATAATAGTGTACACCTTCCAGCTGAGGCTTTCAAAACCCTTCATCACAAATAACTGATTACGTCTCTAACATCCCTGCAACTTTACATAAACATTATTATCCCCATTTGGAAACTGAGGCACAGTGAAGACAAGTGACTTGCCCGAGATAGTTACTAATCAGTATCAGAGCTGGCCTGGACTCCTGGTCTCCTGACGCTGAGTTCTTTGTTCTAACCATAGGACCAAACTGGCTCCTTATTATACATGTGCCCAACTTCTGATTCATCTTCATGTCTCACACAAATACTGACCATTTGCAGGCAGCTCTATTTGAGCAAATGCACAATTATAAAACTGAGCTGAAGGTTGAATACAGACATGGAAATGGCTCACCCCATGCAGCTGTAAAATCATAGCTACCCTGGCACTCTATGAACCTGCAGACTTATCACAGATCATTACACTCCAATGTCACAAGGATGCTCTAGAGCATAATCTCCATGGGTGGCAGAAATGTCTTCCTGGTTCCAGACCTCCTTTCCCACAGTCCCAAACCCCTCCTCAGTGCAAGACAACTCCGCCCACATCCTCTGCTTCTTCGTGCTATCCCTCCCTGGCGCAAAACGCCCCACCCATTCGCTCCCAGCTTCCTCGTTCCACTACTCCTTCCCCATGCTAAAGTTCTCCCAATCCCCATCACTCATCTTTATGTTCCGACTCAGTATTTGTCGAGTACTGCAGTAAAATATTCAGTGCACCCCCCAAAAGATGGCCTTGTCACCTCCCTAGCTGAGATTTTTGGATGAAAGGAGCTACAGGAGGACGGTAAATTCTTATGAGAAGTATTTGCAGCTTGGAGCCATCAGCAAATATGTCCATGCCTTCTCCCTGTAAAACCAAGGGACTGTTTGTTTTATCAGCACTAAGCTCATCCTGGGTGTAGTGACACTGGCTAATCTCACCACATCTAAGGTGGAAACCTCACAGTCCATCCTACCACAAGTGCAACAATATTAAATGCCATCACTCCTGGAAGCAGAGGTGCCAAGCACATACAATTACTGTGAGGACCAAGAAAGCAAAAGCAGTAGACATGCAGCTGTATTGAGAGGGACATGAACAGCATGGGGAAGCACTGGGGGGGGGTGGGTGTTCCACTGTTTCCCTCCATTGTTTGGATCTATGCACTAGAGGGCCTGCTAGCATCACTGTCCCAAGGGGACTACCGCATGAGATAATACTGCCCGGGTTAGGGTGGGCAATATTATGGAGAGGGATCCTCCCGTAGGCCTTGAACACTGGTACTCCCAGGAGCGGTGGCACTTGTACCACATACCCAAAGAAAGGGGGTGAGGGCACCATGTAATGGGCACATCTGGGTCCCCGTCCCTCACACAAGCAGAGAGGACAATCCAGGTCACAAAGAAGATTTTGTTTTCTCTAGTCTGTTAACGTACTTTAGCAGATGACTCTGCAGTGCCGTTAACCTACTTGCAGCCTGCAGTTCATTAACATGGCAACTGTGTAAAGGACTGTGCTCCCAAGTCCCTGAACTCCTTCCACTCAACTTGCAAAGACTGAGATTTTAATATAGATTTATAATATCTTGGGTACTCAGCCCAACAGTGCTGCCTTTGTTGTCTGAAGTAACATTCGTTCAGACTCAGTGCTTCACAGACTGCCAAGCATTTCAGCTTTCAATACCAGACATGCAAACTCTGAGCTAGAATAGCCTTCAGCTGTTATAGACCATTTAACCTTCCATGCTACTGGTATACAGGGCATCAGCTAACCAAGTATCTAATCTAAAATGTGCATGTGAATTCAGTGACTTTTTTACTGCCTATGATGAAAAGAAGAGCTGTATAGCACTTGACTAGAGTTGGACACAGGACACACAAGAGCAAGGCAAGTTTCCTCACAGCATTAGCCAGGCCTTATCTCTCATTCTTTTCTATTCCAGTTTCATGCTTCTCTGAGCAATCATGCCAATTGTGTGGGAGGGCAATACAAACCAACTGCAATACCTATTGGCCTGAGACTAGCAATCAAGGTGCAACCCAGATTTGAAATCAGGAGCTAAGGTGAACAGCTGTTTCACCAAGTCACAGGAACACTTTGCCTTTTGGCGGTATAAATCGGGAAATAAACCCAAACATGTTAATGGACAGGTAACGCCTTAAATTTCCTCCGAAAAACGTGTAGGGCTTGTTGTGTGTAGATAGGGTTTTACTTACAAAGTGATGGGTATTATGATACTTCACTAAGTGAATGATTTGATGCCCCAAACTGATAGATGCCTAGTGAACATTTAAAAGAATGAATTAGAAATACAATGGCCCTGATCCTCAGGGCTTGCAGGAACCAGTTAGGTGTGCCAGCTGGTAACAGCCCCCAAGGGGCTATATTGCCATCTGAGGACTGGTGGAGCAACAGCAGTGTTCTGGCCACACTCCTCCCTGGCACCCCCACGTCAGAGGGACTACGTTCTATGCCAGCTAAAGGTTCCCCCATACTGGGGTAAACCCAAGTTGCCCAATTAGGTTATAGGCCCGGGATCTGGCCCTATATGTCTATTTTTTATGGTTTTGTTTGTATTTCATAGGAGTATTTTAATAGGTACGTACACATGTAAATAGTCACGTAAATGCCTTGACCAGCATTGTTCTACATGGGTAGGTAGCAACACAGGGGTGAAATATTCAACGTTGGTAAGCACCCAGGAGTTACATACAGTGCTTTTAGACACAGTTACATAACTGGGACCAAATTCTGCTTGCTATATTCAGACAAAGCTCTCTTTGACCATGCCTGGTAAGTAAGGGAGTAAGAAAAGTAGGATTCAGCCCCAGTTATAGTAGTGCAGTATATAGATATCCAGTCAGCATAGCAAATGACATCTTGCTGGCCATTGTTTAGTATAGATTTTGCCTAAGGATGTTGTTGTTTGTCTTTTTTTTGCTGTAAGCAGATCATTAGCTAAGGCACCAGAGTTAGGCTGGGTTTTTAATCAAACGTTGAGTGAGAGGTTTTCTGCAAGCCTTCCTTTATGTATGTGGGTGGTGAATTACATGCCCATATCCTCTTCTGCAGAGGATGGGGCTCTACAGGATCATTTCATTGATGATAACTGGACAGTAGAAGCATCATGTGATTAATTTTCATCAGAATTTTCTCCATGCTGGGGAGGAGGTAGTCTGTAATGTACTTCTGTACCAAATATGGACTGGCACCATAGTTTGTGTTCATCATAAGATCCTTTAAGTCTCTGCAGGGCACAGATGAGGTTAGCGTAAATACAGCATTTTACACTGTTCAGCCTCTAGGTGGCGCTGTGTATAAAACAGTTTAACAGTCCATTACATCTTCCCCTTTAACATTTCTACCCTTTACAATATTTACGTTATCACACTGTCTTTGAGGTTCAGTACATATCAGTCTGCTAAGTGTCTCCGAATCTTGCTGGCTTGCTCATTACATGACCTGAATCTGTAACAACTTGATCATCTGCCTGTCCATTTGTTGCAATAGCTGGCTGTGGTTATCTTGAAATCCTTGAGTCGTCTTCTTCTTGTTCTGTATCTGCCATCTGTAGAGTTTGCTCTGTTGATTGTGTTTCTGAGGAACAAACTGTAAAAGTAGACAATTTCTGTGGAAATCTCCATTGTTGGTCTACATCACATCATAGGCGCCAACTTTAGTTGGCGCCGGTGGGTGCTCGCGCCCCCAGCCCTGCCCCAACTCCACCCCTGACCCCACCTCCATTCCACCCCTTCCCCAAATCCCCACCCCCGCCTCCTCCCCCTGGCCCACTGCATTTCCCCTCCACCGCCCCCCCCCCCCCAGGCTTGCAAGCCTGGAAGGGAGGGGGCGGGGGAGAAGCAGCAGAGCACCCACCAGCAGCTCCTCGCTGCGCCCCAGGCCCCAACTCACCTCCGCCTCAGCTCAGCCTCCGCCTCCCGAGTCCCGAGGTGCCACCACCAATCCGCTTTTCCTTCCTCCCAGGCTTGTCATGCGCCAGCTGTTCGGCTGCCCAGCTCACCAGGCTCCGCCTCCGCTTCCTCCCCCTCCCCCGAAGCGCCGCCGCTCTGCTTTCCCCCCTCGGGACTCAGGAGGCGGAGGAGGCTGAGGCGGAGGTGAGTTGGGGCAGGGAGCTGCCAGTGCGTGCTCTGCACCCACCAATTTTTCCCCGTAGGTGCTCCAGCCCTGGAGCACCCACGGAGTCGGTGCCTATGTATCACATATAATCTGGGTGCTGAATTATTTTTCTTTATGACAGCTGGAATTGTCCATTTTTTTTCTCCATCCAATTTGGCATGAACAAAGTCACCAGGTTCTAGATCTGACATCTCACATCTAACTGAGTGACATCTATTGTAAAAGTGTTCATAAGCTCTTTTAGCCTTTTTATCTGATTTGGCTACTTTCTTCATGTCTGACCACTGTGGAAATCGGTTCTTTTCCAAAGTTGGAACAGTAGTTCTAAGTTGTCTTCCCATCATAGCTGTACTGGACAATATCCAAAAGCCACTATTGGTGTTGATCTGAAACTCAGAAGAGCAAGGAATGGCTCTCCCTTTTGCAGATTTTCTTGTCTGTCTGTTCAGCTCTCTGGGCGTCTCTATTCGCTTGTGGGTAATGTGGGCTGCTAGTAATATGATCAAAATCATATTTATTCAGAAGGGCTTAATTCTGCTGCAGTGAATTGTGGTCCATTGTCTATCCTTCGTTTTGGAATACTGAAGTGAGCAAAAATGCACTTCAGTTTCTCAATGACACTGCAACATGTTATGTCTTTCAAGTACATTATTTCTATATACCTGGAAAAATAGTCCATAATGACCAGGTAATGATGTCCTCTAAATATGCATACATCTGCAGCTAGTCTCTTCCAAGGTATGTCTGCTAGAGGTATTGTTATCAAAAGTTCTTTGTGTTGTGATGGTCTGTTAGTCCTGCAATGTTCACATGCAGATACTATGTTCTCTATGTCCTGGCTGATGCCTGACCACCATTCTGACTGGTTGGCCTATTCATGGCATTTAGTTAATCCTTGGTGTCCTTCATGGATGAGGTTTAGGATTTCTCCTCTCATTTCATTTGGAATTACAATGTAATTACCTTTAATCATGAGTCCATTTGACTTGTTTAATTGTGCATGCACCACAAAATAATAGTCCCTTGTCACTTCCTTAGTATCCTTAAGATACTTGGGTCAGCCACTCTTAATGTAACGTAGAACTTCCTGAAGGTGCATGTCTGTCAAGGTTATTTATTGTAGCTAGAGTAAGTCTCTTTTCTGACACTGGTCTGTATGTGTCTACAGCATTCATGTATGCTTTTATGTCATCTTCGAAATCACAGATAGTTAAGTGTGATGCTGGGCTCCATTTTCCCCAGGAACGTATTAAGCAATTGGGTTGAATTGCATTAACCTTAGCAATAAACTTTGGCATCTCAGTGGTGCTTAAGCCAGGTCTTTTCCATTGATGAGGATTACAAGCAGTTTATGACCTGTTATCACTGTAAATGAATCTAGTTCATGTTGTGTAGGTGATGCCTAATATCCAGCAATAAACTAAATAGCTAAACTGGTGACAATCTAATCCTTTACAAATAAAAACTGGGCACATAAATAAAATACAATGGTGAAAAGAGAAGCATATTGAATTTTAAGGGCTGATTTTCAGTGATGGCTTCTTTTTATGGGTGGTCAGGGGGAATAACTGCCCTTGCAGGTTTGCTTCTCTCATGAATTGTAGGTGTGAATATTAGGAACTGGACATCTAGCATATGTGATTAAGATATTTTTGTGGGTGAAAAACAGCCACCACAAAATTAGAGGCTAGGCTGACGTCCGTCTAAATACCAGGCCCTAAAAATAACCAGACCCTTCCAATTATTTTTATAAATGATTGCTACCAAATTCACGGTAGTGGAAAATGCGTCACAGACCGTGAAATCTGGTCTCCCCCTTGAAATCTGGTCTTTTGTGTATTTTTACCCTATGCTATACAGATTTCATGGGGGAGACCTCACATTGGGGGTCCCAACCCAAAAGGGAGCTGTGGGGGGGGTTAATTTAGGGGGGTTGCGGTATTGATACACTTACTTCTGTGCTGCCTTCAGAGTTGGGTGGCTAGAGAGCAGCAGCTGCTGCCCAGCTCTGAAGGCAGCGCCCCGCCAGCAGCAGCACAGAAGTAAGAGTGGCAATACCACGACCTTCCTGCAATAACCATGTGCCCCCTCCCCAAAAAACACCCTTTTGGGCTGGGACTCCCCCCAGTTACACCACCATGAAAGTTCACATTTAAATATTTGAAATCATAAAATATAGAATTGTAAAAATAGTAAGACTATGAAATTGACCAAAATGGACTGTGAATTTGGCAGGGCCCTAATGATTGCATACCCAGGAATTAGAGCTGCCAAATAACTGCCGTTAACGCCTGCGATTAACGCTCAGCACAATTAACACGTTAATTTTTTTAACGTGCATTAATCGCAGACCCTCTCTGGGCAGGACGGCAGCATGAGCCTCTCGGAAAAACCTGTCTGGTCAGCTCAGTAACACAAGCCGCCACCAGAGGCCGGGAAGAGATGAGGCTACAGAAAGTGAGGGAGTTCTCATCCCTGCGTTTCCAAAGTTAAAACGGAGCAGCCCCCCCCCCCCGCTTGGAGGGCTCGCCTGAACCACCCTCCCCATGTGCCTCCCAGTCCCGGGTCTGGGGCAGCGGGGCTGACCACCTCCCCCCACGTCCCGTGCTACCCGCGGCTGGGGCTGGGGTTCCCCCTCCCTCGCCCCCCCCCAAGCTCCGCATGCCCCATGGTGGGGTCTCCTGCTCTGAGCCCTGTGCCGCCCGCAGCTGGGGAACACCCCTCCCCAGCTCCGCACTGCCCACAGCTGGGGCTCAGTCCCACCCCCTCCTGTGCTGCCCACAGCTGAGGTTGATCTGCCCCACAGCTCTGCGCTTCCCCTCAGCTGAGGCTGATCCACCCTGCCCCCCACCCCGCCAACTCTGTGCTGCCCAAGGGTCAGCTCTGAAGCCAGCAGCCACCAGCAAATTTCTCCGCTTTCCTGCTGGCGGGGAGTGCTGCCTTCAGCTGACCCCCAGGCAGCCGCCGCCTCTCTCTGCTCTGCTTTGCAGTGGGACAAATGCCCAGGTTTGGCAAAGAAGCAGGGACGGCCGGACAGAGCTGGAAAAGGGACTGTCCTGGCCAAAATGGGACGTATCGTCACCCAAGCCAGCCCGGGCACTATTGTTCCCAGCCGGCCCCTCACTCCCGGGACCAACCCCCCTGCCCCATTGCCCCAAGCTGGCTGCTTGCTGTGGGGGTACCCCATAGAGAACATGGGCCTGGCGACAGTAGTGTAGCCGGGTTTAGAGCACAGGGGGAGCGGCGCTATAAAAAGGCGCCTCCCCGCTCCCCCTGTACTCACCCGGCGGCGCTTTAAAGGGCCCGGGGCTGCATCCGCTGTGGAGCCCCCGGGCCCTTTAAAGCGCTGCCAGAGCTCCAGCAGTGGGGCTCCGGCGGCGCTTTAAAAGGCCCCCGGCTCCCCGCAGCGTCAGGAGCCGCAGGCCTTTTAAAGCATCTCCCCCAGCCTGGCTCTAGCAGCGGGGGGGGGGCGGGGGGAGCTTTAAAAGGCCCATGGCTCCCCGCAGCAGCAGGAGCCGTGGGCTTTCTAAAGCGCACCCCCCCTGCCCGGCTCCAGCAGTGGGGCTCGGGCGGCGCCTTAAGGCGCCGCTTCTCCTCACAGGGGGAGCAGACGCTCCCCCTGCTCCCCCCCGGCTACGCTACTGCCTGGCAAGCTCAGCCTCCCTGCACCAACCTCTCCTCCCCTGCAGTATGAGGAGTCCCCAAGGTAAAATCCACCCTCCCTTGCAAACAAGGGCTCACTCAGCTGAAGGGAGCCCACCTAGCTCAGTAAAAGGAGGCGAGCCTGGTGAGCCCAGTACCAGAAACCAGCCTTCCAGAAGCAGCAGCAAGACACCTCCCTCACCTCTTCCTGCACAAGGGGGGGAGAGATAGCTCAGTGGTTTGAGCATTGGCCTGCTAAACCCAGGGTTGTGAGTTCAATCCTTGAGGGGGCCGTTTAGGGATCTGGGGCAAAAATTGGGGCTTGGTCCTGCTTTGAGCAGGGGGTTGGACTAGATGACCTCCTAAGGTCCCTTCCAACCCTGATATTCTGTGAAGTTATTGCTTACTCCTCCCCATTGTCACCCTCTGTCCTCCCAGACCCTCCTCCTGCACAAGTCATTGCTTACTTCCCTCCTCCCCCAACACTGAATGCTTGTTTGTCTGAGCGATTTGCTGAACAAGAGGTAGGACTGAGTGGACTTGTAGGCTCTAAAGTTTTACATTGTTTTATTGTTAAGTGCGCTTATTCTTTTTTACATAATTCTACATTTGTAAGTTCAACTTTCATGATAAAGACATTGCACTACAGTACTTGTATGAGGTGAATTTAGGTTTCTTTGTTACAGTGCAAATGTTTGTAATAAAAAATACATACGAAGTGAGCACTGTACACTTTGTATTCTGTGTTGTAATTGAAATCAATATATTTGAAAATGTAGAAAACATCCAAAAATAGTATTCTATTATTGATTAATTTTTTTAATCGCTTGAAAGCCCTACCAGGAATCATTTCACGAACCTCTGAAATTCAGCAGCCACCTCTGGAATGGACCACGACAGCTGTTTAACAGGGCCTGGTGGTACTACAAAAGAGTCTTAGGCAGGAAGTGAGGAAGAATACTATATCCAATTGAAACTGTAAGGAAAATGACATCAGAAAGAAAGAAATCACCTGGATCACCTGGATCGATCGGACTTCAGCTGTCGTTAAGACTGCGCCGATCACAACACGTCTGCCATTCTTCTCGCACTCTTGCCTTTCTTCTCCACGTTCATCCGAAACGTTTAACGATGTCATCTTCCCATCTTCTTGGAGGCCGACCGGGGGGTCTTTTCTGTTCTCGCGGGTACCACTCAGCAATGATTGCTGAGAAAGAAATATCTTACCTAAAAAGAGCTCTTGAAATCTGCTGTTCTCCATGTCTCTGTCTACAGTACTTCCAGTCTTGATACATTGCACCATACTCACAATACGACTGCTTCCTTCTTCATGGTTTCATAATGGAGGAGTTTAGAGAGAGATCATTTAAAATAAATAATTATTAGTGCAGAAGTTTTCCATTGGCTCCAGTGTTTGAAAGCCACTATAGCTTTCATTACAGTTTTCCTATACCAGGGGTAGGCAACCTATGGCACGAGCTGATTTTCAGTAGCACTCACACTGCCTGGGTCCTGGCCACCGGTCCGGGGGGCTCTGCATTTTAATTTAATTTTAAATGAAGCTTCTTAAACATTTAAAAAACCTTATTTACTTTACATACAACAATAGCTTAGTTCTATATTATAGACTAATAGAACGAGACCTTCTAAAAATGTTAGAATGTATTACTGGCACGCGGAACCTTAAATTATAGTGAATAAATGAAAACTCGGCACACCACTTCCGAAAGGTTGCCGACCCCTGTCCTATACTTAAGAATTAGCGCTGAAAGCCCTACACAGATCAGCACTAGCAATGCTACAGCCTTTTAACACTGATGATAGGGTGGCTGCTGCCCATGGCACCGGGAAGTGCTGTGCCCTAGTATCATACTGGTACATTTCATCATTACTTTTTGCAAGAAAGAGCTTCTTGTTGTTAAGATCAAAATTACTAGGAAACCTCATAATGTGTGTAAGCTTTTAGCTCACATACCTTATGGCTGTGAGTACTTATCAAGCTTTTCAGCTCTGTCCCCTCTGTCAGGCTGTTACAAGTTACTCATAATGAACCAGAACACCCTAGTAAAGGCAGAAGGATAGCTCATGGCACATATGATGGAAAGAATCTTGCACATAGCAAATGCTTTAAGCTGTAGAAGGCTTGACTAATAGACAGGAGAAGGGTCACCTCTTTTTTAATGCCTGCACTTGGAGCCAAATCCTGGTTCCATTGACATCAATGGGAATTTTGCTACAGACTTGAAGTGGGCCATGATTTGCCCTTTGGAGCCCTGGGCTGGCTACTCTGAGGCCTGGCTATAGGCAGGTTGCGTACCGATAGAGCTATTTTGGTTGGGGTGTGATTTTTTTTTACCAGTATAGTTATATCACTACAAGCCCTCGCATGGACGTAGTTATACTTGTATAAAGGTGCTTCATAGCAGTATAGCGTATTCCCTGTATCATACAGGAATGACTTATACCAGGATAAGCACATTTGCACTAGTATGACTGTGCCCATACTGGGGGTGGGGGGAGGAGGGAAAGGTTGTGCCAGTAAAGCTACACAACTTTGTGAGTACACATGGTCTAGCACAATTGCTAAAAATTTGACCTCTTGATCCTAAGGGTTTGAAAGCTGATTCTCCACCTGCACAGCTTTCATTGCCTTCGGGAGACTGCGTCTTCTGAGTGTACGGCTGTATCACTAGGAAACAGAGACGTTGTTTTACACCGTTCCTTATAAAGATAGGAAAGCAGAGCGTTCATGCTACGTATAGCCAAAGAACATTAAGCCTCTTTGTCTAAACTAAATGATGCAGTTGCATAACAGAGTACTAGAATTAGAACAGTGAGTTTAAGTAAAAGTCAGCAGATTGCAACCTCAGACCTTTGTAATAGCCTAGCAAAGGATTCTTGTTTATTTCAGCAGGTTAAACTCATTAGTTTCAACAAGAGATGTCTCAGGCTATATTGTGGCAGCAGCAGCTGAGAAAATGAAGATACCAGTTACCACGGTATCAGGCATGAGAGTCTCATGGGCACAATGTGCGGTAAATGACTTTGGGGAAGTGTGAGGTGATGAAACCGGTCTCTGTCTGTGCTCTAAGCACAGTGGCAAAAGCTGATGAAGGATAAGGTAAGAAGTAGACAGGCACCAGTCAAATGTGGGGCTCTGCGTTTGTTAAGGAGTGAGATTAGAAATTGCTGCTGTTCTGTCGCCCATTTCAAAAAAAACAAAGCACTCTGGGCCAATTCACCACAGCCAGCTTGTAACAACGGCAATATTCTGAGTCTGGTGTCCCGCTGCCTTGCGCCTTGCATAGTCACGTATACCAGCATAAAGTTAAACACCTGCTTAAGTGCTTTGCTGGCTCCAGGGCTATTTGACTACACAAGTCTGTGCAATATGAAGCATATGGGCCCAAAGGAAGTTGTAAGCATGATATTATTACTTCCGAAGTACTTCTGAAGTAGGTAGGATCCCCATTTTAAATAGAGGCACTGATGCAGAGAGAGGTGAAATGACTTCTAAAGGTCTCACAGAATCAGTGGAACAGCCTTTTGACTCCATCCAAAAATACAGGGACAAGAAAAGAATGCTTAGCTACAGGGCAATTCTAAAGGGACTTGATGTTACTTTCATGTTCTGAGCTTTGCATTTGTAATGCTCTGGATGCTTGGCCAACATACCAGAGAGTGTCAGGTAGTACTGAGGTATGAACTTCTTAAAGTGTGTAGTGTTACAACAGTTGGAAATGTTACTGAGATTGCTCAGATAACATAGATATAGACCAAAATCTATTGTACATTTGGAAAGCTTCTGCCTGAAACAGGTATTATTTACCAGTCAAAGGGCTGAAGGCAGGAGCAGCTGTGTGACATTATGAAAAAATGTTTAATAAACACTGGAGTCAAATTGTCCAGAACTTTGTTCTGCCCATTTTTATATTACTGAAACCTCGTGGTTTTGAGAAATGTTGTAAAAAGATGTTAATTTGGCTTGAAAACTATATGAAACTGTGAAGTCTCATGGCTCACAGTGCACCAGAGGTGCGCACCAACACCTTGATGTCAGGGCCTATTGCTATATTGGCTCCACCCCAGCAGGCACGAATAAGGATGAGCCGTGCTGGTAAAGCATGCACTTGTGTGCTGGTTGTGTGTAAAGCATGCACTTGTGTGCTGGTTGTGTGTAAAGCATGCACTTGCCCCTTTGTGGATCTGTTTCATATCAGCAAGGGTTTTACAAAGAGAAAATGTATTGTGTGACTTTCACAGGCTGACTTTTTAAGGAGGAAACAATACCAAAGAAAAGAGTGTGCTTATAAACAGCTATACAGTCTCCCCAACTCCTTGGTCCAGGTCTAAATAGCAGCCAGATAAGTTAGGCTTTTTTTGATCCAGGTCTTTCCATAGCATTCTAGAGAGCATTTTCCATTAGTGGAAGTGAGCATAATATAGACACGGATGAATGGTTCATTTCCATGCAAACAGACTTTTATTAAAAATCGGATTTGGAACACAGCCTAAAGCCAAAAAGGCAAAGGTCACCTTTGGCAACTAGTGTTTAAAGGTCATAAATAAAATTTGGTTTTGGCATGTTCGCCTTTTGTGACTGGCTGGCAAAAGCCACTCAGATTGTGTGTCTTCTGCGAGGCCTATATTAAAAGGAAAGTAACATTATCCAGAGAAATGACAAGCCCTACAGGACACACTGTGAGCTGCTGACAGTTCTAGTATCACAATAAAAAGCATATTATTGAATCACCAAAATAAAATCCTCTAGATAGAGATAGAGAAGCATTTATTTATTAGAGAATTTTAATTTCTCGCAAAGGTAAATCTTATTGCTTCATTGCAAAAATATACTTTGAATTAAATATGTATTCTTGGGGTACATCTACACTTCAAATATGCTACAGCAGCACAGGGGCAGTACTACAGCTGCGTTGATGTAGCGCTTCAGTATAGACAGTACCTACGATGACGGGATGGGTTCTCCCATCCGCATAGGCAATCTACCTCCCTGAAATGTGATAGAATTCTTCTGTTGACCTAGCACTGTCTAAAATGGGGGTTAGGATGACTTAACTACCCCGCTCACAGATGTGAATTTTTCAGACCCATGAGCGACATAGTTCAGCCAACTTAATTTTCTAGTGTAGGCCAGGCCTTGTATCAGATATGTGTATTAGACATGTATATGTAACTTAAAATGTTTAGCCCTCAGAAGCTCTCATGTTTGTTATGATGTACTGTGTAACTGTTGTGCAAGTTCTTGCCAAAAATGTTTTATAAACATGACAGCTGTAACTTGGCAACCATTGTTTAATGCACAGCAGTGAATCTCTTACAGATAGTTGTCAATGGACTAAACAACATCTACCACTATGGCTCTTGAATGAATATGTAAGCAAGAAAACAGACCCTGAGACTTTATTCAAGGGAAAATTTGACAGAGCTGGACATCAAAGAGATAGCAATCACAGAAAAAGAGGTACATTTTATGCTTTGAACACATTTTGGAAAAATATGATTATTGTATGCTTAAAAACAAATGTTAATCTTGTTACCAGATTCTAACATGTTCAAAACTCCTTTCTGTCTTTGAAAATTGGTTACAGTTAGTGAAAGCGATCATCACTTGTGGAAAGGTTTGCATCACATTTCATACAGAACCTGAAAAATTCTGCTTTGAGTCTCAGGAAGATTTTCAAAGCAGAGAGAAGACGACAGCCTATATGTTTGTATGTCTTTACATACTGTATACACAACCTCAAGTGTATTGGCAGAATGTAGGATTCTAGCTTTTAGCTTTCCAATGAGTAGATACAATGACACTACTTATTTAAGAGGCAAGGTTTCTACCATTAATTAAACCAAAGTAACTGGGTTTTCAGCATTCAGATATTCATCCTGGAGGATCAGGTGTACAAACAATACAAATTATGGGCCAAATTCCATTCTCCTTATTCACACAGAGCCTGATTCTGCCACCATTTCTTATTCTGAGGAGTAGCCTTCTTCATGAATAGTCCCACTGATTTCAGTGGGATTACTTACAGGGTAAGATACTGCTCAGTGGAGAGCTGGCTCACAATTAGCCCACTGATGCTACTGGGTGTACTTACATGAATAAGGTGCATTTCTTGTGCATGGTAGAGTATCAACTAGCACTGAAGGTGGCAGCTAACAAGTGCAAAGCCTGCTGCATGGGGGAAATGTGGCTAAGGACACAGGAATAAACCCCTACTTGTAAGAAAATTGCCATAGAACTTTGACTGTCCATGCAAGTGTAATAATCTAATGCAAGGCCTCAGTTTGCAAAGCCTCACCTGAAAGACATGCAAGCAGTAAATTGGATGGATCTCATCTCCTCTACCTTGGGAGAATGGGTAAAGGGGTGAGTTGCCTCTGTCAGGATTTTTTCTTTAGATATTTCAAATCTGATTGATGCCAAGACCATTAAGCTACCTCCTCTGGCTAAATCACACAGGGCCATATCATGCCCTCCCACAGAAAAAAATTCAGGTAGGGATTCTACGTCAGGGCAAAGAAAATTCTGTGATGATTCCCTCCATATTCTGCCCACTCAGGCCTTGGCTGAGATTGTTCACCTGCAGGCCAATTGTGAGGGCAATTCCTGACATGGCTACCTGTCAGCTGGACAGCACAGTCTGAGAGAATGCAGAATACACCACAGCACACAGAAGGAGCAACATGTGTATCAGAAAAAATTAAACAGCCTTTTCCTGCAGACAGAGAGGAGGAACAGCTGAGGAGCAGCAACACCCCTCCTGGAGAGGAGTGTGGTGCTGGGCCCTGCACAGGCAACCTTCCTAAAGCAGCAGCAAGCCTGGCTGGCAGCACCTGCTGCTGCGACAGAGGAGAGGCAGCAAGTGACAAGTCATCAGGCAGGGGACGTGATCACAGCAGCAGCACAGTGAAGGGAGCATGAGAGGAATCCTGAGTACCAAGGGAGGGGGGGAAAGGGCAGAGACCAGTGTGGGAGAGAAACAGGGGTAGGGGACCGGAGAGGGTGAGAGAAGAGGGAAGGAAAACAAGAAAGGGGCGGGTGGGTGCGTGGTAGAATCCCTGACAAGATGCAAAGGCACGTACCATAATCCATGCAGTAAGAGAAGTAACTGGTGCTCTCCCTGTCCCTTCCTATCATGACTGCTCCAGCCTGGGGAGCACAGTACTACACAGAACACCAGCTGTGTGGAGTTGAGGGAGATTTGCCAATGGAAAAGAGTGAAACAGGAAAGGGAAAAAAGCCTCTGTCTCAACTTTGAATATGCTGGGGGAAATAAATATAAAAAATAATGAAGTAAATGCTTTGCTTTTCTTTACTCAATAATGCTCTCTGGGCTGGACATTTCCTGTTAGTTAATGAGCTAAGCCAGCCATTAGCTTCCAGGAAATGTTCAACCCAGTGGTCATTATTGCTACATGAAATCATTAAAAGAAAACATTACCTTGAAAAGTTGCCAACCATCCATTGTTCTCTTTACAGTATTGAGTCTTTTCCTAACTGGCAAAGGGTACTACAGTAACCAATAGGAAATCAGGTCTTCAGACTCCATGTTCCACTGGATTTATAATTACTATTAAAATTGATTAATTTAGTGAGCCATTTATTTCTACTCTAGATCCCCCTTCTCCCCTCAGGATACCTACTCTTGCAGCTGCATCACATTCCAACAGAAAAATATTATGTCTTTAGATAATTATACAAATATACCTTCAAATAATATATAAATATATGTAAATAAAAACTTGCAATAATCTTAAATCACAACCATGCTCCTAGAGAAGAGACTGATAGATGCTGCTCTTATTTTTATGGCCACAGATTTCTTAAATGATGAGCACATTAGACAAGTATCAATATATGATCACATAAGAGAAAAAGCACTTTATATAAGATTGTTCTGCCTTCAGATCATTTATACTTAAAATAACTATTCATATTGAGAACATAAGAAAACATGTTATGTAAGATCCCTTTTAAATCCTTTGGTTTTTAGTTTGTTTAAAAAAATAGTACTTTCGAACTATGCTCTAGAAGCAAATCCTTAATATATTCTCAATGTCTGGTTGCTATAAGCCTTTTGACTCCATCCAAAAATACAGGGACAAGAAAAGAATGCTTAGCTACAGGGCAATTCTAAACTAATGTGATGTTACTTTCATGTTCTGAGCTTTGCATTTGTAATGCTCTGGATGCTTTGCCAACATACCAGAGATTGCCAGGCAGTATTGAGGTATGAACTTCTTAAAGTATTACAACAGTTGGAAATGTTACTGAGATTGCTCAGATAACTTAGATATAGACCAAAATCTATTGTACATTTGGAAAGCTTCTGCCTGAAACAGGTATTATTTACCAGTCAAAGGACAACTAAAGAAAGGAGCTGATTTACCTCTTCATATACGTAACATCAATATTTTTGGCAAATAAATTCTTCCCTAAGCCCCCGAGAAGCCCTATGAATAAGCAAAAGAAGGTGAAAAGTGAAATAAAATTTTGTAACTCCACCAAAGTCAGTTGTGGTATTTTGGATTTACATCAGAGGAATTCAGACTCTGGCCTGTATCACAATTCTGTAACATAGTTAGAAAAAGACTCGCTTCCAGCCACAGTCAAGAAAAAAACTGTTTTTTGACATGGCTGAGGCTTTCTTGTGTTGTATCACACTGTCCCATCATGGTAAAATCTGTGATTACATGGACCCATCGCCTACATTATGCTTTTATAAGCACATTTCTCAGGGAAAATATCCTTGTCCACCCCAGTAAGAGAAACTTTGGTGGAAGCTGTTAGCAACAACGGGTTCTTAAACACCATTGTTGCAAGCATAGCTCCAGCCACAATGTGTCCAGGGTTCATTCTGTATTATTTCCATTATGATAGAGTATAAGAGCTGCATTTAATGACTCTTAATTACCACATTGTGCTAGGCACTGGACAAACAGAACAAAAAGACGGCCCTTGCCCCAAGAAGCTTACAATGAGAAAGGGGCAGGTTGGTTCAATATGTTCTTTCTAATGTCGATCACTAAGATAATGGAAAACAAAACTTTAATAAAATCAGATTCACTGATTTTTTTTCACCTCTCTTATTATTAAGACCCAAATTAGACCTTGAGTTCCTTTATAGTTCTCCAGCTTGTAACTAAAAGCAAGGTAATAAATCACTTCAATTTTGTAACCATTGACCAAAGAAAAGAGACAGACCAGCAGTTGTCTACAGCAACGTGCTGGACAGAGGTCTAGCACTGTCACAAAGAAAATAGTGAGCAATCTTGGTAAACACCGCTATGAAAGTACTCATTCACTTGGGTTCTGGCACAGTCACAGAAAGGTGTCAGTTTCAAGAAGGATAGGTGCCTGCAGTCTGCTCTGCTCAAATGTCAGTATCCATCAGGACTTTATTCATTAAACTTTCTCTTCCTCTTTCTCGGACACACGGCGAGAATGCCAATATTTTCATATTTTTCTCTCTCTTTTCTTTGCTACTTCAGCATGTTCCCAGCCCTCTGTCTAGCAGCTAAGCGCAGAAACAGAGACATAAAGCATAAAAGGCACATTTCCTCTTTCTAACTGGGTCACTGGGCACTTGGTTATGGCAGAGGCAGCAGGTTGCCTAACTCACTTAAACAGTGCATTCCAAACAAAACTCCCTCAAAGTTACCATGCTCCGGCTGGTACCGTAAGGTGTCTGGGATGGTGAATAATGTTCTGGCTGGATACATACATGGATTCTGACACAGTAGCGCCAATACACTGTAACAAGTCTCGCTCTTGAGTCTTGAACATAACTGGAGGGGTAAACAAAAAAGCACTGTCATATTAATCATAGAATCATAGGACTGGAAGGGACCTTGAGAGGTCATTTAGTCCTGTCCCCTGCACTCAAGGCAGGACTAAGTATTATCTAGAACATCCCAGACAGGTGTTTGTCCAACTTGCTCTTAAAAATCCCCAATAATGGAGATTCCATCATCTCCCTAGGCAATTTATTCCAGGGCTTAACCACTCTGACAGTTTGGAAGTTTTTCCTAATGTCCAACCTAAACTGCCCTTGCTACAATTTAAGCCTATGGCTTCTTGTCCTATCCTCAGAGGTTAGGAAGAATAATTTTTCTCCCTCCTCCTTGTAACAACCTTTATCATGTCCCCTCTCAGTCTTCTCTTCTCCAGACTAAACAAATCCATTTTTTTCAATCTTCCCTCATAGGTCATGTTTTCTAGACATTTAACCATTTTGTTGCTCTTCTCTGGACTTTCTCCAATTTTTTCACATCCTTCCTGAAATGTGGCTCCCAGAACTGGACACAATATTCCAGTTGAGGCCTAATCAGCACAGAGTAGAGCAGAAGAATTTCTTCTTATGTCTTGCTTACAACAGTCCTGCTAATACATCCCAGAATGATGTTCGCTTTTATTGCAACAGCGTTACACTGTTGACTCATATTTAGCTTGTGGTCCACTATGATCCCCAGATCCTAATCCTTAGGAAACATGCTAGTTTCCAGGGAAGAAATACCTGGGATCTAGCTGTCTCCACCGGAGAGCTAGGGGGGGGTAAATGTATGTAATTATTGGGGCTGCCCAGTACACTACACCTCTAGTGTGTCAATAGCACCAGAACTCAAAGCCAAGCACTGTAGGTGCTTCAGCAGTTAGACCTTGTTGGCACAGGTCCTGGCAGGTCTCAATAATCACTCCGATATATGGCTAAAGTGAAAGGGTATTTTACTAGCACTAGCAAGAAAGGAAAGGTTGCAAATACCCTAAGTACAGAGGTTTAAACAGTTATAGTTCAAAGCGAGTGACAGTGGTAAGTATTTAGGTCCCTGGGGCAGTCCAACCGAGAGTCAGCGCTCTTCAGGCCTAGTGCCTGGGCTGCCCTCTCCAGTCCAGCCTCTCTTCCAAGTAAATGAGCATTTGTGGATTTCCAGGACAGGTTCCATTATTGTCCCTCATTGGAGCCCCTCAGCACTGGCTCCCTGCCCAGCCACTGCTGCTCCCCCTAAGTCCCACACAGCTGTAATGTCTTCCACTCGCAGCCTGTTCCACATGTGTCTCTGTCCACAGTTCCTGGGGCTTCTCTCAAGCTCCCTGCTTGCCATGTGGCTCCTGTTTCACCCTCTCTGCAGCTCCTGCCTTGCTATGCAGCCACCACACCACAAAGCCTGGCAACGTCCTACACAGGACTTTCCCTCTTACCTGGCAAGAGGAAAGAGACGTGCAGTGGGAGGGAGCTGATGGGCATTGTAGTCCCCTGCTAAAGCAGATCCATCCACAAGTAGATCGGTGACAGGTTCTTGCAGCAGGAAGGTGGGTGAGTTTGCTTCCCTGCAGCTGGAAACATTCACTGACATCCAGCCAGCTTTCCGGCTGCCAGCCCACTAGCTGGAAATCAATGGAGGTTAAGTGGACTGCCTTAGAAATACATGTCTGTGGTTATCAGGAAGTGATCCACCTAGGAGGCAAAGTGAGAATGTGTCCTGGTGGCAGAGGAAGGAAATCAGCCTATTCTCATATTTCTACTGCAGTGGGGTTTTGTTGGCTTTTATGAGTTTTCACATAAACCAGAATCCTGATCTTATAGAAAACTGGCCAGTGCTTTAACTGTCAGAATTATGTATAATACGAAGTATGTGGAACAAAGTTTGTGTTGCATTATTTCACGCTGGTATCAAATTCTCATTTTAAAAACCAGAGCTAAAATTCTAAGAGGTGAAGGGGAAATGGGACAGCTGCAGATAAAGAGCAGGAGGAGGAAGGGAAGAAACAGGTTTTCAGTAGAACTTTGGGAGTGTGCTGGGACGATTAGTGTTGGCAGAGCATGACCAGGGCCAAAAAACACTGGCAGGGTGGAGTGGAGCAGGCAGATAGCCAGTGTTAGCAGCAAATGTTCACACAGATATTAGGTATATAAAAAAGAGGGAAAGCACTGATGGAAGTCACACAGGTCTGGGACAATGCAACAGACTTGCATTTTCACTTAGCACAGGAATCATTGCACACAGGCGTCATGATCTACCCCCAAAACACTTTACATACACAAGCTTTCAAGGTTCTTGAATATCAGCTTCTCACCTGGATTTGCTCTCCACTGTTCTGATAGCTTCTTTTGACAGATCGCTAACAGTGGGGGGCATGGATCAGCGTTCACGTCATACTCCCCGTCAGTACCTGGCCCAAGCAAGGGAAGCTAATGAACCAATCAGGGGACTAAATTCAGTTATGACGCCTGGTCACGTGCCATCTGAAGCATGTTGCGCATATACTAAGACGACTAGCAGTGGGGTTACCATTAGCACTGATGTAGGGAGCTTGAGCCAATTGCTGGTTATACTAAACTCACCTCCTTGCTGTTAGGCAGCTAGAATACTAACTGTGTACTACATCCAACCCTGTCCTCTGCAAGCTCAAACAGCTGTCCTTAGTACAAGCCTGCCAGCGCCGTACTTTGCATTTCTCCACAAGAGCTAAACATTAAATCACATGATCTGACCTTTTTATTTTTAATCCTCGTCCCCAATCCACACTTGACAATTATTTTTACTTTGTGACCCCACCCTGCAGAGCCATCGTTATTGTAGCACCTCATCATGGGCCAGGAGCTCATTGCGCGAGGTGCTGTACAAACATGGAACAACAAGACGGCCTCAGCCGCAACGTACTTACAATCTAAGTATAAGACAAGAAACAACAGCTACATACTGACAGATAGATGGGGTAGTCTCGAGAAGACTGCAAAGGGATCTAACGTGCACCTTGTCCTGTGACATCTTGTCTAATGGTATCAGTGCTAATTCACTTCTAACTATTATGATGGTGCTCACTTATCAGCAAACAAGAGCTTTTGGATGTACTCCACCAATCATAGCATGGCTTTCTGAAGATCTCACACTATGCTTGAAGAGGGAATCATCTCTAGTTTAGTGCTCCTGGCTCATCCTATGCACAGCCCATGGAGCAATAATAACCAGACATGCCAAACCTGCAAAAAAACCCGCAGACATTGGGTTTGTTTTTGGCTTAATTGGCTTGTGAGTTCCTCGTTGGCTAGTTATTGGCTTGTAGCTTCTCTTTTTTGATCAGCTCCCAGCAAGCAGGGTCAAAGGCGGGCAAGCAGGGGCAAGGGGCAAGCTGGGGAGAGAGTCAGGGGTGCACAGCAGGCCCACCACAGTCCCAGACTGCACGCCGGGGGGATCTAGTCACATAGAGTATTGGGGTTCTTAGAGATTGGCTTGTTTTGCCTTGTTTTGAAATGAGATGTTTTGATTTTTGGCTTATTGTGAAAGGTGGGTGCTTATTTACCACGTGAAAGTTGACAACTATAGTAATAACCCTTCTAGAAGACATCAATCTTCTCCCTCAGTCCCCTTCCTCACACCCACTATGGTCTCCTGAATCAAGTACTGGAGATATTCCAGGCACATTAGGTCTTTCTGCTCATTCCCCTGCACTCCACTTTTAATCAAACTTGTAATTTCAATCCTCTCTGCTGCTACTCTCTAATCAAATGACATGGTTCATTAGATGCTATTAAAAGACTAAAACCTCTCACCTGGGAAATTTTTTGGGACCAGGGGCGTACATAAGCTATAGATGATCTTGTTGTGGATGCCCCATGACTTGCTGTGTGGTGTTAAGTCACTTAGGCCCAAAATTCCAGAAGTAGCCTCTGATTTTGGGTGCCCCACTTGAGATAACTTGGTTTCAATTTCAGGAGTATTGAGCACCCGCAACTCCACCTGGAGTCAAAGGCAGCTGCTGGTCTCAAAACCTCTGAAAATCAAGCCCAAGGTCACTTAAGCCGAACACCAGAACTTGAGGCATCCAGAATCAAAGGCCTCCTTTGAAAATTTGAGCTTTAAGTTTTCTCTGCTTCAGCTTACCCAATTGTCAAATGGCGATAATAATACCATCCTCACCGGGGCATGGTGAGAATCAATTAACACACACACACACACACACACACACACACACACACACACACACACACACTAGCTGAAAACAGCATCCAAAGAACCTTGCAAACGCTTTGTCAAGAAGTTTTCACTGGAATGAGCATTTCAGCATCACCCATTATAAACAATGTTCAAGACCTGTGCTAGGAGTCAAGTGCTGCTGGTGCTGGACTGAAGATGGGTGTGTTAGGCTTTTGTGTGCTTAGATGACTGTGTGGAAATCTTCATTTTGGAGAAGACAAACACTGACAGTATAAATTAGCTCCAGTTATGAGCATTGAGCTGTCCAGATTTCTTTGCAACTGATTTTCTGTGGACTCGTTTTATCAAATGACAAATGAGGAATGGTGTGAATGTTTTAATTGCCACCCCGCTGTCATTCTTGCTTGATGTTCCCTGTTTTCAGACGGGTCACCACTGCCAATGTGACGTGAGGGTTACGTGTGCTATTGTATGATGTTTTGCAAGGCACTAAATGCCACACATGGCATAGCTCACAAGCGTGCGCTTTCAGAGTTAATCCATTCCCAACCATTAACCAGCCGAACTGACCTCGAGCTCAGAGTTTTGTGGCCTCAGTCAGGAGGGTTTCCTGGCTCAGTGCCACTCTTCTGTCATTCCCTAATGCATAAGTCCCCATCACTTCACATCCTGGATCAAATATCTTCAGAACATTCTTGCCGTGCGTCACTGAGCCAGATCATTGTAAATTGGATCAAAGTGTTGCCGGAAGATATTTCTGGAGTCAAATATTTTTAACTAACTTTACTTTTAAACTACTTTATCACTTTTACTGGGAATGCACATCCCCCTCTCCACATGTTTAGCGGGCTCATGCAGCTTTGGTTTCACAAGTGCTTGAAGCCTACGTTTTGACTAAGATGACATAATATTTAGCATCTACAGATGACTCAACCCTAAAAGGCACTGGTATTTGCAAAGTGACTGGGGCTGCTTCAAAATGTCAGCAGCGCATGGGGGCGTTTGACCTAGTTCCATCTTTATTGAACCCTTCTCTGATGTGGGCACGTGCAAGTTTCATCACAATGCCCTTTCAAATCAGTAGAGGGCAAGGTCACACCTGTTACGTATGGTCACACTGGAAGAGCAGACTTCTCTGACATGCTAGGTGTGAGATGCTCTGTCCTTGCCCTCCACTGATTTGAATGGATGTTCATCTATTAAAACTGGTGCCAGGACTCATTGACAGTCCCACAATAACCTCGCCTTCCCTGCCAGCTGAAGTACCATCTGAGCCTGATTTTCTGTGGTGCTCCGTACCCACAGGTCCACATGAAGTCAATGGGAGCTGCAGGTGAAAGGCTTAAACGACCTGAACTCACGGAGAGGTAAAGTTGCTGACACTAGCTAACCATTTTATCTTTAGATAGAGCAACACTGTAGCATATTTTAATAGTACATTGTATTCCTCACTTGTCATAAAAATCAAGTGATCTAGTCAACATCTGTAAAGTACCTTGACTGTTTTATCGACTTGGAGTACAGTGTTGTCATACGATGTTAGCATGGCACCTGGATGAAATATTGATTATAGCTGCCTTTCGAGAATCAAAACTTCCACAGTCAGAAAGCTACCTAGAAAAGTAACTTTTGCCTAGGAAAAACACTATCATGAGCTGCTTCTCAACTAATTCAATAATGTCTGATAGCACTGGGGAGGAGATAGACATTTATTAAACATTTTTCTTTCCCATTCGTATGCTATAATCAGGGAATATTCTGTATATGGACACTGAATATTCCTTTTTAATCTGTAATTAGGGAGGACAAGATGACCATGTGTGAATTTGCACTTTGCTGTAGTTAATGAAGCAAAACTATGTATTATATTAGCATATTGCACTATATTATAGTTATTATAGAAAAATGCACAGCATATCACCACCAAAATAGGAAGTCCTCTCCTGAGACATGTGCTAACCTTGGAGTGGGCAACGGTGCATTGCAACGTACAGCAAGGCAACATGCTCAACCATACTGGTTTGATCTGTGTGAGAAGATACAAATGTCCTTTGAGAATGGAGATCTAAGAAGTATGTAGGATGGAATCAAGAAAGCAATAGGCCTTCAGCCAAGAAGACTGCCCCACTCAAATCTCTCCCCAGGCCCCACCTCTTCCTGCCCAGTTCCACCCCTCCCCCTAGCACCCCACATCCTTGCACTACCACCCCTTTCCCCAGAGCCTCCAGCACACCGCAAAACAGCTGATGTGGCAGGCAGGAGGTGCGGATCTGTGCAGCCCACTGGTGGGTGGGAGGCGCTGGGGGGAGCTGACGGGGGCTGCTGGTGGGTGCTGAGCACCCACCATTTTTTCCCCTTGGGTGCTCCAACCCCAGAGCACCCACAGAGTCGGCGCCTATGTTTTTAGCTACTTGAGATATTGCAAGACTTACAGTAACTGAACTGCTTTAGTGCTTCCTGTCACGCTGTCTGGAGTGACTCAAGTCCATGCATGCCAACCTCAGGGCAGCCTGTCAAAAGGCAGGGCAGAAACCCTTAACTGGGTGTATGTCCTACAATTAGGTTTCACCAACCCAGTAACAAAATGTGAACTCCTAAAGCATCATAACAGTCTTATCATGGAGTCACAGATAGTCCCCTTGCAAGGCAAGCTGGACTATGTGATAGATGGTCACTTTACACCAAAAATCATAACAATATTCAGGTTACTCCCAGTCCCAGAGGACCAGTCACTTACCCCAAGTCAATTGTACTCAGATCTCAAACCAAATACAACGCCTGTTTCCAATCCTGTAATACACTAACTCACTCAGGAAAAAATGAGAGTTATTTATAAGATCAAAACAGGACACACACACACAAATGAGTTCCAGTCTTGGATTTAAAAAGGTAACATAAGCTTCTAAAATAAGCAGCTGTATATGTCCTTTAGGGCTGGCCCATGCCAAGCAGCATGAGGATCTCTTGCTTAGGTATAGGAATCTTTGCCCTTCAGAGTCCAGAGAGCATTAAAGATCCAGTTTCTCCTTGTCAGGGATTTTTATCCCCTCTCCCCCCAGAATTCAAGCTGATGGAACAAGGGCTCAACACCTCTTCATGGATGAGGGGAGCAATTGACAAACTCTTTATTCCACAATGGCCCATTTGGATTCAAGCCTCCTTCCTGATGAGCAGGACATAACACCTCTTGGGGTAAACTAATATTTCACACTTGGCAATGCTTCTCCCCTGACTCCGGGGAATTTACAGTCTTAAACATTGTTGTAGTTACAGAGCAAACATTTAAACCTTACCTTATAACATGGGGATACAGGTATTGTAAGTAAGATTAATACATGCAGCATCCTACAAGCGTTCCATGAAGTTTAAACACTAAACACACTGTTATAACTGTAATGTCTATTTTGAGAATGCTAACACACAGGTGAGCAAGACTGGTTTCCAGCTATGCATTTGTAAGTGTTCAGCGAGGCCTAGGGACCTTGTCTACCACTTACACCATTGTCTTTTGCCATTCCTATCGTTCAGTGGTTGCCAAACTTTAACAACCTGTGAACCCCTTTCAATAAAATGTCAAGTCTCGCAAACCCCTTCCTAAAAATGAATATTGCCAGGGATTTTCTCCTTTACCGGAGTATAAATTATAAAAGCAGTGACCTTGGAAATATAAAATTTGTTTTTATGACATGCTTCTTACACACTATTTATTATTAATTATTAATCATTACAGTATTTTTATTACATTATGAAAATGGCAACACTCTTCCAAGATCTCACTTTCGTAGCTTGTATCACTTTGACTAAGCCTGTTATAAGACAAGTCTCCTATGTTTCAGCAAGGAGTATCAGATGTGAAACAGCATGAAGATATTTAAGAAGCCAACTCAAAGAGTTCCTCCTACATAAGCATTCAGGTCTTGTGCGTTGTTTTCCTAGACTGCTCGTTACAACAAATCTTAAACTTGTTCTTCATAATAATTTTTAAACCAACACTAGCTGCCTATTTAATTTTAACAACAACAAAAAATATCCACCTCCCTTTGCATTTCTTAAGACTAAGGAGTCTTGAAGTTTAAATCCCCTCAGTGTGATAGATATGCTTGCTTTAATCTGCTTAGCTCTTGGAAGTCCATGCTGCCCGGGGTCCCTAAGTACAGCTCTGTCCGCCATTAGGGAATTTTTTCCTGAGAACCCCCTGTAACATTTCGCGAACCCCAGTTTGGGAACCACTGCTATAGTTAATGAGTGGAATAAAAAGAAATATTTATTCCCCACTCATGGAATATTTTGCTTCTATCTTTTTCTGAATTTTATTGTGAAACTTTCTGCTAACAGACCGTAGATTGCAAGTGAAATTTGACTGTACTGCTTATACAAGTAAATTTAGTGGTTACAATTTGAGTTGCTGGAAAGCTAGCTGTTATTACACAAGAATAAAATAATATCCATTTGTTTTTGGACATCAGAGCTTTTAGAATTATAGGAACATGAGTCTGATTCTTAGCCTAAAAAAAGTTTATTTTCCTGTTCCACACAATGGAACATATTATGCTGCTTTCGTGTCTTGCACTTTGATGAGAATAAAAAGCTTTATTATTTATGGATTTGGTTTGTCTCTAGTATGTTGAGATGGCTACAGTAGTTGGAATGCAGGGTTCAGAATCAAAAATGTTTTAAGATTCTGAGAATGATGATTCACCAGTCAATGATGATTCAGCTAACGTAATATCTCAGAATAGCATCACAGCCAGGAGTCAGGAGATGTATATTGAATTCATCTCTGCTTAAGGCCTTTTCAATCTGGTTTCCAGGGGTGAAAATAAAGATTTTGCTAAATGTGTATTGTAAAAGTCTTACCTTACGCTTACTCATCTGCCATACAGTCCCCAAACCAGAAACCTGCCTCCAGCACCGGAACTGACTCACTTCTCATGAAGAGGCATAGATATCACAATAATTGGTGAAGGAAGGATTAGATTGGTAATCATGAGGTGAAAAACATCTGAGAGTGAGTACTGACAGTTCTCAAATAGGCCTTTCACGATGAAAAAGGAGCTTTTCCTTTGGATGAGGGGACTCAACTCCAGTAGCGTAGCCACGGGGGGAGCAGAAGCGGTGCCTTAAAAAGGAAGCGGCGCCTTCTGCTAAAAAAAGGTGCCGCTTCTTTTTAAGCGCCGCTTCTTGCACTCATCCGGCAGCGCTCCGGGTCTTCGGCAGCATTTCAGCGGCAGGTACCACTGAAGACCCAGAGTGAGTGAGGACTCGCCGCTGAAGACCCGAAGCGCCGCCGGGTGAGTACAGGGGGAGGCGCCTTTTTATAGCGCCGCTCCCCTTGTGCTCCAGACCTGAGTGCGCTACTGCTCAACTCCTCTGATGCAAGATGGCATCAGACATTTAAAGAGAGAGTCAGTTATCGGGGGGGAAATGTTGCTTGCATTTTATTTTGTTTTACACCTGAAATCAGCTATAGATCAGAGCTGTGCCAGCAGGTTTAGATCAGCTCCCCAGGGCATCAGAGCTGTGAAACAGATCTTAGTTTTGCTAGTTGACAGTGCTTTTTAGATCATATAAGTTACATAAACATAATGTCAGACTGAGATATAAGAAATGGTTTATGACCTTCATCTTATCAAAAGGGAAGAGAACAGGCAGTGGTAATATAGGGAGAGAGAGCACATTTGTGTAAATGGGCATAATAAACAATAAAACTTTGAAAACGACAATACCCCAGAGTGCATTTCTGGGGGATGCAGTGGTGCTGCCTAAGGGCTTTTTTGGTGGCCCAATAAACACTCAAGATTGCTTCCCCCATCTTACCCTCACAAAAGGCTATATTTCCAGGTCCTCCTGTTCCCAAGACACCTGTTTTCAGACAGTATTCAATTGCCTCTTTATAATGAGGTTTCCAAGGGCCTCTTTTCAGGACAGTTGTTCTAATCTCTCTGTTTCTCATCTTTTGTTTATTATTATTATTATTCCACCACATGCAGTGCACTGTCTCACTTCTGGCCGGTACGGTGGATACAGCATCTGCTGCTGGCTGCATCAACATTTTGAACAACCAACTGGAATCCCTCTAAGGCTAATCCATTGATTTCACTTTACCACAAGTCCACATGCATACCACTAACCTGAGCACTATGCATGCTGGCCCTCTTCCAGCAAAGCATCTAACCATAAACTTAACATCAAGGATACGAGCAGTACCAGTGAAATCATTCAGACTGCATTCGGTCAATGGGATTACTTGTGTGTTTAAGTATTTCGTTGGATCAGGGCTCAAGCATCAATAAAAATCCACGTTGTTGCTTATGATTTTATCAAACCAAAGGGAATTATGTTGGCCACAGATTTACTATCAAAATTAAAGACATATAGCATTAGGGTTGCCAACCCTTCCGGATTGGCCGGGAGTCTCTCAGAATTGATTTCATGGTGGCTACTGAAACCAATCTGGGAGATTTTAATATGCCAAAAGTCCAGTCGGTGCAGCCGTGCTCAGGCAGGCTCCCTACCTGCCCTGGTTCTGCGTGGCTCCCGGAAGCGGCTGGCATGTCCCTGTGGCCCAGTCTGGCCACCCCTGAGCCCAAGAGCTGGACATATGGGTTGCTTCCGGAAGCCGCCTGAGGTAAGTGCCACCCGGACAGAGCCCACACCCCTCACCTGCTCCCGCACCCAACCCCCCACCCCAGCCCTGAGCCCCCTCCCGCACCCAAACTCCCTCCCAGACCCCACGCCCCCTCCTGCACCCTAACCCCCAGGCCTGAGATCCCTCCTTCACCCCAAACCCCTCACCCCAGCCCCACCTTAGAGCCCACACCCCCAGCCAGAGCCTACACCCCATCCTGTACCCCAACCCCTGCCCCCAACCCCCTGCCCCAGCCCTGATTCCCCTCCCGCACCCAAACTCCCTCTCAGAGCCT
The DNA here is from genome assembly GCA_037349315.1 of Chelydra serpentina. NCBI lineage: Eukaryota > Metazoa > Chordata > Testudines > Chelydridae > Chelydra > Chelydra serpentina. Next base: position 16,973,211 of record JBAIAC010000033.1, read on the forward strand.
GAACCCCCCTGCACCCCAACTCCTTACCCCAGGCTTAGCCCAGAGCCCCTTCCAACATTCCGAACCCCTCAGCTCCTCCCCCCAGCCAAGAGCCCACACCCCAACCCCCTGCCCCAGCCCAGTGAAAGAAAGTGAGCAACGGGGGATGGAGTGAGTGGGAGCAGGGCCTTGGAGAAGGGGTGGGGCAGGGGTGTGGCCTCAGGGCAGGGGTGTTTAGGTTTGAGTGATTAGACAGTTGGCAACCCTATACAGCATATCCAGACACATTATGTAACGGCCATGTTTTCAATATTTAAGCTGCAAAGTATGAGCCTACTAGGTCACCAGTAAATTTACAGCACCTAAAAACTTAGTCTTCTGGTTTGTTTTTAATATTGTTGGTTTCTTTCACTACAGGATGACACCTTTTATCGTCCCTCCTATAGGGCCCTAAGCCACGTGTTGTGAGGTTTTGTATCTTGTCTTTGTAGAAAAATATTTCACTTTAGGTTATCCAATTAACAAGGTCATTAGAAATAAATGAAAAACTCTGCCAATAATACTCAAAGATCATTCTCTTGAACCTATCCCCAGCCAAGAGCTGTGGAAGATGATGCAACATTACATTTGGAACTTCGTACCTTTAAAGGAAGATTTGTACTTTGTATCTGGGCTTGCAGGCATACGAGAAATGCAAACAAAGACGCAGCAGCAGGACAATGGATCCATAACTAATGCAATAGCATATGGTAAGAGATGTACTCTTGCATATTTGCATACAGCAAATTAAAGCTGACTGTACTATACGTTGAAGGATTTCAGGGTACTGTACGTTTCAGTGACCACAGGTAGGTGCTTCTGGTTGGAACGAACTGGTACAATAGTGTGAAGCACGGAGACGGAGGAACATATGTTTTATGCACATGGACAAGAGTCATCACAAATTCAAGTTCGGTGACAACACCGCCCCAAGACTGCCGCTGCCTCCTGCTACTTTCTAGGAGACACGCTGTTGACTCAGGCAACTTCCCCTTTGTTTGCTTGTGTATCTGGACTCTTATTTTACATGCTCTTTTGGCACATGACAATCCGATGTGTCTGCTTTGTGTACGGCCTGTTTCTAACCTCTCATGATTGAGTCATAGCAATGAGGCAGCTGACTGCTCAGTTGCTACACTAGGGGATAGCTGATGTGCAGGGGGCTACTCAGGTTAGCGTACCTACTGTGGTATTGCTTGCTATGTTAGGGCATGTTATGTATGGTGGATGACCAAATGGGGTCCAGACCCTTGACTTTAACAATGCATGAAACATTTAAAAAAATCAAAACAAAGTGCTAAAGTAATGCTCTATTAACATGTGTGTGTGTGTGTGTGGGGGGGGGGGGAGTTCAAAACTCTGTTGCAGCTATGTTGCTTCAGTCTGTTTAGCTACAAAGCAAACAGAACAGCAGTGCATTGACTTACTGCAGAGAAGCTATTTTTACAACAAGAAGAGAGACGTGTATTTGTTAAAAGACAGCAAAACAGGAAAGTCTGTGGAAAGAAGCTCCAGCATTTGCCTGCACCTATGACTCTCCATCACCTCAGGCAATGACACACTAAAGACTTTCCCAGTTCAGTTCTGCACTTCCATCTCTATTGTCTCATAGAGCAACTTGGACACATTCCATGATGGAAGACCAGTTCTTGTTTTTCTTGGTCTCACTAGTTCAAACACAGACTGGCTGCTTCAACAGGGCTAGCTAATTCACCGAGGAATGTCATCTGAAGATTGCGGGCAGGGCTGGCATTCAATGATGAGGACTCCTTCAGTGATTCCTTTCCACTCATTTCAGATGTCCCTATAGGATTCATCCCTGGTTCCCCTGCCCCACCCCATTTCCTGGGTGACCTGACCCAGCTACACAATTCAGACACACCCATGCCAACATCCAGATTTACTTCTTGACTCCTCACCTTCCCCCTAGGTTCAGGAGTGCGTTTCTGCCATCTTCCCAACACCTCACCCTGGATGGCTGCTGCCAACAGACTAAAGCTACTCTCCTTCTCTTTCCTCCTAAAGCCTCCTCTTGCCCCTTAGATCACCAGTGGTAATGTCACTGTATACCTCATTCCTCAGGCTCAAAACCAGCGTATCATTTTTGACTCTCCTACCCTCACACTGACACTGTTGCTAAATCATGCAAACGCCGTACTGAGCACAGGCGGAAGGGAGAGGGGAGTCTTTCCTGTTTACAGGCAATCTGGCTGACCCACTCCTGCGCATCCACAACTGTGACCCATAAAGACAACCAGCCCCGCTCTAAAGGGGAGAGAGCAGCAAGCGAAAGGGAGGCAGAAAAAACTGGGATAGTAGAGGGGTCACAGCCCCATGCCAGGCTGCCTCTGGAAAAACTGACAGGGGGACAAACGGAGACTGCAAAAACAACAAGGAGTCCTTGTGGCACCTTAGAGACTAACAAATTTATTTGGGCATAAGGTTTCGTGGGCTAGAATCCACTTCATCAGATGCATGGAGTGGAAAATACAGGAGCAGGTATAAATACATGAAAAGATGGGAGTTGCCTTACCAAGTGTGAGGTCAGTCTAACGAGACAATTCACTTAACAGCAGGATACCAAGGGAGGAAAAATAACTTTTGAAGTGGTAATGAGAGTGGCCCATTTCAGACAGTTGACAAGAAGGTGTGAGTAACAATAAGGGGAAATTAGTAAGGGTTGATAGACTCAGTTTAAGTTAGGAGGTTGTAGACTGGTCTAATTGTAGATGAATTGAAGGGAATCAGTTAGGAGAAAGCTGGGGTCCCTAGAAAGACTGCACCAAGAGCAGCTGACAGTGCTGTTTCACTTAGCCGAGATCTACACTAGGGGAGGGGAGAAATCGACCTAAGATATGCAACTTCAGCTATGGGGTCCTTGGCATCCTCATGCCGAGGCGACCGCTGCCGCTCCCCTGTCGACTCTACTTCCACCTCTCATGGCACTGGAGTCACGGAGTCAACGGGGAGAGCTCTCAGGGATCAATTTATCGTGTCTAAACTAGACGCGATAAATCGACTCCTGAGAGATTGATCACTACCCGCCAATCCGGCGGGTAGTGTAGACCTGTCCTTACACACTTCCTACTCTGCCCATCTTCTCTATTCCCACTGCTTAAGGTCAGGCTTGACAAAGCCCTGGCTGGGATGATCTAGTTGGGGTTGGTCCTGCTTTGAGCAGGGGGTTGGACTAGATGACCTCCTGAGGTCCCTTCCAACCCTGAGATTCTATGATTCTATGATTCTATGCTAAACCTTTGAGCAAACCCTGATCCTCTCATGCCTCAACTACTGCAACTTCCTTCTTTTTGGACACAGATACTCACTTCATTGCCTTCAATCCAACCAAAATTAATAAAATAAAAATAAAATTTGTTAGGGGGGAGGGATAGCTCAGTGGTTTGAGCATTGGCCTGCTAAACCCAGGATTGTGAGTTCAGTCCTTGAGGGGGCCATTTAGGGATCTGGGGCAAAAATCTGTCAGGAGACAGTACTTGGTCCTGCTAGTGAAGGCAGGGGACTGGACTTGATGACCTTTCAAGGTCATTCCAGTTCTAGGAGATTGGCATATCTCCATTTATATTTATTTATTTTATAAAATTGTTTTAAATATTATCTATCTAGTCCACTACTTTCTCTCTAGTAGCTTCCCACTACCAACTAGATACAAGGTGAGCTCCCTCTCCTTTCCTTCAGTGCCCTACTTAACCTGGCTGCTCCCTGCCTCTGTGCCCATCTCTTTCCTCTTCACCCCTCGCCCCCTTTACTCCACCCAAGCTGTGTGACTGTAGCCTCTCTGTGTTGTCTTCCCACAGTGCTGCCTTCCACACTGCCTCAGGCATGGGGATCTCCTCTGGACAGCAAACTGTTTTTCCTCTGCCCTCTCTTCCTAACACTCTTCATCAAAGGAACCTATGAACACTAGCCTGTCCCCAGCACACACACATCCTGCAAATTGTAGGAGTGGGCGCATACATAAAGCCTAACTCCTTCAGTCACATTGCTTGCATTGATCCCTGTCTCCAATTCCCTGTCAGTGTTGTCCGCAGAGATTATTAGCTCCTCATGGCAGGAACTGTAACTTTACAGCTGATGTGAACAATCCAGTACGCTGTTGGTGTGGTGCAAATAAATCATAGCAGCAGCTTGGTGGGTTGACCAAGCTTTGGGAGGCACATTGGCAACTTGCCAAGAGTCACACCTATGTGGTATGTACATTTTATCAAAAACTAAATGCATGTAATCTTACAATTTTGTTGTGCCTGTGTTAATAAGCTTTCTTCCCACACTGGAGTTACCAGCAGTGGGTAGGTGTGGGCAGCACATATCCCTCAGGTGATGTGATGGGCATCCCTGCGCTGGAGTCAGTAGGAGTTAAGGATGCTCAGCACCTCACAGAACTGAGGCCTTAAAAAGTGTTAGTGAGCTGAGTCAGAAGCTGATTCTGCAAAGTGCTGAACCCCACTGAATGCTGAGAGCATTCTGCACTTCACGAGGTGCCTAGCACCCTGCAGGCCTTGACTCTTGAAGGCTACTAGAGTTTTCTACCTCAAGTTGACTGATTGCCTGCCCTAAAGGGTATGAACTTCTGGAGCCTGGCTCAAACATGTGCCTTTATACACTAGCCTTTACAAACATTTTACACCCTCGAGTTAATTGGCAAACAATTAATTCAAGATATAAACATCTAGTATAGACAAGTTCCCAGAGGGCAGGAGGGGAGGAGCTAACATTGACCTCAACATAAACTTTAAAGAAAGATACCCTTACTGGTTTCCTGAAAATAAATTGTGGATGAAGTTGGTTGATACCAACAGAAAACACCAATATTTGTAAGTGTGGGTCTTTTAATACAAAAGTGTACCAATTAGGAGGGGAAAAAGAATCAGGTTATATCTATAAGTATATCCATAAGTGTCCAACAGGATCTTTTGGCATATAAAACTACCACGATCTTTCAGGATGCAGACACTACTGTATTTGCTAAGAAACACGTAATACAAAAACAATTGCCCCCAAATAGGGTGAGAGATGGACACAATTTAGAATAAAAACCAAACCCGGGTGCTGTCTTAATTATCGTTTTTGGAAATATGCCTGTGCCAGTTATCCAGTCATTTCAAGAAATGTATTTTATACATCTTTGTCCAAACAGAAGCATGAGTCACATTAAATCTGTCATTTAATTGTTCGGTCTTTTCTTATAGCTTTGAACACATTAAAAAAAAAAATCTTCTACTGACCCATAGCTTTGGAATACAGTGGGAGGAGGGACATACCAAAATTCAAATGCAAAAGAAGGCTTGCAATTTGATTACATTTATTATCTGTTTTATTATCTGTTCTGCTATAGTCCAATTCTATTAAGCAAATCAAGAGGAAGACCATCTACACATTCTGGGTTGTATCCAACCATAACCAATTACTGGAAAAAAAATGTACTAAATAAAACAGAAGTTTTAATGAAATTTGAAACAAAGTGTAGTTGAAAGCATCACTAACCTGAACAGAATAGGTATCATGGGGACAGAATGGATAATCATCAGCCTTCTATTATCAAAATCACTGGAACATAAGGCCAACAATCCAAGAATGAATCACAACAACAAAAACAGTCATATGTTAAAGACTAATGTTCAGAACATAGGAGAGAGAAAAACCGAGGGCGGAAGCCATTTCTGGACCACAGAGAATCAACAGATTCAACAAACATCACAACATTCATCCTTCAGCTTCCCCTTCTCCATCTATCTACCCACGTAGTCCATCACTCTGTCTTTCCTTCACTCTAATTTGACATAGGGATGAAAAAGTTTTTAATTAAAAAACGTCATTCATACATGTTTACTAAATGCTTCTCCTTGCAATCTATGGTTGGGAAGGAAATGTAACGGGAGTACATAAATATCTGATGTTTAAATCACCTTGCTTTATAAAAAAATCAATTTTTTGCATGTGTGTTAGGGTCGTCTAGATACATGTGATTGGACAACAAAGCTGAATGTAAGTCACTGAGAATAGGAACAAAGCTGCAATATTATGTAGCTAATTCAAATAAGTGAAAAAAATCATTTATATGTGGTATAGTTTTATAAGAAATTACTTTGTTAGATCAGGCATACTAGGAAACTGTTAGGATCCACATTCTAGAAAGAATGCACATAAAGAGAATTATAATCCTAGTGCAATCTTTTATGTTGTGCATCACTTATTACTGTTGGCACAGCAGTGAAATAAAGAAGTGGCTTATAACTTGAATGGTTAAATTCTAGATGGTACGGGCAGGAAACTTTAACTCGGGGATCAATGCAATTCCCATTAGTCAATAAAAAGAATCCCACTGACTTCAAGGATGGGGTCCTAAGTGGCCAATTGTTCCCACTAGACATCAAGAGCAACACTCCCATTAGGGATTAGGAATGAATTTACTCCCGATACGTGCCTATAACATGGGGAAAATACAATAAAAGCACACCAACAATGTATGAAAATCATCATGCTTATATGTTCCTCACCAAAGTGCTTAGAAATACAAACTATGGGATCCTCACATCATCAACATCACAGGGATGTTCTCTCGGTTATATTAATAGGGAAACAAATGCAGGAAGGTTCAGTGTCTTGCCCAACAGCACAGTAGAATGCTGCATCAGGATCAGCAATAGACTCCAGGAGGTTTCTGGCTTCCATTTCGGCGTCCAGACCATGAAAGCTCACCTCTCCCATACCAAAACCTACACTTTCATAAACACCATCTTTCAGCGTGGGTGACACACAGAGATTAAGGGTAATTTTGGCTGGCACTGGAATAACATTTTAGTTATAATAGGAATGTTAGTGTCTGAATTCATTATAAAAGGTCTGCCTTGACTGCAGCCAGACAAATGATAGAGAACAACATTTATACATCGTAGCAACCTTGGGCAATCATTAACAAAACTATTTCTAGAAGATTGTAGTACCTAATTATCAATGTGTTTTGAGAGCGCTATCATAGCAGGACTTTCACCACATACTGATTCTTGTATGTAAATTACACTGTCATTAGCTCTGATTCTTTGGAAAAAAATTGAGGTCACCGAACTTTTAGGGAATTTATGTTTTGAGCAGCCGTTAAATACCACTCAGAATAAATAGACAGCCATTTCAAATGTAGTGCCACTGTTTGAAAGAGTAAGCCTAGCAGGTATGAATGGTTTTGCTGATTACCTGGTTTGTTACTACACATGGGGAAATATTATTCCACAGATTGTTAGACCTAAGCTTTCTGTAAACAGATGTAGCACAACAAGCCAGAAACTGCAGGACTAACTAAGCACAGAAGTAATTCAAGGTCTAAAATGCAAAGGGAGTTAGGACTACTGTGACCATTCCACGATAGAGATGAACATTGAACATACTGGGAGTTAAGTGGTGGTTCTTCCCTTTCTTTATCCCTAACTGATGGATTTAAGACAATCTCTTTGAGTTGCTCTTCCTCTGCAGAGACCCAGCTTGGGGGAAAATAGATTCAGGACAGCAAATGTCATTAAGGCTTTAATCTCTCCCTCCCTTTTCCCCCACTTCTTGCTTCCAGGAATGATCAATTCAGCAGTTCAGTCACTTGACTCTTCAGGGAGTCCCAACTCATTCTTCATGAGTTTTGTGGCCTTAGTTGCACAGCAAAGAACCTGCTCTTTCGCTCGCTCTATCACTCTTGACTTTCCCCTCAAGGCCATTTCTTGTGTCTGTAAAAAGTCCGCCTAATACGTAAACTGGAAAACAAACAAAAACACAATCCTCTCTCTTGCTGACTACAATAAAAAGTTCAGAAGGGGCAGAGAAAAGAAGTCATTGAGGACACTGAACATTCCTGACACATTGGGAAGAAAATTTTCTCTGAGCCAGGAAATCAGTTAACTAAAAACTGTATGTAGAAGCAATATACTGTTTTTAGGCAATAAACTAAACCCTGGGAAAAAGGGAGAATCTGCCATGGTAATTAGGTGCCAGGCAAGGTTCAAGTTGCCTTCCACAGTACAGAAGGCTAAGATTATTATTATTTTTTTAAACAGGAATATGGAACAGGAGAGAAAGGAAAAGGAGTATGTATGTGAGGACACATCATACAGTTGTGAACAATTAAGTAAGTTGACAACACTGACCCATGACTCAATAGTAAGTGTACACCAGGACAAATAGTGCTCAGCTCAGTGCCAGCTGATTAAATCTCTGGTGCACAACAGAATGCTCAACACACTTTGTCCTGGTCGATGTTATTAAGCTGTGATCAGCATTATCTCATCTAGTTCACTTATTGTTAATCATATTCAATTTTTTTTTAAAACAGAGAATCCCAGAAAACCACTCAGAAGTTGGAAAAACAAACTTTGATTAGTATTTCTCTTCATTGATCTGCTCTCTCTTAAATGAAACAATAGAATTTATTCGAGTTGGCAAGCACCTTGGCATTTACCAGAGGAGCCTTCATCGGGCTTATTTTTAACTCTACTCGATCTTTTTTTAAAACAAACTATACAGTTGCCAGGTCGCAGTTGAAGAACTGCTAATTTAACTGTCATTTTTATTTTTTGCTTTGGGGATGAGCCTTAGTGAAATCCAGGACAAAAGCAATCTTTCATCCAGCATGAACCAGTCTCAGACCTATACAAGTACCCTCCTTTCTCCTAACACAGAATTTTGCAGGCTGGCAAGGAAGGACCAAAGACTTGACCAGCCTGTTCTCAGTTATTAGCAATAAACTTAACTTTGCCTCTTACTTCTGATGCATTTCTGCTAAGCCACTGCATTGGCCTCTCAGCAAGAGCGTAGAGCAGCTGGATGCTTCAGGTGATCACAAAACCAGCCCTCTCTCAGAATACTACTTTCCACCAAAATAAGCCAGTAATGTCCATAAAGCACTTTAAAAAAAAAAAAAAAAACAGAACTCCAGTACGTCTACAGCAATGAAATACCATACTCGATTTAGACTTGGCATCAAAGTGTCTTGTGTGTGTAAAATTCTCACATATTGAGGTGGTAGTATTTTTGCACTCACGTTACTACCTACAACGTGAGGCAGTGGAGAATCAGCCCACACTGACAGAGTAATGGCCTTATGGGCTGAATTTGGTTTGTAATTTCTAATCATTTCATCATACCGACTCTTCTCATCCAGTTTCAGAATGACTACTTACCATAGTTCATTTCAAAACAGTCTCCTCCTCCCACTCTCCATCCTAAGCAAAAAGAGGTCATACAGGGGTCCAGCACACCAAGATGACAGTTTCAACTCAGGACACAATTTGTCTTTACTAAAAAACTGTACACTAGCTAGCCCCAAATGACCATTTGTCTGCCATGTTCAGCTTTTGCTCCATCATTTGAGGAGCTCTGCAGATGGGACTGGACAACCCCCTACAGGAGAAGGGTGGAGAGATTTGGGAGTAGGGCTACAGCATCAACCCCATGTCAGTTCTCTCCACATACACATTATAAAGTGCTGCCTATTTGATTTGCAGTTACAAAAGGGCTAGATGCCTAGTTCCTAACAATTTGTAAAACAATGGCCTCATTTGTGCCATGTTGAGGGTACATCATGCCAGAACTGCAGGTAGGACTAGCTTTCAGGCCGCGTACTCTAGTCAATCTAGCCAGTTTTGCAGTCCCATGCATTTTGGGCAGACATGGTTTAATTTCTTCCCTGTGCATAGTGGCATATCATGAGCCTCAGGGAGCATAGGATAGACACACCTGTGGTGATAGGGCAGGACATTAGGAGCTCCTTCCTTCCCCACAAAGGATCCTGTGGCACCTTATAGACTAACAGAGGTATTGAAGCATAAGCTTTCGTGGGTGAATGCATCCGAAGAAGTGGGTATTCACCCACGAAAGCTTATGCTTCAATACCTCTGTTAGTCTATAAGGTGCCACAGGATCCTTTGTCGCTTCTACAGATCCAGACTAACACGGCTACCCCTCTGATACTTCCTTCCCCACGTGACCTATTTATGCATGTGGAACAGGAGGGCATAATCTGACCCTGTATAAGCAAGGCTCCAAGCAGTGGCCAAAAGAGAACGGGTATGTTGAAAATTTACTGGTACTCTTGGAATATTACGTTCATAACCATGCTGTTTTGTCGCTGTGTGCTGCCAATGAAAGCAGTAATGCATATTTATAAATTAAAGATCTTCACCCACAATAACTGAATTTTCATTGATCGGATGTATAGAAGCTAATACTCATCTGCCTCCCAAACATCATAGTCTCAATACAGCAATTTGTGGCCTTCATAAATTTAATATTACAGGATACTGCTACAGTAGGAGTTCTAGTAATACACCACCTAGGGCTTGTTTCCACTACAAAGTTAGTTTTGTTTTGTATGTGGGCAACGCCCAAGTTATCATAGGTTGAGTGTACAACAGAAACCATTTAAAACTGGGGTCAGGTACACAGGCCACAATATAAATGGTGACATCTACTTAAGTTACAATGCAGTAGGTAATTCTCATTGTACAAGTAGTGAAACAAGAGTCAGGTTTTGCTGGCCATGTTTTATTCGTCTTTCTTTAAACAGGGGAGCCAATAATACATACAGTATCCCAAAAAAACCCCAAAAAACCAACAAAAAAAGATTTTAAAAAATGTCCAGAAGACCGAGATGCTACATGCTACATTTAACCTAATTTTATTCATGCTTGTTTTGGGGGTGGGAATTATTCAGTAAAAACATACAGTAAAAGCAAAATGTCTCACCATATAGAACTTTTAACCTACAATAATGTACCTTAATTATTTCCATGCACACAACTAACGTTACAAAATTAAAAAAAATGAACACAATTAAGACTTCTAGGAGCATTTTATAATAAAGCAATTCCTAATTTTTGTAGAGAGATCAAGCACCCCCAAATTACAAATTCCTATACACAGTGAGTGCTTTACTTGAAATGAAAACTTAAAAAAAAAAAAGATGTATTGGACAGCCTCAGAATAAGCCAATGTTATTATATATTCAGCTATGTAGGCAATAAACCATAGTGCTAAACAAAAACCTTATCTGCCAAGTAACTTCAAAAATTAAGTTGACTTTCTGTAATTACAGAAAACATATTTGTTAAAATAAATAAAAGTGCCACATATTAACACTTCACTATAAAGAATGCATACCAGAACATTTATAAATATTGAATGATTTTTCAGGAAAAATAGCTACTATAATAATGCTGGCTAAAGAGAAGTGCATAATGAGAAGCACTATGGGTGGTTAATGTTTTGCCACATACTGCTGTTACCTTGAGGTAGATAACACATGCGTACCAAATTCTGCATTCATTTTCAGTTGCTGCTGGTATCATGTGTCTAAGAAATGTATACAGTATGAAAAACTAATACACGAATGAAAAAATGTTTCAGGGGAAAAAATAGGTATTTTCATGCAATTATGTACAGTCTCACTGTGTAAATTTCAAGGCAAGATTTTTTTCTGCAAAACATGGACAACTGTTTTACTGACAGAATGTTTTTACTTGGTTTAGTGCATTTTTTTTCTGTTTCCTCCTACATTTTGCATTATTCTGCTTTATTCTTTAATTTTGTGTGCAAACGACATGCCAGTTTAAAAACAAAAAACAAACTCATGTATAGAAAGTAATTCTGGATTGTAAAAATGATGGTAAACAGAAAGCTAATGAAATCCATACCAAAATTACACCATTTGATTCAAGTAAAAAAATTACTTACACTAATAAAAGAGACAAAAACATCTCATGAAGAATACAAAAAAATGTCTGCTGAGTGTTTTAGTTTAGATGTTTCAGAATGCTGCTGTATGTTTTATGGGGAATTTGGGGAGATGATTTCATAGCAGAAGGTGTTAATGTGGCCTGAATTGATTTAAGTGGTGAACCAACAGGACTGTGAAACTGAGGGATACCTATAGCCTCTAACTGCTTGTTAAAGAGAAACTCCCCACTGTTACTAAGAAAGCTCTCTTCTCTTTCCTTCTCCCCAAGCTTCCCATCTTCTACTGGCTCAGTTTCTAGCACTTCTGTATCTTCTTTCCTACTAAAGAACTTGTCCAAATAACTGGTGTAAGTATTTTCTTTCTCAATTTGTTCATCTTTCCTGACTTCACAACAAAACTGGTCTATGAGGAAGCACTCCTCCCCACCACTTACAAACTGGCTATCCCAAGAAGTTTGGTACAGAGCTTCCAACTGTGCCAAGTTGGCCATTCCTTTTTCCTGTTTCTCTCTGCTTACTGACTTTGACATTAAGGCTTTCAATTCCAGTTGGGACACTGAGCTATTCAAGTCATTTAATTTATCAACATCAGTAGACTCATGTTGTAAACTTAGTTGAATGGTTCCTGCTATAAATGAATCAAAGTCAAACCCTTGATTCTTCTCCCTTTCTTTTCCAACAAGCTGCTGTGATGCTTCCTCAAGAGCTATCTGAGCTTTCACTAATCCATTCCTTTCACATTTTGACTTGCCTTTCTTATCAGACTTCTCTTTGCTCTGCTCCTTCCAGTTAGAAAGATCTATAATAAGCTTGGGCTCATAGTAATGGTTAACTTCACTATCTCGCCAAACTAAGTTATCTAGGTATGAAGATGACCTCATTTTGTAATTACAAGTGTGGCTACATTCCAGATCACAGTATTTGTTTTCATGGTGATCGGGATATTGCCAGCAAGGCTCAGTAGAGAAGTGCGTGTCAAAAGCAGGATCCTCCAGATACTTTTCACGATCTCCATCCAAATATTTGCGAGGATCTACTTGCACTTCTTCCTCATCAGTGACATCAGAAAGAGCCCTTGGATCACGCTGAACTTCATCAGCTTCAAAGTTATTATGAATAGGCCACTCATGATCTGAAAACTGACTTTCATGGTATCTGTAATAATTAATTTCCTAGAGTTAGCGAATGAAAATAAACCTTCTTGATTACAAATTATCCCAGACAAAATGAGCAGGAGTTAGGAATACTGCTAGATCATTTACAATTCAACATATGCAAGTTAAGAAAATAACTGAACTGGGCTGTATCTGTATATTAGATTTTTAAATGCATCCTGGATATGGTAATGTATACATGTATGTCTTTAATAATTCTAAATCCCAGAATATAAATCACTAAAATATTAGATTTAACCCAAATTAAGAATCCTCCCACCCCCAAAATGTTCTTCTATCGGAAATGTTATTATAAGTAAAGATATTTTTAAATAGGACTATTGCAATTCTATGCCTTTACTAGTATATTTACTGAATGTAGAATATGGAAAATTTGCATTCCTGATCAATTTGTCTTACTGAAGAAAGTTAAAAAAATAATTAATTTTAAAAGCCTAGCAGATTGAAAAATAGACATACATCACCATATCCAAGTCAGTCTTCATTGTGCTTTATATTGCAGCGGACAATTATAAAGCGCATAAAGACTAATTACAGAGACAAGCTGTGGCCAAATTCTTATCCTCAAGTTAATCTAGAAAAATCAATTAAAATGCAATTGGGGTTCCTGGGGAGGTGGAGGGAGGAGGAAAAACTTCTCACCATGGAAATACTTATTCCTGCTTTCTGCAGAGTTCTACTGCTCTTTAAGTGATGTGTTCATAGCATCTCAGATATGGCCTCTTACTTTAGATTTAAGGAAGATGTCACGATTCAGAAGCACAAGATAATTCATTAATATCTAAACAACAACTTTTGGAATAAATTTACCTTTCCCAATTATAAATATGGCTGTGACTTTCATCCATGAGCAGAATATCATCAACCTCATCTTCAATGTGAAAAGGATGACTTGAAATGGGCTCATCTGTTGGAAAGGAGTAAATGCTCATATAACGATGGGACAAAGCTTCTTCTGCTGTCAATCGATCCATGGGACTAAATGTCAAAATTTGCTCCAAGAAGTCCAGTGCTGTAGAGTGTAAAACCACATCAGTGATCAGAAGCTGAAAATCTTTATTCCTGAAACAATTACACTTGGGGATTATAAACCCAGTGCTTTATTTTACACATGTCTATGTCAAAGACTGCTGAAGACATTGAGACTTAAAGGCTACAGAATGATTTTAAGACAAAGCAACCAGATGATGAAATCAATCTGGACAAAAATTCATACTGTAACCTAAGTTTCCCTCAGCTTGCTGCACGGCCACGCAGCTTAATCAAAGGCTGTGCAGGCAGGGAGAGACGCCTCTCCCCTGGCTCCAGCCCAGGTCCTGGAGCTGCCACGGCCGGGGAGAGGCACCTCTCCCTTGGCCCTGGGCTGCTACAGCAAGAGAGGGCTGGGGGAAGTCCTCTTTCCCCACTGCAGCCCTGGGGCAGCCCGCACCCCAAACCCCTCATCCCCGGCCCCACCACAGAGCTCACGTCCCCAGCACCCCAACCCTCTGCCCCAGCCCTGAGCCCCGTCCCGCACCCCAAACCCCTCATCCCCGGCCCCACCCAGAGCCCGCACCCCAGCCCTTTGCCCCAGCCCTGAGACCCCTCCCACACTCCGAACCCCTCGGCCCCACCCCCACCACACATCACCTCCATATTGGTGCACATAAAATTCATTCCGCACATGGATGTAAAAAATTAGAGGGAACACTGACTGTAACTATACATCTGGAAAGGCAGAATACAGCAATAAGTGGTGATTTTAAAAAGAGAATCTCTTATTAGTTTTAAGTTAGTCGAGTTAGCATGGTCTAAATCAAGTTAGCAAGTGCCACTGACTTCTACCCAGGAATGGTCAAAAAAAGATTCAAAATGTTTTGTTCAAGCAGGAATACTTGAACCAAAACTTCACAATTTTGACAAAATAGTGCCTAAAATGTTTTCAGAACAGTTACTGTATACTCCTGAGATTAGATCATTCACATGCCTTTAGAGGATTAACGTCTCGATAACCCTCTCCCCACCTCTGCATTACTTGAATTGTCACAAAAATGCCCAATAACCCCTCTTTCTATGGCTCCCTGCAAAGCCATGTAACATTCCTCTAGGACTGATGAAGTAGTTATAAAGTGATACAAGATGCTTCATGTCTCACAAGGGCTGGAAACAACTGCCTCCATAAAGTTCCTATTCTGGAGAATGACCAAGAGTCAAACATGTAACATCATATATAGTATCGACCCTGCCATCCATAAAAACATGCTTAGTACATAACCAAGTTGGTGCCAAAAACGTTCACTGTAAAGTTGTTTGCTATGATTTTTAAGGTTTTTTATTTACAGGGACTAAAATTAGATTTTTTTCAGAACCATTTACCTTCAGGACTGATGCCTGGAAGCAGCTGTGTTAAAGGTTTGTGCGGCTCAGTCATATCATTTTTAATGTAAACTGGGATTACACTGAGAAGCTCCTGACGGTCTTCCTCATGCACAACAGGAATTGACTCTAAAATCAGCTGCATCTGTTCAAGTTCATGTGCACCTAAAAGTTAAGCAGATAAGACACAAAGTCAGTTATGTTCCAAACAACTTTCTTTAATTTCTGACAAACACATGAGCTCAAAAATAGTTTAGTACACTTAGAAGGAATTAGTGTAGTATGGCTAGATATTAACATATTATGCCTTACAGTGTCTTAAATTTCTGTACATCAGACTCCAAGAACAGGTCTCACCACTTGTTTTTTGTGAATATCCTGCCCCCTCCAGCTGTTCCATTTTGCTTACTCAATAGTTCATTCAATATCTGGAGCACTTCAGGTTCCGTGCTCCTCTAGCATCAGAACAGTGATGATTCATCTCAGCTTTATTTACCTTTAATGTAATTCACAGACCCACCACTTGATCCATTAGCAGTACAATTCGGATCTAAAAATCTTGCAGTAATGTCAGGAATACTATTACAATACATCAATATCAGTTGATTAAAATGAAAAGTGTTCCACATAAAATGTGGACGAATATTGTATTTTATTTTTGAAGTGCAGTATGAACATTTAAAATACTTAATGAAGTGTACGTATGCATATTAAAAAGGCAGCCATGCAACACTGCCTTTAAGAAGACTATTCAAAAACCAAGACTATAAATATGGGACAGCAGGCATAAAGAGACGCATTAAACACAAAACACTTACAAAATTAGAAGGGAGCTTTTCCATTGATCAGCTGGCCATGACTGTGAGGACGATGATGGTAAGCCCCTAGCAGGAGACAATCAGTAGCAGGGAGGCTGCCCCCTGCGGCCAGGGGCTCATCCTCCTCGCAGTCCTGGCCAAAATTTCTGCTCTGCCCTGCCAGGACCGCAGCCTCCCTACTGCACCTTGCACCTTCACAGTTTGGGTTGAGTGTCAGCAACACCCTGGCTGTGAAGGGAGCCTTCTGCAGCCCTGCTGTCATGGGAGCGAGCAAGCGGGTCCTGGCAGAACAGATCAGACACTCCCAGCCAGGACTGCAAGACCCATGCCACAGGGGAGACTGCCCCACTGCTGAATGGCTCCTACGCAGGACAGCCCCCACACACTCCCAGCTGATGAGTGAGTGAGCAGATCCACAGGACACCCTGCACTGATGCAGTGCTGCTGACACCTGATCCCTTTAGGCACAAGGTGCAAGAGGGAGACAGAGCACTGACTGCTGGCCAGGACTGCAAGGAGGAGGAGAACCCCAACAGGAAACATTCATCAGCAGGGTGGCCTCCCCTGCTGCAAGGGACTCACTCTAATAGTCCTGGCTGGGGACCTCTGCTCTCCTATGAAAGGACCGCAGCTTTCCTTGCACCTTACTCCTTCAGGAATTGGGTGTCACTGGCTCTGCAGCAGTGCAGGGTGCAGCTGTGATGGCCCCATTCCCTCACTTGTCAACCAGGAGTGTGGCACTGGGAGCTGTCCCCAGCCAGGAACTGTTCAGCAGTGGGGTGGCCTGCACTGTGGTTGTGGGCTTGTCCTCCTCCTTGCAATGTTGGCATGGGGTCTTGCTGCACTGAGCTGGGATGACTTCAGCAGCCACCCTGCATGTTGTGCCATGGTGTCGAGGGTCTCTTGGCCATGCAGAGAGCTAGTCCCACTGTCAGTGCTGGGAGGGAGCCCATTGCAGCCCCACTGTCAGAACTGGTCGGAACTGCTGCAGTCCAGCTGCAGCCTCACCGAGCTGTGGTTACCACAGCAACGTCTTGACAAAAATGACTCTTGGGCATGGTAAGTTCCCATGGTAACAAGGCAGCTTCCTGAAGCACAGTTACCTAAACCACAATTTGAGCCGCACCCATATTTACGTTTTCTGGCATTGCATTTACTATGGAGATGGGGAGGGGGGAGAGACAGAAGTGACAGATTTATTTAAATCAAATCACAAGCACTTCTTGTGGAGTTACGTTAGCTTATTTAAATATATACGTTTAACTGTCCTTAACAAATTTGTATACATACAAAAACGTAGCTTTTGGGCATTAGTTTCTGAATTCTTTGGTTAGGTTGTACCTCACTTGCCTGGGCTGACAAGCAGCAGCTCCTTTTGTTTCTCTCTCAGTCTATTTAAGAATCTGCTTAAGAAAATGAAATTTCTTCTCTTTTCCCCATTCAAGATGAACTACTTATTGTTTAAATATTTGCTTGGAAATGTGAATGTATAAACTGCTATTAAAAATATGTTACTTCTGTATTTTACACTACTCTTAAAAAACCTTCTAAAAATTCCTGTATAGTTATAATCAACTTTCTTCCCAAGCCCCAAGTATTCCGGGGTGTCTATATTTCCTCTTCCATTGAAGTTGCTTTCCAGTAATCAGGATTCTGAGGAATAACTTGGAAGCACAGACAGGCAATGAACATTAAAAGCCTCAAAAGAACAGTGTTCCAATCAGAAAAATCAATTAATCTTGATATTAACATGTTAAATACCCCTCTGGATTTTCCCCTCCTCCCACCTATCTAAAGACATTAAAAGTTTACGTCTCTCTTATTCAGGAAGCTAAGATGATACTAAATTAGCTTTCTGAGCTAGGACTTAACATGAGTCTTTTCTAGTTGCTTCTTTATCTGATATCACATGTAAAAAGACATGCTGAACTTGGGATTTTCCCCACAAAGGCTGAATCAGAAAGTAAAAGTCTGGATGATGGATAATGCATGTTTCCAGATATACAGGCTTACAACTCCACTTTCTTGTGATTTACTCTTAACTTTTTTAAACTGACACCACACATAAAGAAAGGATGTACAAGTATCCTACTTGGTGGCAAAACGAGAGAGACTCAAATATGCATTTGTATAGCCTGTGGCCACAGGATGCATTAGATACAAGAATCCCACACCTGCTGACAAAACGGCATAGAGCTAGAAAGAAAAGTCTTTGCCAAGAAATTATGGCCAGATTTTCAAGCGAGCTCAGCTACTTCCCCTTCAGACACGTAAATGAAGTGGCCAAATGGTCAAAAGTGCTCAGCTGCCAACAGTTTTCCATTGAGAACAATTAGCTCTCAGAAATTTGGTCCCTAATTGTGGGCACTAAGCACTTTTGGAAGTTTGGCTTGTAGTGGTTTTAGTTTGGACATTACTGTATTAGAGAGAAAAACTGCATAAGCCCTTTGCAGTTACCCTCACAGCACAAGCAATTTCACAAGATGTACTTTACAATACTGTACAACATACACTCTTCTTTCCAGCTACAGTGACATTTTGGCATTAGAAGTCATTGGCTTTTCTAGGAAACCATCTCTTAGCAGACAACAGCATTAAGGTCTCATTAATGCACCAAACTCTGTGCATCACCAACATAAGTGCGTCCTATATTTTTTGTTATACCTAGCAAATAGGAAAGAGGTCTGCAAGTACTTCTGTCAAACTCCTATTAAATATGAGTTTCAACGCATCCCCAGGAAGCAAGTCTCCTTATACAAGTAGCCACACATATCCCTGTCAACAGCCCAGCCTAACTCCCTTTCCCTGTAAGATACATTGTTGTAGCTACCATGCAAAATTAAGCTGTACTGTACCATTTTAAGAGATGCACAGCAGTCAAGCTTTAATCTAAATACTTTAAGCTCACTCTTTTCACGTAATAAAATAAACGTCTGGATTAATACTCAATCTTGATATTTAAAGTAAAGAATAAGTCTCAGTCTATGGGCATAGCAGAGAATGTAATGGTGAATCTGTCTGTAATGGGAGGGCATGATCTCCAACCAACCCAAGAGGGCAAAACAGAAGTGAGCAGCTGGAAAACCCCTCTATGAATAGTAGAGTAGATTGAGCTTGCCAGTCCATAGCGAGATAGTGGAGGAGGAAAGCATGATGCAAAAGATAAAATGCAAGATACTGTCATCTAGCCAAGAGGAGTGGGGAAGGGGTAGGATGTTCTGAAGTGAAGTAGAGTCGTTTGGCCCATATGTGATGGGGTTTGGTTCATGGGTCAATAAGTAGAATGTGGATGGAGGCAAGAAGTGGTTTGCGGCCCATAGGGAAGATGTAAATAAGTTAGGGTGGACAGATACAGTAAAGTGGAAGCGGTCTATAATTCATAGGTGGTAAGTGTTCTGAGGTCAGGTTAAGGCTGAAATTGAAACTACAAATATAGACTGTTTGTCCTTTGATTTTTCAAGAAAAATTGAACAGACAATGGAATGAACAAGATGTAAAATTAAGCTACCATTATGAAAGACATCAAGACAATACATGGCTTTATGCTTTTATTTATGCAATAGTTTTGACACAGGAAAGGGCCAGAGCATAATCCTAGGATCAATGTATATTAAAAATGTAATCTAAGTGCTAGTGGTGCAACATGGGTATTAAAATATTTTTAATTACATTTTTAATATGCGGAGATTTTATGTTAGTGCTATATTAGAACTGCATGAACGCACTCATAGCACCAAATTTCAGGACTTTTTCTTACTGACTAGCATTTTTTCCCTCAGAGGCGTCTAACATTTCTTTCAATCACTCTCAATAAGCTAGAGGCACATTATAATTTTCATTTTTGGAATATTCAACATTTTGCTACTAAGAGACACTTCAGTACCCACTTCTCAGTGCTCACTGGAAGATTTAATACATCTACTAACTCCAGGACAAACTTCTGGAGAGAGGCAGATCTCTATGTAACTTCAAGTTCCTAGCGATTGCCAAAGATAGGACACCCAATTAATGGCATTTTAAAGTGTAAAGTGTTCTCAATTTAACTTTTATATTGATGCCTGAATTTAGGAATTTCCTTACAGCATTTTTTTTTTTTAAGTGTATGGAAAACTGTTGTCACACTCCCAACTCAAACAGCTGAATGGATTTTGCTTGTACTTTTGTGAGACCTGTATTTCATTAATTGTACACGTGTTAGTTATAGTAACTCCTGAGTTAGTGTAGTTCAGGGAGTAGAAGCTTGCATCCCATGTGATCGGAAACATTAATGGAGGTTACAAGTTTTGCTGGCACAACCACAAACTCATAAGGGTCGTGAGCCCCATTAAATTCAAAGGGACATATCCTACCCTAAACCATGTTCTTTCTGCACCAATGGAGCACCAGAAGTGGGTTATAAATAAGGCTACGTTTTAGTCATGGGTATTTTTAGTAAAGGTTACAGACAGGTCACGGGCAGTAAACAAAAATTCATGGCTGTGACCGCTCCATGATTTTTACTACATACCCCTGACTAAAACTTGGGGGGGGGGGGGGGGTGGCTTGGGGGGGGGGGGGGGAGAACGGGACACAGACCAGGGGGCACCACAGGTGTGGGAGGGGATATGCCACGTGTGCTGGGGGGGGGGGGGGGGGGAGGCAGCCAGGGGAGCCGAGGGTGCTCAGGGAGGGGAGGAGGGTTGGCGAGGCTGGGGCAGGCTCCCTACCCTGCTCCTGAGCTCCACATGCAGCCTCCGCTCCAAGTCCCAGTTCTGCAGCTCCCATTGGCTGGGAACTGCGGCCAATGGGAGCTGCGGGGGTGGTGCCTGCCAGCAGAGGCAGCCTGTGGAGCTAGGAGGAGCTGAGGGAGGGGAGTTCCTCTCAACCTTCTGGGGAGCCCCCCCTAGTAAGCACATCCCCGCACCCCAGCCCTGAGCTCCCACCCCAAACTCCTGCTGCTAGGGCGAGACTGCCCCAGCAGCAGCCGGTATGCCTGGGTGAATGACATATAGGTGAATGATAATCAGTACACTACCAACCTGCAAAGAGGGTTTTCCCGGTCAGCATTTCAGCAAAGATGCAACCTGCAGCCCACATGTCAATGGCTTTAGTGTAGTTGTTAGGAGAAAGTAAGAGACGGGGTGATCTGTACCATTTAGTAACCAATCCCTCAGAAAGATGGCCCTAAGGAAGAAAAAAGAAAATGCAAATAAGATTTCCTTAAGACAAAAAATGATTTTAATCCAAGCCTCCAGAGATAAGGACAATATTACAACATTTGATCACATATATTGTCCTACCGGTTACATTTAGTGTACCATACATACCAATACTGTATATTTTATAAGCACACTAAACAAGTTTAAATACTGTTTGCAATGAGCTCCACATTTGATCTTGAAAGGACTATTTTATACATCAACCTTTAAAACAGTTAAGTACAACGGTGATTGATTAAATACAATCACTTGCAACTCGATTTACATAAAATAGTATGATATTATTTTATTTATCAAATGAGGTATAACTCCTAACAGTTCCTTATTTCCAAACGTCAAGTTAATGGAGATAATAAACAAATCCTTTCTGAGACATGAAACAACAAACAGGAAGATCACACAACTACTAATAAATCCCAGTGAGTACTCACATTTGTACACTGGGGATGCACGGATATTTTAAAGTAATCTAAAGTTCCTGTAATTCTACATCTATGCATTGCTCTTAAAACCTAAATTGTGTATTTGTTCATCTAAATACTGCTTTTATAAATATTCAGAGTTATCTTCCTGGTTATGTGCATGCAATCTCCCCTTGGAAGTAAACAAATTGTCTGAACAGAACCTGCCCCCAAAATATAAAATTTATGAGGATTAAAAAATTTTTTTTTAAAAGCAGCGCTCTCATCCACTGCATTTGCCAAAATTTTAAACACTGCGACTCTAGATTAATTTACTTGTAACTTGTCATGGGAGATAGTTAACTTAAGTAGCATGCTCAGAACTTTCAAAAGGCCAGATGAGAGACAAAGCCATCAGAAGGGAAAAATCTCAATGTTTTGGGGCTAAAGGCAAGACATTCATGGAACACTAGCAGCCATTAATGCCTACCTATGGAGATAATGACATTTTAACTTAGGCTATGTCTACACTAGCACTTCCATCAATATTTTTGTCACTCAGAGGTGTGGGGAAAAAAATCCCCCTGAATGACAAATGTTTTAACATCAATAGCACCAGTGTGGACAGCGCTTCATCGGCGGGACCCGCACTCCTGGCGACAAAGCTACCACTTCTCGTTGGAGGTGGCTATATTACGTTGCCAGGAGAGAGCTACACAGAGCGGCTACACAGTGCACCTTACTATGGCGCAGCTGCAGCAACACAGCTGCGTGTTGAAAGGGATGCAGTGTAGGTAGGCATAGCCTTACTCTGCCAGTGTTCTTAGCCAAGCAGCAAATGCTGTAACTTTGTAAAATACTGCGAGGGAAAGTTAGTTACCAATCCAGGACAGGCTTAAGAAACTTTCCACTTACACCAACCCTGCCAGCAAGCACTTATAATGACTACTATTAAAGTACCTAGACAAAGAGAGATCATTCTAAGATGGATAGGCTATTAGGATATCACTTTTTAAAAAGTGAATCCATCTCTCCACAAACCTTATGGGAATAATGAGGATCCATGATCCGTGCAAGACCAAAGTCGCCAATCTTCAGCACCAAGTCTTCAGTATTAATGAAAAGATTAGCTGGTTTGAGATCTCTGTGCAGAACATTTGCAGAGTGAATATACTTGAGCCCACGTAGCAGCTGGTACATGAAAAGCCTGGCATGTTCTTCCAGTAAAGGGCCCTGCTCTAACAGGTTAGCCAGATCCGTCTCCATGTACTCTTGAACAATGTAAACACAGTTCAGTTCCGTAAGGGAGCCCACATCATCCGTTAACTGGCTTCCATTGGGACCAAGAATTTCAAATACTTTCACAATGTTATCATGGTCAAGTCTTCTAATAATTTTAATCTCACGTAGAGCATGCTTAACACTCTGAGGATCTGTGAGGACAATTTTCTTGACAGCCACTCTTTTATCACAGTCATTATCGACAGCAGAAAAAACTAAGCCATTTCCACCACAGCCCAGTGGTTTCAAGTCCATATACCGAGAGCCCAGATCAAAACCATGAATGTTCATGAGACTTTCAAACTTTTCTGCCATTTTGAAATTCTTCAAGTTTCTTTTTCCTCTTAAGCTACCAAGCTTCTGTAAATACGTAGACACTCTTCCACTGGTATCTGAAGGAAAGATCTTACAGAAAGGGAGAAGAAAAACTCGGCTTTGACTGCAATATGGTTTTTTGACACTCTCATTGCATTATTAGCCAACCAGGCCTGTTGTGTCCCCTTCAATTTAGAGCTGACAAGCGCTATAACTCAAACTGAGCATAAGATAGAAAGATTGCAGCATTCATAGTTCAAGAAAGGTGCAGAATCTCTGCAGACATTAAAGAAAATACTCACAAGAAACTCAAACGAAATGAAATGACATACTATGCACTCAGCTCTACCATGCAACTGGGTAACATTTAACAAAAATGTGAATAAATATGCACATAATAGACTTCTATTAACATCCTCCTCCTCACAGTGCAGATACATTCAGTGTTGGACTGGTCCTGAGCAGCGTCATTCTATGGTGCTGGTAAGCACTATGTTTTTTCTTCCTTTTCTTCCTCCTTTGTTTACAGTCGAGTTAAACAGGAAACTGGTGGATCTTGATTTACAAAAGATGCCTTCTGTTAATGATCAGGTGGCTCCAGCTCACCACAATCACAATCAAAGCTACCATCCATTTTATTCCGTGAAAACCTGGAGGGGAAATTAAAAAAAAAAAAGGGAGACAGAGAAAGAGAGAAAGAGAGAAAGAAAAATAGGTCAGTATTTCTATATAAAAAAAAAACTTTGACTGTTTCAGACAAGTTGTAGGTTATTTGAGCACATCACCTGTAACCTCAAAAAAGAAAACCACCGTAATTGTAGTACTAGAAACAATGCATACTTTTTATGCTCTTTGAGGATGAAGTGACATTAACCACCAACCTGCTGCCTCTGAATAACTCTCATCTATTGCCACTAATATATTAGATATGCAGTTCAAGAGAGCTATTGCATTTGAATAAAGAAGGAAGCATGGTATAAATCTTGACAATTCTCCAAGATTTCTGTTGTCAAGAGGTCAGTAGCAAGAATTTCATTATAATATTCTGCTGCTGCTCATTCAAAATGGTGGGAAAAAAAATCACCTTTGCATACAATTTTTATATATATGGTCTAGCCCAGGGATTCTCAAACTGTGGATCGGGACCCCATTTTAATGGTGTTGGCCCTGGGCCCTAGCAAGTCTGAAGCCCAAGCCCCATTGCCCGGTGCTGAAGCTCAAGCCCCACAGCCCAGAGGTAAGGTTACGTGCCCCCAGCCAGGGAAAAAGCTCTTGGGCTTCAGTTTTGGCCTCCCCTGCCACCCGCACAGGGTGGCAGGGCTTGGGCGGGCTCAGTCTTCAGTCCCCCTCCCGGGGCAGTAATTTTTGTTGTCCAAAGTGGGTCACGGTGCAAGAACGTTTGAGAACCACTGGTCTAGCCTAATGTGATTTTTAAAGGAAAGGTTAAGGAAAACCGGTTCAGCCATTCTTGAGTTGAGTGAGAGCCTTCCTGCTTTTTATAAATAACTTACTTGAAACTTCAAACTTTGCATTCAATGAGGAATACTTTACAAAGTTTGTACAATACACATCTGGCTACAAAGCAATGATACTCAGACTGAGGCTCCCAAGCCTCGAGTTCCCCCCCCTCCCCGCACCCAGAACCCCTCCACTGAGCCCCAAGCACTCAAACTCCAACCCCACAGAGGCCCACCCCACCAGCATCCAGACTCCCCGCCAAGTCCCAACACCCTGCATCCGGACCTCGACCCCTGCACCGAGACCACTCTCTAACGAGCCCCAACCAGCTGCACCCAGACCCCCATCCTGACAAGACACAACTGCACTCCAGATCCTCACCCCACTTCCCCTAAACCCGAACCCCCACCCCACTGAGCCTCACTTCCCCACCACACTCAGACCCACCTGCCAAGCCCCATCCCTCCACACCCAGACCCCTCCTGCTGAGCTCCAACCACCTTCACCCAGACCCGCCTCCAGACTCCCATTCCCCCTGCACCCAGAACCTTGCAACGAGCCCCTGTGCACAGATCCCCCACACCCAGCTTGTCCCACACAGAACCCTCTCACTCCATAACTGGATCCCCAACCCCCAAGACCTTCCACACTTGTATCCTGCTGGGCTGAGCCTGCTTGCCCCACACCTGGAGCAGGGGCCAGGGCTGGGCATGCATGTGAGATTCTGTCCCTCTTGCTTACTATCTTGGTGCCCCTAGGGTGGAGGGGCAGGGCCTCAGGGTTTTCTGGGACATGCCTAGCCCTTGTGCTGTGTCAGGTCGGGTGCAGCCTCACCGCTGAATCTGTCTCTTGGGGTGGGACTGGTTGCAGGGTGATCTCCTACCTCAGTGCAGCCGTGGCCTGTACTCCCCACTGCCATACTGGAACATTCACATTTATTGACAAATAAAAGATGTAGAATTTTAAAATATTATGCACAGAATTTTTTTTATTTTTGGTGCAGAATTCCCTCGGGAGTATCCTTTACTCGTTTGTATTCGCCTTTTTGGAATGTGTGATCATTGGATGAATATGTTTCTTGGGATCCCATAATGTTTTGGATCTTTTACAGCCATTGAAATTTCTATCTGACATGGTATTCATATATAGAGATATGGGGAACTGGAACAGGGGAGCCAGGGGACCATGGCCCTATCATTTTTCCTGCCTTAAAGGTGAGGGAAAGGGGGGGGGGGGGGGAAGGGAGTGGAGTGGTGGGTAGCAGGGGCCTCGGGGGAAGAGGCCACAGTCCGGGGACGGCAGCCCCACGCACTTCAATAGAGCTTCCGGCGCTTGCATAGCCTCCCCGAATTAAAGACTCCCATGATGCCTATGCCTGGAAAGCATAATGGGCCCCTTCCAAGTATGGGCCCGTTGGGGACAGCACCATTGGCAAGCCGGTACTGAGCATTAAAGGCATTACAACTGCTGAACTGAATGTGTTAGAAGTAGGGCTGTCGATTAAGCGCAGTTAACTCAAGCGATTAACTCTTCATGCTTCAACCACCATTTTCAGAGGACATGCGTCCATGCCTATGATGTGTTCTGCTCAATAACAATCCAAAGCAGTGCCGACTGACGCATATTCGTTGTCATCATCTGAGTCAGATGACCCCAGCAGAAGGTTGATTTTTCTTTTTGGTGGTTCGGGTTCTGTAGTTTCTGCATCAGAGTGTTGCTCTTTTAAGACTTCTGAAAGCATGCTCCACACCTCATCCCTCTCAGATTTTGGAAGGCACTTCAGATTCTTAAACCTTGGGTTGAGTGCTGTAGCGGCTATCTTCAGAAATCTCACATTGGTACCTTCTTTGTGTTTTGTCAAATCTGCAGTGAAAGTGTTCTTAAAATGAACATGTGCTGGGTCATCATCTGTGACTGCTATAACATGTAATATATGGCAGAATGCGGTAAAACAGAGCAGGAGACATACAATTCTCCCCCAAGGAGTTCAGTCACAAATGTAATTAACACTTTTTTTTTTAACGAGTGTCATCAGCATGGAAGCGTTTCCTCTGGAATGGTGGTTAATGCATGAAGGGACATACAAATGTTTAGCATATCTGGCACGTAAATACCTTGCAATGCTGGCTACAAAAGTGCTACGCAAACACCTTTTCTCACTTTCAAGTGACATTGTAAATAAGCGGGCAGCATTATGTCCCGTAAATGTAAACAAACTTGTTTGTCTGAGCGATTGGCTAAACAAGAAGTAGGACTGAGTGGATTTTACAGCCTTCAAGTTTTACATTGTTTTATTTGAGAGTGTTGCTATTTTTTTGTACATAACTCAACATGTGTAAGCTGAATTTTCATGATAAAGAGATTACACTACATTATTTGTATTAGGTAAATTGCAAAATACTATTTCTTTTGTTTTTTACAGTGCAAATATTAGTAATAAAAATAATAATATAAACTGAGCACTATACACTTTGTATTCTGTGTGGTAATTGAAATCAATATATTTGAAAATGTAGAAGACATCCAAAAATATTTAAATAAATGATATTCTATTTATCTTTTAAATTGCGCGATTAATCGCGCAATTAATTTTTTTAATCGCTTGACAGCCCTAGTTAAAAGGTATTTACATATTGATGCAGCTGAATTTTGTGAGGGTGGTGGGCTAGTTTTTGATGACTTATTGTATGGTGTGTGAGTGTAGCCTTAAAATTATTTTAATGTGTTCTGAGGAAGCTCATTTGAGCAACCTTAACCGTAAGCAGATGTAAGTGTTTTTTAGGGGCTCATTATAAATTGAATGGAATACTGAGAAATGATTCAAGCAATATGTATATCAACCCTCTAAAATTGACCTGCCATATGTAAAGTTTCTGAACACTTGTTCTTAGTTTATAGTTTTTAGTTTATAACTGAAGTTATCTGAACATATGAGGACCTTTCCTATGAAGATGACACCTTTTACATGACGGAAATATGTTACATTCTAGTATTACTTGGCCTAAGGTGTAGTCAACTACCATCAAGCTCTTCCTAACACCTTGATTGTTAATTCAATTTGCTTTTACCTTAGAGGAATGTTTTTACTGATGTACATCCACAGACAGTCATTTGCAAACACAGCTTCATTTTGTCAACAGCCAATTCACCTACACAATCTAACAGGAAAATCTCAGTCAGATTACTCCCTGCAAATCAATTCAATCCACTGAGGGTTACCTTTCCTTTAAATATTTCTAAAATTGTTACGGAAGGATCATTTTTGAAACTTTAATTCATTCAATCTTTCATTACCTCAAGATCCGAGGTCATCCACATATGTACTTCTAAAATGTTAATACTATTTCTATTCTTTAGGGTCTTTTTTCCCCATAACACTGTTGTCATTTCACTGCTCCAATTTTTTCTATGTGCAGGCAATAGACTCTCAAACCCTGTTTGATACTGCATCCAGAGTCCATACTTTAGTATGTATCACTGAAAAGGACAGGAATAGGAAAGAAAATACTTGGTCAGTCCTTAAGCAAATTTTGCTTGCTACCTCTATTTCCTAGCTAATCTTCCCATCATCATTTCAGGATTTGCATGGAAGTGACAACACTAAAGAAAGTCAAAAGGCAGCTGCATTAACTTTGTGAAAAGGAAGTTGCAGTCCCCCATTCCTTCTCTCCCCAAGTCTCATTCCTAATCCCATTAAAAATTCCTTTTTATTTAATTAATTAATTTATTTAATATCAGGTCATGCAATATCCTTCCTCTGCATGACATATTAAGACAATTTTCATAAGAACTCTGTCAAAATGAAAACAAAGGAAATATAAGTCGGGCTAGTTGGAAAGGAAGTATGGAAACACACTAGAGAGTTAAACACTAATACACAGACTTCCTCTGTGACCACAGGTAAGTCACTAGACTTTCTAGGTCCCAGTTCCCCATCTGTAAAATGGGAACAGAAGTACTTCCCTACATCATAAAGTGTTGGGAGGATAACTATATTAAAGATTGCGAGGCATTCAGATACAACAGCAATGGGAGCCACGGAAGCACTTCCGATAAGTAGATATACAAGCATTCAATCATTTGAAAAGTGTCTTGCAGTTAGTGTGCCTTAATACAGTTCTTTTGTAGGAATTAACTCACTAGATTACCATGTTATAACACCACTGCAGTTGTAGGACAAAGAGGGTTAACTACCCATGTCAGCTTGAATGGTCTCTTACAGCATGTTAACTCCTTATACTAAATGATCTGTTCACTCTGGGTACCTTATCCCAGATGTGAAGAAGAGTTTATGTAAACTCAAAAGCATGTCTGTTTCACCAACAGCAGCTAATCCAATAAAAGATATTACCTCACCCATTTTGCCTCTCTAATATCGTGGGACCAATATGGCTACAACAACAGTGTAAAATATCATGCTATAAGTCAGTTTATTCACCTTAGTCCATAATGTGAAAAACTATACGGTGGCATCTAATAATGTGGTGGAGATACTCAAGGTCTCTATCACCACCTAAACATAGCTCACACCAATGAGTAAGAGGACGATGAGCCACAATTCTGACTATAATAAAGTTTTCAGCAAACAAAAAACCAAAAATTTTGCCCTTATTCATTAATTCCCCATTATCTTTTCTCTGTACCTACACATCTTCCACCTAGAAGGTAAATACATAAAGGGCTAGCTTAAAAGCTTTTTGAATAGTACAGCACTGTGCTCAAATTTTGTAATGTCCTCACTGCTCATCACCTCTTGGATTGGCTCTGGGTAAAAACTGGCAGTTGAAAGCTGGATTCCTGGACGAGCATAGCTTGCATCATACTTTTGCCTCCTCTAGTGGCTGGTTAAGCAGCAACACTGCATAACAACTGTTTTTCCAGACAAGTTAATACGTACACTGTTTATGATAGCTACTAAGACCACAATAGTTTTATTGGACCATAAGAAGTGAAGGGGAGGAAAAAAAAAGATTAAGGAAAGTTGGGTTTAAAGTCATTATTGTATGCTCTTGTCAGAGTGAACTTCTTATTAATAAGAAGTGGAACTTCTTATTAAGCCTTTCCCACGCCAACCTCAAAGTAACCTCAAATGATGACGCAAGTTTGTTTTTCTCCGAACTGTAACAAATTTACAGTTTCAACCGTGCCTTTTATGTTTTTACACATAAAAACTTCAATTTTATAAGAGTTCAAACTTGCTAAGAATTACATTTATTAGACACATCAGTCAAATCTGCATCTCATATACAACACAATGCCTACATTTTGAAGAGTTGGTCCAATTCCCTGTCTTGGGACTCCGTATAAAAGGATAAATATAAAAGATTGTTTTTCATGTAACTATCTGTAGCTACTAATTCTTTTTCAAGTTGTGATACAGATACACTGAACAGCTATAAATATTTGAGAATGCAGCATGTATAACAGATATCTTCATGCTAAATATAGTGTGGTATAGGACATAGTGATACTTACAAATGGAGTGCACTGTACTAACATAAGAATCAACCGCATATAGTGATCAAAACCACTGGGACAAAATAATTCCTATTCTAACCTAAACTCTGCTTGCAAGAATCAACTGCTCATAATAATCAAATCATCCAGGACAGATGTGATTCTTATAAAGGGAGTATTGTATAAAGAGACTAAGGGCCAGATTCTGCCCCCTTACACATATTGAGCAGAACTACTTATTAAGTACAGTACTGTAGTTTTCAGTTAGACTATTTGTGATACCAGGTATTATTCAAGGTGATCACACTAAGTAGGACTCTTACAACTCCCCCCTCCCGCCCCCAAAAATAAATTTCAAATGAATGAAGGGATTACCATCTTTGTACAGCCATGTTTTAAAGGAAGGTCAGTTTTGGCCAAACAAGCCTGTGTTTTTCAGAAATCACCTGCCAGACCAT
Organism: Chelydra serpentina; assembly: GCA_037349315.1. Taxonomy (NCBI): domain Eukaryota; kingdom Metazoa; phylum Chordata; order Testudines; family Chelydridae; genus Chelydra; species Chelydra serpentina. The sequence continues at coordinate 17,003,875 of JBAIAC010000033.1, forward strand.
CTTCCTTGAAATTGTCAGCCCAGCAGAACATTAACACAAGCAACGTTACAAAGCTTAATTCAGTTTGCAAAAAGAGGCCTTTTAAATATCTCCTCAATTTCTCCCCAACTGCACACTACATCAATCTTTACATGTAAATGTAATAAATGCTACAGACAATAAGAAACTATTGTAAAGTATTACACTGGATATGTGTTTTTTTCAGGGCTCCCAGTTACTGAAAAAAACCCAGCTAATTTTAATTATGTAATCATTTAGTTACAGCTAGAGTAGTTACTCATAAGGAAAATACAAGACTAAGAAAGAGTAACTAAAGAAAGCTATTACACAACCTGAGATGTGCCCTGTCCCTTAAACTATAAAAGATGTGATGCACATATATATATTTTTTTTAGATCAGCCACGTTGCAGTCAGTAGGCAGAGTGAGTCATCATGGAATTGCTGCTTTTCTAAACCCTCCTACTTACTCCCTACACGGTTTAGGGAACTATATGCAGAGAGTCAGCAGATGCTACTATTAGTTTACTCTCAAAACTAATGGACAGATGTAAAAAATAAAAAATAAAATGCATTTTTCTTTTTCACACAAACACCAATATTTAGAAGCTCCATTATTGTAATGTCATGCAATAGTCAATATTTCACACACACAAGCTTCATTTGGTAAACTCTGATAATAGCAACTTTGCGAGGTGGCTGTAAATTCGTTGCTTCACCAGGATATGATTTTCGACCAGAGTCTCGAGAATAAATATAAAAAAGATTGATCACAAGAGCATATATTCAGTCAGGCTTCTGGCTGCTAATCTAAATTCCAACTGTAGTTTCCACTATCCTTTTTCAAAAAGTATCAGATTGTATTACTGATCCCACCTAAATATTTATATTTCCATTATCATCCACCACTTTCTGGAATTTATAGCTAGATTAAAAAACTTGTTTCATGCAATAAAAATATGATACATTATTTGCTGGTGGTAGCACCTAGCATAATGTTTGCACTGGCTCGATCACAACCTTTTTTCACAACAGTTAATTTAACAAAGCTAATCAATCAAAAATAATACTGTATTAATTAATGTAACAAAAAGTATTTTCACCATTCACAGTTGCTTTAAACATTACTGTATTTTGCCAGTTTGATCAACTGTGCCCATTTCTATTAATAAATTCACAATAATGTAAATTGTGGTCTTTTGTTCTGTAATTTAACTACTTATAAACTAATCAAATAACTTATTTCCCCTGATAGGGTCATCTAAGGTCCCCTGGGAAGATCCATGAACACTTCTCACCTCAAGACTGTACCTGCCATCATCCTTCTGAATACTGATGTGAAAGTCATAAGGTACACTGATAACTGGAAAGGATTCCTTTTAACTGAGTGATAGTCAGAGGTATCAGAAGGATTTCCTCAGTTAACAAAAGGTACAAGGCACTGTTAACTTTGGAAGCAGAAGACCCTAGGTAAAATCCTAATCCCACTGCTGAAACAAATTGACTTCTGGGGAGCCAGGATTTTACCCCGAGAATCTAATGTCCCAAATGGTAGTACAAAGCACTACGATACTAGTCTGGCCCCTCAAAGTTACCAACTGCAGGCCAAAGCCTTTGTAGTCTCTTAATTTTAAGAGAAAAGATAAGCCACCAAGAAACTATACATTTTAGTTCACATTTGTTTTTGTTTTGTTTTTTTATTTGCTCAACTGATCCCATCAAAGAGCATTAACAAGGAAAACTGTCATTTCCCTACTGGATTGCATTTTTGTACCTGTTGAACAACCCACCCATCCTGTTCCCATGAGTGAAAGAGAGGATTGTGTTAAAAACAAGACACTATACACAGACGCATAGCATTCCAATCTGGTGGGTCCCCAAAAGGGAGACAATTCCAGCGACCAGTAGCATTACTTCTGCCCCATTCTATCGGCTCTCTGCCAAGCCTGAAACATTTTAAGAGAGGTGACAAGAGTAATGTTCCAAAGCCAATTCAGCACTGACCTTGTACCTGCCTATTACACCTGACTTGATATTTGACAAGCTATCCTGCCAGCGAGCCACTACAGCACCAAAGAGGTCTACCTTCAAATGTCCTTCGATTCATTTGCAGGCAGACACAAACCCTACTATTTACACTGCTTCCCCCATCTCAAGGGCCCCCAAAGCGCACTACGAACCCAGTAGGAACGCACGGCTCCTTCCCTAAGGCAGCCACCGCAGGGCTGGAGCCCCGCCGCTGGCTAACAGCGCACCCTGGGCTCCGGCCAGGCGGCGGGTGCGGAGCGCCCTGGGGGCTGGGAGCTGCGGGGAACTCAGCGGGGACAGCCCCGGTTACTGCTCGCCAGCCCTTCCCGTAACGGAGCAGCTGTGTCACCCACTGCCCACAGGGAAGGGAACGCGCCAGGCGCAGCCAGGAGGCAGAGCCCAGGGCAGGCTGCGGCTGCCCCGTGGCCGGGGTCGCCCCCCGTCCCCGCAGGCGGCAGCCGAGTCAGGCTGCCCCGCGCCCCTTGACCAGACCCTTCCCCCCGCGCTCAGCCGCAGAGAAGCCGCCCCCCGGGGCCAGCCAGCCAGCCAAGCCGCCTCAGCCCGGTGGGGAGCGGAGCACGTCCCCCCGCCCCACGGGCCCCGCATAACCCCGCCGCCCCGGGTGTCCCAGCGCGGGGGGCGCCCGCCTGGGGTGAGGGGAGCCGGGCGGCCTCGTCCCCATCGCACGCGGGGCAGCCTGACCTACCCCAGGCCCGGCTGCAGCCCGGCCCGGCAGGGGCATGTGCCCGCCGCACTGCGGAGGCAGCCGGCCCGGTACCGCGGGCCCCGCACGAAGAGGGGGGGGGATCCCGGGCAGCGGGGAGGGAACAAAGCGCCTTTGTGCGGCCAGGCCCCGCGCGGCGCGCACTGCGGCCCGACCCCCGCCCGCTCGCTCCCCGGCCGGCCGGCCGCACTCACGGGGCTCCCCAGGCTCATTGAAGGGCTGCGCTGCACAGGCTCCTGGACCGCCCGGCCCTAACGGCGGGCTCCGCTCCGGCTCCGGCTCCGCTCCCCGGCTGCCTCGCTGCCGCTCCAGCCGCCGCCATGTAACCCGGCTCCAAGGGTAGAGAGGGGCGGGCGCCGGCTGGCTCCGCCTTCGTGGGGCGAGGGGCGGGGCGAGGGCGGCAGCTCCGCCTCGCGGGGGGGCGGGGCCGGCGCGAAGTCGGGCCGGGGGGGTTGCGGGAGCAAGAGAGGATGAGTGGGGGAGGGGGCCAGGCCTGGTGAGGGGCTTCAGGAGGGAAGGGTGTGGGGTTTATGAGGCACACAGGCACGTATCCATACAGATTATAATACTAGCAGGGCAGTGTTGCTGGAGCCGACTGGGGAGCCAGGAGAGGGCCTGGACCCCAACTACAGTAGGGAAGAAGGAGAGGGCTAAACAGCAGCAGCAAACCACTTGAGCCAGCTGGGATACAGTCAAAAGTGCAGTAGAAATTTAAGAATAAAGTAAAAACACACAGTCTTGTCATGAAAATTGGTTGTTCTAGGTGCTGTACAGAGCCACAGTCTCCCCTTCCTGCCCCCACTAATCTCTTTCCTATAATAACCCTTAGCAGCAGCTGGCTGGACCCCTTTACTTTTCTCCAATTGCCTATCAACGTTTGTATTTGAACCTCCTCCCCCAACTCTAGGTACTAGAGGAGTTTGGCTGGCTACTCCCAAATCATTATATATACCTTCACCCTCTCCCACTTCTTCATGTTTATTACTTGAAAAGAACAAGTGTCTCCTTATCACACATTGTGGTGAAGACCAATACAAGGAGATAGGCCTCAGCCCCATCTTTGGGCCTTGTTTACAGTTGAAAAAAGTTTGCCCTCCTACCGTAGAGGCAGTTATAACAGCCAAAGCCCTTTGGCAGGTATCAGGCTTCTTTGTACCACTATTACTCCAGCCACACTACACTAGGGGTTGTGTCTATATTACAGGGGTGGCTAAACTTACCAGCCATGTGACAGTCTTCAGAAGCTCGAGAGCCTAGGCACACCTGCCAGGGGCTGGGGATCGGGGCTTCAGCCCCAGAGGACATGCCTAAGGGGGCTTGGGGCTTCAGCCCCACTCCTGCTGAAGCTCCAAGCCCTAGCAGGTGGACCCCACAGGGCTGAAGCCCTGAGACACTCCCCCGCTCCCCAACTACCCCACTACCCTGCTGCAAGGCACAGGTACCCAGTACCGCCCCCCCCCCCTAGTCTGGTAAGTGGAGAATGGGGGTGTACAGGAGGGCTCTACCAGCCCCACTTTAACAATAAAAAAGCCACATGTGGCTCATGAGCCACGGTTATATAGCAGGGCTGGCCAAACTATATCAGTTAAAAAAAATCATAGCCCGACCCAACCTAGTTATATAAAAAACTATGTTACTGTATGTACCAGGGCTTAAAAGTTATCCCTCCTTCTTGCATAGTACTGGTCATAATTTATGCTCCTTTGCAGGGCTCACATTGAATTGGTAGGTGGTGGTCCAGAACACTAGCACCTCAGTGAAGGTGCGCTCTTGCTTGCTAGAAACTGTTTTCCTTTTTTTAACTGAATGTTGAACTTAGACCAGTTTTAGATTAGAAACTTTTTTTGGTATAGTATTGGCACTTGGGGGAGGGCTTGCAGAATTTCAGTATTGGTAAACCCTTTTAGTGTAGATGAAGCTCTACCTGCATAAAAATGCTTTTATGGGTACAGTGTATTTTGCTTGGGGCAGTGGTTAGCCAATATGCATGTTATACATATTGCACACCGTATTAATTTTGTGTGTGTGTGTGTGTCTATCTATTTGAATCATACTTACTTGGAGCCGGGTTACATACTTGAATCATACTTACTCTTGCTACATAACACTCTGCAATGCTGAAGTCAGCTTTGGCACTAGAAAATTCAAAATCTGTCAAAATCAAAATATGTTTGTTCTGTGTCCTAGTATAGTTACCTTCACGGGCAGCTGGTTTGAAATGTAGTATCCAACCCCGAGACAAAAAATATACAAAACCGAGCAACAAGTAACTGTTATGGACTGGTGGGTTGGATTTTAGTGTCATGTAAGGACTTTTGTAACTTGTAAATATACTATAAATAGTTAAAATGCATATCTTTGAAACATGCCTTCTGCATAAGGTGAACATGTTGAGAGATAAGAATTGCTTCCCAGGGGATATACATGTCTCTTTTTCATATTGCACTGCTTTGTCTTTAGACAATAAATTTGGTTAAGTGCTTGTGTACACTTGAAATACTTCAGTGTAGACACTGCCTACAATGACAGAAAGCTTGTCCTGTCGGCATAGGTAATCCACCTCCCTGAGAGGCGGTAGCTACATCTCCAGAAGAATTCTTCCATTGACCTAGCACTATCTACATGAGGACTTAGGTCTGTTTAACTCATGGGTGTGGATTCCTGAGCAATATAGATGGGCCGCTCTACTTTTCTAGTGTAGACCAGCCGTAAGTTTGGTTATCTGGTCTCTTGACCATTCTTAAGAACAAACTGCAAGTGTAGTCAAACAGTTGGCTACAACTTTTAGACAATACAGTGATATAAACTACACTAGCAAAAGTATTCTGATACCAGTAGAAGCTGCATCTACACTAGGAGGGAATTGCAAGGCAAACTTTTTCTAGTGTAGGCCTGAGTGTATGATTAAGAAAGCCTCAAAAATATGCATGGATTGAGAGAAGGCTTCAGAGAACCTGGAACAGTAGCTTTGAGAGGTGTGAACTACCCCATTCATCTCTGGGCTTGGCATCACTAATTTGATGATGAACTTGAGGTACAGAGGGTCCCCTGTATACATTGGGGTTGCGTTTTTGAAAAGGGTGATGGATACAGAAACGACGTATAATGGGGAATTTTTCCTCATAAGACATAATGGAATTGTGGGGGTGGGGGGTGGAGAGAAATGCGTTCACAACTTCATCACACTCACCTATGACAATGCTTTTCACCTAAACAGTGTACCTTTTTAGATGACCGGTTATACAGTACACATTTTACACATAAAACATTGAATAAAATAATGTAGAAGCCTAACACCATCCAAACACAGATCATTTTAATACAGTAAATACAGTACAGTAATATAGTATAAAGCAGTGTCAATTACACTAAACTTAGGTAAGGGTGGCTTGGGCTTGGTTTTCCGTGGCTGGCTTTTTGGTTGCAGAAGTCTTAAAAAAGGATTTTAATCAAGGTCTGCACTCTTGCATGAATCTTTGAATGATAGATCTTCCTGTAGCAAACCATTGCATCAAGAGCCCGGGAGACTGATGGACCGGTCACAAAAAAGATCACTGGTCTGTATGATTTCCGTCGTCTCATCCAGCAATCCAAAGAAACGGGAGAGATTCTTTGTCATCAGACTCCTGGCTTCCTGTCCTATATCATCATCATCGTCTTTGCTTTCTACGGATATCCGTTGTTGGTCCAGTTCAATCAGTTCCTCATTTGTCAGTTGCTCAGCATGAGACTCCAACAACTCCTGTACAGTACATCCTCCTCCTTCACCTCCTTGAAGCCGACATCCTTCACCAACTTGACAGTTTCTTGCTCGAGAGCAGGAAGGGCATCAAATCCCATGAAGCTGTGGACAGCATCTGGCCATGCACGGTGCCAAACGCTGTTCATACATTGCAAAGTGACCACTTTCCATGACACGTCAATGTTTTTCACGCAGTTCAAGAGGTTGTAGGACTTGTGGCCGGTGGATGAAAGTACCTAACATTGTAGAGTCTAGTGTGAGAACGCCCCACACTTTTTGTGCAAAGTGTCCTGAATGATGTCTCAGTTTGGTGCCACCAATGGGGGTGGGGTTTGAGACACACCATATATTCACTACCCCGCCCCCCAATTAAGAAAGCACCAACAAGCCCATAGGCAAATTTATGCCCAAGAGAGGGTAAGATAGGCTCAAGGACCCCAGTGAAACTCCGCACAATATCATTTTCTGAACATCCACAGATCCTGTGATTAGCTTCTCATTTTGATTATTCATCTGAGCAAAGTTGTTTGTGATTAGAGCTGGGAATAGTAATACTCCCGCCCCTCCATTTCAATCCCTGTTCATTTCCTTTTCCTGAAGGAAATCTATTTGACTCATTTAACCTCTTGAATTTTGCCATTTTGCCATAGTGGTTAACCTCTTATGTTCCCACTTCCTTGTTTTGTTGAGGGATATGCCTGATTTCTGGGACAGGGAGGAAGAAACCAAGAAAGTTGGTCATTATGTCTGTGGGGCTGAGCTCCAGGCCCCAAAAAGACAGGAGCTGAGGAAAAAAGGAGTCCGCTGTTGGAAGTGCTGCCAACTCCACATAGCAGGAAGTCACCAGACAAACCCTGAAAAGTCACTAAATGTAGCTGTTTAAGCACTCAAAAGGAGTAAAAAATGTCACTAAACAAAATTTCCAGAGAATTCAACAGAGAGAGAGAGTGTGTGTGTGTGTGTGTACGTACACACGCATGCCCAGGCGAGTATAGTCACAAAATCACAAGCAGCTCAATAGTGATAATAAAATCCATTCCATGTTCTTCTTACCACATTCTGTTGGACGCCAAGACAATGTCATTACCTCTCAACTGAGCATGTCCTCGGAAGGAATTGAATTTCAGGGCTTCTTGGGCTGAGATCTCTATAATCTGCAGGCGAGGAAAAGAAGTTTGTGGAGGCTAATTACATATTTTGCTAAAGCCAGGTGCACTTTGGAGAGAGCAGCACATTAGCCAGGGCTTGTTTTTAGCCAAATGTGTTCTTTCTTGCTGCTGCATAGTAGGTAGCACATCCTGTGATGCAGGGAAAGATGGCTAATGAAGTGGGCAGGGTGGGGGAGGCAGGTTGCTGGCGAATGTCCTCTTCCCCTGGCTCTGGGCCCTCCCTTTCACTAACCTGTCAGCTCAAATCTAGGCTGGCAAGAAAGAAATTAACCAACCCAAGTCGCCCTGGGCTGCAGTTACAAAGCACCCTTCCCAGTGAGCAGAGGGACCACTGGCTCATGTACAAACCTTAAGCCTTCTGCTGAATAGGCTTGGAGAGGGGGAGAGCATTTAATCAGGGCTACGGGAGGTTCTGTCATCGCAGCCTGGCCTCCTTAAACGGGTGGAAATTAGACTCTCAGGCAAACAGCAAAGTCTGTACAGATGAGGTTTGTAAATCCTCCTCCTCCACATCCCCTCTGGATCAAATCGTTGCAATTAAAATCACAACAAAACAACCTCACAGTTGCTTTATAAATGAAACACACATAATTAAAGGGGGAATATTCATTAGCCCCAAAGCAGAGAGGGTCCTTCTTACCAATCGGACACATTTGGCAGGTCATAGCCACAGCACCTCTGGGCAGTGCTTAATTTGTGCCGGGGCATGCCAGGACTGAGGGCAGCTGAGCCCTGGTCCCTCTTTCACAGGGCCGGCTCTAGGATTTTTGCCGCCCCAAGCAAAAACAAATTTGGCCGCCGCCGCCGCCGCCACCCCCACCCCCGTTTTTTTCTTACCCCACCCCCGCCTCAACTCCACCCCTTCCCCAAATCCCCAGCCCTGCCTCCTCCCCCCAGGCTCTCAAGCCTAGGAAGGAGGGAGGGAGGGAGGGGGAGAAGCGGCGTGCGTGCCGCAGCCGCTCAGGATCTCCCCCTCCCTCCCAGGCTCTCAAGCCTAGGAGGGAGGGGGAGCAGCGGCACGCGAATCAGCTGTTTTGCGCGCTGTGGCTGCTCAGGATCTCCCCCTCCAGCAGCGGCGCGCGAATCAGCTGTTTCGCGCGCCGCGGCCGCTCGGGATCTCCCCCTCCCTCCCGGGCTCTCAAGCCTAGGAGGGAGGGGGAGCAGCGGCGCCCGAATCAGCTGGTTGCGCGAGCCAGCGGCGGCAGCGGAGGTGAGCTAGGGCGGCCGGGGCACATTTTCAGGGGCGGCATGGCTGGCGCCAGAATGCTGCCCCTAGAAACGTGCCACCCCAAGCACCAGCTTGTTTTGCTGGTGCCTGGAGCTGGCCCTGCTTTTTCATCACAAATTAAGCACTGGGCATACCTAAACCTGCAAAATATCTTCGTCCCACTGCAGCCCAGGTCAGCGGGGGTTGGTTAATTACAGCCTCGCCTTTCTTGCCAGCCTGGATTTGAGCCGACAGGTTAGTGAAAGGGAGGGCCTGGAGCCAGGGGGAGGAGGGCATTCGCCTGACCTGAGCTGGGTGCTGCAGGGAGCCAAGAAAGTAGATTTAAAAACAAAAATCCGCTAGCCAGACCCCTTCCCTCCCACTTCCAGGATTTGGTTTCTGAAAACAGATAGGCAGCTAATCCCAGGCCAAGTCAGGGGAATGAGTAAAAGGGAGCCAAAATCAAGATAGCACCACCTTTGATCCTGTAGTAAGGGCTTCCTCCCTGGAGATATGGTGCCTCCTACCCCATTGGGGCACATGGCCCTGTCTCATCCCACCCCACCCACCTTCCATCCGTGCGGCTCTCCTCACTGGCTAAGCTGCCTCCCCCACCCTTCCCACTTCATTAGCCACCTTTCCCTGCATCACAGGATATGCTACCTACGCAGTGAGAAAGAAAACATTTGGCTAAAAACAAGCCCTGGCTAATGTACTTCTCTCTCCATAATGTGCCTGGATTTAGCAATTAGCCTCCACAAACTTATTTTCCTTGCTTGCAGATTATAGCGATCTCAGCCCAAGAAACCCTGGAATGTGATTCCTACTGATGACAGTTGAGACATAATGACATTGACTTGGTGAGCAAAAGAAAGTAGTAAAAAGAACATGGAATGCATTTTATTAACACAGTTGAGCTGCTGGTGAATGATTTTGTGACTGTACAGAGAAAGAAGTCACCAATATGAATGTCACTGTAATTGGCAGTGAAAGTCACTAGATTTGTCACTGGTCACTTTGACACTTCTTTTTTCGCTAGGAAAACCAGAAAGTCACTAAATCTAGTGACAAAGTAGCTAAATTGGCAACAGGCTTTGCTCCCAGGCTTTTAGCACAGGAATCACTCCCCTTAATTTCCTCAGCAAGCAGAACAGCCTAGAGCACCAGAGTGACACCAGTGGGGCCTACAAAAAAGAAAATGGAAAAACCTCATATAACTTTGAAACTCTCAGAAGGAAAAACGAGAGTGGTTTTGCATACAAAACACAGGTATGCTGACTTTTCTTGCAACGTTTTATAGTCTTAAGGGTGAGGTTTCTAGCAATGTCAAAGGTTACTGTTTTTTCCTAACGCTTAAAAAGTTAGAAACTAACTATAGCAGAGCTGTATGGAAGTGTGTTGCTGATCATGAGATTATTGTGGGAATTAATGTACAACCTTCCAGATTAGCCTCAATATTCATTTTTATTAATGAAAATAAACATCGGAAAAAAAACCCCAAAAAGATAAAACCATCTTCAAACATAGCTACATTGACTCAGATTTCACATCTGCATCATGGTCTGCAGTCTTGATATCACTATTGGCCCCAAATCCGTCTACCACTGCCTTCCCCCCTGCAGAAATTGGTTTTCATTTCTCTCACCATGACATTGTTCCTCAGCTTCTTCTGTGAGGAGGGAGACAAAGATTCAAAGAGCAACAACTACTGTTTTTCAACGATTTCCTCATGAGGCTTTAGTGGCTTAGAACAATTTATACACAATAAATCATGGGAGAGAGAGAAAGAACACTCTGATTTACACTTGTTCTAGATAGTCAAAGACAAGTAAGTACTGGGTCTACCTGTAACAGGAAGAAATCTGCTTGCTGCTCAGTTTCAGTATAACTCTTCAGGGCAGCGTGGAGTTTCCCCTGTTTTGTTCCATGTGCGAACTCTTTAGCATAACATGACTAACAAGGTGGAGGCTGTGGGATCCCCCCTGTGTTTATGTGTGTGTGTCTGTGTGTCTGTGTCTGTGTGTGTATATATATATATATATATATATATATATATATATACACACACACACACACATATACACACACACACTTTCACCAGTTAAAGTAGCTACTGGAACAGAAACCAATATAAGCACATTTTACACTAGGACTAGCTAAGGGCCTTGTGCTTACATCTGCTCTCGTGTGGAGAGTGGAGTCAAATTTAGTTGAACTGGGTCATGGCAGCTAAACTAAATCTTTGACAGGTAACTCAAAACAGTCAGTCATATGCCAGCCTCCACTGAATAATTATTTCTTCCCTAACAACTTCTGGAAACTCATTTGAGCAGAATCAAAATCTCCATTTATAAAGCCAAGCATTCATGCTCTAACTTAGCCAGATGTGTTATTAACTCTTCTGCAAGCAGAAGCGACAAAATAAAAAGCAATATCTTGCATGTAATTCTACTGATGTAATTCTGCTACTCGGTGCCAGCATTTCAAGTACATAGAACAATGAGCCATATGCTCCCATGGCTTACGTGCTGAACACCGTAGCAACTTATTACAAATTCTACACGCAAGCTAAAACCTACTACTTGGTATGCTGCCACTTTGTACTAACCTGCAGCACAAAAATGGTCCCACGCAAAGGGGCGGGGGAAGCATTTGGGGGATGGGACGTAGAGGAGGTGTGGCAGGAATCAGAGTATTACCCTGAAATATGAGGAGAGATTAATAAAACAGAATTTTCAGCTTGGAAAAGAGACGACTAAGGAGGGATATGATTGAGGTCTATAAAGTCATGACTGGTGTGGAGAAAGTAAATAAGGAAGTGTTATTTACTCCTTCTCATAACACAAGAACTAGGAGCCACCAAATGAAATTAATAGGCAGCAGGTTTAAAACAAACAAAAGGAAGTCTTTTTTCACACAACGCACAGTCAACCTGTGGAACTCCTTGCCAGAGGATGTTGTGAAAGCCAAGACTATAACAGGGTTCAAAAAAGAACTAGATAAATTCATGAAGGACAGGTCCATCAATGGCTATTAGCTAGGATGGGTAGGGATGGTGTCCCTAGCCTCTGTTTGCCGGAAGCTGGGAATGGGCAACAGGGCATGGATCACTTGGTGATTACCTGTTCTTTTAATTCCCTCTGGGGCACCTGGTATTGGCCACTGTTAGAAGACAAGATACTGGGCTAGATGGAGCTTTGGTCTGACCCAGTATGGCCACTCTTATGAAGCTCCTTCAGGATGCCTCAGATTGGGCACCCAAAGATCACTAGTCACTTTTGCAAATGCTGGCCTATATCTCCACTCAGCTGTTCAGTGTGCAGCTATTACAGGCAAGAACAAAATGGCTGTTGTGCACATTACACAGGGGGTGTATTAGACATTTAAAAGGTGCAGCACATAGAAGATAGGAAGCATTCCATAGCTCCGTACAACAGAGGTGATTGTGTCTCCAAGATTATCATGTTAAAGAGAATATCCACATATGATCTCCCCCCTCCAACATGGAAGGGGAGCTTGGTTACCAGTATGGTGGCATCTCCTCTTCCTTCAGACCATGCAGGATGTGCTCGGTGGGAGGGAACAGGGAGTAGATGGAGACACACTTCATCCAACCTCCAGCCCCGCAGAGATTCTGAAGTAAGACAGTCCCAGGTTATTCATCCCACAGAACCCCATCTGCAGTGAGCATCCCTCTTTTGGGAAGGTGGGGCAAGGAAGTCTGGAATCATGTGCTACCAGGGGTACATGTGGTAGTGAAGGGGATGTGGGTGGGGGGTATAGAGTTGCTGGGGAAGCATAAGCCCTTCTCGTCAATGGACTTGGCCTCCTGTAGATCTCCTACCATCCATTACAGGGTGACCAGAGAGCAAATGTGAAAAATCGGGACAGGGTGGGGGGTAATAGAAGCCTATATAAGAAAAAGACCCCAAAATCGGGATTGTCCCTATAAAGTCGGGACATCTGGTCACCCTAATCCATTAAGATCCAACCTGGAGGATGGGCAGGATTTCTGGGCAGTCCCCGTGACTCATTCTGCACTGGGAACAAGGCCTGGGGAGACAAATCCCATCCAGTTAAAGTAGTAGGGAGAAACTCTCCAAGGACAGTCTTTCTGCCCTCAGCCTCTGCCCCTTCCTCCTGATTTGTCCCATGGGAGAGGGCGATTTGAGCCCCTGCAGTATGGATCAGGTTTACTAGCCCAGCTCAGGAGAGTTGTCTGGCAGTTTGGTTGGGTATCGTCTAACTGCTGCTTTCCTTTCGGCCCAGTTATACACACATTCCTAACACGGCCCCATTAAAAGCCAATTGCTGTTTCAGTTTGCAGCTTCTCAGGGCCAACACTCAGCATCCAGGGCAGGTAGAATGGGGTTTAACTGAGAACCCTACAGCTTGGCTGATCTCACCTGCAAGGCAGGGCTGCTGGAACTTGGAGTGTGGCAGCACCCCTAGGCTTGAAGTGGTTTCCACCATATACAGGATTTGCAGTTTTGTTCAGTGGCTTTCAACACCCCCACTATACAAATTGTTCCAATGTCACTGCTGCAAGGTACCATTTTGCAATGTATTTCTGCTTGGTGGAACAAGTCATTCTAAAGACACATTTAGTAGGCGTACAAATAGGGTTTTGAACCCAAATGTGCACTTCCCAAATTACAGCTCTCTGAATTCTTCACACTTAAATAGTTTTCCCCTAGAAAGTTTTACAAGAACATTTTACGCAAGTATTATTAGTGGTGATAGAAAAGCTCCATTTATCAAAGCAAGTGAGTTTTATTCTGTTTTAAATCATATAGTCAAAATCCTCTTTAGTTTTGTATAGTCCAAGGGCTGTGTTTTCTGCACTGGGCTCCTACTGAAACAAGTGAGGATGATGCAAAACTTGATGGCCAAGCAAACAATTATGAAGAAGCACTGTATTATCTCCTCATTTGATGGAATTAAGCATAAAGAAGGACAGTAGTACTTACATCTTCAGTATCCATTTGCATTCTGATCAGGAAAAAGGATTTGGGAGATTATTGAAACCATCATCCCTATGCAAAATAGTAGGAAGAATGGGAGAGCTCAAACTGTATTAGCAAAGTGATGAATACAGAGAAAAAGCAATTCATAAGTGTAGTTTAAAGTGAAATAGTAAAAACTGTAATATTTAAAATCATTAACAGAAAATGTTTAGCCCTCAAGTTACAAATCAATGCATTTTAGAAGCAAATGCACTCTTCTCTGCGAGACCTGAGAGATCAGGGCTTTATGTTCTATAGCAAAAATGTAACGTCATTAAACACCTAAAGCAGAACAGCTCACTCCTCTCCCACAATAGCATTCAACCTTTATATAAAGTTATTGAGACAGCCAGCGTGACAACAGGTGCTGAAATGCCACGTGGGTGCAGACCACATCCAGCTCAACATCTCCTTTATGTCAAAGATATGGGACACCATCTCCCAGCTTTGTCCCTGCATGATCAAAATGAGCCCCTGGATGAAGAGAAGCTGGCAAAAGCAGACCCCAGGTAAGACCAATAAAAGATTGAAACACTTAGAAGAACTTACCTCCCTGTAATACTCTGGTATACATCAGCTCTCAATTACTTAGGGTGGGATCCATAAAACCACTTAGGTGCCTATGTCCCATTTTCAGGCACCATTACGATCCACAACACTGCTGCTTGGCTGCCACCTAACCCGTTAGGTGCCTAAACTCACTCAGCACCTACATTGGGCATGCACACTGCAGCCTCCCTCTGGATTACCAGGCACCTATCCCTGGCCTGAGCATGCACACTATTGCCTCATGATAGGCATCCAGATGCCTCTCTCCCGTGTAAGCCCCAGAGTGATTCACAAACTGGGAAAGATAGGCATTGGGCTGCCCAAGTTACATGTCATGGAGGGGTCCTGGTCCGGTAGGTAGCCTCTGAGCACACCTATGTGATCGGGCCCCCAGGCTAGTTCACCCAAAACGGGGAGGAGGAGGCCCTCCCTCATGGTCTTTAGCTTAGTGGATAGGAAACTCACCCAACACGTGGGACACCCCGGTTCAAGTCCTCCTGAGAAAGGATTTGAACAAGGGATCAGCCACCTCTTGAGGAGGTGGATTTGCTAGAGTGATGGAAAACCCCCTTCCATCACTGTAGTAAATGTCTACAGTATAGTGGCATAGCTGCAGCTGTGATGCTGTAGCAGTTGTAATGTAGACATACCGAGGCCTGGTCTAGAATTAAGTCGGCTTAACTACACTGCTCAGGGGTGTGGATTTTTCACACCCCTGAGCAATGTAATTAAGCAGACTTAATTGTCCAGCACAGACCAGGCTTAGAACTGTTTTAGGCAAAGGGTAGTAAACAGAATAAATTTACCAAGGAAAGCAAAAAAAAAAAAAAAAGGAGAGAAACACCAGTGAGTTTTAAAAGGTGACTAGTATCAAAATTATCAAGATGAGTGCCCTAAATGGTATGGGTCCCTCTGTACTCCTCTTGAAGTTCATAGGAGGAGTAAGTGCTCAGTCCTTTTGGGGAGGCCGGGGCACGAGAAAAACAGACCTTTAAGGGTGCCTCAGTGTAGGCATCTACACTGAAAAATGGGGCTTGGGTTTATTTCTGGAGAAGGACAGGAAGAGGATTGAGTCTTGTGAAAAAGCAGTAAGTGAAAACAAACAAAAATCCAAGGGATGGGACGTTTGGCCTAATAGGTTTTTCTGTACCTAAAACATTTTATGTTCTCTCCCACTGATGCACATTTTGGGTTGCCATGTTACACGGCACTAGGTGAAGCTTGCGCTCTCTGCTTTCAAAAAAACTTTAAAGTGCCGTAGTTAAGAGACCATGACACTTTGCTTGCCGAGGTGATACTGGAGTAGTTGTTTAAGATACCTTTCTTGAGTTATAGCTGTGACAGCATTTACACGACATTTGCAAAGTCAGTATAATACTGTGTAGACATTATTTATGTTGGCACACCCTACGTAAATATTTGAACGCAGAGAGGTGCTCAGACGGCAAAGTGCTGTTAGAGATAAATGTAGTTGATTGTAGCTAATTACTGAAATGTTTTAGTTTGAAAACAATTGTAGGGTCTGATGTTAAGATTTATATATTTACAGTATAAATACTTTTATTTTTCTAGAGGAATGAATAACTTTCCTTCTATGGAGCAGATGCAGCATTGCTTAGCACAGCTGCATTTTCACTGCATTACACAGATGAAACCTTTGCTGCTCATCTGTAAATAAAGCTCATGTTGCAGTGGTTATCATATACAGAGAAAAGCCTCCTTTTTGGCCAAAGGACATTTTCATCAACATTAGAACCCCGTGGAAATAAGTTTATAATGGTAAAGCTCAATATAAATATCCATGAGCAGCAAATATACTTCTGCAGTCTGAGGCTGCAGAATTGTTACATAATTTTAACTGCTATTTGTTATCTAAAGAGTTAAAAACAATTGGGGATGGGGGTGGCAGGAAGGAATGTAATGCCCATCCCATTCCATTATCAAAAAGCCACTGCTGTAACTGTTTATGTAAATCAGCATATATCCCGGAATAAATCTTGCTTTTTGCCTCAGATTGAGCTGAGATCTGCTACTGCCAGAACAAATTAGGGGAGCGGAAAGTCCGTGCTAATTTGCTATATTGTAATGGTCTCAAACATACTATTACTTGGGAGATTCGTAACAGATTGCAGAAGCCTCTTTGACTAGGACTCTGGTTCAAATCCAGCCCTGGCCTGCTATGGCTGAAAGTCACTACTGTCTATGTGAAGGCTGTTTGAGGACCTGCATGTCGTGGGGTTGGTAATTTTGCTATTTATCACAGAAACCATCATCATCAGATTATAAACTCTTCGAGGCAGAGACCATACCTGCACAGCACTAGCACAATAGGGCCTTGGACCATGATCGGGGCCCTTCGGCGCTACGTCTTTACTGATTATTATTTGTATCCTGGTTGGCCACGTTGTTTTCCCCTGTGTTTCACTTTGTCACCAATTAATGGATATAAGGAAGGCAGAAGCACATCTCCCTGGAGCCTCCTCCATTTGTTTTAGCCAGGCCATAGTCAGCTCTTTGTGCTGCGTGGCTTTTAAAATCCTCCGAAGCTAAAAGGCAGACGTTTCAAAACAGCTCTACTTTTAGCAACTGAGCAGCAGAGACACAATCTAGTCTCCCTGTTATGTCTCTCAGTATATACTACGCAACCCATTTCTCAAGATTTTCACTTCCTATAGGAAAACATCTTCCTTCCTCCTCCCATTATGTCTCACCAAAATTCATTAATATTTTCTAAGTTATTTCATGATTTCTCAACAACATCATTAAACAAGTGTATTTTCTAACTACTTCTTCCCCTCCCTGACATGGTCCCGTGCAATTGGTCTATATGCCACAATCAGTAGTCACTATGGGATGGCCATGATGGCCTATGAAAAATGTCTATTTTGCCCAAGAAAAAGGAATACTCATGCCACTTGCCCCATATAGTATTACATGCATTTCCCTTAAGTCCTAAACATAGCATGCATTTTTACTCCATACTGTATCAGGGCTCCAAAATAGGCCAGGTTTTCCCCCCTCAGTTACATGTCAGCTAAGAGTCAAATTTACTGGCAACTAAGCTGCCACTAAAAGGAAGGGGAATGAATTATCTACATACAGCAAAACTGAGTGGGACCGGTTAGACGAATGTTTTTTTCTCCACTCTCCAGGAGTAGTAACTGGCCTTCTTACTGCCTACAAATGGTGATGGATTAATTGGGCTGTAGAGATTTCCATGACGCTAATGAAAATCAGTGTAAGGGAGAAGAAGATTACGGTGCCTAGAGTAACCTCTTCAATTTCAGGGGACTCACTCTTGCTATCAGAATCAGACAATGGCTTTTTAGGAATTCACCTGTGCCTGTTCATTTTCTTCTGCAGTTATAATATAGGATTGGGAATCTCTTGACATAAGTTCATGTTTATTTATGAATAAAAGTTTGATGATTTGTCTCTAAATAATAGCAATATCTGGATTATAGGCAAACTCCTGGCTCCATTGAGGCCCATGGCAAGACTTTCATGGACTTCAGTAGGGCCAGGATTTCACCCTATGTGCTGAAGATACTTCCTCACAATAACGCCAACCTCATTGCAAGTGGTTTCTCTTCACAGTAGCAATAAACACCTCCCTTCCCTGCCTATTCTGCAGCTTCTATTGGGCACTATGGGGGCTTATATATTATTGACTCTGGGGAGGCTTCACAAAAGGACTTCAATGTTGCAATGCGGAGCATCACACTGTCTAACTTTTAGGTGCCTAGAAAATCCAGAAACCACACATAAGCATCTAAATCCAGGCTGTAGGGAGGCCTACATCAGATTAGCTATGCTTGAACAGACACCTGTGGCCTGGAGTCAGATGCCTTGGGCACCTCTTGCACGAATGAGATAGGAGCCGGTCTCTCCCTACAAAAAATGATAGAGGAGTCGCGGCTGCCTGTGGTGCCCACTTTATAACATTTAGCCTAGTGGTTAGAACCCTCACCTGGGATGTGGGAGACCCGGGTTCAGTTGCCCCCTCCCTGCCAAAAGAGGACAAATGATTTGAACAGGGTTTCTGCACCTCTCTGCCCTCTGAGCCATGGGATATTCCCATGTGGGGCTCCCTCAGTCTCTTCTGTTGAAGCTGGTTCACTCTGGATAAACAACAAAAGAGTGATTGGATCGGGAGGACTGGACCCAGGGTCTGCGACCTCTGGGAACCCTAACCAGTGGGCTACAGAGTCATTCCCTTACTCTCTATAGCTCAATGTCAATGAGCACCTACTGGATCAGGCCCCACAGACAACTTAGGAGGCTGAATATCTGTTTTACCCCACTCCGTGGCTCACTCCCTGCCTTAGGCAGGAATAAAGTGCCCAGAGGCCTAGAGGGAGGCAGCAGTGTACATGCCCAGAGGCAGAAACACAGGCTCCTAGGGAATTTTTATCCTGAAAAACTTAGGCACTGAGTGAGTTTAGATGCCTGCAGGGTCTGGTGGGAGTTTTGTGGATTGCGGTAGAACCAAAAGAGGTACTCAGGCACCTAAGTATTTTCATGGAGCCCACCCCTGTGACTTCCTGAAAAAGGGTCTTTAAGTCATTCTGACCAGTATTCTTCCATGTGCAACACACAAAAGTTACTAGCTGGTGATGTATAGTTTATTTCCTGTTTGCAATACATACTGCGTGAAGCCGCCAACCCACAGAGCAACAAAACTCTTAAGTTCTGAGTGCTCACGGGTTTTAATTAAGTGTGGTACAGAAGTTAGGTTCTGAGGCCAGCTTGTTATATCATGAGAGCCATTCTTGCTCCTTCACCCATCCTATTTATTAATTGCATTTATTTTATATATATATATATATAAACTCTAATTATATATAATTACTCGGTAGAGTACTGTTGAATTGTATTCATTTTAGACCATCTTTAAACCCGCATATTTACTCAGTACAAAGACTCTAAAGAAGGTGCCCTTATGCCCTATATAACATACTCACTCCACAAGGAGGAAATGCTTCTCCTGAGCTGTTCCAGCTGTATATATATATATATATATATATATATATATATATATATATATATATATATATATATATATATATATATATAAATGCAATTAATAAATAGGATGGGTCAAGGAGCAAGAATGGCTCTCATGATATAACAAGCTGGCCCCTAGGGTGACCAGATGTCCCGATTTTATAGGGACAGTCCTGATTTTTGGGTCTTTTTCTTATATAGGCTCCTATTACCCTCCCACCCCCATTCTGATTTTTCACACTTGCTGTCTGGTCACCCTACTGGCCCCAGACATTATCATCACAACAACCCAGCCATCATACTCTGCCTCCTGCTACATGAAGGAGACTAGCTGTAGGCCATGGTATGATATTTTATTTTAACAAGGGATTCTACATTTGGTCTTCTTTATTACTGTACCTTGGAGTCCCTCCATTTCTTTCAGAAGTTTACCAATTCCTTCCAAACACTTATAAATGATCTATTCTTATGACAACTGGAACAGCTCAGGAGAAGCATTTCTTCCTTGTGGAGTGAGTATGTTATATAGGGCATAAGGGTACCTTCTTTAGAGTCTTTGTACTGAGTAAATATGCGGGTTTAAAGATGGTCTAAAATGAATACAATTCAACAGTACTCTACCAAGTAATTGTTTAAAATTAGATGCAGAAGATTGTTTGAACTTGTTATTTTGTAACTATAGGATTTACTATATCCTGTGCTAAGGCCAGTGTGATGGCCACTGTTGGAAACTGGGTAATTCCTGAAGCTCCTCAGAAAAGGCAATATAGATAAATAAGAGACATAATATACCTAACCACTCCCATGATTTTAATGAGACAGGATTAGGCTCACAATTTAGAGGCCATGTTGTGGTGTGGTGTGTGTGTGGGGGGGGGGGGCGGTTGAAGGCAGGAGAAAGCTAGGGACCTCTTGCTTAACCCCTGTGGAGTTTAGTATAAGCCTTTAATTTGCATACATATTAAAAAAAAGGTGATTAATGACCATGTATTTTTAAAAGCCAGACAAGTTTTTCCCAAACACAGGAAGTAAATTCAAATAATATCCTTTTTGCCACTTAAAACTACAATGAAAGCCATCTTAAGTGCCTACTCATAGAATCACAGACATACTCAAGGGAATTACAGATAAATTGCTTAATGGACCTTCTATTCGAATAAAGGTACAACAGAAATGTTCTGCTTGGACTGAATTCCTCTCTGGTTTAACTCCATCATCAAATGTAATTATTCTCTATCATACTGGGGATATGATGTGTTTTGGGTGTAGTATGATTATTCCACTACAATGAAAGATTTGCTAGTTTTAAACTCCAACAAATCCTTAAAAGCTTGCAATGACAACTGTTTTTCTAGGTTTTGAAGAGAATGTTTTAAAATATTATATATATATAATATATAAAAAAAACTAAGTTTTTCAAAGCAGCCTCGTTGACATTTTTGGTTTTTCTGTGAAACACTTTAGTGCCTTTTTGATTTTTAAAATAATATTTGTTCTTGATAAAGTTATTGAAAATCAAGATTTTAGTAAACAAAAAAATTCAATAACCATTTTGATAAAAAGAGATAAAGCATGATATTGGTCAAGAAAAAAAAACAGGTCCATTCCAAACACTCCCATAATAAAAACAACTTTGAGATTATTCACAAAGGTAGCTTTTCAATTTTTGGAACAAGTCTACCTAGAAATCTTTAATTCCAGGCTTGCTGCCATTTGCCGGCTGGCCTCATGGTCACTGTAGATTTAATATACCATCCTCAACCTACTTGTGGATCGGTCGTTGATGGAATGAGAGCTGCACTATGTACTGAGCACAATACAGGGGCCTGCAATTGAATGCCTTGTTTGTGTGCAGTTACCTTGACTGCATTCATTAAATCAGTTGATTGTGCATGCAAGTAAACGTAATTAGCCATATGCATGCATAATCATGGACGTTAGATGTGTAATTCCATTTGTTAAAAAACAACAACAACAAAAACAACCAAAAAAGTGTTCCTTTCTAAGGCAATAGCGAGAAAAAACTTAATTTGCTGAGAATACCAGTGTGGCAGGATAGAGTGTTTTTCCACTCATACAAATTCTCTCATCATGGAAAACTTAATCATCAGTAAAAAGGGAGAACAAGAGAGAACCTAAGGGGCTCAAGAGTTTACCAGTGGGATTAGGAACCTTTCATCTCTAGATAGCTGGTTCAAATCTAGCCGAGGTCAGTAGAAACCAAAAGCGGTTAACAATTGATATACCGTGGACCTCATCCAGTTATCAGTACATACTTGTTCATTATTACAACTGCACCAGTACAGCTGGTTCTAAGTAGCTCAGAGGCCAAGGACGGAATGGGTATAGAGACTGAATTAAGTCTCACCCCCTCTGTCAGAGCCATACTATAATGCTGAAGAGCCTTCTATTACCACTGCCTGATCTCTACCTGTTGTACGGATAAAATAAGGAGTTTAATTGTACAATGAATTGACACTGTTAGCAATTACTGCCCCTGGAATTCAAGAGAAGAGAAGAGAACAGTCCAACAGAAGATGCAACTATCCAGTAAATCATTCTTTCCTAACCCTAAGATTGTGTGAGATGGTACCTGTTTCCCCCCCCTAAAACCAGTTAAGCTGGCACTTCCACAGCTGCAATGACTCTTTACATTCTTTCTAGCAGTACAGAGGAGATGAGATTATGATGGTTGGAGATAACAAGTCTGTTTGAATAATTAAGGCAATTCATTTGCTTGTGGTAAAACAATTCAAGGACTGAGAATGTACAATTTCAGATCAAAGTACTACACTGTACTTTGTGTTTATAATCCTAGGTCCAATAGTACTTGTTTGTAATTATTACATCTTTATTGTTTACCACCTAATTGTAAATCAGTGGCAAGGTTTAAATTTTGCGACACAACAAGGAACGTTCAAACTAGAAACCTAGAGTAGCTGCTGCAACAAGACAGCAAGAGGGACATGGCATTTTTTAAAGTCTTCTTACAGACACAAGCAAGAGAATATCAACCTGTTGACTGCTCTTATGTTTCACATAGCAGGAGAACACAGGAATAAGTGAACTGGTATATTTGCCCATCTCTTTTCTATAGAACTATCAAGAGACTGAATTTGCAATAATCAGCATATCTCCCACCATATGTCAAACAAAATGGATTAAAATCCATAATTAAGGAATATACATCTCAGTCTCCCTCTCTCACTCCCCCTCTCCCCCCACATTAAAAGACTGTCAAGGTTGCAAAGTCAAGCACTCAGAGGTTAGGAAATGCCAGAATTAATTTGCCTGTGCACCTTAATTTGGTCCTTTTGTGAATATGCATTATGATACAGTCTTTAATCACTTTGTTCCCCCACACAGGACCCTTGCTTCATTCCGTGCACCAGATGGACAGCGCTCACTTAATGAGCAGCTACTCAATATTTTGTCTTCTCCTTGTTGTTCAACATGTGGCCCTGTTCCTTGTTTACTGCATGCTATTTAAACCCAGTTGTTAATTTCCAGATGAGTTTTTCTATGGTGCTCATCACTAACTGATAGCAGTAGTAAGTTGTCATCCTCTCTCAACCAGCACTAGACACAGGGTTTCACAGATATATGCGGACAGCAGAGGATTGTTGAGACTCAGGGATATTGGATTCCATTCCAGGCTCTAGTGGGGAGTTTGCTCTACTGGGCACAGACTCTTCTGCCCATTTCCTCTCAAGCATGGCCCCTTTCTGCCCTGTCCCAGTCCTGTCTCTTTCCCACCCCTGGCACCTCATCCCACTCCCATTCTCCTCACTTAGACGATCGCAATCTTCACTCTGTAGGCTTCTTATCCCAGCCCAGCCTCTTTGTCCTGCAAGTCCTAATGTCAATCCTCTGGACTCCCCGTCCCAGTCTTCTTGCCCAGCCAGTCCTGTTCCCCCACATTGCATGGCTCATCATCCAAGCCATTTCTCCCCCATCCTGGCTTCCAGTCACCCCAGCCAATGTTTCATCACCACAAAGATGTGGGAGAGGGAGGGCAGGGTGCACACTCTGACCCAGCAGAAGTTAATACAGGCTTGGGGCTGTATTATCTTTTCTAGGTAGTTCACTTTCTGCCCTCCCGGGGTTCTTAAAAACCATCTAAATCTACTCAAAGATTCAGAGAGTCTTCTTTTTTTGATACACTGCCATAAGAGATTATGCTTTTAGACAGGAAGACACTGTTCACTTTAACACTGCAACAATTTAAGAACCCCTGCAGGCTGTTCCTGTGCCTTAGTGGTCATTCCAGATCACAGGCAGCGCATGAATGAGATGCGATAACATTCCTAGTTTCCAGGGCCGGCCCACAACATTTTGGCACCCGAGGCGGGGAGCTCAACTGACGCCCCCATGCCTCTTCGCTTGGGTCAAAACTTTGAAAGGTCTCAATTCTGCCTTCTTCCTGTTCTACTCCTCTCATGGTACTGCTCTGCTACCTACCCCAGTAAAGGAGAACTAACAACTTAAAATGCCTTGTTCAAAAATTTTAAATAACACTTAACTTTCAAACACCTGAACAGCAAATGTAACTTTTCTTGTCTGCATAGTAAACACTGGCATTTTTATCTGTTTGAATAATCAAAGTGGTGCTTTCCATGCCTTCTTGGTTGCAAAGATTTGAACTGATTCTGCTTCCTGAAGGTACACAGTCTGGGCCAGCTCATGCTCTACTGAGATGGTTGCAAGGCCGACCAGCCTCTCCTGTGTCATTGTGGAATGTAGATTTGTTTTTATTAACTTCAGTTTGGAGAAGCTACGTTCTCCACTGACAACTGTTACAGGAAGTGTTCGAAGTATGCGCAGAGCAACAAAAGCATTTGGAAAGAGGGTGGTCATCTTATTTGTGCACATATATTCCAGAACAGCCTTTGGAGTCGATCCTGCTGAAATGTATCTTGAAAGGGCTTTCAGTTCATCACCTAAATCACTCGCATCAATATCCCGCATGTCATCATGTGTCAATACTGTCTCTAGTGCCCTGCATTGCTGGCGTAGGTCTTCTTCAGGTATAGTGAGGAGTTTTGGAATATCATACAACATCCTAAATATACTGCTGTGTTCCTTGAGCTGCATGAAACGTTCAACTGACTGCACTGCACAATCTAGCACCTGGTTAAAGAATTCAACTTTGAATTGTTGTTTGGGGTGTCTTATGGGATTATCCCGTGCCTCGTAATCAAAATGTCGCCTTCTTCGGTGACTCTTGTATTCTTGAATGGGTGGGGAAATAGCTTCAGTGTGAAGGTCCTCTGCCAACTTCTGTACACTCTTCAGAACGTTTTGAAATCCCTCATCTGACCGGTAAGACTGCAAGTATGACTTTGCTTTGTCCAGTTATTCCATTGCTCCAGATATATCAAGGTCATGGTCAACACCTTGGAGTCTCTTGCTTACAATATTTATTTCAAACAGTATGTCATGCCACAACACTAAGCCACACAGACATTTGAAGTTATGTATGTTTCTGGTGATTCCATTTCCCTCTGCCACTGTTCTCCAACAAACAGTTCCTGTCATAGCATGATCCTCAATAATGGCAACTATGGCATCATCTATCTTCCCAATTTGGTGTTTGATAGGCTTTATTGCCTCCACTCGACTTTCCCATCGTGTGGCACTCAGTGGTTTCAGTGTCAGAGAGGATGTTCCCAGATGTTGCTTCAAAATTTGCCATCAATGAGTTGATGCGGAGAAAAATACATTGATGCTTTGAATTACATTTAAAAAAATGAAGCAGCCTCACTAGAAGTTGACACTGTATCACTGACCACCAAGTTCAATGAATGAGAACTTCATGGGACAAAAAAAGCTTGAGGATTTAACTCTCGGATCCATGTCTGCACTCCTCTGTTCTTTCCTCTCATGTTGGCACCATTGTCGTAGCCCTGACCTCTCATGTCAGCTATCGCAATTCCCGTATCTTCCAGCTTTTTAAGAAGCACATTTATTTGTCATACCAGTTTTTGTAGTATCATCAATGTCAATAAATTCTAGATAATGCTCTCTGACAGTCACCACTGCAGGGACATTTTCACTAGGTTCTGTTGTTGTTACAAAACGCACCATTAAAGTCATTTGTTCTGTATGGCTGAAGTCAGGTGTGCAGTTCAGAATAACAGTGTAATATCTTGCTCACTTCAGATCTGCCACAATCTTCTGTTCGACCTTTGTTGCCAGTAACTGTATGATCTCATTTTGAATTGTTTTTCCAAGGTAGTGGTGTGTGTACATTTCTTGGGTGGTGACTCTTCTTAGATGCTCCTGTATTACAGCATCAAACTCAGCCATCAGCGCCACAATTTTAAGCAAGTTTCCATTGTTTGGCATGTACATCCGATCTGAAGTGCCACGCAGTGCTAGGTTTTGGGTAGCAAGCATTCTCACAATGGCAATGAGCCTTTTCAGAACATTTTGCCAGTAAAGCGACTCTGATGCAATCTTCTTTTGATGCTGATCATCTATGGTGGCCTTTAACCATAGTCTCATCTCAAGCTCTTTCCACCTATGGAATGTTCTCTGGTGATTTGCTGCCTTCTCATGGCATGCCAGATTTCTAGCCAGATTTTTCCAGTCCTTTGTTCCTGTAGAACCCAATGTGGCTGGAACATTAGACTGGAAGAGTTTGCAACAAAAACAGTAGGCAACATTCTGGGTTTTTGAGTACATAAGCCATGGCCTCTCCACTTTGTCGCCATTGGGGATTTCACGCCAGTAATGTGTTGGATGGAAACTTCTATTTTCATTGTCTTTGGGGAACATGAAGTTTTTCACTTGCTGTGGCTCATGCAGTACAAGGAAGTCCCTCGAGCTACTGCTCAAGTGGGTCCACAGTCCTGGATCATCTAGACTTAAGGAACTAAACTCAGCAGCAGCTGTTTCTTGTGCCTCCACCACACACTTCTCTGATCTATGTGTTTCTTCAGGAATGTGCATGGTTACATCCATTTGAGATGGAGGTATGGATGCTGCAGTAGCTGACAGGTCACCTGCACTCTGACTAACTGGAAGATCAGGCATCTCCTCACCACTCACATCCTCACTGGGGCCGGAAGGCTCACCGTGAACATTTGTGTCTATGAGACCTCCTTCCTGCTTAGATAGAAAAGCTTCCTTTGCTTTCTTTTTCTGAATGCTGCCCCAGAGGGGCGTTTTCTTCTTTCACTCTTGACTGCTGTTCTGTGCCAGCTATAGTGGCTCTCACTCAATTGAAGGGGACAAATAAGCAGGCTGGTAGCAGGGCCTGAGTGAGAGAAGATATCAGCATCTTAAGGGCCTAACTGGTTCCTAGTACTTCAGTTGACTGCCTGTTCTCCTCAAGTGGGTTCAGGGAATCAGCAAGAAACAGGAAGCTCCCTGAGAAGCTGGTGTTATTCAGTCCAGGCTCCTGGGGGTGCTAGTGAGGTACATAAGAGGCTCCTCCTCCTCCTCTCTCTCCCTGCAGCTCCTGCTGCTTTCTGTTATGCCCTCTCACCTTTTCTCCTGCCTGCCTGTTATGTCTCGTGTCCTCCTTCCTCCCGTATAGCACTCCACCATCTCTGTGCATCTAGAGCAGAGAGAATACATATACACCGGCAGCAGACACCGTTTTCTACACTCTGGATCCTAGTGGGGCCCCTCCCCCTGCATAGTCTGGCACCTGAGGCGGCCGCCTCAGTTCACCTCATGGTAAGGCCAGCCCTGCTAGTTTCTTTGTGATCGTCAGATGCGGATCCAAGTACAGACTCGATGATGGCGCTCTCCCTGTGCAACCGCACATCTGTTGGCTGTTACTACTGGCTTGCAGAACTGACACGAAGTGTCAGGGCCCAGGAATACTTCATCATCACGTGCCATGTGTTGTTTTTAAATTGATCATTTTGTTTACATTGCCAGTTGCTGTTGGCTGAGGTAGGGGTGTATGTGAAACACACCAACCCCACATTGCAGTGATTAGAGCTAGTGTCATTTCTTTTTACTTGCTTCCATTTCCATACTAGCCTGGGTGGAAAACGGCCTGGACTGCAAAACCTCAGAGCAGCAGGTGAAGGACAGGTTCTTCTCTCCTCCAGCATCCCGGAAGCATCCTTTTATGGAGCTCAGCTATTCATAATGCTGGTCCCCAGAGATTATATTTGACATTTTATAGGTTTCTTTGGCTGACTTAAGAGGATCATTTTAACATTTAAGCACAATAAAATAAGTCACTGATCAACAGAAGGGAAAGGCTTAAATGATCTTATCATCTTCCTCGGATTATGCAGGCTTCCTGGAACCACAGGTTCCAATCCTAGTCAGAGGCCACTCTAGCTATAGACAAATGAAGTAACTGCTTAGATCAGCAGATCTCTGGGCAACTGCCTCCAGTGGCAGATTTGGCCCAGCAGCCCTTCCCTGACAAAGAGGTGGCTGGGCCAAACTTGAGAGGAACTGCAGCCCCATCCATCAGGTTGCAACATCACTCAGGCTCAGCTGCCCCTCCATCATGACAGAAATGCGGCTGGGCCAAATCTGCTGCCCTAGGTGTAGGATGAGGGGTGCAGCCCACTAAAGTTTTGTCTAGAGTAACAGATTGTTTTGATAGGTTTCAGTGTAGTAGCCCTGTTAGTCTGTGTCAGCAAAACGAAAATAAGAAAGAAAAACTGGTGGCACCTTAGAGACTAACAAATTTATTTCAGCATAAGCTTTCGTGGGTGGGTACTAACCCACGAAAGCTTATGCTGAAATAAATTTGTTAGTCTCTAAGGTGCTACAAGTTTTTCTTTCTTATTTTCAGATTGTTTTGAGTGGCCTCTGGTCCTAACAGGGTTGATTCAGCCCTTTGTTATTCTGAGGTGCATAGATTGGGTGCCACAAAGTTCACCATGTAAAGGTCCTTCAGAAGAAATCTCTACTCACACTACTATCTTACTGCATAAGTAGGTCCATTCACTTCATTAGGACTACTCAACATGAGTCATAGCAGTCCAAAATGAGGTCCTGTATATCCTGCAGGGATATTAATGATCCCATGACACAGTGCCCTTAGCCAAAATTCCTCCCTCCCCATTCCCACGTACACTGTTGTCTAAGCTGTGCACCAGTAGGCTAAATTTCAGTTATGCTGTTTGCATAGAGTATGTGAAGTGCTTTGGGATCCTTAAAAATAATAATTTTAAAAAACCCACCACACCAACAAAATGCAAATTACTGTTACTACTGACTTGCAGAACTGGCATGAACTGTCAGGGGCCAGGAACACTTCATCATCACGTGCAATGTGTGTTTTTAAATTGATCATTTTGTTTACATTGCCAGGCGTGGCAAAAAGCAGCCGTGATTCCCAGTTTGTTACTACTTCTTCCCAGGTGTAGATATGAAACTATGACACCTCCCTCTCCCCTTTGCAGAGCAAACACAGCATTTGCTGGGATAAAGCTCTGCTTATGTAAGTTTCTGAGGAATGTCAACTTGAAAATCTGGCTGGGGAAAACTTTAAAAGCTAATTTTTGTCTTTCCTAGGGATCTAATCTATCTTTTGAGTGTTCAGGAACTTCAGAAAGTATTTTCATCCCACATGTTAATTACAGTATAACAATCCTCTTAGCACTCTGGAACATTTTGTTAGGGCTTTAAATTGGGTATGTAAATTATTTGTAGTTCTGGCAATGGGTTTCTCTTCTGCCCAGAAGGACAGTTGTTGCAAGATGGTAATGATCAGTGCAGATAATCAACTGAAGGGATTGTTTGAAATGCGATTTTACCTCAGGGATGCACTACAAGTTTAACAAGATATTAAGGCATTTTGAAAAACACCATTGTTTTCAACTGCTCTGGGATACCAACACTTTCATTTTACTTTTATAAGAAAAAAAACCAAACCCTTGAGACAAACAGTGAATTTAAAAGATGGGAGCCCTTTCCTGTGACCCAATTCAACTCCCACAGATTTCAACAAGACCTTGACTCAGGGGAACCATCCTTTGCTATCTCAAGGTTAGACCCTGAGAACTATTGAGCATCTGTAACTCCCATTGCCTGCCTTGGGAGCAGCAGGTTCTCAACATTTCATTCTGTATACCCAGTTATGTTTGTCTCAGGAAAAGCACTAAGGGGAAAGAGATACGCAAGACAGTGTCATGAAAACACTAGTGCTGCCTTTAAATCTATAATAAAGAGCTCAGTAACTCTCCAACTACAAACACCCCTTTAGACACAAGAAAAGCAACATTTTCATGTCTAATCAGAAACATGGACCGAACTCCTTTTTAAGAAGCCAAAATTGATTCCATGCCAATTTCAGAGGGGAAATCTGCTTAAACAAACCAAACCAAAACCCTGTAGTCCAATATGACCCTTAGAATTTAGGAGGCAGGTGTGCAAACAAGACTGCCTCCAAAGTATTACTGCTGATACTAAGTTCTGTGTCAAAACTGCATTGAATACCAGCACAAATCCATTTGTTCTGTAGTACACAACACATAAGACACATTTTAAAGAGGCATGCAAATAAGCTACATTTCAAAAAAATCTTGCAGTTACAGGTTCACACAGCATAGAACTCTGAGTCTTCTCTATGTTTCATATTTTTAAAGTTTTGATGTGACTCAAAACTTTCTAGTAAGAACAAAAATTTTACATTTGTAGTTCTCTCCATATTTGGGCAATTCATCATATTGAAATAATATCTGTGCTGCTTGGATTTTTCATCCCTACTTTTTTCACAATGGAAAGACTAACTTGACATCCTCATATTTTTGTCCATGCGTCATTACAGAAAATACACAAAATACAATGTATCTAAAGAGATTACACAGTGCATTCATTCTTGGTGCAATGTGAAAACACACACCAATTCAAACCAAATCCAAAACAAAATAACCCGATACATAGCTTATATAAAAGCATTAAAATATTCTGTATAACCAGGACCCCAGTCAACATATTCCGGTTTCATTTTTAAGTTAAAAATAAACACACACACTTTGTTTCTGTGTTTTAACATTAGACTAGTAGGGTAGTTAGAGCCCAAATTCTAGTTCTTCATACTATCCCCTTTAAACTAATGAACACTTCATTGGAGAGAGCACACACATGCAAACATTTAACTTACCATTTTTTAAGCTGTCTTGTCTCTTCAGCATCATTGTATCTGATGTCTTGTTTTAAGCAGAGAGAATAAATATAAATGACATTGAAGACAATATCCCAAAGGATCTATCAACCAACAGAATTAAAAAAAAATTTAAAAAATCATCCACGGCAAGTGAAAAGGTCGACCAGAAGATTTCTAGTCAGAAATAGAAGTGATCTGATGAGAAGGGGAAGGTTATGTTGCTGAGATATGAGTACTGTGTACAGCTGTTACTCTAGTAATAATTCATCATATAAATATGTAAATGAGAGGGGGAGGAGGGTGTGAGATTGCTGTTTAAATCACACACAGTCACTCCCTGCCTTTAGGCAGAAAAATAGACCATCCCTACAGAAAGTGTTTCAGAAAATACAAAGTAAAAGTTGTTGCAAGTCATAAAGAATGAAATCATTTAAATATTTCTTCAACACAGAGTGGGCAAATTCATCCCTGGTGTAACTCCATTGTTCTAAATACAAAGTATTTAGCTCCATTGATCTAAATGGAATTACACCTGGGATAAAAAGGATTTAGGTTTCTTTTGGTGTTTAAAAAGTGAGGATAAAGAGAGACCAGACACAGCCGATCAATTTGACCAGGATACTAGTGTTGAAACATGTATGCATTGACTTTGCACTTCCAAGTACATTCCCACAAGACTTATACAAAAAGGTGGTTTAGTGAACTCTGGCTGCCCCTGTTAAATCCTGGTACTGCCACTGTAACTTGCCAGGAATACTAAATAAATGTCTAATGAGACATCAGTTCTTGCAACAGATGTATACTTGCTTCCATACCTGGTTCATCATCCTTAGTTTGTTGAAGGTCAGAGTGGTTTGGTGGAGCTTCAGAAGGTTCACAAAATTAGGAGAGGCAGAAAGGAGAGAGTCTGTAGGGCAGGCCTGCACAACTCGTAAAGCGGTGAGGGCCATATTACTCCAAAGAAAACAGTGGAGGGCTGAAACCCACCGGCCCCGCAGAAACACCCCCCAGCGCCGCCCGCCCTATGGAAACAACTCCTCCTTCCCCAGCGCTGGGGTGTGGAAGCCTGTAGTGGAGGAAAGAAACAGCGAGCATCGGGTGACCAGATCACAGCAGTAAAATAGGATCCGCCCCCTCCCCGCTCGGCCCCACCATCACACCCCTCTTCACGCCCCCAGGGGTCACTATATTACTGCACACAACAGTCAATCAATGTAGTTGTAGATAAATCTCTGCATTATGCATTTTTGTATAACTTTTATATGACTTTGTATTGAACCTTGGTAATATGTTATAGCGGGCCCCTAAGGTAGTATAGTTAAGGTAAAAGAAAAATGTCTTTTTGCTAGAAGTAGAATAAGATCTCCCCCCCACACTTTGTATTCAATTGCTCTGTTGAATGAATGAGGTGTGAATGAGGAAGGCGTGGAAGGCAGGCACCTCCAGACAGCTGCAACCCTTGGAGAGGAGATGGGAACCAGACCAAGGAAAATCAAACTTGTCAAGTGGGCTGACTAGAGAAGAGCAGACATACTGACGGCCTCGGGGGTTAGAAGCAAGCACCTTCCTTTGGGAACACCCTCTTTGCAGCATTGTGACAACCCCCAGCCCAGAGACAAGCAGCAAAAAGGACCAACGGACACAGTCCCAGATTTTGGGCCACACAGTGAGCCCACCTACTCACCCCCCCCCCCCCCCGTGAGCCGCACAGTGAGCCCATGTTGTGCAGGCCTGTGTGTACAGATTGGTAGGGGAAAGTGTTGATAGAGTAGTGCAGAGGGCCAACAGAGGGGAGCTCCATAGATTAGTACGGCAACACCCAAGGATAGAAGGATCAGCATGAGACTAATGCTGAAGTACAGCTGACAAATTTGGGCGGCATCCCAGATGAAGCAAGGAAACCTGGCGATGTTTGGTTGATTGCATAATTGCATCCAGTGATTCTGTATAAATACTTATCACGTGTTCATTTTTGACATAACTCCTCTGTTTGTTCGGGGAGAGACTGTTCCCAAGACAGCCCTGGCTGCCCTGCTTGTGCTTGGTTTTAGAAACAGTTGTTCATTACCTTTTACATTTCAACATGAAAAGTAAGACACACACCTCAGAATGCAGAATAGTTATGATAGGAAACAATTCAGTTGAAAATATTCCAATCAACAGACAGCATGAAAAGCCAATAGTGTGTACTAAGTACAAATCCTAAAAGCTAGTTAATATGCTAATGGTGTGACATCGGCTCCCACTGCATGAAGACAAATTCCATATCAAGAGTATTCTCTCTCCGACACACAGACAACTACCCCGTCCGTCTTGTTCATGAGAATTCCCAATTGATTTTATTTTTGGTGCCTCACATAGTGTGCATAAATTATAGCTGCTGTATCAGTTTGCATTATCAAAGGGCATCTCTCTTCAGAACCTCTCCTTTTGCACTGTTATACTGTCCCCCATACAAGTGTCATTTCAATGGATCTTCATCATAAACAGCTGAAACAAGCAATTAAAATGTGTGTGTTGAATGCCAGGACTGAGTACTGGGCACTGTGAAAGCCAGGAGAGGCAGAGAGTATTGAACCACATCTCCCATGAGATGGGATGAAGGAAGTCTCCATAAGGATCCCTCACCACCAGTACCACATTAATCATTGTAAGGAGGGTGGGGTTTGTCCCCCCATAACAGAAAAGGTCACAGTGCTCACCCCCAAACCTAGAAGAACAGTCCTCCCTATCCAGGTGCCTAGCCACAGCTGCAGAGGATGATTGCAATACAGAAGTGATAGATACAGCCCCAGAGTAGAGTGTATCATCTTTTCTGTCAGCCAGTTTGTATCCCCCAAACCCCACCCCAGCCCAACCTCATACTACCAGTCCAGCCTCTGGAGCACCCAGGGCCGGCTCTGGCTTTTTTGCCGCCCCAGGCAAAAAAGCCGCCCGCTGCCACGCTGCCCCAGCCAGGGCGCTGGGCGGCATGCCCCGCTCTCCCCTGGCCGGAGGAGCGCCGCGGGGAGAGCGGTATGCCCGCCGCCCCACTCCCCCGGCCTGGCGCCGGCGGGGAAGAGCGCCGCCCCCCCGCGGCTTGCTGCCCCAGGCACGCACTTGCTGTGCTGGTGCCTGGAGCCGCCCCTGGGAGCACCCAACCCTCCATCAGCATGGACGGTGGTCTGCATGGACAGGTCTCTGTGGGGCCCAGAAGCAAAGCTGAGGGGGATAGAAGGAAAAAGGTCACTGAAGCAACGGAGTCTCTTTCCACATACAGAACTAGGGGACAGTGGCTGGTCCAGTTAGATTAGACAGCAGTGCAAGGGATTTGCTGCTTATGATATTATTAGGACTAAAGATGGTTTTAATGAGGTGTAAGTTTGATTATAAATCTTCATCATCTACTATATATTACATGCATGCACACATTGTATTTCAGGGCCAAACCCTGTTTGCCATATTGCAGCAAATAGCAATACAGATTTCAAAGTATTCATTTACATAATTACTAGGGTAATCAGCAGAACATTTTCAAATTGCCTCACTGATCTCTTCCTGTACACCACAAAAGTTAGGAAGCAAAAGTAGTGTTGGCTTCAGTTCTCTTCTGCCCATTCTGCCTCCCCTCTTTTTAAAAAGGTATTAAGACATTAATAAGCATTGGCAAAGAGAAGCAAAGCCTAACAAAATTCCATATAAAAAAGTGGTGTGTAAGGGTTAAATAGCTCTGCAGTCATTGACTGGGTAGTTAAAAGGTGAGTGCCTGACAAGAGATAAAGAACATTTACAGGTACAGATTGGGTCAGGTGACAGTTATTATAACCCCAGTAAAGTGCCAACATTGCAAAAGCTTTTATGTCATCATTTGCAAGGGCAAGTGTTGTTTCAAACTGAGGTAGGTGGCACGGTGGATTAGTGTACTAGTTCAGATCATTTCTGGAGGCCTGGGCTCAGATTTTGTTTGGGCTACAAATGCAAAAGAAGTTGTTAATTTAGTCCAAATCTGAAGTCTCTGCTCAGAAGAGGCCTAGGATTAGATAATATCCCCTTTAAGGTCAAAGTGGTTTGGATATTGCTTTATAATTCCTTCCTGCATGATGCCTTGCTCTTGCCAATGCGGTTAGTCTCACTGCAGTGAAAAGCAAATTCACTCAAAGGAGTGATGTAGCAGCACAGGTATTTGAGAGATGGGACAGACTTCAGGGGAACATTCTCTAGTGGTGAGACCCAGGAATTGAACACAGGTATTATGGTTCTATTCCTGGTTGCATGGAGTTCCTGTGTGGCCACTTACCTGTCTGCACCTTGAGTTCCTCCTCTGTAAAACTGGGCTAGTGCCCACTTGTGCAAAGTGCTGAGGCTCTTAATAGTGGTGCTTGCCAATCTAAAGAGGGAAAAGTACTACATATATAATTCCAGCATCCCCCCATTTGACAGTGCTAGTAGCTGCTGAATGGCTACACTGCACAGTATCAGTCCCGAAGAAGGAAGTGTGGAGGAGACAACGCCATGCATTCGTTTTCAACACCCCAAAGCAATGCTTTTTTGGAATGATTACTGGGCAACTTAGTAACCCAGCATTACCTCCCAGAGCACAATAGCTCACTGGAATGAACAGCGCTGCAGTCGCTGCAACATCCACCCTAACAGCCCTGCAGAGGGATTAAGATTACATTTGAACTCTTTGTAAAGAGCCCCACTTACAGCCGGCCCACAAAAACCCTTGACAAGTTTGAATCCTAAATTAACCAGTGGCACTAGGATTTAAACTCATGACAGTCAGATGCAGATTGCTGGGCGCCTTGCCAAGCTCTAGACGGAGCCAGATGAGATCTGTACATACTGACTTTTCCCACACAAGCAGGTCCTGTTTGCTTGGCCATTTTAGATGAAATAGATGAAAAGAAGCAGTCACTTCAGCTGAAGGTCATGCAAGTGGAGTTACTCCACGTTGGGCACAGTTAACCTTTGAACATTACGGGCGACCGGGCTATTTGGCTAGTTAACGAATGCTCTGCTCAGAAGCACAGGGCCTTTTTGCTTAGGTCTCAGTGTGCCCAGTTTAGGTTTTGAGTTACACAACACTGCAAGTCTTACTACTGCTTATCAGTCAGAAAAGGCTAGTAGTTATTTATAGCACCAACTATATAAAGCAATAAAGCCTATGAGTCGTCTAACATATCATTTATCTAGAGGTATAAAAAGGGACAGTCATTAAAACAGAACAGGCGGTTTTATCTCATATTTCTATTCAAAACCTAATTTAACATCCTCAGAGCCATTGTATGTTCAGATGATTAATAGGCTGCTCAAGATATTGTGGAGGGGGCAAGCATAGCAGGAAGGGGAGGGAATGCAACGCCAACCACTAACAACATTTTTTTTAAAAAGGAAAGGCCAGATTTTGGGAACTCCCAAATGGTTCTTTACCAGAATAAGGACTCAAGCATTCAATCTATTTGTGTTTAGTATTTCTCAGGATTTGTTCCACGACAACATAGGGCCAGAGCCTTCTCTGCTTGATTTCAGTGGCAGGCTTCAATTGACTTTTAAGCAATTGGTCCTGACCCCAGTTTTTTGGGGCAGGATTCTCCCTCTCTCACACACTCCTCCTCCCCCTACCAGTTATAAAAGTTCTGTGCTTCGAAGAGCCTGTGATATAGTTCTTAGTTTAAAGCCCACTCTTGTCCCCTTTATTCAGACAAAAATCCCACTGGCTTCCAAGAATTTTCCCTGAGCAAGGATTTCAAGATTATCCCCTTAAATTAGTGAATAGTTTGTATTAAATGTCAACAGCATGTGCAAGACAGAGTGCCCTATGGCAGATAATTATCTGCTGAAACATTAGCCTTTTTGTCCCATACATGGCAGATTCCATATTTTGCTGCTTGCGATCCATGAGTGACCTTTTTATGGACTTGTTAATTTTCATTGCATACTCTTGACGTCTGGTATTAAGTTACTGTGACAGAGAGACCCTTTGGCAAAGGGTCCTCTGATCCTTGCAAACGACTTGTCTCAGATTTGACAAACTCGCTACACCAAGCACATATCTTGCAGGGTATTTATCCATAAGGGGTAACATGGGAGGTATCTACACAGCTCGTAACTTATCAAGACTCATACCTATTGTAAAATGTATGTATGGGTAATATTTAAGGAATAAAGCAACTATATTTAAAGTCTGTTTTATGGTCTTAGAGTAAAAGTTAATCACCAAGGCCCCATTCAAGCAGGAGGGAATTGTCCCCTCCCTGGGTAGCGTAGCCTGAGGTTCAATTGTCTAGTTTTGCTGTATCAATAGAAGACTATCAATGAAAGATCAATCAAACCTACTTGGAGGTGAAAAAAAAAAAAAGGAGCATAACAATAGATAGGGGATCACCCTGGCTAGGAATAAAGACAAAAGACGGTTTCAGTACTACAGAGGAGGGGGAAGCCCCTTTGCACCCCCCTTTCACTGAGGAGACACCTTGGGGAGCA
Organism: Chelydra serpentina; assembly: GCA_037349315.1. NCBI lineage: Eukaryota > Metazoa > Chordata > Testudines > Chelydridae > Chelydra > Chelydra serpentina. Next base: position 17,040,862 of record JBAIAC010000033.1, read on the forward strand.
GAGATGTTATCAGGGAAAAAAATTGACTTCTGGTTCCTGTGAAGCCAACCAGCTCCACAACAGACTGAACTTTGCGGGGAAAGCTTATTTCATTCGATAGGAAAGGTAACATCAGTAAATGCCCTAATTCACATTTCATGATTTTGTTTTGTATTATAACCATTTTTTTTCCATAACCCTGTTTCTAGTTGAATCTTTGTTCTTTCCTAAATCACACTTCTCTTGTTTTATTACCATTGCTGTGTCTTATACAGAAGCAAGGGGTTAGGGTAAAATTAGTAAACTGGAGCACACTGCTCCACTGGGGGCAGAGGATCTGGGATTTCTCTGAGTGGCCAGCAGGGCCAGCTCTAGCTTTTTTGCCGCCCCAAGCAAAAAAAAAAAAAAAAAAAGGGTGGCTGGACTACAGAAGCAAAAATCAAAAACAAAAAAAACAACGGCGGCCGCAGAGAGCACGTGGAGGGGCGGCGCCCGCCCACTCCCTCCGCTGCGCCTTTAGAGGCGGCTCGGCTGGGCCGGGCTCAGAGTGGTGCGGGAGGCGGAGGCCGGTGCAGGCGGTGGGGAGTGGCGCGTCCTGGGGAGCCCGGTGGCACGGTGAGCAGCGGGGATCGGTAATTCCTGCCCCCCCCCCCCCGGCTGCGGTCCGTGCCCCTGCAGGGCTGGCCTGGGACTGGCAAAGCATGGGGAGCCGGCTGGGGGCTCCAGAGCTGTGGACCAGGCTGCCGAAGCAACAACAACAAAAAAAAGAATCACGGCAGGGCGGCTGGAACGTGTCACCCCAAGAATCCCCAGAATGCTGTCCCTTACAATGTGCCACCCCAAGCACATGCTTTCTTGTCTGGTTCCTGGAGCCGGCCCTGGTGGCCAGTGTCAGGGGCTGGTTCTCACAGGAGAACAGTTCAAGGAGACTCTTGTTTACCTGCAAGGCAAAGACAGGCTGGCATAGCCCAAAGAAGAGTTCGAGTGGCTGACAGGCTGGTGGTGTTACAGAGCCACCATGGGCAAAGCTACCTCTCGCTACAGGAAGGGGGTTACAAGTGAGTAACAGCCCTGGGTACCCCAAGAACCATCAGTCACACAGCAGCTCTGGAGCCAATGGAAAGTGACCTCTCTCTTCCTCGTGAGTGCACTAAGAGAAAAGGGGGGCCAAGAGAAATGGGGCACTATTGGTACCATCTCTCCTTCCATCCAGGATGTTTTCGTCCCCTCCCCCCCACCTCATTATCTCAATTTTGGCCATGTTAGTCATTTCATGTCCTGTGACAGGTTCAGCAAGAGCAGGAGGAGAAACTGGGGAGTGAGACGCCCCCTGTAGTAGGTACATGGGGGTTTTATTTTTTGTTACTAACAAAACAATACAATCATGGAGGTAACACAACATTTGCCACCATCACATTATTCACTCTGCTTGCGTGTTCAAATCTCTCCCTTCCCCCTTCCCCCCCCCATCTGATCTATTCAGACTGTAAGCTCTTCAGGAAGGGGGCCACTGCTATTCTGTTTGTACAGCACCTAACACAATGGGGCTCCATTCTCGGCTGGCTCTTAGACCAGAGGTGGGCAAACTACGGCCCGGGGGCCACAACCAGTCCTTCAGACATTTTAATTCGGCCCTTGAGCTCTCACCAGGAAGTGGGGTCTGGGGCTCTGTGCATCTCTTGGAAGCAGCAGCATGTCCCCCCTCTGGCTCCTACACTTAGTGGAAGCCAGGGGGCTCCGCACGCTGTCCCCGCCCCAAGTGCCACCCACCCAGCTCCCATTGTCCGGGGTTCCTGGCCAATGGGAGCTGCAGGGGTGGCACCTGCGGATGGGTCAGTGTGCGGAGCCACCTGGCCGTGCCTCCACGTAGGAGCCAGAGGGAGGACATACTGCTGCTTCTGCAAGCTGCTTGAGGTAAGTGCTGCCTGGAGCCTGCACCTGACCCCCCTCCTGCGCCCCAGCCCCCTGCCCTAGCCCTGATCCCCCTTCTGCCCTCTGAGACCCTCAGTCCCAGCCCAGAGCACCCTCCTGCACCCCCAACCCCTCATCCCCAGCCTCACCCCAGAGCCCATGCCCCCAGCTGGAGCCCTCAACCCCCCACCCGCACCCCAACCCCCTTCCCCAGTCCAGAGCCCCCTCCCACATCCTGAACTCCTTATTTCTGGCCCCATCCCAGAGCCCTCCCTCCCTCCCGCCCCCAACCTCCAATTTTGTGAGCATTCATGGCCTGCCATACAATTTCCATACTCAGATGTGGCCCTCGGGCCAAAAAGTTTGTCCACCCCTGCCTTAGACACTATCCTAATAAACATGGTTAATACCAAAACTCTATCAATGGGGGGTTTGGTTTGCAGGGTCAGGGACTAGGGACTTCAGCTTCACCACAATGGACTTCTCAATCCCAAGCTTCTGTTGGACTGGCGTGTAACAAACCAGGGTAGTTTCCACTGTGACTGGAGCTCTCATTCTGCCTGTGCAGTTGTGGTTAAAGGGTGAACTGCACTCAGAGACCCCTTTTAGTCCCTCTCAAGTGCACCAGGTCTCCGGTGCCAGGCCTGGCTTCCTGAACCTCACCCTGGGCAGAACCACTTGGCCCTATGTCTCTAGATGGCTCTCTGGGCTGCAGCACCTATTTACCAACAGCGTTAACTCAACAGGCCCAACTGGTTTTGGCACCTGTAAGCTCTTTTTCTCTGGGAGCCTGTGACAGCAGCTGATTAAAGTGACTCATAAAATGGCTTATTCAAAACAAAGCATAATTTATTCATTCACCCCAACATTATATAGCATGCAGAGACAAGGGTTAAAACCATAAAACCCTACAGGCAAACCAAGAGAGATCTATAAGGATATTCCCCATTACTTAATCCTTAACCTTTCCTTGCAAGCGTTGGTAAATTCCATTCAGCCCAGGAACCTTTCATCTTTGGACTTGGCAAAGCAAACTACCCTGATGCATTCTCAGCGTATGTCAGAGACATCTCCAGTGGCTGCTGACAGTCCACCTTCCAGACCCTTCCTTTCTAGGTCCAGGGTCCTTTAATAATTTAGCATCCCTTTTGTTCCTAGGCTCACTCCTGGCAAGAATGAGCCTACTAGGTGGGTTGTAGCCAGCCAGGGCCATTTCCCAAATTAATAGCTCCCCCACAGTTTCCTTAAGGAGTGTTATGTTATGTCTATCATTGCTTCATTTCCTGTTTGTTCATTCTGCCACCAGCCATCTTTGGGTAACCTCTGTGCAATCAGGCATAATAATATCAAAACAGGTAAACTGAGGTGCATTTATATTTATTAAAAAAACGCCAAATAACTTCCTCAGGCACAGTTCTTTTTAAAGCACAAAGCTTGTGTTTAACATTTATTTTTGTATACACATTACTGAAACACACACATCAGCCAGCAGAGCCTGGTGTTGACTGCAGCCTGCAGTACCCAGTAGCTACACCTTTCTTCCAAGATGGAGGATGATGTCTGGTCTCTGCCATCACATCCACATTCTTATGCAACAGTGACATCTACTCCATGCACTAGTGGTCTAGCACAGCAGTGTCACATTTATTTTACCACAGAGATGCAGCCTTAAGTTCTGCAGCATCACTAGTGGCTCCAGACCAACTCAGTTCCACTAGCCATTGGAGCGATGCCCCAGCCAATCACGATCATAGCACGCAGCCATCTATGCTGGCTACTCAATCTCATCTCAACAGATGGTACCAAAACTCTGTCCACCACCTTGCTGCAGTCATTTGCCATTATTTTTAAAAACTCCAGCAGGAACTTCTCTGACTAAGCTGGAAGCCACTGCAGAGCATTCACTCTGACTAGGATATAAAAGTTACGATGAGTTACCACTCCAGGAGACTGCCAGGTGTTTCCCCAGGCACTTGTTGGAAAAGAGGTCAAACTCCCAAAATTCCCTGGGGCATCCTAGCAGCCACTCCTTCAGGGAGTGGTACTGGAACTGTAGGATAGGTAGCACCCAGAAGATATTATAACTGCAATGGTGTACATCAGCCCAGTAAGGAAGAGAGACAGAATTGCAATAGTCTTTAACCCCTAATGTCAAGAGTATGGGCACCCTGTGCTGTTAGTGCTATTCCAACAGTTCAGTTCTCTAGAGAATGCAATGCTTAAGAGGTTACACATTAAAACTCATTATGATGTTTTCCTTCAAACCTCTGGAAAAGTGACTACTTACATGGTGGTAATCCCAGAGAGTTCCTGCTGCAGCTGATTGTAACAAGAGACATTCCTTACTGACCATATCATGATGGCTGATCACTAAATATTAAACTCACCTGCAGTACAGCTGATACAGTGCACAGCAGATAAGGTGGCAAACAACATACATACTGAATAGAAAGGCATTTCCTTTTCTCTAATTTTTAAATATTTTCTTCAGTGTAAAGTCTCCTGCTTTTCTTGTAATAAGGAAGAATGTAATTAGGAGGTCTCTGTTGGCCTTCTTGGCACAAGATAATTCATCATTTTGAACACTTTTATTGAACTTCCTTGTAAATCAAATAATCTCATTTGTAGCACTTCGCTGTCTAGTCATTTTTGCTCTCTTCCTTTTCTAAAGTCTTTAAAAACAAAAGAAACTTGGAGTGTTTAATATGGAATGCAACATTGGAGGCAAAGAAACACTAGAGAGGAGTCTGGGCTACAGAGTTCTGTTCTGGACCTCAAATGCTCCAGCGTTTGGGCTTATGTCAGAGGTTTTGATTCAGTCCTATGTCTAGGACATGTTCTAAAAATGGATATGATAATATTGCCTGCATATGTTCTTCATTCTCTATTTAATACATCCTAACATTTCCTTTTGACTTGTCACTTTGCATTGAGAAGTCATCTTAATTGACTGTCCACAGGGATCCTTATAACTTCTCCCTTCCCTAACCTTAAGATTTTACAGCCAGTTCAGAACTCGTCATTGTGCATAAGTAGTTTATATTCTGCTTTCCAGTGTTCATTATAGTATCTTCAATTTTTCTACAGTGAACATGGTCTACCATTCTGTTACCCAGTTACCTAACTTTGTTGGGTCCTTCTGGAGTGCCTCACAAGCATAACCAATGAACACAAAGGGAAAAAACAAAACCATACAGATATCTACACAGACTGCATTGTATTCCAGAATCAGGCAGCTTAAAATGCATAAGATGCTTTATAGAAAATAAATGGGAAGCCAGTTTTTGTAGAAGTAGATTAAAATAGCTGGCAGCTTTTGAAGACATTATGTCTTACTGTTTCCAGTGACTAGCAAAATATAGTTACAAAGCGCTGTAACGATCAGTTTTTCATACTGTGTCTGCTGAGGTGACATTGGTGTGGATGTATGGGTACAGTACACTACACTCCTTAGATCATCTTGTCAAGTTAAAATGGAAGCTGTCTAAAGTCTATTCATAGATCAAAGTTTTATAGGATGTTAGTCAATAAATACTAAGTTGTCATACTGAGATAGGGGAGGGAATTTAATAAAGCCATTGGTTATGAATCAAAACAAGTGTGTTTTATTCACTATCTTCCTTCTATATGGAAAATAGAGTTTCGTTATCCCTCTGCCAAGTCTTTCCCAGATTATCCAGTTAGTTAGTTATGGCCTTGCTCTCATGATGCTGAGTAGAATACTGCATGCTGCCAATCAGTTTCTATTGTCTCCCTTCTCCATTCATTCAGTTTTATGTTTGCTACAAGCCGTTCTATTTGGTACCACATTTCCTGGTTTATTATCCTTGCTTCTGCCACAAACAAACAGTGGCCATAATGGGCCTGAAGTCCTGCCTTGCTGATGCAGGACAAGCTCCCATTGACTACAAAGATGAATGGGAGTTGTCTCTTGGTTACTTCTCTTGGGACAAAGGCATACTTAATGAAGCCACAAGTTACATATAGACCAGATACTCTCTCAGAGCCTTACAGGTCTACCTGTTCAGAGACATCTGGGTGAATTCCACAGAGTGCCTGTTAAAAAAAACATAACCACTAAACATTGTGTTCTTACAGGACAGGTGCAATAGCAAGTAACCAGGACAACACCTTATTGGGCCCCTACTTGTTAAGTGGGTCTCCAGGGCATATTGGGAATGTAGAGTTAGTGCTTCAAGCCCCAAATGGTGATGCTCACCTGGCTGGTCAGTATTAGTCAAGTGTCAGCAGTGTTTACAACTATATGGAAGAAGACTAGGTCCCTGCACCCATGAACTTAAAAACAATCTGATCTAGACATTCCAGCTAAGACATCAGCAAGTCCTGGCTCCTGCACACAACCAAAGAATATTGGAGGAGGATGCGCCACGTCACATGTATGGAGCTATTGCCTTCCAGACCCTGCATTCATGTATCTGAGGTATGTATGTTAAAAACGAGAAGAACCCACCTGCAGTATCACACATTCAGATTTTAATATAGACGTCCCCAAGTTCAGGGGTGTTAAGAGTCAGTGTTTGGTTCAGCCTCTTATAAATACACAAGCCAAGAGGAAACAAAAATTTAGACCCAGATCCAGATCCTGAAGCCACCTTTGCCCCTGACCCAAAGAGGAAGAGAAAAGTTCTCCAGTTTGTGTTTGATTTAGTTTTTCTTTATTGATGGAGTTCAGCCTAGACATTCCAAAGAGCCCAGGAGTGGTTGCCTGGGTGTATAGGCAGGTTACACTAGGGTGACCATGTCCCAATTTTATAGGGACAGTCCCGATTTTTGGGTCTTTTTCTTATATAGGCTCTTATTACCCCCCACCCCCTGTCCCAATTTTTCACACTTGCTGTCTGGTCACCTTAGGTTACACTAGCTTTAATCCCAGAATTTGATAGTGGTGCAACACACAAAAATGCCACATTAGGACTGGGCCTGTACATGCAGCATACATTACCATGAAGGACTAAAATGTTTATACATTAAGAACTTACAAGCCTCCAGCATCAGGCCTGCATCATAGCCCATATTGCCCTTTCTACATATGCCTCACAGAGAGAAGCCCAAAGACACAGATGAGAATTCAACCACCTCCAAAGTTAAGGTGTATTTAGATTCAGGGTTTTGTTCTAACATACTGGAGAGGGGGCTCAAATGCAAAGTTCAGGTCATGACTCCTCAAAGGTCAGGGGATGTTTTGATCTAGGGTTTCAGCTTGGGTTCATTCCCCTTTTTTAAGATAAGAAATAGTTCACATAGTGGGACCACTTCTTCTTCACCCACCAACCCCTTTCCTCATCCCCAGATAGGCTCCCCGTCACAATTACCAATAGACTCCCAGAGCTCTCCTTCCTTTGCCCCTAAAATCCCTTCCTCCCTTTCCATGACTCCCCACCCAACCAGCTCTCCTCCTGGCCTCCAACAGGTGATCCAGACCCCCTCACCTTTGAGCACCCCCTGCAAGGCAAGCATTAGTACCCTGGCTTTTCCAGTTACTCCTCCCTGTCCGCATCCCCTCTACTTTTGCTGATCTTTGCAGGGCCCAGTAGATCAGGTAGAATATTTCTTATCCTCCTAAACCAGCGTCACCCTGGTCCACCCTGAGGAAGCTTTTCCAGTCAGCCACACCCCACCCTGCACTGCAGGTTTTCACTTTCACATCAATTAGGTTAATTGAGAGCAAGCATCCTACATTCCTTTACTGTGAGTGCACAACCTTTGGTAAAACAAACAAACCCAAATTTCTAATAGAAACCCTGCCTAGCTAAAATAGCCTTGTTGAAGGAATACTTTAAAGAGGAAACTATATGTAGAGCAGGGAAATTTGCTGCCTAAGAAGCAGCCCACTCACATTTCTATTAATACTGTTGTCTAAATCCTGGATATCAAAAGGAGAATGTGCTAAAGCTGAATGAAATTGCAGTTTCAGCTTCCAGAGGCTTGTGTGAACTTTTCCCGCTGTTTTGTTTCTCATGGTTTGTGCCCTCTGAGCTTTGCTTTGAATTCAAGTTAACGCCAAAGCTCAAAGCAAACCTCTGCTGAACCACTTGAGGTTTTCTGTGGTCTCCAGCCAAAACAAACGTGTCAATCCAGGTTTGCAGAGGTGGCACGAATTTTGGCCTGGTAAAGGAACCAGGAAGGAACTGGTTACAAAAATAGCTTCTCCCAGTTCTAGAATTCACCAGGTTGTGATGCTCCTGGAATGGCTGAGGCATGGACGTGCAGGCAAACTGGGCACAGTCAGACACTTTGGGCCTGATTTTCAAAGGAGCTGCACACTCATAGCGCTTATTGATTTTGGTGTGACATGTGATGCTCGACATCAGCCCCTAATGGTTCAGTTCTGTTCCCAGCTGACAAAGAGCCTGCTAGCATTAATGGGAGTTAGCTGAATAAATCCTTGTACATCAAGATGAGACTATGCCTCATAATTACTGCATCTTAAGGTCATGAGAGGGAGTGTTTCTATGCTTACCACACAACAGGAACGGGGGAGGGCTTGTATCCTGAGTGCCTGAATCTTGTTTTTGCTTGGTTGGTTTTTGCAGTGCTTGCCTGGCGCTCTGCGCCTTCCCTAGCCTCGTTGCTTTCTGTGTTAAATTGCCACTTTGTCGCCTTTTCCCTGAGCTGTAGTCTAGTTTTTCCCTTCAGAAATATTGTAATTTGAGTGAGGAATCTATCTCACTGATTCTCTTTGTTCATTCTTCCGATACCAGTATTTCTATAAGAAAGAATGAATATATCAACTTTTCCTGGTCAAAAAATATATTACATTTTTCAGGACATATACATTTTTTGTTTCCAGCTCCCATTATCTCTCTGCTTCAATTGCTTTCCAGGCAAAAAGCAAAAACTGCACCGAACTCCCAAACAATCAAACCAGTGGGGTAAAATGTTCAAAATCACCTAAGTGACTTAGGAGCTAAATTCTATTTTCAGAAGTGACATTGAAAGTCAATGGGACTTAGGTTCCCAAGGCCTAGTCTATACTGGAATACTCCTGCCGGGATTGCTGTATATATACAGCTGTGCTGGCAAATCCTCCTAGTGTAGACACAACTTATCCCAGCAAAAGGGGCTTTTCTTGACATAGCTACAAGTTTGGCAAGTGAAATAAGCTACATCCACACAAGCACTTTTATGCCAGTATAAAAGACTAGGGCTTTTACTGGAATACAAATATCATAAAAAATTACCCCCCAACCAACATTGCTATATTGGCAAATGTTTCTAGAGAAGACCCTGCCACACGTTAAATCTACACTATGAGCTAGGGGCAGGATTCCCCTGCTCCTGTCCACATGCTTGCGCTAGAGCTATAAATAGCAGCGTAGCTATGGTAGAGCAGGAAGTGGAGGCTCACCTGAGCCGTGCCGAATAAATACCCACCGGTTTCAGGCGGGGTTGTTCTTGGCATTGCTCAGCCATGCCTCGGCTACTGCTACCAGCGCTACTGCAGCTACACTGTTATTTATATGTGCATTAGCCCAATGAGAGCTAGCGTGAGTCTGGGTGCATAAGCACGGGAATCACACCCCTAGCTCATCTTAGCCCAGGTCTACACTAACCCCCCCTGTCGAACTAAGATACGCAACTTCAGCTACGTTAATAACGTAGCTGAAGTCGAAGTACCTTAGTTCGAACTTACCTGTGGTCCACACGCGGCGCGCAGGCTCCCCCGTCGACTCCGCCTACTCCACTCGTCGAGCTGGATTACCAGCGTCGACGAGGGAGCACTTCCTGGTTCGATTTATTGTGTCTTGACAAGACGCGATAAATCGAACCCAGAACATCGATCCCGCGCCTCCGACGCGACGGGTAAGTATAGACATACCCTTATAGACATAGCCAAAGTCACTTCTGAAAATGGGACTTAGGTTCCTTAGTCACTTAAGCTTTTGAAAGTTTTATTCAATATCCTCTTCAGATCTAGAAGCAAGAGCCAGCTGCTGCAGGGAAGTCAGCAAACAGAACAGGTTTTTTTCTTTAACAGTATGGAAAAACAATAAAGTTTTGCCGACAGCTTTTCAAAATAAACACATGGGGTCACACTCATCTGGAAAGGGTCGGAACAAGCACTGATTCACATAGCCAGGAAGTTACTGCTTATGGGGAGCAGGAAGTACCAGTAATGAGTATTGCAATTCCCATGGAGCTCACAAGTTTAGCCGATGGACTGTTCAAAGCCCAGATCTGAATGGAACATGTTTGTAGCAGGTGGTATTATTTTAACCTTACAGTTTCCAGATAATTCCAACAATGTACCCTGTTAAGCCCACAACTTTAAAACCACACCTTGTGGTTCTTTTTTTGAAAATCTTTTTTATTACCAAGACCTACACTTGACATATGTTCAATGGTGTATTTAAAAACCATAGGTATAATAATGTTACCCCTCTTGACCTGAGCAGTTAGCCAATATTCAGGGTCTTGTGGTTGTTTTCATTAGGAGAAATTGATGATGGAGTCAGATATTTCTTTGCTGCAATCTTGTTTATTTAGAATGTACACAAAGTCCTGTTTCCCTGAACATAGCGGAAACAAACAACTGCAGATGGTTTCTATGCTCACAATTCCAAGCCTCTTTTCAGACAGCACTCTACCCAAAAGCTCTCTCTCCTAGTTTTTTCCCAGGGTCACACTAGAATTGCTTTTTCTCTGGAGCTTCCCTAATCCCTTTTCTGTGTGCTTCTGCAGTGCCTCTGCTGCTTCTCTCTCTCTCTCTTTCTCTTTCACAAACACAGATCCATCAACCACTACCCAGCCCCTGGTGTTTGCATCCAGCCCCCAATGAAACACCTCTACCCCATAGTTCAGCTCCTGAATGGCCTTACATGTTACTGGAGGCTTCTATGTTTTCAGCTATCAATTCCACAAAAGAGCTTACTGGCTTCTTACATTGGTCCTGAATGAAGGACTAATGCCCACCAGTTCCAGTGAGGTTTCACCCAACTCCCAGTGTAATAAAAATAATGTAGGATCACAGACCTTTAGATGTTTTTTTCAATGTCTGAGAAATTATCTAAGAAACAGCAAAAGCTGCCTCATCTCGATTTATATTAGTCTAAATGTCATTACTGGTCACATAGAAGAGTTGTAGGTCTGTCTTTGTGGGTTTAACATCTTACATCCCCATTGTTAAAATGTCTTTCATTGCATTCCCTACATTAAGATAGATAAGCAGAAAACTAAGCATATGATGCCTCCAAAATAGAACCACGCAGGAAAAAGTATTCCCGGTGGGCTGGATTCCTCCCTCTTCCCCAGGAAGTGATCTTTAAATGTATCAGATACTCTAGGAGGAGTCAACGTAGTGGCAGTAGCACAGCACTAGGGTGACAGGTGTCCCTAAAGAGGTGGGCCTGCCATGTTCTGGATCTTTTTAAGTCAGTCTGTTCATTCCCAACTACAGGAAGTTGCAACAATCCAGCCTGGAGGCCATGAAGTTGATTACAAACTTCTTTTGGCCAAGACATTGTCTTGGCTGGGGTGCAGCGTCCTGGCCAGCTGAAATGGAAAGGTTTGGGGTTAGTTTTTTGGGGTTTTTTTTTGGCAGCTATCACTATTAGACTGGTTACTTGGAAGCAGTGAAGAATCCAGAACTCCAAGGTTACAGACATGACCATCTGAGGTTAGGCTCACTGCCCAGTGGGAAATACAGGGGCAGATTCTCAGCTGGTGGATGTTGTCATAGATGTATTGAAACCAATAAAGCTCTGACAATTTACACTAGGTGAGAATGTGCCACCAGACTGTCAAAATGTTTCCCTCTTCCCACCAGCTTCACCTCTGCCAGCCAGCTACTTTTCTTCCTCTTTCTGACCTGGACCTGGCAGTGAGCTAGTAGCCCCATCCGGAGGCAGATATTAGACTCAACTTCATGCTAGTGGTATCACAGAAAAGAATGGACTGTAGTGAGGAGGGGAGAGCGAACCCAGGAACAAAGGAAGGGTCAGCACTAGTGTCAGATACAGTGGAAACATTTTTTCCTGCCCCATCTCAGCTGATACAGAATCCTACAATGACATTTTCATTTTCAAGACAGCAAATGACAGAAGGGCCGGAAATAAACAGGAAGGGTGAAATCCTGGCCCCATTAAGGACAATGGGAGTTTTGCCACTGATTTCAGTGGAGTCAGGATTTCACCCCCAAAACTGTATTACAACTGAATTACTGAGACTGCGTGGCTCTGTCCATATTTCTATTGGTATAATTGTTAGGCCAGCTCTGCACTAAAAAGCTATGTCGCTCTGGGGTGTGAAAAATCCACACCCCTGAGTGACATAGTTAAATTGTTAGACAGCGGTAGGCTGATGGAAGAATTCTTCCATTGACCTCGTGCTAGGTGCAGGGAGCAAGGTGGGGGAACCTCCAAAGCCATTTTGCCTTGGGCTAGAAAACCAGAAGTGCCATGGAGAGGCCTGGGATGGGAGCGGGCCCCATGTCCCACAGCCAATGGTCCAAGAGGTTCTATGTGCCTGGACCTTGTCCCGCAAAGCTTTGTGGTGCCTGCCTGGATCACACAGCTGCCTGCACTGATTGTTGCATAAATCCTCTGTTGCAGGGCTGGGGAGACTCTGTCTGCAGACGAGGGAGCCCACAGGTGTCTGCAGGTTCCCCCAGGCTCCTGGGTATCTCAGACAGTGACTCCAGCTAATACGATTGCCCATCCCCTCTAAATTGGGGCCCACCCACATTTCTACTTCTAGCTATGCCACTGGTTCTGATCATGTTAGCGATTAACCTGGAGACTGCAGTTTGTCATCCAAACCCCCATCCGACCCCCCAACACAAAACCAACAAGAATGTAGTTTTGCATCAATCTGGATTCTGTATTTAGATTTAGAAAGGGGGGGAAAGCCATTTCCCTTATCAATTCATCCACACAAACTCCCCACAGTATGACAAATAATTCAGCTATGTAGATGCTATTAATAAGCTCAATTATCTGATTTTTGCAGTGTCTGACTTTTGGATGATGCCTATTTAAGGAAAAAAACCCCATAAATGTGTAGGCACTCTCATCCTTCCTCAGCTGGCACATGTGAAAGAGCCCCCTTTCCTAGACAGGTACTCTTCAGAACAAGGCCCAGTCTCTGGCTCATTCCCACAGCAGCAGAAGCGCCATTTGAAAGGCCACGCTGGTAAGAACGGTTCAAGGTGCCGAGTACTTCGTGAGGAGCTGAACTCCCACTGACTCCAATGGTAGCTGAGTGCACTCAGGCCCTGGCAGAAATACTTAGGCACCCTGCAGGATCAAGCCGTTAGCACTGAATTCTACTCCATTGCAGTCTGGCAGGGAACAACCGCGTCAAAGTGGAAAACCCCCAGGAAGTTATTGAAACGGTCTTACTATTAAAGACCTAGTGTTTCCACTGCAAATGGGAACAACTCCAAATGAGATTTCTGAGCTACTGTCTTTTAAAGTCACTTGCTTTGGCTTTGCAAAATACAATCCCCTCTGCTCTGCTCTAATTAAAGTTTTTGGGGACATGTCTGAAACAACAAGAGAGGGGAAATTAGGAATGTGTATGTTATAATTTACACCTTCATCCGGCTCCTCCACCTGTAAATTACACCAACGTAGTCTCCTCCCATCAGCCCACTACTGTCATGTAACTTGTACTCTCCTGTCATCACTTCTGAATTCGATCCATTGTGGTGTAGTGGTTGGGACAGGGAATAATTTCGGAGCCTTTCTGTGCCTAAGCTTAACCATCCATTAAATGGGTACTGTAAAGCAGGAACATCAAAGGGTTTGTATGCATTTCTTTAATGTTTATAAGGCACTTTAAAGTCTTTGGCCAGGCGTGCAAAGTATTACTATTGTTATGAGCTGGGTGGAAGCTTGTTATGGGTGAGTTAAAACCCCACCTAGGACAAAAGGAGCATGTGACCCTTGCCCAGGAGTTTTCGCAGTGTATTGTAAAAACTGGGCAAGGTGGACAGAAAGAGTCTAAAGGAGCAGCTGAAAGCACAGTGACTGACCCGGGAAGAAACTTGAGGAAAGGTTTGGGGAGCAGGCTGAAAAGGGTGCTCTATGTGCTATGAGCAGAAGTTACTGTTTCCTGCTATTTGATTCCTTCTGCATTCAAAGATGCAGGACTTTGTACAGTCTGTGTAAATAACCAAAACTGCAGCAAAGAAAATACCAGACTCCACCAATCTCTACGTCCAACTGGAACATCCCCAGGGCCCTGAAACTTTGATTAGTTGCTCAGGTCAAAAGGGGCAACACTATTATTTAAACTGGGGACTCGGAGATGAAGGGCTGCCACATATGTCTAATTACCCTCAATGTGAGCTATTCAGTACCCATCATCAGCCTGCCACAAGATCACAGATGATCTTTTGAAAAAAAGAGATTCCTGACAGTAGAATTGATAGTATTTCTCCTTTTGAATAAAAATAACTTCATGTCTTCCACTAATAGAATACATAACGGGAAATACTTATTTTCAAAAGTATAACTCAATGCTGGTTTCATTACTTTAACTGGAATGGAAGGTTTCCTGAAATGCACTTTATACTAACATGCAAATTAGTGAGGGCTCATTAGTGGGAAATTGTTGCTTCTGCCAACAAGTTCATTGGAGATTATGCACCTTTCATTGTTTGAACTTGAATAGTTTACAGGGCTATGCATGGACAAGGCAGATGTTCAACCCCCATCTAGTGGATCAGACATATGATTCTTAACACACATAAGAAGGAAAAGCAAAATAATATACTCTTCACTTAGAGAGCATCTTCTATCCAAGGATTTCCAACCTGGGTAATAATCCCAGAAGTAGGGGGACCAGAAGTCCTGATTTTACAGGGACAGTCCCGATTTTTGGGTCTTTTTCTTATATAGGCTCCTATTACTCCCCACCCCCTGTCCCGATTTTTCACACTTGCTGTCTGGTCACCCTATTGAGAAGTGAAGTTATTTGCCCATCTTGATGCAGTAGGTCAGTTGCAGTGTTGAGAACAAAATAGAAGTATTTGAACACCCAATGCCCTGCTATAGCCACCAGATGATGTTGCTTCTAAATGCTACTTCAAGAGCTGTTGCTGCACATAGAAGGATTCTGGCTTCTATTGTATTGGGAAGGAAACAAATGGGTTTGTTTTCTAAATCTTCCCCAATTTTTACATTTTATTGTCACTTCTCTGCAGTTCTTGTTTCCTCACTTTCTGTGGCTCCTGACCCTTCATTCCTCTGAAGAGTTCTCTTTTCACTCTGCCGCTCACTGCCACTTTTGTTGCTGAAATTCACTGAGGGAAACAGAGTTGAGCAGCTCGTAATCAGGATTTTCACTGATCCTACCATTCCTACATTAATGGAGTTATACAAAGATACACGTTAACTCTGGGATTTTCTATTTATCTTAGGCTATGTTAGTGGCAGAAATCCTGTATTGTGTCATTAAAATAAAATCAATTAGTGGGGAAATTACATAATGACAGTTTCAGGGGGACAATGGAGGAGGCTGATGTGCTGTAATTACAATTAACCCAGCTGGCAATGCTTAAATGTCTGGAAATAGAACCTATGGGCCTTCTTGGCAATCCCAGTATAAATAAATACATTTTAAAATCTTATACATGCAAACTCATGCACACGCACATCCTCGCTGAAAAAGAGTTCCAGCTCAATAAAATCAAACTGAAACTATACCTAAGGTTGCTCTAAGAACTACATGGCAAATGAGACAACTCAGGAGTTAAAAGTCCTTGATCACTGATACCATTTTGCTTTGGTTGGGTCTGACAATCAGCACATCTCTGCAGCATTGGTAAATATGAAATATCTATGCTCTTGAGTTGTTCTGCTAGCAGGCTGCAATGCAAGAGACGTGCTTCTCTCATTCCAGCGGATGGCGGGAATTCACAGGAGGCAGCACGTGCAGAAACAGCACGTTCAGTGTCTGTGTAGGAAACAGTGCCTCATATTTCTCAACAGCAATGCCTCTGGCAGAATAAGGAGCAGCAGGAACTAACTCCCAGAAGAGTCCCATCCAGTCTCTCTCCTTCAGAAAGATAGTGGGCAGAACACAGGTCACAGATTATGAGGGTAGAAGAGATGATAAAGGGGATTCTTCAGGTTTCTCACAAAAATATGGAAGACTGACCAAAAATATCCTCCTATGCTCCATTCCGGAGAGATTTTATGACATAGACTTCTCCCCTGGTAGGCACAATGATTTGTAATCATAGCTAGGAACAGAGGAAGCTTCATCCCCAGAGCAAGACTCAACCTGCAAGTGTGAACCATGCTGCAACTGAATCAAAGTTGACATGTGCAATAGCTTCCCTGGATGAAAAATCTGCGTTTCACTTGGAAAAATGTATTGCAAGAAAAAGGAAGCATTTTAACAAAGCCCATTTTCAGGGCTTTGCTTCCCCCACCTTTTTGTAACTTTGTGAATCCTCAGTTTGCAAATGTCACATCCTTATTTTATCTTTATGTCACCACAGTTCTGCCATGGCAACTGTTTTTTGGGATGTGCCCAAATCAAACCACTGCCAGATCCAAAGACTCTTCAACTTTAGGGAAGTGTGGTTCTAGATCAGAACTTTGTGGGTTGGGCCCCATCTCTGATTAGCTGGCGAAAGCCAAAGGAATCTCATCCTACATATCTGTATTTGTCACTGTCACAGACATGGGTGGAGCTGGTTCTGGGTCTTCACTGTACAGCAAAGCATGGAAGAGGAAAGTAAAGAACTGGGACTCCAAAAGCAGAGGTGGAATCCAAGGAGGAAACTAAGCATCTGATAAACTTCTTTAACATCAAACATTTTTAAAGCACAGAAATGACTTAGTGAAAGACAGATGATAGGCCAGGAGATCAGTAACACAATGTTAAGCAGTGCAGGACTAACATGCCAACGAGCAATACAATTGTCTGAGACACAAACTGAAAGGTACAGACCCTGTCCCTCCCTACAGCCCCTTTGTGCTGTTTTAGTGGCACAAATGGGCCATAATGCTTGCTTCACCAACCAGCTGAGGACTCCATGCCAGTTAAACCAGCTCTAGGAGACCAGGAATGAGGAGCTTGCCCAATAGTTTAGGTTCTTCTCCATGCAGTTGTGCTGCAGTGACACACTCTGCTCTCAACACTAAGCAAACAGTGCGATATCCACAGGTACGTCTGCTTATCCCATCTTCACACCGTCATCCCTTTCCAATTCAGCTACCCACTGTGTTTATCTGTGCATCTGTATTTAGAAAGATCAAGGACACAGCAAAGCTGCTCTGCCTTTCAGGGAGCGTTAAAGTACAACCGTACTCTAAACATAGGATGTTTAAGATGACTGAAACAATGTACCCATTTTGAATTTGTATCCCCATGGCAATCATGATGTATCTGTTAAGCAGGAAACTATTATTCCCATCACACAATCCTCCCAATTGCCCTAAAACCCTTCCACTCTCAGGTGGAAGAGCAGACCCAATCCCCTCTATGAGCCAATAAGGGGAGGAAGCAGAAACTCTGAAAAGATCTGGACCCAGAAACGCTCTCTCTCAGAAGGTAGAAGGGCCCTCCACCTCCTCCCCATACCCCTCCCCTGAGGCGCCGCCCCTGTGCTTTCCCCCGCACACCTCCGCCCGCCGCGTGCTGCCTGCCGATCAGCTGGAGCCGGAGGAGTGCCTGTGTGAGCGGAGGAAAAGCCGCTTGGCTGCCGCGGCCCCTGGGGAAGCAGAGGTTAGCTGGGCGCGGGGAAGGGCTGGCAGGGAGCTACCGATGGGTGCTCGGCTGCTTCTCCCCCCTCCCTCCCAGGCTTGCAAGCCTGGAGGGGGGTGGAGATGCAGCGCGCCCGGGGGAGGAGGCGGGAGCGGGGATTTGGGGAAGGCGTGGAATGGGGGCGGGGCTGGGCGTGGAGTTGGGGCGGGGCCGGGCGTGGAGTTGGGGCGGGGCCAGGGACGCCTGTGGTCTGTAACCTAATTGCCAGCGTAGCTGGGACAAGAGCTGAGCAGAAAGTGCTGCCACAACAGCAGGACAATGCAGAGAAGCCCCCAAGGAGAAACACAGTGGCCAGGAAACCTGTAGGTCCCCCAATTCCCTCTACTGGAGAAATGGCCTAGAAATGGCATCCCAGATACCAGGTCTGAGGAGCTCTAGCTCTCTATTTGATGCCCCCAGGGGCCAAGCTAGGAATTGCAATGTTTTACCTTTAAATGTAACTGTTTAAGACACTATACCAGGGTCTTAAACAAGGGTCTTAAGAACCTTCCCCTTTACTGCCAGTCCTAAGAAAATCCCCCTTCACTTTAGCCATGTGTCTAAGTGCTTACTGGGATCCACCAGGGCTAGCACCTATAGTGCCTAGGAGCAGCTGCAATGCCTTCAGTGCTGGCCCCTGAGTCGCAGTACACCTGGTGCTGCCGAGTACCTTCAGAGGTTTGCCCTACCAGCACTGAGCTGTAGGGTTGCCAACTTTCTAATCCCTGAAAACCGAACACCCTGCCCTGCCTCTTCCTCCGAGTCCCTGCCCTCTGCCCCACTGTCCCCCCACTCCGTCACTTGCTCCCCTTGCTTGCTCCCCCATCCCCCCAGGACTCACCTGCAGAGCTGGGCTGGGAGGAGCTGATGCAGAGCTTGCCCAATCGGGGCATGACAGAGGTCAGTCCCTGGAGTGAGGGGTGGGTGGGGTGGGGAAACTGGGACACAGCGGGGTGGGGGAGACAGGCTAACCCCCCCGGGACGGCACCGGTAGCTACTTTGGAGCCCAGTCTGGGAGCCAGCCAGTTCTCTCCGTCATGCTGGGGAGTGGGAAGAGCAGCAGCTGCTAAGCCGAGCCGCTCCTCCAGGCTCCAGCAGAAGCTGCTGCTCTTCCCATCCCCTAGTGGCAGAGGCCAGTTACTGCAGGTAACCAGACTTTTAGCATCCAATCAGCTGTGTGGACCGAACGCTGCCAGTTTCCCTTTTCGATCAGAACCAGACACCTGGCAACCCTACTGAGCAGCCTTGTTGCTTACAAGCCCAACCAGTGACCCAGTTAGGAATCCTGGGAAGTCCCCAACAGTACAATAGAAAGACTGTATCCAAGCTTGATGTTGAGCACAAGCAAGACAGGCAACAGCTCGGAGGCCCCTCTCTGGACAGGTCCCCCCGCAGAACCTCAGAACCATACCCCAACCCCCTCTAGGAAGAAGGCTGGAAGAGAAGGTATTGAAGGCTTGATTTCCTTGGAGAGCCAGAGGGGGAGGCAAATTCAGAGCAAGGCCAGTTTGGGGAGCAGATTATTCCACATCAGATTACTGCAGGGTTCTTACACCTTCCTCCGACGTATCTGGTGCTGGCCGCTGTCAGAGACAGGATACGGACCAGACAGTCCATGGGTCTGAGCCAATCTGGCAAGTCCTATATCCAGGGCCAATCACCCTTGTGGCCACTTGGGCCCAGACTGATTCTAATAGGAACCTGATGTTTCCCCATCGTTAGCAGATTATTCTACCAATCGATGGGAAAACTTCAAACAGGTTCTGGGTGGCACCAAAGCGTTGATTTGACAGTCTCCATTCTGTACTTTAAGCAATGCACAATGAGAGCAGTATCTGAAAAATACTGAGCTCTGGTACTTTCAGGCAGGAGCTGAGCCCCACTGCTTCTCCTGGGGGTTCGGTGAGAACATATTTCTTTCGACAGTGTTATTGGATAACAGGAAAATCATGCAAAGAGTGCAATAGCAGGTATGGGGAAGGATAAAATGTAAGGAAGAAGTAACTAGTTGGAGAGTCTGATTGCTCTGCTACCAGCATGATGTGAGTGCCCTCACATGCCCTTATCAGTCTCTCTCCCTCAGCTACTACACACATTCAAACCATAAAGGTTTTGAAATACTGGTTTTGACCATCCCCTGTGTCTGGATGCAAGCTGGGCTGGGTGGATTTGGGGCAAGGCATGCATGGAAGAAGGGAGCGCCAGGTCTGGAGCATAGCCCTGCTTCTGCCATCCTTTGGAAGCCCTTCTAGGTGTGCAATGGAGGGATGGGCTCTGCTGGTCAGGAGGGGGCAGGTCAAGGGAAAAGGCTGGCTCTGAAAAGCTGCTCTACAAAGCATTGTCCCTCCCTTCAACTCCATGGAGTTTGTTCATTGTAATAGAAAATGGTGACTCGATCAACCATCTTGAGGGACTCTCCATCAGTGGAGATTTTTAAATTAAGATGTATACAAGATCTGCTCTAGGAATTATATTGGGGAAGTTCCATGGCCTGTGTGTTGAACAGGAGATCAGACTAGATGATCACAATGGCCCTGGAATCTATGAGTCTGTTCTCAAGAACATGCCTCTCCCTCCTCCCAAGATGAATTCCAACCCTATCACAAAGGGATGGAAACAAACAGAGAGCTTGCGTTCCCAGCTGAGCTGAAAGTGTTTGGAGAGGAAATGGAAAAGGCCCTAGATTAGATCTTGCTGTTCCAGTTGTTGGATGAGTTGTACTACAAAAAACTCAACAACCGCTAGGCTACTGGTGTGCTGAGATCGCTGCCCATTGTGCTGACCAGCATTGTCTCATTATTGTCTGGTACTCCCCTCGGTCTCTGTATTCATTTGTTGTCTCTTGGCTTATACTTAGCTTGTAAACTCTTTAGGGCAGAGACTGTCTTTTTGTCCTGTGTTTGATCAGTACCTAGCACTGGGGTCCTGGTCCATGACTAGGGCTCCCACATGCTATAGTAATACAAATAATAATTACAATTTGTTAAGCAGCTTGTTTAGAATTCACTCTTTATTGTATTTTGATTCATAGCCAAAGGCACACAAGTGGCCTTGTCTGTACAGGGAATCTGCCCTCCGTGGACACGGTTGCTACACCTGAGCAAACTCCTATGTGTAGACAGAGAAAGCCATGATTTGCATCGGTTGAGCTTACTTGGATTTTGATCAGTGCAACACCAATTTCTGACCAAGAACAGCAGAATCAGGGTTAATTACAACTATAGACCAAGCCTATGTAACATGAAATAGAAATCTGGGAACTGAGAAGACTTGGCTGGGTAGGAGTCCCTCGGTAACCTTCTTCAAGTCACTCACCATTGTCACACTTTGAAAGCGGCAGATCTGTGTTTTCCAGCCTTTAAAGAAAACAAAAAACCTGGCATTGCCATGTTACCTAGCCGAGTGGCTCTGATAAGCCATTACTCACATGGGGAAGGGCTGCACTTCAGCCACGTCTCTCTTTTTTAAATTTTTTTGCCATGCTTGTTCTTGCTTCTCTTGAGTAAGTGCTCACTAGTTCTCAGGGTAAGCCGGGGGAGGGATTTTTGTAGGTATTACCTCACTTCCATCCGCCTAGAGGACACCCAATTTGTCTGGCACAAACTACACGCCTAAAGTGAGTCAATCTTAGTTCCTGCTCCCCTCCTCGGGGACAGTTTCTGTAACTGCCCCAGTTTGCCATTTGAAATCATTTCCTTCTTCCTGCTCATGACTGTTCCCTTTGAAACCAGCTGGCCCAGAGATTCAATTCCCTCAGTGTGGCAATAGTGAATGGGGTTGCAAGGCAGCGATGAGTAAGTGAGGTTTAAACTTTACACCAGCCACAATGAGCGTCTGCTGTCTTGTGTCACAGTAGCCCTTGCGTGTGGAAAGGCTGGTGCAGAGACCACAGCAGTACATGTAGTGAAAGAGAAGAAAAGGCGGGCAAGGCTGTTTCTTCACACTGAACAGTTGTTTAAACAATAACAGTTCCTGGAGTTTCTCTCCATTAATGTTTGTGCAGTGAGTTCCAGTGCTGGGGGCATTCTTTCTTTGCATGGTACTGCAGGGTATGGGGAGGAAGGAAGTGGGCTGTGGGGAGTGGGAGGAAAGAGAGAGCACCGTGGAAACTCCCAGACCCTGATTAGCTCACTGAGTGCAAAAAAGCAGGCATTAAAAACCCACTGAAAAGGAGGCATATATCTACACCCTACTGTTCCTAGATGCATAGACACCATAGTGATCAATGCCTTAGAAACACTATGTAATAACAGAGAGAGAGAGCTCTGGACAAACAGGCCAGCCTATGAGAAGGAACTGGAGGAGTCAATCTCTGCCCAATTTGCCCATCTAAGGAAGGGTAGTGTCCAGCCATAAAAGATCCTGCAGACTCAGCTCAACCTAGACACGTATGCTGGATAACAAGGGGAAGCAGTTACCAAGGCACAGAAGTGAATACATCACAGCGCCACTGGTGAACAGCAGAGGAACTAGGAGAAGGAAACAAGGCTCTGAGTCTCCTCCCACTTACAGGGGTATAAATCAGGAAGTGCATGGAGTCACATCAGTGTAAAAAGCACAAGTAAGAGGAGAACCAGCCCCAAAGGTCTGGCTCAGAAGTGATCCAGCAGCACAACTCAGCAGAACAAACAGCAACCCCCAGTCAGCAGCTAGACCCGTCCTTCCCACATTGTTCCGCCATAGCACATGCCACTGGCAGCAGCCGAGGCCCAACCGATGAATCCTTCTCTCACGTCAATAAGTTAAGGTTGTTTGGGGGAAGCTTCTGGTCTTCTAGCTCATTTATGTAATGTACTTTTTTGTGGAGGATGGGGGAAGAAAGTAATGTATTGCAGGTACTCAGGTACTATAGTGATGGGCCCATATAAAGGTAGACAAGATAGGTTGCTTTACCTGTGGTCATGTCTATCTTCTATGCAAGCCCCAGCCCACTCTTTTGTCCTTTACACTGCCAAAGTAACGCCAACAGACCCCCGCTCGTCGGCAGGCAGGATCGAACTGGGGACCTCTGGAGCTTAATGCATGAGCCTCTACTGCAGAGGTGGGCAAACTACAGCCCATGGGCCACATAGAATCATAGAATATCAAGCTTGGAAGGGACCTTAGGAGATCATCTAGTCCAACCCCCTGCTCAAAGCAGGACCAATCCCCAATTTTTGCCCCAAAACCCTAAATGGCCCCTTTAAGGATTGAACTCTCAACCCTGGGTTTAGCAGGCCAATGCTCAAACCACTGAGCTATCCCTCCCCCACATCTGACCCACAGGACCATCCTGCCCAGCCCTTGAGCTCCCACCAGGGGAGGCTAGCCCCCATACTCTCCCCCACTGGCCCCTCTCCCCCGCAGCCTCAGCTCGCCGTGCCATCAGCGCTGTGGGCAGTGGGGTTGCGAGCTCCTGCCGGGCAGTGCGGCGGTGGGGCTGGCTCTGGCCGGGCCACGTGGCTGCCAGTCCTGATGCTCTGAGTGGCATGGTAAGGGGGCGGGGAGCAGGGATAAGGGGCAGGGGGGCCTGGGGGCAGTCAGGGGACAGGGGGCGGTTGGATGGGGCGGAGGTTCTGGCGGGGGAGGGCGATCAGGGGATGGGGAGGTTGGATAGGTAAGGGAATCCTGGGGGGCCTGTCAGGAGGTGGGGGTGTGGATAGGGGTCAGGGCAGTCAGGGGACAGGGAGCAGGGGAGGTTGGATAGCGTGTGGGGTCCTGGGGGGGCATGGTTAAGGGCGGGGGAGTCCTGGGAGGGGGGAAGTCAGGGAACAAGGAGCAGATGGGGTTGGATGGGTTGGAGGTTCTGAGGGGGGCAATCGGGGGTGGGAAGTGGGAGGGGGCGTATAGGGGGCGGGGGCCAGGCTGTTTGGGGAGGCACAGCCTTCCCTACCCGGCCCTCCATACAATTTCAGAACCCCGATGTGGCCCTATTTTGTGACTCAAAATAATGTTAGCCTCATGGAGGTGTGATCCTGGCATGTAGGCAGTGAAATGGCATTCACGCAGATGTGAGCAAACCCCACATCAGTGTATGCAGTTACTCACATCTGATTTATTTTACCTGTGTCTTGTTTATTAAGATTTATGATGTGTCTTGGCATCCAACAACTTCTAGGGCATAAAAGGAAACATTTTATAACAATTTCTCCCAATGCAAGAACAATTGTTACTCCAGATCTTCAGCTGGTGACTTTAATAGAGCTACACTGGTTTACACCAGATGAGAAATTGACAATGTGAACAGAGCTATAAAAACTAAAGGAAATGAATAACCTGAAAAAGACGGTTACTCACCGTAGTAACTGTTGTTCTTCGAGATGTGTTGCTCATATCTATTCCAATTAGGTGTGCGCGTGCGGCGTGCACGATCGTCGGAAGATTTTTACCCTAGCAACACTCGGTGGGCCGGCTGGCGCCCCCTGGAGTGGCGCCGTTACGGTGCCTGATATATACCCCAGCCGGCCCAGCGCCCTCTCAGTTCCTTCGTGCCGGCTATTCCGACAGTGGGGATGGAGGGCGGGTTTGGAATAGATATGAGCAACACATCTCGAAGAACAACAGTTACTACGGTGAGTAACCATCTTTTCTTCTTCGACTGCTTGCTCATATGTATTCCAATTAGGTGACTCCCAAGCCATTCCTAGGAGGTGGGGTCGGATTGTGAGACTGCAGAGTGTAGGACCGCCGAACCAAAAGCGGCGTCCTCCCTAGAATGTTGTACTATGGCATAATGAGAGGCGAAGGTGTGCACCGATGACCAAGTCGCTGCCCTACAAATCTCTTGAATTGGTATGTGTGCCAAGAAGGTGGAGGACGAGGCCTGAGCTCGGGTGGAGTGGGCAGTAGGGTGCATGGTGGGGACACCTGCCAAGTCATAACATGTCCGGATGCATGACGTGATCCATGACGAGATGCGTTGGGAAGAGACCGGGAGACCTTTCATCCGGTCCGCCACGGCGACGAACAGCTGAGTCGTTCTCCGAAAGGGCTTCGTTCGCTCGATGTAGAAGGCGTGGGCCCTACGGACGTCCAAGGAATGGAGTTGCTGCTCCTTCCGAGAGACATGGGGCTTTGGATAGAAGACTGGTAGAAAAATGTCTTGGTTAATATGGAAGGCCGACACTATCTTGGGCAGGAAGGCCGGGTGTGGTCGCAGCTGTACCTTGTCCTTATGGAACACCGTGTAAGGGGGTTCCGAAGTAAGCGCTCTGAGCTCAGAGATGCGCCTCACCGAGGTAATGGCTACGAGGAAGGCCGTTTTCCAGGAGAGGTACAGCAGTGAGCAAGTGGCCATAGGCTCGAATGGGGCCCCCATGAGCCTGGTAATGACGAGGTTGAGGTCCCAGGTGGGGACCGGGCGGCGCACCAGTGGGTGTAGCCGCTCCAGCCCCCTGAGGAACCTGCTAACCATGGGGTTGGAAAAGATGGAAAGCCCCCCGTCACCAGGGTGAAAGGCCGAGATCGCCGCGAGGTGGACCTTTAGCGACGAGAGGGCCAGACCCTGCTCCTTTAGGGACAGGAGGTAGTCTAGAATGGTGTGTATCGGCACCTGCAAGGGGTTAAGACCCCGAGGGCTGCACCAAAGGGAAAACCGTTTCCACTTAGCTGAGTAGGTGGACCTGGTAGAAGGCTTCCTACTGCTCAGCAGAAACTGTTGGACCGGGCTGGAACAACGTAGCTCAGACGGGTTCAGCCATGCAGCAGCCACGCTGTGAGATGAAGAGAGTGCAGGTCGGGATGATGGAGCCTGCCGTGCTGCTGCGTAATCAGGTCCGGCCACAATGGTAGAGTGATTGGGGCGGCCACGGAGAGCTCCAGGAGAGTGGTGTACTAGTGCTTCCTGGGCCACGCCGGAGTGATCAGGATTAATCGGGCCTTGTCCCTGTGCAACTTGAGCAGGACTCTGTGGACCAGTGGAACTGGCGGGAAGGCATAGGACAGGTGGTCCGTCCAAAGATGGAGAAAAGCGTCTGTCAGGGAGCCTGGGGAACGACCCTGGAGTGAGCAGAACACGTGGCATTTCCGGTTCTCGCAAGTCGCGAATAGATCTATGTGGGGAAATCCCCACTTCCGGAAGACAGAGTGGATGACGTCCGGCCGAATGGACCACTCGTGAGTCTGGAAGGACCTGCTCAGTCGGTCCGCCAAGATGTTCTGGACCCCTGGGAGAAAAGAGGCTACCAGGTGAATGGAGTGGGCTATGCAAAAGTCCCAGAGATGAATCGCTTCTCGGCAGAGGGGGAGGGAGCGTGCCCCTCCCTGTCTGTTGATGTAATGCATGGCCGTCGTGTTGTCTGTACGGATGGTGACACAGCGGCCCTGTAAATGTTGAGCGAAGGCTTGGCAGGCAAGACGTACCGCTCGCAGTTCTCTGACCTTGATGTGCAGAGTCAGCTCCCGCTCTGACCACAGGCCCTGCGTTTGGAGGTTCTGTAAGTGAGCTCCCCAGCCGAGGGATGAAGCATCCGTGGTTAAGGCTAGGGATGGCTGAGGTGGATGAAACGGAACACCTGACATCACCTTCTTGGGGTCCAGCCACCAGTTGAGGGAGGCTAGGACCTGTGCCGGGAGCGTCAGAATTATGTCCAGGCTGTCCCTGCGCGGCCGGTATGCTGAGGCGAGCCATGCCTGGAGGGGCCAGAGGCACAGCCTGGCGTGAGCTGTCACAAAGGTGCAGGATGCCATATGACCAAGGAGGCTGAGGCAACAGCGGGCCGTTGACGTTAGGAAGGCCTGAAGGCTGCGTATGGTAGTTGTAAGAGTCAGAAAGCGAGCCTCTGGAAGAAATGCCCGGGCGAGAGTGGAGTCCAGTACTGCCCCTATAAAGTCTAACCTCTGTGTTGGCACCAAAGTGGACTTTTCTACGTTCAGGAGGAGGCCGAGCCGCCTGAACATGCCCATGGCCGTGCGAATATGAGACTGGACTTGGCTGCTGGAGTTGCCGCGGATAAGCCAGTCGTCGAGGTAGGGGAACACCTGAACTCTTTGACGCCGGAGGGCGGCTGCTACCACTGCCATACACTTCGTAAAAACCCTCGGTGCCGTCGAGAGGCCGAAGGGCAGGACTGTAAACTGGAAGTGTCTCTGGCCCACCACGAAGCGGAGGAAGCGCCTGTGAGGTGGGTAGATTGCAATATGGAAATACGCGTCCTTTATGTCGAGGGCAGCGTACCAGTCTCCCTGATCCAAAGAGGGGATAATAGTGCCCAGGGAGAGCATACGGAACTTCAACTT
The DNA here is from genome assembly GCA_037349315.1 of Chelydra serpentina. Taxonomy (NCBI): domain Eukaryota; kingdom Metazoa; phylum Chordata; order Testudines; family Chelydridae; genus Chelydra; species Chelydra serpentina. The sequence goes on from JBAIAC010000033.1 coordinate 17,067,688, forward strand.
TACCATAAATGTGTTGAGTCCCTGCAAGTCCAGAATAGGACGTAGCCCCCCCTTCGCCTTGGGGATTAGGAAATAACGGGAGTAGAAACCCTTGCCCCTGAGCTCCCTCGGAACCTCCTCTACCGCTCCTGCCCTCCTCGACAAAGGCTTTGTACTCCTGCCTGGACTCCGGAGGTATAAGTTCTTTGAATTTCTCCATGGAGACCCAGGTGTTATAGCTGTAGCGGCTCAGGAGTGCCTGCTGGTTCGCAGCCCGGAGCTGTAGGCCCCCTCCTGAGTAAATCTTTCTCCCAAATAAGTCTAGGCGCTTGGCATCCTTAGACTTTGGGGCGGGGGCCTGTTGGCCATTCCTCTCCCTCTCATTGACCGATTGAACCACCAGTGAGCACGGAGGGGGGTGAGTGTAGAGATACTGGAAATCTCTTGGAGGTGCCATATATTTCCTCTCTACACCCCTGGCAGTGGGGGGTATCGAGGCTGGGGACTGCCAGATAGATGTGGCGTTGGCCAGTATCATGCGGACGAATGGCAGGGCTACCCTGGTGGGGGCGTCAGTTGTCAAAATGTCCACCACCAGGTCCTCCAGTTCTGGAACCTCCTCTATCTGCAGATCCATGTTAAGGGCCAATCTGCGAAGCAGGTCTTGATGGTCCCGGAGATCGATAGGAGGCGGGCCGGAAGATGATGCTCCTGCCACTGCCTCGTCAGGGGAGGAGGAGGATGACAGACCTTGAGCGAGCGGGTCCTCAGGGGGGGCTGCTGAGGGGTCCAGGGTTGGGGCCTCCGAGTCTGGGGCCGCGACCGAGTCCGAGACGTCTGGTGGAGGCCGGGATACCGTAGCCTCCGGTGCTCTACGCTCGGATTGAGCCGAGAGGGAGGCTCTAGATGGGACCCCTTGGGCCTGATGGTACGCCATCGGGGTCCAGAAGGCCCATTGTCCCTGGTCATGGGACGGGTCCTGTCCGGCATCTCGGAGGTGGCCCTGCTCACCCACCGTGCGATCCTCCACGTACAGGTCGCTACCAGCTCTAGAAGAGTGGGAGACGGAGCGAGAAGGCCAAGGTGGTGCAGAGTAGCCATGGAGGGTGGTCTGCGTGGCCATGGTATGTCGCGGTGCCGGAGATCGGTACCGGAAACTCGATCGGTACCGGGATCTGGAACGGTACCGGCGGTGACTGCGGTACCGGGATCCAGACCTGGATCGGGAATGCCTCGGCGAACGATAATGATGCCGATCGTCCGGAGATCTGCGTGGTGAGCGGCCACGGGACCGGGATCGGTACCGGGAGTCGACATACCGCCGTCTGGAGGGGGACCTGGAGCGGTACCGCGAGTACGACCGGTGCCGGGATGGTGACCGGCGCCGGCACTGCGAGCGGTACCAAGGAGACGCCGACTGCTGCTGGCTGGTCTCCGCATGCGGCACCGGGTGGAATATGGCCGGTTTGCCGCGGGAAGCGACGATCCGCAATGGCGGTACCAAGGATGGGGTCGGTGCCGGATCGGTCATCGCAATCAGGTCCCTCGCTGCCGAGAAGGTGTCCGGGGTGGACGGCAGTGGAAGCTCTACCACGGTACGGGCCGGGGAGCTGGCGGTTACCGAGCTCAACGTGCCTTGTGGGGCCGGAGTCGTCGGTACCGGAGCCTGAGAAGGCTGTCCTGCACTCAACGGCCTCTGGGGTGCCAGAGTTGGCAGGGCCGGTGCCGGTGTTGGTGGCGGCGCCGGACTCGACGGCCTCTGCGGGGCCGGAGTAGGTGGCACAGTGATCTGAGCCACTGGCACCGAGCTCAACGGTCCTTGCGGTACCGGAGGCAACGGTGCTGGTGCCACACCAGGCCTGGCGTGGTCTGGAACAGGCTGCGTGAGCAGCGGCGCCATAGTCGGTGCTGGAGCGGTGCCCGACTTCTTCGCTCTCGGGGACAGAGAGCGATGCCTCTGCGAAGTCCCAGCCTGAGGCGTACGGTGCCTGGGCTCTTTCCCAGAGCTCGGGCGTTGCGGTGCCGCAGATGACGAGGCTGCCGGGGTCGGTACCGGGTCCCGGTGCGGGGCCGACATCGGGCTAAGCGAGGCCTCCAGGAGGAGCTGCTTCAAGCGAAAGTCCCGCTCCTTCTTGGTCCGTGGCTTAAACGCCTTACAAATACGGCACTTGTCCGGAAGGTGGGACTTCCCGAGGCACTTCAAACAGGAGGTGTGGGGATCTCCTGTGGGCATCGGCTTCTGGCAGGCCGAGCAAGGCTTGAATCCCGGAGAGCCAGGCATTGGCCCGGTACCGGGAGGGAGACAGGGGAGAAGCCCCTTATCTCCCGCTACTATTTACACTAACTACACAACGAACTATGAATAACTATTAACAACTAATTAAGAAGTACTTAAACTATCTACAAGATAAACGAGTGCTAAGTATGCTAGGGATGTGGAGGTCAGCGAGCTGCTCTCCACAGTTCCAACGACCGTCACGGGCGGTAAGAAGGAACTGAGAGGGCGCTGGGCCGGCTGGGGTATATATCAGGCACCGTAACGGCGCCACTCCAGGGGGCGCCAGCCAGCCCACCGAGTGTTGCTAGGGTAAAAATCTTCCGACGATCGCGCACGCCGCGCGCGCACACCTAATTGGAATACATATGAGCAAGCACTCGAAGAAGAATGATAGATTACAGAGTAAAGGTATCTGTGAAGAAGTTCTGTACCACCATAAGGAACAACAGGTTGATGGAACACAGACACCAAAGTCTCTGAGAGATAGTGCAAGTACAGTAATTTATTGATAAAGGAAATCTAAAGAGTGAAAGAAAATCTAAGTCCAGTTGAGATCCATGCCAGAAACACCAGATGAGATAAGGGATCATTTAACAGCTCTTTAAACATTCAAAGCAAATCAGGGAAAGAGTGCATGGACGAAAGAAAGAAAAGCAATTCTGTTCCTGGAAGTTAGATAAAGGTCATCTTGATTTCATGAGTGGGAAAATTCTGGACATGCTAATTGGTACATGATGGAGAAACACCCACAAAAAAGAGTGCTGGTGAAGGGGCAGGGTCTTTCTCCTTCCATCTGGCTGCTCAGTACCTCGTTGTATTTATAGAGCCTGAGGCCAGGGGAAAGGCACCAAATTTCCTGGGAAGGAGAAAATACATTTATTTTTATTATTTGCAATTTAAATGCCCTCTTGCATCATTATTAGCAATAAAGAGCTTAATGCTAAATATTTCTTATTCCCAATTAGAGCAAAAAAAACCCCAAACCACCTACTTATTCACCTTTGAATTTAGCCCTTTTTCCTGTTGCAAATCATCTTTGAACAGAATGCAAATTTTCCAAATTTGTTCACTATTCAAAGTTGATCAATGAAAGTTTTACACAAAACAACTTTCAACCTATGGATTCCTCAGAAACTTGATTATGAGTATTTGAGCTGTTTGACTGGTCACTTGATGTCATGAGCACTCTTGGCCAGTAGCGTAGCCGGGGGGGAGCAGGGGGAGCGGCCGCGCTCCCTGTGAGGAGAAGCGGCGCCTTAAGGCGCCGCCCGAGCCCCACTGCTGGAGCTGGGCTGGGGCAGGGTGCTTTAAAAGGCCCACGGCTCCTGCAGCTGCGGGGAGCCGGGGGCCTTTTAAAGCGCCGCCGGAGCCCCGCTGCCGGAGCTGGGCTGGGGCAGGGCGCTTTAAAAGGCCTGCGGCTCCTGCAGCCGCGGGGAGCCGGGGGCCTTTTAAAGCGCCACCGGAGCCCCGCTGCTGGAGCTCTGGCAGCGCTTTAAAGGGCCCAGGGACTCCGCAGCAGCTTGAGCCCCGAGCCCTTTAAAGCGCCACCAGGTGAGTACAGGGGGAGCGGGGAGGCGCCTTTTTATAGCGCCACCGCTCCCCCTGTGCTCTAAACCTGGCTACGCCACTGCTCTTGGCATTAAAATATATGCACAAAGCTAGCTTTCTCTGTGCATTCTTGCAATGAAAAAGAAGCTGCTTGAGAGAATGATCATGGAAGACAGAAGTGTTGTGAATGCCAGCGAAGCAATACCCACCCAGTGCAAGCCCAGTGAGCTGTAATTCCAGACAGCAATTTTAAAAGTAGCTTTTCTCATTCCCACTAACAGGAGTTTTGTCATTGACTTCAACGGGACCAGGAATTGGATTTCACTCTGAGAGTACAGGTGGGCAGAGAGAGAAATTATCTGCAGCAACCCACTGGGCTAGGAAATCTAGAGAGGATTGGTGGCTGAGTCCAGGAGAAGTCTAATAAAGTGCAACTCACTCATAATGCAGATGTACGGTTCTCTTGGTTATAATGTGCTGCACCCTGCTTATTATAGAACAGAAGGTTCTCTTTTGTTTATTGTGCAGTATATAATCTTGCATGGCTCTGGTTTAAGAAAGGAGGTATGATCTGCCATTATCATGGATTATCAGGTTGTCTCCAGAGCAGGTAGCAGACAGGAGTGTTACTATGATGGGTTTTGCATTTCAATGAGCAGTCTGCACAGAGAGCTTTAAACTCAACTGTTTATCAGATCTGGGCAGAAGCAGCTCTTTGCTCAAGCATCCTTCCAAGATGCCCTGCGGCATTAAGTGAAGAAAAGTCAGCTCCAGCCACAACAAGGTCAGGGCAGTCAAGCACAGATATTCCAGAGGGCCTTAACTGTAAGTAACATGGCACCGCAGGGAGAGTAATCAGAGATAGAAGGTTTTAGAAAAACTTGCTTAAAAATAATGTTTCTTGATAGTTATACAGGTTTACGACTGTATAAAGTGGAGGGGTTGGATTAGTGCTTTAAACATCAGAACTGAAATACACACATGCCCTCAAAGCTCAGACATCAGATATTGTCCTAAGAACCCAGTCCAACCCCCTCAAAAAGATTCCCAGAGACTTCACTGGGAGTGGGACCCAACCCTACATGCCTGAATAAAGACAGAGGGAGAGGTTAAATGCACAGGGAGAATAACATTGCCTCTCAGGGGAAAAGAATTGAGTTCCAGGCAGGATGCAGTAGTGAAGTCTCTCACTAAATGGGCTACTGTCATGAAAGGAACACAGTCAAAGATCCCCTTCTCTCAGAGTGTTTCAATTAATTCTTGCCCTGAGTAATCCCGGAGATTACTCTCAATGAAAGACCTGAGGGAAATATTTTCCAGCTTGTTTACATTGTGAGTTTGGCCGTGCTTTGTGTAGAAACAGTTTCACTCTTTCCTCGGGATAGTCAGCAAGGCCCTGTAATGGGGTCTACAAACTCCATATTTAGCAGAGGCAGAAGGGGTGAGGGAAGGGAGCCTTTCCTGCCTACAGGCAAGCAGCTTGACCACACCCCCACACATCTGCCACAACTGTCAGTCATGGAGGCAGGCACCACAGCAGCAACCAATAGGGTAAACAAGGCCTGCTATAAAAAGAAAGAGGCGCTCAGTGAAGATGAGGGAGGCAGAAAGGCCTGGGACAATGAAGAGGCAACATCCTTGCATGAGGCTGCTTCCAGAAATGCAGCCAAAGAGACTGAAGGAGATGGCTAGGGCTAACTAGAGTCCAGGGACCAAGAACTGTCCTGACCAACCAAATAAAGTCTGTCAGGGGGCAGTAGAGACCCCTCAAAACACCACATCAAGGACCGGTGACAGTTGATTTCAAGGGGAGTTAGGCTTCTAAATACCTTTGGATCTAGGCCTAAGGCCCTGATCCTGGATCAGGATTCACTGATGGGATGCCTGTAGCTGTGCTGAGTACCCTGGCATATGATGGGTGCAGGCATCAGATCCCAGTGCACAAGAGAGGCCTTACTCGGATCCCCTGATCTTTCACACAGCAGCAGACGAGAAACAAAAATTTGAAAAATAGGGAAACTTGTTGTAAAATGGCCAAAACTGACACAGGGATAAGAGTGGGCGTGGTGCCTGAAACTACTTTTAAATCATTTTGGGGATTGTCTAGGTTTCTAGCTGACACTGCCCCATCATCTCATTGGTTTGATTTCATGCAGCGCTTCAGAATGCAGCTCTCCTCTTCCCTGGCTAGAGAGAGTGACCTCCTCCCAATCAATTTCATGCTCAGGGTCAGAATGAGCAGGTGGGCAGCAGAGAGTTACGTACAGCAGGAGGTTTTGATCCTTTTGCAAGGGGAGATACAACAGAACGTGTTAAGAGTACATCTACACCGTCACTAGAAATGCTACAGTTGTACAAGTTCTTCCATTGCTGTAGTAAATCCACCTCACTGAGAGGTAGAAGCTAGGTTGACAGAAGAATTTTTCTATTGACCTAGCACTGTCGACACTAGGGGCTGAGGTTGGCTTAACTACATCTCTCAGAGGTGTGAAAAATTCACACCCCTGAGTGACATAGCTAGGTCAATCTAAATTTTAGGTGTAGACCAGCCCTAACTCTCATTTCCATCAGTCTCATCAGCTTATTTACAGCAAGCCCTCCTGAGCTCTCCCCTGCTAGAGACAGCGAGTGCCTTGCTGTCAGTCACTCATACTACATAGATGGGACCAGACCGAGCAATTGGAAATAAAGGCACACGCCTCACAAATGGGGTTTTTTTAGTGTGGTACTGCCACCTCAAACATGCAAAAATCAAGCGTCTGACACCCCAAATCATGAGATTTAAAAAAAAAAACAATAATAAATGTCAGGGTCTTTATTTGCCTTCTGGTTCGTGGGCCTTCAGATTGGACATGCTTCACATCTTCAACCTTTTCTCTGAAACCACAAGGGTTAGAAATTTTGATTTAAAAAAAGGGGAAAAAATAGTAACCTGAGATTCTCATGCAGTATCATGATTCCATTAGCAGAGCCTTTAAGAAAAACCCTACAAATCATGAGAGTTGTCTGCAGTTTGCAAGGCTTTTCATGATGAGTGCCACTACCATTTGTGGGACCTGGGTAAATCGCTTCACTTCTCTGGACTTCAGTGTCCCCATCTGTGAAAATAAAAAAAAGGGACAGCGCCAACTGTGCAAATCCTTATTTTTCCATGTAACTCATGGCAGGGGCAAGATGACAGCAGCATTGATTTCTGCTTGTTTAGAAAGCTGATTATCTGACTTCCTTTAAAATATTCGAGGAAAAAAAATACCAGCCCCCATATTGACCTAGGCGCATGGTGAAACAACGGCTGTTGTTTATCATTCGCTCTTCCAGATTTGGTCACCAGGCTTGCGTGGATGAACATGCATGGAGAAGCTGCTCTGCGTGCAGTGAACAGAATCCACACACGCACTATCTCTTCACATGCTCACCCACCTGGTGTCCATGGTCTCAAGCAGAGTGAAGATGTAAACACAAGCTGCTGTTGAAGTGGTTGGCTGGGCTTTTCTCATCCCCCCAATACTGCAATCAAGTATTTAAGAAAGAGACAGATTGTTGTGATCAAAACAGGCAGAAATCAGTTCTTCTCCAGAATATCTCCTGCAGTTCTAGCACTTGGTTTTTGAAAAGTCTTCCACTAAAGGATCTCAAAGCATTGTACAGTAATTCGTAATTAAGCCTCACACAACACTCCTGGGAGTCATGTATCATTATCCCCATTTCACAGGTGAGGAAAACGTCATATTAATAATACTTTGAGGCAAAGAGGGTGAAGTGACTTGTCTGAGGTCACAGCACAAGCTAATGGCAGAGCCAGGAATCCTGATTCTCAATCTTCTGCTCTAACCACACAATAGGACTTATTCCATGGTAAGCAGGGAATTTTAAAATAGACACAATTAGCTTTTAACCTAGTGGCTCTGTGAAGAAGTGAACTCACGACTGGTGAGCCCACGCAAGGTGGGTATGGCGTAGCAGCTCTTTCCTGGTTTAGCACTCCCTGCCAACATCTGCTCCAACCCTGCAGTGCTCTCTCTTCTCACGACTGGGCCCTCTAGCCAGGTCACTTTAATGTCTCATCCCTTCTGGGAAATCAACATTCCAGATGGAAAATGTCCCTCTTGACCCTGGTCATTGCTAGGATGTCTTCCACCTCTCCAGAGCTCCTCTTCCGTTCCATACTCCTGTCAGAATAGTTGCCCCAAGGCTTCTCCCTGGAGTCTTTCAACCAAACTCAAAAGCAAAACAACAAACACCAAAAGGAACTTTTGTCCCTTCTGATGGCTTAAGGTTTTAATCCATCCAGAGGCCTCCCCAGCGCTGTTACCTTCCTGGAATCTTGCTAGTCTGGATCCTATACTCCTGTCTACCCCAAAGCCATCTGCCAGTCAGTTGGCCTTCGCTCAGGTCCATTCCAGGAGTCTGCTTCACCCTTGCAGCATTCTCCTATGAGGGCCTGTCCCACGGTGTATGCACCCTCTGGAACCTTCTCTTCAGTTGAATGTCTTCCTGGGTTTCTTCCCTGGAGGTCCAGCTTCGACCCTTTCATCAGGGCTCACTGCAGGAGTGTGCTCCACCCTAGTGAGTGCTCAGGTTCCACACTGCTACTGACTGCAGGGCTCTTTTCTTCTTTCCCTGCAGCCCACTTCTACTCTGGGCTCCTTCTCTTTATAGAAACCACATAGCTCCTCCACAGCTGGGCTTCATCTTTACTTAGGCCTGGACACCCTGCCCAGGTGCAGCCAGGTAGCTCGCCAGCTCCAATTTACCCTTTCATCACCTGTGGGGGTTACACACCTCATCATAGGCTCCCAGACTATTTTGCTGGAGCTTCATTGCAATGGATTAGCAGATGAACCCGGCCATCATATATCCCACCCGGTGTCACCTTGCACTATGGGCAGACACACGGTTGCCGTCATCTCTTCATTTTCTCTCTCTCTCTCTGTACTTTCCCGAATCTGCCCTCTCTTTCCTTCTCATCTTCAGCTTTTTCCTTTATCTCTCCAGAAGCCAGACAGACAGTTTGGGGGTTGCAGGGAGATAGAAGGAGCTGTCCTGTGTGGCGCAGAAGGCTTGGGCTGCATATGTTCTCTTGGCTCAGTTGAGTACTATGGAAGCTAAGTATAGAAGCCTGAGCTGGCAGACTACAAGTAAGGCCTACAGACCTGCACTTGGCTACCACATGATCAGGAGCCGGCTTTCACTTATCACTGAATTTTATTAACAGCTGTTAAATGCCATTTTTATTGCGCGGGCATTCACAGGTGCCTGCGTAGCTGATTCTTTTGAATGTAAAACATTGTTTAGGAGACAAACGCTGTTAGGTGGATTCAGCTTGTGAGCCTGGATCCTATTAGCAAGGTCATTTTTTCCAGTTTTTTGGCATGTGAACTATGTGGCAAACAGTAACGTCATGCCAGCCATGTCTGAATTCCCTCATTATCAGATTGGAGTAAACGAGGTTAGACTAGAGAGCCCTGAAGTGCTTTCATTGGTGGTTACAGGAAGAAATACCTCCATTCATAGACTGCTGCAGCGTAGCTGAGGAAGGGAAGTCTGCTGGAGCGGAAACATCTGTGAACGGCTGGAAATAAGCATCTGGGCAAAGATATGTTTACGACTCCTCACTTGATGAAGCAACCAAGTATTAACAGGAAGACTGATAAAGGAGAAAGCGGAAGCGCTTATTCAAATGCCCAACTATGGGTCCGGTGTGTTACTGGCAAACACAGTATTGGGAGTGCCAGTGTGTGACTTTTCCTGACCCTTGCAGAAGCCTAATAAGATCCAATTTCAGAGTGGAGAGGACTGATTAAAATCTGAACTGATACAAAGCTGGTTCCTCCAGTGGAGTTCCAGGAAGCCATCCTGCATTCAGGCTCACAGCACCAAATCCTGCTCCCGCTGACATCAATGGGTGTCCTGTCATTGACGTCAGTAGCTCAGGATGTGCCCCTCAAAGCAGAGGGACATTCCTTCTCTAACTGAAAGGTCGCTTATCTGACCTCTGAGGTTCTTTTGCTGCTTGGTCCAAACTTTCACAGAGATCCCTCTCTGCACACATGAAACAAGACAAGGTCCTTGTAGCCATTTCTGCACGGAAGCTGCAGCAGCAATTCAAGCTTTAACATGCACCAACAGAATGGACTCAAGATGCTACAGCCACATTTTTAGACAGTGGGACTGATCCGGGCCCCTGTGCGTTGGACTGGCAGTGTATGGGAGCCACAGGGTATGGCTACAGTGCAAAAAAACACCCATGGCAGCGAGTCTCAGAGTCCAGGTCTATAGACTCAGGGTCACTGTGCTACGGTGCCAAAAATAGCCATGGGTTTCAGAGCCTGAGCTACAGCCCGAGTGGAAATATCTACATGACTGTTTCTAGTGCTGTAGCATGAACCCCAGGAGTCTGTCTCTCCCCACCCACCTCCCCAAAAGCCCCAGCATAGGGGATGTGCCGAGGCTGGAAGACGATGGCTTGGGGATGGGAGGGTGGCCCTTAGCACTCAGCCCTGTGGTAATTAGAGGCTGCAGCACAGCCCATAGCCTAGTCACAGCTGGGTATCATACCCCTTAGAGTTGCTCTAACTTATGTCCAGGCCATTCTGGCCCCAGACGCATCAGCCCAGAAATCAGGCAATGCAAACGTAACTTAAAGCCACTTTTGCCCCCTCCTCCTGCTGAGTTGCATCTCAGGAGGTGTGGCACAGAATCTGGATGATTTTAGTTTAAGACATTAGAGGATACTCCAACCATTGAAAAATCAGCTGTTGCTATCCATTCTGCTCTTCTGAGGATAGGCGTTGTAGAGTGGTGCAACCTATAGTGGTATGTGTTTTGTGTCCCCCTCTGTACTCCACCCACAGAAGATATCAGTCTGCTGAAGGTGCCACCTAATGGACTTAAGCACCAAAATACATTTGAGGATCTGGGCCTAAAGATACAGATAGGTGTCAAGTGGGATTTTCAAAAATGCCTACGCAGGTTAGGTGCCTAACCCCATTGGAATCAATAGGACGTAGGTCCCTAAGCAATCTGCATCTTTAGGGACCTAAATACCTCTGAAAATCTGACCCTTGGTCCTTTAGCTCAAGCTGCAACTGCTCTTACTTTAGCTGTGGTGATCCCATGTTCTGTCTCTGGTGACAACCAAGCCGACTATCATTACAGGGACACGCCTACCATTCTCCAACACAAGTTACAGTAAATTGCTATTTTCAACTAAAAGAACATCAGAATGAATTGGTAGTCATTTTGTGACTGTGATGTAGCAGGGGGTTTTCTTGTTGTTTTCAATGGTTTGCATGCAGAGGGGGTGGGACTCAGTGTCCCTGTGGTGTTACTGATTTAACGAGGTGATGGGAGAGGGAGTTTGTTGTTACAGAGGGCCAGCGAACAGCCTGGAGAATGGATACCCCAGTGACTGGTGACCGGGAGGCCCAGCTCAGGAGTCGCAGCCAGTTCTGGCCAGTGGGAGCACAATGGGCTGAGGAGAGAGGACCCCAGTGACCTGACCAACCGGTTCAAGCCAGAGGGGAAACAAAGGACAGATGAGGAGAGGCTGAGAGGAGGCCCAGGCAGCCTGTTTACCTGGGACAAAAGACAAAGGACAGAGGCAGGACTTGGGGGACAGTGATATCAGATGCCCAGCTGGAAGGAGGGGGTTTCTGGGCTGGGGACAGAGAGCATCCAGAGCCCACCTGGAGAGACCTAGATATACTGTGCTGAGGGATGCTAGTCCTGAGGCCCTGAGTGTTTCCTAAGCTGTGTTCAGATGCTCAATAAACCCTTCTGTTTTACGCTGGCTGAGAGTCACTCCAGTCTAGAGATCGAGGTTACATTATTCTCTCTGGGTGTGGAGGCCCCGGGGGTCCAGAGCAAGTGGACTCCCCGTGAGGGGGCCCATGGTGAGAGACAGGCGTGCTGAAGGCTCAGAGAGGTGTGGTTCCAGGAGGCGGAGGGGCCTACGGCTTAACCCGTGAGAGAGAGTGGACCCCCGAGAAGGGCTATTGCATTGAAGGGGGTTCCTCCCAGGGATCGTACAGAGCTGAGAGAGAGCACGAGTCCTGTGAGTCTGTGACAATGACTACACCAGACATGATCTAGAAACATGGAAGTTTGTTTAATGGTACAATCCTCAGAGGTATTTAGGCATCTAGCTCCCATTTGATCCATCTAAGGATCTGGGGATTTTAGGCACCTTTGAAGGTCTGACCTTAGTTTCCTGGCCTGGGGTTGTACTTTCCAAGAAAGTAGCACAGAACCTGAAACAGCTAATCGAATTGCATGAGGAATGAGATGCTACAAATAAAAAATAAAAAAATTGTAAAGTTCTGCCCTGTGTTGTGATTAATATGGCAGACTGATGAATGGTTTTGGTGAACTCTCTTGTCCAGTGTGTGAGTAGCTAGTTTCTGGCAATGTTATGAACTGCATCATTCATCAAACCAAATCTGACATGGGTTACAGAACTGGTACAGAGATGGAGCCAGAGATGCCTTGTTTATGTCCAGATGAGGTAGCAAAGGTATTCTGTTCTGGTAGGAAATGCAGACCAGAAAACCTCTAAGACACGTTTAGAATATGTTGGGCGTCCCCACCCAGGAACAACACAGAAATCACTATGGTGAGGGGATGAAAGGAATCAAGCAGACTAGCCAGTTGGTAAACATTGTACAATCACAAGTAAATGAATCTTACTCACAAAAATGTTAATGGAAGTATCTCTCTATTGTGAAAACCACAATTATACACAGTTATCAGGTTATGGCACTGTAAATATTTGAGCATATCCGGGACTCTCATGATCCTAGAAAAAAAATATCCTAACTTCCCTTGGAACATGCAGCTTTCTTGTCAAAAGACTGGGACCAGAGACTGTAAACCAGACTCTCTCCATTGTTCTGTCCCCTTTGACGCAAAGGAGCTCTCTGCAGATGACTATTGTCCCAGTGCAACACACAGCTAGTTTAGATAATTCCTATGCCATCCCAGTTAGCTCATGGCAAAAAGGGGCATAGATGGAAACGGGGGCCTGCCCAGAGCACTGTTGAGCTCCAGCAATGTCTGGCTGACAAACTGACCTCCTTAGGACCATAACCAGCTGCTCTACTTCAGAGCAGCCCCTAAAACCTATTAACTTCAGTGGGCTTTGGATCAGACCCTTAATTCAGAGGTCTCTTCTTTTTGCATGTAGGTTTTTATCAAAAGAAAAATATTTGCATTAGGCCACCAAGAAGCAAATGTAAAATTGAACTCTCATGCGTACTACACGACAAGCATTTTTGCACTGTTTATAGCAATACAATAGATAATAACTGATGATGATCACTCGGTAATGAGTGATCACCCATCATCATCAGTTAATAACTAAAGGCCAAATTCTGCTCTCAGATACACCCGATCGTTTCTCATTGCCTTCAGTGGAAGTCATGCATGTACATGTGCCTGAGCAAAAACTGGCCTTAGATCTTCATTAAAATCCGGTGTGACTGTACATTGTTTTTGCCAAATTACAGTGTTTTAAATTTAGCTGAATGAGTATCACGTTTCAGGATATTGTCTGAACTAGATAAACTGAAGCCAAGCCAGACCAGAACTCATTGACGCTGAGTCCATGACTCATTGACGCTGAGTCATGTCTCTTGGGTTAAGGGATGTGGAATTATCTCACTTCAGTGACAGTCTGCATCTGAGGTTTGCATAGAAAAGACAGACATACCAAAGAGACACCATCAGACATCATATGTTCACATGAGCACACCATGAAACCAACCCTGCACAAAAAGTAACAAGCTGTTCCATTCCCTGAAGTGGGTGTTGTGTTGCAATTTAGTAAATACAATAATTATATATTCTGTACCTCCCTTTGCTGTTAAATTTGTGTGAGCACTTCCATCATAAACTGGTATTTTTAGGAGGTTATAGTTTGACTGTAAAACGTTACAGTAGAATAAAACTTGGCAAACAGTGTTTAACTCAAGGACTTAACTACTGTAAAAGTTAGTTTGACCAATGTCATGATATGGGATAGGACATTTAAATTTGTGCTACTTTAAAACTCAGTTAAATTTAGAAACTGATGCAGAGATCTAATCACTTTGGTATTTATATTTTTAAGGCTAGTTATATATTTTGGAGGTATTCTTTTCCTTGTCCAGTAAATAGCACACTTGACAAAATGACCTGTTTCCTCCCCAGGAGGTCAGAACATTTAAAGGCCATGGTCTGGTGCTTCCTGGAACTAATGCACATAGAATAATTTTCCACTGTGACACAGATCACCAGCAAACTAATGGATTTGCTAAAGTTCTGGCCAGGAATAAAACTGGGGAACTAGAGTCCAACTTTGAGACCCAAAGCCATGTGGCTGGGGAAGTAGGACAGAGTTGCAGTTCAAGCCAGATGCATTCTGCCTGCAGAGCAGAGGTTGAGCTGTACAAACAATGGATTTTCCAGTTCACTGGCAATTCTGAAACATCAAAACAAATTCATTTCATGTTAAAAACATTTTGTTCAACCCCAAAATGTTTTGTTTTAATTTTGAGCATTTTAAAACTTTTAAAACATTTAAAAAATAAACAAAATTTCTAAACAAAAAATCATTTTGAATTCTAAAATGTGTCAACAAAATGTTTCATTTTTTTTCAGGATTTTTTTTTTTTAGATTCCCCCCTCCCCCATGACCAACCAATTCAATGAAATCAACACGAATTCACAAACTGTTGATCACTGTACCTGCTTTTCTCCCCCAAAAAATATTTGATTGAAAATTTTTGCCCAGCTCTAAGTGGAGACAGAATGTCTCTAGGGGGCGTTGAAAGAAGCACATGTGTGCTACATCTTAAGGCCCAATCTTGCAAAGACTAATCCATGTGCTTATCTTTAAGAATGTGAATAGTTCTGCTGAAATCAGTGGGACTACTCATGTGCTTACAATTAACCATGTGCATAAATCTTTGCAGGATAGGGGGCTAAAAATACAACATGCCTCCTGCAATGATGGCCTCTGAGAGCCAAGCACCCAGTCCCACCTCTTTAAGGGGATGAGTGCCACTAGTCCCACTCCCTCTTGCTCTGAAGAATCAAAAGTAGAACCCCCATTCCTGCACAGCTGCACTGGGGGGATGGAGGAAGGTAGGGAGAGAAGTAGTATGTAAACAAACACCACAAAACATTTATAAATGTCCAGCTTTAACAATCTTTGGTGCTAATATGTAGGCCTAGAAACTACAAAGCCTTGCTTACACTCTCATTCACAGGAGTCCCCATTCTCACAAGTTAGCTTTTGCAGGATTGGGCTTTTCATTAAGGAAGAACCCAAATCTGCAGCCCTTATTCATGTAAGTCATCCTTTATACATGACTAGAGGCTACCTGTGTGAGTAAGGATTTCTAGGATAGTGCCTATGGCCATTAACCTGAGAAACCTGGGTGCAGATTTCCTAGTTCCCACAGTGAGTGACAGACACAAGCAAAACTGTCCCACAAACGAAAAGTGATGAATGAAAGGCTACCAGAGAATCTGTTCTAAGCCACTGCTTTCATCCCCTTTGTGTCTGAGACTGGTGAGGATACTCGTTTTGGCAGAGAAAGCAGATGTCATGCATGATACATTCAAAAACCAGTAGAACACTTCAGTCTCCCTGGACACTCAATAATAGACTTAAAAGTGGCAATTCTTCAACCAAAAAACTTCAAAAACAGACTCCAACAAGAAACTGCAGAACCGGAATTAATTTGCAAACTGGACACCATCAAATTAGGCCTGAATAAAGACTGGGAATGGATGGGTCACTACAAAAACTAATTTCCCCGTGCTAATTTCCCCCTACTGTTACTCACACCTTCTTGTCAACTGTTTGAAATGGGTCACCCTGATTACACTGGCCTCATTACCACTACAAAAGTGATTTTCCCTCTTGTTGCGAATAGCCCACTTCCATTTTAATTGAATTGTCTCGTTAGCACTGACCCCCCACTTGGTAAAGCAACTCCCATCTTTTCATGTATTGTGTGTGTATATATATATCTGCCTACTGTATTTTTCATTCCATGCATCTGATGAAGTGGGTTTTAACCCACGAAAGCTTATACCCAAATAAATGTATTAGTCTCTAAGGAGCCACAAGTACTCCTCATTGTTGTTTATTTGGGTCAATGGAGTAGCTAGCTATTCTTTTTTAAATTACAGCCCTATTCTACTGGCTTCTTTGTCTGTTAAGTGCTCGTACTTAACAGGCACATTCTTTGCTCCAAAGATGATCCCATGCACTTACAAAGGCTATGTACAAAACCAGCAAATATAAAACCAATCTTCATAACTCCAACTACAACAATGATACATGCATACAAACAGGAGGAATAAATTCAGTAGGTCATAACGTTCACAGAGATATGTTACATGGCACATGTAGCATAAAACATATTCTAGTTACATATATACATTTATAAGCATCTCCCCATAAAGTTTTATGGGGAACACTGTCACAGGGGGCTCTGCATTTTAATTTAATTTTAAATGAAGCTTCTTAAAACATTTTAAAAACCTTATTTACTTTACATACAACAATAGCTTAGTTCTATATTAAAGCCTTATAGAAAGAGACCTTCTAAAATGTTAAAATGTATTACTGGCACGCGGAACCTTACATTAGAGTGAATAAATGAAGACTCGGCACACGACTTCTGAAAGGTTGCCGACCCCTGGTTTAGAACATCAACTGTTTATTTTACAGTTGAGTCAGTTATACAGCCAAAACTGAAATAAATTATGTCACGTACCAATTGTAGCTGTCCATTTAATCTGCAAGGTTCCTGGAGGGGAAGGAATTTTCATAGTACTATATAGCACATAAGAAGAAAGCAGGGTGGTCTAGTGTTTAGATCACAAAATTGCGAGTCAGGAGATCTCAGTTCTAGTCCTGGCTCTGCTATAGATTTACTGTGGGCCTTTGTGTATATCATGTCAATGCTCTGTACCTCAGTTTCCCCATCTGTAAAATGGGAACAACAGGAAACTGCATGGTCAAGCATTTTGAGATTTTCAGATAAACAGCAAAATGCAATATATATATTTTAGATCTGTCTTACTTTGTCAAAGCAACATGGACCAGAATTCAGTTCAGAGAGAAAATGAAGATGTTAATTTTACCTTCACCTACCAGAACCTGGTTGCGAGTTAATAATCCCTGAATATTGGTTGTGGTTACTCAGTGAGTCAGTGTGATGATGCAAGGATAAGCCTGGTGCTGCCATTTAAAGTACTTCTATCAATACCTTGCGCTACGATAATGGCAAAATAAATTTAAATCAAACTGAGACCCTGCTGGCAGCCACTGTTAGAAAATGTAGCTGTCAAACTGTCCTTATGTGCTGCAATCAGCAGAGAGAAGAATATACATTGATAACATTGGAATATACATTACTTAATCCACATCTGAAAGGTAGGACTTACCCCAGACTCCAACCATAAATTACTGAAAGGATGTTCTCATAAGAAAGTGCTGGAGGAACATATAATTTCCTCCTCATTCCTGGCTTCCAGGCCAAGCACGTGTCATAAACTTATAATGCTTCTGGAAATGTGGAATGATGGACAGGGCCAGACTGGTGGACTTCTAACAGCTGTGTTAAGTTCAACAAGAATCAAATAGATTAATAAACCTCTATTATTTCTGAGAGTTATAAAGCATGCAAATAGCACATGCCCTTCCCCATCATAACATGCAAACTACAGTAAACCTGCTTCTATATCCTTAATATTTCCATGGCCAATGCTTTCTTGCTTTGGAATTGCTCAGTTCTGTTGGTCCAGTGGAAACAATGTTTCACTGTTTGGGAAATGAGCTGCTGACACTGGCTGTTCTTGTCCTCAGCTGAGTCCCATTTGGTATACATTCACTCAGAGCAAATGTGGTTTTGCACGGTCAGTAGCATTGCTGCAGTGTGCTTAGCAGAGTCAGCACCTCCATTTTATGCACCCTCTGCGCCTTTACAATTTATACCTCAGAGGACGGAGTGGAGTCTCACTAGTAGAGATGTCAGAAAAAAAATTGACCAAACAATTTTTTTTGTCAAAATGCAGTTTCATTGATCAAAAAGTTTGGCAGGTATTGTCGATTTTTGACAGCATGTTTGATAGGAAAAAGGCAAAAGAAATCTTTTTGACTTCCTCGTTTCGACAAGATGAAATGTTTAGTTTTTACTATATTTTTGATTAATTTAATTTTGACTTGTACAGCATAACACTAAAAATATTGTATAATATACATTATACTGTTTTATGTTACATTATAATCTTTCAACATTATCTAAATGAAGTGTTTCAGTCATTCCAAATCAACATTTTTCTCCGTTTTCGTTTTGGGGGGGAAGTTGACATTTTGGCATTTTATTCTGAACACATTTTGAAATGTTGGAATTTCCCACCGAATGGAAATTCCAGTTTCCAAACAGCTCTACCCATTACATGAACTGCAGTTGCTGGTGTGAATGTAGTTAGCTGACTAACCTGTGTGTATTTATAGAACTATCACTTACATATAACCAGTACAGGCAGGTGTCAGGGGCAACCAGACACTAGGCACAGCTAACTGCTTACAGTCTACAGCTCGTTTCCTGAGGAAACAACAATAGCTACCCACCATGCTAAACCACAACGAAAACAACAACAAAAATAAAGCCACACTTTTTGCAAAATTGGCCTCTACCTTATTTTTATGGCTTTGAGCTCTGTTTACACAGAGGCAAGGGTGCAGCTGAGCACAAAAACTGTCATTTTTAGTTGCTCTCTACTCAACAAGTCATGAAAATATCAGTTTCCAAAACCAGCAACCTCTCATACCTCTAAGACGGAAAAATAATTAAACTTAAAAAATGTTTACTTTACTGTTGCTTCCCCTTTTAATTATTTCTAAGGGGACAAACTGGTTAATGAGTTCTACAGTTGATAGAAAAATGGAATTTCCATGCCATAGAACAATCTGATTTTTTTCAATATTTGTTTTCATCCTCAATTAGGATGAAAAGTAATAAAAACCAAACCAAACCGTTTCACAGAATATAAATGTTCTAAAAACCTTTGATTTGGAAATATCACACAGTTTCATTTTGCATTGGGTCAGTATTAATCTCTGCACCCACCTAAAGCTGAGGTAGTGCCTCAGTGGAGTTGTAGTTCTGAGTCCCTCATGGCCTCACTCTCTCCTGTGGGCCCTGTTCCCAGGCCAGACTAACTCCCATGCTGGTCTATCCCTGTGGTGGAGCTGCCGTGGTGCATAGGGAGCAGGGCCCATAGTGGCTCCTATGTCATGCTCTTTCCCACCTCCCCAGCACAAAGGGCCATGTCTGAAGAAAAGGAGGTCTGACCACAGCATCCCTACTCCCTGGTAATCCCTTGACTGCTAAAAGGCTCCCCTGAGGCAGAAGAAGGTGCTCTAATTTAGGCCAGACATTGGCCCGGCGGCAGGATTCTGAAAGCATATAATAGAATCATAGAATATCAGGGTTGGAAGGGACCTTAGTAGGTCATCTAGTCCAACCCCCTGCTCAAAGCAGGACCAATCCCCAATTTTTGCCCCAGATCCCCAAATGGCCCCCTCAAGGATTGAACTTACAACCCTGGGTTTAGCAGGCCAATGCTCAAACCACTGAGCTATCCCTCCCCCCCATATGTCTCCCCATGTTCAGTTTTGCACTGAGACCAGCTGGTGTACAGTTAAAGATACCTTGCTTATGTTCAAAGACTACTATTATAACCGTATAACAAAGATTGACACAGGTGGTCAGAGAAGACCTGGAAAACTTCAATATAAGATAGCAAAGGATCAAATAAGGCACAAAGCCTTAGGGCCTGTCTACACTGGCACTTTACGGCGCTGCAACTTTCTTGCTCGGGGGTGTGAAAAAACACCCCGCCTGAGCACAGCAAGTTTCAGCGCTGTAAAGTGGCAGTGTAGACAGTAGCTGGTAGCTATGCCCCTCGTGGAGGTGGTTTTTTTAGAGTGCTGGGAGAGCTCTCTCTCAGCGCTCTGCCATGACTACACAAGCTACATTAAAGTACTGCCGCCGCGGCAGTGCTTTAACGTTGCCAGTGTAGACTAGCCCTAAATGAGGAGGGTTTTACTTTGAAAGGGCCCCATTGAACCTATTTACAAAGGTTACATGTTCCAAGGGTTTTCTCATTGATTTTAGGCAGCTGAAGCTTCTGTGGAGATCTTGCACATTACAACAACTTTCATTTACTGGCATCACAGTGGTGCTGTGAGAGTTAATTAATTAGTATTTCTACAGCACTTTGAAGATGAGTGCTAAGTACTGTTAAAATCTGACTTTAAGTGGTACTTTATCAGTCCCTCTGAAGAGGAATTATATGAATAATTACGATACAGAATCATATAATAAAACTAGTAGACAGCAATCTTGAAACCATTTGTCTTTGACTCATACTCATAGACTCATAGACTTTAAGGTCAGAAGGGACCATTATGATCATCTAGTCTGACCTCCTGCACAATGCAGGCCACAGAATCTCACCCACCCACTTCTGGAATAATCCTCTCACCTATGTCTCAGCTACTGAAGTCCTCAAATCATGGTTTAAAGACTTCAAGATGCAGAGAATCCTCCAGCAAGTGACCTGTGCCCCATGCTGCAAAGGAAGTCGAAAAACCTCCAGGGCCTCTGCCAATCTACACTGGAGGAAAATTCCTTCCCGATCCCAAACTTTGGCTGAAGTTTAAGCATCAAAGGTCTTTTGCAACTTTGTTGTCTCGTGTCTACACAGGTAAATCATAGTGTACGACTATTTATTTGTTTAGTTTTTCCGACTATTCCAGAATGCCAGAGGATACTGTATTTTTATTTAAAGTTATAGTCTTGAGTACTCACCAGATGTTATTTACTCCTGGGTAGAAAAATTCACACGGTGAAAGAAGTCATAAGCTAAAAATAATATGAGAAGGAGTGTAAAACCAAAATGGTGGAAGAGAATTGCATTTCCACAGATTAGGAATTAATATATTATTTTGAAGTTATTTGCTGAGGACTCATAGGAAAATGCACACAGCCAAATGCATTTGATAATTCAGAAATATGAATCTTATTCTTTGATCAATTCTAATAAGAATAATAATGGTTCCAAAGTAGCTTTCTGTTATAAATCCAGCCTTTTGCTACCTTTATTTGTTTTAACCTTTCTCAGATAAAATACTTTCCATATGAAATAGCAAGATGCCACACACAATCTAGGAGATCTTTTCAAAAAAATGAAATTGAAAGTAATCGGTCAAAGCTTTTGGAAGATATGGACTTTTGGAAAGAGTCTTCTAATTATTTTGGAACATCTCTCAGGAGTTGCTTAGTTTATGGCCTCCATATTTGTTTTATTTATCTGTCCTCTATGAGGAATAATGTCACTGAATATTTTTAGGAAAGTTGATTAGCTAATTTTACAGTTTCTTGCTACGGACTTTTGAGCCTGTCAGACTCCTGTGAGATTTCTGTTGAATTTATAAAGTCTGCAATGCTTAGCTTGGAAGACTTTAGGATATCAACAAAAAGAAGCCTGAGACTTGTTAATATTCAGAGCTGACCTGGCTGGATTGAAGGACATTATCGTTGCAGACATAGCTTTGAAGAAACTTTAGTACAATTCTAGCACGAGGGAGACCAAAATAAATTAATTACCACAGCTTGTGTCTAAGATGCAATCTGATGTATATATTTGAGGGAAATAATAGTCTCATATATCAGGGTACTGGAAATTTGTCTTTGACACATTTATAGAAATCTAAGGAAATTCCCAGACAAAAACATTGTGTGTTAAAGTTGTAAATGGATAAAAGTTGTAAAGACATTCAGTCACTTTACAGTATACTATAGTTATAAAAAATCCAGACATTTTAAAACTAAGAAATTCTAAGTTGAGTTAAAAGCAAAACAACAAAAATATGTTGAAGCATGAAAATTCATAATTAAGGTTATAAAACCAACCTTAAATCTGCCCTCATATCGATGCCCACCCAGCATTTACCCATCACCAATAGTCCTTTAATAATCAACAACCATGCTGCCATAGCACAGTACCTCTACCTTGTTTCCAGGTTAGATCACAAATTCTCACCCACCATTTTAGAAATACAAATCTACAAATAGCCTCCTCTCTATCATATATGATCCACAGACTCAAACAAACCCTCGTCTTCAACTGTCTACAACTCACCGCAGGAATCACAGCTATTTCCTCTTCTATCTTCCACATCAATACAGAAACAGCACTCGGAGTTACCAGTCTAACTCCTCCACCCTCCATAGTATATTATGGCTCTAATATCTCATTTCCCTCTTGATACAGCATCATAGAATCATAGGGTTAGAAGGGATTGCAAGGGTCATCTAGTCCAACCCCCTGCAGGATTTGTTGTGTTTAAACCATCCAAGACTGGTTCACATACTATGTTATAAGAGACCTGTGAACTCACATCCCCCAAACAAAAGAATTATTTTTAATTAAACTGATCCCATATTTATGCTTTTCACTGAAAAAGTTCAGTTTGCAAGCAGTTAACTTAGGACCTATCTACACGAGCACTTACTGTGCGCAAGCTGGGGTGTAAAGCTACAGTGCTCCAGCTTGCTGCCCACTAATTGTCCATGTGGATTTTGCGGAGGTTCGTTAAAGGTTCCCCAGTGCGCTTTGACAGACTGCGGTTTGAATCAGTTGCCCACATGGCAATCAGTGGTGGCCCATATGGACACAGCATGCTGGAGAGCTGCAGATTTATACCTCAGCTTGCCGCGCAGTAAGTGCCTTCAGTTAACTTTCTGCAAACTGAATTTTTAATTTTGAGCCTCCAACTCTTTAGACTCATTCATGTCTTTACCACCATATGTGGGCCTCAGCCTACACCCACTGAAGTCAATGTCAGAAGTCCCCTGGCTTCATAGATTCAGAGGCTACAAGACCAGAAGAGACCATTGTAATCCTCTAGCCCAACCTCCCACATAACACAAGCCATGGAACCTCCCTGAATTAATTCTTCTTTGGCCTAGAGAAGTCTAGTGAGCCCACATGTGCCTAGTCATCTATATACTGTGACAAAGTTCCTCCTCTACCTCGGTGGGTCCTGCGCTTATTGGCGGATTCTGCTTGCCTCAGAGATCTTCCCCTCTAGTAGACTCCACAGTCCAGGTTAACTCCTCCTGTGTCTGATCAGGAGTTGGGAGTTTTGGGGGGAACCCGGGCCCGCCCTCTACTCCAGGTTCCAGCCCAGGGCCCTGTGGATTGCAGCTGTTTAGAGTGCCTCCTGGAACAACTGCACGACAGCTACAACTCCCTGGGCTACTTCTCCATGGACTCCTCCCAACACCTTCTTTATCCTCACCACAGGATCTTCCAGCAGTACGCCCTCTTACTCTCAGCTCCTAGTGCCTCTTGCTCCCAGCTCCTCACACGCAACCTCCTTCCACAGCTCCTGACATGCGCCCCTCACTGACTCACTGGGAGGCTTTTAACTAGTTTCAGCCAGCCCCTGATTGGCTGCAGGTGTCTCAATTAACCTCCCTGCCTTCTGGAAAGTTCTTAATTGGCCCCAGGTGTCTTGATTAACCTGGAGCAACTGCCATAAGGTATCAGCGATTTGTTTAGCCTGGGGCTAACATACTGGTTCCTTACCACTTTCCTATAGCCCTCTCGCCTTGCCCCGTCACAATACGCATCCCTAACAATACTGGCATTTAAACAGTCAGCAGGCTTCTGAGCCGGCAGCGCCACGGATCTGAGCGGGGGACGTTCAGCGGCATTGGTAAAGTCCGTCTGCACACTCCGTCAGACAGCGTATTTGGAAGGTTTTCTCACAACCAGAAGAGTTGGAACATTTTTTAAATGAATTAAAATTTAAATTCTGTGGAGATTGTTGGGGACACCAAGAACCTCTCCTGGGAGACCCTGAATCCGTCAGCTGTGTGGAAGGTTTGCACACCCTGATCTCCAGAGACCTAGCAATGACATTGCTTACTTCAAAGGGACAGCCAGTTAGGACTCCCAAAATTCCAGGGCCTTGCACCTTCCAAGGATGATGGGCTCTCTCTCTGTTATGAGTCATCGGTTTTCCTTGCCTTGCCCAGTCTCACCTCCCCTTACACTTTAATTTTCTGACTCAGAAAAGGTGTCAGATCCTGGCAATCAGCCCGCACAATGCATGTGGCACACTCCACAGCTGCAAGCTGCTGATAAATATGTCACACAATCTGATTCTCAAGTACCTAACATAGGACAGTATAGTTGGGGGCATCCCAGTTAACAGGGTCCTAGATAGGGTCACAAGTCATCATGGGGGCAGACACGCTTTTTTCCTCATGTAGGAGACCATGTAGGAGACATTTGATGGGACCAAGCTTCTTACATGCTATTTCCCAGTGAACAGAGAGAGCTGTACAGGCCACCTAGGGTCTGGCTCCTTACCCTACAACAGAGAATGCAGCCATGTGGAGGCACCACTCAAGTGCTTTCACCTCAATGACTGTATTTTGCAAGGCATGGCTTCTTATTTAACACACATTCGGATAATAGATTTCACGCCCCCCTTTAACAGCCTATGGCTGGGATTCTGGGCTACTTCTCCAGAAGTCTTCTCTTTTTGATACACTGCCGTAAGAGATTATGCTTTTAGACAGGAAGACACTGTTCACTTTAACACTGCAACAATTTAAGAACCCCTGCAGGCTGTTCCTGTACCTTAATGGTCATTCCAGATCACATGCAGCGCATGAATGAGATGCAATAACATTCCTAGTTTCCAGGGCCGGCCCACAACATTTTGGCACCTGAGGCCCCCTTGCTTGCGCCAAAACTTTGAAAGGTCTAAATTCTACCTTCTTCCTGTTCTACTCTTCTCATGGTACTGCTCTGCTATCTACCCCAATCAAGGAGAACTAACAACTTAAAATGCCTTGTTCAAAAATTTTAAGTAACCCTTAACTTTCAAACGCCTGAACAGCAAAAGTAACTTTTCTTGTCTGTATAGTAAACACTGGCATTTTTATCTGTTTGAATAATCAAAGTGGTGCTTTCTGTGCCTTCTTGTTGCAAAGATTTGAACTGCTTCTGCTTCCTGAAGGTCCACAGTCTGGGCCTGCTCATGCTCTACTGAGATGGTTGCAAGGCCGACCAGCCTCTCCTGTGTCATTGTGGAACGTAGATGTGTTTTTATTAACTTCAGCTTGGAGAAGCTGCGTTCTCCACTGGCAACTGTTACAGGAAGTGTTAGAAGTATGAGCAGAGCAACAAATGCATTTGGAAAGAGGGTGGTCATCTTATTTGTGCACATATATTCCAGAACAGCCTTTGGAGTTGATCCTGCTGAAATGTATCTTGAAAGGGCTTTCAGTTCATCACCTAAATCACTCACATCAATATCGTGCATGTCATCATGTGTCACTGTCTCTAGTGCC
Organism: Chelydra serpentina; assembly: GCA_037349315.1. NCBI lineage: Eukaryota > Metazoa > Chordata > Testudines > Chelydridae > Chelydra > Chelydra serpentina. The sequence continues at coordinate 17,092,933 of JBAIAC010000033.1, forward strand.
CTGCATTGCTGGTGTAGATCTTCTTCAGATATAGTGAGTGAGGAGTTTTGGAATATCATACAGCATCCCAAATATACTGCTGTGTTCCTTGAGCTGCATGAAACGTTCAGCTGACTGCATTGCACAATCTAGCACCTGGTTAAAGAATTCAACTTTGAATTGTTGTTTGGGGTGTCTTATGGGATTATCCCATGCCTCGTAATCAAAATGTCTTCTTCTTTGGTGACTCCTGTATTCTTGAATGGGTGGGAAAATAGCTTCAGTGTGAAGTTCCTCTGCCAACTTCTGTGCACTCTTCAGAACGGTTTGAAATCTCTCATCTGACCGGTAAGACTGTAGGTATGACTTTGTTTTGTTCAGTTGTTCCATTGCTCCAGATATATCAAGGTCAACGCCTTGCAGTCTCTTGATTAGAACATTTATTTCAAACAGTATGTCATGCCACAACACTAAGCCACACAGACATTTGAAGTTATGTATGTTTCTGGTGATTCCATTTCCCTCTACCACTGTTCTCCCACGAACAGTTCCTGTCATAGCATTATCCTCCATAATGGCAACTATGGTATCAACTATCCTCCCAATTTGGTGTATTATAGGCTTTATTGCCTCCACTCGACTTTCCCATATTGTGGCACTCAGCGGTTTCAGTGTCAGAGAGGATGTTCCCAGATGTTGCTTCAAAATTTGGCATTGATGAGTTGATGCAGAGAAAAATGCATAGATGCTTTGAATTACATTAAAAAATGAAGCAGCCTCACTAGAAGCTGATGCTGCATCACTGACCACCAAGTTCAATGAATGAGAACTGCAAGGGACAAAAAAAGCTCGAGGATTTAACTCTCGGATCTGTGTCTGCACTCCTCTGTTCTTTCCTCTCATGTTGGCATCGTTATCGTAGCCCTGACCTCTCATGTCAGCTATCACAATTCCTGTATCTTCCAGCTTTTTAAGAAGCACATTTGTCATACCAGCTCCTGTAGTATCATCAATGTCAATAAATTCTAGAAAATGCTCGCTGACAGTTACCACTGCAGGGACATTTTCACTAGGTTCTGTTGTTGTTACAAAACGCACCATTAAAGTCATTTGTTCCATGTGGCTGATGTCAGGTGTGCAGTCCAGAATAACAGAGTAATATCTTGCTGACTTTAGATCTGCCACAATCTTCTGTTTGACTTTTGTTGCCAGTAACTGTATGATCTCATTTTGAATTGTTTTTCCAAGGTACTGGTGTGTACATTTCTTGGGTGTCAAGTATCAGAGGGGTAGCCGTGTTAGTCTGGATCTGTAGAAGCGACAAAGGGTCCTGTGGCACCTTATAGACTAACAGAAGTATTGAAGCATAAGCTTTCGTGGATCAATACCCACTTCTTCGGATGCAAGCAGTGGAAATTTCTTGGGTGGTGACTCTTCTTAGATACTCCTGGAGTACAGCATCAAACTCAGTCATCAGCTCCACAATTTTAAGCAAATTTCCATTGTTTGGCACATACAGCTGATCTGAAGTGCCACGCAGTGCTAGGTTTTGGGTAGCAAGCATTCTCACAATGGCAATGAGCCTTTTCAGAACATTTTGCCAGTAAAGAGATTCTGATGCAATCGTCTCTTGATGCTGATCAGCTATGGTGGTCTTTAACCTTAGTCTCATCTCAAGCTCTTTCCACCTATGGAATGCTCTCTGGTGATTTGCTGTCTCCTCATGGCATGCCAGATTTCTAGCCAGATTTTTCCAGTCCTTTGTTCCTGTAGAACTCAATGTGGCTGGAACATTAGACTGGAAGAATTTGCAACAAAAACAGTATGCAGCATTCTGGGTTTTTGAGTACATAAGCCATGGCCTCTCCACTTTGTCACCATTGGGGATTTCACACCAGTAATGTGTCAGATGGAAACTTCTATTTTCATTGTCTTTGGGGAACATGAAGTTTTTCACTTGCTGTGGCCCATACAGTACAAGGAAGTCCCTCAGGCTACTGCTCAAGTGGGTCCACAGTCCTGGATCATCTGGACTTAAGGAACTAAACTCAGCAGCAGCTGTTTCTTGTGCCTCATAGAATCATAGAATCTCAGGGTTGGAAGGGACCTCAGGAGGTCATCTAGTCCAACCCCCTGCTCAAAGCAGGACCAACCCCAACTAGATCATCCCAGCCAGGGCTTTGTCAAGCCTGACCTTAAAAACCTCTAAGGAAGGAGATTCCACCACCTCCCTAGGTAACCCATTCCAGTGCTTCACCACCCTACTAGTGAAAACGTTTTTCCTAATATCCAACCTAAACCTCCCCCTCTGCAACTTGAGACCATTACTCCTTGTTCTGTCATCTTCTACCACTGAGAACACCACACTCTTCTCTGATCTACACTTTTCTTCAGGAATGTGCATGGTTACATCCCATTTGAGATGGAGATATGGATGCTGCAGTAGCTGCCAGGTCACCTGCACTCTGACTAACTGGAAGATCAGGCATCTCCTCACCACTCACATCCTCACTGGGGCCGGAAGGCTCACCGTGAACATTTGTGCCTATGTATCTCAGGAGAGCTCCTTCCTGCTTAGATAGAAAAGCTTCCTTTGCTTTCTTTCTTTTTCTGAATGCTGCCCCAGAGGGGCGTTTTCTTCTTTCACTCATGACTGCTGTTCTGTGCCAGCTATAATGGCTCTCAACACTCAATTGAAGGGGACAAATAAGCAGGCTGGTAGCAGGGCCTGGGTGAGGGAAGATATCAGCGTCTTAAGGGCTTAACTGGTTCCTACTACTTCAGTTGACTGCCTGTTCTCCTCAAGTGGGTTCAGGGAATCAGCAGGAAACAGGAAGCTCCCTGAGAAGCTGGTGTTAATCAGTCCAGGCTCCTAGGGGTGCTAGAGAGGTACGTAAGAGGCTCCTCCTCCTCTCTCTCCCTGCAGCTCCTGCTGCTTTCTGTTATTTTCTCTCACCTTTTCTCCTGCCTGCCTGTTATGTCTCTTGTGCCCTCCTTCCTCCAGCACAGCACTCCACCATCTCTGTGCATCTAGAGCAGAGAGAATACATATGCACCAGCAGCAGACACAATTTTCTACATTCTGGGTCCTAGTGGCGCCCCCCCCCCCCCCCAGTCTGGCACCTGTGGCGGCCGCCTCAGTTCACCTCATGATAAGGCCAGCCCTGGCTATAGCTCCGCCCTCTTCAACAATCCTCACACAAGCCCTATGCCAGGGTTTCAGTGGAGCAAGGAAAGGCCACTTACCGCTGTCTAGAGCAGTGCTTGCCCCAAGGGAATTCTCTCCTTGCTGGCTGTTTATGGCCCCTCTCTGCCAGCACAGCAGTGTAGAGAGGCCACAGTGAAGAGAGGACTGAGTCCCTCCCATTACGTCGTGATTCAGTACTGACTAGCCACTGTAAACTTTCTGCAATCAAAACTTAGGTGGCAGTTTTGTTGATGATACAGCACATGGGAGAGCTGAATACAGATTAGCTCTCTGTACGGCTGAGGGTAGTGTAAAAAAACAACAACAGGCCTGATTTGACCAGCAAACTAATCAGATGGGATTTGGAGACTACACCATGGCACAGACATCTGTCATAAGAAAATGCCAGCTTTCCAATTGTCTGACCCGACATTGCTTTTCATTTCCTGAACGTCAAAAGTGGTGAAAAGATACAAGGCGTTTTCAAATATCCGGTGCATCCCTGTAAGAAACCTGTTACCACATGAGGCATCATGCTTATATTCTTTTTCCCTTGCTTTTTGTTTTCAGGTTGTACTAAATTACCATCATTGGTAGATTATTCCAAACATTGATTAATGATAATTATTGTAGCGCCATTGAGAAAAGGGCAAGTGTGTCCCCTCTCTAGCTGTAAACAGCCATCACATAACCAAGCTATAATTATTAAAACTTTCATTGCTAGCCATGCATGAGAGTAATTCAATTCAGGGAGCTTGAGTGTGTTGCAAAGCATCATACACTTGGTTAAATTATTTATTAATTTGCAGTAGTATAGGCTAGGGTCTGAGTATTCCACCATTTGCTGCCTGTTGTTGTAGACTATTCACTAATTGCTAGAAACTCTTTTGTGTTTGAGTATAGACAAGCAAGTATAGACAATACTGATACTAGACAAAAATTGACACCACAAAGGGGTATGCGCAGTATGAGCCAATTTTACCCAATTTGGCAGAACATTGCTCTGTTTTATGACTTTTATTGTTTATAAAAATACTCTGCAATAAAGCTTTGATCCATAGAATCAAGGTTTGCATTCTCAGTGTGATACATATGCTTGCTGCAAAGAGTAACTGTGGAATTTAAAATAATAAGCACTGGAGTTTGCTTCAGAGTTTTTGCACAGAACATCAATCCGGTCCACCAGCCATGAGCATGCGAGGAGGGAGAATGGTCCAGTTAGGACAGGTCTGAGAATCAGGACTCCAGGATTCTCTTCCTAGGTCTGCTGCTAACTTGCTGTATAAATATCAGTCAAGTAATTTAACTTCTCTATGCCTCAGTTTACCCACACATAAAATGGGTATAAATGTAAATACTCTTTTCAGCTGGATGAAATACACATAAAAAGGGCGGCGGGGGGGGGGGGGAGGGAACTGGTCAAAATTTACCTGTTTTTGTGTTTGCAAAATGTCCATGAAAGCAAAAAAATTCTGATCACACTTGGTAATGGGACTGGTTGAGACACCCCAGTCATACAGCCTAATGGATTAAGCACAGATCTAAGAGTGCAGAGATCCTAGGATTTATTCCCATCTCCAGAATTAAGTGGCCTTAAAACTTTGCATTTATTTAGCACTTCGCAGACTTTATTTAATACAACAGTATCATTACCCCATTGTACAGAGTGAGGAAAGAGCAGCTCCAAAAAGTTAACTGATTCACCCAAAGTCATCCAGCAAATCAGTGTCAAACCCAGGATTAAAACCCATATCTCTTGGCTATAGATTAACCATTCACCTGGGAGCCAAGTCACTTGCCTTGATTCCTATTTCTCTTGGCATTTAACTTCATCTTACCTTTTGCACCAGTAAAATGGGATTTCCAAAGTGAATGAAGGTAAACTGAATTAAGGTCACTTTGATTCTGAATACAAATGCCCCACGCATGGATTTAATACAATTTAACTAATCAATTTTAAAAGTTAATTTGGATTAATTTTCCTGAGTGTCCCTATGTAGGCAAACCCTTAATTAAATCAAAAAGAAAACAAGAAAAATACCTGTGGCACCTTAGAGACTAACAAATTTATTTCAGCATAGGCTTTCGTGGGTTAAGAACCCACTTCATCGGATGCATGGAATGGAACATGCATGGGTTGTTCCATTCCATGCATCCAATGAAGTGGGTTCTTAACCCACGAAAGCTTATGCTGAAATAAATTTGCTAGTCTCTAAGGTGCCACAGGTATTTTTCTTGTTTTCTTTTTGCTGACACAGACTAACACGGCTACTACACTGAAACCTTAATTAAATGTTTAACCTCCTGGAATGAAATGCATTATTTACATAATCAATTGCCCAGCAGGGCTAAAATTTGAAAAGATGGTTAGGTAACTTGAACACCCAATTCCCATTCACTTTAGTGGGAAAGGCATCTTTAAATCTCTTATGTAGCTTTGAATATCTCAGCCTGGAGAAACTAAATTTCAGACTCTGCACCAGATTTTTGATGCCACTAATGGTGCCATAAACCCATTTCAACTGGCCTGCTGAATATTCTTCCTGCATCAAGTCTACGCTAGGAGCACCTTACTGGAATAGGAATAGTGAAAAGCCCAAGGTATTTCCAGTGACATGTCCCCTGGCTGGAAAGGGTGTGCATGAGTGACTGAAAGCCCCAAGACCAGCAGTATAATGGGGGATTAAGACATGGAGTCAAGTGTTCTCATAGCTTGGAGAGGAACACTGCTGCCCTGATCTCACAGAGCTCTGTGGGTGGAGTTTGCGAAGTGGTGCTACACCTGACTCATAAGCATGCAGCTTGTCTTTGTTCTCTTCCATCCCTGTTCAAGAGTACATACACGCTTGCACACACCTAACTTAGCTATGCACTAGCCTGTCCTTTGTCCACGCGTTTCTCTCCCAATGAGGAAAGAACTCCCTCCAGAAAGCTCCATTGTTCTTGAGTGCTCAGAAGCCAGGACAAGATTCTTAAATGTGGATTTGTGGAATTTTTATACGGCCACCCGACAGAAGGCCCATCCCCCATGCACTGAACACAGATCCATTTGACCGCAGCATCGTCATTTTTATTTCTGCTCCTAAAAATAAACCGAGGAATAATAGCAAAATGCTGCTGATATGACAACATGAGTCAGCTCTCGGGCCTGCCGATAATCCCTTTGTGTCCAATGAGTCACGACTACAGCAGAGTGTAATCGTGGATTTATACACGCACACAAAAAATGAGCCAGGCAGGAGAGAAAAACACTCCCTTTTTCGATTGAGCACTAATTAATCCAACCCTAGATGTACTGATAGAAGAGTAGATGGGAGCTACACAGAAACAACTGAGTTTCAAAAGACTCAGGGCCTATCGGCACAACAACATCCATGGCAGGAGACAGAAATAGAACATTCTTTGGTTTTCCCTGTGCGTGGACAAGATCAATTATAGCCATGTTACGATACTGAGTGACATTCCTCCCAAGATGAGGAAACAAACCTGGGGCATAGATTTAACACACTTTGGCCCTGTCCCCTACACACCGAGGTGAGACTAAAGGACAGTTACCTGTTCCGTAACTGGCGTTCTTCGAGATGTGTTGCTCACGTCTATTCCACCGTAGGTGTGCGTGCTCGCCACGTGCATCGGTGCCGGAAGTTTTTCCCTTAGCAGTATCCGTAGGGGGGAGCGCTGCTGCGATCCCTGGAGTGGCGCCGCTATAGCGCGCTATATAGGGGACTGCGCGCTCCCCCCACCCTCAGTTCCTTCTCGCCGGACCAACTCCGACAGAGGGGAAGGAGGGCGGGATGTAGAATAGACCTGAGCAACACATCTCGAAGAACGCCAGTTACGGAACAGGTAACTGTCCTTTCTTCTTCGAGTGATTGCTCATGTCTATTCCACAGTAGGTGATTCCAAGCAATATGCCATGGAGGTGGGTAAGAGTTCACAACTTGTCTGGCTGGAGCACAGCTCTACCAAAGCCAGCGTCATCCCTAGCATGGGAGACAATCGCATAATGCGAGGTGAACGTGTGAACCGAGGACCAGGTAGCAGCCCTACAGATGTCCTGGATAGGGACATGGGCTACAAAGGCGGCCGACGAGGCTTGCACCCTGGTCGAGTGTGCCCTCACGATAGGCGGTGAGGGAACCTTTGCTAATTCGTAGCATGTGTGAATGCACGAAGTGATCCACCGGGAAAGCCGCTGGGTAGAAATAGGCTGACCCTTCATACGCTCGGCTGAGGCAACAAAGAGTTGCGGGGACTTACGGAACGGCTTAGTCCGATCCAAGTAGAAAGCCAGCGCCCTGCGCATGTCCAACATATGGAGGCGGCGCTCCTCGCCCGAGGCATGCAGCTTGGGGCAGAGGACAGGGAGGAAAATATCCTGGTTTATGTGAAAAGCAGAGACCACTTTGGGAAGGAAAGCTAGGTGTGGTCAGAGCTGGACCGTGTCCTTGTAGAAGACCGTAAAGGGTGGGTCTGAGGTCAAAGCCCTGAGCTCCGACACCCGTCGGGCGGACGTAATGGCCACGAGGAATGCTACCTTCCAGGAAAGGTGAGACCAGGAGCATGTGGCCAGGGGCTCGAACGGGGGCCCCATGAGGTGAGATAACACCAAATTCAGGTCCCACTGTGGTACAGAGGTCCTGGCATATGGAAAGGACCGGTCCAAGCCCTAGAGGAAGCGTCCGGTCATGGCATGCGAGAAGACCGAGCAGCCCTGGACCGGCGGGTGGAATGCCGATATAGCCGCCAGGTGCACCCTGACGGAGGAGGGAGCCAGACCTTGTGTTCTAAGGTGGAGGAGGTAATCGAGGATAACCTGGAGTGGGTCGTCCCTCGGGGAGGTACCCTGCATGCCCGGCCACCTAGAGAACCTGGCCCACTTCGCCAGGTATGCCCGGCGAGTGGAGGGTTTCCTACTTTCCAGGAGGATGCTCCTGACTCCCTCTGAACACAGGGTCTCCTCCGCATCTAACCACTGAGCAGCTACGCTGTCAAGTGGAGGGAGGCTAGGTTGGGTTGAAGGAGGCGGCCCCGGTCCTGGGACAGGACATCCGGTCGAAGCGGTAGCAGACGCGGAGGGGCCGCCAGCAACCCTAGGAGAGTCCCGTACCAGTGCTGTCTGGCCCAAGCTGGGGCGATCAGCAGGATGCAGGCCTTGTCCCTCTTTACCTTTTCCAGGACCTTGTCTATGAGGGGAAAGGGAGGGAACGCATAGAAGAGCTGGCCCGACCATGACAGGAGGAAGGCATCTGAGAGTGCATCCTTCTCCAGCCCTCCCCTGGAGCAGAACCGGTGGCAATGTCGGTTCTGTCTAGTCGCGAACAGGTCTACTTGGGGAGTGCCCCAGGCTCGGAAGAGCTGACCCGTGACCTCCATGTGGAGGGACCACTCGTGCTAGGAGGAGAAGACCCTGCTCAGTCGATCGGCCTGGGAGTTGTTGACTCCTGGCAGCTGGAAAACCCTGAGGGAGATATCGTGGGCTATACAGAACTCCCACAAGCTGAGGGCTTCCTGGCAGAGAGCCGAAGACCTCGTCCCTCCCTGCTTGTTGATGTAAAACATCGCAGCCGTGTTGTCTGTAAGGACCCTGATCATTTTGCCGCTCAGCCACGGGCTGAACGCCACACAGGCCAAGTGGACTGCCCTGAGCTCCTTGACATTTATGTGTAGGGATAGCTCTGTGGCCGACCACAGTCCCTGGGTTTGGGAGTTCCCTACATGGGCTCTCCAGCCCAAGTCCGACGCATCCGACACCAGGTCTAGCGACGGGGGCAGGTCCCGGAAAGGGATCCCTTGCAACACATTGGCCGGGACGGTCCACCACTGAAGGGAGGTTAGCACCCGCCCCGGTACCATGAGGACCCTTGTCCATACCGTCCCGAGCCTGGGAGAATTCTGAGGCCAGCCAAAGCTGGAGAGGCCTCAGTCAAAGTCTGGCGTGGGGTACCACATACGTGCACGCCGTCATGTGGCCCAGGAGCTGTAGGCAGGTCCTGGCCGTGGTCAGGGGGAACTCCATGACCGTGGCTATGAGCCCCTTGAGGGTCTGGAATCTGCCCGGTGGGAGAGAGGCCCTGGCCCTGGAAGCCAGTAGAGCCCCAATGAACTCTATGTGCTGGATCGGGACCAACGTTGACTTGGCCTCGTTTACCCGAAGGCCCAGATTGGCACAGGTAGTCAAGAGCAGCTGTAAGTGGCTCTGCACCTGCGACCTCGAGTTGCCCTTGAGCAGCCAGTCGTCGAGGTATGGGAATAATTGGACCCCTTGAGAAAGGCCGCCACAACCGCCATACTCTTTGTGAACACCCGAGGTGCTGTGGACAGGCCAAAGGGGAGGACCGTAAACTGGTAGTGGTCCTGCCCAACCAGGAAACGAAGGAAGCACCTGTGTCCTTCGAATATGTGTATGTGAAAGTATGCATCCTGGAGGTCCAGGGCCGCATACCAGTCGCCCGGGTCTAAGGCAGGTATAATCTTTACCAGGGAGACCATGCGGAATCGGTATTTGACCATGAACCGATTGAGACCGCGCAAGTCTAAGATAGGCCTGAGGCCCCCTTTCACTTTTGGGATCAGGAAGTAACGGGAGTAGAACCCTTTCCCTTGGAATTCCCTTGGGACTCCCTCTATGGCTCCGAGACTGAGGAGCCGGCCCACCTCCTGCTGCAGCAGGGGTAGATGTGACGGGTCTACCGTGCCGTGCCCGGGAGATCGGGGGAGACCTGAACTGGAGCGTGTAGCCCCGGGCAATGGTACTCAGGACCCACCGGTCCGAGGTTATATGGGACCATTGCAAAAGGAATGGACGCAAGCGGTTGCTGAAGGCCAACTTTATTTGTCGGAGGGTGTCCTCGGGGTTCACCCGGGTACCCTCCTGCCCCCAGTCAAAACCACCGCTTGCCCTGCTGCTTGCCCCTGGAGGGCCCAGGCTGCGGGGCAGAGCGGGACTGCCTTTGAGGTCGCCTCTTCTGTGGCCTGGACCTCTTGTAGGCTGGCTCGTAGTGCGGTTGGGGCACCTGGGCGGGAGCCTGCGGCTTAGGCTTTTCCTTAGCCGGTGGGACGTAGAGCCCGAGCGTTTGCAGGGTGGTACGGGAGTCCTTCATCCCATGAAGTCTCACGTCCGTTTGCTCCGCGAACAGGTCCTTGCCGTCAAACGGGAGATCCTGCATTACCGACTGCGCCTCCAAGGACAGCCCTGACAGGAGGAGCCACGACGCCCTGCGCATGGACACCGCCGAGGCGATGGATCGCGCCGCCGTGTCCGCCGCATCTGATGCCGCCTGCAGAGCAGCCTTCGCAGCGGCAGCCCCCTCCTCCGCCAGCGCCTTGAACTCTTTGCGTTCACGCTCTGGGAGGAAGGGCTCGAATTTTTGCAGGGACCCCCACAGGTTAAAGTCGTAGCGACTGAGGAGGGCCTGGTGATTTGCCACCCTGAGCTGGAAACTTGAGGACGAATAAAGCTTTCTCCAAAATAAGTCCAGCCTTTTCAAGTCCTTATTTTTAGGAGTAGGACCCGGTTGACCCTGGCGCTCCCTGTGGTTGATGGATTCCACGACCAAGGAGTTGGGAGCCGGGTGGGTGTACAAGAATTCGTGTCCTTTCGTAGGGACGAAATACTTGTGCTCTACCTTTCTAGATATAGGCACAAGTGAGGCTGGCGTGTGCCAAAGGGCTTTTGTAAGATTGGCAACCCCTTCATGTAACGGGAGCACCACTCTGCCCGGTGCCGAAGACGAAAGGACATTGAAAAGCGAGTCGGGGGGCCCTTCCATCTCCTCAGCTTGGAGCTGGAGGTTTGATGCGACTCACTTTAATAGCTCCTGGTGAGCCCTGTAGTCCTCCTGCGGTACGGAGGGTGGCGGGGCTGCGACCTTGTCCTCCGGTAGAGGGGAGGACGCCGGTACGGAGCTTAGCGCATCTGCTGGCACCGCGGGCTCGACGCCTTGCTCGGAGTCCGCATTCGGTGCCGAGGACCTTTGGTCCACAGATGTAGGTCTGGGAGCCCGGGATATAGTGGCCGAAGGAGCCTCGGACGCCCCTGTGACCGATCGAGTATCCGGCTGGGCATGTCCCGGGGGCCAAGGGGTCCACTGGAACCACTGTCCCTGCCATGGAACCCCTTGCCACTGACCCTGCTGCGGCACCGGTGGCACCAGCTGGTCAGGTTGGAACGCGGAGGCCCTGGCGTGGCTCACCGCTGGTGTGAACGCTGATCGGTCGGTGACGTGGGAACGGTACGATCTACGGCGCCGACGATGACGTCTACCTTGGGACTGGGACTCCGACGACGAGGTACAGTACCGACTCGAGCTACTGCTCCTTGAGACGCTGCGACGCCTATGTCCGCGACGGTGCGGAGTCGGCGACCTCTTACGGGAGTCCTTTTCCCGGTGCCTTGAAGAACCAGAGCTGGAGCGGGAGCGTCGGCGGCCGTGACGGGAATGGCTGCGATAGCTCTGACTCGACCGGGAGTGTCTATGGCGCCGGTGCCTGCCGTGTCGCGACTCCCTGCTCAGTCTAGAGCGGTGCCCGGAGCTCTGATCCGACGGCACCTTGCCCGAGAGCCTCACCATCGGTGACTGCGGAGGCTGTGGGCTATGGTCAGACCAGGCGCTGATGGGCGAGCGGTCCCGGGACTGATCCCTTGATCGGGATTCACGCCTGGTCGGGGTCGACGGCCTGGAGCCCAATGGCGGCTTGCCTCTGGAACGGATTCCTGGTGCCGGGACTGCCGGTACCTGGAGTGTGAGCAAGTCACTGGCCGCCTGGAAGGCCTCCGGCGTCGAAGGCATTCGGGCGTCCGGAGAGGCCTGCGTTGAGGAAACCGGGCTACTCCGCTCAGCGCGAGTCGGAGCGATGGGGCCCGGGGGAGAATTGCGGCTGCCGCACACGGGTCGAGCCTCTCCCTTATCCTTGCCTCGACGACGATGCGTAGACGGTGCCTTCCTCTGCCCTTGCGACGGTGAGCGGTGCCGGCCACTCGAGGACGCCGGCGGATCGCCGCACACCAAGGACAAGGTACCGGGTGCAGATTCCACTCGGCGCACCGGGGTAGGAGCCAACGCGGACTCCATGAGGAGGGCCCGGAGTCGAATGTCTCTGTCCTTTTTGGTTCTAGGTTTAAAGGACCTGCAGATTTTGCAGCGTGTGCTGACGTGGGACTCACCCAGGCAGCAGAGACAAGCTGAGTGCGGGTCGCTTCTAGGCATAGAACGCCTGCAGGACTCGCACAATTTGAAGCCCAGGGTCCGGGTCATGCCCCGGCCCGGACACTAACTAAACTGAACTAACTCACAAACTAACTAAAGATACCACTAATAACGAACAACAAACAAAGTTCAAGGAAAAAAGGCTGCAGCAATGAAGCTGGAGCAGAAGTTCCGACGCACCTACACTGGCGGCAAGAAGGAACTGAGGGTGGGGGGAGTGCGCAGTCCCCTATATAGCACGCTATAGCGGCGCCACTCCAGGGGTTGCAGCAGCGCTCCCCCCTACGGATACTACTAAGGGAAAAACTTCCGGCACCGATGCACGTGGCGAGCACGCACACCTACGGTGGAATAGACATGAGCAATCACTTGAAGCAGAACGTGTGTTTTAATACAGCCGGGGCACTAGCAGGTTACAACATAGTGCCCTGTGGTGGTAAATGGACCCTTTAAATGCTCAGAGCAGACTCCTATTGCATACATGTCACAGAAGGCTAAGGGAAGAGCTGAGTCATGGGATAGGAGCTCAGATCCTGAGTCCTCCAGTCAGGCAGGAGAATGGGGGGGCAATGGAAGCAGCAAACGGGGAAAGTCTCTCAAAGGTGACTTTGAGGCATTAACACTTGACAGTCCAAAGGGAGCCTCGTGCAAGGATAATCGCTGATGCAGGGCTATTAGCATAGGGGAGGCATGTAGGAAACCAGGAGCCCCTAAAAAGAAAAGCCAGAAGAGGGGCAAGCTACAGCTGCACATGTAAACTCTGATAGTCAAACTCCATCACTATTATTTTGTGTGTGTGTGTGTATAAAATGTTGCTCCTCCAATATTGTTGCTCTTATGTAGCCACTCCACTTGCTCCACTATCAGACGCTATTGTTAGAAAAGCAAAAACAAACAAACAAAATCTGTCATAGGACTTTGTCAGCTCAAATCAAGCTTGTAAAGATTAAGAAGACTCTCGGAGAAAATCATTTCCATACTTTTTGCATTTGGGTCTCTAGAAAGCACACCAGGTACATTCTGCAAAGAGATTAAGAGTTTGGTCCAAAGGGAAGGAGAAGACAAAGATATAAGAGATGTGCCGAGCTCTATCTACACTTAATTCAGTGATGAAGGCTGGGTCAAGATCTGTGCATAATCCTAATGGCTTTCTGCTCAAGGCTTGCTTGCTCTCATGAAACAAAGGAAAGTCACGTTGCCTTAATAACCACGTGCACTATTTTGCTTCTAGTTATATCAGATTGCTACCTGTCACATGAGAGTGAGGCAGAAGGCAACGTGCTGATTGGTGTCACATTGTGTTACAGTTCAAAGAAACGCAGCAATTACCTGGGAACAATGGGCATTTACAGTAACTGCTGTCTATGGGTGGGAGCATTGGCATGGATTCCTCAATGGGTGTGAAGGCTGACTGAGTGGAATAATGCTTGGCTAGCTGGGACAAGAATAGTTTAAAGCCTTACTTGGTAGTGTCATCTTTGGAAGTGTCAGAATAATGTGAATTTTCTCATCTGAGTTACTTGGCTGCTTAAACCGACTGGAAGCAACAGGCTTGGGATTCTTCCCTGACTAGAAAAACAGGAGACTCCAGTGATGAGAAATGGTGAACAAATCAGAGACTGGAGATATTTTATTTTACCTGCCCTCAGTGGAATATCACAAGCACAGAGAAAACCAGGAGCTAGTGGAGCAAGTTTGAGTGTCAGAGTTTAAATCTGCGGATTTACCAAAATATTAGCCCCTTCTCTCTCTCCCTTTGCTTGCTCTGACATGTGCTACAAGTGACTCGCTGCACTACATATAATTTCACTCAGTGGTATAACAACAAGGCAGAAATCTTTACCAACATATGGGGCCAAATTCTTCTCTGTAACACAGGTGTAAATCTGCACTTATGTAGCACTTGTCAATTTCAAAGTGCTTTGCAATCAATAGACTTTAATTCCCAAAACCCCACAGTGAGAGGCATCATTATTTCCATTTTACAGATGGAAAAACTGAAACACAAAGAGGTGAAGTGTCTGTCTAAGCTCCCAACTGAAATTAGTGGCAGTACCGTAGCGACTTGGGGAGAGTATGGAATTCTAAATTCATACCATATTCCATGGAGTTTAATTAAAAACTCAATACAGCCCCCTGCACAGAATGAGCTTCACATCCCTGAGCTAAATCCTTGGAAAAAATGGGTTAGGATAATCATGGAAGTGATAACACACTGTAAATGCTATTTGCAGCAAGCAGGAAAATAACTATTTGGATTTAGGTGAATACTTGTATTTCTCTCTGCTGGGTGCCCTGGTTGAATGGAACCTTATTGCATAAACGGGATTTACATCACAATGCCTTGCTTTGAAGCACCGATCAAATAAAAGAGGTGATTATTTCTAATGCACTAAGCTGGAAACTTCACTCACAATGACCGGAAACGAGAAATTAAAGCACCAATTTCAAAAAGTGCTGCCTCTGAACCTGACTCCAAGTTGCTGCCCATCCAGCCATGATAATATTAAGGCACTGTCAAAGAATTCGTACAAAGGAGAGCTAATCTTTGTGAGTCAACCCCACAATAGTAATAGGAGATCACGTATTACAGATGATTTAACCTTTAAGGCCTTATTGACACGCAGGAGTTGCACTGGTTTAACTGAAACTGGTTTTAAAACAGATTTAGTTAAACTGGTGCAAACCATTGTGTGGACACACTAATACTAACTTAAAACTGGTTATATTGGTAAAGCTTTTGCCTGTAAATGTAGGCCCGGTCTACATACAAAGGGAATTTAAAACTATGCTTAACAAGCAGCTTGCTGGGGGAATCCTTGGCTGGCATAAAGCCTGCACAGCCAGATTTACAGCACCCGCTTCCCGCTCAGCATAGGCATTGTGTCAGGGGTGGGAGGAGGCTTCAATAGAACTCTGCCAGATTACACCGGCTAAGGATCTGGCCCTGAATCCAGAGGGAGCACAACCCTCAAGCTTAGCTAGCTAACCATGGCTTGGCCTGAACCATGGAATGTGTCAACGCACAAAGACAATGGAGTAACAAAGCTTTTGTCCAGCTCTTTGCTTGTGGCTGACATCCAATTAATAAACCAGGTGAAGAGTATCAGGGAAGGGGAAGGAACGAATTCCTAAAACAATTGGAGCAATATCCCTACACTTTTTACAGCTACAATTCATGAAAATGAAGCTGGGGAATTGGTTCTAACGGCAGGGACAGTTCAAACAGTTGGGGTTCTCACATGGGAAATCCTTTAGGAATTAATGCTAATTATAGATTTGGCATGCCTGGTTTCAGGCAAGGTTTATCTCCTAGTAGCTTAACTGTGGAAAGCCCATAGTTCTGCTGCAGTTCTCCAAAAGACAGGGGAGCTGGTGGTTGGTTAACTGCATCTGTCTGAATTATAACAGCAAAGCAGCTAGGCTGGGAGGGGCTGCTCTGACATTAGAGTCACCATCCATGCAGGCACGGTCTGGCACATCGCTTGCTTTGTAAGCCTTTTGGCTCGTCCTCAGCAAGTAGTTGGACAAAAATGAATTCATTTGAACCGTATTTGTGAAGGTTCCCCTCCCTTCTCAGGCTCTCTCTCTTTAATCTCATACCTCTCTGAGTTGCTTACAGTCCACAACTCCTGCATGCAAGACAGCCAACAGCACAAAACTTCCCTCCCATTTCAAGGTCCTTCAGAGCCATACCAATTCAATTAATTATCATAGAAATAAATATCCACAGCGACTGGAGTAAAGCTCTATGACAATGTTGAAAGTGGGATTTAGGATTATTCCACAGGGGATTTGTGAATTGGAAGAGGTACAACTTCTGGGTAAAAGTAATGACAACAGAGCACTGAGTGGATTGGTATATAACCTACAGCCTTTTCCATTTCCACCCTAGTGGCCCAATTTTCAAGCATGCTCAGCTCTCATGTGGGCATCAACGTGGCCAGACTTTCAGAGGGACACATCTTGGGTACTGAGCTCTTTGGAAAATCTGACCACAAGTGTCACAATAGGAGGCAACTGGGTACTGAGAGCTTGAAAATCTGGCTCTTTTAACCATCTGGACCAAGGTGCAAAAGTCAAGTGGAGCCCAGGTTGGCAGTGACTGATACTGTTCCCATCAGAGAGCTGTTCAGTGCACTCAGTCCAGACCCCAGTGTCCATGCAGGGCCGGCTCCAGGCACCAGCCTACCAAGCACGTGCTTGGGGCGGCACCTGGAGGGGGGGCGGCACTTAAGGTTTTTAGTTTCTTTTGTAAATTAAAAAAAAAAAAAAAAACTTCCTCTGACGCTCCCGGCGGGGGCAGCGGGGCCGCCGGCGTGCTGTGCTCCCGGCCGGGGCAGCGGGGCCGCCGGCGTGCTGTGCTCCCAGCCGGGGCAGCGGGGCCCCCGGCGTGCTCCGCTCCCGGCCGGGGCAGCGGGGCCGTCGGCGTGCCGCCCTCCCCGTTGCCCCCCTTCCCGCATTTTGGCGGGGCAGCGTTTTTTTGGGGGGTGTTTTGGCCGGCGTAGTGGGGGGGGGGGCGGCGCTTGTGGGTTTTGTTTTTTTTTGCTTGGGGCGGCCGAAAAGCTAGGGCCGGCCCTGTGTCCATGTCACAACTAGCCCTCTTGTTGGTAGGGTCAGTGGAGAGGCCCAGGCTCAGATAGGCCTTGAAGATTACATTACTAGATTACACCTTGGGAGGGGGTCCCTTGAAAGGGGTTTCTTTAAACACAGGGTCATTTGCAGAAGTGGATGCTGCCACTCTAAACCTGCTCTGTGGATAGCGAGATAAGTACAGCCTCCATCAAAAGAGCGCTTGATGGAAGAGGGTTGCTGGGCGGAGTTCTCTGAGTCTGTGGGTCTTTTTCCGGTCCCTTGTCCACGCAGCCATCTGGGCTGAGTTTCTCTGGGTTACATTCACTGACTCGCTGGACTCCTGAGAACAGTGGCTACTGACTAGGGTTCTCTACAGTGTCCACTTCTGGTTCACTTGTTTTGACCCAATCACTTGCACCCCCATCTCTGTTTGTTCATTTTTTTTGTCCCCACACATAGTTAATTTCAGGGTCCTGTGGCCCTGCCCTCATTTGAGCAGGCAGCCTTTCATTTTTCTGGTGGGCTCCACCTACCATTCCCAGGATTTAAATAGGCTAACACCTGTCAGCATTGAACACACATGCACACTGAA
The DNA here is from genome assembly GCA_037349315.1 of Chelydra serpentina. Lineage (NCBI taxonomy): Eukaryota > Metazoa > Chordata > Testudines > Chelydridae > Chelydra > Chelydra serpentina. The sequence continues at coordinate 17,110,475 of JBAIAC010000033.1, forward strand.
AAAACAAAACTGTCATGTGACAATTTAATTATGCAAAACAAAGTCTCCTTAACAAGCAATGTATGCTCAGCTTTTGCTTCTAATTACTTTTCTAAATTCAGCAATAAAAATCTATCTTTTTCTGCAGCTCCTTACTGCAGTTTTACCAACCTCACACCTTAAAGCCGTTCTAAGATTTCTATGCAGCAAAGCAGGAATTGCTCCAGTTGTCACCATACCAGTTTCATAAAGGGTACAGAACAGGGCTGCCGAGTTTCACAAGATATCTGTAGTGCCAAGGTGCAACCAGTGGTTTGGCTGTCAGTAACAGTACATGGCTAGGCATCATTTCACTTTAATGCTTGCTGCAACACATCCAGATATACATTATGTTGTTCCATGTATACCACTGCACATATATATGGCTTTAAATGAAGCATATTATTTCAGATATTCAGTCTTTACATGGCCCTTGAGAGGCTGCAGCAGTTTAGTGGGTGATTGAAATATAGCTGGTCAGAAAATTCCATTGAAAACAAAACGTTGGTAGAAAACAGAAATAAAATATTCACTAAATCTCCCTCTCCCTTCATTTTTCAGCCAGCTGTAGATAGAATGCCCTTTCCTTTTAATCTCTCTGATAGGCATGTGTATGGCATCTAATGTACTTATTTCCAGGTTTCTGAGACTGAAGAATACTCCAAATTTGTCAGGAGAAAGCAGTTTACCTGTCCATTGGTTAATGAAGCACAGGAGTAGGAGCCAGATTTGGGTTCTATTCTAGACTCTGGTACAGACTTGCTCTGTGACCATGGTCAAGTCATAATTTCTCTTTGCCTTAGTTTGCCCATTAGAAAAATTAATATAATGATATTACTCATCTCTCTCACAAAATTGCTGTGAGATTTAGGATTTATCTACACAGGAACATCCAGGAAAATTAATCCAAATTAACTAAAGGTGTGAATTTGAAGTGGATTAGTTAAAATGCATTAAACAGCTCTGTGAACACCCTCATTTAGAATTAAAGCGACCATAACTTGTTCCAAAGTGAATTAAACTAAACTGAATTAAGGCCATTTTAATTCTGAATGAGGATGTTCACATAGCAGTTTCACGAATCCACTTCAAATTCACACGTTTAGTTCATTCAGATAAATTTTCCTGCATGTCACTGCGTAGACAAGCCCTTATTCATTAATGAATATAACTGTTAACAGAGAGCAGGATCTACTCCACAGCTATTTAAGCGTATGTGTATACTGCAATCACAGGATATAAATGCAACTTGTTTGGACATACCTGAGCTAGCCTTAATCTATCAAGCAGTAAAGCTGCAGTAGCATGTACAAGCCTGCCAAAATCCCTGGGTAATTATTTGCAGGGCTAGTCCATGCTGAAGTGTAGGCTGCTGAGGCTTCACTGCTCCAGTACCCAAGCTAGCTGCGCAGGTATGTCTACTCAAGTTGCATTTCCATCCTGTGGCTGCAGTACAGACATTCCCAAAACACAATACATCATGTTTACACTCATAGTGACGGATCTGCATTGGACAAAATGACCAAAGCCTGAGTTTACCACTCCTCAGATTCTAACTCAGTTGAATCACATGTGGCAGTTTGGGTGACTTGAACACTTGCGGTGTGTTGCTCAACAGCATACAGAGTTAAGCCTTGTGCCCTCTGAAAGAAAACTGGATTCAAAATGTATTTGTTTAAACAAGCCAACTGAAATGTCAGAGGCTACTTCGCCTCCTGCATATGATGACATACTTTCCCCTCCTCTATCAGCAGGCTGCTGCAAACAATTACACATCAGAAGACAGAGTTTACCAATGCTGAGTCACAATGGGAATATTTGTACAGCAAAACACATGTGACTGAAGAGAGAAGACTGACGTCCATATTTTTCCCTCTCTCCTCCTCTCCTCCCACCTCATCTCTCCCCCAATAGTAAGAGGTAAAGTAGAATAAGCCTTGCCCAATTCTGGCTTGAAAAGCATTCAGGAAGGTATGCAGACATCCCTACGTACAATCTGATCCCTTCTGTTTGTTCCCAGAACTCAAACATGACTACCGACAGGAAATCAGATGTCTGGATAAACCCTACTCTAGTTCAATGGCCTCTTGTTATGTCAGTGCTGGATATGAGTGTAACGTTGCACTCCATATGTTTTATGGAAATATGCTTATGAGTGTAAATATGATGTAACTGGAATATGCTTTATGCAAAAGGTCTCTTGTAAGGTATCACTACAAAGCTTATAATCTACTGAGTGTGTTCATCCTATTTGTATGTATGTATCATTCTTGTATCTGAAGCTAGAAATATGAAGTATAACTCTGAAGTCCTATTGTAATTATGCAAAGAGTGGGCGATTAATAGTGGTTGGGAAGCTTGATGGCTCCCATTGACTAGGACAATTGGTTGTAAATGGCTCTGTTTACTTTCAAACCACCCTGGGTACCTGTGGGCCAGCCCTGGAAGAAAGAGGTCCCACAGGACATGTGACTATGTCACATGATGCTGAAATCCCTCTTAAATCTGTTACTTTTCTATTTAGGAGGAGGGTTGGGGACACAGAGAGACAAAAGATTCTCGCCTTGTGCCAAAGCTATAAAAGGAGGTGGAAGAGAAGAAACAAGGCTGCCAGTCATGATAAATCCCCTAGTTACCACCTGAGCTGGAACTAAGAAGGACTGTACCAGGGGAAAGGATTAGGCCCAGACTAGGAAGGAGTTTAGTCTGTGAAAGAAGCTTATTGGAACATCTCCAAGGGTGAGATTTATCTGTAAACAGTTTCTTAGTGTATTAGGCTTAGACTTGCGTGTTTTGTTTTATTTTGCTTGGTAACTTATTTTGTTCTTACTTGATACCACTTAAATCCTACTTTTTATACTTAATAAACTCACTTTTGTTTATTAATTAACCCAGAGTAAGTGATTAATATCTGGGGAGCAAACAGCTGTGCATATCTCTCTATCAGTGTTATAGAGGGTGGACAATTTATGAGTTTACCCTGTATAAGCTTTATACAGAGTAAAATGGATTTGGGGTTTGGACCCCATTGGGAGCTGGGTGTCTGGGTGCTGGAGAGAGGGGACCTGCTGAGCAGTTTTTGGTTAAAGTCTGCAGCTTTGTGGGTGTGGATCAGACCTGGGTCTGTGTTGCAGCAGACTAGCGTGCCTGGCTCAACAAGGCAGGGTTCTGGAGACCCAAGCTGGCTGGGGAAAACGGGCTTAGAGGTAATTCCAGCACGTCAGGTGACAGTCCCAAACCTGTCACAATGAGAATCCAAAACCAATGTGGAATGGTTAATGTACCCTTCCAAGGATGGTCTGTGGTTAAGGGACAGGACTAGCAACAGATCTTGGATCTACTCCAAGCTGTGCCATGGACTTCCTGTGAGTGTGGGAAACTCACTTGGGCATTTCCTCTGCTGTAAAATGGGGTTATTCCAATATTTACATCCAAGGGAGCTAGGAGGCAAATTCATTTGGGTTCATAGAGCACTTTTAGAACCTCAGAAAGGGTACTATGGAAGTACAAAGTGTGTAATAGCTGTAGCGTAATGCTCATCGCAGTACAGTATTTTTGTATGTTAACTGTGAAATAAAAGGGCACCTATTCCCAGTTCTAGGGGCCCTTGGTAAATCTTTACAAAATAGTCAACAAGAAAATTACCAGCACAGAAAAAACAACCAGCCAGAAAGACAAACCTTCATAAAATACTATCCCATGCTCTCCCCTAAATACCAGGCCTTATTCCATTCCCTGCTCCTTAGAAGCCTGAGCAAAGATATGGCTTCTGCAGCATGTCCTGCAAGTCAAGAGATTCGGGATATTTCCTTTGTAGGGAGGGCAGTGAGTTCCAAAGCTGAGTGCCCCTCCCAGAAAAACCCTGCCAGTAGCTCCCTCCTACATAAACAGAAGTGGATCCAGTTCAGGCACCTTCAGTGATCACTACCTATGGCCATAGGTGCTGGAACTCGGGTGCAGTGGGAGCTGCCGCCCCCCGTCTTGAAGTGGTTTCCATCATATACAGGGTTTAGTTTGGTTCAATGACTTTCAGAACCCCCACTATACACACTGTCCCAGCATGCCTGCCTATGACCGAATCGCATGGCAGAGATGTAGGCTGAAGTTCTGGCTCCACTGAAGGCAGGTCCCAGGCATTTTAAGGTTGGATTTTTTAGGTAAAAACCAACACCTTTAACTCCACCCAGACCTCAATAGACGGCCAATGGAGATGCCACAGCACTAGTGTCATGTGCTCAGCAGGCAGGCAGCTGCACTCCACACCAGCTGCAGCTTCCAGTGAACTACAGGGTAGCCCTATGTGACGTGCATGACAGTAGTTTAATCTCAGGGACATAAAGGCCTGGATGATGTTTCTATGATCTGCAGCCAGAAGAAGAGGTCGCAACACCTTAGTGAGGCACAAATGTCAGTTTTTCAGGGCAGGGGCTTTGAATTTGTGGTTGTTCAGCACCCAGCACAACAGGGCTCTGATCCTGATTGAGCCTCTGGGCACTGATGTAATACACACACAAAACAATGATCGTAAGACGAAATAAATGGCCCTGGCTGCCCTGCCTGATCATCTAACAGCAGCTGAGCCCCTCAACTGCAAGTGTGAATGACAACATGTGGGTGGGAGAGGCCATAATCCACACCACATCTTCCAGCCACTTTCCCTGATTCAGCAGCAGCATCTCAGTCTTCTCTAGAGCGACCTTCACTAAGCTAGGTCTCCTCTATCTGAGGTACTTACATGGCCCTCCATCACTGTAGTATCTGCGTGCCTCACAGTCTTTAATGTATTTATCCTCCCAACACTCCCATGAGGTAGGGATTTACCCCCATTTTACAGAGAGGAAACTGAGGCACAGGGAAGCTAGGTGAAGGAAATTGACCCCAGATCTCTCAAGTGCCAGGCAAGTGCCCTAACCACAGGACCATCCTTCTTCTCATCCATGAGACACTGGGCAAGACACTTGACCGTTCCAGATGGGTGGGGAGAGATGGAGACACAAAGCTGGTTCTCATCATCATGAAGGCACCAAAATTCACGTCTCCTACCTAACTCTCCTCGCAGCCTTAGATACATATTAAGCAAGAGGGGTGGCAAGACGTACCTTTTGGTCCCTCAGAGGGGGCTGCCCATCGGTTGGGAAGAGCAATTGTCCAAAGCCACCCTCTGGGAGCTCTCAGACAAAGGAATAGCACTATCTAAGGGTACGTCTACACTTGGCGCTGGAGGTGTAAATTCCAGCTTGAAGAGACTTATCTGTGCTAGCTCTCATTGAGAAGCATAGTCACTGCAGTGCGAGTGGCAGGAGGGACTAGCCGCCCCGTGTCCATACCCCTCTGAGGCACTCAGGAAGTATTCGGGCAGCTAACATCTCCTGTCACTTGTGCTGCTGCAGCTATTCTTCTATTTTTAGCAAGCTAGCTTGATCAGAGCTAATGCAGTTATGTCCCCTCACACTGGAAATTACACCTTCCAGCCCCAGTGTAGACATACTATAAGAATAAACCCATTAACCCCAAGGTCTACAGGTGGGTCTGCAGGAGATCAGCAGGACTGAAAACAGCTCTGAGGGTTAACAATATCAGCATGGACACCAGATTGTCATACGTCACTGGGAGATGACCCACCGAGTATTTGCTCTTTCAGTTCACAGCTATTTTCTAGTGTCTGAGCTCAGAGAACTGAACGTCTATTGATGCACAGTGTACGACGAACTACATCAGGCACTGAAAGTAGTGAAAATTGCTGACAGAGAAAGAAACAGAGATATCACTATCTGGACAGCATGTAAAGAAAAACAACAAAAGGTCAGATTTTCCAAAGAGCTCAACATCCATTAGTTTCTCGTGTTTGCAGTGGGAGAACTGATCTTTTTAGAAAGTCTGGCCCTAAGCAAACAATCCTCTTCATGACCTGGCTCTATCATACTGCAAAAGAGAGAAAATCCTTCACTGCATTAGAGTTGCCTAAACTGGTGAGTTCCCTTTCTCCTCTGGACCAAATTCTGTGGTCCTTAAGTAAAATGCCTATTGAAGCCAATGGGAATTTTGCCCAATTAAATATTGCAGCATTTTACCCAAAGTCCTTAGCATATTGCACAAATGGAACTGTCACTGCACACACTGCATGTATAGGATGCCAATATTGTTGGAGTCCATTAGGAAAGAAAAATATATGCAAGGCCAGTATTACTGCTCTGACATGGCTTCAAGGCATTACGGGAACAGCTGTAGAGCTGTGTGAACAGCCTATGTACTTTGTGTACATTGAGAATGAATGTGTGCTGGAAATGGGACCCCTGGAAAAGCAGTGTGATCAAAAAAATGCCTCTCTTCTCAACCCAGTAACCATTTGCTTTGTATTGTGATAGCCTTTTCCTATCTCTCTCTCTCACACACACACACCCCATGTGAAATGTGGAAACTATTTCACTCTTCTAACCAAAATATGACCATGAGTATGTCCAAGGATTGAGGCCTCTGCCATGTCCATCTCGCCCACCTGTCCACCCACAGGCTCTCTGTCCCTCTCAGGGCTTTAAACTGTGCTAGAAATGGGGTTTTAGGGCTGGATCCAAATCCTGTGGACATCAACAGGCTTTGAGTCCTATTCCCATACTGAGGCCTCTGAACCAGTCTACCTTTAACTTCTTGTTTTCTCCATTCCTTTATACCTTATCTACTAATATAGAAGCTGTATAGCTCTCTTCAGACCTCAATAATTTTCAGGTCATCTTTATATGCCTGGCAAAATCAACCACCCCTTCAAGTCTTTTGTGCTAAAATTTGCACCATCTGACAAGTGGTGAAACACTCTCAAAAAGGAACTATTTTGCTTTGGGGTCCATTTTTACGTGTACATAATATTGTATTAAAACTTACATACGAGTTTCCCTGCTCCCCTACCCTCTCCCACACGGGAACAGCAGTCTGCTGCAAATGTTTCAAGTTACGGGCCCGAACCTCAGATGGTGTAAATCAGCAGAGCTCCACAGACATCTGGAATGAGTGACCGTGTCAGAAAACAAAATTAATCCTCCCACCCTTCCTCTACTTTTAGAGCAAAACTTTATTTTTTAATGGCGTGAAACATTTGAAGAAATGTTTCATTTTTCATTTTCAAGGGGACAAGCAGATGTGTCACAATATCAGGTGAAAGGCTTTCCCCAGAGTAGCTGTACAAGGGGATTGACCAAAGCAGGATGCCTGATGTAGAAGAAGGCTGAGATTGCTCCCAAAAGTCTGGATAAGAATCTGACATTTTGGATGCTTATCCACACCCAACACTAGATACTTGAAGGTTTGGCAACACAAATTTATCTCTGGCAGTAATAATGGATATCATGGCAGGTGATCCAATATCACCTGCAGTAACCTTGTGCCTATGCTTCAAAAGTCATTTAATGCATAATGATCTTTCAATGTGAGTGGAAGGAGTTTGGAAATAATTGATTCGCGTGTACGGAACCAACAGGAAATGATTTAGCTTTGTAATTGATACTTGGTGTCAAAATGAATTAAGCATAAATTATACAACTGAAGAAGCACTTTTGTTTTCTATTAGTTTGACAAATGGGTTTCCTCTTACTGCTACTGAAAAAAACATGCTGTATTTCAGCATGCATTTGTTTTATGGAAAGAAGTACATTAAATCAACATAATTCCATGTAAAACCAAACCTAGGCTTAAACAGAAGATAATTTTAAACAGTTGGATAGACTTTAAACATCGATATGTTTTGGCAGAGTTTCAGCGGGAAAACAATAGTAAGCTAGCTGCCCTTTAAAGAAAGCTCATTTTGCAGGGGGAAAAGGGCTAATTTATTTCTAAACAGAGAAAATTGGACATTCAAGGTGCCTCAGATACTGGATCTGGGCTAAGTACAGACCCTTTGCTGGACACTACACAGTATTTGCTCAAACAGGAGAAAGAACTATTTTGGACTTGTACACAAAGCTGTCACACCCAGGGTTTTATGTGCAGCTGGGGCATCTCCCAAGCCCAGGTCTGAATCCTGACTTTCCTTGATGCTCAAAAGGAATTGTAACATGGAGCTTGAACAAGTACAAGCATCCCCGTAATAACATGGGCAAGTCATGTTACAGGAGAATGTGCCTGTATTATGAAATGGTTTAGAAATCAGGACACAGTGGGAGCTTACTGACTGGTCATGGGTCATGTCATATCAGTCCAGAATGTTCACTAAATGGATACAAAATTCTATTTCAGATTCTAAAACAGTGATGATATGGCCAATCTAATAAAGACGTTGCCTACCCTTAGCGCCAGTTCCTAAACTTCCCTGTCTAATCTCACCTCCTTTACAGGAGAGTTGTGCAGATTAACAAGTTAATGTTTGTAAGGTGCTTTGAAGATGAAAAGCACTAAGTGCTCAACATTAAGTATTGTTATAAAACAAAACACCACAGGCTGTAGCAATGCACTTCAGGGTGAGCGATTATTATGGTGAAAGTCACTTTATCTTTGTGCCTTAGAACTACCACTGTCATAGGCATATTCTAATTAACCAGAAACGCATAGCCGGTCTTGTCTTGTGGCTTAATTATAAAATAACTTCTAGTCAATCTCACAGTGCGACGTGGGGCAGTAAACTAGTGACATGATAGACCAAAAAAGCATATCCAGTCTCAGGTCAAAAGTGGACATCACAATGGCTTTAAATGCAATGATTCTTTAAGTGAGGAGCCCCACAACTGGCCAAAATCAGGAAAGCGTAAAAATAGATTTGTGGCAGGGCCCTACAAGAAAGTGAAAGGCGGGAGGAGGGGGAAGGATGAGGCAGCAGCAGCAGATTTGCAGCAAAGAAAGTGCAGGAGCAGCTAGAGTGAGGTGTGAGGGACCCAGGAGGGGGAAGAAGCAAAAATCATGGCTAAACAAGGTTTATAAAGGTAGTGGAGAACTTTGGGAAATTGTTAGGTCAGAACTGAGCCTAGAATCTGACTCAGCATTCAGCAGGAAGCGAGCATAGGAGTACAGCACCAGGCTGATGAGCTAAGCAGGTGGGATGCTGCATTTGGAATTGGTTGGAGTCTTTTCAAGGTTGGTAGTTTCCTGCAGACTTGAGGATCTGAGGTATCCCCTCCTGGATAGAGGCAGCAAGTTCTCCAAAATGCTTCTCCAACCCCACAACAGAACTTCCCTCTTAGCCCAATTTAGTCTCAGCCAGCTGCTCTTCATCTAGGTGTTGATGCCTGCAAACATTTGGTTAGCTGGCAGACAGCACTGTTGACCCTTGACAGAAAGGGCATGAAGAGCTGGGTGTAGTCTATATACTATTGGGAACAGCATCCAGGTCATTTAAAAATTTGATATTGGAAGAAAAGCCAATGAAAATTTGTTTTGCTGCATGAGGTCAGGTAAATGCAGCCTTCAGACACGGAAAGTTTAAATACCTTGGTTTAGTAAAGGATCCCATTATTTATTTTTTCCAAATACTTTTATTAACTAGAAGCCAAGTCATGAAGTCTTTATACAATCTCTGTTCTCTGGCAAAGTCACATGGACTTCAGTGGGAGTTTTGCTTGAGTAAGGACTACAGGATTTGGTTCGGGAGCTTCTCTCTTTCCCATACAGAGAGTCTACTATCCATCTGGCAAAGACCAAAAAAAAAGGGGGGGCTGGGGATTTCATTTCTGCACAGCCAAGGCCCAGCACATGGTTTTGATTGGTCTGTGTTACATTCCCCAGGCCTGGGAGCATTTGGTTCATGTTTTTGCTGTTGACCATGGCACCTTATTCAACACAGCAAAGTCCAAATGCAGGAAAAAGATCCAAAATGAGTGTCAAAGAAAAAATAATCTAGGAAGCTGAATGTGAGGCAGTATCAATTTCTTTAATGTAAATCATATGTGACACGGGCGTACTTGATGTAGTGATTGTAAAGATACTCTAGGGACTGATTTATAGAGAAAGAGCTTGGGTCCCTGTACAGTTCAGTGTTCTCGGTGCTAACAACTTGCGTCCTTCTTTGTACTGACGAGTTCCTTTAAAGGGAACACTTAAAGAGAAGCAATATGTGGGACTGAGCACAACAGGCCACGTAAACTCAGGTCATGAATCCTGCACAGGCTGGGTTCCAAAGGACAAAACCCCTTAGTAACCATTAGAGCTGGCCAGAAATTCTCTGACAAAAACAGATTTTCCATGGTGAATGCCGATTTGTTGAAACCAAAATGTTTTGTGGAAACGTTTGAAATTGGATGAACTTCGGCTGAAACACAGGGAGGTTTCTATCAAAAAACTGTCTGGCTTCCTGCCAGCTTGCTCGTGGGCTGTTTAGGAGCCTGGCCTTCCAGGATCCTCGGCTTCGGGGCAGCCCCGCCATGCAGACTGCGCCAGGGTTGAGGATCTCAGGACTTCCAGGAGCTAAGAAGCCTCAGCTTTAGGAGGGGCTGTTATAGGCGAGCATCCCAGCTCCGCAGGTTTTCAGGGCCTCTTGGTACTTCTAGGCTCCCCACGCTGCACCAAGGGACTCGTGGGAACAACCCAGGGAGCCCCCCGGAGCCGGGTTGTCAACTGCTCCGCTTCATTTAGAGATTTCTCTGGATTTCCTTTTTGTGGGAAATTTCTAATTTTCGTTGTGAATTGGAACGAAAACTTTTTCAAAATGTCAATTACCCACAGAACAGAAATTGTAAGTTTTGATCAGCTCTAGTAAAACCATGCAGCACGCTGCAGTCAGCACATATCATGTGGCTAGCAGACTGGGTAATAATTCAAGAGAGAATCCAAGGGATACAGTGGCACTATATATGGAGAGGAAAGTAGCATAAAAAAACCAACACCAAACTGATTCTAGGTACTGGGTGGCGGTGTACATTGTTATATATGACTGACTCACATACATACAGAGAACATATTTCAGAGTGTCCTTTTGTCCACTTATATTCCCCGTATGGTTGCTGCTTCTTTAGGTTTGCAGCAAAGGGAAGCTATTTGTTTCCTCTCTTGTCTCAAAGAGCTCACAATATTACAGAGGGAAAACAAAAGAAAAGCAGCATAGACAGAATGATGACGACAAACACCAATGGAAACAATCCCGCTTTGTTTATGTAGCCCAAACACAGCTTACAGGAGAGAGAGATTTAGGGTGAAATTTCTATCTGTTATTGATACTCCCTAAAGCCAGACAAATTCTTGGCAGTGGCAACCCCGGCCTTTTGGCTGTCAGATGTTTAAGCATGGTAAACTAATTATCGTCATCACCCTACATATATCCCATTTACTATCTGCACAGAGTAAAGCAGTAATCAAAGAACCGCTAGATGGGTTTATTTCAGCATTGGATTCTTTTTGCGAGGGAAATGTTTAGGTTTCCTTTGGATCAAACTATGCAGGTTTCTCCGAGGCCTTAAATGGTAGCTGTGCATACTTCTTAGGGTAGGTCTACACAGCAGAAGCTGCACACAAGTTTGCCTACCTGAGCTAGCTTGAATCTAGCTAGCACAGGTAACAACGGTGCAGCACAGGCAGTATGCATCCCTAGATACATGCTCAGCTTGCTGGCCCGCTCTGAAACCCACTCTGCAGTCTTCACTGCTATTGTTACCCGTGGTAGCTGGATTCAGGCTAGGCCAGGTAGAGTAGCCTATGCACAGTGTTTGCTGTGTAGACATACCCTTAGAATCAGTCTAATAAAACTATTACCAAAAGCTTGGTTAACGTTCCTGCCTTTGGTGTAGAACCCAGCTACCCAACTGCTTGAAGGGGCTAGCCCCAGGGAACACATCAGCCTAATTTTCCAGACTGCATTCCCTTCCCATCTTCTTCTAGGAGCAATTGAATATGTTGCCATTAATCTATTGAGCCCTCTGGAGGTTTGGGTCCTGGCTACCTGAAAGATCAGTTCTCCTGCTCTCTTGTGACAGTTGAGAATAGTCAAGGGCACTCTTGTTAACAGACTTTAGGTTTGAAAATCTAGCGGGGGGAGGGCAGACTCTGGAATTTGCTTCCCTATTTATTAGTCCAACAGAGCTCCACAAAAATCCTTCCATTGCATTGGAGAGATGTTGGAAGAGTTTCACTTTCCCACTGAACACTGCAAGTTAATGAGCCCTTACCAGTGTGTTAAAAACATCCTCAGATGATACTAAAACAGAAGATAACATGAACAACAAGAGAATAATAAATTGGGGACTGTGGTTAGACATACAGGCAGGAAATCAAATGAGAGTCATCTAAGGGGGGAAAAAAAAGCTAATACAACACATCTTGGAAAAATAACTGAAAAACAGTTATTCAACAGAAGGAGAAAACCTGGAAAGAAGTAATGCTGAAGGAGACCCAAGAGTGTTAATGGGTAGCAAATGAGATGAATTTTCAATAACAGCAGCAAAAAACAAAAAAACAAAAAAAAACCCAGCACCACCACACCAGAGTAATTTTGAACAGAGATATCACGGAGAAGAGAGGAAATAATCTTTTTCTACATGACTGCTAAGACTGCATATGCAGGTAATTTGATCAAAGGGATAATTTTCAAAAGCACCTAAGTGCCATTGCAAATCAGTGGGACTTAGGTATTGAGTTGGTGGTGGGACATCCAGCCTGATATGTTGGAAAAGCAGTTAGAGGAGTTAAACTTAAGAAATGGAGAAGTCAGGAATGGAAAGGTAGATGTCAGATCTGGCTGCCTAGAAATGGGAGGTGAAGAAATGAGGTTGCCTAGGAGTAACTTGTAAAGTGAAAACAGGATCAGGCTGAGAAAGGAGCCATAAAGAAGGCCAGCAGAGATGGGAAAGGAGGTGGAAAAGGAGCCCCTCAAGATTTTACCAAACTCTCAGCAAATTCTCTTTTGCTGACTAATCTGAGAAATTCCATTTTCTTGCCCCTTGCTATGATTAATGCAATAATCCACTGGCTGCACCTACCAAAGCCTGCGCATACCTGCTGTTTGTAATGACATTTGGTCTGCCAAACGCTAAGAGATGGGTTTATTTTTAAAAACAAAAATCAATTCAGGGCTCCCATGAAAAGTAAAAGCACACAACAACCCTACAACTCGAGATGAGGGACATAAGGCTGCAGAAAACATGAGCACCTAAAAACATAAAGAAAGAGCCTTGGCTAGTTTCAGTTACAGCAAATGAAATGTTGAGCCCCTATTGCAAAGTTTGCTCATCTTGCTGTCCCCTCTTGAAGACCAATTAGTAAAGAGATTGGGTTTGTTTATAAAAGAGGAAAGGAAGCTTTTCGTGTGGGTCACTTGTGATGCGTTCTCTCTTACTGCTAGATTATTTTTTTTGCTACAGTATGTCAGCAAATTGTGTCCTTAATGTCAGAGGAACATCAGCTCTGACCCTGCAACCCTTTCAACTCTGTTTGATATTTAAGGGGCACGTTTCTTGCCAAATACATTTCTTCAAGATCAAAAATTATGCATGGGGTTGTCATCGGAGGAAGAAGGTTTCAGGCTAATTCCCTAATACCATTCCCAGGGAAGTCGAGGGGAGTTTCTCTGAGGAAGGGCCTCCGGATTAACCCAGTATGCTGCGGTTTTTATTTTGCTTTTACACCAAGGCATTTTTGTTACTTTATTGTTAAATGGTGGCTAAGGAGCATTTTTAGCAGCTGGGTGTTAAGCAGCTTGGGGTGTTGGAATGTCCCTTGGGCTTGTGAAACCCTGAGGTTAGCTGTATATTGAAATGGAAGAGCAAGGGTACAGGAACCCCAGCTAGAGTAGCACAGGACAAACAGGACAGATGACAGGCCTGATACTCCCCTTGCTCCGGTCTCACACTAGTGTAATGCCATTGATTTAAGTAGAGTTGCTTCTAATTTATACCAGGATGAGAGGCCCCAAATCATCTTCTGTTAATAATTCGGTTAGTTTATACAATTGGAAGTGAGTCAGTTTTCCCCCAGACATGAGTCATCTGTATGAAAGTTGCATCCCTTTGTGTATAAAACCCCATAGGGAAAAATAAAAGGAGTTTAATTGGCAGTTTCCTCCTCCCTGTTTTGCTTGGAGAACAGCTCCATCTACCCTGAACCTCAATGCATAGAAGAAGCACAGGGCTTCTGCAGGATCTCTAATGGGGTAAAGGGCATGTTTCAGAGCGGCTGCTCTCTCCTTCTGTATTCCTGGCTCCAGATGTGCCCAACCTGGTTCTCCTCCATTGTCAGGGGAATGATCACACCACTTAACAGGTGGTTTCTGCTTTTTATTTGGAGGCAGCAAAGAGTGCTTGAACCACCCTCCTGGCCCAAGAGGTGGCAATTTGTCCCTGCTGCTTTTCTTACCCCTGGGCTACACTAGAGGGGGGTGTGTCGATCTACGATACGCAACTTCAGCTACGTGAATAACGTAGCTGAAGTCGGCGTATTGTAATCGACTTACCTGGCCGTGAGGACGGCGGCGAGTCGATCGCTGCCACTCCCCCGTCGACTCCGCTTCTGCCTTTCACTGAGGTGGATTTCCGGAGTCGACGGGGAGCGCGTTCGGGGATCGATTAAGCGTGTCTAAATGAGACGCGATAAATCGATCCCCGATAGATCGATTGCTACCTGCCGATCCGGCGGGTAGTGAAGCCAAGCCCTAAGAGAAGTTGTGAAGAGTGCAGCTATGAAACTGTAATCCCTTGGTTTTCTATGCACTCTCCCATGTGCGGCCCTTCGGTTCTCAAAATTGCTGCTGCCTGTTACAGAGGAAGCACACACTGTGCTCTCTCTTTTGTTCTTGTAGTTTTCCTTACCACCACCAACGCAAAACACCCCAAAAAGCGAGCAATGAGAAAGCCCTATTTTTCTCTGTATATAGAGAAGAATCTGACACAAATGAAAGGTTAGGAGGATGTTTGTTCAGTGATGTTGTGGCCAACAACATGCAAATAAACTAATAATTAGTTTTGAATTTTTACATCTCGTGGCAGCTTTGTTTTTTCATGCAGAGGAAAAGGAAGCATTGCTAAGTAGGAGCCCATGACCTAAGCTCTGACAAAAGCTCTGGCACAACTGCATAATTAGCCTGTACAAATCCTGCATCAGTTACCAAAATGAATGGCATGTACAAGAATTTAAACCTGATTGTTGCTATAATGATGAATCACTGCACAATTCAAGTATCCTTTCCACAGGGATTACCGTCTACTAGTTTTTCATTTCCCTGTTAGCTTTTTGCTAATGCAACTTTAGTCATTTGAGAAACTTCACAAACACTCTCCAAAGTAGTGACCTAACTACAGTTGATTTTATTTATAGTGCTATTATTCTTTCCCCCTTCTGCGAAGGTAAAACACCTAACCATTTCAGAGCACGGGGAGAGCAATGAGAGAGGTGTGAGCAATAGGACCTGCTGAGGATTAGAATCTGACACTGTCTACTATAAATATTTACCCGAGTGGCTTAATTTTAGCTTTAGCTGGGTCTTGAAGGGATGCACATTGGGACTCAGGGCCTGAGGTTAGAACCCCATTTCAAAAGGCTGGGAAACCAGAGAAGCAATTCAGCATGACCTTCTCATTTTCAAGTCAGTTCCCCTTCACTATTGCTGGATTAGGTTACCTGTGACTAACCTATTTGGTATGGCATCTCAGTATGATGATGTAAGTACTGTTTAAAGATCAGGGTGGGAATGCAGAAGGTTTCATCCCATTTTCATGTCATAAAAATGCTTTACCTATAGAGAAAGCCAGTGAAAGGCCTGGCTTTGCTTTTGACACTGCCTCTCCAGACTAGCAAAGCCACAGCTGGGTCATTTTATCCACATTAGAGAATAAATTACTAAACTGCTAAAAAGGAAGGGGAAAACTATCCTGAAGCCATTGCCAGGGGTCCCATCTTAGAAGCTAATCGTAAGTCATAGTCACAATACACTACCGAGATGATGGGCCATGCCTAATTCTTTTAGAGTCTATTTAGCAGAAATCATGTCTGAGACAAACAGTTCTACTTCAGGGATTATTTTTTTTTAAACATGAGGATGTGTCCACGCCATTGTCTAAGTGCCCCTTAGGTAAACACCCAGGAGCACTAAAAAGAATCCAGGATAGGATATTACATACCTGTGAGCAGTCTGTGACTTCAGCACCATGGAAGGCCAGGTGCCACTGTCATGGAAAACCCATTCAAAATCACGCGGGTGATAGTGGTTTCAGGGTGAATGGCAGATAAAGGATTTTCAAGTGCACAGGATTTCACACAAGGTCCCTACAATTGAATATGCTTTGATTAAAGCTAAGAATTCAGTGACAAAACTCACCTGAGGGAGCAACACACAAATCAGATCGTCTCCTACACAGGAAAGACTAACATCGGTACAGGAAATGTGACAGGTTCTCCCTGTCTTTGGGTCTTTGGAATTAACTGGGGGTTCAGGCCCTATGCCCAACCTGCAGATACCCAGAAAGCTGCACAAATCAGGTAGGCTGGATCTGACTCAGGGCTGCTTTAACTTTGCCAACCAGCATTTATGCAGCATAGAATGAACACAGATCTTACCATAGTTATGTAGGACTACAGAGCAGCTCCAATATTGCCTCCATGGTGACGTGGTACTTTCAGGTGGAGGTAATATGCCAACGATCCGGGTTAAAACATATTTATGAATGATGTTTTGGTGGTATGATTTAACTCTGTGGCTCTTTCATATAAAATCAACTCCTTTGCCAAAGTAATGATTGAATATTTGGTCACATACTGCAAGCAGGCAAATCTCTTAGTGAGAACATAAAAGGTAGGAGAGATTGTTTGTATAGATTGCCTTTGCCCAAGTTAGGTACCGAGAATGGCCACAGATGCTAGGATCCTGATTGTCTACTACCTCGCACCTTGAGAGACAAGTGGGTGAGGTAATATATTTTATTGGACCAACTTCTGTTGGTGAGAGAGAGAGAGAGACAAGCTTTCAAGCTTACCCAGAGCTCTTCTTCAGGTCTGGGAAATGTATTCAGAGTGTCACAGCTAAACAGAAGGTGGAACAGATTGTTTAGCATAAGTAGTTAACACATTTTGAGGGACCATTCAAGGTTAAGATACCTGGGTCCTACACATGCGTATCACAACGTGTGGTGTACCTCATACAGTGCACTAAATAACCCAACACCACCTATGTGGGTGAAACCAGACAATCACTATGCTCTCGAATGAACTTGCACAGGCAAATGATAAAAGACGAAAACACAGTATCATTCGTGGGAGAACCCCTTTCACAAAGTGATCACTATATCTGACCTTTCAGTCCTCATCCTCAAAGAAATCCTACAGGACACTTTCAAAAGACAAGCCTGGAAGCTTAAATTCATAACTTTGCTAGTCACTAAAAATCATGGACTGAATAGAAACAGGATGTATGGCTTTTATTACAACAATCTGTAACCCACCAACCCTCCTCCCCCCACGGCCTTTTCCCTCCTACCCCTTCCTTTCCCCGCCCTATGACTGGAGGTGCGCTAACGGGCCACTTCACCTTGAATGGTCTCTTGAAATATGTGTTAACTACTTATGCTAAACAATCTGCTCTACCTTGTATTTAGCTGTGACACTCAGAGTACATTTCCCAGATCGGAAGATCTCCATGTAGCTCGAAAGCTTGTCCCTCTCACCAACAGAAGTTGGCCCAACAAAAGATATTACCTCCCCCACCTTGTCTCTCTAATATCCTGGGATTAGTGTCACCAGACAGCAAGTGTGAAAAATCGGGACAAGGGAAGGGGGGTAATAGGAGCCTATATAAGAAAAAGACCCAAAAATCAGGACTGTCCCTATAAAATCGGGACATCTGGTCACCCTACCTGGGATGGACACGGCAATAACACTGCTCACACCTATTGACATTTACCTCTGTAGGACGATGAGTGTATATTGCAGTTACATGGTTGCATTTTGTATCCATTTTGCACAGATGTAAATGACTATACAAGGGCAAGGCAGAGGAGAATTCAGGTCTGCAGTGCTATGCGCCTAGCCCTGCTCCCTATGAAGTCAGTTACAGTCTTTGCATAGGGAAAGAGAACACAGCTGCTTGATGCTACAGTGAGTCCTTTGATACAATTGCTTCATTTTGATAGGCAAACACATGGCTGTTCTTCTGTGGGCCTGCTTGATCAGCAACAACAAAACACTTTCATCACAGAAGCTTTCCTCCCCACAACTCTGAAGCGAGCGTGAGCCATTTATAACACAAACGGAATAAGAGACAGAGGGGCACCCAACCCTCCCTGCCATTGGCTATAACCTTATCATTAAGCTACTGGTGGGGAAGCTCTGCCTCTTTACCAGCTCCTCCCTACTGTGACAGCCAGGTGGAGGCTGTTATAGTGCGCTGAACACCTGCCCAACTTCCAGCCCCGCTTCACTGCTCCACCCTGTACACCTGAGAGAGATGTACCTGGAGATTTAACTCTGCTGGCTGGTGTTCAGGCAAGGCCTCTGCACTCTGCCACAGCGGTTGGTTAGGAGAAGCAAATCTCAAAATCCCCTCTTTAGCAAGCTTCTAAATAACGGTGCACCAGCTAGCAAAGCTGATCTAATACATTATGTGATGAGCAACAGCAACGTTCACTGAATAATTTATTTGACGGATTATTTTTGGAGTATGAGATCAGCTCTGATGACCACCATTATTTTTGTTGAGTCAACAGGCCCCTTGAGGGCATATTCTCTAGAGAGAGCAAGCAACAGTGTGATGGGTTAGAAAGGACATTTATAAATTAAATGCATGCTCCAGTTGCTCCTCTAAGCCCTTATGCAGTACGTACATGGAAATCTAAGCAGCTAGATGCATACTCTTCCTGAGCGCAGTTGTCTATGCATACACAATCTATCCCTTCCAGGTTTTTTCCATTAACGCACCCTCATGTATTGTTATAAATCAAAATGAAAGAGAACAGGCCAGACCAGCAGAAGAGCCAGGAAAGGAAATAGATCATAGTCCATGTCGCAAAAGGCTGCTGCTCTAAATACCAGCAGTTAATGGCAGTCATGAATAGTCACTCGGGATCACGTTAACCCTTGACCCACTGAGGCCAGGACGGGTGGGGCATGGTGGAAGGAAGAAAGGTTAGAAAAAAAACAAGGTTTTTGGTTACTAATGGAAATAGGAGAAAGCAGAGTAGGGGTAGGACAGGAAGCAATTGATTTAGTGTGCACCAAGGGAGATTCAGATTAATATTAGGAAAAACTTTTGAACTATAGGAATAGTTAAGCTCTGGAATAAGTTTCCAAGGGAGGTTGTGGAAGCCCCATCACTGGAGGTTTTTAAGAACACGTTGGACAAACGCCTGTCAGGGATGGTCTAGGTTTACTTAGTCCTACCGCAGTGCGGGAGGATGGACTAGTTGAACTCTTGAAGTCCCTTCCGGCCCTACATTTCTATGACAATTTCCTTGTTTTAAAAAAAAAAAAGAGGGGGGGAGCATGCATGAGTGTCGGGGATTCAAGGAGAAAAATGTGGGCAATAGCAGTTTTGTTAACAAAAATATTCCCAAGTCAGCATTTATTTTCCACTATGATTCAGGCTATGATTCATTATTCGTAAGTATCCAGACAACGGCCTGGTGTTTGTGAAAGTGTCTCTGAACCCCAGAAGTTTCATGAATTGTAATACATACATAGAGGATGAGTGTTATTCCCTGTTCATTATTCTCCCGCTTAAAAATGTTTCAGTCACCTAATCAGGGAGCAGAAACAATGCTCTGCGACTTAAGCAACTAACCACACATCCTGAACATCGAACAGTCAAAGGAAGAACTTGTAAAGCTACAGGCTGGAAGTTATTCATCCAAACTCTTCAAACACCTATGAATAAATATATTTTGGGAAAAAGTCAAGATTGGTTCAGCAATGACTCGATAACTAAAAAAGGAGCTAAATTTGTAAGTAACAAACATTCATAAACAAATAGTTTGACAGGTCTAGCACGGAAGGAGGATTTACATGACATATCCTGCTATGGAAAGTAATTCACCATAGATAACTAGGAAACCCCGCCCCCCAAATACCTCATAAAAATCAAACCACCACGTATTCCCAGGAGAGAATATCCCCGAGTCCCCAAGAATCTTAAATCTCTTCCCCCCCCCCCCCCCTCGCCCCACTGGCCATCTTCAAATGATAAACAGTGGGTCATTCCCAACCCTACACATACTCAATGTATTTTTTGGAGCAAAGTGTAAATAGTTTCAGCAAAAGTGCAGCAGAACAGAAGCTTGTTTTCCTCAGTGATGGGGCCTGGTTTGTACTGAACTGGAAAAACTAATGGATAGATTCCACTCTTCTTCACCTCCCCACTCCGCAGTAACTGCCCTTTGACATCAGTTACAAGGAATACATCTTGTGAGATCCCCTTGTTAAAATGTTGGCTGAAACCCACCATCTGTTCAGCTTGTCCAAAGATGGCTTTGGACAATCATTCTTTCAGTACAGACTCATACATTGTTTCCAGGGCCCTTAGATCACAATATGAATTTCCTTCACCGGTAGCATGAACAACACTTGACTTCCAACTCAGAGCTGCATGTAGAATGTGATTTCTCTGTACCCCATGATCATATCAATATATCAGCAGTGTCCTTAATAAACCCTGTGTATTATTTTGGCCTTATGAATCAGTTCACGGGGCAGTCAGAGAATGCTGCAGCACACATGATAAGGCAGGAAAGCTGCCAGCTGCTGTTCAGCTGCAGGAGCAGCTCCCGTATGCATGAACAAACTGGCGCCGTACCAGCTTGGTATCTGACAACGGCAGATTTCACGCCTGCTTAGCGCTGCTGCTATTGCAGAAACTATTTAACATACAATAATACAGTCACATGTAACAGGTTTAACCAAAGCTGCATAGCTTCCTGCTATGGAGACTGGTCACAAGAACCAAAAAGCTGTACAAAGACAAGAACTTTCTGTGTTAAAAGCTTCTCCTAATCTGCCCTGTTCCCTTCTGAAGCCCTAAAAACTGATGAACAATGACACGGACTAGTTGCAACCGGCCCAAGGCAGGGATCTAAGCTTTTTCACATCAAAACTCTGCCAACACCATTAACCTGGGTCAGGTCAACAGTGTAAAGATATTTCACGTGTCCCCACCCCAACTCCAAATGACCTCATTTTTCTGTGCTGCAACCAATCCACCCCCCGCTACTCACCCTAATACTTATAAACATGGACTATGAAATTCACCCTTGTGCAGAGGGCATAAGACCTCTGTATCATGAAGTCCCAAGTAAGCCTCGAGGTATGATTTTTTAGAAGTGTTGACAATTCACAACTGCAGGTGAAGTCAATGGGACCCAAAAGAGCTCAGCACTTCTGAAATTCAGACCTTCGGTGTTTCAAAGTTGGGCACCCAAAAACTGTAGCACCCAATCCCATTACGTTGTCCCTTTCACCTGGTCTTCATTTGTTAAGTCATGTGATCTGATCCACATAGGTGGACCCTATGGGACTCCAGATCCCAATGAAATCAATGGGACTCTGTGCAATCACAGGGGCCTTCATGCCTGGATCCAATTGCAGGCTCGACTAACTTGTTTGGGGCAGGAGTTTTGTCTTTTGTCTGTAAAGCACCTTCCAGCCTTTGGGCATTATATAAATATTAATAATCTCCAGCACTTCATATGCAGAAAAAGTACAGTTCAGCAATATGGAAACGTGAGATCTGAAAAAGAGCTGGCTGCGGAGTTTGCTGATTTGATTAATGTTGATTTTCAATAAGCCTTGGAGCACTGGGGAAGTTCCAGATGACTGGAAGAAAGCTAATGTTGTGCCACTTTTTAAAAAAGGTAAATGGATAACTCAGGTAATTATAGCCTTGCCAGCCTGACATCAACCCCAGGCAAAATAATGGAGCAGCTAATATGGGACTCAATTAATAAGGAATTAAAGGAGGGTAATGTAATTAACATAAATCGACATGGTTTTGTTGATAGATCACATCAAACTAACTTGATATCTTTTTTTGATGAAATTACAAGATAGGTTGACAAAGATAATAGTGTTTATGGAATATACTTAGACAACTAGAAGGCATTTGACTTGGTACCATGTGACATTTTGATTAAAAAACTAGAATGATATCAAATTAACATGGTGCATTACGTGGATTAAAATGGATAGCCCTCAAAATATAATTGCAAACAGGGAATCGTCATAAAGTGGATGCGTTTCAAGTGGGATGCCACAGAGACTGGCTCTTGGCCATACGCCATTTAACATTTTTTCCAATGACCTGGAAGAAAGCATAAAACCATCACGGATAAAGTTTGCAGATGACCCCAAAACTTTGGGGGGAGGGGAGGGGGGAGAAGAGATGGTAAATAATGACAAGAACAGGTCACTGATTCAGAGCAATCCGGATTGCTTGGTAAACTTGGCGCAAGCAAACAATATGTATTTTAAAACCGCTAAATATAAATGTATACCTCTAGGGACAAAGAATGGTAGGGCATACTTACAGAAGGGGAAGGGGGGGACTTTATCTGGGAAGCAGTGACTCTAAAAAAGTTGGTGGCCATGGTGGATAATCAGCTGACCGTGAGTTCCCAATGTGACACTGTGACCAAAAGAGCTAATGTGAGGGAATGTGTTTCAAAAAAAATTGCTTAGGTTGTTGGTTTATTTCATCTTCCCTCTCATTTCCACCTTAAAATAGCATTGCTAAATGTGCCAATATCGTCTGTTGAGAGTTCAGGCTTTTCAGTTTGTTTTCTGCAGCTTTTTTTTTTTTTTAAACCAATGCCTGAAAAAGTCTAATTTTAATAAAACCACTATTTGGGATCAGCTCCTGAAATATCACAAAAAGAATCCTTTTGTTTGACAATTATATTTCGGAATATCTGAAATCACACTATAATCTAGTTAGATGGGTAAGGCCTGGATATTTATTTGTGATTTCCTATCCCACCTCACTCAGTTAATTCCCTTCCCACCAAGAGTAACATTTTTTCAGCAGTGAAAAGTAATGGTCGATGTCTCTCAACCTTGGGTAGGAGAAGACCCCTGTCTATATGCCCTTGTATGAGTCCTGTGGTCCAGGTACAATATATGCTCTAACAACTGAGCTTCACCAACTGAGTCCCTAATGTAGACACCCCTCACACAGCCAGTCCCCAGCATAAGGGGGCCAGAGATTCCCAACACCATCACCTCACTCAGCCACTCCCCTAAGGTAAGATAAGATATTTACTACTTAGCTTTAGCCACATGGAGACTGGTGGCCTATTAAGCTTAAGCAAAATTTACTAGTTTCAAATGCTTTGCAGGATTTGAAAAGGATTTATAGACTGCTGTAGCCAGAACTAAAGTGCCAGGGGAGAGAGATCCATTTTTGTCGGGAGGGTAAAAGCTGGCTACATTAAATGATGGCACAATTATAGGCAGAGAGTAGGAACAGAAAGCCCCTTTGAGAAGTATTGGCAAGAAAATCTAAAAGAAAATAGTTTTACTACCCTAGCAGTGGCATGAGATTCTGGAAAATGGGCATGAAGTTGCATACCTAACGTGTGCACGCAATTAACTCTACATTCATAAGAATTCCTTATGAAAGCATGGCTTATGTGGGAAAGTTCCAGAGCTTTACTCTTAGGTATTAAACTTCAAGGGAGTCTTGCAGTTGTTAATCT
Source organism: Chelydra serpentina (assembly GCA_037349315.1). Taxonomy (NCBI): domain Eukaryota; kingdom Metazoa; phylum Chordata; order Testudines; family Chelydridae; genus Chelydra; species Chelydra serpentina. Next base: position 17,134,060 of record JBAIAC010000033.1, read on the forward strand.
GCCCCATGGGAATACTTGTATAATTCATTTCACAAGAGGAATAACCTCTACCCATCTGACTTGCAAGTGCAAGGGCTCCAAGCTAATCCCTTTCTGCTTGGAGAGCAAAAACAGTCCACTAGATCTACTAGTAAACACTAACCTGTGGATCGGACAGAAGATGTGCAAATAGCCACTAATCACTGAAAACATCTTCTTAGGGTATGTCTATACTACCCGCTGGATCAGAGGGCAGCAATCAATCCAGTGGGGGTAGATTTATCGCATTTAGTCTAGACATGATAAATCAACCCCCGATTGCTCTCCCGTGGACTCCTGTACTCCACCAGCACGAGAGGTGCAGGCAGAGTTGACGGGGAAGCGTCAGCAGTCGACTCACCGCAGTGAAGACACCCCGGTGAGTAGATTTAAGTACATCGACTTCAGCTACATTATTCACATAGCTGAAGTTGCGTAATTTAGATCGACCCCTCCCCCCTACACCACCACCCAGTGTAGACCAGGCCTTAGGTACTGACAGCATCACCTGCTACACTCTCGTCCCTATTCCACTCAAAGAGCAGAACCCCACTGCCAGTGGGTGTCTTGGACCTGTGCTACCTATACAGACACATATGGCCCTACACACACATACCTGACAACCAGCCACAGCAACACCACTAAGTCAGTTAGATGGAAAGTTATTTCTGTTATTGAAGCAAGGGCTGGACAAGTGCTGGATCACATACCACCAACGCAGGGCAAGTCCTGCCCAGTAATGGGAGAAAATCCTTTACTGGCCTACAAATGATATTTGATTTTTTTATTCCTTAACTTCTGCCTCAACTTTCTACACTTAGCTAATTTAAATATAGACAAATAGCAAAGCCCATTATTAAAATAGTAAATATGAGTAAATAGTATAAGGGGAATGTGTCTCTTTCCCCCCCATGTGGGTTACAACTAAACATATTAACTCTGTAGATTTAAATAGCTGCCAAAATACACTTCTCTGCTTACTGCTAGTTACTATCCTATAGAACAATCAGGACTATGTAATGGGCTATAATAGTACCCAGAATTCTGTGTGTGGTATAGCTTATCTGTTTTCCATGGTGGATCATAACATCATACAAATGCTTAATTTAACTTTAAGTGTTTAACTTAAATTTGCATTAGACATGGATCCAAACCAAAAGCCCAGATCTGAATTACCATAACGTGCTGGGAATGTAGACATGGAACTGAAATTCTAGTTTCTATGGCTGGTCAGGAATTCTGGTGGGGTTGCCTTCAGATAAAAACATAAGAATGGCCATACTGGGTCAGATCCCAATGGTCCATCTAGCCCAGTATCCTGTCTTCCGACAGCAGGCAATGCCAGGTGCTTCAGAGGGAATGAATAGAACAGGTAATCCATCCAACAAGTGATCCATCCTCTGTCACCCATTACCAGCTTCTGGCAAAACTGAGGCTAAAAACACCATCCTTGCCCATCCTGGCTAATAGCCATTGATGGACCTATCCTCCCCGAATTTATCTAGTTCTTTTTTTAACCTTGTTATAGTCTTGGCCTTTACAACATCCTCTGGCAAAGAGTTCCAAAGGTTGACTGTGCGTTGTATGAAGAAATACTTCCTTTTATTCATTTTAAACCTGCTGCCTATTAATGAGACGATGATAATGAGCAGCGTCTGTCATAACACACACTCAGATGTTTTGAGAACTGAAGCTGAAATTAAGACCCATTTTCTTTCACAAATTTAGAGAAAAGGCAAATGGAAAGCTGGCACTGATTTGTACCAACACACTTTACCTTACAAGGATTAGCATTTTCATATTTTCCACTGAAAGGACTACTTGGCTTTTCTGTCCTCCCCATCAACAGAATGTTCTATCCTTAGATCAGATTTAAGAGAATAAAATCTTACTTTTCCATGTTTTAAAAGGACTTGTATCTCCTGCTATCTAAAACAAACCTTTCATTTTTATAGCTTTGCCTAGGCACATAGCAATAAGTCATGGCTAAGTTGGTGTTTCCATCATAAACCACATTTTTCAGCCTTTTACAACTCCGCCATAAAATTTCACTAGAAGATGTAATATGCCTTATAAGCTGTACCCTGATTTTGTTCCAGGATGTAACCTGCATACTAAACTGAATGCCAAAAGTTCAATGAGTTAAGAATCTCGCATATTTATTTTGGTAGCTCACTGCTTTAGCTCAGCAAACTGTATCTTGGGTTGGCACATGTCCTTAGCCAAAAGTACTAAACACCTCAAAGCGTTCATCACGGAGTGCATTAGCAACAACAAAAAGTCCATTGTTTCCTCAGCTCCTATCTTCCGAGACTGACTTTGAAGTTGTGGCACTATCAGTTGAAGTTGCTATCCACTCAACCCTAAACCACTAAAATGTGTCCCACTATAAGATTTTCATACAAGCTTTATACATGTCTTGACTGGAAAAGGCTATTTTCTTAAAACTATAATCTCAAAGTCTAGATTTTCTTATGCCCAATACAGCTTTAAATATAGTTTGCTGCAACTGGATTAAGCCCCTTTACCCTACGTGTTGCATAACCAAAGTAAGACGAGAGAACCAGTACCAGCTGTAGCCTGATTGTTCACAGAATCCCTGGGAAGAATTACAGATGGAAGTTGGCATGCTAACTACTCAACTATTTTTACCATTGCTCATTCAGAATCTAATTTCACCTTCCAGACTACAGGAGATGTGCAAAAGCAACATTTTAATATCATCCACAACACCCAAAACAAAGGCTGACAGCATTCTGTACAAATTCCTCCTTCCGTCCTAAAGAAAAAAAATCCTGCCTGTTTTCCTTCCCCATCCAAAAGAGTCACTATCAGCAGAGACTCAAGCATGGAAAATATCAGTCCAAGATGTACATTTCATAAATTTATAAGCGTGTGAAAATGGAGTATAATGGAAGGTTTATTTGGGCATTATGCTAATAATATCTAATCTAAAGAAATAAGGCCTTCTCCAAGAAAACTGCATGGGATTTATCTTCCTTTAAAGAAAGGCAAATGTGGGGGCCCTAAACAGGTTAGCCATGTCCCCATTGCTAATAAGGATTGGCTTGTTTGTGAGAAAGCAAAGAATTTCTCTAGCATTATCAGATACAAATAGTGGAATGTACAAGCTAGAACTGCCCAGGGTCAGTTTTAAGTTACACAACTTCACTTTTGGCATTTGGTTTTTTCTCCAGGCAATCTTGTGAAAAAAATGCATGTTGGAGCCCTACCCTTTTGGCTTGGGCCCTCACTCCCGTCTCTGGAAGGCACACCTCCCTTCACATAAAGTGTACTGTGACCTAAATAGCACGTTGTTATAATCTAAAAAAATAGGAAAGGGAGACAGCAAGTTCACACAATTTAAATGAGATCACCACATTATACCTTTTGTTTAAACAAAAATCTAAGTTGTTGGCTGCATAAGTGATGGAAAAAAACCAACAGGGACTTGAGTCTCGAGTGGACTAGTAGCTACAGAAGGATTCTCTACATGCAACTCCTCTGGGGCCAACAACTGGGATTTCCATTCACTAATATAAATGTATTAAACACTTAAATGCTCACGCTTTAGCTTTCGGGTGCCAAAAGCTTTAACGCTAAATTCTTATAACTTATTGAAAATAAAGACATGCCTTCTCCGTCCATCAGCAATTTTCCCTAAATCTCCAAATGGCTTGAATCTGCAGATTAGTAAGTGTTTCCATTACAGAAGTGTCCCTTTATTGGGACAGTGTTTTCCTTGTCTCTTTATATAGTAGCAGACAAAAACAAAAACAAAAAATAAATAGATATAAACCCATGCACACTTTGCCAGGATGTTGTAGTGGCTTTTTCCAAACACAATAAAATAAAAATTCTGAAATAAAATATTCAGAGGGACAGGGAAAGTGTGAAACAAAATATAAATTATATTTAATCTGATTCAGTCAACACTGGACACAGAGAATTTTGCTAGCTAACAATATTCCCATAGCCTTAAATAACAAGGTACTTTATATTTACTTTGCCAATTTACAGTACATATAAAATGAAGTAGTCAGGTAATCTGATAGCCCTAATAGCAACATTAAATGTTATCTCATCCATGGAATTTTGACCCATATCCAAGAGACAAGGAAGGAAGTTACCTTTAGTGGTAAATTGCCTCTAAGTTTCCATCTCCACATTTAAACATTAATTTATAATGCAAGAAAAACATAAGCATCCGCTTTTGATGACTTTTTCTCCCCATGTGGGCCTATTAGATTGAGAGACAGGCTTGCTGCAAAATATTAGTCCCATCAGTTTTGGGGTTTTTTTTAAGGCAAGTTAAAACCTGTAACTTTCTAAGTAGAGAACCATTTCAGTAATGAACTGATTTTATGTTATTTTATCTACTTGGCTTACATAATTGTCCAGAATGCCCAAGAATTTTAAAGCAATTAAGACTTAGTCTAGTGACCGGTACTGGTCTGCAGCTTTTCTGTAAGCCTTTCAAGTCTGAACACGTATTTAAAAAAATGGCTTAAGTCAAAGGGCATCACTAGGCAACATAAAGTATTAAAGTCACATAGTCCTACATGCATAAAGTCACATGGTCCTAGCACACTCTACCTAGCAAATATAAGAACATTTCCTTTATGAAAATGAGAAGCTTTCCCTCATGATTATTCCCATGTAGAATTCTAGCGATTCAACAATAGTCAGCGCCTGAGGACTTGATTTTAGGCTGTCACGGTATGAAGATATTGGGAGAAAGCAAGGTATGGGACTAAGATGGCACTCCTGTATCCTGTTTGCACCTCTGCATTAAGTCACCATGACACCTTATGAAAGTCACTACTTCATGACTCAGCGTACCCCTAAGTAGAATGGTTACAACAAAGGAAACAGGCTTGAAAAATGATGTAGGTAACAAGGTTTTGCTGTCCAGTTTGGAAGCATGAATGTATGCAGAATAACTTTTACAACATCAAACAGCTGAGAGAAGTTTTCAACCATCATTTTAAATGTTATGCCCCATCCACACTGCCTGACGCTCACTAGAAAAGCCTAGTACCCTGAAACAGCTTTAAAAAATCCATTTCAAGAACTGATCTTAATGTGGCTCAAGTCTTAGTTTGAATACCCGATCGGTACTAAGCATACTGACCAGGTAGCACAGACTCAACGTAGTTCAACCTATGTTCACTCTCCTTGAACATCTCAAAGTCAGAGAGAAGCAGCATACTCACATACATGGAAGTAGAGGGTAGGAATGGGAAAAGATTGCCTCCATGTAAGCTAAAGAAAGACTTACAACTAATGGACATTGTGGACAAGACTAACATCACTAAAGTTTTAATAACCATATGTAATTAAGGCACAAAAACTAAGCAGAACAGAGACAATTAAGCCTTAATAAGTATATAAAGGAGACATTTATGAAAAAGCAATAGAAAATAGGGTTATGAGATTTATTTTTTTAAAAATCCCTATATTTAAAATTACAATAAACCATAAGGAGAGCACTTTTGGAAACTGAAGTGTACCACATTACAACTAAAAGCCTCGTCAGCATTTAGTCTGTGATTAAACTAAAAAGTGTACACTCTAAGGAGTAAAGATAAAAATATCCATCACACTTTTACATTAAATTGGTATTAAGGCAAAACCACATCAGTGAAATGGCACTCCGTTGAGAAAGTATATTGGGAAGTTTTTATGACAGAGCAGGAGTACCATATGTTACATCTATATTATGTAAGTAAGCTACTGCTCCTTTGCAGATGGCTTCTATTCTGAGAAAGGAACAAGTGAAAGCCAGGTAACCCCCGGGAGAGACTCAATCTCTCTGCTGACGTCACACAGTTAAAAGGATTACCAGGTCAAAATTCTAGCAGATTTAAGGTGTTATATTGAAAAATCCTAAGGGAACAAATGAACTCTTAGGTAGCATTACAATTACAAAGGGAAAAGTCATTAGAACAGTTTCTCTGTGTGTTAAGTGCTCAAACGTTTGTATGTAAAGTAGTAATTTTGACGTGTGTGTGTTTTTTTAAACTTAGAAAGCAAAAGCACAGGATGCTCAAAGTGGGGGGAAGACTTTCAGAGTGCTAGACTGGTTAAGGGTTAAGGTGAGAGAAATAAAATATTAAAAGTTTGTATCTAGAAGACAGTGGACAATTTCAGGAAGCACAATGTTCCTTAGACCGTACCCTCTTCCTTCTATTACTTAATACCAAGTCAGGATCTCACCAAATAAGAAACAGATCACTAATAATCTCTTATAAACCTGTGCCGGCTTTACTATGTTACAAAAAGATTACCTGCTACTATGAGAGGTTTATTGTTTAATAGATTTTGGTTAAGAAAGATTTTAAGCAAGTCCTTTTTCCCTCTGTTTTCTCTTCCAATCACATTCAACCTTTACCAGATTCCATGAAAAGTCAGTTAAGAAAGAGCAACGCACATAGATAACATCTACCACCATTTCATACACTAGGAAAATCACATACTGTACATCAAACAGCTATACGGAATGTCAGGCAGCTGCTCTGAAGTACCCAATTATAAAACTGAAGTGAGAAAAGTTCTAGAAGGTCTTTATGTTTGTATTCTTTCATGGCTCCACGATTGGTATTGTGTAGTCAAAGAGAAAGGATAAGGTATTTACAGGTCATAATTAAAACCTGAAGTCTTTAATTGCTCTATCCAAGACACTCATTCTCTCCTTTGTTTCCTAGCTGGATGTAGCTCTCTCGCTAAAAAAATAGGCCCGAGCAATAATCACTAGTTTCCCCAAAGACTATATAAGTTTAAAGAACAAAACAACTATTTTTTCTATATAAATTCTTATATTTTCAATCTTGTATCTTCTAATTTTTAGTTACATCTAAAGTTTAGAAAACATTAACCTCTCACTATCTACATATAAACATGTCATTTTTAAAGAATTCTGACATCTCTCCTCCAACATACCAAACGAACAGACTTTTTGCTCTCAAGATGGAGATTTTTGTTATATCCATTAATGCGTGAAACCTCAATGTTTCAATTTACAGACCTAAGTTCAGGGATAAATCCTTCTTATAATTATAGTATTTTAACAGGTTACTAGAATTAGCTAAAAATAATTTAATTAATCAAAACATACCAGCATACTTATTTACTGCTCATAGTCCTGTAAACAAAGAATATTTAGAAAAGTCAGCTTTCAACTGTAATACTCGCAGATTCTGCCAATTTTTAATTACAAAATAACAGCTTGAAGAGTTAAAATACCAGTATCAGAAACTTACCAAGCAGACTGTTAACAACATTTAAGCATCTCGAAGGCTGAACCCAGTAATCGCCCCCTGATCAATTAATTTTTATTTATTATTTGTATTACCATAGTGCCTCCCTAGAAGCCCAAGTCATGGCCCTGGACCCCACTGCGCTAACATCAACAGTGTAACTGACAGAGGAGTCAGTTACCATTATACTCTGAAAACTACATTTCAGTACTATACCAGGTTTAAAAAAAACAAACAGTACTGAGTTTCGGGACACACAAACATACCCATAAAATTAAAATGTCGTTCAGAAAAATTTATTCACACATGACTTACAGATCTCAGTGTAAGTTTCCTTTATCAAAATAACCTCATTATGTTTACTTACATCTTTGCTGTAAAAGAACTGTACAATATATATATAAAAAGTCATCAGCTTTCCTCTTTCCCCAATTTTAATCATCATCTTCCTCTTCATCGCTGATCACATATTTCTTGTGCTTTTTACTTGCTTTGTCATCATCCTCTGCTTTCCTCTTTCCAGAAGGTTCACCTTCCTGAGGGCAAAACATAACATTTCAAGCTAAAATGAAAAATTCACCAAGTTTATTTCTGTGAAGAAAAACAAAACTGCTTCCAGTTTCAGTCCCCTTTCATAGTACTCAGACTTCAGATTTATTTTTATATGGTCAGCAGTACTGAGAGTACTCCTGACATTACTCCCGACCTCCACCACACACTCTCCAATCTTACAGAATCATATCAAAGATGCAATTGCCTTGCAATTGTGCAATTACACATGGACTTCCGGTGTGCTGAATTTCATTTTCCACATTTAAGAATTAAGCACACCAGCTCCAAAGCAGCATCTAGAGTTATAACATTTGGGTGTTTTTAGATGCACACCAAAAAGTTAATATCCTCAGAAAGTGCTAATACCACTAATGCTTTAAAAAAAAAAAAAGGGGGGGGGGGGGAAGGGCCCTATGGCTCCTGTCCCAGACAGGGCACAGAACCCTGAAATCCTCTTCAGTGTCTATAAAATAAACAGATCAGAGTGCCATAGAAAGCAGCAGAAAACACCATCAAAAAAATCTGAGCATGGCCAGGGAGTCCCGTAAACATCCTAATGTAAGAAAGATGCGTCGCCTATCTGTCCGCCCCCACTCCAGGGGGAATACCGGAGAGTATGTTCGTCTCTAGGTAAAAGTTCTAGTCTTGCAATTAGACAGGGAGAGCAATTTCTGCTAGGTATTTATAACTATCAGACTTAATATTGCTGGGAAAATATAGACTATTAGTTGACAAACTGTTCTATCTTTCAACAGCCAATGTGTTTGCCAGAAAACAGCAACAACCATCATGTTTGAAATTATGTCTTCTTATAATATACAACAAATTTAATTTTTCAGATGATCACAAGGAAATGACATTAGTGACTTCAGCATGTGGGTTGTAAACTAGTTTCTGTTCTGACGTAATACATGCCCAATGAGCAAAAAAAGAAAGGCACTTCTAAATAACTGTATAAAAATGGTTTTAAAAAAAGGTAAGTTCTAGCTTTATTATTACTGAAGAACTACTATTTTGAGAAAACAAACTCTGAAATAGAGTTTGAAGTCTCAGAAGAGATGTAAAGTCCTACAAAAATCAAGAGATTAAAAAAAGGGAAACACAGAATGCTGAACTTTGGGTCTAGAGGATATACATTTATGGCAAATGGCAAGATGACCACTGCATTTAGTGCTTTCCCAAAAATATGGCCTGATCACAGGCTGGGACCAAAACACCAATGACTTCTAATCTTATCTCAGATTTTGAGTCTGACTTTGAGCAAGTTATAACAATTCTCAGACTGTTTATCCAGCCATAAAACAGGAATAATATTGTTCTGACTTACCTCAGAGAGGTATTGTGAAAAATCTTGATCAGTCTATAGTGAAATAAGGAGTAGTGGCTAATCAAAGTAATACAAAGATTCGCTATCCTGACTGTTGATTATATTGTTATGCAGTCTGATGATGCATTATTTGTCTACTTTGCTTTTAAATATCAAGCTAAAATAGTTAACATGCTAAGCATAAAGTTTTTTAAAATAATTTTTAGTGGAGTGGAGTCATAGCTTACCAAAATGAGGGCTCCTGTGTACTAATTCCTATTTAATTTACATGAACTGTAGATTCTATGTGGGTACTTATTTTATAAATGTAGGATATTATAGTAATTAAATAACGAGTTTTGGATTTAATAGCTAAAGTGATTGTGATTTATGGGATTGCTATTTGTATTTTCTTAGTATGTTTATTGATATTTGGCGCTTGGTTATTGATTTTATAATGTCCATATTAAGTTTATATATATATATACATATACACATATACATACATATACATATACACATATACATACATATACACACACACACACACACACATATATACACACACACACACACATATATATATACATATATATATATATATATATATATATATATATATATACACATATACATACACTTTATGTATTTGTACTGGAGGTTTAAATGCTTATTCCTTTGGCACAAGGGTAAACCAATATAAGTAAAAATCTAATTTTATAAACAGATTAATTTTCAATCTATCAAGTCTTTGGGTTCAAACACTAAAACACAACAGCCCCAGAAATTCTATCAAGCAGTCATCTAAGATTTTCTGTAAACGTACAGTTTAAAACGACAAAGTAAAAAACAAAATAATAGAATATATTCCTTTATTCTAAATCTGTAGATTTAAGGATGTTGGAGGAAAGTATATAACCGTATGATAAAAGTCTCATTCACATCGTAAAGTCAACTATATCAAACAACACTGTTTCCACTTCTCCCGACATGGCATCTTGCAGTGCGAATAAGCTCTAACTACATCCATGAATTTTGTTAAAGCCCCCAATTCAGAGACACTCTAGAACAGGGGTGGGCAAACTTTTTGGCCCAAGCGCCACATCTGAGTATGGAAATTATATGGTGGGCCATGAATGTTCACAGAATTGGGGCTGGGGTGCAGAAGGAGGTAAGGGCTCCAGCTAGGGGTGCGGGCAGAAATTAGGAGTTTAGGCTGCAGCAGGGGGCTCTGGGCTTGGGCAGCGGGCTGGGGTGTGTGGGGACTCCAAATGGGGGTGCAGGCTCTGGGGTGGGGGTGCAGGAGGGTGCTCTGTGCTGGGACTGAGGAGTTCAGAGGGTGGGAGGGGGATCAGGGCTGGGGGTTGGGGCACGTGAGGGGTGCAGGCTCTGGGTGGGGCTTACCTCAAGCAGCTCCCAGAAGCAACGGCATGTCCCCCCCTCTGGCTCCCACGCGGAAGTGCAGTTCCCGGCCAATGGGAGCTGCAGGGGTGGCACTTGGGGCGGGAGCAATGTGCGGAGCCCCCTTGCTGCCCCTACGCATAGGAGCCAGAGCAGATACATGCCTCTGCTTCCAGGAGCCGTGCAGAGTCATGGCACTTGTGGAGCGCAAGTTACGGACCCCGCTCCCCAGCGGGAGCTCGAGGGCCGGATTAAAATGTCTGATGGGCCAGATGTGGCCCCCGGACCGTCGTTTGCCCACCCCTGCTCTAGAACATGGTTAGGTCCCATCCAATCTACACAACAATACAGAACTATGCATTAATAACATTGTCGGACAACAATTTTAACCAGGTCTGCAAACATGGCTGATTTTACAGTGTAGATTGAACGTAAGTACCATTTTGGTCACATATACGCTTCAAGATAATTTATTTCAGAATAAAAACAGGATTTTTAAACTTTAATCAGTACAATATTAGATACACTAGGAAAAAGGGAAACACCTTTACAAATAAGAAACTACTATGAAATAGGATGTTCTAAACCATCAGATAGAATTACAAAGAATAAATCACTAAAATTTCTGCATCTGAAATATAGTAAAGCACCATCAAGCTGGATTGTGCCAGCCTCTGAAGCACATTATGCACTATCAAATGTGGGAAATGACCTGGAGTGTGGGATTCTTAGGTCAAAAACTGAATTTACGCATGCAAAATTAAAAGTATTCTTTAATCTCAGAATTGGAAAAAAACAGCATGAATTTTGATTAGTCAAGCAACCCCCAGTATTCTGTCCAACCATTTCCCAGAAGCTGTCGTAAAAAATACCTTTTTCATGTACATTACGACTCAGCTATTTTGTTTTGTCATGCTGCATTTCCGTTTTGGTCTGTTTGCTAAGTGACAAAATAATGTCTTGATAGAGGTTGGATGTCCAATTTTCTAGTACCCGAACACAAAGCTGAATGTATGTTGAGTTTTGACTTTAGGGAAAATATTTTAGACCTGATCAGTTTAAGTCAAACTTCCAGATAGCACCTCATTTCAATTTCCCATTAACATATTTAACACCACAATTAACAGAATACACAGAATAATGGAAGCACTGCCCAAGAGAATAAGTTAAGTGCACTAGCTTGACAAGTGAGTATCTAACCCTGTAGTCTTCAGTCAGTCAAAACTCACATTCAGCCAAATAACTTTTGCCTGAATAAGAAATGCAGAAATGAGTTCAACAGTCAGCAGAAAAACTGCACAACATTGTTACAACCCGTTAAGAACAAGGACAAATATTCAGAACAACTGATAACTTCCCTGCAAGACATTTACTTATGACGTTCCCTGATTTGGTGTTAACCAGTTAAAAAAAAAAGAAAAAGAATTTTCTATCATGGAAGACAGTTTACATTGGCGCCTAATTCATTTTGATACAATGAACAAATAAAATTGTTGATGTAATAACTGAATTGCTTGTTTGGAAGAAAAGCTCCTTACTTAAATATATATCATCAGGTCTAGGCAGTAATATTATCCCTCTCTTCCACTATACTTAAGGAAGGACCATTGCTATTTTTAAATGAATGTTTTAAATGTAGTGAAAGCTAACATGAGATTTAAGAATTCTATTAAGACTCATTTCTGCTCAACTTTATCCAACATGACAAACTGACATATTTATAACCTAGAACAGGAGTCGGCAACCTACGGCACACAAGCTGATTTACAGTGGCACTCTGCTGCCAGCCTGGGTTTCCGTCAGCCGGCTCCTGGTTCCGGCCACCGGTCCCAGGGGCTCCGCTGCCGGCCCGGAGTCCCGGCTGCCGGCCCCACTCAGCCCGCTGCCACCCTGGATGGATGGAACCCTGGGCCAGCAGCAGGCTGAGCAGGGCCGGCGGTGGGAACCTTGGCTGGCAAGGGCCGGCGGACAGAACGCCAGACCGGCAGCGGGCTGAGCGCTCAGCCTGCTGCCAGTCTGGGGTTCCGTCTGCTGGCCCCACTACCGGCCTGGGGTTCCATCCGCCGGCCCCTGTCAGCCGTGGCCCCGCTCAGCCCGCTGCCAGTCTGGGGTTCTGTCTGCCAGCACCTGTAAATGGAAAATGTGTTACTGGCATGTGAAACCTTAAATTATAGTGAATAAATGAAGATTTGGCACACCACTTCTGAAAGGCTGCCAACCCCTGACCTAGAATCTCAATGGCAGCCCCTATCTGCACTAGGCATCTGAAAAGACATCTATCTACTACAGGTATTTTGAAAATGCTCACTACACTGTACAACAGAATTTCCCAAAGTTACATCAATGGGAATACAACTTGCCTTATATCAATATGCTGCATCACTTGCTAATTTGATGTTTTGATGCTGGACAAAGCACTTTAGCATTGAGGACCATCTCTCAACAACCTTTTTGTTTGTGTGTTTGACTAGATAACCAACATCACTGTGTACATCAGTAAGGTATTACTGTATTTGACAGATGAGTGCCATGTTTTGTGTATGAAGATATATACTGGTAAATGCCTCCAAGTCTCTCTGAATGTTTATAAATAGTGCGCGTTGCTATAACTCACCATTGCCACATTATATTTTTTTAAGCTTGAGCACCCCTATGTGGCAATGTTATGAACTTCAGCCTTAAAATCAAATTGTTTTAAAATGGAAGGAGATGTAGCTCAAAGCAGCACAGTGGATTAGCTCACTACTCTTTCACCTCTGAGGAACCAGAATCAAAGTCTAATTGAGATCACAAACTAAAATGAGTTTGGTGTTCACATATCACAAAAGAAACAATAGCGTGGAATTCCAGTTAAGGTGTAAGGGCATTAGCATAATTAAATGGGGTTACTTACACATATGGACGTACCCAGACCATGTGTAACTAAGGACAACGCTTTTACAGTGCCTCACTTTCCAGAACACTAAATTCACTCAATAAATTCAAAAATAAACACTATTGGAATACTTTTAACACAACAAAGCTTTCAATGATTTGCTTTCAGTTATTTCACCACACCCCAGTTCCTTTTAGTTATTTAATACAAATGCCACTCTGCTAACACTGTAATTGGAATGATCTCAGACACAGCAACACAGAATGGAATCCTAACCAACATCCCAGTTTTAGCCACTGGGTTTGGACAAGATTAGGAAACAAATACACCTGATGAGGGTTTTACTGATCAGGATATACATCATGATACAGTGTATATATGTGCAGTATACACATTCAAATAACTTCTGGAGGAATAAAAGTTTAATCTTTCAATGTATTAAAGATTTTCCATATTATAACGTCACATACATCACACTGCAAGCTCTACTGTATAGAAATCAAGAGTCATTTTGAGAGATAATTTTGACATTTCAGTAAGTGAGATTATTGAATTATAACATTTGTCTCGCTTTAATGAATATAAATCTATACCAAAAAACTATTACTAATTAAAGAAAAAACAATGTTTTATATGAGAGCCTAAGACTTTACACTGAGATAGTTACTTCAGTAGTCACCTAATTATTAGAGTGGTACAAAACGGACAAACAAGGACTGATGAGATGAAATTCAGTTGAAAAATTTGAAACGGAATATCTGAAAAAAATTTGCAATGGTAAAATCATCTCCTAAGGGAAACTGTAGAAGTTTCACTGTTTGAATCGTTTAAGATCAGGACTGAACAAAGCCCTGGAAAATATTCTGCAGGCAACAATCCTAAATTGACCTAATAGGTCTTTCATTTTTAACTTCCATAGATTATGCTTCTGTATAGACTATAACATTTGATTTAAATTTAATAAAGGACAACAACAGGAAATTAGGAAGGTAAGGTTAAGCAAGATGTCATTCAAGTGCAAAAATCATCTTTTTACATCTAACAAAGTAACTTGAAAAACCATTAAGATAAGTGTGCTAGAGATGTATATTCTCTGACCTACAGAGTCAAGGCAGCCATCATGTAAATGTCAGTAGAATTCTATCAGTAGCGCACTTACTAGTAGGCCAGGACGTTCTGTGTTGGAATCCTACACCAGCATTTTGACTCCAAAGAAACGATGACATTGCAGTGCAATATCTGATGGAATTTTGTGTTGTTTAGAGGTAGAAATCCCATCACAATTTTAAGGAAAATAAATTTTAAAAAGAGGCAGAAACCTTAATATTGTAGCCATTATTTCCCTTCATGTTATAATGTCTAGGACAGTACATGAGCCATAAGTGCCACAGTTCTCCTTTTATCAAAGGATTAATAGCATACCAGCATTTAACTCTTCCCCTTAAAAAGCAATGATTTATGAACAGTGCTGTGGGAAACAGGTTTCCCCTCCCCACCCAACAGAATTGTATTAACTGTCATTGTCAAAGGGAGGAGAAAGGGGGAAGACAGTAAGGCCTGATGGATAGAGCACTGGACTGAGACTCAGGAGCCCTGGGTTCTATTCCTGGCTCACTATGTGACCCAGGGCAAATCATGTTAACTGCTCTGTGCCTCGGTTTCCACATCTGTAAAATGGGAATGATGCTTACCTCCTTTCCAAAAGGCTTTGAGAACTCTGAAAGAAATACCTAGCTTTTATATAGGGTTTTATTATTATGGAAAGCACATCAAATTTCACTGTACCTAAATCCATGGGTCCATAAAACTTGAAAAATCTCAATTCACAAGAACTTAGCTGGATAAATATGATGTATTCAGTCATTAAAGCAGATAGTATTAGTCATTTTTCACAATAACACTCAAAATTATAAAAACAAATTGTTCATTTTCCACCAACTTTCACCATAAAATAAAATACTTCTCTCACCTCATCACTGGTTAGTTTCTTTGCCTTGAGTAGTCTCTGTGTTCTATCTTCATCTGATCCCTCATCACTGTCTGAAGAATAGATTCTAGCACGTTCCTCTAAAAAAACAAATTAACCCAGGTAAAGACTGGTCTGCAAATGCCAATCCCTGCCAAAGCACCTTGAACTATACACGGTTTCCTGATATTTCTCTCAATAATGTGCCAAGATCTCACCATCTTAATGACAAACTATAAATAAATACACAAAATATAATTAAACAGATTGAGCCTTCTTTGTAGTTTCCTTGCACTATTCTGAGAAATCTTTATTTCATCAGGACTATCCCATGAAATCAGTCAATTTGAATTAGATAGGCTGCACTCATCAGATACTAACAATAAAAAAAGTTAAATTCAGATTTTATTTGTACCTCTTATACCACCTTTATAGCGGTTTTTAATAGCTGCCAGACTGATTGCCTCTTCTCCTTCATCCTCCTCATCATAACGATCAGGTTCTAAATAATTTGCACTCAGCCCACGCTGGTGCTGCTTCTCCCGCATTCTCCGCTGCTGGGATTCTCTGCGAATAGAAGCTCTTAACCTCTCCTCTTCTTTCTGTCCAGGAAAAACAGCAGCATGTAAGGAACTATGAGGAATTATACCCAGAGGGCATCTTTCTCCAATGCTTTGCACCTCGTGTAGTCATTTTACACCAGTGCAAAGAAAATCTCAAACGCTACCAAATCAGAATGGTACAGCTTGATGCTCACTTTGCACTGATGTAAATGACTACACACAGTGCAAGACTATGGAGAATCAGGCAAAGTATTTTTTATATTTGACGTTTCTCTTGGTTGAAACATTTATAGCTTTAAGTTGCCTTATTTATTTTTTTATTTATTTAAAGCAGATCAGAGTCAAAGGCTTAATTTCCAAGATTACAAAATCAGGTTTGTGAATGTTATAAGAATTTAAAAAGTATAAAAATAGAGGCAACAATGTGTACTCATGATTAAACTTAAATTCTGTACAATCACATAATATGCTAGAAGAAAATGTAACAAACGTAACCATTACTTCTTGTATCTGGATTGTTGTGTAAGTTTAACCGTTCCTATACAGGTGTGATAAACACTGATTTGTTCACCCCACTGTGCCCAGAATGACATTTTCAATTAGCACTACTTTTCCTGTAGCACTGTATCGTTCTTTTCAGTGAATACGATATTTTGAAAAACTAATATTTACATCTGTGGCATCAGACTTAAATGAATGTTTGAGTAAATTTGTCCAATCTCTAGATTTTTGTTTTCTTACTAAAATTAAGAATTATAACATATTTACAGCTGTAACATAGGAGTAATACAAATCCCAGAAGCAGAAAGGGGACCATGCTTTGAAGCAAACACTATGATTTTCTGCCCCCACTACTGAAGGGTTGGAAAAACTCCCCAGCTTGTGGGGATAGAGGCCAGCACCTTCTTCAGGGCTCCCTTGTGGCCTGCGGAGCACCTCAGAACCACAGCTCTGCTGGGTTGTTTCTGTAAGTAATAGCAAATACTCCATTCACTGGGCTTATTTTAGGATAGCTACACCTCGAGAGCAATTGTAATCTTTGCTGGCACTAGTGGCACGTAAACACTCAGAATGCAATGGCGCTTTTAATAAATGTATACTTTGGGGTGAAATCTTTTGCACAGTTGCCTGTGTAATGGTCCTCAAGTGCATGAGAAGTTTAGTAGCGGAACAAACAGATGACTTGACACACAAAAAAGTAATTTAAAAGTCAAAAACATTATTTATAAGGCTGTGAAAAATTAAAGAAGTTTGGCGGATTTGCTTCCAAAAACTCCACAACCATCTCTTTAGCTCCTCTGCTTTAAGGCTAAGCATGGGAATTTTCAGGCCAAAGGATTGTTTGGAATGGTAAAGGGGCGTGATTAGAAGGGAAATAAAAGGGGCTAGATTAGAAAGTAACAAATCAGCAAAGGGCTGACATAGATAATCTCTGAATAGAAGAATTAGTTCCCTTAGCAGGCCAGTCTAGGAACGGTAGACTTATTCTGCCACAAAACAGAGGCATTGCTGTGATTATTATACAACTGGCTGCTATGTTCACACACTTGGTAACCAACTTTACAGAATATACATGAAGAAATGCCTGCATTTGGGTCTTTGAACATTTATCTGAAAGAGACAAAGTCATCTTCCAGTGGAGGGCGCTGTCTGTAGAGTGAAGCCTGTTAGAAAATCGTTATATGTTAAACACACTTCTTATAAGGGCACCTCTGCTTTCTAAACATTAAGGTCAAGCCATGGAAGTCTGTCTGTTACCAAGAAGGGAAAGCAGCAGGGGGAACAAATTTTTCATACACATGCATATAGGAAGTTCCAATACAAGTCAATATGTATAAATTTCCACTGATAAATACACGATAACTTCCATATTAGAGTACAGCAGCATCTAGACACCTCAGTCAGGATTGGGGCCCCATTGGGCTAGGCCCTGTAGAACAAAGGAGTGGCAGCTGCCTGTGGCATTGATGAATTTGGGATATAATTTTTAAAATGCAAATTAAGTGTAGACAGTCCAGATAAATATGAACTAGAAAGTCTGAGTCATTGAGCGACTGCTGGAAAATACAACACGTCACCTTAAAATGAATGTTTATTTCATCTTAAAACTAAAGCCTTTTCAAAATTTTACTTCCAAGGCCTTCATTTATTGTATTCTTAATATTTATTTTTAATTTTGTTATTTCTGAAATTCTCTTGTTAACTGGGTACTTTACACTCTTACAATCTTTCCTCTTAGTTTACAAGGCGATCACTATACTGGGTGCCATATACACCGAGCATAAAAATGGATGCTGATAGAAATCACAACAATATATTCTCTGTCAGCACTAGAGGTTGCATCCTAATTTATTTTTCTAAAACCCAATAAATACCCAAGAATATTCAGACATGATATTTGCAATTTGAGATGAACAACATTAGTTCTAAGTTTAGGTCAAAAGAGTAATAAAATTCCTTATCACAATTAATACCTTAATCATTTCTGTGCGCTGAGACTCTGGATCACGACCGGCCATGGGCAAGATACGAATTTTTTGGGTCTTTGAACATCTATCTGCAAGAGACAAAGTCATCTTCCTGTGGGTGGCGCTGTCCGTAGAGTGAGGCCTGTTAGAAAAATTGTTAAAGGTTAAACACTTCCTACAAGGACACCTCTGCTTTCCAAGAACAATTACAGACATGCCACAAATACAATCAGGAAAGTCAAAGAGTCATCCATACAAAAACAAAAAAATTAAACAGAATAGATAATGTGTACAGTACACAAGAATAATCCGATAGATTAAAATATTTAGCAAAATCACCCTTCCCCTAAGAAATCCTCCACATCCTCTTACACACCTAAATATTCCTCCTTCCACTTCACATTTATCCTTCTGGTCATAGTCACCATCTTCATAGCAGTGAAGTCTTGTATGGAGATTTTTTTCCAAAGAACATCAATACCCCTCCTGATTCACACCATATCTTCTCATTTAAAAATTTTAAATTAAATATTAAAATTACAGACAAAAATATAGGTGGCCTAGATAGTGCAATAAACAGCACACTGGCCTTTAAAGCTTGGAGATGTGGTCTCAGACCTAGCTACCTTAAAGTGCAGGTCTACTCTGAAAAGTGAATATTGAAAAATGGCAGCTTCTTACTGAACAGCTCCGTTCCCTACGTATCCAGTCAAAGTGAAATAGTATTGGAATTTATTTACTATTATGCTATGAGAGAGAAGAGGATGCTGGCCTGTATTCTGGCTCACATACCAATGGAATCCCAATTGCAGGACCAAATTCTGACCTCATTTATACTTGTAAAAAGGCGAGACAAACATGGCAGCCCCAAGATGCTACTTTAGGGTCATTTTTTAGAGAAATGTACTTAGGTCTCAAGTGTAGCTAGCATGCTCGTCTTGGTCTTCAGTGACAGTATAAACTCAAACAATTTGGCAGTCTCTGTACAATTGATATTGAGATTCCAATACGGCCAGCACTGAAGTCAAAAGGAAGCCTATAAAACTAATGACTGAGCCATAGTTAGGTGTATACAGCAACACCAGCCTTACTTTTCAAGAGTCAGAAAATTATTTTTAAAAATGGTGTTTTTAAAAAAAAAACCCTTCCATACAAGGTGTAATAAAAGAAAAACTAGTAATCCATTATTTTACTAATTCATCTCCACCTTTTAATACCCAAATATTTCATACCAAAATACTGTACTGTGACTTCACGCTCTGTTAATGAACTGTATGTTTACCTGAAGGTTAATTTAGTCTTGAACACAGCCTGGCCTTGTAGACCAGTTCCTTGTCTGATAAACAGATGGTTGTGATCTCCCTGTAATGGTGCCTTGTACACATCAAAGACTTCATTACCCAAATGCAGCGACATGCTTAAAAAAAAATTCATATATCAGTTATTTTTGTATTTAGTGACTCATTCTGCTTTTACATCATATATAAATGAAGGAAGCCTTCTCATTCCCTCTTTTGTATGCATAATGTGGATTGAAATATTATTAGCTAAGTAGTATAGTATACGCTAAAAGATCTGAGAAAACAGTAGTCATCAATAGTGCAAGAACTTCAAACTTCACTCACTCCTCACTTTTATATGCAAGAATGTCTGACAACTATGTTTTCCTAGTCTAGATCATATAGAAAAGCCTAAGCTAACCTTCCATCTGACCACTTGACTATCCGTGCATTGCTTTCTCGAATCTCGTTTCCTTCTTCATCTCGTCGCATTCGCCAACGTATGGTGTTTTCCACCTGTTGGAATAGAAAGCCTGTAAAGCATGTATATAAAGTAAAATGTGAGCGAGTTTAAAGGAATATTTTAAAAAGATATTATTGGGAGGTCAAGAATCAAGTGCCAGTAGTTAGCTGAATCTACTGTGTACAGAGTAAAAGAAAAGCTTTTGCAGAACAGTTACAAATCTTCACTGCATCTAAAGAAAAAAGTAGATACAACAGAAAACAGCTAAGTCATTTCTACGAGTGCTGAACTTGTTTACTTCTTGGTAGAACAAGAAGCAGGCGATATCTATGAGAAGTGTGACTCAAACCATCACCTCTCAACCCCCCAGACTTTTGTTTTATATAGTAGTTTGAAAGAACCTAACAGGAAAGAGGTGAGATGCAGAAAGAAAATTACAGATATACCTTTAGTTTTAACCTTGTTCTACCTTCTTCATCAAGCATCTCCTCATCTTCAAATTCATCCTCATAATACTGAGGATCAAAAGGTCTGTAATAAATTAGATAATGTATTCTTTATTCACCCATCTTCTAAAAAAGGAAACCCATGTTATTCTAGGATTGCTAAAAATAAATTTGTGATTCTGTTAAATTATATATTACACACAACTGTAGTCATTACTGCCATGGTATACATACATTTATTTCTGCAACCATGTAATAAACTGGAGAGGTTTAAAACCACAGAACACCTACCCTAAGGTCTCCCAATAATATCAGCTGCAACCACTTCTAACATTTTAAATCTCCAAATAGCTTTTTTTAAAGAAAAAGTCTACCTCAAACGTGGTATCCTCCCCTGATGTCCCACTGTGGCAAATAAGAGGTTAGGCCTGAGTCTAGGACTCGATATGTTCAGCCTGGTCCAGTGATCTTTAAAGTGTGAAAGATTTTGTGAATTATCATGGTTAGGATGCGGGAATTCCTGCCAGGACAACGTTTGAATGAACCATCTTTCATATGAGCCTAATACAATGGTGGGCAACCTGTGGCCTGCGGGCCACATGCGGCCCATCAGGGTAATCTGATTACGGACTGCAAGACATTTTGCTGACGTTGACCGTCTGCAGCCATGGCCCCTCGCAGCTCCCAGTGGCCGCTGTTCGCCATTCCCGGCCAGTGGGAGCTGCAGGAAGCGGTGGCCAGCATGTCCCTGCGGTCCGCTGCTTCCCGCAGCTCCCATTGGCTAGGAACGGCAAACCGCGGCCACTGGGAGCTGCGGGGGGCCATGCCTGCAGACGGTCAACGTCAGCAAAACGTCTCGCGGCCAGCAATCAGATTACCTGGATGGGCCGCAGTTTGCCCTCCACTATCCTAATAGGTATCAGATTTGACACAGTCCCACGCCTAACCCATCTGAGAGAAGGGAAAGGCAGAAACACAAATTTCTTTCTTCCTCCACTAAGTCTGACAGCTGGAGGAGTCGCCATTCCTCACTTCCTCTCCCAGATGCTGTAAAGGAAAAGAAAGTGGCGAGGGAGAAGCTGTTAGTCTGCTAAATTACTGCTATTTTAGGACTAGTCTGCACTAAAAAATTAGGTTTAACTACATTGGTCAGGAGAAAACTCGTCACCACCGAGTAGTGTCGTTAAGCCGATCTAAGTCCCCGTGTAGACAGTGCTAAGTCCACAGAAGAATTAGTCTGTCCACCTACCCACTACATCTCAGGGAGGTGGATTATGTATGCCAATGGGGAGAACCCCTCCCATCAGCGTAAGCAGTGTCTATATTGAAATGCTACAGCAATGCTGCTGTGCCATTGTAGGTTTCAAGTGTCAACAAGCTCTTAGTCTCCATTTTTGGGTACTCCAGTATCTGCCCTTGCTGTTGTTTAGGGCTGCAAACAATGTTGGGAGGAGAATCAGCGAAAGCGACCAGAGTTGTCAGTTGCACTTTTCTACTTTTTGAGAAAGCTATCAATTGCTGAAAAGCATTGCAGTAGTCTGTCTGCAGACCCTCAAAGTCTGTACATCCTGACCCCCAAAGGTTCACATTTGGAACATTATCTTTTCAATCATAAAGGCTATTGGCTCATAAATACTTCCTGACAGGCCACAGAATAGAACATTTTGAAAATCATGCAATGGTGCATTGGGATAGAGGTGGTCTAAAAGAAGAGTTCTCTTTAAAAGTGGTCTGCAGCAGGAGAATGGGAGAACCACCAAACTAGAGTGTGTCAGGAACGAGCCTAGATTTACAGGGAGATGGATACCTTTTGCAAGGTCCAATAATATAAGTCCCAAGTCAGAGGTATGTTTAGAAAAAGCAATACTCAAAACATTTTTTTAACTGGTTGATGTGCAGTTGGAGCCACACAGAGTAGTAGTATAAGGAGCTATACAAATTTATTCTCTTAGAAATGTTGGCTAAATGCTATGATCTGTGTATACAGATGGTCAGTCTGAATGATCATAATATAGTTTCTTCTGGCTTCAATGAATAAAAAAAAGTCATTTAGCAAACAGATGAGGTCAAGCTTATTCTAAAATCCAAAGTAGTGCTTCTATCATTCAAAAGTACATTTTTATGTCTATTACATTTGGCTAAATTAAATGGCTTACAATACACTAGAAGTTTAAGCTGCAAACTGAATAAATATGAAAACTACATGTTTAGAACTCAGATAATCTTAAAAGCTAGTCTGTATAATACTATGAACTCTTTAGGCACATGCTACTGTTTCAAGTCACTGGACTTTTAAAACTGATGTGTTGTGAAGATACATACTAAACTAAAAACCTGAAAACCATGCAGTTCTAGTAAATACATCACAACTGTGAGACTTAGTCTCTCTAGGCTACTTTTTACATTGTGTTCAGTACATCATTTTTCGATTTCCTATTGAGAAAAGTCATACATATAAATTTAATGTCATCAAAACAGATTTCCTGGATTTAGGAAA
Source organism: Chelydra serpentina (assembly GCA_037349315.1). Classification (NCBI taxonomy): domain Eukaryota; kingdom Metazoa; phylum Chordata; order Testudines; family Chelydridae; genus Chelydra; species Chelydra serpentina. The sequence goes on from JBAIAC010000033.1 coordinate 17,157,154, forward strand.
TACTCAGGTCCCCTGAGCAAGCTGTTTACTCTGAATTAAATCTCAAAGAAAGATCATTTGGTTTTACAACATATGGTGCATTATTCAGGATGAAAGAATCAACATTCACCAAAAACTAAAGCAGTGCTGAAGAAAGGCAAGACAGCTATAAATTCAGGAGAATGGTGCAATGCAGCCACAGGCAATTTAAAAAAATGATAAAGGACAGAGTTACTCATTTGAGTTGCACACCAAGCTTACAAAAAAAATCACTAGTTCTTTTACTGATTTAGACAAGAGTGAGATGATGAATTGTATAGGTAGACCAGCTAAAAATGGCTAATTTTATAGGTCAAATTAGTACAAAATAAAAGGAGTTATTTAAAATTATGAAATGCATTACATGTATCTAACAAGTTGAACCTACACATTTAGTTTACAAGAAGACAGTAAAATGAAAAAAGTGATCTGAATATCTGATTGACTATATCAAAGAATGCACCCCGGTGTTAATTATATTTAATGTTGCCAACAGAAATTTCATTGGACTACTAGAAGAAAAGCAATACAGGGAAATACTAAGTGTGAGTATAAATAATTAACACCTTTAATATAGACTCAAATGCAGTATTACCTGGGCTCCACACTGAGGAAGTTGGGCAACTTCACAAAATACAAGTCATTTCCTAAGTCAGTGTTTACTTTTGGTATCTCTACTTCTATTCGCGTTTCTGGAATAGGTTCTTCTTCCTGCTGCTCCTGATTCAGTCCATTCTCATCCTAATGGACGGAGTAGCAAAACCACATTACATTATGTAGGTGAAAAAAGCCAGACTGTTCAGGTTGTTCCACTGACCACTTAATTTTTGCTCTGAAACATATGGAAAACCTCTCTCTCTGTCCATCCACCCACCCACACAACAGGATTGTGCAAAGTATACACTACTGAGACAAAATTATCCCACACAGTACTCAGGCATGCCATCTAAAGTGATTTCCATTATGAATGTTAGCTCAAGATACCAAGAGAGAATGGAAATAAAAAGCATGTGACTGATCCAAATAAATCGGTCTCCTATAGGGAGCTAGGAAATGGTGGTAACTTTGTCTAGACTAAAACTGTCTTTTAGATGTAAAGGGCTTTGAATCCATTACCATCTATTCCCAAAAGAAAAGTACTTTTCCAACAGGCCCAACTACAAGTATGAAGAATAGTTATAGTACTATATTCTACTTGCTGACATAATCAGAACATACTCAAAATATATAACCTCAGTTACAACAGCAGAAAAACAAGTGACCCTATCTTACATTGCCATGAATAAGAGGTGAAACCGTTAATAGTGATTCTTTCTGCCTGGGCAATATCATTTATGAATTCTCATTAAATTGTCAGTCTTTCATTAAAGCGTGCTAAAACTCAGTCCTCTAGGATTTAAAACTCTATACTAGACTGCTGGGGCAGGTGTAAGAGGCACAACAGACAAATTCTTTCAAAGGACTTACAATAGGTTGTCCTGGAGTTGGTGGCTTGTCTTCCCCATCACTCCCTGAAGAAATGTCATCTGCACCTCCAAACAGATCTATCGCATCTCTGTGATCTTCAATAGAAAAATTATTTTATATAGGAAGAAAAAGAGAAATTGCTATATTCTACCACTAGAAGTCATCTACAAGATCATTAAAAGTGATCTGCAAAGGAGAAAAAAATTGATTTCCTATTTTGTGCAGTTCTCTAGGAGGTTCAAAGAGGACTTGAAAAGGTAATTCGCCTCTTCCCTCACAAAAACATTTTTTAAACTTAAAAATTCAGGTCACATCTACCTTGGAAAAATTCTATGACAGGAATACTACTGAAACAATGACATCGTAAGGGACAAGAGTGAAAGCTGAGCAATTGAGAGGGACAGATTTTGGATTAGATTATTTAAACTTTGGTTAATCATTGAAGTTAAACTGGTGTTAACATATTGGACAAAGGCAGATTCGACACCTCCATCCATTCAAGTGAAGTGTGGTAGGTAATAATATATATTCTTCGAGTCTCCCATAATCAAATAACAGACTCACTAATTTCCAGGATCTTGCAGCAAGAAATTAGGATATAATGATGTCACCAGATTTTTCATTTAAAAAAAATTAGTTCAATCTGTTGCCAAGGAAAGTGAAAGGCTGATAGCACTGAGTAGAGATGACTTTGAACTGTGCAAGCTTCCCCATGCAGCTCTATTGCTGCACCTTAGTTGTTATGCTCTGCAACTCACCAGATAATCCAGCACTGGTTTTCTCCTCAGCTAATACTATCAATCATACAGAGTTTTAAAGTGGATGCATGCTTAATGTCAGATAAAGTAGAAGAGATTTGAAAAAAGATGGTTACCTTTTTGTCCTTCTGCATCGCTGTCCATTTCTGAATCTGATACAATTGTTTTTTTACGTTTCATTCGCAAAATTTCATCTTCACTGTCACTGCCTCTTGCAGACTCTATCAAAGAGAATATATATCCTCAAATTAAGAATTTCATTCTGCAACTTTTTACCTCTCACACTATCCACAGCTTGTATTAATAAGTAAACTAATTCAAACAATAAAAAAATAATTAAAGTGTATTGGGTGAATCAAGTTTTATTAAAAAAAACTCTATTACCGTTAAAAAGTCAATTGGAGTTAAAAAATAATTTTATAACCAAATCTGAATCATTTCAAGCCAGGACTACAGAAGTGATATTGTTATGGAGAGATCAACAAGAATACACATGACTTAGGGTCCTAATTTTAATGGTGACAGTTCAGTCTGTTCAGCATTAAGATTTGATTTTTGTTTTGTTTATGAAAAGACACTAGAATCAATCTTTGCGAAAGGGTCACCCAATGTGAGGATTAATTATCTCAATTATGAGATGACTACAAGAACCCAATGAAGGTCAAGGATGATGATATTTTCGTCTATTTAAAGTCAAATCATTAACACTGTATTCAATCCTACCAGATTTATGCTCCTGTTCCTCTTCATCATCTGAACGCCTGTGATCTTCATCAGAATGCTGGGCCCTTCCATCATCATCAGAATTCTGCATCTTCTCCTCATCAGAATGCTGGGCCCTTTCATCATCATCAGAATTCTGCATCTTCTCCTCATCAGAATGCTGGGCCCTTTCGTCATCAGAGTTCTGCATCTTCTCCTCATCAGAGATCTGAGGCCTCTCTTCATCATCTGAGTTCTGCATTTTCTCCTCATCGGAGTTTTGTAGTCTTTCCTCATCATCAGAAATCTGAGGCCTTTCCTCATCATCAGAGTTCTGAACCTTCTCTTCATCATCAGAATTCTGTGGCCTTTCCTCATCATCAGAATTCTGCAGCTTCTCCTCATCATCTGACTGATCACTTTTGTCCTCTTTGACCCATTTTTCATCCTCCGAATGTGCTTTTTCAGATCCATCTGCATCTGAGTGACGGCTACCTTCATCTGATCCGTGTCCTCTGTCATCATCGTCATCAGCAGCTTCTGAACCACTGTGCTGATCTATATCTGACTGGTCATTATCTTCATGTTCAGAATGTCCCGAAGCTTCAGAGTGATTGTATGATCTTTCAGACCGGATATCACTCCCAGTATGGTGGGATGCTCCCTCATCCTCACTATCATCTCCAAATAATTCTTTATTACTGGGCTTTACTGCCTCTCTGTCATCATCTCTGTCACTCTCACTTCCAGAAACATTACTGTCAGAGCCAGCATTCTCCTGATCAGAGTCAGAGTCAGATCCAGAGTCAGAATCTGCAAAATAAACATTGCCCACTTAAAAGTGATTAAGGGGAAAGATTGCCAGATCAGGAGATAACAAAAAGATTGGCACTTCTTAAGACAGAGTGGAAAAAAATAAGAGGGGACATGAGAGACACACCTAAATAATGAAAGTAAATTGCATGCTCTTATTTACAGGATAAGAATAAAAGAACAGCTAATGAAGTTGTGACATTAAAAGGATTTTTTTTTTAAAAGGACAGATAACTAGGTCTGTGACCCTGTCACAAGGCATCATTGAAACCAGAAGTCTATTAGCAGTCAAAGAAAAATTATACATTTCTATGGGTAATGAGGGGAGACAAAGATAAATTTGACAGAATAAAAAAGGTTTTTTAAACTAACATTTTATTCTGTTTATAACATCTTGAGAGTTCAAAACTGAAATTGTTTTCAAATCCAATTTGTTTGCTTTTCCCCAAAACATGCCCACAGACAAATTAGTTACAGTAGAACTACTCATGAGTGCTGGGTTTGTGGAACTAATTTTTATTCAAGAAAAAAATAGTGTTTGTTTTGAAGAGTAAATTACATAAAATGACAGGAACTTTGCAAACATAAAAAAGCTCAAATTTTGGGCAAGCCAATCTGGACAATATCCATAAAGAAATTATTTCAATATTTTTCTTTGAATTGTTGATGACAACTGTGATGTATGAATTATGTTAAGAAATGGTGATCATCACAAATATATGTAAAAAGATAAAGTTATAGAAATTTTATTAACAGACTGTTTTTCTAGATAAAAAGAAACAAACAGGAAACTCATGGAATACAAACATATCTAAACATAAAAAATACTGAAAGAGTAAACTGACTTATCAAATTTATAATCAGAAACCAATTTTGCAGCAATTTCATGAATGTCAGTTTTCCAAGGTCATGGTAAGGGAAACTAATACACCATGACATGTCCTGAAACATGTACTTTCTATTTTTAATGTATTTTAACTGGAACTGATGTATTGAAAAGGAAATGAAATTGAAAACTTGTTTAACTAACATAAGAAAAAAAGTTCTAGACTAAACCAGAAAAAAAGAAGACAGATTTCCAAAAGATAGGTGATGAAAAGTGTGTTCTGTCTCTCTCTCTCTTCTCCTTTATTAAATATTAATTTTGCTCCACACCCAGGAAAAAAATGCTTTGCCAAAAAATCCAGAATAATATCATCTCATCCCTCAGAAATTCATACATAGTTTATATGTAGCAAATGTTTGACCCTATTTATACAGTTCATAAAATGTAAAACATAACAAAATCTAGTTGCATTCAATTCGTATCATGTGTGCCCGAGCTGTGACAATCCGTTTCACTACAGAGCTGGAACCCTTTACAATACAGTACGTATTAAGCAGAAAGAAAGTGGACGTCGGGGGAATCCTATCAACAGAGAGAATCAGTAGAACCACCCGGGCTAAGCAATTTCCCTGTCAGCTCCACAATCGAATACGGGGGCTGGAGAACTTGGCCACCTTTAACAGCAGCTGTAATAAAACAGGCCACGATACTGGGGTACTGCTGATGATTGCTAGTAATGAAACCCTTCGGGTCCAGAAGAGCAGGGGCCGGGGCACACTCCCCATCCCACCCATCCCATCCCATCCCCTCCCCTTGCGGCAGCACTTGTCAGGGGCATCCCAGGTGCAATCACCGCGGAAGGCAGAACGCCAGCCCCGATGGGCCAGGTACAAAAGCGCAGGGCAAAGCCCGCCCACCACAAACACTTGCTACTCAAAGGGGCCAGGCCTTGATGGAGCCCCCAGCCCCGGGAAAGGAGCTGGGGGCACTGAAGGGAACCAGCCGCCGGAAAGGATAATGGGGGGAGGGGGGAGACCCCGGAGGGGCAGAAGGACGGGCCAGTCGTTAGGGGGAGGGGAGGAGGGACAGAGAAGGTTAAAAACAGGAAGGCCGCGGGGGAGAGGGGGGTCGGCCCGGCCCGGGTCCGCCTCTCTCCCCTTTGCGGACCCCGCGTCGGTACCTTTCTGCTCGGGCTCGGAATCGACATCGCTCCCGAACAGGTCCTCCATGTCCGCCATGGCGCGGGCTCACCGGGCGCGGGCACGACGCTACCGCAAAGCGCAGGCCTCGCTCGCCTCCTTTCCGGCGCTGCCGCACCACTAGGAACGGGGAAGGGCCACGGCGCCAGCCAGTGACGCGCGTGCGGAGCGACTGGTTCCCTACTGGGCCGCCTGTGCTGACCCGACCCAGGCATGCGGGCGGGGGGAGGGAAGCCTTAAAGGGGGCAGCGTCCCACTAACGGAGCTCCCCCACGGCAGGGGCCCACACCACAAGTCCCTCTAGCAGCCTTTTCTGCCTGCACGTGGGGCCTGGCCACGCACCTTGGCGCACAAACGGCCACGATCCCCAACACCAGGACGCACCCGGGACGGGGGACAGTGATGCCACACTCACCCCTGGCTCTGGAAACTGGAGTCTTTGAGTTGGGCCATGTGCGATGGCTGCTGGGATACTGGGGCCAGGTCTGGTACCCACAGGGCCAGCAGGATGCTGTACATTGGCGAGGGAGCTGAGACGAACCCGAGGGTTTAAAGGGTTTGAAACATGCCTTAGCCCTGTGCTAAACTCTATAGCAGGGGTAGGCAACCTATGGCACGAGTGGCGAGCTGATTTTCAGTGGCACTCACACTGCCTGGGTCCTGGCCACTGGTCTGGGGGCCTCTGCATTTTACTTTAATTTTAAGTGAAGCTTCTTAAACATTTTTAAAACCTTATTTACTTTACATACAACAATAGTTTAGTTCTATATTATAGACTTATAGAAAGAGACCTTCTAAAAATGTTTAAATGTATTACTGGCACGCGGAACCTTAAATTAGAGTGAATAAATGAAGACTCAGCACACCACTTCTGAAAGGTTGCCAACCCCTGCTCTATAGCTTGAGGCTGACAGAGAGAGGAGCAAGGGGTGACTTGAGCACAGTCTGTCAGTAGCTACAGGGGGAACAGATATGTAATAACAGGTGCTTCAGTCTAGCAGAGAAAGGTGTAACACAAGCCCCGGGTTGGAAGGTGAAGCCAGACAAAGTCCAAGTGGAACTATGGTGTACATTTTTAGTGGAAAGAGTCATTAATCATTGGAACAACTTATGAAGGGTCAAGGTGGATTCTCCATCACTGGCCATTTTTAACTTGACAGGCTGGCTTTTCTAAAATCTATGCTCTAGGAATTATTTGGGGGAAGTTCTATGGCCTGTATTCTACAGGAGGTCAGATTAGATGAGCACAATGGTCGCGTCTAGCCTTGGAATCTATAACTGAGGGGCTAATAATCCCCACCACCACCCATCCCCACTGGATGCAGCCCCAGAGAAAGGGCCAGTGATCCACCCCACCATAGGAACCCCATGACACAGGGTCCAGTGACCCTGCCTGCCAACGCAGTCTACCTACCACACAGGGCAACTCTTCCCAGGACTATCATCACGTCCCCCAAGGGTCCGTAGTTGCCTCACATTGACACAGGATCTGGCATTTACCCAGCATGGGGACCATTGACTCAGGTTTGCCAGTCTATGAACTTGGCCTCACTTGCAATATGGAGGTCAGGGCATCCACACGAGTGACCTCCCATCCCAGGACTCAGGCATCCACTTTTTTTCTCTTCTTGGTGTGGCTGATGTAAATGTAGAATATCAACTATAATTTTACATTTAGATGGTTAAGGCAGATAATTGTGTTTGGAGTAGCAGAGTGTATTGCTGTGGTGCCTCCTTCGTATTTTTGAATCGGGCATTGAGTTGTTATATGTGTGACGTTGCACTCCATATGTATATGGAAATATGTTTATAAGTGTAAATATGATGTAACTGGAATATGCTTTATGCAAAAGGTCTCTTGTAAGGTATCATTACAAAGTGTATAATCTACTGTGTGTGTTCATCCTCTTTGTATGAATGTATCTGAAATTAGGAATATGAAATATAATTCTGAGGTCTTATTGTAATTATGCAAAGTGTGGGCCATTAATGGTGGTTTGGAATTTGTATGGCTTCCATTAACTAGGACAATTGGTTATAGATGGCTCTGTTTACTTGTAAGACTTCCTATATACGTGTGTGCCAGCGAGTGGGTAATGAAGTCTCACAGAACATGTGATCATGTTACCTGAACTGGAATCCATCTTTAACCTGGTGCTTTTCCATTTAGAAGGAGGGGTTGGAACCCGGAGAGAGACAAAGGATTCCCACCTTGTGCCAAAGCTATTAAAGGGGGTGGAACAGAACAAAGGGGGGTCCCAGTCATGTTGAATCCCCTGCTTTTCACCTAAGATGCCTGCTGGAACTAACGAGGTCTGTACCAGGGAAAGGATTGGGCCCAGACTAGGAAGGAGTCTAGTCTGTGAAAGAAATTTATTGGAACATCTCTGAGGGTGAGATTTACCTATATTCAGTTTCTTAATGTATTAGGCTTAGACTTGCGTGTTTTTGCTTTATTTTACTTGGTGACTTACTTTGTTCTGTCTGTTATTACTTGGAACCACTTAAATCCTACTTTTTATTCTTAATAAAATCACTTTTGTTTATTATTGAATCCAGAGTAAGTGATTAATATCTGGGGAGCAAACAGCTGTGCATATCTCTCTCAGTGTTATAGAGGGTGGACAATTTATGAGTTTACCCTGTATAAGCTTTATACAGAGTAAAACGGATTTATTTGGGGTTTGGATCCCATTGGGAGCTAGGTGCTGGAGACAGGAGTGCCTGCTGAGTGGTTTTCAGTTAAAGACTGCAGCTTTGGGGACGGGGTTCAGACCCTGGGTCTGTGTTGCAGCAGGCTTGCGTGTCTGGCTGAACAAGACAGGGTTGTGGAGTCCCAAGCTGACAGGGAAAATGGTCAGAAGTAATTTCAGCACATCAGGTGACAGTCCCAACGGGGTCTTTGTGACCGAAGCCATCCATGTTCTGTTCTGCCATGGTTTGTGCAAATGCAGTTTAGGGTTGCCCATGAGGTCCATGGGAGATCCAAGCCAAGGATCTTCTGCATTGGTCTTTCACAGGGTGTTTATTTGGGACTTCTTATGAACTCCATTTGGCTTTCCAAGCTTCATCAGGGTTGAAGTTGAATTGTAGGTTAAATTCCTGAATCCAAAAGGGTTTATGTGACTTTAAGAGGTTGTGAGGGATGTTGTTAAGGTCATGGTGATTGGAAATATGTTCATTTTCCACAATACTCTGGAATTCCTGAAGGTGTAGTGTTTTGCAGCAGGGGAGCCACACTATGACAGCAGGTGTCTTGGTCCTACACAGTAAGGCTTTGTGCTTTCTTCATATCTCATGTTCTACAGTCCATCTCCATTAAGGAGTTACTAAGTAAAAGTGGATCAGATAAAAGTTTATTTTCAGGCAGTTACCACCCCACAGTCCTACAATAAACTCTGTCCCATATTTTTCATAACTGTCCCTAACTTACCCTACCAGTGACTAAACTGATACAGGGTGGGATGGAGCATCCTAGCTCAAGCAAACCACATGATAGAGCATTCCTTGTCCTGAAAACCCAAACTGAAATGGGGCAGAATCAAAAGCTCCACCTCCAGGGGCCAAACAGAAGAGAATCATGTATCTTGACCCAATTGACTCAGTGAGGTCATTTGGGTCAAGGATTCCAAAGAACAATGAAATCCCTGAAGATTCCTGCCTTGATAAACCAAATAGGGAAAAGGGACACATTGTCTGGTGGAAAGAGGATAAATGACACCAAATCGAAGAAGTCTGGGGGAGAGGGAGAGAGAGTAAATTTAGATTTAAATTGGCCAGGTGCTGCTGCAAATTGTCTACAGTACTTGGCTCCAGTTGTAGTTATGAACTATAACATCTAAAGAGCTGGGATTTTCCAGTCTACTAGATACATTTGAACAGACAGCAGAGAATTTGCTGGTTGCTCTTTTCAGATTTACCCTGATTTTCTGTCCATTTTGTTCTCTTGTTTTGTTACTGAGACATTTAACATTTATGTAATTTTCTACTGAAATTCCCCCACGACACTTACTAATCCTTTTATACATCACTTGGAACAAAGCTGCCAAGATACTTTTTGTTCTGGAAGTTTAGTATGCTTTTCTCAGATATATTCAACCTTTTGAAAAGGTATCAACAAATTCTGCTTTTCATATATTTTACTCCATTTACCTTTTTAAATTGTAAACAAAATAATTATATTGAATATAGGGAACAGCAGTCATCCAGATGTTTTTTACTTTGGTATTAAATTCCTTAAATTTTGCATTGCACCCCACATTTTCATTGTACAATATATTGCAGCTGCTTTCCGTTTCAGAGCCAACAATCCATTTAGATGAGTGGGGTTGGTTGACCACTCTTAGAACTGTTTCAGGCAGTCTGCAAGCTCAGACAGATAGCCCAGCATCAGTTCAGGTTCAATGCATATTTTCCAGCTTTTCTTTCACAACCTGAGGGCTAGAAACAAATTTATTTTTTATAATGAAAGTGGAGATTCTCAATCATAATTGTGTGGTGAAGGATCAAATTCTAGGGCTGCTGAATCCAATTCTAAAGCCGCTGAATCATGGAATACACAGAACTTCACGTATAAGGAACAATTCTGCATCAACAGCAGGATAAGTTAGATGATGGAATAGGTCTCTTCTCTCTCTAACTTTTATTAGCCAATCTGTCCAGGTAGATTGGTGAGCACATCTACCACTTGTGAAGATTATAAAATCATTCTGTAATGTTTTCTGGCCTATACTAAAATTACATAGCAACTTCAATTTTTGGGGTGAATATTTATGGGCTCATTCTCTTCTCTGCCACATTTTCATTAATTTAAAAGTAGAATTTGGTTTTGAATATCTTCTGTTAGAAGTAGTACACCACAAAGCAATTTACAATAGTGTCTTTCTTTAAGCCCTTAGAGCAACAAGTAATCATGCAAATATGGCCATCCTTTTGTGCTTAGCAATAAGGTAGCTCAAAAAATGTCAACAAAAACATTTGTAAGAACTGTCTACTGTAGTAAATGCGCATAGGATTGGACCCCTGGGAGGACTTGTCTCACTGAGCTAAGTTGTGTTTTAATAGGCAAAGGAAACATCATAACACCCCCTCCCCAAGGACACTGCTATATCAGCATTTTGTTAAGCCATAGTTCTGGCATAAGAATTAAACACACATTTTTGTGCCAGAGGTAAAAGTGCTCTAACTGAAAGCAGACACTTGACATAAAACATTGCTGGTATTAAAATATATACTGATCAGCCAGTTTGTGCCATATGGCCGGAGCCTGCAGCACTATGCTACCAAGAGAGAGGGAAAGTACTGTGGACTCCAAACTAAGAAAACTCCCTGCAATAATTATTTTCAATACAAGGACCACTTGAAGAGTTAAATAATTGGGTTTGAAATATGCTTAGAATCAGATATACACTTCTGAACCTAAAGGGGAACTCCCTAAGGTAATGTGAGATTTCTATTAAGATGTCTAACATTTCTACATGTTGTCCAACACTGATAGGACAGCCTTCTAATTCTATCATGCAAACATGAAAAACCTGTTCTACAACTTCAGAATAAAGCAGGGCCTGTTATTTACAGCAGCAATAACATATTTGTGATTGAACTGTTGGGTGAGTTAAGGATAAAGCAGAATGTTCACTTTGAATAGCTTTTGGCAGATGAAAGATCTGCAGGGCGTGCTCGGCCTCTGACCTGTATACAATCTTTTCCTACGACTGCACCCCGTCTTCTTTGTGGCAGGCCTTGGGCCTCCATTCTGCTGAGGGGGAAGTCTGTAACTAGGGCCCTGGTGTCAGCACCTCTGTTTCTCACTGTGACTCCTTCCGCAAGTCCAAATGCGCTTGTGCACCTGTTGGAAACATACCATCTTGGGAGGTCTGCAACCAGCAGATGTTTGCAGTGACACTAGACAGCCTCTTCAAAACAGGCTATTTATTAGACAACAGGAATACCACCATCTTTAGGTACATTGGGTTAAAAAGATGAAGTAAAGCCTAAACACAGCTCTAATTTGTCAGCTTGTCCTTGCTTAGCTCATCAGATCTCTGCCCTCGCCTGGCAGGCAGCTGGCATGCTTACAGCAAATCTCGCTCTGGGCCTCTCAATTAGTACTGGGCAGCCTCTCTCAACCCTCTTTTTTCTAGGCCCTCAGATCCACAATAGTTTATTGCTGCCTTTGATCGCCTTCTTCCCATCACAGCTGTATAAATGACTAGTGTTTGAGGGGATGCTCCTCACCATGACATTGTTTTACTTTTCCTGTTTGGTTTAACAATCCCTTTTGATCTAACTCCATAGCAAGTAACCCACTATAAACACAGAGAGGCATGTACCATCTTCATACAAATAATAGCAGTGTTACCTAGTTCACCACAGCAGGTCAGAATACTAAACAGCTTTTTTGTGTTTTAATCCCCTGCTAAAAGGATTTTCAAATCTTGACTAAGTCAAATCAGGAGCAATAGTAACTGCAAACAACTTTGCTGCAAGTTTCTCCTATAGTCCTCTGGGGTAAGAAAACGTCTCTGGCATCACAGCACAAGCAAGGTTATGGGTTTAGGTACTATTTGAAAACCTGTTATTGGAGACACACCTAAAATGTGCATTCATGGAAGGGACAGAAAAAGGATGTATTAAAGGATTTTTTTCCCTGGTAGCCACCCTAACAATTCGTGCTCTTTCACTTGCTGTTAGTCATTGCTTTTTGGTATTTCCAATAAAACTTTAAAAAAATATTAACATAAAAACTATGGCAGAGCATTGAGCTTCTGCATGTTATGCTTTGGATCTGGAAAAAATGGAAGCTGAAATAGAACATTTTCAGTGAGCCCTTGTCACAGGGTGGGATGGCCTTTTCATACATTCAAACAGTCCGATCCCAGAAGGAATCACTGTGATGATCTAGTCTGACCTCCTGTATAACACAGGTCATAGACCTTCCCCACAATAATCTCTAGATCAGATCTGTTAGAAAAACATCCAATCTTGATTTAAAAATTGTCAGACACATTGGTAAATTGGTCTAGCAGTTAATTGCTCTTGCCCCTCCTCCCTTTAAAAATGTGTGCCTTATTTCCATTCTGAATTTGTCCAGTTTCAACTTCCAGCACTTGGATCTTGCAGGACCTTTCTCTGCTAGATTGAAGAGCCATTATTAAATATTTGTTCCCCATGTAGTATTTACAGACTGGGCTTAGTCCCCACCTGTAACTGACCAGCTGCCTTCCGAATTAGTGCAATAAAAGGCCAACAAGCAGCTCACTTAAGGATAAGACCTGCAAAGATGTTTCTGCAGGAGGTTCTGGGTTAGGAAAAGGAGCTGGAAGAGTGCTTGCCACAGCAGCTAGGTGAAAGGTACAGGTCTTAGGAGGAACCAGGCAGCAGGACCTGGTTTTCCTATTGTGATGGATGCTAGAGACAGAGACAGAGACAGAGACAGAGAGAGAGTGTGTGTGTCTGTGTGTCTGTCTGGAATACTGATACATGTGGGAGCTGCTTTTACACACTGGCCTGGGAGCTGACATACCAGCTTAACTAGGGTGACCCGACAGCAAATGTGAAAAATTGGGATGGGGTTGGGGGATAATAGGAGGCTATATAAGAAAGAGACCCCAAAATCAGGACTGTCCCTATATAATCGGAACATCTGGTCACCCTAAGCTTAACCAAGAGAGGGGAAACCAGGGCAGAGGCAAGCTCAAATGCTGGGTTTGGGAAGAACCGGTTACAGCCCTTCACTAGTGTGGCAGAAATAGGTACCAGTAGAGCTGGTAAACAATGCAAGTCTAATCATGACTCACCCATGTCAAGCAGCTGCTTACATTAAGTGTTCTACCAGAAGGGTGACTTGTTTTTCCTTGTCTCCAGGTACAAGGGCAGTTTAAAATGTGCAAATATTAAATAAAATCCAAATTTTGCTTCATGACCTATAAACTTTGCTAGGTGACAATGGGGGAAGTTTTGCTCTCATTTACACCACAGTGAATCAATAGTGAAAGAATTGAGCCTAACTACATTTTAAAACACTTTAAATCAGTGTTTCTCACATGTGGCCACCAGCGGAGTTTTGTGCAGCCACGACAGCCTTCAAAGCATGGGCAGACAAGGGGGTGGACCCCTCCTTGCAGTGCCCAGCTTTGCTCCTGAATAGCTGTTACCAAGGGCAGCGAGATGCGCTGCCTTGGTGTTTGTGCTGCCGCTGCCAGCAAGGATTGGTGCCCTGCACCACGCAGCCTCCTCGGGGGGTTCCAGGCAGTGCCTCTGGAGACACGTGGGGCTGGAGGCAGCTCTCGTCAGTGGAGGCAGGTGCAGTGTTTGGTCGTCAGGACGCTCGCCGTGGCAGCTCCCCTGCTCCTGCCCAGCCAGGGCACAGGGAGCTAGGGACTCTGCAGGTGGCTGCTGAGTTCTCAACCCACCTTCCCCAGGGCGGGCTCTCGCTGACGGTCCACAGGCGGCAGGGACAGAGATGGGTCGGCGCTTTCCCCACCTGGGGGCCACACTTGCTGTTTACAGATGCTGTAGCTACTGCAGCAGCTCAACAGCTCCAGGCTGCTGCAGGGCTTGGCAGCTCCAACAGGGTGAGGGGCTCCTGCACCATAACACACACTGAGCACAAGAATAGGAGCAAAGTCCACGTGCGCTGAATGGGGAAGCTCTACGTCTTACCGTCTTCCTACTACATACATAAATTACAATGATTTGGACATGCATATGCCTGTATTGATTTGTTTTTCCATAAAGTTAAGTATTTTAGGAAAAACTGTCAGAACAGCCACCAGCAAGAGTTGGTGGCTGCACTTGGAGGCCACGAAAAATTTGTCGTGAGAACCTCTGCTTTAGATTTAGTTTACAAACAGAAAACACCAAGTAACCATTTTGTGTCCAATTTTTCTCTTACCCTCTCCTCCCCACACACTGCTAATAAACTCTCCAGAAATTAAAAGTGATGGTGGAAAAGAACAGGAATGGATAATTCATATGAGATTAAGTTTTCAGCATGTCTTACAACTGCCTCTGTACAATCACATTTGTACAAGGAAAATCAGAGGCCAGGTTTCAAGTTCATGCAGGCATTTAAATGATTTACACATCTGTAAAATGGGGATAATGATCTATAGCTCCTTTGCAAAGTGCTTTGAGATCTACTGATAAAAAAGCCGTAAAAGCTATTAGAAATTTAACTTTTTTAAATTAGGTATTATCAACTCATGCAGTCTGCCCTATTTTGATGATTTTGCTTTTTAAAAAGAAATCTCTCACTTGTAATGCACAACATGGCCTTTTTAATATTGAATGGTAAAAGCATGAAAACAGTTCATTCATGCCACACATTTTCCTTGGCAAATTGGGTGAGGGGCAAGGAGGGGAAACTAAGTACCTTGTTGCAGAATTTGAGGTTTCATTAAAAAAAATTAAATTTCTAACCCTCATTGTAACGAAGATAATTTTCCAAATGGGACCTGCTATAGTGCTGTCTGCCCCAAACTTGCGACAGCCCAGTGCCTCTCTGTAAGCTCATAGTTTTTCCCAAGCATAAAAGAGTTAAATTGATGAGATTCAGGCCACGTCTTCACTACAGAGCTAAATCGGCGCTTCTTTAGCAGGTGTGGTGAAGACGTGCTAAATCAATGGGAAAGTGCTCTCCCGTTGATTTCTGTACTCCACCTCTCCGAGAAGAGTAAGGGAAGTCAGCGGGAGAGCATATTCACATAACTGAAGTAGCATAACTTAGATCGATTTACCACAGTAGTGTAGAGCTGGCCTCAGGTTCCCTTCACTGCTACTATTCAGTACCCTCTGGGTGCCAGTGAAACTGACATGAAGCAATTGATTTCAATCTGTTTCAACCCATTGCTGCTTTGAAATCAGAGTGCAGCAGCAGCATAAAGCAGAAGCTATTCAGGAGGTAGAAGGATCCAGACAATTGAGGCTGGGGGGAGGGGGTGGAAGAGACCACCTACCTACTTCCATCACCCAGACAATAAAGAGTGGGCACTCCTAGACAGGCGGCAGAGAGTGCTTTTCACTTTCAACAGCTGGGGATGGTGGCTTTAAATGTATTAAGTGGTTGATATGAGAATTCCCCCTCACAGGACAAGCTTGTGGTAGGACTCCAGCAGCTATTTAAGGATGGAGGTGGGGAGGGAGATTGAGTCACCAGAGTATTTGTTGATAGCGCCCTTTTCCTCCCAAATTTTTCTAATCTGTTCCTGGCTAGGTGTTTGGTGTACTTCTCAAGGCCTGTGCACCGATGAAGTGGAAAGTATTAGAAATGTAACTCATGAGAGGTATTACCCACTACTGCATAAGAGGAGAAATTCAAAGACAGAGTGTCCTTTTGCTAGGCAAAATTATGTAATGTGTCTATTAATATGACTCTCAAGAGTTCAAAGGAAATTTGGTTGGACAACAGACAAATGTTTCCAAGTATTCATTTTGGAACATAAGTAGTTTCTCTCGAGACCGTACTTAATGTACTTATTACCCAATTTGCTTTTATGAACTGACCCCAACAAAGACTGCCGAAGCGTTGCCATGAGTTCCATACAAGACTACAGGTTTATGGAACAGATTGTTTTTTAATTATTTGGACTTTCATAGATTATATTTATCAGATACTCCTGGATTAGAGTTACCCCTATTGGTGCAGGATTGTAAATTTTGATTCCACCATGTCTAAGAGGGCAGCTGTCCTGGAGAGGGAGTTTTGCCCCAGTGGGGGATCCACAGAAGCCTGCCAGTAGAGATTCCTAGGGGGTGTACTGAAAATACTGCATATCTTGGGTTCCTAGATCCTGTATCGTTCCAGGCCAAGCTCCATTTGTAGGCTAGCACAGCCCATAGTTCTAAGATCCCCAAGGCAGAGGGACAGGGTACAAACAGTTTGTTCCCAGAGCCAGGCTGCAGATTTTGTGTTGCCAGGAACCTGCAGTCTACATTATCCCAGAAGAAGCTAAAACAAATCTAGTCCATAGGCTTAAATGGCTGTGTGCATGGAACTGGGTTCACAATAACAGTTTGCCACTATTTGTTATTTTCTGCCGTATGCTAAGCTAACATTTTTCCCATGTGAAAATCAAATTGTGGCCAATGACAGGTGTTGACTCCCAGAAGAGCTGCTTGGGCACAAGCATTCCCAACGGCAAAGGTACAAGCAGGAGCCTGAAGTATATGCCAGCTTCACCTTTCTGCTAAATTAGTGTTCTGTTAAAAAAACCAAACAAATAATATTTTGAGGTTTCAGAATTTTTAATGTAATACAGCTTGACAGCATACAGTGCTGATATGCTAAAATACTCGATTCATGTTTCCTCAACGGAAACTTAAACTTAACAGACTCTGTAATTCATAGCTTACAAACAGCATTATTCATACAAAAGGCTGTGGAGATGAGGAGGACATTTCTCTAGAGTATAATTGTAAGTAGATAATTTACAGAATGTTTGGGAAACATTCAGTCTACAATTCTGTGTATTAAGAATGGAACCCAAAACTAACAACAAAATGTGTGGTTACTTGATTTTCCAGATTTAGTGCATTTTTTTTAAAAAAAAGTGAATTAACCATGAATCAATTACAGACTAAAAAAAAAGCACATAATCACCACCTCTTTTGGGAAAGCAGCCTGGTTTTTACAGTAATTTATTGCTAAAGTAATACCAGCCATAAAATATGAGCTCATCAGACCCAAGACCCTACTATATATTTGAAGCCAGTAAATCAAAAGTCAACTTTGCTTGCGGAGTTTGATTATGGTATTTGACAGCTCTGAGACTGGATTCCTTCATTTATCCACACCCAAGGTAAATCACAGGCAGCAATTATTAAAGCATCTTCATACTGCCCTGCCAAATGTGCCTCAAACCTAAGTTGGAGGGACAAGCCTCTATGGTTAATTCTCCATGTCCAATCTGTCTGATTTCTCTGCTAAGGTTGCCACCATGTGTCTAGCCTGAGCCGTTCACAACAGAGCTACTACATTTACTTCACTGGGGCTATGCTATTAAGGATCTGGCGCAAAGATGCCCATTTACTTTCAACTGTGACAGGACTCCTGACCACTATGTCTTCAACCAACCACTGATTTCCACTTATGCCACTGATGAGCCAGACAAAATTCAAACAAGTAGTCTAGAGAAGAAAAAATGCTTTTCATTACCAATTCTCCCCTCACCTCACTGCCTTTCATTTTCCTCTATCTTCAATTACAAATATAAAGTAACTGGCTAATTTGCCTAGAGGCTGATCAAACAGATATTACAAAAATTAGATTTTATAAATATGCAACCCTTTGACAGAGGGAAGAGAAGGTTTTACAGCCTGCTTATTTGACACAAAATGATTCCTTGGTGTTTTAAACATTAGGCACCATAAAATACTTTCAGACAACTTAATATATGTATATCATGCTTTGGCCATACCTGTATAGCACCATCTCTTGAAAAGACACTTGGCTTTTAATATATGTTTGCATGCAAATGTATAAAGAACTTAAACTTTAGGATAGCATTCACAAAGTCTGCTTAAATTATGTAAAAATTTTAAATATTGTAAACCAAAGGCAAAAGGAGTCTTTTTTTGACGACCAACAATATCATTTCTGTTCATTCAAAAATGTGCAGTGCAGGAAATCTTTGGTTTTTCAATAGAATTCATTCCAACTTCCTTTCATTTTTACATGGTTACATCCATGTCTTTTAGGCCATAACACACTGATGTTTATTCAGAATTAACCACAACATTCCCAATTTTGAAATAATTCATCTTTCCACCCTTGTAAAACCTAATTATGTATATCTTCATTGAAGGTACTATAGTTTAAAAGTCGCTGTGTATTTGCCATAAAATTTTAATTCATTTTCAGATTGAAGTCTGTATTTTTTAAAGACCTAAAACATGATTTGTGGAAGCACGGAAGTAGGCACAATAATAGGGGATTATTCTAAAGAAAAATGTGTACATTGTAAAACTCTATGTACAGCGTGATGCAAAAATCTCATTTTTCTCCACATCACCTATATATGGCTTTTACAAAAACTTACCATATTTATGTTCATTTTATGGGTACTGGACAGTTAAGTCAGTTGAATTATGTAAGTCACTGTAAATAGACTGTACAATTCCTTAGAACATGCTTTTACTTCTGTTATGGTCTAATGGTCAACACTGTGCAATCAAGTATAGTGCAATTCAAAAATAGCACAATGAAAATAAAACCTAAGTTTCGCAATATTGCAAGAGAGTCCACGGCTGTTATGTACAGAAATTGCAGTGACTTTTGTTCGCTAATTTGTTTTCCTAGAAACAGAGCTCTAAATATTTCTCTTTAAAATAAATGGCTTGGAATAACAGCATGAATCTACTACCCAATGCAGATTAGACACTACATTTGTTAAGTTTCTGTATAACATGTTGTGATGATGGAACAAGAGGACCCTTTGTCAGAATGGAAGGTAAAGATCCATCTAGTACAGTGGTCCCTATTTCACAGGAAGTATGGTTGACAGCTGTTTTTAGTTTAACATAATTTCTCGATTACAACCTGCCACAGGAGATTACGTATATGATTTCAGAGCTGCACAAGACTGCTTTTCCTATACACACTACCAGCATTTCTTAAAGAATGCATGTTCGCTACTGCTAAAAAACTCCTATATCATTTAAGGTATTTAGATATAAATTTTTATACAAGAATATAATCTAAAACAATGCTGATGAACATACTAAATCAATCTAAAGATGTCCAGTTTAAACACATCAGAACAAAGTACAGTCTTAGAATATTCAGAAATGTAAGCTACTTGGAGGCTTTTTTGGTTTAGTACAGATGTTGATTATTCAAGACACCCACCCTCGTCTTTTAATTAGTTCTCCTCCAAATGTATTGGCGGGCAGAAACAGCCCTTATTCAATTTACTTTTTCATCAGAAAAGGGATGACTTTTGAGCTTTATCAAAGTATCAAGAAAGCATATTAGCCAATCAAGATAAAAAGGAAGAACTGCATCTGTGACAGCTGTGAAAGATTTATGTTCAGTGTATATGAACAATAGCTGAAGTAATAACTACAAAATAAGAGTCCAATTGTTCTGTCTGAAGAATCCCTTTTCTCTAAAACATTGTTCTCAAAAATATACAAATCCCTCCATTTAAATAACCATCCCCAGCTTTTCTATCAGAAACACACTCCATTGTTTGCCCATTGATCCCTTCATGTATCATTCTTTGAATACAGACAACTACTCCACTGATTTCAAAATTTACATTATTTTAGTGGAAAGTATAGCTAAAGTCTTGAATACAAAAAAGTTCTAAAAAAACTGATCTTGCAAAGTCTGGTGAAACTACTAAGTCTCAAATTGAAATATGTGATGCATACCACACAGATCTAAATATAACTTTACTAAAAAGGAATGGGGGTTCCAGTCTTTTCCCTTCTACCCAAGTAAATGAAGTCTGAGATTGCCAACACCCATGATGAGCAGATGCGCCTTGAGGACCTTTGAAATCTCCACACAATGCAATTCTAGTAGCAGCAAGGTTTACTGGTAGTCTCCTTCAACCCTTCTCTTGCGAACTGTGTTCATAAGAAAAGAGAAAATGCAATTATAAAATCTGTAATAACTGTCTTAAGGATCTCAACAGCTAACAGGACAATTAGTAGTCGTTAACCTTTTAAACCACAATTCTTTCAGCTACGTAAAATTTCATTCCAAACAAACAGTTAATTAACATTTAGCACTATTCATCATTTCAAATTTGCTTATTAGCAACTCTGAGTACCTTATTTCAATACTCATGAACAATTTAAGATTTATATGGTAAGAACTAGAGTATAATAATGTCCTATCACTTGAAATTTGGTGAGCAGATTTAACAGTTATTCTTGACTTCACATGTACCATTCTCTAGCACTGTGCTTAATTATAGTTCTAATTAGGAATATACAAAAGCTTCAGAACACTCTAAGACTTCGTAAAAAAAACTTTACAGTATTAACACATGTTCAGTAATCTGATAACCTTCAGTCCATTATTAGAGTGAATAAATTTTCAGATCTCTTAAAACAATAAATTACACAAGGGACGAACAAAAAAATTGGTGAATAAAGTTACTAAAATTCACATGCTATTTACAGTTAAAGAATATGCAGTATTGACTGAATGATTGGAGTACGCTTAATATTTAAGGTAAAACCCTGACCTTCTACGTAGCGTATAAGTGAAATAATCAGGTTGTCTTGTATGTTCTCTTTCCTGAGCAAATTAACAACTTCTTTTTTGAGCAGACATAGTGGATTTGAAAGTGGATTAAGAGTTTTAAAAACCTCAAGTTAGATAGGATGTTTCCATATTATTTTTTTTAATTAGAAGGTACTATATATTTGCAAAAAACAAACCAAATATTAACAGTGGTTTAAATATTTAATCACATTATCTATTCATAAAAATTATAAATGTATCTGTTACAGTTTTATATAAGCCAAGTTGTCTGTCTTCAGCTTTTGTTGAAATTAATGAACTGAAAGTTTTAATGCTATATTGTAAAATCAGAGTGGGATAATCGTTTTTCACTGCTAGAAAAGATACTCCACTGATGCTCGAATATGGAGTTTACTAGTTTTAGTACTTACAGAGATCTACCATCAAAGTCTAAAATGTACTACTTATTTAAAAAGTAACCTACAGATATTTAAACTGTTGCATTCTTAGGCTCTCTCTCTTACACTCATCTCTATTTTTTTAGTTTGATCGCAAAAATAGATGAAGTGGTTCATACTACTGGGCCTTCTCACTGTAGTCCAATCATGCAGTTAGAAATAAATTGGCACAGGGTCTCAGGCAAACAAGAACAGGGGTGCAGGACAGCATGAGAGAAACATGGGGAGAAAAAATGCAGACAATTTGTCAGAAGAAACGTACAAAGACAGTGATGTGAGACTAAACATTTCCGTTTCAGTGCTCAATACCCAACTGGGTATTCACAATAACCTGTCTCTGTAGCTTCAGGGCTGGAGAGATGAAAAGGCTTTTGCAGAAAATTTTACTCGTATACTCCAGACTAAGAAAGCAAGAAAAAAAGGCAAGATATCAATAGAAAACATAGAAATAGATTTTCAGCAATTAAATGCTAAAATCAGAACTGGTGAAAAACAGGAAAGTTCACAACTAGCAGAGAAGCACTTGAAATATGATGATACAAGAGAAAAGATCAAATCAATTGTTCTCAAGTGTAGGCCATTTCAGAGGTAGCTATGTAATATGTCAGATGCCTTTGTGCTTCCTTCAAATTGTATCTTTCCTCCTGTTCCTCTCTCCCCAGCCTTTCACAGCTACTCATCTTCCCCAAAGACAGCTTTCCTCAATGGGAGCACCTGGACCTATCACCAGCCTCTCAAACCTCAGGCCTCTGCTCTCAACAGGTCCCCCACTAAGCTTCTTTGGACCCTTGGAAACTATTCGGGCAAGCACCTGCCCCACTTCCTGTCCTGAAGAGATACTCTTCCTGCACCATGGGGTGTGTGGGTGCGTAACCAGAAAGAGGAACCACGTAGGGAGGGGAGGGGGGAGAAAGGTAAAAAAGGTAATTCTATTTAATGTGGGGACTTCAGTTATTGTTATTTAGCTGGAGGCTTTAGTGCAGGTATATATAATGTATTACCTGAGTTCTCACATTATGTTCATAACTAAGCTTAAAGCTGCCTCATTCAGTTAGTTAGCCACATCTGTGGCGATGTGTCCTGGCAACAGGGACTAATTTAGTCTCTCCACTGGGGTAATAATAAGTGGGGTGGCCTGGCCTCCCAGTTCACAGTGGCTGCAAGATAAGGGATATGCCCTTTACTTGAAATTAGGCAACTATCCCAAGTCAACTGTTTGGATGATCAGATAACAGGGTTCTTGTTCATTTTTCCTATTTTCTATGTCAGAACAAAGCCACCATAAGAAGTACTCTTCACCCTTTTGGAATCCAGGAGCTAACACCTTCCAGAAGAGACAAGGAAAGTTGATTTTTTTTTAATTAGTAATTTCAATGTATGCTTTTAAAGAAATACTGAATCTTATCCAGGGCAAAGCCAAATGTATATGAAACTATAAGGCATGTTCTGCTTATGTCTTGTCTGTAATTCTTATTTTTTCTAGTTTTAGAGGATACTGAAGAATTCTGGACTCTAGCCTGGGAGCCTCTGAAATCTGAATAAAAGGGGGAAATTAAGAGGAAAAAAAGTAGGAGAGTAGGACTCCAAGTAAAGGAGAAAACTGGAATAGAATTACTTGTGTATCAGGGGCATGCCATAATTAAAACACAAAGCAAAAACACTAACTGTGCCATTAGTTCATTCAACAGCCTACCAGAGACGTCTTACCCAAATCATTATTTTTTGTGATAGCTGCACCTGCCCTGGTTCGTGGTCCCTGTTGTGTGAAATGGTATCCAAATTTAAGGATATTTGTGTTCTCCTCAAGCATTTTGGCAATTTCCATTTCCACAGCTGACCCCAACTGCTGCCTCTGTTGACAAACATTACAACTTCAATATATTCATTTCCTACAAAAACCTAGAATATTTTTAGTATACTCAGGTGACAAGTAGTCCTCTTCACCTCTACTGATTTGAAAGACATGACAAGTTCAGACTACTGGTCTCTCTCTATTTTAAGCACCAATCACCAAATTAACTTGGCACCAATTTCAAGTGGATAGCTATTTTAAATTTTAAATCAAACTTGTGAAGCGCCCCATCCTCATACCCCTCAGTTAGTTATATGCCTTTCTTCTCCTTCCCATTGTTGGCTCCCTCTATATTTTATTGTCTGAAGCTTATCTGCTGGCCCTAATGGTGGCACTCTTGCAAGTTTCCCCACACGCTTGGGTTTCCTGAAAGGTACTGTGCATTCTGGAGCACAGCAAACAGGAAAGCCCCAGAATGCTACCAAGTCTGTAGCATCTAGTAAGATCCTAGTAGCTAGACACACATTTCTGGACCTGCTGGACTAACATTGTAAAGGTAAAATGGAGCAGAAAAAATTTACTCAAACCAGCATGAGAGTTCAGTTAAGGGGGTTTATGTAGGCTCACCCATTAAAAGCAAGTTTTCCCCCTCTGCCACCACAGAGTAAGCGCAATCAGTTGTTTAACAAATTCTGTGTAATAACCAGAATCTCTCAGTGTTTAGGTAGAATACTAAGTGAATCTGGCAAGAAAGTATGTCAACAAAATTTTAAGAGGCAAAAAAGACTGACTACTTCGATTAAGATGCAAAAAAGGTAGCACATATCAAATTATGTTTTTCTGCTGTAATAACGTTTCAATTACAAGACTGCCTAGGCACATGGACAGTTCTGGGCTAAAACTCTTTTCACATAGAAACTGCAGAATATACTCTACAGTTAAAGTTTTTATATTGACTATTAGTTAAACGAGCTTGTTTACTCATTTTAAGTACATCAGCAGCATCTTAAACTAAATATTTAAGAATATTTCGTTCTTTTTATTCCAAGTAATGGAATCTACAGGGCAGTTAACCTCAATTTTCCACGCTCCTCACTTGAGAATGTCCAGCCCAGCAGTTACCCAAAAGGGAAGTCTATTCTTAAATTAACAGAACTATAACTATATAGAAATCATAGAAATGTAGGGCTGGAAGGGACCTCAACAGGTCATCTTGTCCAATGTCACTGCCATACATATATCATCCATCACAGGAGCTTGTTTAACCTGTTCCTAAAAAACCTCAAATGATGGGGCTTATTCCTGTTCTGAGGGAGAATTCCCTATCTCTTGCTCTGACATCTGAGGATCTCTCTAGATGAGGATAAAAAGGTGTGGTTTTAAAACACGTTAGCAAACATTTTAAAACCCTAGGCTAGACATGGCATGTTGTATTTTAACATGTCTTAGCTGGTCAGAGTGAACAATAGATTTCCTCTCCCCTCCATCAAGTGTTCACCCTGACCAGCTAACACATGTTAAAAACAGGCTTTGACCCATGTTCTCTACATCCCATCCAGTGGGATGGCTCTCTAAAGTATCCTGGCCCACCCCACTGGAAGGTAGAGAGGAAAGCTGTGTAACATAATGCCTGTCCAGCCCAGCCTTCTTCCATTTCATCCGGTGTTTTAAAGGCATCTCTCAGCTACTTTAAGTATTGTTGATTCCCGCCCCCGCTTTTTAATCTTTTTATTTTGGGTGTGGCCCGGTGTGGTGACACGCGCCTGTAATCCCAGCTGCTTGGGAGGCTGCGGTTGGCGGATCGCTCAAGAGTTCTAGGCTGCTGTGCGCTATGTCAATCGGGTGTCCGGTGCTACTGACAGCTTGGCCAGCGAGTAGTTGGAGGACTGGCTAGAACAACGCATCTGATGTGTTGTGATTGGCGCTCTCTCTGTGAGGGCTGATGGACCGATCAGTGACAGTGACAGATTTTGGGTGGTCAGGGGGATTTCCACCTAGCTAGCTCTGATCTCCACCAGACAGTTAAGGTTTTTAAAATACTGTACATAAATTAATGTATACTATCTTTCTCTTCCCCCATCCTTAATCGCCATATAGACTACATAGAAATAGAACATTTATTTTTCATGGGTTCATCTCTTCCTGCTCTATTTTAAATCCTAATTCTTCATTTTCAATATCCCCATTGCTTGCTTGGGAAACAATCTGAATGATAAAAATTAATGAATAAGTGATGAAAAAAGCAGCCCATCGTTTCCCAAGAGGCATTTAGTCTGCCTCCTTGAATGGATGGAAGTGTCCAGCAGAGGAAAGAATAGGAAGAGACTAACATTTACATTTATTTAGGTACAAAACTGTTTTGTTTTTAATAAAAATATTTTTGAAAATATGTCATGAATCAGCAGCTGTTTTCTCAAAGGTGGATCAGTCTGTTAGAGTAGATAGAAAGCACAAGTAATTCAGCTATAATCCTACTATAGTTTCACTTACCTGGTTATCGATTTTGAACTCTGTCAGGGTTTCATTCTCTTTTAGTGCATCAATCAGTGCCGTAATGCCAACCCCAGTGATGAAATTTGATTCTATATTTAGACTTTTCAATTTTTTGTTCACTCTCAGCATATCTGCAAAAGCCTTGAAAAGCAGGAAAAAGTAATGACAATTAACTAGCAAATTGTACTATAGTAAACTTAACATACAGGACCAGACGGAGCTATACCAATTTACACCAGCTGTGGATGTGGCCCAAAATCGGCAACACTTTATAGGTTCTTAATGTAATTTCACAGCCTTTTATTGTTCATTTGAGACTGTGGAGAGAATCTTTCGTCAGCCTTTTCCAATGCAAACAAGTTTTCATTTGTATAGTACACAATTAGGAAAGAGCCTGCATCTTACACTTGTTGCAAACTAAAAACCTTCACAGAATATAAATTGTCTCTAATTAGCACATTGGCCCAAATCCACTTTATAAGCCTTTGCAGAAAACCCTTCACAGCACACAATGAAATACTAGCTGTTCAATAGCAAAGATTAAAAAAATAACTGACTTCTTGTTTGCCTAGCTGGTGAAATTAGATTTGAGTGACGTATAGCCAGGAGATCTGATTTCCAAAATGCTAATAATTTCTGCCCATTTGATCACTGAAAGCAGGTCTCTTGTATTTTATGTCACCACTAACCAATAAAGTACATGTAATTACTACTGGTTGGAAAATGCCATTTTGTCAAAATTAAACTTTCCACTGGAATGCATCTATTTTGACAAAATTTCAAGTAGAAAAAATTGAAACAGAATTTCAATAAGGTCAAAACATTTTATTACATTAAGTTAAACCTTAGTGAATTAGGACTGTCAGGGTCCATTGTATTAAAAATGCAGTTGTGTGTGTATTATTGTGGAATTGTATGCTACTCCTCAAGGAAGAGGGGGATGCTAATGTAATTCTTCCTGTTATCAGCCCTTGGATGCCACCTCCCCCCAGAAGTAGGCATATACTAGTTCAAACTGGATTCTCCAGGGACCAGACAGACAAAGAAATGTTTTTTTGGACAAACAGCATGGACAGGCCTTCTTCCTGATCCAGCAAATGGACAGGGCCGCTTGCCCAATGGGGTCCCATATCCTTAGTGAAGAGTTGGAAGGACTGGTCCTACTGAGGTCCCATAGGACTGTGTGCTTGTTCTGAGTTGAAGCTGTGATGAATGTTGAAACCACTTGGGTGAGGTTCTGAAGGACTGCTCCTGCAATAGTCATGTTGGAAGGGGTGATCTTGGTAAGCTTATTAGCATGCATGTAAATTCTTTATTTGTTTTTAATACGTTTTCTTTGTAGTACTTTTACCTTAAGGATAAAATAGGCTTGCATTGGCAGTGCTGTGTGGTACCTTATAACTGTGGGCAATTACTCTGTTATTAGTCCCTGAAGAGAAAGTAAGCAGGCCTGCTTAGCCAGAGTCTCTTGCTCTGTATAGTCAGATGTATATTCAGCTTGGAAATACTCTGATTAAAAAGGAGTACGACATGTGTCTCCTCTCAAGAGAGATGACAGCCAGAGGAGCCTGAAGCCAGAGTGGGGCCTTTTGCTGGACCAAAGAGGAGGAATACAGATGTAGCTGCCCTGAACTGTGACATCTTAACACAATGGTTCGTCAAACTGAGTCCTGCATGCACCACAGGTTCAGGGAATGAAACTGACAACTAAGCCATGGTGGACTGGTTGTTGGGAGGGGAGGCGGTCCACATGAGGCACTTTCACAAAGTGGTCTAGAATGAAAGAGTCGAAGACCCACTTCTCATTCACCTAGTAGTTTTAACACAGTATTTCTATAGCCGTGTCAGTCCCAGGATTTCAGAGACACAAGGTGGGTGAGGCAGTATCTTTTACTGGAGAAGTTGGTCCAATAAAAGATATTATCTCACCCACCTTGTGTCTCTAGTGGGTGCTTTCAGAAAGCTTCTTTAACTTCAGGGTGTAAGGGGAAAAATTGTTTTCATCCTCTGGATTACCAGGATATTTAAACAGCTTTCAGTTCAAATCAACCCCCCTTCCCAACCCACAACAGGAGCCTACTTACAACAGCAACAGGGTCATTGCTTCGAGTGGCTGCAAGGCTGAAATTCTTCACATGGGTGTTGGTTTCCAAAGCCTTAGCAAATTCTTTCAATGTTGGAATTGGGATGTTCTTGAATTAAAATAAAATATACATTTTGTACATTACATTATATCCATTACAATGAATTTTTTTTCTACTCAGCTCCTCCCCATTATCATCATCTTTCTACAGAGAAATATACTGGGCTACCAGTTCTCCCTTACTGGTATCAATAACCAAGTCCCACAGCACAGGCTTGGATGTGGATGAAGGGCAAAATTATATGCTCGACTTTTTGCCTTTTAAAATCACCTATACGCTATCTTTACTGTACTCAAGCCAGTACCACATTAGAGAATTAGACTAGAATACCTTGATCTGTAAAAGCTACCAGAGCAAGAAAAAGTGTAGAAATTGAATATTCTACTAAATGTGTGTCTGCATATTAATCAGTATCTCATTAAGTTCTTCATATTTCACAATCTGAGAAACACTAATGAGGAAATGGAATTAATAAATATAAATTACTTCTGAACACTAAATAGATCCAATTACTGAAGTGTGATTATCTCTGTTCTGTTATACTAATTCAGGAACAACTGCTAATTTAGAGTTAGAAGTGTAGTTTGGTTACTAAAACTGAATGGAATGATTTTGGTCCGACACTGCTAAGAAATTTTGTGTACAATACATTTGTACATTTTACAGGTGTGTATAATGCCAGGGGGTTATGTCTGATATAATGTACAAAATTCCCCATCGAATTTTCTGCTCTTAGTGGAAGCAATAAGAAACCTGGGTTATTTATTGCTCGCCAAAAGTCTTAGGAATCTGTTTTGATTTACCTGAACAAGTGAAAAAAAAGATTCTATTTTAATCTTCTTTAAAAGTTTGATAGTCACATTTATGACTAGAAATAATCATAACTACCACCAGCATCTTTTATATGACAACACAGTAAGATACTATATACAAAACATCACTGTTTCTAATAACCATAATTGATAACACACCTCCATGAACAGAATTAAATACAAATTTTAATTCAAAGTTTCTGGTTTGAGATCACATACACCACACATTTATTGGAAAAAGTTGCTGCATTTACAAATTAGCGTATCAAAGATCGTCTTGAGTTGTGGACTTCTAAAACTAAGATTGGATTATTTTTTAGAGATATGCTCTAGATCAGTGGCCTCCAACCTTTTTACGCACAAGATCACTTTTTGAATCTAAGATCAACACAGGATCTATCCCGCTCCTCCCCCGAGGCCCCACCCCACTCACTTTCACCGGGCTGGGACAGGGGGTTGAGGTGTGGGAGGGGCTGCAGGCTCTGGGATGGGGTTGAGGGGTTCGGAGTGTGGGAGGGGGCTCTGGGCTGAGCCTGGGGCACGGGTACAGGAGTGAGGGGTGAAAGCTCTGGGAGGGAGTTTGGGTGCAGGGGTCATATGGTCACACTGCACCTAATCTCATAGAATCCACTGGACATTTCATGAGTTTTACTTTTTATTAGTGTCATTTGTGCTTTATAGATCCCAAATCCTTCAGGAATTGTCACAAATCAGTGCAACATTCTCACCTATGGGGTGTGCATCGGCTGAGCCTGGGGCAGGGGGTTTGGGTGCAGGAGGGGGCTCCAGGCTGGGGCACGGGTATAGGAGGGGGTGCGAGGTGGAGGCTCCGGCCAGGAGGTGCTTACCACAGGCGACTCCCGGACGGCGGCGCAGCAGGGCTCAGGCAGGCTGCCTGCCTGCCCTGGCCCCACGCCACTCCCGGAAACGGCTGGCTGCTGGCATGTGTCTGCGGCCCCTGGGGTGGAGTGGGAGGCAGCGGGTCTCCGTACACAGCCCGCGCCGCCCCCGCAGCTCCCATTGGCCTTTTCCCAACCAACGGGAGCTGTCAGGACGGCGCTGGGGGTCGGGGCAGTGCGCAGAGCCACCTCACTCCTGCCCCCCCTCCCAGGAGCAGCAGAGACATGCCAGCAGCCAGCTGCTTCTGGGAGCAGCAAAGGGGCAGGGCAGGCAGGCCGCCTGCCTGAGCCCAGCTGCGCTGCCGGACTTTTAGCAGCCGGAGATCAAGATCAACTAGCAGAGGCTCCAGGATCGACCAGTCGATCATGATCGACTGGTTGGTGACCACTGCTCTAGATCAAAAGAAATTATTTTGGGGAAGCTCTATGGCTTATGTTATACAGCAGGTCAGTCAAGATGATCACAATGGCCTTGGAATCTATGTACCTACGAAAGACGCACTGAAAAGTTATTTTTAGGTGAGAAAAACAATGCAGTTATTGTAACCTCCCCAAAATTACCTTTATATTGTTCAAATTAACTTCAACAAGACGAGAGTCATTATCTTTAATCCTTTGCAAACTCTCCTCTACACGAGTGGGATTTGGTGGTTCATCTAAAAATGGTATCACCCTTTCACCTTTTACTATATCTGAAATGTAAGACAAGGAACATGAATCAAAAGAGCCCATTGGACATATTAAGCAAAATAAACAGTACACATACTAGTTATTACATCTAGTCAACAACGAGTCATCTGCCAAAAACTTTTATCCTCTTCCCATCCTGCCAAAAACCAACAAACATCAAACCACGCAGTCCTCTTTTGGCCATACTGTCACACAGTAATTTTTTTATTAAATTAATTATTATTATTAAATAAGTCCTTTTGTCACATCCACAACAGTTTTTTGAAAAAACAGATGGGAATTGGATTACAAAAGAAAATATTAAAACCCAGACTCGATCACAAATAAAATCACATGTTCATTCCTTCCACTTTTACAAAAAGTGAGTATATTTTATCTCTTTTTATTAATTTATACCCTTTCACAGCTCATCTAACAATTTAATATTTTACGTACAAGCTTAATTTTGACTTGGAGACTACATGCTTTTTTTGTATCAAGAATATAAGTGTAACGTATTACATAATTTATGCTGCAGTAACAAAATGATTGGATACTTGGTATTTTACACAGCTTTTAATTTAGATCTTGACTAAAAATACTCACCTGTGAAGCTTTCATTGCTGACACCATTACTACTTCCTACTATGTCACAGAACTGAGTGTTTGTTATCAAGTTGTGCATTCCCAGGATAGCTGTAAGAGAAGAATTTTACTGTTCCCTGCTGTTTAAATTCAGAAGCTGAAGAATATTTGAGAGATTAATAATTGCATCTGGTTGGAAAATGTCAGCTGTTCAATTAAAAGTGTTTGCCATTTTCTTACTAAGTCTAATAATTTAAAGCCATTAAGAGCTTTCTTACTTCTGTTTGGCCTGCCCCTTTTCAAAACAGCTATCAAAATCCCACCAATAGACATACACCACAGCCAAGTTTGCTGTTCAACCCACATATAAACAGATGCACATCATTACACTGTTTGCTGCTTTGTCAGGCTAAAGCTAGTTTTACAAGGTATATAGGTACATGTTCCCACATTTGAGGAAGGGATGTAGCACACATTTACTCAAAAAAAGCTGTCAATTTGGGGGAGATCTTGCTTAACCCATCTCTTACTTCTTCAGACCCCAAAACAATAAAATGGTGAAATATTTTGTATGAAATAATTTGTGCAATGCTTTTTCTACCAACAATGCGTAACATGACATGGTTCAGTTTCTAAGACAACTAGACTTCACGAAGCAGTAAAGACCTTCAGGCTTTGCCAGGTTTCAGGTGACAAAGATACCGTAATATTTACTATAGAGGATCAGGCTTTTATGAATATGCACAAACACACCCATGCTGTAAAAACTAACCTGCAAGGTCACAGAGTTCTGTATCGGTGGCACTTGTCAAAGCTTCCTCCAGTTCTGGATCAAGAGACACTTTTTCTTCTATGAAAGACTGTACAGGCTTCTGCTTGGGAATAAATATTTTCCCTGTGTGTAGGGGAGAAATAAAGAGTCTGAAATTCCTTTGTATTATATGGTTATTCAGTTTTACTCATCTCACTATATTACATATATACACGCACAAGTTTAGCTCTCCAGCCTGAACTACTGCCTTATAAAAACAAGCTAGAAGACTGAAATCAGCCCACCAAACCCAAGAATGCTAACAGCAAAGGGACTGATTTTGTCAAGGATGCTGGAATTAATTTCTGCCTAATTTGTTTTTGGAGAGTTGGAGGGGAGAAGGAGGATGCGGCGATGGGAATACGAACAAGAAGATCTGGCATTGTAAGTAATGTGGTATCCCAACCCTCAATATTCATCTTTTAAAGCAAGATATTTGCTAAATATTTTGTTTTCCATTTATATTCAGTTTTCTCTACATGCACTCCAGGATTTACAGTGACTGATATCACTAATTACACCAGGAAAGACCACTACCTGGAAGAGTTCTAACTTGGACTCATCAGGTAGGCGAGATACCAAACCTTGTCTGAAGTTTCAGGTTAAAATGTATTCATTTTATTTTTAGTGATACATCCAAAATCAGAAGCAGAATGTGTAAGGGCTTTATAATGAAAAAAGCCCCTACCTGAGCAGTCCAAATCAAGGGCAATGTACAGTAACTCCCCACTTAACGTCCTCTCGCTTAACGGTGTTTCAATGTTACGTCTCTGCTCCATTACAGAACATGCTTGTTTAAAGTTGTGCAATGCTCCCCAATAACGTAATTTGGCCACCTGCTTTGTCCACAGCTGGCAGCCCCCCTATCAGCTCCTCTACGCCCCCACCCCCAGCACCTCCCGCCCGCCAGCAGACCCCTTCCTCCCCAGCCTCCTGAACGCCACAAACCAGCGGATTGCTGTGGGAAGGAAGGGGGAGGAACGAGGACACGGCATGCGGAGTAAAGGGGGACGAGGTGGAGTGGGAGGGAGAGGAGGCTAAGTGAGAGGACGTTAAGTGGGGAGTTACTGTATTAAGTTGCTTGTTTAAAATTGTTTAAATGTATATAATGCCTTTTGTCTGGCAAAAAAATCCCTGGAACCTAACCCCCCTCCCCATTTACATTAATCTTATGAGGAAATTGGATTCGCTTAACATAGTTTTGCTTAAAGTCGCATTTTTCAGGAATGTAACTACAACGTTCAGTGAGGAGTTACTGTACGTGAATAGCATCTGAAGAAACTGAAAAGGCAAATTAAATTTGTTAGATATTTGCATACCCAAGGATGCTCTTTTCTAAACCGAGGTAGGCCTTGTAGCAAGGTCAGTGAAAATAGACTTGAGTCAGAATAAGCAACTACTTATCATGCACGAAGTTTCTCAGTTATTGCAGACAGAAGATGGGAGAAGTTATTTTTAGAGGACATTCAGTATAAATAGTACTTTGGGTAGTTCACATAGTGCTTTGCATACATCTGTAGTTGACAAGTCAATCTAAGAAATCAAAGAATGCAGCAACTCTTATTCTAGCATTTATCTTGGAGAAACTTCAGACTTCAAAGATTTAGGGCTTGATTTTTCAGAAGCACCGAGTACCTATAAATCCAAATGAAGTTAATGAGAGCTGTGGAGGCTCAATTCCCCGGAAAACTAGGCACAAATGGATATTGTAAGCAAAAGTTGATATTCCTTAGCAACAGCCATAAAATGTCTTTACTGTGTAAATAGATGAATACTCCATTGTTGCAAAAGCACAATGTATACTAAGAGTTCAAGCTTAAAGAGACAGTCAACTTTAAATAAAAAAGGAATTTCTATTTGAACTTCTCTACTCTTGTTTCAAGTTACACCTAAAATGACTAACTGCAAAAGAAACTAGAGACAAGTGTCTCATTTTTCAGTTTGTTTACTTTGTACAGTCAACAGCAGAGTATGGTCAATTCCCACTGTTTCCTGTATACTTGGGTCTTTCACAAAGCAAGAGAGGAGAAAAATAAGATGGGATCGTGCTGGACAAAGTTACCTACAACTTGACACTTTCATTTGTATTAGCTCTAAGATAATAACTAAAAGCCTTTTTTGGCTGGAAGAAAGTTGGCTCCCACCTACAAATAAGTCAGCAAGAACTAATGGTCACTGCACATCTCTAGAGGCCCGTTATACAGCTGAATACTTTCAGAGAGTTAAAACAATTTTTTTCTTTAAAATGTTGATTTTTTCTCTCTTTACCAAAAAAACCCAAACAAAAAACAAACAAACCTGCTCATTCTTTCAGTGAAAAGCAATTCAGGCTTAACTTAATGAATCAGTCTCAGATCACTGAGGCAAGAAAAAAAAACACACCCCCAACAGCAATGAGAACACGGCATTTGAGGCTGCAGAGGCTAAAGCTCATTAATATGCCTAATACGACTCACCACTATTTAATATAGACATTCACTTAATCTCCTGGAGTTAAGTGAAAAAGGAAACAAACATACTTTAAAACAGAATAGTGATTTGTTACGTGCCTTCAGTGACGTTTTCCCCCTTCTAACGAACCTGAAATCACTATTAAAAACTAATTTATATAACTTTACTTTTAAAATTTAAGAGCATATTT
The DNA here is from genome assembly GCA_037349315.1 of Chelydra serpentina. NCBI lineage: Eukaryota > Metazoa > Chordata > Testudines > Chelydridae > Chelydra > Chelydra serpentina. The sequence continues at coordinate 17,191,440 of JBAIAC010000033.1, forward strand.
CCTTACTACAGAAACAATTCAGGAAAAAACATGAGGGCAATTAATATTGGTAGAATATGGCGAGTTCTGACCATCCATTCCCCTCCTTTCAGCTCAAAGGAGGGTTTGATTGGGTGGGACTGATTATTTATGGTTAAGGATACGATTTAGTCATGGAGGACATAGTGGGGGCAATGCCATGTGCCCCCCTGCCTTTTCTCCTGCCCCACAGCTTCAGCCAGAGATGGGCTGTGCACCCTCTCCCCCCGGCTTCAGCCGGGGCTGTAGGCCCCCTCCCTGACACTTTGGCAGGAGCTGTTCATCCCCATTCACTCCCCCACCCTCCCCCGCCTCCCACCGCAGTGGGGTTGGGGCTGTCAGTCCCCTGCCATGGGGCTCAGGCTGTCATTCCTTCCTCCCCCCCCCCCCCCCCCCGGGTGACCAAGTGAAAGGACCCAAAACTCGGGACTTGTCCGAGCAAAAACAACACACACAAAAAACCCTCCTACCGGACTTGTCGAGCAAAAACCAAAAACCAAAACAAAACAAAAACAAAAACCCCACCGGAGATCTCAGAGGAAAAGAGAAAAGAAAAAAACCCCGAAGCCCCGATATCGGGACAAATGACCATCCATTGGTCGGGACATGGGACAAAGGAGGAAAAATCGGGACAGTCCCGATTTTATTGGGACGTCTGGTCACCCTAGCCCTCCCCCCGCCCCTCCCATTTACTAAAAATAAAGTCAGGGACAGATCACGGCTCTGTGAATTTTTGTTCATTGCCTGTCCCTGACTTTTACTAAAAAATAACAGTACATTGCTAACTACAAGGTGAAACAGATTGTTTAGGGTAAAAGATGATCCCTCACTCTCACAGATCTTGGGGGACAGACCAATCCTTGCTTACAGACAGCGCCCCAACCTGAAGCAAATACTCACCAGCAACCACACACCATACAACAAAAACACTATATATTGTCCCCAAATGTGAAATAGTTGTGGGTGAGGACAAAATCACAAAGTTCGGCCACCAGGTTAGCCGTGGTAGTATCGGGGATACTGTTCCTGACAGCTTGTAGTCCATCATTGTGTGGAATGTTAGTGTAGAGGGCTTCTACATCCATAGTGGCCAGGATGGTGTTGTCTGGAAGATCACCGATGGATTGTAGTTTCCTCAGGAAGTCAGTGGTGTCGCGAAGATAGCTGGGAGTGCTGGTAGCATAGGGCCTGAGGAGACAGTCCACATAGCCAGACAATCCTGCTGTTAGGGTGCCAATGCCTGAGATGATGGGGCGTCCAGGATTTCCAAGTTTATGGATCTTGGGTAGCAGATAGAATGCCCCTGGTCGGGGTTCTAGGCACGTGTCTGTACAAATTTGTTCTTGTGCTTTTCCAGGGAGTTTCTGGAGCAGATGGTGTAGTTTCTTTTGGTACTCCTCAGTGGGGTCAGAGGATAATGGCCTGTAGAATGTGGAGTTACAGAGCTGCCTGACAGCTTCTTGTTCATATTCCAACTTATTCATGATGACGACAGTCCCTTAAGTTAACGATCCTCATTCACACCTGTGTGGCCATCTTGTTTATCACTTCAAAGGTTTTTCTTCCCCTGCTGTTATGGTTCCTCTCAATTAATTAGCCTCTTAAGGTTGGTCTATGCACCTCCACCTTATCATGTTTCTCTGACTGTATAAATATCTGTCTACTGTATGTTTCATTCCATGCATCCAATGAAGTGGGTTCTAACCCACGAAAGCTTATGCTGAAATAAATTTGTTAGTCTCTAAGGTGCTACAAGTTTTTCTTTCTTATTTTCGTTTTGCTGACACAGACTAACATGGCTACTACACTGAAACCTATTCTTTTTTCAGATTCCTCAGTCATGCTAGCTAGTCCCAGCTCCACTGCAACAGCCCATCGTGCACCAAGAGCAGGCTAGCTAGGCCACAAGCCAATCATCTGAGATATTTTCCTCATTTTGAATATAAATATTTGTAACTTGCTGTTTGGAATGAGACTAAGTTTAGAATTTTTAAATACCTCAGTGACATGGGACTTTATTAGTGTGTTTTTGTTTTGAATTTTGAGATATTTAAACAACTTTGGTTTTAAAATTCAGAATCTAATGCATGAAGGCAGAATCCACATACTACAGTGAACACAGGCAGCAATAAAATTCCCACAAACGATTGTGGTTGTTTGTTGTGCTCTCTATAATGCATTGATGCACCGCTAAGCAACAGATTAAAGAGCAATCTATTGATTTTTGGTTTTCCTCCACATACATGTAGTTGGTATAACAAGGCACCCTATGCCACAAACAAACTAGTGCCAGCATCATGAAGCATTTTCATTTCTAAGTATTCTCATTTTGGGGAGTTGTATAACAGGGCACATTAACTCATGGGATGTTCTGAAAGTAGAAAGCAAACCTATTTTCTTACATTACTGTACTAAATATAGTCATGATATAGTGGTTGGTAATGCACTCCTCCTGGCTGCTTCACAGATGCCATGTGATCCTGGATGCCCACAGAGCAATCAAGAAAAAGTGATGTTACATTCCTGATTCGTGCTGAACAGAACCTTTAAATGAATGGGAGATTTGGGGGATTAAGTGATATCTGATATTGTAAAAGTGTGATTTGATTTTTGTCAGCATCACATGCTGAGAACCAAAATGATTGTCTGTTAATACCCTATCTACTAATAAATGTTACGTTTTCCCAAATGTTGTCACTTACTTGGTCACATTTTAAGTAACCTCTGGATCATACAGGGCAGGATATGCAGGATTTTATAGAGTATGAGATATCTACTGTTGCAGTTATTTTGTAAAAATAATTTTAATTAAGATGCAGCACTTGATAACATTTACAGATTGGCAAATAAGCCTCAGAACTTCAGAACCCAGAAGGGGAAAAAACCCTGAAAACTGAAAGGAGGTTAAGTTTTGTTTTATAAGTAACTGCAGGCTTGTTAAAGAAGTCTGAATGCGTAAGCGTGTCGCGTCTGATCTGCAGAGTCAGTGGGTTTCCTGTTCATTTCTGCCCCCCCCATATTAAGTGGGCTTTTCCTGTGAACCGTATGACTTCCTGTTAAAAACTCACAATCCCTAGGGCATCTCAGGACTTCATGAATTTTTGAACTGGTTTTATCAGCACAAAAGTCCATATTTGTATAGCTATAAGGTAATATGAAACAAGCGTATACAATTATTTAAGTTTTAATTCTGCATATTCTGAAACTGCCAGTACAGACTGTTCCTCTGACAGTCTTCCCATTGGACCCTATCATAAGACTCTGGAAGTCAGCGCTCTCATCTACTTTTTAAGATAAGGAGGTGGGGATTTGAGCTAAATGGAAGAAAAGCGGGCAAAGGTTTGTGAGATGGTGCAGCTTAGTAGGGAGGAGTGTACATTTCTCTGTCTAGTAAATTCAGAAAGTATGCTTTAATAAAGTTTTTAAATGAAGGTGTCAAACATTGGCTTCTGCTGGATATATTTTTGTTAGTAGGTCTTAAGAGCAAAGCTAGAAATTGTACCCATGTGCAGGAGCAGTGGAAGCACCATAAAAGGGAGGGGAGGGCCCACAGGTGCCCAAACCGTGGCCCCGCCCCTTCCCCTCTACCTGCTCCACTCCTCCCCGAGGCCCCATCCCTGGGCTGCCCTTCCCTTGTCACTCACCCTTACGGCTGGTAAAAAGTGGGGGGGGGCATAGCCTCCTGATCCCCGTTTCGGCGCCCCTGCCTGTGTGTGATCAGCCTTTGGTTGGTTTATCATTTAAGTCACAGATTCTCAAACTTACGTAGTTTAGACCACTTCTTAACAGAGCTGGTTTTATGGCACATTCATGAATGCATCACATCCCTGTGGCAACTACAGCAAACGTTGCCATGGAAAGTAATATAAGGAATGGATGTTTAGCTACCTTTAATGCAGTAAGTGTTGTGATTCTCTCTCCTCCCCTGCCCCCGGGGACTCCCAAGCTTTGGCTCTTTATTTCAGCTCCCTTTCTGCTTCTCAGAGCTAGAGACAGAGGAGGAGGGGGTCCAGCACCAGGTGACCAGCTCTCTTTCCACAGACCCCCTGGAAGTGCTTTGTGGGCCACAGTCTAGGAACCCCTGGTTTAAGAGGAGGGGAATGTCAGAGAGGAAAGAAGAAGATGGTTTTGTGTCTCACAAGGTGAAATTCACTCTAGCAGAGGGCCTGCTGAAGACCCTCTATGCCTCCTGTGCCTCACTTGAGCCTTTTAGGGTAACCTGCAATAATAGTGGGGGAGGAACGGGAAAGTAGACAAATTTTTGTGAAAAGCAAAATCTGTTTTTATAAATTGAAATGTGCCTGGCTGGTCTGGTCCAAAAAAATACAAAAATTAAGAGGTCAGAGAGTGAGGACTACTGCACGCACCCTTTACTTGCGGCCTCAGGCTTTTTCCTTACTCTTCAGCACTTGCTGAGGCAGCGGGGAACAGTTTTTAAAGCAGTTCTAACATTGTTAAGCCCAGTCCAATCCATCTGGCTTAACTGCTAGAAGCAGTTTTGGGTGTGAACCCGATAAAGCCTTGTGTTGACGGAGCCTTTGTGAGAATGTTTCCAACAAACCTCCTCTCACTAAAACCAGTAATCATGTCTGTTCACATGTACATTGCACACGTGAAAGCAGCCTAATTTTTTTCAAGTAATGAGCAAATACTTCAAGACGATTTAGTGTATTGTTCAGTTACTTCAAGGATAAGACCTCTGTGTCTTAGGAAACAATGATCTAACTAGAGGACCGCTGCCAACAGAGCTTTGGGAATATTTTTTTCTTTATACACGCACACTAACACAAGCACTTTTAAAAAGAGACATCTGCACATCAGCCCACGAGGGCTATGAAAACCATTTATTTGACTAGCTGGGAACATTCCATTTTTTAAAGGTTTGATCACATGACGAAATGTAACAGACTTTGCTTATTTGGAAACCACGGGATACTTCAGTATTTAATAAACATGCTACAAAAAAGGCAGATTATAGAAATGGTTAGTATTTGAACACCACTGAAATAGTTATTTATGTTGATCAATCTCTTTTGTTTGTTTCCTGCTATTGCATTTAGGATCAGTTGTAACCTACACTTTCCAAGCTACAGAATATACTTCGACTTCTCCATGCCTTCTAATCTTATTTTATGTACTATGATTCTATGCATGATGGCAACTAGTCTAGGTTTCAACAGATATGCTATACTTCCTCTGGCTTTTAATAAATACAGCAATGTATTAATCAGTACTCACATGTGTCCACCATATTAAAGTAGTTTATACTCTTGCTACCATTGTGCACTCATTAATCTTGCAAGGTGCCGAACACCACCAACTCATTGAAGTTAGTGGTAATTGACAATAAACTGCACATCAAGAATCCAAATCAATTTTATTGTATACTAATCCTGGGACCAAAGCATCTGTTGGGAACTGAGGATAACTGAATAGTATTTACTCTCTGTCCTAATGATTCCTTGCAGAACAAAGAAAAATAAGGGCAATAACACTGAACATATCTTCATGCCCTTCAAGATTAAATATTTCATCAAATCAACATTCAAGATTGTATCCATAATCCACCATTTTCCTTCATTTCCATAATGGAGAAAAGCTTTGGCTTGTCAACCCTCTCTTGTACTCATCTTTTGAACACAAATGAATGCAAGCTTTGTAAAATACAGGTGACAAATCTCTTCCTCACAGAGCCATTGGGCATTCAGAAACAATACTTACTACTTATTCTTCATTAGAATAAAATTCTGAAAGGCATTTATGTAGTTTTTCAATTCACAAATACATAAACTCATTTTTTCATTCTAGCTTTCATGTAAAGGTATCCTGCTGTACAACAGCACTTAACCAAGTATCAATTTGTTAAATTTTCACCTCCTCTTAAACTCAAAGCATCTTTAGGAATGTAACTTCACCTCACAACACCACTGTCCTCCACCATCCCCCTTTAATCTCTCTCATTTCACATAATAATTCCCTAAAATTTCCTTTAAAGACCAGTCATTTGTCTGAAAGATCGGGTATAATTGCAATTGGGGGATTTTCCTGCCAAATAATTCTTGATGCTAAAAAGGCCAACAGTAAATTTAAATCAACTTAAGCCAAGTGACCTGGGTCAATCCAGATACAAATGTTATTAAAGTTAATGTTTAAAATCAAAATATGCACAAGTTAAGAAGGAAGGTACGGTACATCTGGGATCAGACGTGGGTTAACACATACAGTTAGAGTTTTTAGTCCAACCTATTTACTGTTATGTTAAAGCAGAAACAATGTTTTATGACCAGCCAGTCCGTGAGGTGAAGAAGCCATAGTAAGAATGCAGTGTGCGGGGAGGTGATGGGAGGGAAGGACTAGAAAAGTTTAAAGCTTTGAGATGCAAAGCCTAATTTACTTAATATTTAACTAATATTTTGTAAGACCATAGCACCTTCCACATGATTATTTCAGAGGGGATACAATCATTAATAAATTAATCTTCACATTACCCCATGAGGGTAAGCAAGTATCACATTTCACAGCTAGGGAAGCAGGCAATCAGAGGTTAAGAGACTTGCCCAAAGACACACTGGTTTCACAGCCAGGAACAAAACCCAGATTTCCTCACTCCCAGCCTTGTGCTTTTGCCAGAAGACCCTTTTTGCAGGGAGACACAAAGCCGAGACACACAGCTACTTGTTCTGAAGTTACTGCAGCTTTTTAAAGTGACACTTCATGGAAGAAAAATGTGTTACATCAATCTTTTGCCTGAATTATTTTTTCAGGCAACAATGGCTTATTGTATGTTTCAAAACTTAATCAGAACAGTATGTGACTTTCAAGTTCTTAAAACTGGTTGAAAACAAAGTCCGTTTTTTAGAAGGGGCGGGTGTTTGATAGTATGCTTTTAGAAACAAAGCCAAGCACTGGAAAAAGAGTATACTGTACTCATGTTACACATGATTTGTTATGCTTCACACTTCTACAGTCCTGTTTCTCCCATTACCTCCAAGTGCTTTACAATACGATTTCAAGCTAATCAAGTTTTACAAGACAGTGAAGTAGCTAAAGGTCCTAAGATGTAGATGAATCATGACATGCTAGTGACATGTAACAACCCTGGGGATAATCACACAGTTGTTTAACAGTGCACGTCAACCCTAAATTATTTCAGACACAAGTGAAGGGGAACACCATAGTCAATTCAAACAGCAGGGGAATTTAGGCAGGCAGAGTGTAAGTTACCAGGGTCTGTGCGTGGCCAGGACATTGTATTTAACATCTCCCATCATATACTACTTGAATAATCTCAAGTGCTCGGGACCACCACAGAAGCCCCTAACAGCATATTGAACATCAGTTCAGAACTGACTCAAGACTGAAATGGTACTGGTGAACCATTGAGTGGACACGTGTTCCCTGCACAGTCCTGATTAGCCTACGAGATCCACTAGTATTACAGCACAAGGTGGGGTCATTAAAATAAGCATCCCATGGAAAATAGGTTTTTTGTAAAGCTTCCTATGATCAAGATAGCTTATTGGCGAAGCTAAGGGAGATTTATATAAAATAGGATAGGTGGGGTTTGTATTTTTGGGAGGAGAGAGAACTGGGTAGATTTCCCACCTAATTAAGTAAAAATTTTAAGAGTAAGACATAAGATTCAAAATAGAAACACCAGTTTCTATTCTATTGTATTTGGTAGTAAAGTCTCTGTCCCAACAAAACGGCACAAAAAGCAGAAGCAGCCCAAATCAGAATTTATTCTAGCTAATTTAGATGCCTGGTAAAAATATAAGCTTGAATTCACATTAGTCGAGAAAATGATTTGTCACAAGATGAGTGGGAAACATTGTCAAGGTAGGTTAACTGAACAGCGAGGCAAGAATCCCATTCCTCACCACCCCACATCTAATTTCCATCGATTCAGACTGAGTTCACTGAAGTTTTAAGTTTGTCTGTTACTCTGAGCGCTTGTCTACACTGGCACTTTACAGCACTGAAACTTTCTCGCTCAGGGGTGTGAAAAAACACCCCCGAGCACAGCAAGTTTCAGCGCTGTAAAGCGCCAGTGTAGACAGTGCACCAGCACCCTGTAGCTGTGCTCCCAGCGCCTTGTAGCTACGCCCCTGGTGGAGGTGGTTTTTTTAGAGCGCTGGGAGACCTCGGTCGTGACTACATAAGCCACAATAAAGCGCTGCCGCGGCAGCACTTTAACATTGCCAGCGTAGACTAGCCCTTCCAGTGCACATAGTGAAGACACTACCTATGCCGACAGGAGAGCGGTCTACACCGGGAATTAGGCTGGTACAACTATGTGGCTCAGGGGTAATGGATTTTTCCACACCCCAAGCAATGTAGTTATACAGACATAACCCTGAGATACTTAGGGTACGTCTATACTTACGCGTCGCGTCGGAGGAGTCCAATCGATCTTCTGGGTTCGATTTATCGCGTCTTGTCTAGACGCGATAAATCGAACCAGGAAGTGCTCCCCCGTCGACGCTTGTAATCCTACTCCGCGAACGGAGTAGGCGGAGTCGACGGGGGAGCCTGCGCGCCGTGTGTGGACCCCGGGTAAGATACTTCGACTTCAGCTACGTTATTCACGTAGCCGAAGTTGCATATCTTAGTTCGAATTGGGGGGTTAGTGTAGACCAGCCCTAAGGGATGAAAAGTACCAAGAGCAAGTGTGAAGTACTATCCTGTTCACGTGTCTATTGTTTGTAGCTAGGTCAGACTTGTTAATTCAGAAACGCAGTCACTATCTCCCATTCACGGCTTTTTTGGCATCTATAATGGAAGAGATAGTACTATATACAATACATGGCATGACACTAAGGGTATGTATGTCGACACTACCCACATTACAGCACAGCATGAGAGAGTTCTCCTGGCAATAAAAAAAACCACCCTGAACGAGTAGTAGTAGCTTTATCACTGGGAGCACAGCTCCTGGCGATAAAGCGTTGTCTATACTGGTGCTTTTCAGCGCTAAAACTTTTGTCTCTCAGGGGTGTGTTTTTTCACACCCCTGAACGACCAAAGTTTTAGCGCTGAAAGTGGCAGTGTAGCCCAAAACAATAAAATTATTTCCCTATGTAAAAGGTAAATGAATGAGTTGGACTGAACTGTATTAGTGGATCTTAGAACAAAAAGCTACGAATAAATTAAAAGCACACTCAGGCTCTGTGTAGGCCCATCCTCTATCCCACAATTTTTTATATTCAAAGTCATTTCTCTAGCTTCTCCTGAACTAGTGAGATAATTTTAAATTTTATTTTTATTTCTGAAACAAGAAGCACATATCTGACTCTATAGGCGTGTCTAACAAATACTTACAAAACAGTCAAAAGCAGCAACCCCTCAGCATACGAAATAATCCAGACTCAAAAATAAACTAAATTCCCTACTTTCCCTAACAATCACCTGCACAACAATAAAACGTTCAGACTAAGCACAGAATGGCAAGGCACAAGATGTTAGTTTGATTTACGTCACTATTCTCTATCAAGGTGAGCCCTGGACCATTATAATGGAAATTCCTCAGAATGATGAATAGTGTGTGCTGAAGTTCTCTGATCAGGTTTTATTGTTAAAGAGAGGAACTTTAAAAAGTGAACGAAAGTTTATATTCAACCCAAAAGTACAGTAAATCCTTTTTTTTTTTAACCCAGTAGTCTCAAATACTGAATACCTTAACTGACTTTTTTCTATGATTCTACACCACACAGGATGCAACTTTATGCAATAAAATGGGTCAAACTTAATGTACGGCTAGAGTGCCCCTGAGGGGGCTTGATTTTTTAGAGGTTTCAGAACTTTCTGAAGATCAGGTCCCCTTAAAGTCTCAGGCTATGCACCCAAAAATTAAAGTATCTAAAGTCAGTCAACTTTTTGCAAATCTTAGTCTAAGTGTGGCAGCAAGCTAAGGTTGAATTTTGACAGCCAGCATCACTCTCCGATGCAAGGAAAAAAAGAAAAAGAAAAAAAACCTAAATGCAATGAAAAGAGATTTCCCCCCCCCCACCCCTCATATCATAAAACCAGAGCTGGAGGGTGGGGGGTGTGACAGTGTTCCCCATAAAACTGTATGGGGAGATGCTTATAAATGTATATATGATGTAACTGGACTATGCTTTATGCTACATGTGCCATGTAACATATCTCTGTGAAAGTTATGACCTACTGAATTTATTCCTCCCATTTATATGCATGTATCATTGTTGTAGTTGAAGTTATGAATATTGGTTGTATTTCTTGAGAAAGGAATGTGCAGGTTAAGTGCCCAGTCAAGAAGCACTTAACAGACAATAGAACTTGCAGACACCAATCCACATCTGAACTTTGCCAGGAATGTGGCTGGTCTGAGAAGGAACTGAGTTGTGCATAGACAGGTGACTTGTCCATGTGACCCCAATTCCATTTGGTAACTGGATGCTACACAGGGAGAGGGAGGGGTGTTCACCCAGAGGAGAAAATCTATTTAAACCCCGAGGAAACCCCTCCATTTTGTCTTCAGCTGGCTAAAGAAAAAAGCTCTCCACCCCCCAAAGACACCTGAAAGAGACTGAACAAAGGACAAAGACATTAGGGGGGTGAGTGATTGCTGGACCCAGGCTAGAAGGAAGATAGCCTGCTTACTGGACCTAGTGAGGTTTTTATCTGTACACAGGGTGATTGGACATAGAACTGCGTGTTCTATTTTATTTAGTAATTCACTTTGTTCTGTCTGTCACTACTTGAAATCACTTAAATCCTACTTGCTGTACTTATTAAAATCACTTTTTACTCATTAAGTTTCCTGGAGTACGAGTTGTTACCTGGGGAAGGCAAACAGCTGAGCATATCTTTCTATCTTTGAAATAGAAGGCGAACTATTTATGAGTTTACCCTGTATGAGCTTTATACAGGGTAAAACGGATTTATTAAGGGTTTGAACCTCCTTGGAGTTGGACACCTGGTTGTCAAAGGCAAGAGCGCTTCCAGGAGCCTTACAGTGGTGAGTGGACTTGGTTCGGACCTGGGTCTGTGTTTGCAGCAGATCAGTGGTATCTGGCTCAAAACAGACAGGATTCGGGAGTCTCAAGCTGGAAAAGGCCTGGAAGCAGGGGCAGAAGTAGCCTTGGCACACCAGGTGGCAGCACCAAGCAGGTCTCTGTGGCCCCAACCCGTCACAGGGGGCTGGAGAAAGGAGTAACAAAGAATTATGCTGGTCTAAGATGTGCATGAAATTCCTCACTACTATACACTGCAAAAAATCTGTTTTCATAGCTCTCATTTTGTTGGAGTACCTAGTTTCACTTTTTACAATATTTTTAATATATTCTTTCCATTTACTCCTTTTTTAAATTAAACATATCTTTTCCTTTAGTATTCAAGGAAAAAGATAAGGAAGGTTATTAAATAAGAACCCTCTTTTTAGGAGTGAAGGCATCTTTAATGGCTACACTGGCATAATACTGCTATATCTGAACAGCTTGTTGCCATTAGTAATACTTCATTACATAAAGGAAGTGACATTTGATCTTTATTCACTGTGATTTATACTACAGCTGGATCCTTCTATTTTCCAGAATTAATCGCATGGCTTTGGTCTACAAAGCTGATAACAAGAAAGCCGGAGGAACTTTAGAAGGCATTCCCCTAGCTGAGTGAAACCATATTTAAAACATCTCCTTCTCCCGGCCAGCAAGAGCTGGGAAATGTGAGGAGGCAGAGTTATCAGGTTGGGTGGTAAGTGGAGTAAAGAGAATCGAGCATTACTTTTATTACTCTCTTAGATCCTGCCAGACAATCTAAGGACTGCTTCCACAAGGTCCAGAGGGAGCCATGTCTAACCTTTCTTGGCTAGACTAGAAACAAGGCCTTTTGAGGTGAGGAAACCCAGAGGACTTCTCTCACAGTCTTCTTTTATTCTTAAACTGTTTGCACTATATGCTCGGAAATCTGACCAAGATTAGAAACACAGAACAAGATAAATTAAATAGCATACGAAAGAGCCAAATACAAGCCAGTAGAAGCAGAAGAGGTTGTGGTGGTTGTAGTTGCAAGCATTATATATGAAAATATTCACCCAAACTTCTGCATCTAATTGCTAAGCGCAAGCAATAATTGTATATGCAAATTAAGCAGGCTAATGTACAAAAAAAAGTCTGAAAATCCAGAACCAGCTGTTCATTCACCAATAGATAAGCTAGAATCTAGTGTTTTGAACCAATGAGTACAACGTACAGTTGAAAAGCAGAGCCTGAAGACACCAAATAGTAAGACGACGGGAACTTTCCCCCCCCAAAAGGAAAATATTGAATTCATTGAAGTCCATTGATTCCTTCCAACATAATCATAATTTATAATGGGGTGAATGAGGACAGATTGACAGGCTCAATTTTAAATCTGGATCAGGGAAGAAACTGTTCCATAAAGACAGAACCACAGAGCTGTTACTCAAAATCTTGTTTTTTAAAAAAAAATCTGTATTATTTCAGTTCCAGAGGCTTTATGAGTAAATAGCATTTCTGAATATACTTTCATATTAGCCATTATGTTTTTTCTACACTTACATTTGTTTGACAATAGTGATTTGTAGCCAAGCTTTAGAAGTGTCAGAAACACTTGAAAACTTACTTTGATTCCAAATCATACTCCAGGACAAGGACACTGGGACATTTTCTTAAATTACTGGGAAGCAGAATTGATTTATAGTGAAATTTTCTTCACTATTTCCAAGTGCTATATCCTATTGGAACTGTACACACATAATTATGCCAATAGGAATTGTTAGATACCTGAATCAACTCTGAGCATGTGTATGCATATATATATAATCATATACATACTTGTTCTTTTTATAAGGAGGAGTACTTGTGGCACCTTAGAGACTAACAAATGTATTTGGGCATAAGCATATCTATATCTATATCTATATATACATAAGCCCATATATGCCCAAATACATTTGTTAGTCTCTAAGGTGCCACAAGTACTCCTCGTTCTTTTTGCGGATACAGACTAACATGGCTACCACTCTGAAACCTGTCACTCTTATTATACACACTCCAGATACGTGTATTCATCTGCAACATTTTCTTTGTGGTGCAAGCATGTCTTCTGTGTTGTGTCTTTTTTTAAAGCATTCCCAATAAAATTACAACCCAACACACTTTCCTAAAATGAAGAGTAACAGCAAGTACTAAAAATATTTTTAAACCAGAAGCCTGAATCACTAATAGAGCACAAATGAGGCATGAAGCTTCTCATAATACAATTTCATGGGCAACAAATTTAAATTTGCTCTGGGCCATTTTTCTGCTAGGAATCCTACCATCTCATCTGGGGTTGGCAGGCAATAATGCCTTTTGCTGGACTGGGTCCCAAGCTGTAGAAAAGCTTTGCCTTTTAAATCAGTCACAGCCATCCCTCATTTTTACTACTATCCAATCTCTTCAATGCCAGGTGGCTTTTAATAAGACCACTAGTGGCCCTCCTATTTACAGCCTCTCCCCTCTTTCCCCACCACCATGTTGGACCCCTCTACTTCTTCTCCAGTTTTATAAGGGTGGCTTTATTTGTAATATATACAGTTTGTTTTATTACTCTACAACCAACACATGTACATTTTCAAACCACTATACAAACAATAACTAATGATAACAACACCCTTCCGAGGCTGGTAAGCATTCCCGTTTTAGAGATGGGGAAAGCAGAAAGCAGCTCCCAGCAAATCAGTGGGAGACCTGGAACCTGAATTCAGGACTTCCTGGCTCCTGATACTGTGTTTAGTCCACTAGCTCATATTGTTTCAATGGAATTTTCTTGTTATATTCTAATGTAATATCAAATTATTAATGGAATCGTCCATAAGCAATTCTCTGGAGCACTGGTGGTGTAAGCTACAGGAGCATTTCCAACAACTGACAGGGACAATGACACTTCAAATAAACTGGCTGAGGGGAGTTGCTGACTATTCCACCCAAAGAAGAATGTCAAAACAGCCCACGCATCACACCAGTAAAGTGCATTCCTGAATGAGTGTCAACATGCTGGCTAAGGACATTCTTACCTTTCTTTTCCCCTGTAAAAGGAACAAAATCCTCCCTGTCTTCTTGTTCCAGTGCTTCCTTCTCCAAATAAGCAAGGAGTCCCTCTCTGTCAAAAGCACTTGAGGCCTTTTTAGTAGTCTGGTCTTTCTGTCGGAAGCCTGCTGGCAAAAGTGCATTCTACAAAACAAAAGGAAGAATTATGACAAAGCTTAAAAAGTCCTGGTATACAAGTTGTCAGCTTCAATTCAGTCTTTTTGAAAATCAAATTCATTCTATTTTACTTTTCAGAAAATCTTGAACTTCCCTCTAATATTTTTTTGGAGGCCAGGTCTACATACGATGGATTGCATATTGTGGATTATTAGCATTTTAAAAAAACAAACAGTTAAGCTTGAGGAATACCAGAAGCTTCTAGACCCTCACAGTAGTTATTTCACATTTCCTTTTCAATATGAATGCCCCCTTCACTTGCATGGGGAGGAGTGAATAAAAACCACTCACCCCATTTGCACATCGGATGCTCAGTCAGGAAGCCATCTACACCTTTTCAAATTCACAAGACAACTGTCTATTCTAGCCAACTCAGCCAGCAACCAACAACATGGGGAAGCACTTTTGTGCAGGAGACTTAATCTTACTCAAGGCCTTCTGCAACTGCTGGTACGATGTGAATTAAAGGAGAGAGTCATAGAAAAAATGGAGGAAGAAATGTGGATAGAAAGAAGGGAGCAGTACAGAAGAAAGCGGGGAGATTTCTGATGGTCATTTTAAAAAAACATATTTTGACCGTTTTCCCACAGTTAAAAATTATGCAAGTCATCAACATGAGAAGTAAGCAACCATACGTAACTACTAGCATCCCACAAGAATACTCTGCTACAGATCAAGTTATTCAGACTGAATAGTATATTACAATGCGACTGAATGTCACAAGTCTACAGAGATTATATCAATCTTGAACCTAAATTGACATCTGGGACTAAAACCCAAATCTAGCTAAAGAACAGGACTGGGAGGCAGAAGAAGTCCACCCTTCCCCTCATCATACTACATCAGTACATGCAACAGAGGAGGCCATCAGGGGGACGAAAGGACGGTGATCAATACATGTTGGAAACAGGATAATAAAGCTAGAAACATTTTCAAACAAGAAATTTCCTTCAGGAACACCACCAACTGTAATTTTCCTTTCTATAATTATAAATCATTCCCCATAAGATCTTCATGGTCATTTCGCTTTACATTGGTTGTTTTCATGTTGCAAACAGGAAATGAATAGCTTTGAGATACGAGTCTTTTTTTATTTTTAGTATTGTTTCTTTAGCAGATTAGAAAACCTGTTCTGTACACATAAAATGAATTAAAGAAAGAGGCACTAGTTTGTCAGCATAGTTTCTAAACCAGTGCCACCAAAAAGGGCTGTTTGCTGCCCAATACCCACCTCAGGGTCAAGATCATCCAGAACAGTTTCCAGTTGTTTCAGCTCTTCTTCTGATAGCTTGCCAAGAAGTTCATCCTCATCAAGATCCTTGTACTTGTCCAAATCTTTTCGGAATGGAAGTGTCATGTCTTGAGTAGCAGAAAGTCACTAAGCTTTTCAAACTTCTAATAGAGTCTCAGTTCTGTTCTTAAATGGAGCTATAGAAAGAATAATAATAAAAAAAAAAAAAGCACAATTAAGGACATTTTCTCAAAATCACTGTGTTTTCAAGCTTCCAAGTGTACAAGTGCATTTCCTCCGGAAAAGTTTTTCCCTCCACCACATGTACACATCAATTTTTGCTGTTCTACTGTAGTACATGTTGTAAGTGCCCTCTGTTTTTTATAAAATGTCCATCCCCATGCTATCTAAGCACTGCTAGGCTCCTAGTAGCAATTTAAAAGACTCTCCAACCCCCCAGACCAAATCACTCTGCATCATGAAAAAGTCAAGTTTTGACTTATAATGTTGATAGTATAAGTAAAATTGGCACTATCGAAATCAATAGGACGCGCAAAGCTACAATACTAAAGGATTGGAAAAAAGCAAAAATAGTTATGAACAGTATTTCTCTAGCCTAAGCCCTCCTATTGCCATTAGTTTTTGCAAGCAACTGACGTCAAAAGTGTTCTGTAGGTAGTTGAGTGATCTTTTATATTTTTCTTGTTCAAGGTCTTATTTACAGCTTGATTAGAAGAGGCACAGTAAAGGAGACAAACTAATTAGGCAATAAACAAGGACATGAGTCAGCAATAACGGCAAAGAAAATTAGCCATCTACTTCTGCTGAGTGACTTGTATACTGATATGTAACATTTGACTGTCAGATTAAAGACAAATACATAGTCAAAATGCTTAGCAACTTTTTATTTTTAAGTTTCCTAAATACCAGTAGCCAGATGATCAAGAGATGCCTATTCAATTTTTACTTCCTGGATGCCTGCTGGAGTCGAAATATATAGAGAATCAGGAATTAAGCATTCCCCGTGTCAGCTTTTTTCCTTTCTATAACTTGAAACAGGCCAGTTTAGGCCCAGTGACTAACATTGCAATATCTCTCACTTCATTTTGACTCAAGTATGCGTTAGTTGTGAATTTAAAAAATCCTTTGGACTGACTTAATACAACAAGCCCTAACTCAAAATTAATGTAAAAGGTTTAAATACAGCAGATAGTTATAAAAATGCATCTGCCCAGCAAAACAGTTAAAATGTTCAGGAATATACTACATAATCTGACATCTGAACAAATTGCATACCATAGACATCATTTATTTTCAATTTTATACTCTGAAAACATGAGATTTTTTGAGCAAGCTACAGAACTTTCCATTATAACTAGCGAAAGTTACTTATTACCTCATACAATAAGGAGCTATCGATTCTTATGAAGCTTCTGTATGATGCACAGGCCTGGTCTACATGACAAAGTTAGGTCATCTTAGCTACATCACTCAGAGCTGTGGAAATTTCATGCCCTGTGCAAATATAAAGCCAACCTAATCCCCAGTGTAGAAACTGCTAGGTTGGGTGGGAGCTACTGCCTTTTGCAGATGTGGATTTACTGCAATGACAGAAGAACCCCTTCCACCACTTTGGGCTTGTCTTCACCACAGTGCTAAATCAGCGCTGCTGCAATCGATTAAGCGGCATCGATTTAGGTCTACTGAAGACACACTCAACTGATGGAAGAGCGCTCTCCCATCGATTTCTGTACTCCACCTCAACGAGCGGCAGAAGCCATGTTGGCAGGAGAGTGTCCTCCGTCGACATAGCATGGTGTGGACCCCGCGGTAAGTAGACCTAAGCTACGTCGACTTGAGTTACGCTACTAACGTATCTCAAATTAAGTAGCTTAGATCGACCAGCAGCTGTAGTGTAGACCAGGCCTGTACTAAGTGTCTACATTACAGCAGTGCAGCAGCTATGTCACTGCAGCATTCTAAAGTAGACATACCCACACATTCTAGTGACCACTTTTTTTTAGTGCATTAAGGAATATAAAAGGGGGATGGGCTCATTTATTTCCCTCCCTTTAAAAATAATAAATTGGATGGCTTGGGATGTTGCCGTCTTTTGGCCAAATTCTTGGCTCAAGCTGTGCACACACATATATGCAAAACACCACAGCTGAAGGTGGAAGGAGAGAGGGACATTCTACTTGATTTTTTCCAGAAGAGTAAAGTCATGGAGATGTATCATAGTAGACTTTGGAAACAGGGTCAAGACCACTGGCCTGACTTGAACCCCACTGCTGCTTCCGGCAGGAATAATCTACAGAGAGGCTCTGCATGCAGTCAGAGTCAACTTGTCAATGCTGGTTTTATTTGTCCAATGCATGCACAAAGTGCCATTGCAGGTGCTTGCGTAACACACTGCATTCATCATTTCATTTCTGCAATTATAGCTGATTCCAGGCCACATGATCTTTGGCAGGCCGATATGTCATTGTTTCCACACACACACCAACCAAAATTAAAAATAAATTAAAAAAAAACAACAAACCTATCTCCTGGCTAGTCTACAGCTCTGTTTACTGAATTCCTTCATCTCATTTGTGTGCAGTAAGGGAAGTCTCCTGGTGATTATCACTGCATGTGTCACTGTTAGTATACCGTTGCACTCTCAGACTGAGCAAACAATGGGAATGTAGGCTAAGGTTTCTATGGCGCACACTACATATACTTTATAGATCAGAAGTTCTCAACCATTTTCTGAGGACCCCCAACATGCAATAAAAGCTCCATGGCCCAGCTGTGCCACAACAACTGTTTTTCTTCATATAAAAGCCAGAGCCAGCATTAAGGGGTAGCAAGCAGAGCAATTGCCCAGGGTCCCATGCTCAGGCTCGCTTCAGCCCCAGATGGTAAGGCTCAGGACCCCAGGCTGCAGTCCTGCGCTGCAGGGCTTTTGGCTTTCTGTCCTGGGATGTAGCGAGTCTAACCCCCTGAAACCTGCTCGCAGCCCCCCAGGAGACCCTGGACCCCTGGTTGAGAACCACTGTTACAGATAACAGTCCACAACAGTACTACAAGCAAGTTCTGTTATGCCAGATTTTTTTTCAATTGCTCTAACAAGAATGACAGTTTTTGATTTCTGCCAACTTAGAAGAGAGTAACAAAGCATACAAATACATACTGCTTCAAATAGTTACAATTATTCTCAGGGTGATCTCACTATATTAAAACTTAGTATTTTACTAAAGAAAACTATTACCAGTTGTAACACTACTTCTGTGACTGCATGTTTGGTATTACTAGGACATCCAGATGTTGAGCTACTATGACCAAACACAGGCTAAATTCTCAAGACACTGCAAAAATGTCAAAGAACCAGTGTCAGTAGAGTTAAATTAAGTGGCTTCTGCCAGGTCTCCCACTAGCTTAAAGGAACAGCCTTGATCTGACAGTTGGCCAGAGCGGGGAGTGTTAATATTCTGTGAGAACACTAGGAAACGGATGTACTAGACAATGAAATAGGGTCCAGTACTTTCATTAATGACTTGGATAATGGAGTGAAGAGTATGCTTATAAAATCTGCAGATGACACCAAGCTGGGAGGGATTGCAAGCACTTTGGAAGACGGTATTAGAATTCAAAACAATCACCATAAATCAGTGAACTGGTCTGACTTCAACAAGATGAAATTCAAAAAAGACAAGTGCAAAGTACTTCACTTGGGAAGGAAAACAGCAAATGTACAGCTACAAAATGGAGAACAACTGCTGAGGTAGTAGTACTGCTGAAAAGGATCTGGGGGTTATAATGGATCACAAATAGGGTATAAGTCACCCATGTGACGCAGCTACAAAAAAGGCTAAAGTTCTAGGGTGTATTAATAGGAGTGCTGGATGTAGGACACAGGAGGTAACTGTCCCATTCTACTGGGCACTGGTAAGGTGTCAGCTGGAATACTGTATCCAATTCGGTGCCACGCTTTAGAAAAGGTGTGGACAAAGGGGAGAGCAGCAACAATAATTAAAGGTTTATAAATTCTGACCTACAAGGAAAGGTTAAAAACTGGGACTGTTTAGTCTTGAGAAAAGATAACTGGGGGGTAGGTGGAGAGACCCTGATAATAGTCTTCAAATGTATTAAGTGCTGTTCTAAAGAGGACTGTGATCAATTGTTTTCTATGTCCACTGAAGGTAGGTCAAGAACTAATGGGCTTCATCCACCGCAAAGGAGATTTAGGTTAGATATTAGGAAAAACTTTCTAACTATAAGGGTAGTTAAGCTCTGCAACAGGCTTCTAATGGAGATTGTGGAGGTTTTTAAGAGCAGGCTGGACAAACACCTGTCAGGGACGATCTAAGTTTACTTGGTCCTGCCTCAAAGCAGGGGAATGGACTTGATTTCCTGAGGTCTCTTCCTGCCCAACATTTCTATGATTCTATGAAAGTACACGTTTATGTAAGTATGTGCTTAAAAGTGGTGACTCAAAATTAACAAAGGACACCATCAACTTAAATGCTGTACCTTATAGTCTAGCACAGACTGCTACAGTTGCCATAGCCTTATGGCATTTCTTAAATGTTTGGTTAAGGATTCACAGTATCTGCAGAGTAGTTAAATGTAACTACAGTGAATCCCACGCAATATGCATACAAACTAACTTCTGACTCTAGAACAGAGAAGTTTTTCCCCTTCCTTTCAATTTAAGCCATTCAGTATAGTATCATAAAGGAAAACATTTCCTGCAGCTGATTACACAGCATTGTCAGCCACCAAACTGCATACTCTGAGTGCCAAGTTAAGCTGTTTTTCAACTTTGTGAGAGTGTTTGCATTCAAATATCACAAGAGATTTATAATTTGAAACAATTTGCAATGTTGTTAGTGATTCAAATCTATAAAAAAAAATTCCCTGATGTGGCTCAGTAACTAACCCCTCCACCAAAACAATACGATCAGCTTCAGTACCATATGCTTTCTTCAACCAGGCTTTGTGCTACTTCCCTAACAACACAATCTCCCACAGGTCTCTTCCATTTACTGTCCTTAGCACTTCAACCTTGAGAAAGTAATCTGGAAGTTACACAAGACAAATATTGGTAATATATTAAGATTCCACTTGCAGTCCATGGACCTCATTTGTCTTATATGTGATGCCATATAATCACTATATTGATCTCAGAAGCTGTTCTAGCTGGCCTGATAGTTCTATTGATAGCACATCATACACCAATCAAGGCTCCCAAGTGATTAGGTCAGGGATCGCAAACTCAAATCACCAGGAGGGCCACATGAGAACTAGAAAATTGGCCCGAGGGCCGCATCACTGAAACCTTTTCATACAATGATACAAAAGTATAATCAAAAATGAAAAAAATTAAGAGTAATATAGTATTCTATTAAAAGTCAATGCATTAACTTTTTAAAAACTGTAATGCAAAGTGGGGTTTTAATAAAATATAAACACTCAGTAATGTTTGGAGCTTGGCTGCCAGTGGAGTTGGCGCCTATGGCGGGCCGCAGGAAATAACTCTGCAGGCCGCATGTGGCCCGCGTGTTTGAGACCCCTGGATTAGGTCATCTGAGAGCCCTACAGGTTTCCAGGGTATGGAGGAGATTTTAAGCTTCCCATCCATTTGCAAAACCAACAGACACCTGTTAGAGAATACAGTGGGAGACCACCAGCCCTACCCACTGCAGATTTAGTGACACAGTTGCAATTGTGGGTGTACAGGATGTGGGATAGAATACTGTTTTTTTTTTAAAGCTTACTAAAATAAAACCGGAAACTATAACAGAAAACTTGCGTAATATCCTGAATCTTCCCCTTAGCAAGTTAAGCATCGCCTGACAAATTCTCACTTGTTTTAAGTGAGAGTGTCCCCTTTCAAGATTTGGGATGAACCTACCATTTAAAATCATTCTTGGATTCATTAGGAAATACCTATGGATCAGTATCAAACTAGTTTTAAAAGTACACTTTTCATTTTTAATAAAAGGCATCTTCCAAAAAAGATTACCATGTAACACTGATCGTTGTTACAATTACATGTACTACTGTAATGTCTAGGAGCCCTAGTCATGAAACAGGACTTCACTGTGTTAGGCACTGTACAAACAGAACAAAGAGAGTCCCTGACCATCGTGATTATCTGCAGAATGTTGTCTGCAAAAAAAGATTAAGATCCATATACAACATATGCTCAGCTCCAAAAAGCGGTGAGGGTTTCCAGTACTCTTTGTACAGTGCAAACAGCAGCTCTACACAGTTATTCCTGCTAAGCTAGAACCCTTCACCTCCCATTAACTATATTAAGGTGCTATCATTTACTGTTTAATTTGGCACTTATTTGCTTTCCATCATTCAATACAAACAACCAGTTTTTGAAAATGTGTTTGTGCGCTATTTGATTCACTACAAAATATTAGTGTCACAGATCCATAGGTCCAGTGCTCTGGAACAGCTCTGGGGGAACAGTCCCTGGAGAACCCTTTCAGTGTGCCAGGCCCCCTTAGGGTCTCACTCTTTCACTAGGATAAGACACTCAGCTTCACCGCCTTCTTAGACCAAATCTCGGAGCCTTCAGCACCCCTGCTTCACACCATGAGCTCCCTTCAGCTAATCCACCTGAGTAGGACACCTGAGAGAGAAATGAACACCCAAAGGGAGCAATGCACCCCCAACTTCAGCCACTGCAGTGACTCTCAGCTAGCATCGTAAAAGCAGTAGGATTTATTAGCTGTCTGGAACACAGCATAGAAAGTCCTCGGTTAGCATATAGAACAGAAAGTTACAGCATGGTCCATCCTGGTCAGCCCAGAGCCTCTCTTTCATGCTAGTTCAGGAGAGTGTCCCGCTTCCAGCAGCTCACACTTAACCCCCACCTTGTCCCTCCCCAGTCCTTTGTCTTGTTCCCAAGCAACCATTGTCACATGGGGCCCAGGCCCCAGACAGTAGGTGTGGATCACACCTATATCTCTGGGTCTCTGCAGAGAGTAAACAATCTTTCCCCACCGCCTAGTTAACAATATAGCATATGGGGAAACTGAGGTACACACAATATTCATACAAAATATTACAGAAAATTCCCACTCCATCACAGGAGGCAGGAAGAAGTATTTAGATTCTAAGCTCTTTGTGGCACATAGAGCTCTTTTCTGCATAGCAGCATCCAAACTTACTACACTAAATAATTAATTTTCACAAAAGCTTTAACTACAGCCATGTTAATACCATTGTTGTTTGAATTAATCATTCCAGACCACATCTCGAAGCTTCCCTGTCAATCTAGAATCCAGTGTTTTCCACTGATCTAACTTTATAGTTTATAGCTTAAACTTTGCACATAGAAGTCTGAAAGGCCATCCTGATTCACTGCTCTACAGCCAAAATGCTTCTGAAATAAATGTAGTCAAACTTTACTAATTCTGGGTCACTGAGAACGAAAATGATGCTTAAAATTGTTGATTGGCTCTAGTTTTCAAGACATGCTATTGGGTCAGTATATACGACCCTTGACTTGGGAATGGCGGAGGATAAGTGAGTTATAAAGGGAAGGGAATCTCAATTTAAACCAGAAATGACTAAAATACATCTTTGACTGGATCTATGAATAAATCTATGACTGGGTTTGGACAGTACTTGCTTTTTAGGCAAAACAATGAATGATGCAATCTGAAGCTGGTATTGCGTCATACATGATATGAATTGCAGCATGTTATTCCTAGACGTCATGGATGATGCAATCATAACGAAGCTTACATCACTCTGCTGAACAAATTGCCCTATATCAGCTCTAGAAATCATACAGTGTCGTGCTCTCTTATTTGTCAGTGTTTGATTTTGCAAAGGGACACATTTCTGTTTAGCCAAAGTGAGCAGAGATGCCTCGTACTTGTGTGAACAGTGCAGATAACTTCTGCTATGTTTGTGGTGAAGTGACTTTTGCATCACAAAAGCGCAGTATAACCACTATGGTTAAGAAAGCCTATCACCTTTCTTTTGGCTGCAAAATTGGAGATCAGGACAAGAGGTGGGCCCCACACATATGCTGCAACACTTGTGCAACAAACCTTCGCCAGTGGTTGAACAGGAAAAGGAAATCTATGCCTTTTGCAGTGCCAATGATTTGGAGAGAGCCAACAGATCATACCAGCAATTGTTACTTCTGCATGGTGCCTCCAGTTGGGAAAGGTGTGTCAAAGAAGAAAAAGTGGACTGTGCATTATCCAAACATTCCATCAGCTATACGCCCAATACCCCACGGAGAAGGACTGCCGGTTCCTGATGCACCAGAATCATTCTCATTTGAGTCAGACGAGGAAGAGGAAGAGGATGAAACTTCTGGTCCTGAACCATCAATGGCACAGGACCCACATTTTCTCCCATCCTCCTCCTCTGAACCACACCTCATAACACAAGGTGAACTGAATGACCTTGTCAGGGATTTGGAACTACCCAAGAGTAAGGCAGAGCTTTTGGGCTCCAGACTACAGCAGTGGAATCTCCTGGCAGGTGATGTTAGGGTTTCCATGTTCCGTGACCGTCAAAAGGATCTTGTCCCATTCTTCTTCATGGAAGGTGATCTTGTAGCCTGCAACAACATCGATGGTGTGATGGCAGCCCTCAACATCGTTCACGATCCAGATGAGTGGAGACTGTTCATTGATTCATCGACGACGAGTCTTAAAGCTGTTTTACTGCATAATGGCAATGTTTTGCCATCAATTCCAGTTGGTCATGCAGTCCATATGAAGGAAACCTATGACAACATGAAACAACTTTTGAGGTGCATAAACTATGACCAACATCAGTGGCAGCTTTGTGGCGATTTGAAGGTTGTTGCTCTCTTGCTTGGGCTGCAGACTGGATACACAAAGTACTGCTGTTTTCTCTGCGAATGGGATAGTCGTGCAAGAGATTCCCACTACATCAAGAAAGATTGGCCACTCCGACAGTCATTGGAGCCTGGGAGGAAAAGTGTTCAGCATCCACCACTTGTTGAATCAAGAAAGATTTTGTTACCACCCTTACACATCAAGCTGGGTCTGATGAAGAACTTTGTCAAGGCCATTGACAAAACACAAGCAGCTTTCAAGTACCTCCGTGGAAAATTTCCAAGGTTAAGTGAAGCTAAGATAAAGGAAGGTGTCTTTGTTGGTCCTCAGATTTGTGAACTTCTTCAAGATGATGCATTTGACCATGCACTGCGTGGCAAGGAAAAAAAGGCATGGAAAGCCTTCCAGTTAGTGGCAATAAATTTTCTCAGAAACAACAAGGCAGACAACTACAGGTTGTTGGTGGAAAACCTCCTCAAGGCATACAAAAGCCTTGGCTGCAACATGTCAATAAAGATACATTTTTTGCACTCTCATCTAGATTTTTTTCCACCAAACTGCAGAGCAGTGAGCGACGAGCATGGCGAGCGATTTCACCAGGACATTGCAACAATGGAGAAACGCTATCAGGGCAAATGGAGCCCATCAATGCTTGCAGACTATTGCTGGACAGTGACAAGAGATGCTCCATTTAATGAATACAAGAGACAAGCCAAGAAGCGCCGAGTAGACACTGAATAGGACTAAACTATGGACATAATAGTTTTTTGCCTTTTGTTTCATAATCAATTTTATTTATATAACCCCTTTGCTGATTTTTAAAGTGTTACATAAACAGGACAGGTGAAATAGTATCATGTAAAGCAACCATAAACACCTGAAAAGACCTAGGTTTACAATTTATGATTAAAACTCTACTATCTACACAATATACATAGACATAAAATGTAAAAACTTAAATATCTTAGAAACAGTAGCCAATCAGTTGTTTTAATGGTCATATTTGAATTCAGCACATCAAAATACATACTAAATAGCACATTTTATCTCTGAAGCAGACGACTTCTCAAAAATTGTAGACCAGTGTTATCACTACAAAAGTTTTTTTTTCTCCTGCTGCTAAGTCCACCTTAATTGATTTGTCTCATTAGGGTGTGTGTGTGTGTCTCTCTCTCTCTCTCTCTCTATATATATATATACACACATATACACACACACATCCATCGTCCTACTGTATGGTCCACTCCATGCATCTGATGAAGTGGGTTTTAGCCCATGAAAGCTTATGCCCAAATAAAGTTGTTAGTCTCTAAGGTGCCACAAGTACTCCTCATTCTTTATCCTCAGAATATTATAACTAAGATATCAGAACAATATAGCTGGACTTGAGGAATTTATTCTCCAATTTGCCAGTCAATTAGGAAACTTTATTAAGTTGGGAGCGGGTAAGGGAAAGAGGAAGATAAAGCCATGCTTTTTTGATAAATTTGACCTTTCATTTAAAAATAGTTTTTAGCAGTCATCATCCTAAAAGTATTACATTCCAAATGTGAATTAACGCAGCGCTATCCCAGTCTGCATTCAGACAACTCCAATGTCTCCTCTGCTATTCCTCGGTTTATTAAGCATCAGGAGAGTTAAAACATGAGATTGGTTACAACACTAGAGAGAGGAGTGAAAAAAGACAAGTATTAGGTCACTCTGCTGCTGCCGGGGAAAATGATGAGCCACAACAGAAATAAGCACTGGAGAGAAATATTATTATGTTATACTGCTTTTATTAGCTGAGTCATCAACCTCTGAAGGACTGACTGTTCAGCCACTTTCATACATCTCACCTCAACACCTGAAATATTCTGTCACCTCTTAAATATTCTGTTCTCTTAAAGTGTGGATTGGAAGTGAATGCTTAACAAGACCTAATTTTTTATTTTTCCTTCAAAGACATCCCTGAGAAATTTACCTCCAGTACCTTTAAGGACAGTTTCTCAGGGCCCTAGTCATTCTCTAGTCATAGTTTTGTGAGGGAGAGTTGAAACTGAAATCTTAAGCTTTACTGAAGTCACTAAACTGTTTTTGGGGGGTTTTTTTAGCTCAGATTTTAAAATAGAAGTGACATCATAAAAACAAATGGAGCTGTTTTTGGCCAGCAAGCTTACAGAGTTCACTTTACCCTCATTTGTTACTCCAGAGTCTTCTTCCAATCAGACCCTGGACGAATCTAAATCGGCAGGGAGAGGAGGGCCCACAGGCAGATTTTATCAGCATTCCACCATCAATCAGAGACTGAAACAGTTCCAGCTGGTTAATGGAGCCTAATCAAAAGTTTTCCCCAAAGGAAGTCTTACAATGCCAGCAACTTTAACTCTCAACGTACAAGAATACACGTAAACATTTATGAACACCACATTCTCTTTAGCAAAACTAGAAGAAATAAGAAGTCTATTTTAAAGTGACAAAAGCAATATGAATACCAGCAGATTCTTAGTTTAAGATTCTCATTGTGGGATCCCTCATTAATAGTACTATGCACTACTACTTAGAGCAGTGGTCTCCAACCTTTTTCACTCACAAGATCACTTTCTGAATTTAAGTGCAACCCAGGATCTAACCCACCCCTTCCTCGAGGCCCTGCTCCGCTCACTCCATCCCCACACTCTCTATCGCTCACCTTCCCCCATCCTCACTCACTTTCACTGGACTGGGGCAGATGACTGTGGTGCTGGAGGAGATGTGGGCTCTGGGCTGGGGCTGAGGGGTTCGGCGAGTGAAAGGGGGCTCTGGGCTGAGCCTGCAGCAGGGCTGAAGGAGGGGGTGAGGGCTCCGGGCTGGGCAGAGTGTTGAGGTGCACAAGGGGGTACAGGGTGCTGCTCTGGGAGGGGGCTCAGGGCTGGGGTGCGGGAGGAGGTTCAGGGTGCAGGAGGGGATATAGGGTGCTGGCTCTAGGAGGGGGCTCAGGGCTGGGGTTGGGGTGCAGGAGGGGACATGGGGTGCTGGCTCTAGGAGGGGGCTGGGGCAGGGGGTTGGGGTGTAGGAGGGGGTTCAGTGTGCCAGCTCTAGGAGGGGGCTGAGGGCTGGGGTGCGGGCAGGATGCAGGTTTCCCCCAGGTGGTGCTTACCTTGGGCAGCAACACAGCAGTGCTAAAGCAGGCTCCCTGCCTGCCCCAGCCCCGCACCACTCCTGGAAGCGGACAGCATGACCCTGCAGCCCCTGGGGGAACACGGGGGGAGAGGAGGGGCATATGGCTCCGTGCGCTGCCCCTCTCTGCAGGTACCATCCCCACAGCTCCCATTGGCTGTAGTTTCCCAGCCAATGGGAGCTGCAGGGGCGGTACTTGCAGGCAGGAGCAGCATGCAGAGACCCCTGCCCCTCAGGGGTGTGCTGACCGCTTCCCGGAGCAGCATGGGATCCCTGCCTTAGCCCCATTGCACCGCCGGACTTTTAGCGGCCGGAGATCGCAATCGACTGGCAGAGGCTCCAGGATCAACCAGTCGATCATGATGTACTGGTTGGTGACCACTGATTTACAGCCATTCAAACCTTGGCATTTCTGTTGAATCATGCAATCAGAGTACCATTTTTGAAGAGTTACGATAATTTTGTTATAGGGCCACCTACTAATAAGAACTAAGCTGACACCACCAAATTGTTTCATGTGCTTAGCCCTGAAATGGCAACCATTTTCTCTTCATAACCAATCCAGTCCAGAATCACCTAGAGGTCTAAAGAGTTATATATCCCTTGGATGTTCATCTTGGGTTATACCACTCTAGTTTTTCTACAGTGCAAGTTGTAGATTTTTCTCACTGTAAATTTTGATATAGTTGGAGAAAATGCAGTTCACCTTATAATGAAACTTATATACATACTTATACTTATATACAATAATCATACAAAATATTACAGAAAATTCCCACTCCATCACAGGAGGCAGGAAGAAGTATTTAGATTCTAAGCTCTTTGTGGCACATAGAGCTCTTTTCTGCAAAGCAGCATCTAAACTTACTACACTAAACAATTAATTTTCACAAAAGCTTTAACTACAGCCATGTTAATACCATTGTTGTTTGAATTAATCATTCCAGACCACATCTCAAAGTTCCCCTGTCAATCTAGGATCCAGTGTTTTCCACTGATCTAACTTTATAGTTTACAGCTTAAACTTTGCACATAGAAGTCTGAAAGGTAATCCTGATTATCACTACAAAACTTTTTTTTTTCTCCTGCTGATAATAGCCCACCTTAATTGATTTGTCTCATTAGGGCTAGTGTGTGTGTGTGTGTGTCTGTGTCTGTGTGTGTGTCTCTCTCTCTCTCTCTATATATATATATATGTATATATATACACACACACATCCACCGTCCTACTGCATGTTCCACTCCATGCATCTGATGAAGCGTGTTTTAGCCCATGAAAGCTTCTGCCCAAATAAAGTTATGACCTCAATCAGCCAAGAGCACTTTTCTGTTCAAACTAACAGACGCCTTTGTGGGCAATTGGAATCCCTAACACGTAATCACAAACTCAGATGTTACAGTTTTGCACCTCCACATACCTGCAAAGAATAAAAACGTTTCCACCAAAGATTACATTTGGAAGCATCTATATTGCCCAATACCTGCTATTTTCCCCCTCTACATCAGTAAGAGCTACTGACTTTTTTCAGCTTAGCAGTGTTTACTTTTTGTGCTTTGTACTTTTAGTCCATAAATATATACCATTAATAAAGATGCAGAGTGAGCACAGTACTGGGTTGTTTTAAGAGATGGCTACATTATTCCAGATAATCTTGTCCAATAAGATCCCATACGTGGATGCTTATTTCTTAAAAATGCAATTACCCATTCCATTGAATCATACAAATAGGACTGAACAGCAAAATAACCCATCCTAGTAGATAACATTATGAAATTTCCCACAGGAGATTGATTCAAGAACACTGGGGTTTCCATTTATTGAGCTGAAAGCACCGTAGCAATGACAGAGCTTCTGGGGACAGCAGGTGAATGAGCTGTGCTCTTCAGCACAACCAGCTTAAAGGCATTTCCAGATTTGTAAGCCTCGCTAGCTGAAGGGCAGGTATTATGATTGTAGATAAATGCCAGACCTTGAACTGGAGAATAGAAAGATAAGCATACCAGAATAATAAAAAAGCCTTAACACACACTAATTCAAACTAACTAAAATCTTGCAGTTATCAACTGCCCTGGGGAGATAAGAGCGCCTGTGGCAGGAGTCCCTAGCTAAAGTTATGAGTATGTGTGTCCACTTAAGGACTTCCTGCTCATATACTGCACACATGTAGCATTTTCAAAAGTGATTTGTTATCCTCTAACAAAAACAGAAAAGACAAAGTATGTTTTAGTTTTAATTGTCCAGATAGAATGCAACATAATTTCTTCCTTTTTTGCTTATTTAGCAGTGACGACCCCTCATGGCCTGAAACAAAAAGGGGAAAGGAAATTCATTGTTAAAATGCTCCCCTTTTATCTTTTCATCTAGAGTATCACAACAAGTTTTAGCAGTTACCAAACTATTTTAAATTCATCCCACATATTTGGTAGTCTAACTATGGAAAGAAAAGCAAAAGACTAAGCCTTCCTAGTTCTGAAGGACTAGTCCATGCCAAATCATTCATCCCATTAAAGCTTCTGTGCATCAAAAAAATCTATATACACAGTTGGCAAAATGTAATTGTATAGGATACATTAATTGTGTTAAAATAAATTTGCTTTAAGGCATATTAACATGAAATTACCCAAGCTAGAATAATTTTCGATTCCCCAGATATTTCTTTTCTTGTCTCTACTGCAACAGGGTATTTGTAAACACAGCTGTTTGAATATCTATGATCTGAATTTTTTACTGAAATAGCCTGCTCTCTATTTTCCTGTTTTAAATTACATTCCGGGATTACCCAAATATCTTCTAACTTTGCCACTGCTGATAACATGGCAATTATTTAAAAACATATTTTTGAAATATTTGTTTCTGCCTTCCTTTACAGTTAATTTTTCTAGCTTAAAGAATTTAACACCATGTTTTAGAATACACTAGGTCACATTTTACCTTTCAGGCCAACACAGCAAGCTTGTTCATGAGAATCTCAGAGCACACTGAAACAGACAAGTATATGCACATTTACACTGCAAAGGGGCCCACTGAGCCTTGTCATTCAAGTTAGATGTCTTGACGTAAACATATCTTTATAATGGGCCTATTTCCTGTTTGAACACAGCCTCATGAGACATGCAGTTTTCATTACCGGAAGATTTCTACATTAACACTCCATATAATACATATCCTTTTGTTAAACATAGGTATGCCAGAAAAGCATTCCTTGGCAAGTAGCCTTCTAAAAATTATTTACAAGCACAGTTTTTAAGTTGTAGAACACGTACAAAACAAATGTAGAGAGTTGTGTCAAAGCTGAGGAGAGAAAGAGAGAGCTGATTCTGCAGGCCAACTTTTTAAACTATGAATCGTAGCAATTTTATATGATCAGTCGGACTGCTGATAGGAAGGGTAACACATACCTACTACTTGGGAAGATAGAAAAATAAGTGTTTGAATTAATGTCTTCAAAACAATAAGAAAGCGAAGTGCAATACTGGTATTCACATATATTAAAGATGATCTGAAGAAGATTATTAAAACATTGTGATGTGCCCTTTCCATGGTTTTGGTGGAGGAGCGGCTCAGGCTCTCAGAAGATGTACATTGTTAGCTTGCATGCTTCATTTGAAGGGATGGGGAAGAGGGGTGAATTTTTAACAAAGGCTTCCTTTCTCCAAAATGTTACTAAGCTAAATAGGTGTTATTTTAAAACACCAAGAATTTTAGACCATAATGAAAAAAGGAGTCAAACATTTCTAATGTAAAAAAATAATTAAAAAAGTCACCCCACAGACTTTTTATTTATTTTATTTTTACACAAAAACCTTCTTTACACCTCAGAAAAAATGCTAAATAGAGCACTAGCCTATTTTTTTCTCCCTTTTGCAGGTGACCTGTGATGATTACCCTATTACATGTTTAAGTAAAGCTGTTTTATGAACATATATGCTTCCAAGACTAACACAGAAAAGCATTACACTTCCAATCTGTTGATTAAGAATGCAGGCGTGGGTGACACATGAACATCATGATTCCTGTAACACCAAACCTGGCTTTGCACATATCATGATTTATTCGAATACACTTAATTAACATCAACATGAATGAAGAAAGTTTTCAGACAGGGCATTTATTTTCCTGTAGTTAACAAAACTCGGCTGGAGATCTCAAAGCAACAGCCCAAGGCACCAAAAGCCAGAACATACCAGGCGCCGGGAGATGGACAGAATGGCTTAAAAAACGAGAAACCGCCCCAAGGCTCTTGAAGGCTGCATGTTCTAACAGAGCAAATTACAATGCAAGCCACAGAGCAAGGGGTAGGGGTGGGAGGAGTGAGTGGGAAGGTCGCTGCGTTCCCAGAGCCAGAGGACATCAAGTTTCAGGAGAAGGGAGGGGGGGGGAGGGGAGCGGGTCCCTTGGTGGGACGCTAAGGAGCCTTTCAAGCCAGGGAGCAGATAAGGCAGAGCGGCCGCCAGGGAATCCCGGGGGTGAGCGCAGCGACAAAGGAAGGAGGAAGTTTCCCGGGGCGTGGAGCGGTGACGCTGCCGGAGCCCCTTGGACCAAACCTGCCGCTGCTCCTGGGGACACCCCGAGCAGAGCAGCCTCGCGCCCAGCGGGGAGCCTCGTGCCCGGCTTGCGGGGCGCGCGGCTCCTCCCCGAGACCCGCCCCGGCGGCTCGGCGCCCCCCGCCCTGTCTCCGGGGAGGCTCTGCCCGCTGCCCCCAGCCGGGCCTCTCCCCAGCTCGGGCTGCACCAGGGCCGGGCCCAGCCCAGAGACACCCCGCGCGCCCGCCGCCACCTGCCCCCACAGACTCACCCCGGCACCGGCAGGCACCCAGCGTCCTCCACCTCTCCCCAGCGAAGCTGTTCCTCTCCCCCCCCCGCCCCCGTCACTGCGTCTGCGCACCCTCTCTCTGAGCCCGGGGCAGCCCCACGCATGATGGGAGTTGTAGTCCTGGGTGAGCGGAATCGCTTTGATTTCTACTGGCAGAGTTAAAGCGGTACAGCCCCCTCTGTGTGGAGACGCTCAGGCCTTGTCTACACTAGAAAGGGTTTCCATACCATATAGCCATACCAGGAAACTTTCATAGCGGAGGTGCCGCACATACCTGAAAAATTAGGTTTGCCAGCCCTCCAGAATTGTCCTGGAGCCTCCAGGAATTAAAGGTTATGTCATGTGATGAAACCTCCAGGACTATGTCCAACCAATATTAGCAACCCTACTGCAAAAGAGCCTTCTTGCCAGCATAGCTTATACCAGTTCCCTGAATAAAGTAAACTATGCTGGTAAAAGAACGGTATTGTCGGTATAACTGCATATATCCTGACGGTTTTTCTGACATAGTTATGTTGGTTGGAGGGTAATTTTTTTTAAGCATAGACCAAGCCTTATTCTGGTATAAAGGTGTTTTGTATAGGGTGATTATAGATGCTGATCTTATTCTGTTTATTTATTGTCCTGAAGGCCTGGGGTATACTAGACTGGCAAGTGACATGTTAAGGCCCTGAATTTATCCTTCTAATTTCTTTGGACATGGTTGATTTCTGACAGCAACACCGACTTCTCTCTGATAATCTTTCTAACAAAAGTATTTGTCTTCTTTTCTGTCCAGAGGATACAGCAGTATTATCTCCATTTTACAGATGAGGAGACTGAGGAACCAAATTCTTACATGACTTCACAAGTTGCCATAGGAAATTTGTTGCAATTCCAGGAATAGAAACAAGGGGTGAAATCCTGGCCACACTGAAGTTAATGGGAGTTTTGCTATTGATTTAAATAGGGCCAGGATTAACCCCTGAACGTCCAGCCTCATAAGACATATCCTGTGTAAAAGGGCATATGTAATATGTCTATTATAAATTACTTGACTTTAAATAGCTAAAATAACTATTACATTAATGGGAGATAGTGCATGGAATCCTAGATCTGTTGAAATCAATGTCAAAACTCACATGGACTTTAATAAGAGCTGAATTTTACCCATTGTATTTTATTAAAATTAAGATTGTTTCTTCCCCTTGGTCTGAACTTAAAATGGAACAGTCGAATATGTAAAATAGAACAATCTAAGAGTGCTTTGTTTCACAGTATGAAACACTCTTTGTGTAGACAACTACTGTATGAGGTTAAGAGTGTTCAGCTAGTGATCTGACTGGGTTTTATAGTCGCTGAGAGTTTCACTTCTGAATGCTCAGGCTGAGAGACCCACAAAGCAAAGCTCAGTAGTTCTGGCACCCAGCCTAAGAGTGAGTGAAGAGACTTTTATAATCACAAAAGTACTCCCACAAATGCTTAGCAATAGATTATAATCCTTCAATCCTTAGAATGAGGGCCTCTTCCAACCTGGCAGCCTAATGAATGTGTCAGAGGTCAAATATAATGCCCTCACAGGGATTAGTGTAATTTCTTTTTCAATGGTTGAAATAAACAATATTTTAAAGACCATTATATGTCTGTGTGGAAAGCATAGCACAGAGAGGGTCTGCACAGTACTGGGATATGTATCCTCTCTGAAATGATTTGTATGCACACAAAAACAAACAGCAGATACTGTACAATAGTCACTTTTTGATTCATAGCATTATACAGACTATGGAAATAAAAGGAATATGCAAAGCCTGAGCTAAATAAGTTATTTATTTATTTGTTTATTTATTACAGGCGTTTGCGTGGAACTGATCTGTAGTATCTGGGTTCAATGTATATAGTTGAGACTAAGGCAAAACCAATTTCCATTTATAGGGAGCTAATACACAATGACTCCCATAAGCATCATGGCTTTAAAAGGATAGAGACAGGAAGGATATTGTCAGTAGAAGAGCTGGAAAAATAGATATGCCTTACAACCTTTTCCTAAAGGTACAAACTTCAGGCTGAGATCAGTTTCATGTGTTAGTGAAGAATCTGCTATTGAAAACAGTTTAGCCCTGGCTCCCTTGATATACAGTGCATATTCTCTCAGAATATTATGCTTGCTATTTAGGGATACTTAAGGAACTGGCTGAAGCAATCTTGGAACCATTAGCAATTAACTTCAAGAAGTCCTGGAGGACAGGTTAGTTCCCAGAGAACTAGAGAAGGGAAAACTTAGTACTTATCTTTAAAAGTTAAGGTGAGAAAAGCGGGAGAAAAAGGACCCAGGGAATTATAGATCAGTCAGACTTCAGTACCTGGAAAGATACTGCAACAAATTTATTTAGCAATCAATTTATAAGCACCTAGAGGATGATAGGATTATAAGAAATAACCAGCATGGTTTTGTCAAGAACACATCATGCCAAACCAATTTAATTTCCTTCTTTGACAGGATTACTGGCCTAGTGGATAGAGAAGGGGCAGTAGATGTGATATCTTGACTTTAGTAAAGCTTTCGACACAGTTCCATGTGACATTCTCATGAGCAAACTATCACAGGTCACGGGTAGCCAGACCTAGTAGTCAGAAACAGAGTCCACAGTCACAGGACAGGAGTCAGCATACCGGGAGATCGGAACCACAAATCAGATGCCAGGAAATCAAGCCAGAGGAGCAGGAAGCACAAGTCATACAGCCCAGGAAAAAGTGAAGCTCACTTACACAGACAGCTTCCTGCTCCTGCTACTGGCTTAAGTAGGGTCAACAGGCCAATCAGCTGCTCTGGGACTCTGCCAATAGGACTGCAGGGGCAGAGCATCAAACTGGTCTTGGGCTTCATGGGTCCCAGGTAAGCAAGTGTCAGCAAGCTTCCAAATGGAGAGTTAGAGTATCACTGCTGCGTGCTCCGAGAAACTCTCCAGACCCATGTTTGAGACCTGTGGGTCATAATACAAACAAGGGAAATAAGATCTAGATGAAATTACTGTAAGGTGGATGCACAAATGGGTAAAGACTGTACTCAAAGAGTAGTTATGAATGATTCACTGGGAACCTGTATCTAGAGTGATCCTGCAGAGGTCCAGTGCTATTTTCATTAATAACTTGGATAATGGAGTTAAAAGACTGCTTATAACATTTGCGGATGACACCAAACTGGGAGGGGTTACAAGCACTTTGGAAGTCAGGATTAGAATTCAAAACAACTTTGACAAATTAGAGAATTACTCTGAAATAAACAAAATAAAATTTAATAAAGACAAGTGCAAAGTACTACAATTAGGAAGGAAAAATCAAATGTGCAACTACAAAATAGGGAATAACTGGCTAGATGGTACTGCTGAAAAGGATGCTGTGGTTATAGTGGATCACAAATTGAATTTGAGTCAACAGTTAAAAAAAAGGCTAATATCAGTCTGGGCTATATAAAGTGTTGTGTAGGACAAGGGTGGTAACTGTCCCACTCTACTTGGCACTGGTGAGACCTCAGCTGGAGTACTGTGTCCAATTCTGGGTGCCTCACTTCAGGAAAGATGTGGATAAGTTGGCTAGAGTCCAGAGGACAGCAACAAAAATGATAAAAGGTTTAGAAAACCTGACCTATGAAGAAAAGTTTAAAAAACTGGGCATGTTTAGTCCTGAGAAAAGACAACGGGGGTGGGGAGGGAAGGACATGATAACCATCTTCAAATATGTTAAGGGCTGTTATAAAGAGGACGGGGATCAATTGTTCTCCATGTCCACTGAAGGTAGAACAAAAAGTAGTGAACTTGATCTGCAGCAAGGGAGATTTAGATTAGATATTAGAAAAAACTTCCTAACTGTAAGGGTAGTTAAGCTCTGAAACAGGCTTACAAGGGAGGTTGTGGAATCCACATTATTGGAGGTTTTTAAGAGCAGGTTGGACAAACACCTTTCAGGGATGGTCTACGTTTAATTGGTCCTGCCTCAGCACAGGAGGTTGTACTTGATGGCCTCTTGAGGTCCCTTCCAGCCCTACATTTCTATGATTCTATGGTTAATACTTAGCATATATCCAAAGTGACCCAGTACACCTTGTGCTCGGTGGAGAAAGTTGAAGGCATGTTTGTTATATGTTGTTGACTTGCAAAGACACTTATCTGAACTAGGGGCCCTGATTCTTCAAGTTCAGTGCTATTTACATAGTAACTGAGGCAGAAAGCCAGATTTCATTTTCTGCGTCCGGTCAGATGCTCGCTGATCAAGTGAAAAATTAAGGCCAGACAGTGAATGGCCCTGCATAGCCATGCATAGGGTGGGGCATGAACCCTCTCACATTAGCAGTCCCTGCACTCTGGCAAGCACAGGAACCACTGCTGTTGAGCAGGTCACTATAAAGGGGGCAGAAAGAGGTAGAGGCCTTGCCTCACCTGCTCTCATACCAGCTCATACAGTAGTGCAGGGTGGAGGGAAGCCTGTGAATGGATCAGACTGAGCACTCCCCATGCTCACTAGCGCTGCCTAAGGCACAATTTCTATGGTACTTCTCCTTGGATGGAGCAACTCAGCACAGCTCCCTATGCAGGACTGTAGAAGCAGCCCCGGACTGTGACTCAGGAGACCTGCATTCTATTCGCAGCTGTGTCACTGGGCTGGGTGACATGTCACCACTCCATGCCTCAATTTCCCTATCTATAAAATAGGGGAAATGATACCTCCTTTTTAAAGTGCTTTGAAATCTGCTGATGAAACATGCTGTATAAGAGCTACATACTATTATAAAAACCACAACTTAGCTCAGAGTGCCCAAATAGGAAATATGCAGGCATGGAAGGTCTCATTCTGTTCACAGAAGCCAGATTTTAGGTGCTGAGAAACTGATTTAAAATCATAGTAGAACTTTAATTATTTGTCTTACAAGACAGGCCAGGAAAAATCCTATTATCTGGCAGACCCTGGCAATGAATACAACCAGTCCAGACAAAGTGAAATGTACTTACTCTCTGTCTGCTGGATATGCTGCTGGCAAGCATTTAAAGATCTGGACCAACTGGTTTAGATGATCTGAGGTTGGATTACACAAACTGGTACTATCCACCTAGCATCACGTGGGGCACTATGGATGCTCAATGCTATTTCCATGGAAACTGAGGCAGGAAGTCAGATTTCATTTTCAGCCTCCGGACGGATGCTTGCTGGTCAGTCACTGAACCAAGGATTTTTAAATTCAGGTCACACCTGACCAATAGCTTGTCCTTGAAGGAGCAGATCACAGCGCACATCACAATGATCAAGACTGGATATATTTATAAAAGCTTTGCTCTAGTTCAAACAGGAATTAATTCAGGGAAGTCATATGGCATGTGTTATGCAGGAGGTCAGACTAGATGATCACAATGGTCCCTTCTGGCTTTATAATCTATGAAACTGTGGGGGAGTGGGGAACAATTCAGTTTAAAACAAACAAATATAAATTGTGGCTACAAATAGTTGTGACCACTGTTCCCTCTAAGCTGTGCATGTGTGCGTGCGCACACAGATTCTAAACCCCGCGCACAGGGCGAAACACTGCGTGCACAAAAATTTGCACAGAAGCACAACAATGTGCATAGAAGAAACTTTTTGCGCACGTGGCCTGTCAAAAATTTGCACAGAAGAAATTTTTTGCGCACACGGCCTGTCAACAATTAGAGGGAACATTGGTTGTGACTGCCATATTTTCTTTTTGGACACCCACATTTATGATCCAGGGGTTTAAGATGCTGCAACCCAGCTTGTACTGCTTGCACCCGTACTCCCCTGAGCCTGGGGATGGAATAACACCAGCTATTCATGATCCATGCTCTACTCAGGGACTTGGAGCCAGCCTGTGGAGCCCAAAAGTAGGTAGGATTGGTCCAGGAGAGAGCAGGAAATGCCCTGCTTCAGAATTAGTGGGGCTGCTGTAGAATCCCATGTTAGCATTAAAGTTGCCCCTCTTAGAGGTGAATCCTCTTTTTTGCAGATGAGCTATGCCTGTACGAATTGCACCCTCTGACCCGGAGTTGTCCTTAAAGAAATAAATGACTTAGTCTGCTGTTGAAATGTTCTGGGAATACCCCCTCCAGTACAACAGAAGAATAGAGTGACCCCCAAACAATCCATCTGGAGATTTAGACAGAGCCTAGTACATTCTAGACATACTTTTGAGAGTTAAGTTCTGTGTGGATTCTCATGAAGTACAAATACAATCAATAATCAGCCTCAGCACTTTGATGCAAAGAGATCTTGGGAATCTGGAGCACAACAGTTATCAGGTTTGTTGGCTGTGTTTGATACCTTTGAATTGCAACCTAGTGATATTGGGAAAACTAAGAATTATTTTGCAGTGCAGAACATACAATATAAATATACAACGGAAAATATAGAAATACAGTGTTACTTGCCTTTGTATATATACTGGGGTTTGGGGGAGTAGTTTTATTCCTATACCTGCATATGTATTATTGTATATATCTTTATGTATATTATTGTGTGTATGGATCAGATTCAGTATACTCTTTGGTGTATCATTTTATTTTTGAGATTAGGATTAGTTTTCATGTTTCTAATTGTTTGATTGCAAATTCTGTTTGTGATGTAAAAGGAAAAAAGAAACAATTGAAAAAAAAATCATAGCCAGAGTGGGGAAAATAATACTGTCTCCAGCCAAATCACACAGACTGTAAAGAGGCCATAGATTATCAGATTTGTAACAGGAAGGATACAAAAATAATGTATTGGCAAAAATAAAACAAAAAGGAAAGGGAAAATCACTATGGGGGGGATCTCTATGTACAAATGAACAGATACAGTTTCAACTTGTCAAAAATATTTTAAGGTGGGACTAAAGACTTTGGGCAGAGTTGAAAACGTCAAGCAGTTTATCAGAGAACAAACGCACAAAGTTAACTTTGCTTCTTTGTTGACACTTCATATTTTCGCTTATCAATATTTGAATAAGCATGATATCATCCTGGATTTAGCAAGGCCAGTTTTTGGTTTTGGAGTTCTGTGTCCAGTTTGCTCCCAACCTATAGCCAGGTCCTTAACCTCTGCATATTCACAATTTCCTCCACCCAGTCCCTCCATTCCCAAGTCCCAACCTGGTGAAAACCTTATCCATGGTGAAAACCTTATCCATAGTGAAAAAAATCCAGCCGCAACCCTATGGCTAACAAAAGCCCACAAACTGGCCCCAACCATACACCTAAACTGGCCCCATGACCCTAGCTAGCACATGCTTGCAATCCAGCATCAACTCAAAACCTAATCCGAAATTCACTGACAAACAGCATCTTAGAGCTGAGGCACTATTTATAGAGTGGTTAATTTCAAAGGAATTTGAATTTGCTTTTCCCCACTGACTTTAGTACTGTGCACAGATAATCAAAACTAAGGGTGCTCAGATCTTGTCTCCATTTTATCCAAGCTGTTCAAGACAGGGAGGAAGGAGAGATTTTGGATAAATGGCTCTGATTTTGGCGCATTTCTTATGGGAAATGTTGGAGTGGTTTGGTATG
The DNA here is from genome assembly GCA_037349315.1 of Chelydra serpentina. Taxonomy (NCBI): domain Eukaryota; kingdom Metazoa; phylum Chordata; order Testudines; family Chelydridae; genus Chelydra; species Chelydra serpentina. The sequence goes on from JBAIAC010000033.1 coordinate 17,231,222, forward strand.
GATCTGAGTCTCATTTCATCTGAAGTTTGGGGATGTGGAGTTTCAAGGAGGTGGCTGTCTCTGTACACTGTGTTATTGGGTATACTAGTGTTTTCCCAACCAGAGTGACTGAAGCGCCCAAGGTAGCCCATTTCTGTCACTGTCATGAGTTCGTTTTCTCTTTTCTTCCTACCAAAGGTCCTGGCACATGTGCCTGAACTCTTTGACAGTGTATGGAGTGAAGCTAAAGCTGTTACATTTCAAAGTTGCATTTTATTCCCACAGGAAAATTAAACTCACATCCAGCATTTGCTTGTCAGTGAGGTGAAGTCAGGTCCTGCTTTTTTATCCAGCTTTCCAGACAGATTGTCATGAAGCACCTGGACATCTTAATGATTGGTCCAGTGGCCCAAACTGCTCTGCCCCTACTGGCTCCCCACCTAGTGCTCAGCACTCAGATGACAGTCTGATCAACACCGACTGTTCAATACTGAGCTGCTCAGCACACTGAGTTCAGTACCCAGTGGCTTTGTCTCATTAAAACTCAGATCTCTTGCTCCTAGTCCTTTGTTCTAACCATGAATAAAACTGCCTTCATAAGAGTTAGACATTAACCAAAGTAGTTTTATTACTATGTTAGATCTAGATTTATTTACTAAAAGCAGATTATTTTATAATTTTATGTGCATTGTAAATAGAAAGTACACAATGGCTGATTCTTCTGATGACCATTGATATTCATGAGTGATGAAAGGATGGGTTGTAGTCATTCTTCTTATGAAGACACTTTCCAGTATCCCCATCATGTTCTTGCAGGGTTTCATCCTATCATCCCTCTTGTTCAATGTGCATGGACAGCCAGCCATTGAGAAGACAACAAATCCCTGTGGTCTACAAAGCTATCAATATGAAGACCCAGGGCTATCTTACTTTTTCATGAATGCAAGTGCTTGTGTCTGTGCTCAGAGAACAGAATTTTGTTCCCATGGGAAATTACATTTTGAAATTTGTTTTTCTGTTTAATCAAAACAAAAAGTCAAAATAGAATAGAAATTCTGAAATAAATAATCAGTTTGGAAACATCAAAATGTTTTGTTTCAATAATATTGAGACTTTTGTAAACAACGTCAAAACAGTATAATATATTATAAACTATTAAATTAATATATAATATTAAAATAAGAGATTTATATAATAAGATTCCAGGATTGTTATTCTGTGTGTCACTCTGAAACCGAGAATGTCTGACTCATTGTGGAACAATGGAAACAGCTACAAGTGTGGCTGAGAGCTCTTTTTTGTTTAGAATAGCACCAGGTTCAATCATCACTGAGATTCACGGTAAGTTACTGTCCAATTTTTAAGTTCTCAGTCATTTTAAGCTTTTTTGTACTTTATGACTTACACTCGAATTACACTAGGCTTCCATGTAGTATACAATGATGGGTTCCCCCTGGGGCGCCACCTGGAACTGGGGTCCCATTGAGCCTGCCTGACCCCACAACCTGGGCTCCCTTTATACTGTACTGCTGTGATAGGCTCTCAAGCCCCCTCCGCACACATATAAATAGGGACACACCCAGCTGCAGCTACACACAGATGCTAAGATCAGCTCTGCATAGGAAGGCTCAGCTAAGGAACTGCCCAGTTACTCAAGTGCACACCCCGCTCTGGAGGGTAAACCCAAAATTATCCCTGCTTGCGCTGCACAGAGAACTGTACAGTGTAAGCTCATGAAATTCGTCACCTCCCTCAATGTGGAGAGGAATATACACAGCTTTCTGCCCCAAGTTATGATTTCCACACACTGCTTTTAGACAAAACAAAAGCAAGTTTATTAACTACAAAAGATAGATTTTAAGTGATTATAAGGTCTAGCAAACAGATCAAAGCAGATTACCTTGCAAATAAACAAAAACACAATCTAAGCTTAATATACTAAAACATTGGATATGAGTAGCAAATTCTCACCCTAATTGTTGATTTAGGCAATTTGCAAAGATTCTTGAGGGCAAGCTGCACGTGTTTTCAACTTGAAACCCCAGGTATTCCTTTCACAGGCTAGAAATCCCTCTAGCCTGGGTCCAGCCCTTCTCCCCCAGTTCAGGCCTTGTTTCTCAGATGTTTCTAAGCCTCTCCTTTGGCTATGGAGTCAGTGAAGAACCATGATGATGTCACTCCACTGCCTTAAATAGGTTTTGCATATGGGAGGAACCCTTTGTCTCCAATTTTAGTTCCCACGCCTTTCAGTGGAAAAACACTAGTATTCTATCATGGAGTTCAGTACCAGGTGACTTGGTCACATGTCCCTGTAGGGCTATAGCAGCTATGACTCGGAGGCTGTTTGTAGCGTCCTCAAGAAGGCTCCCCAGGAAGGCTCCCCTGTGGGAGATTAGCATCTTCTAAGACCTATTGTTCTCCCTAATGGCCCTTTCCAGCCAGCCATCTAGACAGATTGTATTGTGCCTAGTGATCATTCCCCAGGTATAAACACATTTGTAATAGATGCATAGACAATATTCCTAACTTCAGATACAAAAATGATATATGCATACAAATAGGATAATCATATTCAGTGAATCATAACCTTTTCAATGATATCTTAGATTACCTATCTTTAATAAGATACACCCTAGTTATGCCATAATCATATAATAATAATATTACTATGAAGAATATAGAGCATAATGCCACATATACAAATAATATAATATGAAAATTACTATTATAACAAAGTTTAACCAAAATGAAATGATAATGTTGAAACAAAGTGTTTTTAGGTTATAAAAACAAAATATTTTGACATCAAAACAAAATAAGGAAGTCAAAATGATTCGTTTGATACTTTCCCATCAAACATTTAGTCAAAATCAACATGTTCACATGAAATGTTTCAATCTAGACTAAACTGCATTTCAGATGGAAAACTGTTCTGCCAGGGGAAAACATGTTTACTAGTTCCAGTTCTTCCTCAGTAACAGAAAAGGGTAGGGCTGTAGTTAGCTGGAAGTTAGCTGGCTGTAGTTAGCTGACAGAAGTTAGCTGGAGATCAAATAAGATGCAGTGGAAGTGATGTTAACAGGCAAGGAAAACATCTAGAGAAAAGAACTGGGGCCATGGTTGCTCCTTCTATTTACCCTAGTTAAGTATCCTCACACCTTTGTGGCAACTGTCCGAAATGGGCCATCTTGATTATCACTTCAAAAGTTTTTTCCCCCTGCTGATAATAGTTCCTCTTAATTAATTAGCCACTTACAGTTGGTATGGGTACTTCCACCTTTTCATGTTTCTCTGTATGTATAAATATCTTCTTACCATATGTTCCATTCAATGCATCCGATGAAGTGGGATGTAGCCCACGAAAGCTTATGCTCAAATAAATGTGTTAGCCTCTAAGGTGCCACAAGTACACCTGTTCTTTTTGCTGACACAGACTAACACGGCTGCTACTGTGAAGACTGTCCACTACTGCTCTTGGATTCCCAGGTGAGAGCAGTGACATTTAATGCCTTGTTTCATCTAAAGCTGGCTGTGACTTGTCCCATGCAACCTTGCCACAGTGACCTACACAGCAATGTGGTCTAACTGGAGCTACCCTTGAATAACACCGTGAAGCTCCAGCTAGTACAGAATACAATGACTTGTGTCTCTTGAGTGGAGGGATCTGCTATGAGCACATAACATTTGTGCACTGCACCAGTTACCTTTTGGTTTCCAGGTGCATTTCAAGGTGTTCCTTATGCTCTACAAAGTCTTAAATGGATGGGAACCAGTCATTCAGGGATTGCTTTGCTTCCACTCTGTGTTCTGCATTTCTGGTTACAGTCTACTAAACCAATTTTGCAGTCAGGTTTTAAAACTCACTCTGGAGGAGCAGAGGCCGAGCTTTCTCCGTGGAGCACCCACACCTCTGAAATTCACTCTCTGAGACAGTCCATCACCCCAGGCTTTGGCAGCTCCCAGAAGCAGGCAAGACTTTTTTTGTTTAGCCAGGTGTTTAGTGAGTCAAGGAGTCTGTCCTTGAAGCTGGGTAGGAGGATATTTTAATTCTGATAAAATTTGTGTTTGTCGAGCCAGCTGTTGACTGCATGTGGGAAAATATGCACCCAGAATTTGTGTGCACGGTGCCAGGACTGTGTGTTTGCAAATGTGCTGACTGCACAACCAGGGCAAAATGCACATGCAAGTGTTACCATCCGATCCATACTATATTCAATAGCTGCTGTTTTAGCATAGAGAAGACTTGCTTGGGAGGAGAAAGGATGGTGCTATGTGAAAAGTGAAGTGCAGGGGGAGTGATCCTACTCTAAAATCTTGTCAGAGAAGGGGATTCTGCAGGGAGGGTAACAGAAGATTGGACCCAGGAGACTAGCCTGGCTGTTGAAAGAAGAGGCAGATACTGCACCAGGACAATGGAGAGGAGGAAGGGGACGAGAGACAGATCCCCTGATTTAAAGGGGAAGGAGGGGAGTAGTGGGGTGCAGCATGGGGTGGTGGGGATGGTGCCTAGTCCTGTGGTGGTGGAGAGAGAGGGGATACAGCATGGGGGTGATGGGGAGAGACACTGGTCCTGTGGTGGTGGAGGGAGGAGGATGCTGCCTGGGGCTCGAAGAAGCAGAGAGGCTGGAGAGGGGCTAGACCCCTAGTACTAAGACCCCCCTGGGCTCCTCGGAGCATCCTCTCCGTCCGAGCCCGAACTACGAGTCCCAGCGTGCTCAGCACTCGGCGCTGGGATTGAGGTTGCGCAGCCGCCTAGCTGGGGAGTGACCTGCCTGTTGACAGCGCTGTTTTGGGGAGGGCTGGCTCCGTGGCTCGGGCAGACGGACTGACGGCCGGGCGGCTGGCTGCACACCCGGGGACAGGCAGGCAGAGACACCGCAGAGGGGTAAGCCCGCGATCCCCCGCCCAGTGCCGCGGGCACGTTGCCTCCCCCTCCCGGGCAGGGATGCATCTCCGCCAGCCTCCCGCAGAGACCCACGGGCACTGGTGCGGTCCATCCCCGCGCGCGCTGCCTGGCTGAGCATCTGCCCTTTCCCGGGAGAAGCCGGCCCCGGCTGCCGCGCGGCGCAGGAGGCGTCTTGCAGCGCCCTGAGCTGCAGGCAGCCAGCTGGGCGGTGCTGCCTCCTAGGATGCTCTAGTTGAGCACCGGCTCCGGCTGGAGGAGACTGCATGGGTGTGATTGCCACCGACCGGCTCGGCTGATTGCATTGCGGAACTCTCTCTCTGTGTGTGTGTGTATATATATATATATTCTGCAGGGGATGAAAAGGGAGCTGTGGTCGATTGTACAATTAAAGGACCTTACAGGGACTCCTACCTTGATATAATTGGCGCCCTGCCTCGTGGGGTGGTGTCAAACCCTTTTCAGACATTCCTTCTGCCTGGAGCAGAGCTACAATACAGTCTCCCTGTGCTGAAAGCAACATGCTTTCATGTTCCCTGGTGTGTTAATGGTGGAGCGGTCGGTTTGGTACAATGAACATTGCAATGTCTTGTTTTTAAACTCCACCCCCAATTCCCTGCAAATACACTTTCACGATATAATGTAATGCTTTAAAATTAGAGTGACTGATTTAAACGGCTGATTAAAAAAAAATAAAGTTCAAATCAGTCTGCAGAATGTCCTTCCTTTCAAAATATAGGCAGAATAAGTAATAATTTATTTTTAAAGGGTAATTTTAAAAATAAAAATATATTTAAATTTCCTCCCTGCACCTATCCCAGGTACTAAGTGCATTACAAAACTTAGAGCAACCAATGTTAAAATATGAAAACATGGTGAAGTTTTTTTATATAAGTGAGAATATATCTGCCTCTCCTTGATGCTCATATTCCTTTTATATGTAAAATCGGACTGATATACAGTCTTTAGATCAGGTCTCTTGGCTTGGAACAATTAAGAATACGTGTATTTAAAGACAGGACTCAGTAATGTGATATTGGTTTAATGATATTTCTAAGTGTTTTATGAAGGAATGTTTTCCTCTGCCTCGGACTATTCTCATCCTTATCTGTGACTCTCCTGTATTTCTGCTGTCTCCTTTTTGAGATATGGTGACCAGAAAAATGAACATGTGATTCAGGTTGGAGTGTACCACTAATTCAGATAATGGCATTATAATATTTTCAGTATTATTCTCCAACTATTTGCCCCCTAACATGGCGTTTGCTTTTTTGATTGCTGCTGCACATTGACTAGAGGTCTCCATTGGTCTGTTCTCAGTGATGCTCAGGTCTTTTTCTGAATTGTTACAGTTAATTAAGAAGCCAGTAAGGTATGCGAGTAGTTCAAACAATTCCTTTCATTGTGAATAACTTGCTTTTGCCAACATTAATTGCATCTGCTATTGTCCATTCACCTAGCTTGGCTAGGTACCTCTGAACTTCCCCAGAGTTCTCTGCAAATGCTGCCACCTATTTGCTCAATTCCTCTTCCAGATCATCATTTTTCATTTTCAACATTTTACAGTTCCCAGCAGGCAAACTCTATGGACCTTTGCTTACTTACCTTTGCAAGTTGTTTGCAGAAATTGTAAATAAGTATGGAGTCAGATTTATTTTCACCTGGTTTCATGTTTCACTGTGTCTGGTGGTCCTCCTGACTTGAGGTTGAGGTGGCTTGGCAGGGTCTTGGACTGAAGGGCATCAGGTAGCTACCCTCATCACACACAATTGCATATGCCGGGGCTGTGGTGGAGGTTAACTGGTACTCTTCATCCAGTACACACAGCATGCCTCCGCCTGTGAAGCAATGTGGTCATAGGTTCTGTTTAATGGTGGAGTTTGATCTACATTATAGTTTGTAAAAGACAAATTATATTGGGATATTTGTTCATCCATCTTTACGATAATTATCTGAGGCAGCAGCTGCAACCAGAGGTCTGACAACTGTAATTATAAGGCAGGGGAATCGGGGGATAGCCATGGGTAAACAAGCAGCACTCTTTAGATAGCTATGGTCAGTGAGAGTAGAACAATAATTCTAATATCACGATACATTTTTCACATTAATGTTACTAACATGGACAAAAATCAAGTCTTGTCTGTTCCAGGACCTCCCATCTCTGTTATAAAATGTATAAGTACTCTGTGTATTTCAATGCAGAGCTCCTCATGCTATTTATCACTATAGTTATCAAGTTGTACACATCACAGATGGTTTCTATTAGCTGGTTAGCAGCTACAATGCACAAAACCACATACAGTAACTTCTTGCTTAATGTTGTAGTTTTGTTCCTGAAAAATGCTACTTTAAGCGAAACGATGTTAAGCGAATCCAATTTCACCATAAGAATTAATGTAAATAGGGGGGATTAGGTACCAGAGACATTTTTTTCGCCAGATAAAAGAGAATTTAAACAAACAATTTAATACTGTACACAGCAATGAAGATTGTGAAGTTTGGTTGCGGTGGTGGAGTCAGAGAGTGGGATATTTCCCAAGGGATGCCTTACTACTATATTATGAACTAGCACTCGTCTGAGTCCTCAAGGGTTAACACATTGTTGTTAATGTAGCCTTACACACTACAAGGCATCAGGAATGGAGGGAGGAGAACAGCATGGCAGAGAGAGACAGAGGCACACTGTGAGAGAGAGACACACGCATACACACTGTGTGTGTGAGAGAGAGAGAGAGAGGGAGAGACAGAGACAAACACCGTGTGTGTGTGTGTGTGTCTGTGTGTGTGTGTGTGAGAGAGAGAGAGAGAGAGAGAGAGAGAGAGACGCGCATTTCCCCTTTAAGTACGCTGACCCCACTCTAAGTACACTGCCTTTTTAAGTAGATCAGCGAGTTGAGACAGCAGCTGCTTCCGGGAAGCTCTCTCTGTCCTGAGCCCTGTGGTGTGGTGAGCCCCGAGCCCCCCTCTCTTTGGAGATAAGGTACAGGAGTGGGAGGAGGGGTCACCCTGACATTAGCACCCCTCTTTCCATCCCCCTTTCCGCTCCCCCCCCAGCAAGCAGGAAGCTCCCCGGAGCAGCTCCAAGGCAGAGCAGCACACGGCCGTGGGGGGAGGGGCAGCTGAACTGCCCGGCAATTGATAGCCTGCTGGGCAGCTGCGCAGAGAGAATTTAGGGGGGCTGATAGGGGAGCTGCCGGTCCACCCTGGTTCCAAGCCCCCACCACTAGCTCAAACAGGCTGCTCTTCCTGCAAACAGTGGAAAAAGGCGGCGGCTGCCAAACAACCTTATAAGGGAGCATCATGCAACTTTAAACGAGCATGTTCTCTGATTGATCAGCAACGTAACAACGAAACAGGGGATGACTTTCAGTGAGGAGTTACTGTAATGAGAAAGGAAACCGTAGGGGAGAAACATTAACTTTTTTTTTAAGACATAATCTGATAATTATCATTATCGATGATCACTTTTCTGCTGACAATAATGTATATTTATAGCCCAGCCTTTCGTTCAGGGTCTGTTCACCTTCTCAGACTGAGAAAGATCTTGCTGAATGAGCAGGTCCATTGAAATTACTGAGGCTACTCAAGGAACAAGGTACTACTCAATGAGAGGAAGGATAATCCAATGGCGAGGGTGTTCGCGTAGGACTTGGAAGACCTGTTCCCTGCTCTGCCACAAACTGCAAAATAGAGATTATAGGATTTCTCTACATCAAAAGCGTGTTGTGAGAATAAATACATTGAAGAATATGAGGTGCTATTTAAGTACTATTGTAATCAGGACCATGTAAGTGTGGTTAGAGAGATTAGAGGAGCAGAATCTGGATTTTAATTTTTTGACAATTCTTGTTTAAAAAGCTACTAATATATAATGTACATGTTACCCCAAATGCAAGGCTAAGTGTGATCACATATAATTCTTTTTACAACACAGTTAGAATTTGGGAGATTGGTAACTGGACGCAAGAGCTTTTCTTCTACGGATCACAGGTACTTCAGTGATGAGTGCGGTATAAGAAACTGTATAGAGTAGAGTAGTTCAAATCTAGTGCAGACTGGCAGTGACTGAAAGGTCTTGGCATGTTATAGCTAGCGTTACCATGTTACCATTTTTGTTGGCCCATGTGAAACAAGGGGTAGCTTTAGTCCAGTTGCTATGGAACAGGCATTCACATCATAAAAGCCGCCATCACATGTGACACTCTGAGTCATTCCTCAGGGCTGTGCGCAATCAAGCTTGATGGGATTAGTGACAGTTGCTGCAGGACTCATGTTTTTGTGTTTTAGGCTGTTCTGATTTCTCTGTGGTATTTTTAAGAGGCAGGCAGTACGTAACAAGGTAGATGGGGTAAAGAGAGACATGCAGAATCCAAAGGATTTTTGCCATTGAATAACAGTTCTTGGTACTTCGGTCATCATCTCATCATGGTAAATTCCAAAGCGATGGGCCCTGGGTGATTTCCCTTTAATCATTATGGAACTGCTTGGGAATAGGGTGCTACACCGAGCACTGGCGGAAGCTGCGCCCAAGGCTACCAGGCGCCTGCAAAGCAGTTGCAGGGGTTGCACAGCGACCGCCCCGCCCTGCTGTCATGCGTCTGCCAACACAATGTTCCCTCTGCTTCCCCCCCCTTTACGGAATGGGGATAAGAACACAGGGGGCTGCAGCCCGCCCAAAGCAAGTTAATAGCGTTCCAGTGCCTGCTTCGCTCTAGCAAGGGACATGCACAGAACCTGGCCCTGCTCCCAGGAAAGTCTGTAAAATCCACGGGAACTTTGCCATTCACTTCAATACCAGCTGCATGTCTCTGTCCCTGCCTACACACAGCAGGGAGGGACGCAGCTCTGCAATTAACATTATTTTTCTCCTCTTACAGCAGTCACAGCTACATTGGCTGCAGTGCTGCCCCGGTGTTGTGTGGATGGTTACTACGGGAGGTACAGCAGGGCTGGTTTTTCTAGGGCACCCTGGAAGACAGGCCTTTGGTCCTCCAGCAGGGTTCCTGTGAAAGTAAGAACCTGCAAGTGAAACTGACTCCATAACTAGTCATAGCCTAAACCCACAGGGCTTTCAGTAGGGGAGCAGATTACCATGGAGAATGACATGGGTTTTCCAAATTCTTTCCCTTTCAATAGTTGATTGATGCTGCATGACCCCAACCACTCCAGGCTCAAGGGAGTGAAGAGTAGCACGTACCTGCGCTGTCCGGAGGAGGGAGTAGTGCGCTCCAGCAGGCCGGGATAGCGTGGGTTCATCATCACCTTCAGTTTCTGCAGGGAAGAGTTTGCAGCCTCTGCCGTGAGTCTGTTCTATCTCCTCCCTCCTGCCTCCATCTGTGCTGTCTTGTAGAGTGTGAGGCTGCATTAACAACAACGTGTTAACCCTTGAGGGTTCAGCCGAGTGCTAGTTCATCATTTAGCAGCTAAGCATTCCCTGAGAAATATCCCAACTGATATCAGCACGATTGCTTTAGGAGAAGTTCATGAGCAGATCCGCAGACAATCCTCTCATTAGAGACTGCAGGGAGATTTGGGGAAAGGGGAGCTGCTGCTAACGTGCATGAGCAAGAAACAGAAGGGGCTCAAGAATCTGCCATAGGACATTGTTCCAGTGACTCTGTGCAAGTCTGTAATGGTGGCGGGCTCGTGGTGATTGTACAGTATTACCCAGCATCATGAGTCAAAAACGCCGAGCAAGTGATAGTGGAGTGCCTAATAGTAGCAGAACCACTAGCGGTAAGAAAACCAGGAAAACGATTAGTTTGGGTACTAAATTAGATGTATTAAGGCATTTTGATGCAGGTGAGCGTGCGGTAGACATTGGCATCACTCTAGGTCTTACTCCAACCACTGTGAGAACAATTCGGAGTAATGCCGACAAGATCAGGGCTAGTGCTCGGTGTGTAACACCGCTTAGTGCTACTAAAATAAGTCGATCAAGAAGTAGTTTGATGGAAAACATGGAGCGTCTTCTCTCAGTGTGGATAGAAGACCAAAACCAGCGGAACATACCTCTAACTATGGTAGTGATACAAGCTAAGGCAAAAAGTTTGTATGACAAATTAAAGAGAGACCAAGGTGAAGGATCACAGACTGAGATGTTCATGGCTAGTCGGGGATGGTTTGATCGGTTCAAGAGGCGCTTCCACTTGCACAACATGAAGATGTCCGGTGAGGTGGCTAGTGCCGATACTGCAGCAGCTAAAAAATTCCTCGACTATCTTAAGCAAATAATTGAGGAAGGCGGCTATTCACCTAAGCAAGTCTTCAATGTCAATGAAATGAGCCTCTATTGGAAGAGGATGCCTGAACAGACTTACATTTCCCGAGAGGAAAAGACAGCGCCTGGATTTAAAGCTGCTAAAGACCGCTTAACCTTGCTTCTAGGTGGTAATGCTGCCGGAGACATGAAGATGAAACCACTGACAGTGTACCAATTCGAAACACCACGAGCTCTCAAGGGATTTTCAAAGGAACACCTTCCGGTCATTTGGAGATCCAATAAGAAGGCATGGATAACTGGAGCTATTTTTTCAGAATGGCTGACTCTCTATGCCGTCCCTGCATGGAAGGAATACTGTGCCAAGGAAAATCTTGATTTCAAGATTTTATTACTTATTGACAATGCACCAGCTCATCCAATCAACCTGGATGACCTGTGCGAAAACGTCAAAGTTGTCTTTTTGCCACCTAACACCACATCACTCATCCAACCCATGGACCAAGGAGCCATCGCTGCATTTAAGGCATATTACTTACGCCGTACATTCGACCAGCTCATCAGAGGCACTGATGGAGAAGGCAAGCCTACGATTCGGCAATTTTGGCGTGACTACAACATCCTCAAGTGCATCAATAACATCGGTGAGTCCTGGGCTGAAGTTACTCAGGCATGCATGAATGGTGTGTGGTGGAAATTGTGGCCTGAATGTGTCAATGACTTAAAAGGATTTAAAGATGTTGTTCCTGCTATGAAAAAAGATATTCTCAGATTGGCCAAGAAAGCGGGTTTTGATGAGGTGGAAGAAGCCGACGTTACACAACTTCTGCAGTCACACGGAGAAGAGCTAACCAATGAAGATCTGATGCAACTAGACATGATGAGAGCAACGGAAAACGAGGGTCAAGAAGTAAAAGAAAAACCAACCCATCAAAATTTGACTGCCAAACGTCTTTCTGAAGCTTTCCAAATGATTGAAGCTGGCTTGCAAATCCTTAGTAATGATGATCCTGACAGGGAACGCAGCTCGAAAGTGATTAGGGGAGTTGGTCATCTAATGACTTGCTATAAAGAAATTTACCAAGAAAAAAAAAGGAAAGCAAAACAACCATCTCAAGATATGTTTTTTCGAATTGTGACGGTTAAGGAAGAACAGCAAGAGGAGCAGGCGGCTGATGCACCCTCTTCCACCTCTGACTCCACTACCTCAACCAAGCTTAACAATCATCATTGCTGAGTACAGTATTAAAGTGTTGGTTTAAAATTGTTTAAAACTTATACTGTATATGTCTATGTCTTTTGTCTGGTGAAAAAAAATTCTCTAGAACCTAACCCCCACAATGCACATTAATTTTTATGGGGAAATTGGATTAGCTGAACCTTGTTTTGCTTAAGGTCGCATTTTTTTCAAGACCATAACTACAACGTTAAGCAAGGAGTTACTGTATAATCATATGATTACCATCCCCTGCTGAATACAGCATTAAATATTATGGAATACATGATGCAGCTCTTCTCTGTTTTATGTTTTCTTAATCAGTATTTGTAAACTGAATTTATATTTTAAATGTACTCTTAAGCCTTCATAAAGTAATCATTCCAGATTACTAAATATTTAACTCACTGAAACAAAGACATTATTTTAAATTAATCAGTCACAGAGGTGTGTGTTTATAACAATATTCATTGCTTTTAGAAAAAGGGAACACTAATTTACTTCGTGTGATCTCCATAACAATAAATAGACATGTTTATGAAGTTTCACCAACTTAAAAAAATATGTTTCCAAAGTTTTTAGGTATAACAAAGGATTTTATATCTTACTAAGATACAGATTTTGCTAGCGTGTTCTCTTAAAACTACTTCATTAAATAGTCAGAAGTAAAGAAAGGAAAACTCATTTGTACAGATATCTGGAAGAAAAGGGGTGTTGTCCCTTCAAGGGTGCTCTTCAACAGGGGGATGAAGGGAGAAAGGAATGGACAGGAAGACTTTAGAAGCAAGTTTTTTGTACTATAGCAATTAAAATTAAAATGTGTATTTTAGATAAGGGTGGTCTTTTGAAGGATTTATTTAAAAAACTATATGTCTGAAGATCCAAACATTTAAAGCTAAAGATGAATACTCAGATTGTGCATCTAAAAATCTACGCAAAGATTTTTTTAGAGATGTGATTTTATAATCTTCAGCAATCTTATAATGAAATATTTTTAAAGCAAATTTTAAACTAAGGTCCTGTAGACTAACATGTTCTGAGTAAATATTGCAGTAATGCACAACTGTTTTTGTCAGTAAATTCAGAAACTGACAGTATATACCTAGGGTTTGGCAAATGCCTGTTACATGGCTTCATTACTTGAATGGCTCTTTAACAGCTTCAGTGTTGTGCTAATATGGGGTGGGCAAACGTTTTGGCCCGAGGGCCACATCTGGGTATAGAAATTGTATGGCAGGCCATGAACGCTCAAGAAATTGAGGACTGGGGTGTGGGATGGGATGAGGGCTCTGGCTGGAGGTGCAGGCTCTGGGGTGGGACTGGGGATGAGGGGTTGGAGGTTCAGGAGGGTGCTCTGGGCTGGGACAAAGGGATTCGGAGGGTGGGAGGATCAGGGCTGGGGCAGAGCATTGGGGTGCAGGAGGGGGTCAGGGGTGCAGGTTCTGGGCAGCGCTTACCTCAAGCAGCTCCTGGAAGCAGCAGCATGTCCCCCCTCCGGCTCCTATGTGGAGGCGCAACCAGGCGGCTCAGTGTGCTGCCCCATCTGCAGGTGCCACCCCGGCAGCGCCCATTGGCTGTGGTTCAGTGGGAGCCGTGGGAGCGGCGCTCGGGGTGGGGGCAGCGTGTGGAGCCCTCTGGCTGCCCCTACACATAGGAGCCGGAGCAGGGACATGCTGCTGCCTCCGGGAGCTGCGCAGAGCTACAGCACATGGCGAGTGGGGCAAGCCCCTGGCTGGAGCAGGGCAAGCCCCAGACCTTGCTCCCTGGCAGAAACTCGAGGGCCAGATTAAAACATCTGAAGGGCTGGATGCAACCCCTGGGCTGTAGTTTGCCACCCCTGTGCTAATAGGTCTGGCAGGCTGGAAGGCTTTTTCACTTTTAAGTTACTAGATTCCCTCTGGAGGAAGACTCACCAGGCTGCAGCAGCTAGCTGCGGGAGCCTGCAGGAAGGGTCAGAACAGGGATAGGAAGAGGTGGGTGAATACTAAGACCCAGGGGTACCCCACATTTTCGGGTGCCCTTCACAGCTGCATATGCCTAAGGACGGCTCTCTGTGTCTGTGTGTCTGTGTGTGAGAGAGGGAGCGAGACAGAGACACACACCATGTGAGAGAGAGAGCGAGCGCATTTCCCCTTTAAATATGCTGACCCCACACTAAGTACATTGCTTTTTTAAGTAGATCAGCAAGTTGTGACAGCAGCTGCTGCCCTGAAGCTCTCTCTGTCCTGAGCCCTCTGGTGTGGTGTGGTGAGCCCTGAGCAGGACCGGCTCTAGGCACCAGCAAAGCAAGCACCTGCTTGGGGCGCCACATTTCCAGGGGCAGCATTCCGGTGCTGCCTACTGGCAACAAAGAGAGAAACAGCAAAGGCGGGGGGGCAAATTTTTTTGCTTGTGCGGCAAAAAACCTAGAGCTGGCCCTGGCCCTGAGCCGCACCTCCCCTCTGTGGAGAAAAGGTAAAGGAGTGGCAGGAGGGGGGCACCCTGACATTAACACACCTCTTTCCACCCCCCTTCCCTCCCGCACAGCAAGCAGGAAGCTCCCGGGAGCAGCTCCAAGGCACAGGGCAGGAGCAGCACAGGGCAGTGGGGTGGGGGGGAGGAGCAGCTGAACTGCCCGGCAATTGATAGCCTGCTGGGCAGCTGCGCAGAGGGAACTTAGGGGGGCTGCCGGTCCACCCTGGTTCCAAGCCCCCACCACTAGCTCCAACAGGCTGCTCTTCGTGCAAGCAGTGGAAAAAGAAGTCGGCTGCCAAACAACGTTATAAGGGAGCATTGTGCAACTTTAAACGAGCATGTTCTCTGATCAGCAATGAAACAATGAAACAAATTATTAACCGGGATGACGTTCAGTGAGGAGTTCCTGTAATGAGAAAGGAAACCGTAGGGGAGAAACAATAACATTTTTATTTTTTTAGAAATGATCTGATAATTATCATTATCGATGATCACTTTTCTGCTGACAACAATGTATATTTATAGCCCAGCCTTTAGTTCAGGGTCTGTTCACCTTCTCAGATTGAGAAACATTTTGCTGAATGAGCAGGTCCATTGAAATTACCGAGGTTACTCAAGGAACAAGGTACTACTCAATGAGAGGAAGGATAATCCAATGGGGAGGGTGTTCACGTAGGACTTGGAAGACCTGTTCCCTGCTCTGCCACAAACTGCAAAATAGAGATTATAGGATTTCTCTACATCAAAAGCGTATTGTGAGAATAAATACATTGAAGAATATGAGGTGCTATTTAAGTGCTATAGTAATCAGTACCATATAAGTGTGATAGAGAGATAAGAGGAGCAGAATCTGGCTTTTAATTTTTTGACAATTCTTGTTTAAAAAGCTGTTAATTTCTAATGTACATATTAGCCTTGCATTTGGGGTAAGTGTGATCACATATAATTCTTTTTACAACACAGTTAGAATTTGGGAGATTGGTAACTGGACGCAAGAGCTTTTCTTCTACGGATCACAGGTACTTCAGTGATGAGTGCGGTATAAGAAACTGTATAGAATAAACTAGACTAGTTCAAATCTAGTGCAGACTGGAAGTGACTGAAAGGTGTTAGCATGTTATAGCTGGCGCTACCATTTTTGTTGGCCCATGTGAAACAAGGCGTGCCTTTACTCCAGTTGCTATGGAACAGGCATTCACATCTTAAAGCCGCCATCACATGTGACACTCTGAGTCATTCCTCAGGGCTGTGCGCAATCAAGCTTGATGGGATTAGTGACAGTTGCTGCAGGACTCATGTTTTTGTGTTTTAGGCTGTTCTGATTTCTCTGTGGTATTTTTAAGGGGCAGGCAGTACGTAACAAGGTAGATGGGGTAAAGAGAGACATGCAGAATCCAAAGGATTTTTGCCATCAAATAACTGTTCTTGGTACCTTGGTCATCATCTCATCATGGTAAATTCCAAAGGGATGGACCCTAGGTGGTTTCCCTTTAATCATTATGGAACTGCTTGGGAATAGGGTGCTACGCCGAGCGCTTGCGGAGACTCCGCCCGAGGCTACAAGCCGCCTGCAAAGCCGTCATGCGTCTGCTGACATGTTCCATCTGCTCCCCCCCCCCTTTCCGGGAGGGGGGGTCAGAACACAGGGGACAGCAGCCCACTCAAAGCAAGTTAATAGCATTCCAGCAAGGGGGAGAAGCGGCGTAGGGATGCACAGAATCTGGCCCTGCTCCCATGAAAGCCTGTGAAATCCACGGGAGTTTTGCCATTCACTTCAATGCCAGGTGCACACAGCAGGGAGGGGCGCAGCCCTGCAGCAAACATTATTTTTCTCCTCTTACAACAGTCACAGCTACATTGGCTGCAGTGCTGCCCCGGTGTTGTGTGAATGGTTACTATGGGAGGTACAGCAGGGCTGGTTTTTCTAGGGCACCCTGGAAGACAGGCCTTTGGTCCTCCAGCAGGGTTCCTGTGAAAGTAAGAACCTGCAAGTGAAACTGACTCCATAACTAGTCATAGCCTAAACCCACAGGGCTTTCAGTAGGGGAGCAGATTACCATGGAGAATGACATGGGTTTTCCAAATTCTTTCCCTTTCAATAGTTGATTGATGCTGCATGACCCCAACCACTCCAGGCTCAAGGGAGTGAAGATTAGCAAGTGCATGCGCCGTCCGGAGGAGGGAGTGGTGCGCTCCAGCAGGCCGGGATAGCGTGGGTTGATCATCACCTTCAGTTTCTGCAGGGAAGTGTTTGCAGCCACTGCCGTGAGTCTGTTGTGTCTCCTCCCTCCTGCCTCCGTCTGTGCTGTCTTGTAGAGTGTGAGGCTGCATTAACAACAACGTGTTAACCCTTGAGGGTTCAGCCGAGTGCTAGTTCATCATTTAGCAACAAGGAATTCCCTGAGAAATATCCCAACTGATATCAGCACGGTTGCTTTAGGAGAAGTTCATGAGCAGATCCGCAGACAATCCTCTCATTAGAGACTGCAGGAAGATTTGGGGAAAGCGGAGCTGCTGCTAACGTGCATGAGGAAGAAACAGAAGGGGCTCAAAGAGCTGACATAAGACATTGTTCCAGTGACTCTGTGCAAGTCTGTTTTAAATGTAATGGTGGAGGGCTCGTGGTGATTGTATTGTACAGTATCACCCAGCATCATGAGTCAAAAACGCCGAGCAAGAGATAGTGGAGTGCCTAGTAGTAGCAGTACCACTAGCGGTAAGAAAACCAGGAAAACGATTAGTTTGGGTACTAAATTAGATGTATTAAGGCATTTTGATGCAGGTGAGCGTGCAGTAGACATTGGCATCACTCTTGGCCTTACTCCAACAACTGTGAGAACAATTCGGAGTAATGCCGACAAGATCAGGGCTAGTGCTCGGTGTGTAACACCGCTTAGTGCTACTAAAATAAGTCGATCAAGAAGTAGTTTGATGGAAAACATGGAGCGTCTTCTCTCAGTGTGGATAGAAGACCAAAACCAGCGGAACATACCTCTAACTATGGTAGTGATACAAGCTAAGGCAAAAAGTTTGTATGACAAATTAAAGAAAGACCAAGGTGAAGGATCACAGACTGAGATGTTCATGGCTAGTCGGGGATGGTTTGATCGGTTCAAGAGGCGCTTCCACCTGCACAACATGATGTCCAGTGAGGTAGCTAGTGCTGATACTGCAGCAGCTAAAAAATTCCCTGACTATCTCAAGCAAATAATTGAGAAAGGCGGCTATTCACCTAAGCAAGTCTTCAATGTCAATGAAACGAGCCTCTACTGGAAGATGAGACCTGAACGGACTTACATTTCACGAGAGGAGAAGAGAGCACCTGGATTTAAAGCAGTTAAAGACCGCCTAACCTTGCTTCTAGGTGGTAATGCTGCCGGAGACATGAAGATGAAACCGCTGACAGTGTACCAATTCGAAACACCACGAGCTCTCAAGGGATTTTCAAAGGAACACCTTCCGGTCATTTGGAGATCCAATAAGAAGGCATGGATAACTGGAGCTATTTTTTCAGAATGGCTGACTCTCTATGCCATCCCTGAATGGAAGGAATACTGTGCCAAGGAAAATCTTGATTTCAAGATTTTATTACTTATTGACAATGCACCAGCTCATCCAATCAACCTGGACGACCTATGCGAAAATGTTAAAGTTGTTTTTCTGCCACCTAACACCACATCACTCATCCAACCCATGGACCAAGGAGCCATCGCTGCATTTAAGGCATATTACTTACTCCGTACATTCGACCAGCTCATCAGAGGCACTGATGGAGAAGGCAAGCCTACGATTCGGCAATTTTGGCGTGACTACAACATCCTCAAGTGCATCAATAACATCGGTGAGTCCTGGGCTGAAGTTACTCAGGCATGCATGAATGGTGTGTGGTGGAAATTGTGGCCTGAATGTGTCAATGACTTAAAAGGATTTAAAGATGTTGTTCCTGCTATGAAAAAAGATATTCTCGGATTGGCCAAGAAAGCAGGTTTTGATGAGGTAGAAGAAGCCGACGTTACACAACTTCTGCAGTCACACGGAGAAGAGCTAACCAATGAAGATCTGATGCAACTAGACATGATGAGAGCAACGGAAAACGAGGGCCAAGAAGTAAAAGAAGAACCAACCCATCAAAATTTGACTGCCAAACGTCTTTCTGAAGCTTTCCAAATGATTGAAGCTGGCTTGCAAATCCTTAGTGATGACGATCCTGACAGGGAACGCAGCTCGAAAGTGATTAGGGGAGTTGGTCATCTAATGACTTGCTATAAAGAAATTTACCAAGAAAAAAAAAGGAAAGCAAAACAACCATCTCAAGATATGTTTTTTCGAATTGTGACGGTTAAGGAAGAACAGCAAGAGGAGCAGGCGGATGATCCACCCTCTTCCACTTCTGACTCCACCACCTCAACCAAGCTTAACAATCATCATTGCTGAGTACAGTATTAAATTGTTTGTTTAAAATTGTTTAAAACTTTATATACATATACAGTATGTTTTTTGTCTTGCGAAAATTTTTTCCCTGGAACCTAACCGCCCCTATTTACATTAATTTTTATGAGGAAATTGGATTCGCTTAATATCGTTTTGCTTAAAGTCACTTTTTTTTCAAGAACATAACGTTAAGCAAGGAGTTACTGTATAATCACATGATTACAATCCTCACCTTGTTAATTGGATTTCATGCTATTAGCTTTGGGCTTATAAACAGTGCTATGCCCTTTTTGTGATGCCGATCACCCTGTTGATTTTTTGTGTGTGTGAGATTTGCTTTTGTAGATTCTATCCAGTTTGTTTCCTTTGATCTAATTATTGTATAAAATAAGCCTATTTAAAACTCATTATTATAATTGAATTGTTTAATTTTACAGCATCGGATAGCATATTAGGTGCCTCACAATATAGAGAAGACATGGTCCCTGACCGGAAGAGTTTAGAATCTAATACAAGAGTTTATAGTAACTCAAGACTCATTCTTCCAAGACTGAGAGAAGGTGTCTTTAACTAGACTGCATAAGAATATTACTCCTATACCCATTTTATGCCTACTGTGTTCTAATCCCTTCATACTATGGTATGTCCCCAAAGTACCTGCTCTGCTATAATCCCTGCAAGCTAGTGAAAAGGGTCCTCAACAATAAGCAGTTTCTAGTTTTTGACGGTGATAGTTTTTGACAAAAACATTGTCAAAAGTGTTAAAACAGAAACCATTAACCTCAAAACCCGTGATGTCTCCAAAGTCCTGTAGCGACAAGGTTCCTATCATGCAGATGGTGTGAATCATAGAATCACAGGACTGAAAGGGACCCCGAAAGGTCATCTATTCCAGTCCCCTGCACTCAAGGCAGGACTAAGTATTATCTAGTCCAGGCATGGGCAAACATTTTGGCCGGAGGGCCACATCGGGGTTCCAAGACTGTATGGAGGGCCGAGTAGGGAAGGCTGTGCCTCCCCCAACAGCCTGGCCCCTGCCCCCTATCCGCCCCCTTCCACTTCCCACCCCCTGACTGCCCCCCTAAGAACTCCCCCGCCCATCCAACCACCCCTGCTCCTTGTCCCCTGACCACCCTGTCCTGGGACCCCCTCCCCCCACCAAACCCCGCCCTGCCCCCCGCTCCCTGTCCCCTGACTGCCCTGACCCCTATCCACATTCCCGCCCACTGACAGGCCCCCCGGTACTCCCACGCCTATCCAACCACCCCATTCCCAGTCCCCTGACCACCACCCCTCAGAACGTTCACCCCATCCAACCACCCCCTGTCCCCTGACTGCCCCCCGAGACCCACTGCCCCTTATCCAACTGCTCCCCACCCCCTTACCATGCTGCTCCGGGCAGCAGGAGCTCACAGCCACGCCACCCAAAGCGCTGGCGGCGCGGCAAGCTGAGGCTATGCGGGAGTGGGGACTGCAAGGGAGAGGCCGGGGGTTAGCCTCCCTGGCCGGGAGCTCAAGGGCTGGGCAGGATGGTCCCGCGGGCCGGATGTGGTCTGCAGGCCGTAGTTTGGCCACCTCTGATCTAGTCCATCCCTGACAGGTGTTTGTCTAACCTGCTCTTAAAAATCTTCAATGATAGAAATTCCACAATCTCCTTAGGCAATTTATTCCAGTGCTTAACTACCTTGATAGTTGGAAAGTTTTTCCTAATGTCCAACCTAAACCTCCCTTGCTGCTATTTAATCCCATTGGCTTCTTGTTCTATCCTCAGAGGTTAAGGGGAACAGTTTTTCTCCCTCCTCTTTGTAACAACCTTTTATGTATTTGAAAACTGTTATCATGTCCCCTCTTAAGTCAGGGGTTCTCAACCTTTTTTCTTTCTGAGCCTCCCTCCCAACATGCTATAAAAACTCCACGTCCCAGATGTGCCACAACAGCTGTTTTTCTGCATATAAAAGCCAAGGCTTGTGTTAGGGGGTATCAAGAAGGGTAATTGCCTGGGGACCCACACCATAGGGGGGTCACGTGAAGCTAAGTTACTCAGGCTTCAGCCCAGGTGGTGGGGCTCAGGGCCCTCAGCAGCAGTCCCACGTGGCGGGACTTTGGCTTTCTGCCCTGGACCCTAGTGAGTCTAATGCCAGCCATGCTTGGCAGACCCCCTGAAACCTGCTCGCAGTCTCGCAGAGGGCTCCGGACCCCTGGTTGAGAACCACTGCTCTAAGTCTTCTCTTCTCCAGACTAAAGAAACACAGAATTTTCAGTCTTTCCTCATAGGTCATGTTTTCTACACATTTAATCATTTTTGTTGCTCTTCTCTGGACAATTTGTCCACATCTTTCCTGAAATGTGGCACCCAGAACTGGCACAATATTCGAGTTGAGGCCTAATCAGCGCAGAGTAGAGTGGAAGAAATACTTATCTTACAACACTCCTGCTAATCCATCCCAGAATGATGTTTGTTTTTTTGCAAAAGCGTTACACTTTGACTCATATTTAGCTTGTGATCCACTATGACCTCCAGATCCCTTTCCGCAGAACTCTTTCCTAGGCAGTCATTTCCCGTTTTGTATGTGTGCAACTGATTGTTCCTTCCTAAGTGGAGTATTTTTGCATTTGTCCTTATTGAATTTGAACCTAATTACTTCAGAGCATTTCTTCAGTTAGTCCAGATAATTTTGAATTTTAATCCTATCCTCCAAGTCACTTGCAACCCCTCCCAGCTTGGTATCATCCGCAAACTTTATAAGGGTACTCTGTATGCCATTACCTAAATCATTGATGAAGATATTGAACAGAACCAGACCCAGAACTGATCTCTGCGGGACCCCACTTGATATGCCCTTCCAGCTTGACTGTGAACTACTGATACCTACTCTCTGGGAACAGTTTTCCCGGCATGCTAAAATCCCCCACTTTTGCTACTGTTCTATAAACTAAGACCAAAACTACATACGGTGTGAAACATTGCTTTGGGAGAAGGACACATGCACTTTAAAGGAAATAATTCAACAGGATTTTTCAAATTTAGTAGGGATAAAATATTGATTTTTATGCTCAGACTTGAGAAATTTTTCATTTGTTTTACAAATTCCTGAAAATACATGCTTAAAAATTAAAATATTACTTCACACCAACTACAGCAGCACCAAGTAGTCTGTCCCAAGGACCTGAACACTAATATATTTTAAACTATCCCAGTAATATTAGTGAATGTTTCTCTTATGAATGCCGACATATTTGAAAGAGTAGAAACATTTCTTACTTTCTTTGAATTCCCTCAGACAGCTGAACAAGAGAGTATGAAACAACAGGTGGAACAAATCAGTTACGTAGATACTGGACCCAATAAATGGGGTTGGGTCCATTATGATTAAGAGCAGTATTCTTGTAACACAAACAGATGTGCAGTAAAACTGGGATGATTGTTCCACAGTCATCCAGCAAATGGAACTCTCCAAAGTATATAGTTAATCCAGTCCCAGACAGATAGTCTTTCTGATCTCCAAGAACAACTCTGAAAATCAGGTTGTTGAAAACTGCATGTATTGAGGAATTCTAAATTGACATTTGCTTTTTCCAAATAAAGTTCCTTATTTTGATAAATTTTTAAATGTAAACACAAAAAGCAGGATTGACATTAGTTTTGCAACCATGAGCATAAGGGAGATACACATAAGAGATCACTTTCAGCAGTACAAAGTTGTGCCTTGGTTTTGAACCAGGAATATTTCAGACACCTCAAGAGAGTCAAAATGGAACCATTTGGCCCAGCCTGTCCCAGACGTATATCACTGATGTTCAGGGAAGTGTTAAAAGGACCTATACCTTTTTTTCTCAGTATGATCAAAAATAACTTTAGTTACAGATCGCCACAACAGTAAAAAGCGTGGAGGAAGAAAATGAAAGTGAACCTCATAAAGGCACCAAATGGAAAAAAGAGAAGGCTGATCATGTGAGATGTCTTTTTAATCAGGGCCCCTGTGGTTACAATATAATACATTAAGTGAATGAATAATCCAGTATTATACACAATAATACACTAACTTTGTCAGCCTTACCTTCTTTTCTGAGGGCAGTAGGGATTGATCCTCCAGTCCTCTTTGATTTTCTCTTCTGTTTGCTTCCAGGTCTGCAAAAACCTTCCTAGGAATCTGCAAATTAAGGAAACTGTATTGATACTTTCCTCTGGCTCTTCCAGTGTGATTTGTCTTATTCTGGCCCCCCTTTCTGACTCAAGTCATTCCATTAACAGGAACAGGACTACTTAGTGTGTCAAAAACTAAGCATCTATGTAAGGATTTGCAGGAGGATCTGGCTCTTAGAATGCAAGTCCCTCAGGACAGAACTGCCTTTTTATTTGTCTTGTACAGCATGAGCACAGTGATGACACGGAGCAAATGATAAATAATGTTCTATAGCCTATTTTTTCCCCCGACTAGTTTTTCCTCAGTCTCTAAACTGATTTATCAGGTATTCCTTTAAAATGTCTATTCCCTTAACACATGTTCATTGAAGAGAGCTTCTCTGTGCTACTTCTGTTTCTGATAGCTAGCTTTTAGTAAATGGATGTGTCCTTTTGCTCAATGGCTACATTTATAGGGGAAAAAAATCACAGCTAATGCCTTCCCTATCTGAAAATTCAGGTGCATGTTTTAGAGTTCAAGCGTAACCAGCTGAGGTTACATACCTCCTGCATCAATCTCTCAGTTCAAAGCTGGTGCTGAAAGTTATCCAGATGTGTATACACATGGCTTTCTCCCGCCCTACAGACAAATTAAAACTAATATGCATTAACACAGACAGTCTCTGGGCTTGCAAGTCCAGGTCTGTGAAGCATTGCTTTTTTATTTGACTAATTTATTACAATACTAAGTTATTACATACTAGCTGTTAGGTATTTGATTATTAGTAAGAACTTAAATCCTAGCACTGTGGCAACAAGGTAGCATTTCATGTAAAAAATAAAGGGTTCCTGTTTTTGTCTCTGAATTATGTCATGAAAATTTCCATTGATATGTTTAAAACCTGTTTGATGGAAATCGTTTGACAGAAACCGTTTCTCTTTAAAGAGAGGTTTTTTCCCCCTTAGGGCAAGTTTTGTGTTAGTTTACATTATCTTCCTAGCAACTGTTTTAGTCCTACCTAATACCCACCTAATGCCTGCATCTGTAATGCAGATGTTTATGGTCGCTCTGGTCTACAGACTACTGGGGCCATTGTCCGCAGGCGGCGCCTTAGGCTTTTTGGACACGTCACAAGGAGGCCACAAGACATTCCAGCAAACGCCATTCCCCACGTGGCTTGTAACATCCAGGATAAGATTCCACCAACCGAGGGGTGAGGCGGCCCAGAGGCAGACCCCCTATTACAGGGGTTCATAAAGTCTGTTCCGATGTTGGACTCTCAGGCCATCAACCCTTTGCGGTTGCTCAGGAACGGACCAAATGGCGAATGATCTCTGTGGCCGACTGTCTGGCTAACTGTTGAAGAAAGAGAGAGAGGGAGAATGCCTGGTAGAACTTGGAGAGTTATTTTGTGGTAATATTAGACTAGGACTGGATTTTTAGGCTGAACATTCAGAGGTCAGATACTCTATTCCAAAATCATGCAGCTGCCTTGTATCCTGGTAATGCATCTGTTACTTTGCAATTTACATGACAATTAGTTTCTTTATGCAGGGCTTGACAGCTCTCATTAAAGTCAAATGAAAGACATCCATTTACTTTAATGACAGTTGGATCAGGGCCTTGATAAAGAAACAAGCTGTCATGTAAATTGCAAAAGTATCCATGTGAGTCTCTAGCTATTTATAGAAATCAAATTCAATCTTTCTTTGATCCGGATAAGATGAAAGACAATCATTGGGGAATAAAAGAAGGAAAATAAAACATCAATGGATCCTCTCCCTTTGATGTAGAAGAGGTTTCCCATGAAGTCATATAATAATTTAGATTTAATTTTTTAAAAATAATATTAAATTTATTCATAACTATTTGAGATGTGAAAGTATCTAGTGGAAACAAAGTAGTTTTCTTTACTATGTCTGATCAATTTATAGTCTGCTGTAGGTTGTGATGATAAATTAAATTATACTGATGCAATTGTTTCCTTGTTACAAATTATGATGAATAATTATGCATTGACAATATGTGGACTTCTTTTAAGTTGATATTTTTCCTGTTTCAGTTTAAATGGCAAGAGCAGGTTCACTGGATCTTCCTTTAAAAATATTTTTCATAGACTATAAAACCAGAAGGGACTACTGTGATCATCTATCAGAGGGATAGCCGTGTTAGTCTGGATCTGTAGAAGCGACAAAGAGTCCTGTGGCACCTTATAGACTAACAGATGTATTGGAACATAAGGTTTTGTGGGTGAATACCCACTTCTTCGGATGCATGCCATCTTTCTGTGATTATCTAGTCTGTCCTGTTTATAACAGGCCACAGAACTTCCCTGAATTAATTTCTGTTGAAATTAGAGCATATCCTTTAGAAAAACATCCAATCTTGATTTAAAAATTACTAGTGATGGAGAATCCACCATAATCCTTGGTAAATTGTTCCAATGGTTAATTACAGTCGCTGTTAAAAATGTGCACCTTATTTCTAGTCCAAATTTACCTAAATTCAGCTTCCAGCTATTGGATTTTGTTATATCTTTGTTTGCTAGACTGAAGAGCCTATTATCAATTTTTTTGTTTCCCATGTAAGTACTTATAAACTGTGATCAAGTCACCCCTTAACAAAAGATTAAGCTAATCGTTCACGTATTTCTTCTCTGTACCCTCTCCAATTTAAAGTAAGAATGGAGGAGTGTGGAGAATGTAGGGCGTCAACAGAAGAGATCAACTTTCCTGGGTTCAATTTCCAACTCTGCTCCGTGATCTAGGAAAGGTCACTTAACTTCTCTGTGTCTCAGTTTCCCCATCTCTAGAACAGGGATGATAATATCCACTTCACCAGGGTGCTGTGACATTTAATTAATTAATGTTTGAAGAGTGATTTGACAGCTTCATTTGAGAGTCATTTAGGGTTCAATCCTGCAAGGTGCTGATCAACTCCTAGAGGTTATGAGCACCCTCAACTCCCACTGACTTCAGAAGCTTCTCAGCACCTTTCAGGATCAAGCCCTTGAAGTACTATGGGTTAAATCCACCTAAACATGGAGGACCTTCCCCACCACTTAAGAGTTGTGTGCAGGATGGGGTGCAGCCGAAGTGACTCTACTACAGAACATTACAGCACATCTCTTCAGCAACACAGGCTATTGCAAACACACCAAACCTGTCCCCGACTCTCTAGATTAGCTTTCCATAGAATATCGAATAAAGTTCAAGGTCTCAGTCCTTATCTTCATAGTGCTCCATGACCTGGTCTACTATATCTAGCTCTGGGATGAAGGCCGTGGTCAACAACTCACTCTTCTGACACAATGTACTTTTCTACCGGAAGGGAAAAACTCATCTATGCAGGAGACAGAACTTTCTTGGGGCCTGGTCTGAGACTGTGGAATGAACTCCCTCAGGAAGTAAGGACATCAAAAACAACCAACCCACCTTACTAAAACAAAACATTCCACTACACACACTTCTCCCCTGCAGAGCGGATGAGAGAACAAACCACATGGGACCGAAGAGAGTTATGTTACTTAATGCAGTACTGGAAGATGCCCAAACACTACTGCGATGTGCTCAGTTTAAGAATCACTCATCACTCACTTAATGTCATCCCGGTTAACGTTGCTTCATTGTTATGTTGCTGATCAATTAGGCCTTGACTACACTTGCGAGTTGGAGCGCATTAATCAGCCTGGGCGCCCTAATTCCTGAGGTGTCCACACTGGCAAGGCATATAGAGCGCCTGGACTCCGCAGCTGGAGCGCCCCGGTAATCCACCTCCACGAGAAGCATAAAGCTTGCTGCGCCCCGGCTGGAGTGCCGTGGTGCCAGTGTGGACGCCCTGGTTTGTTAATGCGCTCTGATCGGTCTCCATGAAGTGTCCCACAATGCCTGTTCTAGCCACTCTGGTCATCACTTTGAACTCTACTGCCCTGCCCTCAGGTGACCAACCATCAGACCCGCCCTTTAAATTCTCTGGGAATTTTGAAATTCTCCTTCCTGTTTGCTCAGCAAGGCATGGAGTGCTCTCAGCGAATCTTTCCAGGTGACCATGCCTCCACGCGCCAGGCGATCCCCAGTATAGAGCAATGGCGAGGTGCTGGACCTCATCAGTGTTTGGGGAGAGGAAGCTGTCCAGTCCCAGCTGCGCTCCAGCTGTAGGAATTACGATACCTATGGGCAGATATCAAGGGACATGATGGAAAGGGGCCATGACCGGGACACACTGCAGTGCAGGGTTAAAGTGAAGGAGCTGTGGAATGTCTACCACAAAATGTGGGAGGCAAACCGCCACGCCGGTGCTGCCCCTGCAACCTGCCCCTTCTACAAAGAGCTGGACGTGATTCTTGGGGGCGACCCCACCTCCACTCCAAAGAGCACCATGGACACTTCAGAGGCCGTAGCAGCACAGAGTTCAACAAGGCAGGCGGAGGAAAGTGGGAGTGAGGGTGCTGAGGAGGAGGGGGGCCCAGAGCCAGAGGACAGCCCGGCATCCCTAGATGCATGCAGCCAGGAGCTGTTTTCAAGCCAGGAGGAAGGTAGCCAGTCACAGTGGACGGTGCTTGGGGAAGGACAAACACCAAAGGAGGTGCCTGATAGGTGGCTTTTATTTTGGGAAGGAAGTTATTTGGTGCGGGCTCTTGGGGCGAGGAGGGTTAGGGCTGCATGCATGCCTAGATGCGGAATAGGGGGTTGATGTGTTCTCTCACATCGCGGTAATCGGCCTCAGTGATCTCATCGAAGGTCTCATGCAGAAGCTGGGCAATCCGCTTGCGCGGGTTCCTTGGCAGAGCTACTGTGCTCCTTGTCCCAGTAAGGCTAACATGTCCACACCACTGTGCCGTGAGGGGCGGGGAGACCATTGCTGCACACAGGCAAGTGGCATAAGGGCCAGGGCAGAAACCGCATTGTAGTAGAAGACGCTCCATTGCTTCCCAGGTCACCCTCAGCAGCAAGATATATTCCAGGATGAACTCATCCTGTGGAAAATGTGGGGACATTGTTCAGTATAGGGCCCCCCTGCAGCTGTTGGCTCTCCCCAAGGCACAGAATCCTAGAGGACAGTATGGCCCTGAAACAATCAGTCCCCCTTGCCCCTGTGCTTACCATTTCAGGGCTCTTGTGGGTTGTGTGTGCTCGCTTTGGGATGGGCATGTTCTGCTACTGTGTGCACTTTGCTTGTCTTTAAGTTCGGCCGAATCATTGCTCTGTCTAGAGTGAACAACACTGCCTCTGTTAAGTGTTGCACTTTGGCTTTACAGATGCAACCTTGAGATCCCAGCCATCCTTGTTATCAATGGCCGAAAGGCTGCAAAGAACTAGGAAGCGTCCGCGAAGAAGCAAGAAGGACCTTCTGCATGAAATCGTGCAGCAGTCCCTTACTGAAAATCAAAATGTACGGAGCGGCTGCTAAGCATTATGGAGCGCCAAGCGGACTCGATGCAGGCGCTCATAGCACTGCAGACGGTGCAGATCCCCACCCGCCCTCCCTGCAGCCCTTGTCCCAAAACTCTTTCCCTTGTGCCCCCATGTCGCCGCCAACCCACTTCCCCCAACATCCAATTTCTTATCACCACCAGCTGCCTCTAATACCTGTAGCTTCACCACCCAGCCCTGCAAACTACGACCCTTACCCATTGCACTCAACCCCCATCACCATGAATTTTAGCCAGCCTGAAGTGCAGCACTAATTGCACACCACTCCAGACAGGAAGGCTGAATATGATACCAGGACATAAGCAAATCTGTGATTGTCCCATTCCCGCGCCCCCCTCCCTCCTCCCACACAGCACAGATGTGTCATGCCATGTGTGTTTCCCTAGCAGTTGTGTTTCTTTTCAATAAATGAATTTTTTGGCTTTGAAAACATTCTTTATTGCATTAAGTAAAAGATAGTGTAGCCCAGGAAAGCAATAGGCACAGCAAGTCAGTGCATCATAAGTAGCAAACACGGATGCCTACTAACATTGGAACCACTGCACTTCACTCCTGTGCAGGGGACCACACATTACTGATGGCTTTCAGCATCAAATTGCTCCCTCAAAGCATCCCTAATCCTTACAGCCCCATGCTGGGCCCCTCTAATAGCCCTGGTCTCTGACTGTTCAAATTCAGCCTCCAGGTGTTGAACCTCCAGGGTCCATGCCTGAGTGAAACTTTCACCTTCCCTTCACAAATGTTATGGAGGGGACAGCACACAGCTATAACCGTGGGGATGTTGTCATCGACCAGGTCCAGCTTCCCATACAGACAGCGACAGCGGCCCTTTAAACGGCCAAAAGCACACTCCACAGTCATTCTGCACCGACTCGGCCTGTTGTTGAACCGCTCCTGGCAGCTGTCCAGGCTTCCTGTGTATGGTTTCATGAGCCATGGCATTAGAGTAAGCAATGTCTCCAAGGATCACAATGGGCATTTCGACTTCCCCTACAGTGATCATCTGGTCTGGGAAGAAAGTCCTGGCTTGCAGCTTCCTGAACAGGCCTGTGTTCTGAAAGATACATGTGTCATGCACCTTTCCGGACCAGCCTGCGTTAATGTCCATGAAACGCCCACAGTGATCCACAAGCGCCTGGAGAATCATCGGGAAATACCCCTTCCAATTTATGTACTCGGAGGCTAGGTGGTCTGGTGCCAGAATTGGAATATGCATCCCATCTATCGCCCCTCTGCAGTTAGGGAAACCCATTTGTGTAAAACCAGCCACAATGTCATGCACATTACCCAGAGTCACGGCTCTTCTGAGCAGGATGCAATTAATGGCCCTGCAAACTTGCATCAACACGATTCCAATGGTCGACTTTCCCACTCCAAACTGGTTAGCGACCGATTGGTAGCTGTCTGGATTTGCCAGCTTCCAGATTGCAATAGCCACCCACTTCTCCACTGTCAGGGCAGCTCTCAATTTCGTGTCTTTGTGCCACAGGATGGGGGCAAGCTGAGCACACAGTCCCATGAAAGTAGCTTTCCTCATCTGAAAGTTCTGCAGCCATTGCTCGTCATCCCAGACTTGCATGACGATGTGATCCCACCACTCGGTGATTGTGTCCTGAGGCCAAAAGCCACGTTCTACTGTGGTGAGCTTGTCAATGAATGCCACAAGCAATCTCGTGTCGTATGCGTTATGCGAGTCGAGATCATCGTCGGACTCCTCACTGTCATTTTGTAGCTTAAGGAGTAACTCGACTGCAATTCTTGTCATGCTGGCGAGACCCATCAGCATATTCCTCAGGAGTTCGGGCTCCATTCCCGCAGACCGAAAGGGAAGACAGAGTGTGCAGTACAAAAACAGTTGAAAGATGGCGCCAAATGTGGACGGAAGCACAGAGATTGCTGGGAAGCGAAGCGACGCATCACGGGGCATTGGGACAAGACCCAGAATGCCCCGCACTGCCCTCCTCTTTCCCACAAGCCACAGCGCCAGAATGGGAAGAGGTGTTCTGTGGGATAGCTGCCCATCATACACCGCTCCCGATGCCGCTGCAAATGCCGCAAATGTGGCCACGCCACTGTGCTTACAGCTGACAGTGTGAACACACGGCAGTGCTTTCCCTGCTGCAGTCTCTGAGAGCTGGTTTAACTCCCGGCGCTCTACATCTGCAAGTGTAGCCAGGCCCTTAGAGAACATGCTCATTTAAAGTTGCACAATGCTCCCTTATAATGTTGTTTGGCAGCCGCCTGCTTTGTCAACTGTTTGCAGGAAGAGCAGCCCGTGGGAGCTAGCTGGTGGGAGCTTGGAACCAGGGTGGACCGGCAGCCCCCCTATCAGCCCTCCTAAGTTCCCTGTGCGCTGCCGCCCAGCAGGCTATCAATTGCCGGGCAGTTCAGCTGCCCCTCCCCCCACAGCCATGTGCTGCTCCTGCCCTCTGCCTTGGAGCTGCTCCCCAGAGCCTCTTGCTTGCTGTGCAGAGCAGGGGGGGGGGAGGGAGGAGGGAAAGAGAGGTGTTAATGTCAGGGTGTCCCCCTGCTCCCACTCCTGCAGCGGGCGGGGGGGAGGGGAGGGGACACAACACCACACCACAGGGCTCAGGACAGAGGGAGCTTCCTGGCAGCAACTGCTATCTCAACTTGCTGATCTACTTAAAAAGGCAGTGTACTTAGAGTGGGGTCAGCGTACTTAAAGGGGAAATGCGCATCTCTCTCTCTCTCACACACACACACACACACACACACACACACACACACACACACACACACACGGTGTGTAGAGCTCTGTCTGTCTCTCTCTCACACACACACATACACACAAACAGGGCCGTCCTTAGACATATGCAGCATACGTAGCTGCGTAGGGCACCCGAAAATGTGGGGCACCCCTGGGTCTTACTGTCCACCCTCCCACCACTTCCTATCCCTGTTCTGACCCTTCCTGCAGGCTCCCACAGCTAGCTGCTGCAGCCTGGTGAGTCTTCCTCCAGAGGGAATCTAGTAACTTAAAAGTGAAAAAGCCTTCCAGCCTGCCAGACCTATTAGCACAGGGGTTGACAAACTATGGCCCAGGGTCTGCATCCGGCCCTTCAGATGTTTTAATCTGGCCCTTGAGCTTCTGCCACGGAGCGGGGTCTGGAGCTTGCCCTGCTTCGGCGCTCCAGCTGGAGGCTTGCCCCGCTCCACGCGTGCTGTGGCTCAGCAGCATGCCCCCCCCCCCCGCTCTTATGCATAGGGGCAGCCATGGGGCTCCACACGCTGCCTTCACCCCAAGCGCTGCACCCACAGCTCCCACTGTAACCATGGCCACACACATGTATACACACACACATGGTGTGTGTCTCTGTCTCTCTCTGCCATGCTGTGTCTCCTCCCTCCATTCAGGCTGCCTTGTGGAGTGTGAGGCTACATTAACAACAACACATTAACCCTTGAGGGCTCAGCGGAGTCCTAGTTCATTATTTAGCAGTAAGGCATTCCCTGGGAAATATCCCACCCTCTTCCACCCTCTGACTCCACCACCTCAACCAAGCTTCACAATCATTATTGCTGTGTACAGTATTAAATTGTTTGTTTAAAATGTATACTCTCTCTCTCTCTGTGTGTGTATAGTCTTTTGTCCGGCAATTTTTTTTTCTCTGGAACCTAACCCCCACTATTTACATTAATTCTTATGGGGAAATTGGATTCACTTAACATCGTTTTGCTTAAAGTAGCATTTTCCAGGAACATAACTACAATGTTAGTCGAGGAGTTACTGTAGAACAGATCAGAACAGAAGAGTATAGCATACAGGGGCATGTCTATTTCCCTTGCATCCTGCAGAATGGGGTCGCCAGCCTGATTCCACATGTTGTTAATTTTTAGTTATCAAGCACTTAAAATAGTCACCTCCTATGTGTGGTTTTTTTTCAACTAATAAACTTTTGGAACTAAATAAAATGAAAAAATGGGAGCAATTTCTATACAACAGTCTCTTACATTTCCATAATTTAGATAGCTAATCAGGAAATGAGCTGCATGCAGTGCTGAAAATGTAGCCTGAACCATTACTTAGTGTGAGTAATGATTTTCACCAATACAGTCAAAATAAAAACCAAATCTAACTCTCTGAATTCTTCCCTTTCTCCCTGGCATAATTATCCTATGACTGCCTTGACTAGGAGGATCAGGCACATAGAAAAAAATAAATACAGTTACATGATCATTACTCATTAGAACACAGAATTAAAGATTTTCACTAGAAACAAATATTTTGAGGGTTAGATCCCAAAGTAATTTTACACACCATTTTTTAAACCAGAAAAGTTATTCCAAAACATTTACAATATTTATTACTTCTGTAATCTATTGTAGGAGCTGAGAATATGTTTCTCTATTAGTAAAACAAATAACATTACTCCAGAGCTAATTGAAGAAAATGTATCTACACCCACAAAAACTAAAATACTAATAGGAATTGTTCAACAGGTTATGCATTTCCAGGCAATTTAGTATCTAAAAAAACCCTTGAAATTATGTGCCAGTTCAGGCCCTGATTCAGGAAAACATCTCTATTCAGAACTGCACTTTAAAGCATATGCTTAAATCCCACTGAAGTTAAGTACATGCGTAAGTACTGTCTTTAATAGAGATGGATTTAAGGAAGTGCTGAATTGAGGCTGGTGAAAAGTGCTAGACTGATAATCTTGGAGACTACCGTACGTGTTCTATGTACCCTTAGAATGTAGACTCTGACAATGACAGCTTCTACTGTCTTGCCAATGCACCTCAATCCTGAGGTGGACAGACAGCCTCCACTGGTGTGGTGATGGACTGCAAAGAGTTGTGTTGATGGGTGGTAGGCGGTGGTGAGGTCTAATTATACTCTTGGCTGAGTCTATCAACAAAGATGCCAGATCTTCACCAAAATGAATAAGGGTCACACAATCCAGGCCACTCTGAGGTACAAATATTTACTACTCAGAATGATAAAGGCACTGGGACCTCAGCAGTTGTAGCTGGTTTTGTTCCTCAAAGCAGTCATTTTCTTAACTCTATCTGATAAAATATTTCAACCTCTGGATTACAACTCTGTCTTTCCCAGGGACGTGATTAAACTCTAATGAAATCAGCCTTTAAACCACTAAATACAGTTTTAAAAAGCTGTAATCTCCTTAAAGAAGTTTTTCATCTCAATTAATGACTGCTAGCTAGAGTGCTAGGAGCTTAATGAGTTTAACCAACAAAACCCTTAGAAGGCTCCTTGCAGTCTATGTACAGAAGTGCTGTGCTGCATCTGAACTTGACTCAACAGTGTAAATATAATATATTTGGCACGAATGCTTTAATTATCTAAAAGGTGATTTTGGTTACCATGTGAATCACAGTCTTTTGTAAAGCTAATGCTGAATTCAGCAGCAAAAACAAAAGAAGAAAAAAGCAAATGATTTCAGTAAACCTCTTTGGCTGCTACTTTTGCATAAACTTTTCTAAAACTCACCATGTGTATTAGGATTTTGATAACAAAGGAATTTTTACAACTCTGAGAACGTTATGACAGGTCAGAAGATTACTGAACCTCCTAAAGGAACCCTAAAAATGTGTCTAGTTGTACTGTTAAAGCCAGGAATGACTTTATGATATTGTTATATTGCAATGGAAGTTGGAATATAATGAAAAAGTTCTTTTTCATGTGGCAGGATGATAAGGTAATTCTATTAATATTTTAACAGATTTGCCTTTATTTTGTTTTGTTTTTTAAATGTCCAGACCCAACATGTGATGTTTATATAATTCTGGAGTTTTCAAATCTGTAACCTATCCTATAAATTATTCTCTTCTGTCATGTGGACTATTGACTTCTATTCAGAAACTGGATCAATAGCCAAAAGAGATGTATTGAAAATGCTTATTGGGCTCATCTATTTTTCTGCCATGTACTTTTCTATTTTGGTTCTAATTCACTCACTCAATTTTTAGTTTAAAATTATAGGTGGAAGGGAACATTGTAAGAGTGTGATTATAATTAAATGAACTCTTTGGTTAGGAGTTTGACTGAATAAAAGATAAAGGACCAGACCCTCAGCTGGTGTAAATTGGTTTCAAGTCAATGAAGTTTTGCCAGTTTACAACAGATGAGGACCTGGTCCAGAAAATTCAATGTTATAGTTGCCCTATCATATTTCTGTACAGATTGTTACTTTCTTATGTCTTAATGGGCCAAAATTGCCAAAATTGAGACTCCTGAAGTCTCTGCACCTTTGTGCGCCTATATTTGTATGTGCACTAACTACAGTTGGGCACACAAATTATGACATGCTTAAATATGCATTCACACACACAAATGTCTGTTTTGTACATGCATTCGTAGTAACTGCACACCCATACAAAAATCATGGTGCAAATTCTCATGTAAATTGCACAAAGACCACAGGGTTCATCTGTATAAAGCTGATGAGTAAATGTCAGTTGCCTGACCATAATTTTGAATTTTGTGCATTCAGCTGTAATCTGCACAGCTAGTATATAGTTCAGTTTGGGAGACAATGAGTTCTAATAGGTACACCAGGGATCTGGGAACCCTGGATTATGTTCTGGACTCTGCCACTAACTGCTTCATGCATCATACATTACTGCTGTTCTGAGGAGCAAGATCGCTTCCTCTTCAGCTTTTATGCAGTATTGCGAGCTATGCTACCAGTGCTAGAAAGAAGGGAATGAATAGAGGCAGGGAGCCACCACACACAAATCATAGGAGAATTATCTTATTAGTTGTGACCACATGATAATAAATGGCTTGTTTTTGTTATTGATCTGCTGGGCACCAACTGAAAACTGACAACAGCTGAGTTTTAAAAACATGAGGTTCATGAAATGTTAAGGACTTACTGTGTTCGTCCCCATAGTCTGAATGCTTAGAGGTGCACATGCAGTGAAATTATTTGGAAATGATGTTTTAAATTAAAATTGGCAATTTCCCTCAGCAGGATTTCTTGTTTTGCTGAAAAGTGTCACCATTTGTAATGCAGACAGCAGAGAAGTCTAAAATAAGACTATAAACCGGTGTGCTAGAA
This sequence comes from Chelydra serpentina, assembly GCA_037349315.1. Classification (NCBI taxonomy): domain Eukaryota; kingdom Metazoa; phylum Chordata; order Testudines; family Chelydridae; genus Chelydra; species Chelydra serpentina. The sequence continues at coordinate 17,267,027 of JBAIAC010000033.1, forward strand.
AGCTGCTTACATTACTATGAGGAGATGTGAACGGTTTCTTAAAACCTGTCAGGAACCCAGGCAAAATGGGATGGGAAAGGTCATAGACAGAAACTCTACAATGAAGCTGAGAAGAGACAGAATAGCTTTAGGGATAATATTGCTTCCCTTAACAAAGTGTCTTGTTCAGTGTTAGAAGAAAGTGAGTTTTTACCATTAGCCCATGACACTCCCCATATTTTCCCTTTAGCCAGGAGAACAAAGCAGAAGCTTCTCTTTCTGTAGAAGCCACATAAAACAAATTCATCTCCCAGGTGAAGGATAATCTTGGTTCTCGATTATGTGATGCCCAAAGCTTCCCTTTGATGCTGCACATACATAGCTCCTGAGCTGCAGATAGGATGTCCTAAATTAATTCCTGTTGCTAGGATACTTGCTGCGTAGGCCAGCATGGTACTGTCCCCACTCTTAGGCTACATTTAGAACTAAGAGTGTGATTCCCAACTCAAGTAGACATATTTGCACTCTTTCATCACGCTAGTGTGCTAAAAATAGTAGTGTAGGTGTGGTAGCCTAGGCAGTGGTGAATGGCTGTGTGGGCTCGCCATCCAGAGTACAAGCCCACCCAGACCCCATAGGTACATATTCCTGGGTACCCCGCAGCTACACTGCTATGTTTAGCGTGCTAGCTTGGTGGGAGCTAGCGCGAATGTTTGCTTGAGCTGGAAACATTACCTTAGCTTCAAGTGTCGATGTAGCCTGACACTGCTGAGCCAGAGAAAATGTTTCCTTTTTAAAATTAATCCATAAACAAAATACAAATGTGACCCCCTGAGCTATAGTGTAAAAGGAGTGTAGTTATAGTGTAAAAGGAGACACTGACGACCGCTTATTGTTAACAGTGAGTGGAACACCAAGAAGATTGCCTCCTGAATGGTTGAAATTTCTCAGGAAAGCATTGAGTGACGCCGTGCTGCAGGAGCCATGTCGCTGCCGTTCCGAAAGGAGTTAGAAAAATATAAGAATATCAATGAAGATGAAATTCTTAGCAAACTATCGGAGGAAGAGCTGAAACAATTGGAACATGTTCTTGATGACCTTGACCCTGAGGTAGGTAACGGGACAGTAACGGAACTGATGTTTCAAAATGAAGTAAAAGAGACTGAGGATTACTTATATTCCAGGCACATAGAGGTGATCACGTGTTCTAAAGGATTCGGCACTAGACTAGGAACTCTGAGACCTTGGCTCTATTCCCCACTCTGCCACTGATGTGCTGTCTGACATTGGGCAAATCTTTGTGCTACCCCTTCTCTATTTAGCCAGTAAGTTCTTCAGGACAGAGATTCTCTTACTATGTGTTTGTACAGTGCCTAGCCTAATGAAGCTTTATTTTGGTTGGGGCTTCTAGGCACAGATAATCAAATCATCATCATCTGTTTGTGAACATCACATTCTTTTGAACTTCTGAAATATACTGACTCTGTATTTTAGCATAAAAATTTTTTTAAGTGGGGAAAATTTGCTTTGCCAAGACTTAACTGAGCCAAACATTAGTCATCTCCACTCAGTTATACATCAGCCATATCTCTAGAGCTCTACATTAAGAAAATATGGTAATGTTGCAGACTTGCAAATGGCATCCACAGAATGCTTTGAAACCTGTGACCTGGAGAAAAGATTACCTTTCACTTAAAGAAAGATGGGGCTGAGGTCACTGATATGGCTGTTGTTGGGAAGCTTGCACTGTGTGTGCTTGCATAATATCAAAGCTTTCAAATTGAGCTAGGAATTTAGCTATCAGTTTGCTAGTTTTCACTAAAAGAAAATACTGGTTCCAAGATGTTGAACAAGATAGAATGGAATGGAACTTGAAAGTACTTTCAAGGACACTACAAATTATTCAAGGACATTCCATACTGCTAGCAATCCAGTCAACCTGGCTCCCTGGCCAGTACAAATTATTTAATTTCCTAAACTAGCAGACAAAATCTGGTTCACACTTCAGGGAAAATAAGGATGAAAAAAAGGTTAATAATTTCAAGTTTCTTAGCACTCTGTCTGAAGATTACCCAGTAATGGCAGTGACCAACCATATTTTCCAGCAAGTACTTTCATAGAATCTCAGGGTTGGAAGGGACCTCAGGAGGCCATCTAGTCCAACCCCCTGCTCAAAGCAGGACCAACCCAACTAAATCATCCCAGCCAGGGCTTTGTCAAGCCTGACCTTAAAAACCTCTAAGCAAGGAGATTCCACCTCCTCCTTAGGTAACCCATTCCAGTGCTTCACTACCCTACTAGTGAAAAAGTTTTTCCTAATATCCAACCTAAACCTCCCCCTCTGCAACTTGAGACCATTACTCCTTGTTCTGTCATCTTCTACCACTGAGAACAGTCTAGATCCATCCTCTTTGGAACCCCCTTTCAGGTAGTTGAAAGCAGCTATCAAATCCCCCCTCATTCTTCTTTTCTGCAGGCTAAACAATCCCAGTTCCCTCAGCCTCTCCTCATAAGTCATGTGCTCCAGTCCCCTAATCATTTTTGTTGCCCTCCGCTGGACTCTTTCCAATTTATCCACATCCTTCTTGTAGTGTGGGGCCCAAAACTGGACACAGTACTCCAAATGAGGCCTCACCAGTGCCGAATAGAGGGGAATAATCACGTCCCTCGATCTGCTGGAAATGCCCCTACTTATACAACCCAAAATGCCATTAGCCTTCTTGGCAACAAGGGCACACTGTTGACTCATATTCAGCTTTTCGTCCACCATAACCCCTAGGTCCTTTTCTGCAGAACTGCTGCCCAGCCATTCGGTCCCTAGTCTGTAGCAGTGCATTCTGTACATTCTTTCCGTACATTCAATTTATTTACTGAATATTAGACTCTTATAGTCATCTGTACTGGGATAAAAAAAAGGGGGGGGGAGATGGAGAAAGAGGAGTAGAAATAGAAAAGAACAAAACAAAACAAAAAAGAGGGGAGAATTGGAAAGAGAAAGAGACACCAAGAAGAGTAGGTAAAGTTAGAAAGGGAGGGGAGGTTAACTCGTTCCTCTACCTTTCACCTGTCCTGTTTATGTCTACTGTCAGCTTTTCAGGTCAGGGACTGTACTACTCTATTTTTACAGAGTTTGGACAATGGGTCTCAGTTGGTCGCTTAACACTACTATAAAAAACACAGTTAATAAGGGGTAGGAGATATTTGTCTGAGAGTACTTGAGAATGTAATTTTAATAGTTACATGTAGTCAATACATTGCTGCACATTATTTATCACCGAAGAATATTATGTAAAGAAATGGCTCCACTTACAAAAAAAAAGTACCCTATAGCAGAGTTTAAATTCAGAACATTATACAAACATTGCATCACTCTCTCTCTACAGTTTGTGAGCACCTACAGGATAACAAGGTTAGAAGGAATAACCAGCACAGAATTGCCAAGAACAAATCATGCCAAACCAACCTAATTTCCTTCTTTGACAGGATTACTAGCCTAGTGGATAGAGGGATAACAATAGATGGGATATATCTTGATTTCAGTCAGGCCTTTGATGCAGTCCCACATGACATTCTTATAAGCAAACAAGGGAAATGCAGTCTATGTGAAATTACTATAAGGTGAGTGTACAAATGGCCGAAAGATTCTACTCAAAGAGTAGTTATCAATGGTTCACTGTCAAACTGGGACGGCGTATCTAGTGGGGTCCTGCAGTGGTCAGTCCTGGATCTGGTACTATTCAATATTTTCATTAATACTTGGATAATGGAGTAGAGCATATGCTTGTAAAAAAAAAAAAAAGTGCAGATGACACCAATCTGAGAGTGATTACAAACACATTGGGGGACAGGAAAAGAATTCAGAACAAGCTTGACAAATTAGAGAACTGGCCTGAAATCAACACAATGAAATTCAGTAAAGACAATTAGGAAGGAAAAATCAAAGGCACAACTACAAAATGGGGAATAACTGGCTAGATGGTACTTCTAAAAAGGATCCAGGGCTTATAGTAGATCACAAATTGAATATGAGTCAACAGCGTAATGCAGTTGGGAAAAAGGCTAATATCATTCTGAGGCATATTAACAAGGGGGGAGGGATAGCTCAGTGGTTTGAGCATTGGTCTGCTAAACCCAGGGTTGCGAGTTCAAGCCTTGAGGGGGCCATTTAGGGATCTGGGGCAAAAATTGGGGATTGGTCCTGCTTTGAGCAGGGGGGTTGGACTAGATGACCTCCTATGGTCTCTTCCAACACTGATATTCTATGATTCTATGAGTGTTGTATGTAGGACATGGGAGGTAATTGTCCCACTCTACTTGGCACTGGTGAGGCCTCAACTGGAATACAGTGTCCAATTCTGGGTGCCTCACCTCAGGAAAGATATGGATAGGTTGGCAAAAGTCCAGAGCAACAAAAATGATAAAAGGTTTAGAAAACTTGACCTCTGAGGAAAGGTTAAAAAAACAGGGCATGTTTAGTCCTGAGAAAAGAAGACTGAGTTAAAATTATAAGAATTATAAAAGTTTTCAAATATGTAAAGGGCTGTTATAAAGACAACAGTAAGTGAGATATTAGGAAAAACTTTCTAACTATAAGGATAGTTAAGCTCTGGAACAGGCGTCCAAGGGAAGCTGTGGAGTCCCCCCCACTGGAGGTTTTTAAGAGCAGGTTGGATGGTCTAGGTTTAGTTGGTCCTGCCTCAGTGCAGTGATCTGGACTTGATGGCTTCTTGAGATCCCTTCCGGCCCTACATTTCTGTGTTTCCCTGATTCTATGAAATGCTACATACCCAAAGCTTCCTCATCAGGGACCAGATTCTCAGCTAGTGTAAATCGGCATAGCTCAAATAATGTCAGTGGAGCTATGACAATTTATGCGATCTGAAAATCTGGCTGCTGGTGTCTGTGTTTTAATAGATCGTGCTGTCATGAGACTTGAGAACTTCTCGAGGTCTCTCCCAGACCAACATTTTTATGATTCGGTATCTGCATCTCATATATTTTGGTAGAACGCACTTCTGCCGGCGGGCTTCCGACAAAAAGACCAGACCAGTAAAGCTGCCACAGGCCCGTTCGACAGAGATCGACTCCTTTCATACTTGGAGAAGCAAGCACTGGAACACAAAGACAGGGAAGACTTTGTGCCCTTTACAGGGGAGAAGAAAGGTAATGGTTCACCCTCACCAATGCCTGCAATAACATGGTATTTGAACATATTAATTACAAGCTGTGGGGCCTCTCAGGGAAATTAACCAGGGGGAGGCAGACAGAGGCCAAATCATAGGCTTTAAATTTAAAGCCCAAAATACTTTTTAAAGCAAACCTAATAAAACACGAGTTTTATCTATGGTCTAGTGTCCTGCCCACAAGAGCAGGAGCCAACAACTCTGGAGTTCTAATCCCAGTTCTTATAGCAACTCCCTCTGTGGTCTTGGGGAATATACTTAGGTGCCAGTCCAGCCAGGTGCTGGGCACTGTGCCCTCAATTCAGCAAACCACTTCAGCACTCCCATTGACTTCACTGGGTCTAGTCATGTGCTCACAGGTAAGCATGTGCTAGAATACTATTATGGATCAGACCCTTATATAGACACTGTCAACTCAAATATCACACTCCTTTCTGAATAATTTTTACCTGCTACTGCGATAAGTAACAGCTAAGATCACTTTAAAGGAAAGAGATTAGAGCCAACAATTATTTTTCCAGTTGCTTTCTTTGTACATTTGACAGCACTATTCACACATTCAGTTTCATCATTCCTCCTGTTTTTATAGGGGTTTGTCATACAGCCACAGAGACGAGAAAAACATTTTAAAACACAGGAAAGCGTGATTGTAAATCCCCAAACATTGGCAAGGTGACTTAGGCAGATGTGGCATTTGGAACTACTTTTAGTTCACTCCTTAAACAGCTGACTAGATTTCAAGTATACGGTGTCCCTTTAACATCACTGCCTCATTCTCCTCATCTGTACATTGAAAATAATATTAACATTTGCCTAAGGCCTCCTATCAGCAAGGTACTTAAGCATGTTCCTAACTCTGAGCATGTGAGTAGTTCCATTTGTTTCAATGCAGCATGCTTAAATACCTGGCCAACTCAATGACTAAATGATTAACAACCTACTCTGATCCCCAAGAAGTAAATGGCAAAATTATTGACTTTAATGGGACCAAAATTGGGCCCTGATTACTGTTTACAAAAGTGCTTGGAAGATATAAAGTGCTATTTGTATGCTAAGTGTTGTTACTATTACACCTCTACCCCAATATAACGCGATCCGATATAACACGAATTCGGATCTAATGCGGTAAAGCATTTCCCCTCCTCCCCACTCCCTCCCAGGTTTGCGCAAGCCTGGGAGGGAGAGGGGAGAAGCGGAGCGGCGGCGCGCTCAGGGGAGGAGGTGGAGCGGAGGTGAGCTGGGGCGGGGGGTGCGGGGAGGGCCTCAGCAAGTAACCGGGGGGGGGGGCAGAGGAACCGCTCCCTGCCCCAGCTCACCTCCACTCCGCCTCCTCCCCTGAGCGCGCCACCGCTCCGCTTCTCCTCCCTCCCAGGCGTGCTGCGCCAAACAGCTGATTCGCGGCAAGCCTCGGAGAGAGAGGGGGAAGGGGGCGAAGCGGATGGCGGCGGCGTGCTCAGGGGAGGAGGCAGAGGTGGAGCGGAGGTGAGCTGGGGCGCGGGGCGGGGAGCTGCCAGTGGGTGCTCCAACCACCAATTTTTCTCCGTGGGTGCTCCAGCCCCGGAGCACCCATGGAGTCGGCGCCTATGGCGGCAGTGTGTCTGGCTCCGACGCTGCTCTGAGTGGCATGTTAAGAGGGGGCGGTTTGGATAAGGGGCAAAGGGTCTCGGGGGCCGGTCAGGGGACAGGGGGGGTTGGATGGGTCGGGGGTTCTGAGGAGTCAGTCAGGGGGTGGGAAGTAGGTGGGGGTCTGATCGGGGGTGGGGCCAGGCTGTTTGGGGAGGCACAGCCTTCCCTACCTGGCCCTCCATAGCAAGTTCGATATAACACGGTTTCACCTATAACACGGTAAGATTTTTTGGCTCCCGAGGACCATGTTATATCGGGGTAGAGGTATACTACATTTCATTTTCCTCTTTTAAAAAAAAAAAAGACATACATTTTTTTTCAAAGAGTGATGATGCCTAGATCTCTCTAACTGAAGCATTATTTTAGATCATTGCACATTGTCTTCCCTATTTTCTTCCCCAGCACCTTATCCAGTTTTTAATTTTAATGACATAAGGCCTGATCCTAAGCTCATTTAAGTTAATGGTAAGTATCCCATTGACTTCAATAAGTCAGAATTCGGCACATATTGTTTAGAAAGGAAAAACCAGTCTATCTGAGAAGGGATTTATTACCAACCCCTCCTCTTGTGTGACCTCTTACGCAGAATCTGTTAATATCATGTTAAACTGTTACAGATTTCCTTTCTACAATTGACCAATGATTCTTCTTATCAGACATGTGCACAGATTAAAAAAACAAACAAACAAACAAAAACTTGATCTGATTTTTAAACAATTATAAAATCATTTTTAATTTAAATATATTTTTCTTTTAAAAAATAACCCTATTTAAAATGTAATTTGAAATTATGGCAACCTATGTTAAGATATACATTTACTGTAATCTTTAAAAATTATTTAAATTACATAAAAATAATATTAAGCAGTAAATGCTAGCTGCTTAAATTTTAAAGCAAGTCACATTGTTGAACTGGAGGAAGTCACTGGCTAAGCACTTGGAACCAGAGTTTGCTGAAGTGCTAAACCAGATCTTTTGACACCAGTAGCCTCTTCTGTAGAAGTGCAGCGAGAATATCTACTTCATTTCAGGTTATTCAGCAAGTTCATGGCAATAACTAGCTCAAAGTTGAGAAACAGATTCGGAGCTGAAAAAGCAGGAGAGCTTATTTTCCTCACCTAATCTATAAATAAAAACTAGGTATGAAACGATAAGATCTACTCGTTCTAAAATCTTGAAGGATATGGTCACTAGAAACAATCAGTTCAATTCACTAACTACAGATGATACTTCCTTTATTAAATAAAGCAATGAGTTTTAAATACAAAATGTACTTTGATAAATTTTTTCCTTATGTTTCCAGCACATTTAAGGTAGTATTATTTAACTTATAAAATAATTTTTAAAATGTTGTGCATTTTTCACTGAATTCCAATTTACATCCATCTAAAGTTTGACACAAGTCACAAGTAAAAAATCATCTATTAAACAATATATAATTCACCGTTTTCTAAATGGTGTAAAAGTGTATAAAAATTAAGTGTAAACAATTAAGAATCTGAATAAATGTGTTAAGTTATATAATTGCTTAAATAAATTTATGTAGATACTGCATATCATTCTGGTTAGCAAAAAGAAGTACTAAAATCAGTGTAAAGGCTACATTTAGTTATAAATCAATATGTTTTAATCAATGAGAATCAACCTTTCTTTAGGAAAGTAACTAAAAGGTACAAATGCAAAACATGATTAAAATTGATACTTTAAATCAAGGTTTCCTGCTTGCTGATTTGAATCATGATTCAAGTAAGTGATTTAAATCACTCTGCTTTAATCAATCCACCCTGGGAATGTGAATAGTCACATTGGCTGTGTCACAGTCATATCTGATTTTTAATGATTAGTTAGTGTTGATTTAGAGGTAAGATTTGTTTCTTTTTTGTCCTGTCTACATTAGAGAATTTGAACTTCCGCTGCTTGGATCCCCTAGCAGACCTGACACACACTACACACAAAATTGCTACCCATGAGGCGCAGGATTTCACACCACCCTCGGGATTGCACTTGCTCTGTGTAAGGCTAATCATTGCATTGTCCACCACTGTGTCACTCTGCACTGTGATATTGGGTAGTTTTTAATCTTTAGGTTTTCTTTGGATACTCTTAAAAACACACGATTCTTCAACGTGTCCTGATGTTTAGTAATATCACTATTCCACAAACCACAAATAACTGTACTTCTCACCTATCCCTCAGCATAGAACCAGCTCAGCCTCCCTTGCACACAAAGTTGCTCTTATCTTAGTTATTTGGTGTAAACTAAGTACATCACAAATGCTGATTCGGGGGGTTATTAGAATTGTAACGTTATACCAGTGTTTTTATGCTGAGGCAATTATTCCCTTGATTTCTCTTGTGTCCCTCATTTGGGCTCTTTGTCCCAGATTGAGTCCCCAATGTGAGCCTTAGCAGATTAAAACATATGAAAAGAAACCTCATGGCCACTGCTTTATGTAACTATTTGGCAATTATCTAAACAGGGAACTCTGCTCTACTCTCATTAAAGTTGGTGGCCAAATCCCTTGAAATTATCTGTGCCTTCTTTTATTAAGACTGACTATATTCCTGTATTATTTTAAGATTTATCTATCGAACTAGATCAGGGGTGGCCAACCTGAGCCTGAGAAGGAGCCAGAATTTACCAATGTATATTGCCAAAGAGCCAAAGTAATACATCAGCAGCCCCCGCATCAGCTTCCCAGTGCCTCCCGCCTGCCATCAGCCCCCACCAATCAGCGCCTATTCCTCCCTTCCCCCCCCCCCACCTGCTCACCACAATCAGCTGTTTCATGTGCGCAGGAGGCAATGGGGGGGGGGGGGGACAGGGGAGGAGCGAGGGCATGCAAGGCGAAGGGGAAGGGGCCTTGCGGGAATGGGTGGAGTAGGGGCAGGGCTTTGGGCAGAGCAGAGGGTTGAGCAGTGAGCACCCCCCAGCACATTGGAAAGTTAGCATCTATAGCTCCAGCCCTGGAATCAGTGCCTAGGTAAGGAGCCGCATATTAACCTCTGAAGAGCACATGCGGCTCTGGAGCCACAGGTTGGCCACCCCTGAACTAGATTAATAAAGACAATTATGTCCTGTTCAGAACCATAGCCTCCAAGAACTTGGTGGCTTGCCCACCAATTTGTGTGCTGGTTTAAGCGTGCATGACTTCAGGAAAGAATCTGCCTACTTTAAGCCTGGCATTCCCTCATGCTGGGACTGCTGGAGCTTGTGTGTGCTGTCGTCTGACTGATGTGCATGTCTTAACAGGAGCATCCTATAGCGGTTTCTTGCTCACACACTCACACTGAAGTGGCTAAACTCTCATTATCAGAGGGGTAGCCGTGTTAGTCTGTATCCACACAAAAAAACGAGGAGTCTGGTGGCACCTTAAAGACTAACAGATTTATTTGGGCATAAACTCTCATTGACTTCAATGAGGCCAGAATTTCATCCAGTGTTCACTGCCTTATTTTGTTGTCCTCCTTCCCTCTGTGCTGCATAGAGGGTGAGATGCGGCACTCTGTAATTTGAATCCAATAAAATGTTATTGAGACACCATCTACCATGTAAACAAGCACTGTGGGCTTTCTACAAGCTGTAAAATGAGTCTTTTCTAATGTGGTGTTGATCAAATCTGATGAATGTTGCATAAGGACCAGGAGCAAGTAGGGCTGGCTGTAGATCTTAGCACCAGCGTTCCTAGTCTCAGACTTATTTTGCTTGGCAAAACTCATTGAATAAGTAACTATGGCATGAATGTTTTGAAAGATTAATGGCTTGATTCTCAGTTACATTAGGGGCTTGTCTACATTGGGAAATTGACTGGAATAGCTATTGCTGTAAACTATTCTGCAATGGCTGTTCCAGGATAGCTTCCCAGAGGGACACTCTATTCTGGAATAAAAGTCATAAGCCCTAAGGTCCCTTTAAACTCTACTGCCAGCATAAAGGGGCCGGAAGGTGGGTGTGCATAATTTAGACCCACTTTCTGGCCCTTTTACACTGCTGGAGCATTATAAAGAGGCATTAGCGAAAATGAGAATCAGGCCCTACAATTTCATCTTAATTTTAAGATGACCCTGCTAATTAAAAATTATGAGTTTGGGCCTCCAGTTCTGGAAAATTAGAAACGGAAGGCACAGAAGCCAATATGCCATCTAGCACAATTCCCCTTTGAGGGATGTCTGTATGTCAGTGGGATTCAAGTGCATCAAGCTTTGTTTAAGGTTTTGTCACTATTTTGCACTTTGCTATTTGTCTTCCATTAGGAAATATGTTCTTTCAAGATTAACCTATGGAGGAAGCATTCCACTTGCTAAGTGACATTTCTACACGTTGCTATGGGCGTTATGCAAAGCTTACCCTGCCATGGAAGGTCTGTGGCAAGCTGAAAAGAAAAAGGAGATGTATTTTAAAATCCAGCTCCTCCCCCTTCTCCTCGAAGAGTTTGTGGTCCATCATTTTTCCTTATCCAGTGTTTCTGCCTTCTTTTGTTAGCTTTTCATCAGGGAGTTCTTGACAAAAAAGCATCCAGCATCAACCAGATGGCTGAAAGATGAAATTTAGTTGCCTGCATTGGTTCTTATATGTTTAATACTGCCATAAGGTTTTGATTATGCTACACAACAAGCCAAAACAAATTCCAAAGCTAATGGGGAGACATTCAGAGGAATCAGAATACAGGAAGTATTAAACACTAGCTCAAAGGGGACATAAGGGTCTGGAGAGTTGCCTTGTAGCTTATTGTAATCATGTTATGTGGGACTTGCAGTTTTTGGCAAAAACAACTGAACGTATGGGTTGCATTATAGTTTTGGGTCTCTGCCATAGGCTACCTTGTTAACTTGCTACATTAATTGCTTTAAGGAACTAAAGGTTCAATCCTGTAAAACGTTGTGTGCTCTGCACCCAGTTCAGCAAAGCACTTAAGCATGTGCTTAACTTTAAGCACGTGAGTAATCTCATTGATTTGAATGGGATTGCCCATGTGGATAAAGTTAAGCACATGCTTAAGTGCCTTGCTGGATAAGGGTCCGAATATTCAGCACCTTTGAGGATTGCACCCTAGATGGCCAAGAATTCAGTTGCCACAGAGACCACATCTCCGCATATGCCCCATGATAGCAGTTATCACTGTCCAGATGGTACTGGTTGTCTGTCCCCAGATTTGAGCCTGAAGAATATCGAAAATGGGCATGGCTTTTGGAGGTTCCTCAGCTTTGGAATTTGCTCCCACTTGCGGCTGCCAAAGCAGAGGTCTGGTGACTTTCAAGAGCTGATGTGAAACACACCTTTTTAGTCTGTCCATCTCACTAGCAGGGGGTTCATTATTGTTGAGCAGCAGTGAGATGGTGGGAGATACATCTGATTTTTGTAGCCACAGGGAATGGCAGTCTGTAATCAGGGCCAGCGCGCCCACTAGGCGACCCTAGGCGGTCGCCTAGGGCGCCAGGAGCTGGGGGGCGGCTGGCCGCGGCTGCCTCCCACCTCCCAGCTCCGCGGCTCAGCCGGGAGCGAAGGAGTGGCTGGCCGTGGCTGCTGCCCGCCTCCCAGCTCCGCGGCCAGCTGCCCCCCACTCCCAGCTGAGCCGCGGCTGCTGCCCGGCTCCGCAGCTAAGCCAGGAGCCGGGGGGGCGTCTGGCCGTGGCTGCCTCCTGCCCTCCCGGCTCTGGAGCTGAGCCGGGGGGGGCGGCTGGCTGCGGCTGCTGCCCGCCTCCCACCTCCATGGCTCAGCCGGGAGCGGGGGGGGGGGGGGAGGAGGGGGTGGTGGCTGGCTGCGGGCAGGGGGCTGAGCTGCGGCCCACAGGAGGTGGGGAGGCTGGCTGCTGCGGGGGGGGGGCGGTGTTAGCTGGGGGGAGGGCGCAGGGGGGTGGTGTTAGCTGTGGGGGAGGGCACGGGGGGCGCAGGGCTGGTGCAAGGAAGTTTCGCCTAGGGCATGAAACTTCCTTGCACCGGCCCTGTCTGTAATGTTTACTTTGTAGGTTTTTGGACTAGCTCCTATCTGTAACAGAAGCTCTGGTAATTCTTATAGAAGAGGCAATAAACTCCAGTTCAGGAGATATGCATACTGACCTACTGCATTACATAAATCCAGCTGGATCAATTGTCAGCCATGTTCGTACAATTAGGGGGCCTGTCCCTGCATCACTTGCAAGTTAATGAGAGTTTGTGTGCACAGGAAAGGCAGCATTAAGTCCCACTGACGATGATACTACATAGGCGCAATCATATTAAAAAGGAATCCTTTGGGAGGATGCAGGAATGAGACTACCTAGGGGCCATACTGTGGCTAAAATGGAACAGGTTTCGGCAATGGAAAGGATGATCATGTGGCGCAGGCACTCGACTGGCAATTAAGTGACCTGGGTTCAGTTCTCGGCTCTGCCACAGACTGCACAAGTCACGTCATCTTTCTCCCGCCCCTCCCCCCATCCCCTGTATCTAAAAGAAGTACAATAATCCTACCTTTCTCTCTGCCTTCGTTTAGACAACAAGCTCCTCGCGGCAGGGGCTCTCTGTTACTATGTGTATGTACAATACCTAGCCTGTTGGAGCTCGACCTTACTTGGGGTCTCTCGGTGCCACCAGAATACGGGTTTGTTTATTATTAACAACATTTCCCCGTCTGCTTCCCCTGAGAGGTTGCCCCTATGTGACACTAACAAACAGCAACTGAAAAATAACCCAGTTATTAAACATTTTAAGATATGACCATTCACATTTAGAATGCAAGTCGTAAAAGCTGGGTACATCCTTGCTTGCATTCAGTACTGCTGTTTCCAGTCAGTCCTGCAGCATTATCCTTGTTTTCTATAATAGCTCCTGCTCCTTGCCAAACAATTTCACGTTGGGTCTGATCCAGCTCTCATCGAAGTCATTGGAAAGACTCCAATGGATCAGGCCCAGGAGGACTAGTGCTGGGAAGGGAAGGGGAAATCCACACTTTTTGTATGTGACTAAATGTGAACATTTTTCAATCAGCTGAAAAACAAAAGGAAAAAGGAGGAAAATAATGACTAAACAAGAGCTTTTTACACCAAACCGTTGTCATCAGCCCCACACCCTCCCAAGAGGAGACCATGGATCTTTCATGTACTCATAGTGCCAAGAATACTGTCAGCATTCAGCAATAAAAATGACAGTCATTTTCAGAATGAATATGGGCATTTTTCCCAACCCACCTACCTACAGTAGGTGCTTTTCTGTTAATGGATTCAAGTTTAGGGGTTATATAGCCTTCGCGAGGAGAAACCTAACTACAATATCAAACAGAGTGATAAGTGATAAGAGTGGAAAGTTTAAATATTTTAATAAGAGATTCTGGCTGGTAGAAGTTTTCATTTGGAGGAGAGTATCTTTTATTTATTTTGTATTGGGATGATAAACAAAAGTCAGTTTTTACTCTCCAAAGCTAAAATACTGTTGGTTGCTTTGCCTGAAATGTTGGCAGCTTCTTCAGGCTTTTTGGAGCTTTAAGACCTATGTTCAGCATTGACTGAAACCTCTAGCAGAGACTCCCTTACAATATTGTTAGCGGTGAAGCCTATGGTTAGGGTTGCCCAACACTTTCCATTATAAGACCCTGTTTTCAGTTGCTTATAACTTTGCCAAACTTAAACTGTTCAGGCTGAAATTTCCCATGCTGAGTGTCTACCCCAGGCTGATTTTTTTTTTAAAGTTTCAGCTAATGTGGTCTAGCTGTTTCCAAGAACAAGATTGGGAGAAGTGGGGAGACATTGTTTTGTCGATCCAAAGTACATTTTTTCAGCTGTTTAGTTGAGTCTCCATGTTGTAGAGCAGGTATTTAAAATTGTATGGTAAGTGTCACCCTGGTGTCAGGGCTGAACCTTTTGTGATCCCCATGAATAATTTGCCTGAGTTATAAGCCTCTGAAAATCTTAGTTTGCACATGCTCCATAGAGATTTGCTAGAGTCTAGCAGCTAAATTCTCCATATGACTTTCCCTGTTCCCTCCATATGACTTTCCCTTTCCTCTTGCTCTGCCATGCTCATCTCCTTCAACCTCAGAGACAGCTTCTGCCTATTCGACTGCCTCACCCACTGAGGCAGACTAATATTGCCTTACTCAGATCTGAGGTCCCATGAAAAGGGCCCTTAAGAACGGTTCCAGGATGACTTGGTTCATCATTTTCTCTACTGACCTGGTCTTGGGGCCTAGCCACAAGATCCCATAATCTTTGAGCCACTACCCATTGTTATGCTCCCCAGGGAAATGGTTCAACCCAAAACTGGATCCTACACGTCTCTGGAGTCAGTCTCAGTCTATCTAAGATGGCAGCCTTCAACAGAGGCTAGGTGCCCGCCTGCTTGTTGCTTACTGTGTTCATTCTTCCCCTGCTGCATGTGTCATTCTCTCAAAGATACGGAGGAAGGCCTTTGGGTCATCACCTAGCCCCAGCTTCAAAAGACCAGTTACCAGCCAGCCTGAGCTTCCCTCTCCATTACTAACCACATTTCCCTAAGTGCCTTGGCCCAACCGCTTCTACAGCTACTCCTGTTGCTGGAAATGGGCCTTTTACCACTGCTGTTGAGTGGCAAATTGTACCTTTTGTTGCTTTTGCAGACTGTCCATCAACTGCAGGACTATTGCCTGGATCTGCCGCTATAACACAGCTGTTGGCTGCTGCTGTTACACCATCACCAATAAGCTGATCACCGTATCCATCTTCTTAATTACCCAAGCTAGATGGGGGTCAGTCAATCCTCTAGGGTTCACTTTCCCCCTTTCTTTTTTTCTTGGCACCAGCAATCCTCCTCACACTCCCCCTGTATCAGGGACTGGTTGCACTGCCCACATTCTCCACCGCATGTAACGTGGCAGGGCTTCTCCAAAGCTCTCAAAGACACAGTGCAGCACCCACAGTCCTTTTGAGGCAAGTTTCCTGTTCAAACTAAAACAAAACTGCTTCCCCTCCCAGAGGATTCTGGTGGTGACAGTGGTAGTGGTTGGTGATGCTGCTGCTGCTTCCTCAGCCAGTGCTGACTCACTGGATCGCTCTCTGGCCCTTTCTTTATAGACTCGGATGTGGCTCCCCCTCCATAACTGGCCCAACTGGAAGTACTTGTTCTGGCACAGCAGAGCTGGACCTACTTCAGTTACAGGGGCCAGCCAGCCACCCTGTGACAGCCACTTTTGAGACAATGAAAACTTTTGAGTGCTTGACTTTGCAACCTTAATGATCTTTTAACACAAGATTGTTGTGGGTTTTTTTTGTATGTTTGTTTATTTGTTTTTGGATAAAATCTGATATAGGGTAAGTAGTCCCTGATGGAAAGGTGTATTAATGTAACAGGAGTTATACTAGGCTGTTTTTATATTGCTAGTTTGCAGCTTTCAACACAATTGAGCCTGGCCAGTTTTCTTGTTTATAACTCAGTGTATTGCTGGTAAGAATTCATTTAATTACATTTTAAATAGAGTATTTTTAGAGAGGGATTTAAGTAAACATCAAAAGGAAAGAATACTTTACTTTAGATGGAAAATGTGAATCTTGTGTGTAATTCATATAGGGCAAAAGTCCAAGATTATTGAATTTCACATCAAAGGTCATTCAAGCATTCTGTAATCAAGAATAAATAGGACTTCATTTTTTTCAATGATTCATTGAATGTAAGAAGTAATAACCAAAAAAATGTAGAGAAAGAGAACAAAAAAAGACTCAGGCTGCAATCTGAGAATTACATATGCCTGATAAATGCTTTTTATATTTTATATATATATAAATACACACACACACACACACACACAAGCTGCATGGAAAGAATGTGAACCAAAACTCCCATTTGTATTTTACACAGTTTTGTTTTCATCAGTATGGATTTCTCACTGTCAACAAGACATTTGGCCTACACTAAATGGCCTATGCTAAGAGGGGTGGTACACAGATCCAGAAGTGTGGAGAGGCACAAAAATCAAATGCACATTTTGTTTAGGTTATACAAAAGCTGAGTGTGTAGTAAGCCATTCAAAAGATTATTTCATCAGCATTTTATCAGTATAGGACTCTGAAATGGCAGCTCTGACCTACTCTTAAGTCCTTATTGTTGAACTTAGCCCAGGTCTACACTAACCCCCCCTGTCGAACTAAGATACGCAACTTCAGCTACGTTAATAACGTAGCTGAAGTCGAAGTACCTTAGTTCGAACTTACCTGTGGTCCAGACGCGGCGCGCAGGCTCCCCCGTCGACTCCGCCTACTCCACTCGTCGAGCTGGATTACCAGCGTCGACGAGGGAGCACTTCCTGGTTCGATTTATCGCGTCTTGACAAGACGCGATAAATCGAACCCAGAACATCGATCCCGCGCCTCCGACACGACGGGTAAGTATAGACCTACCCCTAGTTATGGCAATGATTCCTGTTCATGCTGTTGGTAAGTGGCTGAGAGGTTGAGCAGTTTGCTAGGAACTATGCAGTTGGACAACTGGAACAGCTATTTCTGAGGTCTAGGGCTCTATAGTCCCTCTGATGAGGGATATGAGGAGACCAGGCATGAAGATATAGACAATATTGTCAACATTTGTCAGCCCTGCTGTCCTTGTTTGTGATTTCATTTCTGGAGTTTAGGGCATTGCCTGGCTAGTTCATGCTGCTCAGTGCAAGGTCAGTAGCCTACTGGTATCACCGTCATGGATGAAGACAGGTCAGGTCCCCTCAAGGTCTTTAGTTTACCTAACGTCAATGGGCTTAAGTGGCTGTCAGGTTTCTTTAAGGAAGAATACTCTACAGCCAATGGCCCACTCTACTGATAGTTTACTTAGATATTTCGATTACTTCTGGTCCTCTACCATTGAAAATGTGGGTTTGCTCCTTCTAGGTCATCCTGGTGCACAGATGATTGAAGACGGGTGCACAATGACAACCAGACACTAAGTCTGATCATCACACCTGGATCACCTGGATCGATCGGACTTCAGCTGTCATTAAGACTGCACCAATCACAACACGTCTTCCATTCTTCTCACACTCTTGCCTTTCTTCTCCACGTTCGTCCGAAACGTTTAACGATGTCATCTTCCCATCTTCTTGGAGGCCGACCGGGGGGGGGTCTTTTCTGTTCTCGCAGGTACCACTCAGCAATGATTACGGTCCACCTGTTATCCGTGAGCCGTGCTGTGTGGTCACCCATCGCATCTTGTTATGTCTGCTTTCCACGACAATATCTTTCACACCGCTGCATTCTCTGATGATTTCATTTGGTATACGATCCAGAAGGGAGATTCCCAACATAGCTCGTTCCATTGCCTTTTCAGCTACCAACAGCCGTTGCTCTTCTCTCTTCGTCAGTGCCCACGTTTCACTGCCATACAGCATGGCTGGCAGCACTGCTTAATTGAAAATATTTTTATGTGTGGTTTTAAGTCTGATCATAGGGGGATTAAAATATTATAGTATGGGTAGGAGCATTTGCTTTTTCTTCACCATAGCATCTACAAATCACATCTATCAGCACAGTTCTGAGTTGTGGATAGCCTGACAAATGTAACCTGCCTTCATTTGGAAACAGAATTAAGTATTTCTTGCCGCAAGTTTTCTATGTACTACGCACACAAAACTTGCACTTATATTGCTGGGATGTCTCTGAATCATGTCATCTGTAAAATGTGGATACTTACCTATCTCACAGGGATATACTGAGAGGGTGAAATACATTTATGCCTATAAAGTGCTCTGAGATCCTTGGGTAGAATTGCGACAGAAACACAAAATATTATTTTATCAGTCACTTGTCAGCTGGTATTTTAAGCAATTCATCTTGTAGAATAGAGATTTTTTGTAATAAGAAGATGCCTTTAAAGAATGGAAGTGTCTGTCGGCAAGAAGAGAAGTAAACTTCTGGGCCAGTCATCCTTGACAGTATGTCTTCAATTTTCATTTCAAGCGTTTGAGCCCATTCAGTCTTTAAACTCATTGATAGAGTACTGAGATTGGTGCAGGCAGACTTGCTGGAAGAGATAAATGAATCTGGGTATTATCTGCCTAATAATGCTAATCAGGACCAACATGGAAAAGATTTAAGCCACAGAAGCATGCAGCTATTGAAAAGCGAAAGGCACAGGAATGTGTAATTGAAAGGAGCAATATCAGAAGAACATTCATTTATGGTGACAAAATGGCATCACTGAGACAAATGAAAATAAAGCTGTTTTGGAGCAGTGTCAGAAAGGCCCAGTATATACTCCAAGCATTTCATTTAGAGTGTCAAAACTTGCAGAAAATAAGACAATTTAGAACTGACAATGGACCACATCCACCTTTACCCACAGGTCATTGCAGTCTCAGTACAAACGGATTCTCTAAAGCCTGATATGAATTTAGTTGTTTAGGGCTAACGCACAAAGGGAAGTGCTCAGCTGTATTTCTGCTAAATGAGTCTAAAAACATTATGGACAGTAATAAATTGGGAATCACTGATTTATCAGCTCGATGGTATTATCCAGTGCAGTTACTCCACTGCTTATGAATGACAGTACTCTGTTTTCAAAATTTAAATGAGTATAGTAGTGAATACAACATAAGCTAGTGGCTTGGCTTTTAATGTTGCCCAGTTCCTTATGAAAGTGACCTAGATTTTCCTCTGATGCAGTTGTCATAGACTGGAAGTACCATAGAAATTGATGGTCTTGGCCTTTGAGAAAAGCGACATGGAAACACCTGCTAATGCCTATATAAGAGCAGTGTACAGTGGGGGAAGAATTGAAAGGGTCTAGGATACGTTGTACAAGGGTCTGTGGCAGGGAAACTACTTGGTCCTTGGGGAACATGTGGTTAAATCCAGCTCAGCTTCCCGCAGGTGATCATGGGAAGACTGATCATATGATTGGCTGATGAGACAGAGGGGGCAGAATGCCTCTGGGAAAGCTGGAAATTACACAGAGGTGGTTGGGGAATTGAATCCTCCTTCCTCCTGGTACCTGTGTGATAAGCTCAAATAATGGCCATAGCTTATGGGGAGAAGTAGCAAATACATCTGTTTCACTCCTAGTTTTGTACCCTGTGGTCCTGGGATCAGCATATGGGCCTTGGGAAGTATCCTTTACAATGAATATCACAGAGTGCTGGATTAAATAAGACATCACAATGTATGTGCCCTTGAACAGGCTTCTGTTGAGTGGAAGGTTCCTGCAGAGGGATTTTTTGAATTGCCTTCAGTGCCTCAAAAAGCACTGTCCTTAAACAGACCCACATACGCCTGGGATTAGCACTCAGCACTGGCCTGGTTCTAGACCCATACAAGTAAATGCCCAATGGTGAGTGCTTGAAAATCCCAACCACTGACACTGCAGGGTATCAATTTTATCAATAGCAGTTTTTATCCTATTCAAAATGATAATGCAAAACACTTTTCCAGGTACAGATAGAAGTGTCACCTCTTGTAACTGACTGGGCCATGGGTGGCCTAGTGATGGAAGCAAGAGTTCAGCCTACCAGTTAGAGCTGGGTCCAGGATGTATAGAGTCCAGGAAACAAGCCAAGGGTCAGTACCAGAGAGACAGAAGCCAAATGCCAGAGCCAGAGGGTAAACCAGAGCTATAAGCCAGAGGCAGAGTCGGGGATCAAAGCCAGAAGTCTGAAGCCAGAGGGGAGCAGGGTCTGGAACAGGGTTGGAACAAGGGCTGAAAGAAAGCAGGCTCAGGGACTAGACCAAGAACAAGCACAGCTGCGGGCACAGTAGACATTGAGAAGCTGCTGACCTGCTTTCGGGGCCAGTATAATTAGCTAAACCAGCAGCCAATCAGGGGCTCTGTCAGTTCCAAGGCATTGCAGCTGGGCTTATTGGTTGCAAAAGTTAGTCAGGGAGCAGGCCAGCAGCTGGTCCTAGCTGATCTGGTCCCTGACGCCCCTCTCTAGTTATCACAAATAAATGGATCCCCCTTTTAGGGATGTTGCAGATAACACTTCTGCAATCTTTAGGATGGATCTCCTTTTCCCGAACCCTTCTGTCCAACCTGCACATGGAAGCCTCCACCACTTCCTCCCCAGCTTTTAACATTTCAGCATCTATCGTAAGTCTAGCACTTTCTAACTGTTCAGTTGGTTTATAGCCTTAGTTACTTCCTCAAAGGTGATTGCTTTTAGTGATACAGGTAAGTCCACTGTTTCATCACATCTCAGTGAGTGTTAGTGGTTCTGACTGGTTAAGAACAACCTGGAAATGTTGCATCCAATGGGCTCTCTCTTCTTACTCTGGTTAAAATTGTACCCTCTCGAGCCTTCACAATGCCACAACAGTTCAAGAATTGTGATGTCAATTGTTTAGATACTAGAAAAAGCTTTTTAGAATTCTCTTTCTTGTATGCCTCCTCAGCTTCTTTTACTTTATTTTCCATCTCTCCTCTGGCTGATATTTTAACTTCCTTGTCTTTGTCTGCATATTCTTGTTGCAGAATAGCTCTTTTGCTGCGGTCCTGTGCTTGTTGAATTCTCTTCTTTAATTCTTTCCTCTCTTCAACAAACCACCAGGGATTGGTTGGAGCCATTCTTCTTTCTTACATCTTTTCGCCCCCACTGTAGTCCTGGCTGCATCAACACTTGCTTCTTTGAAAAACTGCCATTGTTCTTCTATGTCATCCATATGTGGCTTTAACTCTTCAAATCTATTGGTTTAAGGTTGTTATTGGCATAAGGCAAGGTTGCATACTATACCTACTGCTCTTGTGCATTGTTATAGACTTTGTGATGAGAACAGTGATGGCTGCTGCCGAGAACATTGATGTTGTTTGGACAAGAGATAATATGCAAGACTTACATTTTGCAGATGATATAATATCGGTTCCCAACTTGGATGGAATTAAAAGACTCTTTTTGAGCATAAAAGCAGAAGTGGTCAAAGTGGGACTTTGTATCAGTACACAGAAGACCACGATCATGGAGGCAGGAGAGAATGCTGTCAGCACTGTCAAATGAGTGACTGATGGAGAAGAGTTTAAAAGAATTGATGACTGTCTATTTTGGAGGTACAATATCTGCTAATGGTCAGCTCACTAAAGAAGTGAGGGCAAGAATCAACAAAGCCAGTGGATATTTTTCCAGTTTGTCAAACAGCTGGAAGAGTAAGAAGATATTTCTACACACTGAAATGAGATTGTACAATGCTATTATCCTCCCAATACTACTGTATGCCTCGGAAATGTAGCAGATGGTGGAACTGCCTGCATTCCACCAGTGTTGTTAAAGAATCATCTTGGGGATTCGTTGGCGAGATCGTCTAACCAATATGGAAGTGTTGTGTTGCACAAGTCAGCAAACTGCAGACTCAATAATCAGACAGAGACAACTACAGTGGTTTGGCTGTGTCATCAGGTTACCCCCATGGCAGAAGCACAAGCTATAGATTGGGTACCTGCTGGAGGGAAGAGAAGAGATGGAGGACAAAGAATAACTTACTGCAGGATGATCAAAAAGAATGTGACCATCATGCAGACAACTTACCATGGAGTCAAATATCATGCTCTGGACAGACAGTAGTGGGAAAAATGAGTTGTCTCATGTGCCAATGGGCACAGGAAATTCCAAAGCTAAATTATAGATTTTAGGACCTTTGTGTCCACAAAAATAAACTACCCCAACATACGGTAGAAATGTGCTGAAGGTGTAGAAATTAATAGGGAAACATACATTGGTACATAATATAGAACAATACTGTTTACACTGGTCTCTTCCCTGTACTGTCAGGATTGGGAGGAGTTGTCACAGTAATTCAATATTCACTTTTGGATTTTTTTCCCCCCTTAGGAAAAATATTTATCCCTAAAGAAAAGCCCATAGAAACCCACATCGAGGAGAAGGTAACCCTGGAGCCAGAATTAGAAGAAGCCCTGGCCGGTGCCTCTGATACTGAGCTCTATGACCTTGCAGGTTAGTTAATGTGTTTGTAAGTGTACAATCTTCTTCAGCCCAGCACTGCCTGGCCCTTCCACCAGGAGTTTGAGTTTTCACAGCATGCTCTATTCTTACACTGGTTAGACCTGGTTATCTTCAGCCTCTCTATCACTCACCCTATTTTTAAGCCATTATGGAATCTAGGCCTCTAAAATGTGCACAGATGTTAGAAATGAGAAGCAAACACTGGTGAATAAGCGTTAGTATGGGCTCAAGCCTGCATCGTTCTAATGGTGTCACTAATGCATTTAGTTGTATGCACTTTGAGTGGGGGGGGGGATTCGCAACTTGAGGAGACACTTGTGCTAGCTATCATCGAGCTAGCATGCTAAAAATCGAGTGTAGATGCCTCAGCACGAGTGGCAGGAGGGGTAAGTGCCCCAAGTACGGACCCACCCAAGACCCTAGGGACATTCTCAAGGTGGTTAGCTGCTCATGCTGTTGCCACATTCTGTTTTTAGCATGCTAGCTTGATGAGAGTTAGCATCAGTAGGTCTCCTCAAGCGGAGACTCATACCCCCAGCTCGAAGAGTAGACTTGCCCTGAGTGTCTTTTCACTTCAATTGCATTGAATTCCCACGCTCATTGGAGGTGCTCAGCACCTTCCAGAATTGGACCTTCAATATCATTCAGAGCAACGGTTTTCACTATTTTGTAAGAGACACAATGTCGTGTATCCGCAAACATATTTTAAACAACCAGAACACTGTCCAGCGACATCCAATGTGCACCTCACACAAAATATGCTATCTACAAAGTTTCCGGTCCATATTCTACCCTCATTTCACACAGTTACCACTGGTGTGGATGAAAATGTGGCTCTACATTAGGTTTTTTGTTTGTGTTTTACAATGGTCAATACTAGAGCTGGTTGGGAATTTTCCATTGAAATAAATTTTTTTTTTTTTAAACAGAAAGTTCACTTTTCAGATAAATGAAATTTTCCATGGAAAATTTCAACTTTATTGATTTTTTTTTTCAATTTTTCATTGGGAAAATCTAAAAATATTTCAGTTTGTTGAACTGAGTTGAAACATTTTGTTTGGAGTCAGTTCAACATTAAACAACATTTGCCTAAGGTGCCGCATTGCAACAGAGGAGTTGTAGTTCAGATGCTGCATGTCCCCATTCTCTCCTATGTGCTGAGCTCCTTTGCCAGACTATGTCTCCCATGATGCACTGCAGTCTCTCCTCTGACCAAACCCTGTGGTGAATCATGGGCACTGTAGGACTGCAGTACATCATTCAGCCAAAACAAATGTAGAAATATCAGAATTTGACCTGAGATGGAAATTCCAGTTTCTGCTCAGCTGTAGTCAGTACCCAACCCACTGTACTAGAATGTACAGCACAAATGAAGACTAATATATGATTGTATAATGGCCCTACCAAACAGAGGGTTGCAAATAGCCCATAATGGCAGTGTAATAGGCACAAGTGATATTATCTGTAGATAGTCACTCTCTTCAGTGTCTGGAAAATCTGATTGTAGAGGTAAAAATCCACAGTGAGTCATTCATTCTTGATTCATAGATATCTGTACTCAATAGAAAGGCTCCCTCGGGTCCAAGCAGGCAACTAATCCGAGGAAAAGGATCAGATACCCAACAGTTATGTTGTTTCTGATAGTACATAGAATACTGTGGAAACTGCCTAAGATAATTTTTATTTGCTGTCTCTTTTATTGAAGTCTGGTTTCTTTCATCAGCCTATTTCTAGTTCTCATATAAATCCTTATTGCTGTGTCTTCCATTATGTTTAAATGTTTTCTTCCCTCTGCCCCATACTTTAGCACCCACAGAAATCCCAAGATGGTTATGATGTGCATGTATGAATGTAAGTGTACCAGGTTATAGACACATAATATGCATGCATCACTGGTGCATTTGTAGGAAAGATCCTATAGTCAAGTTCTCCAGTCTTTCAATTTATAGTATTAGAGGTTAACCAAGCCTCACCTATGAACACAAATGACCCAGGAGAGTAACAACTCTCTGACTAATAATCTAGCTAGGGAACTAAAATTGGAATTTGTAAAGTGCATGTTTCTTTTGCAAACTTTATTAACATTGGGTTCTACTACTGGCATTTTTATGTTTATAGCTGTTCTTGGGGTGCACAACATGGTCAACAACCCACAGTTTGATGAAGAAGGAACCAGCAGTAAAGATGGAAAAGGAAGCGTGAGAAGTAAGTAAACAGATGTCCTTTGCAGTCTACTTGTGTTCTTAGGTAGTTATATACATGTTGGGGGTAGTTGGTCTAATCAGTATAGTATCACTAGACCAATCCTTGATTAACCCAATATCATTAATCATGAGGAGGTGCTCTTAAATTAAATATAATTTAAATTAAAAATTCATACTATCAACAGTGTGCTACACAAATAAATCACTCTAGCAGGGAGCTCAGCTTTCCTCAGAAGCAAGGCGTGCTAGATAGAGGTGGCAGAGAGGATTGGGAGTGCCCAGGATCATAAGTGTGGGAGCTGAATGGGAAGCTAAGGCACCCTATGTTTCCATGGGCATATGGATGTGGAGTTCCAAAGGCAGTAACTGGAGCACTGGCATCTACACAGTTACTGAGAAATGACCATGTGATTATTATACAAGTCAGACCATCTCATCCAATCACAGTACATACATTTGCATACCCTTACAGCTACAGCCACTAACAGGGTAGTATCCCTAGCTGAGACAATTACAGGTTAGTACAACTTAATGCTCAATGTGTTTCTAGCACAGTTCACAATAGGTCAGGTCCATCAAGCTGCATTCAGCACTGTGAGGAGGGTACTTGAAAATAATGCTTTCCCTGTTATTGCATCTGATCTGTCACGTGTGCT
Organism: Chelydra serpentina; assembly: GCA_037349315.1. NCBI lineage: Eukaryota > Metazoa > Chordata > Testudines > Chelydridae > Chelydra > Chelydra serpentina. The sequence continues at coordinate 17,292,549 of JBAIAC010000033.1, forward strand.
TTTTTGTTGCACTTAAAAATAATACCCCGCACACTTTAAATGATACTATTGTTTGACGGTTGTGTGTTCTTTCTGTGGTTAAGTACATTCTGCAGGAGGTGTAAGCACTCAGAAAATAATAACAGTCATAGTTAAAAAAAACCCGAAACATTCAAATCTTATAAATTCTGTTCAGAGATGATCCTGAGCTGCAGAGTTTAGATCAAGATCTGAACTTCCCCTAATGTTTGGAGTTCGTTGCTCCAGGGGTTTGGCTCAGCCTGTCCACAAACTTAGGGAGAAGCTGCAAAGTTTGGATCCAATGCCTTTGCACATCCTGAGTTCACAGATGTTCAGATCCAGGGTTCCAATTCTGCATCCCTCTGTGCATTTCAGTACTAGATTGTGATGGGCCCTTGCCTGAGTACACAGGAACAGGTAGTCACACAAGAAACCTCCCTTCTTGTATGAGCTGTGACAATAGCAGTTGTCAGCAGGGACTTTTCATCTCCTCCTTTATCTGTGTGAAGAGATCACTCACAAGGAGGTCACATAGGCAGAACAGGATTGAGATATCTCTGCAACCCTTCCCAGTGGGAATCTGTTCAAATTGCAGGCTATCCCAGAACATGCAGGGCCAGCGCTTTCACTAGGCGACCCTAGGTGATCACCTAGGGTGCCAGGATTTGGGGGGCGGCATTTCGCCGCCCTCGGCAGCGGGCGGCTGCCTCCTGCCTTCCGGCCCCACGCTCGAGCTGGGAGGCGGGAGGCAGCCGCTCGCTTCCTCGCGAAACTTCCTTGCACCGGCCCTGAGAACATGCAACTGCTTATGGTACTAATTTACATAAACATGAGATTATTTTTGTTGTATTGAGTCAAAATGTCAGCTATGTGGGTTTGCTAAACTATGCTCCAATCACAAATTTAACCACCAGAAAGTTGCTGTCAGATCACTTTGTTCCTTGGTCCAAAAACAATAACTTTTCCTAGCTAAGTGTAATTTTTCAGTAAAAAAGGGGAACACATTTTAAGAGCTGATTGTTAACATGACAAAACAGTTCCCTAGTTAAAGAAACAAGATAAAATTAATGGGCAGTGGCAGGCAGCACAACAGGAGGAGAAAATCACTGCTAACTCCTCATGACATGGTAAAGTAGAAAGTCTACTCTGTGGACAGGGTTACAATCTCTAACAAACAGTCCTTCAATGGTTGGTCCTTGGCTCTCAGCTTAGTAGAATGTTGCTACAAATACAAAGATGTTTTTGGTGTAATTTTTACTTTGAATCCAAAAGGTGATGAATTCTCCAAGTGCATTTTATTAGTAATCTCCAACAACATTAGTAACTCTCTGAAGGCTGCTACTGGAGTATTTATGGAGGCATTGGGAGGTCCTGTGGGGGAGTAGACTGGTACATGCTCCATAGCAAAAAGAGTTGGAATCTGCTCAAATAGTGAAATCCAGCTCAAGGCTTATGTAACACTTAAGTTCTACAAAGAGCTTAGGTGTGATTTAATTGGTGCACTGGCTTTGTCCTGGCCCAGTGCGCCAGGGTGAGTGTCACCCATTGCACCTCATGGGAATGCATGTAAACTTTCAGGTTTCAACACAAGCCCCTTGAATAGAACATGACTTTCTGCACTACAAAATAACCATGTTTAAAAACACAGTTGTGGTCAGTAACACATTCCTTTCTTGGCTGTAGCAGCTTGGGTGGGCAAGGCTTATTATTCATCTCCAAATTATAAGATGGGGAATTATGGGTATAAATTGTATGCTATGATTTTTATGCATCTCTTGGAATGATCGATTTTCTTTTATAGTACATGGCTGCCAACATTAAAAATTGTATTGCTTTGGAGCAGGGATATGCAAAGACTTCATAAATCTCGGTATTGGCCGAGAGCTGCTGTTCATGCTTTGATAGTTTTATTATTTAGAATGTGTGGATGTTGCAATTTTACAAGGGCTAATTGAATTTATAGAAGGGCTGCTAATGTCAGAGATGGAGGTGGACGCTAAGGGGCCTCATCATCATCGTCTTTGATGCTAGCACTGTCTGTTTAGAGGGGCACTCTCTCAGAACATATCCAAATATATTCACAAGCGCATCTCTCTTTGCAGGCTTTATGGCAGGACCATAAACCTTGGGTTCCTTTCAATATTGCTATTTTATATCCTGTGCAATAGACTACATGCTTCCCTCAGAGTTGGATGCACATGGTTGGCTCAGAGTGACTGCATTGGGAGCTTTGCACATAAAGCTGAGGACAGAATTTGTCCCTAATGATACAGCTCAGGACTCCAGTCACATACCATAGGTTAACATGCTTCCCTTCCCAAGGACAGATGCACAGAAGGGGCTGGAACTAACCTGACTGTGCCTGCAGGTTCTCCGGTGCAGACTTCCTACATATTTTCTCCTTTGTGGTGATGGGGCCAGAACTTCCAGGAGATGGCAAAGATCTGCAGGAAAGGCAAGGCAGGGTCCAACCCAAAGTAGCTCATGGGATGAAAGGGTGACTGTCCACCCCAAAGGGCACAGTTTGGGTTTGGTTTCAATTTCAAGGAAAACAGATGTTCATTAGATTTGCTGGAAGGGGATACATTGCAGCCAGCGTCTCCTCCTAGCAGCCCCCTAGCAGAGCACAGCGGCTCAGCATCTACACCATGCCTGAAGGAGGTTCAGTAGACTCCTCTCTCCATGCCAAGCCAGCTCTACTGGCCAGTATTGAGGGGAATGCCCTTACCTAGCTCCTGCCCTTTGTAAGAGCACTACAAGGGCACTAGGAAAGAGAAGGCCTGTGCTCCCAACTGCATTGTAGCCGGCCCCTGCAGAGAGATGTAAGAATGGGGGAAGAGGACAGTGCTGGTCACAATTTGGTGTATAACACTAACTCTAGTGTATATAAGCACAGTGAATGTCATACCATACGCTTCATGTCGACTTCATCTGTGTTAATGGGTCTGCTAGAAAGTTGCCACACACCCCCACCGGAAAAGTATTTTCTACTACTTACCCACAAACTGCGAAAAGAAGTGTTTTAAAGTGTATCTCAATAATTATTCATCTCCGTGCTTTAGCTGCACTTTCTTTCTTGTGTATAGCTGCATAAACTAATAACAAACAGTGGCAGAGCCAACTGAATGTGACACCATTCTTTACTGGCCACAAAAGCATCAGCATCTCAGAGAAACACTAGTCAGAAATCCAGAACCCTTCCTCCACAATGCTCCACAGCTCATAAGTATTCATCGTAAACGTGAGATTCACCACAGCAAGGATATTAACATCCAGCTTGCCTCAACCCAAACATAAGTGAGAGTTCGGAAAAGCCAATTTATTTCCGATGATGCATGTTTAATTAGATCCTGTGTTTCAGATGTGGTCAAAGGTGAAAAGGTCAAGCCAATTTTTGAGGAGCCACCTAATCCAACCAATGTGGAAGCAAGTTTGCAAAGGATGAAAGCAAATGATCCTAGCCTCCTTGAAGTCAATCTGAACAACATAAAGGTATTTGGATAGGGGTTGTGGCTTCATTCTCTTTGCTGCAGGAGGGTTCATCTGAGATGACAAGATTTACAACTTTTTTTAGGTTTTGTTTTAGGGGTTTTGTTTTGAAACATGTTGCTGCATTTACAATATTTGGGAGGAACAGGACACTCAGGAGAGAAAGAGGGATATACAGGAATTGTCCCATTGTTCCAACAGTCACCAACACCTGACACTGAATTAGCTGCCAATTAGAACTCCAAGCAAGGGTTCCCTTCTGCCTTCATTTCTCTAACAGCTGGTAAAGCAAGATACCTCCTGGGGCACCCAGGGGTGCTGGCACAAGTTGTATAGAGGGCGTGCTGAGAGTCACTGAACCAAACTGTAAACCCTGTATATGATGGAAACCACTTTGAGCCAGCGGGTGCAGCAGCACCCCTTGTTCCAGCACCTATGGGGGTACCACACAATTGTTGGCCTAATTCAGTTGGCCCACAGATGAAAAGGGAGAAGTTGGGAAGCTCAAACACCGAACATCCGCCTTTCCCCTCCTTCCCCCCCCACTGAGCTGGAGAAGTAGCCTTTGTCTGCACAGTTTAGAGTGGCCGGTTGGATCTAGGAATAGGATGAAGCTTTGTTAGTGTTTGCTTTGAACTCAGAGGTGGGGACAAATAGCAGCTCATTATTTTTTTCCCTTTCTTGTTTCTATTGTTTTAAAACTAAGTAATTTTCTGACAGGACCAGCATGTTGAGTTGATTCATTGTATCCTTCTTTTTAACAGTACCACTTGTTTGGTAGCAATCTGACCTCCAGGTGTCTAATTCCATATCAAGACTTAGGCTCATGCCCAAAGCTAATGCTGCATGTTGTACTAAGGGTTTATAGATTGGTTATTCACCCCTCATCACGCTGTTTCTGGGCACGAGTGTACATTTGAAAAAAATAAGCAATACCAATGATCCAACAATACAACCACAAAACTATACCACAGCTCACCACTCACTCTCACCTGCTGGTAACAAATCCGCAACCAATTAATAGACCTCCTCACAGCCAGCAGCAAATTTGTGTCCCAGCTAAAAAGCCAGATTGAACAGATACATTTTACGCTCCATCCCATGGGGCCGAACTCAGGCTTTGTCAGATTGCAAGAGAGAGCCTATGCTGACGATGGGGGCCCGCCAATGAAAATTGGCCATGCTTCAGGATTTCAACCCTGGAGACAGACAGCAAGTGATTGCCACCAGTCTTAATTTCCAGGATGGTGCATGGTAGAAGAGATGCCTAGAGGATCATCAGTTCTCAGACCATTTAGGACTTTACAAATAAATCAGCACCTTTCATCGCACTTGGAAATGAATACGGAAAACAGTGCAGAGCAGTGTTTTCACTTTGGCCTGCCTTGCTTAAAAGGTGGTGGCTGCATTCTGCCCTAGCTCAGGTGCTGAGCAGTCTTCAAGGGCAGCCACAAAGCTGAGCAAGTTACAGTACTCTGGCCTGACGGGCTTTGTAGAACACAGGGAATGGCTAAGAAGTTGTACAGAGAAGCAGTGTTAATTAATTTAGCAATCATCAAAATAAATATCTGGTGATGTGATTGGCTGTAACGTATACTGGGTTTTGTCTTAATGTAGAACATCCCAATTCCGACGCTGAAAGAATTTGCTAAGGCATTGGAAACCAATACCCACGTGAAGAAGTTCAGCCTCGCAGCCACTCGAAGCAATGACCCTGTTGCTGTTGTAAGTTGAAATACAGCTTGAAAAGACATAATTGTTCACTAAGGCTGCATTTGTCTCTTGGAGGGTGTGACAGTCTATGCCCCTAGGGTCAGGGCAGCGCAGCCTAGCAGCCAGAGTCTATGGAGCAGCACTTAGGTGCAGGGCAGCGTGGCCTAATGGACAGAGTTCAATGGGGGTGGGGCGCCCACCAAGGGGTGTGGTGGCCCGAGTAGGGGGGCCTGGGCCCATCTGACTTCACCAGGCCCTAACAGTGGCATAGCAACTTGCCACTGATTCAGCGGGGGGGGGGGGGGGGGGGCTACCAAAACATGCTGAGGTTTTCCCAGGTGGGAGGTACCACTCCATCATCCTCCGTGGGTCACTTCCTACCAGTGTCTGCGCTGGGGTCTCCCATGAGACTTCAGATTCTCCATGGTCAGTTGGGCCGGTCGCTTCCTGTGGCTTCTCCAGTCACCAGGGTTCAAGCGGGCCCAGGGCAGCTCTGATTCCTGGTGCAGTCAGGGACTATGGCTGGCCCTCCACAGGAGCTTCCCAGACAGGTCCTTCCCCTATGGCCTCCAGCCCAGAATGAGCTGGGCTTCCTCCCTTTATAATGCTAGAGCATTTAGAGCATGCCCAGTCCTGCTGGGGAGGCGGGACTTCCGCTGTCAATAATATGGGCTTAACCCTGTCTGGGCTAGTGTGGGGTAAACAGACCCCGTCACAGAGGGGCTTGTTTTTCAGATGTCTCTTGTGACTGTGCACAGTGGCATTATAACCTGTTCTGCTCTAGGAATACGCTCTTCCTCCATGACTCTGTTTGCAATGCTTTTCTAGGTACTAACCATAATTCAGATTCTTGGTGTTACCTGAAGCTTTCAGAGTTTCAAACTCATACCACCTCTTCCCTGACTCTTCAGGCTTTTGCAGATATGTTAAAAGTGAACAAGACTCTGAAGAGTCTAAATATAGAATCCAATTTCATCACTGGGGCTGGAATTCTGGCACTGATTGATGCACTAAAAGAGAATGAAACCCTGACGGAGATCAAAATTGACAACCAGGTAAGGAGTGGGCAGTAAACTGGTGTCTGCTTTGTTTAGTTTCTAGGTAGGTTCCATATGTTCTTCTATAATATTTTAGGTTTGGGATCCATCAAAGAGACAAGGCAAAATCTTATGGATCAGCCTTTCTGCACCTCATTCCCAAGCATGTGCTGCTAAGCAAGAGAAAACAAAACTGACCAATGCTAAAAAGAGAGCCCAGAGGAAGTTCTCCAGAGATGGGTTTCTCTCTCCAGTTTGTAGCACATTACTGAATGTAACCACTTCTCTCTCTTTTGTGAGAAGATGTTTCCTTTTCTTTTCACTGTGTGTCGCCCAACAGAGGCAGCAGTTGGGGACAGCTGTAGAGATGGAGATTGCCCAGATGCTTGAGGACAACTCCAAGATTCTCAAATTTGGATACCAGTTCACAAAGCAAGGTCCAAGAACCAGGGTAGCTGCAGCTATCACTAAAAATAACGATCTAGGTAAGACGCTACAGACATTCATCAGCAATTCTTGCAGGCCAACTCCTGCCCTCCTTATACATTTTGTAGACAAAAAGTAATCAAATAGTGCCAGATCCTGAGGTCCTTAATCGGTTTTTACTGAGTCCTTTCTCAGGCAAACACCCATTGACTTCAGTCTGGGTTTGCCCCAGTAAGGACTTAGCAAAAAATGAGCAAATGCATACTTTGGTGCAGATACTTTATTTTTAGTAATACTTAAATCCTGCTGAATTCCCATGATATATTTTATTTCCTGAAATTCTAATGGTCCCCAGCAGGATAAAGGCTGGTTAAATGTCTCATCCTTATCATTTAGACAATTACTCTATAATTTTGCCTTCTGCTGGTTTGCATCTAGTCAGTTTTCCTGTTTTGCATTGGCAAATTATCACTGATTATTTAGTACAATAGAATACTTCATAAAACCATATCAGGAAAAGCAAAACATTGGAAGCAGAGGCAAAATGATGGTCATTTGCACTGCAAGGCTTTGGGATAATGCCGTCTGTTTGCCAAGAGCTTTAATGTTTACATTAAAGGAAGTTCATAGCCAGACATTGTCATTACTGGCATGCTGCAATGAGAAGTACTCTTCCAGCTCTGCACTGTATTTCAGAAACCCAGTGTCTCAAACATGGCTTCCCAGTGCAGTTTGGTAACACCAAAGCCTATCTAGTATGAACAGCATTAATCTGGCCTTCTGGCTCAGTGCAGACTGAGCACGGTTACAGAATAGCTAATGCTGGGGATGGCAAGGAGCACCAGCACAATGGACTAGTTAGAACTTCCCAGGCCCTCTTACAGTACATTGCTGAGTGCCTGGGGACTCCTCCATTGTATTGCAGGGAATAAGACATCACTCAGAATAGCCCTGCTCAGGGCACAATAGTAGAATGTCATTGATCCGTGCTTCATTAAACTGCATCCCCCCAAAATAATCCTTTTCCTGTGCAGATCTGTGGGTTAATTAAGCTTTACTGTATTAACCAGTGGTCCATGCAACCCAGAGATCTATTCTGAAACTAAAATGTTTCCTTTTGGGTCCAATTTGATATTTTCCTTGTTGTTAGTGATCAGTACCATGTGAAAGTGTATTATAAAAAGTCTGATTCTTTCAGACAGATATGTTTCTCACAAAGACATCAAATGACTTAACCATGCATATTTGCATGTAGTGTTATATGGAACAGCTGTTGATTTTTGGCTACATCACACTTAAATGAATCCAATGAGAAGGATTTAGCACTCCCACACAGCCCACAGTACCTGTATCAGTTTAGTTAGAACAATATGGCCTTTAACAAAAACACGTTATACAAGCCATACTGATAACCTAAATTTAACCATTGGAACAAAATACCAAGGGGAATGGTGGATTCTCCATCGCTTCAAGTTTTTATATCAAGACTGGATGCCTTTCTGGAAGATATGCTTTAGGCAAACTCAAGTTTTGGAGCTCAATACCGGGATAACTGGGTGAAATTCTGTGACCTGTAGTTACATGGTTACTCAGACTAGATGACATAGGCCCCTTTTAGCCTTAAACTGTGAATTTGTGAAATCTCTGGCCACAATCCTGTACCTCCTAGAAAATACTGATGGGCCATCAACCCTCCCATTGATTTGAGTGAGAGTTGAGAGTACTATGCACTTTCCTTAATTGGGTCCTTGAGACGGGAAGTACGAATACCCCAGTTTTCTAATCCCAAATAGTATCACGTTGGAACGTCTGTTTGGATGCTTAGTAAGTTAACGCTGAGAGCTGGTTTTTGATTTTACCGGCATAGTTCGTAAAAAGCGAGTGGAAGCAGACCGGCAGTAGCCATGCCTTGGAAGATATGAAGAGGTATTGAAGGCAGCCGACACCATGGCAATCTCACAACATCCACTGGTCAGAAGGGAAGACACTGGAAAAATCATTGTAATGAAGGTTGCTCGTTTCCGTTATTGTCCCCTTTAACCATTAAAATTGTTAACTTTCATATTTAGCTTAATGTTTATGAAAATATGATTGTGTTATTGGAATATATGAAGCTGATATCCACCACCTAGGGGTAAAATATGTCTTACTGAGCATCAGCTGTAATCACATTGAATCTTTTCTAGTCCTTTTTTTTTAACTCTGTTAAAAACCGATCGTTTTACATTGATAAAGGATTCTCGATATAAAATGAGTCTTTACCACCCTGTCCTGCAATGCCTTAAGCATGTGAATAATCCTCACTTGTGTCAGTAGTTCCATTGAAGTCAATGGGCTGCTCAGGTGAGTAGAGACTACTTATGCCAATACCGGTTTGCGGGATCACGCCCTTAGGCCCCAGTCCTGCATTCAGATCTGTGCAGTTGGAACTCTACACTTGTACAGATCCCCGCTGACTGCAGCAGGGTTCTGCCTGTGTGGATCCAGATGTGGGATGCATTTGTAAGTATTGTCAAAGCCTATTGTTTACATGTGTTTAAGTTAGGCTGATCACGTCATCAATATTACGCTGACGTGTATTCTTATTCCACGATGTACAGTAAAACTATTAGTGTTGCCAAACCTAGAATACCTTAACAATGTCACTTTGTTATTTTTCTAATCCACTGTGGATTTAAAAAAAAAACCAGAATTCCAGGTTTGCAGCTATAAATCTCATTAATGGAAACCAGTATACTGAGCAGAGCTCGTTTTGGTTTGAACCACACTGTTAACTGTTTTTTAATTTCTGGTATTTATGTGCATTTATTAGTATAAATGACAGAATTGTTCTCAGGACCTGTTAGATAAAGAGCGAGTAAAATATTTAATCCAAGGCGGCAGCAGTTCTATCCGGAGATGAATAACAACCAGAAGAATAACGTGTACCAATCACCTAGTTTACATTTTTAGCACCTGATTCAACACTCATTCTCTGTTAAGCAAAGTGCTTAAGCCTGTGCCTGATTCCAATGGGACTTTAGCAATAGTGCTTAAGCACTTTGCTGAATAAGGGTGGACGTAAGCACGTGTTCCAATGCTTTGCTGAAGCAGGGCGTTAACCCAGAATTCGGAACATTGTGCTGAACACATGGAAGATACTTGTGCAGCAACAATTAAACCCAACATGCAACAGCATTAGAACAAGTCTGTGGGGTATTGTGAAAAGATTGTGTGAAGCGTTTAGTTTGCAATATAATTTCATTGTATTGTGTATAGTTTTATAGCATCAGACATTAATTTCTAGCCATATATGTATGTATATATTGTCTTTGCCAACATCTGAGTCTGTTAAATAGCCGGGGGTTCACTTTGATCATATTTAAATGTAATGCAAAAATTAAGGAAGGATGCTGTTAACTGGTTTAGCTATACTAATTATTTCAGAAAGCGAAAGGTGTTTAACTGGGGCCAACAACCTGCGGTACCCTTGAAACATTAGCCTCTCTTTCCGGCTTACACACTCCCCATCATTTGTGCTGGCAAAAGAGTTCTGGCCTGGGGAATATGGAAAGGGAACGAATGGTGCGCTGGCATCTTTGAGCCCACAGAAGACATTGGGCTGGGGTCTGTAAATCAGGAGGGGATAGAGTCAGGGGATCAGTCAGGGTGTGTGGGATATTCCCCTCTGAACCTGGCAGACTCCTGAACAGAAATCTGCCTGCGAGTCAGTGCTGCTTCAGACAGTATAAATTCACCCTCTATGCCATCTATGCCTCTTGTAAAATGAGTGGGACCAATGGCAGCACTGCTCCTGAGGGGTGCAGTGGGGAAGGGCTGGATCTGTGCACTATGGCCCTGGTTGTATAAAGCACTTAAGCACATGCTTAAGTCCTAATGACTTCCAGATAAGCATAAGTGCTTTGCTAAATCAGGGCCTAATAGGGGTATCCACAGTACAACCATCTTCCGTGAGGAGTCTAGGGTTCTGAGGGGCTCTCAAGGCCCTCTCCCTCCTCCAGTGCAGGGTTAGAAACTCCTCCTCCTCAAGGGAAGAATGGGAAAGAAATTCTATGAGAGGACTTACCAGAGAGTTCCCCTCCGCCCTGCCCCCAGGCAAGATTTGCTGTGAGAATGGACATCGACCCACATAGTCTTAAAAAAAAAGTGGTGGGGGGGAGACTGAATTCCTTCACGTGGTCCGGATCATGCACACCTTTATGCAAGCAGTCCTTAAAGCCAATGGGGCTACTTGTATGCGTCACAACTGCTCTCGCATGATTGTGGGTTTGCAACACCAGGCCCCATATGGGAGAAGAAATTTGATTCAAGTATCCTTATCCCCAAAGCCAAAGATTTCTGATATGGACAATCTTCAGCCTGAAAAAAAATCTGTTCTGCCTCCGACCTTTTCCCTATTCCCTTCTTCAGGTTTGTTTTCTTGGGGGGTAGAGGGGAGGAGCAGGGGGTTCCCAAGTACATCTGGCTGGTTTTTTACATTTTAATGCAGTTACATTTTTTTTGAATCAGTTACATTTTTTAATGGATTCTAGTGTGTTCAGAACAAACAAGCGTGATGCCTTTATAATCTGAACCTCCGAAGTGTAAATGACGCTGTATTTGCATGCAGCAGTTCTAGAACGGGTGGATTGGTAGGGCTGCTTTATGATGTATGGCAGCATGTCCCCCTGTGTCTATTTGAGCAGAGCCATTGGGAGGTGGCCACATTCATGTCAGCAACGATTTGTAACATTCCACTTGCTGGGCTAAACAAGGAAACAGGCTTTGGGAAGTGCTGGTAGTCTTGCTTTCCCTTCATCGTCCATGACTGCAGGCATCATGCACAGATAGCTGTTTTCTAAGAGTAAGACTCTTCAGGCACTGAGAGTTTCTCCTATTAAGAGCCAGATGGTGCCCATGCTGGGGGTGGCCTAGGGACACACAACTCTAGGTGTGGGGTAGGAAAGGGATCGGGGAGGCATTGTGTATACTGGAGCTTTCCGGTATACACCAGGGGTGCACCCAGTGCATGACATCCCTTCTCTGGCCTGCCAGGTCTGCTAGCTGGCTTGGGATCATAGGTGAGCCTCCCTTCTGCCCCTTTTTATCTCTTTTGGAGTGTTTGCTCCGCAGCGGGCACTTATAGGGAACAGTTCTTGGCCTCAGGAAAGCACAGGGACTGCAGTGGCGACAAGTGACTGCCCAGGAATCATGAAGGGACCTCACCTTCTTGCCCATCCACATGAGGGCTGGCCATGATCTAGCCTTAAGCATTTTATAGTGAACATAGTGACAAACAATGCATGAAAATATAAGGGTGTATTCACGATAGTTATAGCGAATCTAGTGCAGTTATCGGAGGTCTAAATATTAACCTTAATACAGAAGCAGTTGGCCAGTTAAAATCCCTTCTACTAGTATTAAGGGGGTTAATATTTGACTAGGCCATTTTAAAGTACAATTCCAAGCAGATGTGATATTCCAAATCAAGTAGCTCTAACACCGGCATATAAATAGAGGCCTCCTTTTCAAACAAAACAAACGACTGGGAGTAGCTGGACTCATTTGCACATTGCTTCTCATGGTGATAGTTTGGGGTTTGTTTGTATTTTTTATAACATTTTTCATGGAAGAACTCAACATGTGCATATCCTAACATTTGTGTGTGTTGTAGAGTGCACTAAGGAACGTAAAGTGTATGTGTTAAACACTAGAAGAAAATGTTTGGTCTGGAATATAAATGATTGCATGTGCACAGCCTGGTGCATTTTACACAAGGGAATGGGAATCACCAGAATATGTAGCAGTGACTCCCAAACATCTTGGCTTTTATAAATAAACCTTCATAAGGAAATTGGCTTTCTGTGTTTACTTGCAGCTGTGCTAAGTGGCTGTCAATGCATTGTCACAGACCCTGGAGTAAGCAACTTTCCTCACCCTCGCGGCTTTCACTTGCTCTTGAGAATCATTCAAGTTTCACATTCTGTCTCCCAAGTAATAGAACTTCAATGGGAATTAGGCATGTAGATGCTTTTGAAAATCCTACAAGGGGCTTATCTGCATCTTTAGGCACCTAAATACCTTTAAAAGGTGCCTATGTCACTTTTAAAAGTGGTCCGTAAGCTCCTTAGCCACTTAAGCACTTTTGAAAATGTTACCCAGGAGCTATTCAAAGGCCAAAATGTGAGATACTGACCTTTTTAAGATGACATGGCTCCCAGATAAAGTACATCACAAAAAACAGATTTCAGAGTGGTAGCCGTGTTAGTCTGTATCAGCAAAAAGAACGAGGAGTACTTTTGGCACCTTAGAGACTAACAAATTCATTTGGGCATAAGCTTTCGTGGTCTAAAACCCATTTCATCAGATGCATGGAGTGGAAAATACAGTAGGTTTTTGAATGTTATAATTCTTGATGTCTGATTTGTGTCCATGTATTCTTTTGCGTCTCTACAGTCTCTACTCAAAAGAATACATGGACACAAATCTGACATTAAGAATTAGAAGATTCAAAAACCAGTTGGAGAACACTTCAACCTCCCTGGACACTCAATTACAGACCTAAAAGTCACAATTCTTCAACAAAAAAACTTCAAAAACAGACTCCAATGAGAAACTGCAGAACTGGAATTAATTTGCAAACTGGACACCATTAAATTAGGCTTGAATAAAGACTGGGAGTGAATGGGTCATTACACAAACTAAAAACTATTTCCCCATGCTAATTTTTTTCCCTACTGTTTTTTCCCTTCTTGTCAACTTTGAAATGGGCCATCCTGATTATCACTTCAAAAGTTATTTTTCTCCTGCTGATAATAGCCCACCTTAATTAATTTGTCTCGTTAGAGTTGGTATGGCAACACCCCTCTTTTCATATTCTCTCTCTCTCTCATATATATATATATATATATATATCTTCCTACTGTATTTTCCACTCCATGCATCTGATGAAGTGGGTTTTAGCCCATGAAAGCTTATGCCCAAATAAATGTTTTAGTCTCCTTGTTCTTTTTACAAAAAACAGAGGAAGCAGGAAAAAGAGGTGCTCTTTTGTAGAAGTACAACTAATGTTTTCTATAACCTCAGCTTCAATATTCTGCATTTATGGTCCCAATAATTTGTAACTAAGCAGTGAATTACAACAGTACAACAGTGAATTACAACAAGACCGTGGTAAGTATTGGTTCAAAGAAAGAGAGTGCCATTCATAATAAGGTACTGGTACAAGATCTCATCTGCTCTAAAAGGTGGCTAGATTGTTAGAAGGTTTAGTTGTGAACTCCTTTTGGCCTTGGATGTATTTTCCTCATTTTAGTGTTGTGCAAGATCTAAAATCCAATTCACATTCTTGGCTTTGGGATTTTAAAATAAATCTCAGTTGTTCTTATTGCAGACTTCGTTGGCCTCTGCAGATGTGCTAGTGATCGAAGTTTCCCAACATGTCTCAGCAGGGATGAAAACTGATCCAACAGAACAGTCAAAAAGAGCTTTCTAAAAAATCTAAGAAGCAGCTCTCTTATCCCCTACAAGATTAATCAATCATTTATCAGATTAGCAATAGAGCCTCTCACTGGTCAGTGGACAGTGACAACTATGACATTATTTTCTTCTGTAGAATATTTTTATACAGCAAAAAGCCCTTTGTATTCACAGCAATTATATGTGGTGACACTCTGGTGAGTAGCAGCCTCATGTAGGTTATTGCTGACGTGCGTGTGTGGTTGTTAGCACACGGTTGCTATTGTCAAATCAGGAGCTTGCATCAAAAACGTACAGTGTGCCATCTTCACCTTGGAGTATCCCTCCATAGCTCATTTTATGGAGAGCCTGTAAAACGGGCTTTCCAGGGGTTTGGGGTGGAATACATCTGCCCTATGACTCCCCACTGAGTGATCTTTCAGGGGTCATGTGTGGCACCCTGCTGGAATTTGCCCCTATTAATTTATATTGGTTTCTTCCAATGTGTGCAGACCTCTACAGGTGTTCAATGTTCTACGGGCAACAGGAGTTAGGCACTTTATCTGCTCAGGTGCTTCTGTAAATCCCACTAGAAACCAATCTGCATCTTTTGGCAAGTAAAGGACTGTGTAAATCTGGCCCTACGAGCCTATCCCGTAAAAATACACAATACAGTACCAAGTGCTGCCCTTACATAAATAACTAGCCAGAAGAACCCTCCAGCCTCCCAGCCAATGCTCTCCCCCAAAGCCCAGTGAGGAGTGCAGCATGCCCGGAAGGCTATCAGATCCGAGATCAGGCAGATCAAGGTGGGAGCACGTTCCACATTCGAGGAACCCACTCCAGGAATGCCCTAGAGCAGTGAAATAGCTCTGACGGAACCAGAGCACGTACTGCGCTACAGATATTTTCTCAATAGAAAAAAAATCTCAAAAACACTTTCCAACTGTTTGGGCTCAGATTTCCAGCCAAAGCTTTTACTCAATCTCTGTAAGGCTTTACTCAAAGCCTTTTTGAGTTCGTGTCACAGCAGGCTCAGCATCTCGCCCCACATGATGTTAATAACTAAACATTCACTGATCTGCCCTCCGTTCAGCCACCGGTAGATTTTATTTTGCCTGCAATAGTGGGATGACGGGCTAGATTTACTAGTATAATAAGGAGGAGGGCAGCTGTGGTCTGTCCCTTTATTGCAAACTGAGTGCAGCCCTTGGGTCCCTGACGGGCAGCCAATGCAGCTTGGGTGCCCCAGTTTAAAATGTTAAGGCAAATCCAACTCCTGCTCCCCACTCTTGAAAGCATGCAAGGCAGAAATGCTGCTTTTTTTGTTGCGTGAGGGAGGGGAACGAGGGAGGGCAGGCAGCCAGGAGCCAGCACAGGGAGCCCCAGGGTGGGGGTTGTACTGCTCACTAGGGCTGGTGGTTAGAGCATGTGAACAATGGGGTCACACGAGTGACCCCCAGGTCTCTCAGTCTCCTTGGTGATACCTCAGTGGCTTGGACTGGCAGCAATAAGGTCAGCTTAAGGGAGAAGATAAAAAGGCTGTGTGCAGTGGGAGCCTGGTGGGGGGTGTTAGGAACCTCCTGGAGGGAAGGGGGGAAGCGGGGAATTGAAGTTGTCCCCATGCTGGCTGAATGGGTCAGAAGGAAGATCTCCAGAAACACAAGCTATTTCCTAGTCTTTGTAACTAGACCCAAGTGGACCCACCTGGCCTTAGCTTTGGCAGTGTCCGCCTAGAGAGGTCGCTAACCATTTATTTCGTTGCCATCTGATCTCCTCTCTCTATTCTGAGTAGCCCTGGTTTTGAATGTGACCAGTTGGGTTTTGCTTTGGATTCTTTGTGGGCTTCACACAGGCCAGCCTCGAGAGGCGGAACCACCTGCCAGCCCAGCTCTCCCAGGTAGTGCAAGGGGAAGTGTCCCGGCTCGGGATTCTCATTCATAGGGTGTGTCACATGCAAGGCTGTGTTGACAGATGCAGGAGAAACACTGAATGCCTGTAGATGAGTGTAAGGGGCTTAAGGGGATGCCTCAGCTTTGCTTGAAGGCCACGTTTTACCCTTGACCAATTAACGTTGCTCCTACCCACTTGCCCAGGCACAGGCGGTGAGGAGACTAGGGTGACCAGACGTCCCGCTTTTATAGGGACAGTCCCGATTTTGGGATCCTTCTTATATAGGCTCCGAATTACCCCCCACCCCCATCCCAATTTTTCACATTTGCTGTCTGGTCATCCTAGAGGAGACAGACATGAAAAATCTTCACTGGCCTTCTAATTTCTGCCTTTACTCCCACCCCTACTTTCACTGCCCTCGCCCTTGCTTTCTGTCATCTCACAGCACAGCTGCTGTGTCTTTTGATGAACTTCACAAGAAATTACGGGAGGAGCGCTCGTTAATGGCAGAAAACGGTGCTAACGAGACAGCTGGTTTTGTGCCGCTGTTTGCAGCAGCTCACACAAGGGAGAGTGAGTTGCGAGAAGAAATTGGTGAGAAGTGCTTTGAGATTGTTAGGTATAAAGGTCAGAGGATTATTGCGCTCTGCCTTTGGCTCTTTCACACAAAAGCAAAGGGCTCTTTGGAGAGTGGTGCTTGGTCCCGCATCCTTTTCACCACATGGCTCCTTTTGAAGTCAGTGGGAGTTTTGGCTGTGAATGAGCTACAAGACTGGGGCCAAAGGTTATTCGAGCCCATGCTCTCACTCTGAGCTTCCATTTTAGGAGTCAACTTCTCATCCTGCTCCTCTGGCTTTTCAAAATTAAAAAGTAATAAAACAGCAGAAGGTTCTTCTCTTACAAAAAGAAAAAGGGATTGGAGGAGCTATTTCCACATAATCTCTGAGCATGTGTCTTGATTGCTGGGCCCTCATTCCTGTTGACTCTAAACTCTGTCCCATATGGGGCCTGAGCACCAGTGATTACAGGCCAAAATAAAATCAAGTGGGAGTTTTGCTCCTACAAAAGGTACAGAATCCTTCCCAGGTGAGTGAAATTCGTGGCAGCATGAATGCAGCAAGCTGCATTTACCTGTGGACCTTCGCCTCCCTCTGCTGCCATTCACAGCAGTAAGCCCCCCCCGCCCATGTCTTTTTGTGTAATGATCAAAAAGCCAAATTTTATCAATTTGTATTGACATGAAAATGTTTGGTGTAGCTTAAATCCAGCATTCCACTGGCAGGGACGTGACTCTGCCAAGACTTGTGACATTTCAAGTAGCTCTGGTCAATTTCTTTGTCTGTGGGTTTCCATTTCTCTGTATGCAGCCAGGGCACCACATTCTGTTCCCAGGGACAAGTTGCAGCCAACCTTTCTGAAGACTTGTGTTCAAAAAGCAGCTTATGGTCAGCTCTCAATTGCTGCTGGTTGGCGGGGGAGGGGGCAGAGAGAGGGAATGTGACATTCCTATAAATGTTCTAATACTTGTATTTTTAATTAACACAATTCCACTAGGTGCCAGAATCTCTGCATAGAAATCAGTAAATCTCTGTTGTAACAGGCTTTTTCTTCACCCTGACATCCATTTAGAAACTGATGAACATCCACTATAGCTGAACACTTGGGGTTTGCTGCTGCAGAAAAAAAACAAACAAAAAACAACACCGCCCCCCCTCCATCTCATTCCTGCCTGAGTGGCGTTTTTAAAGCAGAGTTTTGCTCGGAAGGATCCAAGCCACAATGAAATGCTTTAAAATATTCATGCTATGCTTGTCCATTCTAGTACAGCAGATGAGCACAAACAAAAGCAGGACGAGGGCGACTCCCTTAATGAGGGTCTGGCTGCCTCCTAGAGCCAGCTGCCTGATTTAATCGAGTCTGACATTAGAGAGAGACACTCTGGTGAGCAAGAAAAGGCAGCTAGGCTAAAGCAATTGCACAGATCATTGGCCTCTCTGGTCTTTGCTGTTTTCAGTTGGTATTGAAAGCCCTTCAATATACTGAACGGTGTAGAATCGGAAAACTACATTTCAAATCGTGCTAATTCGATCTTGCATCACTACAGGCTCCTGCCCCCATTCATACGCCCTCTGGAGAACGAGTCAAGCTGTACCAGTGAGTGCTGTATAAATGAACAAAGATGCGAAGTTATCCGCTGTTAACTCCGTCATGTTCCCATCTGCACAGAACATGAATCTGATACAGCGTTCGGAGCTGCAGGATAACAAGGCTACAGAGCTAGGAAATGACTGAGTGGTATCTGTCCAGTAGGCCAGTGGTAGCATTTCCTGCTAGTCCACACACCCAATGTGGCAGCTGCACACGCTGGGGGCTCATTTCACACATTGATTAGGGTTTATTGGAAGTCTAATGGGCATTTCAACCATATCTCCACACTGCTGGGCAGAACAGAGGGATAACAACACAGGTCTGCAGGAACCCACCCTGGGGGGATTTCCATCTCACTGTTACCGGACAAAGACCTGTTGGTATCTGCCTTTGTCCACTAGAGGGCGAACTAGCACTTTAATACATTGCTGTATATTTTCTAATTTGCTTGCTGGTTTTTTGGTTTAACATTTCTTTAACTTCATACTGTCCAGTGTATAGAGCATGGGATTAGGAACATCCCAAACTTTAGAAATTAAGGGGGATCCTCTCAAAAATAATCACCTTCTATAATGTACTCAGCGATTATTGCTGTGTGCCCCTGTTGGATGTATGGTGCAGGGTGTATTAGGAAATGTAATTGAGGGTAACTACTGTAATAAGCTTTCCTTTTGACCCATTGGCTCTGTCGTATATTTCGAGTGACACACCAGTACCTGTGCTGGGGTAGACCCTGGACCAGATTGCATTCTGGTGTACTTAAGCAGCACTCCAATGAAGTCAATGGAATTGTACCCGGTTACCCCAGCTCTGAATTTGCCCCCCGCCCCACCCGACGTTATGTTCACATCACAAATCTGCACTAATGGGGAAAAACTGATGCAGTGGATCATACAAGAGAATGAAAGTAAGTCAGACAAAAGTACCCAACATCCAGCACAAATCTAGAAAGAAAGGCGATAGGAGGATATGCTACCAGTCCCTCCCCGTTACAGGTGGCCATCACAAAGACTGGGAAGGTACAGCTTTTGAAAGATTATTTCTACAGTGCAATCTATGCAGGTTAATGAAAACCAAAATGGTGGTAAGTTTTAATTCAAATGTCATCATGTATTGTTATAGCCATAGTCTTAAAAGCAGTTTGACAGTTATTAATGGAAAGTTCACAATTGGGGTTAGTCTCTAAGCAGTTGTTTGCATGGCATACTGTAATTTTAGTGGAGAGTTCAAGTGAAAAATCATAGGTTGTCTCTAATAACATGGGGGTCTCATTCTTTTGCTCCTCTCTCTCTCTCTGACTTCTTAATGAAATGAGTAAGTCAGTGACAGTTGTTTTAATAGCTGTGTAATGCAAACACTGTCCTTGACCAGGAGTTAGAGGGCATGATCCTGCACTCCCCTGAAGTCCGTTGGGGCACAATCCTGCACATGCTTAGTGCTAACATCATACATAGTCCCATTGACTTCAGGGAGAATAGCCACAAGCTTCATGTTAAACTCCCACTTGAGTGCTTACTGCTTTGCCGGATTGAGGCCTCAGAGTTTCAGGTGCCCAAGGAAGACAGGATCAGGTCCATAGTTTGCAATTATAGGACCACAATTTACAAGACTGCTCAGTCCCTGATTCTGTGCACACAGTTTCTACATAGGCAAATGTCCAGTTAGCTGCCATTCAAAATCAACGGTCAGCTGATCCATCTAAGTGATGCTTTGCATACATAATTATGACCATTACCCATTCCCTCGCTGTAAGTGTGCATGCACATATCTGGGTTTGTAAGCATCTGCAGTTCTGACCATTTGGGCCACAGCAATGCTGTTTGTATCCTTCTCACTTAGGTTTTGTTGAACAACCAACTGTTCCTGTTTTCAGGATGTTTAATGTGAGTTTAAACATTCCATCCTAGCTGGAATTTGGTACGTGAGGGCTCCTGCTAACGAATTTGCAAGAAAAGTTTGACTCTTTTGACAGGCTGATCCTGCCATCCTAAACGGGGCAAATCTCCCACTGAAGCCAAAGGGAGTTTTTGTCCAAATCAGGTTTAATGGGTGGATGGGACCCTAAGGGTAAAAATCTCATCCCCAAGACACAGCAGAGTTTGGGGAAGATGGAATTCCCCTCCCAACCTGCAGTGCTGGTCACCTGCATAGAGGATGGTGATCTAATGACCACTGAAGTCAGTGGGAGTCTTTCAATTGATTACAAAGGGTGTTGGATCAGGTCCCAGCGCTGTGGGGGCTAATAGTGCCCTGGCCTACTGCACCTCTTAGACATCATTAATAAATACTAATCCTTTGCACTCTGTGTAGCACTTTTCACCAAAGATTTCAAAGTGTTTCACAAAGGTGAGTACCGGCCGTACCCTTCCCATAGTACAGATGGGGAAACTGAGGCATAGAGAGGTTTAATAATCTGCTCCAATTCACACAGTGGGTCACGGATAGAAATCTGTGAATACAAGCCAGCTCTCTGAAACCCCAGTC
Source organism: Chelydra serpentina (assembly GCA_037349315.1). NCBI lineage: Eukaryota > Metazoa > Chordata > Testudines > Chelydridae > Chelydra > Chelydra serpentina. The sequence goes on from JBAIAC010000033.1 coordinate 17,313,176, forward strand.
CCTGCTTTTGCCACTAGATTGTGTTGCCTAGTACCTTACCCTGTCAGACTAAATTCAGTTACCAGCCATCCGTTTGTTCCCAGTATATTTATTCCAGATCTCAGCCATATTTTCTCTTTTTCTCCCTCTGGTTCAGCGAAGCCTGTGCTCACCGTACACAGTCGCGCTGGGAGATGAGCTCCCATCACATACATATGCAAGAAGCTTTGGAACATAAGTAGAGCAGTAAAGGGAGCGTGACTCATCCAAGAGCATCTGGGGGCGACGTTGTCATGACAACAGAGCTTTTAACTTGGTATCTTTGTATTATTCAGGCTTCAGAGCTTTTAATTAACGGCTGGATTCCTCTCCCTCCATTTCCCCAGACTCTTAATATTCCACCTCATTCAAGGTGCATGGGAAGCCTCATCCAGATTTCAAACAAGCCAGCCAATGATCAGCTCAACAGAGAGCCAGTCCACACAGCCCAGGAAAGAAAAGAGGGCAGGCCCTGGGGTTTAAAGAGAGGCATTAAATACGGGACAGGCTTTCCAGATGAGGCCAGGGTTAATCATCATCCCAGTTAAAGGGCTTCCCCTGCAAGTCACTGCTCCTTGAATCCTCTGTAAATGGGGGGCTAAGCATGGAGGCACCCTCCACGCAGCCGTAAGGACGGAGCAGATCCCCTGCCAAATCGATAGGGGTGAATGAGTGTTCAATGCTGTCCCTTCCCCAGCCACTTTGTCCTCTCCCATCCCCTCGTGCAGACACATGGAGAGCCCTTCACAGGCAGGATCCCAGGAAGGGGAGCAGCTGACATCAAGGAGGCAGCTACACAGACAGGGAGAGATCCAAAGTCGGCGTGTTCCCTCCACACATGGATCCGGAGAGAACGATCCTCTCGCCGCTTTGGGCTGCAGATGGCCCTTCATTAAAAGTCACCAGGGAGTTGTGAGTATGGATGTCGCGGGGAATGAAGTGCTCTGCAGGTGGGAAGTTCTGTGCAAAGGCACGTGGTGGGCCTGGTGTACACTACAGAGTTAGGGCAAAACAAGGCAGCTTACGTCAACCTAACTCTGTAAGCGTCTACACTAAAATTTCACTCCCGCCGACATAACTCACCCGCTACAACGACTTAACTCCGCCTCTGCGAGAGGTGTAGCATTTAGGTCAACCTAGTTGGGCCAATGCAGTGTTAGTGTGGACAGTGCATTACTTACATTGTCTTTAGTGGCTTCCAGGAGGTGTCCCACAAGGCCCCAGCTTGACCACTCTGGTCACTGTTTTGAACTCTGCTGCCCTGCGGCCAGGTACACCCCTCTCCCCTTTAAAACCTTGCAAATTTCTGAAATTCCATTTCCTGGTTGCCCAGCTTGCAGAGTTTATCTAGCAGCTCTCGTGCACGCCTAGCACCTGCCCAGCTGACCATGCCAACTACACGCTGCAGACACACTCCTGCCTGGACTACACAGGAGATATTGGATCTCCTGGGTCTGTGGGGAGAAGAGGCTGTGCAAGCACAGCTCCGATCTAGCCGTAGAAATGTCGATATCTATGAGAAGAACGCTTGGGGCATGGAGGAGAAGGGCTACAAAAGAGACCAGCAGCAGTGGTCAGGCCCTTTATTTGACATCCCCTCATTGTGAAAGCCAAGGAGCTGCAGCAGATGTACCAGAAAGCGAGAGAGGCCAACAATCACGCTGGTGTGCAGCCGCAGACTTGCTGCTTTTACAAAGAGCTGCATGCCATCCTCGACAGAGAAGCCACCCCCACCCCCCAAGAGCCCGGTGGATACCTCAGGGGAGCACAAGTCACAGGCCCCTGCCATGAACAGCGAGGTGGAAGTGGAGGAACAGGAGGAGTATGGGGGACAGCCAGCCAGCAGATCCAGCAGGGCAGTGTCCCAGGACCTGTTTTTGGCTCCTGGACAGTCCAGCCAGTCCTGAAAGTCCAGAACAGGTGAGCCTGATGCAGGGGAAGGAACCTCTAGACAGTATGCAGTTTGCTTTGAAATTGCAGGGATGGAACCCTCAAAGTAGCAGGACACATCTGTTGATTTACTCTTTACTTGCGCTGGAAGAGGTAGTGAAACAACCGAGAGAGGTAGAGTTGCTGTCTGCTTCTCATTCCCCTGTAGAGTTAGGCAGAGGCCCTGTGGAACAGTTTGTTTACGTGCACTGGGGTGTCCCGTGAATCCTCCATGGAGACCTCAAGGAAACTTTCCTGTAGCTAGTCTGCAATCCTCAGCCCATGTTTTTGGTCAGGGCTGCCTTATTTCTTCCACTGCGGTAGGACACTTTCCCACACCACTCAACGATTACTTCAGTAGGCACCATTGCAGTACACAGGCTTGCAGCAAACAGCCCCGGTCTGCAGCCAGACGCCTGCAGGAGCTGTTCCCTTCCAGCCTCCGTTACCCTGAGGAGTGAGATATCAGTTAGAATCACCACCGCCTGTGGAAAACGGTGCCAGTATTCAGTTCAGTTGCCCTATCTGCATATACTCATGCCTGTGAGCTATCCCCCTAAGCTCTTCCCTGGTATCCAGCTGCTCAAAAGCAGCAGAGAGCCGTACCACCTCCGCCCTGCACCCGGCAGAAACTTTTCCCCCCTTTGCTTCACACATATTGTGCGGGACACAGCAGGAAGCTATAACCACTGGGATATTTTTGTCACTAAGGTCCAATCTCGTGAGTAGACAGTGCCAGCGACCTTTCAAACATCCAAAGGCACATTAAACGGTCATGCTGCATCTGCTGAGCCTGTAGTTGAAGGCTTGTGACACAGGTGGTGGACAGCGAGGAGGAACATGCGAGTTTGTGGGGATTTTTGAAAAGAGCCGTGAAAAATTATGGGATGCAGATGACATTATGGGACATTGGAATCATGTTCCCAGTCACCCCTGTGCGACTCATTTGGCCCTATGAGGCTTTGCAAAACCTTCCCAAAACACCCTGCGCTAGACGGTGGCGAGTTGCACGGTGGGATAGCTACCCTTGGTGCATGGCTCTCTGCATCGATGCAAGTGCTGCTAGTGAGGACGCGCACTGTCGACACAAGGAGCATAATGTGGACACACAAAAGCGGTTTAATTACTGCGGCAGCTGTGTGCCAGCATAACTTAGGTGGACATAATTTTGTAGTGTAGACAGGGCCTTTGTTTCTCAGCTCTGATCCTGGTGGCCAAACCCTCTCTCCGCACCCTCAGGTTTATCTCCCTTCCCTGCCTTTTCGTTATGATTTAAACAGACACTCTTTCCCTGGGGATGTTTCCATAAACACTCGAGATCTGCATGAACGGTTTCACTTTACCCGTCCCTGGCCAGTCGAAGATCCAAACTCTACCCTCTGATGGGTGCACATGGTTCCATCATTGTTAATGGGGGCAGGGGCATCTCAGGGCACAAGGTGGCCTGTGTCAGCCCTTCTGGAATCAGCACCTCCTGCCAGTCACTCAGCTGCCCTTAATTCAAGAGCACACCCAGCAGTTCGCAAATAAACGGTATTCCAGTTCTGTGCAACTCTCCGGAAAGTTAGGATTTAACCACCAGCGTGAGCAGAATAGCTGGGATTCTCACTCTTTTCAATTGCTGTAATAATTTGGGTTCTTCACAGCAGATTCAGCCCGAGACAGAGCTCCTTCAGCTGGGATTTAGTCTACGTCTGGGAAAACTGGGACAACTGGCGATTAAGTGACTTGCACAAGGTTAAAGCTTTTGCACGATCCTTGGAGATGCTGAGGGCCCGTTATCACTAGCGAGAGACAAAGGCAGCTCAGGATCGTGCAGGATCAGGCCCTTTATTTGACATCCCCTCACTGTAACATTTTCCTTTTGGCAGCAGCAGCAGCATGCTGGCAGAGTTCTGTGAACAATGTGAAACAAAATGGCGTTATGTTCTTGTTGAAATTTAAATAATTTCCAGAGACACTGGCTGCTGCCGAGAAAGAGACTCTGCACTCTGGGGGCTTAGATGCACACCCATAACCTCCAGGCAGGTCAATGGGAGCTGGGCACTCACAGCTGAGAGCAGGGTTTACTTTACATGCAGCATCCCCAGGGGTTTAAAAACCAGCATCAATTTACCATTACTGTATGCAACACACATCTGTTATGGCTTGTTTTCTGCAAACTGTACTTTTAACTGGAAAGACCTCACACTCTGCTGCTATTTTGTGTTCAGATGCAGTATAATATGCTCTGTGTTCTCCCAGGAAGCCCATAGTTTTGTTTGGCAGCAGCCTAGCTAATTATTGCATAAAAAAGAGACCTTTTTTTGGCAGGGGGTGAGGGTGGAATATACTGCAGGGAGTCCCATTACTGTGAGATGATCGCCATTCTTGTGTTCTGGGTCATTAGTTTCATGAGAACTGTGTACCACCGATGCACTAACTCTTGGGATTATGTATATGAAGCGTGTGTTCAGATGGAAGGAGCAGTGGGAAAGGGATAGGGTCTGAAATCTACCCCAGTGGCTGTTCGAGAGAGGGAATGTGAATCAAACAGGGAAGAAGGAAAACTAACCCTGAGCAAACTGTCCTTCATGGTCAGGATAATTAGCTGGAAAAGGCTTCATAACAAAGGAAATGCTGGTTACAATAGGCGCTATAGAACACCTCTTTGGTCTCAAGATGAAAGCAAGAGTAGATGGTGACAGGGTGTTCCAGGGAGGAGAGAAGCAGCAGCCAGAGGACAAGGTATGCAATTAACCACAGAAGAGCCCCTCTTCAAAAATGAGGGTCTGCAATTAGCAGCTCAAGGGAAACAGATTATCAATCTGTGCTGAGCTCCCATAGAGATGGGCCAAACAGCTAGTAATTGAGGTGCACAGGCCACCTCCAGGAGAGACAGGACAATGAAAAACTTCAATAAGACAATTAAAGCCTATAACAATTTAGTTGCTTTTTCTTCTTCTTGAGGTAACCCCCTGGACGTGAATCCCACATGCCTCGCTGACAGTTCTGGAAGCACGGCCTGGAACCTTCCTCCTCACAACTAAGGTGGCAGGGGTGTCCTCACCCTGACTTTTTACAATCATCTGGCTCCATCATATTCTCCTTGTGGTGCTGAATGGAACAGCAACACAGTTATTTTGCTTCCAGGACTTTATTCCCAGGTTTGTGTGTTCACAGCTTGTAAGAAAGAAAAATTCTTCACTCCTTCAACTCCCATTGAAATTAATGAGAATAAGAGCACTCAGCACTTTGCAGGAGAGGGCCCTCTGCCAGATGTGGCAATTACCAATCCTGGAGCACAGCACAGCTGTTGGGGCTGGATGGAAGGAGCTGTCTCAGAGGGGTACCATCCAGAATCCTTCCCTCACCTTTCTCATTCTTTTGGTTTCCCCTTGACCTTCCCTGGGGCCAAGAAGAGCTGCAAGTGTCTCCCTCCAGAGCTGAGCAGTGCCACTTAAGGCTATCAGAAGGGATGGCTAGAGATGCGGTCACTAATTTCATTCATCCTAGGGGCTGAGCATGCCACCTCCGCTGCACTGAGTCACAATTGACGACTGAAATGGACATTCCTACCAGTGCAGCTGAAGAAAACTTTCTGCCAAAGTTAAAGATTTAGGAACAGATTCTGATCCCAGTTAGACCAGTGTAAATCAAGCTGCTGGCTTGAATTACTCTGGCTTTGCACCGGTGTAAAAGGGAGCAGAAGCTGACCTTTATTCTTCATTCAGTTCACGAAGGATTTTATGAAAACATATTTTGCAGCATAGGTGAATCACAAGATATGTTTGTGACAAAACACGAAATGCAGAGATAGGAAGACATTACTAGAGTACACCACTAAGGTGTCAGAGAAATAATAGATGTATTAGCTTGCAAAGGTAGCAGGAAACCCATTACCTAAACATGAGAAGTGCCACCTTAAAATGAATCCTTGTGTACAACTAAGAGGCTATTTTTGTACATAGGTAGGGAAATTAACATAAAATGTCAAGCATAGAGGCTTGCAAACAGATAATCATATTCGTAAACTAATGTGTTTGCCACTATGGTACTTGTTCAATGAATGCAATTAGAAAGGTGACTAAGAGATACAAGTATGGCATGATGATGTCCATTAAATAGAAATATATTTTAGTCTCATCATTTCTTGGAAGACTATATTTAATGGCTTTTCTAGTGTTTAATCCCAAGAGGCTTTACCTTTAAAATCACAGCAGATAAACACACTGAATTTCCTTTTGTCACTTGCAAGGATTAACATTCTATATGGGAAGCTTCCCTCTTTATACAAACAGGTGACGGAGTTATTACTGCACAGATACTGTTGTGTACTGTTACAAGAATGAAATCAGTGAGGCAGGCCATGCAAGGGTGAGTAATGATGTGTATTTCCTGGGATGAGTGTCAAAAAAGAGCAATCGTGAAGAGGCTTGGACTGTAAAAATCTCAAGATTTGCAATGCTGTTAAATGATTTGTAACAAAGCTTTTAGGGAGATGAGCCCAAGCCCTGCACTGGAGCAGCTCAGATGGTGCTCAGTAGTCCAAATAATTGCTTGGGTCAATTCAAAGTCCATAGCTACAAAGGCAAGAATACAAGTTTATGAACACTATTTGTACGTAAGTAGTGCCTAGAGGCCCCACCTGAAATCAGGGGCCCCTGGACTGGGCATTACATAAATACAAGGCAGACAAAGGGTGAGAGAAAGGCAGTATTATTTCCATTTTACAGATGGGGAACTGAGGCACAGAGGGATTAAGTGACCTGCCCAACGTCACACAGGAAGAGTCTGGCAGAGCCAGGAAATGCATTCCAGTCTCCTGAGTCTGAGTCCAATGCCTTACACACAAGACCATCCTCCTTCTCTGGTTTGACACCTTTAACATTAGAACAAGAAGCCTTCTAGATCAAACCACTACTATTATAAAAACACATGGAGGAAGTTGCAATAATATTTGGAGAAAATGGTCTGCTTAAAAGAGAAATCTGATTTCATGCCATTTATTTGCACTTGCTGTTTTACACTAGTTATCCCAGAACGCATCAGATTAATTGTTTAAGAGAGAGAAGTGATAAAAATGTTGCAAGTTTGCAAATCAAAACTGAATATTATTTGTTTTTCACTGCCCTTGCTGGTGTATTGGGAAAAATCCTATCCTTACATGACATACATTTTTTCAAAGACACTAAAATAAAACCAATAACTGGAAATTAGAATGGTCTTAATCTGATGCTGCTATATCTGGACAGAAGGGTGTTGGACTTTTTGCAAAAAGTCCAATACTGAAAACAAGTTTTTATTTATACTTAAACAAACCTAATAGCTGTGATCACTATGGATTGCAAAGGTCACTATATAAACCAGTCCCAGTAATTACTGTTATTTGTTTTTCTTTCTACAATAGTATTAAGAGAACAATTCTAATTTACAGAATGATTAAACATTTCAATTTATATTACTTCCTCTTGTCAAATGCATTCTTGAAGGACTGATGTGCAATTTATGTGGTTTTCTGCAGGGCACAACTCCGTTTCCTGCACAAAGGTTTACTTTACTTGTTGCGCATGGAACAAATCTTCATTTTAAAATCTATGCTTTTTGTCACTCAAAGTATAGTCTGCAATTTGTTATTTAGGTCATTTTAAATTCACAGCCCAAGTCTCAAAACCACTGTCTATTCCTTTTTATTGCACTTATCACTGCAGGGTCTAACCCCAGGCTCTCTCAAGCAATAGGAGTCATTTTTATACACATTTATAGAAATTACTAAGTGCACTTGGTTTCCATGACAGAAAAACACAACTTTACAAAATAATGTTCTCATCAGACCCATTTTATACCCACAGCACTTCCAGCCTTCAGTGGTGATGATGTTCTTGGAAGCAGGTTCTTGGAGATTTTAAATTAGGTTATTGAATGTAACATCCTTCTTTTTTGATTTCTCTGCCTTCAGAGTTAAACTCTTAAATTACTATTGATTAGGTACGTGAGCCATTACGTGGATTGGGTAGAACCGTACTTGTAATGGAAGAAGTGAACACGTGCAATAGCTGAAGTTAGAGCAGTAACTGACTGATGAGAGCACATGGGAAGTGGGCCCCCTTTTAACCACTTAAGGAGGTTGCTATGTTCTATATATTTTAATCTTCAATTTATGGCTTCATTATTATCTTATCTAACAACCTTTCCTGCCTAATATAGCCCAGATATCAAAGTCCATGGGATGGGGTTCTGAAGGAAGAAGATGCTGCTAGGATCTCCTTGCAGCAAACCCCTTACACTGCAGTGAAAAGGTGTGTGGGGGGGATCCCTAAACCTGGCAGATCTCCCAGGATCTATGGAAGGCCAGGACCAATCATGCAGGGACTCTGTGCTTCTGCAACAGCTGAGCTCCCTTGTCTCCCTGGCCTCATGGCTCTATTGGAACCCCATTGCCAGAGACCCTCCCTCGCCACAGCTCCAGAGACAGGATTATACATTCCTAAGTAGTAGTATCTTTTCAGTGCAAGGCCCATCTCAGCATGCAGCCCTCCCTGAGCTACACTGTGTGCTCCTCTGCTGCAATATGTCTAGGAGCTGTGTGTGTGTGTGTATATATCTGCTCAGTGGCGTAGCCAGGTCTGGAGCACAGGGGGAGCGGTGCTTTAAAAAGGCGCCTCCCCGCTCCCCTGTACTCACCCGGCGGCGCTTTAAAGGGCCCAGGGCTCCAGCCGCTGCGGATCCCCCGGACCCTTTAAAGCGCTGCCAGCTCCAGCAGCTGGGCTCCGGCGGCGCTTTAAAAGGCCCGCGGCTCCCTGCGGCTGCAGGAGCCGCGGGGCTTTTAAAGCGCCTCCCCACCCCCTAGCCCGGCTCCGGCAGCTGGGCTCGGGCAGCGCTTTTTAAGGCGCTGCTTCTCCTCACAGGGGGAGCGGCTGCTCCCCCTGCTCCCCCCCTGGCTATGCTACTGTATCTGCTCCAGGACTCTGACCAATGGAAGGTATGTTCTCAGGTCACAACAAGACATCACAAACTGAGCACTCCTATCAAAATGCAATGGCCTCTTCAAAAGGGAGAGACGCAGAGGGGATGGGCCAATGTAGTTAGGAGCATCCAAGGGAAAGATTCTGACCCAGTGTTGGCGGGGAGAGAATGATGGCTGAATAGAGGAGTTCAGCCCCTTCACCTGCCCTACCCACAGCTCCACCCCAACATATGTTATAGCTCACATTATACCCACTGAGCAATGCAACGATAGTGAGTGTGTATGCACATGCAAGAGCATTTACAAATATTAATATATAAGCAAATACTTGTGTTCTCTTCCCAGGCCAGGAGCTCTGTGCACTCCTCCTCTCACATCCCCTCTTCCCAGGCCAGGAGCTCTGTGCACTCCTCCTCTCACATCCCCTCTTCCCAGGCCAGGAGCTCTGTGCACTCCTCCTCTCACATCCCCTCTTCCCAGGCCAGGAGCTCTGTGCACTCCTCCTCTCACATCCCCTCTTCCCAGGCCAGGAGCTCTGTGCACTCCTCCTCTCACATCCCCTCTTCCCAGGCCAGGAGCTCTGTGCACTCCTCCACTTGCACCTCTCCCCACAGGTCAGGACTCCGGGTATCTTGTGTTGCCACCTCTGAGGTAAAAAACTCAAGGACATCGGGATGATCTTGAGCTCATAAACTGGACAGCTGGCACCATGGACAGAGCGCCTTGACAGATTCTTTTTTTTTTTTTTTTTTTTTTAAAAAGGTGAGAATGGCCCAGGGAAAACCTGGAGAGGTGGCAACAATATGGGTATCCTCCTCTCATGCTCCCCACCTTGGGCAGGGCTCTGGATACCCCTTCCTCTCCTCCTCCAACGGGGACAGGGGACTCACCCTCTGGTAGAGTTGCTTTCTCCTCTGGATTCCAAGTGGGACCTCTCTCTTTTCCCGCCTGTGATGAAGGGGGAATTTTTTGTAATTTTTTTATGAATCTCATGTGTGCCTCAGGTTCTCGCTATATTTTATATTGCTACCCATTTTTCTTTGGTGTATTTTTCTGTACTGGGATGCACAGGCAACCAAGTTCTTTTTTAATGCCCAGCCTAGTTCCACAGGCCAACACATCTTTGTACTTTTAAGGGGTGGCAAAAGCACTGGCAACCATCTCAAGATCTGTGTCACTTCTAATTGTTACTTTTTTCTTACAGAAAGCTTAAAACAAACAATGCAAACCTTAGGGGGCTGGTACACACAGAATTCATGCTTAGAAAACCTCATGTCAGAGCTGCTGATCACGTATTCTAGAACAGATAGCACTTAGTCCTGCCATGACTGTAGGGGACCAGACTAAATGACCTCTCAAGGTCCCTTCCTGTCCTGTGATGCTAATTGTGGAAGAGCTTGGTGACAGAATGGCCTGATGTCGTGAATCATTGGAGATTAACTACACAAACTGGGTCCCATCCCACAGATAATATTTGGGTTCAGTGTGAAAACAGTAATTCATTGTCCTCAGCCAGTGCAACACTGGGAGGCAGCTTTCAGAGCAAGCCAGCCTAAAATACAATGCCACCCCTTGTAATTTTCCCACTACTACTTCCTCTACTTCAGTGGATTTTACACCTGTGTGGTTTTCTTTTACATAATAAAAGCTGGCTGCCTCCCAGACTGCAGTCAGAGTGAGATAGGGTATGTGGTGTAGAGTCCATAGCTGGGGGGAAACACATACAGGGCTTGGCTTTGCACTGTGCCATGTGGAGAGCGGAGGGTAGAAGCACCAGGTGGAAAGAGGTGAGCAGGATGGGGAATGTTGCAGTGTTCATCCTCATACAGATGAGCACTCCACTACCTAGGAGGAAGGAGGCCTAAGAGAAGGACAGCGTAGCTACCTCTTACTCAGAAGTATCTGTTTGAAGAATTGAGTGTAGTGAGAGTAGAATAAACTTGTTAATTTTACGTAAATAATATGTAAATAGGTATGTAGAGAAATGTTCGATGACTTCATAATTTTTTTTGCAATATGCAATTCATACATAGGCCCCTCATAACCTTAATCCAGCCCTGTCCGTAGGATCTGGCAGATTGCAGGGGGTTCCTCCAAGACATGGTCCAACACTGGGGGCATCACACTGACCCTGTTGAATCTGTGACACCTCCACAAACACAGCACAGGCTGGTGGGGACTCAGCCTGCTGGCAGAAAGAAGCTCTCCTCTGGCTTCTGGCTCCCCCTGCTGGCTGAGTGTGGCACTGCTGAGCAGAGCCCTGGCACAGAGCAGGGGAAAGACGAGACTGTTCAGAGGTCTGAGGCAGTTTTGGTTTTCACCTCTTCCCCTTCCCTCCCTTCAGGGCTGGGTGAAAGTTGGAGGGAAAGGTCCCTTCTGGATCCCCATTAAAATTACGGTCATTGGAATATCTGTTACAAAAAAGTGAGCTTGACTCTGATTCTCTAGTCCTACACTTTGTGCGGTCCTTGATACCCAGGCTAAATTAGGACCATGTGGGTATGAAATGCTATCGACAGAATTCTCCCTATGCTTAGAGCTGTGGTAGCATTTACACCCTCTCTGCCATCTCTTTACATCGGAGTCAATGACTGCATGTGGGGCAAAGCAGTGCAGAATCAGACCTTCCCACCACTTTTTGCTTGAAGGCAAGACAGCGAGGGTCAAATTCTTCTCGGTTACACCTAAAGCCAGTGGAGCTGCACAGGTGTAACTTAGAGAAGAATTTGGCTTCCAAATAGCTACACTGGTTCTAATCCCTGCTGTGACATGGATTCCCTCTATGGCTTTGGACAAGTGGCCATAATCTTTGGATCTCTGTCTGTGAAACATGTAAAACCATAAAGACATCTGTGTCTAAAGACACGGAACTAACCTGACATATTAGAGAGAGAAGGTGGGTGAGGTAATATCTTTTATTGGACCAACTTCTGCTGGTGAGAGAGACCAGCTTTCAAGCTACACAGAGCTCTTTTTCAGGTCTGGAAAAAATTTGTTCCACCTTGTATTTAGCTGTGACTCTCTGAGTACGTTTCCCAGACCTGAAGAAGAGCTCTGTAGAACCTCAAAAGCTTGTCTCTCTCACCAACAGAAGTTGGTCCAATAAAAGATATTACCTCACCCACCTTCTCTCTCTCTAATATGGTGGTTCTCAACTGTGGTCCACCGCTTTTTCAGGGAAAGCCCCTGGCACGCCGGGCTGGTTTGTTGACTTGCTGTGTCCGCAGATTCGGCCAGTCGCGGCTCCCTCTTGCCGCGGTTTGCCGCTCCAGGCCAATGGGGGCTGCAGGACGCAGCGCGGCGTGGGCTGAGGGACGTGCTGTCTGCCACGTCCCGCAGCCCCCATTGGCCTGGAGGGGCCAGCGGCCTGGCCAGTGGGAGCCGCGACCGGCTGAACCTGCGTACGCGGCAGGTCAACAAACCGGCCCAGGGCACCAGGGGCTTTCCCTGAAGAAGCGGTGGACCACAGTTGAGAACCGTCACTCTAATATGTCAGGTTAGTTCCATATCTTTAGACACAGATGTCTTTATGGTTTTACAACGGATGTCTTTATGGTTTTACAACACCACAGCATATACCTGCTATCACCCTTACCCTACTCACCTGAGGGAACCCCCTCTCCAGGGTCTGTATGCTCTTTTAGGGAGCAGGAATGCCTATGTAAAATGCCTACCACAGTGAAGCCTCAATCCTCTTTAGCTGCTACTGAAATATAAACAATAATAATGAGTGAGGGAGTCTGTCAACATAGGTAAACTGGGGTGCTGCTAGTATTAATGGCATAATGCACTTTTTGATGAAAAGTGCTCTGGAATTTCCAGTTAAGGAAGGTGTTTTATACCAATGGCTCTCATCTTTTTCAGTACAATTTTGCAAAGAAAAATACAGTAAGCTCAAGTCTGACATTAAATGCTAATGAGCTCAGTGACTGTTTCCTGCTACATGAAGTGAACCTGCCAGGTCAACTAATCAGGAAACCGCAGAAAATTAATGCTGAGAAACAGAAAACAGCTTTTCAATCTCACAAACCTATTCATGTGGCCAAGGGTTAAGAAACTAATTCAGAACAGCCTGAAGGAATTGCCTAAAAAGGAGTTAAGATGTGAAGCAGGTTACAGAGTATCTGTTTGACTATCTACAGCAGTGGAGTTTGCATAAGGTGGGTTTGAACTCTATCAGTTCATTCTTCTAATGGCCTTACAGCTTTGGAGACAAATGAAAATATCTATTCAGCTGCTGAGAGCAATCTGACCGGATCCCACAGTAATGAACTATTCCTTGTGGACAACTCCATTCAGGTGATTTAGTTAATTGTGGCAGTTAGTTCTGAAATTCTGCCAGGTTCCCTGCTAGCAATGGAGTTCATCTCTGGAAAAAAAGCAAACTACTGGTACTAAAGAACAGAGCAGGCATAGTGGAGCAGTCTATTTAAAAAAAATAAATAGCTGCCATATCTTGTTAATATCATTTGCAGATTCACCACACAAGAACAGATGGATGCTGGACTCTGTGGAAATTAAAGGGGGGGGGGGAAGAGGGGGAAAGAGGTTGGAGAGGGTTTTAGCAAAGAAAGGGGTAAAAAAAGGGCAGACTTTCAGCAGTCAGTCTCAGAATCAGCATTCATACTCTTATTCATGGGCTGTATTTTGCTCTCTTTTAAATCATCCTTCTAGGGACACAAGATGCCAGGAGTAACAACACTGTGAATATGTTGTGGGGTTTGAAATTCAAAGGAATTGCCTGTCACCAACAGTAAGGAGCAATTTGACAAGTCTTACCAGCAAACATCTTCTACCATCACCATCTCCTCACCCTACAGCTGTGAAAGGGAGCTTAGATGCAGTAAGCTCTCTAGAAAACCCTAAAACGGAGTGACAATCCAGGGCGATGCCATGGTAAACAGTCATGGGAATTAGAGCTGGTCTCTCCATTTCTTTCACTGAATTATTAACCTTTTCCTTTGTACAATCAAAAGCAGCTTCCCCTTTCTGTTTTATTTCAGATTCTAGTGTTCCCCTCTCTGTACTGAGCTATTGTGTCCACAATTCATGACACCCACAGACTGATCTATTTTATTCCTTTCCTTGAGGCTTTAATCTTTTCTCAGAAGCCCAGGTGATAGCTTTATGTCCCTTCATCACAGGAACTGGAAACTCAGATTTCTGATGACTGTCTGTGCCTTCCAGGTGACCTCATTACTCCCCTGTCACACTGTTATTTACTACCTTGTGGTACTGTATATTCTACAGTTTAGGTCTGCTTGTTGCTTTGCTTGCTTTACTCTTGGGTGCCTGGGCACATTTCTGGTATCCCCATATTGTAAGGCTTACCTGCAGTGTTGTTTAGAATATCTAGCTGGGAGAAACATTCGTCAGCAGAGGCAGCTCATGAAGGTCCAGTGATTTAACATTAATAAACCCCACCTTAATGCAATTAAGGGGGGGGGGGATTCATTTCATCATGCTGACAGTGATTGAGTTTATCTAAATATTTTGATTTGATAATTGGGTTCCTATGCTGACGTCTTTAGCTCATTCACTTTCAGTGTAAATCAACACGATTGGTTTATTTTAGCTGAAATAATTCACCAAACTCTAAAGAGTTGGGCTCAACCAGAGCTCTGGATACAAGCAGCCCTAAAGGTTTGAAAAGTTTGGGTCTGGTTCATAGCATTGTGGCCCTAGCCTGTGTCTAACATTGTAAGGCAAGGCAGGTGCTATCAGTTTTTGAGTCAGGTGAATGAAACATAAGCTGCCAGGATCCTGTTCACTGTCTCCTTCAGTAAGGGTGGCAATGGTAGCAAAACCCCTACATGCAGCAATATTTAAATAAGCAAGATCAACACTTCTCTGAAGCTCCCAAGCTGTTGCCATAGACTGATTGGCTGGACAGTAGCTAGCACAGCACAGAGTAAAGCTGAGTTTTACAGGGTGTGCCTCCTGGAGAAACACTGGTCCTTCTGAAAGATGACACTGCTGACTCGCAAAAACTGGGGAAGAGGACTTTGCTTAATATTTGGATACAACACAACAAACAATTCCTAGCTGTAGTCTAACTTCACACAATACACACAGTCTACAGCAACACATTCTGCCTTAGTTATTTAATATCATTGTTGCCACACTACACCAGATGTAGTTACTAGAACTTAATTTACACCTTAATATTAGAGAGACATGGTGGGGGAGGTAATATCTTTTATTGGACCAACTTCTGTTGGCAAGAGAGACAAGCTTTGGATAGAAATATTACCTCACCCACCTTGTCTCTAATATCCAGGAAGCGACACAACTATAACACCACTGCATACTTTAATATTAGTAAATCAAACAAAGTCAACAGTATCAGACTACAAAACCTCAATACTGTACTTAACAATGTTCCCTCTAATTTTTGACAGGCCGTGTGCGTAAAAAATTTCTTCTGTGCAAATTGTTGTGCTTCTGTGCAAATTTTTGTGCGCGTGGTGTTTTGCCGTGTGCACGGGGTTTAGGATCTGTGTGCGTGTGCCCAAGCGCACACCTTAGAGGGAACAGTGCTTGTAACTGTGACTTTCTAGGCGTTTCCTTTTTATGATCCTGACTTTGGAACAGCTGAAAGAGAGACTGCATCCAGAGACTCGATCCCCTGTTTACTCTAAGCTTGGACAGAACTTCAGGAGTTTAGTTAGTGCTGTGTAAATATCATGCCGGGTAGAAATGAGCAATGAAGGTCATATTTTCTGTACATCACCATCTAGTCTCAGGGCTTTGATGTAAGGTGCTCTCACTAACTGGGAACAAGCAATAACCATTTCTGAGGTAGTGGCACAGTATTTGTTGCCTTTACCTGAGTCAGATTAATGAGGAGTTATTTTATCAGTAACATTTGACATTTATATTTCATCCCAAACACTCTCAGAAAGCTTCACGTACTACATACAGAGCTTTGCAGAGAGAAACATGCACATATAAATAATACTCTTCAATGCAATATTTTCAAAATCCAAACTGGCCCCAAAACAAACAGAGCAGCAGATTACATTTACTATTGATGTGGGTGTTAAAATAGAACTGGAATCTTGACTCCATAACCTTTAGTAAAAACTAAAGACCTCTCTATTCCAAACTGTTGCTGCAAAGGAAATTAAAGCTGCTGTGTTATAAAGGCACAAATGGCCTTGGAACACTATGTGGAAACTTCTGATTAATTACTGCACATGCTGGTTGGGTACAGATGGCTCCAGCTTAGCAGTGACATATGAACTTCGATACACTAAGAGAGGATTTCCAGACATGCTCAATAAGAACATTGATCCTTCAGATGAGTCCTGGGGCACTAGCCGTGCAGAGAAATTGTAGCTCAGAAACACCTTGAAAAATTAAATACAGATTCTAGTGAGGAAGCAGGTGGGATGAATCAGCTGCTCCCTAGGCACCCACTGGGGGGGCAGTATTTCAGTAAGCCTCAAAGTGCAAAGGGACAAAAGGAGGGAGAAGGACATTGAACTTCTAAACCGGTTCCACTCTCATCCTTTGAACTTTTGTTTGCAAGTTAGAATGTTGAACTGTCCCTCCCCTATATTAATGCTTCTCTGTGGAAAGAGTGTTACTAAATGGAGAATAGGAAGAAATGAAGAGTGCAAAGCACTTTAGAAGGGTAAGAAATAGCACCCAGAAACCCCCAGCGCTGGCAATGCCCCCTCCCCACTCTCCCATCTCCAATAACACCGTTAAGCACCTTGGATCCTAATTCGCTACTGCCTTTCACCTAGTGCAAACATTTTCACCTGTGCACACTAGGGGTAAAACAATACCCGATCAAAAAGATTTCATACCCACTTTGCACAGAAGTAAAGGGCTACACTAGGTGTAAGGTGGTGGAGAGTCAGACCTGTTAGAACCAAAGGGAGAACATCACCCACTTGTAAACAGCTTCTGAGGCTAAAAGAGCACCAGGAATAGATAACCCTATATACACACTGAAATGCTTCCTTAGAATTACCTCTTCCCTCCCACTCAGAATAATGCCCCCCTTATAATAGTCATACATCCCATGTGGCAAAAGCATCCCCCTCTAAAAAGAATCCCCTCCTGGTTCCAGGTACTGAGTCTTTTTTCACTTTCCACTGGAGGCTAACCTACAAGAGCACTTACATAGCCTAGAACATGTCGCCACTGTTACTGATGAGAGCAAAGTCTCCTAGAGTGCATTAGCTTCATTTCAGGTGGGCAGGCAGCTGATGGAAAATTAGCAGGCTCAGAGCTCTGGGACATGAGTAGACTAACAAGTGGAAGAAAAAATGCACGACTTGAACATTAAGAAAATTGTTTGCTTTTGATCGTTTATTTTAAATGATACATTGGGGAAGCAAATTGGAGTCTAAGGGACTCGATGCTTCCTGTAAATGATGGCCCCGATTCTGTTCTCATGACACTTTTACACCCTGTAACACCACTGGAGCTATCTGACTTACACTAGTGTAAATGAGACCAGAACCACAGCAAATGCCTGTTATGCAGGTGGATGAAGGAGAGGGGGAAAATGGAGAGAAAGAAGAATGAGAATAGAAGACCAGGGCAGGGGATGGCAAAGAAAGGTCAGGAGAAGGAAGGTGTCATGGCGGAGGTATTGGGGAGGGTAAGAATGGTCCAGTAGTTAGTGGGTGGGATTAGGAGCCTGAAATCCTGGGTTATATTTCTTCTGTCCACTGGCTCCATGTGTATCCTTGGGCTTCTCACCTGCAGGACCTTAAGGGCCAGTTTTGGGTGCTTCCAAAACAGGGGGCATTTTGAAAGTCAGCTGAAGGGCAGGCGTTGTTCTTTGAAAGTGAGATGTGATTGTTGGAGACCCTGCGTTAAAACCTAGAAGATGTGGGGAGGAGGTTAAAATCTAGTTAGAATTTTCAAAAGCCTTTCTGATGCCAAGATGGCGAAGAGGTAAAAGATCACCTTGACCTATAAACAGGTTATGTAAAGCTGTCAATAAAAATAAGCACAAAACGAAGTCACAGGAATTACATGCATTGAGTTTACTTAAGCTGAACTGTGGTGATGGAATGACCTTCAAGAAGCCTGATGTGGTTACCAGTTGTCTGAACAATATATCAGAAATTCCTTAAAATGTCAAGTATGAGAAGGGTAGCCGTGTCAGTCTGGATCTGCAAGAGCGACAGAGTCCTGTAGCACCTTATAGACTAACAGACGTATTGGAGCATACATATGCATCTGACGAAGTGGGTCTTCGCCCACAAAATCTTATGCTCCAATATATCTGTTAGTCTATAAGGTGCTACAGGACTCTTTGTCACTCCTTAAAATGTCAAGATACTCTTGAGTTTGGAGCATGAGAAATAATCTGGATGAGAGATGAGACAGTGATAGTTGATCGGTTGGAGGAGACCAAAGCATGGTAGCCAAATAGGGTCCCAGCCTGGGAAAGTAGTCAGAGTCTGGGGGACGAAGTTCATCTATTTGTGACGTGCAGCACATGAATGAGGTTGCACCAATCAGAAGCTTTTTATTCTATTATATCCTTTCTCTTCAACTCTTGCAAAGTGCATAACTAGGGCCCTACCAAATTCATGGCCATTAAAAATGCGTCATGGACTATGAAATCTGGTCTCCCCCCATGAAATCTGGTCTTTTGTGTGCTTTTACCCAATACTATGCAGATTTCACGGGGGAGACCAGTGTTTCTCCAACTGGGGGTCCTGACCCAAAAAGTGGGTTGCAAGATTATTTTAGGAGGGTCATGGTATTGCCACCCTTACTTCCACATTGCGTTCAGAGCTGGAGAGCGCAGCTGTTGGCCGGGCACCCAGTTCTGAAAGAAGCACACTACCAACAGCAGCACAGAAGTAAGGGTGGCAAGACCACACCATGCCATTCCACCCTTACTTCTGCACTGCTGCCTTCAGAGGTGGGTGGCCAGAGAGTGTCAGCTGCTGACCAAGGGCCCAGCTCTGAAGTAAGGGTGGCAATACCATACCGTGGCATCCTTACTTCTGCACTACCGCTGGCGGCGGCTCTGCCTTCAGAGGTGGGCTCCCGGCCAGCAACCGCCACCTTCTGGCTGTCCAGCTCTGAAGGCATCGCCACCGCCAGCAGCAGTGCAGAAGTAAGGGTAACAGTACAGTACAATAACCGTGCGACAATTCCTTTTTGGGTCAGGACCCCTAAAATTACAACACTGTGAAATTTCAGATTTTAATATCTGAAATCATGAAATAATTTATGATTTTAAATATCCTACGCCCGTGAAATTGACCAAAATGGGCCATGAATTTGGTAGGGCCCTATACATAGCAAATAACTGTTGTGTGAGAATGACTGAACCACTCTTCTGGGGGTCAGATCAGAAAGATTTGCACTTCCTTGTGCTGCTCCTTTTTTCAGCACCCAGCAGCAGCTTTTCACTATGTGACATTCCTCATTTGATGATGCTATACAATTTCTCACTAGGTTTAGCATCTTCCTTTAAAGCCACTACATAACCACCACTAGGGAAGGTAAAGTATCCACTAAAATCTGATTCCTTCTGAAGCAGCTATTCAGGACCAGACAGGCCGATACTTTTCTCCATGCTCTGTTTTTTGCTTTGGGTCGCAAAACCAGACAGGCAGTTAATTACTGCCTATCATACTCCAGTGAGTAGTTCAACTGAAGTCAATTGACTACATGGCTGATGAGTATATTACAGTGCCACTGAACTTAGTACATCATGGGAGTAAGTTGACGTCAATGCAACTACTCACATTAGCAGTTTTGGGCCATCTCCATGGTGCCAAAGGCGTGTGCTGTCTGTGGGTCAGCAGCCATGGAATTTACTGTATCATAGCATTAGATTATGCTAGAGTATAGCATTATAAATGGAAGGAAGGATTTCCTAGTAGTTAGAGCATTAAGCTGAGACTTGGGAGTTCAATTCCCAGCTCCTCTGCATAGAATGTGACCTTGGGCGAATCACTTAGTCTCTCAGTTCTCCATTTGTAAAATGGGGATAACAGCACTGCCTCATCTCACAGTGGTGTTTTTAATAAGATGTTAAAGATTGTGAGGCATAATAGGGACCATGTAAGTACCTTTGTCTGGTAGCATAAATGTTAAGATTATTTGGAAAGTTAAAACTAATATGACTTGCTCATAAGTGTCACATACGGGACTCTGCTTTTAATAATTTGTATTTAAATATTATCCCTATGTAGTGGAAACAACCAACCAAAACAAAACAGGAAGAAAGACCAGGATGGTCTATTTCTGGGGTGTGTGGGGGTGGTGGGGAGGTTCCACCTAATTAGGCATGTTTCCTTTTAGCCCACTGGCTCTTGGCAGAACTGACTAGAGCCTCTCTAGTAAATAAGGTGCATAACAGCACTTCAAAAACACCCACTCAGAAAAATTAATACATGAAATGTCATTATATTATATTCTCCATGGGAAAAATAAAACATTTCTCGTAGTGAATCATCTGCCCGCCACATTGTCAGCTGAGATATTTTGTCATCAAAAAGGTTATGCTGAAAACAACCCTCTTTAGGTCCAGTAGAGAACAAATGGGGTGAAGAGGGAAATCTATTTGCATATTTCTTTTCTTCTAGCTATTTTACATGGGCTTTTCCCCATGACACAGCTGCCTCTGTTATGTTTACTGCTCATTTACATTTTAATGAAGGTCCTGTTGAATATCCAATTAAAGCCAAATTTGTTACATTTATTAATCTTTCTAAATGAAAACTGCACTGAGGTCCGAGAAGGTTATTTTCACTGAAAACATATCTCTGTGCATGCTTAAATTTTATGTGGGACATAAAGGCATTATGCTCATCCAGAGTGCATCTAATTCAAAGGATTAGTAACTATGGTGCAGTGGGCTGATGTTAAAGCTATTGCAGGTGATAGGCTTAACTGGGAGGCAGGCACACCTGAGCACAGTACATTGGGAAATGCAGTTGGGGGGAGGATGAAGCAGTGTGAAAACAAAGATCTGTAATCTAAATTACAGACACATTTAAACTTTCCCCTACTGCACGGTAACCACCAATGTTCTAGATTTCCAGCGCACTCTCAGCATGAGTTCTCACAGATCAGTCCTTCTTTAGAAATAGAGTCTGTAAAATGGTATCATGGGGTTCCATATTATTATTAGAAATGGTCAAATCTGGGAAAAATTCCCAGGAAAATGTTCAAAAAAGTTTTGCTTCAAAATTTTCAACCTACTCCATTTATTGAGCCTCTGTCTCACTACCCTGCATCTGGGTAGTCATTTTCCACTATCCAAAGTGGGTGTAAAACAGGGGTGGGCAAACGTTTTGGCCCGAGGGCCACATCTGCGTATGGAAATTGTATGGCAGGCCATTAATGCTCACGAAATTGGGGGTTGGGGTGCGGGAGGGGGTGAGGGCTTTGGGGTGGGGCCAGAAATGAGGTTCCCGGCCAATGGTTGCTGCGGGGGCATCGCTTAGGGTGGAGGGAGCGTGCGGAGCCCCCCTGGCTGCCTGTACACGTAGGAGCCGGAGGGGGGACATGCCGCTGCTTCCAGGAGCCACGCGGAGCCACAGCACGTGCGGAGGGGGGGCAAGCCCCGGACTCCGCTCCCTGGTGGGAGCTCGAGGGCAGGATTAAAATGTTTGAAGGGCCAGATGTGGCCCCTGGGCCACAGTTTGCCCACCCCTGGTGTAAAACCCTACCGTCTAGATGCAGGAGCATGTTATGCAAACTTGGCACAGGTGTAGATTATGACAAAAGGTGTGAGGTCATGAAGAAACAGGCACATCGGGTGGAATGGGAGTTAGGAGTCTAAATACCTTTGTGAATCCCACCCCCCATCTCTCAGTTACTCCAGTTTAAATTGGCTCCGTGTGCAAAGAAAATCATGCTATTTTCTAACGGCAAATCTGCAAACTCAGCTTGGGATCTGAATGGCAAAATGTGTTATTAATTTACTCCCCATCACCAGTAACTCTGAGTCAGCCACAGAATGTTGTACTAGAGGTGTATTTAAGAATTAGTTGAAGTGTGCCCCTGATACATGCCATGTGATGATACATTTCCAGTGATGATGCATGAATCCAGGAAAGAGCCCAGCGGACTATTTTAGTTGTAAACTGAGCACATTTAGTCTGCAATTCACTGAGAAATAATACACATAGAATCCCAGAGTGCCATTTTAACAATCTCTTCTCAGAGTAAAGCAGCACTTATGTGGTTTATGGGGCTAATGAACATATGCTGCCTCCAAACACTTCCTACTTCTGCTCTGTTGCCTTCTTCATTTGAGGACTCATTAACCAGAAAAAGCTGTAAAGTGTCTAATATCCTAGGAGTCTCTGACTCAGATGAAAGGTTGGCAAGCAACGAAATGGCAAAAAAACACAAAAAATACTGAGTGTACAGACCTGGAACCACAATTCTGAAAAAAACACATGGATGTCCTAGTGATTCCTACCCAGCTGCAGTGCCAGGGGCCATACCATCACCTACCAAGCTATGCCAGTAATGGTGCCCCGAGTACAGCCCGCAGGCCCAGTGTGACCTATGAAATTTTACAGGGTGATCTGTGCATGGCCTCCTCTGTATTGCAGAGGTGCAGACTTACAAGGATTCCATCTTGCTTGGAGCCACATGGTTGTGTTGATTAAGAGGCGGCATTGCAAATGTAGGCTAAATGAGCTGCACATTGTATTTAAAACAAGGGCAAATGTAATCTAGTCTATTTTTAAGCAAATGTAAACTGAGGTCCCACGCTCCTGGCTAGCTGCCAGTGGGCCCCTTATTTGGGCAAAGTTTGACTACCACACTAACACACTTGATTCTATTATTTTTTGTGTCCTCTTGGACCAGATCCTGGGACCAAACTCCCGTTGACTTCAATGGGAGCACCATTAAACCCTGTGCAGGTTCTTCCATGCAGGGCCTGGAGTGTAAATGAGATGTAAAGATGATCTCTTGCTTGAGGGATCATCTTGAGATGGAAGGATGATCTCTTGCAGTCCTCGAAGGACTGCTTTAAAATTCTCTATCAATTTTACAGACACTCTTAATATTTTTGTACCCACCTAGGTGCTGCCCCCTACTGCAAACATTTAGTGTTCACATAGTCATTTGTGTGCTCTCCAAGCATGACAGGGAAGAGAGGTTTCAGTGTAGTAGCCGTGTTAGTCTGTGTCAGCAAAATGAAAATAAGAAAGAAAAACTTGTAGCACCTTAGAGACTAACAAATTTATTTCAGCATAAGCTTTCGTGGGTTAATACCCACTTCATCGGATGCATGGAATGAAATTATATTTCAAGAGAGGGACATCCTCCTGAGAAACAGTCTCCAGCAGAGGATGAAGAGTGGGTATGGATTTAATTAGGGTCCTAGTGCTATCTTCAGCCTAATCACTTCACTTGTGCAGTTTATTTTGGTTTGAGAATTAACCTAAAGAAAACTGCAGTGCTATACCAACCTGTGCTGGGGGACGGGCATGTCCACCCATTTAGTAAGATCAACATTACTCCTCTCAGTTTCCTGGAGACGTTTTGCTACCTAAAGAGTATGCTGTAACAGCATGCCAAAACGCATCACATAGCCACGGCCAGCGCTGCATGTGGAATACTGTCATACTGCCTGTGGAACGATAGGGCATCAAAATAAGCACTGAGCTAAATGACTATTGAGCGCGTGTGCTCACAACACTTCCATATGGTTGTGCGACATGAACAGCTTTTCACCACCACATCAGGAAATGTGGTCAGCTCCATATGTGCTGTTTTCAGTCTATTTACAGAGTCAAATGGTGGGACAAGATTCCCAATATTGAAATCCTCAGTCATTGTCGGATGTTTGGCTTTGAAAGCATGCTCATAAAAGCCCAGCTGTGTTGTATGGCCAGCTAAAGAATACCCAAGGCCATATTTTATGGTCAGATACAGCAGGGCACCTGTTCTCAAGGGTGGCCAGCAAAAGCGAGATAAAGACACACTGAAGTCAAACTTGAATGTCATGTCAGACTGACCCCAGCAACTGGGAGGAAACAGTCCATGGCAGAGCAAGGCGGAGACAGATCTGTCGTGTCACGGTTAACGGCTTTGAAGCAAGGCACATTAACACCTTATATGAAAAATGTGAACAGTGCAAAGCAAGGATACAACTGCCTGCAATGGTCATGAACAACCTTATCTTTCTTACAATAGGGTGCCTTAGAAGGAGATTTGGCACAAATGGCAGTTAGGGTAGGCACCTACATTTCATTGACTTTCAGTAGGTGTTAGATGCTTAACAGTCATTTTACCTTTGAAAATCTCTCCCTCACACATTAGAACAGATTCTGGCCTCAGTTACTCCCCCATAAATCTGAGGAATTCCACTCAAATCAACACACTTGTGTAGCTGAGATCAGAATCTGGCTCCTAGAATTTAACATGGAGGCAATTAGTGAGAACACCTCATTTTACTTTATTTTTATAGAAATCCTTGAGGAGATGACTTTGCAGAAGGCTACTTCCTTCCTCCCCCATTTCACATTCCACCCATCTATATATCCACACTTACATATTCTATTCACAGATGGTGCCTATATATAAGTAACTCTGCCTTGAACTATTTGTGAAAGCTTTTTGGAGCTGGGACCACACCACACCCTCTTCTCTCTATGAGAAGCACCTAGCACATTCTGGGTGCTACGATAAACAAAAGAGAAAGAACTATTACATTGCAGTTACCCGGTGTCATATAGAGCAATTGGTATGATTTGTGTTACCCTTGTGCTTACACAAGAGTCCAGCTTGTAAAACCTTACTCACATGAGTAGTCCTACTGATGAATAAGGGCTACTTGCATGAGGAAAGGCTGCAGTATTTGGCCCCATAACAACATTCCTTATAGAATATCCTCACAGCTGGGAAAATATGATGCTTTGAATTAAAATCTGAGTTTAGTTAAGCTCTCAGATATTTCTAATGCCTCTCTGACCTGAGTACCAATGTAGAATACAACCACCATAAAATCATGCAGAAGAAGTGGAAAAAGAGATTCCCCACTCTTCAATTCCCTCTTTTGAGACTCAACACTTAGGAACCCTCAGACAATGGGTGTCAAATACAGCCCACATGACATACTCGGAGTCTCCAGAAACTAAACTTTCATTTTTAAGAACGCCAGTTTCTAGCTCTCACGGTTGTAGAGAAAACCTTCCAAATGTGACACAAGTGTAACCGATGCAGTGATCACTGCCTGAGCCCGAAGTCAGCTCAGACAATGACTCAGAGGAGCGAACTTCTCCATCCCATACAAATCTGGTTAGAGAGTCAACTCTAGAGCCCAATGATGAAATATTAACTATGTGATCACTCATTATTGCAGCATTCTATACTATGGTCTCCATAGTTTACAGTACATTGAATGTGGTATCATCACTGCTAATAATACATACACTTTTAATTTTTATTTTTTTCTTAAAAATACAACCTCATGATCAAAGCACTCTAGCATCTTTTATGCTGTGTTTTTAGTGTAGATAAGGATACTTATTACAGCAAAAAATGGTTTAGCAAACAGCTCTAGTTCAAATATTGGTTTCTGTAATCCTCTGTTTTCCTGTGCATTCACCTTCTACTGCAGAGGAGGTGAGAGCTAGTCAGATCAAACATCATTGCCACATCTTAGATACAAAGGTCCCTAAGGAGATAACATGAATGGAAATTTTCTATTGTGCATTTCTGAAAATACCCACTAAGAGAGAACATTCACATGGTTGTGATAGATGATTTTAAAAGAATATTGCATATGCCTAACCTATAAATAAAGACAACTGAATGATTTTAAGACAACTGAACGATATTTGCTTTACCTGTCAAACACCTTTTAACATTGATTCATATGGTATATTCAGCTCACCATATCAGCAATATTAAATAACTTTTCCATTTTGGCTGACTCTTGCTGAAAGCTTCATTAGCTGAAGTAATTGGTCTAGAGTAATTCCATCTCCAGGCAAGTATCCAGCAATTTGTAATATCCATTGATCAGCCCAAGAGGTAAAAGTTGCGATTAGAGATGTGGTGCTGCATACACAGTAGGCATTTTTAGTAAATGTCAGGGGGCAGTTCTTCAGTTCATTTGCTAGAATGAATTAGGAAGCGGCCACATAGAAGCGAAGAAGACATGCTGCATGAAGTAATGCAGCAGTTCCTTAACGAGAATCTGAAAGCGCAGGAGTGGAGGGAGAGTGAAAGGAGGATCCGCCAGCAGAATGTGGAGCGCTGGCACAAAAGCGCGATGCTCCGGCAGCAAAGCACGGATCGGGTGATAAGCATCATGGAGCGCCAAGCGGACTTGATCCAGGCGCTCGTAGCCATGCAGGCGGAGCACTACCGTGCTCACCCCCGCCCCTGCAGCCCTTGTCCCAAAACTCTTTCCCTTGTGCCCCCATGTCACCTCCAATCCACTTTTCTCAACATCCTGGTTCTTATTGCCACCAGCTGCCTCCAACACCTGTAGCTTCAGCACCCAGCCCTGAAAACTACGACCCTTCCCCTCTGTACTCAACCCCCATCACCGTGCATTATAGCCATCCCGAAGTGCAGCACTCATTGCACAGCACTCCAGACAGGAAGGCTGACTATGATAACGGGACATACGCAAATCTATGATTGTACCGTTCCCCACCCCCTTGCCCTTTCTGTTTCCCAAGCAGTTGTGTTTCTTTTCAATAAATGAATTTTCTTTTCAATAAATGGATTTTTTGGCTTTGAAAACATTCTTTATTATTGCATAAAGTAAAAGATACCTTAGCCCAGGAAAACAACAGGCACTGCAAGTCAGCGTAGCAAACACAGATTCCTACTAACATTGAAACCACTGCACTTCACTCCTGTGCAGGGCACCAACCATTACTGGTGGCTTTCAGCCTCAAATTGCTCCCTCAAGGGCATCCCTAATCCTTGCAGCCCCACTCTGGGCCCCTCTAATAGCCCTGCTCTCTGGCTGTTCAGATTCAGCCTCCAGGTGTTGAACCTCCGAGTTCCATGTCTGAGTGAATCTTTCCCCCTTCCCTTCACAAATTTTATGGAGGGTACAGCACGCACATATAAAACCCAGGGACGCTGTCATCGGACAGGTCCAGCTTCCAATACAGACAGTGCCAACGGCCCTTTAAACGGCCAAAAGCACACTCCACAATCATTCTGCACCGGCTCAGCCTATTGTTGAACTGCTCCTTGCTGCTGTCAAGGCTCCCTGTGTAGGGTTTCATGAGGCACGGCATTAAAAGGTAAGTGGGGTCTCCAAGGATGACCATGGGCATTTCGACTTCCCCTACGGTGATCTTCTGGTCTGGGAAAAAAGTCCCGGCTTGCAGGCCAGTGTTCCAAAAGATGCGTGCGTCATGCACCTTTCCGGGCCAGCCTGCGTTAATGTCAATGAAACGCCCACGGTGATCCACAAGTGCCTGGAGAACCATAGAGAAATACCCCTTCCGATTAACGTACTCAGAGGCTAGGTAGGCTGGTGCCAGAATTGGAATATGCGTCCCATCTATTGCCCCTCCGCAGTTAGGGAAACCCATTTGTGCAAAACCAGCCACAATGTCATGCACGTTACCCAGAATTCTTCTGAGCAGGATGCGATTAATGACCCTGCAAACTTGCATCAACACGATTCCAATGGTCGACTTTCCCACTCCAAACTGGTTAGCGACCGATCGGTAGCTGTCTGGAATTGCCAGCTTCCAGATTGCAATAGCCACCAACTTCTCCACCGTAAGGGCAGGTCTCAATCTCCTGTCCTTGCGCCGCAGGTCAGGGGCGAGCTCCTCACACAGTCCCATGAAAGTGGCTTTTCTCATCTGAAAGTTCTGCAGCCACTGCTCGTCATCCCAGACTTGCATGACAATGTGATCCCATCACTCAGTGCTTGTTTCCCAAGCCCCAAAGCGGTGTTCCATGGTGGTGAGCATGTCTGTGAATGCCACAGGCAATCTCGTGTCGTATGCGTTACTCTAGTCTATATCATCGTCGGAGTCCTCACTGTCAGTTTGTAGTTTAAGGAATAAGTCGACTGCCAAACGTGACATACTGGCTCCATTCCTGAAGACTGAAAGGGAAGACAGAGCGCGCAGTACAAAAAACATTGAAAGATGGCACCAAATGTGGACAGAAGGGATTGCTGGGATGTGAAGCGATGCATCACAGGGCGTTGGGACAGGACCCAGACTGCTCCGCAACCCCCACCCCCTTCCCACAAGCCACAGCACCAGAATGGGAAGCGGTGCTCTGTGGGATAGCTGCCCATAATGCACCGCTCCCAATGCCGCTGCAAGTGCTGCAAATGTGGCCACGCCAGTGCGCTTGCAGCTGTCAGCGTGGACAGACTGCAGCGCTTTCCTTACTGCGCTCTCCGAAGGCTGGTTTAACTCAAAGTGCTCTACATCTGCAAGTGTAGCCATGCCCCTTGTTGGCGTCCGTTAGTCTCAAGAGACGATGGATATGCACCCATGGGGAATGTTTAGTTGATGGTTGTGCAGCGTCTGTTGTGGCTGTGAAGCCCCACACGAGAGTGGCAGTCTCGATTGCATTTGCTGCATTTGAAGGCGGTGTCAGCTGTGGGTTGGAGCCGCTGCTTCCTTTTTCGTTGAACCTGCTTTTCCTCAGCAAGCTACCGCAGCTTGTCTTCGCCAGTTTTCAATCCAGTGGTCAGAGCATGTCTCCATCTGCATCTGTCCTGGGCGAGCTCTTCCCAGCTGTTGATGTCGATTTGAACAGTCTTCAGGTCCCTCTTACAAACATCCTTGAAGCGGAGGTGGGGCCATCCTGTAGCTCTGTTTCCGGAGGCAAGTTCAGCATACAACAGGTCTTTGGGGATCCGTCCATCTTCCATGCGACTTAGATGGCCAAGCCATCTGAGGCGGCGTTGACGGAGGAGAGTGAACATGCTGGAGATCTTGGCACATTCCAGCACCTCGTTGTTCGTTATTCGATCACTCCAAGTGATCCCGAGTATGCGACGGAGGCAGCGCATGTGGAAGGTGTTCAGTCTCTTTTCTTGCGAAGCGTAGAGGGTCCAAGTTTCGCTGGCGTAGAGAAGAGTGTTTAACACAAATGCATGGTACACAGCGACCTTTGTGTTGATGGTCAGCATGTTGTTGTTCCATACTCTCTGTGACAATCTGGCCAAAATTGTGAAGGCCTTGCCGATTCTACGGTTGATCTCAGGGTCCAGTTGTCCCTGGACACGGGACACGGTTGTCCGTGATGGTAGATCCAAGGTAGGTGAACTGACTGACCACCTCTAGCACATAGTCATTGATGGCAATGCTTGGATGTTCTGCATCCTGGGCCATAACTTTGGTTTTCTGAAGACTGATTGTCAACCCGAACTCTTCGCAAGCTCTGGAAAAGCGGTCAATCAGATGCTGGAGATCAGTTTCTGTGTGGGTGGCCAGGGCAGCGTCGTCTGCAAACAGCATGTCTCTGATTGTTGCCTCCCGTACCTTGCTTTTGGCCTTTAGTCGAGCCAGATTGAAAAGTCTCCCATCAGACCGGGTGTGGAGATAGACTCCCTCTGTGGAATTTCCAAAGGCACGTTTCAGCAACGCTGCGAAGAAGATGCCGAAGAGTGTGGGAGCGAGAACGCAGCCTTGTTTTACTCCACTGTGGATATCGAAGGCTCAGCAGCTTCGGTGGGCAGCCAACCTTTACCAGGATCTTGAACAGCCCATCTCTGTTCACAAGGTCGAAAGCTTTGGTCAGGTCTATGAAGGCAAGGAATAGCGGCTTGTGCTGTTCTCTGCATTTCTCTTGCAGCTGCCTTAAGGAGAAAACCATGTCGGTTGTAGATCTCCCTGCTCGGAACCCGCACTGTGACTCTGGGTAAACTCTGTCAGCAAGCTTCTGCAGTCTATTCAGGATCACGCGTGCAAAGACTTTACCCACAACACTCAGGAGCGATATGCCTCTGTAGTTGTTGCAGTCGCTTCTATCACCCTTGTTCTTGTAGAGGGTCACGATGTTGGCGTCTCTCATATCCTGAGGTACTGCACCTTCATCCCAGCACTGACAGAGGTCGTGGAGGTGTTCTAGGAGGACGTTGATGCCACACTTGATAACTTCTGGTGGGATGCCATCCTTTCCTGGAGCCTTTCCTGTGGACAACCTCTCAATGACTTTCTTCAGTTCTTCCATGGTGGGCTTCTCGTCCAGCTCAGTTTCAACGGGAAAACCATCCACAGTATTGAGAGCAGCTTTGGTGACGGTGTTTTGCCTGGAGTACACTTCAGAGTAGTGCCCCTAGATGCAGCATATGCTGATGCAGGAGTTTTTCTACTAGGGTCGGAACACCTTCTCCCCAAACAACATTAGCTATGCTCACAGTATCACTCTTTAATCAGCATAGCTGCATCTACACTGGGTTTTTAGTTGGCATAGCTATGTCGCTACTATACCTGACTGACATAGCTATGATGGTATAAATGTAGGCTAGCCCAAGCCTTCATGTATGACACTCTTAGTCTGGAATGAGTGCTTTATTCCTCTCCTTCTTAACCCACGTCAGGAAAACCATTATTCTGGAATAAGACTCCACTATTGTGGAGTTAATCAGGGATTTCTCCATGTTTAGACAAGCCCTGAGACATATGCAGAAGTCAATTAAGAATCTTTGGTCAATTATTTTTATTTATATATATTGCATTCAGGTAACCCCTTAATATTAGTACAAAGATTGTAGGACGTCCCTCTGTGGAACTCCCGTCAGCCCTCCAGAGGGCCCTGGGTTATGTGGGTTTAACATGTTAATTTATGTTCCTATTCTGTCAGCAATAATTGATGTGATTGCTCAAAACAGCATTTTACCGAGGTCCTGAACATCCCCCCAATCACGTCCCCTGCTTTCATCCCCACCCCACTTGCTCCCCACCGACCCACTCCTCCAGGCGCCCTTTCCTGGGAACGACTCCTTCAATTTTGCTCCCTGCACCCCAGATCTGCTCCTCCACTGCCCCCTGCGACTCCACACAGCTCCCCCCACCCCCTCCCCTCGCTACGCCTCCGTTCCGCGCCTGCCCCAGTCGCTCAGCATCTTCTCCCCCTCCCAACGCTATCGCACCGGAACAGGACAGGTCGCAGAGCGTCAGCGACAATCCCGGCGAAGGGCAGAAGCTTCAGCTGGGCTTCACTTCTCTACGAGGCATGCGCACAGGCTAAGCGCATGCTCCTGAGAAGGGCAGCAGGGAGGGGTTGCGCGTGCGCAGACGCAATTCTATCAGAGGCCGCGCACTTTCCCCCACCCGCGTTGCCCTGACGGTTGTGGTGTCAGCGGCGCTTGGCCGGTCTCAGCCGCCCGCCGCGGCGGTGACTCGAGTTCCTCTGTCAGCCCGCCATGCCCAGGGCTCGGCTCGCTGCTGCGGAGCTCGCCCAGCACTGAGGGGAGCCGCGGGTCATGGCGGAGATCCCGCCGGTGCCGCTCGCCCTGCGGGAGGAGCCGCCGGCCGCCCGCTCTGGCTCCGAGTCCGAGTCGGAGGCCGAGCTGTCGCAGAGCCTGGCCCGCACCAAGATCCGCTCGTACGGCAGCACGGCCAGCGTGGCGGCCCCCCTGGCGGAGCGCTACCTGGAGCATCGCCTCAGCGCCGGCGACACGCTGCAGGGCGTCGCGCTCAAGTATGGAGTTACGGTAAGGGCGGCCCGGGGCGGCGCTGGGAAGGCGGGCGGGGACCCCGGGCCCTGAGCGGGGAGGGCGCCCTGGCCAGGCGGGAGAAGGGACGGGCTTGTGGCCGAGGCGCTAGGTCCTGGCTTTGCCTCAGACCCCGGGGGGACATTGGGCGAGTCACTCATCTCCGCGCGTCCGCATTTGGAGAAGAGCAACAAACCCTTCCCCTTCCCCTCAGTGTAAACGCTGGGCCGGGCCCGACTGCACCACGTGTGGGCGGGCCCCGCGCCATTGGCCCTGCACTCAGCTGCCATCATCTGGAGCTACCAGAATACCTTTAATGGGCCAGGCCAATGGGCAGGGGAGAGGGAAATCCCCAGTCCTGTGTGAGACAGCGCAGCTGCGGGAGGAGGGATCCCTGGCTGAGGTATGGGGTGAAGGAGAGGGATACCCAGCTATATGGCACAGGAGCTACACAGTGTGGGAAATCCTCAGCCAGCTGTGAGTAGGGTTGCCAATTTTGGTGGGATGTGCTCTTGGAGTTTTCATCACACGATATCATCTTTAATTAAAGATTACTTTTTAATTGCTGGAGACTCCAGGGCAATCCTGGAGGGTTGGCAACCGTAGCTGTGAGCCAGAAGAAATGTGATGGAGGTTGACAGGAATCCTTGGTTAGATGTGAGCCATCTGAGGTTGTGAGAGGGATGGGGTGAGATGAGAATCCTCACTCGCTGGTAAGGGAGAAGAAGGGGGCATAAAGAGGAAAAATCCCTCCTGATCATATGCAAGTTTGGGGGGATGGTAAGGTGATAGGGGAGTTAATGCCTGGTCCTCCATGAGCCAGTGATTAGTGATGGAGGAGGGCTCAGTCTCTCCCTGGCCATGTGTTAAAGCAGAAGTTGTAGGAATAGATGAAGAAATGCTTGGCCAGCTGTGAATAAGAGAAGACCATAGATGGCGAATCCTCATCCAGGTGCAAGTCTCTAGTAAATGTATTGCTGCAGTAATACATCTGCAACTATCCCTTTAAAAATAATAATCTCAGATTAATATTTACAACATGACAGTGTGGCCTAGTCCACTGTGCAGGCTCCAGGAACTTGTTTAAACATGGTTGTTTCTAATAAGCTTTTCCAGATCAGCATAGATAAGAATATTTTTTTCTTGTGAGAGCCATGATACATAAGCTGTGCTATACAAACCACCACCATGCAAACCACCACCTGCTCTTTATAGCATCATGTCATAATAGTTTTCAAACCAAGTTTCAGCTGCCCTAAGGGAAAACATACTGAAAACCTTCTAGTAACAGCTTTTTATATACAGTTGTAATTAACAATATTTGGCTCCCATTGTGAATAAGATCAAAGTCTTTATTTCCTCTTGGAAAGAAGAGTAACTCTACTTTGAGTCTGATTACTCCTTACTGATAGGAGTAATGTTGTGGAAGTCAGTGGAGTTACTCTGGGTTTTTTTTTTTGGTGTAAATGAAAGCAGAATCTGACTCAAGACTCTGTGTGAATAAGCTGAACTGATTTGCCATTAGTTTATTTATACATTCACCATTGTAACTTAGTTTTTTCTCACACATGTTAAAAAACAAAAAACCCTCTCGCACCTAATGACACTTAAATGGTGTTGGAAATATTTAAACTAGGTCTTTATTCAGAACTGGGACTAGTGCATTGTAGTTGCATTTATACAAATATTTTAATTGAATTGTATTTCTAAATAGGAACTTCAGTATTTCAGAGTAGCATTGTAGCATGGAATATTAATATTAAAAATTAAGCTCAATTTTTAACCTTGATTTAAATTACTTAAAATACATTTCATGCCAGACCTGTCAAAGAATACACCTGACACAAAATAGTAATCTAGCTCTCAATTTCAGATGTCAAGATGTGCTTGTTTTAGTTCTCCGTATTTAAATTGCCATTGTGACAGTATAAGAAGTACTGATTTTTCACTCCCATTTGATAACACCAGACATTCCCAGCAGTCTCCTTAATTTACCAAGTCTTGAGTAAAGGCTTTAGAGTTTTAACGCCCCCCCATAATGTAAACAGAAGATTTTTTAAAATAGAAACTTAGGACCAAATTTTATTGAAGAATTTCTTTGTATATGCCTTATAAAATGAAAAGTGCTTTAGCAGCAATCCCAGTCACACTCAGCTCTGCCTCATAGGGCTAAACCAAGTCACTGACATTTGAGTCTTTCTGTTGACTGATAGGAGTTGGATCAGGTCTTACTTCAGTAGGAGCTCAGAGTGGTGTGAAGGCAACATCCTCATTTCTTGAGAAGGTTAGGAGAATGAAGAACTTGCACCTCTATCAATGACTTCCTCCATTTGTTTAAGAGGAGGTATAGATTGTCTTTAAAGGAAACAAAAGGTCCACATATTTGCCCTCTCCAGAAGGGTGCTGGCTACAACATAGGGCATCATGTTTATCTTCCGTAGGTATCTTTCAAGTTGCTCATGCCATTCTATCCATGTGCTATGTAGGGAAAAGGATATCCAAGGCCTTATTTATCTACCCTACTTTAAACAAAAGTTTCCTGCTATGGCTCCCTTCCTTATTGCTCCCATTGGTTGCAGCAATGATGGGAGCACAAGTGCTGACAGTCACTAGTGTTTTAGTCACTGTCATCTAGACCCGTTCAGAACAAGGGTAATGTAGTATAGATGAAGCCTACAACTGAAGAGTGATCACATGGGGGGTTGGGGGAGATGTTAGTTTGTGGTCTTTAGTGTAATCTCTCTGGTAATCTGTGAAGATTTTTTGATGTTTATAAACAATATATTTGTAAAGATCTATCAAGATGATTCTGTTAAACACCAAATAAAATCTTTAGTCAAAATATTCTAAGAGAATAAGTGAGTGTGGGTACGTAATTGTGGGAATTAAAAGGATGATGGCTAGAATATTATTTTATGTTGATCCTACAAAGCCAAGAAGATGTGTGCTTTTTACAATGTAAACATTAATCCCTTACAACATCCCTAAATAAATGACTACTATTTGTATTTTTATTTTACTGTTTGTTTTCTCCAAACATAGGGTGCTTGTATAATAGGAAAGTTCATAAGCATTTTCTGCCTTGGTACAGCTTTACCTGTGGCTGTGTTAAAAAACAGGATTTTTTACCACCAGGTTGTCCAGTTCCAGGGTTGAACAACATTAAGGTTAAAATACCTGTACCCTGTTTGCATTACAGCTTCCAAGCTTCCGCTGTTTTTACCACTGGTGGACCTATGCCAGTGCAGAGAAATGCTTATGAATTTTCCCAGCATAGGAAAGGTCACAGTGTTAAATTCCACTCACATTTATGCCTATGAATCCTTATTGGAGACACTGGAGTTCTGTGAGTGTAACTAAGGGCAGAACTTATCAGCAGTTCGCAAGCGACATACCCAAAACTACTCACGTAATTTTAGAGTGGAGATTAAAACATAGGGGTCCCTTACTCCTACCACTAAAATACATGGGCTCTCTGAAAGGCCACAAGAAGACACTTAAGCAGTATTCCAGGGAGGAAGAACAAACTATCACTGCCAGAGTTACAGTGAAGCGTGATAAACAATAGCTTTAGGGTGCATTATTTATCAGCTATCATTTTGCTAGTCCCTTTACAAATGCAAGTCATGGTAGACATATTGGGTTTCAGCCTTTGTGCTACAGATTGATTTCTCCTGTAAAGAAAGTCATGCCTTCCAGTTACCACTGTAAACAGAATTTTGGTATCGAGCAAGTAAATGATTCTGTATGCTTTGGTGGCTTCTGGTTTCTGGGGCCTTGGCCCTGAGATGTTCTCCAGACTGGAAGCTGGACTCCAGCGCTGGCTTTGCAACCTATGCTACCTAGCGAAATGGAGCAGTTTAGGGACTGCACTATGATCCAGCTGACTCTCCCTTGTGGGGAAAGTTGAAGAGCAAGAGGCTGTTGCAGGCAGGTCCCAACAAGGTAGGGAGATTAAAATAAAATTTCACATGCTTGGATATAGCAGAATATCAGATTCTAGTGCAAAAATGCTAAATTCCATAACATCTTAGAAAATGGCAAATTTCACAGCCCTTGAATCCTGGGAAAGGCAAGGCCCTAATAGAGATGAATGAGGCAGCTCACACTTCTCAGAGCTATTGTTTCAGGCTCTTTGCAGTCATCGCTGCATCAGTTTGCATTTAGTTCATGTTTTTAAGGTTCTAGGGCTAGAAACAATTAAAACAAAATTGAAAGCTGAGATTGTGCAGCCATGGGTGACTATCATAGCAAATTCTGCAGCTGCAGAATACGTGGGGCCCCTACCCATAATGATAGAAAGATGGGCCCCACTGAGATGTCAGTTTCTATCCTGCGATGTTCCATCTTGATGGGCAGGTTATTTAGATCAAGATGGAGCACCCAGTGGTGGGACCTCCAACCTGCATTTTGATATTTGTATACATTGATTGTATAAAATAAGGAGGGTAGCCACTAGTCATGCTGTAGAATTCCAATGGCTGGTTTTGGCCAGCAAGTGACACCTACACTACCGTGCTCACAAAATATGGGGCCAAATTCAGGACCCAATTAGAGATCTCTGCATTTATGTAAAACCAAACACCAAAGCAGGGAGTGGCAACACAGATTAAACGTATTCATTTGACTTCTCCAAAACCCATGAAGTTCACTATTTGTGGGTCTTTCAAGATAGGCAGTCAGCTGTATGGCCTAAACATCTTAATATGTACTCCTGATGCCTTAAACACCTTCATATGCTGGGATTACTTATATTTTAGGTCTAAGTAATCTGTTCAGGCAGCTCTCTGGGGGTTGCTCTCATAGACTGGCTCCAACATGAATGCAAAATAATGCAGGGTTTTTTGCTGCCTTATTGTGTATTCTTTGCTGAGCAAAGGTAGCCTAAATTTGGGTTGTGAAGAGAATGGAATACTCAAATTTAGGGAAAGTTTCTTTATGTAGAACAAAAAATATACCCTTAGGGAGATTTCCAATAGCATAAAGCCTAGTGCATGGACAAAGGAAGCAAAGCAGAAAGGCTAAGTTAATGGCAAGACAGAACATAGTTGAAAATTGATGTTCTAAATGCAATAGCTGCTTTTATATTCTAAATTGAGACAAAGTAATTGTTTCAAGGAAAGTCTTCACTTGCTTGGCTGTTGTGTGTTTTAGAGGATGGTGGCATTCTGTGCTTTACAGAAATCTGTACTGCTTCAATTTAATTGCTTTTCTTTCTCTCTTCCAGATGGAACAAATAAAAAGGGCAAATAAACTATTTACTAATGACTGTATATTCCTGAGGAAAACATTGAATATTCCAGTTATATCAGAGAAGCCGTTACTGTTCAATGGACTTAATTCGCTGGAATCTCCTGAGAATGAAACTATTGACACTTCTCTTTGTGGTGAAGGACCAATGACAGTTCAGGAAGAGAGTAATTCTTCTTCTCCCAGTCCTCAAGAACCTGACAATCAACCTTCTTCACCCGAAGAACTATCTGCCAAAGATTTTCTACATAGACTGGACTTGCAGATTAAGTTGTCCAAACAGGCAGCCAGGAAACTAAAAGAAGAAGATATAAGGTAAACTCCACTTTAAAATGAAGCGTCTATAATCTTTCAAATTTAGGCTTATTTGGAGCACCCATCACAAACCACATTTATCATGTTGTGTAATGGACTATAGGAAGGTTCTTGGATATTATGGTGATTAGGATAGTATAAGAAGCTGTCTAGAATAACAGTAGTATCTAAGCCCTGGCTATAAATCAGAGAAGGAATAACGTTGTTTAAAAGGTGTTGGTATAACACAGATTTCTGATTTGGTAGATGGTTATCCATGTAGGCTCTGGTTCAACAAAGTACCAACCACCCAATGACCCTGTGGGAGCTGAAGGTGTGTAATGATACATTAGTGGGGGCCCCCAAGCAAAAATCTGAAATGGTCCTAATACACATTTGTAGATGTGCCCAATCTCATACAGCTTTCCTTTCTCACCCAAGCAATGCTCATTCCCCCTAGTAGCTGTCTCTTCCTCCTTTGCCACCCTCATACATTCACCTTCCCTTAGACCTTGCCTTCACTAGGGAAAAAGATATATTCTTCGCTAAGAGAAGGCTCTAGTGGCTTAATCCCATATCTCCATACACAATCCCTTTCCATAAGGAGGTTGGCCCTTCCTTCTCAAACACACATGCCATACGTGCTCCCTTAGGACTCATCATTCCTTCTCCTCTCACATACCTTTCTCCTCCTCCTCTTAGTGCCCCTTCCCCCACCTCCACAGCTAATCATCTACACTTTTCATGTTCACCCCTTGGAACCCCTCATTCATTAGTAGCTCCTTGGAGTGAAGCCAGATACCAAGCCTTGCAGAAGTTGCTCCTTCCAGCTGTCTGTTGGCTTCAGTAGGGAGATACAGGCAACTGCCTGCCTAGGTGAGTTGCTCCTTAAATTGTACATGTAAAAAACCAAAGTTCAAAGAGGAGGACGTGCCAACTGCTGAGATGGAGCAACTACCTACTTCTCCAGCTCTTAGGAAACAGAAGGTGGAGGTGAAGCATCTCCTTTCTAACTAACCAGTGAGAGGCATCTCTTCTTTCCCCAATGAGAAACTTGGACAGCAGGAGCTCTTGCAATCATTTAGGCTGCAAGATCAGTGTTTCCTCCTGCAAGGGCCCACGTCAGAGTCCCGGCCCCTGAAAAACTACAAATGCTGCAGGGTGGTACTTCTGGCCTTGGTGCTCAGCACCTCACCAAACCAAACCTGCTGTCTCAGATGTACCAAGTTAAAATTCTATAATTTAGTATCTTATTGTGCAATTAAATGTATTTTTAATGCTGTAAATATACAAGCATTGTTCCTGAGCTGTATGTAATAGCAACTAGAAAAGTTAGTAGCTGGGCTAGCAGTAAGAACAACATAGATACATTGTAATGTTATACCCAGTGGGTTATGGGACCTTGAGCACAATTTGGCCACTCAGTCAATGTTGCTCTGTCGTCATTACGTATTCATATGGTATGGTTATAATGAAGACCTTTTTATATTAAGGTAAAAGTGAAATAAGTAAAAATGCTACGTTTCAGCTACACTGACCCTGTACATTCTATTTCGAATTGCCTTGGCACATAGTAGAGAGCTTTTCAGATCATGTGAGATTATGGGATGTACATCAGCATTGGAATGTACTCAAATGTCAGTTTGCAGAGATGGAAGCAAAGCAACATGTTCGTTATGTTGCTACATCTTGAACCAGGGAGTAGAAGAATGGATCTGAGGTCTGAGTGAAGAAGACACCAGCAGAGGATTGGCTCCAAAATTCCAAAAACTATCACTTTTCTCCTGTCAGGATGCCTGTGCTAGCATGACATGCAAGCTAATGGGACATGGCATGTGGTAAGTTGCTCATTCAGTACTTTTTCCCCTCAAGGTTTTTTAAAATTTAAATTCTATCACATGCACTCTTACATAATCAGTTACACATGCTAGGTCTGATTCCTTATGCTTAACAGGAGTTCTGCATGCAGAGCCACTGCAGGATCAGGCCTAATGTAAATGCAATACAAGATGAGTACCTGAATTCAATTAACTCTCACCTTCCAAAAATTCTATCATTTAACCATGCCCCTTGAAATGACCTCAACCTTCCTTTTGTTGGATTGCTTAGTGGCCAAAGTCTCAGCTTTGGAACGCTTAAACCAGTCTCTGCTATAAATACAGCCCTTCATCTTTCCTAAACAGAAAACTGAGTAACATGTAGGTTGTGAAGGTGTAATTCAAGGTGGTCTCTTGAATTAGACCTTAAACCTGAAGGCCCTGTATGCTTTGCGTGGATGTTAATGAAGGATTGTGTGATCCTTCAGGGAGTCTTTATAAATGTAAAATTATTACTCAATCTCTGGCCACCACAGTAGATAAGTTTGGGAAACAAGCGCTTAAAGACAGGGCAAAAGCAGATGTGCAAAAATCAAAGGATAACCTGGCTTTGTTTTTATTTTGCTTTCTTCTATGCCCCTGCACCGCCACACATCCTCCTTTTATATATATAAAGGAGGATTTGTGTGGCGGTGCAGGGGCAAAGAAGAAAGTAAAATAAAAACAAAGCCAGGTTATCCTTTGATTTTTGCACATCTGCTTTTGCCCTGTCTTTAAGCGCTTGTTTCCCAAACTTTGGCTGGCAGAAAAACAAACACTTTGTAGGATTGAATTTTCCAGAAATTATTTACTAAAGGTTCTATCTTGTCCCAGTGTGTGTCTTTTGTAAGAACATCTACTCTGCATGGGTACACAACTAAGAAAGATATAGGGCATTACATCCAGACATAAGTTTTATGATGATTTTTTTAAAACATTCAGATACCAATAGATTATTTGTAAGCTCTTTACAATATCATTAAGCGAATTCTCTTGGGTGAATGCAGTAGGTTAGGGCATGGGGCTGAGGGCATGATTTTTAGTTTGTGCCTTATGACCACTGGGCTGGGGGGGAGGAGGAGGAGGAATGGATATTTAGTGATTCCCTCACATCCGAGTTTAGAATGATACTGCATTTGAAAAGAGGCACTGTAAAAATCCTTGTTTGCATATATAAGCAACACCCTGGCTGATAGCTAACTGCAAACATGCAACATTGGGAACAGAACCTATAACCTGAAATTCTGTTAAATTGCCTAGTACTCAGCTCATTCACTGGGAGGAAAGATGGGAGCATTTATGACATCCATGATATGAAGTTGTTAATTGGTTCTTGTTTTCTTTACAGTGCTCCAGTACCATCGGCCAAAAGAGAAATGTAGAGAGGCAGCAATGAACTGAAGAAGCCTTTGAGGATATGTGGCATGTTCCAAGAGCTATTAATACTCAAGGGCTTTGATTAGTGTTCCTTTTACAACTGTTGGATGCTTGGTAAAAGTGGGGTTAAAGTATCAAATGAATGCTCATTGTCATGTGTGCTGTAAGCAATGGCTAGTGTTCATAATTTGTGGGTGAAAAGCATTTGTACAGAAATCTGTACAGATGTCTTTCTATACCTGCAGTTTGTGTTGGGCTAAGGGTGGCAGGTGCAAGTTGAGATACACAGCACTATAAAAATGTTGTAATGCTTTCTTTCCGTTCTCTTTTCCTGAAGTCAGAAAGTAACTTATCATTTGTTTTCATTTTAGTGTATTTAAAAATCTCGTTAATAAAACTTTCCATTTTGTTTTTAATGGAAAAAAAGTGTGGTCACTAAAATCTGTGGCAAATGTATGTATTAATATTGTGTTGTGTGCAAGTGTTCATTTGGGGCATGTATCTCCCTGAAAGCGTAATATATGCAGCTTGAATTATCTTCACCCGTTGGTAGAAGGTGTATATCTTAAATCTGCCCTCTTACAGCCATAACTTGCACTTCTGAAAATTATTGTTTTTAAGATTAAAGATAACTTCTGTGGTTTTGAACCATATAACTGGTGCAGAGTTTCTAATTAACTGTAATACCAGGGAGAGTGTGGAGCTCAGTCTTGAAAGCCCTTCTCATGCAGATTTCCCATTGCTTCAAGGAGAGCTCCATTTATGGGTGGATATACAGGGTTAAGTCCTCAATTAGTCATCAGCCAGTTTTGAGTCTTCTTTGGGGTGACTATAAAACAAGCATTCTAAGCTTCCTGGGCTGTGCTTAACATAACAATGAACAGCTGTGCTTGGGTTCAAGTCTGTAATGACTGTTACTAATGCTCTTAACTTTGAAAATAAAGCTTGTCCTTGGTCATGAACCATGCACCATATTGGGTGTCGGTATATTGTGTTATACTGACAGCTACATTGGAGGTCAGAACACACTAATATATACACAACAGAAGTGCAGATACTAAATAATGGATGTGGAGAAAAGTTTGTTGGACTAGAAGGGACTTCTGTTTCTTATTTGAGTATCCTACTTTTGAACAAAATGAGCAAATCTACTAACAGAAAATAAGTCTTATTTCCACCCTCCACTTACTCCTATTTATCCCTCCAATCTGCTACAGCTGACCACAAGCACATGTGGAACCTGCAATTGCAAGCAGCTTCCAATTCCCAGAGGCCTGTAGTTTTCACAGTCTGGTAGAGGTGCTGAGGGCCCTGTTACATTGTCAGTGGTGGGAAATGGAGTAAAGCTATTTGGGCACGAAAGCTATGACTCTGGTCATCCCTATATTTCTGTTTAGAGAGATTCTTCCAGCAAAAAGCCAGACTTTACATCTTCAGGTGGGAATACCAGGTTTGTTTGTTTGGTTTTTTACTAGTTTTTTAACAGGAAAGGACCAAATCATTAGGAAAGTTGTTTACAAGTTAAGCAAATACACAGGAAAAATCCAGGAAGTCCACAAAGCTCTTTCCAATGCACAACCTACAACCACAAAAAAAAAAAGGAAAATATTACTCCCAGCCCAGTACCGTTAGTGTAATAGAGCCTTCAGGACCATTCAGTGACATGGTGGCATCACCAATTACATCTTGTAGTGTAGAAAGCTGTTATTTCAATGATTGCCTAGCCCAGGTCAGAATTTAAGGAGAGACTGTGTTTAGTTAATCTGTGAGACAAGAACCAAAGAGATATACAGTGGCCTTCATAAAGATTCTCCTTGATATTCATTACAGCTGAATCTTGTCTCTATCATAAGACATCATTCTCCTGCAGAACAGTAGAATGTAGACTGATGCCATTTATTTTTTCAAGGCTGCACAATTCTTTGTGCAAAATATACTTGATAGGTCATATGTGGCTCTCATATTGGCCAGTGCAAAATGACATACAGATCTGCATGCTGTGGTCTGTTGGCCTGAGGCTACAATAAGAGAAGATTTGGCGTCTTGTTTTGAGTGTCAGGAAGATCATGTATTTCCGTCCATTGTGGAAGGCATGGGATCATGCAGAACTCTGAAGAAATATGTTTGGAAGGGCCTGCTCTGGCAGTGTGCGGACAAAACTACCATTGACTTTATAGACATGGGGGTTTGCCTCTATTAGGACTGGAGTGTTAGACTGTAAGTTGGTATCAATCTATGCAATGCTGGGGGCATGAGCAAAACTGTGCTTTTATTCATATTTCATAAAGCTAGCTCCTTGGCAATTTCAATTTCACTTCTTGACTGTTTAATTCAAAGTGTTTAAATATGAACTACAATGATTTTTATACTAAATAATAGAGGAAACCTCTCTAATATTATACTGAAGAGGACAGTTACATAATACAGTACTGGTAACAACTTTAGCCGTAGGGGAAAGGACTAAACTGACCCTTCAAACTAGGCTTTGAAATATTTATGCTTCTCGTTAGCTAAAAGATAATTTAGAAATTAAAAACCCTATGAGGATAGTAACTGGTGACATTGCTGCACACTAGTTCTCTGTAGAAATATCAGTTGATCTGAATTGGAGACAAATATTTTTAAATCCATGGCACATGAACTTAATCATTCATTGTATGTTGTGTCTTTCATGGCCATTTCCTTAATTCGTGGTAGAATTCCATCCAGCATATTGCTCTTCCACCATTTCAGTATATTCTGAGAACCTGTCAACACAATATACCCAGAGGTCCTTGAGCCTCAGGTGCCAGAGCAATGAATGTCCCGCTAACTGGGGTCTAAAAGTATCTATTATTAAACAGGGGTACCATTTTCTGGGATGTTAGTTGCAAGATACTAGATTTATCACAGTTTGGACTTACTTTTGGTTTGTTTTATGTGGGCACATTTGGGAGCAGGAGATGATGCAGACTACCTTCACCCAGGTGTAAGGCACCTGAGCAGGCAACAGACCGTATCCAACTCTTGTGCTTGAGTGCAAGATTGGGACACCTGTGGTACTTTTCTGTGCCAATATGTTGTCAGTAGCATGCACCAGCTACCATCTGGTGACAGAGATCTAAGGAGCATGGCTCCCCTTATGCTTCCTAAGGCATTATTTGTGTCTGTCTTGTCCGGGCCAAATGCCTCAGAATCTCTCTGCTTGGCTAGCCCCTCTAGCAAGGAGCAGGGCACAGTTTAAACCTCTCTTTGCAGAAATAATAATTATGGTAGCCCTCAGCCCATATAGTTCAAGGAGGACCCTGATCATTCCCCAATACTTCTGATTCATAGTCCTCTGGTAGTTCATGAAAGACCCAGTGGTACTTCTCAGGATGGGTGGTTTAGCTACGTAAGA
The DNA here is from genome assembly GCA_037349315.1 of Chelydra serpentina. Lineage (NCBI taxonomy): Eukaryota > Metazoa > Chordata > Testudines > Chelydridae > Chelydra > Chelydra serpentina. Next base: position 17,356,852 of record JBAIAC010000033.1, read on the forward strand.
GCGGGCTCCCTGATTTGTAATAGCTGAATTTCAGCACTGTTTTGTCCTTAAAGAACATAAGCTTTGCTAGAAGGAAAGTTGACAGATAGTACATATGACTGTGCCAGCTTTTGCTTGACATGCAGTAAAGAAGATTCTAGGCACTGACTTGAAAAATCTCGTCATGTCAACATACAGTGACCTTAGAAATTGTATTAAATCATACTGGTCACAGAATGAGGTTTTGCTGCTAATAGTCTTCCCTGGTGTTTGTAAATGCATTCCAGCCAGTCTCAAAAGCAAGTTATACACTGTGAAGACTACATTATTAAAATAGTGTGGTGGTTAAAAAGCAAGGAGACTTGTTGCCCTATGGAATATTGTGGTAACTCTGATGTAGAATTAAAAATACAAAGTGCTTGCTTGCTAAGTGAGCTGATAATTGTAGTAACAGACCATTTTTGCATAACTGTAGACATTGGAAAAGTGATATACTCCGTTAACATCATGCTTCTGGTGTGATCCTAAGCGGGACTTATTTTCAGTGAACAAATGGGGAGAGAGAAATTAATGTTTCATTCCAAGACCAGTCTATCTGCTGTCAGCCTAGTGCTGCTTCCAAGTTCATCAAAGAGGGGGGTAGGCCTGTTAGCTGGAACTACCAGAACTGGGTGCTGTGATACATTTCTGGCATTTTAAAATAGTTCTCAGAATATGCAAAATAGTGAGTTCAGAATATGAGTGTTCCTCTCCAGTCAGTATTACTCCACTTTCTCTGATCCCATCTATAGTGGGGGCCCTAGGAAACCTGGACAACTAAATGTTTTCCATTAGATAATTTAAAACAGAGCTTCTCAAACTGTGGGTTGGGAACCCAAAGTGGGTCACTACCCTGTAATGGGGTTGCCAGGGCTGTCATTACACTTGCTGGGGCCCGGGACTGAAGCCAAAGTCCAAGCCCCATCGGCCAAGGCTGAAGCCCTCAAGCTTTGGTGCCCTGCATGGTGGGGGGGGCTCAGGCTTCGGTGCCCCTTCATGGAGTCTTGTAGTAATTTTTGTTGTCAGAATGGGGTCGCAGTGCAATGAAGTTTGAGAAACCCTGATTTAAAATATTCAAGATAGTCCCTTCAGCAAGAACAGAAAGATAAGGAAATATTGTAAATGCTAGGATACCAGTATCTATTTCAGAAGGAAAAAATTGGCAAGATTTCTATAATTACTGTTTAACATTTATGGGTTGGTAGCACCTGAAGATCACAATCAGGTTAGGCCCCATTGAGCTAGAAGCTGTATGAACACATAAAATAATACTTCCTGCCCCCAAAGCATGTTATCAACCCTGTACTCTGCTTTTCACAGTTCACAGACTTCAAAAATCTCTCTTCATCCAGATGAACATAAATAGCATTCACAAGCCAAAGTAACTTAAAAACAGAAGTCCTAGTATTGTCATATTTTGGTACATTCAGTATGGTGGGGAATGAACAGATACCTTTCAGAGTTTAGCAGGGAGGGGATTAATCCCTTTCTTCCAGGTAAAGGTAGAACCACAGTTGCTATTCCTGAGTTCAGGGATTTTCAGCGTTCTGGGCCAGCTGTTGACAGTTAATATCCCCATTTGTGGTATAAGAGGGATTTGCTGTGGGAGGCTGTGGACTAAGTCAGGCAGTGAGAATCAGCAAGGAAAGCTCTCTCTTTCTTGGCTGAAGTAAGCTGTGCTCTAGAACTACTTTGGCTAAGAGAGAAGCCCTGTCCCATTTACATTTGCTACATTTACCTTTTTTTAAAAAACTAGTAAAGTGCATCAAAGTATTTAAACTCCACCTTGCTGTTCACTGCCTTTCCTATGCTCACCCCCATTCTCATTTTAGGGGCTTATTTCATGAGGTGCTACCATGTGTCAACGTTTCTATAGTTTGTGAAAATACCACACAGGCCTTAGTCAAATCTTCCCCTTTGCTTCAGTTTTGTCTAAGTAAGTTCTGCAGCATTGGGCTGTTGGTTTATTTGGGAGCACATAAATAAATCTTTTGTACAAAGTGTCACTGTCATGGTTTAAACAAACCCTAAATCCTGAACCAGCCAACTTTCAGTAGAATTTACCAATAAAAAGGTAATTTAAAATTGAAAACTGGAGGCCTCAACCAGCATTCATCCTTATTTTTCACTGGCTCCTGACTAGCACCCAGTCTGTTTGTTGTAGGCATTGTGCCAGGACTCATTGTATTAGCTTCCATTTTATACTTCAGAATGCATCAGGTTTTCCTCACTTAGATCACAGAAGCTAACTAAAATAGAAGTTCAGGATGGAGAAGACCTACTTGTATCTTTCCCCTCCCCCAACACCAATTTTAGGAGCTGTAAGCTTCTGTCTACTGCATGGTACTAAAGAGAGCAAATTAATTTGAGAAAAAGAGCCATAGTCCCATGAAATTGAGCTAACATGTCAATGCTGTCTCCTTCCCTGTCCAGTGAGGCCAGTCTATGTGAACACTGTGCAGTTGGGACTGTCAGTTGTAGGGGCACACCTGGGAAAAAGCTATGCAATTTCTAGCCTATATTCTGTGCTTGCCTCCCCCTCTTCACATGGCTGCAAACCCTTCCCACTAGAGAGCGGAAGAGACTGGTTTCAGAAGAGACTTCCCCTTCTGGGAGGGCTATATGTGGCCTTAAATAGTACTCAGCTTTTGGACTGTGGAATACTTAGAAATTTAAGCTAAAATCTTCCCTTGGAAAAAGTTTTAGGTGAGTTGCATTTCATACCTTGCTCTGTATGAATGTTATATTTGGTTGAAGCGACAAAGAGTTCTGTGGCACCTTATATAGCCTATAAGGTGCCACAGAACTCTGTCGCTTCTATAGATCCAGACTAACATGGCTACCCCTCTGATATTTGGTTGACTTTATTATGGTGACATTTATCTGCTGTTTGATGCGACATTTTGTGTATTGCTGTCTTGGTTGCTTGAGTTTTGGCAATTAGCCTACAGTGTTTCCATTTTTAATAATCTATTAGGTATCTGTCTGACATTTGGATTTGTCCAAGTTCTGAATCAACATACAGTGCTACCCCTTACCCATTTTTGTCTGCAGATTTGAAAACTGATTATGGCATCGTTCTCATTCCACTGTTAATTTTATAGTATTCCTTGGTTATTCTACATTATAGATGCTTTGCTTTAGTCTTTAATAAGAGGATTCTTTTCTCCATTTATCCTTTCTTTCATGACCTAATCCTGAAGAGTACAGAGCATCTACAGCTACCATTGATGTCAGTAGGACTATCATGTGAATAAGGGTTGCAAGTTCTTGTCTTCAATGTTATGGAGCCACATTGTGACACCATAAGGTTTAAGAGTCTCTTTCATTCCAATTTCTTATTTTCAGGTGTTTAACTTTTTGAAAAATTTACCTTTGGGGCTGATATCTCTCATGTTTGTGTTTTCGGCCCAAAGATAAATTTTTGTCAAAGTGCTTTAACTGTTTGAGTTATCCAGCTGGGTGAGGGGGAGGAATGACATTTTTCATATGAAAAAATAGTTCAGCTGCTTTAAAAAAAATGCATGGGTCACTCAAGTAGGTTTTTTTGGTAACCAGGAGTGCATGCAGATCTTAAATGCAGATTATAAAAAAAGCCATTTGTTTTTACTACTTTTCTAACAATGTACCAAGGTTGGGCACTTTCTAGACATGTCCACGCTGCTGGAACTCTTATGTTGAAATCCATGCAGCTGTTTATTTAAATGATTGCGTAATATATGCTTTTATCAGAATATGCAATGGCGCATTCAAATAAATGCAATTGCAGTTGCATTGGAATGTGTGATCTATCTCACACTGAAATAATGTTTTTAGGACGTGATTAAACCTTCAGGCGCTTGTCATAAAGCCGCTGTTGCCAATTTTAGCATTGTAACTTTTTAAGAGATGTTTTATATCTTAGATAATTATGGAATGTAATTTCTATTAGAAATATTGAAAAAAAATTTTTTTGGAGTACTTGGCACTCTGAGCTAGTGCTGTGTAGTTGTGCTGCAGTATATTTACATCATTGCTCTTTTGTTATGCCTTTCTGTAATATTCCTTACATATGTTTTCGTGACTCATTTTCATCAAGCAAAAACAGTAGGTGGACTGATTTTCTTCAGACATTTTAATATTTACACTAGCCTTTCATCTGTCAGTCATTGTGTTAGTAATATACAGTTTGAAGTTGTTGGCAATATTTTCTGTGCTGCAATTTACTCTGTTTAAAAAGCCATAGCAAATTATTGGTCTCTTGACTCAAACATTTGAAGCGATCTTTAGAGTTCTACTGTAGCTGTCAGCATTCTGCCTTAAAGTACCATAACTTGGTTCCACGTCAGATGGGATAAAAAATAAGCTCTCTTTGTTATGGGACCATGATATAAACCCTTCTGCATTACCAGGACTGACAGCTCTTTGCCTGTCCAGTCCTCTGTATTAGGTCAAGCTACCACTTGTCAAACCTCACCCCCCAAAAAAGAAAAACAGAACACCCTGGAACCATTTTTTCCCTCTGAAAACAGCTCTGTGCAATGGGGAAATACACTTTATGTCCTAAAGTGGCATTGGCAGCTTATGGGTGTGGGTGGCTTTTTTTAGGACAGTTATAGAAAGGGTAAGAGGTTTCAAGTTCTGAATATTTTGCTAGATGTGGAGGTAATCCAGAACTGTGTGTGTATTTCTATAACAGAAACTGACCAACTCTTAATGAGAATCATTTTTTCATTTTTTAAAGAAGAGGTTTACAGACTCCCCCCTTCCCCCAACTTAGAAAGGTTTTCATAATTTTTATTTACCCAGTAAATTTCCTCTCTCCCCCATACCCCCTGGTCTTGTTTCTCCTGGAATTTTTGCAATTCAAACTTTGGAGCATTATGCTAGCATGTGAGAAACAGAGGGTGGAGGATGTATCTAGGAGTTGGGGAAAGGATGGTGAGAAGCTGTCTAGACGGGATGTGATCAGATGGAGAATCTGAACTATTCTTAAAAATGGCCATTGTTACACAGTGGCAGCCATTTTAAATGGTTTTAATATAGTTGGGTTTTTGGATAAGAGTTGTTCGAATACAAATCTGGCTATATAGAAGGATTCATGACCAAATCAAATCCAAAGAGGGATGCATTTTATCCCAAGAAGTAAATTTAACATATGCGTAAAACGTCTATAAGTACCTGTATAATATGTAAGAATAATTCCAATCCAAGAGAAGAGAGCCCTGAAGGTCAAAAAACTCCAGCTCTGTCAGATGGAGTCTTTTGACCTTCATGGTCACATGGGTGTGTATAGACTTGTCACACTGCCTCAGAACAGCTATAATTTTCTGTAGTGAATGGACTTTTCTTGCAGGGTGTGGCTTTTTAATTCTTTTTTGCTGCTGCTGCTACCAAGCCTGAGAAATTTTTACTGTGTAGAGTTTTTTGGACAGCAAACATCCAAAACAACTTTGTTAGTGCATTTTCATTTGTTTTTCCATCCACCATCGACAAAAGCAGTATCAGGGCTTTCTAGTGCAGCAAAAATATGACCAAGCAGCCAGTGCTCAACTTTTTCAAAATAAGTGAAGTATTTTACTAGTGAAAAGAGGGGATTAATTTTTATAGCCAAATTCTACTTGGCAGGAGTCAGGCAGGCAAATTACTGAAATCACCAGGTCTACTTGCAGAAATATAAATAAGATTTAGGGCATGATCCACACCCCATTAAAAGCAGTGAGCGTTTTTCTTTTGATTTTACTTGGCTTTGTATCAGACCTCTGGATTGTAGGTTATACCAGATGCTCTCATCTTAATTATAATTTCCAGCATAGCCTACTATACATTCTCAAAATAAAGTGATACCAGCAGATATTTATACTTCTTAGAAGTAGTTGTAACTGAAGCTCATTTATTACAGAGCCTGAACAAACAGTAATCAGCATTAAAATTTGTTTACTAATGTATCTTAGATTTGTGTATTTCCTCCCTACTTGAAAACAGATGGTGCATAAAGAGAGCCTTATTACATGGCAGAGTCCAAAGCATTATGGAAGGGCATCATTTATTCAGAAAGCATCCTCCTTGTGTTGTACTGTATTTACCTGGGTTCAGAGCAGCTATGCACATGCAGACTTCGCAGTGCTGCTTTAAGCCAGTTTCTGCAAGGACTTCACTGGTTATCTTAGGGTGTGTGTATACTGTCCACGCGGCAGCGCTGTGACATGACGTGGGCAGTGTAGTCACGCTTTATTGCCGGGGGAAAGCTCTCCCGGCGATAAAAAATAACCACCCCGAACGAGGGGTGGTAGCTTTCCCAGTGATAAAGCGCTATCTATACTGCCGCTTTTCACACCCCTGAATGACTAAAGTTTTAGCGCTAAAAGTGGCAGTGAAGACACAGCCTTAGAAGGCTTCAGTGGCTAAGAGATTAATGTAGTGGATAGGGATGCTGTTTCATTTGAATATTTGTGCTAGGAGTAGAAAAATGCAGCATATGCTCTCAAATTATTCTTTACAATTAATAGTTATGGGCTGAATAAATAGCTCGCTCAGCTATCTTGCTGTATTACTGAGATGTACCGCCTGTACAAACACTACAGAAAGTTTGAAAAAAATCTGTGGTAACTACTTCCAATTGAGAAACAGCCTAATTCCTGTTTCATAATGATGGGTCATCTCACTTTGAGAGCTTTTCTTTTAACATGGAGAAGTATGTCTTTGAGTCATGAGAGATTGAAACATCTTCAGACTTGGATTTATGTTTTCCATTTTAGCTTAACGCCATCTCATTTACTCTCCTAGATTGTCCCACTGTGATACTAACTGGCAATCCAGTAATATTGACCAGTGCAAATTATTCATTTCTGGTTAAATAGTTTAGTTAGGCCATAGAGCCTGGTGTCTGGCTTTTGCTTCCATTGAAAACTGACTGTCTTTCTTTTATTGCTGATTTAGGGCTAGATCATGTTATCTGCACACAGCCTAGGGTAAAGGGAGGTGTATAGGCATGTTTTCCTAGGGAAAGCACTGGGCGGTATTCAGAAACTCCTTTGGTGCACTGTAGGAAAAATAGTAATTTGCAACCTTCCTTTACGTATTGCACCATTCTGCTGGCCAGTGGGGAAAGCAGGAGAGGTGGAGCTACAGTCGGGTAACCCCTAGGGAAGGAGGACAACAGATGACTTAAGAAAACCATTGAAAGAAATGCCACTGTCACTGATACAGACTATGATGGAGCAAGAAATGTGGCATTAGACTGAGAGGTGGTAAGACTGGGTTGTCTCAGGTACCGTGTGCCACAAGTTACAGGACAAGAGAATGTAATAAAAATAAATATGCAGTTTCAGGGTGGAGGTGAAAATGCTTTTTTCTTCCTACTCCTCTGTATAAAGGATAGGCATACTCTAGCCCTCAGGTTGCCATTCATGGGGACTGTTGCCTGAATGACAGACGTAAGTATCAGAGTAGGACTGTCTACTATAACAGTCTGGTTTCTTTATACTAACATGGCATGTAGAGGAAGATATTTTTATTAGTCTGGAAAACCAGCAGTTCTGTCTAGCAGTTAGAGGAGAGGAGACAGAATTCCTGGGAAATATAGTCTCTGCTTTGCCAATGTGTGACCTTGAGCAAATTACATAGGTCCTGTAGTTTACTCATCTGCAGAATTGGCTTAATGTTTACTGCCTCCCAAAGCTTTTGTGAGAAATGAAGCAAGTAAACTTTGAAGGGAAGGTGGGGTGATTTCCCTTCTTTAGATGGAGTTCACCTCACAGTGGATACTGCTGACTGATCCCTGATGTTCATAAAAACAAAAAAGTCCAGAGAGCAAATATCTTGCCTAGAATACACCAGGTATGAGTTATATTTAACTAGAGTTTCTCAGGAACAGAGCCCCCCACTAGGTCTCTCCTGCCCCATTTCTATTGGTACTAGGGGTAGGTCTACACAGCCTGCATCAGCAAGCTTCCCAGCCTGGTTTGACAGACTCGGGCCATGTCAATATGTACAGTGCTGCAGCGTTGTAGCTGTACTGATACAGCTGTGCCGCTGCAGCGAATCTGGTGAAGTCGCTTTATGCCGATGGGAGAGTGGCAGAAGCTATGTCGGTGGGAGAAGGTCTCCACCATCATAGCACTGTGCACACAAGCGCATGTGTCAGTGTAATTTATGTCACTGTGGGGGTAGTTTATTCAACCCCCTAAGCAACATAAGTTATGCTGACATAGGTTGAAGTGTAGATATAGCCTCAGGCTCACACAAGTGCTCTAAAAATAGCTGTGTAGACTGCATGTTGAAGTTGTGGCTGAGGCTGGAGTTTGAGGTTTCAAAGACCAAGCTCCAACTCAAGCTGCAACTTTAGTGTGCTGACTACTGCTATTTGTAGAACATTAGTTTGAACCCCTCAGATTGGAGTATGTCATCCTGGGATGGGAGGCTTGCTGCCACAGGCTGTGTAGATATACTCCAAGTGTCCTCTCCAGGGAGGATGTAATTTTCAGGAACAACGTGTGACTGTTTCTAGCAGTATGTATAGAGACTTCAGCAGTCATTTCTCTAGTACTAGTTCTCTGTACAGTCATCCATTTTGATTGCAGATCCATTTTAGAATCATGAGATGTATGAATGTAAATTTATTCTTCTTTCATACAAAAGATCCCTCTTCACAAGAAGAACAAGATGTATTATATTAATAGCAGAAGGGAAGGTGGAAGTACAGTATAATTAGTTTGTTGCACTGCATATATGGACATTGTCATGTTATTTGCTTATTTTAAGTTTGATACTGTGTATTGGACCTGGGCGTGCGGCTCACGAGCATTGGTCAGTGTTCTGTACGGGCCCAATTCTGCCACCCTTTCTCTTAGTAGCCCCATTGAACCGAGTAAGGTATTACTCAGTAAGGATAGTGTAACAGAGCATGATTCTTCTGTGCTCTCAGAACTGTGAATGTTGTTATGCTGATTGGAATGTAATGAAAGTAAACAGCAAAACAAATGATTGAGAAGTCCATATTACTATAGTTAAGAACACGCCCTTCCAGGGAGCCTTTCCAAGGAGTCCTTGAAATTCCTGGTATTGCTAACACATTCAAAATGTGGGAAAGTGACTAGATCATGCATGTAATTGTAAATAGAGAAATGGTTATGGAAAAAGGTAATTGTAACAAGTAGCAAAGGCTGCACTATGAAGCTTTTCAAAAGCTGACTGCTGTCACTACCCTGCACAATGCTGTCTAAACCTGGAAAATGGTACTATTTACTTTTCATTCAATGTTAAGCAACAGAATGATTTCACTGGTCTACAATTTTTGAGAAGTTGTCTGCTTCAGAGAAAATGTGCTATTTAGTATGTATTTTGATGTGCTGAATTCAAATATGACAATTAAAACAACTGATTGGCTATTGTTTCTAAGATATTTAAGTTTTTACATTTTATGTCTATGTATATTGTGTAGATAGTAAAGTTTTAATCATAAATTGTAAACCTAGGTCTTTTCATGTGTTTATGGTTGCTTTACATGATACTATTTCACCTGTCCTGTATGTAACACTTTAAAAATCAGCAAAGGGGTTATATAAATAAAATGTATTATGAAACAAAAGGCAAAAAACTATTATGTCCATAGTTTAGTCCTATTCAGTGTCTACTCGGCGCTTCTTGGCTTCTCTTGTATTCATTAAATGGAGCATTTCTTGTCACTGTCCAGCAATAGTCTGCAAGCATTGATGGGCTCCATTTGCCCTGATAGCGTTTCTCCATTGTTGCGATGTCCTGGTGAAATCGCTCGCCGTGCTCGTCGCTCACTGCTCCGCAGTTCAGTGGAAAAAAATCTAGATGAGAGTGCAAAAAATGTATCTTTAGTGACATGTTCCAACCAAGGCTTTTGTATGCCGTGAGGAGGTTTTCCACCAACAACCTGTAGTTGTCTGCCTTATTGTTTCCGAGAAAATGTATTGCCACTAACTGGAAGGCTTTCCATGCCCTTTTTTCCTTGCCACGCAGTGCATGGTCAAGTGCATCATCTCGAAGAAGTTCACGAATCTGAGGACCAACAAAGACACCTTCCTTTATCTTAGCTTCACTTAACCTTGGAAATTTTCCACGGAGGTACTTGAAAGCTGCTTGTGTTTGTCAATGGCCTTGACAAAGTTCTTCATCAGACCCAGCTTGATGTGTAAGGGTGGTAACAAAATCTTCCTTGATTCAACAATTGGTGGATGCTGAACACTTTTCTTTCCAGGCTCCAATGACTGTCGGAATGGCCAATCTCTTGCACGACTATCCCATTCGCAGAGAAAACAGCAGTACTTTGTGTATCCAGTCTGCAGCCCAAGCAAGAGAGCAACAACCTTCAAATCGCCACAAAGCTGCCACTGATGTTGGTCATAGTTTATGCACCTCAAAAGTTGTTTCATGTTGTCATAGGTTTCCTTCATATGGACTGCATGACCAACTGGAATTGATGGCAAAACATTGCCATTATTCATTAAAACAGCTTTAAGACTCGTCTTTGAGGAATCAATGAACAGTCTCCACTCATCTGGATCGTGAACGATGTTGAGGGCTGCCATCACACCATCGATGTTGTTGCAGGCTACAAGATCACCTTCCATGAAGAAGAATGGGACAAGATCCTTTTGATGGTCACGGAACATGGAAATCCTAACATCACCTGCCAGGAGATTCCACTGCTGTAGTCTGGAGCCCAAAAGCTCTGCCTTACTCTTGGGTAGTTCCAAATCCCTGACAAGGTCATTCAGTTCACCTTGTGTTATGAGGTGTGGTTCAGAGGAGGAGGATGGGAGAAAATGTGGGTCCTGTGACATTGATGGTTCAGGACCGGAAGTTTCATCCTCTTCCTCGTCTGACTCAAGTGAGAATGATTCTGGTGCATCAGGAACCGGCAGTCCTCCTCCGTGGGGTACTGGGCGTATAGCTGATGGAATGTTTGGATAATGCACAGTCCACTTTTTCTTCTTTGACACACCTTTCCCAACTGGAGGCACCATGCAGAAGTAACAATTGCTGGTATGATCTGTTGGCTCTCTCCAAATCATTGGCACTGCAAAAGGCATAGATTTCCTTTTCCTGTTCAACCACTGGCGAAGATTTGTTGCACAAGTGTTGCAGCATATGTGTGGGGCCCACCTCTTGTCCTGATCTCCAATTTTGCAGCCAAAATAAAGGTGATAGGCTTTCTAACCATAGTGATTATACTGCGCTTTTGTGATGCAAAAGTCACTTCACCACAAACATAGCAGAAGTTATCAGCACTGTTCACACAAGTACGAGGCATCTCTGCTCACTTTGGCTAAACAGAAATGTGTCCCTTTGCAAAAATCAAACACTGACAAATAAGAGAGCACGACACTGTATGATTTCTAGAGCTGATATAGGGCAATTTGTTCAGCAGAGTGATGCAAGCTTCGTTATGATTGCATCATCCATGACGTCTAGGAATAACATGCTGCAATTCATATAATGTATGACGCAATACCAGCTTCAGATTGCATCATTCATTGTTTTGCCTAAAAAGCAAGTACTGTCCAAACCCAGTCATAGATTTATTCATAGATCCAGTCAAAGATCTGTTTTAGTCATTTCTGGTTTAAATTGAGATCCCTTCCCTTTATAACTCACTTATCCGCCGCCATTCCCAAGTCAAGGGTCGTATATACTGACCCAATAGCATGTCTTGAAAACTAGAGCCAATCAACAATTTTAAGCATCATTTTCGTTCTCAGTGACCCAGAATTAGTAAAGTTTGACTACATTTATTTCAGAAGCATTTTGGCTGTAGAGCAGTGTTTGAGATAAGACGTGTTTTATGCCTATAAACAAAATTATATCTTCCAAGTGAGGTAGGCCGACTGGAAATTACTTTAAGGATTATGTGAGTAAATATTTACTGAAGTAATGATCCTATTTACATAACTGGCAACGCCCTTCAAGGAGATGAAGGACACAGCCAAAAGTAAGAGTGGTTTAGAATCAGATTCTGCATTTATTATGTCTAAATCCTATCCATAAAAGATGAATGACAAAAGCTTTTGAGCCAGCTGCTACAAATGGAAGCAGAGGGCTGTATGCATAAATATCAGTTCTGTCCAGGCAGTTACCAGAGCAAATATCCAGTCTGCATTTTGCTCTGATTAAAAAAAAAAAAAAAAAAAAAAGTCTCAGGGCAGGGGGAAACCCACAGATTTTTTATTTAAGTGTATGATGAAGAAAAGTCAAGTGTAATATGTCAACAAAAACTTCATTTAGAGAAATATTCTAGTCACATGGCACTAGATCATCCCTCCCAGAGTAAAACCCAAAGGCGCGAGCTCAGTGGGAGAACATTTTGTAAGGATACCCCCACTCTGTTTAAATGGTGGTGTGAAGCTTGTCTCCCCTAGGGTAGAGGCTGTAGGGATCACCTTCAAGCCAGCAGATCCCTCAGGGATCATTGTGGTTTCCAAGGAATTCTCGAGAGGACAGGACTTTCCACATTGTCCAGAGAATGGTGCTGTGGAGGCAGCCATGTTCCCTTCCTTGTGCAGGGATAGAAGGAGCAGTCTGGGCCACCTTACACACTGTAGTCTCTATCCTGCAAATGCTTGTCTGTCTTCACTGCAATTAACTCAGGCTGTTATTCAGGTGTTGCCCCTAACCCTCCTCCTGAATCATGTAAAATAGTGGTGCTTTCAGTCTGGGCCAGCTGGTCCATCCTGTGCTATAGGCTGAAGCCAAAGCAAAGCTTTCACTTGGGCAGCTAAACTGCTACTTTGTACCAAGGAATGCAGCTAAACTACTCCACTGTGGATAGCCCAGTGCTTCCACTGGGAAAGAATTGGAGTGGGTCAGCTCACTGCAGCATGAAGAACCATGGGATATGCCCCCAGAAGTCCTAGTGGCACACATGGGTGAGTGAAGCACCAGTGAGGACAGAGTAGCACAAGTGTGGCTGCTCATATGGGGTACCAGACACCATGAACTCTACCATGGTGAGTTAACTCTACCATGAACAATGAGGTCCCATTGCACAATGGCCATGAATAGGTGTTTCCAGGATAGAGTCCTTGGATGGAACTTGAAGTAACAGCATCTCTCAGGGCAATTTTTATAAATGAAAGTTCTATACTGAGGCTGCATTTAATAAACATTTATCCGATGTTTTATTCTCCTACTCTTTCCAGTTTACTGCTTTGTGGGAAGGGGGAAAAGGGGAGTTTAAATTGTTTTTCAGTAATCCCTCTACTTTCCTAGACAGAGTTCTTTATATTTCTTGAAAGACCCAATAAAAATATTTCTAAGAAAACATATGTACAGTTATTTTAATTTTGTCTCAATGATTACCATGCATAGGTTATGCCAAATCAAATATTCCCTGTACTACATTCTCCTTGGTCCTGTTTTATCCACACTTGACAAACATACCTGGAATTCTATTTTTTAAAATCAAGATATCTGCAGTATTCTTTTGATTGTTGGAAAAGAATTCAATTATGTATGTTTAATATGAGTTTTGTAATGTTGGGATTGAAAAAAATCCATTTGCCTAGGGCAAGTCGGAATCTTTCCTGGACATGTACTATCAACTTCTGTAAGACTCAGCCTTTGATTAAAAAAAAAAAAAGTTTGTAGTTCTTCAGATTGCAAAATTAACTAAGTGTAATCTATGCAGTTCTGTGCAAGTCTGCAGAGAGGCAGCTTCAGTGCCTTTGCTGCTACTCAGAGCTCTGAATAGTGCATACTCAGTGATAATCTCCAGGCTGCACAATAGCAAAATTGCTTAACCAAACCCTTCCATTCAAATAAGATGATCAGATCAGATTTTATGACACTTTGGCTGCATTTGTTTGAACTAACCAGCTGGGATGCTGTCTTTTTATTTTTTGTATCGCAGTAGCACCTAGGAGTCCTAGTCATGGGCCAGGACCCCATTGTGTGAGGCAGGGTATAAACGAGTGAAAAACACACAATCTCTGCAGCAAAAGTTATAACTTTTTGTAGAGTTTAGACGATTAGATCTGGTGTGATCTCTCCTGTATATCACAGGCCATTAAATTTTACACACTTAGCCCTGTAATGAACAACTCAATAACTTGTTTGGCTAAAGCATAGGTTGCATTTGGCTAGAGCGCTTGCTCCGTTCTCTGCTGGTGCTCAAATCATTGAAGCAGTTGCCTTTGTCTAAAATTTACTCTTCAGACTGGGTTTTGATTTTTTAATATAACCTTTCAGCCTGTTCTCCCCAGTACAAAGAGAATACTCTGACTAGACAGTATTAGAGGGCTTAAAATATACATCTCACATCTTCTCTGATCTCCAGCTGAAGTGGTTGTGTGTGTGTGGTTGTTTTGGGGGCAGGGAAGCTAAACCTCATTCCTCTCCCTTGGTCTGCAAATAATGTAAAGGAAGATGGCCAACTCAGTAGCTGGCCAGAGTAGGATGGAGGTTTTTGCTCAGCTCATCATTCTGGGTTACAGGTTTGCTTCTTCCTGCTCCCAACCTTGGCTAGCCTTAGACGGTATCCCTGTAAGTTCTTTGGTGACAGGGACTGTCTTTACTTCATGTTTTCACAGCACCTAGCACTAGGATCTCAGTTGTATTACAGTAGTGCCTAGAAGTTCCTACAGTAATAATATACAACACCCTCTTTCTGAGAATATTCACATTCTTGTCATTCACACCAGTAATCTAGGAAGGAAGGGGAGAGCAACATCACTGAAAATGGGACAGGTTCTGCACTCACGTGCCCCTCATGTTGCTTCCTGCAGCATTGGGGATGTAGTGAGTGTAGAGTTTAGCTCACTATTCCTGTTTGCTAGCACAGGTTCTGATGAAGAAGAGTATTGTGCTGCTACTGCTTTTTTTCAAACCGACTTTCAATTTCATATTCTTGCTGAAGCCATTACTTAATATTTATAATATTACTATACAATATACAACATAGTAATGTAACTACAGCTGTAGAAAGTGGTGAGATCATGGTGTTTTTTCATGGATAGATGTGGGTGTCTGCTTTCTGACAGCAGTTTCCTGGTAAAGAGACTTATGTCAATTATACATTTTCCTAAGCTGACTGTGATGTTAATTTTTCCCCCTACAGAGAGGAGGATGAGGAAAGTCCCTATGCAACTTCTTCCTATCACCAGTAGATAACTGACACACGATGACCTGCAAACGTGGAATGAAGATACAGTTCTTAAAGAACTAAATAATTGATTCAAAAGCAAGCCTTTCAGACTGATTACCATGGTGTACTTTTTACAAGTCATGAATGGGTAATTTCACTGACTAATTGCACTGAAATTATTTGACCTCTTCTGCCTTCCGCAGGTTAATTTCCTTAAATTATATCAATAAGAGGTGTAAGCCTTCCAAAACTAGCAATTGCCTTCATATTTCTTCTGTGTAAATTGTAGCATGGTAGCAACAATATATCCTTGAGGTCACCTTTATGCAGGATGCATTGATCTTTAGTATACATTTTGTAAATACTTGTTAAGATAAAGTGTGAGATTATTTGATTCAATATTTATGGAGAAAGTTACACTTATCACTGGCAAACTTAACTATATAAAATAACTGAAATGTTATGATACTTGCATCTTGATTCTGCAGTCCCAATGCAGGCAAATTTGCCACAGAAGTTTTGCCTGCAGCAAGGCTGCAGAACGTATCCCTAAATTGTGTGTGTTAAGTGTGCATATATAAATAACAGCTATGTGTTCCCATAAACGATTAATTTTAGCCCTCGGTTTTGATTGGGTAAAGAAAGCCTATAGGGGAAAAAGTTATAGTAAGAGGTATTTTTCTTTGTATTATAGTGGCATTTGAAATGTTCATAAGTGTATTCTTGTGTGCAAATATATTTTCAGTGTAATTTTATTAAACAAAACCCCCATAATAAATTATTATTCTTCATTATGTAGTCTGTCTGGTTTTCACTAATCCAATATAGTTAGGACTTTTCCATCAATTTTTAAATGGGAATTTCAGAGCAAAAAGTGTGTGCTCTTTATTGCTTCAATATGAGTAACAATCCATCTTCCTGAAGTTGCAAACATTCTTTGCCCCAGCTTTCTTTAATTTTACACTGAAATATCAAAATTGGCAGGTTCTAGCTTCTCATTTACCTGGAAGACTTTTGCAATCTTTAGAGGACTGGAAATATGATAGGGGAGGCCTAAACCTTTTCATATAAATTGCTTCCATTTTAATTAGTCTATTTCAGGGGGAAAATTGGCCATTTTCTTAATGAGCACTAAGTAGTTGATGTTCTCTCTAACCCATCAAGAGGGCCAACGATTAGGAAATCTGCACTAAAAGCTAGAAACTGAAGTAGCTACGTCTAGTTCACAGGGACAAATTCAACATTTGTACAGAGCTTGAGGAAACATACCTTGTGCAGAGATATGCAAGAGATCGCGGGGGGACGGGGAGGAGTAATCCTTTCCCCATACCAAATACACATACATGGAGCACCAGCATAGACAGGGCTGATACACATACTCTCATACTACATGTGAGTGGCTCTCCATTTCTTCCTCAAGCTCTTTTTCTACGCTGCCCTATAGCACTGATTTGCAGTAAGCAGGAGTTGTGGGGTCCTTGATCTCTGCTGTCCAATGCAGAACTGCCATGTGCCCCCCTGGAGATGGGAATGAAGCAAGATTTCATTCTCACATAGCAGAGAGTTAAATCTCTAGGTATCCAGAGTGATGGGGTATATAGTACTAGAAAAGAAAACTGTCCAGGGACTGGGGAGAAACAGTGATAAACAAAATCTCACCACTGCCTTGACTTTGTCTTTAAACCATACATTCTTTTAAACTACCTGAAATATGGAAATCACAATCTACTAACCTGTGAAAAGGGAATAGAGACCATGGGTAAAGATTGAACACTAGTCATTTAATGGCTGTGTAACTTTCATTGCTACAATTAGAGAGCAAACGTAGTGCTCATGCTGCTATTCGAGACATCCTTTGGTTCTCTACACAGTTCTGTCAAAAAACTAACTACTAAAAACATTTGTGCTATTTTAGCATTGGGCCTCTCTGTAGAAGAGACTGCCAACCATGTCATTGTGTTGCATGCACAGGTGAGGCCTAGGATACAAACAAATACGTTTCACTTGTGTCTAAATGTTTGGGTTCAGATCTGCAAAGTTTTGAAAAGCAAAAACACCTAACATGCTCTACCCACTTGCGTTGTGAGAGTCAGTGTTAGAATTAAAGGGCTGTATATCTCTACAGCATTGCGTCTGAACTTCTGTTTGTGGCCCATCAAGTCTTCTTTCGAGAAAAGTTTCTTTGCAGAGATGGATGTGCTTGATGTGAGGATTCATGGGAGCTAGAAAGCTATCACTGCTCAACATGTGGTTAAAGGAAATTAGGTTGTTATTTTAAATGAACAGCAAAAGTGGAAACAGCATCAGAATTGTTGTGCTCCAGGAAAGGTGATGATCCCATTGTTTTCCTCAGTAAAAGGATTTCAAATTGCCAGATGTATGACTCCCTAGGGATAGTGTTAACATTGATCCAAGCTCTTAGCCTAGATTTGGAGCTGCATGCCACAGCTGAGAGTTTTATTAGGTTTCACGGCTTGAGAGGGTTTTTCTTTTGAGACTGATTATTTTAAAAATACTATAAAATGTATCACTAGCTAGGCTTATTTAACATTGTATTGTCATCTCAAACTCTTCATTGATCCACAATTCAATACTATAAAAAAATCTGTTTTAAAAATGAATAGAAAGGTATTGATGTAGATTCCCATTAATATGGGCTGCATGCTTGAAACTTTGGCATGGAAAGAGCCAGCCAGTCAGCTCTGAATGAATTGACAGTAGCTGCAATCTCAGTTCTGATTTATTTATTTATTTTACAGTGACTTCTGTAAATCTTATTTATGTTCTTGCTACAGTCATTTAGAATTTCTGTTGCATTTAATCTTCACAAGAGACAAAGAATTGGTGTTTGGATTATTTACTGTGCTTGAAAGTAACCTAATTTTTATATTGGTCCTCTAAATGTGTATGTGAAGGGATAAGCAGTTAGTTCTAAGGACAGGGAGGTCATGAAACAAGTCACAGACAGGACTGTACAAAATCCAATATTGCCAACCCAAAATGTTCAAAAATAGTTTAAAAATAATAAATTTGGGGTTATTTACCTTCTGGTTGAGCCTTTAGGGTACACTGAAGTCATATTTTCACTACTTTCTCTATAACCATGAAAAGAATTTACTCACTTTCCTATTACACCAAGGGTAACTGTGATAGAACTTAGACTTTGATTCAAGAAATTAAGTGAAAAGTTTGTGGGAATGAAAACTAACATAGGAGGGGAAGGAGAGAAATAATTTTATACAAAATATGCCATCATGGAATACCATGAGCACAAAGAATCTGGTGAAATCTCAGAAGTTATCAATCTGAAATTTATGTGACTTGGAAAGTGTTGGCCCTTAAATTGAATGAGATTTAGTTGCTACACCAAGCCTGGCAAAAGAATGGAGGTCTGAGACTTGTAACCAGAAAACAAATTCCCCTTGCAGTGAGCTTTGTTTCTGTCCACTCCCAAGACAGTAGTAAAATACATCCAATATCTCAGACATTTGTTCTGACACTTATCAAAAGGTGCATCTCAAGTGTACTAAGGATTACACAAAACCCCATAAACAAAATGGGTTTACACAACTTTCAGGAGAGACCATCAGTATAAGCTACTTCCTTCCTGGTCTCCCTCCATGTGTGGGAGAAGGGTAGAGTTAATGTATTTCCTTTATTTCCCAGCATGCCTTGGTCCAGGCAAGTACTACCAATATGGCTGTCCTTGTGGACTTCATTTCCCAACTTCTTCTGCTCTCCTAGTTCTAAGGAAAAAAGGGACTAGTTGGAAGCCACTAGGAGCCAGTTTGAATCTTCACCACTGAGTGAAGAGAGGAGTTCCTGTTCATGGAACAGAGCCTTGGGCCCTAAAGCAGAACCAGCAACATCGACTTCTTTACGAATCTCCGATTACCGCCCCAAAAAACCACTTCCTCCTCCTTAGAAACCATATTCCCAGAGTTTGGCAAGCATGTAACAAGGCTAAATTATGTATGTGAGAATGCATACATTAGATGTCAAGTATCAGAGGGGTAGCCGTGTTAGTCTGGATCTGCAGAAGCGATAAAGGGTCCTGTGGCACCTTATAGACTAACAGAAGTATTGAAGCATAAGCTTTCGTGGGTCAATACCCACTTCTTCGGATGCAGTTTTCCACTGCTTGCATCCGAAGAAGTGGGTATTGACCCACGAAAGCTTATGCTTCAATACTTCTGTTAGTCTATAAGGTGCCACAGGACCCATTAGATGTCAAGAGTACTAACTCTTAACAGGGTTGCAAGATCAGGCTCATAGCAAATCACCAAGAAAATCATTGGGTAAATATTACAAGCCATCCACAGTTTAGAACTGAATTAAAGGAATTGTCAAGTTAGAAAATGAGACATTATAGAGAAGTCATCTGCAGTCCACAGAACTGTAGGATACTGAAAGAAAAACATCTAGAGTCTTGTTTTCACAGAAATTCTACCAATTAAACTGGTGTAAGTGTGTCCCCATACAACGTTACATTGGTTTCAGTAGGTTTAAAAAGCACACCTTGTTTAAATGAGCGCAACTTTGTGGACTAAGACAGATGGAGGATATTTTAAGATAGTGAACCTAGCTCAGGGATGGGCAAACGTTTTGGCCTGAGGGCCACATCAGTGTTACAAAACTGGAGGTCTGGGTAGGGAAGGCTCTCTAAACAGCCTGGCCCCGCCCCCTATCCGCCCCTTCCCACTTCCCGTTCCCGTATTGCCCCCCTCAGAACCTCCAACTCATCCAATCCCCCTGCTCCCAGGACCCCCTGCCCCAAACCACCCCCCCCCCCGGGATTCCACTCCCTATCCAACCCCCCTGCTCCCTGTCCCCTGACTGTCCCAAGCCTTACCCCCACCCCCTGACAGGCCCCTCAAGACTCCCCCGCCTATCCAACCAACCTCTGCTCCCTGTCTCCTGACCCCGCCTCCCCCCCCCGCAAACCTCTGCCCCATCCAACCACCCCCTGTTCCCCCCCCGGAACCTCTATCCCTTACCATGCTGCTCAGAGCAGCAGGAGCTCGCAGCCCTGCTGCGCGGTGGTGTGACTGCGGGGTGGCGGGACAGCAGGGGAGGGGCCGGGGGCTAGCCTCCCCGGTCAGGTGCTTAAGGGCCAGGCAGAATGGTCCCGTGGGCCGGATGTGGCTCGCGGGCCATAGTTTGCCCACCTCTGACCTAGATCCTTGCTTTGGTAGAGTAACACAACTGATACCAAAAGATGCATGTAGTTCTCCACCAGTACTGTTCTGGGCCTGAATTCTCAGAGTATTCCTTTGTTTAACAGGACTTGTCAGTTTTCCGTCTTCATACAGGTTACATCCATGCCAAGATCCAGCATCAAATAAACTACAAGAAGAATATGTTATGTATGGTTTGTGATATGAAGTGGGCAAGTTTTGTATTTATTTTACATGTGTGTTCCAAATATCAGATGACATGTTTGCAAGTTAGTTTATGAAATACAAGAGCAGTGGTTAGTGGGTTGTTTTTTTAAAAAGAAGATATAGTTCATTTTAATAGAGATTTAAAATGTGCATCAGTGATTAAGAGATTAGAATTAGAACTGTTATCACTCAGCATATTTATGAAGCTTTCATCTTTGGCAACCTTTCAGAGAATTCACATAACAGAATAGTAAAATAAAAATGTAACTAAGCCTAGATGTAACTTAGCCAAATCTCAGATTTCTTAATAACTGTGATCCTTGTTCCTCAGCTATTTTAATGAGAAAAATATAGTTCAAACAAGCAACGACAACGCAGTTATTCTAAAGGGTGTTCAAATACAAGTGTCGCATATCTGGTTGCATACAGTGCGCTTATTGCATTAGATCAAATCTGAATAATTTAACAGATATTTCAGCCCATCTTCATCTTTACATTTTAATTACAGAGACAAATTTGCACTCTGAAGTGAGGCTAAAAAATAAAAAACCTGTAAAGTAACAGATGTCTCCCTGGACGATTGTGATCTTTCTAAAATTTCTAGTCTAAAGCTAATTACAGAAGTGTACATTGGGTCTGATATTGCAATGTGTACTGGGGCAAAGCTCTGTTTCACATGGGGCTCATACAACACTACTATGCTAAAGCACTCTAGGAAACCTTAAGTGTGCATCTGCAGAGTCTAAAGAGACCAATTAATGCACAACACATTTGTCTGTGTTAGAAATCATGCCCCCATAATGTGCATTATCTGAATGTGTAAACAAACTCTCAGGTAGATTGCAGATGATGCAAAATGTTTCATCCTAGGCTGATCATGTTAGGAAGTTGTTTTGTAGACAAAAATGTCTTGTAACAAAGCGGAGTCTGTTTTTTTGCTAAGAGTTACAAAAAGTCATTTAATAGAACAGAATAGTTTATTATTGAGTCACTCCAACCAATTTCTTTGAAAGGCAGAGTAATATTTTTTGTAGGTTCCCATGGGCTTTGGTTTACATGTTTTGTTGCCTACATCTAAAAAGCTATTCAATAAGCAATCTTGTTTCCTACTCTGAGAGGTGGCTGACAATTTGAAATTACTCACTATCTCTCACAAACAAGTAACGAGGTAGATAAGGAGATTTTCAAAGCAATGGAAGAAAGAGAGCCAGGTCTTCCATCAATTTTAATGAAAAATGTGTGGCTAAAATCCCCTTCACTACTTTGGAAACCTGAACCTATTTATTTATTTTGCTTTGTAAAATGAGCCCATTTGATGTTTAGAGGGCATAGCGTGGAGTGGACCATTACCGTCCGCTACAAACTTAGCACCATATCCAACATCTTCCTTCTAAGCATCTCCATAGACTCCTCAAGGATTAAACTAAACATCACAACATCCCTGTTATGTAGTAGATAAGGGATCACTTCATCCCCCCTGACCTGGAATGCAGCAGCTGCCAAACAGCCCATTTTTGTTCTTTATATTTAGCAGTTCACTAGAAATAAAGGGCAGCTCTTAAGAATACAGCAATTTAGCTTCATATATTGCTTTGATTGTCCTTCCTAGAACTGGAGATGGGTCCAGACTGTAAAGTTTCAATTCAGATGTGGACTGTAAAGTTTGCAGGAATTCAGATCTGTGGCTTTTGTTTGGGCCCATCTCTAGCTCTAAACCTGAAGAGCCAGTTTATACGCAATTGATTTGATGCCTCTGGTGTGCAGGATCAGGCTCTCCACAGTACAGAGGAAAGCTCATTATGATGTAGGTTAAAATTATTTTTTTTTAGCTTATGCATTTGCTGTGGTTTCACTTTCAGCATTTGTCCTATAGTTTGTTATGTACAGGCCTAATCCATTTAAGTAGGTTGGAATGCAGTCATTGACTTCATCAGGAGCAGGACTAGGGCCTAATTAAATGAACACCAACAAGATACATGTGGGCTTCAAGTCAGGGGTTTCCCTTGTGATGGGTATAGGTTCAGTAGCGTAGCCAGGAGGAGAGCAGGGGGAGCGGCTGCTCCCCCTTGAGCGAAAGCGGCGCCTTTTTTTAGCAGCACTAAAAAGAGGCGCCGCTTCTTTTTAAGCGGCGCTTCTTGCACTCACCCGGTGGCGCTCCAGGTCTTCGGCGGCATTTTGGCGCGGGGTACCACCAAAGACCCAGAGCGAGCCGCCGAAGTGCCGCCGAAGACCCGGAGCGCCGCCGGGTGAGTACAGGGGGAGGCGCCTGAAAAACACCTGGAAGCAAGAACTGAACTGGGGGGAGAAGGGGTGAGCCCAAGCTGGAAGGGCATCTAGCTTGTGAGTAACAATACCTGAAGTCTCAAGCTGGAGACCTGTGTAGCTGCCTTAAAAAAAGTCTCATGGGGTTTGTCTGTACTAGGACTTTTTTCTTAAAATTTCCTACAGCTGCTCTGAGTGCTAGCATCAATGGGGGTTCCAGAATACACTGGGTACTGATCTTCTACCCCAGTGTTACCTAACTCTGCTTGGAGAAGCTCTAGAAAGAATGGTGGTTACAATGCTGCTGGCCTGTCAGCACTTTGTCTTTTCTAGCACTCCCACTGGTGGAGCTGCGGCAGTAGACCAGCCGTGGGGCTGTTTCTGCTGACAAGTTAATGGCTGGTGATCGGTGGCTTTCAGCCTTTCCCCCGAAAAGCTTATCAGGCTCCTGCAAAGGGACACAGCTTGGGTGTCCTAAGCTCTGTTTGTGGGCGGTCAGAAACCTGCATTATTTTTCAAAAAACCATGTGCATCCGCCCTGATCACCTGCTGCAGTCCCTACTCCCTGTCGGGTCAGCTTGTGCTACCCTTGCAAACCTCTTCCCTTTGTGACACTAGGCAGCTACTGTTCCTCACTGCATGCTTTCCACACAAATCTGATTAAAGAGCAGCCTGATTATCCACCTGTGTTACCTTTTCACTCAGACAATAAATGGTGCTTGGCTGACATTAAGGAATGTTTTACTTTTTCCTGTCTTCATTCCCCTAGAACCAGAGCACTACAGCAAATAGGTGTTAACATCTTCCACATTACACCCACTCTCCCTCAAATAAAATGGTGATATGTTTAAATAATTAAAAAAACCCAAAACTTTCTGTAATCTGCCTGCAACCATATCTAGGGTGGGAAATTACTCTTTGTAACCAATTTCTTTAGTGAAACAAGCTTAGTTTGTGTGTTTGGTTTTATTTGTTTAGTAACCTGCTTTGTTCTGCCTGTTATTGCTTATATTCACTTAAAATTCACCTTTTGTAGGTAATAAAAGTTATTTTATTATTAAACCCAGTTTATGTAATTTCTAATGGGGGGGGGAGGGGGCAAGAAGTCATGCACGTCTCTCTTCACATTGAGAAAGAGGGTGGATTTTTATGAGCTTGCACTGTGCAGATTTTTCTGTACAATGCAAGACAGTATTATTTTGGGTTTATCTCCCAAAAGGGGTGTGCACGTGAGTGCTGGGGGAGTCCTCTCACACAGAGCTGACTTCAGTCTGTGACTGCAGTGGGGTGTGGCCCTACCTGTGTGTGTGCTGCAAGAGGCCAGAGAGCCTAAGGGCATATCTACACTTGCCATTTAAAGTGGAAAGTCCCATTTTTGTGCAAAAACCATGGGAGCTAATGGCTTTTTCAGGAAAGCAGGAAGAAGGAACACAGGCTGGTTTAGTAAGAGAGGCTCAGTGAAATCCCAATACATCAGGTGGCATCCCGGAAGGAGGGGGATCCAACCCGTCACATCCGTATCTAACAATAGCTAAGTACGGAGATGAAATCTTGGTCCCATTGACGTTAATGGGAATTTTGCACTCATGCATTGTGAAGGGAGGCAGACTATGATTTCAGTTACTAAATCCAGAGTCAATACACTTAAATCAATGGAGTTACTACAGCTATTCCAGCTGGGCAATTGAGATGAGAATCTGTTACTAGAACCTTAATTTCAACCTGTGTTTCCCCCAAGAGCTCAGTTGGCTTGATCTTCCACTGTCCCCCACCCCGGGTAGGTATTTACATCGCAGTGGGGGAGGGAGAGAACTCACTACTAGAGCAAAATTATAGTACTTTAGTCTCACTTTTCACCACTGGGAGTAGATAAACAAAGGTGCAAGGTAACAGAACATCATGCCTCCTGTATTAACCAAGTATACTGCAGACTAAAGATGTTATCTGGGGCCTTGACTGCATCATCAGTGGAAGCTATAGTGCAGATAGGGTTCAGGGCTGAGTATGCTGTATCTTCCACTGTTGCTACAACTGGTGGTGAAATGTGGCTACAAAGTTTGCTGGTGTGGTCACAGCTATGACTACTCCCTTTGGGGCTGATCCTAGAGTCCTTATTCATCAGAACTCCCATTTACCCTGAAACAAGTTTTGTCCACGTGTGAACTCTAGACACTGGCCTCTATTCTTATCTGCATTTGGCATACATGTACCAAGATTGCTCTGCTATACTGACATTTAAACACTCAGTTATAAATATGGGGTTTCCTGGTAATAATGTTGAAGTAGCCTAAAGCTAGTCAAAAGGAAGGCTGCCTATAGTAGGCTCTTACCTTTTCAGTGTCAGGTAGTCATGTCTCAGTTTCTCTCTTGGAGCTGTGCCTTAATTTCCAGCCTGTTGCAGGGTCATTTGGGGTATTCTGAGTGTTTTTGGTCCTCCAGCCAAAGCCAGAAGTCCACTCCTTCAGGTGTAGCCTCAGAGTCCAGAACAAAACAGTTCCTTCAGCCCTCCCCTGCCTAAGCAGTTTGTTGGTGCAAGGCTAACAGTCTCTTAGCCCTGCTAATAGGACTTCCCTACTCACTGAAAGCCCTGGCCTAGGCCTGCTAACAAGCCCCCATGCCAACACCAGGCCTTAAGACCACACCATTTCTGTGTTGCCCCCCCAGCTTCCACTTTCTCAGCCTACCTCTTGACAGATTCTTTTCAACAGCCCCCTCCTGAATAACTTCCCCTGGTCTCTCAGTGCCCAGCCAAACCCCAGATCTGCCCTCTCTCTCTCCTTCTTTTACATTTGAAAGAAAACTGCTCCTTATATTCTCTGACACTCCTCCCAGCATGCCTTGCAGCAGCCTACAAGTCCCAGGGTCCCTCAGGGGACTAGCCATCCCAGCATTCCCTTGTTCCACAATGAACCAGGAGTAGGATGTGCTTGACCAATAGGTGTCCTGAAAGGGTCACAATGCACTCTGTTACACTGCCCAAGGTTTGACCTGAACTTGGGAACCAGATCCTGAACTGGTGTAAATCTGTAGCACTCAATTGTAGCTATAGATTTCTCTAGCTACAGATTTCACTGGAGCTATGCCAAATGAATTAACCCCAGTTGAGGAGCTGCACCTGTGTGTATAACACAATTAGCCTGTTAGTGTTTTAGATTTATTTAAATGGCAAACATTCACTTCTTTGGCCTAACCTTTTTGAACATGGATTGCAAAAAAATTACAAATTTGCCCTATTCAGAGGATGTCTGTTGCCGGTTTTTCAGATTGCTATATTTTATATTTCATACTTTAAAAGGTGAATATACATCTGTGACCGAGTGCGTGCAGAGTTCATTTTAAAATTGCTTCACTGCGAGTCTCTCAGTATACCGTTTGTACACATCCTTTTATTCCAGCGAAACAAAGCCTTCTGCCACACAGACGGAAGGTTCCCATAAGATGAATTAAATTGATGTTCTCCCATTAGAAGCCCTGTCAACGCTTTGCCTGTGCTTTTGAAATAAAGGCCTCCCGTGGAATTGTTCAGCAGTTACCACATATCACTGGTGAGTTTCTTCGTCATTTTGAATGCTCTGCGACTTGCACAGAAGGCAACTGCTCCAGCACACACCCTCATAGCTAAATGGTAATACAAATGTACTTTAAATATGTTGAACCCCAGAAAACAGAAAATACATTAAAGGACTTGGTGCTTACCAGCAATGTCTCTTTATTGCTACTTCAGGGGGAAGTTTCTGCATTTGGTGAGGGAAGGGTTCTTTAAGATACTGAAAGGTTTTATGTATTAGGACCTTGGCTGTCATTATATTAGTCAATATGAGTGACAGTTTCAAGGGGACTGTTCTCTTTGTATAGTCCTTGTTGCTTCTCACTCTGTCTCTATTGTTACTACACATGCAATTAACTTTATTCGCTTGGGAAGATACTATTATGTCCTTGTATTTGTATCAATTAAATATGAAGGGAGAAAAATATTTGACATGTGCGAGTCCCAATGACATGAACCAAAGTGAGCGGCCTAGGGATAGACAATACGAAAAACCTGTTTGGATCGGAGATGGATCAAGGAAGCTGCAGGCTGGTTTTGCAAAACCTCATCAGTTTTAAAACACCATCATGAGCAGAGGTTCAGGATGTGAATGACCAAAGTGCTGGTGGGGGTGAAGAGCAGGGTATGTAAACACTTCTGGTTTTCAAGTATCAGAGGGGTAGCCGTGTTAGTCTGGATCTGTAAAAGCGGCAAAGAGTCCTGTGGCACCTTATAGACTAAGAGACGTATTGGGGCATAAGCCTTCGTGGGTGAATACCCACTTCATCGGATGTATCTTCAGATGTATCTGAAGAAGTGGGTATTCACCCACGAAAGCTTATGCCCCAATACGTCTTAGTCTATAAGGTGCCACAGGACTCTTTGCCACTTCTGGTTTTGTTGTACTTTTCTGATGAGCAAATCAGGCATTTGGGATTTCAGCTTTGCAAAATCTTTTTCAGTCAGGGTTTGTAAAATCAAAACCTCAGGGGGATTTGGACTGGGTTCTATTTGACTCAAATCACCAACGACAGGGTGTGTCCGATAAGAGGTTTTAGTTTTGGTCCCATTGCTAGTGTGGACAGAAGTGTGGATGTAGGGCTCAGGCTGTGAAGTCTGTCCATTGACTTTAGAGGGTGATAGACTGAGCCCATAATTCCAGCCAACATTCTTCAATCATTGGGGCCTACGGTATTCACACCAATACCCATGAGAAAGCTCCTATTGGTTTCAGTGGGGCAGGATAGGGCCGTTCAAGAGCCTGTCAGTGGGAACGATGTATTTAGTCCATTTCAAAAGAAAAAACAAACCACTCTCAACTGCTGTAGCTTGTAGCAAAGTGTTTAATAAAGTACAGTATCAGAAACAATATTCTAATAGAAAAGCTCATACTGTGAATACTGTATATTTTGTACTTGTTACAATTGTCAGTGATAATTTAGACAGTGAAGGATTTTGTGATGCATCTAGCAGAGATACAAACAGAACAACATAGACAAATTTCTTTTGTGGTATTAGAACTAGAGATGTGCAAGGATGAAAAATATTGCCCCTAGTGGTAGTAGAGAAAATGCTGGCAGAACATGGTCTACAGATTTCCACCAAGTGCCCCGGTAGCAAGCAATGTGTTGCAAGTGTTGAATTCATTAACCCGCAGTACCACTTATAGCTCAGATCACTCTGACCTTCACTTAGCACAAGCCATAGCTGTTTTGCAGCACAGGATGGTGCATCAGGCAGGCCCTGTCTTGTCATGTCATGTTATGAAAGGTGATGTGACTGCCTGAACTTGACTTGATGTGCCACCAAGCAAACCAGCAGTTGAAACAGTCACATAACAAGTTGGACCAGCTGTCAGGGGGAGAAATGAATCCAGCTTAAACAATGGTTTAAAAATGGTTAAAAAAGTAGTGCTTACCAAAATGCTTATCTACTCAGCTTTTCATGTTGACTTCAATGGGACTACATGGGCGAGTGAGCACTCAGCAGGAGTCAGGGCCACAGAATGAGATATTGTGTTTAGAGTTGGTCAAACAATGGGATGTACATTTTGGGAACAATTTTCTCAAAAATTTCATCCCTTTTTGGTCAAAATTAACAATTTTGCAAAAGTTCAAAAAGGTCTGCTGAGGACACTGATTGCCTATAGACTAGTCACATGATATTGGCTGGCCGTGCCTTTCTTATGATGTCACACCCCTGCACAAGCTTCTGACAATACACAGCTAGGACCTCATCCTTGAAAAATCATTCAAAAATATTCTGTGACCCATGATGTTGACAGAAGAAGAAAGATAAACAAAGGGAGGGAGGGGAAAGCGGTGGGGGGAAGGAAGCAACTGTAAGGAGGAAGAAGAGGAGTCTGGATTAGTAAAATAAAAAGACGAGTCTTAATGTGCTATTGCCTCCCAAAGTGCCAAGAGTTACAGCCATTTTTAACCCACTTTCTCTTGTAACCCCCAAATTGGAAATGAGTCAATATTTCCAATTTAGTTTTCAAATAAGAAAGTGAGTTAAAAGTGGCTGGTGGGCCACGAACTGCTATCAAAGGGTAACTGATCTTTTGAGGGGCATGAGGAGGAAAAAGGAGTCTAAATAGTCTAGGGAACCTTAAAATGGAGAGCGAAAAAGTAAAAGAGATAAGAAGGGCTAGGCCCATACCCCCACACGCATTCATTTGAAATAGCAGGGGAACCTTTTCCCCATAATTTTCTCTTATGCTGCTACTAGGAATAGTTTTTCATAGCAGAAGGGTACATGGATCACTTTACTCAATATTCTTTTTGATTTCTTAAAAAAATTATCATTAATGAGCAAAGCTATAATGCAACAACCCACACCAGGGTGCATATAAGCAGGATATGGTGCATTTCTTGGATGCTTGAAGGCACTGATCAATTCATGCACCAACAGCCTTCTAATGTACATATTTTTATGGCTCATTGCTATAACGTAAGATTGAAGTTTGCTGCTGGTAACATTTGTAGGTGTTTGCACTATGCTGGCAATTGGCCAGAGTTCATCTGGCCGTCAGGAAAAATGTAGTTCAGATCTTTTCCCTTCTTATTCTCAAGAGTGCTGAGAAAATAAGGAAGTAGGTAATCTCCCTATGTGACACAGACCTTGGAGTGATCAAGGGCATATTGTACATCCACAGCTCCCTATACAGCCAGATAAATATTTACCTATAGTCTCCATGGCAGTCAAGTGAACATCCCAGATTTTAAAAATAATGTCAAATGGGAGGAGGCCAATGAGTGCAGGAGACAGAACTTTCCCAGGAGCTAGACTAGAGAACTCCCTTAATCCCACAAAAGCTAAGACTGACAACTTCCAGAACTAAATTCAAAACTCATTGCTTTGCCTTCACTTTTACATACAACAGAGAGAGAGAGAGAGAGTTTCCCCAAGGAAATAATATCACCCAGTACGGTTCAGAGGTCAATAAATGGACCATTGGCCTGATTTTCAGAAATGCTGCACTCCTGCCACTCCCATTAAAGTCCATCTGAAAATCAGGCCACATGTTCCTAAGCACATCTCTAATTGCAAGCTCCCCTCAAAATGATTTCATTATCTTTACATTTTTTTACTTAGCAATTCAAAGCTATTCACACTGTTATCAGGCGACTCACATCAAGAATGCAGCTGTTTATACATGCACAGAGAACTGACAGTTATCAAAGGATGCACTAAAGAACTGCTAAGGGTGTTAGTAACAATGTCTCTACCTTGGTTGGCAGCGGAGACTTCAGCTCTTTCCTGTACCACCTCTTATTAAAGGCAGTTGCAGTGTCAGAGATACATTAGTTAGTTAATGGCACATGTACTCAAAGAGCTGTAATAGTGAATGTGCAAACACAAACACTGACAGGAAAAACGATGATACACCAATGATTTAAAATAAGACATTCTAGACATAAAATAATATGGAGACTAATGACAATTTTAATATATAAATTATTTTCAAATATTTATTTGTAGAACTAGTAACTATCATTCATGTTCTAATAATGCCCTTTACAAATACATACAATAGCATCTTTGAAAAGCTAACGGAGTGAGAACAGAAGGATGCAGTGTCAAAATAACTTTCCTTCAAAAACACATGGCTTTTCTACTGGAGCAAATCAAATGCAGATAGTATGTCAAAGAGAACGTTGTGTAGTTTACCCTGTTAAGTATAAATTTGATGTCATAATTCGGCCTTTGGAGTTGATGTCTGTGTGTAGGAAAATACAGTATGCAGTCAGTGTACATAGCAACAGAGCTCTTCACTTTTGCCTAGAAAAGATTCAGTACAATGCAAACAGAGCACTTTCTAATGATATCCTCAAAATAAAAGATCTGAGGTCACTGAGCTAGGAGTGGGTGAAGCTATACTATAGTTTCCTACATGTTGGGCAGTCAAGTGTCTTGACCATCCTTCCTCTGTTTTTACAGGCTGCCGTATATGCGCTTGATCACATCCGCTTCTTCTTTGTCAAGGATGCCCTTGTCCACATAAGCATCAGCTTGCTGATCAATGAAATCCCTCAGCTTTGAAAGATCATAATCTGCAAAACATGAATCCATGAACACCATGAGCTTTCTCTGCTTTTCTGTTTCACCTATGAAACAATGTAATTGTGTAAACATTATCCATCAAGTCCATGCTCTGTCACCTAGGAAAGAATGGAGCTCACTACAAATGAATCTTGGCATAGTAATAAAAAACACCCTTGTGCTAAGTCCACTTATATGTGAGATGCAATAAGTATTATTTATGTATCTTTCTTGCTCTGTAATTGTTTTTTTAACATAGATCATCCTTCAGTCCAATGGTTCAATTTGCTGGAAGTCTGTGCATGCAGAAGTTGTTGTTAAGGCCCTATTATGTTCCCAGTTATGGACTTCACAGAAAATACTAAACTGATTGTTTCCCATCAAAAAACCATAAAGTCTGTGTTCTTCAACTCTCTGACGGCTTTTTGCTTATGACAAACTTCCCTTCCTGAGAATAGACATGTAAGCAATTCAAGAAAACAAGTCACTGGGACTAAATGGAAAGGAGATGGTTATTCAGCTTTGGCAGGCTACAAGAATAGTTTCCAGATTTGAAAAATGTTGCAGAGTTGTCTGTATGGGACAGTCCACATTACAAGTACTGAAAGATGCTTTCCATGTTCTGCTGCACTGCTAAATGATAAGCACAGGAGCCTAAACCAAAGAATTTGCATCTATACAGCATAATGCAGGCTGAACGCCACTGAACAAAACCTTGCTATGATTGAAAATGTTACTGTTTTCCATGGAAGAAGCGTAGCTTTAGGCACCAATTCTGCAAAGAAATCTGAAAAACTCTTCCTGAGCAGCCAGTGGGCAATCATAACTCTGACATTAGATATAATACACTAATGCACACACAGAGGCAAGATTCAATGGAAGAATCAATGGCTGGCAGTCTGGAGAATACCAATGTTCTAAAAATGTGTGTTAATTTAAATGAATGAATATCTTTACTAGAAATGTATTCCTGGTTAATTTTTACAGTATGAATTATTTAGTCCATAAACAGAGCCATCAGAATTCTCATTGAAAATTTGTTGTGACTTGTTTAAATGTGTATTATCATATAAATATGAATTTAAGGACTTCTTCCTCTAACTATGCAGTATTTGCATAATAGACCATAATACCTTTCTCTGCCTTGTAATGGTTGAATGAGTAAGGAGGGATGATGTGCAGGGACACTTTCAAAAGCAGATTAATTTATGCAATTCAATTTTTGCTGTGAAAAGAGTTAAATATTGGGGCAGTGGGAACAGTGCAGTGATAACATTGCCAAAAGCAGGGGGCTGGGAGTCAGGACTCCTGGGATGAAATCTTGGTCCGACTGAATCCAATAGAAGTTTTGCCACTGATTTTAATGTGGCCAGGATTTCACTCCTGGTTTGTGTTCCATGGCCTGTTACTGACCTCAGGTAAACCACTTAATCCAGCCTTCCCTCGGTGTACACATTTGCATAATCGCTATAATAATGCTTTCCTACCTAATAGTGGAGTTGTGAGGTTTCAGTAATGTTTGTAAAGTGCTATGAGATTCTCAGATGAAAGGGAAGTGAAAAATATTTATTGTAATAGTCTTATTTATTTATTATTAACAAGGTCTATTCGCCCCAAACCTTCCCCTTTTTAACATGAGACTGCAGGTATGGCTATCAGTAACACTTCACCTGTGACTGATCTGACATGAAACATTTCTTGTGGACCTAAATCAGAAGGACTGAACACCTCATAATCTTGGCTTGTGTTAAAGTGTCAATCCTAAAGGCTGTAGTTCCTGGGAAATTTCTGTGAGAGCTGTCGATAAGGCAGGCTATCAAGGTAAGGATTCTGAAGGCACTAGTTAAAGACACAGGGCCAAATGCAGCCTTGCTGTGAAAGTGACATGACTGGTGGAGTTTCACCAGGGCTGACTGTGGTCCATAGACATCAGACAGCAGAATAGGCCAGAGATGGGACATGCTCTCTTCTTTATGTGGAACAGCTACTACAGTTACCTGCATACACATAAAAGGAGCTGGTGCCCTGTTAGCATAAATGTCACATTTATATTAGGTTTCAATACTAACCCCATAACTTCTTGCTCTGGAGCCAAGCTAGATTGTCATAAAACATTTAACAAAGTCAAGAATGAGCAGACGAATTTGCAGAAAGTGAAAGGTAACACAACACAGGCCAGCATTTAAGAATATATATGCCAGATCCTTGCAAAGCATGGAAGATATTAAACACACAGTCTATGAACCCAATAATAGTATATGAGAACTCTTACTGAGCCCAGTAGAAGCAATGTGTGTGTAAGGCTCCAGGACTGGGCTTTTAAGAGAGCACTTCTCCTTCGGCTGAGATACTCCGCAGTGTTGCCAAGCTGTTCTTGGTGGAAGACTGCATGGGATAGGCAAAGATGGCTTTGAGTCTTTATGATCCCATGATCTGAGGGCCTGCCAGAGATCAATCTAGTTCTCAGCATAAGATAGAGCAGCCCTGAGGCTGCTCTAAGTAATTACTAGCTGAACATAGCCTCAATAGCATTAAGTCCAGGGGTGCGCAGGACTTATGGATGCCCCAGCCATGCTCCCTTTTCCCTGGACATGTATGCACCTTTATAATGGGGGCAGGGTGGAAAAGCTTTTATGAGCCTTCATGGTGGCTCTATGCCAACTGAGGATTCCTATATTCAAAGGAAATGCCTGGGGATCAGATCTGCTGGTTTAACAGTTGCTTTGCCTGACCAGAACATGACAAAATAGCCAGAGCAAGGTAAAGGCTCTAGTTTTTAATATGCAGATACATGAATGCTAATGAATTAAGTCTTATATGCCTCCATGATGAAAATATACCCAATTCTTCAGTCTTTACTCAAGCAAAATTCCCATTGCTTTCATTTCCAAAATCCCCAGATTCCCTCTTGTTTTACATTAATTTTTGCAACTACAGGATCATTACATGGAAATTTGATGGTTTAATTAAATGCTAATTGAAATTACAACAGTGAAGATTTTATCCAATTTTGGCTAATTTGCACATGTAAAATGGCAACATTATTGTATTTTCCTCTCGCACTCAGCATATGTCAGCTATGTGATATGTCTATTAACTGCAATATTACAATACTTCTTTATGCCTCATTAAGTGGAATATGTAAACAAAAAAATCTTCTTTCATACATACATCTGAAACATTATACTGAACTCTGAAATGGCCATACTAAATTATACTGAGGCTAATTTGCATATACAAATGAAGACAATTGGTGGTATTTCCTAAAAATAATCATCGAAATCTTTCTACTCTATGAATGGTGAGAGTGAGAGTTATGAAACTTGATGGCTCTCTCATTACCTAAGTATTTTGTGAACAGTTCAAATTATGCTGATTTGCATATACTAATTAGGTAACTCACAGTTATGCTTTTGAGGACTGAAAAGTTAATATAGAGTTAATCAGAAAGAAGGCAACCTTAAGGACTGAGAGCTATGCCAATTTACATCAGCTGAGAATCTGGCCCCAAGAGCACTGATCTCAAAGGTGGATAGAGTATTCAAATAATGGCCTGATTCACCACTGCATTGCTCGTTTTATGCCAGTGTAACTCCACCAATTTGCCTGGGTCTTCCGCTCCCCCCAGGGCTGAAGACACCACGGATGGGCCCACAGAATCAGGGAGCCAGCCTGCCTGTTCCCCTGTGTTCAGCAAAGTTTGGTTAGAGAAGAGAATAAGGCCAGAAATCTAGCCCCAATTTCTATTAATGGTCACCTAAATCACACGGGATTGTTTCTGTTTCCTGATTGGATGACTGACTCTTTTTAAACAGAAAAATGGCAAATAGCAAATAAGGGCTGGTGAAGTCCCAGAGGGAATTTTCAGATGAATAATCATTTCTGTTAAAATTCATGAAACATTCTGGATTTGCAAACATTTTCCCAAGTAAGCCGACTCATCCAAATACTCACAAGCAATTACTAAAACAGGCCCATAAGTGGAGCAAATGTGCTGTGTTTATGCACAAATGTATTTGTGAATCACTTTTTGTATTATTCCACCATGTCCAATTTGCTAGTTTGAAAGTAGACAAAGGATTGACAAGCACATAATCTTGAAGCAAAGGATTATGGCCCTGTATGATTCAGTCTGGGATAAACTTACTCAGTTTGTACTCCATTTACCACCACTGCTAGATTTTTGAATGAGCAGTTGCCAGAATACACAGTATAGAAGGGGTAAGCTAAGGGGTAAAGCATCAGGAGATTCAAGATTTTATTCTCATTTACTTATAGTTTAAGTGTAAATAAGAATCAGGCCCTAATAATATAAAATATAATGATCAAGATTGCCATTGTGGATCCATTCATTTAAGGAATTCACATCAGTACATCTTACTGCTTTTCCAGACAGATAAAATGCTATTATATCTGTAGTCACAGTCATTTTCAATTTGCAGTAAAGCTGGGGAAAAGGTTACTGTGAAGAGGAGTGAGGGGCTGCTCAGGAAATGGGAAACAGAAAACAATCCCATGTGATTGAACACTAATTGCTGTAACAAACACACTGATAAGTGGAAATATTTATTGGAATTGGCATGAAAATTCTGCAGTAAAATGCAAGCCTGCCACCAACTACAACTGTTTCTGTGGAGAGGATTTTAAGAGGGAAGGAGTTATAGGTGAGAAAATTAGGTCATTACTGTTCAGTCCAAACAGCTTTTACTGAGCTTCTACAAAGGAAATGAATGTGTTAAGCTGTAGTCATGCACTGATTAAATAGTGCCCATCTTACACTTCATCACACATAGAGGCTGCTGAGAGCACATGAGGCAGACCCAGTCTCAACTCCCCCTCCTCCTTGGCTGGTGGCGGAAAGCTTCCTCTCCTTTTCCAAATGCTTTACACACTTTCGCCCACAATGCCCGGTGGTTTCTCTTCTTACCATGGACAGGATGATGGTAGAAATCCAGCCAATAGCACCAGGGCTGAGACAAGAGCTGGGATGCTGGTTCTGTATGATGCTCTGAGGGAGGCGATTGTATGGACAAGCCAAGTGGTCCTGTTGTTCCTGTGGATCCTGCCCTTGCCCCTCTACCCCTCCCCAGCCTTTCCACACTGTTGCCAGCCCCATCTCCTAGGAGAAGCAACATATTGGAGAACCAGCCTAAGGAAGATTGGGCAGCTGTTTCAGTCACTGTTTCTCTTCTACAGAGCTTTACCTGTGAAAGATGCACAGTGCCCTTAGAGCCAATCCTAGGAGCAAATAATAACCCATAATGCTCTTATCCTGCAGATGCAATTCCTAGATGTTTTCACCTTGACTGTTTATGAAACAAAATCTACAGGATTAGTGTTTCCTGCTATTTGGAATGGGATGCACAGCACTAGCACAATGCCATTGGGTTCCCACAGATGCATGCATATATTAAAAAAATCATCTTCATTAATGCTAAAAAAATAATCCTTAAAACACTTCTATTGATCTCACGGTGTAGGACTGACATTCAATGCACATTGCAAGGCTTACTTATTATTCTCTGGATTTCGGTGAGTGGGTGCTTAGGTGCGGGGAAGAGGAGGCGCAAGGAATTTAGTTCCAGCAAGTTAGTCAACATAAAGTTTGTGATTCAGGCCAGTCTGGACAGGCTAGTTTTTATATTTTGTAGTAGTTCAGTGCAGTATTTAAATATATTTCCATAAGATCATGGAGCTTTATAACAGACTGTTTCTATAATGTGTACACATAGCCTACTTTTGGGCTAGACTACTTGACAGTGATCCTAGCATCACTAATTATGAGGCTGTGATTCAGACATATCCATA
The DNA here is from genome assembly GCA_037349315.1 of Chelydra serpentina. Classification (NCBI taxonomy): domain Eukaryota; kingdom Metazoa; phylum Chordata; order Testudines; family Chelydridae; genus Chelydra; species Chelydra serpentina. Next base: position 17,393,489 of record JBAIAC010000033.1, read on the forward strand.
GTCTCACACTTTATATTTCTATGATTCAGCTCAGCTCATCAGGCTAATTTATACGGTGTAATTTATAAAACAAATTGTAATCTGAATAGCGTTCACCCCACATGTGCAAGATTATTCATTTCCTACCTTCTTTATTTCCCTGCTTGTTGTGCTTCTTCAGCCATTCTATATTCTTCCTGATGGCTTCCAAATACGCCTCAGCTTTCCCTTGAGGAACAGATGAGAGACAAATCAAACATCCTTCATCAATGATTGATGCAGCTTGTTTAACTGAGAAAACTTGGTTACTGTGAAGGCAGATTAAAACTGTTCTTAGTTTCCATTTAAGGGACCAGCCCTGTCATCCTTATTCAGGCAAAATTCCCACACACGGCTAGCAGATCCTGTCTGTGAGAGATTAGTCAGTTCTGAAATGAATTTATGGCCATTTCCTCACTTTGATTTGTGTGTGCAACTCCCGTTGATATCCAGAGATATTGCATGCACGGACTGGGGTCAGTCTGTGGTGTTTAGAGCACAACAGCTGTTAAAGATTAAAGTGCTAAGACACTGGGGTATGATTTTAATAAGACTGAAAGCTTTGTGCATCAGCTCACATACTAAAAACATCAAAAACCTCTTCTATTGACTGGTATAACAGTGCACATCAAATATAAGATTGCGATGTTCTGAAAGGCATAAGAAAAAACCTACAACCTGAAATGCAGGCACTGTATTAGCTGAGAAAAGGAAAGGAAAACTATATAATCTCGTTATAGCCTTTATATTTTGAATTTTGAAATGGTGTCTATTTTTAGCCCCAAGAGCACACAGGTCAAAATTAGTTCAAGGATTACCTACTACAGATAACGGATTCTGAATTCTTAACTTGGCTAGAGCTTTATTGATGTAACATGCTCATATTTGTCAGGAAAAGACTAGTGCGATTAACTTGCGGAAGACTGTTATTGCCTACCGTGCATGTCTGATCCCATCAATAAGTGGCTACAATAGTAAATATACTGAAACCTTTGAGCTAGGAGTGCAGAGTTAGCGTGGAAGGAAGTCAGTCTGTGAAACAGCAAAGCATGTTAGATGAAGAGACAAAGGGTCAAATTCTGATTTAAGAGAAAGTTACTCTTTTGGATTTTGGAGTTGCGTGAGGGATAACGGTAGGCAGTACCATATGGCCAACTATGGTGTCTGCCGTGGAATCCCGTGTGATAGCATAATGTTTGGCAAATGTGTGGTCAGATGTCCACGTGGCTGTCTTACATATGTCTGTAATAGGTATGTTGTGGAGGAAGGCAATGGATGTTGATATTGCTCTAGTAGAATGAGTTCTAACACTCTGGTGGTTGAACATTCTGGGTCTGATAGCAGAATCTCATGCAGTCCGAATTCCATCTGGACAGTCTTTGCTTAGAGGTGGTGTCACCCTTTGATCTCTCGGTAGTAAAAATAAAGAACCTAGGGGATTTACGAAATGGTTTAGTTCTGTCAAGATAGAATGCAAGAGCCCGTTGGACGTTGAGGGTATGTAACACCACTTCCTGTGGAGTCGTGAGGCTTGGGATGGAATACAGGTAAGTGTATTGGCTGGTTAAGGTGGAAGGTAGACACCACCTTGGGGAGGAATTTAGGGTGGGGTCGCATAGTAACCTTGTCTTTAGAGAAAATGGTGTGGGAGGGTACGCCATCAGGGCGCTTATTTTACCAACCCTTCTCACTGACGTTATGGCAACCAAGAAAGCCACTTTCATGGACATATGGAGCAGGGATGAAGTAGCCAGGGGCTCAAAAGGAGGTTTCATAAGAGCGCGGAGAACTAGGTTGAGACTCCAGGAGGTTACTGGTGAATGAATCTCAGGGCAGAGATTTTGCAGGCCCATGAGGAAGTGTTTCATGGTGGGGAGGGTGAAAAGTGAATAGCCGTCCAGAGCGTCACGGAAGGTGGTAAGGGCCATGTAACAGGTCGTCTGCCCCCTCTTCCGGCAGGCCACTGCAGGGTGGCCCAATAAAGCGCAGGGAGGCTTCCTGTTGTGCTGCACCCGTGGTTTTATTTACACACCTTCTCCCACCACCAACACTGAGTTATAGATATAAGGCTTTACAGGGTTTGTTCCCTCTTTCCCAAGCAGCCAGCCCTCAGCCAGGAGAACTGATCTTTCCCCTCACTGACTCCCTTTATGCTGGCTGGCCAGGCCCACAGGTGGAGCCAATCCCCAGGCCAGGCATCAGGCCTGTCCCACCAGCCCCAATCTATTCCCCTTGATTGGAGCTGGCTGAGCAGGGGCTAATTAGGTGCTTTGCAGCAGCACCCTGCTACAGGCCGCGAGGTGTACTCTGATAGAACTGAGTGAAAGCCTGTCCTGTTTTAGTTCGAAAAGATAGTTTAGGATGTCAGGGAGGGTTGCAGTCTGGGGTATCAGGCGTCTGTGGAAGCACCAGATAGAGAAGCATTTCCACTTTTGCAGGTAAGTCTTACGAGTGGAGTCCCTTCTACTGTGCAGGAGGATGTATTGGACCTGTTCCGAGCAGGCTAATTCATGGCATTGAAACCAGAAGGAACCATGCCGTCAGATGGAGTTTCCGGAGCTGCGGATGAAGAAGCCGACTGCAGTTCTGGGAGAGGAGATCTGGTCTGTAGGGGAGTGTCCTTGGAGGACGGATGGACATGCGTAGCAGGTAAGGATATCATGTCTGTCTGTGCCAAGCTGGGGCGATAAGTATGACCCAGGCCTTTTCCTCTGTGATCTTGCGTTGAACCCTGTGTATCCGTGGAATCGGTGGAAAAGCGTACATGCGGGAGTTGTTCCAAGGAATGAGGAACTCATCCCCTAGAGGTGCGTTCCCGAGTCCCGCTCTGGAGCAAAATAGATGGCATTTGCGGTTTTGAGGCGTAGCAAAGAGGTCTATTGATGGAGTGCCCCAGTGGGAGAAGAGCTGTCACAGTACCGTGGGATGCAATTCCCATTCGTGTTCCTCGGAGAAGTGTCTGCTGAGTGTGTCGGCAGTAGTGTTGTGACACCCAGGCAGGTAGGAAGCGGTGATTTTCTATGTGATGGCTTCTGTGCATAGGGAGTGAGATCGTGCTCCTCCCTGCCTGTTGATGTAAAACATACATGCTATATTGTCCGTCAGAACTTGGATGGACTTGTTCTTTATGGTGGGAAGAAAGCGAAGGCAAGTGTACCTGACGGCTCTGAGTTCTAGAAGATTGATGTGCAGATGCACCTCTGATAGGGACCAGCAGCCCTGTACCTTGTGGTCTCCTAGGTGCGCTCCCCAACCTATCAGGGAAGCGTCCGTGGTGAGCATGAGTACTGGGGAGTGTGGGTGGAAGGGAACACCAGTGCATAGGTTCTCTGGTTTTGTCCACCAATGTAGGGAGGCCAATACATTCGGTGGCAGAGTCAGTGTTATGCAGAAACTGTGTCTGCTGGGTTTGTAGTTGGAGTTGAGCCAACCCTGAAGGCATCTCATGTGCAGCCTGGCGTATTTGACCACGAAGGTGGTGGCTGCCATGTGACCAAGAAGCTGTCAGCAGGTCCGTGCCTGTATTCTGGGGTGAACAGAGATCATGCGTATGAGATGCATAATAGTGAGGACTCTGTTGTGTGGAAGCAAGGTCCAGGTTTGAATCAAGTCCAGGTGAGCTCCAATGAACTCTATCTGCTGTGTAGGTATCAGAGTGGATTTTGGGAAATTTATTTGCAAACCTGGACTGTGGAAAAGGGAGATGGTAAAGTTCATCACTTTTAACATCTCGTCGTATGAGCTGGTTTTGATAAGGCAGTCGTCTAAGTAGGGGAAAAGTATAATCCTGTGTTTGCGGAGGTGGGCTACCACTACAGCTAGGGTCTTGGAGAATACCCGCAGTGCTGTGGAGAGACCGAATGGAAGTACTCTGTATTGAAAGTCGTCGTGTCCGAATGTGAATCGCAGGAAGCGTCTGTGCTGGTTGAATGGATATATGGAAATAGGTGACTTGTAGGTTGAGGGCTGTGAACAAGTCCCCTTGTTCCAGTGCGGGTATTTTTGTGCCCAATGTGACCATCTTGAATTTTTGTACACGTACAAACTTGTTCAGTCGGCGTAGGTCTAATATAGGTCTCCACCCCCCGCCTTTCTTTTTGGTCAGAAAGTAGTGGGAGTAGAACCCTTTTCCCCGATGTTGCGTCGGCACATGTTCGACTGCACCTAGGTGGAGAAGATGAGCCACCTCCATGCGGAAAAGGTGCCCGTGAGAGGGGTCCCTGAAGAGGGACGGGGAAGGGGAAAGGCTGGGCAGGGAAGATAAGAAAGGGATGGAGTAACCTTACTGAACTATTTCCAGGACCCAGAGGTCCTGTGTGATCTGTTGCCAGACATGGTGGAAAGCCTGGAGGCAGTAGCCAAATGGGCAAATAGGCATCGGAGTCAAGGGTTGGTCATGCAGACCCCCGACCAGCACTTCAAAATTGTTGTTTGTTACCCAATGGGTGGGAAGTAGTTGGCTGTGCCTGGTTTGCCTGCGCCTAGGAGGTCTGTTGCGGTTTCTCCCAGTGTCATGGATGGTCTGGACTGGGGTTGGTGATATTGTGTGCGGGGCCTCTGATAAGGTTGAAACCACTGTCTCCTAGGGATGGATGGGTATATGCCCAATGTGCGCAAAGTGGCTATAAAGTCTTTCATAGTGTGAAGGACTAATCGGTTTTTTTGGAAAAGGGTTTATCTTTGTCAAAGGGAAGATCCTCCACTTTGGTCTGCAAATCGTTGGGGATACCGGATGCAGACAGCCAGTAAGACCGGCGCATCACCACTGCAGTGGTGCGAGCTGCTGTATCTGCCATGTCCATGGACACTTGTAGTGCCATCCTAGACACCAATTGACCTACGACACGGACTGACTTGAAATCTGCTCTCCTGTCCTCTGGTATATGGGAGGCAAAATCAAAGAGTTTGTTGTAGTTGTCATAGTCATAGCTTGCGAGGAGGGCGGAATAATTTGCAATTCTAAATTGTAGAGTAGAAGAGGTATAAACCTTGCGGCCCAGGAGGTCAAGGCGTTTGAGGTCCTTGTCTTGCGCTGTGGGCCGATAGCGTGGCTGCTTTGTTCTGTGCGTCGCTGCATCCACCACAAGAGAATTGGGTTGTGGATGGGAAAATAAAAAATCGACGTCCTTCACAGGCACATAGTATTTAACATTCAGCTTTCTTGCATGTTGGTGGGCTGGAGGCAGGGGTCTGCCAGAGTATCAGCTGGTTCTAGGAGGGCTTCGTTTATGGGTAGTGTGATCTTTGAGGGTGCAGAGGGTTGGAGGATTTTGAGGAGTCTTTTGGAGGAAGTCTCCTGGACTTCCTCCAAAGGGATGTCCTGGCTGAGTGTCACTCTCTTGAAAAGTTCCTGGAATTGCTTAAAATTGTCTATGTTTTGTGGAAGTGGAGGCATGAGGGCATCCTCTGCGGCTGATGGTGAGGCAGAAGCCGGTAAATCCGGGAAGGTTCGGGTTCAGGAGCTCTAGATGTTGATGGAGCTGGGGATATAGGCATAGGACAAGCTTGTGGTCTGGTAGAAGGAGCGCAAGGAGGAGCGGTGGCAGGAGCCGACCACGGGTACCACTGAGGCCATGGCACTGGGTAGGAAAAGTTGGGTCCCGGCCACTGGGGGACAAAGAAGGGAAACTGAGGCTGATTTTTATGATGCGCCATGTCTTGGGGGTATGTATGGCTCCGGTGGAGGGGGAGGCTCAGGCGGGAGACCTCTGCCTGCTGCTGTATGTCGTTCTCACTATCAGTGAAAGTAGCCAGGTCAGGTGGCGAGAGCTGCTGTTCAAACAGTGAGTGCTCCGTGTCTAGGAGCAGAGAGTCAGGATCAGGGGCCACAGAGATATCCTGCTGATGCAGGAATTGTTGCTACTCCCTAGGCTGGTGTGCTGCGGAGCGTGAAGTGTGAGCGGCAGCCCCGAGTGATTTTTGTTTCGCTTTTGTAGAAGCTGCGAGACTTTTGTGAGAGCCCTGCAGGGGGTCTGAATCTGCGCCGAGGGTGGCGGGCAAGCTCAGTGCCGATGTTCTTTCTCGACACCGGGGTGGAACGTGCTGCTGGCACCAGATCCATCGTTGGTGCCGGCAGGACCGGTGCCGAGGAAAGCTTCCTGCTGCGGGAAGTCGGGTCCCTGCTTTTGCACCCTGCGTGAGTTGCTGCTCTCGGTGCTATCAGCACCAAGGGTAAAGATCTTGCGGGAGATCCTTTACCCTTTTGAGTGTCTCTGAGAGGAGACATTAGGGCTTCCTGCCTCTTTGCATGAGAGGATGAAGCCGTGCTCCCGGTCGGTTCTGACTTGGCAGGGGAGTGTGAGGGAGAGGGGTTACTGCCCTTCTCCATAGGCGGCTGCAGAGCTTTCTCTATGAGGAGCATTTTTAAGCACAAGTCTCTGTCACGGCGAGCTCTAGTTTTTAAATTGGTACAGTGGAGACACTTCGCAGGGACGTGTGTCTCGCCGAGGCATTTCACGCAGAGCGAGTGCTTGTCAGACCGCAGCATAGACTCCTTGCAGGAGCCACATTTCTTAAAGCCTGGCGGCCCCGGCATAATACGGCCGGGGAAGTCTCAATGAGAGACTAACTTGAGGAAAAAAATGTGTTGGTTTGTTTTTTGTTTTGTTTTAAACTAACAAACTATGCTAAAGGAAAGGGAGAACTGGGAAATGGCTAGCTAACTATTTCTATTTTTCTCTACTTATTTCCCACAGTAACCAGGGAAGAGATGAGCACTGCTCCGAGTCCCGTCTTCAGCCAAGGATGGTAGAGAAGGAACTGAGGGGGTGCGGGACGCGCGCGCTCAGGTAGACCCTAACAACACCGCAAGACAGCAGCTGAGCGTGCGTCTCCTGACCAGGCACTGCTACCGAAGATCTCTGATCAATGCACTATCACCTGGAGTGGAGCACCCACAGGGACAGCACTCAAAGAAGAATTTATACCTGTGCAAGTCCATTGAGTTGAATGTGGTTGTGAAGGTCTGAGAGCAAAATTTGGCCCAAACTGGATACATCTTCCGTAGACATCCCACCACTAATTGGGTATCTTGCCTCAGATTGTTAAGTTATTCTGCAGTTGTGGACTTCTCACTGCTACTGGATGCTCAAATAGCTACAGCAGCAAAAATACCCACTTCTCTCTGCGATTGGCTATAAGAGTGCACCCCATCCTACTGGGTGCCAACATAGGCATGGTGACTCATGAACGGTGACCTCTAGGCTTGATTATTGCAACTTGTTATATCTAGTAGTGAAACCACATATGCTGAAAAAGCTCAACCAATACAAAATACAGCAGCTGCCAGCTTAGCAACCAGGTTGCCATGAACATATCATCCCAATTCATCACTCTCAGTACCGGTTCATCAGTGAACACAGAATCCATTTCAATGATTCTGCTCTGATATTCGAAGTTCTCCATAGGACTGGCCTCAGTTACCTAACAAATCACCCATCTCTGCAACCACGACCTCCCATGACAGGTACCTTCTACTGGAACAATGAAACTATTGACCATTGAGGACACTTGTGGGTGTAAGAGACCGACCATGGGAGATGTAACTAGACTGTAGAACTTACCTCAGCAACAGATACAAATGACCCTGGAGCTTGCCACTCTCATAGATAAACGCAGAACACATGCAAAACTTGGCTTTCCCTGTGTAAGTCCTACACACACACGACACCCACTCTCTCACACACAAACCACCCTCACCCAAAAAATCCTATGAAGGAATCAAAGTATTTTTCCTACAAGCTGCGAGGGAAGAAATTTATACAGAGAAATTGTTACTGTTCTATTTAAGTACTTGAGAGGTGCTGAAACAGGATAGTGATGGGCACTATGGAAGTGCCTTGACACAAGAGATTTAGCTAAAAGTACATTTGTGCTTGTCTATGGATTTGGGGCCATTCTGTGTCTGAAATACACTCTGGCGAGACATGCTGTTTTCCGTGGATTTGCTGTGTGGTATGCCAGCTGAGATGGGTTTTTTCCATTTACTATGGATTTCTGTGGAAAGAGTAGCTCATGGTCAGGCTAATCTGCCATTGCATGCAACATTAAATGCTGTGTTGAGGCAGCTGGCATGATAACAGGTATCAGTGCTCTGTTTCCTCTTTGAACTGCTAATTTACTGCCAGAACATAAAGTTCTGCATAACTTTGAAAAGGCAATTGCTTATGTGGACAATGGTTGTTAAAAGCACCCTCACTGTCTAGCAGTGGGCTGTCCAAATTGCTTCATTCTGTAGAACAGACAACTCACTGCCTTTCAACATCAGCTTCTCATAACACAGATTGGAGAAATCAATATGCTCAGTCCAGAACATTGAATGCACCGATGATCTTAGGTCACTAAAACACCACAGATGCAAAGAAGCAATATCTCACTGCATTAGTGTATTAAAATGCATTTGATCTGATTCCTAATGTAGTCTATAAATTCTGTAATAAAGGATTGTGGTCACAATTCAGTTAGGCACATGGATCTGTGTATTTAAACTTAGGCACATGCTTAAGTACCTTTCTGAATCAAGGCCTATGTGCAGAGGCTTAGGAATAGTATGAAACAAAATAAAACACATTTTAGGAGACAAAATGAGGAAACAGTGCTGTTGCTAGTGGCATCCTTTGAGGTAGGTTCATATTTACTAGATAATACACTAGCTGCATATACACTGCAATCACAACTACACTAACGAGTTATCTTCCCTCAGCCATTGGGATTGCTAAAGAATAATTTTAAGGGACTATAATATATTCATAAAATGGTAATTAACCAATTTAATAAATTAATTGATACTTTTTTGCAGATAATGGACTAAATTAATGGTATTTTGACCTTACAGATGTCAGCAAGCAAGCCGGTATAAGGAGACTGTTAATCACTCCAGTATGAATTTATTTCATTCATTTCTAAAAACCTTAAATTGCAAAGGGCTAAAAATCTTAGAAAAGAAAAAATACTATTTTAAATTCATATTGTCTTATTTTCACAATTTAAAAATCAGCATTTTTTATTCTTTTCTGAGCACCTTTGGGATTCGAAACAGATCAAAGGCCCAATCCTGCTCTCTCATTGGACTCAACAATATAATTCCTATTGACTCCACTGTACATGGCTTCACTATTCATGCTCTTTAAAATACATATTTTAAAGAAAAGAATTTGCACTGAGAAAATTCTCAGGGCAGAGAGACTGTCTTCCTCTGCTTTACATGGAGCCAACCATGTCTAGTGCTTAAACAAGCACTAAATGATAATATATATGTGACTATACTGCATTCACATTTAAGGGATCTCTTCTTTCCTCGACGTGTACGTGTATCTCATTTACATTACACAGAATTATCCTCTTGCATAAAGAGGCTGCTGATATTCCACTTCGGTCACTAGGGTAGTTTAAGGATACTAATAATCATTCCAGGCTGTTTAGAGGATTGGTGGCAGGGAATACAGTCTGCTGGATTTAAGCCAAAGTGCTAAATTAGAATTGTCATTACTCAGTACCAGCTTATCTGAAAGGCCTGAGCAATTCCAATCAGTTTAGGGGGTCAAAGAATATATAACGAAAGAGAACTTCACCGTGCAGAGGAGAGCTAGGGATTTCACTAGTTTGGGTTGAAATTCATGAAGGTCTGCCGCCCAGCAGTGTTGGGTGCATTTGAGAAGAGCAGGTCACATATGCATCAACGGAATTGTATTAATATTAGGGCTCGTTGAAAACTTTCCATCAATGGGAAATTGTTTTTTGATTAAATGAAAATGTTTATGAAAAATTTCTGCCTTCAATGGAAAATTGTGATTGTTCATCAAAGCACCATGCACGCGACAAGCTTGTCAGCTCAGAGAGTGAGAGTTCAGACCCAAGAGTTGAATAGGAATTGGTCCCAAGCCCGCACAGAGTGCTAAACACCGGACCAATGGGCTTGTCTCATTACAAAATTATTCCAGTGGTGGTGGTATGCTGTATCCACACACCTGTGCCACTCTGCTGTGTATGTAATCCACTGCTAGCCTGACCAGGAAAAAAATCCAATCATTCGGTGCACAGGCTAATAGCAAGAGTACCTTTTGGTTCTTCATTGTTTCCTGATGTATTTTGTTCTTCCACTTTTGTGGAATCCTTCAATGTTTCATATTGTTTTTCCATTTTAGCTGCTTCTTCCTTTGTACTGTCTGCCTCTTCATTGCTCTTATCTAAAGAAGTTGCAATCAGAACATTCCCTTACTTTTGTACCATACATACCGTAAGTGTTTTGAAATCACATCATTCATTGCTAAGCATTAGCATGTTCTTTTGGGAAGTTCAACGACTTTGACTATTGATTCAGAAAGAAACTTATAGAAGCCTGAAAATGGTGCATCTCAAAAGGTCATCTCCTGCCTTGGTCACTGAAAATGCCTACCTTTTCTCTTGCAAACACTAGTTCAAGTCAGTCAATTAAGATATAATAATATACATTCCCTTAGGGCTGGTTTCAAAGTTCATGGAAGATTATGGGAGTTTCTCCATTGACTTCAATGGGCTTTAGATCAGGCCATACAATCCACAGAACAGGGCCTGTCTTTATTTGTTTCTTGCATTGCAGTGAGTACAAAGAAATCAAACCCACTGAAGTCTAGGGCCAGGTCCTCCAAAGCATTACAGGATTGTCCTTGCATATGGGTAATACTCACTGAAGTAAGGATAGTCCCCAGTGGAATAAGGACACTTGTGAATAAAGATGTGGAGGTTTTGGCAATTATGTGACAACTCCTCCCTTCCAGCATAGACAGGATAGTTACAGCCCTGCACTAAGGCTCAGACCCTTAAATTACCAGTCTGACACCTAGTGCAATTAGTGTACCTCTAACTAAACAGGTTGATCAACAATGTGTTATTAAATAGTGATTGGAAGGAGACAGAGGAATAGAGTAAATACCTGCTAGCAGCTTGGTTTTGGCGCTGGTCAGGGGGCTTTCAAGTTTACTCTTTGTCTGCAGAGCTATCATTGCATCCAAGTTTTCTGGAAAATGAAAAAAACCTAGTTACTCTCATACTGAAAATGATAGTTGCCAGATTACCCACCTGTGCAAGAACACGGTTACATTGCCTGGAGAAAACAAAAGGGTTAAGGAAGGAATTAATCATTCTTGTCACTGAAGATATAATGTAAAGGCAACTGATTACCAAGTAACAGAATAGCTATTTGGCTACAGAGAACTTTGAATGTTTTTAAGTTAGAAAATATGCTACAGCATGATAATATGGGCACCAAATAATACCAATATGCATAAAAGACAACAAGAGAATGTAGATCTATTCAAATTACAGTATTTAAATCATCCACACTCTTCTTCCATTTTGAGTCCGTGAATGAGCTGACAAAAAAATACAGACCACATTGTGCCTACCAACTGCTGTGTAAGGAATGGATCTGTGCAATTACAGACATTATCTCAATCAAAGCTGCAAGCAGCATGTTTCTTTTTCCTGGAACGAGAATATTCCCCTGAACAATTTCTCTGACAAATGCTTTTATAGTCTAGTTGGGAAATTAGTCCAGTAAAAAGGTTTTATGTGATATTTAAAGTGGAATCAATTTTTAGAAAGTTGACTAGATTAAAACAGCATTTGTACAAGTGCTGCAGAAAACAAACATTTATTAAAAACGTAGCAGACTATGGTGACTTTATGCGGCCCTAGGAGACTGTAGAACAATGCTTTTTAGTACTTTAAAAATCTTTAGGGCTAACTCTTGTATCCTACAAAAGTCAAAGCAGAATTTGGCTCTTAGAAGGAAAAACATTAATAACTCAGATAGGATCAGTACATACTAGTTCAAGAAAAACAAAACCCTTTAGATATTGTATTTAATTACACACATGCAAATGCAGATTATCATCTAATTAGTTGTGCTTTCTCATTTACATTGTGGCATTAGTCTAGAATTTGCTTGTTCTTTCAGCAACCTTTTAAAAGTACAATTGAATATCAATCTACAATTCTATACTTAAGAACATAAGAACGGCCCTACTGGGTCAGAGCAAAGGTCCATCTAGCCTAGTATCCTGTCTTCCGACAGTGGCCAGTGCCAGGTGCCCCAGAGGAAATTAACAGAACAGGTAATCATCAAGTGATCCATCCCCTGTCACTCATTCCCAGCTTCTGGCAAACAGAGGCTAGGGACACCATTCCTGCCCATCCTGGCTAATAGCCATTGATGGACCTATCCTCCATGAATTTATCTAATTCTTTTTTTAACCCTGTTATGCTCTTGGCCTTCACAACATCCTCTGGCAAGGAGTTCCACAGGTGGACTGTGCGTTGTGTGAAGAAATACTTCCTTTTATTTGTTTTAAACCTGCTGCCTATTAATTTCATTTGGTGACCCCTACTTCTTGTGTTATGAGAAGTAGTTAACAACACTTCCTTATCTACTTTCTCTACACCAGTCATGATTTTATAGATCTCAATCATATCTCCCATTAGCTGTCTCTTTTCCAAGCTGAAAAGTCCCAGTCTTATTCATCTCTCCTCATACGGAAGTTGTTCCGTACCCCTAATCATTTTTGTTGCCCTTTTCTGAACCTTTTCCAATTCCAATATATCTTTTTTGAGATGGGGCGACCACATCTGCACACAGTATTCAAGATGTGGGCATACCATGGATTTATATAGTGGTAACATGATATTTTCTGTCCTATTATTTATCCCTTTCTTAATTATTCCCAGAATTCTGTTTGCTTTTTTGACTGCCGCTGCATATTGAGTGGATGTTTTCAGAGAACTATCCACAATAACTCCAAGATCTCTTTCTTGAGTGGTAACCGCTAATTTAGCTTCTAAACTTCTAAACCAATAGCTGCTCTGTGAGATTTTTGAGTGGTTTGATTTTGGGTTGCTAACTTTTCCTTTGTAGAAATAAGTGAAGCATTCATTATTAGGTATGGTGACTATGGCAGAGTAGATTATTATGGGATTAGTAAAAGCCTTACGTATTTTAAATCATATTTTATTTATGAGGCAATGAAGAAAACACACAGAGCTAATCATTTTACCCATCTTCTAAGAGCATATTTTTTCCAAAGGAGAGATCACCAGCATTGCACCCTAAAGGTTAGATTTTAAAGAAACATATTTTATTTCACAGCAGATAGCCAAGAGCAATTTTGCCCTACAGCTGGTGAGAAATATTATAATCTGCATGGCTGATGGAGTAATCTATATTTTTATTTACATTAAATTAAAATGGCAGTTTTTTGTTGGCTGATACAATGTTTTGCATGATTGCAAATCTGTTAATTATACACAAAATTAAGTTTCTTTGTAAAAACGTTTCATTCATTATACATTTCTGTAATATGAGATCGTGACCTGGCAACATTTGCTCAGCTAAGGAGGACTGTACTTGGTAAGCAGTTGGATGAGAGACCCATGAAGAAAAAAAAACTGTGTTGTAGGAAGTCATATTGATGTCTCAGTAATCACCTACTCCAAAGCTCATTGAAGTAAATGGAAAGATTCCCATTGACTTTCATAGCCTTTGAGTCAAACCCTCTACGTTATTTTTCATTTTGAATCTGTACTGTGCCAGTACTCCAACGTGTTTTGGGGACTATTGTGCTACAGGAAGTAGGATCTTTTGGATGGGATGTAAAATTGGGGTCCTTGTGCTCATGTTCATTAAATTCTGGATCAATTTTAACCATGCAAATAGATTTGCTCTATAAATTTCTCTTGCAGTTTCAGTTGGATAAATTATTCTCATTCACATTCTGTTTTATGTTGTTGTGAAGGATTGCCCCTTCTTTTAGGCCCTAATCCAGCAAGCCATTTAAGCATATGCTTAACTTTAAGCAAGTGAGTAGACATTGGAAATCAACGGTCTATTCAGATGCTTAAAGTTAAACATATGCTTATGTGGAATAATTGATTAGGGCCTTCCATGCTCCACCCCAGAAATGACAGCATTTTAGTGGCAGGTGAAATGATCCCTATATTATGGAGAGTTCTCCTCGGTTAAAGTCACAACAGGGTTCCACTGAAAGGCTGATCTTCAAACCCCTATATAAATCTGTAGATGTATATTTCTATGTTATCAAATATGAATGAGAAGGAAATTCAAAAAGATTTTTAGTTACAAACATTTTTTAAAATCACTTTTTTTTGAAATTTTCACAGAGAGTGGGATCTACATAAGCACCAAAATGCTTTAGGAGCACAAGACCCAATGTGATTTGTGCTCCTCAGTCACTTCACTGCTTATGCAATTCCCATCCACATGCCTGACATTTCTTTGTGTTTTTCTATATTATCAGTGCAGTCCAATTTCAACTCAATTTATTGCTGGTAAACAATACACATTATCGTCTTGTTGAGTACTCTGTGCACAAGACAATAATGTTTATTGTTCACCAGCAATGCAAGTATATATATTTATTTACATTAAATTAAAATGGCAGTTTTTTGTTGGCTGATACAATGTTTTGCATGATTGCAAATCTGTTAATTATACACACAATTAAGTTACTTTGTAAAAACCTTTCATTCATTATACATTTCTGTAATATGAGATTGTGACCTCAGCTAAGGAGGAGTGGACTTGGTAAGCAGTTGGATGAGAGACCCATGAAGAAAAAAAAATATATATATAAATTTGCATTCTTTACCACTAATGAATTGGGGTTTGTCACTGAAATCAACACATAACAAAACATGATGATGGAAAAAAGTTTCATCTTCAAAAGCTGATGTATAAAACTCTAGTCCTCACAAGTACATGTGGACAATTTCTTATACAAGCCCTTTCAATAGGGAGTGCTTTTTACAGGTAAAACTGTGAAGCTGCCTAGTTAGCTGCATGGCACATTAACATTAATATAAACATTTAACAAACTACTGTATTTTCAGTTTCATATATTGGGAGTTAGCTGTGCAAGCCATTAATGGGGATTGTAATGATACGTTTTCACACACAACAGTGATATGTTTATCCAAGAGGCCAGATTCTTATTAAACAGGATTGGTTGCTTGCTTTTTTTCAAAATTAATTCCCCCTCCCCCAACAGTTTTCATTTTTTCAAAGCATTTGTGTTTCCATCAGATGTGGATGGACCACGGTTGAATAACGTTTGCTTTGAGTTACATTAATGGCGTGAGTCATCTTCAGAAATGACATGTGCGGGGCCAGTAGCTAAGCAACTGAATGTCCTATTTGGTGGTCTAACAAGATCTGATGACTTTTCTGGTCTGGTTACCCTAGCAACCCATTCGTTACAGAGTAAGAATTCATAAAGGTGTTGACCTTTTGTCAGCCTGGCCACCTCTTTGTAATGGAACTAATCAAGACAACAAAACAAGAGCTAAGGAGCTAATGGATGTGAGCCAGGTTAGTAAAACAGCTATCCCAAGGGCAATAGGCTTTGAGAATGTTATTACCTACCATGAAGGCATTGTTGTCTAATGGTTAGATCCAGAAACCAGCCATCAAGCAGATCTGGTTTCTACTCCCAGCTCTGCCGCTGGCTTACTCTTTGATCTTGGGTGAGTCACTGGGGCCATTTTCCAAAGTGGCCTCTTATTTTGGGTATGCAATTTGAGACATCAAGAGCCAAATTTACAGAGGTGCAGAGTACCTGCATTTCCCTCTGACTTCAGCTAGAAATGTGAGAACTCAGCTCTTCTGAAAATCAGGCCCAAAGTTTCTCTAATTGGGCACCCAAGAAATGAAGGCACCTAAAGTCAGAGGCCCCTTTAAAAATGGCTAGCCTTACACCTCTCTGCCTCAGTTTCCCATTTGTAAAATGGGATAGTAATACTAATCTATTGTCATAAACCTCTGAAATTGTTGGGTAAGAGCCAATTATTATTACTTAAATGACTATGGGCTTGTTAGTGGGCAGTGAGTAATCTGCCCATGCTAATGTTTAGCTGAATGACTAATGAAATCCAAAGCTGATACTTCTCTCCCTGTGTACCAATCTTTTCATGATGGTTTCTGGGGTTTTGCAACATTTCCTGGAAAGACATAATTTCTTTGCATAATCAACCTGTGCCTAGGAGGCACTTTCACATTCTAACCTTGTTCACCTGCCGACTTAATTTGAAAGTTGACTGATGACAAAAATTTAAGGCATTAAACAACACTTCTGCAAAAAGACTTGTTCTGTTGTGTTGTTCCCATGCAGCTGGGTTTTTAAACAGAATGTGATGATCATAGCGCCTGATAGCAATCTTAACTACAGGTAAAGAAATCAGTTTTATATACTGTAGCAAGCTTCAGCATAAGAGTTTGTGCTGATAGTTGCCAGTACACTGATGTATATTTCAGTCACCAAGAAATGCCGAGCTCAACCAGGCTCTCCTGTTTCTTGCAATGGGTGATCTGAGAGATCTTTCCATCTCTCACAAGACACAAGTCTGCTCAGTATTTGTTTATGTATTGACTTGTGTATATATGATTCATTGCTGCCTCCTGCATGGAATGTCAGACCTGCTCAATAATTTGGGCCAAATTCTGCTCTCTGTTACACTGATGTAAACACAAGTAATTCTGTTGACTTCAATGGGTTTTCACCAGTGAAACTGAATGCAGAGTTTGGCCCTTAATCAGCTTCACATATGTCCCACCCCATCAAAAAGGGGTTATATGAACTACTAGTAGCTAGAGATGGGCCTCCAGCACCGAACTAGAGGTGGGTTGTAGTCATGGAATGGAGGTAGCACTGGTTTTGCTGATGGATGATTCACTCTTGCTCATAGACAGGAGAAAGATGTCCACAGTGACACATCTATGGACATCTGGATCTGACTGTGGCATTTGTTATCACTGATCATGGCATATTAATGTCCTTCCTCAGAGGGAAGCACTGAAATGGCCCACATCCTTCCTCTAGGGATACTGCAGAGAGCTGTGGTAGTGATAGGTGACTGCCCCTTTGCCTCCAGAGAACTCACTTCTGGAGTGTCGAGTCTCTCCTCCATCCTATTTAACATCCACACCAAGTTAACAAGAGCAATCTCAATTGACAGCAACATTCAGACAACACCTAGCTCTACATCTTCATTACTTCTGCCACAAGGAGCACCATTTCCAACTGTCCCATTGACCAGCCATGATCAGCACCTGGATGTAAGCAAGCTGGCTGAAGCTGAACCCACACAAGACAGAGGTGGTGGTGGGAAGAGGGAGACACTTTGAACATCTAACAACTATTGTCACATCATTTTCTACCAAGGGAGCCTGCCTCCATATCATCAGCTCTGACCACAGCCTTTAGGTCCTTCTAGACTCCCCATTGCTATGCTGTTTGTTCCCCAGGACCTGAAAGGGGTAAGCATCCAGAGGAACTCGACCAGAGAGCTGAGACTCCATCCCCTTCAGAGTGCTACAGCCAGTTGAGTGACCAGATCTGGAGTTAGTGTATAACCCATCAACACCCCAAGGGGATCACTGGTGAAGGACCAGAACCCTGACAGTCTGCCACTGGCCTGCCTGAGTGGTTTGCAGCCTCACCATTACTACTCACGAAAGTGTTGTGTCATGTCACAGACCCCGGGTGCGGGCATCATGGGATGAATCAGCCAAGAGGGGCAGACTGGTCTGAAAGGAGACAGATGCAGCCTCACACACTGCTCTCTTGCTAATCAGCAATGAGAAGGAGAGGACACTCTGAGGGGGGACATCACAATTAAGAGTTTGTTTGTTTGAGGGGGAAGCAGTGTCAGGATTTCCTTTGTTGTTCCTGTTTAATCCCCTCCCACAAAGGCTGGGCATCAGGCTAACCCCTTCATGTGGCTCAGGATAGCTAGATGCAGCTCCTTCCAGAGCAGTGGTTTCTCAACCTATTTACCATTGTGGGACGCATATGCAGCTCTCTCTAGTGTTGTGTGGGCCACCTCCACACAATATATATATTACCTGTATGGTCCTGAGGATGTCACATGGGCCGCAGCTGTGTGCTGATTGAGCCGCAGTTCAACATCACCATTCTGGGGTTAGCCAGATAGGAAATCTATCAAGAGCAATATGACACAATTCCTCCTCCTATCTAACCCCCTCCCTCTTTGGAGCTGCTCATGCTGCCTGTGCAGCCCATTACATAATATTCTGATAACATGCATCTTGCGAAGGGCACTGGAGTGGGACAGGGATCATGTAAACCCAGCTGTAACTCAAGGGGAGGAATTTAATTTGGGAAATTCATGGAAATGGCACCCCACCCCCCCAACATCCTAGTCCTAATCCCACATTTATGGTTTCAGTGCTCAGATGTGCCTACAGATACATTGACTCCAGAAGGCGGTCCTTACGCTGAGCTTTAAATAACAACCAATGGGTAGGAAAATGATCTTTTCACCACAAACAAAAAACAAGTGACAGGGTGCAAAGCACTGGGCTTTCAAGAATCAGAGAAACTAAATTAATGCCACAGAGAAGCTATTAGGAGGGCTGGCACTTAAAACAACAGATCCGGGGGCAGAGTGGGAAGAAGTCAGCAAAGGGACATTGAAGGAGAGCCAAGGCATTTGCAAAAACAGAGGAATGAAATGAAATGCAATATCCTCCTTTTAATTGAAAGGGTGTTACATGGGGTTTGGAAAGTCAAGGAGGGAGGAGTGGTTCAATGAGAGGCGGCTAGTAATACTGAAACAACTGAAACCTCCCTATAGTAATTCAGCTGATGAGGTCCAGCCCCTGTGGATATGCTATGATCTCACATGTCACTCAGATTTCTCTCTTGGCCGAAGATGTCCATATCTATACACTACAATATGGGGCAAATCCTTTCAGCATCTCAATGCCATGTCCTAGGCCGGCAGTCACATGCTTTTCAATCTGGGGCTGCCATTGGCTCTTTCTGGAGTCAGATCCGGCACTCTCACCAGACTGAAGAACCCCCCGACCCCGAAGCTTCTGGGACTTTGGGTGGGAAAGGAATGGAGGATCAGGTTATTATTGGAATTTTTGTTCTGGGGAAGCCCACACAAGTGCCACACCATCTCTGGGGAAAGCAGAACCACCATTTGACCTGTTTCGCTGTTGAATTCAATGCCATCCCATAGATTGGCCAAGGGAGACTGACCTCCAATGTCCTTCTAGACAGGAGTGGATGGATCCAGAACATCCGTTGGGTGCCTCCTTATGGTGCGAAGGAGTGGATTTGGCCCTCAGGACCCAGGAGGGCTGGCTGGCCCACACATCCCTTTTTTGAGATGGAAGGCTTAGGGCCAAACTGAGAAGTGACCTACGTGGTGGTGAAAGTTAAACATTGGTGAGTGTTTATATATAAGTAGATGTAATCTATTCATTGATGGGGGCAGAAGGTTGTAGCAAGAAAAGCAACTGGCACTGAGTAATGAGGGGTTTGATAAGGCTTAATTATATTCATGGGGTGCCCTCCTTACGTCACGCCTGCTTATACACTCCTGCCACAGCCCTTATCCTTCCTTCCCCTCATCATGTAAGTTACACTCACCAACCTGTGTGTATCCTACATTGTCAGGGAGGCTTTCACCTGGCAATTCAGATGCAGTAATAGTGGGTGAAAGAGGAACAGGCTGCTGGACACTTTTCTGCTCTCTGCATTACTCTATTGGCCCAGTCCTGATCCAACCTAAGTAACTGGGAATTTTGCCATTGGTTTCAATGGGAACATGTTCAGGCTCAGTGTCTGGAGTGGCTATATTGAGGAGTACTGCACAAGCTTGGCAGTGTACTCAGCTGTGTCTTTGTGTCTCCCAATTAAAGGCCAGGTTGCGTCTCCTGGGCACTGGCCTGTGTTGTGGTGGAGCTCCGAGGGGCACTGTGCAGGAGGGCCAAGGAAAGAGCACCCACTTTAGCATCCCAAACAGTGGCGGAGAGAGAGCATGAGAGCAGCACAGCGAGTCAGTGCCCCCATGGGATCAGAGGTGCATTTCCCCAGGGTCTGCAGAGCTTGGGGTCTGCACTCCCTGTGTCCTCAAAACTTTCTAACAGAGAAAATCTCAGCAGCTGAACCACATGGAGATTCCAGGGTCTTCTTTCCCCTCCCGGTGGGATTTCCTTCAGAGGTACAATTTGGCTCCAATATAGTGTTACGGTAAAATTGTATTATGAGTAATATCTTTAGAGTTTTAAAACCTCCAGGTATGTCCACCCAGGCGATTGTTCATATGGAGGGTGTGTGCCTACCTATGAACCACCTACATGATATATGTCATGTCATTTAGAATCCTTCTCTGAATTGCCCATGAGAAACAAATGACAAGGCGAAGGGGAGATGCATGGAGACATCTGTTCATGTCCACTTCCAACCAAAATAACCTCCTACTCAGTTGTGGAAGGGGCTAGAGAATATGACAGTGATTCAGAGCTGAAGGAAGGAGGTGTGAAAGAGGTGGCTCTGGCTCCGAGTTGAAGTAAGGAGGTGGTTCTGACTCAAACACTATAAATATTGAAGACATGAAGTCATGTCTATTTTTCCTCTTAGCCACCAAACTAGTCTGCTTTTGGTTCTATGTCCGGCATGTTACAGCTCTATATGTGCCACTGCTGCATCACGTCTAACCACAACATGCTAATTGCTTTACTCAGAACAGGTTAAGAGGGAAAGCCGTCAGACAGCAAATCCACAGAACACTTAAACGTGTTTTCCTTCTCACTGCTCTGCTTTCATCTCTCCTCCTTGTCATGTTTCGCTATTCCCCTTCATACTTCAGTAGCTACTCAGGATGCTGATGAGATGGCACTTGCTCAAAACCCAACCAGTCATCCTGGGTAATAATGGCCAAATCCTCCCATTTATATATCTATGGAATTACAGAAGAGGCAATCTGCTTTCACATGAATCTTCGTTTCCACCTATTCTCCTCTTTGGGCCCCACACTCTGCACAGTCTCTCTCTCTGATTCTGCCTTTGTCCCCTTTTCCTCCTCTGTCTCCAAGCTTTTATCCATGCTACTTGGAGAAGCCTGATATTTCCCACCCACCAAGGCCCTGTCTAGATTGGGAAAACATAACATGAGTTACTTCTGCTCAAGGTACTATTGCACAGAGCAACATGTTCCCTGACTCCTCCCCTCTCCATCTGGCTCCTTTATTCATGGGCAATCTATATTCCTGGTGCAAAGTTGCCACAAGTGACTATGTGGTGGGAGGAAACATAACATGTAGATGTCTTTTCTTATCATCACGCAGACCGTACCCCCCAAATTCCACTTTACGTGGATCCTCTACACATTTGCTTCCTTCCATTCTGTACAAAAGCAGGGCACGTAGACCCTTAATTTGGATACTGAAAATAAACTGACCCACCTGGGTCATCATTGGAGATACAATACAAGACATTTAGTACCAAAGCATAAGTCTCTCTTGCTGGAGTTAAAGGAGTAACTCCATTAGCTGGTTGCAATAGTAGGCTATTATCTTCTGTACATTAGCCACTAGAGCAGTGGTTCTCAAACTTTTGTACTGGTGACCCCTTTCACAAAGTAAGCCTCTGAGTGTGACCCCCCGCTTATAAATTAAAACACATTTTTTATATTTAACACTATTATAAATGTTAGTGGTGAAGCGGGGTTTAGGGTGGAGGCTGACAGCTTGCAACCCCCCATGTAATAACCTCGTGACCCCCTGAGGGGTCACAACCCCCAGTTTGAGAACCCCTGTACTGGAGAGGATACAATACATTAAGGCAGCATGTTACACAACACAACCTACACTTGGCGGATACATGGGGTTAGAAGTTTACATGCTAGTGCAGATTTTATTGAATTGGGATGGCAAAAGAGAAGATTGCTACCATATTACCCCCATAAATGCTACGCCAATAGGTAAATGTAACCCCCTATTCTCTAAAGAGTACAGGTTAAGTGTTAAGTATCACAATGAAGTCCTGTTTGCCCCCTGATGCCTTATAAGTATTTGTCCAGCTTCTCTTAAAGCTCTGTTTACATTATACTCCAATATTTATTACAAATATTTTCCATAATCATTATAAAGGGACACATTATTTTTAGGGATTTATTTTGAAGTGTGGTAATTCATTACCATATTTAAATGAACTAGAGCTCTTTTGGGAGCCAGGGTATTTGTTTGGGATCCTGGGAGGCTTTCCCACTAAATATTTATTAAAACTAGATGATTTTCTTTATGCATTTAGCATCAATAGAAGAGTGGGATGATCGATTAACCCACACCCATCTTCATCTGCCCAACCAGAAAGAAGGAAATTCTAGCCTCACAACCAGTTATAAAGCACCATAGTGAATTCTGGAGTAGCTCCAGATAAATTAAGCAAAAAAAAAAAAAAAAAATTCACCTACACGGAGATACCCTTCCACCTTAAAATGATAATGTGGGTGTGTGTGGGAGAACCCACATACAACACACTGGACAGGAGACTCTCTCAGTACACAGCGAAACTCCCTTTCTTTGTGCCGTTCAGCCTGTGCATTACCTATGTATTTATTTCATCATTATAGAGACATGCCTCGGAGAGGAGAGACAAGCTGTCAAAGGGAAACTACATCATGCTTCTACTCAGCACAGTGAAAGAAAGCTACAGAAGGAAAGTGATATGTTGTTCATACTCCAATATTAAAATGGTGCATTGCACAAGGATCTATAAAATGTGGTCTTGATCCTGTCCTGCTGAAGTCAATGGGAGTTTTGCCATTAACTTGAACAGAAGATGAGGCCATCTCTCAGGAGGCACTCAGCACCTTGCAGGATTTTGGCCTTTAGTGATCAGTCTCAAACTCTTTGTAGAACATCCAGAATCAGCTAGTTGTTAAATAAATAGAAGCCTTATCTTCAAAGTATAAACATAATGAACTATGTGTCTTATTCGGCATACAATAACCCAACTTCCCCACTCAGAAGGGCTCTTGCTCCTTTGCATTGTTCAAGAACTGCATGGATTCAGTCTCTCCGATAGATTTTCAAAGCAGTCTAGAGGACATTAGACATATATCTACAATTAGCTTTAATGGCCAACAACATGTCTAAATCTCGTAGACTGCTCTGAAAATCTCAACCTGCCACTTTAAATATTGGATTTTGAGCAATGTGTGTTAGAGGGATGTAGACCATCTGCCTATTTGCTTTTTTATTTATTAGTTGCTGAGGGGCATGAAGTGTAGAGAACAGCTGTCTGCCCTTTCATCCGTGCGTCACTTTGCATGAATTTTCACCCCAAGTCACTAACATTCCTAGATCTCCCTGCTCCAGAAATTCTGCTGCTCCTCTCTACTCCCCAATGAAAACAGATCTCCCATACACCAGAGTTTAATATTTGAAATGTATGCAAGCTTTCTGGAATTTTTCTACGCCCAGGCAATAAAACTGTACCATATATCCATGTTGTCTCTTTTATCCTGACACCCTTCATACGCTTTTTTTGGCTGCAAACATTTTCACTAAAATAGCATCCAACCTTCACAGGGCAGGGGTACTCCCCAGAATGAATTTGTAAAGGGGAAGAGTCTCCCTGGAAACATACTGCAGAGCTTTCACATTGCTGGAGAATTTCCCCCCAAACTGGAGTATCAATAGTTAAACAGCGGAGAGTGTTGGGAGGATAGCTGGCATTCTGCCAACAGCGGGACAGTTGCCCAGTGTGATGTGTTTTGGATGAATGCACATTTTACCTCCGTTTGTTCCAGCTTCTCTTTAATGCTTTAGACTTGTGCTTTCTGCTAAAGTGCATCACTGATTTTACATATATATTGTTTCTTGATGTCTGGCTTCTGCATTTTGAATTATATTAGTCACATAACAAGACTTTCAATAGGTATTGGTTTTATATATTTAATTATCAATTTTCTTTTTTCTCTCCATGTGTGTGTGTTTCTGCACCACCATCCTTCAGCTAGATCCTGTGCAACTTAGGGCTAAACCTAATAGCATCATTCACTGTTGCAGCAAGACATTTTCCCTTGGAGTGGGATAGAGTGATGATGACATAATGCTGTGGTTTCAAATCCCAAACCAGCTGTTACTGGTAGATGCATTTAAACTCACTGCCTCTATGTCCATGGAAGAGACACCAAAGCTTGTGACTTGATTTAATAAATGATTTATTATTTTAAATATATAATTCAGGGATGTAGTTTCCACCTGGCTTCAGTCATAAGACAGGCAAAAGTAATTTATGCAGCTTAATGCTGTAGTAAAACACAGCGAGAATATGTTTCCATCTGCCCAGTATTTCCTCCTTCGTCAAGCAACATGGGATTTGACGCTGCTTACTAATTCTGGTCTGAGGGAGCAATTAAATAGCTGTGGATTTTTTTAAATAAAGGCAATTTTTTCTTATTTCTGACACATATTTATAATAATTATATTTTTACTGTGTATGTGTTGTACATTGAGGCCATATCTGTAGCACCTAGACTGCACTAAATAGCACATGTACATATGCCAGAATTTATATGTATATTAAATCATTTTGTAATGTTTAGATGTATAACATTGACTATGCCACTATATCAAGCTAATATTCTCATATGTTTTCTATCCTTGAACTCTTGAAAATATTTGCTCAGTCTATGAAGGTTAAATTTAAAGTCATTTCTCAAGTCAGTCAACAGTAAATCTAAAAAAAGGTTACCACAGAAGCAACTTAAGACCTATGAAAGAGCTTTTTCCACTACAGTAAATTGCTTTGATGGAGCACAAAAAATATCTCTCTCTGTTTCTCTACAAATCACAGGTTTGCAAGGAATAACCTGACTACATCAGTTGCTAGAATATGTTTTGTCACCAAAAACTCTTAACCTAATCCCTGTCCTCTTCCTCACTGGGTCATCCTGGCAATTTGTTTCCAGGATTGAAGTATTTATGTACCCAAAGCAAAGCCAATTTGAACAAATGTCCTAAATATTAATAGGCTAAATGTGTCCCTAATGTAACTCCATTGACTTCAGTGGAGTTAGATCAGAGATAAAATTAGCCCATTATGTTTTGGCATGATACTATGGAGAAAAGCACAAAAATCACACACTCTCTATTTGCAACGACGATAGTGAAACCTCCACAACACTTATATCAATCACTTTATTGTATGTGGCACCTTTAATACACATACAGAGACTGTGCTGTAAAGGACCAAATACTGACAGATGTTGTCTGAACATATGATGCTTTTAGCAGCCCACTAGAGAATGGAGTGCAAGACTTGTCCAGGGATTGATTTACTACATTATTTAGAGTACAAAAATAATCATGCAGTGTATTTTCATTATGATCTACAGTACCTTCTGTGACCAAGTTATTGTTAACAAATCCATGCAATTACAGTAGGATCCAGTAACCAGATATCTGCAACTGTCCCTGTCATACAAGGCTCTGGGCTCCTTGAAAGGTCACTGCTGATCCTGGCTCTGTGACAGGCTGATTTATTTAGCTGAGAGGTCAAAAACTTGTTATGCAAAACCAGACCAGGGATAGTTGAGAAAGTATAGTTGAGACGGGTCGAGGAGAGCTCATGCAGATGAGCCCTCCTCCTGCATCCCTGGCTGCTCAGTTTGAATGGCTATGAGCGCTTAAGTACAAGAGTATGTGGATGCCAAAAGAGGAGGTTTATGAGGGAGAGTTTGTGTCATTCCAAGATCTCTCTTAAGGAAAAGGGAGTTTGCATAGCCAAGAGTCATATGAAGGGGTTCTGGGAGCCAGCAGCCTCAGGGCCTATTGCTGAGCTGTGACCCAAAGTTACAGTGCAGCAAAATCGACAGATGGTGGGATATGTACGTGGTCCAGGTCCCCAGAATTAGGCCCACTCTACTATAGGTGTTTGTGGATGGCAGAATAAAGGTCCTAATATGTAGGATTTCTTTGAGGAAAATATAAGGGCCTGATTCATCACCAGTGTAATGCCACTGAAATCAATGGAGTTACACCATTGTCAAAATGGAGTAACACTGCAGTGAATTAGCCTCTACATTTACATTTGATTGATAACCTTTCATTTCATAAGACGAAAACAGTGAAACATATGAAATTCAACACTGTTGTAAAGAAAGATCATTAAAGTAACGCCTCAATATTCTGAGTGATCATGCCTGAAATAAGACTGGCATCAAGTGGGATGACAATATAATTATCACGGTTAGTGGTATAAGAATTTAGGATGAATAACGTTATTACAAAGAGTAAAGTATGTGCTCTTACCCAGATACGAAACACCTTCTTCTGGTGTGATTGTTCCATATTTAACCATCATCTTCACAAAATCAATCAGTGTCTTCATGATAGTTATCAGGGTTTCTTTTTCTTTTGCCTCCTCTGTGTTAAGGGGCAAAGCAAAATATAAGTAGTCAGAACTATGGCCAACTCAGAGAGATTCAGTCCTGCAAACTTTTTGTCAAGTTCCCGGATAAAAAACATGTCCTGGTCATGAAAAGAAAAGGCTGAGATGGCTTAGTGAAGAGGAGAGGTGTCTTATGTAATGAATTAAAACTGCTCCTTCAAAGCTGTTATGGCCTCCTGTGGAAAAAAGTACTTTAGAGATCTATTCAGGCCCAAATCTATTCCCCTGTAACTGACCCAGAACAACTTTGCAAGACCCCTGAGATACAAAGCTGTAGGGGGCTGCATCTTATTCTGAGGAGTTATTCACCCTCAGAAGTTGCCAGTTGCTCCCTTACCCAATTTCACTCGTTCTATAGGGCACCGTGCATGACTTCATTTGGGATTGTCAGCAGGGGAGCCTCCCCAATATCTGATGTGGCAGGATGGGCTCATCTCACCAGGAATCACAATGCACTCTGCAGCCAAGAGCACATGTCCTTGGCTGCGACCTTCATAATAATGCTTGTCACTTAGGCCTAGATTTTTAAATGTATTTAGGTGTTGCTGTGCTCAGCATCACAACACCTAATGGATTTAGGAACCTAAATATCACTTTCAAAAGGGATTTAGGCACTTAGAAGTCTAATCCTATGGACAATCAATTAGGCATTGTGATGCTGAGTCCAGCAATGCATCAATACCTTTACAAATCTTGGCCACAGCTTTTTGTCTGTGTATCTTAAAGCACTTTACGAAGGAGGGCAAGTATCATTATCTCTATTTTATAGATGAGGAAACTAAGCGTATGTCTACACTGCAGCAGGAAGCGAGCTTTCCAGCCTGGGTAGACTGACTCATGCTAGCAGGGCTCAAGCTTGCACACTAAAAATAGCAAGCGTGGATGTGACTTGGGCAGCAGCCCAGGCTCTCAAGCCCACCTGACCTCCCAGGTGTGATCTTGGGCAGCTAGCCTGGGTCTCTGCTAGAACTGCCATGTCCACACTGCTATCTTTAATGTACTAGTTTGAGTCTATCTACCTGGGCTCAGAGGCTTACTCTCAGCTTCAGTGTAGACATACCCTGAGATAAAGTGACAATGATCATCCAGCATACCA
Organism: Chelydra serpentina; assembly: GCA_037349315.1. Classification (NCBI taxonomy): domain Eukaryota; kingdom Metazoa; phylum Chordata; order Testudines; family Chelydridae; genus Chelydra; species Chelydra serpentina. The sequence goes on from JBAIAC010000033.1 coordinate 17,420,864, forward strand.
GGGACAGAATCGGGACTAGAACCCAGGTTTTCTGACTCCCAGTCCACTTCCCTAGCCACTGGACCACATACCTCTCCCCATCTTCTTATTTATCTGGGAAGAGCCTATCCGAGTGTTGCCATTATATCCTGCCCTGCACTAGCAAGATAGCTCAGAGACTCTCTGCTTTGGCACTTACTCCTCTGCTCTCCCCAAACTTACGACTCAGAAGAGTGAGCCCCTAAATTGTCAACCTGACAAAAAGTGGGTTAAATGAAAACAAAACTATATTTTACCACATTAAAGTCTATTTAATTAGTCACATCAAGAAGACTGGTCTTCAATGACAATTACGTTATTTTCTCATGGCGACATTGACTCCTGTGCAGAGGGGTAGCATAAGAGCTATGCAGCATTTATATCCCATGTAAGTCCTCAAAACATGGATGCTCCTCTGCACAGGGCTGTATTTCACCCTCAGTGAGTAGCTCTGAAAGCGGATGTCAATGTAGCTATAAATATGTTGTCACTTATTGGTACTTTTACTTGAAACTCCTACAGAATGTGATGCCTGCATTCTCCCCTCAAGCAAAGACAGTTGAACCAACTGGCTTCTTATTATTTAGAACTTGAATCACTAGTCTTTGTACCTACACTACAGGGCTTTTTTCTTTAACTAAACAGACCTGAAAGAAGCCCAACATCTAGGACGTGATGCATGGAGTTTGTTTACTCATTTATACATGGCAGTAATTGCAGTAGCATCTGGATCCTTCGCTTGAATTAAAAACGTATCATTAAAATAAATATTACAATCCACATAGCCGAAGTAAAAGACTGCCTTACTGTGTAAGACCAATAACTCCCTGTGCTAGCTACAGCTCATTCCGTACCACCATTCAAATAGTCACTCAAAGGCCTGCCACCACACCTTCTCCACTTCCATTGACGATTGATGGTGCATAGTTGGATGGAACTCAAAGCACTGCCTTGGCAGCTGAGAGGGAGATGTCGTCCAGTGAATTTCTCTTATCTGGATTTAGCATGGATACATGGGTCTTAAGCAATTTGCATCATTTAAAACATTTCAGCTTTAATGGGAAAGGAAATCCTGTACTGGCAGGATTAGGACCCTAATTTACAGCGCCCTCAATGCTACAACTCAATAATACCATTTAAAAAACAATCGGAAGGTCCTGATAACTGAGGGCTGAAGAAGTCTTACACTATAAAGTCTCAATTTATACATAAAAAGATGTTTCAATAATGCCTATTCCACCGTCCTGGGGTGTTCTTTTACAGGTCTCATGTCCATTATATTTAACTTCTCAGCCCTAATTGTACTCTAGAGAGAACTGAAGCCAAAAAAGAAAAAAAGCGGTAAGCTTTTTGCTTTAATGAGTAATTTCTGCATGTTTCTAAGGGGAGAAACTCTCAGAAATATGGCTGTAAATTGAAGCTGCCTGGGGGTGGAGGTGTGGCTCTACACTACTGGCTCTTCAACCAAGTGTTAACCTAAACATGAGACTGGAAATAGTGGCTGGAAGAGAAAAGGCTTGAGAGGGTGAGATTACTTCAGCTAACAGGGTTAGCCTAATGGAAGCGAGGGCAGGCTTTTCTGTAGAGCCCCCCGCCGCCCCAAATTCCCTTTTTAACATCTCCAGGGAAAATCCTATTCCCAGCGTGGGATACTAGGTTGGGGAGGGGGCAAAGGGAATCATCCCCCAAGCTAGAGAGAGGCAGGGGAATCATTCTGAGGTTATTATTGCAGCCTCTGGACTCCAGCAATCTACACTGCTGTTGTGCCATCCCCCACTCAGTGGAAGTCTGGCTGGGGGACTAGCTCCCAGAACCCTTTTGTGCACTGAGGTGCAGGAAATCCCTCTCAGCCATGCTTCCCTATATGGAGTGGGTGCAAACATCCTACTTCCACTGTGCAGCAAAACTGCATCAGTTCCACTGTGCTCAAAGCCTGATGTGACTGCACGAGGTAAAGGGGATACAGAAGGATTTGCCTTTATTTGAATTATCACATTATGCAATTAGGTGGAGAGTTAACTGGAGTACTCCCCTATCTGTTGTCTGCATTGGCTTGTTGCTAGTCCTCTTGTGTTGTACAGTGTAGGTATAGTTATTCAGAAGTCATCAGGACTTTTCCTAACATAGGCAGGAGCAATTTTGGCTCAGTAATCCAGAACATAAGGAAAGACCTTAAATCCCAGGCTCTGTTAGCCCTCTGTTTTTGTAGTAGAGCAAGCACTAGTAAATAATTATATCTCCAAAACTACAGTATCTGTTCCAAATGCTGCCTTAGATATCCCAGCTTCATGTTTCCAGCAATTAGAAACATCTTTCTCACTCTTCCTTTGAGTAGCAAAGGCTCAAGATAAAAATATGCCTCATTTTTTTTGCAAGACAAGACTAGAAAATCAGGGATTAAAGGTCTGATGCAAAGTTGATTAAAGCCAATAGAAAGACACCCAGGCTTTGAAGCAGACCCCAAATTTTAGTCCATCAAGCACAGGTAGTTGGATGAAGATTTTCCATCGTGGGTAAAGTTGGGATGTGAGAAAAACATGAGATCCTGACACTTGATATAATGTGAGAGATTTAAAGCCAAAAAAACTACCCTTTGAAATCCCCAAAATGCTTAAGAGGAAAATTTATCCAGGATAAAAATAACATCCAGATATATACAGAAATTGTGGTAGAAAATTTATTCTTGCACCAGAAATGTATATTCTTCCAAGAACTACAAGATAAAAACCAATCTGGAGGCCAGAGAGTGGCCCAGGTACAATCAGCTGAAAGCTGCACACAGGGTTTATTGTACAATGTCTGAAATGTCCAAGAATCTAATCTAGAAGTGGTTGTATCCTCCAGCAATCATAATGAACATCTTATACCTACAACTGGATAGCAGACCTCGAGGTCAAAACTCCTTGTGATAGGAAATTATTTTTGGGGGGCAAGAATTAATGCCTTTTTAAAAAAGGCTTGGAATAATATCTGTTCCTTATGTTATAGCCAGAAGTTGCCATGAAATTAATACATTTTAATATTCTGGAAAAAAATTTACTGGACCCCTGGAGAACTTCACAGGCTTGGGCTCAGGGATTCTAATCTTTTCTGCCAATGCTTGAAAGATGCAGGGACAAAGCCGCATGTGTCTCAGGACTGTCCAATGAAGAAGACTGGAAGAAAATATAATTCTGTAAAGCATGTCTTAGAGAAAGATATGAACATGGCAATGCCACTTTGTATATGGGAAATTCATATCAGATCGATGGGCTCACAAAGGGAGACAAAGTGTCTCAAGAGAAGTTTATGGATTGCCACAAGGGTATGACTCACATATTGGAAAGATGTATCTGCTCATTCAGCGTTGGGGTGGATCCTGACCCTCTCAGGGCCTGCTTCTTAGCCAGCGATTTTCATGATAAATGGGAGCTAAATTTAGAGCTAAATTTAATATAGTGTCCATATATCCTCCTTTCTTGCCCATATGTACCCCTGACTTTCCTCATTACTTCTGCTCCTAATTGTTATCTGCTCCATTCTATCACAACTACATACCAAACAAGTCATTGCTATTTCTGTCTCAACAGCATGAAACTCATCCACCCCCACACAGTTACGTGCATGGCCTTCTGCATGCCAAATTGTCACTAATGTACACAATGAGGAATCAGGTCCACTGTCGGGCAGGGCCAGGTGGAAACACTTTCCCACCCTTGGCAAGGGGCCCAGCAGCACTGGGGAGCTGCCTGAGCAGGTTTTTACCTTGCTGCCTGTAAGCTGACACACAGCTGCAGGGTGTGATTGCATCTTCTCTCTCGTGGTTTGATACAGGCTGGCAGGGGAGGAGGGTGGGATACAAGAACATATAGAGACATATGCAAGGGCTGGTGCCCAGTTCCTTGTTCTTGACAACCTACTGAGGCACAGTGGTCCCTCTCTGCACTGTAGGCAGAGAGAGAAGAGGAAGAAGAACCACCACCTCAGGCTACCCAGAGGAAGAGAACAAAAAGAAGAACCCAAGCCATCTGGAATGGACCTGGGGAAAAAATCCCCTCTGGTTCTGGTTCCTGCTCCCCACTCATTGCCTGTGGAGATGGGTTGGGAGAGGATCCAGACTCCTGCAGAAATAGGAATCTGCAAAGTAAGTGGTTGCTGGCTACGATGGGGAGAGAGAGACAGAGAGAGAGAGAATGTTGCTGGCTGGGGGGAGTAAGAGTGGGTGTGAGACAGAGTGTGTGCTGACAGTGTCTGTGGCCAAGTGCCACAATCTAGCTCATAATAAACTGGGACAGAATAATGCCTAACTCCAGAATAGCAAGAAGTGATTCAGGGCTTTCACTGCAATATATAACGAAGTCTGTGGTTTGTGAATAGGGTGGGGAGGCTAAGGCCAATTTACCGGCATGATCATTGTGTTGATGATAATGTAGCCTGATTCACTTTTGGTATCTCCCTTAGCGTAGGAGACAAGGGTGTTACTGGAAATATCTCTGGGTAAAACAACCTGCCATCTCTTTCAGCTTACACCTTAGCGGGAGGAGATGAACAGAAGAAGAATTCAAGGCTTCTGGGTCTCATAGCACATGCCTGGTGGTGCTATAGAGGTAGCATACTTTGCACCTGGTGAATGAAGTTCATCACATCACTCTCTCTAGCTGATCTAGAAGTGAGGGTGATGGGATCCAAAGGGAGTTGCATTCAGCCCCCTCATCTTAAGGAAAGTCCTTAAGACATGGGGCTTTGAAGTTAGAGGGAAGGGGATTTCAGGCTGAGATAAAGAAAATGGGGGACTCCTTTGCACCCAGCTCTTTTTACTAAATATTTCTATAAACACGTGACAGAGAAAATATCAAGTTCACCTGAGTTAAGACTTTTTAGTAGTCCATAAAAGTTTGGGAAATACTGGAGGTCCTCAAAATTATCCTCAGAAGGCAGCTCGTTTCTTCTTTCCAAGACACTGGAGGAGGGCCAGGTGTTATCCAAAGTATCATCAATTTCTCCATTCATAACACCAACTTGATCAGCAATGTTTGGTGTCTCCATAAACAACATTGAAAAATAAAAAAAAATATAAGTACATGGATATGGATGATGTCATTAAAAGACCAACAAGCAGCATCATTTTCTTATGCTGTGTCTCAACTAAAGCCAGCATTTCTGTAATTAGAAGGAGGTCAATGAGTTACTCAGTTATTCCAATTTAGGATCTTGTTATAAACTTTTATGTAATGCATTGCCCATATTTTCTAGCTGCTGGCATTTCTTTAAAAATCTTTTCATCGTTTCCAAATTGAACTAATTATTCCCTGAAGCATAGAACAGTGCACTGGTCTTCTCAGACTATTTGGTAAGTGAGTCAAAACAATTAGCGAACAATAATTACCATTTTTTCCTCCTGCTTTTCTTCTGTATCACTGTCTGTTCTGCTTGGAGGGTAATCAAGATCTTCTGATTCCTTCTCACGATCTTTTGCTTCATTAGCAATTAACTGCTGTACAACCTCAGCCACTTCATCCTCTAATGTATAGGCCTGGCTCTCTGTGATCTGTTAATAATTTAATAATAGGATTTGTTTTTTCTTAAATTTCATATGTAATTTAAGAATTGAACTTTATAAACTGATCTTATGTTAGTTAGTTAGTTATTTGGTTACTTAGCTAGCTTGCTTCAAGACTGAATGTAGCCAAATTAAGTTAAAAACCTACACAGACATTTCCCCCCACTAAATAAAGGACTACCTTTTGCTATATATCAGTACAGTGCCTAGCACAATGGGTCACTGAGCTGACTGTAGCCTGTAGATGCTACTAAGAAAGAATACATATTTGATAGAGTTCAGTTACATAAAGATGGAAAATAAAGTCAATTGTCCACAGCTCCACTAAAATGCATTTGCTCTTTTATGTTACTTCTTAACAACTATTTTTTGAGCCTGGACTCAGTCCTGAAACTGTTCCACACAGATCTCTCATTCAAATCGGTGGGAGTTCAGCATGCAGCAACTGCAGGTGTAATATGATAGATAATAGTACTATTAGATTAAAACATAAGGACTGGGTAGAGCAGTAGGTTAAAACACCAGCCTGTCATCTCTGGATACCTAGAATCAAATCAATTTTATGCCATAAATCAACAACAACAAGCAGCACTTATTGCACCAGATTCTCAGCTGGTGTAAATCACTATAGTGTCACTGAAGTCAATGGAGCTATGCTGATTTACACCATTTGGAGCATCATTCACAAAAATCACATGGCACGACAATACAAAAGAATTCAATGAAAACAAAAAGTGAAATGGAAGTAAAAATGAATGTGCTGCTCTCCTTGTCCTCAGTGGACTTTTATTTTACACACCATAAAACCATTTTACAACTCGGCATCTTTCATAGCAAAGCTCAGGACTGGAATAGCAGGATTATTGCAGGATAAGATTGATGTGCAATGGCACAATTGCATTGAGAAGCTTGCTTATAGCCTGACTCACGCTTCCTGATTCAAGCCAGTGTCATTAACTTTTCAGTTGCACAGACCGCATTCAGACCAACTATTAAAAAAATAAGTAAGGGAAAATAAACTGACAAAACAGCTAGATGAAATGATAAGAGGAAACTTACTAGACCCAGATTTAGAAGCTTTGAGACAATTTTGTCAAATACGCCTCTATCATTTTCCTCATAAATTCTCGTGGCAATCTTCTGGACAATGTCTTCAGCAGTTAAGGGAGTGCCATCTAACTGATGAAGACCATCTGGATCATCTAAAAGGATTACAATTTAACTATTCACTAAACATTTCTATTTTATTTGATTTAGATATCTTTTAAAAATATATCTGTACGTTGCTTTCTCCTTTCAACACAAACATCCACTTTTCTCCAAATGTTGAAGTAGGATTACAGTTATGCTTTGCCACAGTGTTTTGTAAAACATTATATCAATAACAACACAATGGTCTTAATACACAAGTGCTTACCCTCTTCTGAAAAATGCCTTTCTCTGGCTGAAGCTTTCTAATGAGCACAAATAAGCACAGGGAAATGTATTCACTTGCTATTTGTAGAAAAGTACTTTAAAATGATAGACCATTGCTCTCATATATGCTTGCATTGTTGGTATTTATTTTAGTCATATGGCTTTGTAGAACAAAACAGGTCATAGCATGTTATTTTTTCCTTTTTGGATTTCAGTAAATCAAAGGTTCAATCCTGCAATCCTTACTTATGCAAATAATGCCATTCTAAGCCAATGCGACAGTGAATATGATGAGCAGGCTTTGACCCATGACCAGAAGGTTTTGGTATAAATATAAAACACCTTGAGCCAAATACTGCTTACCTTACTCATAGGATTTACTTAACCCACTGAAGTCAATGAACTACTCCTTCAAGTAAAGCAGGCATAATCTGGTCCTAAATCATTTTTCCTTCTCCACTACGTGAAAAATAACAAATGTGCTAAATAATAGACTTAATATCTGAAATAAACAGGTATGCAAATTAGTTAGTTCTATATCACTAATACATACTTTTTTTTTTTACTAATGGAAATGTATATGTTTTTATTTTTAAAGTGGTTTTGAGATATAACACCATCATGATACCCCTGCCACTGAATATGAAAGCTCTAAAAAAATATGCAGATTACACAACTGGAGCAAATCTATGGAAGTTGTCTGTGAAAATTGCCAATAATTGTGAAATTCTTTGTGCTTTTGTGTTAAACTGCACTTCCTATGTGGTAGGTTTCTAAAAAAATTGACAATAACTTAAATTTATAGGCCACTGATGAATATTGTGCATTTTTAGGTAGGTAATTTTGTATGATCCATAATTGCAGTAACGTGCATGAAAAATCAAAGCTAGATGTTACTGAAAAGATTATGAAATACCTTGAAATTTATAATCCAGTCCACTTTTAGTGGAGTCATAGTCATCTACCAGCCTGCGGTTCTTGGTGGAGTCTGCATCATCAGGGGCCGGTTGTTGATGATCATATAGGGAGCTTCTTATTGATTCCCTCTCCTTTTCATTCCTCTCTTTTCCTGTTACTGACTTTAGCAGGTTCAAGTCATCAGTAAAGGAATAATTTCTGAACTCTGGCTTATTTTCTGGAAAATTTATTAACACACATGTCATATAGTCCAGCCCTCGCAATATTTTACTGTGTAGATTCATATAATTAATAGGGGACATGTTTTACCTGTAGGGAGTGTTTTCCTGATCTTGCCTGCCCCCGCTTCAGCAATCTGGTGTGTGAGAACAAATCCGAGATGGGAACAATGAGTACATTGTAATCACACATTCTTTATTCAGTTATACACAATATAATTTATTTTATCAGACTTTATTCTGGAAAAGCCGTAGGGCCTGACCTGCACTCTTTATTCAGGAGTTAGGAAGTTTGCCTAAGCCCTTAGTGTTGTTGGTGGGTGGTGGTGGTTTTTGTTTTGTTTTTTGTAACATTGTTGGTGGGTTGTGGTGGTTTTTGTTTTTTGTAACATTGTATCTTTGGGTTAGAGCCCTTGATGGAAAGTTATAATATACTGCAGATTTGTAGATAGATGCTGATCCCGTTTTCCTTGATCACCCCAAACTCCCATTGACTTCAGTGAGAGTTTGGGTGCAAAAGGATTTGTTGTGCTGTTGGAGCTGATGGTACAACTTTTGCATCTAGGCCAGTAAAACTTCCTTTTAGCTCACTATTAATACTTATGAATTACTGAAACTCTAAGACATTTCACCAAAGGCTGCCAATATTCATTTTACTCTTAGAGTTTTTGTTCAGCTGTTGAGAGTCTCATCAATCTCACAACTGAAAGCTCACAAAATTATATTTATTACAGTTAAAATGTCAAAGAGCATTTGGATAATTGTTCATTTTACCTACCTGTTCCTCCAATGGTCTCTCTTCACTTAATTCTCTGTTGTATATACCTTTATCTAGAATAAATACATACATATATTCAGTTATGGTATGTGTTATGCACATAGAGACAGCATAATATTTTAAAAAATGAATTGTTTTTTTCCTAAAAACACATGCATTGAAAATTGATGTCAAATATAAATCCTTGTGAAATAAAATCAATACATCTGGAAAGAAGGGGGAATAAACCAAACATTTAAATTAGGGGGGAAAAGAAATAGTTGTTTTTTCCTCCCATAAGAGAAGGCTCTGCATACTGGACTAATCTTATGCTCTCTGATCAGAAAAATAACACACACATTAAAAAAAAAACTTGTGTAAGAGCTTGACTAAAATAGTAGTAGCGTAATCGGATTGGCATAATCAAGAGATTAAAAGATCTATGACATCCAGAACACCAAAGAGAGAGAGAGAGACAAAGACTTGAAAACTGCTGCAGGACAGATAAAACAGCCCTTGGAAAAGAACAAAATGTGAATTAAGAACCGATCCCCACCTCTCTACCTATTTTTAAAATCTATTTTCAGTTTAAAATACCCCCTCCCACCACTCCAGTTCAGTGTGTTGATTCCTGGAGATCTAATCGTGTTTTGCCAAGGGAGAGCAAAGTTGTAACTCTTCCTCATTGATTCCATGGGAAAGTTTCCCCATCTCGGTGCAAAGGGATAATGAGGTCATGACTTACCTCTGCTGCCCTCGGGCTTAGGGAAGCCGTGAACCTGGCTCACGATCAGCGCCAGGACCTGAACCAGCGTCGCCCAGTTGAAAACCATCCTTGTGGCCTTCGGGGTAGCTGCTAGAGGCGAGGCTGGCTGCGGAGCTCGCAGGGAGGCGGGCTCGCTAGACTGAGGAGGCTCCCTGCTTCGCACAAGCCGGCTGTGTGTGTAACCTGAGCCCCGACCCGCAGCGCCGAACCCCGCGCCAGCCTGCGGCGGAGGCACCGGGAGCTGTCCGAGCCTCGTGGTGCTGAAGCCCCAGGAGCTGCCGCGACTAGAAGCAGCCGGCTGGATTGAGGGCTAGGGCGAGGCGCCGTATTGTTCAGCCCCTTGTTCCCTTCCCTGGCAGAAATGGACGAGCTGGTCCCTGTTGACGGCTCGGGACAGGAGTGGGAGGAGACGAGGCGGGAGGAGCGGGGGATTGCAGATGGAGGAGCATGCGTGCACCACCTGGCTTCACAGCACTGGCTAACTCTGCTGGGTGGAGGGCCAGGGCCGGGAAGGCGCTGCTGCTGCTGTACTAATGAGCTCCCTTTTAAATGCAAAAGACAGAGGCTTCCCCTTCCCCTTCTGCTCTGCAGGAAAACAAGATCACCGCCTAGCTCGTTCCCGGGGAGGCGCCAATGTCATCGTCCCCACCCCACAGGAGAAGGTCAAATCTGACTGAGGCGTTTTCATGATATCCATCAAACTGATGCACATGGCATATGATTCATGGGCAGCGTGGGCCAGCTTTATTTCCTAATTGCATTGAGAGGGGACTGAATAGCGCGGTTTAATTGTAGGGCAATCTTTAAGAGAAAGCCCAAGGGAGAATCAGATCGTGCTATTCAAAGCCCAGTGTCATGGAAAGGTTTGGTTTGGAGTCAACACAGAAAAGCAGCACATTACAAGCTTTATACTCTTTAAAGGTGAAATTCACCCCTCTGCAGCAGCCCAGCCCATGCACCACTTAATTTCACCGTTCAGGCACATTCATCAATTGTTCTTTTTATTCCATAGGCAGGACACCATCAAGTTTAGCCGCAGCACATCTTGCCTATGAATAAAGAAACAGGAGCACAATTGAAAAGAGAAAATAGATCTAGAGGCTTAATTATGAATAACCAGACACATGATTCTATATGTAAATTAAAATGTAACCACAGCAAATACTCTACCGTGATTCCCCTGTAATCTGAGGAATATATTTCCTCATCTCAGTTTTATGTTAGGAAAAAAGGTCATGGCCTGTGCCTGCAGCAGTTCTATTTCAGGACTAGTGAGAATCTTAAATAAGACTATTGGGCCTGCTTGAAAAATGGGAGACTAATTATGGTAACATCTTCAAAAAAGGCTTCTAATTTTGCACCCCCAGTTAACTGTGGATGGAAATCTGAAAGTGCAATTGAAAAAATGTCAATATTAACTGATTGCCTCTCAACAGTTAGAGTGGTGATAGCTAATAGAATTTCTGTCTAAAGAACCCCAGTTTAGAAAAGCACTCTAGGTAAATGTACCAATCTGGAGTATGCTTCTGCAAGTCTGAAGTCTGAGAACAGAGAATGCAGTGGAGTGGTTCAAACTCCAGCTAGTTCCTTACACCTATTATTATAGAAATACTTGGGACATGTGTAGGACCACAGAAACGCAGATAATGCCATAAGTGTTAGTAATGTCTCAGTTTCCTATCTGTCCATTTAGCCATATACTGTATCAATCTATCTATATTTGTATAGAAGCCACACTGTATTAATAGCCACCCTTCCTCCATACAATTTTTAATAGAATAGGGGTAGCGATGATGGAGGTGCTTTTGTACATAAGACTCCCCGCACCCTGCTCAGAGCAAGTCAAATGACATTCAGTTAAACACACTGATAATCACAGGAGACTGATCTACATTATGGCTCTCACTGTTACTACCACTGTTGGAGCTGCACTAGGGTTAGCAATGATGCAGGAAAACACAGTTACATTAAAAAGAAGCTGCCCCACAATTTAAGACCATATGGGATAAGTAGTTGACTATAACTGGTAGCTTCCAAAAGGAAATATAGAGCATTTCTTTCCATTTAATTTACAACTGCAATCAGAAATCAGATTTCTAAATGGATGCAGTATGGGCACATATAATTGAACCAGTTTTTAACTTGCAAATACAAAATACACCCACAACACTAGACTGTTTCTGAACATTTGGCCAAATATGCTTTACTAATACACTAATAACAAGCATGAACTACAACAGGGGTTCTCAAACTTCATTGCACCGTGACCCCCTTCTGACAACAAAAATTACTACACGATGCCAGGAGGGGGGACCGAAGCCTGAGCCCACCCAAGCCCTGCCGCCTGGGGTGGGGTGGGGGGGGGCAAAGCCAAAGCCCAAGCCTCACCTCCTCTGGTGGGGATATGGGGCAAAGCCGAAGACCAAAGGCTTCAGCCCCAGGCAGGGGGCCTATAACCTGAGCCACGCCGCCCAGGGCTTACTTAGGCTTCAGTCCCAGGAGTTGGGGATCAGGCTTTGGCTTTCGCCCTAGGCCCCAGCAAGTCTAAGTCAGCCCTAGTGACCCCATTAAAACAGGGTCCCAACCCACTTTGAGGTCCCAACCACAGTTTGAGAACCTCTGCACAACATATAACAAGACAATATCCACTAATAATCATCAGAATATATTGAAGGAATACAGTATCGTTGTCAGAAAAGTAACAGTAAAAAAATCCACATTTTTTCTCAATATATCTGTGGCTTTATTTGGAATCATCTACTTGTTTTACAGACAAAAATAAGTTTTTACTATTTCCTACTCCTCTTCATACTGCAGACACAGACGGCAAAAAGCATGTGTGGTATTCTATTTTGGCTCATGCATTATCAAATAAGCTCATATTGTAGAATTGTTTGTTACTGGTGATGACGCATGAGCCAGAAAGCAGACAATTTGACTGTCAAATGCCAGGATGAATTTACAGGAATAGCAATTAAAAAATCCAAACTCTTTATTGGTAAATTGAGTACATTTGACATACAGACACTGAGAATAAATACTGATCCCATCAACATTATTTTACAGACACATTTGGGGATATAACCACTCTTCAGGTTTATAATTAACAAGAAAAGCAGGAATTGAATATATTACATGAATGCAACATTGCATCCTTATGCTATGGGAGCAGTTTTATTTTGTGTTCTTTATTTCTCCACCTAAATGTTGCATTAATACTAAATCTCCACATTAAGCCTCCTTGTTATTTAAAAGGAAAGAAAGAAATTGTTAGAAAAAGAGTTGTTAGCCAACCTCAATCATCCATAACAAAAATACCCCAAACTGGTCATCCTTAACAGTGCTTGTAAGTCACATAACATGTGACTTGGCCCCTGATACTACAAATACTTATATATGTGCATAACTTTATGCATGGCAAGTAGTCCTGTTGACTTCAATGGAACTACTCACTGCACATCAAGTTAGTCATGTATGTAACTCTTTGCAGAATTGAGGCCTTAGATTACATATTCTTCATGGAAGTGATTGTCTTTGTTCTATTTTAACAATGGGCGAGGGCCTCTAGGTGCTACCACAATAAAAATAATAAAATTGAGCTAATCATCCTCCAGAGCTTATGAAAATTCCATCATCTTCACCAAGAGAATAGTTATCTTCATGTAACTGAAGACATTTGGTGTGCAAAGCTTAGAAGCTTTGCCAGCTTCAGCCACACAGTAGGATGTCTTTAAAAGGGATATTCTAACTGTGTTGTCCTTAACAAATGTAGTCCTTAAAAATATTTAAGAACATAAATAGAAAGCTTTTAATACATCTTCTTGAAATTGCCAACTTTAAATGTTTTAATTTTCAGACTACAGACCTGAGTTTCTTCCTAGCTGGCTTGTTTTTGCACCTCTCTGATATTAACAAAACAACCAATTTAAAGCTTTTATCTTCAACTCAAATTTTCTGGTCAGACATATAAGGAAAATTATTTTCCCCTTGCAATCATATAACTCAAAAATAGTTCACAGTTTGCTCACTCTCTAAAACAATTAATCCTTAGGTTGAAATTAAATATGGGATATTTCAATCCAAAAATAATTTGAGAAAAATCATGTAAAACTAAAAAAAAGGTGTATGTGTCTGTATTTTAAATGGAAGTAGGCATTCAACCTTAGCAAAATGGAGAGCCTGCTATTTTGCTAACATGAGCAAACTGACTGACTCTTACTGAGTTCAGTGGCATTAGGATTTCCCCCTATTTACTATTCAGCAATGGAAAAAAGCTTTCACATCTGTGTTCAAAAATACAACAGTGATTATGTGGTATAGCTTGTAGCAATTGGTGGAAAATCCCATTATACCAGGCCTAGAAATGCCTGATCTCAGAGATCAGAGAGAAATGAATAGACAAACAGTGCATTTGCCTTCAGGGGATGAAATCTAGACTGAGGTTGTCAGTTAGCCACGGTGGTCCCCTCCTCCACATATTTATGCTATTGCTATCTTGATGCATGTTGTGTTCCACCCTTAGCATCATCTGTGAGAGTCTCCTTCCATATAGAAGCATGGGAAGTCACACTGTTGTGTTTCAGGGCAATTCTGAGGCATGGCCAAAGCCTGAGGTATGTGACTGACAAAGTAAGCAAGAGATGGGGGCCACTGAAATCAGAATTAAGCTCCTTCGGTGTCAAGCTGCTGAGGACAACAAGGCTTTCTCTTTTTGCTTTAGCACCTGTTTTAATTTAATACCTGTGAAACTAGACCTAAATGTGATAATAGAAAATGAATCCTATTTTGAAAAGATGGAGTATTGCATGGGGAAAAGATGGCATCTGAGGACAGCCAGACTCAGGAATTTCAAGGTTTCCACTTTCTCATCACAAATATTTTTCACGGGTAAGAAATCTTAGGTTTAATTTAAAAGTGGAACAAAAATCATAAGTGACACTCAAGGGCTGCATTCTGCAAACTCTTACTCACGTGAACAATCTTTGCTTGTATGAGTACTACTATTGAGAGCAACAGAATCATATGAATCAGATCAACTCCTGGGCATCATCCTGGACTTGGACTCTCTCAAGGTTCTCACATTGAGGCTATGCCTAAATCTTTAGAGCCCTGCGTGGATACAAGAATGTGTATTCGCATCGGATCCGCGATCCGCAAAAATTGTCTGCGGATATCCGCATATTTGCAGAGCTCTAAACAGTTCCACAGGTCACTGCGCAGTAATGAGGCAGGGCTGTGTCAAGCACCCAATCTCCAGCCCCACTTCTCCCCAGAGACCTCCTGCCCGCTCTGACCCTGCCGTACCTCCTTCCCTGCTCCAGGCAGGGAGGCTATAATTCTGGGTCCTTCTATGCAATGCCGCCCTCCCTACAGGGGACTTGGACACCCCAATGCAGTTGCAGAGGCTCTAATGCACACAGCCATTACCGCCTGCTCATTTGAAGAGCAATCCCACCTTATGGTGCTTGGCTCACTTCCTTCTGGGAGTTGAAGTTTACCTCCTCTCTCCAAGCATGCTGGGGACTACAACTCCCAGAATGCCCAGCACGCTGATGTGAGATTCAGAGAGCTGAGCTGGAGCCTGCAGGCTGGGTGACAGTCGCTCTGTTCAGGTGAATGTATGCTGTAGAGCAGGGGTCTCCAAACTACGGCCCGGGGGCTGGATCCGGCCCGTGGCTTCAATTTGTCCGGCCCCCGAACCAATTGCTGCCGCTGCTTTGGCGGCACTTCGGCAGCAGCTCAAATGCTGCTGCCGCCTCAGCGGTATTTCGGTGGCGGGGCCCCATCGAAATTGGGCCCTGCACTCCCTAAAGCCGGCCCGCGAAGCCCCTTCAAAAATCTAATGTGGCCCTCGTCTCCTAAAGTTTGGAGACCCCTGCTGTAGAGCCCTGTGCAGATACAAAATTTGTATCCGCATCTACACTGCGATCCGCAAAAATGATCTGCGGATACCCGTGGATTTACGGGGTTCTATAAATCTTGCTAATTCTTCCTGCATAACTTTTCTAAAATATGGTCTTTTCTATCCACCCATTAAAACTCTCATCAAGGCTCTCATCATCTTCCATACTATACCACCCTTCTCTCTGGCCTTGACAAACACAATCTTGCCCTGATCAGATCCATTCAGAATGCTGCTGTAAAGATCATTTTCCTAGCCAGTTGCTTTGACCATGTCACCGCTCTCTGTGTGTCCCTCCATTGGCTCCCCCTTCTCTATCACAACAAACATAAGCTACTTGTCTTCATTTTCAAGGCCTTTCATGGTGTAGCACCACCATACCTATTCTGTCTGATTCACTATTGAGATGTTGACTCCTGCCACTGACCAGCCTATGAAGACAGCTTCCATCACCCACTTGTTAAATTTTCAATCAAGCACCTTTGTGTTTTCTTTCATGCTGCCATTCATGCTTGGAAGGAGCTCCCCACAAACATCAACAAAACTACCTCATTAATCCTCTTTAAGGCTCTTCTTTGCCATGATGCTTCCAACTACTTGAAAATGATTAAGCTGCTGGTGTACGCAGAGCCACAGCCTGCCATGCTGACCAATACTGTCTCTGTTTCCTTATACTCCCCCAGATGCCTGTATTCAGCTGTTCTTCTTGTCCCATACTTAGATTGTATGCTCTTTGGGGTACGGACTGTCTTTTTGTTCTGTATTTGTACAGCAACTAGCATAATGGGGTGCTGGTGCATGAACAGGGCTCCTATGGTAATATAAATAATAATGTTAGAGTTTGCAATATCAAAGCCACATGCTAGTTAAAGAGACAGTACTGAAACAAACAAGCAGCCATAACATTGTAAATGATGTGTCAGATCCTGGGTCTGTCTGAAGTGTACAGAATGCATGTAGGGACAGTGGTGGCACCTTTCCACTCCTGTGATCCTGCGGCCACTGTGAACAGGCCCAATTGCCCAGCATAAGAGCGAGAGCAGGCTGAGGGCTGCTTTCACTCATGCCAGTTGTTCTAAGGAGCTAAAACCACAACCAGAGATTGGCACATGCTTTCCTCCAGCCCCACCCACTATGCCAGCAGGAGGAAGGTGGCTAAGAGCCTTTAGGGTAGGTTCATGCCACTGGATAATCCATTTTACATTGATGTGATTGTACCAGGGATGACTATGCTATCTCTCCAACCACATGCCATCAGCTATTTGGTACAGCAGCTGCATCACACCACTAAGGAGGTTGTAGAATCTCCAAAACTGGAGGTTTTTAAGAACAGGTTAGACAAACACCTGTCAGGGACGGTCTAGATAATACTTAGTCCTGCCTAAGTCAACTAGTCCAGTCGAGGTCCCTTACAGTCCTACATTTCGATGATACTATACTATAGGATCCGGCCCAATATTTATTGAACCAAGTTAAAAAAAAAGAAGCAAAGAAGCAAGCTTTAGCTTTTGATAATTACACTCTTCAGAAGGTTACAAAAGACAGAAATGTAACAGAAACTGATTCAGATTTAATAATTTAAAGGTTAAAAGGGGCTTCTTAAAAACAAAAAAGATCAGGTATTGAATAGGATGTTACACTCTTTACTTACTCTGTCTGCATTTACACTGACAGAAAACCATCAATCAGAATTTAAAAACAAGCTGGAGGATAAGAACCACCTTAATGTACAACAAAAAGAAAGGTTTAAGTGTAGTAGCCGTGTTAGTCTGTGTCAGCAAAACGAAAATAAGAAAGAAAAACTTGTAGCACCTTAGAGACTAACAAATTTATGTCAGCATAAGCTTTCGTGGGTTAATACCCACTTCATCGGATGCCATCCGATGAAGTGGGTATTAACCCACGAAAGCTTATGCTGACATAAATTTGTTAGTCTCTAAGGTGCTACAAGTTTTTCTTTCTTATTTTCGTTTTAACAAAAAGAAACTCTCTTTGGGGTTGGCAGGATGGGTGACCATCGTAGGGTTTGAGAATTCACAGCTACAACTCTGAAACTTATGAAGAGAGGTTACCCAAGGCAAATCTTGCCAAGTTTCAAAGCCTTGTGCGAGCAGTCCTGTGTGATAAGGACCCTTCTGTAAAGACTGAATCCCCTAGCTGTGCTCTCCAGCTTAGAAAGCGGTGTTTCAGCTCCACCTTCAGGTTCAGCAGGCTGCGTGTGGCAGCTGTTGGGAGTTAAGGGAGGCCATGAAGCCTCTCCAAGAACTGGGCGTTGCCACTCACCAATGGTGATCAGTGTCAGTGGCGACAGCAGATGGCGAGTTCTGCTCCCGCACACAACTGAGCTGTGTCCATATGTAGCCCATGTTCTCCACTTGCTGTGCAGAGGTGACGCTGAGGAGCAGGGCACCGTCAGCGCTCTCCGCTCTCTGTGCGGCGGGAATGCCAAGTCTCCATGCCCCCCAGGCCCAGACAAGGGTGCTAGGGAGAAAACCGGAGTTGTCAAGACCAGCCCACGGCGCTAAAGGGGCGGACTCCTACTGTGTGCCGGGGGCCCAGCCCCACATGCTTAGCCCGCCGGGGCGGGTCAATAGGGTCTGGGAGGGAGAGCTGGATACGCTGTCACCCGCGGGGGCTTCTAGGCGCCGCCACCCCGAGCCGCGGGCGGGAGCGCTCCAGGCCCCAGCCCTTCAGGTCTGCGCGGCCAGGCCTTGCTGGGCCCGGGGTCACCGCTTTCCCCGGGGCTCCCTGAGGTCCCACATCCCCGCCGGGCGGGGACTCGGGCTGCCTGGACCCCAGGAGCCTGCGCCTCTCTCCCCGCGCCAGCAGCGCCCCGGCCACACGCGGTGTCCGCTGTCCGCGCCGGGAGCCTCAATAAAGTTTTTCAGTCAGGCAAACCGGAAGTGCGGGCCGGGGTGGGCGGGATCAGGCCCTGCCCTTCCGGGAGGCGGCAGCAGGCGACTGGGGGGCCGCCGCCGGCGGGGCCGGGCATGAGCGACGTGGTGGAGCGGACGCTGAGCGCGCTGCCCGGCCTGCTGGGGCAGCATGACCCGGGTGCCGGGCCCGGCGGCGGGGGCCCGGGTCGGGTCTCGGCCACCTCGCGGCTGGGCGGCTTGATCCGGAGCATCACCGCGCTCTCCTCCAAGCATGTACGGGCCGGTGGGGGGCCGGGGCGGCTCCGCGGGGGCTGGGCCCCTGGCCGGCAGGGAGGGATAGCTCAGTGGTTTGAGCATTGCCTGCTAAACCCAGGGTTGTGAGTTCAATCCTTGAGGGGGCCATTTAGGGATCTGGGGCAAAAATTGGGGATTGGTCCTGCTTTGAGCAGGGGGTTGGACTAGATGACCTGCTAAGGTCCCTTCCAACCCTGATATTCTATGATTCTCCCCCGTGAAGTGTAGCCGTAGCCGCGCCCCGGCTGAAAGCGAGCGGGGAGGCTGGGTCCGCGCTGTCCCTTCTCATCCATGCCCCTGGCTTCCCCGCCGGGTGTGTCTCCTGCTCTGGACAGGCGCGAAGCCGTGGGGGTCCCCTGTCGCCGAGTATTAGAGTAGACGGGGGCAGCTTCGCCCGCCCCTGCGCGGCGGGCAGGGGCGGCTCTGACGTTTTTGCCGCCCCAAGCAAAAACAAAAAACCCCAAACGCTGCCCCCCCAAACAAAAAAACCCAACCCCACCCCCAAAACAACCCCCGTCGCTCCCACTCGTGGGCGGGGCATGCCTGGGAGGGAGGGAGAGAAGCGGCGTGCTCGCCGGCCGGGGCACATTTCTAGAGGCGGCATGGCTGGTGCCAGAATGCCGCCCCTAGAAATGTGCCGCCCAAAGCACCAGCTTATTTTGCTGGTGCCTGGAGCTGGCCCTGCCTGCGGGGTGTAGAAAAGCCTGAATGTGGCAGGTCCGCGGGTGTTGGTAGCTGCCTCTGGGGTGAAACACACCTGTTCAGCCCTGCCCAGTAACATGCTTTTCTTTCTATCCACCCAGCCTGTTGTTATGGCCCCAATTACAATAGTATCTGGGTGCCTCATAGGCTTTAATTAGGGGGTGCCAACCCTCCAGGATTGTCCTGGAGTCTCCAGGAATTAAAGATTTTGTAATTATAGATTGTCATGTGATGAAAAGTCCAGGAATACGTCCAACCAAAATTGGCAACCCTACCTTTAATATATTTATACTTAGTATCCTTATCTTGCCCCAGGTAGAGAAGGGCTGTAAATCCCTATTTTACACATTGGGAGTTGAGACACACAGAGGTTAAATGGTTTGTCCGTTGTCACACAGGAAGGCGGTGACAGCAGGATCTCAAAACCAGAGTCTAGAGCCCTACCCATTGGACTATCTTCCAGTTGAGCACAGAGAGTAAATATGAATGCAATAGGCAGTGATCAGTTTTGGTAGGAGTCGGTGTAAATAAGATGATGTAATTTGGCTGGGACACAGAGATAAATCCCTTACTATTTCTAAGAGTGCATGCTGTACAATTGCTCAGGACCTTAGTGTTATCAGTCGTCCAAAATAATGCATTGTGTCATTCCCTGACACCATGCTGTGTATTATTTCAATACTAATTTAGAAGAAAGTGTGGTACTGGCTGAATTACCAGTATCACTGTTTAGGCACTAGAGGTCTCATCTAAGGGCTGTCTACACTTACCCCCAAAGCGACTGATCCAGCAGGGGTTGATTTATTGCGTTAGTGAAGACGCAATAAATTGACCGCCGAGTGCTCTCCTGTCGACTCCGGTACTCCACCAGGGCGAGAGGCGCAGGCGGAGTCGACGGGGGAACATCAGTAGTCGACTTACCGCAGTGAAGACACTGCGGTAAGTAGATCTAAGTACGTCGACTTCAGCTACATTATTCACGTAGCTGAAGTTGCGTAACTTAGATCTATCCCACCCCCCTAGTGTAAACCAGGCCTAAGTCCTAACTTGGGTCAAACTTGCTGAGGTTGCAAAATGGCTGCAGGATGCAGTTTCCAATTTGAATGGCATATATTTAAACTGTCCACTTTAAAATATTTTCCAAGTCTAAGAATATAAATGAAGTACTGTTAGACCCTTTTAAATCAATACACTTCTGTATACTGTAATACAGGCCAGTGGAAGAGTGAGCAGATGAAAATGTAGATATGGAAAGTATACCATTTTCTGTGCTTTAAAAAAAACCCAGTATATGGAAATCTAGTGAAACCCTTAGAAGCTGTAAATCTAGTGAAACTGGAAGTAATAGCTTTGTAATATTATTTATACAAAAAACAAATGGAGAGTAAGATTATATAAATTATTTTTGATAGAATTCTAATAGATCCTGCTTTCCTGGCTGTCATTAATTTTTGTTTCTTTTTTTACCCCCAAATTATGCAAGATCTTAAAAATGTTTAACTTATTCTTTTATAGGAGGAAGAAAAATTAATACAACAGGAACAAACTAATTTGAAAGCAACAGTTTCTGCTCCCACTACAACACTTGTAAGTTTTAGTCTTATTTGTAATGAAATTTACCTTTACTGTAGACTGAATTTAAGAATAGCAATATGCAGACTTGTGCTTGGCAGTGTGAGTGAACACTTCTGAGTTTGGTATAGTTGGTATACACTAGAGCAGTGGTTCTCAACTGTAGTCCACCGCTTCTTCAGGGAAAGCCCCTGGCGCGCCAGGCCGGTTTGTTGACCTGCCACGTCCGCAGGTTCGGCCAGTCACGGCTCCCACTGGCCGCGGTTCGCTGCTCCAGGCCAATGGGGGCTGCGGTACGCAGCGCGGGCCGAGGGATATGCTGTCCGCCACAGCCCCCGTTGGCCTGGAGTGGTGAACCGCGCCGGGGCTTTCCCTGAAGAAGTGGTGGACCACAGTTGAGAACCACTGCACTAGAGAAGTCTTGCATTTGTTAGCACCATTACAAGAACATGCTGTACTTGTAATACACCTTATGTCTACACTCAGGTTTTTGCAATGGTGCCCAAACAGTGAGAGCATCATTGCAACTGCTTGCTTGGAGTAAGTATTGCCACTGTTGTATCTTGTAGTGGGTCATTCTGTACTCTCGCAGTACTAGTGTAGACAGGGAAATCAGGTGATGCAGCTGTGCACGTCCAATTACTCCTCCCAAGTGCAGTCTTAGGGCTTGTCTACACTACTGCGCAGGGTCCATCTAAGATACGCAACTTCAGCTACGTGAATAATGTAGCTGAAGTCGATGTACTTACATCTACTTACCGCGGTGTCTTCACTGCGGTAAGTCGACAGCTGACGCTCTCCCGTCGACTCCTCTTGCGCTCCTCGTTCTGGTGGAGTACTGGAGTTGACGGGAGAGTGCTCAGTGATCGATTTATTGCGTCTGTATGTGATAAATTGACCCCTGCTGGATCGATCGCTGCCCGCCGATCTGGCGGGTAGTGTTGACAAGCCCTTAGAGTGCTTCTGCCCATCTCCTTTGTGCCGTGTCAGAACACTGGTTCTATCATCTGTCAAGTTACCACCCACTGGTTGCTTGAGATTAGTCAAGGGAATTCTCTAATGCCGACCAATAATTACAGATTTCAGTCAAGCATGAGATGCTTCTGTGTTCATAATAATTACCTTTCTAACCTAGCACGCAGTTCCATTGTATATGCAATTTGGGGATTATCTATACTTGAAAGTTAATTTGGATTAAGGTAGCATGTGAATTTAAAGAGCAAAAGTGGTTCCGGAATAACTCCATGTGTGGAAGCTCTTATTCTGGAATAGGTCTGTCCACACATGATGTTACTCAGGAATAATTATTCCTGAACAATTCCATGCGTATACAGACCCTTAGTATGGTATCTGTCTTTTTGCTACAGTGTCACATCGCAAGATCATATTTAATCTATCATTCACTATTGGCTTTATAAAGTTGTGGTCCACACTATAAAGATGTTTTTTAATAGATTATTTAATGGAACCATTCCTCTTCCATTTGTGACTGCACTGACTACTTTCCTCCCATTGCTGATACAACAGCAATGGGATGTGGAATCCTTTGTGGTATTGTACGTATGGTGGTACAGTGCCTTGTGACTATTCATTTTAATACCCATGATGATCATTATTTTGTTTTGATTGCACAGATGCTACTCATAACCGGATAACATCTTTATGCATGAGATTTGATGAAGTTCAGTTGTAGTTTAACTTGCATTTGTTTTGAAACATTAGTATCACATCAAATATTTATAAACTTTCATTTTAGAAATGTTAAATTCTGATTTTAGAAAAAGTAGTGCTTTTTGTTTATTATATATATATATATTATATAATGTCAAAGTCTCAAATCTCAATACGTTAGAGCTGCAAAGAGGAACAGAGCACTTAACTCTTCTAAATTTCTTAATATTTCATTTTTGGTATTTCAGAGACTGATGAAAGAATGTATGGTGAGACTAATCTATTGTGAAATGCTGGGATATGAGTCCTCCTTCGGATACATCCATGCTATTAAGCTAGCACAACAGGGAAACCTTTTAGAAAAAAGAGTTGGTATGTGTATAAGACTGGTGTGTCTTAATATTGTGCTCAAAATTGCCTCAAATGTTCCCTGAGATTGGGCTGGAAGTCATAGTAAATACAAGAACTGGTTGAAAGTTTTCTCCCACTTTTCACAATTTTATTTTCAATATTTTTTCTTTTGGGGAAAAAAATTCAACTTGATATTTCAATATTTGAAAATAACAAAATTATTTGAATTTTAAGGAGCTGTGTACCTGGTTGAAAAATGGTTTCAGAGGGGAAACCATAAAAAAACCCTTTGTATTATTTAATAATTCTGAATATCAGCTCTAGTAAACACTAGAGAAATACAAGCATTTTAATTTAAAGGGTATTTCAAAGAGACACATTGGCTTGAAGGTCAGTGTCCATGTGGGAACTTTATAAATAGTTGTCATAAATAACCTCTTAAAATAATATAACTTGAATATTAAAGAGACAATATTTAGTGGAGTAAGAGTGCTTCCAAATTGAGAGTGCTGGTTCTCCAACATTCAACTGTGTTTATGCTTTTGTAGGGTTTTATAATCTTTTCTTTTCAGTATTAGTGCAGTGCCCTTTAAACATATTCTCCCTTGTCTTTGTACACACAGGTTACCTTGGGTTAGAGGTGGTTTGTGACAAATGAGGTGAGAGGGAAGATAACGAGAGCACCAGTGCAGAAGTCCATGGAGAAATCTGACATGGTGTAAAAGAATTTTTGAAATTTTATGGGGGAGTCAAAGAAGAGTTTCATCTCTCTCTTTTATCTACAAAGTCTTATCAGTAGATTTGTTTCAAGGAGTTGACATTCCAGATTAATCTCCAGGAGGTTGCTGATTCAAGTGTCTTAGTGAAGACATTTCTTGTTGTGTTGCAGAGAAAATCGTTCAGATGTGGGCCAAATTATCTGCATCCACAATAGCAAGGCAATATATTGGGTAAAATAACTGTTAGGTTTTCTGTGTTTGAATTTCAGCTGGTATAATTCAGTCAAGCACTGGAATTGGATAAACCTTGTATCAGAAACTGTAATTTTAGACCCATGTCCTTCCTGACTATTGAAGACCAGTTAAAAGGTGCTCAGTGTGATGTTCGTAGGAATTGTTAACACTTTCTTGTGAAAGGCAGGGTGCAATCTCTTTTGAAGACTGCTTGTATATGGCCTCTGATCAAGAGATTATTTCTTGACATTGACAATCTGGCTAACTGTCAACCAGTTTCATATCTTCCCTTGTAGGTAATATTATTGAGAAGGTTGCGTGAGACTAGTCTGTCAGTATCTAGATGCCTTTTGTCTCCTGGACAAAAAAAAGCACTTTCATTGCTTTGGCTTGAGGATCTACTAGTAATGGAGAATGAGTAGGTGTCTATGGTGATATTATAAAGTTGTTCAGTTGTCTTTGGTACTGCTGACTCTACAGTTGTATGCAGTGGTGAACAGAGCTCTTGAGTGTCTCCATTCTTTCCTGGGTGAACGGTCCCAGGGGTTGCATTAGGGAATTGTTCATCTACCTCAAGGGTTCTCTTGTGGAGTCATCCTCCATCTTGTCACTCCTCTTGTTCAGTGTATGTGTGTGTGTATTGATTGTATATTGATTTAGTCCTAAATGGAGCACAGGATCTGGTCCTCTAGTGAGGCGGCATGGGTTCTCATGTCTTCAGTAGGTTCATCTCCTCTCAATTGATCTTGCCGTTGTGGTTGAGTGTTAGGTGGCAAGTTAGTTGAGACAAAATCCAAATGACGACACAGGTGATGTTTTGTTTTTGTTGTTGTTTTTACTGGAAAAAAATCCTTTATTTTAATCTCTGAAACACAACACTCCTCTTCACTAAGTCAAGCAGAGTAGGTATGAACTGTCGCTTCTTCATTACAGGAAGTCAGAAATGGTAGTCTTGGTAGGTTGGGAAAAACCTCTGAAGTGGCTGGCAGGGATTATATCAGCCTTCTTGACTACAGAGTTGTGCCATTCACACCTTAATCTCCTATTTCGTTCAAGTTTGCCACTTCAGAGTTCAGTTAGAAAACAACTGCTGTTAGACAATAAGGTAACACCTGTTATCATGAAGGCTGCTTTTTAAAAATCCATGTCTGGTCAGAAGGCTATGGTTTCTTCTTTGCTACCATAGTCCATGTCATTATCACTTGCTGATACTAGACTACTGCTGTGTACTCATTGTAGGCTACACCTTACATTAATTCAGACACTAAAGGTAGTCCAGAACGCAGTGATCTGATTGTTTAGAGGTTTAGCAGACCAGGAGACATTTCACCAGTGGCTCAAGACCTATCTATTGGTTCCTTTGTGGAATCTAAACTGTAAAACCTTAAATGGCCTGAGCCCTGCCAGTCTGAGACCCACAAACTATCCCCATGTGATAGTTCCACCTTTTGTGATCAGAAGAGGTTCCATCAGGGTCTTTGATTCTGGAATGTAGTTCTCTCCTTAGTTCCAAATGGTTGAAGTCTGTGACCTTCATACCATGCCCCAAACCCCGTCTGATTTCCTGGATATCTTAGGATGGTGAGGGCATGAATGGGGTTTGAGCTGTGATATAGGATTTGTTTGCTCTGCTATAATTATGTGGGTTGATTTGTGTTATGGGATTGGAATGACCAGTTTTAACCGACTCTGTGTTTGATTGATTGTGTTGTTTTAATTATGTCACAGTACCTACAGCTCCTTTGAATAGGTTTTATAATTTTTTTTATAATTGCCAATCAAAATAAATAAAAGAATAATTTAATTGAGTAACACTAGAAAATATATAGTGGTGAATTATTTAATTTAGTAAATAAACTGGGACACAATAATTTACTTAAAACTAAAATTTGCTGGTTTGGTGTCTCCTTCCTTAAAAATGAAGTGCAAGCTGCTTATGGGTAGTTGTCTGGTCTAGGGAGAATATAATTTTGCTAGTATGGAAAAAAGCATTCATTTCCTAATGAATTGTCTCTTATATGATATCATCCTCAGCGCTTTAGATCTGACAGCTTTACAGAATCCTCTTAATTTTGGACACAGCTTGTGGGTTTCAAGTCCATCCTTACTGAACACTACGACAAGCTAAATATCTCCAAGCAACCAAATTATAAAAAACAGTTCATTTAAACCCTGACATTAAAAAAATAATAGGGTGCATCTACACAGGAAACCCCCCACGGCCATGAATCTGAGTCAGTTACTCGGGCTCTGTAACTCACTGCTGCAAGGTTCTTTTCTTTTTTTCTTTTCTTTCTTTTTCTTTCCTGTCTAGACTTACCATCAGAGATCATATAATCTGCCAGTATTTTCACCTATGAGCTGAGTCATCAACTCTTGTGCTCTGGATGTCCTAAATTCTCCTGTTAACATTTGGAAATAGTTTATTACTGGAAAAGGTGATGGAGGTGGTGTTGTTTTCTTTTTGTAGGTTACTTGGCTGTTTCTTTATTCCTCCATGAAAATCATGAACTGTTGCTTCTGCTTGTGAACACAGTTGTGAAGGTACAGCTTTATGGGAGGTTTCCAAGTATAATGCCTATTTAATTCTAAACTGTGTATTCATTATAAAATCTACTTGTTTGTCAGTTAACACTGAAATAAGAAAAATGACTATTCACCTGAGTTTCTTATGGGAATCTAATGTATCCTTTTCCTGTGGTTATAGTTTCAAGTTTTGTAGCAGTATTCAGCAAATATAATGAAAATTTCACAGAAAAATTGAACAATCCCTTAAGTAGCAGAGCATTAGAGAGCAGTTCTTCACAGTATAGCATAAAAAGTGGAAGCTTTCCCACATTTGGCCTTAGAAATGAAAAGTTTCCCATAGTTTAAATTAGAAATGACCATTTTGTTGTCTTAATGACTGTGACAGGACTTGCAGAGTACTAACCTGGTTGAGGTGTGTATGGCACTTACTGTTGTCAGCCAGATCTTTCCACGGGAAATGATTCCAGCTGTACTTCCCCTCATAGAAGACAAACTTCAGCATTCTAAGTACGTATTCACTTATAGGAAGGATTTCAAGCTTTGTTATAAACTTGGAATGTCCTAACATGTAGATGTTTTATTTCAGTACATAAATATTTCTCTTAAATACTGTTTTTGCTCTGAATCCTTCCTTTGTCATTATTCGCAACTTTGTGTTCCTTTCCAAATTTTCCTTTTTTGTTGTCCCCCCACTTTAGTTTGTGCATTCTTGATTGCACAATGAATGTCTTTTGTTTTGCTTAAGCATTGTTGATGGATAAATGTCATGTAACTTTATATATGTGGAGATACTGTTACACAATATATGTAGGTTAAGAAGTGTTTGTAGTGTAAATGGAGTAACAAATTGTACCCTTGGAATTCATTACATCACAGAAAGATCTATGCCTGATTTTTGGAGAAGCTGAGCATGTGCAAACCCCACTGAAGACTGGTGAGGTGCAGGTGCTCAGCCCTTTGATTATCAGGCCTCGTAGTTAATAACAATACATACATGAAAATACAGAGCTAGAACCGTGTACATGCTAAACTAAAAGGTAGCAGAAGCATGATCTAACTCCAGGAACTACTAAACTCTATGCTTGCTGTGCCACTGACTCATCATGTGGCCTTTGCCAGATTACTTATCCTTTCTCTTGTCTCGGTGTCCTCATTTGTAAAACTTGGATGATAATATTTAACTATTTCAGAGGCATCATGATGTGATGATTAGTTAATATTTTTAACTAACTGGCTATAAAAGTGGGAAATGTTACAAAGTCAGTAGTTTTCTTAAAAATAAAGTTTCTATTTCATAATATAAAGAAACAATTTAGGTTAAGTAAAGCTTCTATTTAGGGTCAAGTTGCTTGATCTTTTAAAGAAAAATGTTTCTCTTTTTAGGGAAATTATCCGAAGAAAAGCAGTTCAGGCCTTGTATAAATTCTATCTCATTGCTCCCAACCAAGTCCAGCACATCCATGACAAGTTCCGGAAAGCCCTGTGTGACAGGGATGTTGGAGTCATGGCTGCTTCTTTACACATTTACCTTCAAATGATTAAGGTAGGCTGAGAATTAGAAGTCTAATTTAACATATAGGCTGGTTTTTAAAATGTACAAACAACTGTCAAATTGTTCTGTAGGAAAATCTCTCTGGAAGGATGGTCTATCAACTTGTCTTCAGTTGGTTATGAAGGTGAATCGTGGTAATCTGTACTATAGTCATTAGCATTCCAACCCTTGATAAAAAGCCCCAGCTGACCCGTTCGGAGCCTGACTCTGGTGATCAGCACCTTTGGCATAATGGCCCTGTTTTTAAATCCAAAATTTAGGTTTTTTTCAGCGTGTTATAGATTATGCTGAGGATTGCCTGTGAAGTCAGCAAGGGAAATGCTTTCAGACATATTCACTGCCTTGTTAAAAATAGAGGGAAAACACTTTAAGCTTAAAGCAAAAAGGAGTTGATGTTGGGGTTTGAGAGGAAGAAGTGATGGGTTAGGAAATGGAACAATTAATTGAATAATAGCTAATAAGATTATAATTCTGTCATGGCTTTATGGTGTATTTCTGAGGCCTGTACTTAAACCTTTTGAATTGTATTTCTCTTTTCCTTGTCTAGAAAAATGCAGCTGGATACAAGGACTTGACAGAGAGCTTTGTAACCATCCTAAAGCAGGTAGTGGGAGGAAAGCTTCCTATAGACTTCAATTACCACAGCGTGCCAGCACCATGGCTACAAATTCAGCTCTTAAGAATACTGGGGCTGTTAGGAAAAGATGATCCAAGGTAACCAATTTCTGCTATGTAATAAATTCTTTGAAAATAGAAAGAATACACAGTGAGTCATTATTTTGTGGTAACACACAACTTTTACTGTGCTTTCACGACACAAAGGACAATAAAGGATTAATACATTCCATTTGCTCTTTATTAACAAATACTGTGAAAAGTGATTTATTGAAAAGTTACTATACTTGTTTCTCAGCTCCTATGTGGGTCAGGCAGCTGATTATGGGATATGTGGTGAGAGACACTTGTGGACTTGAGATCAAAATTTCCATTAATTTGGTTGGTAATATGATCACAGTGAAAATCCAAGATAAGACAGTGTAAAAAGAATGCTGTCCTTTGCAAGGGTTTAGTTGTTCTTTATTCCTCTTAACCAAAAAGTCTGTCTTATTTACTGATCAGCAAGGAATGTATGTTTAGTCTATTTTGATGCAATAGATGGCTTATTTGAAAGTAGCAAACCCCTTGTGAGATGCCATTTAGAGCCAGATTGTGAATTCTAATGAGAATTCATTAATATGAATAGTCTCATTAAAATCATGTGGAGCAGCATGTAGGATTAGTATGTTATTTTTTCACTATAAGTGTATACAGGTGTGGAGGGGGGTGTTTGTTTTTGTGATTAATTTACTGGGCTTCAAATAAAGTGAGAACTTGTTTACAATTTTTATTTTGTAACAGGACAAGTGAATTAATGTATGATGTTCTGGATGAGTCTTTAAGAAGAGCAGAGATAAATCATAATATTACATATGGTGGGTGAGAATATATTGTATAAGTACAAATATTTGCAAAGAATGAAAATGTAAGTGTTTAGTTATTGTGCTGTTGACATGAGTAACTATGTATTCTTTTGTTTAGTAATCTGGTGAGGTCATGAATTTGGGTATTGTGACTGGTGAATTATAAAGCAAGGAAATATAATGTTAGTAATGTTAACACATGAACAGAAATTACATATTCCTGTACAATGTAGTTTTGAAATGTTTTTGAAGTGAAAAATATTTAATGGGAAATAACTAAATATTTTTAGATCCAAATTAGCCTTCAAACTGCTGCCTACTATGTGAAAGTCCTCCAAATTATGTTGGGCTTGCTCTTTTCCTCAGATTATGCAACATCATGTACTTGCGAAATCATCAATTGCATGGGCGTATTCATTATAGTTAGTAACAAACTTTTTTTTAAAAATGGTGATACTGCCTTGGGTGTCAGAAGGAAGGACTGGACTTCCGGTTTCTTTAAAAAAAAAAACACAACAAAATCCTCCACACGATTAGTTGTTGAGAAACTTAACAAAAAGTGTGTGTGTGTGACATCCTTTCCTTTCACAAACACATTTGTGATCTCTTGAGTTGCACTCTAGAACCTGTTAAAATTATTTCCAGAGCTCGCTGACACTGATGCATGTGAAAGTGTGTTTTGACATAAGGCACTATTGTAAATCTTATAATTGTTGCAAACAGCCACGTTAATTTACTCTTAAAAAATATTTGACAATAGAACAGAATCAACAAGAAACAATACTTTCAAACTTATAAGGGCATATTGCAAACTATGGAGAGTTTTAAAGACGTGTGGGTAGGTTGGCTTGTTTTTGCTATTTCTCAAGTGCAAATATCTAAGGTTCTAGAACACTAAATTAACAACTGTTCTTTTACTTTTAAAAAATGTAGTATTTTGGGGTTTTAAAACGAAGCTATAAATGTTGCCAGCGATTGATGAACAATTAAGACTTGGTTTGAAAGTGGCTGAATAACAGTGGAACATATGCCCCAAAGCTCCAGGAGTCTATTTTCTTGACTAGGTGTATTTTCTAAGCATTAATGAAAGTGAGGTGCACATGAAATGCTGAATACTTCCCCACCCCTTTATTTGTATATTGACAAATGATACACTGATGAAACATCTGTCAAATCTTACAACCATCCGTTCACTGTGTTTCACTTTGCTTGTATGTCAGAGGTGTGCTTTTATGCAGGAACAGCAACATGGACATTGAGGGGTTCGTTTTCTTAGGGCTGGTCTACACAAACCCCCAATTCGAACTAAGATACGTAACTTCAGCTACGTGAATAACGTAGCTGAAGTTGAACTATCTTAGTTCGAATGAAAAGGTACTTACCTGGGGTCCACACGCGGCGCGCAGGCTCCCCCATCGACTCCGCCTACTCCGTTCGTCGAGCAGGATTACAAGCGTTGACGGGGGAGCACTTCCTGGTTTGATTTATCGTGTCTAGACAAGACGCGATAAATCGAACCCAGAAGATCGATTGGACGACTCCGACAGGACGCGTGAGTATAGACGTACCCTTAGTGTATGATGGATTTACACATGCAACTCTCAAGAGAGTTAATGTGCATAAATTCTCTGCACAGTGAGAGGAAATTGGATTCCCAAGACTGAATGTTAAATACTTTAGGGATCAGAGTAGACAACCATATGTGAAAAGCCTTATTTGGCACTTATCAAGTGAAATGTACACAGAGAACAGAATTTATGTGTGCGTTCCTTTGCTCACCATATGTTAATTATTGATAAAGTGCTAAAGAATCTTTGATCCAAGCCAATATGAAAATATTAAAATCTCTGATTACTTTGTTGCAAAATAGCCAATTCCCTAATATTAAAAGCCATACCTTGAAGACATTACTAGCTTGTTGCATGTAGCTGTACAGTTAGTGCACATACCTTTCTCATATTTAGTTTAATTGCTAATTATTGATGGATTCTGATCTTTTCATCCCATGGCTAACCTATATGAGATGTGGAAAAAGCACGTGCTGTCATGGTCCTAAATACCAGTTGGCAATCTAACCTGGATATTGAATTTTGCTATTGACTCACCTAAATTGGTGCCCTAAAAGATTGATTTGTATCTCCTTTCCTTCACTTTCTTGTTTTCCCATTTAGTTTTTCCCAGCAGAAATATTTTTTTTCCTCAAGAGGAATTATGCTTCTGAGCTCTTGTCCCTTTTGTCTATGTCATAAGGTTTGTTGATCTTGGTTTGTTCATAATGACTTCCTAACTGCTGCTGTGATAGTCCCCAAATCCATATGAATATGCCTTAGCTGAAAGTCCATCAAAATACAGGATGGTGGAAACTTCTGTTCAACAAAATCAATTCAAACTTTTCCATACACTAAACATAAATGGCAAATCAGTTTTAGATAAATTTCTTTCCCTAAAGACTTAATATCCATTGTTGGGCCCCAAAGTCCTGTCTGTTGTTGACAGAGAAGTATATTCTTGTGTGGTTTTTTTTAAAGTCAGACTAGTGAGTTTCTGCCCACCCTTTCTGTAGTTCATCTATTCACCCTACTAGATAAAATGTACTAGGATCCCTACCAGATGCCCTCTGTTCGCCTTCATGTTACTAACAATAACTGCTTGCTAAATTTTTCTACATTAAGACACAAACATCATCTTCCTCTGATGTCATCTTCCTGGTATGTGGATGATAAGGCAGAGAAAATACTTCCAGTCACTTGTGCAAAGTAATTGAAATCCCACTCTGCAATGGTGGCTATGTACCCAACCTAGCCATTGTCCAGCTACATTATTTG
Source organism: Chelydra serpentina (assembly GCA_037349315.1). Lineage (NCBI taxonomy): Eukaryota > Metazoa > Chordata > Testudines > Chelydridae > Chelydra > Chelydra serpentina. The sequence goes on from JBAIAC010000033.1 coordinate 17,453,183, forward strand.
GCCTCTTCTACACAGGACAATCTTGATGGCTCATCTAGTTGGGTGAATCACATTCATGGGAGATGCAATAGGGCTATTGCTTGCCTGAAAGAAGGAAATTTATTCACATCTAAACAGTAACACTTGTTTAAAATATTTCATGCGATCATATTTAAAATCCCAGAAATCTACATGCAGCACACATATTAGATTGCTTTAAAATATTAAGCCCAACCCCTTTCCAGAGAAAGTCATCATTTAACATGAAGATTTTTTACATGTATATGCTAGCTTTTTTATGAAAATGCATTATGTTATAGAAATGTATATTCTTAAATTACTGCTGTTTACCATTTGTTGTTTTTCCCCCAGCTATCTTATTTGAATGTGTACAAACAATTTATACCATTTGCCCCAAATCTGATCTGCTTGAGAAGGCTGCCAAATGCATTGGAAAATTTGTTCTATCACCTAAAATTAATTTGAAGTATTTAGGTAAGGATACCTGATCATCTTAGCAAGAAGATTTTAATCTGATCATGTGTATGTGATCTTTTGTCATATCTCTGTGCAATAATTTATTTTCTAGGACTAAAGGCTCTGACCTATGTTATCCAGCAGGATCCTAATCTGGCACTTCAGCACCAAATGACAATAATTGAGTGTCTAGACCATCCTGATCCTATCATCAAAAGGGAGGTAAGTTGATTTTTGAACACCCGCAAAGAGAGCTTAATGTTTAAATTCCATGATATTAATGTCATTTTAGAGTAAATGCCATTAATATTACAATAGTGGCATCATCAAACAAAGGCATGTTTATATTCGGCCTGGTAACTGTGTGAAAGGAATTATATAGAAAACATGGTCCTCTTCATACACTTCGTTTTCTCCTTTCCTTTTCTACAAATCTTATATTTCATTCTAAAAACAGTCTAAAAACATTTCCTAAGAAGATAAATGCCAGTATGATGTGAGAATAAAACAATATATTACGTTTAAGATTTTTGTCCAATTTGGCACTATGTACTAAGTTCCTGTCTGTGTGTCACTCTTGTGTTGTGTGATTAGAGTTACTTAAATAGTGTTTCTTTTGTTTTCCCCTTCAGACATTGGAGCTTCTCTATAGAATTACCAATGGGCAGAATGTAACTGTCATAGTTCAAAAGATGCTGGACTACTTAAGACAAAGCAAGGAAGAATATACCATCATCAACTTAACTGGCAAAATAGCAGAATTAGCTGAAAAATATCCTTTTCTTTTATTGAAGATTTAGAGCCAGAGCTCCTGTTACAGCTTCATGTGACCAGGGCCGGCTCACAACATTTTGGCACCTGAGGCGGGGAGCTTAAATTACACCCCGATGCCCCCTTGCTTGGGCCAAAACTTTGAAAGGTCTCAATTCTGCCTTCTTCCTGTTCTGCTCCTCTCATGGTACTGCTCTGCTACCTACCCCAATAAAGGAGAACTAACAACTTAAAATGCCTTGTTCAAAAATTTTAAGTAACACTTTACTTTCAAACACCTGAACAGCAAATGTAACTTTTCTTGTCTGCATAGTAAACACTGGCATTTTTATCTGTTTGAATAATCAAAGTGGTGCTTTCCGTGCCTTTTTGGTTGCAAAGATTTGAACTGCTTTCTGAAGGTCCACAGTCTGGGCCAGCTCTGCTCTATTGAGATGCAAGGCCGACCAGCCTCTCCTGTGTCATTGTGGAGCGTAGATACGTTTTTATTAACTTCAGCTTGGAGAACCTGTAACAGCTGCCAGCAGAGAATGCAGCAAGTGTTAGAAGTATGCGCAGAGCAACAAAAGCATTTGGAAAGAGGGTGGTCATCTTATTTGTGCACATATATTCCAGAACAGACTTTGGAGTTCATCCTGCTGAAATGTATCTTGAAAGGGCTTTCAGTTCATCACCTAAATCACTCGCATCAATATTATGCATGTCATCATGTGTCAACACTGTCTCTAGTGTCCTGCATTGCTGGTGTAGGGGTCTTCTTCGGGTATAGTGAGGAGTTTTGGAATATCATACAACATCCCAAATATACTGCTGTGTTCCTTGAGTTGGATGAAACGGTCTTCAGCTGACTGTATTGCACAGTCTAGCACCTCGTTAAAGAATTCAACTTTGAATTGTTGTTTGGGGTCTCTTATGGGATTATCCCGTGCCTCGTAATCAAAATGTCGTCTTCTTCGGTGACTCTTGTATTCTTGAATGGGTGGGAAAATGGCTTCAGTGTGAAGTTCCTCTGCCAACTTCTGTGCACTCTTCAAAACTTTTTGAAATCCCTCGTCTGACCCGTAAGACTGTAGGTATGAATTTTCTTTGTCCAGTTGTTCCATTGCTCCAGATATATCAAGGTCAACACCTTGGAGTCTCTTGCTTACAACATTTATTTCAAACAGTATGTCATGCCACAACACTAAGCCTCACAGACATTTGAAGTTATGTGTGTTTCTGGTGATTCCATTTCCCTCTGCCACTGTTCTCCCACGAACAGTTCCTGTCATAGCATTATCCTCCATAATGGCAACTATGGCATCAACTATCTTCCCAATTTGGTGTCTGATAAGCTTTATCGCATTCACTCGACTTTCCCATCGTCTGGCACTCAGTGGTTTCAGTGTTAGAGAGGATGTTCCCAGCTGCTGCTTCAAAATTTGCCATAGATGAGTTGATGCAGAGAAAAATACATAGATGCTTTGAATTACATTAAAAAATTCAGCAGCCTCACTAGAAGCTGACGCTGCATCAGTGACCACCAAGTTTGATGAATGAGAACTGCATGGGACAAAAAAGCTTGAGGGTTTAACTCTCAGATCTGTGTCATTCTTATGTTCTTATGTCTGCACTCCTCTGTTCTTTCCTCTCATGTTGGCATCGTTATCGTAGCCCTGACAGCTATCGCATGTCATGTCAGCTATCGCAATTCCTGTATCTTCCAGTTTTTTAAGAAGCACATTTGTCATACCAGCTCCTGTAGTATCATCAATGTCAATAAATTCTAGAAAATGCTCTCTGACAGTCATCATTACAGGGACATTTTCACTAGGTTCTGTTGTTATTACAAAACGCACCATTAAAGTAATTTATTCCATATGGCTGATGTCAGATGTGCAGTCCAGAATAACAAAGTAATATCTTGCTGACTTCAGATCTGCCACAATCTTCTGTTTGACTTTTGTTTTCAGTAACTGTATGATCTCATTTTGAATTGTTTTTACAAGGTAGTGATGTGTGTACATTTCTTGAGTGGTGACTCTTCTTAGATGCTCCTGGAGTACAGCATCATACTCAGCCATCAGCTCCACAGTTTTAAGGAGGTTTCCATTGTTTGGCACATACAGCTGATCTGAAGTGCCACGCAGTGCTAGGTTTTGGGTAGCAAGCATTCTCACAATGGCAATGAGCCTTTTCAGAACATTTTGCCGGTAAAGAGAGACTGATCTCTTCTTGATGCTGATCATCTATGGTGGCCTTTAACCTTAGTCTCATCTCAAGCTCTTTCCACCTATGAAATGCTCTCTGGTGATTTGCTGCCTTCTCATGGCATGCCAGATTTCTAGCCAGATTTTTCCAGTCCTTTGTTCCTGTAGAACCCAATATGGCTGAAACATTAGACTGGAAGAGTTTGCAACAAAAACAGTATGCAGCCTTCTGTGTTTTTGAGTACATAAGCCATGGCCTCTCCACTTTGTCACCATTGGGGATTTCACGCGAGTAATGTGTTGGATGGAAACTTCTATTTTCATTGTCTTTGGGGAACATGAAGTTTTTCACATGCAGTATAAGGAAGTCCCTGAGGCTACTGCTCAAGTGGGTCCACAGTCCTGGATCATCTAGACTTAAGGAACTAAACTCAGTAGCAGGTGTTTCTTGCACCTCCACCACACTCTTCTCTGATCTACACTTTTCTTCAGGAATGTGCATGGTTACATCCATTTGAGATGGAGATATGGATGCTGCAGTAGCTGCCAGGTCACCTGGAAGATCAGGCATCTCCTCACCACTCACATCCTCACTGGAGCCGGAAGACTCACCGTGAACATTTGTGTCTATGTATCTCAGGAGAGCTCCTTCCTGCTTAGATAGAAAAGCTTCCTTTGGTTGCTTGCTTTTTCTGAATGCTGCCCCAGAGGAGCGTTTTCTTCTTTCACTTATGACTGCTATTCTGTGCCAGCTATAGTGGCTCTCAACACTCAGTTGAAGGGGACAAATAAGCAGGGTGGTAGCAGGGCCTGACTGAGGGAAGATATCAGCGTCATAAGGGCCTAACTGGCTCCTACTACTTCAATTGACTGCCTGTTTTCCTCAGGTGGGTTCAGGGAAACAGCAGGAAAGAGGAAGCTCCCCGAGAAGCTGGTGTTAATCAGTCCAGGCTTCTGGGGGGTGCTAGCGAGGTACATCAGAGGCTCCTCCTCTCTCTCTCCCTGCAGCTCCTGCTGCTTTCTGTTATTCCCGCTCACTTCTGCCTGCCTATTATGTCTCTTGTGCCCTCCTTCCTCCAGCACAGCACTCCACCATCTCTGTGCATCTAGAGCAGAGAGCATACATATGCACCAACACCAGAGACCATTTTCTACATTCTTGGTCCTAGTGGCGCCCCACCACAGTCTGGCACCTGAGGTGGCCACCTCAGTTCGCCTCCTGGTAAGATCATTTTGTGGTCTTCCAGGAAAAAGAGGGAAGCTGGGATACTATAATTCTTTATTTCAAATGTAAAAAAATAAGAAATAATGATCTCAACATTTTTTTTTATTTCATCACAAAGTAAAGGGCACTGAAGCATTTGGGCTTTGCTTTGGAGTTCACCTTTTAAGTTAATATTAATAACCTTCTCTTAAAAGAAAACTTTAAAAAGCATGCACTGTAGTGTGAAGGAGAGAAGGAGTTTAGTGCCTTATTGAATCAGACTTCAGCACTTCCTAATTGTGAGTATGGTTTTTCTAATAGAGTGAGGGTCTTCAAATGAAATAGATAGTTGTGGAGCATGATATGGCTTTGTTTAAAAAAAAAAAAAACCCCAATAGTTAAAAAAGCATCCTCCATTAAATGAGAACACTGCAGGACAGCAATGGTGAATGCTTGGGATTGCAAAACAGTTAGAAGAAAAAAGATTCACAGTTCCATATGGTAACACTTTTGGAACCATAGGCTCTGGGAAAACTGCCCTATTTGACCTTTTTCGCCTTCCTTAGCTTGGAAAACATTTAAATAGTAAACACTTGTCTGTTCAGATATTCCATATGTGTATGTACCCTCAAAATTTTTTAGATTTTTTTTTTTTTTTTTTTTAGGTTGTAAGTGAAAATAGATAAGATAAGATATACACTAGTGTATAATGTTTATCTTCCCTTAACGTTCTGGATACATATGCCCCTGACAATGAGTGGTTCATCCAGACTATGAATGCAGTATTTTCGGTAGGAGGAGATGTAATGCATCCTGACATCCCAAACAACTTCTTGAGGCTGCTGGCTGAAGGTGGGTAACTTACTGAATTCTGTAAAGAGAAGCCATGCTTTGTTGGCTGATGTCTTGGTTTTATTTTTCTAAATCCGTCTTGAATTCCGTGACACATGCAGCATACGTTTTTAAGCAAAGATTTAATAATGTGTCATTTTCTTTTTAGGATTTGATGATGAAAAGGAAGATGAGCAGCTACGGCTTTATGCTGTCCAGTCTTATCTTTCTTTGCTGGAGGAGGAAGATACTTTTTATCCACAGAAATTTCTTCAAGTTATGAGTTGGGTAAGGTTGATGCAGTATGAAAATATGATAGATGTGAAAACTGCTTGTCATAAGTGATGGCTTTTTAAACTTTATATTCTCTTTTTAAAAAAAACCAACTTATTACACTCAAACTTATTCTACCAAGCACCTGTTTCAGTGGCTGTGAGATTTTCTGTCTTTTCCATAGTAAGGCTGTATGTGTTTGTGAAATGCATTCGTAACCTTATGATGACCTGCCCAACTGCTGAACTTGTATTCTGTGACACCTGTGAAAGCAAGCAGATTCCACTTGAACTGGAAACTCAGCAGATGGTTAATTGTGCATGTATAGCTATTAAGTTAGCACTGTACTAGGCACCTTCTTGATTTAATGAACCAAAAATTGGCATCCTACTGATGTGAAATACTTGCATTTTCACAAACATAGTAAAATGTAATCTCAAGCATTTTCCATTTAAAACTGAAATATGGCTTGGAAAACCCTGTCGGCACTAGAAAATCTGCCCCTTGCTGTCTATGTCACAAATGGGTCCCCTTGAACCAGTGCTGAAAACGGTTTAATTACTAGGGTAGACATGACAGGCATTGTTATAGAAAACATTATTGATTTGCCAACAGAAACCTTAAGTTGATTGATTATTTTTTTTAAATAAATGAAAGTAGTTTGATCTGCTCTGCATTAGTAATTAAACTGTTTTCAGGGTTAGAGAGGATTGGTTGCTGACCACTGTTCTGAGTAGTGGTCAGTTTTGTAGAGTAGATAGAACTACAGTGAGGTGATCTTAAACTGAGGACCAGCCAGCAATACTCGAAAACCAGCAGACCCTATGTCTCTTTCCACAGTATATTGCTTGTTTTTATTTTAGGTGGATATGTAATGTAAAAAATTCCTTCTGAAGTCCAGAATTTAAAGGATTTCCTTATGTTATAATGGTTTGTTCAATGTGAGGTGGATTTTGTTAGGGTATTACCATTACATATTAATTTCCAAGATGAAAGCACTGATTCCTGTGTAAACTGAATGTCTGTTTTATCTGTGTCTTGCTCATAGGTTTTGGGGGAGTATTCCTACCTTATAAATGATGGTGATCCAGAAGTCATTATAACAAGACTGCACCGGTTGCTGAAGCAGACCTTTGTTACTTCTGAAACTAAAGCCTGGATTATGCCTGCAATCACTAAAATATCATCCCGTATGCCCTGTTCTAAAACAGTTGATAAACTAATTCAGGAATTCAGCACATCTCTAGACACGTGCATGAGGCAATATGCCTTTGAATTAAAACATCTGTATGAAAACAAGGAACTGATGAAAAACTTGCTTCCGCTTGATGCCAGTTGTGATGAGATAATGGTAAAATAACTAACATATGTATTTCGTGCTTAAAGATTCATGTATTTCTATAAAAATATGTATTTTAAAATGATTATACTTAGATATGTCTGAGAGGAAAGATGCAAATCTATCCAATCAGAATGAGTTGCAGTAAGCATTCTTAATGGGATTCTTGATAAGTCTTGATGTGCTGGTGATATTAAGAGGCAATGAGCAATGAAGTTGTCATTTGCTATGCTATATTCATATTTATTTTATAAAGTGGATTTTTTTAGGAAGGCAAAGTCAGCCTTTTGTGTATCCAGTGTTATGCAGCATTAGTTTGTCTTTGGGGTTCTAGTTTTTGTTAGAACTACCTACTAATAGTTGAATTGAGGTACAGTAACTCCTCGCTTAATGTTGTAGTTATGTTCCTGAAAAATGTGACTTTAAGCAAAACGATGTTAAGTGAATCAATTTCCCTATAAGAATTAATGTAAATGGGGGTGGGAGGAAGTTAGGTTCCAGGGAAATTTTTTTCACCAGACAAAAGACTATATATATATCACACAGTTTAATACTGATAAACAGCAATGATGATTGTGAAGCTTGGTTGAGGTGGTGAAGTCAGAGGATGGGATATTTCCCAGGGGATGCCTTACTGCTAAATGATGAACTAGCAATTGGCTGAGCCCTCAAGAGTTAACTCATGGTTGTTAATGTAGCCTCACACTCTACAAGGCAGTACGAATGGAGGGAGGGGAGATAGCATGGCAGACAGAGACACACACCCTGTGTATGAGAGAGAAATGCACATTGCTCCTTTAAGTACACTAACCCCACTCTAAGTACACTGCCTTTTTAAGTTAATCAGTAAGCTGAGACGACAGCTGCTACCAGGAAGCTCCCTCGGTCCTGAACCCTGTCGTGTGTCCCCCCTGCTCTATGGAAGATGGGGAGCAGAGGGGAGGGGGACACCCTGACATTCCGTTCCTCCCCCCCACCACCACCTCCCCGCACAGCAAGCAGGAGGCTCTCGGGAGCAGCTCCAAGGCAGAGGGCAGGAACAGCACATGGAAGTGGGGGGAGGGACAGCTGAACTGCCGGCAATTGGTAGCCTGCTTGGCGGCTGCTGCACAGGGAACTTAGGGGAACAGGGAGCTGATAGGGGAGCTGCCGGTCCACCCTGGTTCCAAGCCCCACCAGCTAGCTGTAATGGGCTGCTCTTCCTGCCATCAGTGGACAAAGCAGGCAGCTGCCAAATGAGCATTGCGCAACTTTAAACGAGCATGTTCCCTAATCAGCAATGTAACAATGAAACAAGGTTAACTGGGACGACTTTAAGTGAGGAGTTACTGTATAGAATTTGGGAAGGGAAATGTTTACCTCCCTGACTAATTTTACTGTACAATTAGTACATGTACATGGTGTTCAGTTAGATTGTGTTGGGATGCAAGTACTTTTGTTCAAGATTTCTTGTCCAAATATACCAGTGAGATTGGAAAATTGTAGAGAAGCTAATTATGTTTAAGACCTACCGTCCAAATTAACGTTCTGTTTTAACATGTTATCTCAATACCTTCTATATACAAAATACTCCCTTGGATAATAGTGTAAGTATGGAATACATTATCCTCTTAGTGATGCAGTTGGGAGAGCTGTGAGATGTCAGCATGCTGAATTTTTATAAAATGGAATGTTCCTTTTGTTAAGAAATATTAGTTTCATTTAGTGGAAAGATTCTGATTCTTACTGTCTTTCTGAATTCAACGTAGGTAGATGCTTCCTTATCTTTCCTAGATGGGTTTGTGGCTGAAGGACTTAGCTGTGGTGCAGCACCATATAAACCTCATCACCAGAGACAGGAGGAGAAGCTTTCTCAGGAAAAAGGTGACTGTTGGTTTGTATTTATTAAATGTATGCTAAATTAGCCAAACAATTAAAACAAATTAAAATTTTAGTATAACATTGGTGTAAGAACACCATAGATTTAATTGCATTAATTGAACTTTGCTTCAAAGAACATCTTCTTCCCCAAAATGTTACCTCTCCATTTAAAAATGTCATCCACAACTCTAGGAGTGATTCATAGGTTTTAAGGCCAGCTAGAACCAGTAAAATCATATTGCCCAGCTTCCTGAATTACCTAGGCCATAGATGCAGTGCTTACAAACAAGGCCTGGTCCAGAGTCCATTGAAGTTGATTAAAATTCTCCAATGTACTTCACTGAACTTTGGATCAAACCCATAGTGTGCACCAGGACCGTATCTTTGATATTCACCTTTTGATTATGCAGATGATCTCAGGCTGCTCTGTGATGTTCTTCAGACCCTTGCTACTTTGTGCCATGTTCTTAGGGCAGGTCTTCACTACCGGCTGGATCGGCGGGTATTGATTTATCGCGTCTCATCTAGATGCGATAAATCGATCCCCAAACGTGCTCCCCGTTGACTCCAGATCGCAAGAGGCGGAAGTGGAGTCGACGGGGGAGTGGCAGCGGTCAACTCGCTGCCGTGAGGACGGCCAGGTAAGTCAATCTAAGATACGCCGACTTCAGTTACGCTATTCACGTAGCTGAAGTTGCGTATCTTAGGTATGCACGCACACACACACACTCAGAGCTCACCTTGGCCGCTGGGATTCATCCAAAAAACTCTTGTGTATTGAAGTTTGAACTAAGCTCCCTTTGGGTACCTGATTAGCATGTGTAACTTCATCTACGAATAGCTTGTTCCTCTGGAGTCAAGAACATAAAGATAAAGGCATGGAATTCCCAGTTTTATAGTACTTAGCATTCACATCTTGGCCACACTGTCCATCAGAATTTTTTTGGATTGGTTTCTGAACTTTTTTTTTTTTTTTTTAAGAAGAAATATCACTTTTGCTTTATTTATATAAACAGTGTAGATAACGGGGGATATCCCTTATAAAAACTTTAAGTAGAAAGATTCTATAGATTTAAGAGCAGAATTATTTGATATACCCTATTTTTAGTATATATTTAGAATGCACTTTGTAGCTCTTTTGTGTAAAAATGCACAAAACATTGTTTTAAGTGAAGTCCCGAGGAAGATTACAAGTGTATAATGTTGTGGTTCACTGTGGAAAATCAGAGTACAGTAGTCTTGTGTATAGTATGGATAGTTCTAGCATTTGGTTTTCTTAAGCAAGGTAGGTACTCCTGACTTTCTCTTAAGTTTTATGGCGTGTACTATCTAGTTTTTGGGAAGTAAAATCTTAACTGTGGAAATGGGTAATATAAAAAAATCACACTTTAAGTAGTATTTAATATTGATATTGGTTGTGTATGCAAATATATTTAGTTCCCCTTTGTTTCATGTGGAAGAATTGATGGCTGAGTTACTGGTATTTACATTGTCAAACATCCCCAAGTGGCAGTCTGGTGTGCAGTTTATTATGGATTTATAAAGAAACATTTATAAAAATTAAATATGCAAACAGTGGTTCTTCAGGTAGTCATTAGTATCTTCTACTGGTTTAGACATCTTTTTAAAAAGAGGTGAAATAGTTAGCTTCAGTAATGTTGTTGCTGACAGTGTGTTCAGTGACATGAAAACCTTATGGTTTTGTGGAGATCTAAGTGTTCGTGATAATTTATATCGAAGTGTTATTTCTAAAAAATGTAGTAAAAACCCAAATCCTACACCCTCAAAGAAAACTACTGCGCAAACAAACGATTATTTCCCCCCATTAAGGATCTGAACAGAAAACCATAGCAGCTTCAATGACTGCCCACATGCCCCATTGCCAAGAGAATAGTGCTATAAGCATGAAACTATTAAGAGGGTGTCATATGTATGTGCTCTAAAAAATTGTGTGTATGTGAGAGAGAGAGAGTGGACAAACTTAATGTGGATTCAAAACACATTAGAGGATGTGCAATCTGAAGAGCACATGCAAAAGTTGGTTTATTTTGGTCCTGTGCAATGACTCTTGAAAATAATAATAAAAAACCCCAGTATTGACAGTAATTTTTAGGGGAAAAAAATATCACTTCTGATGTTTTTCTGTTTAAAAAAAAAAAAAAAAGTTGTATGTGAATTTATGTATGAACTAAACAGGTGTATGTGTATATGTTTCTTTGAGAGAGGAAAAAGCCTATCTGTCTAAAATAAAAAAAAAATCGGCAACAGGAACAACTGGTTTTAATAAGGATAAAATCCTGAATGTAAAGACTGAGAAATGACAAATCTTAGCTAGAATAACTTGTCTTTTTCTAAAGGAGCTAGATTTTTTAAAAAAAGTTTTATGATCCATCTTGATAAATGCCGTTCTGTCTGTATTGCAGCTCTGAATTTTGAACCTTATGGATTGTCGTTTACTTCAAGCATGTCTTCATCCGGCTTCACTGGCCGGCAATCTCCTGCTGGTCTTTCTCTTGGTTCAGACATGTCTGGTAATAGTGCCGAGATAGGACAGAAAGAGTGAGTTATTCAGTCTTTGAACTCAAATATAGACTTTCATGTGCAGTTAAACCTATGTTCTTGTCAGGGGTTGACCTTTTGTTACTTGTTTAATCACATGGGACTTAATTTAGAACAGTGGATCTTGAAAACAACTATTACGCAAAAAGAAATCACTATGCTAATCCAGTATACAAAAAAGAAATAATCAAGGATACCTTTTTGTCAGATAAACTAGAAGTAATTTATGCAGTGAAAATACAAGCTTTTCAGAATCTTACTCTTCAGACAGTACAAAACTCTGTAATAAAGGACATTCCCTTAAGTTTCAGAGATCCGTGAATAATTATAGTTCCACACAAATTAGTTATTTATTAAATGGGACTTAACATCTTTAAAATATCGTGGAACAGCTGGATGTTCCTCACAAGTACTGTTGAGGAATTTCTGAAATGTGAACTTAGTCAGAAATTCTCTTTTTATTAGCACAAGGGAAAACATAAAACCCTACTTATTCGTTGCACTTACAGCCATAGACTATTGACAAGTCTGTCAAGTCTTGTGCTTTATCTGAGAGTCTTTCCAGAGTGTTCAAGCAGATTGTTGTGCTGGTATTAGGCTCTGCTGGTGTTGAGGTTAGTTTTAGTTGAATAGAAATTTAACTCATCTCAGATTTTTAAAATAAAGTCCAAACATATAATGATGTGCAGCATTTACAAAGTGCTTTACGTCTTCAAATATATTACAGGTTTTCACTACTTACTAAGTGCGATATTCCTATGAAATGATGTATTCCAGTCTCACTATGCTTCTCATCCCTAGCTTCTCATTGAACACCTTCTAGATCTCATTCCTAATCTTCAAAGCCTTACATGGGATGTGCCTCACTCTAGATGATTATGATCTGTCAAAACAATTCAGTTCCGCTGAAACAACAGAAATATGAACATCAAGAATGAGACTTGTGTGTGCAGGAGTTTGTTTTCTCAGTATCTGGCCCATGTCTGTTAAATGCCACTTCCTGAATCTTCCTCACTTTTAGTGACCCCACCTAAATTACATATGGTCAAATCTACAACAAAAATATTTATAACAAGTGAAGGAAAGAGAGCGTTCTTTGTAATAGCTGATGTATATAAAAACCTAGATAGCTGAGAGCAAACTGGGCATAGTATATCTACTTCTTGCTGATTTCACAGCAGGGACTGAGTGTGCGTTTGCGGGGTGCTTTGCTAGTAGCAGAAAAAGTTGCTACCATGGAATGTCCATGCAGGTAGAAGAAGGCTAGTTTCTATTCTCCTGTCCATTGGGATGTTAGAGTGCAAAGTGTATGCAATTGTACAGAAATCTCTGTAAGATTCATTTTGCTTTTCAGAGTAGCACTTTCACAAGCTGACCCTGCTTTATTACATATCTTTTTAGGACCAATTGTCTGAAACTTGATGGTGTGAGGAAATTATGGGGGAAAGAAGGCTACCTCCCGAAAAAAGAGAACAACGCAGGAAAAGAAGATAAAACACAACCTGTTCCTCCTGATAGCATATTAATGGGACATGTAGTTGATCCTCCTCTGACACAGTCTGAGCAACAGGTAGTCAGCCTTTCAGAGGAAGAAAGGGAGAAGCAGCAGCTAGCATCAACGTTGTTTGTGGGGCTAGGGTCAAACAACACCATCAGTCTGGTAAGTGATTTGTATAAATTAGAAGTTACTAAGTTTACAAAATAGCTGTATTTAATTAGTTATTTATATTCAACTGCTCTCAAATCAGTGTTTCAGTAGCATTTAGAATGTGACATGAATTAAAAAAAGGTTATTGGAAATAGCTGTCATTACCTAAAGAGCCTGTTTATCGGGGCTCCAAAAAAGAAAGGAGCAAAAAAAAAGAAAGGAGCAAAAAATACTTTTAAATCACAGATTTTTAAATCATGCAACTTCTTTGGTTATTAAAGGCTTTGGGGTGAACTGTCCTGAGTAGCCAGAACTCCCATCGGTTCACACTGTTCCCCTATGTTTGCTTGCCCTGCCTCCTCACAAAGCTGAAACTATGCTAAGCTTCCCAAGTATTCGCTACCTTTAACCCAGCTTCAAAGAGCGATTGGAGATTGCAGAGCTCGCATACCTGGCAAGTACGGGTTAAGATTTTCCATAGCTTGTGCTTGGGAATGGTAGAATGTGAGAAGTAAAATCACTCACCCTTCAAAGAATCTTCTACTAGTGACCTTTATCAGCACTGCTTAGTATCTTATCCCTGATTTTCTGCAAAATCTTTATGTACATGTAGATGCTTTTCAACAGAAGATAAAGAATTTCCTAATTGTACAGGAACCACAATGATGCCTGCACTACAGAACAACTCTAATGCCCTCAAAGTAGCTTCTTAAGTGTCCCATGCAGTGTCCAGTGCATATTTTAAAACAAATCTTTATTTAAAGGTCACTTCTCTTGGACAGTTGACTTTTATTTGCCCTTTGTCCCTGGTCCTTCCAGACAGGTTTCACTCTGTTAATTAAGCCAATCACCAAGTTAAATATATATATATATATATATATATATATATATATATATATTAAAAAGCTCTTCTGTTTTTTCTTCAGATGGGGAAAGCAGACACCACCACTCAGAAGTTCAAAAAAAAATCAAAAATAAGTGAAACGCAGAATAGCGAAGAAGCATCTAGTTTCCAGAATATTGCTACCTTGCCTTTCAGTCCTTTACCTGATACAACTCCTAACAATAAGGAAAACTCTCAGGGCAATGAACATCTCGGATTAAGGAAAGTCTCACTGAGTTCTTCAGAAGTTTTGGAAGCTAGTGTATCATTTGATACGTCTCAATCCCTAACAGAAGCTGGACTGGATGAGAAGCTTTCAGACTGTAGACTCTCAACATCCTCTTTGTTTGCTGATAGTAATATTGACGTTTTTCAGCCTTCCCAAAGCGTTCCAGATATAGTTGCCGATAAGGCCCCCTTGAGTCTTTGCTTACCAGAAGAACTAGCTGATCATCCTCATTCAGAAATAGTAGAGCTTTGTAGCAGTGACATCCTGACTGTGTACTCATGTAAAGTTTGGACAGATGACTGTTTACTGCTCGTCTTGTTTGTTGCCAACAAAAGCACCTCACCACTCAAAACCGTGACCCTTGTGTTTGAAAGTGCAGAGCATTTTAAGGTAAGAAAATGAATTGTTACTTGTACAATAGAAGAGAACCATTGGTTTCCTCTGTTTTTTACTTACGACATACAGTGAGTTTTTTCTTTTCAGGTAGTTCAGACAGTTGATAAGCTTTTGATGACTTTTAAGGGATCAGACATGTTACTATCCTTGTTCCCATGTAGTGAGAGCAATCAAGATGTTTTAGAGATTTCTTTAGGACTTCACCTACATCTGGGATTTGTATAATGGTTGGTAAAGGAGTATCATGGTAAAAAACTTAAGGATGTAATAGAAAAATCTTATTGATTGCACCTCAAACCTTTACATGTGTTAATTAATCTAAGGGTATGTCTACATTTGAGCTGGGAAGGGCACACGTACCCACACTGGCTCTGCTTGAGTGACTGCCTAAAAATAAATGTGTCCCCACAGTTTTTTGGGTTAGCCTCCCTGTGTACATTCGGGTACGTACTCAGGTGGCTAACCTGAGCTGCTGTTTGTGCTGCTGAGGACACACGCTACTTTTAGGCACTAGCGAGACATGGGTACAGGTTTGCAAGCTAGGAATCACACCTCTTAGCTCAAATGTAGATGTACCCTAAAAAGTATTTATGGATTGCTATAAATGTCCGTGGATCTTGCTATATTCCAAGATGTGGCCACTCGCACATACCTGAAACATGGTTAGCTATCCTCAAAATGACAAGAAGAACGAGGAGTACTAAGGTGCCACAAGTACTCCTCGTTCTTTTTGCTGATACAGACTAACACAGCTAACACTCTGATTATCCAATGCTCACTGGCATATACTGTCATTTTGACAAGTTTCAATGTTCATAAGAGTGCTGACTGATCTGTAGAAATTGTCTCCTGTTCAAAAGCAGAAGGGGAGACTTTTGGGGTATGAGGGGAAAGGGAATCCACTGAAAGGGAGTTCAGGTACAGTCATGAAACCTCAGTTTCTGCAGAGGTTTATTGCTAACTGGATCAGTGGAAATAAGTAAAAAGCTTATTAGAAGTAGCTTTAACAGGGGCCTGGTAATGGGTTTTGATGCCTTTTTCCTGTAGAATTTCTAGTTTGAATCATGCTAGTTTGCTGCCATCACATGTCTAGTTGCTTATGTTGTTCTTAGCTGACAAGTGTCCATAACCACAGACTGCTACCACAGTTGGCACCTGTGTGGTGACAGAGTAGCAGTTTTAGCAGAGGCCAACGACTGACTGTCGATGGAAGTGGAATTATTCTCATTCCTAGACATGGTATCCACTTCATGGTTTTGGCATACAATTGGCACCGTGTGGGAAATCTTGCAGTTTCACTGTCTGGGGTGTGAACCTGTGTTGAGGATAAATCAAAGCTTTCCGGGGCTGTCAGTTCAACAACTTTCCTGAGCACTAAATTCACTTTGAATAGTCAGTCAAAGTGTACTTCTGTACAATTTTACAGTTAAACCCAAACCAGCAGTACAATAATCATGGGTAAATTTACAATGTGGTGGATAAAACATTCAACAGTATTATGGTTCTATTCGGCAATGATGGAGTACAGTGAGAGAGCAGTTCAAAGCGCATTATCTGTTTACAAGATTTCCTGTTTACCCTCTGCTAAGACAAATGGCTATTTTATAATAAAATCCTGGTAGAGAAGTACTTAGCATTTTGTTGAGTTGACTGTTTGGAATTTCATTGTTTGACTAGTGAAACTGCTATGTGTATTTCTACAGAAGTTAAATGTAATTTAGCGTGCATGTTGGGGTGGGATTGTCCTTTTTGATCCTGATCTCACACTTAATGGAAATCGGGATTGATGCCATTGCAGTCAATTGGATTACATGAGCGTAAGATCAGAATCAGTCCTGGTGCGTTCAGGGATTGTAAACTCTGGATTAGCAATTTTTAGTTGAAAGTACAGTAACATGAATATTTTCTGTTAACTTTTTTCTTTATTTGTAGATCTTTGAGAGTCTTAGCTGTCATTTTCCTGTAATAGAAGCTCAAAGCATGGAAAGCTGCCAAAAGTGTGTGCAGTTGGAAAAAGTCTGTGCAGAGGGCATTCTCTCTGGCTCCGTTAGTTATCATCTAGATACGGATACTCCTCTTGAGTTTTCACTAACTTTCTCACTGTCAGATTTCATCAGGTAAATCACTGATAAAATAAGACTCTTTTAAAAAAAATCCGGTATTTGCAGTCAAAGTAGTAAATTGCACAGGATGAGTCAGGAGGCTGATGATGGGAAATAGTGGCTTCTGTCTGTGGGCTGTTGGCTTTTAATCTAATTCAGACTGGTAATGTTAGTACAGTACGTCACCACTTGTCAATGGCCTATTACTATGTGAAATAAGTGTGTTGGCATTAGTCTGGTTCCTAGAGCCCAGTAATGCCATCACCATTCCCCCCCATCATCGCAACTGGCTCCTTTGTTGGCAGTCTCAGCAGAAAGACGATGGAATGAATAGGCATGGAGAGTGAGCAACCCGCTCATCTTTAATAGTCATCTGTCCAGGCTAAGCATTCATATCGGGGGCAGTGTAAGGACGCTAGTACAGCAATTGCCTTGCTGTGCCTATTCTTATAAATTGAGGATTTCAGAAATTAGGAATGTCAGTCCAACACCTTCAATGAGCATTAAAGTTCACATTGTTTTTATGGCTTTAAAAATTATCTACATAGTGACTTTCACAGGCTTTTCTGCTGCCTTCCCTTTTGCTTTTTAAATGTATCTTTGAGATAGTGAGAAGTTTTTCTGTTGTAAATTAAGATGGCATGATCTAAATTCCTTGCACTGTACTACGAGAAAGACAGAGATTAGTAATTCAGGCATGAATCTTTCTCCTCTTCTCTCCTCCCTCTTCCCAACTTCTCTCCTTGGAGTTTAGCTTTTTATTCCAAATTAAAAAAATAAATACTTGTCTCAAAACCACACAGTAAAAGATTAACTCTATTTTGTTCTGTACTAACACTTAAATTTTTTTTAGTATCCACTATTTACTTGCTACCATGGAAAATATGGTATTTTGTGGTGAGACAAGGCACTTAGTAATGTTGCCACAAAGGTTTTGGATAGTAAAGAATGTTAATACCTCTGACTGCAGAAGATAGCTTAGCTTAGTTTTGGAGTCTGCCCAAATAATTATCTTTAGAAAGGATTCAGTTACCTAGATTATCCAAAATATTGATTTCCACTGAATTATGAATTTAAGAGCTAAGTACAAATCCCTTAAGACTACTGAACACTTGGACAAATTCACTGGAAATACTAAATACACTTTTGGAGTGTTGAATCAAACTGGTTTGATAGAAAGGATAATAAAGACGTGTAGCTTCAGCAGAAAGTAAATTGTAAATCTTTGAAACTGAGTGAGTTTATTTTAAATGCAGGGACCCAAATTATGTGAAAGGACTGACCACTTTTATAGTAAAAACAGCTCATGGTCTTTATTTTCCACTCTCAATGCTTTCATTCCTGAAGTAGTGGAAGTAACATTTTGTGTTCAAGCAGCCAATTTAAGTTTTTAAATTAGACTTTGTACTTGAGAGTGACATTTATAAGGAAACTCTTTATTTCAGGGGCTTATAACTTGGACATTTAAGTGGCATTATTCTGAAGTTGGTCAGCACTAATGTTTGATTTAAGTATCTTTTTTTTTTTTTAAATTTAGAGGGCTGTAAAAAGCAATTCAGGCTCTTTATATTGTGGGGTGGAAGGGTTGTGTTTTGACAAGTGCATTTTTAAAATTGTTTGCTTTCCTTTGCTATATAATGGTTTTCAGATACAGATTATTTTGGAGACCAGATCTATTCAGACTCAGATTTGTGTTTACATTTTTTTTCAGACCAATGAAAATTACCACTGAAGACTTTGGGAGACTGTGGCTGTCCTTTTCTAATGATGTGAAACAAAATCTAAAAATGTCACCTTCTCAGGGATCTCTCTCAATAGCTCTGAATGCCCTGAAGCAGAAACTAAAGCTCCATGTTGTTGAAATTATTGGTGAGTGAATCAACATTTATATTGTATATCTTGGTGCTGTAAGTGCCCATGGTTTTCCACAGCACATATGTTGTGCCAAGTAAATAAAGTCCCTGCCCCAAAGAGTTTACAGTCTAAGATTCTGATCCTGTAATACCTGTGCACATGAGTAACTCTATACAGTCATTGCTTCATTGACTTTAGTAAGTCTGCTCAGATGCTGAGGGCTAGTGTGTAAAGGTATAAGTGGGTATAATACAATGGCAAATAATAGAGTGGCATGTTCTGATTTTTATCTTAAGTGCTTCCCAAAATAGATATCTTTTCAGAAGTATTTTGAAAGAGGTGAGGGAACTGGCAGGCAAGCTTTGAAGGTTTGTGTGAAATAAGGCATGGAATTGGGAGTGACAAGGGGGCTAATTAGAAATGATGATTGGTGAAGCATGGGATGAGTTGCAGGTGTGAGAGAAGAAGGGAGCAGAAAAATGTTACATTTGAACTATATTTAATATGAATTGCAATTATTTCTTTTAGTTTTAAATTTATTTGTTTGTTTTTAAGGTAACGAGGGAATAGCGGCATGCCGGCTACTTCCATCAGCCCCCTGTCTGCTGCATTGTCGTACTCATGCAAGGACACTGGCACTGTGGTTTAGATCCTCTTGTTCTGCTCTTCCAGACAGTTTACTATATCAGTGTCAAAAGGTGATGGAGGAATCTTAATTGCAACACCAATTTCTAACCTATTGGTGTAAAATAAATACATACAAAAGACTTACAGGGTTACACAAATGTTTACCAAAGCAAAATGAGTTAAGATGATTCTCAGAAGTGGTTTGACCTTCTTCCTCCACCCACCCCAAGTGGCATATGCCATATGGACTAACAGGAAAGTAGGATGATCTACGATGTGCCTGCAGAAATGTGCTCAGGATTGTACAGTTGCTGACAAATGACCTGATGAAGTATTGCTAACTGTTTAAATGAAATGTATATTTCTTAGTTTATTGTAGATGACTGAAAGTATTTATTTTCTATTATGTACTTTTTGTATGTAACAACCCTTTACTCTTAGGAGCAACTACTTAGTACTTAAATATTATTTTAAGGAAAACATCACTGCTATGAAGTCAGCTTTACACTGTAAAAATGACTCAAATGCTTGTCTGTAACATTACCATTTACTTCATTTATGAGCTTTTTCTAAAACTGCATTTTAAGCACTATTGGAAACAAGACCCATACTGGCTGTTGCACGTGGTATGTTATCTTACCACAGAGGATACAAGTGCATGCTTCATAATTGTTTCACTGGCTTTAAATGGTCAGAAGAACTGCATACGATCTTTTGGTCATTTACCAGTTAAGGACTTGACTAATGGCATCCAGACAGTCTTTGGAGAATGGGAGAGGTGTCTAAAACTGGGAGTTGCGTGGTGATGGCTGAATTGGATAGAGATCCATTGCTATCCAAGTCATGTGTATGGTATCTGCAGCTTCTTGTCATTTTCATTTTATTCCTCTTCACTTGCCTTTGGTAGAAGTCTGTAACAATCATCAAAAGAACTGTGCATGTCCCAAAGATATTTTTCGAAAGGATAGTAGAGGAAAATATTAAGACTGGATTTATCATAGCTGTGTGACAGTATTGAAGGTGCTGTGTATTTAATTTGGGCGGAAACATTTGAATTTACTTTGAGTTTTCTTTTATAATGCTAATTATCTATTGATTGGTTATCAGTCTTTGCGAATTATTGCTTATACATGGTTTGGATGTAATTGTGTGGTTATGAATCTTTCTAAAGGCTTGTTTGCACAGAGAAGCAATGTACACTATGGGGGTGTACACTAAATGGTCCAGGTAGACCCTGCTGGTACGCACTAAAAGTTCCCAAGTGCGTTTTACTCTAGTGCTGTTTGAAACAGTACTACATTGAAGTGCATAAGGGAACTTTCAGTGTGCACTGGCAGGGTCTACACCATGGGTCTCAAACACGCGGCCCATGGGCCGGAGTTATTTCCTACAGCCCGCCATAGGTGCCTAGTCCACCGGCAGCCAACCTCCCCTTCCCCCCCTCCGAGCGCACTGCATCCCCGCTCCTGTGCCTACCTCCCAGCGCTTCCCGCTGCCAAACAGTTGTTTAGTGGCACTTAGGACTTTCCAGGAGGGAGGGGAGCAGAGCGGGGACGTGGTGTGCTCAGGGGAGGAGGTGGGGCCAGGGCGGGGATTTGGGGAAGGGGTTGGAATAGGGGCAGGGAGGGGTGGAGTTGGGGGGGGGGGACTTTGGGGAAGGGGTTGGAATGGGGGTGGGGAAGGGGTGGGGTCTCATGGAAGGGGCGGAGTGGGGGCAGGGCCAAGGGCAGAGGCTTTAACCAAAGTAATTCTAAAAGTAAATGCGCGTTTACTGAGTGTTTATATTTTATTAAAACCCCTCTTCGCATTACAATTTTTAAAAAGGTAATACATTGACTTTTAATAGAATACTATATTACTCTTCATTTTTTTCATTTTGACTATACTTTTGTATCGTTGTATGAAAAGGTTTCATTGATGCGGCCCTCGGGCCAATGTATTAGTCCTCATGTGGCCCTCGTGGTGATTTGAGTTTGAGATCCCTGATCTACATGGACCAACTAATACACAATGTGTTAGTGAGCTTTCGAAATCACACCCACATAGTGTACATTGCTGCTTTGTGTCGACAAGCCATAAGGCTTAATAGATCTAATCAGCCTAGCATACATGATCTGTGTGTCTGGATTGTTTCTCCCCTTCTTTGTCACTACCATTCCCAAAACCCAGCATCTAGGCCTTGGAATCCTGTGATCTGCATTTATTTAGACAGCAAATGAAACACACGACTTTCTCGCACAACTTTACAGTAATTCACAAGTAGCTCGTTTTTCTTTACATTTAGAAGAATTGACATTTGTGCAAACAATGCTTGCAAGTGTGGTATACAAAGGAAATGGAATTGTACATCAGTTTGCATTATCCTTATGCTATTTTTTATATTGAAAAGGAAAACCTTAGGAGATATCTTAATATTCTCAGTTTTCATCTGGCAAACATCAGTGTTGGAGGAAAGAAAGTATTAATTGTTTTTATTTTGCCTCATTTTGTTAAATGTTCATAAAATCATATAAAGAATGTAATTTTGATACACCAGTGATTAAAAATATTGTTTTAATAACTTCTATAAGAGGTTAAGCCAATTGTCTTATATTATCACAGGTACTATGACATAAGAAAAGATCTTTTGGTCACTGCTATTACAATACCCTCGAATTGAGGGATTTATTAAAATGCACTAAATCTGTAAATATATTAAACATTCTGCATACATTAAATAATGTATATTTAATGCTCTGGGACAATGTGTATGAACGAAAGCTTATTTTAATTTTCCTGCAAGTACAGAATGTAAATCAAGTTGGGTGCTATAATTGGATTTCAGTGTATTATAAAAAGTTACAGTAATACCTGTTCTGGCCTATGCATTTTTCACCATTTCTTTAATGGGTTGAAGTATCAGAGGGGTAGCCGTGTTAGTCTGGATCTGTAGAAGTGACAGAGTCCTGTGGCACCTCATAGACTAACAGAAGTATTGGAGCATGCAATGGGATGTTCTCTCTTCTAATATGAAACAACCCAGTAATGCCTTCTGTTTACTTGTAGGTGTGATGCTCCTCTTTATCCTCATTTTTTCCCACCTTGGTTTGTTTAATTTAACCATATTGTTAATGCAATTTGAGCTGTAAATATGCAGATTCTGAGAAAACAATCAAGGGCCTTGTGTTGCTGTGACATAAAGGGGTTTGCTCGCTTGTACCCGAGGTACAGCCTTTTTTTTTGTAGATTGTCCACCAAAACTATTGTGTTAATCTCTCATTGTGTTTACACTTTTCTGTAATTTAATAATACGCATCTAATAAAATCTCCAGCCCAGTTTTACAGGTGTTTTAACTGGGCATATGTCTTTGGTGCTGTGTATCTTAACAGTGGTACTATTAGAATAATGGCATTTAATATCATTGAAGAATTGTTCCCCCACATAGATGACTTGTAATTTAATGGCTGCAGGTCTAGACTACCACTGCCAAGAGATTAAATAAAAGACAGAAACATGCTTTGTCTATACTGGCAAGCATTGTGTACATAAAATTTAAATGAGATGTGTTGGCAAGCAGGGACAGAAGTGCCTGTTTTTACAGCATTACAAAAATGTACATGCTGAATGACAGTACTAGCCCCCATTTGGATTATTCTTTCTCAGTGCAACAAAATAGTGACAAAGAATGTAACATATGTACTTCACTAAGTTTGCTCACCATGGAAATTAGTAATGACAAGTATTCTAGCGTCAAGTATACAAAGTGTAGATGTCACACTATCTTTGGGTTAATTATATCAGCAGCATTTTGTATCCCATGGCTTCTTCATATCCTTTTTGGAATTGAGCCAGATTACGATCTCGGCACCACAGGAAAACTGTGGTTGAGCATTCATGCTTTCATCATCCCTAGAGTTGATTAGTGCAATGGTGTTATTGCCTACAAAAAAACTTGACAATGCTTAGGCAGCTGATATGCTATGATCACAGCCCATCTTGTGGATATTGTCTCATTGTATCCTTGTACTCCCATCTACCTCTCTTTAGGGCAGGGGCTGTCTGCTTTGAGCATGCTGTTCATATGGCACATTGCTTGGAGGCAGGAACTGGGAATTCTGGGGCTCCAAATCTAGCCCTGAATGCATCTGTTCTGGAGCAAGTCAGTTGTACCTCTCTGCATCAATTTCCTGATCTGTAACATGGAGGGTAGCAGTGAGATGGACATAGTGGGGTTTATTTAGGTAATTCTACAACAGCTTATATTAATCTTACTCTAATTTTATAATGAAAACCTTTTAAGAGGTACTGCAGGCTTCTCAATTCTCACATCAGTGCTGTAGGGAAAAAAATTACTCTGTTCTTATTTTATTTTGTCTTTTTGTATAGCACTTAAAAGATCCTCTACAAAATAATATAAATTATTAATTACATAACTCCAGTTTTAAATAGCCCACCTTTGTTACTCATGTTTTGTACAGATTAATTCACTGTGGTCCCAGCTCTGAGATTTGGAGACCTGAGCCTTTATAAGACAAAGGTAATTTTGCCTTACCTGTTAAAGTTCTCTACTTTTAAAAGGATATAGACACTAATCTGTTCCACCCTCTGATATTTTTTTTAATTAGGTAGTGTAAACCACAGACATCGTTCAGTCTCTAAATTAAATATCTGGTTCGTCTTCAAGGGCTTCTGTGTATTCCCACGTATGAAAGCCAGCCTCTAGAATTGAGGTGCAGAACTATATAAAAAAAGGTGCCAGGAGTGTCTGTTAAGATGATGTAATCACTTAGCAGAAAGCTGAATGGAACTCTCTCATGTCTGCAGGCTAATTAGCTAGCCTTAGAAATGCTTGGTTTGGTAAGGTGGTGCTACAATCCATTTCTGCCTAGAACACCTCGCCCACTGTCCTCTGAAGGGCCCTGCTTGCTAATCTCCCACAAATTGGAACTCCCTGAGGCTTACTAGTAACTGTTCCTCAAAAATTGCCTCTGTGCCTTCAGACTACCCACCCGCCTTCTTCTGTGCCTTGTAGTGGTTTGTGTTTCAGGACTCTGCGGGCTAGGGAGAAGGAACTGATGTGTGGTAGGAGTGTATTCCCATATTTAGGTTGAGCAGATGATTTCATCCTAGTACACCCCCAGCAGATACAGCATTTTTATATAGTTCTGCAGCTCAACGCTAGAGGTGCTGTGCTGAAGAACAGCAGTTACTAGTAAGTAACCCCTATTTTAAAAAATGTCTTCTGTGTTTTAGCAATATCCTAGAGTTACTGCAAGTTTAGAATGTATGGGCAATTCTGTGACAGAACAGTCTGTCCTGTGCTTAATAATCTGATAGACAGTTCTGAAGCTGCCACCAGGCCTGTGGAAGGAAGGAAACCACATTGTGAGGATTGACAGAAGATAAAATAATTGTAAGGTGAAATTCATCTCTCTCCAACTGGGCACAGGATTTCCCTTTATTTCTGCTAATTCCCCTTTCTTCCCACCTGTCATTCTTCCCAAAACTAAGATTTGCAGCCAGTGGGATAAGAGGGAATTCATTTTTTTAAAATAATGTCTGGGACCCATCCATCTTCTAGTGTCCACGGAGAGAGCATTAATGCAGCTATAAAGCTACAGTCGCCACTGCAGGCTGTGTAATTTCACGAGAAGGCAAAGCAAGAGAAAGATAGATGGCCTTTGAGTGTACAGGATATGGGAATCATTCACATGAACTCTCTTCCCTGGACCTGTTCTGTAACTCCCTCTTGCACAAATTTGTGTTGTCAGCTTCTGTGAGTTAAAACCAGGGGGCAGGAGACGTGTGTGTCTAACTGAGCACTAATTATCTGTTTAACCACCATTTACAAGACTAGCCATATTCTAATGTGGCTGTATTTAAAGCTTACACACACACACACACTGTACTTTTTCTTCCGTGATTCTGCATTTATGTGCACATCTGCATTTGACCTTTTCTTTGTAATTTATTGGTTTATTAGTTTGCATAGTACAAATTATTTCTAAAAATCCCTCAGGCTACGTGCAGGGTTTACTCTTCCTAAGAATCTACTGGAACACAGATTCATAAGGATGAATAGATCTGATTGAGACTTTACGTGGAGGTCAGGAATAGCCACCATGACTTAATTTAAAATTTGGATATTTTGCTGTGTCTTATAACGTGTTCAAAACCTCAATGTTGTGTCTGCATTTTAACACTTACGCTTGAAGAATTGTCTCAGGCTGGCTTTTAAAGCTACATTGTAGTTAGAGAAAATGTAATTATTGAAGTGTAGTATTTTGACTGACTGACTGAATCAGGATGACAACTTCCTTTTGGTGTTTTATTGTGAACTAAGGGCTCTTTGACATTTTTTGCAGGTTGCTACAGAAACAAAGACAATGAAATCTTTGCAAATTGGATTTTATATACAGTGTACATCAGAGGGCACTGAATATACTTCAGTTGTCCCACGTAAATAGAACTGAGTTATAGAGATGGGAGAAGTTGAACGGTTTTCTAAAGAGGGCAGATTTTTTACGATATTTAGCAAAGTCAGTGGTTATTTTCCATCTGACATTCATAATTAGCCAGTTCTTCCAAAGTGCCCATGTTGTAGTGGAGTTAAAGAAAGAGATGGCCAGACCTCACAAGAGCATTCTAAGGCCAGGTCTACACTAAACTTACATCATTCGGGGATATGAAAAATCCACACCCTTCAGCAACGCAGTTACGCTGACCTAACGCCAATGTAAACAGCGCTATGTTGGTGGGGAGGGCTTCTCCCGTCGACATAGCTACCACCTCTCATGGAGGTGGATTTACCATGCCAATGGGAGAAGGTCTCCCGTCAGCCTAGTAGCATCTTCACTAAAGTGCTACAGTGGTGCAGCTGCAGTGTTTTAAGTGTAGACCTGCCCTAAAACTTCTGTTTTGTGTACTTGCCACTATGTAGTAATGCATCCTTTTGGTGCTGATAGTTGCTACTTTGTTAGAGAAGAGGCTGTTGGGGGAAGATACCTGTTCCTTCTGCCTGCATTTGCAGTACTGCTTTTGCTCTCACAATCCACATTTTATCTTTTTTTACTTGTCATATTTTTCTCAGATATTCTGAAAATATTTTCAGCGGGACATCTGACTAGGAATATCTATCATATCTATGGTATTTCTAAATATGGATTAAAACTTCCCTATTGCAATCACATTATATCCCTTCCCATACGTCTCTATCCCTGCTTGTCCCATAATTTGGGGAGGAGCAGAGAAGTGTTCTGTTTAATGGACAGTAGTCATTTTGGTGGCTGTATATAGCACTCAGATATTACGTTGCTGCTTTCCTTGCAAATGCTTGAGTGACCATTTTTAGACACCCATTGTGTTTAAATCTGCTGTATTGACATCCATCAGCTGATCTGGCCTAAAACAACTTGAAAATCCTTGCTCAGTGTGTCTGTCTGTCTGTCTCTCTTTATGACACTGTTATTTATCTAACATTCTACATACGGGAGGGGAAATAAACCTACTTCTACCATCTATTGTAATACTTTCTTTTGCAATGTTATTGCTGATATGAGACTATTGTACTGTAGCTTCCAACTCCATTGAATCCCAGTCACTTATACACCATTCTACAACATATTTGCAATAAGTAAGACTATAGTACTCAGTACTATTTATTGTGCTTCATATTGTTTAATAAAAAGACTGCATTATGAATGCCACTTGCCACCTTCTCAGGATGTCCTGAATCATACTTCTATTAGTCTTTATGTATGTAATAGTAATATTAAAAATATTTGAGACAAGTTAATGTAAACAAGAATGAAGTGAAGAATATTGTGTCTAATCTTATATACCAGGCTGAAAGCAGTGGCTGATTATCAGCAGGGCTGGTAAACGCTGTGTGACGCTTCCTTTTAGTTGCTTATAACTTTGACACACTTTAGTCATTTGGGCTGAAATTTTCCATGCTGAACCTGCCTAAGGCTAAAAGCTTTGGGAAATTTCAGCCAAAATGATTCAAATGTTTGAGAATGAGACTAGGGAAAAATTCTGTGTTTTGTCCATGTTAATTTAAAAAAAAAAAAAGGTCTGGCAATCCTTTTCTTTGAAATGCTCTCGTGCCCCCTTGTGTTGGAGTAGGGCCTTGAAATTTGGCAGGGAAGCTGACTGTGTCAGGGATGTGCCTTTAGACACCCCTCCAAAAAAAAAAAAATCTGCCCAAATTTGGCCAAATTGTAAGGCTTGGAAATATTGCTGTTTGCACATGCCTCTTTGATTTTAGCAGCTAAATCTCCCAAAGATGCTGTCCACACTGAGCATACTCAAGCCTCCAGCTGAGCAGGACTTTCCCTGCAATTGCAGTTCTAAGTTACTTTCAGCTGCACCTAATCTGGGCAATTAAACTGAGCGAATCTCAGTGACCACCTGATGGGCCTAATCATCTGGAGGAGGAAGTTGTCTGCTGTGAATGAGGAGGGGATGAGAGTCAGAACTTTGAGTGGGGGAGGGGGAAATGGAAACTGGGAGGCAGGCATGGAGGGGGAGAGGAAAACTAGGTGTTTGGGGTAATGGGGAAACAGGGACTGGCTGGGCAAGGAGAATGGGAGCTAGGGAGGGAAGTGTGTGGGGCGAGGGGACTGGGAGTCACTGAGTGGAGGGAGGACTGAGGTCAGATGAGGAGTCAAAGGGGAGTCTGGGAAGGAGAACCAGTGGGGGAGGGAACACAGGGCTGGAGTATGTGTGTGGGGAAAACTTGCACAAGAAGCTAGAGGTGGGACACTGGGATTGGACAAGGAGCCTAGGGAGGGAGATTGGGACTCAGTGGGGACAGGAAATGTGAGAATGAGGGGCACTGGAGGCTGAGGTGTGGGGGTGAGAGAGATTGGCCAAGGAGCCCGGAAGCAACTGGGACTGGCTGGGCAAAGAGACTGGGTATGGGTACTAGGGCTGGGGGCGGGACTGGGATGGGGAATCCAGAATGATGTGTGGAAAGACACCTCCTCAGCTTTGGCTCAGCGCTTCCCCCTCTGCCCTGGGTAAGTCAGCCCCCCATTCTGGATGGTGTTTATTCTCCCTGCTCATGCCATGCCTAGCCCTGAGGGGATGTGCCAGTGGGGAGTCAGCTCTTCCACACTCATGCTATTAAATAAAGAGCAATGGTGTTTTAAAATCCTGCGCAAAGGCTGGTGGCTCACACTCACGTATCTGTAAAGATGTCAACGTTTTAGGTGGAATTCTGGGGAACGTGCAAGAGCTGTGGGGAAGACAGCACTAGTTTCAAGGCCTAGGCAATTGTGCTACAGGGTTTTCATTGCAAAGAGGGGTTCAGCTGTGAGATCTGCTTGTGGAGTGCAAGCCTAGAAGCCAAAAGCCAGGAACAGAGCCTAAACTCTGCCTAGCATCAGCTAGCTCCGTGCACATGGGACTCGGCATTTGGATCCCGTCACAGCAGTGTGGCAAGTGTCCAGCAGGAGGCGCTAGACCACTGCTGTGACAAATACTCCTCTCACAGGGATGTTGTGAAAATAAATTCATGAGTGTTTCTGAAGCATTCAGGAACAACAGAGTGCCACAGAAAGCCCTGTGAGGAAACTAACAATTCTGCCTGCAGAACAGCGTTTGAATAATGTGCACTAGATAAGGCTTGTGGCCACACTGAATGATGGGGAGAAAACAAAATATTGAATAGCTGCTCATTTATGTGAGCACTGTCCATCCTGTGCACTGAGTGAGGCAGGGGTCCTGTGGGGAAAAAATAGACTCTAATTATATGATCACATACTATCTCAATGCATATGCACAATGGGGCCAAAATAAGATTGTGCAGACAGCCTTAATTCTGGCATTTCCTCACTTTTGACTTTGGAACCCTAATAATGTCCTTTTAATGTAGTTTTTGAATGTATTTTACATTGGTATATACTGTGTGCTGAAATTCCTATGCATGGTACCATTGATTGCAATTGGATAGACACTTAAAGCTGATGATCTTGTATGATTTAATAATCATTGTTTGATCTAAAGTAGCAACTGATACTAAAAGTTCTGAACTTGCCTATCAACTTTGATAATTATACAGGTGATGGGTTTGTTCACACCACACTTGCCCTGAAATGATTAATGCAGACTGAGAAGGGGGCTAATTAACCTGACAGACCACAGCTGAGGGGAATCAGGTGGCCAAGTAATCCCCTGAGTGAGGGAGCCCAGCTGCCTAGGAATGAGCTGGGCTGGGTTTGTAAGGACAGGAAATTGGAAGCACAGGGTGACTCGCTGGGAGAAAGTAGGAGTATTTGGAAACTGCAGAGGCAGGTAGCTCCCAGTTATTCCCATAGGTGCTGGAAGTAAGGGTGCAAGGGTGCTGCAGCACCCCTAGGGTTCTGGCTGCCAGTCCCCCGTGCCTGGGGTCCTGGCCTCAGTTTGGGGCGGTAAGGGGACTGGCTTTCAGCACCCCCACTATTAAAAATGTTCTAGCACCACTGGTTACTCCCTGGATGGGAGGAAGGGGTTGAGAGGTTGGCAAACCCTGAGAGTGGGGAATGCCATAAGGAAGGAAAGGGCTCAGGTATAGGCAGGAGGGAACAAACCTTGGCTGCTGACTAGAGGGTGCCTGAGCCAGAACCTGGAGTAGAGGGCGGGCCTGGTTCCCCTGCCAGCCACTGTGGGAGTGGCACCAGGGGGCAGTGAAGGGGAAGACTGCCTGAGACTGCTAATGTGGGGAGAGACTTTGAAAGACTTTGATACCCCGAAAAGGGGAGAACGTATTTAGTGATCTGGCCAGAGGGCCGAGTCACCAAGAGGCAGCTCCTGGAGCGAGAAAGTGGTTACGGATCAAGAGAGAAGGATGAAGAGATGCCATGCAACTGCAGGAAGGGGCACTGACCCTGCAATGCTAATTGCCAGAATAGTCAGGAGGCGGCACTATCCTAGTGGTGAGTAGAGCACCCCATTACAAGGTAGCAAAATGAAAACGAAAAGGAAAGCAAAAATGCAGTAATCACAAATCATTTAATCCACAAATATTATGATAATACATCATATACTTTATGGGTGACTTGAACATTGCCAATATTATTACATACCAAGCCCCCAGTATAAAAGTAAACAATGAATATACAGGATATACAAGTATCAGGAATACTTGAAAACATTTTTTCCTCCACTTTAAGGCTACTAAAATTTATAAATAAAATGACAGACATTTGGCTGTTTTCTAAAATACCAGAGTCTGAATACTGATGTATGCAAGACATAAAAAGAAACCATGTACAGAGTATCGTTTTTCTTTCAACTGTCCTCCTTTTCGAATGGCTTTACTCTGGCTTTGTTTTTTTAAAAAAACCTTACATGCACTTAGCTTGCTCCAAAACAAAATAACCCCCCCCCCCCTCTGAAATTTGATATGCTCTGTGCACTAGGGTTTGTGTGTTGGATGTATTACATACTATCTCAAAAAAAAAAAAAAAAACCCAACCCATCAGTTTGATTAGTGCTCTGGGGCAGATTTTGGCCAATATTGCATGTAAATGTAGATTATTAAATATGGTTCTGGTGAATGCCTACATTTTTACCATATAAGGCAAATCTTGCAAGATCTTAACACAGATTTTATCTCTGTATTATGCCACAGAAGGGAAGTCCACATTAGTTGCTATTGAACAGAAGCTTCGTGGATTCAAGGGAAATGGGTGGAAAATCGCTCCACTACAAGCGGCCTACAGTGCTGCCATTTTAGATGGCTTGTTTTCCTGTGCATTTGAAATACACTCTTTGAAGATGAGATAAAAGAACTCTTCTGATTGTTCATGTGCAACTGTACCCCTTTAGTATACGAATCAGCTGGATGCCCAGCTACCTATCTAAGGACAATTGCACTATACAAAGGAAACATGGGATTGTTATTGCAATGCATATGACACAATTGTTTTGTGAGGGAGAAAAGACAGAAGTATAAGAAAATGTTCTGAAGTCTGTGTTACTATAGTGTGTTGAATAATGTTTACATGTGAAAACCACTCTCTGTAATACTGATGAGATCAGTGATCTGCTCTGTAAGCATTGCTTAGGTAAAGAGATGACTTTCAAATACATAATGTTTCATGAGTTTTAAAAATGTGCATCTAATTATTGTAAAACACCCTTTGGTACAGTATTTGACATCTGTGTTGCCTACAAGGCTATCTGTCACTCGCATGTCATCTAAAAGGAGGTACTGTCTCAAACCAAAGTATCTTTAGAGCTGTGGGAGCGGATGAACACAATGGTGGGGGGAATTTCAAAATAGGGAAAGGTTAGTGCATCAAGACACAATAACATTTGATACTGCTGTAGATTTTCTTTTGAGTGGATTCCTGCCTAAGTACCATGTTTTAAGGGCCAAATTTTGACCTGCAGCATGCACTTGTCTAGGGAAGTATGGGAATATAAGATGCCCTCTTACTCCGCACAAATTATTCATATCATAAGGCCATGGCATGGGACAGAGAGCAGTGGCTCCACCCCGACCCCAACATACCAGGCTGTGCAATCAAGGCAGCACAGATGGGGAAATGAACTCTGCCAGCTTTAGCTGGTAGGACTTGACTACTCCATGATCTAGCCCTGTGTAACTTAATGGATATTTTGGCTACTGTATATCCCTGCTGTTGGAGGATATGTTATTGCACACTTAGGGCTGGTCCACACGGGGGGGGGGGGGGGATCGATCTAAGATACGTGAATAACGTAGCTGAAGTCGAATATCTTAGCTCAATTTCAAAAGTACTTACCGCTGGTCCACACCACAGCAGGCAGGCTCCCCCGTTGACTCCGCTTACTCCTCGCGTGGAGCTGGAGTTCCGGAGTCGACGGGGAGTGGCTCTGGGATCGATTTATTGCGTCTAGACAAGACGCGATAAATCGATCGATTGCTACCCGCCGAATCGGGCGGGTAGTGTGGATGTAGCCTTAGTGATAGAGGTCCATGTCCACTAATTACAAGGAGCTAAAATGCTTGAGCTATGGAAAATGCTGATTTGCCAAAACAAAGTTTTCACAAAACAGGGTCAAGTTCAATGCATTTCCCACCTTGAAAAAATGTTGAGAAAAATATTTGAAGTGAAAAATTCTGATTTAGCTGGTTCAAAACTACTTTTTGTTTTTGAAATTTAAGTTAATCGGCCTCAAAAAGCCTTTTTTTTTTTTTTTAAAGTCAACATTGAAATGACACATTTGGATTGATTCAAAACATATTTCAGTGGCATATTTCAGTGAATGTTTTGTTTCTAGGAGGCCTTGAGGTATGAAAATGTCCTATCATAGATCCTACACTTTCTGTAGTGCTCTGCTCTATTGCAGATAGAGCACATAGATTAATGGGTGCAATGTAAAGGTTGAAATTAATTAACAATTAATTTATTAACAATTAATTAACAATTATGAAATTAATTAACGACTTTTGGAGGATTTTTTCACAACAAAGTTGGCGTTCAGATGAATTGGTAACGCATTTCCCCTCTGTCTCTAAAAGAGAGAAGTCACCTCAGTTCAATAATTAATTCTCTGCCAGCATTTCGTTTGGTACCAGGATTTCCTCAGTCTTAGTTTCCTAATAGCAATGCTAAATTCTTACCTAGCGTATTTTTTTGAATCCAGTAATTTCAGAGCAATTTACAAAGGGGAAATTTTACAGATTGGGACACACAGAAGCTAAGTGACTTGTCAAAGATTACAGAAGTCGGTGGCAGAGCTTGAACTGGTTGTTTTAAGCACTAGACCGTGCTGCTTTCTTTTGTGATGCTCTGGACCGGGGATTATAAAATCCGGACTTTCGCCAGGACAGTTGTGCTGTTGCAACCACTGTAACTTTTCTGCAAGTTCTTTAGTTCAGCCTTGTCCTGTAATAGGTGTTGGTGTGTTTGTTCGGTTTTTTTAAAATGTGTATCTGAATAAGATGCAATAGGTCCTTGGTGTTGCTCATATGTTTCCCATGTTAACAAGCCCTAGTTACAGAGCTGTGGATGTTCTATACTTAGATGGCACTGTGAAAATACCAGCTTGGGCCCCCGTGTTTGCCACGTTTCACTATTTGACTGTAAACACAACTAATTACGATGGACATACACTAAGCCACATCTGAAAAGTTGTTCCATACATTGAATATTGTCTTTTGAGAGCTTTTGCTATTTGCAGTTGGAAATGGTGTTTCAGTGGAGAAGGAAGGGACAGATGATGGCTTCATTGATCCAGTAATATCACTATTCCTCTCAGGTGTGCAGCTCTTGTATCATGGTGTTCTTCAGCAGGAAATTTATGCTCTGGCACTGAAAACAGTAATTGCAGAGGAAGTTGCATGGCCCTCTAATCTAAGCCTATTTGATGTGATGGTGTGCTGCGCCTGTGGGGCCCATGTTGTTATTGAAGCCAATGTTGTACTTCATTATTTAGTTTCTTCATTATGTTTGACTTTAGAGTCATTGAGCTGTTTTTCGGAATCAAAATCACAAGTTTCTCACTTCTATTCTCAGATGCAAAGCAAAAATCTCCAGTGGGAATATGCTTCTTAAAGAAGCTTCTCTACTCTTCTCACTTCTCCCCCTTTTATAAAGTTCTGCTCTCCAGTATGGTCTTAATCACCTGCAAAATTGGAGGTGTGCTCTTACAGTGGTTCCTGACACTATTGAAAGGAGAGAACTTGTGCCCACCAGAACCCCACTTTCCATTTAAGCCTCTGAGATCTTTTTTAGGAATAATAAAAACATATACAAGAACAGTTTGGGGATCAATTCCATGCAACACCCTTTCTGCCTTTTTCCCTTCTATCTTTGACACAGCCAGTTTAGGATCATTTTCACACAACAAGACCTCAACACAGATACTGAGGTTATGATGTGCTGTGATCTTGTTCTGAATAATAAGCATCAGTAGCCCCATTAACTCCCCTTCTTTGAAAGGCTGAAATTCCTGTGAACTGAGAATTACAATTTGTAGCTTTCTGGCTTTTTCTCTCTCTCCATAATAAGCCAAGTGAGCACATGCTGGTTTCTGATGAAGTCCGTGTAGTAGGAGGATGGTAGGAAGGAAGCTAACAAACTTTGCCACAAGTGTGGCCAGTTTGCTGCAGCTCTAGGAATGAGTTTTTGTTTTGTAAAAGGCAAAGTTTCAAAGGATTTTCTCATCAAGTAGTTTGTTGATTCCATCACAGATCTTTTTGAGGTATGGTCGGCAATCCCCATCAAGGCTATACAGGGCAGTGAGGAATTCCACATCTGCAAAGTGATTGAAGACATGGTTGATACGCCCGTGGGACCTGGGCGTCAGGTGTCGCTCTACCAGTTCATGTACCAGGTCTTTACATTCGTTCAGAAGTTCTGCGAGAACATTTCTATCAAAGGTGTATTCTACCTCGTAAAAACTGACAATTGTCATGGCTGTCTGATTCAGCTTCTTTCTGAATTTGTCTACGATTTCCAGCTCTTCTTGGTTGAATTGATTGTTTCGGTAGAGGATCCCAATTTTTATTGCCACTTTAATCAAGTCCTTCATAATTTTGTGCGCTTCCTTCTTGTTCCTTGTATGTTCTCTAGTTACTCTATATAATTCGTCAAATATTTCGCTGCTTGTGTCGTCGATGAGCATGTTAGCCATAGTTTTGGTAGCCATTTTACTCAGGAGTTTTTTCTGTGCTTGCAGCGCAAGGTTCTTTGAACTGAAACAATCAGGACCTATTGCAGAGGAGGAAAAAAAAGAAGAAAAAGTTAATTGCACTTTGGAAATAATTTGCATGTAGTGGCAAATTAACAACATGTAATACAGGCTGTTGTTTGTTAGCCATACTTATAAGGTGCCTATGGTTGACATGTTCAGTGAACACTCCAGGGATAGTTGCATTAGAAATGCAAGGATAGGTCATGTCTTCAATATTGTTTTTCCATCAGTCCTCATAGCCTCAGAAGCTCAAGTGTCAATATCCCAGTTTTTGATACCTAAAATCTGTGGGGGGAGGAGTTTGTAGACTGTAGGAATTAAATATTCAAGATATAAATTTACTTTATTACTTTGTCCTTTGCAAACACTAAAACTCCATGCATATTCTAGGTTTTAAAATAGACAAAGGTTTAAAATGAAAGCTTCCTCAGCTGAAAGCTTTTGTTGAGACAATGTGCACAGAAATGTTACCTGTCAAAGACTCTGTAAGATTAAATGTGGTTGAGAAATATAAGGTCCATGAAGAATTACAGGTCTGGTCACTGGGTGTCACTATTGCGCCACGCTTGAAATGATTAGGGAGCATCTTTAGAAGAGCTGACTGCACAGATCCATAAACATAAATTTATATGTCTTTAATCTATAATAATGGTGCCTTTTTGGCTTTCGTTGCCAATATGCCTATTTGAGAAATTGACTTTTACAGAGTAATTTGTATTTGAGCTTTTGTAGGAATTTCTCCTGCAGAACAAAAATATCTGAGCAGTTTTTTACATAATCATCATAAATCTGGGTATCTTGTATTTTACATCCACATGGCTGCTTTAATTTACACAAGCTAAGACTGTCACTCGGCAAGGTACTTACGCATGTGCTTAACTTTAAACATGCATAGTCCCGGTGAAATACCTAGTTGAATGAGAGCTAAAGATGATTGCAATATTTGACATACTCCTGTTTGGCATAAATGATGGGGTTTTGGGGGGGGGAGGTTTGGGGGGGGAAAGAGAGAGGGAGAGTTTACAGGGAAAACATAAAAGGCAATTAAGTAACTGTATGAAATAACCAACTAGCTGAATGCTGCTTCTCTAATACTATGCTTGGAGTGTTTGTACGTGGAATATAAGGACTTTGTTCTGTGTAGTAAAGCAATGATAAATGGGTGCAAGTTTTACCTAGTTGTTTGTTTGAATTACAGTAGCTGTAGAGGCCTCATGGATATTGGGGTCCCTTTCTGCTAGGCACTGCGCCAACACACAGAAACTCCTCCCCATCCCCAAATCTAAATGGATAAGAGAGATCAAAAGTGAGGGGAGTGAAGACACAGTGAACTGTTAGCCTGAAGCAGGAATAGAGGAGAGAGCACAGAGAACTGGACAGCTAGTGCTTTGCTCTGTAGCAGCATCCCTGGAGTCCGTGGGATCCTGAGACTCCAGTAGTATAGTACCTGTGGACCAGCTCCATGGCCACGGAAGAGGGATTCCTTCCACACCAGCTGGACCCTCACTTATCTGAACTTTGGATGTGCCCAAGGACAGGATTTGGCTCTAAAGTAACAAACTTTTCATAAGTGGAGTGCTACTCTGTCACTGACACAAAAACAAAGCTGTACTGTGACTCTTGGCCACTTTGTGGAGTGGAAAGGATAAATTGGCTCCTCCTAACGAAGATGAGATATCAAGCAAAACACCGTAATAGATACATTTTTAAAAAGGGAAACAATGGTGAAATGAGACTTCTTTTTCATCTCTCACAAGTCAGTAGCTCAGCAGTCAAGGTATTATTGCAGCATTCACCGTGGTGTGTGGTACATTGGAAAGTGCTGTTTTGAGAGGTTGGGGCTAAGTACTACATTTCAGGTAGCACCTACCACGTGCTATATGCTGAACAAACTCAAAAGAAGGCCTAGTCCTTGCCCTGTAGAATCTACAGAGAAACAGCTCTCATTTGCTGAGACTAGTCTTGAATCTATGTAAATTTGCAGCAATCCCTACAAACTGAATAACCGCACATCTGCCCTTTCTGCCCCACCTTGGGGCCGTTCACATTCCTGCTCCAGCAAATATAAGGGCAGGTAGTGCCCCGTAAACCCCAATGCACAAGCTGTGGTGTTGCCAACATAGGGTTGGTAGGGAATTTCATTGGAGCACGATCTGCCTTGAGTCAATAACAGTATCTAATAGTTGTAACTGGATAGATTCTCAGAGGCTGCTGCCCTCTAGGGAGACTAGGCTGGCCCTTCAAGACCTATTCTACTACTGGAGAAAGGCCCAAAGGAGAGGAATAACCATAGAATTTCTCCAGTAATGGGGCTGAAGGCAGCTCTAAATTACACTATCTGTGAATAGTTCCCAGGGTAACCCCAGCCATAGAAGCTGGTAAAGGAACCGTCAGTAGTGGTGCCATTAAAGGAGGGCTGGCTGGCGGGGGTTGCACTTGCTCAAAGTCCCATAGTTCTGTGGAGCTGGGGGACTATGGCCTGACCGCTTCTGAGCAGTATGATGGCTGCTGCTGGAGTGGTCCAGAGCATTGCTCTGGCTGTGTGGTCACAACATCACTGACACATGACCTGGCCCCCCCTCCACATGGCTGGAAGGGCAGCTCAGCCAAATTTCAGTGAGTGGGATTGTGACCTGGCGCACAGCATTGCAACACTGCTCAAATTTGGCCTGACCACGCATCTGTCCATATAGAGGGTCAGCTGGGTCAAACAGTATTGTGCGATCTGGTGCACAGGGAGTGCAGGGGAATTCTCTCAGAACTCGATTCCTGGCAGCACCAGCTCATGTGCTGTGTGGGTAAGAGCGGGGGGAGACTCCCTAGCTGAAGGAGACCTGGGGTTCCTGTGGGAGGAGACGAATGGGAATTGGAACAGGATGGGGGTGGGAATTAGAATTTGCTCCTCCCCACCCCTAAGAAATAGCCCTACAGTGCTAGAGGATTCCTTTTACACTGGAATGATCCTCCTGAGACTGGCTATCTCAGTTTTGGGGAGCTCACATGGATTGAGTGGTGTAAAGCTGCTGAAGATGGGCACTTTCATGTCTCAGATATTTTGAGTCTCATTATTTTGGATTCTTCCTAAAATAGAGTGAGAACATTCTGAGATGTCCTGAGATTACAGTGAATTAGAACAAGTTAGTTCCCAGAAGAACTGTTTCACTACCCCATATATCTGATACCAAAACATATGAAATATTTGTCTGACTATTCCAAAATTGGCCGTTCGGTTAGTTTTTCTCTTTTTTGCTCGTTTAAAAAATAGAAGTTGTTGAAGCTTTGAATGTTCAAGCATTATATTTCTTTGTCGGTTGCCTAATACAGCTGTGTAATTAACCAGGGCTTAGTGTGTGTTTCAAAATGCAAATTGAGTGACTAATTTTGAATTAAATGTGACATGAATTAGTGCAAACAGCTCTTAATCTGATAACTACTGAATTAAGGGTGGTATTTTAAAAAGGATTATTATTCTGCACAGCTATTGCTAAAATTCCTAGTCTTAAACAGCCTCTTTTTACCAATCAGGGAAACCTTTTAGAAAGGAATAATAGGAACCAATGGTTAGCATTGGTAAAATGTACGTTTCAGTTATTCAGATTACTTCATCCATGATGAAGTATTCTGATAGCCTTTCTCCACCTTATCTAAACATACAAGCCCATCATCTTAGATCTGGCCTTCATTGGGACTTAATCCAATTCCTCTTAAAGGTAATGGGAGTTGGATTGGGTGGGCCCTCATTTGCAAAGAATCAGTTTTGCAATGTGGGTGCACCCTGTTTTGTGCACACAAACCTGTGTGTGTGTGTGTGTACATTAGGGTTTTAGGGACCCAGCTTCATGCTAGGTACGTATATATACAAGCTGCACATTATCTCTGTAGTTGCAGTCAACTGCACACATTAAAACAAGCATGCAATATTGAAGGCTAGATGAAGACTGGCTGAAAAATTAGTTCATGATATTGCATATTAATGACAAAACTGAAGTAAAAATTGAATTATTATTATATTTCAGTGTAATTATTGTATTCTAATTAAACATTTTTCTTAAAAGAAAATATTTTTCTTTGAAGTATCTCTTTTATTAGGACAGTTTTTTTTTTTCTTTTGCTGATTTGATAACTTCAGGAGTTTATAAAATAAGAAACAAGAGCCCGTAGGCTTTGAACATAACATTTTATGTCACCACTATGACAATTTGATAAGATTTACATCTCAGAGTACAGTATTGGGTCGTGAAAGTATAGTACCAGCTTGCAGCGATTGCAGGGAGATTCTGTTTTGTCTGAACAATGTACTTTTTACTGAATGTGAGCTCTTTTCATAGGGGGTCACAGTTTCCTCTCAGATGGACCTATGCTACTTTGATCCTTGCTTTTGTCTCCTTTGGGCAAGAGCCAATTGTAACACATTCTGTCTAGGGCAATCCACAGCTATCACAAGTGATGTTTCCTGAAGGCTCGACAAGGCTGGCTAAGAAGGACACAGCACCTCTCTGCTCTGTGAACTCCATTGGCTCTGCGTTTACCTCCCAACAACTTTCAAAGGTCTGCTCCTAATCTACGAAGCTGTGAACAGAATGTGACTTGGATACTTCAGAAATGGCCTTGTCCTCCATGACATTCCGAAGCCATGTGCCTGGATGCTAGGGACATAGTTGCTATATAAAAATTAGGGCTGTCAAGCGATTTAAAATATTAATTGTGCTGTTAATAGAATACAATTTATTTAAATATTTGTGGATGTTTTCTACATTTTCAAATATATTGGTTTCAGTTACAACACAGAATACAAAGTGTATAGTGCTCACTTTATATTTATTTTTATTACAAGTATTTGCACTGTAAAAAACAAAAGAAATAGTATTTCAATTCACCTAATACAAGTACTGTAGTGCAATCTCTTTATTATGAAAGTTGAACTTATACATGTAGAATTATGCACAAAAAAACTGCATTAAAAATTAAACAGTCTAAAATTTTAGAGCCTGCAAGTCCACTCAGTCCTGCTTCTTATTCAGCCAATCGCTAAGACAAACAAGTTTGTTTACATTAGCAGGAGATAATGCTGCCTGCTTCTTGTTTACAATGTCACCTGAAAGTGAGAACAGGTGTTCGCGTGGCACTGTTGTAGCCGGCGTCGCAAGATATTTACATGCTAGATGCGCTAAAGATTCGTATGTCCCTTCGTGCTTCAACCACCATTCCAGTGGACATGTGTTCATGCTGATGACGGGTTCTGCTCAAGAACAATCCAAAGCAGTGTAAACAATGCATGTTCATTTTCATCATCTCAGTCAGATCCCACCAGCGGAAAGTTGATTTTCTTTTTTGGTGGTTTGGGTTCTGTAGTTTCCACATCAGAGTGTTGCTCGTTTAAGACTTCTGAAAGCATGTTCTATACCTCGTCCCATTCAGATTTTGGAAGGCACTTCAGATTCTTAAACCTTGGATTGGTTAGAAATCTCACATTGGTACCTTCTTTTCATTTTGTGAAATCTACAGTGAAAGTGTTCTTAAAATGAATATGTGCTGGGTCATCATCCGAGACTGCTATAACATGACATATATGGCAGAATGCGGGTAAAACAGAGCACGGGACATACAATTCTCCCCCAAGGAGTTCAGTCACAAATTTAAGTGACACATTTTTTTTTAATGAGCATCATCAGCATGGAAGCATGTCCTCTGGAATTGTGGCCGAAGCACGAAGGGGCGTACAAATGTTTAGCATATCTGGCACATAAATACCTTGCAATGCCAGCTACAAAAGTGCTATTCAAATGCCTGTTGTCACCAGAAAATGAGATTGTAAATAAGAAGAGGGCAGCATTATCTCCTGTAAATGTACACAAACTTGTTTGTCTTAGCGATTGGCTGAACGAGAAGTAGCACTGAGTGGACTTGTAGGCTCTGAAGTTTTACATTGTTTTATTTTTGAGTGCAATTATGTAACCAAAAAAAAAGCTATATTTGTAAGCTGCATTTTCACAACAGAGATTCACACAAGTATTGTAGTGCAGGTGAATCGACAAATACTATTTTGTTTATAATTTTTACAGTGCAAATATTTGTAGTCAAAATAATATACTTTGATTTCAATTACAGTACAGAATAAAATGTATATGAACATGTAGAAAAACATCCAAAATATTTAATAAATTTCAATTGGTAGTCTATTGTTTAACATTGCAATTAAAACTACGATTAATCGTGGTTAACTCAAAAAAATTAATCACGATTAATCGACAGCCCTAATAAAATTATAATAATGTACGCTCCATAGGGCCAATGCTGCTGGAGCGAACCAGATTTAGTCAAATTGAGTGCGAGGGCCACAATATTCGCAGTGGTAGGATCCCAGATGTAGAACTCCTTGTCTGAAGAAAACAGACTGAGCCTTTTTGTTCAGATCAGTGTGTAAAGTGAGTTTCTTTTTTAAATCAGGAATGATGCTCTAAGTAACATCACTCCTGAACCAGTTATAGGCAGAGAGTGGACCCCAGACACTGGATGTAAAAGCCTGAGTTTCTACAG
The DNA here is from genome assembly GCA_037349315.1 of Chelydra serpentina. NCBI lineage: Eukaryota > Metazoa > Chordata > Testudines > Chelydridae > Chelydra > Chelydra serpentina. The sequence continues at coordinate 17,494,593 of JBAIAC010000033.1, forward strand.
ATAGGGCTAAAGGACTAAGTAGGAGGCAGTAGCAGACTCATAAACCCCGTTGTCTAGCCACTGCAGGAGGACAAAGAGCCAACTTCAGATTTTTTAATGTCTTTGAACATATAAACTTTCAAGGCCTCAGCTGGAGTATTGTGTCCAGTTCTGGGCACCGCATTTCAAGAAAGATGTGTAGAAATTGGAGAGGGTCCAGAGAAGAGCAACAAGAATGATTAAGGGTCTAGAGAACATGACCTATGAAGGAAGGCTGAAGGAATTGGGTTTGTTTAGTCTGGAAAAGAGAAGACTGAGAGGGGACATGATAGCGGTCTTCAGGTATCTAAAAGGGTGTCATAAGGAGGAGGGAGAAAACTTGTTCATCTTAGCCTCTGAGGATAGAACAAGAAGCAATGGGCTTAAACTGCAGCAAGGGAGGTTTAGGTTGGACATTAGGAAAAAGTTCCTAACTGTTAGGATGGTTAAACACTGGAATAAACTGCCCAGGGAGGTTGTGGAATCTCCATCTCTGGAGATATTTAAGAGTAGGTTAGATAAATGTCTATCAAGGATGGTCTAGACAGTATTTGGTCCTGCCATGAGGGCAGGGGGCTGGACTCGATGACCTCTCGAGGTCCCTTCCAGCCCTAGAATCTATGAATAAAAGAGAAAGGGCTATTTGTTTTGGGTTCCTGCTTCCAAGTATTAATCAGTGCTCAGATACCAAGCCAATGATTGCCTTTCAAAGATCATAGACAGCTAGCCACACTAATTAGATTTCAGACATTAATGAGGTCTGGGGGACAAGGTTTTACTCTAGAAGTCATATCTTTCTGCCTTACGCTGTGTTTTCTTCAAAAATATAACTGTTTCTATGTGGCAAGCAAAGGAATCTACCTCCTACTCTCCCTTGAGTAACAGGACAGAGTACAAACAATTCTATAAATGCTGTTAACCTTTTAGGACCATTAATAACCGAACCTACAGAAAACAGCTTGTAGGGGGGTAATGATTAGACTGCATTAGGAATTTTGACATTTCAGCATCTATTGAAATGCGAGTACTTCTGACTGCAGATCCCTAAAACTTCAAATGACTTATATATCGGAAATATGTTGTCAGCAACCTCCATACTAAGCTGTTGGTTGCTAGTAATCTGCCATCCTCCAGAAAGTGTGGCTTTCCAGATTTGCATTTCTGCAGCTGTGATAAATGAATCAAAAATACAAAGATCTGGTTTAAGCAGAGGGCAGAATTTAAGGCAGAACTTGTGTTTTACACTGATAGCAGAAGCCAATTTATTAAGTATAAATAACAGCTGACTTTCACTAGAACAGTAAATGTTCTTTGGCATCTTCATATGAGCAGCCAATAGAAAGCTGTCTAGCTTATATTTCTTATAGAAATCAGCTATCCAAAGGCAAAATGTGGCCCTATGGTACATAGAATGAAACTGGCCCTGAAAGATTTTTGATTTACCAACCAATTAATGAATTGCATTTACCTATCTATGCATTTTTCCATCTGTGACAGATATAGCCAGCTAAATTTTCTGCTGGTGTAAATGGGCAAAACGCAACTGAAGTCAGTAGATAAATGAAGGGGGGAGAAGGGTAGCTCCCTTTTATAGACACCCAGCCAGCCAGTAGCTATAAAATCCTTCTTAGTAGCTGTTCTCTAATTGTTCTATCTGTAAAGGGTTAAAAAGTCTCACTGCTATGCATAGGTAAAAGGAAGTGAGTGGGCACCTGACCAAAAGAGCCAATGGGAAGGCTAGAACTTTTTAAAATTGAAACAAGGCTCCCCTTTTGTCTGTGTGCGGTTGTTCTTCCGGGGAGAAGCGAACAAGGCAACAACTATGCTGTAAGAAGCTTGGGGCCAGGTATGAAAAATCCTCTGTATCATATCTAGAAACTACTCATTTGAAACCCCAGATATGTAAGTAAATCAGGAAATGTCTAGGAAGACGCGATTAGGTTTGTCTCTTTTTATTTCTTTATGGCTTGTGGACTCCACTATGCTAACCCCAGGTGTTTTTGTTTTGCTTGTAACCTTTAAGCTGGACCTCAAGAAAACTATTCTTGGTGCTTATAGTTACTCTTTTAAAAGCTAGCAAATGCCAGAGTTTCCAAATGTATTTTCTTTTTTAAAAATAAAATTTACCTTTTTTTAAAAACAGGTTTGGATTTCTGTGTCCTAAGAGGTTGTGCACATGTTTTTTAGCTGGCTGGTGAAAACAGCTGATTTCTTTTTTCTTTTCTTTCTGAGCTCTTCCCCAGAGAGAGGGTGAAAGGGCTTGATGGTACGCCACAGGAAGGAATTCCCAAGTGCACCTTCCTGTGCTCTCAAAGGGGTTTTGCGCTTGGGTGGTGGCAGCATTTACTAATCCACGGTCAGAGAAAAGCTGTAACCTTGGGAGTTTAATACAAGCCTGGACTGGCCAGTATTAATTTTTTGAATCCTTCTGCACTCAACATGCCAGAGTGGGGAATCAGCCTTGACAGTAGAGTTGTGTGAATTTACATTAGCAGAGCAGCTTGCCCAGTATATGGGTAACTTCCATCACTTCTTGTCTCAACACCCATCGATGAAGGCAAAAAATGGCATATATAAAAATGTAACAGAGAGACATTCAGTTGTTTGGCTATATGTATTTTGTGATCTTAAGAGCTAGGAGAGGATAACTGCCATTTTTTGGCCAAACAGATGTTGGACAAGGCATTTATCAACATCCATTTTGGCCATTTATCATTCTTTGTAGACACAAACGGCATTGTATGTTATATCTACAGAAGATATTGACAGGAAGTCTGCTCTGCATTAGTCATCCAGAATGAGGTCCTTGATAGAATACAGATAATGATTAAAAAACTAGTCACATTTAGAAGTAGGAAACAGTCTGGAAAGGGAGGAGTGTGGCTAGATCACCCAGGAGCAGAAGCTGAAGAGGCCTCCTTAAGAGCTGCAACCAAAGTTTAGAGCTGAAAAATCCTCGGGCTAGGGTAGCACCAGTAAAGCTTCCTGCTCGCTCTAGGAGTGAGTGCCCACCTATTGGCACTTGGTGATGAAAATGGCATGTAAACACACGCCATCTCTACTATGGTGCATCAAACCCAAAAGAACATCATAGAAATGCTGAAAAAGTTTGGTAATTGTAGACAAGACTGGCTATAAAGAGTCTTTATATCTGTTTTAAGAGATTTTTGAAACTAAAATAAAAACCATCTGCAATATTCTCAAAATATTTTGATTCCAGATGGCTGAACAGAGTACAAAGTGTTTAGGACTGAGTGCTCAGCTATATTATTTGCATGTAAATATGCATTTACTCATTATGTACACATTGCATGGAATACTAAAAACAGTGCACACTCCCAGAAACACAATTCGCAAAGCAGCTTCTGCATGACTATTAATGGAAACAGACTCAGACCCAGTCCACGTGAAATATAAAGCCATGTTACCAACAATTGTGTTCTAGCATAGTTGTTGCTGGCACAACAACTGACAGGTCTGGATGGGTTTTTTTCTTCCCTGAGAAACCGCTAAAGAATGTTAACGAGAGGTAGGGATAAGGCTAATATAGTGCACAGACACAAATCCCTCTCTATGCTCGACAGGGAATCCATGCTAGCCGTTCCCGTTTACTGTAGCGTGGACCTGGCCAGGAGTCACTCATGTTTGGGTTTGCTATAACTGTGAGAACATCCTCCTGTTATGTGAAGATGGATATAAAAGAATTGTCTTGCTTTGCCTTACAATTGATCCAGTATTCCCGGGCTGAGCCTTTTTGCATGTCTGACACTGAGAGCTGTGAAATATGCAATTTAGGTTACTTAATCAACAACCATAGGGCCTATGCTGCTTTCTTCCCTCTAGCTCCGTGGTTCTCAACCCGGGGTCTGGGGCCACCAGAGCAGGTTTATGGTGGGCTGCCAAGAAGGACCAGTGTTGGACTCACTGGGGCCCATGGCGGAAAGCTGCAGCCCCGCTGTGTGGGGCTGAAGCCCAGGGCTCTGAGCCCCACCACCTGGGGCTGAAGCTGAAGCCTGAGCAACTTAGCTCTTTGGGGACCCCTGTGGTGTGGGGCCCCAGGCAGTTGCTCTGCTTGCTACCCCGTAATGCTGGCCCTGGCTTTTACATGCAGGAAAACAGTTGTTGTGGAGCTTTTCTAGCATGTTGGGGTGGGGCCTCTGAAACAAAGGTTGAGAACCCCTGATCTAGCTGATCCCAATGGGAGTTGTGGCTGTTAGCTCCCATCTAGGCGGTCAGTCTAACCATGTTAGGAGATCCTTTTACAACAAAGATGTCTCCTGGGGTGGACCCTACATATTGTGTTTCCAAACAATTCCAGACCTGTAAAAGCCCAAGGCTGAAGCAGGGGTTCCGACCATGGTTAAAATGTAGTTTGATCTCATGCACACTGCAAGACCAATCCATGTTTTAAATGTCATGAGACTATCTGGTTGTACCTAGATCCCCCAACCTGGTGCTAGTTACAAAGGGGAAGCTTGCACTGCCATGGTCTATGTTTGTGCCTAGAGTGTAATAAACACAGGTCTTCAGCTCTCAGTTGATCTCAAGCTAAAGCTAAAAAGGGCACATGGGAGTGTAGAGGTAATTACCAAGGCCTAGATTTTTAAAGGTATTTTTGTGCCTAATTCCCATTGATTTTAATGGGAGTTAGTTGCGAATACCCTTGAGGATCTGGACCATAGTGTTTCATTAAAAACCATTTGCTACCTAAATTGTTTGTTTGAAAAGATATTAATGAAAACCTATTTTAATATATAAGGAACAGACTGGAGCTAAAATAGTGCAGCTAGTGAAAATGTGGGCATTCCATCAAATTTCCAGCAGTAACTTACGCCTGCCAGAAGTGGATTTGATTATTATAAATGCTAGGTAATCAGAATGTAATGGAAAAGAAATAGGTCACACTTTATATGAAGGGCACATTAAACCTTTAACTAAAATTATCAACATCACATGTCCAAATATACAAAGTAAATATCTTTAAATCAAACTCTAAAGCTCTCGAGCATAATTTTTCTTACGTTGCCTATCTGTAAATGTCTATTACTGCTGGAAATATTTTTATTGGTTTGTGTGTGTATGGTGAACTTGACATTTACCAATAAAAATCTAATCCTTCCAAGCCTATTTATAACTATGGCTCATTCCTATCTGTAACATCTATTCATCATGTTTTAACCATTTGTAAACTATTGTACTAAATCTACTCAATATTAAGTGTGAGCAAGAAATTGTATTGAGTTGCTAGGTAGAAACATGACTGTACAATAAGAAATAGCTAGCATGGATTTAGAAAGGAGAGGCTGTGTAAATAACTTCCATGGCTTTATTTCTAGGAGTTATAGACAAGGTAGTTAGTGGTAGTACACTGCAAATTAATTTATTTCCAT